>JAKWBJ010000045.1:0-4955000 GCA_023159175.1 Wohlfahrtia magnifica
TTTTTGTACTATTTCAGGCAATAAGAATAGATTTTTATTTTGTAGTTTTTTTATCAAAGTTCCATCCATATAAGATAATGTGTCTGGTGTGTTATTTATGTTGTTATTTGTTAGTAAAGGATTTAAGCCACATGCCGTATAAACGCGTGACGAGTATTTTTAATAACTAAAGTATTTTGTTTTCAAATTTCAATCAATCAGATAGTTTTCTCCTTCAATTTATACTCATACACATGATCAATAATATTTGTTTTATTCGATTTAAAAGCATTAAGATGTGTGTATAAAATTTTACGAGTAATTCAGTTTTTAATTTGACATTTATTTTAAATATTATATGGGAGTTAAATTTTATATGATACAGGGTGGTGATTGCGTTGGCCTGTTTGTGAAAAATCATGCGGATTTACATCTAAAACAGAGTATTATTTTTTTCTAGATATTTTAAAAACTTTACAATCAACTAAGAACAATTCAATTACTGGAATTGAATTTTGTCTTGGAAATTTTATTATGATGCACAATTTCAACTACTCAACGAAATGATTAATTTAAGATTTAGTTCGAAAGCGCAGAGAGGAAAAAAAGTATAGGAGAGGCCTAGATAGCTCTTAATATCTAAGTACAACAGGAATTTTAAATCGAAAATATGTTATGGCACAGAAGTTAGGGGTGTTTACAGACATACATATTTATAAAGGGTACGCCATCTAACGTTTTTTTAACTAGTGCTTATTTCGTGAATGGTAACACTTAGCTCATGTCTGACTTAACAGATAATTAGTTTTATCCTTCCGCTGAACGAATACGGTTGTGTATACGCTTGAACAACGCTGGGAAATATTGCGATATTACTTTGAAAATTTTGCCAAAAAAATCATCTTTTCAGATGAAGCTTATTTTAATCATGGCGGGCATGTAAACAAGCAAAATTGTCGCATTTGGGGCACAGAAAACCCGCTCGCATACATTGAGAAGCCGATACACACAAGACGAGTCACTGTTTGGTATGGATTTTGGTCCAGAGGCATAATTGGGCCATTTTTCGTAGAAAATGAGCAAGGAGTGACCGATCAATGGCGATCGTTATCGGGCCATTTTAAACGAATTTTTGTTCACAAAAATTGAAGAGGAGGATATTAACAACATTTGGTTTCAACAGGACGGCGCTACGTGCCACACAGCCGAAGCTACACTCGATATTTTGCGCCCTGTTTTTGAAGATTGCATTATCAGCCGCAGAGCTGATGTCGTTTGGACTATTATTTGTAGGGTGCCGTCAAAGACAAGTGTTACGCCAACAAGCCAGAGACAATTGACGCTTTAAAGGACAGTATTTGTGAAGTCATTGGTGAAATACAGCTGCACACAATCGATAATGTGCTTAAAAATTGGACCGATCGTGTAGGCTACTGCATGGCCAGCCGAGGCAGCCATTTGAATGAAATTATTTTCCACTATTAACCGGAAGGATCGTACTTTCAAATAAAAAAAGAAATTTGTGAAAATATTCGGTAGTTTTTTTTATGGCATTTTCCAAAAAGAAAAAATATTTGGCGGTCCCCATATATAACTTGTTAAGACCGGCGAGCTTCGCTACCCCTATCTTATTATTGGCATTGCTGTGTTGACAATCTTTGGCCGGAGTGCAGTGTGCTCTAAGTCGTTCCACTGCGGAGAACCGACACTGTTCTCCTCGAGCAACCACAAATGAGGTTGTTAAAGTCATCAAGGATGCCAAACCATCAAAAACACTTGACCTGGATGGTATATTCATACTGATGATGAAAAATCTAAATAAGTCTGGCTTGGAATGTCTTAACAAACTACTCAACCCATCACTGGACACATAGGTGATGACTGGTATAGCTGGAAAATGGGAAAAGTAGTTCCGATGCTTAAACCAGGAAAGAATGCAAACTTGAGAGACTCCCATCGACCAACAATGCCTTTATTCTCGGTGGCTAAGGCCCTAGTAGGATTACTCCTACCAAGTCTGACGGACCACCTACTAATGGCTTTCCATCAGCAAGAATTCCGAAGGAAATACAATCACGCAAATAAAACAGGGCCTGAGCCAAGTAAAGCCATGCAAGGGAATAATAATGGTGGTCCTAGACCTATTCAAGGCATTTGTCATGGTCAGTCATGCCATTCTCTTGGAGGACATATTTACGTCAGACCTCTCTAAAAACATAAAGATATGGCTTATAAACTATTTGAGTGGAAGACAGTTGTTCGTGGAGTTTGGAAACAAAAATTCAAAATTCCGTAGAATTACGCTAGCGGTGTACTATCACCGATGCTATTCAATTTCTACGTTTCGGAGCTCCCTGTACCGCCACCTGGAGTGGAAATAATATCCTATGCATGCACGTTTAAGAATATTGATGACACCTGCGGCAGCATAAATAGGAGGAATTCGGGAGTTCAACCGTACAAGTCATCTGCCACGCTTCTCACTACCTGGACAAAGGAAGTAAGGCTGGAACGCAATATAATTGTTAATGAGTTGAAAATACCAATGACGAACTACCTCAAAATCCTCGGGGTAACTTTTGATAGCCTTTTCCGGTCCTCGGCGCACGACACTGCATTTAGCAATATGATGCAGAGTAGAAACAAAGTCCTTTAGTCACTTGTCGGCAGTACCTGCGGCACGGATTGGCTGAAGAGTGATAAACTATGCAGCGCATGCATCACTAACAGTAAGCCCAACACAGTAGAGAAATCTACAGAGATGTCAGAATGCAGCACTAAGGACAATTACTGGTTGCGTCCAGAAAACACTAAAACAACATCTTCACGAAGAATCGAAGATTTTTCCAGTCAAGGAACACAAAATCCTGCTCACGAAGGAGTTCTCTCCAGCCTGCCATCGTAGGGAACATCCGAATCATCGAATCATAAGCCTTAATGCTCCCCCAGGAATGTGAGGGCAGATACTCGACAATAACAAAATGAGATCAAACATTATCTCAGAAGAATATTCATCTTGATGCGATTGAGAGGGTGTTAAGAAGGTTTCACGAGAATGTTGTCCTAGGACGCCGCCCACTCCCCGTGTTGAAAAACAGAAAACATAATCCCGGAGAGACCAGAGTCGTCCTAATGCACCTAAGATCAGGTCACAGCACTAGGCTATACTCATATTGGGCAGGCATCAATAAAGATATTCCTAATATCTGTGCGGTCTCCAAGATGTCCATCATTTGTTTGCCTGTAGTGCAAACCTATCAACTCTGGCTTCAAATCACTCTGGACAAATTCAAGGGAATTAGCTCAACTCTTGGGCCTTAGAATAGGAGAAAAAGAAAGATAAAAAGAAGATGAAAAAGAGGGATAAATGAATGATAATATATATACGTTATTGTATTTTGAGGTCAAATTGCTACAACAACAACAACGCCTATTTTAATTATTATTAACCCTTATCTTAACTATTATATTAGTTATCATTTTAAACCGTTTCTCTATTTTATCCCCTTAGGCTACAATCCTAACATTTAAAGTAATGCAATAGCTACTTAACCAATCTTTTCCTCTTTTCGTTTAATGTCGATAGATAAGGAAACATTAACTGCTATGTTCCACATATAAAATTGCTATATTTATAGCATCAATGCAAAGTGCCACGCCCACTTATTCATGCTGGCCCAGTTGTTGACTAATGATGTGTATTTTCCAAGAAGTTGTTTAACCAAATTGAGATACTTCTACTAAAGGGTCCGCCAAATAATTTTTTATTTTTTTTAAATGCTATAAAAAAACGTTAGATGGCCGACCCTATACTACCGTTCCCAAGATTTACTATGCATGTGGATACTTTGTATGGGTGATGCCGCTCCCACTTATTGAATTCATTCTGACAAAATTCAGAAGCTTTCTTTTAACCCTTCTCAAGATGGGCAAAATAACTAATTGCTTTATATTGGGGGTACCATTCCCACTTATCTGTTTCCATCCACTTTTTGGTTGATGATTTGCATTGGCTATGAAAATATTTGAAACAAATTTAGAGATTTTTTACTGTTACCATTTGAAAGCTATAGACAAATATATATTTACTTTGTATGGGCGTGGCACCACCCACTTGACTTTTTTAAATTTATGTAACCTATACTTATTTCCTTACAGCATATAGAGACACACTACAAAAATATCAAGAAAATCATCCATTTTCGTACACCAAATATTGTGATATGACGACGTATACGTAATATTTTTACTATAAATATAACTCATACGTACTGGCAGCATTTCTTAAGATTTATTACACGGTGCAACATAAAAGAACGAAGTTAAAATACTTTGGAAATGGTAATACTTTTCTAATAGGCGTTATAGAGTAGAACAAGGATCTGTTTTTGGAATTTTCGGAACATCTCAAAAATCTCGTGTTACGGGTACAAAACCGCTTTCTTGGACATTTATACACATATGAGCTAATTACTAAGCTTAATATAACCCGATTTGAAGTTTCTTTTTTGATTTGGAAAGAAAAGAAGCAAACTTTTAATATTAATTACGTTAAAAGAGAATGTCAGCAATAACAGCAATGAAATTACAGTGTACTGATGCATAAAATTTATGTAACTAAGACCATTTTATTGTCCTTAATGCAGTCAATTTGTAAACCACCCATTGAAAATAAAATCGGGTTATTTCGCATCTGGCAATACTTATGTCATTCTATTCTTTCGCAAAAGTATAAAAGTACAGAATCCGCCAAATATTTTTTTTTTTTTTTTTAAATGCTATGAAAAAAAACTACTGAATATTTTCTCAAATTTCTTTCTTATTTGAAAGTACAATCCTTCCGGTTAATAATGGAAATTAATTGCATTCAAATGGCTGCCTCGGCTGCCCATGCAGTAGCCTACACGATCGGTCCAATTTTTAAGCACATTATCGATTATGCGCAGCTGTATTTCACCAATGGCTTCACGAATATTGTCCTTTAAAGCGTCAATTGTCTCTGGCTTGTTGGCGTAACGTTTATTTTTGACGGCACCCCACAAATAATAGTTTAACGGTGTCAAATCGCAGCTCCGATGTGGCCAAACGACATCAGCTCTGCGGCTGATAATGAGATCTTCAAAACCAGGGCGCAAAACATCGAGTGTAGCTTCGGCTGTGTGGCACGTAGCGCCGTCCTGTTGAAACCAAATGTTGCTAATATCCTCCTCTTCAATTTTTGTGAACAAAAGTTCGTTCAACATGGCCCGATAACGATCGCCATTGGCTCGTACTCCTACGAGTACGTAAACGAGTACTTAGCCAAGCAGCTTTTTGTATTTGCAGTGTGAGGTTTTCAGTTTCTTTCTCGATTTCATCCTTTGTTTCGAAAAAAAGTACGGGATCGATATCATTATTCATTTTAAACTTAAAATAATTCCAATCAACAAATTTATTTGACAGATACCTATGCTCTTGTTGTTTCTTCGGCTCCCACTTTTTGATTATATAATGAGTGATCGGAACTAAGATCAGAACTATCTTCAATTCTTATAATGTTTCTAGATAAGTGTTTGGTTACAAAAAAGCCTATTAGATCTGGTACCTTATTAGTGTCAGAAGGCCAATAGGTAGGACAACCTGTAGATAAAATTCCGCATACTTGTTAATTCGCCATATTGTACAAGTTTTACCTCTTTTTGTAGTTAAAGGTGATCCCCATTTAATATTTTTCGCGTTGAAATCACCACCGATTATTTATCTACCTTTATATTTGCTCAACAACTCCTTGTATTTGACTTTCGTAATTTTGTGTCTTGGCGGGTTGTATAATGCAACTATTGTAAGTTCAGTTCCATTCAGTAAAGTAGTTAGTGCAGTAGCTTGAAATTCTTCAAAACATATTTTTTCGTTTTCATAATAATCAATCGAATGAACAAGGAAAAAACGTCACCTAATTGGAAAAAAACCACCACTGATTAGCAAGGATCTTCACCACTACATACAAACGTATGGAGGGAACTACATTGGATTAATCATCTTGTTTGCTTAAAACATCAAATTGATTAAAGAAACTGAAAGAAAGTAGTGGATGCTTTGTTGAAAGTAGGGAGATCGGACGGTTATTATTCGACCGGTTTTAACCAATTTCTTTGATTTTGTCGAATTCTTCATTTTTCGAATACCGAATAAACCGGTTAATTTAACACGAATAATTTATACGTTTGTATGTTTTCTTATTGAAAATATGCTCATCGTTTAACTGTTTGTATAAATTTAATTATTTTTGTATATATGACAACCTTGAACGTCTCACAAAGAACGTGAAAACCAAGATAGATCGAGAAAGATATGCACTCTTTAGTAAAAGTAACCTTTTCTCATCTTCTGTAAATAAATATTGATTTTTATATATGGAGAATGATCAACTGGACTAATTGAAAAGACAAAAACCCACAAACGCCGGCTCCGAACTGCAGCTATGTAACAGTTAGTGAAGTTTTGCACAGCGTAAATACACATAACCAGTCGCTAATAATGTTGTGGGGTGATATCGCCGTTTGAAAATTGTCAGCTGGTTTGGCCTAGGATTTAACCGACGACTTTTTGGTTGAAAGGTGGGTGCTTACCTAACATACCACAGTGACACACACACTGTTAAATACGTGGTGCATAAATTTACATACAGTGCTGCTCGAAATCTGAGCAAATTTTCTTGTCGAGGCAATTAAGGACTCATATATTACTAATAGATTTATTCAAAGTATAGCATTTGATTTTTGTTATCTTAGGCACCTAATTTATAACTATAATAACAAGCCTTTAATTCCATTCTTTACCAAGTAATACAACAAAAACGAAATTAGCTCCTTGAGTAGCTGTTCGAAACTTAAGCATTTTTCAGTACTTTGTGTAATAAGCTTTGTTTTTTATGGCCTCCGCACACTGTTTTGGCATAGTTCTTATGAGATTTGTTAGAATTTTTGTTATTATTGATTACAATTTGAATTTTAAGCTCTCCATCAGTTTCTGCTTATTTTTAAAACAACGTGGTCCATAGAGCTGCAAAGCTATCAATAGTCGGCCCAACTTTTCTTGCAAACTATTGACACTATCGGATTCTTTTAAGTGCTACTTTTGGCAACAATATTAGAATACAGTGTTTAAACAAATAATAGGGACACTTTTTTTCAGTATGTTATTAAGTTTGATGTATTGAAGTTTTTTGATGCAAGAGTACATTATACATATATAGCGAAAATGTTCAGACCATGAAGTGCTCCAAAACTAAATTAGTTAATAAGATCCAGTGAAAAAAATTGCAGAGACTATGGGAAGAAAAAACGACTGTCAGTTTTAGTAAATTTTTAATTCGTACTTCAAAATTTAATCTTTTCAAGTCATGAAAAAGCCTCAGAAACGAACATGTACTCCTGTTTCAAGTCACACAATAAGAAAAAAATTTAAGGAAGTTAGACTAATGGGTAAGAGTCCCCGAAATGTATTATTTCTCAGTAAACGGAAACAAAACCTGCTCCGTAATAGTAAAAACAACATGCTATGGTCTGACGTAACGTTAATTAATTTGCTTGGATCAAGTGCAAGGTCTTATGTACGAACATATTGTTACGACAATAAGGTTGCGCAACACAGCGTTTATTACATCGTATACATTAAAATAAATAAACAAAACCTGCTAGAACAACTCTACACGTGATGTTTACAAATAACCAAATCTACAACAACAAACCTTAGCAGAGGCAAAGTAAATAAAAATAACACGGCAACAACAATAATTAAGCAGCAAAGAAACAAGTAACAGACAATAAACAAGCAACAACAAACACTAAGAGCTGAAAGTGGTAGATTTTTACATACGCATGGCTACAAAAGAACTAAACAGAAATTAAAAGAAAGAAATGGAATCTACCTGAAATATCGAGAGGTTCGAGAACTTTCGATGTGTTGCTTACTCAGCCATATAAAAAGCACATCGATGCGAACAGCAATCAGTTTATGTGTCGTAAACTCAGCGAGTGCAGTTTGTGTGAAGAGAGTAAAAAACCAGTTTAGTTGGTGCTAACTCAGTAAAGAGAGTTAAGTGTGGATAACCTCTGGTTGAAAAGGTTGTGATCGAACCTAAGTTAAAACTACGATCGGGTTGGAAGA
The DNA here is from genome assembly GCA_023159175.1 of Wohlfahrtia magnifica. NCBI lineage: Eukaryota > Metazoa > Arthropoda > Insecta > Diptera > Sarcophagidae > Wohlfahrtia > Wohlfahrtia magnifica. The sequence continues at coordinate 8,128 of JAKWBJ010000045.1, forward strand.
TCTTTAGGAAGATCTTTAGGTCGAGTAATTGTTGTTGTTTACAAAATTGTAAACAGACAGAGTAATTAAAAAAACAAGAAAAATTGTTATTGCCTGTAAAAAGATTGTAAGCAGTGGTGCACATAACTGTATTGAATAAAGGATTTTAATAAAAAACAAACACAAAATTTATTGTGTTTTAACTACAATCTACGAACTCATAAAAACACGTTTTTAAAAAGACAAAAACGTAACAATATGAATATATTAATTTAATAAAAAAAAAATACCGAAATTACCTTTTCTCTTATCCAATATATTTTTACTTGAATATTATGCACAAGTTTCTAACAGACATTCTGTTGATACTCCTAATACTAGGTATGAGTTTACAGTGAGTGTTTTTCTGTTGCCTCCTCCAAAGCCCTTTCATGATTAAAATGCTTTTATTTTTAAGATTTTAAGTAAAAAAACTTACTCTCTGCAATATTACAGTTAGCAACAACAAAAATGTTACTCATTTAATCCTACCTTTATGCGTTTGTGTTTTCTAACAACAAAACCATAACATGACATGAGAAAATGTACACAAGGTTACACAGGTTCAGATAAAACGTAACAATATTTTAGTTACAATTCATACTTTATTGGAGTTTAATAAATAGAAATTTAGAAAACTGTTTAACTGTGTCCCTATGTAACTATAAAAGCTTACAGGCGGCCAACAACCTTCGTCGAAAAATTTTTGCAAAAATGAACTTGACCACATTCAGAATTTGACGATAGTATCGATAGTGATAAATAACTATCGATAGCCAGCCCAAAGAAAACTAGTACTATCGATTGTTTTGCAGCTTTAGTGGTCCAGCTCTGCGCTTCAAGAATTCGGAACAATTTTATTTAAATAAACGAACTGGTTAAACGGTTATTTGAATTATTATTAACCGAAAACCGGTTTTTGTCGAATTTTCAGATAACCGGTTTTTGATGAAAGTCGAATAATCGATCTCCCTAGTTGAAAGCCAATATGTGACGGAGAGAAGTAAAATAAACTTACCTGTGTGTAGAAACAAAACATTTTAATATAAAACTCGGTTTTTTTAAGTTTCATTAAAAATTTTCACACTTTTTTATTTTCCTTTTTCAAAATTATGTTACTTTTTTTTGTTGTTCAGTGTAATAATATTCTTTGTTCATACAAGATTTGCTTGCATTTCTTTATAATAATAATTAATAATAATATTTTAAATACAATAATAACTTGTTTTTCTCTTTTTTGTTTTATTTCACAAATACCATTAAATAGTGTCTGAATATATGTATATGTGTTTGTGTATATATAAAGTATTTAAATACACTTTCAAATAAAATTCAAATATAATAAGAGGAGATACGGGTAAAGAGTAATATTTAAAAAACTAATGAAGCGTTTAAAATTTATAATTTAAAATAAAATTTTGCTGCAAAAAAATAATAAAAATAAATAAATAAATAAATAAAATAAAATATTTGTTTCACTATTTATTTCTTCGTTGGCTTGTTTGCATTTAAATTAATTTTAATTTGTTGGGATAAAATCATTTAAACATATAATTTAGTGGCATTTATATTAAAAAAAAAAAAAATCGAAAAAATATTACATTTGCGGTCGTTTCACCGAATAAGTAAATAAATTAAAATTTTAAATATGAAAAATAAATTTTCACTAATGAATGCATAGAGTGATGTTAGGTGACCTATGTTTTAAATGGAAACATTAATTTCAGATTTCATCAGGCTTTTTCCAACAGGTTAGACTAATTAATTACTACAAAAAAATAACAACAACAACAACAAAAATATCATTCAATTATTCAGTTTACGTTTAATGAAAAATATTTTACTATTATCGATACATAATTTAAAATTTAATTTAATTTAATACTAACCCTCATATTCATAAAATCAAAAATTAGTTTCAATTTTTTTTTCAAATATTTTTTATGAATATGGGGATATTCAACAGGGATATGTTAATATTTACTGTTGAGAAAGCTGTCTAAGAGTCTTAGGAAATGTGCACAATACAAAGAAAGCTTTTCATTAACGAAGTATACCTCTAAACAAGCCCTTGTCTATATGGATTGCTGCTGATGAAAACCATAAAGGTAACAGCATGGAAAATGATCTTTACACAGGAGTATCACTTTAACTTTTACGAAGCAATTAAGAACATCGAAACTCCTCTAGGAAGGAATCGAAAATTGCCGTAGTAAAAAAAATTATTCTTATAAGCAAGGGTTGGCAATGCACTGGGTAACCCAATTAAGCCCGTCCGGGTTTTATTGGATATTATATTAAAAGAAATCCCAGATGGATTTTATTTACACGTTTTCGTAGCTTATTTACAGAAAAATAATTAAATTTTACGTATTGTGAGTACAAATACATACGGTTCGTTTTTCAGCTCTAAAAAGATAATGAAATAACAAATTTGTCAAATCTCTGCTTACATCTTTTCCGCACCCCACAACCAATTTCCAAATTCCGACTCAGAAAAACTTCTCGCCTTTTGAGGAACTCCAACTTTAAAGCCGATTTTACATTTCTTCTATAAAAGTAATTTGGTGATATACTAAAAGACATTTACCCCTATAATATATACAAATAAAACACGGGCGGGTTTTTTTATTTAAAGGTTATGATGAATTAACAAATTTATTAAATCAAAGCTTATATGTTTTCCCTACCTCTGAGCCAATTTCCGAATCCTGTCTTAGTAAATCTTATCGTCGATAAGTGAATCCAATTTTGAAGCCGATTTTATATTTTTTCAAATGAAGTGATTCGATGACAAACCTAAAGATGTTGTATTTGTCGAAATAGCCAATAGTCAAAAGGAGCAATTTTCGGAGAATACGGCTTCAAGATATTTAATTTGATCGTTTCTAACAATTGTTTGACATGTCTGTCTTTATATTTCAGTTGTTTTTTTTTTTTTTCGTAGTGAGCGATTGAAACGAACTAATTGCTGCTCCGATCACCGAGTTTTGGCAGCTCATAGTTTACAATGCCCCTTTTAGCCCAACAAAAGAGTGCAAAGGTGTAGCATATCGGGTTTTTTGCCAACCCTGACATACCTTCGTGTAGTTACTTTAAAGATATGCTTTTAAAGTATACATGAACTTTTAAGTAAAAATGTTACTTTATTATTATAAAAATGAATTTTTATGTACAATTTTGTTGTTTTTTGTGATCTTACTTAAAACATCTAAAAAAAATTAAAATAATTTAAGAGAATTGGGGTCGAAAAAGTACAATTTTATAAGCTTCTGAGTACAATTTTGATGGCACTGATTACTACGTAGGGACGTATGAGTGATATTATATTAGTGAAGCAGATATATTACTCATGAGTAACGTACTTAACGTAGTATGTTATTTGAATGCACTGTTCCTTTGCCAAAAAGAAGGTATATTTTTAAAACAACTGTGCAAAGAAACGAACTAAATGTCAGTATTACACACTATGTGAGTTCACCTTTACTTTGTGATCATGGGCAAAAAAGCAAATGGGGTGAAATTGCTTTAGAGATTGTTATTTAAATAACAAAATTTAAAGTGAGAAACTTATATGTTAAATAACAACAACAAAAAATAATAACAATTTGAAGTCTGGACACTTTACCGAAAATTTTTTTTAAACAAAATATTTCAAAACCGCTTAATTCTCTAAAAAAAAAAAAAAACTGCGAAATACAAATAAATGTGAGGATTTATCTGCATTTGTAAGTTTCTTATGCATTGAGCAGTTTTGAAGTGTTTTGTTTACAAAAATTAGTTTTTCTTTTAATTGTGTAGATTTTACAATTTTATAATATTTAGGCTTTTACTTTCAATTTTGTAATGTCAATAAGAGTCACTAAGGAAGTAATTTCGCCAAAATTGATTAATATACGGTAACTATGATGAGGTTTACTCGTACCTTTTTTTAATATTATAAAAAGCACATCGATGCGAACAGAAATCAGTTTATTTGGTTTAAACTCAGCGAGTTAAGTGTGGTTTAACTCTGGTTGAAACTACGATCGGGTTGGAAGGTCTTTAAGTACAAAGATCTGTCGAGTAATTTGCAATGTTGTTGTTTACATAGCTGTAAACGGAAGGAGTAAGTAAGGATAGAAATTGTTATTGCTTGTAAAAAGGTTACAGGCAGTGGCGCAAAGAACTGTGTAAATAAAGGATTTTAAATAAAAATTAAACAGAAGAATTGTCTTATTTTAACTACAATCTTCAAACTCATAAAAAACCGTAACATATGATCTTATAATTTTAAAATATGCTCTAAAAAAATATCTTTTTAAACAACAGAAAAAAAAGGTTTATTCAACAATTTTACATTTGTTAAATATCTGTGGTCACATTAAAGAGTAGCTTAAGCGCATATTGTGTTATAGGAGCTTTATAGAGATTGAGGCGCTTAAATGTATTTAATCCATTTTTTGAAAAACTTTCTTTTTACACGTTAGATTCTTCCAAATATTGGTTTAGATCCTGTTAAATGACTCTAGAAAGCCCTTGAGCTCTAGAAAGCCCATATATTTTAATTGACAGATAATTAGAAAAGACATGTCTTAATCAGCATTTAAAACAAACATTTTGTTTTCGGTGTAATAATATTTTGGAGTAGATATATCCAAATATGCGCTAAAAGGATTTAAAATGCTCTTTAAATACTAAAAAAATACCAAAAACATTCTAATAAAATTATTTTGGAGCTGAAAAATCCAAATATGCACTAAAAAGGTTAAAAATGCTCTTTAAAGACAAAAAATATATTGAAAACATGCTGTTAAAACTAAAATATGCAAAAAAAGCTGTCATGAGAAAATATGCAAAAATATGCACCAAAAAATGTATGCAAAAATGCATCAGAATTCATGAAACGGTTAATTATCTTACATACGGTTCCTCATTAAAACAAAGGGAGTGCCTATATGTAAATAAACCATATACCGAGTTCTAAGGCATTCTGTTAAAAAAAGAAAAAAAAAACAAAATGGGAAAATATTTGAAAAAAATTTTAAGAAGGGAAATTCCAAACTAACAAATTTCAGAATTAAGCACAGATTTTTATTTGAAAGTGTATTCAAGGGTTAATTCGTAAATAATAGAGAAATTGAATAAAAACCTTTAAAAAATAAATTTTTTTTTTCAAACAAATCTTACAATTTTTGTTCCTTTAACTACATTAATACTGTTAAAAACCCATTTTTTATTTTCTAAACCATTTTTATACCAATTTTAAGTCATACGTGTGCTCTTTTGGATTTATTAAACCACAAACACTGACTGCACACCCACTTACGTTTTCAAGGGTAGAACGTAACTAAGGATTTGCAAGTGAGTATGCCTACAAGTGCTAGCCTAAGCAGACTATGTAGGCTTTTAATGGCATAACTTCTCTATAAAATGTTCATTTATATGCAAGTTTTTCTAACTAGAAATTAAATTTCATTATTTCTATTATTTGTCGGCCAACAGTTTCAGCTTCTCTACGACCTTCTTCATTATCATACCATTTTGAATTTTTGGTTTGATTATGTGTTTCGTTTTGCTCCCCACTGCCAGCTGCAGCAGCAGTGACAGATGCAGTAAGTTCTTGTGTTGTTGCCTTTATTAACATTCTTTGTGTTTCATTGTACTGCCAAATAGCGTTCGAGATAGTGGTGGTGGTGGCGGTGGACACTTGACGTGTCTTGCGTACAATGGCCTGTGCCTGTGGTCACGATGACATGTAAGTACATTGTGTTTTTGGTTGTGGTTCAGTCTGTTCGATGGGTGTAATGGCAGCACGTTTCCAAAATTCTCTTACATTCTCCACCGTCTCCATAATGCGTAAGAAATTCTTACCAGCCAGCATGGCTACATCTTCTTCACTCCAATTGGGATCTTCCAAGAGTGTAGCCAATAAATCGGGATATTTCGAAACATCTTCCAAGCCAATGGGTGGCAGTTCTATGCTATCATAGCCAGCACCCAAGCCTATATGCTGTATACCTGCTATAGAGCGTATATATTTTATATGTTCCACTACATCTTTGAGTCGTGCCTGGCGACCACAGGTAACATCTTCGGAATCGAAGGAAATCATTATAAGGCCACCGTTTTCGGCTACCAATCTTAAAATATCATCGGGCACATTACGTGTTGAGTTGCATAGTTGTCTAGCTCCCGAATGGGAAAATATCACTGGTGCCCTGGTGGCCTGCAACACATCTCTGGCTGTATTATCTGAACTATAGGATAAATCAATCATCATGCCCAGGCGATTCATTTCACGTACCACCGCTTTGCCGAATTGCGTTAGGCCTGTATCAATTAAAGCAGAACTCGAACTAGCCCATGATACATCACATTTGTGCGTTAAACTTAAATAGCGCGCTCCCAACGAATAGAATGACCGCAGTACGCCCAGAGAAGAGCCAATAGCATGACCACCTTCAATGCCTATCAATGAGGCCATCAAACCATGACGTTGTGCCATTTGTATATCTAACGATGATTGCACCAAGACAGTGTCTTGCTGATACATATCGGTTAGGCGCCTGATTATGTCAATTTGTTCCAGTGCCAATTGGACAGCATCCAAACCTTGTGCTTCACACGGCACATAAGCTGACCTGTGTGTGTGTGTGTGTGTGAGCGTAGCAATGTGATTGTTTACACCAAATGGAAAAGTAAGGAAAGAAAGAAAAGAAAACAAAAGAAAGTGACATTATTTTACAAAAGTTTTTCTTATAAAATTTTATTTGATGGCATAAGTTGAGAAATAAGAAGATTACAAATTAAGTTATAATTTCGGTTATTTTGTGAGAAAAAGTAGGATTTTTTTAAAACAAAATTACAATGATTGCTTAAGTAAGTGGTTGGAGTCAGTAGTATACTTTGAAAATATTTTTCATTGAAAACAAACAAATAAAAAATTTTTTTTCTTTTTAAAAAATGTTTACTAATTGAGTTCCAAAATTGCAAATATAAAAAATGGTTTCTTCTTTACGTTTACTTAAACCCTTTCTATCGAGAAACGCATTCACCGTTCACGTTCTCTTTTTTTTAGTGCGCCAATATTTAATTTCCGAACAATAAGCATTTAATCATAATCAAAATCTGTACTTTCCAATACCAAGCGGAAAGCAAACATTGCGACATATCTTACCACAGTATTCCACAAACAGAAGCTGTCAAATTAGAATTGAAACCTCTTATATCGGACTTTTGATCAGATGTAGCACTGCCGAGGGATAGATCACCTTGTTGCTTAAAAAACACAACCACTTGGAATGCAGAAATTGGAGCGGCATCATAATGCTAAGCAAGATAAATAAGATTGCAGAGTATATATCATCCAGTATGCGGAATGAGTCAGATTCCGTTATTGTGTTAATCATAATACTATCACGGTAAAAAGCATTTTAAGAAAGCTTTCGATACCAAGACAATATAACACTACACCGTAAGGGATTGCCCAACAATATAATCCGATTTCTTCAGCACTAAACAAAAACGCTAAATACCGCATACGATATGATCAGTATCTTAGCGATTATGTGCGAGTGCACAAGTGTGTGCTGTAAGGCTGAGTGCTTTTGCCGCATTGGCCTTGAACATAAGCACATAAACATACAGTTGTAAATAGAATATTGAACGATGTTCGAAAATTTGCAATGTTAGCTGATTACAAATACCAATAGCTACTCAAGACGTAATGCCACTTAACCCCGTTGCATCATTTTGCATCATTTTGCTGTTATCATAACAATTACAGTCTATTCAGCTTAAAATACATGATCTCGCATGAACAAACGTCACAAAATTTTTAATTTATTGCAGAAGGTCTAGAGATCATGCCAAATTTTGAGGTACGTGAAGATGGAAATACCTAATACGAGCATCCAGTCAGCTGTTCTGTACAGTTGCAAAAGAGCTAAAGGTGTTACAGGCCTTCTTGTACAGCTGCTTGAGGAAAATGATAAGCATATGGTTACGAAATATAGAACTAGGACAGCTGCAGGAGCTATAAGCCTTTTTAACAGCTAATTAATTAAAATTAGAAGCATAAGATCTCAAATGAAAATCACTGGGCAATCGTATGTGCTAAAAAGTAACGGGCCTAATATATAGATGGCGCTAGTTTTATTGAATTCACCTGCTCTCAAACTACAGCTGTTTAATGATAATCTATTAGTTAGCTTGTGAGTTAGCTTTCAAAACAGTGAATCAAAAAGTTTTCCAACCTGATTCTTGATGGAAAAAATACCATTCAAGCAAAGCAATTACTTGATCAAAAATATCAAAAAACGTTGGTGGTTTGCCAACTTAAAACGTGGTCGTAGAGACACCGATGATGCAAAACGCAATGGACGTCTACATGAGGCAATAAGACAAATAAACCTAAAAAAGTACATAAAATGGTTTTAAGTAAAGGAAAAGTGAAGTTGCGTGAGTTGGTTTTATGTTGCATGAGCATTTGACTAGAAAAAAACTTAATTCAAAGTGGGTGCTGCAGGTGCTTGTTCACAGTTGACCAAAAACAATAACATGTTGATGATTCTGAGCTATGTTTGGCCATATTTCAACGCAACAAAATGTAATTTTTGCGTCAACATATTACAATGGAAGAAATATGGATTCATCACTTCATTTCGAAATCAAAACCATCGTCATCTGGTAAAACAGCAACTGGTAAACCTCTTTCAAAGCAACCGAAAACACAACAGTCGGCTGGTAAAGTTACGTGGTGTAATATTCATCGTCTATATTGAGAAAGAAAATGCCATCAACACTAAATATTATACAGCGTTATTGGGGCGTTTGAAGGCCGCAAATGCAAAGAAAAATAAGTTGTCTTATCAAGACAACGCACCGTGTTACAAGTCTATCAAAACATTGTCAAAACTACATGAATTAAGCTTAGAATTACTCCACATCCACCGTATTTTATTATTTTTTTTTATATAAGACCAGCACCCAGGGGATAGCCGCTACTCATGCAATGCATTGTGCTAGCAAAATAGGTTATTGGAATAGGCTTACATATGTCGGAAGTAGCAGGAAATACTTTCGCTGGAAGATTATACCACAACCAAACAGTGCGACCAAAAAATGAATTCTCTCTATAATGCGTTGTGCGATTTACTGGACAATCAACTACAATGGGATGCGCTCTACGAGAAATACGAGTACTACGTAAAAATATATGATTTTTAGGAATTAATTCCTTAATTTCGTTAGAACACATTCCGTTATAGTATCGATAGAACAATGAAACACACGCCACATTGCGACGGTGCTCCAATGAATCGATAGAGCTGGCTACCCTACCGTCATTAATGGGCATCTTCGCACTCTCCTGTATTCAGTCGAAAAGTTCCAAAATAGACTTTGAAGCACCGGCCCATATATGAGTGTCGGATATAGGTCTTGTAAATATTAAGGAGATCAGATGGAGTGAAGATCAGATGGCACTTAAATGCTTCTTTCGACACTTGAAATATTTGATCATTCAAACGAACATCACAGTGAATTCTCATACCCAGAACATCAATAGAATCTGATTCCTCAATATCCACATTACCCATTGACACAGATGAAAACACACCACTACGTCTGTGTGTTAAAAAACAACATTGAGTCTTACGTGCATTAAAATCGACCCTGTTCGTACGACCCCACTTAGAGACCTTCATCAGGTCACTTGTGAGTGTGACGTTCATATTCATCCTTCTTGCCCCAACCTCCAAAAGGCTCGGTCTACGTTCAGAAGAATATGAGTGACGAATGTTGCTGTCATCCGCAAAAGAGTAGATAGGATTAGAAGTGAGAAGAAGAATGTCGTTAAAAAATATTAGAGAAAGAGTAGGAGAAAGAACAGAGCCTTGCGGTACACCTGAGTTTACCCTGAACTCGTCGGATGAGACCCCATCTATAACCACTCTTATAGAGCGATCTCTGAGAAAACTCGATATAAGTCGAGATAAGTGACTACCGACGCTAAAAGTATTAAATTTGGTTATGAGGGCCTCGTGTCAGACTCTGTCAAACGCCTTTGAGATATCCAGAGCCACAAACTTACTCTCACCAAATCCATGAATGGACCTGTTCCACCCTTCAGAGAGTACTGCCAGCAGATCACCAGTAGAGCGACCTTTACGGAAACCATATTGGCTATCGCTCAGCAAATTTTTGAACTCTAAGTATTTCACAAGGTGATGATTAATCATACTCTCTATAGCTTTGGAAAGTGCCGAACAAACTGCATTTGGACGGTAGTTTTCAGGGTTACTAGCCTCACCCATTCTTGTGATTGGTAACCTTCAGAAAGACGGAAAGACATCTGCACACTAAGACGCATTGAAAAGATTAGCCAGTGGACGCGCAAGCGTCGAAGAGCACTGCTTCAGGACCAGAGCTGGAGTCGAAATTTAAAAGAACTTTTTCAACTGCACGAGCTCGAAAGAATATACTAGGCATAGTCACTGTTCGGGCAGTGGTTGAACGCTCTTCGGCAAGCTCGAATTACCTGCAAACATTTCAGCCAGTAGGTTTGCCTTTTCAACTGGTTTAGTGAATGTTTGGTTATCCTTCATAAGGACTGGAAACGAACTAACGTTGTTCTTAAGCCTTTTAACGAATGACCAAAAGCTCTTACTTCCCCGCAGAAAAGTAAGAACTTTAGCACGTAAACGCTGTTCGTATAGCGACTTTTCGCGCCTAAGTACTGCGACACACGAAGATCTCGCCTGTTTGCGTAGCTAATCAGTATGATCGCATTTGTTATTACGCCAATTTCTGAAGGCTTCCTCTCTGGATCTGACTTCAAGCTTACACGTCGGATTAAATAGGGATTTGTTATTTGATTTAGTCGGAGGCTTTCTGGATGGGATGAAATTATCCATCCCTATTATATTGACAACCATTTCGGCCGCGGCCATGGCCACCGAAGTGCAAAGGATGTGCCCTGATTTTGAATTTAACCCAAAGACTGTTAAATTCTGCATCATACATGCCAAGTTGTTGCTGGCATTGGTACACAACTTTATCGCGAATGTACATTGCAAGACCCCTTTGAAAATTAAAGAGGGAAAGAAGGTGATATCCAGGGATATGAAAATCCTGTGAATCAGCATTTTCAGAAACCTGCGTCTCACATAAGGCAAAAATATCCGGCCTATAGAGACAAATGTACGCATACACGGAGAAGAAGTTCGCTCGTAGTCCGCGCACATTGCAGAAATCTATCCGAAAATATCCTGCCATTACGCAAATAAAAATATAATATAAATGCCAAAAAGGAATCATAAGCAATCAAACATCCAACTACCAACCTCCGGGGGCGGACGGCAAAGAAGGGGGTTGCTGCTAATTGATTATTGAGTAGCCAGTGTTATACCTCTATGCACATTTATCAAAAAGCTAGTACAGACAGGCTGCCAGCAACGCGTGAGGTTTAACCCTAGTCGTATTAGAAACCTAACGCATCCGAACTAAATCTTGATGGTGTAAGCTAATGTATAAAATTTCAACCTATTTTTTAGAAAAAACAAAAAAAAGATTTATTTTTGCTTAAGTTCTTTTAGTTTTGAAGGACCAGCATTCCGACATGATAATATTTAATTTCAGAAAGTTTTCTAAGTTAAAAACTGAGCTACTACTACTAACATAATACTAAATCACCATTTAATAACTAACCACTAATTTTCGAGTGTAAAAAAAATTAATTATTTTTTCGATTTTTTTTTTTTTTTTTGTAATTCCACTTTACAATGGCTCTTTATTTCTAATAAAAAAAAGATTTTTGCCAAAAAATAAAATTAATTGAATTCGAAATGAATGGAATTGCGAGTTGACAATATGCTAACGAAACTGTAGAAAGTAAACATGGAATCATGGAAAATTTTATTTAATTTTTTTTTTTTTTGGAATTATTTCCGAGCCCTTTTACGAGTAACACACTTAAATGAGTGTCTACTTGCAAATAAAATTAAATTTCAGTAGCAAAACAGCGTATAATTGATAATTTACGAGTATTTTTGTAATTTTTTTCTCTGACAGTAGTATTTAAGTAAATAAATGCAAATGTATAGGTGGCATATGTACACTAATATATGTGTTAATAAATTAGTATTGGTAGATATCAATATATATGTATATGGTGCACTACATATTTATGCCTATTTTAAGAATAATTTATTGCCTTTAATTTATTTTGATTTATACGCACAGCACGGAAAAATGTTGCCAACAATTTTCCACTTGTTTAACACTAAGCGTGATTACAGCTGGCCCACCAAAAATTTTGTCAATTTCCCGCTTTTCATTACAAAATAAAAATAAATAAATACAATATTGCCATTAATATTCATGCGTTACTATTACGATCATTGCAATTACTGTAGCAATACATAGTTCTCGTCGATAAATGTAATGGAAATTTAAATTACAATGAAAGCAGGCAAATAATTGACAGCTTGTGGTTAAACAAAATAGTAAAACAGAGAAAATATAGAAACTTACGAGGTGTGTTTTAAAATTAAATTTATATTCAGTATTCATCAGTGTGAACAGGTTTACAAAAAAAGCTAAAAAAATTTTGTTTTTGGCTAAAAAAATTAGCAAAAGTTTTCAATTGTTTTTTGGTTTTTTTAGTTGGATATTAGATAAGGATAACAATATAGCAGTTCAGTAAAAACAATTGCTCAGGTGATATACTAGAGAACACTCTGAAATCTATTTGATCAGCATACAAACTAAACTATTCATTGAATAAATTTCAATAAGAATCCAAATGATATAAAGGGTCCGCCAAATATTTTTTTTTGGAAATGCTATAAAAAAAAAAACTACTGAATATTTTCTCAAATTTCCTTTTTATTTGAAAGTACAATCCTTCCGGTTAATAATCGAAAATAATTTCATTCAAATGACTGCCTTGGCTGGTCATGCAGTAGCCTACACGATCGGTCCAATTTTTAAGCACATTATCGATCGTCTGCAGCTGTATTTCACCAATGGCTTCACGAATATTTTCCTTTAAAGCGTCAATTGTCTCTGGCTTGTTGGCGTACACTTATCTTTGACGGCACCCACAAATAATAGTTCAATGGTGTCAAATCGCAGCTCCAAGGTGGCCAAACGACAGCTCTGAGGCTAGTAATGCGATCTTCAAAACAGGGCGCAAAACATCGAGTGTAGCTTCGGCTGTGTGGCACGTAGCGCCGTCCTGTTGAAACCAAATGTTGCTAATCCTCCTCTTCAATTTTTGTGAACAAAAATTCGTTCAACATGGCACGATAACGATCGCCATTGACTGTAATGGCCACTCCTTGCTTATTTCCCAAGAAAAATGGCACAATTATGCTTTTGGACCAAAATCCGCACCAAACAATGACTCGTCTTGGGTGTATCGTGGTTTCAATGTATGTATGAGGGTTTTCTGTGCCCAAAATGCGACAATTTTGCTTGTTTACATACCCGCCAAGATCAAAATGAGCTTCATCTGCAACATTACCATGATTTTCAAAGCAATGTCGCAATATTTCCCATCGTTGTTCAAGCGTATACACAACTATATGCGTTCAGTGGAAGGATAAAACTAATTATCTGTCAAATCAGACATGAGCTATGTGTTAACATTCACGAAATAAGCACTAATTGAAAGAAAAAAACGTTAGATGGGGGACCCTTTGTATACATAAATGTACATAATTTTATACATTTTTCAAATCCATGGTTAGGTTAGGTTAGGTAAAGTGGTGGACGCCCCTTAAGAGAAAGGAATCCCACTTAGGCCAGATATTTGGCCCATTGTGATGCCACAAGCAAAAATGCCAACCCAGGGATCAAACAGTTTCCATAGGAAACCATTTAGCTTCGAAAATAAATCTCGCAGTTGCGGCCCTCCTTATCCTGGAGAGCTCAGTTAAAGATGACGAAAAATAAGAGTTTAAGAACCTTTGCCTTCTGGCAGCAAGAGCCGGATATTGACACATGAATTGAAAAACAGTCTTCTCCTCCTCCTCGAAACCACAACTCAGATCAGACAGTGACCGTAATTATGATGCGGTGTATGGCCACCCGACTTAGGGAGAGAAGATATTTAGCCCTCCTTTCGTCGAGGTCGATCCAGCAGAGCCCTCATGCTACCAACGATGTTGAGCGTCGACATACACTGACCGAAGAATATCCAGCTTAACCGAGGCAATCGGGACACCAATGATAGGCTCTTGTTCGAAAGCATGAAGCTCAGTACTCATCCTGGCCAATTTTTCAGCAACGCAATTCCCAGCGATATCCTTGTGTCTCGGAACCCATATAAGAGTTACCTTCGAATGAACCGAAATTTCCATAAGAAACCTGCGACGTCGAGGTGACATTAGCAAGAGAGCTAATCGCAGCCCGACGTTCGAAAAAATCAGAAGATTCTCAGAGAGAGTCTTTCCGTCCAACAAGCATTGCACACTGCTGTGATCAGGCAACCTATAAGAGAGCCTTGTTTGAGAATTTCTCATGAATACACCACATCCCACTCTGCCACGAATTTTAGAGCCGTGGGTATAAACCTTAAGGGCATTCTGAGGGAACTCCTGTCCATCAAACCAGAATTTCCTCGTAGGTATATCAACGTGAAATCTCCTATCGAGGAAGTTATGAGTGATCATGTAATCGATCCGAAGATGTCTGCGATCCCCAATAATCGCAGCATGACCAAAGTTCAGATTTGACCCAGAGTTAGCGGCATTTAGCCTCACCGCCACCAACTTAGCTCTCTGCTTGAGAAGAAGGTCGATGGTGAGCCAATTAAGCATAGCAAATAAGGCCTTGGTTGGAGTAGACCGAAGTGCACTGGAGATCAGAACGGCAGCTTGCCTGCTCGCCCTGTCTGTCACCTTACAATAGCATTGATATTTACACACCGTCCACCAGATATGAGCATCGGCTCTATAAAACCAGTAGGTGATGGCAGGTCTAAGTCCACATATTCTACCTACGGCCGTTTTACAAGTGTAAAGCGTTATATTCGCCTTCTTCATCCTATCCATTACATTCTCCCCCCAGGTAAGCTTGGGGTCAAGAATGACCCCTAAATACTTTACCTTAGTGAACAGGGAAAGCTGAGTACCACCAAGTCTCGGCATATTAAATACAGTTATCTTGTATTGTCTGGTAAAGAGCATCGACTTCGTTTTATGGAGGTTGACGCTTAAACCGCACGACAAGCACCATTACATAACAACTTTGATTCACACGCGCTCGATAAAATAGCCAGGTCCAACAGCCCTTCTACAGCGATGTTCCATAGCAAAGGCGAGAGGACCCCTCCTTGTGGGGTACCTCTATTCACTGCCCTTACCAAATCAGCCTCAACAATGGGGGCTGTAATAAATACCCATACACATACATAAAAATGCCAAAATTTTGGTATATTTGGTAGATATGTGTCACCCTGTCAATTTGGCAGCACTGACCATCTTTACATCGTTACATTTGAATTAAGGAATATAAAAATAGAAGATGGTCGATATTTCCAGAACCTTCCAAGCTGTAGGCAATTAGGTATATACAAGTTAGTTAGTTATAGTATGGCTGTCAACAAATAAAGTTGTGTTAAAGCGGAAATAAAAGTGTTGTATAAACGAATATTAAGTGTTGTTTTAAGACAAACAGTATAAAAGTTATTTTGTAGTAAAATAAAACTGTAAAACAACAAAATAAAGCGATGTTTATCTTATGTTAACGCAATTTACATGAACCCAAACGTCTTAAAAAGGTTAAAACGCAACAACCTATATATATAAAAAAGGACTATAAAATGCCGATTTTATTTTGTAAACCCTTAAGCGAAAGGTGATGTAAAAAAAGATTCCCCTAATTTTACAAGGGGAGAAATTTTTCCGCTAATTTTGCTCAAAATGAATTAGGTACCTGCATTAAATTTTGAATAAAATCAATCCGTTTTCAAGTTATGATGAAATATATTGAGATAACTACCATATTTTGGGCAAATATTTTGCCACGTCCATAAAAAACAATTTGATGGAAAAACGCTATAAATGAATGTGAATTTAGCCACCAAATTACCCTTGGAAATATATTTGGTTGCTTCAGTCCAAAACATTGTTATCCAATGTTGTTATAGGAATCAACTAAAGCAAGCAAATGATGCACTACTGTGTAGCAGAGCCTTTAATATTTATATCTACGAAGCGTTAAAAGAGGCAATTCCTTTTTATAGTCATTCAATAGTCTTACGTGTTACAGTTCTTTTGATGTTAGCTTATGATGAAACTATTTTCTGTTCTTAACTTTCCTAACGTATTTACATTTATCAGATGCTATTATGCAACGGGATTCAAAGCGGTGATCATCATCGGGTATTGCCACTATTTTAAAGTTAATACTCAGAACCTCCTCTAACATATATATAAAAAATCTCCATTGTCATTCGTTTCTTCACAAAAACTTACATAGCACAGCTTGCAATATATTTCAAATTGTTTGCAAACGTGCCACCATACAACAGAAACATTGCTT
Organism: Wohlfahrtia magnifica; assembly: GCA_023159175.1. Lineage (NCBI taxonomy): Eukaryota > Metazoa > Arthropoda > Insecta > Diptera > Sarcophagidae > Wohlfahrtia > Wohlfahrtia magnifica. Next base: position 24,679 of record JAKWBJ010000045.1, read on the forward strand.
GCATTTTAAAACAGTTAAGATTGTATGCAACAATCAAATAAATCTAAACAACCATGTCGAAATACAGTAGCAAATCAATGGGCATAAATTTCCCCTAGAAAATAGAAACATCTAAAGCTCCCCCTTACAGCCCGTAATAACACATTCATCCCTGTTAACACTCACCTATGTAGCTGGAACATGTGAAAATATCAGGTGTATTTCACAAAAATGAAAAACAAGAAAAACATTGTCATTCAACTGAATAATGACATGGTCACGTGTCTATACGAGAATATATGTTTTTATTCCTCTTTCATGTATGCAAATGGGAAAGGGGAAACATGTGATCGCCTTTATAAACTTAAAAATCTCTAAGGAAAACATAACTCGCTTTAGTTGTTTTGTAAATCTGTGACTCTTTTAAACAAGTTGTATACTCAGTTGTCTGTAAAACAATGTTTGAAACAACGTTTTTCAAAATTTGCAACATTTTCCTTTTTTACATAATGTTGCATAAATTAAACGTGTAAACGATGGTCGTGTATGAATAACAAGTGGTTTGAGGGATAATATGATAGATGGACAGATGCATGATGAAATTAGAAACTGAATGAATGCATGGGGTTGTTGTTGAAAGAGCAGGCAAAAGAGTTAAAGAGTTATTTTTTGCATAAAAGACCACATCAGCAATCATGCAGAGTGTGCATACATAAGTTTTTTTTTGGTTGCATATAATTTAAAAAAACTTTTGTTAAAAAAGTTTAGAAAAATTAAATAAAGTTTGTAAAAGTAACTTTAAGCTGTTTTCGTTTGTAGCAGACATTTTTGCCATATTTTTTTAAAAAACACTGAAAATTTAAAAGAAAAAACTAATTTTCAAGTGAAGAAAAAAACGTATACGGGTGCGTTCTGTAAATTGAAAATGAACGAAATTGAAATCGAGAATTTTTTCAAAGATAAATAAAACTTAAATGTGCTAATTGTTTTAAACTGTTGCGTTTTAACCCTTTTAAAACGTTTGAGTTAGTTTAGATTGTGTTAAAATAAAACAAACACCGCCATAATTATTGTTTTACAGTTTCTTTATTTACTTCACTATAACTTTTATACTGTTTGTTTTAATATAACACTTTATACGACACTTTAGTTTCCGCCTTAAAACACATCTTTATCTTACGACAACCAAACGATAACTAACAAACGTGTAGGTAAAGCAGCCCTTTATATACTTAATTGCCTACAGTTGGGAAGATTCCGGAAATATCCACAATCTTCTATTTCCATATACGTTAATTTAAATGTAACCTAAAGATGGTCGATGTGGCAGAGCTGCCAAATTGACATATACTACAATGCCACAATGCAGTGTTGTATTTTTATTTTCGTAACACAGCTTTTGATAATACAATACAACAAATGGAAAATATTTTATAATCATGGATGACCACTATATTATTTTGATGCACTATTGTCGCCTAACTTTAAAAATCATCAACAATTAAGATTTTTTTTTAGATTTTTTTTAAGAGGCTGCCTCATATATCCTATGATAACTTCGAGAGGACTCATTCAATTTCGTTATTATAAAGGGTCCGCCATCTAACGTTTTTTTTCAACTAGTGTTTATTTCGTGAATGGTAACATTTAGCTCATGTCTGATTTGACAGATAATTAGTTTTATTCTTCCGCTGAGCGACTATGGTTGTGTATACGCTTAAACAACGCTGGGAAATATTGCAACATTTCTTTGAAAATCATGGTAATGTTGCAGAATCAAAAATCATCTGTTCAGATGAAGGTATGTAAACATGCAAAATTGTCGCATTTGGGGCACAGAAAACCCGCACGCATACATTGAATAGCCGATACACCAAAGACGAGTCACTGTTTGGTGCGGATTTTCGTCCAGAGGCATAATTATGCCATTTTTCTTCGAAGAGGTCGTTACAGTCAATGGCGATCGTTATCGGGCCATGTTGAACGAATTTTTGTTCACAAACATTGAAGAGCAGGATATTAGCAACATTTAGTTTCAACAGGACGGCGCTACGTGCCACACAGCCCAAGCTACACTCGATGTTTTGCGCCCTGTTTTTGAAGATCGCATAATCAGCCGCAGAGCTGATGTCGTTTGGTCACTTCGGAGCTGAGATTTGACACCGTTGGATATTATTTGTGGGGTGCCTTCAAAGATAAGTGTTACGCCAACAAGCCAGAGACAATTGACGCTTTAAAGGATAATATTCGTGAAGCCATTGGTGAAACACACAATCGATAATGTACTTAAAAATTGGACCGATCGTGTAGGCTACTGTATGGCCAGCCGAGGAAATCATTTGAATGAAATTATATTCTATTATTAACCGGAAGGATTGTACTTTCAAATAAAAAAAGAAATTTCAGAAAATATACAGTAGTTTTTTTTTAGAGCATTAAAAAAAGAAAAATTTATATGCGGACCCTATACCAGTTTCAAGTCATTATTGAGAAACAAACCTTATTTATTTATTTCCTTTTTTTTGAAAACTTATGATATTTTTGATTTATAAAAATTCACAAAATATAAAAGTCAACAAATATTTACCAGTTTCAATGTTCATTCATAAGATAGCATATAACAGAAATAAAATAAACCATAATTCACGAAAATCGGTGGGTAAATACTTATTTTATTCCCACTAAAGTGAAGGCACCTAGTGTTGAAAATAAAAATATTTCTGTAATTATATGTAATGGGTGTCGTATAAGCGATATATTTTTTATTATAATTATTCTTCAGTTCAAAAATATCGCTCATACGCTCACTGGAATTTTTGGCAATTACAGCAAACAATTTTTTTCCCATAAATACCACATTTTCGAAAAAAAAAAATCGAAAACAAAACTTATCTATAGAAGCTGAAATGCTGATGAATCTTGAAGTAAGGCGACCATAGCGCTTAAACAAAAATATATATCGAGGGCTGATTGACATTGAAGCTACCTAGCGCTAGATGGCAGCACAAACAAAAAAACTTTTTCTTTCTTAGAAATTACGATCTGTCAAACGCAAGCTGTTAAAATTTTAGCCAATTCATCGTTTAGTTTATTTGTTTTAGTCGTTTGAAGTAAGCAACTTTTGTGTTTCTTGGAAAATGGAAAAATGTGAATTTCGTGTTGTGATCAAACACTATTACTTGAAAGGCAAAACGGCGAAAGAGACAAAAGTGAAAGCGAATCTACTCCTTCAGATTGTATGGTAAAATATTGGATTTCTGAATTTAAACAGGGCCGAACAAGCACTGCAACAATACCATCAACAGAAAGGCCACAAGAAGTGGTTACTGAAGAAAATATCAAGAAAATCCTCGATATCGTTATGAATGATCGCCGGGTCAAAATACGTGAGAGTGCTGAAATGGTAAACATATCATATGAACGTGTGCTCAACATTTTGCATGAACATTTGCATATGAAAAAGCTATCGGAGAGATTTGTGCCGCGTTTGCTCAGTGTTGAACAGAAGCGAGTTCGACATATCACTTCACAGAGGTGTGTTGACATGATAAAGCATAATCATGCTGATTTTTGGCGTAGATTAATAACTGTTGATGAAACATGGATCTGTCACTACACACCTGAAATCAAAAATCAATCGAAGCAATGGGTGGAAGCTGGCGAAAATGCTCTGAAGAAGGTGAATACGACGAAATCGGCTGGCAAGGTTATGGCCACTGTATTTTGGGATGCACACGGAATATTGCTCATCGATTATCTTGAAAAGGCATCCACAATCACAGGAGAGTATTATCATGCATTATTGGATCAATTGGTTGATGCAATCAAGGAGAAACTACCACTTTTAAACAAGAAAAAAGTGCTCTTTCTTCAAGACAACGCACCGGTGTACACAGCATTAGATACGATGCTAAAACTACGAGAAATCCACTTCAAATTGGTTGATCATCCACCTTATAGTCGAGATTTAGTCCCTAGTGAATTTTTGCTGTTTCCAAACTTGAAAAAATGGCTCGCAGGAAAAAGACTCATCTCAAACGAAGATTTGATTGCCGAAACTAATGCGTATTTTGAGGAGTTCCCAAAATCGTATTATTCAGATGGTATAAAAAAGGTGGAAAATCGTCTTACTAAGTGTATTGAGCTAAAAGGAGACTATGTTGAGAAATGAATGGTTTTTGAAAAAAAACGTTTTTTTCCTACTTAGGTAGCTTCAATATCAATCCGTCCTCGTAATAATAATAAATCTATAGAAAAAATTAATAGAAGAAAAAATTTTTTTTTTAATTTTGTTTGTGCATTTGAAAAAATTAAGTGACAGGACATCTGAAATGTAATTTATTTCTGTGAAATTATTATCTTTCCATTTATGGAATTCAATTATAAAGCCTTGATGAAAGAAGAATATCGTCAAAAAACGCCATGATTTATGCACAAAAACAAATTTGAACCATTCTAGACCATATGAAAATTTGTTTAAAATTCTGATTCGAAAGACTCTTCATTGCAAATGGCCATAATTTCTTATCCAACAAACAGTGCAAAGGAAAAGAAAAGATTTGAGAATAAAAATTACTGAAATTCATCCTGAGGGCTAACCATACACCCTATATTAGTTGAATGTTGTTTATTTTAATTTATTTATTTAATGTTAATAAGCAATTTCAATGAAGTTAAAATTATATCCTAAAAATTTTGAAAGTCTTACATACATAAAAAATGTTAATAAAATTCGCTTAAGAGCGAATTTAAATTCAATTAAAATATTGGTTTGTTTTTTTTTATAAAACATTTAAAATGTTAGACATTTTTTAAAATTAGAACTAAATTTTAATTTAAATGGTTTGTAATAATTCCTTTTGTATAATATATCACAGAATTTTATCAGGAATTTACGCAGGAAATATTTTAATTTTCCTTATCTAGCATCACAGCATCCTGTTCCTGTGGAGGACTTAACACGAGCAAAATGCTGTGCTAAGTCATATAATATTTGTTTTAATATTTCTTTTTCAACAAAAGAAATCTTTTCTGTATAAAATTTTAAAAATATTTTGTGTAGAAAAATCTAATTTTGTGATATTGATTTGTATCAATTATATGTTTAAACTTTTTTTATAATTAAACAGAATAGAATGCTAGAAAATATTAAATTTTATTATTATTTTTTGTTATTGTTCCATATAATATCTCTTATAAATATATTGATAAAATAAAATTACTTTGTAATGACTTGCCGCTGTGGTAGGGTAGGTAAGACACCCGCCTACCAACCAGAAAGTCGTCGGTTCAATACCAGGCCAGTTCATCTTAAAAAAAGATAAAAGTTTTTCGACGGCGGTATCACCTCATAACGTTAGATAGTAACTGATTATGAGTATTACATTACTGTTGAAAACTTCTCTAAATGCCTTTGCCGTTCGGAGCCGGCGTGAAGCTGTAGGCCCCTTTCAGTGAGCTTAAAAATAGAACCGGGTGCAGCTCATTGACTGAGAGGAGTCCCCATGTTCCTTCAGGGAATGTTAGGGGAATTAATAATAATGAATTGGTAAAAGGAAATTTAAAGGATAAAACTCAAGATTAAGGTTTTAATTTTATTTATAAGGGTTTCATGGAATATTGGCTAAATGAGACTAAGATTGGTGGGGGTTTCGAGGCTGCATCTCTGCATAACACCATAGAGATGCCTAGAGGGATTATTGGATGGATCTATTCACAATAGAAATGTATACTTTAATGACTAGTTTGGAGCAGGGCTAATATTTTTATTTTATTTTATTTTACTTTTTTTTTGTCTGCTAGTCATTTAGGCCCTTAGATCTTTTGTATTCTGATTAAATAGGGAGTCTAGAATAGGAAAATTATGTACCAGCACATAATTCGCCGAAGAAAGAGAGAATCTCCCCACCCGACTGTTGCTAGCAACGTATTGGCCACCGCATTTATCACTTCACAATATCTGAGAGAATCTATGGGGGTTGAAATCTACATCTTTAACCTCGGGGGTGTACGTTAAATCACTTTATCTTCATACAGTTTTCCGCAATAATTTAACTTAATATTCGTTTATACAACACTTTTATTTATGCCTAAACACGACTTTATTTTATGACAGCAAAACGATAACTATACTGACGTAGGTAGAGCAGCCTCCTTATATAAATACATACCTAATTGCCTACAGTTTGTAAAGTTCCGGAAATATCTCAAACGCTTTCATTTCTTCTATTTTATATCCGTTCATTTTAAACATGTAAAATTGTGTTACCCAAAGATGGCCGACAAATACACAAATCAGAACGGCAATACCAGGGTAATACATTATCAACCTTTACAAAATCCTATAGACAAAAATCGCACAATACAGTTCCAAAGGCAGAAATGTGGTGTAGTTTTTTTAGGCCTTTTTATTTTCGTAACAATATGCTCTTTTACACAAGTTAAAACATGATATAACGAATAATTCCGTATAATTAACTCAAAAATCGAATTTTTTGAGTTATGACGACATTGCAGCAAATGAGTGATATAAAGGTTCCGCCAAATAAATTTTTTTTTTTTTGGAAATGCTATACAAAAAAACTACTGAATATTTTCCCAAATTTTTTTATTTATTTGAAAGTAAAATCCTTCCGGTTACTAATGGAAATTAATTTCATTCAAATAGCTGCCTCGACTGGCCATGCAGTAGCCTACACGATCGGTCCAATTTTTAAGCACATTAGCGTTTGTATGCAGCTGTATTTCACCAATTGCTTCACGAATATTGTCCTTTAAAGCGTCAATTGTCTCTGGCTTGTAGGCGTAACACTTATCTTTGACGGCACCCCACAAATAATAGACCAACGGTGTCAAATCGCAGCTCCGAGGTGGCCAAACGACATCAGCTCTGCGGCTGATAATGTGATCTTCAAAAACAGGGCGTAAAACATCGAGTGTAGCTTCGGCTGTGTGGCACATAGCGCCGTCCTTGAAACCAAATGTTGCTAATATCCTCCTCATAAATTTTTGTGAACAAAAAATCATTCAACATGGCCCGATAACGATCGCCATTGACTGTAACGGCCACTCCTTGCTCATTTATTGAAGAAAAATAGCCCAATTATGCGTGCGGGTGTTCTGTGCCACAAATACGACAATTTCGTTTGTTTTTATACCCGCCAAGATCAAAATGAGCTTCATTTGAAAAGATGATTTATTTTTGGCAAAATCGGCATCTTCTGTAAGTCGATCGCAGGCCCACTTAGCGAAGCGAAAACGCATTGGACACAACCATATTGGTTCAGCGGAAGGATAAAACTAATTATCTGTCAAATCAGACATTAGCTAAGTGTTACCATTCACAAAATGAGCACTAGTTGAAACAACAAACGTTAGATGGCGGACCCTTTATATAGAAGACATAGAATATTTACTACAGTCATGTGCTAGAAAATTATTTTCTTTTTCAATGTTCAATTATTGTTAAAAAATTTCAATTTTCAAGAAAAAAAGAATAAAATAAAACAAAATAAAATTCATTTATTAGCGTTTTTTACATTTTTATTTAATTCCACTTCGTTTATTTGTTAAACACTTTGAAAGTTTATTTTAAATTCAGTTATTGTATCGCATCGTATTGCATACAATATTATGTTAAAAGCTATACAACAAAAAAAAGTAAATGTGCTTCAGGTGTAAAGGCAACTCAACCAGCACTACCAATCAGACATGACCATTCAATAGAAAATTTCGTATTCATTGCAGCATTTTTATGCTACGGAATCAATCGTTTTCAATTGGAAAAATGTTTCTTTAGAAAAAATAAAAAGAAAGTAAAAAAAATGCTATACAAGCCTTTATTACACACTCACTAGGTTGCTAATACACCGACTTACATTGATTTAAAGAGTTTTTGTTTGTTAACAACATTTTACTGCTAGACGAGCATAGAAATCTTTTATTTAAAGAGAGCGGGAGGAAAAAGAGGGGGAGAATCTGGCTGCAAGTAAAACACCAACTATTTGGCAGCAACGAGAAAAAATTAAAAAAATGAAAGTAAAGAAAAAAGCTGAATAAATCAATATGTAAGTGAAAGGGTCACAGTGGCTGTCTATCTAAAAAGGTTGGCCTTTTACTGGCCACCTGCCTAAACGTTATTCATTAGATGGAAGGAGAAATCTGACGATGACGATGATGATGTTTTTGATAAAAAATAAATAAATTTCTTTCAATAGTTGCCTTGAATTCAATACAAATTTATTTCACAGTAAGCTGATGCCTAGATAAGTGGCAAATGAATAGAAATGTACCAACATTTAGTAGCTAAAAAGCTAAGCACGTTTCGGTCTTTATCAGAAACTTTTAGTAAAAACTATTGCGGAACGTGCTCGATAGTTATGTTAACATTATATGTTAACACAGTTAAATGGAGTAAAATTTAGTTGGAAGTGATACATTGAATCTTAGTCTTAGAAACCATCATCAAAACCAAAGAAAGCCTTATTTGATACGATACCGCAATGTAAATTTCAATAGTAAGCAAGTTACGGAGTTTATTCAACAGACAACATGTTTTTATTTCCTCCGTTGCTCTTCTAGGAAGCATGATGGCTTTCCACAATTAATCCATTGCTTCATTTCAATTTAATTAATCAATTTGAACTTTCAAGCTATTAAATAGACGTTTACTCCACTGTACCCACCTCCATATGATTATGTAGTAGTGAATATCCTTGTTAATTGATGGTTATCTTTACTCTTTTCTCCATCACTCCTCTAGGAGGCCTAATATTCGCTTTCCACAAAGTATTCAATGGTTTGTTTCAGTTTCATTAATCGAGCTGACTTTTCGAACCAAGTAGACGATTAATCAACCATCTCGATGGTGTAGTGGTGGTGAGTATCCTTGCTAATTGGTGGTGATCTTTGCTTTAGCATTATAATTTTTTCCCTGTAGGTGGCGTTTTTTCCTGATGACTCGTCTGACAACTATCTTTGAATGATACCATTATTTAGACCGACTGGTTAGATATCCAAGGTCACAAAGGCAAATGTGCAAAACTATGCTCAACACGAAGAATACACAGTAGAGAGTTTCGCCTTCCATACAGAAAAGAGTTGTGCCAGTCACTCCCTAGGATTAAAGATAATGTAAAAACAATTCCAACAACATTTTTCTTATTTTTTATTTTTTTATATTTTTTTTCACGTGGTACTAAAAAAATATTAAAGACAGAAATGTAGCCCTTACAGAGCCACGAACAGCGATATGCAAAATGTTATGATCAGTGAACAAAATACTAAAAGGGCGGTATACGTAGGCGTGGCGAAAAAAAATACTTACGGAATTGTTTTTACATTATCTTTAATCCTAGGTGGTGACTGGCGCATTTTTTTTTCTCGAACCACTCTAATACACTGTCAAACACAAGAAAGAAGTAGAAGGCCTTTTATCACGTCTGGACCTAGAAGCGAGAGTGCAATGCCTTGACTGCAATCACAACCTGTGTAAAAAAGAATTGAGTCTCGAAGGCCTCTTTCACGCCACTTTTGCCGCTGGGAGTACGAGCGTATGAGTGATATTTTATTAGTGAAGCAGATGTATCACTCATACGTACGTACTTAATTAGTATGTAAGGCATCACTTTACCCAAAAAAAAAGTTTTTCGATCTAAATATGAGTAGAACACACTTTGTGATTTTGCCTTTCTTTGTTATCAGTGGTCAAAAAAAGCGATAATTACATTGTTGCCCTACAGTAATATTAAGCAAGTGATGTAAAATTCTCACTTCTGAAATTGTGGAAAACTGCAAAAACAAAAATCTTAAAAACCGCTCAATGCCTCAAAAAAAAAGGAAATCAAATACGGATAATTCCGCATATTTTAGAACGCTGATAGTGCTGGAAACTGTTCGATATAAGTGTGACATGCCAATAAGCCGGCTATACATATATCAAGTTCAACTGATCAACAACTTTAAAGGCAATGAATAGTATACAGATTAGATTTCCAACCATGTCTGTAAATTTATTACAAATTATTCTGTAAACGTTTTAAATTTCTCTGCCATAAACTCTTTAAATTAATACATACGAGACCATAAATTTCTTGGTGAATTTTTAATTTAAATTCCATTAAAAGTAACAAAAATAATACAAAAAATGTTTCTTTTATAACCACAATTCTTCGTTGTTCGTTTTACATTGGCCAACAAAATGTTTCAGTTGCCACTTCTACTGACCTCCAACCACAACTATAGCACACAACTTAAAAACGTATAACTTATTCGCACTTCTTCTCTTTATCCACACGAGTACTTACCACACTTGTACACCCACATGTCCCAGTTTCAAACGTTCCATATCCGTTTGTGCCCACGCCGGTCTCACCCACATCGATTTATGATTTATATCGTTGCTAACATGCACCAGCTCCAGGCTACTGTGTGCATACTTTCGTACATTCCATGCAAAATTATTATGCCCATCGACTAGAGGCACATCACGCAATATGCGTGTTACAATTTTCAGTCTTTGTGTATGAGAGTTACGGCTGGGTGTCATAACAAAATGTTGATATAGCAGAGTCGCTGCCACAGCCAACAGTCCTAGTGCCACCACCAATGTTAAGACAATCACATACGAACTACGACCAAATTTATGCTGTACATTGTCACTGCCAACACCAATACCACCACCACCACCACCATGACGATGACGATTATGCTGCAAATGATGATGATGATGATGATGCTGTTGATGTTGGGAACCTTTCGTTTTACGTTTTCCTTTTGTCACTGCATCAACGCCGGTCGTGTCTATGGCATCTGAAGGTGATTTAGTGTCATTGAAATTAACTTTTGATTTTTGTATACTGGATATTTCACCACCCGAATCACTATTCGATGTTGAGTTTTGGCGGGATATGGTGCGACGTATGTTCGAGTGTTCGGTAACATCGGGTAAACCGCCAAAGCCTGTGGTCTGTAAGTAGAAGATAGAATAAGAAAAAAAAATCATCATAAAATATCATCAATAAAACTGTCATAAAATTATATATTATAGTGAAAATACGTACAGTGGTGGAAGAAATAATAGGGACCCTTTCTTATTTTTTTCAATAATATGTTATAAACAATTTGAAGTATGTTATTGATGGTTAGTTGAATAAACAGTATCTCTTCTCAGCAAACGGAATATAAGCTTGGAGTATGCTTAGCAACACCTGCATCGTAATAAGTAGAACAACGTACTATGGTCTGACGAAAGCAAAATTAGTTTGCTAGTGTGTCCCTATTATTTATTCCGCCACCGTATGTGTAAAGTTCTGAAATAGTGGAAGCAAAATATATTTTAATGACATAATAATGTTGCGGTTAAAGTTACATATTCATCGCATGTATAGAGTGTTTTTCAGAGGTACAAGAGGTAAGTGTCCTTGGTGAGGAAAAAGTAAAATTGCAGTGGTAATTCAGTTTCATTTTTGGGCCATTTTGGTTACTTTTGGCCATAGATCATATATTCTTGCTTATAATGCCCATTAGCAATTTCACAAAGTTTTTAAGTTATATTTAGTTGGATCAGGCAACTTCCTGTAAAAGCCACTAGTTGCTCATCGACTGTTATATTTTGAACGTATTGTTATGTTTTTACCTTTTTAAAAACGTGTTTTTATGAGTTCGTAGATTGCAGTTAAAATAAAATAAATTTTGTGTTTGGTTTTAATTAAAAATCCTTTACTCAACACAGTTATGTGCACCACTGCTTATCGTATAATATTTTTACAGACAATAACAATTTCTATTCTTAATTACTCTGTCTGTTTCCAACTTTATAAACAACAACAATTGCTCGATAGATCTTTCTTTCTAAAGATCTTCCAATCCGATCGTGGTTTTAACTTAGGCTCGGTCACAGCCTTTCCAACCAGAGGTTTTCCACACTTAACTCTCTTTACTGAGTTGGCTCCAACTAAACTGGTTTTTACTTCAATAAACTCTCTTCACACAAACTGCACTCGTTGAGTTTACTTTACTTCAACTGCACTCGCTGAGTTTACGACACATAAACTGATTGCTGTTCGCATCGATGTGTTTTTTATATGGCTGAGTAAAGCTGAAAGCTCTCGAACCTCTCGATATTTCAGGAAGATTCCATTTCTTTCTTTTTAGTTATTTTGTAGCCATGCGTATGTGAACATCTACCTCTTTCAGCTCGTAGTATTTGTTGTTGCTTGTTTATTGTCTGTTACTTGTTTTCTTTGCTGCTTATTTATTGTTGTTGCCTTGTTATTTTTATTTACTTTATCTCCTTATTGTCGTAGCAGTATTGTAAAGTTCGGGCAACTTGTTAATTCAGATATGGTTACAATTCAGATATGGGTACAAACTTGTCTAGAACTCATCGATCACTATCCTTATCTCTATTTTTAAATCTTATGCATTCGTATTGTAGCAAATTGTGCTGTTCAGAATAATAGAAATTCTCGATTTTTACTTTGGGTCAAATTTGACCCGAAGACCTTAAGTGTAGAAATATTTGTCACTAATATCTGTGTCCATACATTTTTACAAAAGATTTGAAATAAATGGGTTAAAATTGGCCCGAAAATCTTATGGAAGTCAAATAACTAAGTGAGTAGTGTTACCTCGATCTATAAGGTGTTCCAAAATTAACACAAAAATTTAATTTGAAGCCAAGTTTGCGGTAAATTGTTGACAACCCTGAAAAAACAGCAATTTGACAGTTGAGAATTTAGGGTTAGCAAAAGTGACCATGAACAGCAGAGAATTCATATATATGATCATTGTACACCAGCAAGTGTATGGTAGTTTTTCGATCACATGTATCCTTAGCTATAAAATAAATTTTTACCCTGAATGAATTGGATGCTATTTATGTGAACAATAGATGGTTTCAACAAGACTCGGCTGCCCAGATAGTGTGGTTTTAATACAATTACACTATTTCTTATGGAGTTTTTTGAAATCGGAGGTAAACATTCCCTGAACTGACCAAATATGCAACAGAAAATTGAACGCTGTATCAATGAAATTTAGCCACAATTATGAAGAAAAGTCATGACAAATTTTGGCAGGAAAGTGTGTATGTTACAGCAAAGGCGTGGAAGCAATTTGACTCTTGTATTATTCCATAAATAACCCTAAAGTACGTAGGACACTATATAATTCAATGAAAAAATCACAATATAGAGACTAAAGACATTGTTTTCTATTTAATTCATATCTTGCGTCAATTTTGGGACACACTTTACATATGTATACATATATGTAATAGCCCACATCATAAAAAGATTTTTAATGAAACTCAACTTTAACGTAAGGATTAAATTTGACATATTTTTAATAAAGGAATTTTGTATACGGTCCGCCATCTAACGTTTTTTGTTTCAACTAGTGCTTATTTCGTGATTGGTAACACTTAGCTCATGTCTGATTTGACAGATCATTAGTTCTATCTCTACGCTAAACGAATATGGTTGTGTATACGCTTGAACAACGCTGGGAATCTGGGCCTGCGATCGACTTACCGAAGATGCCGATTTTGCCAAACAAATCATCTTTTCAGATGAAGCTCATTTTGATCTTGGCGGGTATGTAAACACCAAAATTGTCGCATTTGGGGCACAGAAAACCCGCACGCATACATTGAAAAGCCGATACATCTAAGACGGATCACTGTTTGGTGCGGATTTTTGTCCAGAGGCATAATTGGGCCATTTTTCTTCGAGAATGAGCAAGAAGCGGCCGTTGCACTCAATGGCGATCATTTCGGATCATGTTGAACAAAGTTTTGTTCACAAAAATTAAACATTTGGTTTGAACAGGAGGCGCTACGTGGCACACCGCCGTAGCTACACTCGATGTTTTGCGCTCTGTTTTTGAAGAGCGCATTATCAGACGGAGAGCTGATGTCGTTAGGCCACCTCGGAGCTGCGATTTGACAGCGATGGACTATTATTTGTGGGGTACCGTCAAAGATAAGTGTTACGCCTACAAGTCAGAGACAATTGACGCTTTAAAGGACAATATCTTTTTTTATATAAGACCAGCACCCAGGGGATGGCCCCTACTCATGCAGTGAATTGTGCTGGTACTGGGAAAATAGGTTATTGGAAGGAGGACAGAGGTAGTAGTGTTTATGGACGTTAGATTTAAATTTACTCATGTCGTAAGTGGCAGGAAATACATTCGCTGGAACCGAACAGTGCGACCAAAGAACGAAATCTCCCTATAATGCGTTGTGCGATTTACAGGACAATCAACTACAAAGGGATGCGCTCTACGAGAAATACGAGTACTACGTAAAAAGATATGATTTTTGGGAGTTTTTTTATATATGAAGCCATTGGTGAAATACGGCTGCACACAATCGATAATGTGCTTAAAAATTGAACCGATCGTGTAGGCTACTGCATGGCCAGCCGAGGCAGCCATTTGAATGAAATTATTTTCCATTATTAATCGAAAGGATTGTACTTTCAAATAAAAAAAGAAATTTAAGAAAATATTAAGTAGTTTTTTCAAAAAAAAAATTTATTTGGCGGACCCTTTATTAAAAAAATAATTATTTATTACAATAAATAATCGTGGTGGTCTAACCATGGCTATTGTCCGTTTAATTAACCAGATTGATGATGTCAGTTGGCTGCCAAAATCTGTAATATAACACCGTTCGACTATTTTCTGTGGGGCGTGGTTAACGACAAGTGTTGTTCCGATAAACCAGAGAGAATTAAGCATTTTAAGACCAACATTCGTGAAGCCATTGCCGAGATACGACTCTTTAGACTCGAAAAAGTTCTCAAAATTGGTCCGATTGAGTGGGGTACTGTGAGGCAAGCCGCGGCAGCCATATGAATGAAATAATATTTTGTTTCTAACGCAAGAATTGTAATTTACAACAAGAAAATGATTTTGGCAAAATTTCAAATCGTTTTTGTTTTATTGCATTTTTAAATGGAAACTTTTAAATAGTCCACCCGATACATTACACCATGCCTTGGATTTGTCTGTAGCAGTTTTTGAATATATGCATTGGTTTGCCAAGACTTATTCCGCTAACTTGAAGGCAACTGATCAGAGGGAGTGCTTAATGTAATAACATATTTATTCTGTATTGCCTGTAAAAATCAACCAGAGCTGAAGCAATACATTCTGCTACATTTACCTGTCGCTTACCACCGGCAAATGATTCCATTCCATTCATAGACTCGAAAAAGTTCTCGAAAATTGATCTGATAGATTAGAGTGCTATGGGGCCAGTCGCGGTAGCCATATAAATGAAATAATATTTTGTTTCTAACGGAACAATCGTAATTTAAAAGAAAAAAATAATTTTGGTAAAATTTCAAACCGTTTTTGTTTTTTTGCATTTTCAAATGGAAACTTTTAAATAGTCCACCCGATACATTATAACATGCCTTGGATTTGGCTATAGTACTTTTGGAATATATGCATTGTTTTGCCGAGATTCTGCTACATTTACCTGTCGCTTACGACCGGCAAATCATTCCATTCCATTCATAGACTCGAAAAAGTTCTCAAAAATTGGTTCAATTGAATGAAGTACTCTCAGGCCAGCCGCGGCAGTCATATGAATAAAATAATATTCTGTTTCGAACGGAACAATTGTAATTTACAAAAAAAAAAAAAAAAAAAATTGGCAAAATTTTAAACCGTTTTTGTTTTATTGCATTTTTAAATGGAAACTCTTAACTTGCTTATCCTATATAACACTATTCTTTCTAATAAATAAACCGCATAAGTGTGCCTGCATAATAGTGTTTGTGAAAAATAAAAAAATAAAATAAAAACTCCCATGCGCCTTTTCTATAGGCATACGACTACACAGCGTCACATTTATTATGTACCTATTTAAGAATTATTCTGGAACGCGTCAGTCCGTTTTAATGAACTTCATATTTATTTTTCTCTTCTTCATTCATTCTCAACGCTGTTCTAATTACAAAATCAACATAAAGAAAGAAAGAAAAGGAGAAATATTTGAAAAAGTCTCAAACAATTGTGGAACATGACAAAGTTGTTTTTTCTGCTCATTTTCTTTACTTTGTTAGAAAAGTTGTTTCTTTTTGAAGAGAAACTAATAAGAATATTCCTTTGAAATCAAATATTTTTTTATAAATTTTTTAGAAACAACAAGGGACGTTATTTAACCAGAGCATAGTTGCAAAATTATGCGTAAAGTAGGAAAACAGGGATGGTCCCAATTTAGAAACTCAATGGAAAACAAAATTTTTAATTAAAAGTTAGCATATGCACACGTAGACTCCTGACAGGGGTATCCTGATACCCACATAGTTGTGCTTATTTGTAGTGAATATTGCGATTTTAAAGATGAACTCTCGAGAATTTTGTTTAATTTCTTGATTTCATCGGTAATGGGTAATAGTACCAGAGTTTATTCTCCTCTAGATCTTTGGGAAAATTGTACTTCTCCATTGCTTCTGATTTAAGCAAATATTGTACAACGCGTAACACCTTCTGATAATGCATTTACAAGATCAGCGCGTAAAGATCTCCTATATTAAAAATATATTGATGAAAGTCCACAAGCTATAAACGACATGAAAATGTGAAATGGAGAGAACAGTTATTTTCACTTAAAAGCCGCACCGAAGTTTTACCGAATGCTTTACTTACTATTGGGTAACACAGACAACAGCTGTCAATTGAATGGCATCATTTGCCGGTGGTAAGCGGCAGGTAAATGTAGCAGAATGTATTGCATCATCTCTGGTTGATTTTTACAGGCAACACAGAAAAAATATGTTATCACATTAAGCACCCCCTCTGGTCTCGGCAAAACAAGGCATATATTCCAAAAGTGCTACAGACAAATCCAACGCATTTGATAATGTATCGGGTGGTGTATTAAAAAATACTATAAAACAAAAACGGTTTGAAATTTTGCCAAATGAATTATTTTGTTGTGAAATACAATTGTTCCCGTTGGAAATGAAATATTGTTTCATTCATATGGCTGTTGCGGCTGGCCGTGATCGAACCAATTTTCAAGAACTTTCACGAGTGTATGAGGTCGTATCTCGGCAATTACATCACGAATGTTTGCCTTCAAATGCCAAATATCCGTAGTTTGTCGGGATAGCACTTGTCTCTAACGGTATCCCACAAAAAATAGTCCAACGGCGTCAAATTGCAGCTTCTTGGCGACCAACTGATATCACCATTTCGGTTAGTTAATCGGCCGTCATAGCTTTGAAGCAATATATCAATTGTGGCATGAGTTGCACCATCCTGTTGAATCCAAACATCGTTCACATCAACACCATGAAGAGCGGATACAAAAAATTCGGTTATCATGGTGCGATAAGAGTCTCCAGTGACAGTGATGGTTGCTCCGTCCCCATTTTCAAAAAGATATGGGCTAATGAAGACTCCGCTTGACAAACCGCACCAAACAGTCAGTAATAGGTGCATTAGCTTTTGTAAGAGCACGTTTGCGTTTTTTTTAGTATCAAATACGTCAATTTTGCTTATTAGATGAAAATGGGGCTCATCATCGTGCAGTTTTTCGTTGACCCATCTAGCGAAGCGAAAACAAAGCGGATGGTCATGCGGCTTCAAATTCTGAACCAATTGAACTTTGTAAGGCATCATACCGAGATATTTTCCCAAAATTCGGCGCAAACTGGTGCGTAAAATGTTCAATTCTTGAGAACATGGGCAAATTTATGTTGATGGATTCTCACGCACTCTCTCAGCTATAGCTTTAATATTTTTGGGTGTACTCATTGCAAGAGCAAGCTTACGTCTTAGCGCATCAACCACGACACCAATTTTACGAACTTTAACAATAAACGTGCGTATACCGAGCACTGTTGATCTTTCTCTTCAAAGAAATTTTTTACTACATTTTCTTGCAATTTCCGACCAACGGCCTTTATTTTGGAAATAAATTTCCAACAAATCTCAATATGGCTCAAGCGTAAGTCGATTCATTTCGTTCAGTGGAGATAATATACTCAATTTTCTAACAGAATAGAATGACATAAGTATTCCTAGATTCGAAACAACCGCTGACTTAAATTTAAGCCGATAGATGGCCCATTCGATATATACTCGTAGGTATACCCCGGAAAGGCTTAAACGAAAACCGAACTGATTTCGAAACTTGCAAAGCATTCTTAACATCACTTGGCGTGAAGCTGACAACTCTAAGGAAAAACGAGAAAGCCCTTCACAATTGGATAACATGATATTCTAGCGTCCGAGCAGCTCTAGAGCTTATGACAAATAAAGCCATCATACTACCTTGATCAAAAAGTCTCCCGAATAACCCCCATGTGGCAGTGCCATCGTTCCAATCTGAGATTTTTTTGTTAAGGTGGTACATCCGTTGTTGATTTTCAGAAGCTACGTAGCCAGTAGTACATTCATCTCTATGCGTGTTGACAGTTTTTTAAAATTTTGGCCATGTTGAGGTCTTAAAAGACATGATATGCGAGCCTGAATCCGATACCACGTTCATCAAAACGTTCATTACCAAAATCGAGACGTGGGTTTATGAGTACGGCACGCAATCCAGACATCAGGCAAGTGAACGGCGTTCAACAAATGAGCCGAAACCACGATTTTCATGGATTACAACGGTGTTGTGCATCATTAATTTTTGCCAGAAGGCCAGTAAACAAAGAGAGCATTTTAAAACGTGTGAGTGAAGCAATTCGCCGAAGTAGATTTTGCACCATGATAACGCACCGTCACACAGCTCCATTATTATTCGTTATTTTTTGACGAAAAATGCAACAAATACCATCCAACAGCCATCGAATTCACCCGATTTGGCTCCCTGTGACTTCTTTCTATTCAATCGAGTTAAAAAGCCATTACGGGGAACACGTTTCAGCAGCCGAGAGAAAATAATGGAGAAATCGCAGGCAGCTCTGGTAGACATACTGAAAAGCGAATATAAAAAATTCTTCGACAATTGGATCAACCGTTGGCATAACCGTGTAGCAGTCTATGGGAATTACTTCAAAGGGGACAACATAGAATTTGGTGAAAAAACTCGCAGTTTTAATTTTCTGATAAAATTCCGGGAACTTTTTGATCAGTGTAGTATATCTGTATATTTGTTCTTATTTTCAAAATATTTGCTTAAGAATTTTTTTTTTTTTTTGTGAGTTTAGAATAGCGTTCAGAGGAAGATATAAAGAAAGCTATGCCAGAAAGAGGTCATCGTGCTTGTTTCCTAGAAAAGTTGTTCTGTTGGAAAAAAAGTGAGGTAAAGACGAAGAATTTATTTTTATGTATTATTTTAATAGTACGGCATTGGTTATGATATCATAACTTACCGATAAATTTGTCTCTCGGTTACAAAATCAATCAATCGTTTTCACAACAACACCAGCTTCATTCCAATCAACATCAGTAGCCAATTCTAAGCTGTCTACGGTTAACTTAATAATTATGAATACTTTTTAAATATAATTATCGATTTTTTGAAGCCTTATATTGAAAGTTTTTTTGAACAAAGTCCCCTATTAATCCACTCATTTCGTGTAGATTAATAAATACAAAAATTGGAAGACATTTTTTATTATGCTGCAAAATTATCACCAAAACATTTGCCGACATTAATAGATGAAATTTTCAATTATAATTTTACTTGTGAAATAAGAGTAAATGCCTACTCCGTTTAATTGTCTGACTTACTACAAAAGCTTATTCAATTATATTCAATTTTTTTTGGAAATACTTCGTATCACGAGGAAGGAATCCTGTTGCTAAACTTTGCGATAAATACGTAAACCAAAGAGCAAAGCGTGAGCGTTTATCACACAAATTTCATAACTAGCGACACGCTTCCAATTCGATCTTCCAGGCTAATAGTTCGGAACTTGACGAGCCAATTGTACAAGCTATCAAGAGAGTTCATAATTAATAATTTCATAATTAATAAAAATTTTGTATTAAATTAACAAGAAATTCTCAACTTAATTTTTTAATAATAAATCAACTTTTGACAATGTTGACTCAATAAGAATCCCATTTTATTTCAACATGATTATCACTTTGATTTAACTAGAACAACAATATTAATTTAACATGTTTTCTAGTTGTTTTAAAATTAAAAATGTTATATTGGTTTTATTGTTAAGTCATAGTAAGTCAACATAAAATATTTGTTAAAAATGTTGAACTGACTTTGTTTTAATTGATTTTACCATGATTTTTTTCTCTGTGTAATGTTTGGATTGGACAAAAGGTGAAAAAAAGTTAAAATATGTAGGTGGGGTGTAGCAAAGCACACCGAGATTTGGCTGGTTATCCTTATAATTTTCATTCATTTCAATTTTATTTAACATATTCTCAAAAAGTTTTATTGTTGGTGTTGTTGTTTAAAAAAAAAATTTTGTATCCTAGACAGCATGCTTAACAACAATTTCAAACTGTCAGGTACATTTACCCTCATATTCATAAAAATATAAAATGTGTGTGAAATCTATTTTAAGAAATTTTTCTATGGAAAACTTCAAACGAAACTCATTATAAATTTTATGAATATAGGGGTTAAAGCGGAAGAAGAAGAATTTTTGTTTTAAGAATAACTTTCATATATAAATGTAAACAAATGTTCACGAAAAGCAAATTTATTTTATTCTTTAACGTTAAAAAAAAAATACAGAAATGTCTGTCACTTTCTCTGCAAATACCCCGTCTTAGCTGCAAGTAACATTATTCCTTGGCAATAATATACCAACTACTCTAGATGAGTTATCTGTGCTTAGACTTCATGTTCTGCTGATATAATTCAAGGCCACAGGCTAGATTTTACATCACGTAGGTATAAATTACAATATATGTGGTATTTGAATCGATCTGAACCACTGTGCAAAGGGTAATTTTTATTTTTAGTCCGTTATTTATAGAAACTTTTAGACGAGTATGGTTCGATTTACTAAGATAAATTGTTGTCTGTTTCATATTTAAGAGTATGGAAAAGAGCGGATTATGGATTAGGACGGAACAGACGAGTGGCGAGTGGGCAATAAGTATAAAAAGACAGAACAATCGTCTATGGGACATATTTGAGTAGTTGAGTTGAAGTTGAAGACTTATTGAAGTACAGTAGTAAAGTTGTGGAATGTTAAAGTGTTAAACTTAATCCAACTTGACAAGTTAATTCAAACCAGAGATATTTACAAGTACTTTAGACACATTGCAGGAACAAGCCCGAACAAATTTTTGGAAAACGTCCATTCTTAAAAATGAGAATTGAGAAATATTTTTATGCGGTTTATTAACTTATACTGTTCTTAGTTGAACTGCATTTAATTTTTTTTTATTATTACAACGCATATGACGAAGGGCGGCCCTTCAAAGTACAGACTTTAAGCCAAAAAAAAAAATATTGTGGAATTTTGCATTTATGATTGTGCCTAAAGAAGCAAAATGTCTGTTTATTTCATCATCTGATAAACTATATTTCAACGTAAGCAGTGACGAAGATACTGATGAAACACAAAGTGATAGCGAATAAATGCATAATAATATATCCTTAAATTGATAAATGTGTGTTGTAACTTAATGGTTTTAATAAAACAAGATTCCTTTTTTTAATTGCATATTTTTCTTTATATTTTTCCATAAAAACTAAAGTATTTTTGATTAATTCATAATAACAAGACTACGACCTTTCTAATGATATCAATAACTTATAAATCAGCGGTTTAAATAATTCCAGAAATGATACAATCCTGCCCCATAGTGCAGTGCCCTAAACATATTGAAATGTAATGCTTTTCGCAAAATTAACATTATAAGTATTGCTTAGAGAAGCATTAAGAAAAAAAATGTATATTTTGTTACGAAAATAAGGTTGGACAACACAGCGTTTATTGTATCGCTAAAATAAATAAACAAAAGCTGCAAGAATAACTATACGTGCTGTTTACAAATAACCAAATATACAACAACAATCATTAGCAGAAATAAAGTAAATAAAAATAACACGGCAACAACAATAATTAAGCAGCAAAGAAAACAAGTGACAGACAATAAACAAGCAACAACAAACACAAAGAGCTGAAAGAGCTGAAAGAGGTACACTGGCGAGCAAAACCGACTACAAAATCAGCATTTTTAGGTTAAATGTGCTATAAATTAATGACTAAAAGGAAAATTTTTTTGTAATTTAAAGTAATTATTTTTTATTCATTGTTGGATAAAAATATTTCTATAGAATAGTAATAACACAGCAAAATCAATAAAATTCGATATAAAAATATAAGGCAACTCCAAGTACTCAGTTTTGCACGTTTTCGATATGAATAATAAAAGTGGGGAATCACATACTGAAAATAGTAAATAATACGCAATACGCATGCGTTGGTGTTCTATTTTTGTTAATTCCTATCATTGTTAATTTTTATCAGTTATAGCGGCTTTATAGAGCAAAATGAAGAAAATTAATATTGACGTCGAAAATACTATACTATTTTTGACTGAAAGTGGATATTCATCTGTAGTAATTGCAACAAAGGTTAATTTGAATCAACGTTCAGTGATTAAAGTTTAAAAAAAGCGAAATGCAGCTCCTAAAACGAATGTTGGAGGTCTCCCTCGGTTACTAAAGGATTCAGACGCGCACCTAATGGTCCGAAAAATGAAAAATAATTCCGTAAAAACACCCAAACAGGCTGATATTGCCATAAATAAAGACGTTAGTGAGTGGATAGCTCATAGAGCACTTCACGAATCGGTTTAGTAGCAAGTGTTAAAAAGAAAAAGCCAACTTTTTCAGATAAAAACAAGCACGTTTGGTATTCTGAAAAAAACATGAGCATTGGACCATTGATGACTGGAAGTGAGTTATTTGTTCTGACGAGACAAAAATCAATCGATTCCAATCTGATGGTAAAGATAATTTTGAGCAAACCTCATGAGTCCATTCAAAAGCATCATGTAAAACAAACTGTTAAACACGGCGGAGGTAGCTTATGGTGGCACTTGCGTCCAATAGTAAGGATTAATGGTGTAATGAAGAAGGAAGACTACCTCCAAATTCTGAAAACCCATTTACCCGATTTTGTTGACTGCAGCGCCTATCCAGAAGACGAAGTCATTTTTCAGCAGGACGGAGACCCTAAACACACGGCCAAAATTGTCCAAAAATGGTTGTCTGAGCAAAAATTTCAGGGAATTAAATGGCCAGCGCAGAGCCCGGATCATAATCCGATAGAAAATTTGTGATTCATATTAAACAGACGATTGGGAAAACATAATAGAGCGCCTACCAATATTGAGGAAATTTGGAACCGTGTGCAGTTAGAATGGGGAAATATTCTTAGTGAATTTAAAGAGAACTTGGTTGAGAGTATGCCGAGGCGCATTAAAAATGTTATTAAAAACAAAGGATTATGGATACAATGCTAAAATTGCAACTTTATTATTGCACTAAAGAATCGTGCAAAACTGAGTACTTGGAGTGGCCTTATGTTTTTATATTGAATTTTTTTGATTTTGTTGTGTTAGTACTGTTCTTTATAAATATATTTATCCAACAATGAATAAAAAATAATTATTTAAAATGACAAGAAAATCGTCCTTTTAGTTATTAATTTATAGCACATTTAACCAAAAAATGCGGATTTTTTACTCTGTCTTGCTCGCCAGTGCAAATGTTCACATACGCATGGCTACAAAAGAACTAAAAAAAATTAAAAGAAAGAAATGGAATCTACCTGAAATATCGAGAGGTTCGAGAGCTTTCGATGTATTTTTTCTCAGCCGTATAAAAAGCACATCGATGCGAACAGCGATCAGTTTAAGTGTCGTAAGCTCAGTGAGTGCAGTTTTCAAGTAAAGTTAACTCAGCGAAAGTGTTATTAGTGTGAAGAGAGTTTATTAGGAGTCAACTCGTGAAGTGAGTCCTGAAGTAAAAAACAGTTTAGTTGGAGCTAACTCAGTTAAAAGAGTTAATTGTGGATAACCCCTGGTTGAGAAGGTTGTGATCGAGCCTAAGTTGAAACTACGATCGGGTTGGAAGATCTTTAGGAAGACAGATCTGTCGAGTAGTTGTTGTTGTTTACAGAGTTGTAAACAGACAGAGTAATTAGGAATAAAAATGTTATTGCTTGTAAAAGGATTGTAAGCAGTGGTACACATAACTGTGCTGAATAAAGGATTTTTAATTAAAACCAAACACAAAATTTATTTTATTTTAACTGCAATTTACGAACTCATAAAAACACGTTTTTAAAAAGGTATAAACGTAAGAATAGTACTTTAAGGTACTTACTTCGTTAAAAAAAAAGTTAAAAATTCCCTTTGGCAATCAACGCATATGCAAAAGGAAACTTATACGAGTAAACAGTTTTCAGACAGTTTTTATTCAGAATAGTGCTGTTAGCGTAACTCTGTCTGTTTGTGTTAACGAACCTACAAAGTTTATCATTTCTGTCTGTTTTGTACATAATAAACAAAAAAATAAAACTATTTTCACAAAATATTTTAATATAAACATACTTATTATAGGAAACATAACGCATACAAGGCAAGAAAGGAAAAGAAAATTAAAAAAAAAACATTCCTTTGAAATCGAGTAAAAATTAAAATTTTCTTTTAATTTTTTTCCTTCTTTTGTTTTTCTTTCAAAATTTGTTTGAAACTGATTTTGACGTTTTGCTTTTAAAACAAAAGATAATATTTTTCTCACAATTCATTTTTAATTAAGAACTAAGCAAGCGTATATTTATAGTCAGAACTAAGAATATATTGAGTACCCAGTCAGGTTTGGTTAAAAAGTATTGCCAAAAATTAAACACGTAGCGGGCTTTAATACCTATTATACGGTTAGAAGTGTCATTGGCAGAAGGTGGCGTCTTCGCCCGGCGATGGTGAAGTGGATCTATGACTTCATAGTCAAACATGTACTCACATATGGCTATATCGTATGGCAAGTCGAAGTAGGCTTCTAAATAAGTTGCAGAGATGTGTCGCTGTGAGCATATCTTCTGCCTTTAGAAGTACACCTCATGCAGCGCTGGACATTATGCTGGGCTTGACCTCCCTTGAGGTTGCAGTGAGGATTTTTTAAGGAGGCCTGGCCAAGGCTCTGGGTTATGAACACTCTGCCATTTTGGGGGGACTTGACTGGAGTGCACATTCGGTGACCTGTGCTGGTTCTACGGACTATAAAGTGTGTGGTTGTTTACTTGGACAGTCTGAATGCATTGTGCGGGAGTACCGTCACGTCGCCCCTGGTTGAGTGCAGTGTTTTTAAATGAACAGTGATTTTAAATGAACTGCAAGAGCGGGTGCGGCTGGAGGTGAGAACAGGTGGATGCGTCTGTGAAACCACCATTTGGTTTCTTTAGAGGCTTGATTGATTACTGAGTCCGTCGTAGGGTGGAGGAGTCATGAAGGGACAGAGGAGACTGTAGGGTTTCCAGGCTGTTGGGGCCGCAACCCAACCGCTCTAGGCCGGAATGAGTCCTCAATCTGAGGAGGGAGTCTCTTAGGATTCTGATAGGCTCTGAGAGCGAGAACTGGGATTTGAGAAGCAGGCTCCGCTATTTTCTGCAGAGTTTGCGGCGAAACAGGGGAGTCAGAGATTGTAGAACACATCCTTTGTCATTGCCCTGCTCTTTATGGGCGCAAGCTCAGGTTGCTGGGCAGGAGCTCTTTCGATGGCCTGGGTTATATTGTGTCGGCTAGGATACGTAACCTGGAGGGCTTTCTGTCAGGTCTCAGCTGGCTTCTTAGATCTATTTTGTTTAAAGAGATTTATTTGAGGACTTTTTCTTTTTAGAGAAGATATTTTTGGGAAATTTTTTTCTAAGTTTGAGGAGGATGATAAAATGTATCTGGCAGCACTGCCCCGTGAATCTTAAGAGCAAAGTGCTTGGCTTGCACAAAAAGAGGCTAAATAATGTCTTCTTCTTTCCATTTGTTAAGATTCTTTTTTTTATACATAAGACCAGCACCCAAGGGATGGCCCCTACTCATGCAGTGCATTGTGCTGGTACTAGGAAAATAGGTTATTGGAAGAGGACAGAGGGAGTAGTGTTTATGGACGTTAGATTTAATTTTACTCATGTCGTAAGTGGCAGGAAATACTTTCGTTGGAAAATTATTCCACAACCGAGCAGTGCGACCAAAGAACGAATTCTCCCTATAATGCGTTGTGCGATTTAAAGGATTGGTTGATATTGAAAGTTTTATTTTTTTCCGGTCTCAGCAACTCTGAATCATATCCCACGAATTGTGCAGATTTAAGTGAATCACATTGCGTAGATGATAAATGCTGCATCAGCAATTAAATCATTGGACCTGCAGCGGTTTTAGTTTCTTGTAATAACAAAGAACAAGGTGGTGGTTGCAAGGTCATCCAACGACGCATGGATGACTTGGTGGACTTTTATCGTAATTGGTCTGAATACAAAAATGGTTTCGGGAATATTGATGGAGAATTTTTATCGGTCTTGATAGATTACACGCCTTAACCTCCACACTTAAACCAATGGAATTGTTAATACAATTGGAAGATTTATTGTGGGATTTTTAGCTATGGACTTTATTGGTTTGTGTCGGGGCTTACCATTGTTGCCATAATTACCTTTACTAATTTAAGAGTACAGCCTCTTGCATACGTAACGGTGTTGCCAAATCGAATCTTTTTGGGGTATGTTGGTTCTACATTTGAATTTGCCGTACATAAATCAAAATTTTTTAGCAACTACATGAACATTCGAAATTGATAATGAAATGCTATAAAAGGTGGCAATTTGTGGTTGGTGAGCTAGTGATCATTCGACTGTCAATAAGTAGAGAAACGTTCAGTCGTTAGTAAAAAGTGTTGTATAAGCAAATTTGTTGTATTAAGACATAGTTTATAAAAGTTACAGTGGAATTAATAAAGACCGTAAAAACACAACATTGTAGAGTTTTATTTTATTTATTAAAAAGGTTAAAACGTAGCAATATGTTCAGAAATGAATGTGTGTTTGTTTGAAAATTGTATACAGATGAACGGCAGATTCTGCAGTGTGTTTCTGATAGGAACTGTAGGCTATCTTAAGTGTTTGGACCCTAACCGAAAGGAGACAAAAGTGAAAGAAAGTTTAATTCAAGGTAGTAATTAAGATGCGAGTAGCAAAGCACGCCGGGCTTTAGCAAGTTTTATTATAAAAAAAAAACTTAAAGAGTTTTACTACTACCATAAAATCCTTTGAGTCCATTTTAGCTTTTAGTTATTTAATTAAAATATACACGGACTAGTAATTTCGGGTCTTACAAAAGCTTTTGTTAAACAAAAAAATAAATAAATAAAACAAATAAAATTCCTTAAACATAAAACATATAAAAATAAAAACAATAAATTGGACCATAAATGCAAATGCGAAATTTTTCTGAAAGGATTTAGAATTGCTGGCAAATCCGAACAAAAAACAACCAAACATTTTGAAACGACTCATAAATTAAAAAAAGGATTTTGAAAAAAAAGAAAAAAATAATAAATAATGGCTGCTGCTATAGTTTCTTTTAATTTTATTACGGCATTAACATAAAAGTAACTTTTTTTTTAGTTTTGTGGCAATGCAGACTTTCAAATTTGCGAGAGAGAGAGAAAGAGAGAGAAATGCGAACAGGATCCTAAGTAGAGTAGCGTTTTATGTTTCCGTGACAATAAATGTGCAACCAAGCTTATACGTGATTTAAAATTGGCTGGCATAGCGAATAAAATGGAAACATACTTGTGCTCGTTTATACTTTTGTTTTTAAACAAGGGATGTGTGAAATTAAATTATGCCGATAATACGGTAAATAATGTTACTGATGCTTGTCATGAATATCATAAGGATCAGCTCAATCTAAAAATGCACCACATTAATTTAAGACCCCTAACAAAGCCAGTTATTTTATTTAATAAGAAACCAATTATAGTTCTTGGAATTACTAAAACCTAAATAGCAAAGTATTCACATTACTTTTGCTTAGAAGCTCTTGACCACGCGTTATCAAGAAGAGATATTAGTCGTAGAATAGTGTTAGTAAATTTTTGCTCTGTGCGTTGAAGAGAAAAACGAAACAGGTAAATAACAACACAAACAAGCAATTTTAAAAGGAAAGCAACACGTTGAGATCTATTACACAACCAAAAAATATTTGTTGCTTTTACTATGCTCTGGATCAGTGATGTTCAAAAGTAAAAATGTAGTAGTGTTAGTGAGAACATGGAAGTTACTCTCACAGAGAGAGTAAAGTTGATGTTTTAAAAAATTTTTGAAAAAATCAACCTACACCCGCTGCACATGTGCACTTGCTGTGGTTTTAGGGACAACTAAAAGCACCAGCGTAAGAACTTCGTTGAATTATTTGTCTGTGCCTTAAAAAGATTTGCATACATTTACCACTCACTGTCTCATTGACGACTAAATTCAAGAGCGTAAGAATACGTGTGAGTTGATCGGGGACAAATGCCCTATGGCAAGCTCATGACTGCTCTACACTCCCCATGAAACAATCACACACTTATGTTCACCCGCGTATTATCTCGAGCAGAGGCCCATAGAAAATAAATGCAACCCCAATTTAGGGTTTAATAACTTAATTTCTTCCTTACATTTCTAAAAAAAAAGAAACAAAAGCCACAAAAACGATCACGTGCTTGTTTACAAATAAAATAAGCTTCAACAACAAAGCAAGCAAGCAACGAAAAGAAAAAAAACAACAACCACAATACAATAAGTATGGAAACAAACAAACATGCTTACAGTCAGATCGCAGCATAAGAACTAGAGAAAATGAAATGTAAAGAAATGGAATATAGCTTTCGAGGTGTTGTTTACTAAGCCATAGAAAAAGCACAAAGATAGGGAGATAGCACTCAGTTTATTTGATGGTAGTATTGGATTTAAGCTCAGCGTGAAGAGCGTTTATTGGTGTGAATTTAGTGTGAAGAACGTTTGGTGTGAATAAACTTTGGTTGATTCTGGTTAACTTGCAACAATTATTGGGTTGGAAGATCTTTAGTTAAAGAGATCTGTCGAGTAATTTTTGTTGTTTACAACTAAAACCACTTTAATTGTTGGTGCGTGTAAAAAGATTACAAGCAGTGGAACACAAAACTACACTAATAAAGGTTTATTGAATTAAAAGAATGGAAATGGCCGTCAACCCGTTGCAACCCATGCAACTTTGTTCATGGAATAGAATACTCAGGTCAGTAGATAAAGACGACATCTTTCTTAGAGACATTATTCGAACTCAAATCTTCTGCAAAATCTAAGCTGAAATACATTGTAGGAGTTAAGAGCAAAAAATTTTTAAATATCTCTTGAAATTAAAAAAATATGTAACTTTATTTCACTTTATTGCGAGACAAGCCTCTTAAATGTGTAGGCCGCCTAGTGTTAGTGTATGATGGCTAGGAAATCTCAAAAGTGTTGACAGTCTGGACTAACAAATATGCACGATTCGCGACAAGACTTACCATCTTGCTTACTGTATGCCTACGTACTAGACCCCATCCTCGTTAGTAATTCTTCCATCCATTTCCTCCTCCGTGACAGCTATCAAGTATTACTTCAGGGGAGAGGTGATTCAGCGAATACTGCTGTCTCTTTCCGCAGATCTTGCCCTCTCGGCCAATCTCTGATTTACTTCGCGAAAGCACACACCTAGTTCCAATGTCTAGTCTCAGGTGTCTGGCACGAATCAGAATCGAAACGTTGTTTCCAGGGAGTGCCCTTGATCCACATACCGCGGGCAGTTAAAGATAAGTGAACTAAGATTTCAAACACATTCAGACAATCCTGACTCACATCATCGTCTTCGTGCCCATATTTCAAAAGGTATGCCCTAAAGGATCCATGTGCGCTCAACAACTGGGTCAGCTTAAAAGTTACCTGCCCGTGGCTCCTTCCTCATGTTGCCATCTTCCCGTAGCGCTGTCCTCCGTTCTTTACGCAACATGCTTTTTCTTTTCAACATCTGCCAGTAGCAGTGGCAGCAGTTCAACAATAATTAAAGCCGAGTTCGTGGATACTGTGCGGAGGGCAGAGACGAGCCTGAGCGCACAACTCCTACAGCCTTCATCAATCCCTATCCTATATGTTTTTCTAAGCATAGACTAAGCCCATATGCATATGGCTGCATATTAAACAACAAATCTTACCACACTAGTCAGCAACAGCTTCATCTCTTGTCTTGGGTTGCACATTCTTGCCATTATTCACGCATGTGAGCGCACATTTCCCACTGATATACTTCATGTGCTTTTTAAAGGTGTGTCTGCTTAGAAATCGTTTTCATGAAAAGCTCAATTTTCTTTCTACTGTTTACCAGTAGGACCGCAGTTGTGTGATCGGCAAGTTTGAGACCTGCGCTCAGCTCAGCTTCCAACCACAGCAACGGCATCGTTGCAAGCTCTTTTCGTTTAATCTTATTACCATGGCAAAGTCATCTGTGATGCCAATTATTTGAACACCATTTGGGAGTTCTAGCCTTAGCACACCATCATACGTAATGTTTTATAGTGTAGGGCCCAAGACTGAGCTCTGTGGTAACCCTAACCAAACAACATATTATTTTTTACCAGCAGCCATGTCGTTTAAGAGGACTCTGTCCCTAAGATAATCAGCAATCAGCTCAATGAGGTATTTTGGCATGTTCTTCTGATCGAGTGCAGCCAACGTGCGTCCACCGAGTTAAGCGAATTCTTAGCATAGAAGATGATGATAGCACAGTATTCCTTAGCACCTTCAAGCCAGCGGTCTCCACTGATGACATCTATCGCTATATTCGCAATTGCTTGGCGGAAACCAAATTGGTGGTCCGATAAACTTACTCCATCTAAACTTTTGTTGATTATTTTTTCCAGCAATTTACCGGTTGTGTCAATCATGCTGTTATTGAACTTCGGGATGAGCACTAGCCATTGACTTTTCCAGATATTAGGAAATGTCCTCTCTTTGATACAAAGTTTTTTCTTTTGATCAGACAGTTTTCTAAAAATTGCTTGTTTGCTCTCAGATGGGATTCCATCTACTCCTGGCGCCTTACACACGACCTTAAGTTGCTGACCGCTAATCTGCGATATCTCAAAGTGAGATACCCTTTCTATGCGGGAGCAGTAATCCTTCGGTCGAAAACTTTTTAGTTTCTTCATCACAATCTTATATCCTATACCACAAGACTTGTTCTCTACATCAGAGCATATCTCTCTGTAGCACCTTGTCTTGCTCTGCGCAATGGTTTTTTTAGGTCTTAACGTTCTGTACTGCTTTTGCAATTCTGCAAAGTTGTCACGGCGTCTCGCTTTCTGGCGTACTCACCGTGCATGATTACACTCTCGTCTCAGCTAAGCTATTCTGCCATTCCACCAGTATACATTCTTCCTACCAGGTCGATAGCAATTTATTGCTCTGGATGCATTACTATTCTCTGTGAATCGCGCCACCAGTCAATTGGATATCTACCATAGCAAAAACAAGGGTTTCTCTGTCAAAGCTGGAATTCTTTCATCGAGGACTCGGAGGGTGACATGTAAGGTTGGTTCCATGGAGGTTGCTGTCGGTGCGTGTACATATCAGACACATTCCAGTCAGCTGAGGTTGCCAGCGCATCGCTGATGAATGTCAGGACAATCCTGGATCTTCTTCCGTTTTGAGCCAGTGCTGCAAATGCTTGAAGTAGGCACTCTCCTCTCACTCTCCCCACAGGCCTTAGGTCTATTGTCCTGTTGACGAGTTCATCCAGTCTGCTTTCATACTCCTCGATCGATAAGCTCGAAGGAAGGTAGCAGTAGCCTCAACAAAACACTCCCTTCCATTATCAACATTCTCTAGGGGAAATTACCACACAACCATATCGAAGCCCTATTGCACCCATATAACAACACAGGTATGTGTGCGTGCATGTCTGAGTGTGTGTGTATGTAATTCATGTTTATATGCGTGTACAGCATTTTAATCGTCTGCTTGTATTTGTTTGTTTTCATGTCTGGATTTCGCAATTGTAGCTGATGTTGCTGCTGTTGATAATGTTGGGTTGTTGGTAGCAAGTTTTTCTTGTTTAAATATTTTTAGTGTTGCTTTTGTTGTTATTGTATCACATGTTAACTTTTGCAAATATTTGTGTACAAAGTATACCTTTTGAAAAAAATAAAATTTGTATTATTATTGTTGTTGTCATTTTTAGCTTTTACTGAGTTTTTCCTTTGCCGTGGGGCTAAGCTGTTTTTCAATTTTTTGTTTGTAGTTTTTTGTTTTTGCAACAACAAAATAAACGGAAGTTAAAAGTATTTCATTCAGTTTTAAACTTTTTAACTGTAGTTAAAACTGTACTCGACAAAATTTTTGTTACAACAAGAGAAAAAAAGAATAAATAAATAAAACAACAGCAACAACAAAGATATGCCTCGAGCAACAATTTATATAAAAAAAACTTAAATTTGTTTTAGAAATGCGAAGAAAAAAAAATAAAATAAAATAAAAAATCAAGTCTGTTGCACTAAATTTTTCATGCTGAACAATTTGTGTTACATTTTCTAAGGCGGCAGCGAATGATTTCGAAGTATTACGTACTTTTAAGGGAATAACAAAAAAGTGTTGTATTTTCCGCTGTTGTGATTTCTTCATGTCTTTGTCCTCTGGGTGGTGATGTTGTTGCTTAGTTGTAAAGAAGATTAAAATATTTTTTTTCTTTTTTTCTAATTTTCATTATTATTTTTTTATTTTGTGTTAGAAAAAGTTGAAATAAATGAATTTTTCATTGTAGCCACTACATAAATAGTACAGCACCACTCACTTGTTATTTATATTGTTGATGAATAAACAAAAAAATATTTTAATAAAAATATTTCATACAAATACGAGATATTTGTCTGCATTGTTTTAAATTACAATCGCAAAAAATATAAAATTAAAAAATATGGAAAAAAACATTAAAAAAATTAAATTTAAGTTTTGAAAAGAATTTTAATTAAATTCAAGTGAATTAATTACAAAAATTTAATTCTGTTAGAAAATATTTCTTGGTTTTTTGTTTTGTTTTTATTTTTACATCGTCATTTCATAATTATAAAAATTAAAGTATACGAAGACTAATTTTCCCAAATAAAATCCAGTTGATGCATAGTCAATATCACTTAGTATCAGGGGTGCCTCAGATAGAGTAGGGCAGTGTCCCTAGGGCATAATATGCCCGTGTGATAGGGATGGTACGTAACGCATCTGTGGTCTGAATTGCAGCAGATCTCCTGACCTTCTCAAGGAGTCTGACAATGCAATCTTTAACGATACATAGTCTGTTACATACATCACCTTCTATAACCCTGTTATCCGTAACAAAAAGTAACAAAATAGTAACAATCTTCGTTCCGCAACGACCCAACACCTTGTCGGCAAGGATTGTCAACTCAGCAACCGCTGTTTCGCAGGTGAGCATTATTACTTATTATTACTTATCATTGCTGGCATTGAAGAAAACCCTAGTAGGACTAGGATTTGTTCAGTATGCCATAAAAGAAGTACACGCAACATGCCATCGGTCAAATGCTCGGCCTGCGACAATTGGTGCCACTTTAGGAGATGCTCAGGTCTCGCTAGATGCTGCAGATTACATTCACCGAGCAATAACAACGCCCTCCCAAATGGTGATCAACCGTCCCCATACTCCGCTTTCATCTGATGTGAGCCAATTACCCCAGGATTTATTCTCCCATTGAAGTTTACTGATGCTCAACAGTGGACATGCTCTGTTTGTTTTAGAATAATTAGAGCAAATATAACATCTGTACGGTGTAACGGAACATAGAAAATAGAATTATAATTTCAAGGCCAACTGCTATGTCAACACCATCCACTAGCAAAACTCCCCTCTGGATGCCACTCTTAATCTACCATCAAGCTCAACTCCAACACATACACATCTACTGTATGCTAAAACCACCGTTAGGACGCACCAGCTTGACTCAACCAGGAACCCTCCTCCCCGACCAACTCTATACACAGGCCCAGTATATTAATGTAAAATCCTACAACTAAATTGTAATGGTCTGAGCAACAAGATTCTGGAGATAACAGGTTATATGCTAGACAAGAACATCCATATCACTGCCATACAAGAAACAAAGTTAACTGGTGCGTGTAAACTTTCCTTTATGGGTAATTACAATGTTATCAGAAAAGACAGGCGACGAGACAATGGTGGAGGACTTGAGTTCAGTCTGGAACTCAATGATAGATATAAATTGATAACTCCCACGATTTCTTCCACACCTGATCCATTTATTGAAGATAGAGATCACCAATATTTACATCCTTCCAGTCAATAGCATTGTTGCTCATTACCATCCGAGCAACACACACCTTCTGCAGGGTGGGTATAAAATAATCCTTGGGGACCTTAATGCTCATCACTGGTCCTGTCACTCACAACTCCCAGATAACCCTTGTGGTATACAATATTTGGAGGAAATTGAAGACTCGGATTTTGCTGCCATCAATGAAGACTCCCCGAAAACAATTGTGGAATTTACATCTCTCCCACGGGAAGAAACATCAGAGAACAGAGACGCTGTTTCAACAACAACAACATGCTAAGAATAATTTCACATAATGGCGAAATTAATTAACCAACAGGATCATGTGATTTAGCCTTATTGTACTATTTTCTTTGGGCTTATGTACAGCCACAGTGTTAGTCAGTCACAGTGTTAGTCTATAAAACAGATATAATTGAACAGGTATCATCTGGGTGTACGTGAGTCTTCACCATGCGGCATACCCACGGTGCCCCAATGGCACGGGTGAATATGATGCGATAACCAATGCCCTCGTAGGTGTGGGTACGAGTGAATATCACAAGTCAGTACCAATTCGAAGGCGTGTTGCTAGGACACTCATAACTGTGATATGGGTCACAGCACAGATGCAATACCACACCGAGCTCGCGCTCTGCCCTCGCTTTAGGTCTAAACCACAGCCATCACGAATCTCCCAAAAGGGGGCCTACCCAACAATCGGGCAGAGATCGGAATCCCTGGGGCTCACGATTACCTATGGCTCCAGAATATATCTGGTTAGGCTTACTGACACGTGAACGTAAATACAAATACGTGTCGCCTCCAGTTTTGGCCTCACAACGGCCCCTGACTGGTCACCGGTGAGAAATAATCAGCATTTAAAACGTCATTAGCAAAATACAGCCTCACATGCCTCGAAAAATTTTTAAAAATTGTTGCTCCAGACACGCCAGTCGAACTCATTTTAATATACTACTGCCATAAAATTGTCTTTTGAACAAGCTTGTGAAACTGTAAAAAAACACCCGATATTTAATATATTTTTTAAATGTTTTTTACATAAAAACAGAGCAACAATATTTAACTTTTTTTTCAAAAAGCTTTCATTTTAAGCCATTGTTTTCTAAAACAACATATACAACAAGAAATAAAAACAAAAAAGAAAAAAAAACATTCAAAAGAGTAGGCAAATGTCTAAAATAGTACAACCATTACATACTGGTGACGATGAAATATTTTATGGGCTCCCGTATCTCGTAAAAGTATCTGCAGCACCATCAACAACAATATAAAAGTTGAATGACATTTTCATTTAAAGCTTTAACTTTAACATGTCAATCTCCCTCTCTCCCTCTCTCTCCCTGCTTAGTTAGTAACACATGCATATTTAGAAACACACACACTTTCTGATACATTTTCCCTCTGTATGTAGTAGTAGTAGTGAAAGGTATTTAAACGTACATCAAGTGTGCACCAAATAAAACCATCACCATTACACCATCATTTCAAGCACATATTCACTCAGATTCACATCCATATTTGCATTCATCCATTCATTCACTCATTCATTCATTCACTCATTCATCCATTCGTATGGCCCATTAGAGTGTTGAGTAGCACAGATTGTCACATCGTCTCTTATGTGTATGTACAACAGCACAATATGACAATGTTTCTATACAACCACACACAGTGGTTTTAATGCCTTTTTCACAAAAGAACAAATATCGGAAGAAACACGAATAAGAGAAGAGAAACCGCATTAAAGGAGTTTTGTTTTGAAGTTCAGCTGATTTTCTTTTTTTGAAAATAGTCATACCCACTACCAGTCACTATGGTTAAGGCGCCACATAGACTTTGATTTTGATGGCTAAAAAAAAGTGTCACTAATGGACAGGTATTTAGGCAAGTTGTTGTTTCTGTTGACAACGTTAAGTACACAGTTAGAATATTGAAAAATATTTCTATATAATACAGTAGGTAGGTAGGTAGATAAGAAAGGCGGTACCGAGGTACCTCACCCAGAGACCATAATGGTCCATTTCGGAAAGAACCTTTCAACGGATAAGAAAATAAATGAAGAGAGGAATTAGTAAGAAAATAGGGTGGAAGGACAGAGAAAGAAATAGGAGCAGAAAAAAGGTCAGAAGTGGCATACGGAAAGAGGCGGATGTCCAAAGAGGACCAGGCATCACCTAAGAAGCCAGCTGAGATCTGATAGAAAGCCCTCCAGGCCCGCATATCCTAGCCGACGCAATGGAGGCTGCGCCCATAAAGAGCCGGGCAGTGACAGAGAATGTGTTCCACAGTCTCCTACTCTACTGTATCACCGCAAACTCGGCAGAAAGTAGGGGAGCCTACTTCCGAAATCCCAGTCCTCGCCCTCAGAGTTCAGTACCCAGTTACAAAGGGCCGTGACAGAGAATGTGTTCCACAGTCTCCGGCTCTGCTGTATCGCCACAAACTCGCCAGAAAGTAGGGGAGCCTACTTCCGAAATCCCAGTCCTCGCCCTCAGACTTCAGTACCCAGTCACAAAGCCTATCAGAACCCTAAGAGAATCCCTCCCCAGATTGAAGACCCATTGCGTCCTATAACGGTCCGGTCGCGTCCACAACAGCCTGGAGACCCTACAGTCTCCTCTGCTCCTCCATGACTCGTCCACTCGACGACGGGTCCAGCTATCAATTAAGCCCCAAAAGAAACTAATCGGTGGTTTCACAGACGCATCCACCTTTTCTACACTCCCAGCCGCGCCCACTCTTGCCAGATCATCTGCAATCTCGTTACCCCTTACGCCAGCATGCCCCGGCACCCAGCACAGTTTTACTCCTGCACAATGCAACCAGCCTTGAGCTGATATGGCGACCAGTAGCGCCTTAATAGCCGCCGGACTGTCCAAGTAAAAGACCACACTATCCCACACAGCATCCAAGTCGCGAAAACGCTCACCTGCTCTGGGGATAGCGAAGATCTCGGCCTCAAAAACACTGCACTCATCCGGAAGTCTAAAGGACAGCTTAATGTCACTGTCCGCACTGGACTCCCGTGCCAGTGCCCTCCTCGGTTTTAGATCCATCTGTAAAGATGCCTTGGCCGTCAAAAAGTCCATCAACCTCACGCCAAGACTCTTAATCCGGAAAAACTGCAGCAGGGCATATGCCGAAGTCACACTCTTTGAACTTATAGTCCGCAGAACCAGCACAGGTAATCGAATGGGCCTCCCAGTCAAGTCCCCCCAAAATGGCAGAGTGTCCATAACCCAGAGCCTTGGCCAGGTCCCCTTAAAAAATCCTCAAGAAACTCCTAGCAGCCCTTCCTTTCACTGCAATGTCAAGGCAGATTAGGCCCAGGATATTGTCCAGCGCTGCCTGAGGAGTACTCTTAAAGGCACCAGATATGCCCAAAGCAACACACCTCTGCACCAATATTCGTGATCCTATTGCAGAGATCGATGCACTGTACGAAATTTAGTTCGATCGAATAAAATAGAATTTCATTGGAAATATTGAACTTCACAACAAAGCAATAAAATTTCAAATCGTTTTAGTTTTATTGCATTTTTAGGTTTAAGCTTTTTAATGACCCACCCGATATTTAAATATTGACCGCCACTTTTAAAAATATTTGAAGTTAGTGAAGCATTTTAGTTTATTTTCGCATATGTAAAGACCTATTGTGTATAGCGTTGAGTAATCTTTGCTTATTGCGGATTCCTACCTTTTTTCTATCCCTTTTTCCAAATAAGTAACTTCACTTAATTTTACTGGCTTTAGAGGGATTCCAATCCTCTAGGAGGGTGCGCCACCTAGCTTAACCTTATTTTACAATGAAATTTTTTTGCTTTAGGCTTTTTAGATGAATCATCTAGAAGGTATCGAGGCTTTTTTTATTATTTTTAAAATCGAATTCATAACGAAGACAATTTTACTTGTGATCGACAAGGTTTTCTATACAAGGACACAACTGCTACCATTTCATATTTTGTAATAATAACACATTAAATTCCTTAGTGGTTATATCAGCGTTCGGCAAACTAATATTAATTTATTTTACAATTGTGGTAATAATTGAGAGACTCTCACTCAGGTCTCTTTGCACTATGTTTTTTAACTTGTTTTCTCTTTCTTACCTATCTTTGTTTTTTTTTTTTTTTTTTTTTGCTTATGCGTGTGACTACGTACGTGTGAAAATAGAAGAGAAGAGCAGCTGTTTGCCGAAATCTGATTTATGGTATATGCTGCGATTTACAGCATCCTTCAGCAATCTTCATTCAACAGATAATTGCTATAACAAACACTCGGACATTGGATGACATACGACCCCTGACGTAAGTAATAATGGATGGCATATTTCGTTATGTCATCTGTAGAACAATGTGTTCTTGTATTGAATTTCGTATTCCAACCAACTATCAGCTGTAAGCGCTATATGATGACATGGACATTACTTCCGAGAGGAGTTTTTGATATGGAATTCAGGTGGCGTCGGGGTAAAGGCGTACGCTCTTGCCTACTATGGAGAGATCAAGCCGATTAATCCATGTCTACGTTAAATATGATGAAATGGATAAGGCGCTCTAAGCAGAAGTACCTGGAAGTTGTTGTAGCTCTCCGAAATCCACTAAGCCGGTTGTAAAAGTCAAGTTTTTTACTCAACTTAATTTGACATTTCTTTGTTCCAGTGTTTGACAAATATAAACATGGTGAGGTTTACAACTGAGCAGCGCGTTAAGATTGTTGCAGCCTTTTTCGAAAATGGACGTTCAAATCAAAATACATTTCGTGCACTTCGTTATTTTTTTGGTCAGCATTATCGACCAAATATATTTACAATCGCGAGAATTGTATGCAAAATTCTGCAAATGTCTGTAGGAAATGTGGAAACACCTGTGCATGTTCGCCCAGTTCGTTCTGCGG
Source organism: Wohlfahrtia magnifica (assembly GCA_023159175.1). Taxonomy (NCBI): domain Eukaryota; kingdom Metazoa; phylum Arthropoda; class Insecta; order Diptera; family Sarcophagidae; genus Wohlfahrtia; species Wohlfahrtia magnifica. The sequence goes on from JAKWBJ010000045.1 coordinate 63,875, forward strand.
GAAACATTGTTGTTGCTTGCGATAGTGTGTTTTTCGTGCCCCACAATTGAACATCTCACGAATATCACTGATGAGAAATTTGAATATATATTTGAATTTACACGCTTACAAGCCTTAATTGACTCAAGACTTAAAGCCTACTGACCACATCAAGCATCGACAATGAGCCAAACAATTGATTGAGCAAAAAGAAGTGAATTTAGTGACTTTACAAAGAACATCATCTTCAGCCAAGAGCCACACTCTCACCTCAGTGGATTCGTTAACAAGCAGCAATCCAGCATTTGGCAAAATGAAAATGCACGAGTAATTGTGAAAAAGCATTCACAAAGAGTGACTGTTTGGTGCGGTTTATGGGCTGGCGAAATTATCGAACTGAACTTTTTCGAAAATGAGGTCGGCCAAGCAGTTACCGTGAATAGTGCACGCTAACCGACAGACATATTGTGCCCAGAAATTGAGGATATGGACCTGAACTATATGTGGCTCCAACAGGATGGTGATACTTGGCACAACGCCATTGTTAAGGCTCTTTTCCATGAGAAATTCAATGGCCGTGTTGTCTCATGTCGTGGTAATGGCAATTGGCAGCCACGATCATGTATTTCGACACTGTTGGATATCTTTCTTTGGAGATATTTAAAAGGAAAAAATTACGGCAATAAGCCAAGAACAATTCAAAAACTAAAGGATTAAATAATTCGGCACATTAACGACATTAAACCTTAATTATGTCTCTGAGTCATTGAAAATATGGACAGGCGGATATATGTGTGGCGCCGAAGCCTTGGCGGGCATTTGGCTAGCTTATCTCTGGTGATACCGACAAATATCAGGAAAAAGATCAGGATTAAGTCCCATTTACTGGGAAAAAAATATAATACTAATTAAAGATCACCACCACTACTCACCAAGGATCTTCACCACTGCACAATAATATGGAGGGGAGCTACTGTGGATTAATCATCTATTTGGCTTAAAAAGACAACTTGGTTAATGAAATTGAAACAAAAGCAATATATGCTTTTTGGAAAAACCAGTCTGCTTCCTAGAAGAGTTCGCCATAAAAAAAGGCATTAAGTTTGCCTTCCAAAATTCATGGTTGTACTTATTTCAGTGGTAGATAAAACTGCAAATTGTAGAGCTGCAAATATCTTATTAAATGGAACTCATCACTCTACTTACAATATATTCACATATACAGCTTATATACGCAATTAGAAATTTTAACGCAATTAAGGTTTTTAATTAAGCTTAATTTAACTTTTAAGAGCACGACTAATAAATATCGCAATCAGTGCTTAATTGTACAATTATATCAGATAAACACAATTACACTGCGTGTGTGAGAACACCAAATTTTATAGCTCAATTAAATAAATTCAATTAAAATGCGTGTTATTCTTTGCTGACTTATAGAAAGCTTTTAAACCGATCAAACTTAATGCAACGTAAAGAAGACTAACACATGAGTACCACAGAAGATAATGGAAATCATCAAGAACATATACAAAGTCAGAGACATACGAATAAGTTCTGTAATGAGAAAACAAACTCACCATACACAACTAATACTGGTGGGAACACAAGGATGCCCGCCAACCCCATCTTTATTTGCAATTGAGTTCACTCTGAATTATGTCAGAAGAAGACATTAATTTAATGGGACATCAACCATCACCTAAAAGATTTGGGTTATAAGGACGGCATAAGCTAAGCGACATAAAGTATAAGACTAATCAACTTGTTATGGTGGCTAAGGCTGCAGTTCTGGAAGTCAATAGCAAGAAGATACAGGCCATTCACATTAACAGCAGCAAGTCGGTTTTTATTAAAATTAATAATCAGCGCTGAGAATACGGATAACGATAGATGATGATGTATGTAACAGACTATGTATCGCTAAATATTGCAATGTTAGACTCCTTGATAAGGTCAGGAGATTTGCTGTAATTCAGATCACAGGTGCGTTACGTACCATCCCTATAACTAGGGCATAATATACCCTAGAGATACTCCCCTACTCTATCTAAGGGACCCCTGATACTGATTGATATTGACTATGCCTCATCTGGCCTAGTAGGTAAGATTGTGCCTCTGACTTTACTATTACCAGAGATTCTGGGTGGGGAGTGAAATATTTTTTTCGAAAGGCTCATCCATAGTTTTTTTCTTCGGCTTACTGCACTGTGTTTGAGGCTATTTTTCATGCTACAGAGTGCATCCATGGTAATGGCTGTCCTACCGATGATATATATAACTGTTCTGATAGCCAGGCTGCGATTAAATCTATTTCGGTTATAGCCTTTAACTCTAAAATAGTCTGGAACTGCATTCTGGGTAACTGTACTACTGATGAGGTTGCTAAGGTGCACACAATGCATCTGTGTATTCATTTTCACGTTAAGGTGAATGTGTCTCTTACCTCCGTTAAACTGGCGATTTAGCGGAAGTATAGGTTGGGCCATTTAGAAATTTGAATTTAAAAATACAATAAGACATAAACGGTTTACAATTTTGCCAAGTTTATTTTGTTGTTGTAAAGTACAATTGTTCTGGTATAAATGAAATATTATTTCATTCAGCGGCTGCCCTTACAGTACCCCGTTCGATTGAACCAATTTTCGAGAATTTTTGAGTGCATTGGGTCGTATCTGCAATGGCATCACGAAGGTTGGTCTTCAAATGCTCAATTGTCTGTGGTTTATCTTTAACGGCGCTCCACAGGAAATAGTCCAACGGTGTCAAATCGCAGCTTCCTAGCGGCCAACTAACCTCACCATTTCGACTAATTAAACGGCAATCAAAGGATTGACGCAAAACATCGATTGTTGCATGAGTTGCGTGGCAAGTTGCACCATAATGTTGAAACCAAACATCGTTCACATCAATACTATGAAGAGCAGGCACAAAAAAAATTGTTATCATGATGTGATAGGTGTCTTCATTGACCGTAATGGTTGCGCCGTCCTCATTTTCAAAAATATATAGGCCAATAATGCCTTCGCCTCACAAGTCGCACCAAACAGTCACTGAAATTTTGTGAGTTAGCTTCTGTTAAACCACGTTTGAGTTTTCTGAGCGCCAAATACAGCATTTTTGCTTATAGACGTACCCACCAGGATGCAAATGATTTTTTTTGACTCTGTTTTGGAAATAAATATCCAATAAACCTCAAACGTCAATCAATTCATTTCATTCAGTGGGCATAATATACTAAATTTTGTGAGAGAGTAGAATGACATATGTATTGTCAGACGCGAAATAAGCGCTGGTTCAAATTTAAGCCGATAGATGGCCTTCCCGATATACATATGTTGGACGCTGAAAAGGCATGGACGTAAGTTGACTCCTGCTTTATTGGCAGACTCACCTGGCTAAGTTTTAATATCAAGCGTACCCCTCAACTATTCAAACTAAACCGTCGAAGCATCTCCTCTATTTTATTCATGCTCACTAACCATTGCGTCATGTGTAGGCACGCACAAAGGCTGCACTGTCTGCCAGTGTCCGTCCCTCACAGTAGAGACTTCTCACTGGACGCTATGTGGTGTCACAAAAGGTCGCTAGGAGTACTCAATTGTGCCCTCTTTAGCGCGGTTACCATTCCCTTCTATCTACGTAACAGACCATATAGGGGAAGGTCAGCTTGTGGACGGCTACGAAACACATCGATTAAAATTTTAATTCCTGTAAAATTAACGATAGTTTCTGGTAATAGAACCTTTAAAATACCGAACGAAATTTTGGTAGAAAATGCTTACGATATACTACCTTGATCAAAAAGTTTCCGGAATAAGCCCCGTGTGGCGGTCCCATCGTTCCGAATATAGATTTTTATTTTTTTGTCAAGCTGGTACATCTGTTGTTGATATTCCTTTTAAGTCTTAACGTCATAGCTTGTCATTTGCTTTTTAATATTCGGGTTTCGCATGATGGACAGAGCTTCCCGCGATTTTTCCATTAGGCCGTTCGTGATGCCGTTGCAGAAACGCGATTCCATACACTCGAAATGTTCTCGAAAATTTGTCTGATCGAATGAAACAATTGTTCTTTGCAACAAGAAAAAAAAGGCAAAATTTCAAACCGTTTTTGTTTCATTGCATTTTTAAGTTTAAACTTTTAAATGGCCTACCCGATATATGTATTGCGTGTGTAAAAAGTTTTCCCCTGATTGCACCCAATTCAGAGAAAAGAACATTTCAAACTCTTCAAGTCATTTGAAGAGTACAGGCTTCCTTTACTCACACATTTCGTTTTAGTGTAACACTTCCGGCTTGAGACATATCCGTTTTACGAGTATTTACTTTCATCTGTATGTGCGAGTACATCTAATGATGTACGTACGCATGTATGTGAATGTGTTTGAAAGTTTGTTTTACTTTATTAAAAAACAAGTTGGAACTGTTTTTTTATATCGCTTACGAGTTAAAAAAAAAATATTTTTAAGAAAAGGTTTGAAATTAAAACATAAGAGAAAGTTAAAGCAGCTGTTTTAACAAGAACATAGTTGCGTATTTGAGAGTATTTCCTTTATTTCGAACACTTCCTATTCACAATTTCTATTCAAAATTAGTTTTATTTGTCTTTCTGCTTATATTCTGTTTGAAATTGATTTTCTTAAATATTTCATAAGAAAATAGTTTGTAAGTTTAGGCATAATAAATGAAGATGAAGGATCAAATTTGAATAAATTATTAATTTATTTCTTTTTCATTGTTTGTTTTTATTTTTGGGTTCATATAAGTAATGATGCTCTATTTTTTTGTAAGACATTTTAGTTTTATTACACATTTTTTTCAATATGCCAACCGCTCATATGCTTTATCATATAGGCTTTAGCCAATAGGTGATATAACTCCGTCAATTCAGACCCGATTTTAAGAACTAAAGTATCGTTTCATTCATAACTAAAAATACTACTTTAATAAATCCATAAATAGCGCAACGCTTAAATAAAATAGCGTGTGAAAACGTCTCTAAACTTGAAAAATTTAAAATAAATTGGATAAAAATATATATGCTTGTGGAATATACACAGGTTTCTTAAGCTTACTTAAGTGAAAAATACACATTTTAATAAATTTGTTCCTCTTCTTGCGAAATTTGTTCAGATTTTTAAAATCGGTTATTATTTAAATAAGTTATTACTTCATAAGTGCATGAAGGTACAAAAAACCGGTTTTTTATACGTAACTCAAGATTTTGTTAAAAAATTTGAAAATAAAATTTCTGTTGTTCTCGACAAGACTTTTTAAAAAATATGATATCACATTTCAGGATTTTCTATGTCATTCTTTTTTGTGCCATAGTTTTTTTTTCATACACTAGCATGTACACTTTATTTTGACGCATAAAAAGCAGGGTAAATTTTGTTTTTCTTGTATAACTTTAGTTGTTGGAGGAATTTTGTTGTTGTTTTTATGGACTCTGTTGAGCTGTAAATACAGTCTAAGAAAATATAAAATGTTTAAATTCATCATTTTAACAGCCTGTAAAAAAGAGATGACGGTGACTAGTGGTTAGAGTGCAAGCTTACAATTCAGACAGCCCAGGATCGAGTCTCAGCAGAGGTCATTAATTTAATGGCGGTTTTCTAATATTTAATTAGATTCGCCCCTCCAGGCGAAGAAGCCTCTCAGACATTCCAGCTAACCTCTGGCGAAGTTGGCTGTCATCACAAGAATGATTAGGATTAAACGGCAATGCTAAGGTATGGATCACCACCCACACACTTAGCAAGGCTCTTTACCACTATCTAATACAATTCAATAGAGGCGTCTTTTTAGGAGGCAGCCACATAATCCTGGAATGGGCTACAGTAGACTAATCATCTAATTAGCTTACAATAAATAGCGATTAGAGATATTAAAACAAGACAAAATCATGGACAAGTTAGCACGGTTACAGCTTTTGTCACACGAAACAGAACGCGTGTTACGCAATGGAACTTACGGACTCGTTGCGGAGCACCAAGGCTTGCGCAAATCGAACATCAAATAACTATAAAAGTGACATCTGGGGTATCAGTGCGATGAGATGGTATAATAATGGCGAACCATTTACGGCGCATGGTAATCTTGTACTGTATAGTAGAGCGGAAAGTGGTGGCGAAAGCGGTGTCGGAATCATAATGTCGAAAAAAATCAAGACATGGAGACCAATATCTGCACGTGTGATAATGGCACCCTTCAAAAGCAGAATAAGACATATCACCAGAGTACGAGGACGGTACAAGCAACATAACAGCAGCGCTCAGCAGTATTCGAAGGGGAGCGATCATTATTCTCATGCGTGGCTTCAACACGAAGGTAAGAAGCAGCACACCAACATTCGCCACACCATGGGAACGCACGGATGTGGAGTTAAAAATAATAATTGAGAAAGACTAACAGAGCTATCATAGGTGACTCCATCTTCTCGCATATGGAAATTCATAAATACACTTGGTAATATACATAAATATATACGTAAATAGATATAATTTGTGGAAGCCCAATGCTCCCAAGAAAAGTAACAGAAAAAAATCATTAGTTCTAGAGAATAAGACTGTATACTTAAAGATAGCGCAACTCATATTGTGGGAAGGTGTGGTTCTTTATTGGTCTAGGTGTAGGTGTTAAGGTAGACTTAGTGTCTAACTGGGTACCATATCCACCATTACGTTTTTAGATCTGCCGATGTTCAATATTAAGGCAGAAGATCTACTGAACGAGCTATAAACCATAAGAGGCAAAATAGATCCCACGGGTTGCAGTGTCCTGCAATGGTACATATTCAGGAGAATAATAATAAAACTAAGATATGACTGTTTTTATTTAAAATGCCATCATATCTCAGTCGCTTTGTTGTCGTCCTGGATTGTAAAGAGTCCGCCATCTAACGTTTTCTTTTTTTTGAACAAGTGCTTATTTCGTGAGTGGTAAAACTTAGGTCATGTCTGATTTGACAGATAATTAGTTTTATCCTTCCGCTGAACGAATATGGTTTTGTATACGCTTGAACAACGCTGGGAAATAATGCGTGCGATCGACTTACAGAAGATGCCGATTTTGCTAAAAAACTCATCCTTTCAGACAAAGCTCATTTTGATCTTGGTGGATATGTAAACAAGCAAAATTGTCGCATTTGGGGCACAGAAAATCCGCACGCATACATTGAAAAGCCAATACACCCAAGACGAGTCACTGTTTGGTGCAGATTTTGGTCCAGAGGCATAGTTGGGCCATTTTCTTCGAAAATGAGCAAGGAGTGGCCATTACAGTCAATGGCGATCGTTAACGGGCCATGTTGAACGAATTTTTGTTCACAAAAATTGAAGAGGAGAATATTAGCAACATTTGTTTTCAACAGGACGGCGCTACGTGCCACACAGCCTAAGTTACACTCGATGTTTAGCGGCCTGTTTTTGAAGATCGCATTATTAGCCGCAGAGCTGATGTCGTTTGTCCACCTCGGAGCTGCGATTTGACACCGTTCGACTATTATTTGTGGGGTGCCGTCAAAGATAAGTGTTACGCCAACAAGCCAGCGACAATTGATGCTTTAAAGGGCAATATTCGTGAAGCCATTGGTGAAATACAGCTGCACACAATCTATAATGTGCTTAAAAATTGGACCGATCGTGTAGGCTACTGCATGGCCAGCCGAGGCAGCCATTTGAATGAAATTATTTTCCATTATTAACCGAAAGGATTGTACTTTCAAATAAAAAAGAAATTTGAGAAAATATTCAGTAGTTTTTTTTAAAGCATTTTCAAAAATAAAATTTATTTGGCGGACCCTTTAGAAACGTTTTATATACAAGCTATTAATGTTCAAAAAACAATCTTAAGTTAGACTTAAAAAAAAATAAATAAATAAATAATAATAATAAATAAATATCGGTTGGGCCATTTAAAAGTTTCAAATTTAAAAATGCAATACAACAAAAACGGCTTAAAATTGTGCCAAATTTATTTTGTTGTTGCAAAATACAATTGTAGCAGTAAAAAATGAAATACAAAAATTAACACCACCTTGTTGTTGTTTTACAGTTTTTATTTTCTCACATTTTTCCGCATGCAGTTACAACTATACAGTCGCCAACTAATTTATCTTGCACTTAATATTCGTTTATATAACTCTTTTGTTTACGCCTCAACACGACTTTACTTGGTGACTGCAAAACGAAATGCACCATCTTTCATTATCAGTTTTGAATATTCTTGTAGTTGCTACACATTTCTATTTATCTAAGTTAAATCAAACTGGCAACACTGTTAAACATGTGATAGCACTCTTTATAGTACAGAAAATTATGGAAGTAACAGATACACAAGAGCGTAGACACAAACCAATAAAGTTTATAGCTAAAATCCCACCATATAGTTCCTGATGTGGTATATTTTGTTTTAAGGCATTTTTATTTTCGCAACAATGGGTCTCTCTAGCAGTGTTAAGAAGTTGGGTTTCAAAATCCTTTACTGTAGGCAATAGCAACCGAACTAAGACTTTTTTCGATCTTAATGTTCTACATCTGAAAATATATGCGCGGAGATATATATCTGATGGGTCTGAGCTTTACTTGTTTATGGGGCATACGAGGGCAGTGCGAAATATTCTTAGCCTTATCTAGTAATGGCGGTATTATAACGGAAACTTCCATCTGTCATGTGAATACATGTTAAATATCATTTAGATCCGTAGACTCATACGTATAGTAATAGGCACTTCAGTGATTTGTTTATAAGAAAGGAATTAGAAATTCTTGTAGTGATTAAATATTTGCATAAGAAAGTTTTATCTGGAGAAGAAATTCATAATGAAGTGAGTAGTGTATCGTCTGGGCCATTTAAAATTTAAAAATGCTATAAAACAAAAACGGTTTGAAATGTTGCCAAATATATTTTTCTGTTGCGAAGTACAATGCGGTTAGAAATGAAATATTATTTCAATTCTTATGACTGCCGCAGCTGGCCTAACAGTACCCCATTCGATCAGATCAATTTTGGAGAACTTTTTTAGTGTATGGGGTCATACCTCGACAATGGCTACAAGAATGCTGGCCTTCAAATACACAATTGACTCTGGTTTATCGGCATAAAACTTGTCTATAACGGCGCCCTACAGGAAGTAGTCCAACGTTATGAAAACGCAGCTTCTTGGCGGCCAACTGACCTCACCATTTCGGCTAAAAAATGGCCATCAAATGTTCACAGCAATGCCATGAAGAGCGGACACAAGAAAGTCGGTTATTATGGTGCGATAGGTGTCTCCAATGACCGTAATTGACATTTGCGACAATGGTGACTCCGCTCCACAAGCCGCACCATACAATCACTAGTAATTTGTGCATTGGCTTCTGTAAGACCACGTTTGGGTTTTCTCAGTCACAAATACGGCAATTTTGCTTATTAACGTACTTACAAAGATGAAAATGGGCTTCATCCGAAAAGATGTTTTTTTCTTTTTCTTTTTTTGTTAAATCGACATCATCGATCATGCGGCTTCAACTCTTGAACCAATTGAACTCTGTAAGGTTTCATGCTAAATTCTCTTCGCAATTTTCGATGTAAACTGGTTAAACATTTCACATTTAATTCTTGAGAACGATAAGGAGTTGATGTTGATTGATTCTCACGCACTCTTTTAGCCACAGCTTTCTGGTGTACGCACTGTACGAGCACGCTTATGTCTTGGCTTATCAACAATGAAACCAGTTTCAGGAACTTCAGCAATAAACTTGCGTATACCGGGCATTGTTGGACTTGCTCTGCAACCAAATTTTGTACGACATTTTATTGAAATTTCTGACCAATTCGTTTTTTTTTTCCAATAAATCCCAAAGTTTATCAAGATTAAATCGATTAATTTCGTTCATTGGAGATAATAAACTGAATTTTGTGACAGAATAGAATGATGATAATAAATGGAAGATCTGTGGTGACCGTAAGGTGTGTGATTTTAATTTTTTGTATGTATAGTATAGACCATCGTAAATAACTATAAACTAATCTGTTTCAGGTCATTGGTCAACAAAAGTGGTATTGTTGTTTCGTTTGTTTATGGGCTAATCGCGCTACATGCCATTATCACGTCAAAATAGAGTGGCCAAAAACAACTGAGTATTCACCAGGAAAACAAAACATTTCAAATAAACCATCAAATGACGTTGAGCCTTTTTAAATACTTTGTCAAAGCTATGGACAAAGATGGTGCAGCATTTACATATTTGTTAGCAGTTTTTCCTAAAACTTCATATGCTAAAATCAAAAAAGGCATATCTGTTGGCTTTCAATTCAGAAAGCTATGGAATGATGACAGTTTTTAGCAATGTTTATTCGGGGAAAGAATATGCAGCCTGGAAATATTTGAAGAACATCGTGAACAGTTTTCTTGGAAACAATAAAAATAAAAACTATAGACAAATTGTTGCTAAATTATTAAAAAAATTGACTTGACACTCGTGCACCTAGAGTGTCACTCAAAGTGCAGTTTTTTCATACGCATTTAGACTTTTTTGCACAAAACCTAGCGGCGTTAAGTGATTAACAAGGGGAGCGTGCTTACCAAGATTTAATGAAAATTGAAAGCAATTATTAAGGATTTTGGGAGACTATTATTGGACTCTATTACGTAAAACCAAACCAACCAAATACAAACGACGTTCAAATTGCACCAACCACTTTTGAAAATTCATTGATTTTTGAATAAACTAATGATCTCGACAACCTGGCATTATAGAGAAAAACCAATTACAGTTTCGAATTCAAGCGACCAAATTATTTTCGAAAAGATATTTAGTTGCTCCAGTTCAAAACCTTGCTGGCTACTGTTATGGTTTTTTTTTCGTCCTAAAAAAAACAAGCAAAACTTAATTGTCTTAACGATACTTCTAATTTACTTTTATTATCGCACAATTTATTTATTTTTTATTTCTTCTTCTTCAGTTTGCAATAACTTTTAAAAGACGTTCGTTCGCAAAGCATTTATAAGTTGAAATTAATCTTTTGCTTGACAAACTTTTTTAGTTTCATTAAAAGCCATCTACACTCGCTCTTTTAAATGCTCTCTATCAATGCCATCCTAGCTAATGCAACAACAGCTTCTACTTAAAAAGACTAAAAGAAAAATTGAAAATTACATTAAAAATATTGGAACTTTATCAATAAGTAGTAGTTTTTATATGTTCTTGTTGTTGTTGGTTGTTATATTGTTGCTTGTAGTGGCTTTTTATATAAAAACTAATAAATTTAAACGCTTTTGTACAACTAATAGCAGCAGCAGCAGCAGCAGCAGCAGCAACAGTAATTTGTAACGACCAATATATCTATTACGTAACCAACAAACAAGCCAAAAAACAAACGAACTCGAAGCTTGGTAAAGTGCAGACACGAACATACTTAGTTAGTCAACCAGTCAGAGATAGTCAGTGTTTGTTTCGCCAGAAAAATAAATAAATTTTTGGCTGCTTTTATTGCTGCCATACCATTACACTTTAAATAGACTTGTATTATAACGGTGGTAGGGAATTGGGTATTGCTTGCAGAAAGTCAAAGTGTTTTACTAAAATATGCAGGACTCTCCACAATTTTTGTTGTTTTACTATAAATGTAGCTTGAGTTTAAGTCTTGTGTACGTGCCATTTCACACGATAAATCCTAAAATAATATTTACAAGCAAAACCGAAAAACTAAAAGTAAACAAATTTCTAAATAAAAACCAAAAATACAAAAATAAATAAATTTTATAATGAAAACCACAGAAAAAAAAAAGAAAAACAGAAAAAGGAAAAGGAGTAACACTAGACCTTATAATAGCTCTCTAAATACAAAGAAGAAGGGATAAATAAGTCTGCTGAAGACGAGGGAATTTATTACAAATTTAATATAATTTCCATGACTTTTCATGGAATTCTTTATTGCGGCTTAAATATGTAATTGATTTGAAAATAATAAAATTTTGTTTGTTTTTAAGAAAATATTTGTTGATGATAAATTTAGGAAAACACTAATACAGTGGCACACAAATTTAATGGAACGGACATAAAATGATACAATATAGAGGTTTAAAATCTCAAATTAACGATTTATGAATACATATCAAATGTTTTTAGAAGCCAAACGCATTTTTTTTCAATACAAATTGAATTTTATGCGAAAAAATTAAACTTATTTCGCTTATTTCGTGAATGGTAATACTTAGCTCATGACTGATTTGACAGATCATTAGTTTTATCCTTCCGCTGAACGAATGTGGTTGTGTATACACTTGAAAAACGCTGGGAAATATTGCGTGCGTTCGACTTATAGAAGAAGCCGATTTTGCCAAAAACAAATCATCTTTTCAGATGAAGCTCATTTTGATCTTGGCGGGTATGTAAACGAGCAAAATTGTCGCATTTGGGGCACAGAAAACCCGCACGCATACATTGAAAAGCCGATACACCCAAGACGAGTCACTGTTTGCAGAGGCATAATTGGACCATTCTTCTTCGAAAATGAGCAAGGAGTAGCCGTTACAGTCAATGGCGATGGTTACCGGGCCATGTTGAACGAACTTTTGTTCACAAAAATTGAAGAGGAGGATATTAGCAAGATTTGATTTCAACAGGACGGTTCTACGTGCCACACATCCAAAGCTACGCTGTTTTTGAAGATCGCATTATCAGCCGCAGAGCTGATGTCGTTTGCCTACCTCGGAGCTGCGATTTGGCACCGTTTGACTATTATTTGTGGGGTGCCGTCAAAGATAAGTGTTACGCCAACAAGCCAGAGACAATTGACGCTTTAAAGCTCAATATTCGTTAAGCCATTGGTGAAATACAGCTGCACACAATCGATAATGTGCTTAAAAATTGCACCGATCGTGTAGGCTACTGCATGGCCAGCCGAGGCAGCCATTTGAATGAAATTATTTTCCATTATTAACCGGAAGGATTTGTTCACAAAAATTTAAGAGGAGGATATTAGCAAGATTTGATTTCAACTGGACGGTTCTACGTGCCGCACAGCCGAAGCTACACTGTTTTTGAAGATCGCATTATCAGCCGCAGAGCTGATGTCGTTTGCCTACCTCGGAGCTGCGATTTGACACCGTTTGACTATTATTTGAGGGGTGCTGTCAAAGATAAGTGTTACGCCAACAAGCCAGAGACAATTGACGCTTTAAAGCACAATATTCGTAAAGCCATTGGTGAAATACAGCTGCACATAATCAATAATGTGCTTAAAAATTTTACCGATCGTGTAGGCTACTGCATGGCCAGCCGAGGCAGCCATTTGAATGAAATTATTTTCCATTATTAACCGGAAGGACTCTACTTTCAAATACAAAAAGAAATTTGAGAAAATATTCAGTAGTTTTTCTATAGCATTTTAAAAACAAAAAAATTTATTTGGCGAACCCTTTATTTTTTCACTTTGATTTAAATAATTTTCTCTTCAAATTAAATATTTTTTATTTCAAATTAAATTCCTCTTTTATTCGACACATCCATAGCGTTGAGTTATTTACGAGTATACACAAAAATCTTGGCGATTTACATTAAAAACTGGTGCACTCAATATTAATCGTTTTAATACCGAATCGTTTAAATAGCAGCAACGCATACCATACGCTATAAATTTCGTACAATACTCTCCAGAAACCAGAGCAAAAATAATATTCATATTGATGAATCCGCTTTTAGTTATCACCTTCGGAACAGAACAAGAGTAACTATTTCTTATTGCAGCCATGAACATACATGGCATTTTACATAAAAAAAATTGCAAATTCCGTAGTTAGTAACAATATCTTTATATATATATTTCCTTGAATATTTCTAATATCACAGATGTCTAGTTTATCCTTGACAATTAAAAGATACACAAAACTCTGCATGTAAAAGATAAAGTTGCAGAGTCCGGGCATAACTTAGATTTTTTTCCTCCATACGCTCCAATGCTAAATCCAATAGAAAAAGTATTTTTACTTCACTACTAGCTTCACGAGTTTACTCCTTATAAACTATCTTCTCACAAACTGTACTCGCTGAGTTAACTTTACTTAAACTACCACTTGTTTTCATCGATGTGCTTTTTATATGGCTGATTAAACGACACATCGAAAGCTCTCGAACCTCTCGATATTTCAGGTAGATTCCATTTCTTTCTCTTTATTTCTTTTTAGTTCTTTGTAGTCATGCTTATGTAAACATCTTCAGCTCTTATTATTTGTTGTTGCTTGTTTATTATCTGTTACTTGTTTTCTTTGCTGCTTAATTATTATGTTGCCATGTTATTTTTATTTACTTTACCTCTGCTAATGTTTGTTATTGTAGATTTGGTTATTTGTAAACAGCACGGTTATTTGTAAACACGTTGTTCTTGCAGCTCTTGTTTATTTATTTTAGCGAAGTAATAAACGCAGAGGTTCCCAATCTTATTTTCGTAATTATATAAAAAAATAATATTTGAAAATTAATTTGATTTAAAAAAAAAGTTAATTTGAAATGAAAATGATTTAATTTGTGTCATTTGTTCCGAATAAAATTCAATTTCGTTAATTTGACAGTAAAAACCATATCTAATATACATATATTTTGATCATATCCTTGGGCGTATGAGTTATATTTAGTAAATGTGATATTAAATATTACGTATACGTAGTGTGAAATTATTGTATATTACACAGAAATAGGAAATATTGTATATATTGTGGGTACAATCATAAATTTATTTTATATACGGGTCACTGCTTAATAGGAAGACATGCCACTATGTTGGGCCAGAGGGACTCTCTTCTATGTAGGTGCAGTTTAGAGGAGGAGGTGGAGGCTACGGAGCATCAGTTGTTGGAATATCCGGCATTGGCGGTACTTAGATACAGATTTTTCGGTGCACACTGCTTGCTCTACTGGAGACTTCTGTAGGGCTGATTAGCAAATTTACTGAGAGGGCTAACTGGTCGGATAACTGACCGAGCTGTTGGGGGAAGTATATGGGTGTCACAATGGGTTTTATGGGCCTAAGTGTGCTGGACATATATGTTTATTGTATATCGTATGCGTTTATTTTATTACATAACCATCAACTGGTAAGTCAATCGTACAATTTTCTCAAAGCGGAACCAATTGCCGGAATACACATGCACTTGTATGGACTGAATTTTTTATGGCCTGGCCTGATTATAAGATTTGCTAATAAAAAAGGAAAATTGTAAAAGCTGGTCTTTAAGCAACTTCCTTTTTCTCTTCTTCACTCTGTCTCAGTAACAACCATTGCATTGCACAGGTACATACATACATACATATGTCATACATGATGGCATTACGAGCAATGACAACACCCCTCTTCCACTTTTAAATGAATTTCGGCAGCCCACTTTAACCTAACCTAACCTAATCTTCGGAAAGAAAATTTTGTGCACGAAATCTACTAGCTGATCCAAAGAGTAATATGAACTTAGTAACTATTTTATAATTAAAAAATCCGTGGAACCAGTAACACGTTCTGATTGTAACACTTATTATCTTGATATGGCTGTAAATTAGTCATTTGCTGCATCTGAAAAGCCGCTGTAGTGATTATTTTAAAAACTTAGCAAGTTAAGGAAATATTAGTTTAATTTTATATCATAAAAAATAATATTTAAAAATAAATTAATTTAAAAAAAATTTAATTTTAAATAAAGAAATTGTAATTTGGAGTAAAAATGATTTAACTTGTGTTGAAAAAAGTCTCGCTTGTTCCGAATAGCATCCAATTTCTTTAAATTGAGGGTTAAGGCCATATTTACAGCCTGTTTCCAGATGACGAGCATAAGATAACGTTCGTCTAACAAATATAGTAACTTGTCTGTTTATATGTAAAACACATCCAAAGCTTTCAATTTTTGTTAGTGTTTGGAACGTTTTCCTATGCTCGTCATCTGGAAACAGGCTGTTAATATATATACTCAGGCCTTTGACTTATATTTAATAAGAGTGATAAGAAATATTAAGTATACGTAGTGCGAAATTATTGTATATTATACAGTAACAACAAATACGTATTGTATATATCGTGTTGTTGGATTAGAATATGCCGTAAAGTTTGTATATCTCTCAAAAACAAAGTTTGTGCAAGAAATTTACTAGCTGATCCAAAGAGTTATATGGACTTAGTAACTGTTGTATTATTTAATTATTCGTGGAACAAGTAAAATCTTCTGATTATAACAATTATTATCTTGATATGACTATAACTTTGTCATTCACTGTATCTGGAGAGCCGCTGCAGTGTATATTTTTAATAGCAAATTAAAGAAATATAAGTTTAATTTTATGGTATAAAAAGTAATAATAAAAAAAATTAATTTGGGATACGAACGAAATTGAATTTAAAATGAGGAAAATTTAATTTGAAGTGAAAATGTTTTAATTTGTGTTAAAAAAAGGGTCGTTTGTTCCGAATAATATTCAATTTCGTTAATTTGAGAGTAAAACCAACCAACAAAATAATGACTACTAAAGTCATGAAGGAAATATCTCATAACTGATTACACACGTGGTAGTGTTCTTTTTCTATTTAACACTAAGGTGGAAGACCTGGACTACACAGACGATTACTATTTACTGGCTCACAGATTTTGCGTAATGCGAAAAAAGCGTGATTCTATACAGGTGGCCTAATAACACCAAACAGCCTAAAAACACAACGATCTTTTGAACTGAAAATATAAATTTTGGATAATTCCCATCCTTTTGCTATCTCGGCAGTATCTTCACGACGTCCGGCGGTTCCAGTATTAAAATATAGATTGAACCTGTGCAGCGAAACTTTTAGTCTACCGAATGCTTTAGGGCTTCAAAATCAAATTGGAACTCGTGTGCGAAATCTGAACTGTCTACGTAGCATTTCAAATTTATAGGAAATGGAAATAGATTGAGTTCGCTCTGAGAAAACTTAGCTATGACTTAGCGCAACTGGCCATTGACTTGGGCCTAATTAGATTATTGTCGTTAGATAGGCGTAGTTGGAAAGAATTTGTTATGACCCTATGGTCTCCTTGGGATCTTTAAAGGATCCAATAATAACAACTTACAAGTTTAGTATTTTAATAAAATATGTAAAATTACTAGCCTTCTTTTAAAATATTTAATTTTTTTCTATTTTACTTAAAATAACTTTTAAGTTTCGAAAAATTGGCCTTAATATTTGATACACGTTTCAAAAACACTACTCCTTAATTTGTAAACAAATATTGTCTGGAATAACGTAATTTACACTGAGTTTATTTAATTTACAACGAGTTGAATTAAGTGACTTTCTATTTCTTAGAAAAAATGCAAATAGAAAAGCGCTAAATATAGCGCGAAAGGTGCCACATGGGCAACACTGTTTTATTTACATGTTTGCTCATATACTCCGGCGTATGAGTTATATTTAATAAATTTGCTATTAAATATTACGTATACGTAGTGTGAAATTATTGTATATTACACAGTAATAGCAAATATTGTATATTATGAGTGCAATCATAAATTTAATAGCCGAATTGATAGCATGTATAGTGTTGTTGCATTAGAATATGTCGTAAAGTTTGTTTATATTTCAAAAAGAAAAAAAAAACTTTCTGCACAAATATTACAAGCTGATCCAAAGATATAATATGGACTTAGTAAATCTTGCATAATTAAATGATCCATGGAATCAGTAATAGCTTTTGATTGTAACATTTATTATCTTGATACACCTATAAATTAGTCACTATCTGCATCTGAAGAGCCGCTGCAGTGAATATTTTAAATACATAGCAAGTTAAGGAAATATTAGTTTAATTTTATATTATAAAAACAAATAATATATAAAAAATTAATTTGAGTTAAAAATATTTAATTTGAAATGAAAAAAATGTAATTCAAAATGAAAAAAATGTATTTTGTGTTGAAAAAGATTGATTTTTTCCAAGTTAAGATCAATATGTGTTTAAAAAAAGTTGTTAATTTGTTTAGAAAAATCGTTAATTTGTGAATTAAAATCTATATTAAGAAAAAAATATTTTTGATATATTCGGAATACTGGTCTTAAAATTAAAAAAATAAGCAGATCTTACATGTCGAGACTATTTCGTCCATAGTAAAAATTGTCTTTTTCTATACTGCCTTGTTAGGGGGTCAACCAGTCGAGTAGCTTCTGCTATCTAGGAAGTACAATGACTAAAAGTTGTAGCATTGTAGTGGTGTATTAATTTAACCGTAATGGTCACTACGCACGGTGTCACCAAACGTTGACGGCCCATTCGCCGAATGGGGTGGTTTTCATCAAACGTCTGATGCTACAACGCACTATAATGACAGAAAAATCATATCAGCCTTCCAGGTTCTATCATACATCATATATTATTAAAAGGACATCCGAAGCATCCGTTGTTTCCGGATGCAACACACATAAAACTTAAAAATCATCGGCCGGTGTTATGCTGGAATTGGCCCTCCCACAGAGACCGAATGGCCTCTCCATGCCATTCCAATGCGATCTGTTTCTCCATTGAAATATGTGTCTTAAAGAAAAACGACCGGTGAAGCCTTTGCTTCACAAGCCGCACTAAACAGTTATTCATAATGGTTGCATTAGCTACTGTAAGATTTCGTTTGGTTTTTCTGAGCCCCAAATATGGCAAATTTACTAATTAACGTAGCCACCAAGATGATAATGAGCTTCATTCTAAAAGATGATTTTTTTTTTTTTTTTGTCATAATCGGCATCATTCGTACATTTATCCTACCTAGCGAAGCGAAAACGAGTCGCTTCAATTCTTGAAACAATTGAACTTTGTAAGGCTTCATACCGAGATCTTATCGCCGTAAACTGGTGCGTGAAATATTCAATTCTTGAGAACGATGACGATGATGATATTGATGGATTTTCACGCGCATTCTCAGCCACAGCTTCTGTAATTTTAGGTGTACACACTGCACGAGCACACTTACGTCTTGGCGCATCAACAGTGAAACTAATTTCACGAACTTTAGCAATAAACTTGCTTATACCGGGCACTGTTGACTTTTCTCTGCGACCAAATTATGTTCGACGTTATGTCTTTGTTTTAGAAATAAATTTCGAATAAAGGAAAGGTCAAAAGTCAAACACCGATTAAAATAAGAATGCGTATTTTCAATGCTGATTATAGGACCTATATAATATCGAACGTAGCTATTTGAAGGCTCTTTGTTAATAAATCCGTTATGCCAACATATAGACTCCAGCTAAAAGAAAAGACCAACTTCGCGCAAAAAATATCAGGAAGATAATAGATATGGGGGTGGCGTGGTGTCGTTGTTAGAGCGTACGCATAACAACACAAACGATCCAGGTTTGAGCCCCATCAGAGGACATGACGAACAAAAGATTTAATTGTGGGTTCGAATGTTTAATAATAAAAAAGACTTCAACTTCTTCCCTTCCGACAACTCCATCTAGAAAAAAAATAAAGACAAAAGACCCACTGACCCATTCTCGCATACCTCTGGCGATAATGACAAACATCAGACGAATGTTCAGGAAAAACACGCCACCTACCGGGAAAAAATTACAATGCTAAAGTAAAGATCACCACCAATTAGCAAGGATCTTCACCACTACACAAAAAAAATCATATGGAGGAAGCTACAGCGGATTAATCATCAATCTACTTAGCTTGAAATATCAAATTGATTAAAGAAACTGAAGCAATAGAAGCTTTGTGGAAAGCCAATATGCTGCCTAGAGAATGACGGAGAAAAAAGAATAGAAATGGGAATATCCTCTAAGACAATCTTAGTCTTGTATAACACAAAAAGTGCTGGAATTAAACCCTCAAGGCTGTCACCTTCCAGGGGGAAAATTCAGGGATTCTAACAATGCTGCAAGAGCAAGTCTATAGACGAAAGAAAATTGAAGATGGGAAATGAGCTTCATCTGCAAAGATAAATTTTTTGTTTGTTTTTTGGGCTTGTTTTGGAAATAAATTTCGAATAAATTCCAACCTCGCTCAAGCGTAAATCGATTAATTTCGTTCGTAGTGGAGATTTTATACTGAATTTTGTGACAGAATAGAACAACATAAGTATTACCAAATTTGAAACAACCGCTTGTTCAAATTGAAACCGGTAGATTGTCCACCCTTTTTATTTATTTGAAGATAATAATGTGCAATAAAATCCACGGAAAAATGATTTCTGTAATAGATTTTTCCTTCCCCGAAAAAAAGTCCAGGCGAATGTTCTACATTCTGCTTTTCAACGAGCAAAATCAGTGACCTTTTTTGTGATTAAGACAGCCAGCCTTAATGCGTTTTTATTTATTATCTCTCGCTCTCTCACTCACTACACTAGTTGTGTCTTCTTTGCATAGTGTTACTTAGTAATGGTAGTTTCTTGAAACATAAATTGTAAACAATTTTTTTTATTTTCATTTATTTTTCTTTCTTTCTCGCTCTCTATGTCTTATTTATTAAGAAGAAGTGGTTTTCTATGCGAACAAATTGTTACTGCCACTGATGACAACTCCTGCTGCCATACTAACCCACTAAACATTGAGTCCTTTTGTTTTGAATTGAATAAGTTCTGCATGGAGTACATTTTATTGTTGGATTCTGTGTTATTTCCATTTGTCTTTTAATTAAATTGCTGCCCTTTATTGCTGAAAACAAGTCTTGACCTTTAAGTTCAATTGTGTAGTATAGGGTAGTGTGCGAAGGAAGATTTTACATTTTTTTTCTAAAGAAAAGTGTAGAGTCGCAATTTAAATGGAGGAGTAAGAATCTAAAACGAAATGGTTTTCTTTTCATTGTAACTGATTATTATTTGTATTCGTTCAATTTGTACTTTTTTTTTGTTTTTTCTTCAGAAGTTTTACTGCAATTTTTCTTATTTTTTATTTTTTATTTTTTTATTTTTTATTTCTCATTATAGTTTTACTTGTTTTGCTATACTTTTTAAACAAAGTCGAGAGACTTTTCGATTTTTTTCCTTCAAAAGTTTTTCCTTTTTTCCCACTTATTTGTTTTCTATTTTATTTTCTTGTTGTCTTCTTTGAAGACAATTCAAGTTGAAATGTAATTTTTCAAAATTAATTTAAGTTTAATCAGGGTATTTGTTTAACTAAATTGAGAAGGAAATTATTTTATTTCTTTATTTAAATTAAAAAAGTTTTACGGATCACCAGTTATATAATTGGGGGCTTAAAAGAGGACTAAGATTACAAGCTTTAAATCTACATATTTCCTTTAAGTTAACCCTTTAATGAGGAGGAAGCTTACGCTAAAATAAAATACCGACAAAGGATATACGAATTTCTAATCCTTTTTTTATTGCACGTTTATTTAAACTTCTTAATATACTTAAACTACAAATAAACAAATAAAGGGTCCGCCATCTAACGTTTTTTTTTTCAACTAGTGCTTACTTCATGAATGGTAGCACTTAGCTCATATCTGATTTGACAGATAATTAGTATTATCCTTCCGCTGAACGAATATTGTTGTGTATACAACGCTTGAACAATGCTAAGTAATATTGCGACATTACTTTGAAAATCCTGGTAATGTTGCAGAATCAAAAATCATCTTTTTTAAGTTTTATAACTGCTACCGAAATTCTTTCAAGTCGATAATATTTTTTGTTTGTAGTAATATTACATTTTTTAGTAGTTATAATGCAATTTTGTACTCTTAGCGCGATCAGGGCATCATTGTGTACTATGAGCTCCAAGAACTTGGTGATCGGAGCACCAATTACTTCGTTTAAACCATGCATTATAAGAAAACGGCCGTAATATAAAGAGAGATAAAGTTTTCCTTTTGGATGACAACGCTCGGTCTCACTTCGCTAAAGTTGCCAAGCAATTGTTAGAAACAATCGCATGCCACACCCGCTGTAATCTTCAAATATTAATCCTTCTGAATATTGTTTGTTTCGACGAGTACAATATCTTTTGGCATTTCATCGAATTATTTCTTCTCAACAAATATAAAATCAGCTTCAAAGTGTATCGCTTAAAAAGACGAGAAGTTTTCGAGCATTGGCTTAACGGTGAGGAAAATAAGCAGTGATTTGATAAATGTTTCTGGCTTGTTGATTCCAACGGTGTCAAATCACAGCTCCGAGGTGGCCAAACGACATCAGCTCTGCGGCTGATAATGTGATCTTCAAAAACAGGGCGCAAAACATCGAGTGTAACTTCGACTGTGTGGCACGTAGCGCCGTCCTGTTCAAACCAAATGTTGCTAATATCCTCCTCTTCAAAATTCGTTCAACATGGCCCGATAACGATCGCCATTGACTGTAACGGCCACTCCTTGCTCATTTTCGAAGAACAATGGCCCAATTATGCTTCTGAACCAAAATCCGCACCAAACAGTGACTCGTCTTGGGTGTATCGGCTTTTCAGTGTATGCGTGCGGGTTTTCTGTGGCCCAAATGCGACAATTTTGCTTGTTTACATACCCGCCAAGATCAAAATGAGCTTCATCTGAAAAGACAATTTTTTTGCAAAATCGGCATCTTCTGTAATATATTCATTCAGCGTAAGGATAAAACTAATTATCTGTCAAATCAGACATGAGCTAAGTGTTACCATTCTTGAAATAAGCACCAGTTGAAAAAAAAAACGTTAGATGGCGGACCCCAAGAATACTCGTAAACCGCAGTTAATTATTTAGAGTGCCGGCAGACAACTCACACAACCCAGGTTGAACCCCAGCAGAGGATTTAAAAGAGAAAAATTTAATTGCGGTTTTCGAGTATTTTGTTAAGAGACTTCAACCCCCCCAACAGTTAGCAATAGTTTGGCCTAATTTTTTAGCTACTTTAGCTTGGATATGTTAGCTTCCAAATGGTTTTAAAATTGTAAACATTGGTGACAAAAAATTTACACTTTTGGCCAGTGAAATCAAATTTTTAGCCACTGTGCGGCTTAGTCATGCCTTTCACGGTGCTCTGGAGACACATAATTCCTTTATTGAATGTGCATAGCCACGTATAGTCGTCATAGGCAATTCAAATGTTTTGTCCAATATGGCAAATGAAATTGGCTAAAAAGTTATATTTTAAAAACAGATTTAAAAGTTACTGTTGTACTCTAATTGCGATTCTAATTGATTTTCTAAATTTATGTATGTATGTATGTTCCAAACATAAGCCTTTAAATGCAACATAATTTCAAAGGATCATCACTTAAAAAGCAAGAAAATGTAAAAAAACATTTAACCCGGTTCTCTCGTCTAATGACTGCTTTCATGTTTTTTAAGTCTCTTTTAGTTTTTGTTCCCATTCACGTTCTTAATGGTTTGTAAAGAATTACAAGAAATTTTTATAGGAATCCAACAACAACAATAACAGCAGAAAAAGTAAAAAAAACTTAAAATGGAAAATTGTTCCCATTCACTGAATGAATAAGTGAGTGAGTTTCTGAGCAAGTAAGTGAGTGTATGAGCGGAGGGTTCCTTCTTCATTAAATGTTCTACACCATTTGTTGGGTTTCTTTCTGCTTTTTTCTGTAATTTGTAGGCCAACATCATTTGTTACTTTCACTTTAAGATTTTCTTCTTTCTTTTATCTTTTGTGCTCGTTTTTCTTCTCCATTTTATCATATCTTGTCTTTTGCTACCACACAATACTACGATAGGTGGTAGAAGCCAACTGTGCTGGCATTGTATTTAAAAAGCATTAAAAGGACTGGTAGAAAATTAGTTTTTTATTTTATTGATAGAATGCTAATACGCCTAATAGTCATACTGACCAGGCAATATTTCAGAACACTGCCAACCATGGGATTTAGTTTACCGTTTCCGGTCTATAATGTGTTCAGCAGATCTGCTGCCACAACAGTTACATGAGTTGAATTATTCACATCTTCTACCACCTCGCTATTACTTTCATTTTAATTCATGTCTGAAAAGCTTTGCTCCTTTTTTCTGATGTTTCATACCATACTGGTGTATTATGCTCGTGTTAGTAAATCACCTGCAGGACTGCCGGCGTGCTGCAGGAAAGGGCATTAATTGAAACTGGAGAACGCCTGGTTAAAAAGTTTGCATAGTAACAACCAAGCAATTCCCGTGAATTCTCAGCCTTCGGCGTAAGCTGTTCAATCTTAGATTTGGGGAACCGTTTAAAAGGAGCTCTCTCCTACCGTATAGTCAAGTTTTGGTACACTGTCTGCAAAAACACTACCCTGCTGAGCTGTGAGCTACGTTTACCATCAGATATCATTACTGTACTAAGTAATAAACCAATGGTTAACCTTAGCATGGTCTTTCTAATATACATTCAGCAAACCACTAGCCTTACTGACTTTAGCCGTGAACAAGTGTAAGTCCTAAGGACAAAAGAAAACACCTCCCCCACCTTGCACTGGGCAAATTGCAATAGGGGTGTAGGTTCCTGAAAATCCATACTTCTTCACGCAAACGTCTCATAACGCCCACAAAAAACTCTTTGTTTACTGTCTGGATTTCTGCCAAAAATTCATGATGCACTACACCGTTGTAATCCATGAAACCGTGAGCATTGCCCTATTTTTTGATTGAAAACAACATGGTTTTTTAACTCGGTTTATTGGAGACCGCCGTTCACTTGTCGGGAGTGCTTGTCGTACTCATAAGCCCACGTCTAGGATTTATGCTCGCAAAACACGTCTTTTGCGACCTCAACACGGTCTCTTTTTTGCATGAAATTGAGGTCTTCTGGCTCGAACTTCATTGCTACATGACGGAAACCCAAATCAGAAACCAAAATGCCTTGGACTGATCCATTGGCAAAGTTCAAGTCCTCCGCTATATTTCTTGTGGTTAGTTTGCGGTTACTGATCAGCATTCCTTTGACTTTATCAAGGTTTTCGTTGGTTTTCGATGTCGATAGTCTGCCATTGCGTTCATTATTTTCGATTGACTAACGAACACTTTTGAACCGGTCGTGCCACTGGTAAACGACTGTTTTCTTTAGAGAATCGTTGCCGAAACACATTTTCAAAATTTCCAAAATACGCGTACCATTAAATCCATTTTTATGAAGAATTTAATAGAAGTTTGTTGTTGCAAATTTAAATCCATTTCTAAAATTGTAAAAAATCACCAGCTCATATAGAAATGGATGTACTCTTGGCGACGTAGGTCTTGTAAATGTCAAGCTATAGCGTTAAGGGACTGCCATACGGGGACTATTCCAGGAAGGTGGTATCCACAGTGGAATTTCATCTGCAATAACACACTGACTATCTACTATGCGCAATACTATTTGCCTAGCAACCACGTCAACTGAAATACATCATATTGTTACGTTTAAAACTTTTTAAAACGTTTAAGTTTTTTTAATGGCGTCAAAATAAAATAAACACCACGTTGTTGTTGTCTTAGAGTTTTATTTACTCACTTTATCTTTGTACAGTTTAACTTAATACAGCTGCTTATTTATCCTGCACTTAATATTTGTTTGTACAACGGTTTATTTACGTCTTAACCCGACTTTACTTTATGACTATTTTATAAAAATTTTTATTATTCCAGGAACTTTTTGATCAAGGTGGTATGTCTCTAACTCATTTAATATGTGAACCAAGGTATAAAGGTATGCCAACGAAGCCGTGGCGAGCATTTGGCTCATATTTTGTTTCACGCATAAGTGTCATAGATCTTTCTATCATAGTAAGAAATGTTAAGATAATTATCTAAAAACGAATAACATCGTGCTTTTTGGTTGGATCACCCTTTATTTCTGGTAAAATGCTAGTATGCCTATACCCGTTTTTCAAAATATTAAAAAAAAGTTGTGATTGCTTGTTGATCGTGGGATTGCTTGTTGGTCTGCAAGTGAAACAACCAAGACGGAGTATATTTAATCTGGTAGTTATGCTCTCTAGTCGTGGCTTGGTGGGCAGACATGCGGTCTGTTTTTAGGAGGAGGTGCTGTGAGTAGCAGGTGGTTACTTCGAGTAACTTCGTAGGACTTGGTATGCACGTAGTCCTGATTATTCATCTTTGTATTATTTTTATTCACATAGAACTACGCGGCATGACAAAGCTTTTTTTTGGTTTAAGTGGGCTGGTATTTAAATAGATTGCAACGGATGTAAATAAATTTAAAAACCAAACTGTCATAGAGTATTCTTTAATCGGCCTAGACCATTAGTGTTCTATTCTATTTCTTTTCACATGCAAGAAAACCAAATGATACAAATGCTTGAAATTTAAATGCCAACACGTATAATAGCATTTGTTTTTCCTTAGTTTTTTCCTCTGTGGGAAAATAAGAAGAAAAATCGTTGAGTATGGCTAAGTATTGTAATTTTTCTTTCAATTATTTTGTTTTTTTTCTTCTTCATTTCATTTTATTTTCTTTTTTTTTTCGAGTAAAATGTGTGTATTATTGAAGGACGATATAAACTCAGCATGTTCGTAATCTTAGATGGCCATTTAAGTGCATTTAGTCATTAAGTTCATTGTCTAATAACTATACGCAATTACTCAAGTTTCAGTTTCAGTTTTATGGACTTGTTATTGAAGAAAAGAGAGGAAATTTTATGTGCTTGTTTGGCTGTTCTATATGCTCTTACAGTTGGATAAGGATAATAAAATGAAAAAAATACGTTCTTGGGTAAACAATTTTAAGTCTGTTCAAAAACAAAAATAGTTTATATCTTAAGACGTTATTTGTTTAAAAAACACTGCTCCTCTGTGAAACATACGGCAACAACATTAAACAGGTTGATGGTATGTAGAGATTTTACAAAGTTTCTTAATTTTGTCCTGTCGAGTACAATTGTTCTTGTCTGTTTCTCTGTAAGACACTGATTCTCTTGCTATTCAGTATTGACTAGGCTTTATATTTGAGGTTATTAGTATATAGAGAACTAACAAATCTTCTTACCTACGCCCATGTAAATCCATTTGCTAACAATTCCCGTTTAATTGACCACGGTCGCCCTTTGCTGCTATTGACCAGTGAATTAAATCGTAGAGAGTTATTGGCTATGTCACTGTTGTCTTTCTTCAAAATTTAGCCAATATACTTACATTTACGTTCCTGTATGTTGGCATTTACCAAAGTCGTATTACATCTTTAATGAAGTTCCTTGATGGTAATACGTAGGTAGGTAGGTGTGAAAGGAAATACCGAAGTACCCCACCCACAGACTACAGTGGCCTATTGTGGGAAGATCTTTCCCCGGAAAAGGAATGAAGAGAAAGAGTAAGAGGAAAGGAGAAAGAAATAGAAGAAGAGAAAGATCAGAAAGAGACACGGATGCCCAAAAAGGACCAGGCATCACCCAAGGTACCAGATGAGACTTGAAAGCCTTCAAGGTCCCATATTCTATCCGAATATGGTAAGTGACAAAAGATGTGTTCCGATGTGGTAAAACGTATATAAAGTCCAAAATATCGTGAACATATATCGCATATTCTTGTTTAGGAAGATCTTTGGTCTACTTATACTGCTAGCCTTGCCTTCCAAGTAGCACCGGCCTTGCATACATAACATATTGTTACAAAAATCAGGTTGGGCACCACTGCGTTTATTACATTGATAACAAGAATCAAAAATCCGAAAAACATCCACACGTTTATAAATAACCAAATCGACAACAACAAACATTAGCAGAAATAAAGTAAACAAAAATAAAACGGCAGCAACAAAAACAGGCAGAAAGGAAAAAAAATAACCGACAATAATAAATAACAACAACTAAAACAACAACGATTATTTAAGCCTGAAAAAAGTAGATGCTTACGTTGGCATGGTTTCGTAAGAATCAAAAAGAAAAAAGAAGAAATGGCCTCCACATGAAATGAAATAAATAATTTTATTTGTCTGAAAAATATTGTGTGAAAGATATTGTCTTTCTGAATCATGTTGCCTATTACGAGTATTTGAATCTGTGTTACAAATATAGGGTCCCCCATCTAACATTTTTTTTCAATTAGTGCTTATTTCGTTATGGTAACATTTAGATCATGTCTGATTTGACAGATAATTAGTTTTATCCTCGCTGAACGAATATGGTTGTGTATACGCTTCGCTAAGTGGGCCTGCGATCGACTCACAGAAGATGCCGATTTTGCCAAGAAAAATCATCTTTTCAGATGAAGCTCATTTTGATCTTGGCGGGTATTTACACAAGCAAAATTGTCGCATTTGGGGCACAGAAAACCCGTACGCATACATTGAAAAGCCGATACACCCAAGACGAGTCACTGTTTGGTGCGAATTTTGGTCCAGAGGCATAATTGGGCCATTTTTCTTCGAAAACGAGCAAGGAGTAGCCGTTACAGTCAATGGCGATCATTTTCGGGCCATGTTGAACGAAGTTTTGTTCACAAAAATTTAAGAGGAGGATATTAGCAACATTTGGTTTCAACAGGACGGCGCTACAGGCCACACAGCCGAAGCTACTCTCGATGTTTTGCACCCTGTTTTTGAAGATCGCATTATCAGCCACAGAGCTGACGTCGTTTGGCTACCTCGGAGCTGCGATTTGACACCGTTGGACTATTATTTGTGGGGTGCCGTCAAAGACAAGTGTTACGCCAACAAGCCAGAGACAATTGACGCTTTAAAGGACAACATACGTGAAGCCATTGGTGAAATACAGTTGCACACAATCGATAATGTGCTTAAAAATTGGACCGATTGTGTAGGCTACCGCATGACCAGCCGATGCAGCCATTTGAATGAAATTATTTTCCATTATTAACCGGAAGGATTGTACTTTCAAATAAAAAAAGAAATTTGAGAAAATATTCAGTAGTTTTTTTATAGCATTTTCCAAAATAAAAAATATTTGGCGGACCCTTTATTGACACAAAACTAATATAACTCAGCCATTTTTAGTTCTTTAGGCTTTAAATCTTTATTTTATTTATTTTTTGTTCCTTTGCTTTTTGTCACTTAATTCGCGAACCTTTTTATTTCACAAAACTAATTTATATTTTGAAATTGTCTTCGTTACACTCCATAAAATATGATGGAATGGCTTTATATACGTATTCGGAATGAAAAAACACACAACATTCATTTTGCATAAAGTCAACATTAATCAAAGATATTTTTCTTTTACCCAAAATGTGTTTGCTAACATTTTTTTATTTTTATTATTATTTTTATTTTATTTTATTTTTTATAAATTATTAGAAGAATAATTTTCTGTAATTTTTTTTTCTGCATTTCTGATTTTTATGTCCGTTTTTTATGCTGCTAACAGTTAAAGTTAGAAGAGAAAAACTCGACTTATACACAAACTTAGTCATGGGGAGTTTATAAAATAGTAGAAAATTTGACGAATTTTACCAGTTATTTGTCTCTCTTATAAGTATATGTATATCGTCGGATATCAACGCAAGTCGACGCATGTACATAAATACCCAACAAACTTAATAAATTTCAATTTATGAAAAAACTAACAGTGGATAACAGTATATTCATGACTTATAGATTACACATTAAAAGAACTGTTTAGTCTTTGAAGCTACGAGACCGGATTGATATTGAAGCTACTTAAGTAGGAAAAAAACATTTTTTTTTTTCAAAAACCATTCATTTCCCAACATAGTCTCCTTTTAGCTCAATACACTTAGTAAGACGATTTTCCAACTTTTTTACACCATCTGATTAATACGGTTTTGGGAACTCCTCAAAATATTCATTAGTATCGGTAATCACTTCTTTGTTTGAGATGAATCTTTTTCCTGCGAGCCATTTTTTCAAGTTTGGAAACAGGAAAAAGTCACTAGGGGCTAAATCCGGACTATTAGGCGGATGATCAACCAGTTCGAAGTGTATTTCTCGTAGTTTTAGCATCGTATCTAACACTATGTGAACTGGTGCATTGTCTTGAAGAAAGTGCACTTTTTTCTTGTTTAAATGTGGTCGTTTTTCTTTGATTGTATCAACCAATTGATCCAATAATGCACGATAATACACTCCTATGATTGTGGATTCCTTTTCAAGATAATCGATGAGCAATATTCCGTGTGCATCCCAAAATACAGTGGCTATAACCTTGCCAACCGATTTCGCTGTCTTCGCCTTCTTCGGAGCACTTCCACCAGCTTCCATCCATTGCTTCGATTGATTTTTGGTTTCAGGTGTGTAGTGGTGGACTCACGTTTCATCAGCAGTTATTAATCTACGCCAAAAATCAGCAGGGTTATGCCTTATCATGTCCAAACACCGCTGTGATGTGATCTGTCGAACTCGTTTTTTCAACACTGAGTAAACGCGGCACCCATCTTGCCGATAGCTTTTTCATATGCAAATGTTCATGCAAAATGTTGAGCACACGTTCATATGATATGTTTACCATTTCAGCAAAATCACGGATTTAGACCCGGCGATCATTCATAACGATATCGAGGATTTTCTTGATATTTTCTTCAGTAAACACCTCTTTTGGCGTTCCTGTTGATGGTATTGTTGCAGTGCTTGTTCGGCCCCGTTTAAATTCAGCAATTCAATATTTTACCATATAATGTGACAGAGCAGATTCGCCGTAATGTTTATCAAGCTTTTCTTTTGTCTCTTTCGCCGTTTTGCCTTTCAAATAATAGTGCTAATCACTACACGAAATTCACTTTTTTCCATTTTTCAAGAAACACAAAAGTTGCTTACTTCAAACGACTACAACAAATAAACTAATCGATGGCTAAAATTTTAACAGCTGACGTTAGACAGATTGTAATTTCTAAGCAAGAAAAATTTTTGTACTTGTGCTGCCACCTAGCGCTAGGTAGCTTCAAGCCTATTTTGAGGATACCCTGTTATAAAGTAAACCGCAATATTCTGCATTATTTGAAGCATAACAGTACAAAAAGGCACACACCAGTTAATTGTCTGTACTGTGAATTAATGTGTACCATCGCATGTTAACTCATATCAACGCATGTCGACGGATGTACATGTAAACCTAGAAAATTTTCTTAATTCCAGTTTTACAAAAGCCAATAGCGAAAAACTGTATTTTCATAAATCATTAACTAATTAATCTTAGATAAGTACCTAGTACGTTAAGAAACTTTGGAATATGAATAGTAGTTTAAGAAACAATGTAAAATGACGATATTGATTGAATAAAATGAAATGAAATGAAATGAAATGAAATGAAATGAAATGAAATGAAATGAAATGAAATGAAATGAAATGAAATGATATGAAATGAATTGAAGTGAATTGAAATGAATTGAAATGAATTGAAATGAATTGAAATGAATTGAAATTAAATGAAACGAAATGAAATGATATGAAATGAATTGAAATGAATTAAAATGAATTGAAATGAAATGAATTGAAATGAAATGAAATGAAATGAAATGAAATGAAAAGCAAAAGGACAGCTGGTATTCAGCTTTAGAAGGGTAAGTTTAATTTGGCATGTGGTATTCCGAGCCAAGCTAAATAATCAATTTTGAGGTAAATATTATTACTGCCTGTGATATTATGCCTGACATCAACTCGTGAACGACGGGCACCAGGGTGACTTTCCATCGCAGTGTGGTAAACCGTTGCGACTGAGACCACTCAGGAGACGGAATATCTCGATCACCATTGGGACATCCATGGTGACCCAGACATTTAGCTTTTCCCCAACAACGACAACAGTACGCGGCGTTGACGGAGTGAACAAGGACTTCTTTCCGTCGCAGTGTGGTAAACCGCTGCGACTGAGACTACCCCAGCAGCGAGATGTCTTGACCACCACTGGGATATCAGTAGTGACCCATACATCGAACCTTTCCACAACGACAGTACAAGTGGACGTGACTGAGGGAACGAGGGTAAAGCGGAGTGTTATGAACCACTCAGATCGATCCGTTACCTGGCGGCCAAGTAACCTGATCAACACTGGGTATCCATGATGATCGAGTTACTCAGCTTTCCCTAACACAACTTCCGACCACGGACTGACTTAGTTGTTTTTTTTTAGGAAACAAACATTTGTTTAGCGTTAAGCATAGATTCCTAAGCAATGTTTTAAAAAACTATTTATGATTATATCGTAAGTGATAGCTTTGTTATTTAGTTGTTAAATAATCAATAAATTATTTACTCGTATAATTATAAGTAGAAGTGTTTTAACTTATTTCTGTCCGATACTGGACCCCGCTGACCTACCCCAACATCCGAGCGGAAAACGTGTCGTTACAAGCGTCAACCACCATATAATAAGAACCAGCTGATTGGCTACCTGCACCTCTTAAATTAATTCGCCTTGCTTCCTAACCTTAAATTTACCCACTCTTTATAATGTTTTTTTAGTAAAATATATTTAAATGCTGAAGTAAAAAATTTTTATGTATTGAGATGCAACAGAAAACACATTATGGCAGAGCTGTGCCTATGCCAAAATGTAATCTTTTTAAAAATTTTTTTACAATTTTGAAAAAAATTGCCAACAAATTTTAATTTCTTTCAAATCAAATAAATTAAAAACATTTTTAAGGCATTTAGGAGTTATTTCCAATAATCTCCCGTTTTTTTCTACATATGCATCAAACGAAATATTGGGAAAACCATGCAAGTGTACTTCTTAATTGTATAGAATTCTACCTTATCGCTCTACCTCTGATCTCTATAAAAGCTGTCAGCAATTTGAATTTAATCTTAGTAGACATTACAATTCTAATAAATTCACATTCAAAACAAAATTAGAAAAAGAAAAAATTGAAAATGAAATATTATTTCTTTTCGTCTGCCTTATCTCTACTGTGTTTTGCGATTTCCCAGAATTTTGTTCAAGCGGAAGTCAATGTAAGTACATTCATTTACACTGTCAATAGAATGATTTGTTTATAAAACAAATATACTTCTAATCAAAGCATATCACCACCGATCATAATCTCTTGAAAGAATCATGGAAACGCATGGAAACATTGGGGAGTACAATTTCCAATAAATTAGCTACACGGGACAAAAGGGATGACAATCTTGCAAATAGTGAAAGTAATTCAGTGACAGAAACCCTACAATTAAGATTTATTCGTGATGCAGGGGCAGAAGGTGAAAATCAAAATTTGCTTTGGTAAGTAAAAAAGTATTTTCTGACATCGATTATTTTGAAACAGAACACAATGTCGTGTCTTAAAAAAGACGTTTAAAATCCTTGAATTAACAATCCTGCATCAGTTTAATAGAAATCTAATCTAATTCAGCTAAATCGTTTAAAACAACGAGGACATTTTTTAATTCACAAGTCCTCTTCTGTTCAACTGCTGCGCTGTTTGTAGATTGACTTTATAAAAGGCATTTAACCATTACCTTAAAATATATTTTAAGCTCATGGTCAGCTGTTTTTTAAGTGCTCTTATAAATCAGTTGAATACATTTCCTTCATCCTCCTGTCCTATCTTAAAAAAGGCACGTAGCTTTGAATTAAAAAAAAAAACAAATCAACCACAAGCATGCGCAAAGGCAGATATCTTATTGACATCAATTGGCAAGCTGATATATAAACCGCTCCAGCGACACTTTTTCCTCCTCGGCCTGATAGCCTTCACAGTAAATTAAGAAAACACAATTCGAGTTTCTTTGCCAGAGCACCAGCTACACAGTGTATGTTAATATTGGCCACCAAATTGCTTAACAGATGTTGTGACATTTCCTTAATAGACACAGATAAAGCTCGACTATATATGAGTCACATTTGTCTTTAGCTAAGGAAGCAAGATGGTTCTTTTACCTACCGTTGCTGTGTCCTGCTCGATAAGCACAGAAGCAGCAGTTCACAAAAGTAGGTTAATCTCATCGCCATCAGTCTCTCCCAGTCAGTCTATCTGCAACACAGTTTGCCTGGTTTTTGGGGGCCAGCCGTTTTCCAAATAACCTCCATGCACACAAAAAACATAAATGTAGAGTGAACACCGGCGGGTGTCCTAATGGTAGCTTGACTGTCCGTACAGATGCGCATAATCACGTTAAATAATTTGTTACGCTACCTTGATCAAAAACTTTACAGAATAACCTCCGTGGGGGGCCCTATTGATCCGTTTTTTTTTTTTTTTTTTTGTTAAGTTGTTGATATTTCCGCTAAGTTTTAGCGTCATAGCTTGACATTTACAAAAGTTTTGTAGCCAAGAGCACATCTATCGTAAAAAAATTGCCAACACACAACAACAGAGATGTACTCTTCGTTACGAAGCTTTTGCAAATGTAAAACTATGACGCTAAGATATAGCGGGTATTATTCCTTTTGATAGATTTTAGATAAACAGAAATTTTTAGTAACTATAGAAATATTAAAAATTTATAAGGAATTGCTATAAAAGGTGACAGATTGCGTTTGGGGTTAATTAGTTATCGTTTTTCAGTCATAAAATAAAAGCCTTAAATAAAAGTTTTGTACAAACAAATATTAAGTGCAAGATAAATAAGTTGTAGACTGTGGATGAATTTCAAAGGATCAAAATACATTCTACACTTTTTTTTACAAAGCAAAAAATAGTGTAGTATGCTTCGTATCGATACGGTGGTAATAGAGTAGTAATACAATAGTAAAACTGTATTACTACAAAGCAAACTACACTATTTTTTGATTTGTATAACAAATTATACAATTTATTTAGATGTTTTGGAACTCATCCCGCTTAGTTATAAGTTTATACTGTAAAAAGTGAGAAAATAAAAACTGTAAAATAGCAAAAAATTGGTCTTCATTTTATTTTGACGCAATTAAAATGTACTCAAACGTTTTAAAAAAGGTTAAAACTAGGGACATCGGAAGGTTATTATTCGACCGGTTTTAAACGGTTTTTTGGTGTTGTCGAATACGGTTCTTTCAAAATCTTCATTTTTCGAGTATCGAATAAACCGATTGATTTAACACGAATAACCGGTTAATCTAAAGAAGCATAATTTATATGCGTTTGTATAGCGTATTCTTTATAGAGGTATAGAACTTTAAGTTGGCATTACTTTTCAAGATGGCGACCGACTTAACAGCTGTCAAGTAATTTATTCTCAGTTTGGTTTGGCAATTCATCATGAATAGACCCACGCCTGAACAACGCTTGTAAATAGTGAAATTTTATTTCGAAACTAATGGTTCTGTGCGGAAAACGTATCGCTCACTACGTCCATTTTATCGTCGACAAAATCGTCCATCAGAGCAATTAATTCGATTAACCATGGAACGTGTTCGCACCACGTTTACTCTTATTGATAACTCGCATCCCCAGAGATGCTGCACGGTGCGTACGGAAGAAGCTATTGCTGCTGTAGAGCGTAGCATTGAGGAAGACCCGAATGAGTCCATTCGCCATCGAGCACAGGAATTGGATCCGTGTCCATCCACTTTATGGAACATTTTGCGGAAGGTTTCAACAAGATGGCGCAACATATCACACAGCTCGTGCCACAATAGATTTGTTGAAAGACACGTTTGTTGATCGCCTAATTTCACGTTTTGGACCTGTGAATTGGCCTCCAAGATCTTGTGATATAATAGCGCTAGACTACTTTCTGTGGGGCTATGTAAAGTCATTGATCTATGCGGTAAAGTCACAAACGCTTGACCATTTGGAAGACAACATTCGCCGTGTTATTGCCATCGAAAATTGGACGTCCAGATTGGACTACATCCGCGCCAACCGTGGCGGTTATATGCCAGAAATAATATTTAAAATGTAATGCCACAAGATTATCTTTCGGATAAATAAAGCTCATGTTAATCGAATAATCCATCGTTGTTTTATTGCGACATAGACTTCTATAGCTCTATAAAAAACACCCCTTATATATTTTTTTATTGAAGATATGCTCATCGTTTGTATAAATTTAATTATTTTTGTATATAAGACAACCTTAAACGTCTCGCAAAGAACGTGGAAACCAAGGTAGATCAAGATATGTACTCTTGTGCATGATATAAGAAAATACAAGGTAGTGCCACTCTCTCATTTTTTCTGACGTATTACCATTTGACAATAAAGGCGAACTGACATTTATGTTGAATTTGTGCTACCATACACTGCTCACAAAATCCCATTTTTCACATAATTTTTTTTTTGCGAATTAGATTACTAAGCCGTAATATAAGGCAAAACAAAATGTTAAATGTGCAAACAAAGAAAAAAATCAAAAAGAAAACCACTGAAAACAAATCTTTAATAAAACATTCAAATTTCCCATTTCATTACATATCTTTTAGTATTGATTCTGATATAGCCTGGCTTGAAAAATATACACCCATTATACATTCAAAATTAACGTTGGTACTAATGCTGCAAAATTCTAAGTAATATTTTAAATTTAAAATCTTGATTAAATTACACAAAATTGTGAAAAATTTCTGGAAATATTGATCCTTTTTCTGCATGTGGCAACGCTTTTTTAAATGTTTACATATAAAACAAACTTCAAAAAATCTCGTTTATTGTCAAACAATTTTGAGTGGAACTACCTTCTATTTCTTATATCATGCTCTTGAGCAATAGTAACCCTTTCTCATCTTCTGTAAATATTGATTTGTATGATCAACTAGACTCATTGAAAGCCAACAAACCCACAAACGCCGGTTTCAAACGGCAGATATGTATTTAAATTAGTTAAGTTTTTCACTGCGTAAATACACATAGCGAGTCGCTACTAATGTTGTGAGACGATATCGCTGTTGAAAATTGTCAGACGGTTGAAAGGTGAGTTCTTAACCAACATATCACACACACTATTAAATACATGGTGGATACATTTTACTACAGTGCTGCTTGAAATCTAAGCAAATTTTCTTGTAGAGGCAATTAAGGACTCGTATATTACTAAGAGATTTATTCAAAGTAAAACATTTAATTTATGTTATCTTAGGTACCTAAATTATAACTATATAAACAAACCTTTAATTCCTTTTTCTACCCAGTAATACAACAAAAACGAAATTAGCTCCTTGTGTAGCTGTTCAAAACTTAGGCATCTTTTAGTAATTTGTGTATTACACACCGTTTTGACATAGTTTTTATAAGATTTGTTAGTATTTATTGCCACTTTAATTTGAAGCTCTCCTTTAGTTTCTGTTTATTTTTAAAACGAAGTGGTCTAGCTCTGCGCTTCAAGAATTAAGAACAATTTTATTTAAATAAAAGAACCGGTTAAGCGGTTATTTTAATTATTAATAACCGAACACCGGTTTTTTAAAAAATGCTACTTTTCGAATTATTCGAAAACCCGTTTTTGAAAAGAGTCGTATAATCGATCTCCCTAGTAAAACGTACCACTACATTTCACATTTTTAGCTTCTGGACTTTAACTAGTAGCTAAAACGATATCAGCCTGAAGACAAGCATGGAATCACTCTTGCTAGCAGATGTTTCTTTTTCCTTTTTGCTCCATCACTCCTCTTGGAAGTATATAACATTCCTCAAAGCATCCCTTGTCTTGCTTCAGTTTCATAAATTAGTTGCTTTTAAGGTTAGTATATGATTGGTCTACTGTAGGCCACCTTCATGTGATTGTGTATAGGTAGAGATTCTTGCTAAGTGGTGGTGATGGTGATCTTTACTTATTATATCCACTTTTCCCAGGCCGGTGGGTTTTTCACTAGAACTTTTCGTATGATATATGTCCTCATCGGTAGAGGTAATCTGGAATGTCAGTAGGGCTTTCTTTAAATAAATTCGTCTGGTGGTGGAAGAAATCTTTTAATTAAACACTCAGAAGCCGCAATTGCCAATAATTTTATAACTTCTGCTGGAGATGCAAATCTACACCGCTCGTGTAGTATGCGGGCACTCTGACCGCTACACCATGTCATACCTTCTCTTTAATTATCCCACATTATTCAGCCGCATGCTAAAGCATGCGTAAAAATAAAATCAAAAGACCTTTCAAGTTTACTTCAATTCCCGGACGAATTTTCAGTTGTCAGATGAAGCTACAAATTCAGTTTTTTTTTTCCTTTCAGCACCTGTCAGTCGTATCCTGCAAGTTGTGCAGATTTTGATAGAACCAATTGTGCCGATAACAAATGCCGCATTAGTAATCATCTCTATGGAAAGCGATCATTTTTGGTTTCTTGTAATGACAACGATGAAGGTGGTGGTTGGACGGTTATTCAACGACGCATAAATGGTTCGGTGGACTTTTATCGTAATTGGTCTGAATACAAAGATGGTTTTGGCAATATTGATGGAGAATTTTTTATCGGTCTGGATAAATTACACGCTTTAACCACTACGCTTCAGCCAGTTGAATTATTAATACAATTGGAAGATTTCAATAAAACCAGGAAATATGCCAAATACGACAACTTTCAAGTGGGCAATGAAACGGATAATTATAAGCTACTAAAACTGGGTTCCTACACCGGTAATGCAGGAAATGCTTTTACTTTCCATGTGCCTTACAGCTTCACTACAAAAGATCGTGATAATGATAATGAAGATGGTAAAAATTGTGCCGTAGTTAAGACTGGTGCCTGGTGGTATAATGCATGTGCGATGACGTGAGTTTAAAATAAAGTCTACATTATTTTTGTTATTGTTTGCTTTTGTTCGTTTTTTTTTAAAGCAATTTAAATGGCAAATACTATAAGGATGGAGTAGTACCGAAAGATGAAAGAGGCATTTATTGGTATAACTTTCATGGCTTCACTTATTCTCTGAAATTTGTGCAAATGCTGATAAGGCCGAAAAATTTTAAATAAAAAATTTTGAAATATTTTTTAAAGTTTGTCGTGCTTATTTCTTAAATTTGAGTGCGATTCATATCGATTTTGTTTAGAAGTTTATCATTACGGGAGGGTATCTGCTATTTGTCTTTAAGCAGTTTTTGGCCTGTTTATTTGTAACGCATATATGTC
Source organism: Wohlfahrtia magnifica (assembly GCA_023159175.1). Taxonomy (NCBI): domain Eukaryota; kingdom Metazoa; phylum Arthropoda; class Insecta; order Diptera; family Sarcophagidae; genus Wohlfahrtia; species Wohlfahrtia magnifica. Next base: position 102,637 of record JAKWBJ010000045.1, read on the forward strand.
TATCAAACGAAAGTGTTATGCAATATGTTGTTTCAAGTTTGGTCCTGAGAGGGGATAAAATCGGGTGAAAACAGGCCAAATTAGGTCATGTAAGAAATAATATGATTTATGAATCAATTAGGCGTAAACGATTAAATCGATTTTGTGAAAATATGCAGCTCAGATATGTAGATCCAGATCTGGGACGATAAAATCGGGTAAAATCTATAGGGTCCACCAAATAATTTTTTTTTTTTTGAAAATGCTATAAAAAAACTACTGAATATTTTCTCAAATTTCTTTTTTTATTTGAAAGTACAATCCTTCCGGTCACGCAGTAGCCTACACGATCGGTCCAATTTTTAAGCACATTATCGATTGTGTGCAGCTGTATTTCACCAATGGCTTCACGAATATTTTCCTTTATAGCGTCAATTGTTTCTGGCTTGTTGGCGTAACACTTGTCTTTGACGGCACCCCACAAATAATAGTTCAACGGTCTGAAATCGCAGCTCTGCGGCTGATAATGCGATCTTCAAAAGCAGGGCGCAAAACATCGAGTGTAGCTTTGGCTGTGTGACATGTAGCGCTGTCTTGTTGAAGCCAAATGTTGCTAATATCCTCCTCTTAAATTTTTGTGAACAAAAATTCGTTCAACATGGCCCAATAATGGTCGCCACTCCTTGCAGTGACTCGTCTTGGGTGTATCGGCTTTTCAATGTATGCGTGCAGGTTTTCTGTGCTCCAAATGCGACAATTTTGCTTGTTTACATACCTGCCAAGATCAAAATGAGCTTCATCCGAAAAGATGATTTTTTTTTTTTAGGAAAATCGGCATTTTCTGTAAGTCGATCGCATGCCCAGATACTCAGCGTTGTTCAAGCGTATACACAACCATATTCGTTCAGCGGAGGGATAAAACTAATTATCTGTCAAATCAGACATGAGCTAAGCGCTACCATTCACTAAATAAGCACTAGTTGAAAAAAAAAACGTTAGATGGCGGACCCTTTATTAAAATTAACAAATTTTCTATTGAAATGGCAAAAAATTGTCACTTCTTAAAGCAAAGTTTTTATTTGCTAACAGTTATGATTCACAACAAACTGTTATGGGCTAAAGCACATTTTCAAAAATTACATTGCAAAGGGTTAATAAGCAGTAAATGCAGTATTTTTTATTCAGAACCCATTGCTATATCTTGGGTGTTGTAAAAGAAAGTTTTCAAACATTTCACATGTTATACTATTATCAAGTGGTACGTTAAGATAAAAAAATTCACTTTACAAGAAGAGTGGTCTTGGCGCCCCCTAGAAATAATATTTATTATCGTACAACTCAATAAATCTATCAGCGGGAAACCTCAAAAGTCCTAGCATTTGTTTGTAGAGACAGATAGCTAGTAAGGAAATAAAAGGTAGAACCACAGTAGTGCGATCTATGGACATACGTTTCTAGACAACGAGATATATAATCCTCTTCTTAGGCAGGTTGATCCAGCCTAGGCCTATATCCTTGCCACAGATCGACCGTAGAACATCCAGTATAAGCTAGGAAATCGGAACTACTCAGTATACGCTCTAGCCAGTTCATCAGCAATTAAATTTCTGACGATATCGCTATGTCCTAAAGCTCATATGAGAATTACTTTGGAATGATTCGAGATTTCCATGAAAAATTTCCGGGATCCAGATTTGAGGATAAACCTCAAGGTAACGTTTATAAGTGACTTGATAGCAGCCTGGCTGTCAGACTTAAGACCAGTCAACAAGCATTGCACAACTTTCCGTCTGATCATACACTACTCTGCCCAGCAATCGTCGTTTGGAGTCGTTGGTATAGATCTCAAAGGCATTTTGAGGAGTATTTTAGATAAGAGGTCTCTAGTAGGTAGTTTACGGACAAATCTCAGCGGCTAATATAACTCAGTGCGTTTGGGCGACTTGACCAATTTCTGATAATATCAACTACACAACACCGCACTATGACTTCTCAGGAAAAAACAGTGCAACGATTGCAGACATCAAGCCTAAGGCTACCGGACCGTTGTCGCGTTCTACAGGACTCAATATAATTTATATGAGCTACCTTGATGAGTCTTCGAAAGGGGCAGTGTCTCCAAAAGAGATATTACCATACTTCAGGATGGTCCGACGTTTTGTAAATTTTATTTTACTGAATGAAAACATTCACACAAATATGCTTTTCCGTACGCAATGTACGTTCAGTTTCGGACTTTGCATACGCAACAAAACTTGATGAAAAGTTTCTTAAGTACAATACGGTTTCTCACATATGATTTATATGAGTTCGCACTATCGCTTAAGTTTACCTGTGCACATTACGATTGGACCTTTAGTCAGCCTTTAATTTTTATTTATTTATTTATTTTGTTTTTTAATTTTTCACAAATTTTCGTTATCACTGAGTAAAGCCGTGGGAATTTTGAGTTTAAATTTAGTAGACAGTAATATGGTATTAAAAGCACTAAGCAAATTAAAAAAAATAAATAAATACAAATTAAAAACAAATTTAGATTAGAAATGGAAAATAATAAAAATGGAATACTATTTATACCCCTCTGCCTTATCAGTTTTTGCTCTGGATTTCCCAGAATTTTTTCAAGCCTAAACCAAAGTAATTGCTTGAGCTAGTTTTGACTAAAGTACTTAAATGATAAGAAAAACTTAGTCGGCATTTAATTTGTATTTTTATTTACATTTATTTTTTATTTTTTTAATTTTTTAATTTTTTTTTTAATTTTTCGTTTCTCGTTTCGTTGCTTTAGTTGATCTCTATAAAAGCCGTGAGAATTTTGAATTTAAATTTGTTGGTCATTAAAATGTTAATTAAAACACATTAAAGTTAAATTAGATTATAAATAAAAAATATTACAATAGATATGAAATATTATTAATACTCGTAGGCGTTTATCAGTACTGTATTTCCGTATTTACCAGACTTGTGTTCAAGCCGAAATCGAGATAAGCGTCTCAGCTTGTCTTGAATAAAATACTAAAAACAATAAGAAAAAATTCGTCTTCATTTAATTTCATTTACATATATATTTGCTTATTTTAATTTTATATAAATATATAAAGGGTCCGCCAAATAAATTTATTTTTTTTTAAATGCCATAAACAAAAATACTGAATATTTTCTCAAATTTCTTTTTTTTATTTGAAAGTACAATTCTTCCGGTTAATAATGGAAAATAATTTCATTAAAATGGCTGCCTCGGCCGGCCATGCAGTAGCCTACACGATCGGTCCAATTTTTAAGCACACCAATGGCTTTACGAATATTGTCCTTTAAAGCGTCACTTGTCTCTGGCTTGTTGGCGTAACACTTGTTTTTGAGGGCACCCCACAAATAATAGTCCAACGGTGTCAAATCGCAGCTCCGAGGTGGCCAAGCGACATCAGCTCTGCGGCTGATAATGCGATCTTCAAAAGCAGGCCGCAAAACATCGAGTGTAGCTTCGGCTGTGTGGCACGTAGCGCCATCCTCTTGAAACCAAATGTTGCTAATATCCTCCTCTACAACTTTTGTGAACAAAAATTCGTTCAACATGGCCCTATAACGATCGCCATTGACTGTAACGGCCACTCCTTGCGCATTTTCGAAGAAAATGGCCCAACTATGCCTCTGGACCAAAATCCGCACCAAACAGTAACTCGTCTTGAGTGTATCGGCTTTTCAATGTATGCGTGCGAGTTTTCTGTGCCACAAATGCGACAATGTTGCTTGTTTACATACCCGCCAAGATCAAAATGATCTTCATTTTACATTCTGCAACATTACTGTGACTTTAAAAGTAATGTCGCAATATTTCCCAGCGTTGTTCAAGCGTATACACAACCATATTCGTTCAGCGGAAGAATAAAACTAATTATCTGTCAAATCAGACATGAGCTAAGTGTTGCCATTCACGAAGTAAGCACTAGTTGAAAAAAAAACGTTAGATGGCGAACCCTTTATCTATATATATTCTTTTCCACCGTTACTCTTCTTGGCTTCAACAAAGCATCTTCATCTAACACGGCTTACAGCTGTTGACTTTGCCTCTTCCCATGTTAGGTTGTTCTGTCTCAGTTCTTGGATAATTGTGCGTCTCCCGGTGTTTTTTGGTCGACCACGATTTCTTGAGCCTTGAGTATTCCACTCGAGTGACATTCTGGTGATACTCTCTGGACTTTTCCGGATGGTGTGACCCATCCATGCCCACTTCCTTTTCCTTATCTGTTTCAGTATGGTTTCCTCATTAGCCATGCTCTACAGTTCTGTTTTACTTATGGTGTTAGGCCAGAATATTCTGCACATGATTCTGAGGCATTCGAAACAAGCCAGGTTTCACTTCTATACAGCAGTTACGACTTAACACATGAGTTGAATATTCTGAGCTTAGTTCTTCTGGATATATGTGAACTTCTAAATACTGACTGCAGTTGTCCAAATGCCGCTTTCGCTTTATTTGCCTGTTTTCTACGTCTGTTTCTGCGCCACCGTTTGTAGTCATTGTACTTCCTAGATAGCAGAAGCTATCTACATACTCGACTGGCTGACCCTGTAGCATGATGTTTTCCGTGCTCGTATTGGTCCTCCAGTTTCGACTGCATATTGGAAATCTTATGCGAGAGTAGAAAAATGTCATCCGCATAGTCCAAGTCTTCGAGACTCCAAGTGATCCCTTTTCTTTTCGAACAGACTTTGCTCATTATGTCATGCAGCACGATGGTGAATAGCTGAGGTGATAGTGGGCATCTTTGTTTAACTCTAGCATTGGTGTGGAATGGTTGGCAAATGTACCCGTTTTAAAAATCTGAAAGTTCTGCATCCTCATACATCACTCCAATTATTCGAATTATCTTCTGGGGTACTCCTTTGGTTCTTAGTGCTTTCCATTTAGCCTAATGGTATCAAACGCTTTCCTGAAATCGACGAATAGTAGATACACCCCGCCATTCTATGGACTCCTTAATGATGATTCGTAAAGTGTTGGCCTGATCTACGCAGCTTCCATTCGATCTGAAGCCAGCTTGCTCGTCTGGCAGTATGTTGTCTATTCTGCTCTGAAGCCTCCACTGTATTATGACTGCAAGTATCTTATATATGGTCTTAAGTAGAGTAATTCCTCTGCAGTTATTACAGTCTTTTAGGTCGCCACTTTTTGGTAACTTTACAATGATGCCCTTCTTCAACGTAGGAGGCAGCCTCTCCTCCTCCCATACTGATGTGATGTGAGACAGTAGAAGTTCAGCTGTGGCTTGGATGTCAACCGTGGAATAATTTTTATTTACATATTTATTCAATATTTTTTTTTATTTATCGTTATCACTGCCTTAAGTGATCTCTACTAAAGCCGTGGGAATTTTTAATTCAGTATTAGTAGGCATTAAATGACTCTTATGCCTTATCCGTTTTGTGTTTCTGGATTTTGCAGAATTTTGCTTAAGCCGAAATCGAAGTAAATATCTGAAGACCGCTTAATATTATTTTTTCCTCTAAATAAATATTTATAATTAAAGCATACCACTAACGGTAATTTAATTTTTATGTGACTATAAGCACGCGGAAGCTTACCTTGAAACATTAAAAAATTGCAATGATTTCTTAGAAATGCGTATAAAAACTATGCATAAGCAACTAAATAATCTAAAGGGTCACTTTATTAGCATGGAAAGAAAAATAAAAATAAACGATTAGCCTCTATAAATTCGTACACTGCAGGAGACGTTGTTACAGGATAATAAATTAATTTTTGAGAATTTAAGTGATTTCCTTCAAAAGGTGATACAATATCAATTACCTGCCATTGTATCAGTACCAGTCGATGAAAAAATGTTTACTTTGACTAACATTCAAGAAAAGCTGAACAATATTGAGAGTAATCAAGATAAAAGCGAAAAACTTTCAAGAGAAACCAATAGTGAGCATCAAATGAAAATCTTGTAAGATTTCAATAATACCATGAAATATGCCAGACACGATGATTTTCAAGTGGGCAATGAAGCGGATAATTATAAATTAATAAAAGTGGGTTCCTATACCGGCAATGTTTTCATGAGGGTCAAAGCTTCTCAATAAAAGATCGTGATAATGATGAGTATGAAACTTCAAGTTGTGCCGGACTTTATATTGGTGCCTGGTGGTACAGTAAATGTGCGCTAAGTTCAAAAAATGATTTTTTTATTATGATTGTTGTCATTGTTATTTTTTTTTTCTTTAGGCAACTTAAATGGAAATTACTATGTGGGTGGACAAGGCATAGTTTGGAAGGCCTTTCATGGCTTCCTTTATTCTATGGAATCTTTGCAAGTGATGACATGGCCCAAAAATATTATAAAATCGAATTTCAAAGTAACACTTGACTTTTAAATGTCAAATTTTTAAGGAACAAAATTGTTTTTTTTTCATTTTTTCATCAAGGTTTGCTTCTGTAGCAATAAGAAGAAGTTTTCTGAAGTAAAGCTGCTTTATTCAAAATTTTCACATACAGTGACGTGCATAAGTGTAACATGATATAATACTTTCCAACTCAAACACCGTGTATTTTTAAGTTTAACTGAACTAAGTATTTTTGTTGTATGTCCTCTTCCTCCAGAACTACTTTGATGCCAATACAACAACAATAACAGTAATAACGACGGACAACGTCCAGACCACCTGGGTTCAATACTGATCTCATTGTAATACCCATCACTCATCCAGAAAATGAACAACATACATGTCCGCGTACCGATCCGATTCGAACCAGCCAGAGGCATGCACAAAATAATTGATCCAGGCGATATTCACATCAGCCAAGGAAAGCAGTCCTAATGTCCGAAAGACTCGTGCACTGGCACAGGAAGTGCTTGACAGTCTTCTCCTCTTCCTCATTATGACAACCTCTATAGTAGTCATTGAACGGCAGAAACAATCTCTTAGCGTGCCCACCAGCCACCCAGTGCCCAGTAATCACAGCCAAAAGAGTTCGCAGTCTAAGTCGTGGCATTCCTATAATAGACTTCAAGCGAGCCCGATCATACAGGCGCCAGATTTGCCTCGATACAGAGCACGTGGGTTCATCATCCCACCGTAGCTGTGCCCTGCCAACATGTATCGCCGGACAATATGTCTGCAAGAGGAGGGTGCATCCTAATTGAGGTCAATCTCTTCATTTCTGATTAAAGAGCCCACTCTTGGAAGTGCATCTGCCACATGGTTCCTCCGGGTGTCCGAGTGATCCCTTACCCAGATAATCTCCAGGTCTGAATATCTCGCCTTCTCGTTCAGAGATATCCGGCATTCACACACCAGTGGCGATATAAAAAGGTGTCGTTGAACGGATTATTGAACATCAACAAAAGGAAACCGATTTTTCGAGCAAAATCTTCCTAAGCGATGAAACACATTGCAACTTGATGGGGTTGTGAATCGCCAAAATTGTCGCTTTTGGGGTTCTGAGAACCCGCATGTGATTGTCGATTTCGGTGATTAGAATTACCCCCAGATTATGTAATTTAACATCATTACATTTCTTTTCATGGAGTTTTTTGAAATCACAAGTCTAATATATGTCCTCAGGCGCACAACCACCCGAGCATTAAAGGAGGATAGTGAACGCTGTATCAACGCTGCAGAATGGTCATGGATAATTTCGACAAATGTGTAGGCATGTGCATGCAAAGCTGTGCTGCTCATTTACCCAATGTGTTATTTTATAAATAACCCTACCCTATGTACTTTACGATGTCGATTAAACATCGGAGAGCGCCCTGATCGCAGCCTGGCTGTCCGTACAGATTTGGATATCACTATCATATAACCCTTAGTACATCAACCAGTCCGCTGCCCTCTTTATCGCCGAGACCTCCGCCTGCAAGACACTGCAGTGGTCCGGCAGCTTAAAGAATTCCCTCACCCCGCATACAGGAATAAAGATGCCGCCCCCAAATCCGTTCCGCTGTCATAAGTAAAAATAAAGGTAAAATATTTGGATTTTTGTGTTTCAGGGTGGAACACAAAAAAATGTATTTTACGACCTTCATATTTTTTTAATATTAAAATTTTTTTATTCTTTAAATTAAAAGCAGAAAAAAAACATAAAATTGTATATAAAAATTAATTTTTATAATAATAAAATTTACATTTTCATGAGATGTTGTAAAACAGCTGATTTTCTTTTTGAAGCTGTCAGCTAGAATTTAAACAGACAAATTCAAAAACTAAATCACAAAGGAAGCAATAGTAAAGGCGAGTTGTCACTGTAAATCAATTAAACGATGTATTAGAGAAATACCATTGAAAAAATAAACTGAGAAAGTTCGTAAATTGTACCAAATGAGTAATTGGTGTACTATTGCACCTTTGAGTCTGAAATTGACTCAAAAAAAATAAAAAAAAATGTTTTTCAGGAGGTTTATAAGAAATCTAATTGCTAATCTATACTGGCTGGCGACTTAGTTAAAATCTGTCAAGTCGTTTTAAAATTATGATGAAATATCTTGACATCACTACCATATTTTGGACGAAAAATTTGTCACGCCCATAAGAAAATTTTGAGCCCAGTAGAAAAGAACCTAAAACGAATTTGAATTCAGCGCATCAATAGAGTTTTATTAAAAGGCGAGAAAGTTTTTTGTCTTCTGTAGACCAGTGTAATTAGATCTTCCCTGCCTTTCAATATCACAGTGCTAGAAATTTGGAGATCGATGTTCTAGACATTATGCTTTATACCACTTTGCACAATATTAAACGTTTATAAGCTTCTTCCCTGATGGAAAGAGCCTCTAAATTTATTAAACGACCAAGATTTATAATAATTTTGTAAAATTCTATTAATTAATTATTATGTATAATTTTATTAAGAACTTGTAGTCAAAAAGAGTGTTTTGATACTTAACCTCGGCTCACAGGCAACACGAAGTAGTATGGGATGGGCTATCTATCGGCTTAAATTTTAACCAGCGGTTATTTCAAATGGTAACACTGTTCTAAATTCAGTATATTATCTCGACTGACAAAATGAATCGATTTATGCTTGAGCAACGTTGGGATTTATTAGAAATTTATTTGCATAACAAAGTCAGTTGGTAGGAAAAATTGGATAAAAATGCAAAAATCATCTTTTTGGATGAAACTCATTTTCGACTTGGTGGGTACGTTTATAAGCACAATTAAGGCTCAGAAAACTTAAATGTGACCTCACTGAAGCCAATGCACCCATTACGAGTGACTGCCTAGTGCGACTTGTGAAGCGGAGGCATCATTGGCCAATATTTCTTTAAAAGTGAGGACAGTGCAACCATTGTGCTCAATGGAGAACCTATCGCATCATGATAACCAATTTTTGTGTGCCTGCTCTTCATGGTATTTAGGTGAACGATGTTTGGTTTCAACAGTATGGTGCAACTTGCTACACATTTCATGCCACAATCGATTAATTGCGGTTAACGTTTTATAGCTGTTGAATTGGCCGAAATGGTGATGTCAGTCGGCCGCCAAGCAGCTGCGACTTGACACCGTTGGACTATTTTCTCTGGGATGCCGTTAAAGACAAGATCTATTCCTACAATCTCTACATGGTATTGATGTTAACAATGGTTGGTTTCAACAGTATGGTGCAACTGAATACACATCTACTGCCACAATCCATTTATTGCGTCAAACGTTTGATGGCCGTTTAATTAGCCAAAATTATGATGTCAGTTGGCCACATAAAAGCAGCGATTTGACAGCGTTGGACTATTTTCTGTAGAGCGCCGATAATGTTAAGACAATTTAGCATTCAAAGGCTAACATTCATGATACCATTGCCGAGATATGATCCAAACACTTGAAAAAGTTCTCGAAAATTGATCCGATGGAATGGGCAGACATATGAATAAAAAAATATTTCATTTCTAACCGGAACAACTGTACTACACAACAAACAAATAAATTCGCAAAATTTAAAACCGTTTATGTTTTATGGCCCTTCAAATATAGATATGGAATTTTGTAAAGCAAAAAACGCTAAATCTATAGTAGGCTGTGTGGTCCAACTTTGCAAGATTTTACTGTAGTCTTTTTTTCATTTTTATTTTTTACATTTTGCTGTTCAATTTAGAAAAGCAATAAACCATGACACTGTCGTCATTGTTAATTGAACATTTTACGCAGTGTTTTACTTGTAAATGTAAAATACAAATTTTACATAAACACACTTACATACACCCAATAGTTGTATAATGACATGGACACCAATGACAACAACTGCAATGCAAGACAACATATTGTTTCGTACACTTATGCACATCAATGGCTTTGCATGCGTATGTAAGTATGTAATGGCATGTAGGCGATATTCTACTGCAGGCAATTATATGTGTGCATGCGGATGCATGTCTGTATTATTTCCGTTTCCGTTAAATGTTCATTATTATACAACTATTGTTGCGTGTTTTAGGTGAATAGTAGAATAAAAAAAAAAAAATCTAAAATTTTTTAATTGTTTTGTGGTTGAATTTTTTTTTGTTTTTTTTTTTTTTTTGTTGCTGCTTTCGACACCACCACACAGGTTGCAAAAACTAACGAATAACAGTCTGTGTTGTGCAGCTTAGCGCAACTGAAATTTGAAAAAAGAAATTTTGTTCCTTTTTTTTCAAAACATTTAGAAAATGTTTTGTTATTGTTTTGCCATTCTTATCTCTGGTTTTAGATTTTCAAAACAATATTTAAAGTGACCCCCTTGCTTCTACAGGATACGCATTTAATTTAAATTTTTATTATGTCTGACCACTGTGGTGTCAAAATATAATATTTTTTCTTAAATTTTTGTTTTTTCTCTTGTTTAAAAAATATTTCTCCATATGCTACTGCATGCTGTTTTGTTAAAGAGCTTTTAATTTGTTGGGTAACTGGGTATCAGTTGGGTTTTTCCTACAAACTTTTTAAATGTCTTTGATTTTATTTTATTTTTTTTTAGTTTTTATTTTGTCAGCTACAGGAGTCTGTTTTGAAAACAATAGGATTTTTTTTAAATTTTTAATGCAAATTAAAGGTTTATTTTTTAGAATTTGGCTTATACAGTATTTGGCTAAACAATATATTTTTTTTTTATTTATAAAAGAGGATTTTAAAATGAAATCAAACTGAAAAGCATCATAGTTATGTATGTAAAAAAATAGATTATTTACAAAAGTCGAAAAGCTTGTTTATCATATTAAGCTTAATCTGAAATCTGAACTGAATATATGCCATATTAATGCTTTAAACACATAGAAAACGGGCAGGATACCGACTACAAGCTGCAAAAAATTAAATACACACTCTTATATAAATACGATTATTTTAACAGCAACACAGCACACTGTTGCTGTTGTGGCCAACTTAGGCTTGTTTGTATATTGTTTATCTACAAAATTTTAAAATATGTAAAGGGTGGGCAAATTTGAGCTTAGGAAGTAAATTGACTGTGAAATGATGAAATGTCAAGAATTAAACTGTCAAACTTTAACACCCATTTAGTAAATCATTGGAAAATTTTAACTATAGAACTCCACACTTTTGAACAAAGAAAATTTACTATCAAAATGGTAAAAATTTTATTGTATCACTTCGTAAAATTTTTGCAGCTTTTCCTCATAATCAGGCTCCTTCTAAGACCACTGTGCTTAATTTAATCGCTTAATTCGAGGCTCATGGTACTTTTGCTGACAATAGATCAAAGTAATAAGCTCGTAGTGGCCGTAGTGGTGCAAACATAACCGCTCTACAGCAAAGTGTTGAGAATCAGCCTGAAGTTCGCAACAATTGGGCATCACTAGAGCAACTCTGAGCAACATTTTGCATAAAGATCTTCATCTTTACACTGATAAAATTCAACCCGTTCAAGACCTAAAGCCAGCCGACCATTGCTTGCGCTGTACAGCAAAGTGCTAAGAATAAGCGTGGAACATCAACTCGTCGACGTTCGCAACAATTGGGCATCACCAGAGAAACTCTGCGCAACATTTTGCATGAAGGTTTTCATCTTCATGCTTATAAGGTTCAACGCGTTCAAGAATTAAAGCCAGCCGACCATTGTTCGACCAACGAAAACAACGCATTTTTTAACAAAATTATCTTTAGTGATGAAGCCCATCTTCAATTAGTCGGTTGTGTAAACAAGCAAAATATCGCATACGGTGCTCACAAAATCCACAAACAGCCCCCGAAAAAACACTACACCCAAAGAAAATGACCGTACGGTGCGGTTATTGGTTAGGCGGCATTATCGGCTTGTATTATTTCGCATATTAGTAAGGAAACGCCGTCGTCGTGAAATCTCAGCGCAACCAAACCATGATAAACAATTTTTTGTGACCAAAGTTGACTAATATTGGCATCAGTGTCCTTTGGTTTGCAGTATGACGGCGCCAGCTACAAAATTCAGTTATTGCATGAGAAATTTCTCAGTCGAGTAATTTATCGATTTGGCGACATCAAATATTCGTCTCGTTCTTGTGATTTAACACCGCTGGATTATTTTCTCTGGGGCTATTTGAAAGACCGCATATGGTGCTCACAAAATCCACAAATAGTCCTTGAAAAAAACATTACATCCAAAGAAAGAGACCATAAGGTGTGGCTTGTGGTTAGGCAGCATCATTGGCCTGTATTTTTTTGCAAATGAGCAAGGAAAGGCCGTCGTCGTGAATTCTCAACTCAACCAAACCATGATAATCAATGTTTTATGGCCATAATTGGCTAATGTTGACAACAGTGACCTTTGGTTTCAGCAGGGCGGCGCCATAAGCCACACAAGCAGCCAAACAATTCAGTTATTGCATGAGAAATTTCCCGACCGAGTAATTTCACAATTTGGCGACATCAACCATTTGCCTCGTTCTTGTGATATAACACCGCTGGATTATTTTCTCTGGAGCCATTTGAAAGACCGAATTTACCTGAACAAACCACAAACAACTGACACTCTGAAAGATGAAATTTGGAGCTGCATTGACGAGATAAGCGAAGCTTTGTTGCAAAATGTGGTTCAAAATTTTGTGAAAAGAGTGGAGTCTGCCAACATGCTGGAAGTTGTCATTTGCCCGACCTAATTTTTCATTATTAATTCCCATATTTCTCTTTTATATGGGTATGAGTAAAAATGAATTTGTCAAAAAAAAAAAATTGTTTTTAAGCCAATCTACTTCCTAGCCTTGAATTTGCCCACCCTTTAGATATAAAATAACACGATGCGCCAAAAAGGAACGAAGTTGAAATACCTGGGAAATGATTCATGAGTTCCTTTACTAAAAAATTAAATAATAAATAAATAATAATTAATAATAAATTCCTTTGTAAAATAATGAGGGAAAACGTGACTAAACTTGAAAAATGTGGAAAAAATTGATGGAAAATGCGTTGCTTGAGAAATACACCCGGATTCGTCAGGGCTACTTAAGCCACACAAATAACGTTTAAAAGGTCTGTTTTTCTTCTTTCCAAAATCGAATAGAGAGTTAACATCAGCTAATACACAGCTAGGTCATTAGCTTATAAGACATGAAGGTCCAAAAAACCGCGTAGCATGATTATAAAGTCATCATTACCATTATAAAGTCATCATTGCACGATATTATTTACTGTATTAACGCCGAGCACTTGACATATTGGTATACACACAAGCAACGATCATTTGATTTGTGAATGGTATGGCGTGTATGTTGTTGGTGTATCACTCTACTTATGATCGCGGAAAATTATGATTTTGTTCAAGTGAGCAATAGGCGCGTGTCATATTGCACCCACCTGTCCCACTAAACACAGAAAAGTATGTAAATTCTTTTTTAGTTTCAATATAGAAATATAAGGGTTACTTTGGGATTGTCAAATCAACCAAATATTAGTATAAAAGGCGAAATATTTTCTATCCAAGAATCAGAAGATCTTTAGCCATTAGACCAATTAGGGCTCTACCCAAAAAGTGCTCATTGGAAGTAAAAATATATAAAAATTATTTCAAAACAAAAACTAAAAAGGTTTTTCCTTTTATAACCGGGTTTTACCCGTAACTCGATATTTTGGAGGTTTTTCGAAAATTCCAAAAACAGACCCTTGTTCTACTTGAGAGCAGCTATTAGCAAAGTAGTATCACTTGCCTGGTATTTATTTGTCGCATCGTGTAATCTATATAATTTACATTTCTTTGTATACCTTAAACGCTACTGCACCGATGCTTGGAAAGATACGGCTGAGACCATTAAATGGATAGATCTTAAGTACGCCTGATTGTGTTAGCCGCTGAATAAACTGAAGGACCGTCCACCCACCGCACCTTGTGATTTTTTTATTCAGCATAATCGACCAAGTATGTTCGCAATCGGCAGAATTGTAAGCAAATTTCAGCAAACCGGGTCTGTAGGTAATGTGGAAACAGCTGTGTATGCTTGCTCAGTGTGTTCTGTGAAAACATTGCTATTGTTTGCTATAGTGTAGCAGAAGAGTCGTCAACCTTGACTCGTTGTAGTGCCCAACAATTGAATATCTCAGCAATATCCCTGATGCGAATTTTGAATAAAGAAGAGCTGAAGCTTTCTAACCATTTCCAGCGTCGTAGATACGCTGAATGGTTAGTTGAACAGAGAGAAGTGAATGGTGACTGTACAAAGAAAATTATCTACAGCCACGAAGCACACTTTCACCTTAACAATTAGAACCACATTTGGGCAAATGACAATTGACAAGTGATTGTTGATAAGCCGTTGAATCCACAAAGAGTAACTGTTGGATAGGGTTTATAGGCTGGCGGCGTCAGCTGGCGGTACTTCTTCGAAAATGAGTTCGGCCAAGCAGTTACCGTGAATGGTGTTCGCTATAGCAAATTGATAGCGGACTTCTTATGGCCAGAAATTGAGGATGTGGACCTGGACGATAAATGGTTCCAACAGGATGGTGCCACTTGCCACAGAGCTAATTGAACGGCCGTGTTATCTTACGTCGTATCAATGTTAATTGGCATGTGACTTGTCATAGGTTGAGTTCTTTCTTCGAGGATATATAAAGGATTAAGTGCACGTCAATAAGCCAAGAAAAATTTAGAAGCTAAAGGATGAGATAATTCGGCACATGAACGACATTGAACCTCAATTATGTCTCAGAGTCATTGAAAATTTGATCCGACGGATAGAGGTATGCCATCGAAATCTTGTCGAGCATTTGGCCGATATTTTGCTTCACATATAATTGAAATTCATGGGTTTTGGTTGGATCGCCCTTCTTATCAACATAATGCAAACACCTTTCCTATCAAGTGCCCTCGTTGGAAGTTATGTAAATGGCGCTGTGAATATCGTCCAGTTGCCTGGCATTCAGAGCCTTTTCAATCATCCTTTTAATGTATTGAACAGCCGTCTTCGTGTAATTTTTCGGCTGAGAAACAACTTGTAAGCCATGAATGGGTTCTCTAATATACATAACTATGCAGTAGTTTCCTCATAGTTTTTTTTTTTTTTTGCAATTGACTAACTTTGTCAACAGTCTAGTGCATAAAGAACACTTTTATCTCGCGCCATGTTTTAGGTTCGTCGACAAGTAAGGTGTTTTATTTCCCGCACTTTTCCATAACGAGAAAAAAGTATCCTTTCCCGGGATTTACGGGGAATCCCACTACATACAATGTAAATCATTGCCTCCCACAGAGAACGAATTTAATTTAATTTCATAATACAAAGCAATCACAATAGCACCATAACTCAATAGTTATGTGCTTATGCGGTTTCCCGCATAAAAATCGCAGGAAGGCGGGAAATGAAATTACCTGAATTTGCCGGCAAGCACTAGTGACAAGTCAAGAGAATAGATTGAAGAATATTATTTAAAAGTTAATCAAATTTTAACGAAATTAATCAAATTTACTCATTGAGTTCAAATTCGCTAAAGAAATTTCTCTGTAATAAAACTATAGTAACCATGGTACTCCCATCTCTGGTCTTGATATAAATTTATTATTAAATTTTAATATTTTTTTTTTAATTTTTTTACATTCCCCAGTGTATTGCTTGTCATTGTCTGTTCTCTTTAGTAATATACAATCCATGAGCACACATATCTCTTTCTCTCTCGCACACACACACACTAACAACAAATTATGCATTTCTGTATAAAAATTTTAATTACATTTTCCACCTGCGCTTTCCGTTAAGCTCACTTACCTGGTAATCCATAAAATTATCAAAATTCATATATGAACAATTATTAAATGCATCCATATTTGGACCGTGATGATTGCCAGCATCCAGCATTTGTAGTTCTTCCGCTGTAGGTGGTGGTGGTGGTGGTGTTGGCATATCAACACCCTTAAATGATACACGCTTGGGGGTCTGTGTCGTTATGCCACCACCACCACCATCAGCTGAAGTGGTTTGGGAACGACGATTGCGACTCAAAGTGCCAGCCAAATTGCGACTACCGGAGTGCATAGCATCACCGGCAGCGGAAGCAAATGAACCCATCATATGGGATAGTGAAGCACAGCCTATAACCTGAGGCTCACCATGCTGTTGTTGATTGAAATTTTGTGCTGGCTGTAGTATAACGCCACAGCCACCGAAACGAAAATGTGGTATACAGGTGGTGGTCGATACACTTGCACCACATTCACTACCCTCGAAATCACTTTCATCCTGTGTGTTGGCAAGTGCAGCAGCATTTAAAGTTTTTGACTGTAAATTACGCGGCAACGTTGAGCATTCTAGGGTGGCACGGGTTAAGGGTGTTGTTGCACCAACAGCAGCAGCAGTAAGTTGTGGAGTTTTTGTTAGAGTGCCCGTATACAGAATATTAACAGTCTGTTGTGGAATCTGTTGCTGGTGTACACTGTGTGGAAGCTGTTCACCACCATTTGTATTTGTATTGACATTTGCAGCAGCCGCAGCAGCAGTAGGCTGCAAAAATAAAGCCGTTGTGGGAGCCGAAGCTAAAGTGAATTCTGTATTTGTTGGCGCCGCTGCGGCCAATATATGTGTGGGTTGCAATTGATAAAAATGTGTAGGCTGTGCTGTTGCAGCACTTAGAGCAAATTGCTGTGTCTGCTGTTGCTGTTGACTATCGTTACTAAAGTCGCTTTCAGTTAAGGGTGTAGCAGCTGGCGTAGTTCCTGCTGCTGTTGCTGCTATGAATTGTGTACCAGGTGGCATCATTGTTGTAGGTATTACCATAATTGGCAACATTGTTGCGGTGGTTGTATTGTTAGTTGGGTTGGTATTTGCACAGCCTGTAGACGTTAACGCTGTTAGCGTTGTCTGGTTATTAACTGCCGCCGAGTCTGTGACAGTATTAAGAGGATTAGTGGAGGCCAGATGATGATGTTGATGTTGTTGATGTTGATGTGGTGGTGGTGGTAGTGGCAGTTCTCCACAATTTGAGCCGGTATGCATTAATTCCATTTGGCACATTTCTTCATATGTCAAGGAACGCAAATCCATGGTTGTCTCTTCCAGTCGCGTCTGGTCTATAAACCGATAATTTTCTTTTTTAATAAAAAATTTTTTTTTTTATTTTTTTGCTTTTCTAAGACAAAAAAAATTTATTTTTCTTTTTTCTTTTGATACAAAAATTTTACAAAAAATTTGTTTTTTTTAAATTTGTTTTTTGCGACACGCCTTAAATCATAATTTTCTTGTTTTCTTCTTATTTTTTGAAATTTTGATTTTGTTTTGTTTTAGCAGGCCTTGCACTTTTGATTAAAAAATATTTTTTTTTAAATTATTTTTCTTAAATATACTTTAAGCGCTTAAGTATCCCTTAAATTATGTTTAATATTTTTTTTTTTTTTATTTTTCCCTGCGTTTCAAAGCATTTTGATTTGCTACGAAAATACAACTTTAACTCTCCACGTTTAAAAA
Organism: Wohlfahrtia magnifica; assembly: GCA_023159175.1. Lineage (NCBI taxonomy): Eukaryota > Metazoa > Arthropoda > Insecta > Diptera > Sarcophagidae > Wohlfahrtia > Wohlfahrtia magnifica. The sequence goes on from JAKWBJ010000045.1 coordinate 120,471, forward strand.
ACAACTGTTTTACGCTTTACTTCCAAAGCATCCTTTTTGCTTCAAATTCCTCTCAGTTTTCATTTAAAATCCACATTTACAGACTGTGTGTGCAGCCTTAACAGATTCAAGCCTGCGCTTTTACTTTATTTTGGCTTTACTTAATGGCTTTAATGGTTACTTGTCTTGTGTTATTTCTCTTGTTTTGTTCTGTCCTTTACTTTTGTTCAAGCACTTGTTAAGATTTTCTTCATTTTTTGTTTAAAATTCCATAAATCTTGCTTTCCTAGGAAATTAGAAAAAAAAGGAATGCTTTCTCCATAAGCTCTCATTTAGTTTGCTTAGTTTTCCAAGTTTTTCAAAAAAAAGAACAAAAAAACAGTCGCAGGATATCCTCTTTGGCAAATGTTAGACCAAAAAAAGGGGGATTTTTTTTTTTTGGCGAAACAGATTCTAAAGCAGAGATTAAATAACAACCAACTGTTGGTCTCTGTTTAATAATTTATTGGGATCTTTCTTGTCTGCTGTTTGATTCTATTTCTCCAATATATTTGGCTTTTAAAGCAAAGCGAAAAAAGGACAGAAAGGAAATCACGCTAAGGTTTTAAAATTTCATTATTTTAACTTTTTACGGTAATTATATAGGGTCCGCCATCTAAAGTTTTTTTTCAACCAGTGCTTATTTCGTGAATGGTAACACTCAGCTCATGTCTGATTTGACAGATAATTAGTTTTGTCTTTCCGCTGAACGAATATGGTTACGTATACGCTCGAAGAACGCTGGGAAATATTGCGACATTACTTTGAAAATCATGGTAATGTTGCAGAATCAAAAATCATTTTTTCAGATGAAGTTCAGTTTGAGTTGTCGCATTTGGGGCGCAGGAAACCCGCACACATACATTGAAAAGCCGATACACCCAAGACGAGTCACTGTTTGGTGCGGATTTTGGTCCAGAGGCATAATTGGGCCATTTTTCTTCAAAAATGAGCAAGGAGTGGCCGTTACAGTCAATGGCGATCGTTATCGAGCCATGTTGAACAAAATTTTGTTCATAAAAATTGAAGAGGAGGATATTAGCAACATTTGCTTTCAACAGGAAGGCGCTACGTGCCACACAGCCTGAGCTACACTCGATGTTTTGCGCCCTGTTTTTGAAGATCGCATTATCAGCCGCAGAGCTGATGTCGTTTGGCCACCTCAGAACTGTGATTTGACACCGTTGGACTATTATTTGTATGGTGCCGTCAAGGATAAATGTTACGCCAACAAGCCAGAGACAATTGACGCTTCAAAGGACAATATTCGTGAAGCCATTGATGAAATACAGCTCCACACAGTCGATAATGTGCTTAAAAATTGGACCCATGGTGTAGGCTACTGCATGACCAACCGAGGCAGCCATTTGAACCAAATTATTTTCGATTATTAACCGGAAGGGTTGTACTTTCAAATAAAAAAAGAAATTTGAGAAAATATTCAGTAGTTTTTTTTAAAGCATAAAAAAAATAATTATTTGACGGACCCTTTACATTAAAGATTTTCATTCAAATCGAGAAATGTGCGGATGGCATTAACGCAAAGTTTCTCAAAATTCTACTGCCTCCATGGCTTCCATATATTACTTTTACTTTTTATAAGATTCTTACGAGCAGTCAATTTCGCTCGAACTGGTAAATAGCCAGAACTGCACCTATACCCAAAACCAGTATAGACCGATCGCCCTTTTACCATTTTTGTCCAAAGTTTTCGAAAGAATTATGGACAGACAGATTACTCGTTTTCTGAATCGGAACAAGATGCTGACGCAAAGTCAGTCCGGTGTTAGAAGAAATCAGGGATGTATAACGACATTAGTTGAAGTTGCTGAGGATATTAGCAGACAAATTTTTTGATACTTTTAGATCACTCTAAGGCTTTTGATACCGTGGAGTATAGTATTCTTTGTTATAAATTAAAACACTTCTTCAATTTCTCTTTTTTTTCCTACAAAAGGTTCCTAACACACTGAAGGACATAATGGAAAATCTTGAGCTCTCTCTGTACGAAAGGGAGTTACACAAGACTCTATGGTCCTCTATTATTTTCAATGTATTCGAATGATCTCCCCACAGTATTTACAGACTGCCATATAAGAATATATGCAGACGACGTTCCGCTATATACTATTTGCAAGAACAAGATGATAACACATTGCATAAGCTCATTGAATCAGCAGCTGCACCAGATTCTTACCTTGCCTTCTGCAAATGGTTTGGCAATACATCTAAATGCATTGTAATTCCGAAGAGGCTTACACAATTGATAAGTAAAGGGTCCGCCAAATAATTTTTTTTTTTTTTTTGAAAATGCCATAAAAAAAAAAACTTCTGAATACTTTTTCAAATTCTTTTTTATTTGAAAGTACAATCCTTCCGGCTAATAATGGAAAATAATTCATTCAATTGTGTGCAGCTGTATTTCACCAATGGCTTCACGAATATTGTCCTTTAAAGCATCAATTGTCTCTGACAGCCTAGCACCGCAGCTCCAAGGTCGCCAAACGATATCAACTCTGCGGCTGATAATGCGATCTTCAAAAACAGGGCGCAAAACATCGAGTGGTAGCTTCGGCTGTGTGGCACGTAGCAGCGTCCTGTTAAAACCATGATTTTGCTAATATCCTCCTCTTCAATTTTTGTGAACAAAAATTCGTTCAACATGGCCCGATAACGATTGCCATTGACTGTAACGGCCACTCCTTGCTTATTTTCGAAGAAAAATGGCCCAATTATGCCTCTGGACCAAAATCCGCACCAAACAGTGACTCGTCTTGGGTGTGTCGGCTTTTCAATGTATGCGTGCGGGCTTTCTGTGCCACAAATGCGACAATTTTGCTTGTTTACATACCGCCAAGTTCAAAATGAGCTTCATCGCACACACTCTGCAACATTACCACGATTTTCAAAGTAATGTCGCAATATTTCCCAGCGTTGTTCAAGCGTATACACAACCATATTCGTTCAGCGGAAGGATGAAACTAATTATCTATCAAATCAGACATGAGCTAAGTGTTGCCATTCACGAAATAAACACTAGTTGAAAAAAGACGTTTAATGGCGGACCCTTTATGTATGTCGCTTAAGTAGCTTTGAAAGATATGGTTGTATTACTCAAGCAAGTACATTTGCGTTCATTCTTTTACACATTTTGAAAGTTTAGTTGCGTTTTTTATCACTACTTTATATGGGAACCGTACTTTTACGAATTAACTAAAGTAGCCATTCCCTTGTTACTGGGAGGCAATGTGTTGTATACCTATAAAATATATTTCTAATAAGCAAATTATTATAAGTAGGCTTCAGCTAAATTATTAACTTAAAAGTGCATGAAAGTCCGAAAAACCGGTTTTTTCACTTACCTTAAGATTTTGGAGGTGTGTGAAAAATTCCATAAACAGATCATTGTTCTACTCAATAGAGTTTTTTTTATCGCATCGTGTTATAATTGGTTAGCATGCTGCAACGAGGTTTCGAATTAATTTGTTAGCAGTTTGAATTATTTAAGCGAATTACTCTGTTCACTTGGCTTCTGGTTTAAAAAAAAGACACAGCCCACCGTTTTTTTAGTTATTGATGGTTTTTTTTAGATTTTATTGGGTTTTATAACTGTTTCTGAACTTCGTTTAATTCGACAATATTTTTTGTTTGTTTTAATTTCTATAATGCAGTTTAGCATTCTTCCTGGGATCAAGGCAGCAATTGGCGCTATGAGCTGGTAAAACCCGGTATTCGGAGCAGCTTGTAATTACTCTGGTTGAACCGTGCATTATGAGAGGAACGGCCAGAATATAAAGACAGACAGACAGATAGACAGACAGACAGAGAGGCAGATATATAAAGTTTTCCTTTTGCAGGAGAGGGCTTGGTATCTCGTGGAAAAAAATTTTTAGAAAAGATCCAATTAGAGCTCCTTCTGACTCTTGGCTTTTGATAGATGCAATATCTATTACAGTAATATGTCGTAGATTCACTTCTTTTGCAGAAGTATAAAATCGGCCTCAAAGTGGATCGCCTCAAAAATAGAGAAGTATTTCTAAGATGGGTTTTGGACATTATCTCAGAGCTGAGGGAAAGATGTAATCACTGGCTTACATCTGAAAAGTTTTCATTTTAATAAAATTGTTAATTCATTATCATTTTTGAGCTAAAAAAGAGGAACCTAATTAATTTGTACTCCCAATACGTAAATTTTTAATTTTTTGTTGTAAATAAGCCACAAAAGTATTTAAATATAAAAATCCAGCCGGGTTTTTTTAAATATAAAACCCAATAAAACCCGAGAGGGGTTGCCAATCTGCTTCTCCTTAACACGTAAATTACGTATTTTTTAATGGAAAAAATAAGGAAAATCAAATAAAAAAGTTTAGCATTGACAAACATTGATTTCTTAGATATTCACTAGGTAATTGAACCTTAATTACTTACTATTTAGCTGATTTGATTTTGAAATTTTATATGAAAAATATTATAATTCGGCGCATAAGGCTTGAATTTTGAATGAATTACGAATTACAAAAAAACTTTATTGTGTGAACCCACTTCTTTCCACTTAAATAAAAATTTTTTTAGTGCCCGAATATTTTCGAAATGTTTTTAATATTAAAACTACAGAATTGCAATCCCTCAAAAAAAAAAAAAAATATAATTTTTATAAAAGTACAGGAGAATTCTTTCCATTTAATTATTTGTCACTGTCATTAATTTTACAGAGAACTCCTTGGTTATACAGATGAAGATGAAGATGATGGTGATGATGATGATGATGATGATGATGATGATGATGATGATGATGATGATGATGATAATGATGCCACACAAACAGTTTCCCTGTCATAGCAGTTAATGGTGATTTTACTATTATTACTATAGTTAGTGGCTGTACTATTTACCACACATGCGGTTATTTCTTTTTGTTTTTGTATTAAAATATATTTTCGTTGTTGTTGTTTATATTTATAACATATAACTCAATTATAAATGTTATCAATTCTCCGATTGCCACTTAAAATTGTCTACGGCTTGATTACTCGTTTATTCAGTTTTTTTGTGAATGAATATAAGTTTATTGTCAAGTTTTTAGTTGAGTTGTGATGCTATTTTTAGTGAACAACGAGGGTTGTTTAAGAATGTGTGAACTGTAACACAGTTCTGTGTCTTTCTGCTAGCTAATGTCGAAAGTTGTTATTAACTGTCCTGTTGGCTACCGCGTCATAAGTGCCACCATTTATATAAAAGATCTCACAGCTCGGAGAACAGCTAAATTGGTTATTACTGGTCTTGAAGTAGCAAAAAAAGCACAGGTACACTATGTGGTATACCCCAGAGAGAGTCTCAACTGGGATGCTGGACTATAGGAAAATTATTCTGAGCTGAGGTAAGAGAATAATTTTATCTCCCTTTCTTCTGCCAGAACCCCAAGGATTGTTAAGTTAAACAAGAACGAACTTTTGGATACCAAGAGCAAACTTAAGCTATTAAATGGGCCTATTTATCGCTCATTGTGCTCTTAAATACCATCAGATTATAAGGAAATGCTGTGACTGTTTAGTGTACGAGGGGTGCTTTTTATATTTCAATAGCTAAAATCTGGCAACGCCAAAATAAAGTTTGACATTTTTAGCATAAATGTGTTCACAACGTTTCGATGTACAAGTGCAATTGGTTTTGTTTACAAAACATCAATCAATTTGGCCAAAAAGTAGAAATTTCAAGAGAAAGTTTTTGTGGAATTATTTTGCACAACTTTCGACGTGGATTATCTCAACAAGAATGTGTTGATGAACTCACTTCTTTGTACGGCTATAAAGCACCATTAAAAATCGCAGTACATCGCTGGTATAGTGAATTCAATTGTGGTTGTAGTTCGAGGGCCAATGAAATCCGTGAAGGTCTCTCAAAATCTGTTCTTGTGCCACAAACATCGAGGCAGTGCTTGAACAGATAATACATCATCGTCATGTGACATATTGTTTGATTGAGGAATTCAGGCACATAAGACCTACTTTTTCCTCGGAAAATATTATAAAAAAAGAAATCAAAAACGATGTTACTTTGGTTTTCAAATTATAAAATTTTTCTTTATTAATTTTGGGCTTTTTTCGGACAACGTATGTACCGATGCAGAACAACACACAAGCGTCAGATACAAAACTTAACCAAACACGTAGATGAAATTACTAACAATAGCAAAAGAACGTCCACACTATGCGCGTACACACATACGATTTTTCATGAACACTTGGTTTTACAAAAAATTTATTCCCGTTATGTACCCCCATAATTTATTAATCACTCACGACGATGGGTGTAAGGAAATGATTGAAAAGTTCGACCGTGATGCTTCAAAAGACGTGTATAAATTCATGTCAGGTGACGAATGGGGAAAAAAGAGCAATCGACCGTATGAGTATTATAAGATGAGCTAAATCTAACAAAGGTTGTTCACGGAGAAAGAACAGCGAATCAAATGGTCACCTGTTTCTTCGGCCAAGTAAGTCATGTGGCCACTGTTTTGTTTGAACAATGTAGGATGATCAGTTCTGAGAGGTACCTCACCATCTGTTTGCCGGAAGTCTGCGGAGAAATTCGTAAATCCAACTGCCGAAGACAAATCAGTCTCCATCATGACAATGCATGCAGCCAGACATCTCGTCAAACAGGTGAATTTTTGAGCAGTCAAAATATTATATTGATGTCCAATACTCCGTACAGTCCTGATTTGTTACCCAAGAAATTTTTCTTGTTCCCAAATATCAAAGATAAACAGCGTGGAGTGCAGAAGAAGTGGCACGAGCTGTTCAAAAGTGGTCGTGAGCCAATCGAAGTTGATGAAGGCAGTGGCAGACCATCGACATAGAAAACCGACGAAAACATTGATTAAGTAAAAGAAATGTTGGTCACTTAACGATCAGAGAGATAGCAAAGGACTTGACCATTGCCTATGAATCCGTCCAAGACATTTTGGTTAATGATTTGGGTTTTCGTGGTGCAGCAGCTGCAAAGTGGGTGCCAAAAGACCTCAATTTCATGCAAAAAAAGACATGATTTGAGAAGCTGAATCCAATCCCACATTCATCAAATCGATCATTACTGGAGACTAGACGTGGGTTTATGAGTACAACACGCCATCCAGACATCAGACAAGTGAATGGCATACACCAAATAAGCCGAGACCAAAAAAACCGCTTCATTTACCGTCAAAAAGAAGGCAATCCTCACGGTTTTCATGGATTACAACGGTGTAGTGCATCATGAATTTTACCAGATGGCTAGATAGTAAACAAGGAGTATTTCTTGGGCGGTTTGAGATATTTCCGTGAATTTTTTGACGAAAAACGTAGCAAATACTATCCAATAGCTACCCAATTCACTTGACTTGGCACGCTGTTTTTTCTCTCTGTTAAATCGAGTTAAAAAACCATTACGGGCAACGTATTTCAGCAGCAGAGAGGAAATAACAGAAAAATTGCTAAAAGCACTGATAGACATATCGAAAACCGATTAAAAAAAATGCTTCGAGGATTGGATCAAGCGCTGGCATAGGTGTGTTGCAATCAAATAGGATTACTTTGAAGAGGACAAAATAAATTTAGATGAGTAAACTTGTATTTTTTTTTTTTTTAATCAAGGTGGTACAAATAGTACCATCCCTCGTAGTATTACAATAGTTTTTATTCGTTGTACACATTAAGCTGCAAGAAAATTTCGCCGGGTTGTAGTACCCTTTGGCCTCAAACTGTTAATGCACTTAATCATTACCATTAAACAAAATATGTTTTATTCTTGTTCAAACACTTTTAACACAGCCCTCCTACTCATGTTATGAGATTCTTAGTTGTGTGGTATACACGCCACAAACACATACCAACATATTTTTTATGCACATCCATCTCTCTTCTTATCTATTATGCTCTGCAAAATTTTGATTCGTTCCATCATAACTGTTGTTTAAGTTGTTATTGTTGTAGTTTTGTTTAATAACCATCAACCAACGTATTGTTGGTTATTTGTTTGTTGCCTGTATTTTGGTCGCCATTACACCACTTTTGTTCTATAGATGTTGAGATTTTAAGTTTCGTTGGCTTTTTTTCTCTCTCTCTCTTAAAAATTCTGGTGGAAGATTAAAAAAAAAATAAAAATTTGTCTAAGGGACCCAAGGAGTTCATGTGGCATAACATGGTTTGTTCATTGAAAGTCATGGGCTTAAAATGGTTATTTGTTGTTGTTGTTGTTATATATGTATGTATGAAATGTAAGTGTTCCGCTTATAGACTGTTAAATGCTAAAAAGTGTTGCTGCCATTGCTAGTGTACCATGAGTATGGCCATAGAGTCATAGAGAGTTTTTGCAGCGTAAGGGGAAGATGAATGGAAGATGATGGCAATAGGCTTGAAGGATACTTGGTACGTTGACATTTTTGTGGCGAAAGTCATTTATAACACTTGCTAAGAGTTTCAGTTTTTAACTTTTTTACTTGCAACGTTGTAACGAACATTCAATGTTGAAGAGTTAATTTGTCTACATTTTTCAATTCCATTTTGTTTTTTTGTTTTTCACCCACACCAACATACGATAATAACAAATAATAAATAACAACTACAAATATAATTTTTATACACTTATATAGGCATTTTCTTCATGAAATTCTCCCCGTCTTTTTTTCTTTCTACCCATCAAATGGAATTGAGATGATGTATGATGAAAACCAAAAAATATGTGTGTCGGATGATGTTGACTTATATTCCATGTTCATTATTCAACCAGGCGTTTTAAGCTGGTGTAATAAAAAAAAAAATATTAAATTGGAGGCAGAAATAGGGGTTAGACATTTGGGAATAATAAAATTCGAACTAATTTGTTATTAGTAAATTACTTTGGCCCGCTCCTCTCGATTATACTGATAAATGTTACACTCTTTCTCCGAAAAAACAAGAAAAAAAGCCTAAAATATTAAGCATAATGGCCTTAATTTTTCATAACCCATCAACGAGTTTACTCTAACTTGGCAAAAATCCCACATAACTACTTACATAGCTCTGCGTATATACAGGGTGCGCCATTTAATATGTTAGGTAGACATTGTATGATTTTTTCACACAACTGTCAACTGACTCGATTAGACTGAAGTTGTTAAACGTAATTTACGACCAATTTCAATTATGAAATTAAAGAGCAAACAAAGTGCCGATATGTAGGTCACAGGCGGCTCTGAATGTTATGCTTCACCTTGAAACAGCAAGTAGTACCCTATGGCTCAGTAAACTCGGTTTTTGATGGAAAGCTGATTATTTATTTTATTTTTTCTTGAGACCAGCACTCAGTGTATAGCCCCTACTCATGCAGTGTATGCTGCTGGTACTAGGAAAATAGGTTCTGGGAACGAGGATAGAGAGAGAACGTTCGATTTAAATTTGATCATGTCGTAAATGGCAGGGAAGACATTCGAGCATTGTGCCACAAAGAAACAGTGCGACAAAGGAACGAATTATCTATATAAGGCGTTGCGCGATTCAATGGACAGTCAACTAAGGGCTTTTTTTATAGAGGTATAGAAATTTAAATTGCAATAAAACAACGATGGATTATTCGATTGACATGAATTTTATTTATTCGAAAGATACTCTTGCAGCATTACATTTTAAATATGATTTCTGGCATATGACCGCCACGACTGGCGCGGATGTAGTCCAATCCTGGCGTCCAATTTTCGATGAATTTTTCCAAAATTTGTGGCCGTATATCGGCAATAACACGGCGAATGTTGTCTTTCAAATGGTCAAGCGTTTGTGGCTTTGCCGCATAGACCAATGACTTTACATAGCCCCACAGAAAGTAGTCTAGCGGTGTTAAGACACAAGAACTTGGAGGCCAATTCACAGATCCAAAACGTGAAATTAGGCAGTCACCAAACGTGTCTTTCAATAAATCTATTGTGGCACGAGCTGTGTGCATGTTGCGCCATCTTGTTGAAACCACATCTCCTAGACATCATGGTTATTCAATTCAGGAATGAAAAAGTTAGTAATCATGGCTCTATACGTTCTGGCTACCATCGTTTTGAAAATGTACGGACCAATGCCCATAAAGCACACCAAACAGTCGGTTTTTCTGAATGTAACACTGTTTCCACATACACTTGAGGATTACCTTCACTCCAAATGCGACAGTTTTGTTTGTTGACGTGGCCATTCAACCAAACAATCGCTAAACAAAATTCGCTTATGAAAATCGTGAACAAAGGTAATTCGTTTTGGGCCCATTCAACGAATCTCCGCCGGGCGTGAGTCTATTTATGAAGAACTGCCGAACTAAACTGAGAATAAATCACTTGACAGCTGTTAAATCGGTCGCCATCTTGAGAAGTAATGCCAACTTAAAGTTCTATACCTCTATAAAAAACACGCTATACAAAAGGATGTGTTCTATGAGATATAAGAGTAGTACCTAAGAATATATGATTACTAGGTTGGGTCATATATCGGTTTAAATTTTAACCAGCATTTATTTCGAATCTGGCAATACTTATTTTTGCTATTCTGTCACAAAATTCAGTATATTACTCCACAATAATATGATCCTGCGAAGCTCGTTACTGAAGATTACACGTTCACACAGGTCCACTCCTTTGAGTGCTTCATTGTATTGCTAAACTGGCTTACAATGGACGTGATGACTAAGCAGATGGCGATCATATCTGCGATAAGGCTGAAGATGGTAGGGGCATGGTTTGATATGAGTTACGATCATACGGCCAACTCTGGGTATTTGGATACGATCCCTGATAGGATTCGTTACTGATACATTACCTAATTACACCCGATTTCGTCGAGGTATACACGGATAGATCGAAATCCTCGGTGGGGGTGGATAGGATTCGTTACTGATACATTACCTAATTACACCCGATTTCGTCGAGGTATACACGGATAGATCGAAATCCTCGGTGGGGGTGGAGGCTGTGTCTTTATTCTAGAGCTGCAAAACTATCGATAGTCGGTTCACTCCACAGTTGCGATAGTTTGCAAAAAAACTATCGATACCATCGGATTCTTTTGAGTGCTACTTGTGGCAACAGTATTAGAATTTAAGTGAAAGGGAAAGAATTATAATAAATATACAGTGTTGACACAAATAATAGGGATACTTTATTTTTGTCCAGTATGTCATAAAATTTGATGTATTGAAGATTTTGATGGAAGAGCAGTCCTTATATACAGTGAAAATTGTTCAGACCATGAAGTGCTCCAATGTAACAAGGTCCGGTGAAAGAAAACTGCAGAGATTATGAAAAGAAAGCGTGGAACAACTGTCAGTTTTGATAAACTTTTAATTCGTACTTCAAACATTAATCCCTTCAAGTCATCAAAAGGCCTTAAAAAAGAATTTATTCTCCTGTTTCAAGTCGCTCAATAAAAAAAAAATCTTATGGAAACTAGACTTATGGGTAAGAGTCTTCGAAATGTAAATGTTTCTGCCACGTAATAGTCATAACAACATGCTATGGTCTGACGAAATGAAGATTAATTTGTTTGGAAAAAATGCAAAATCGTATGTACGAACATATTTTAGTTACAATTCATACTTTGAGTTTAATAAATAGAAATTTAAGAATTTGTTAAACTGTGTCCCAATATAACTATAAAAGGTTCCAGACGTCTAACAACCTGCATCGAACAAATTTTTGCAAATGTTACTGACTATGTTCATTCAATGCACTCCATATTTACTGTTAGAATTTGACGATAGTATCGATAGTGAAAAAAAAACTATCGATGTTCAGCCAAAAACAAAACTATCGACAGTACTATCGATTGTTTTGCAGCTCTACTTTATTCCTGCATACGGGGTGAGAGTATCTTTTAATCTACTGGACCACTGCCATATCTTACAGGCGGAGGAGTCGGCGATAAAGAGGGCAGCGGCCTGGTTGATGTACTATGGGGTATATGATTGTGATCCCTGCCTATACAGTTAGGATGTTCTCCGGTGTCAACTCCACATCGGGAATTGTGTGTAAATGGCCGGCGAGACATTCGGACTTAGAGATTATCTAAGTAACGTAAACAAGGAGACTGCTCACTTTTTTTGGATGCCGCTTTCCTCTTACGGACTTCTGGTTCTGCGGTACATGCGCGGCATAGGCTGCGAATTCTAGTGGCTCTCATACCGTGTACTAAGTGGCTGCTGCGCACGCTAGGAGATTGGACCAGACCACCCGCGGCAGCCATATGAAAGAAAAAATATTTCATGTCTAACCGTTACAATTGTACTTCACAACAAAAAACAAATTTGGCAAAAATTCAAACCGTCTATGTTTTATTGCATTTTTAAATTCAAACTTTTAAATGGCCCACCCTGATAGTACCAATACATTGCGACAATGCTCTAATAAATCGATAGAGTTTGCTACACTATCGTCATAATTAAGAACGTTCGTTCTCTCTTGTACACGGTCGAGAAGCTTCAAATATACTTTGAAGCGCCAAATTATACATGAGAGTTATATTCCCATTGGGGTTGTTTAATGAAATCAGATGGTGCGAAGTAATTCTTGCACCATCTTCAAAATCCGAGGAACTTGAATCCTACTTTGGACACTTGGAATATGTGATCATTCCACCAAATTCATGTCCAGAACTTCGTGAGTATCTGTTTCCTCAATATCTACATTACTCATAGACACTGATGACAATACGCCACCACGTGTATGTATTAGTAAACAACATTGAATTTTGAGTGTATTTAAGTCGACCCTGTTCGCGCAACCCCACTCAGAGATTTTCGCCAGGTGTCTTGTAAGCGTGTCGTTCATATTCCGCCTTGGACGAGTGCATGTTCTGCGCTCTGAAACTGAGTGTCGTAACAAGTGGTGTTGATTATGTTCTATCCGCCATTATTACTGATATTATCTAGGTGGTGCTACCAAGCAGTGTTGTTGATGATCTGGCTTATTTTACAGCTGGATTCAAAACGGGAAAAGGCACTGGTTCCGGCGTCTATTGCAAAAAACTTGACCTTAGGCGCTGAGAGGCGTGTGCAGCAACTTACAGACTGATGTTTTTGCAGTTAGAAAGACCGTACAAATGATCGAGGTAAGATTGGAAGCGTTGGAGACCGGATGACTATTTTCTTAAATAGTCAGGTGGCTCTTAAGTTACTTAGTTCGTCCTCGATCAGATCCAAAGTCGTCCTGGACTGCAAACTAGTTAAGGCCAGGCTGCTAAAGAAAGTGAAATCTTCGCAGTAACGTTGCTAATGAAAAGGCAAATAAATTGTTTCGTCATGGCTCTGAGTTAATAATGCTGCGTAATAAAGACTGCCGTCTTTAAGCCATTACATCACTTAAGTCGAAAGGTTATTCGTTAGGAAGGCTGGTCAAATCTGGTAAAACAAATCTGGTTTTATGGCTTCCAGATTCATATGACCGGTTATTTCCAGTCGTATGACGTCTTTTCTACGTCTTATGAGCAAGATTAAGCTTAGTTTGACTACAGATGTTATAACGGACCATTGTGGTATACGTTCGAAGGCTGTGCGAAGACGAGGAAGAATTAGAGACATTGTCCTAGGCTTTCGGGCAGAAAGCATCGACTCTGAGGTGAATTTACGATCCAAAACTTCAATGCCGTGTACTGATCCTACTGTTATCCTTCGGTTTGCCAAGGTTCTCAGCTGGTTGTGATATGGGAATTAATTAGATTCCATAAAGTTTAGGTCCTTCAGTCCCTAAATCGTGTTGCTTATGTTTTTTAGTGTCAGCACTCAGGGGATTACCCCTGCTCATGCAGTGATTTGTGCTGGTACTAGGAAAATAGCTTATGGAAAGGAGGATAGAAGTTAATTGATCAGTTAGCTTTTGTTTTTCTTTCTCTTTCAAATTGATTACATCTTCTTTCACTCATTCTTCGTACTTAAGCTCATTCGATACATAGTACGATCACTCTGGCTGTCTGCGTTCAGCAATTTTTTTTTACGACCAGAACGCCGCTCGTCTAACCTAACTTAGACTATGTTAACTGCATGAGCTCAGCGTCGATAATATTGTATTCAACAAGCAGTGATCGAACATCATTTTGCCATTTGATTTAAATAATTGTTAGGATTTGAACACAGGAAATCAATTTCATAGATATCCCAGTAAAATGGTTAAATATGGAAATCATTCGAATGCCTTTAAGCAACGAATATGAAAATTAAGCAAAAATAACATATTTTGTTTTGGATCACCCTGTAAATAAAAGGCCAACAACATATATCACCATCTAGTATTACATTTCAAGGTCGTTGACTTAAGGGACTTCATAAACTGGAGGTAAATAAATTTTTCAGTTTTATGAAGCGTAATATGAAGAATAACGTTAGATTACCCCTGCGAAAAATTGGTTTAAAGTTCACTTACATAAGTCGAAGACAGAAAATAGAAGAAGAAATTATTTTAAGTAACAGGTCACTCAATAAGTCCGTAATATAATAAAAAAAAATTTGCCTAAACTCGATATTATCATTCAATATACAATAGTTGAATAGCGATTTTAAAATTTTTGGATACCACTTTTATGGCACGATTTCTATTTTTCATCAACCTAGGCCTCAGTTTCAGCGATAACTTCATCATTGGACTTAAATTTTTTTTCAGCAAGCAATCCCTTGAGATCTAAAAACAGGAAAAAGTCGCCATGAGCAAAATCAGGAGAACACGTTGTGTGTTTAAGTAATTCGAAGTCCAGTTCATTTAATTTTGCCATCATTTTCTTTGATTTGTGGCCCGATTTGTGAACTCACACGGCAACCGCTTTAAACTGAGCTTTCTCATACACAAATGTTGGTATAAACTAGCAAAACCCCTATCATCTGATATCTTTACAATGTTAGCTAGCTCGTGCACCTTCAATTTGCCATCGTTTATAACCAATGTGTGGATTTTTTTGGTAACACTGCGCTCTGCATCATTTGTGCTGGTACGACCACTTCTCTACCATTTGTCTCGATGGTGCAGAGTTCGGATAATGTTTATCAAGCCATTGTTTGGTTTCCACTGCAATGGCGATCGTTATCGGGCCATGTTGAACGAATTTTTGTTCACAAAAATTGAAGTGGAGGATATTAGCAACATTTGGTTTCAACAGGACGGCGCTACGTGTCACACAGCCGAAGCTACACTCGATGTTTTGCGCCCAGTTTTTGAAGATCGCATTATAAGCCGCAGAGCTGATGTCGTTTGGCCACCTCGGAGCTGCGATTTGACACCGTTGGACTATTATTTGTGGGGTGCCGTGAAAGACAAGTGTTACGCCGACAAGCCAGAGACAATTGACGCTTTAAAGAAAAATATTCGTGAAGCCATTTGAACGAAATTATTTTCTATTATTAACCGGAAGGATTGTACTTTCAAATAAAAAAAGAAATTTGAGAAAATATTCAGTGGTTTTTTTATAGCATTTTCAAAAGAAAAAATTATTTGGCGGGCACGTTAGCTGCGCCGTATGGGTCGCGGGAAACCTTTGTCACTTTATGAACAAGAACAAATTCTGGCACTTCTTGCACAGGGATTTTAGTGTGTTGTCCACAATTTTCTAGAAAACAGAGAAAATTATGAAAAATTAAAGAGCACGGGTCGTCCAAAGGTCCTGACTTCCTGTGAAACTCAACTTATTTCACGAAAAGCGTCATATTCCATGAAAAGTGCGGCAACAATAAAAGAGCAATTGAAATTACAAGCTTCAAAAAGCCCAAGTCTAAGAGCTATCAACGTCCAGCCAAACCTTATTCGAGCAAAATTGAAAAAAATTCCCTGTCTGACTAAGTAGCAGAAGATTAAGCGTAAGGAGTTTGCGAAAAATAACATGGTGTCTAGTTGGCATCAGGTAAACATTTTTTGAAAACGGTTATAAGATATTCTCATACATTTTTGGGTTTGTAGGTAACATTTTCTGATGAGAAAATTTTTAACCAGAATGGACCAGATGGTTTAAATTGCTATTGGCGAGATTTAAGGAAGAACCCCTTGTTTTTTTCCAAATGGAATTTTGGCGGTGGTAAATTTGATGGGTTGGGTTGGGTTGGTTTTAGCTCACATGGTACCCTGGAACTATACTTTCTTTCCACTCGAATGGATAGATTAGAGTTTGCTGCCTTATTTTGTCGATAATGCCGACAATACTTTTAACTTTCAGCAAGATAAGACAGCAATTCATGTCAGCACGTCTACTAGACAATGATTTGAGGAGCACAACATTAAAGTACTTGACTGGCCAGCACGTTTCTCCGACTTAAAAAACCCCAAAATTTGTGGGGACTGCTTGTGCGTAATGTTTATGCAGACAGCAAACAGTACCGGACAAAAGATGAATTAAAAGTGGAAATCTGCTCCAACGTTCTAGACAAAGGTTTCCCGCGACCCATACCGCGCAGATATTATTTAAATTATAAATTATTACAAAAGAAAATAAATAACAATTGTGATAACTTCTGATTAAATTAATTGCTTATTAATCACTGACCTTATCATTTTGACGCAATGAATTTTGCACTTTTTTACATAAATAAATAAACTTAATATAACGGTACATTCTTAAAACCGGCTTATTATTCACTTATTCAAACGTATATTTTTTTAACCATAAGGTGAATTGAGCAAATGTTAAGGTGACCTTATCATATTAAAGCACACCTTATGCGTCATCGTACGAACTTATTGAGTGATCTGATAAATTGTTAGACAAAGTTAGTTTGTGTTAAAAAGCTCATTTTTAAAGAAAATAAATTAATTTTAAATTAGTGTAAGACAAGTATTAATATTATAGTGGTAAATAGCCTGATAAAATCCTCTTCTATAAATGAATGAAGTATATACGTGCAGTATAGGACAAAACATATGCACAAGCTAGTACTTACTATCGTATATCTTCATAACATAAAAGACTCACTCTGATTTTAGTTTGATTTATTAACCTTCATAGGGTCTTAAAAGGTATTTATATTCATGGTTTTCGGGTCAAATTTGACCCAAGTAGATGAACTCCTATACAAGCAATAATTTTACTTACTATAGCTTATTATTATGAATATAAAGACAATATGTTTTACAAAGGAATATGTCAATGACAAAAAAGTTCACACATTAGTTATTACATTGGTTACATAAAGTAATTGTCGTAGAGTGCTTTACAATTTGCATCTATTTTTGGACATAATTGACAACAACTCCTTTAATTGCGCTTTTAATTTGTTGACATATTTTTTTTATTTTTATTATTTTTTTTCTGATCTAAAGGGTCCGCCAAATTTTTTTTTTTTTTTTGAAAACAGGGCGCAGAAAATCGAGTTTAGCTTCGGCTGTGTAGCACGTAGCGCTGTCCTGTTGATACCAAATGTTGCTAATATCCTCGTCTTCAATTTTTGTGATCAAAAATTCGTTCAACATGGCCCGATAACGATCTCCATCTCCTCTGAACCAAAATCCGCACCAAACAGTGACTAGTCTTGGGTGTATCGGCTTTTCAATGCATGCGTGCGGGTTTTCTGTGCCCCAAATACGACAATTTTGCTTGTTTACATACCCGCCAAGATCAAAATGAGCTTCATCTGCAACAATACCATTATTTTCAAAGTAATGTCGCAATATTTTCCAGCGTTGTTCAAACGTATACACAACCGTATTCGTTCAGCGGAAGATAAAACTAATTATCTAGCAAATCAGACATGAGCTAAGTGTTACTATTGACGAAATAAGCACTAGTTAAAAAAAAACGTTAGATGACGGACCCTTTACAACTATACATATAGTATACATAAATTAACTATATATATTGAGCTGAAAGCCATAGTCGCTATTGAGCTGAAGTTTATGGTCGCTATTGCTCTAATAAATTTTAATTGTAAACTAATTCTAATAAAAAAATGAAAAAAAATAGTTTAAAGTCCATTTTTCACTGGTCAAAAGTTGGTACATATGTTTTGTCCAATACTGTATGGATTTTTGTTACCTCACGCACATATTTTGTACCCAAAAGTACATTTATATCCAGTTGCATATTAAATTGTATTTATTCGATTTCAAATATAACTAAAATACTAATTAATAACTCATTTATTTCAAAATGGCTTAAATGAGTGTCATTACGTCAAATTAAAAACAAATTAGAAGGTTTTAAACAGTCACTGTCGGCTGTAAATTACTTTACATACAACGTTACTTTACAAGCACTCGAAGCCGCTATTAAATTTGTTTTCTACGTTTTTAAATATGTTACACTACATCACCCCTTTGAGCCTAAGCTGACTTTCATAACGACAGTAATCTAAGCATCTGCCGAATTCCGAATCCATAATTAGCATGAGAATAGATAAGTAAGTGATCAGTACAGCATAGGCATCATTACAGGTTATCGTGAATACTTTTCTATACAATGCATGCACAGTGAGATGTAAAATTTTCATTCAGAAAAATTTCGTATGACCTTTTGTTTTTGAGCAAAAAAAATAGGAAATTTTGTGCCTGAAAGTTTGGTGGTACTTGCATTAAAATCGATCAAGTAGTTTTCAGATTATAATGAAATATATTAACTTAACTAACATATTTATGGCCAAAAATTTGCCACGCTTATACAAACAAGATTGAACCCGATGGAAGGAAAACGGATTTGAATCAGCGCATCAAAATCATCTTAGTACATATGGTTTTATTTAAAGGCTTTTTTACTGTAGACCCGTAGACCGTTTTTCTATTCGAAAATTTACAAAATGAAAGGAAAGAGAGTTTTATAAGAGAATCGTCATCTTGTTCTTCAGAGCGTAATAAACATATGTATTAAAAAAAAAAGATTTTAAATCCAATCTTTAACTGAACCTTAATTGTTTATCATAATATTTCATTAAATCGAATCCGTAGCTGAAACCACCACAGGTTTTAAGTCCCTGCTGAGTAACAAGTCCATATATAGAAGGCGGATTGACATTGAAGTAGGCAAAAAACAATTTTTTTTTCAAAAACCATTCATTTCTTAACATAGTCTCCTTTTAGCTCAATACACTTAGTAAGACGATTTTCCAGCTTTTTTATACCATCTGAATAATACGATTTTGGGAACTCCTCACAATACGCATTAGTTTCGGTAATCACTTCTTCGTTTGAGATGAATCTTTTTTCTGCGAGCCATTTTTTCAAGTTTGGAAACAGGAAAAAGTCACTAGGGGCTAAATATGGACTATAAGGTGGATGATCAACCAATTCGAAGTGGATTTTTCGTAGTTTTAGCATCGTATCTAACGCTGTGTGAACCGGTGCATTGTCTTGAAGAAAGAGCACTTTTTTCTTGTTTAAATGTGGTCGTTTTTACTTGATTGAATCAACCAATTGATCCAATAATGCACGATAATACTCTCCTGTGATTATGGATCCCTTTTCAAAATAATCGATGAGCAATATTCCGTGTGCATCCTAAAATGCAGTGGCCATAACCTTGCCAGCCGCTTTCGCTGTCTTCGCCTTCTTCGGAGCATTTCCACCAGCTCCCAGCCATTGCTTCGATTGATTTTTCGTTTCAGGTGTAGTGGTGAACCCACGTTTCAGCAACAGTTATTAATCTACGCCAAAAATCAGCAGGATTATGCTTTATCATGTCCAAACACCACTGTGAAGTGATCTGTCGAACTCGTTTTTGTTCAACACTGAGCAAACCCGGCACCCATCTTGCCGATAGCTTTTTCATATGCAAATGTTCAAGCAAGATGTTGAACACACATTCATATCATATGTTTACCATTTCAGCAATCTCACGTATTTTGACCCGGCGATCATTCATAACGATATCGAGGATTATCTTGATATTTTCTTCAGTGACCACCTCTTTTGGCCTTCCTGTTGATGGTATTGTTGCAGTGCTTGTTCGGCCCCGTTTAAATTCAGCAATCCAATATTTTACCATATAATCTGACGGAGCACATTCGCCGTAATGTTTATCAAGCTTTTCGTTTGTCTCTTTCGCCGTTTTGCTTTTCAAATAATAGTGTTTAATCACTACACGAAATTCGCTTTTTTCCATTTTCCAAGAAACACAAAAGTTGCTTACTTCAAACGACTACAACAAATAAACTAATCGATGAATTTGGCTAAAATTTTAACAGCTGACGTTTGACAGATCGTAATTTCTTAGAAAGGAAAAGTTTTTTCAATATTAATCTGCCCTCGTATGTGTCAGCCTGTCAGTTTGGCAGCACTGACCATCTTTACGTAACATTTGAATTAAGGGATATAAAAGTAGAAGATGGTCGATATATCCAGAACCTTCCAAACTGTAGGCAATTAGGTATATACGAGTTAGTTAGTTATAGTTTGACTGTCATCAAATGAAATTGTGTTAAAGCGAAAATAAGAGTGTTATATAAACGGATATTAAGTGTTGTTTTAAGACAAACAGTATAAAAGTTATTTTGTAGTAAAATAAAAACTGTAAAACAACAAAATAAAGCGATGTTTATCTTATTTTAACGTAATTTAAATGAACCCAAACGTTTTAAAACTGTAACAGTACATATAATAGCACAAACATAATATGCCGCAGACAGCTATTCCACCTAATTAAAGATTATTTTAAAATTTTAGTTCTACGCACTCGTACATTCAGTTCAACTATGATTGGCATTCAATATAACCTTCATTATATCGTCTAGATATTGATTTGAAATTGAATTGAGAAGTACTTTTTAATGTTTATATGCTTAATTAAAAACAACATCAATCATTTTTGCTTCACTATTCGTTTCTGTTTTATTTTTACTTTCTTTTCTATTTTATGAAACTAATTAAAATGTTACGGCTTATTAAATCAGTTACCAATTAAAAATATAACTCCCCCATATAACTCTGCACCTCTATCCTGCTTTTGCCCTCTCTCGCTTTCTGCCTATTTCGTTTTTCTATAATAACTAATTATTTATGATAAACAAAGTTAATTAAAGCGAAATAGGCACATGCACACAATATGTAGTCATATAGACTCTAAACAAAATCCATAAATAAAATTTACTTCAACAAATATATTTACAATTATATAAGTATGTAGATGACAAAAATATATACTCGTATGTAAGTATAGGTACGTATATTTAAATTTATTTAATTACATCATGTTTCATATAAACGAACTCGTGGTGACAACCATTACTGTTCTTCACTGCCTTGTGCCTACTACTGTGAATGGCAATACGCACAAGCTAAATAACCTTTATTTTCTAATACAGTGATGGTCATAATTATGTCAAGTAAACATTTTGCAAAAAAAAATAGAATCAGAAGGTTTGCTTAGATATTTATAATCCATCTACCACTTCTTCTGCAGCACATTATGTGCCAAGATTAACTGCTTAACTTTAGATATCAGTCCTTTATACTTCAACAAGCTACAGCCCGGCGAGCTTCGCTACCCTCATCTTAAATATTATCTTAAATGCTAAATTAGTTAAATTGTTTACCATTTTTCCAATTTTTTTTTTTTTTTTTTTTTTAGGACCAGCACTCAGTGGTTAGTTCCTACTCATGCAGTGCATTGTGCTGGTACTTAGAAAATTGGTTGTGGGAAGGATAGAGGATAAAAGGAGTAGTGTTTATGGACGTTCGATTTGAATTTGCTCATCTCGTACATAAGTGGCAGCGAAGACATTTACAGGAAGGTTGTTCCAAAAACGAACAGTGCGACCAAAGAACGTATTCTCCTTATAATGCGTTGTGTGATTCACTGGACAATCAACTACAAAAGGACTCGCTCTACGAGAAATACGAGTATTACGTAAAAATATATGATTTTTAGGAAT
This sequence comes from Wohlfahrtia magnifica, assembly GCA_023159175.1. Taxonomy (NCBI): domain Eukaryota; kingdom Metazoa; phylum Arthropoda; class Insecta; order Diptera; family Sarcophagidae; genus Wohlfahrtia; species Wohlfahrtia magnifica. The sequence goes on from JAKWBJ010000045.1 coordinate 142,302, forward strand.
TAATTCCTTAACTTCGTTAGAACACATTCCGTTATACTACCGATAGAACAATGCAACACACGTCATATTGCGAAAATGCTCAAATGAATCGATAGAGTTGGCTACCCTATCGTCATTAATAGGAATCTTCGCACTCTCCTGTACGCGGTCGAGAAGCTCCAAAATAGACTTTGAAGCACCGGCCCATACATGAGAGTTGTATTCCTATTTGGGTCGGATATAGGCTTCGCAAATATTAAGGAGATCAGATGGACTGAAGTAATTCTTACACCGTCTTAAAAAGCCGAGGAACTTGAATGCTTCTTCCGACACTCGATATATGTGCTCATTCCAACGAACGTCACAGTAAATTCTCATGCCATCATTCCTCAATATCTATATTTCCCATAGATACAGATGACAACACACGCGCGCTAAAGTGGACCCTGTTCGCGCAACCCTACTTACAGATTTTCGCCAGATCGCTTGTAAGCGTGTCATTCATATTCCGCCTTTTCGCCCCAATCTCCAAAAGGCTCGGACTATGATCAAAAGAATATGAATGACAAATGTTGCTGTCGTCTGCGAAAAAATAGATAGGTTTGGAAGTGCGAAGAAAAAAGTCATTAAGAAATATTAGGAATAGAGTTGGAGAAAGAACATAGCCTTGCGGTACCCTTAACTTATCCTGAACTCGTCGGATTCAGGGTTACTAGCCTCACCCTTTTTAGGTATTGGCGTTACATTGGCAATCTTCCAGAAATATGGCCGAGGCCCAGAAGACTTATTAACGTTGAGATTTGCAAGAACCTTTTTTACTGCACGGGCTTGAAAGAATATACTGGCCATAGTCTCTGATACTGTTTTAAGTTCGGGCAGTGGTTGAAGGCTCTCCGGTAAGTTAGAATTACCTGCAGATATTTCAGCCGGGTTAGTGAATGTTTGGCCATCATTTAGAAGGACTGGAATTAAACTAGCGCTGTTCTTAAGCCTTTTAATGAATGAGCAAAAGCTCTTACTTCCCCACGGAAAAGTAAAAACTTTAGCGCGAAGGCGCTGTTCGTATAGAGTCTTTTCGCGCCTAAGTACTGCGGCACATGCAGATCTCGCATTTGTTATTACGCCAATTTCTGAATGCTTCCTCTCTGGATTTGACTGCGAGCTTGCACGTCTGATTAAACCAAGATTTATTTCTTGATTTAATCGCAAACTTTCTGGATGGAATAAAATTATCCATCTTTAGCTTTATTATATTGGCAACCATTGCGGCCATGGCATTCATGTTAAAGTCAGGGAAACAAAGTTTCCAGTTGAAATGACCATGGAAATCGTTAAGCTCAGCCCAACAAGCTTTCCCGTAATCGAAACAAGCGCTTTGTGAAGCGTTGTGAAGAGTGGAGAACGAGAAAGAGTTAGAGATGGTACAGTGATTCGAATTTCCGAGAGGTGCAAGGACCTCAACTTCATACTCTTCAGGCTGTGTAGTGAGACGAAATCACCAGTAACAAAAATTTCACTGTTTGGCTATTCGCAAGGTTACTCGATATGGAATCGGAAATGGAGTCAAAGCCAGGTATGGAAACCTCTCTTCCCGCGTTTGGGCTTCTATACATGAACGCGAAATGCAAAAGATGTGCCCTGATTCTGAACTTAACCCAAAGGCAATTAAATTCTGCATCATACATGCCATGTGGTTGCTGGCACTGGTACACTACTTCTTCGCCATTGTACATTGCAAGACCACTATGAGCAATAAAAAGTGATAGAAGGTGATATCCAGGGATATGAAAATCCTAGAGATCAGCATTTTCCGAAACCTGATTCTCACATAGAGCGAAAACATCCGGCCTATAGTAACAAAAGTGAGCTTTTGTTACCTTCCGATCAAAACTCAATCAGTTGTTACCTCCAGAAAATTTTGTAGACTCTGCTTTTTAGCTATATACAGTCTTCAAACATACACACTCACAGTCTTCAAACAGACACGTACTCGTATATAGACAACTTGTCTATGCATGTGATTTCTGCAATTCTTGCTTTCTGGATGACGAGCATAGATAACGAAGCTTTAATAATTGTCGTTCGCCACCTACACAGTATCCAATTTTTGGTATGAATGGATGTTGCCGCGCTCACTTATTCAATCTCTCTCAGTTAAAAATGTTTTTCCTTGAAATATTCTATCCGACAATATGGGAAATAGAAAATAAAAAATCTCGGATAATCTCGGATTTTAAAATATAAAATATTCTTTATTAGTTTGGGTGTTTCTTTGCTAAAACAATTGTACGTACCGTACACTCTGGGTTTTACAGAATAAATGAATTAACAAAAAGAGTAAATATTACAAAAAAAAAAAAACAGCATTACACCAATAAGAAACATCTTAGCGCAAAGTCGATAATCCTCTCAATAATAAATGGGGGACATTTACACTATGCGCGTAAGCACTGATTAATGATGTGTATAGTTCACGAAGTTCTTTAAACCTAATTTAAAAGCTTCTATCATTACCTTTCTCAAGATGAACAAAAATTAATATTTTACTTGTATGTGAGGTACAACGTCCATTCATTCTCTCAATATTTTAAGTAGATTCCACTTCTTTTTAGTTCTTTTATAGCCATGCGAACGTAAACGTCTACTTCTTTCAGCTCTTAGTATTGGTTGTTACTTGTTGTTGTCTGGTTATTTAAAAACAGCACGTATAGTTGTTCTTGTAGCTTTTGTTGATTTATTTTAGTGACGTTATAAATGCAGGGGTGCCCAACCTGATTCTTGTAACAGTATTGATGTGAACGATGTTTGGTTTCAACAGGGTAGTGCAACTTACCACACAGCTCATGCCCCAATCGATTTATTGCATCAAACCTTTGATGGCCGTTTGATTAGTAGAAATGCTTATGTCAATGGCCGACAAAAAGCTGCGATTTGATCATTTTCTGTGGGGCGTTGGACTACTTACTGTGGGGCGCTGACAAACCAGAGACAATAGAGTATTTGAAAGCCAACATTCGTGATACCATTGCCGAGTAAAGACCATATACACAAAAGTTCTTGGAAAATGGTCCGTTTGAATGGGGTATAGTAAGGTCAGCCGCGGCGGCCATATGAATGAAATAATATTTCATTTCTAACAGGAACTGTACTTTACATAAAAAAATAAATAAATTTGACAACATTTTAAGCCAATTAGGTTTTATTGCATTTTTAAATTTAAACCGATATAACCCTAAACATGTATCTGTAGTACCCAATTTATGGTTCAATAACTCGAGATCCTAAACCCGTACCAAAACTATATTTTAACAAAATGGATTAAATTTTGACTCCCAAAATTTTTCATCAGTGAATCGTAAATTATTAATTATATTTTTATTTTCTTTTACTTTTACCTCCCACTGTATGTATTTCATATTTTGTAATTAAACACAAATAAATTTTTTTAGCACTTTTAGTTAAGAACTTTTTAGTTAATAACTACTAGGGAGTATTTATTTACTTTTAGTAATGCGTGTCATTCATACAAAATTCATTGTCTGTAGAGCGATAAACATCATAAACAACTACACAAACAAAGGCACACACAAGCCCACGCATACAAATGAAGGTTAAATACACTTAAATCGCTGAATAGCCAGCCATGTTGTCATGAATATAAATCAAGTGAGATGCTAATTTACTAAACAATTAAAATGGTGGGCTTATGTTTTCAAACTAAAATGAGAGAAAAGCAACAAATTATGAAAATAAAAATTTGGAAATTTCATAAAAGGCAACATAAATATACACTCACCCACACATACATACATTTACATAATCTCTCACACATAAAGCAATTAGAGAAATGATAACAAATTTTCATTAAACGACCCCATTTTCACATTAAAATAGTTTGCCATCTAATGAAGTCCTGTGTATAAGACCTTTTTTTTGATAATAACAACAACAACAATAAGAGCATCAGAAATATATAACGTGTTAATATGTGAGTTAGTTAGTGAATCACTTATTTTAACACCCTAATTACGTGGCCGAATAAATGGTCTTTTAAATGGAGACTCTATGACAGCTTCTCTATATTTGGTTGAGATTTTAATGTGTTACACGTACAAAGTGTGTTGATGATGATGGTGTTGCCACTGCTGTTTATTTGTCTCCTATTGTTGTCCCCGAGGACATTTAACGACACTCACACTTTGTGTTTAAAGTATGAAAATTAAGGTTTTGAAAATACTCATAAAGAATAATACAAATCTAATGTGATCTAATTGAGTACATACACATATTGTGTATGGTATGTGTGTCATAGTTTATGATCAACCTCAATAGTTATGTTAGGTTAGGAAGATAAGAGTATCTTATCGTGCTGCTTCAACTCAAGAAGGCCTACAAATAAAACCGAAGAATCGGCGTTTCATCATCATATATCATTTAACGTATTTCGTTTTTTTTCACCCGTTTCTCCTCTAGGAAGCATATTGGCTTCCCACAATTTATCCATTGCTTAGTTTTCATTCACTGAACTGATTTTTTAGATGATAAATCCACTGTAGCTGTCCTCCATATGATTGTGTAGTAGACCTTGGTAATTAGTGGTGGCGATTTTTACTTAACATGGTCGTTTCTTTGCAATTTTGGCCTCAAACGCTCCAATAACGCTGTATAATATTCAGTGTTAATGGTATTTCCTTTCTCAAGATAATCAATGAATATTACACCACGCACATCTAAAAATACCTGGGTCATAGCCTGTCCAGCGGATTGTTGTGCTATCGGGTACTTTGGACGAGGTTCACCAGTTGCTGTCCACTCAGATAACGATCGTCTTGATTCCGAATTGAAGTGATGCATCTTTGTTTCATTTATTGTCACATTTAGACACGTTTGTTACGTTTGAAACATGGCCTATACTGCTCACTATCACCGACACCTTCTTGATTTTGGTCAACAGTGAGCAAACGCGGTAAGCATTTTGAATATAGTCAAATGAGCACGTTCTTGTGATATCTTTACGATATCAGCTAACTCACACATTTTCACCTTTCGATCATTCAAAACCATTTTGTGGATTTTTGTTTGGCGCTTTCTGGCGCTATCGCCTCAAATTTGAAAGACCACGATTAAGTTGGTACATCTGTTTTTGATATGCCGCTAAATCTTAGCGTCATAGCTCAACATTTTCAAAGGCTTCGTAGCCAAGAGTACATCTATTTCTATGTGTGTTGGCGATTTTTTACAATTTTTACCGCGTTGAGTTCGCAAATGACATGATTTGCGAGACTGAATCCGATCCCACTTTCATCAAAAGGATCACTACTGTTGACGAGACATGGTTTTATAAAAACGATACGCAATCTAGACATTAGAAAAGTGAATGGCCTTCACCAAATAAGCCAAAACCAAAAAAAACCCGTCGTTTTTAATCTAAAAAAGGAAAGCTTTCACGGTTTTCATGGATTACAACGGTGTAGTGCATCATGAATTTTTGCCAGAATGGCAGACACTAAGCAAAGATTATTACTTGGGCATTATGAGACGTTTGCGTAAACCAATTCGCTAAAAGAGACTGGAATTGTGGGTAGAAAACTCGTGGATTACACGGCGCCATCATTATTTGAAATTTTTTGACGAAAAATGCAAAAAATACCATCCAATAGCCATTGAATTCACCTTATCACAGGGAACCAGTGACTTCTTTCTGTTCAATCGAGTTAAAAACCATTACGGGGAACTCGTTTCAGCAACCGAGAGGATGGACATACCGAAAACTGAATATAAAAAATGCTTCGAGGATTGGATCAGGCGCTGGCATAAGTGTGTTGCAGTCTATGGTAATAACTTTGAAGGGGACAATATAGATTTAGATGATAAAATTGTTAGTTTTTGATCAAGTTGATATGTCGAATTATCTCATCTTTTAGTTTTTTAATTGCTCCTGGGTTATTGACGTATACCTTTTCTTTTAAGTGTTCCCAAGGAAATAAGTCCAACGATGTCAAATCACATCGCCACAACATGAGATAACACTGCTATTGACTTTCATGCGCAAAAGAGCCAATGTTGCGTTGGTTGTGTGGCAAGTGGCACCATTCTGTTGGTACTATCGTCCAGGTCTATATTCCCAATTTCTGGACATGAGAAGTATGTTATCATCCCGCGATAGCGAATACCATTACTGCTTGACCGACCAGCCCATAAGCCGCATCTAACAGTCACTCTTTCTGTATGCATCTGCTAATCAACAATCACTGGTAGATTCACATTCGCCCAAATGCGGTAATTCTGCTCATTAACAAAACCACTAAGGCCAAAGTGAGCCTCGTTGCTGAAAATGATTTTCTTTGTAAAGTCACTATTCACTTCTGTCTGTTCAGCTAAAAATTCGGCGTATTAACGACGCTTAAAATGGTCAGTAGGCTACAGCTTTTGAGTCAATTGAACCTTGTAAGCGTGTAAATTCAAGTCACGGTTGACGACTCATCTGCCACACTATCGGGAACAACAGCAATGTTTTCCGCAGAACGAACTGACTGAGCATGCCCAGGTGTTCCTAATTTCCTACAGACCCGGTTTGCTTCCGACTGTGGACACATTTTATCTTCAGCGAGGAGGCACACTTTCACCTCAGTGAATTCGTTAACAAGCAGAATTGCAGCCTTTGGGCAAATGAGAATCAACGAGTGATTATTGAAAAGCCGATGTAGATTCATCAAAGAGTGACTGTTGGATATGGTTTATGGGCTGGCAGTGTCAACGGCCCGTAATAATTCGCAAATGATATCAGCCAAGCAGTTACCGCCGATGACTCTGGCTGTCGCGAGATGATAACGGCTTTCTTAAGGTCAGAAATAGTATATTGACCTGGACGATATATAGTTCCAACTGTATGGTGCCACTTGCCACACAGCGAGAAATTCAGTGGCCTTAATATCTCATGTCGTGGTGATCATGTTTTAAGATTTTTTCTTTGAAGATATTTAAACGAAGAAATGTACGTCAATAAACCATGAATTCAATTCTAGGGTGAAATAATTTGGCACAAAACCAATATTGAACCTCAATTATGTCTCGGAATCATGGAAAATATAGACCGACGAATAGAGTTATGTCAGCATTTGGCCAATATATTGTTTCACACGTAATTGCCATAGATCCTTCTATCATAACACAGGGTAGGCGATGGCCAGTACTTATGTTATTCTATTCTATCTCAAAATTCAGTATATTATCTCCACTGAACGAAATAAGCCGATTTACGCTTGAGCAGCGTTGAGATTTATTGGAAATTTATTTCCTAATCGAAAATGTTGTACAAAATTTGTTCGTAGAGAAAGACCAACAGTGCCCGGTTTATTACAAAATTTCGTGAAACTGTTTTCATTGTCGATACGCCAAATCAAAGTGGCTGAGTGTGTGCGTGAGAATCCATCAACATCAACTCGTCACCGTTCTAGATATCTCGATATGACGCCTTAAAAAGTTCAAGAGTTGAAGCCGCATGACCACTCCATTCGCTGGATTGGCCAACGAGAAACTGCACGATGATATCGATTTTGCCAAGAAAATCTTCTTTCCGGCTGAAGTTCATTTTCATATTGGTGGGCTCGTTAATAAGCAAAATTGTCTTATTTAGGGCACAGAAAACCCAAAGGTGGTCTTACAAAAGCCAATGCACCCAGTACGAGTGACTGCTTGGTGAGGCTTTTGGAGTATATTGGTCCATATTTCCTTGTAAATAACGGCGCAACCATTACGGTCAATGGAGACGCCTGTCGCACCATGATTACCAATTTATTTGTGCCCGCTCTTCATGGTATTGATGTGAACGATGTTTGGTTGCAACAAGATGATGCAACTTGCCACACATCTCATGCCACAATTAATTAATTAGCCGAAATGGTGATGATGTCAGTTGGCCTACATGAAACTGCGATTTGACGCCGTTTGACTACTTTCTGTAGGGCGCCGACAAGTGTTATGCCGATAAAACCAAGACAATTGAGCATTTGAAGGCCAATATTCGTGAAGACATTGCCGAGATACGAACTCATAGTTAGTTACGACGGGTAGCCAAACACGTCCAGCCGACCTGGGTCCTGTATAGATCCCACTGTGATGTCCATCAGTAATCCAGAAAATGGACAACCTCTATGTCCGCGTCCCGGTGCAATCCGAACCAACCAGACGCATGTACAAAAGAAGAGATCTTGCCGATATTCAGATCGGCCAGATCCGACAAGCCATCCAGAAACGGACTGCCAAGGGAAGCACTGGCATAGGAAGTGCTCGACAGTCTCCTCTTCCTCCTCATCCTGACAACCCCTACAATAATCATTGAACGGCAGACCCAATCTCCTAGCGTGCGAACCAACCACCCAGTGCCCAGTAATCACAGCCACAAGAGTTCGCAGCCTAAGTCGCTGCACCCCTATAATAGACTCCGAGCGAGCCCGATCATATAGAGGCCAGATTTGCCTCGATACAGAGCACGTGGGTTCATCATCTCACCGTATAGTTATGCCCTACCCAATATATACCGCATTACCATAAGTCTGCAAGAGGAGAGTGGCATCCCAACTGAGTGGTCAATCTCCTCATTTCTGAGGAGGGAGCCAGCCTTTGCAAGTCCGTCCGCCACACAGTTCCCCCGGGTGTCCGAGTGACCCCTTACTCAGATAATCTCCAGGTCTAAATGTCTCGCCATCTCGTTGAGAGATGCCCATACGAACCCACACATTAAGATAATTCTCTGAAAACTCTTTTGTTTTATTTATAACAAAGACCTTGCTTTTTGGTTGGACCACACTTTATAATAAAATGTCAAAATAATTTCTTAGCCTTAATAGGAATCAATCTCAACCTTCTTCATTAAACATTAAAATTCTTAAGAATATTTTGCAAATTAAAAAAAGAAAAAAAATATTTATTTTTAACACTAAAGTCCTACTTAATTTAGTTCTTCCCATAAAAGTTTATTTCGTAGCATTTTTGTCATAAAAACCCACTCTCATTTCCACCTTCTGTGTTAATTTTCATATTCTCATTTTTTATGATATTTTTTATGGATTTTTGTTTTTTGTTTTTTTTTCCAATAATCATACTTATGCTGCCAATAAAATATTACAACCAATTTATCTTTTTACCAATTGAAGGTGGATTTTTAGTAAATCCAACTTTATTTTTTGGCATTTTGATGTTGAATTTTTATTTATTTATTATCTTGTATCTTGTTTTTATTTTTTTTATTTTTTAATGCAAAAAATATATTGAAACTTAAATCGTAAATATCATAAAAAAACGACAATTTGCCATAAAAAAAATATTTTTTTTGCATTAAATTTTTTTGTCTCTGCTTTTAGTATGAAACATGTAAAAGCGAATTACTCTCACATTGCGTTTAAGTTTATGGAGAATTTATTTGTTTTTAATAACAAAAAAAAGCCTGTGCAGTTTTATATGTAAAAAACTGTTGTTGTTTTTGATGGCAGGTGTAGTTAAAATTATTTGCAAAGGCTTACACTTTTTGCAATAATATTATGCACTTTAATAAAAAAAAAATAAAAAATTATTGAAAGAGCTAGCAAAAACCCCGCCATGCTTCGCCACCCGTATCTAAATACAGTCAACCTTCTATAATTTGAACTTCTATTACTTGAATTTTCTACAAGTTGAAGCACATATCGTGGCAACATCATCTTGGTAGAGAAATTCTATCAGGATTCGCTTCTTTAATTTGGGTTTCCATTACATGACTTCCTCCATAACTTGAAGAAAAAGAGTAGTACAACGTTTCTATAATTTGAATTTGAATTTTTTCGATAAAATGTTCTTTTTTGCTGACAAAAATTACCGAATTAACCGCTAATAGTGAATATACAGTATCGGTCATAACTAAAGTACCCCCTTCTAAGATTTTTGCATATCATATTTTTTTATATATGATCCGCAATCTAACGTTTTTTTTTTTCAACTAGTGCTTATTTCGTGAATGGTAACACTAAGCTCATGTCTGATTTGATAGATAACTAGTTTTATCCTTCCGCTGAACGAATATGGTTGTGTATACAACGCTGGGAAACTGAGCCTGCGATCGACTTACAAAAGATGCCGATTTTGCCGAAAAAAAATCATCTTTTCAGATGAAATTCATTTTGATCTTGACGAGTATGTAAACAATTGTCGCATTTGGGGCACAGAAAACCCGCACGCATACATCGAAAAGTCGGTACACCCAAGACGAGTCACTGTTTGGTGCGGATTTTTGTCCAGAGGCATTATTGGGCCATTTTTCTTCGAAAATGAGCCAATTAAATGAAAGAAGTGGCCGTTACATTCAATTCACAAAAATTGAAGAGGAGGATATTAGCAACATTTGGTTTCAACAGGACGGCGCTACGTGCCACACAGCCGAAGCTACACTCGGTGTTTTGCGTCCAGTTTTTGAAAATTGCATTATCAGCCGCAGAGATGATGTCGTTTGGCCACCTCGGCGATTTGACACCGTTGGACTATTATCTGTGGGGTGCTGTCAAAGATAAGTGTTACGCTAACAAGCTAGAGACAATTGACGCTTTAAAGGACAATATTCGCGAAGCAATTGGTGAAATACAGCTGCACACAATCCATAATGTGCTTAAAAATTTAAGCGATGGTGTAGGCTACTGCATGGCCAGCCGAGGCAGCCATTTAAATGAAATTATTTTCCATTATTAACCACAAGGATTGTACTTTCAAATGAATAAAGAAATTTGAGAAAATATACACAAGACTAAGAACCTATAGGAAAAGTTACAAAAGAGCATCACAAAATAGAATCTTCAATACAAATATAAAAAGTTTCTACAACACAATAGCCAACTCCAAAACCACCACACTTAATAGCGCCCACAACATTGATATGGGGGAAATAGAAAAGTTCTGGAAGTCGATCTGGAATGAGGAAGTCAGGCACAATCCCAACCCAATGTGGATCAACGCCGTTTTAGAAACCACAGCCTCAAACCCAATAATGACTAATCACACACCGATCATAGAGAAAATATATATAGAGAAATGTGTGCAGGAGTAACATATTTAAGACCTAAAACGGAAAATCCAACATCGCCATCACAATATAGACCAATAACCTGTCTTAACACCGGGTATAAGATACTCACGTCATGTATCAGTATGAAAATCATGAAATACTGCGAAACACAGAAAATACTAGCAGTGGAACAGAAAGGCTGCCGGCTTGGGACGAAGGGATGTAAAGACCAAGTTGTGATTGACAGCATCATAATAAGCCAGGCTATAAGACATAAGAAGAACACGTAAACAGCCTTTGTTGATTATCAAAAAGCATTTGACTCGGTTCCACATTCCTGCCTATTAGCGGTTTTGAAAATTTATAAAATAGATCCGCAACTAATAATTGTATCGAACACCTAATGACATACTGGGAGACAACTCTGCACTTGGAAAATGGAGAAGGAAATATCACGTCAAATCCTATTCGAATATTGATGGGCATTTACCAGGGCGACTCCCTTAGAGCTAAATCCTCTTTCCACTCTTCTTCAACATAATCAATACGGATACCGACTGAAGGCAACAGACACTATCAAGATATTGCCCTGGGTTTATATGGATGATCACAGGCTATATGCGGGCACGAATTCGCTAGAGTGGAAATATTTTCAAAGGATATAAAAATGAAATTCAGAATAGACAAGTGCCGAACGCAGAATGTAATCCGGGGCAAATACACCCAGTCGCAAAGCTATTGCAGCGCCGAGGACAGCCAGATAAAACCACTGCAGAAGGATGAGCACTACGTGCATGCTTAAAGGTCGCAGTTGATATGTGTACGCTTAATACTGGTTGTTATTAGGTTATATGATAACTTAATTCTAGTGATTCATCTAAAGCCTTAATGGTTTAAGACATGACTCTTCAAAACGATATAAGTATTTAGCAAACCTCTCAAAAAATACTATGTTTACTTAATCAAATTAAGACCATATTTTAGCAGATTTGCACAAGTTGTTTCCCTAAAAACATTCAAAGCAACCATATCCATCACACACTCGTTGCAATATCCGTTTGTTTAGCTCTCATAAGACAGGCGATATTTTTTTTTTGTTCTCGCATATATTATTGGCACTATCATTAGACGAACATCATACTTCAATCTGTGCAAATAAAAAATCATTTCATCTTAATCTGCTTTTTGCCTCTCTCTCTCTCTCTTTCTCTCTTTCTTTTCCACTCTTCAAATTTATTACTACATAGCACTTCAGTGATTCGAGCACGTTAAAGTAAAGCAAACAATGACACGACAAATTGGTTTAAGAGCAGCTTAAATATGGTACACATGGAGTGCAGCAAGTAACTTAAGCACAATATCAACGACAACGAAAAACGACATTAACAGCGAAAGCAAAAGCAAACAAAGTGGTTTCAAAACTTAAATTTCATAGAAAAGATTATGTGCATATGTATGTATGTATGTGTATTGGCTTATTTGTTTTATTTTATCTTTGGTGTCATTGTTGTTGGTGTAATTTTTGTTGTTTTGTTATTGGTTTTTATTATTGCTTTTGTTCTTTTGTTCTTTTTCTTCTTGTTTTATTTGTTCCCAATATGTTGCATCACCCACTTTCAAGTTGATGATGATTTCCTTTTTACAACCAACAAAATAAGAAAATATAACGGAAGAGAGAGAAACAGCAAACAACAAAAATACAAAATTAAAGCAGAAGAGTATCAAACAAACATGCCATGTTAGCTGTTGCAGATTTTCTCACACAAACACACTCCAACAAACACACAAAAAATATTTAAAGTAGAAGAGAGAGAGAGAGAGACTCGCAAAATAACAGACAAATAGGCAAACAAGTATCTTATACACACACATACTCACACAAACACCTCTTGAAAAAACAATTGTAATGTGTGGTACTCACTTGCTTTCAGGTTTACACTCACACATGTCTTCCAACACTTACACATTGACATTAACAGGCACGTAGATGTATAAAAATAAACAAAAACTCACACGTTCAGATTCGAAATTGTCATTTTGTATGCATTTTGGATTAAAAGACAATAAAACAAAAAAACAGCAAAACACTCACATGCATTTCTCTGCACAGTGATTATTAAAGACACAAAATGGATGAAAAATATGTACGATATTGTTTTAAATATTTGACTAGATTACTAAGCGTTAAAAAGCTTACTACATTAACAATATTACATAATTATCTTAATAGCTATGAAGATTTTGTTAAAAACAAAAAATAATTTAAAAAGACATACAAAAAACGTCCTACAATTCAAAATTAGATTCAAAGTTTGCTAGGTTTGTTTGCTGTAAAAAGGGTCCTTGCAAATTTCAAGTTTAACAAGTCTTCTGGGCGCGTTCATTAGCTCACCTTTTCAGTGTGTCATATCGTGCCGGTATTTTTCCAAGGTTGCTAATGTAACGCCAATCCCCAAAAAGGGCGAGGCTAGTAACCCTGTGAACTGTGGGATATCTGGAGTCCAACGATTTACTTAGCGATCGTCAGTACGGTTTCCCAAAGGGCCGTTCTACTGGTAACCTGCTGGCGTTGCTCTCGGAGAAGTGGAACAAGTCCATTCATGGTTTTGGCGAGAGTAAGTTTGTGACTCTGGCTATCCCAAAGGCATTTGATAGAGTTTGACACGAGGCTCTCATTTCGAAACTTAATGCTTTTGTTGTCGGTAATCACTTCTCTCGATTTATATAGAGTTTTCTCAGAGATCGCTCTATAAGAGTGGTTATAGATGGGGCCTCATCCGACGAGTTCAGGGTAAACTCAGGTGTACCGCAAGGCTCTGTTCTTTTTCCTACTCTTTCTCTAATATCTTTTAACGACTTTCTTCTTCTCACTTCTAATCATATCTACTCTTTTGCGGATGACAGCAACATATTATTTTGAACGTAGACCGAGCATTTTGGAGGTTGGGGCAAGAATGATGAATATGAACGTCACACTTACAAGTGACCTGGTGAAGGTCTCTGAGTGATGTCGTGCGAAAAGGGTCGATTTTAATGCACGTAAGACTCAATGTTGTTTTTTAACACGCAGGCGTGGTGGTGTGCTGTCATCTGTGTCAATGGGTAATGTGGATATTGAGGAATCAGATGCTCTTGATATTCTGGGCATGAGAATTCACTGTGACGTTCGTTGGAATGATCACATATTTCAAGTGTCGAAAGAAGCATTCAAGTGCTTTGATTTTTTAAGACGGTGCAAGAAATACTTCACTCCATCTGATCTCCTTAATATTTACAAGACCTATATCCGACCCAAAATGGAATACAACTCTCATGTATTGGCCGGTGCTTCAAAGTCTATTTTGGAGCTTCTCGACTGCGTACAGGAGAGGGCGAAGATGCTCATCAATGACGGTAGGGTAGCCAACTCTATCGATTCATTGGAGCACTGTCGCAATGTGGCGTATATTTCATTGTTCTATCGGTATTGTAACGGAATGTGTTCTCGCGAAATTAAGGAATTAACTCCTAAAAAGCACATATTTATACGTAGTACTCGTATTTCTCGTAGAGCGCATCCCTTTGTAGTTGATTGTCCAGTAAATCGCACAACACATTATAGGGAGAATTCGTTCTTTGGTCGCACTGTTCGGTTGTGGAATAATCTTCCGGCGAAAGTATTTCCTGCCACTTACGACATGAGTAATTTAAATCTAACGTTCATAAACACTAATCCCTCTGTCCTCCTTCCAATAACCTATTTTCCTAGTACCAGCACAAAACACTGCATGAGAAGGGGCCATCGCCTGGGTGCTGCTCTTATATAACAAAAATGGGCTTGATTCTTCAGCTGATATAGTCGTGTTCAGTGTAAGCTTTTTCCGGGCTTTTTTTTAAGCCCAGCCCACTGGGTGTTATTGGGTTTTTTGATGAGCTTTTTTGGGTTTTCTTCGGTTTTATGACTGCTTTCTAATTTCGTACAAATCGACAATATTTTTTATTTGTTAATAACATTACGTTTTTTTTTGGTCAGATCAAGGAGGTACTGGCGTACTATGGACTGCTAAAGCTGACAGCAATTATTTCGTTTGAGCTGTGCATTATGAGAAAAACGGCTGAAATACAAAGACGTGATTAAGTTATTCTTTTGCATGACAACGCTATACCCCTATCGCAAAAGTTGCCAAACGATTGTCAGAAACGCTTAAATGCTGCCCCCACAGTATTCTTCGCACATTTATTTTTCTGACTATTGGTTACAATATCTTTTACGATTTCATCGAATAACTTCTTTTCAAGATATATAAAATCGGCTTCAGAGCTGGATCGCCTCACAACGTGATAAGTTTTTCTGAAGCGAGATTCGGATGTAAACAATGATCTAAATTTGTTACCTCATTACCATTTTTGAGCTTAAAATAACGGACGAAATTAATTTGTACTCCCAATACGAAAAAATTACACATATTTTTGCTGTAAATAAACTACCAAAACATTTAAATAAAAAACCCACCCGGGTTTTTTAAATAAAATAGCCAACAAAAACCGCGTGGGTTTAATTGGGTTACCCACTGTGCTGCCAGCCCTGGTCGTGGTTCAGGTGGAGCATCGCAAAGTATAACATTTGTCTCTGTCGGACAAGCTTAATTTGGCCTTGGGCATTGTATTTGCTTGTTGTAGTGTGCACCCTTATAGGACAGATACAGTACTCTTCACTAGAAGGTACGAGACACCTCGCTATACGCTGTCCAGTGTTAATGGGACCGATATAATTTCTAAATTAAATTAAAATTCGCACTGGGCTGAGAGAGCTCACAAGGCGGCTTGTGCCACCTACTGCCAAAATAGGTCAGTAGGTTCACGATGGGATCACAGATTGAATATCACTCGTTGTATCTATTCGACGATTATTGAACGTAATATTCTCTATGAAGTGGTCTTTTGATAGACTGCGCTCTATATATATGGGTTCTTTGCGGCATACTTGCCAGACAACAGTCTTAACGCCCTGTCACGGTGTCGTATTATATTATCAGGCCACTTCTCTATTATATCTGAGCAATCACCGGCCCATCCGTACTGGTGCTAGTTGGGGATTACACTCTATGATCCCTTGTAGAGGCGACTATCCATCTGGCTTGGTTATCTTCTGCGGTTTGATGGGGCTATTAACTCTAGGCTCTAAATGTGGGAATAGGGTGAGCAGCGGAATTACTTTCGACAGGGAGTCTCTCCGACTTCCAGACTATTGCAGCGGCTATCTACCATGGTGCGAAATACCACCATGATGCCGGAACTTATACAGAAAATTCAAAATACAAGTTTAACGCCCCGTCACGGCATCGTATTATACCCTCAGGTCACTTCTCTATTCTATCTGAGCAACCACCGGGGCCCATCCGTACTGGTGCTGGTTGGGGATTACATTCCATGGTCCCTAATAGAGGCGACTATCCATCTGGCTTGGTCATCTTCGGCGATTTGATGTGGCTATTAACTGATGGCTCTAAATGTGAGAATAGTGTGAGCAGCGGAATTATTTTCGAAAGGTGGTCTCTCTGACTTCCAGACTATTGTAGCGGCTAGCTACCATGGTGCGAAATACCACCTTGATCCCGGAATTTATACAGAAAATTCAAGCGCTGCCCCTTCAAAGGGCATTCAATTCTGGAAGAATTTTTTAAATTCGGTTTTCATTATGCCCATCAGTACTTCCTGCGATTTTTCCATTATTTCCTTTCAGCTGCTGAAATGCATTTTCCGTAATGGGTTTTAACTCGATTTGAAAAAAAAGAAGTCACAGGGAGCCAAATCAGGTGAATTCGCTGGCTGTTGGATGGTATTTGTTGCTTTTTTTCGTCAAAAAATTTCGAATAATGATGGTACTGCGTGACGATGCGTTATCAGGGTGCAAATTCCACGAGTTTTCTGCCTCAGACAAACGTCTCATAACACCCAAATAATACTCTTTGTTTACTGTCTAGCCTTCTGGCAAAAATTCATAATGCACTACACCGTTGAAATCCATGAAAACCGTGAGGATTGCTTTATTTTTTCACTGAAAACGACGTGGTTTTTTGGTCTCGGCTCGATTGGTGAATGCCATTCACTTGCTAGATGTCTGGATGTCGTGTCGTACTCACAAACCCAAGTCTCGCCTCCAGTGGTGATCCATTTAATGAATGTGTTATCGGATTCAGCCTTGCAAATCATGTCTTTTGCAACCCCTTTTCCAAGCGTTGGCCTGATTTCAGAAATAATTTAAGGAAGTGCTTCTGTGTAGTACCTCTGTTTGATCACCAGGCCGATGACAACGTGTTATATGGTATTACGCTATGCATGCTCAAGTGTGCCTTGGTCAAGCGAAGCCACCACTACCTTATAACAAATGTTTGCACATCATCAGCCGCATTTTCTTGCCACACTAAATCTCTAGCTTACACAACTGTCTAGAAAAGACGTTCTGTGATGTCCAAGTCAAATAAACGATGCTTTTTCAACTTCTGTAATTCAAGCCTACATATGGTCTGTGGACTGCAGGCGCTTTTCGTTCATAGTCTAAATATGGGCCGTGGACTGTTGATGTGTTAATACTCATTATTTCCTTTAATTAATTTCTATCATTGAATTTCATTTATTTGAAGGCATTCACATCCACTGTCTTTATTGTTGCAATTTATGCTTCACATACAAGTGAGTAAATGCACTTGTTAATCTTCATATATAGTTGCTTAATATATACATGGATGTGCTGCTCACAAATGCGTACGGGTGTGTGTATATGTGTGCGAGTACAACAATATGCCTCAATGAGTTTTCATGTTTTAATGTTTTTCTTTCCCCAGTTTTTTTTTTGCAATATTTTTATTTCTCTCCCTAGACACTATGTGGAAAGCATGCTTAAGGCATTTGCTTCAACTGTAATGTATTTCATCACATATAAGTACAAAAATGCGTGGCCTTGTGTGTGTGTGTGTGTGTCTATATTAGCAGCAGTAAGAAAGAGATAAAGCATAAGAGAAAGTGTTTTTCTTGGGTTTCTCTTCTTGCTCGTTATATAGTTTTTTTATTCTTGTTTTTAATTCTTGTGTCGTTTCTTCTATCAATTTGACTTCAAGTGCTCTTAACCCACTTTATTGTTGTTGTTGTTGTTGTTGTTGTTACTGCTGTTGGTCTTATTGTTGTTTGTTTTTAAGTTTATTTTTTTCTTTTACTGTCACTACTGCTCTCATTTAATATGTTATTGTGTTTTTGTTTTTTGTTTTTTTTTTTTTGTTTTTCTGTTACTATGTTGTTGTACTTGTGCCAGTTTTTATTTGGTTTTCATTTTTTTGTTATAACTTAAGGTTATTTTTGTGTCTATAACTTAAGGTTTTATTTTCTTCTTCTGTTTTACTTTGGCCTTTTTTGTGTGTGTATCGACTTAAGCCTTAAAATACTTTGCTCTTCACTCGGTGTGCCTGTGTCCTGTATACTGTTTTTAGATTTGCTGAAATATGAAGAAAAGGAGAAAAAAAACTAAAATTTGGTTTGAATTGAAGCCAACATTACCTGTTTAACTGAGGTTTACTTTTAAGTTAGACGACAGATTAAGATACGAAGAGATTAAGTTAAGAAATGAAGTAGTTTGCCTCTCGTTGGTGTACGTGTAGAACCATAATAAGATAACAAAAGGAATTAAAGGTAATCAGTGGTTCTTAAGAATAGTTGAATGGAAGCTAACAATAAAATGACTAGACCTCATAATGAACAAAATACATACATACATACATACATATATACATACATATATCTAATAAACAAACAACACTATTAAAACAAACAGCAAAGCAAAACGTAACCCAATATAAATATTAAAACAAATAGAAAAAGTAAAAGTGAAGAAAACGGGATAAACACTATCGGAAAAAATTACGGACACACTTAACAGCAAACTAGATTAACAAGTTAAAAACGGCATTGAAGAAGGGAGAATATCGGTATATAAGAGCCGTTTTATGATGGACTTTTTAAATGAAAAGAAAATGAGAAGAAAAACTGTGTATCGATGGTCAGCCAAAAACAATACACTATCGATTCTATAGTACTATCGATTAATTTGCAGCTCTACTGTGAGGCCATCCGCTTCAGCCATATGCATAAAATTATATTTCATTTCTAACCGTTAAAATATACTTCACAGCAAACAAATAATTTTGGCAAAATTACAAACCGTTTTTGTTTAATAGCATTTTTAAATTTCAAAAAACCCCGGGAGAGTTTTTTTAGTTGAAGTAGCTCGTAGTTTATTTACAACAAAAATTAAAATAAATAATTTACGTATGGGGAGTACAAATTAATTCGGCCCTTATTTAGAGCTCAAAAAAGTAACGAATTAGCAAATTTATCAAAATAAAAATTTATGAAATCACTGCTAACATTTTTTTCTCAGCTCTGTCTACTAGAGGCTATTTCAGTCGGAGCAGTTTCTGCAGCAAAAACGATCTTGAAGCGGGCTATTAAGAGAAAATGTATTTACGTGATTGTGTGGCTTACTGTGATAGGCTATAATTTGTGAGCTCTCTTGTACGTGATTGAACTGTATCGCCTATAACAAAAATCACAAAAATGCCAACTTTATTACGCCCTGTAAACCGATTTTGTTGGCTGGCAAGCAGAATAATTTATTTAAAAGCCATGTTAACAACCAACTTTGTAGATAAACAACAAAACAGTCAATGTAAGCAAATATTATCAATTTTGTTTTTCCTTTTTCAAATAATAATTTTATATGCTGCATAAAGTATCACTTTTTTTATTTATTCGAGTATTCAAACTCTAACAATATGCTTTAAATGGTCACGTTCTTTTTTTTAGCTACCGTTTTATCACTATAGACCAAGCGTTGTATTATAACAAATTTTTTTCTTTGTTTGCTATTTGCGATAACAAATTACTAAATCCGTTTGTATATCAACATAAAATGGATTTGGTTTTTATAAATTCAAAAAAATTGTTTATATGCCACTTAAATACCAAATAATTCACATGTGTTGCCTTGCAGAAAAAAAATATGCATTTTATAGCGATAATCGTTGTGTTCATGGCATAACATGGGATTATAAGTTGGAATAGGAATTAAAAAAATGCAAAAATTATTTTATTTTCCAAGCAATGCATAGGATTTTGTGTTATTTATTTACTCTTAAATAAATACTTTAATAACAGACACAGTAAATAGTTTAAAAACATCACTTTGTTCAAAAAATTAAGAGAACAACAACAATATAAACATAAATAAAAGGATATAATGTTGGGATTAAAGATTATATCTGTTTTGTATTCAAACGAAATTTATTTTATTAAACGTAAAATATAAAATAAATTTGAAGAATAATAAAGCTGTAGGTGAAAATGGCCGAAATCTTACGGGCGGACATTACAACTGCAGCTGAATTATTACGGTCTCATATCACATCAGCATGGGCATCATTGTGAAACTACCTAAAGGTGGCGACTTGAAAGATTGCAATAACTGGAGAGGAATTACTCTGCTTAACACCACTTAGCTCATGTCTGATTTGACAGATAAATAGTTTTATCCTTCCGCTGAACGAATATGGTTGTGTATACGCTTTTTCGTTTCGCTAAGTGGGCCTATGATCGACTTACACAAGACGCCGATTTTGCTAAAAAAAATTATCTTTTCAGATGAAGCTCATTTTGATCTTGGCGGGTATGTAAACAAGCAAAATTGATGCATTTGGGGCACAGAAAACCCGCACGCATACATTGAAAAGCCGATGCACCCAAGACGAGTCACTCTTTGGTGCGGATTTTGATCCAGAGGCATAATTGGGCCATTTTTCTTCGAAAATGAGCAAGGAGTGGCCGTTACAGTCAATGGCGATCGTTATCGGGCCATGTTGAACGAATTTTTGTGCACAAAAATAGAAGAGGAGTATATTAGCAACATTTGGTTTCAACAATACGGCGCTACGTGTCACACAGTCAAAGCTACACTCGATGTTTTGCGCCCTGTTAAAAAAAAAATAAAAAATTATTTGCCGTACCTTTTACAAGATACTAGCAGTCATAATACAGGAAAAGCTTCAGAGCAAACTAGAGAGCATATTGCGTGACGAACAGGTAGGATTTCGGTCAAATAAAAGCTGCGTAGACCAGGCCAACACCCTAAGCAACATAATAGAACAGTCTCTAGAATTGAGTACACCTCTATACCTACTGTTCGTCGACTTTAAGGAAGCCCTCGATGCCATCAAAAAGACTGCTATATGGAAAGCATTGAAAAGAAAAGGAGTACTACAGAAAATAATACGAGCAATGTACGAGAATGCAGAACTCTCGGTTCTTCACAACGGGAAGTAAAGCAAGGAGTAAAGCAAGGATGTCCACCCTCACCTCTACTATTCAGCATCGTACTCGATGAGATCATGAGCGAAATCTTTTCACAAAGGAGAGGTATAACATGGAGTCTCTCACGATAACTCGAGGACCTGGCTTATGCGGATGATATTTGTGTTCTCTCACACAAGATCTCCAACATGCAGTCAAAGTTAAATGACCTGGTGGAAGAACTGGCTCGCAATGTTGGCCTTCAGATAAGTATTAAGAAATCTAAAGCTATGAGAATTAACGACAGTAGCACAGAAAACATCATACTACAGGGCCGGCCAATAGAGTATGTAGATAGCTGCTGCTATCATGGAAGCACAATGGCAACAAACGGCGGTGCAGAAATAGACATTTACAACAGGCTCAACAAAGCAAGGTCGGCATTCGGTCATTGTGGAGAAGCTCATATATATCATTAATAATATTCAACGCATGTGTAAAGTCAATTCTTTTGTACGGCAGTGAAACCAGATATTCACCAACAAGTGCCTTAGACTCATATGCATGATATTCTGGCCTAACACCATAAGCATCATACTCGTATATAAGACATATCTAAAAGGCATATAAGACTCCAACGACAATGTGGTTCTTGGTGACCGCTCACGCTATCTCTTTCGAGAGAGACCAGAGACCACAACTAAAATCTGGTCACTACGCAAAGATTTGGTCGTACTGGGCTAACATCAAGGAAAATATTTCCAATATCTGTCAGACCTGTGGACCTATCTCATGATGTCCAGCATTTGTTTATCCAACAACTCTGATTCCTACTTCACTCTGGACTAATCCTGGGCCTTGTAAGAGGAGATGGCGATAATATAATATACATTCTTGTGCTCTCAAGTCAAGCTACTGCATCAACACTAAAAATAATAAATCGGAGTACGAAAGAGCGAACGACGAACATGTAAGTTAAGCTCAGTGTGTAATGTAACGTATCAAATTCAAATTCTAATTTTTGTAACCGGCACAGTTTGCCCTTGGCTACACTATATTTTGCCTTTCTTAGAGATTGGATCAAACGAAACGATAACACAGTTCTTTCCGATTTGATAGTTTAAGTTCTAATCTGTTTTATTCAAAATTTGTTCTTGCTTATGTACTACACGAGGGCGGATTGACATTGAAGCTACCTAGCGCTAGATGGCAGCACAAACACAAAAAATTTTTCTTTCTTAGAAATTACGATCTGTCAAATGTCAAATTTTAGCCAAATACATCGATTAGTTTATTTGTTGTAGTCGTTTAAATTAAGCAACTTTTGTGTTTCTTGGAAAATGGAAAAAAGTGAATTTCGTGTAGTGATTAAACCCTATTATTTGAAAAGCAAAACGGCGAAAGATACAAAAGAAAAGCTTGATAAACTTTACGGCGAATGTGATCCGTCAGACTATATGGTAAAATATTGGATTGCGGAACTTAAACGGGGCCGAACAAGCACTGCAACAATACCATCAACAGGAAGGCCAAAAGAGGTGGTTACTGAAGAAAATATCCAGAAAATTTTCGGTATCGTTATGAATGATCGCCGGGTCAAAATACGTGAGATTGCTGAAATGGTAAACATACTCATATCATATGAACGTGTGTTCAACATTTTGCATGAACGTTTGCATATGAAAAAGCTATCGGTAAGACAGATCAATTCACAGCGGTGTTTGGACATGATAAAGCATAATCCAGCTGATTTTTGGCATAGATTAATAACTGTTGATGAAACGTGGGTCCACCACTACACCCCGGAAACCAAAAATCAATCGAAGCAATGGGTGGAAGCTGGTGGAAGTATTCCGAAGAAGGCGAAGACAGCGAAATGGGCTGGCGAGGTTATGGCCACTATATTTTCGGATGCACACGGAATATTGCTCATCGATTATCTTGAAAAGAGATCCACAATCACAGAAGAGTATTATCGTGCATTATTGGATAAATTGGTTGATGCAATCAATGAAAAACGACCACATTTAAGCAAGAAAACAGTGCTCTTTCTTCAAGACAACGCACCGGTTCACACAGCATTAGATACGACGCTAAAACTACGAGAAATCCACTTCAAATTGGTTGATCATCCACCTTATAGTCCAGATTTAGCCCCTAGTGACTCTTTCCTGTTTCCAAACTTGATTACCGAAACTAATGCGTATTTTGAGGAGTTCCCAAAATCGGATTATTCAGATGGTATAAAAAGGTTGGAAAATCGTCTTACTAAGTGCATTGAGCTAAAAGGAGACTATGTTGAGAAATGAATGATTTTTGAAAAAAAAATATGTTTTTTTCCTACTTAGGTAGCTTCAATATCAATCCACTCTCGTATTTACAAATTTGGTTAATCCTTTATTACTTGTTCTATCATATGTATAATTGTTTGTTTGTCTCTTTTAGTTCAATAAAAGTGGTAAAGGATCCTCTTACTATTTGCTTTCACTCAATTCAATTATACACTCCCATGTATGGCACTCAATATTATAACAACATGTAAATATGATTCTTATTGACGAGCCAATAAATGGGTGTCGCTAAGCAATATTTCAAATGCTATTCAATACTCTTATGTGAGTGTTACTTATAAGTATGCAGTGTATACTTATAAAGTACGCTTAAATATACGATAAGACAGAAAGTCTTGGGCGAATAGATTAAATTCTGACTCGAAGACTGCCGTTAAGACACACATAACTAGTAAACCGTATACGACGTTATAATGCTTATCCACTAAGGGGTTTGGTAGGTGGAAGAAATATCCTTATGAACCGTCAATTGGCACTATGGGCCAACTAATATGGCATTTTGTCGACACTGGAAACCACAGCAACGTTGAGGTTTCATAGCGACACTCTCCGAATTAGAAGGCCCAACAACACATCCTGCACAGATGTACTGGAGATCGCTTTGAGAATCATCTTAATATTAATTATTAATATGTGTGAAACAAAGTATCAGCTAAATGCACGCCACGGCTGTGTTGGCACACCTCTATGAGTCGATCCATATTTTCAATGACTCTGGGTCATAATTGAGGTTCAATGTCGTTAGCGTGATGATTTATCTCATACTTTAGCTCTTGAATTGTTCTTGGCTTATTGGCGTATACTTTTTTTTTCAAATATCCCCAAGGAAAGTCTAACGGTGTCAAATCACACGATAATTGCCGCGATATGAGATAACACAGCCATTGAAGTTCTCGCGCAAAAGAGCCTTTGTTTCGTTAGCTGTTCTTCCAGGTCCATATCCTCAATTTCTGGCCACAAGAATTACATTATGATCTCGCGATAGAGAGTAACATTCATCGGTTGAGTTTGTCGGCTATTCTGCACACTGTTTTGAACAATAGCATTGTTTTCCGTTAAGGTGTGACCCACATTTAACATGGCGCATAGTGATTTGACTGCACTATAGAATGCTTTGGGCTCTTTTTGGGCATAATTACCGGTCATTTTATGTCAGGCCGCATGTCAGAGCGCATGAAAGGCATTGGTCACGGCTACTGACTGTCCTGCTCTATGGGAGCTTAGAATAAAGCACTTCAAGTTCTGGACCGTCTTATGGATGTATCACTGATGAAGTTGATTGATTCCGTTAAAGGTGCAGGTTGGCTAAAAAGAAGCAACTGAAATTTTTGGGTCTTTAAATGGCGATCTTTATTGGGTTCTCATATGTCCGGCCTTTCCGCTTTTTCACTGAATCTATACCGTAAAGGCAACCAGAATGGAACATAGGACCTGCAAGTGTACTTGCGAAGCACGAGCGACACAAATAAATTTTTTTTTTTTTTTGAAAATTTTATAAAGATAAACTACTAAATATTTTCTCAGATTTCTTTTTTTATTTGAAAGTACAATCCTTCCGGTTAATTATGGAAAATAATTTCATTCAAATGGCTGTTTCGGCTGGCCATGCAGTAGCCTACACGATCGGTCAAATTATTAAGCACGTTATCGATTGTGTGCAGCTGTATTTCACCAATGGCTTCACGAATATTGTCCTTTAAAGCGTCAATTGTCTCTGGCTTGTTGGCGTAACACTTATCTTTCACGGCACCCCACAAATCGCAGTTTCGAGGTGGCCAAACGACATCAGCTCTGCGGCTGATAATGCGATCTTCAAAAACAGGGCGCAAAACATCGAGTGTAGCTTCGGCTGTGTGGCACGTAGCGCCGTCCTGTTAAAACCAAATGTTGCTAATAACCTCCTCTAAAATTTTTGTGAACAAAAATTTGTTCAACATGGCCCAATAATGATCGACATTGACTGTAACGGCCACTCCTTGCTGATTTTTGAAGAAAAATGGCCCAATTATGCCTCTGAACCAAAATCCGCACCAAACAGAGACTCGTCTTGGGTGTATCGGTTTTTCAATGTATGCTTGCCGGTTTTCTGTGCCCCAAATGCGACAATTTGTCTTGTTTACATACCCGTACATTAATTAAAGTAATAGGTAGACAGACGGATGCACGAACGATGCACAGACATAATTTCTTTGACTTAAAAAACTATACTGATCAGTATAGTTTAGCTTTAAAAAACTATACTGATCAGTATATATATATATATATACTGATCAGTATAGTTTTTTTTTTTCTTTGGCAAATATTTTTAGGTTTTATCAGCTAATAAAGACATGGGACGTATACGTAATATTTAATTCTGCCAATATAACTCATACGTACCGGTGAAAATTACTTTGTACTGCTCTATTAAGATTTAATGGTGTATGAAGAAGTATTTTTTTCTGTTATTACTTCCAATCAGAATAACTTTTTAAATCGACTTAACTATGACGTTCTGTTAGTGTACAATTTAAAAGCATAAGTTGTATTATATAAAACATTCACTGGGTTATTTCTTTCTAATGCCATTATAATACTTTAAATAAATTTATTTATAATACAAAACTTGTACAACTTAAACAAATATAAATGTCAGGTTTTATTAAAAATAAACACATTTTATTTCTAAAATTATATGAAAATGGAAAGCAAGTAATAAGAGAAAATAATATTTTGGTCAATATTTGCCATACAATAACGAAATTATTAAGAAAATAGAATTGTTTTAAAAACAGTATTAAGACAAGAGATTGAAGCAATATTATGAAAGAAAATAAGAGTTGAATTAGATTTATGACAATATATTGGCCACACCCTTAGGAAGCCACACATTACCACAGGGGACGAGAAGAGGTGACCGGCAAAAATGAAAAAAGATTATTGTAACGGACTATAAAGTGCAGATGCGGATGTAGTAATTCGAATCGTTGTGCATACAGTTTACACGGCAGAATATTAAACTCATCACAAATATTGAAATGCGTTCTAGATGGTGGCGGAATATGGAGGTTAACTAACTCTAGTACAGCGAAATTGCAGGTGTTTATTAACAAGTATCCGAGAATGATGGATGGAATATACTGGTAAAATCGTATATTTACCTGTAATAACGTTTGGCTATTAAATGGCAACCAGAAATCAATTGCGAAGGAAATTAGTAGTAGGAAATAAACATCGATCGGTCATAACCTTAGAATGAGCATCATATATCGCAGGACAGATATAGCTGTGGAATTTTTGTGGAGTCTTTATTACTTCACATAAAAAGTTAAACGTTTGAGCGTAAACTGTATTTTTATGAAAACGTTGTATTTCCACAAATTTAGTTTCTAGCACAAACTTCAGCATGGGATTTATTATAATTCCCATAAGAGAGCAAGTTATTCTTGTGCTCTTTCAGAGTACCGGAACAACTGCCACAGATACGTCATATAGTGCAGGACAGAGACAACTGTGGAATTTTTGTTGAGTTTTTATTACTTCACAGACAAAGTTAAACGTTGGAGCATAGACTGTATTTTTATGAAAACGTTGTATTACCATAAATTTAGTTTCTAGCACAAACTTCAGCATGGGATTTATTATAATTCCCATTAGACAACTAGTTATTCTTGTACTCTTTCAGAGCACCGGAACAAATGACACAGATACGTGATATAGTGCTGGACAGAGACAGCTGTGAAATGTTTGTGAAGTCTTCATAACTCGACAGAGAAGGTTAGACGTTTGAGCATAGACTATACATCTATAAAAATGTTTTACTACCATAAATTTAGTTTCTAGCACAAACTTCGGCATGGGATAAATTATAATTCCCATAAGAACGCAAGTTATTCTTGTGCTCTTTCAGAGCACCGTAACTAATGCCACATATACGTCATATAGTGCAGGACAGAGACAGCTGTGAAGTTTTTGTGAAGTCTTTATAAATCGACAGAAAAAGCTCAACATTTGAGCATAGACTATATGTTTATAAAGATGTTGTACTAACATGCATTTAGTTTCTAGCACAAACTTCAGCATGGGATTTATTGTAACTCCCATAAAAGAGTAATTTATTCTCGTTCTCTTTCAGAAATTGCTAGTCGAAAGCAAAATCGCGAATAAGAAAATAAGCTGATATAATGTTTATTTTCTAAGTATAAGATTTGTATGAAGGTAACCGGGTAAGTTGTAAGTCAAAATATATATAAACGTCACTCTGTTGTATTTTTACAAAATCTCTAAATTAATCAATTCTTTTCTTTATTTTTAATAAAATTTCCTTTTAATATTAAAATTTAATTTTGTGAAATCATCAATTTATGCAAACCAATAAAAAAAATGTCAATTTTACTTATGCGAATGAAAATTTGCATTTTATTGATATTCTTTACACAATAAGTATTTCAATATTTTCTCATACATTTTATAGCTCAAAAAACATCTTGAATAACTTGAGCAAAATAAGAATAAAAGACTAAAAAAAAGAAAAACTTCTTCTTACTTATTGACTAAAATTAGAATAAAATATGCAAAAGTTTCATAAATTTTATTTCCCCTTTTTTTAGATTTAGAGAATATTTGCTTTGGTATTTGAAACTTAATACTTGACTTGTATTATTAAAATTATTTCTTGAGAATTTTTATACCCTACACAAATGGTAGTGGCACATTGGGTTTGTGGGAATACTGGTAGTGATGAAAAACTAATAACCGGTATTACTTTTTGTATCGTACGAAGCACTTTCTCCTTTACTTTTTAGATTTTTCCTTTTTTTTTCCTATTTCCCTTCACAGTTTTAACTTTAATCAAAATCATTGTCAATAAAGACTAAATAACCATAAAAAATGGTTTAAAAACAGCAGCAATAACAACACTAGCATGTAATAAAATATTCAATAAAAAAATGCATAAAAATTTATTTTTATTACCATTTTATGTAGTGGTTTAAAAAAGGGATTGAGGAAAAGTATCTTCCTAAGGAAAACTATGAATATATTAAAAAATACAAAAAAAAATAAATAAAAAATTAAAAAAATAAAATTTGTCGGTTTTATATGCAAAGGTTTGACAAAATATGGTTTAAAAAACGCTGTTACACAACGTGGATTAAAAAAAGTTGGTTATTTCCAAGGATTAGTAAGATTAAATAGCAAAAAAAATAAAACTTTTATGACAACAACTAAAAAATATAAAATGTTGTTGCATATACTTAAAAGGGACATAAATTCCTTGGCCAACTGGTAAGTAGGTACTTGAATAGGCTTAAACAGTCAAGCATACCAGGCAAAACCACACCACACCATACCACTTATCATATTGTTACGAAAATCAAAATGCTTAAAAAGAAAACACACATCAGCACCTTTAAAACAGTAATGTGGGAGTTTAGTATATTTGGCATTTATGTGTCACCCTCTTAACGCCGTACCTTGTGTTACATTTGAATTAACGGATATAAAATAGAGAATATGAGACATTACTGGAAGCTTGCAAACTGTAGGCAACTAGTTATATAAAGAGGCTGCTTTACCTACACGACAATTAGTTATCATTTTGCTGTCATAAAATAAAGTCGTGTTCAAGCGGAAATAAAATTGTTGTATAAAAAGATATTATGTGCAAGATAAATAAGTTGTTGTATTAAGATAAACTGTATAAAAGATAAAGTGAGAAAATAAAAAAACTGCAAGCAACAACAAAGTGCTGTTAATTTTATTTTAATGCAACTTAAACGAACTCAAACATTATAAAACGTAATAACGTGAACTACCATTTATATCGTAATGTGTTATGTCCAGCCTGTGGTCGTAAATATATTCTTATAAGGTAGTAGACCCTTAAGTCTAGACCTTAATGACTCACCCCGTTTGGACAGTATGTAGTTCTCCAACAAGATAAAATACTATTTGTACCTCTTCTCATTGGTTTCAATAGCAACAATATTGGTTGCAGAGTTGTCCAAGTCGAACCAAAGATCAGCAGTAATTCGTTTTTTGCTACTCATACTCACTTATGAGTATATAGTATTGGTGAGTACACATCATTCAAATTTAACTACTTATACTCATTCATACTCACAACGACTATGGTTTATAAGTGTATGTGATAATGAGTATGATAGTCAACCGTGGTAATCATACTCATAGCTACTCATACTCATAGCATTCACTCATTTCGCAGAAAGCACTCATAAGTGATTCGAATCATTCATGAATACTTATTAATATTCACGATTCATAATGATTTATAATAATGATTTAACATAACTCATTAGCGCTCATGAATACTTAGTATTAGTCTTGGCTATTCAAAAGAAGAAGAAAACACGCAAGCACACAACATTGTTATGAGTATTCAAAAGTTCATATTCGAATCATACTCATATTTCATCGTCTACGCGCAATGAGTAAAGATGAGTAGAAATCAATAGCGTCACAAGTGTTGACAAGTATAAGTATGATGAGTACTTCAAGGTTTAGAGCATAAATGCCTACAGATAGCCATTCCAAGTACTCATCATACTTTTACTTGTCAACACCTATGACGCTATTGATTTCTACTCATTTGTACCCACTGCACGTAAACGATGCAAAATGTGTATGATACGAATATGAAGAACTTATGTATCATGATTCAAGTATACTCATGTTTTCAGTATTTATTGCTGATTTCTAATGCTTACCTAGCAAATAACAACCAGTTAGTATTGCCAGTAACTTCGATATGTCCTCTCAATTATGAGCTACAATATATGTTGAATAGTATGGTTCTCATTATTTGAGAACTATTTTACCCCTGCAAACCCATATAGTTCTGATTGCTCCTTCTATTTTCAGCTCTTTAAATAAAAGAGTATGGAAACACTACCTTAAATAAACCTCAAAGGAATTGTGTCTTAACCGTGTTAGTGGTATTCAAGGTAGCGACAGCAATACTTTTACAAATATGATAAATCTCGATATAAAAAATAATAATGAAGTGGCGAGTTAATGTGCTTGCGTATAATATAAGCAGCCCTTATTGAAAACTCAGTGAGGACTAGCTGGAGACCTTTTAACACTTCAAGACTTGAAGAAAGCGAAGATGGATTTCGGAACAGTTTTCATTTGCCGAATACTCTAAAGAAAATTGCTGAAATATCAATGGGAAAAACAGTGCGGACTTTAAGCAGGCGATGCTAAATTTCGAACCAGTTTTCAATTCCCGAATATTCCATACAAGAAAAACAAAAATGGAAATGAAATGAAAAAATTTCAAGGGTAATAACAGTGCAGACATACATTTGTATTCCGATGGTATTCAAATGATAAAAAAGGTTAGTGTAGGCAAAGTAGTCTCAACAGGATCTACAGGCGTCCGGAACACACATGGTACATATGGACACAGAAGAGATTAAAAGTCTGAACAGTAGGAAGGACATCAAAATTTTTATTGACAATATGGCGGCGATAATCGACTTAACATCAGAAGCGAAGACATCGAGGCTGGTCAAAATATGTAGAGGAACTCTAAAGTACATAAAGTGAGTGGTCGCGTTAGTCTCCTTTCGATTTCTGGTGATTGTCATATTCAAGAAAATAAAATATCCGACATGTTGGCTCGAGAACTGATTGTTTCGTCACACCTTCAATGCACACAAATCCTTAATTTAATGCACGAGATCAGGTCATGTTTAGGGCTGAAGTTTAAATAAAAAAAGGTAGAATACTGATGGAAAATAACGTCCATCTATTTGCTCGATCTCGAGGAAAACATGTTAAGCCTATGATAGATAAAAGACTTAAAACTTATTATGGTAGCACGGGACACTGTCCAGGAATATGCTGGCTCTCTCGAAGTAGCCATAAACAAGATATATAGATGCTTTTTTGCAAGAAAAATAGTGGAAAATCGGTGGCTCATCTGCTATTTAAATACCCAGAAGGACGCTCACCAAACAGGACTCTTCAAACTTTGAGGACCTTAGTAACCTGACGAATATAATGCCCACTATAAGAGTTCAGTTTCAGAATATCGCTGACTGGATACATGGTAGGCGAATGAGTTAATTCTCTATTTCTTTTCATAAGGTCCTACTGAACCTATGCATATGGGAAAACTTGCCTTCATAATTTTTCACATGAGTTTGTTTTGGTCCTTTGGTTCGTGGTTGTTACCCAAACCAACTAAAAAATCAATCATTGACTTTAACTGAAAACTCGCCAAAACGGGCATTTGAGTTAAAAATTACGAGTTTCAGACTATCCAGTCGGCGTAAATAGACGTAGCCCATTACTCTTTATTCAATAGACACCTATGTGGCTCTTCCTACGAGTACAATGCACTTGTTATTTATTTAATTTTTCTTCGTCAGTTCTCGAGAGAGTATATTGGCTTTCATAAAACATTAATTGCTTTGTTTCAGTTTCATTAATCAAGTTGATTTTCCAAGCTAAGTAGATGATTAATCCACTGTAGCACCCTCCATATCGATTATGTAGTGGTGGTGATTATCCTTGCTAATTGGTGGTGATCTTTACTTTAGCATTGTAAATTTTTCCAGTAGGTAGCATTTTTTCCTGATCATACGTCTGATGTGTGTCATTATGTATAGAGGAAAGCTGGTCAGTGTGCTTATTTAAGATGAATTTGTCTGGAAGGTTTCTTTTATTAAAAACTCGAAACCATAATGAAATTTATTCGAACATGGAGCGTTTGTGGTGTATACGTGCACTCTAACCATTACACCACGCTATGTTTTTAATTTTGATACTTACTTCAAAAGACCACCTTGATCAAAAAGTTCCTGCAATTAGTTCTTAGAAGAAAACCTATCCATAGAAGCGGAATTGCTGATGATTTTCGAAGTTAAGGCACCATGGCACATCGAAAAAATATAGTGGTTATCCAAGATCAGATAATTTTTTTCCATTTGTTGCATAATGTAATCAAAATAATGTGAAAGTCTATTAACGCAACGTTCGTAAAAATTTGCAGTTATATTGTAATGATGACAAACATTAGACGAATGATCAGGAAAACACGCCACCTACTGGGAAAAAATTGCAAAGCTAAAGTAAAAATTACCACCCATTAGCAGGGACCTTTACCACTACGCAAAATCATATGGTGGAAGCTACAGTGGATTACTTATCGGCTTGGATTAAAAGATCAAATTGATTAAATAAACACAAACAAACCAATGGATGCTTTGTGGAAAGCCAATATGCTCCAATTGGAGTGACGGAGAAATAAAAATTTTAATACAAAATGAAACAATAAATAACATAAAACAAAAAATTTAATTTTAAAGTATTTTATTAAGAACGCTTTGAGATCTCAAATCCTAAAAATTTAAATAAATTATAACATAATATTGTTATTTAATAATTTCATAAAAACAAAATGCTATTTGCCTGGCTTTGTTTTACAATTCTACTGCCGTTATTGGATTTTATTTAACAAAAACTAAAAACCATATAATTCCTTTCTCTTTCTTCCTCTCCCTTTTAACATTTGTGTGTTTCGCAACCCAACACAAATTCATCACCAGCTCTTTTGCTCTACGAGCAAGAAAAACTGTTTAAAAATTCAATTAAAATAAAAATGAATGAAATAAAATGTGTAAGAAAAGAGAGGAAGAGGAAGGAAAACATGGAATATGATAAAATGTCAGTCGATTCGTAACGTTCAATCTGAATTTAATTGCATTCCATCCCTTTTGACCTCTTTTAAAAGCCACTCATACAGACAAATGCACTCTCAAGCCTTTAACTGCATAAATTCATACTCAGCAGCATTAAAAAGAGGAGCACAGCACAACATGCATAAAAAAATAAAAGTGGAGAAGAAAAAATAAAGAGAAGAATATGAAAAATGTATTTAATTTACAACAAAATTGGTTAATTATGTTAAATGCATTACAAAGTATCCCCACAAAAATCAGCACCCAAACCAGACCGAATATATTCCACCCAACGAACCAACCAGGCAACCAACCAACTAGACTATCAAGCCAACACACAGCTCATAAGGCAGCCATACGAGTATACTCAACTGGCACTGCCATTACAGTCACGTTATAACGTGTGCATTGCATACGCCAACGTTACTTGGAGACAGGCAGTTATTGTAGAGAGAGATGAGATGAGATGAGATGCGAAGCGATGAGATAAGACAGCAGTCAACCACACAATTACGTATCTTTCATTGTGCAACACATATGCACTTATATGGCAGCATAATCATGTATATCTCTGCATGTGAGTGTGTGTGTCTTTTTATATGCCACACCACATTGGTGTCGCACCAGCATGTCATCCATAATTGTAAAGAGACATGGGAAATACAGGATTAAGGTGGGTGAGGGAGAGATTTAATTTAAGGAATAGCAGATAATAGAAGTGATTACTATTGAAGATCATGTACGACAAGTATGGCACAGTGTTCGAATATATAAATAAGTACAGTAAGCTTTAAATTGAAACAAATATGTACTTCTTAAGAAAAACTTTCCAACACTTAGTGCTTGTGAATTTTATTCAAAGCTAATATTGATTGTTTGAGTAAATTGTAAAGACTGGTAAGGAATAATATGGTTAAACTATGCTGGGCACTAGAGGGTGGCACGCATACAAATCAGGCAGCCCAGGTTCAAATCTTCAGCAGAGGACATGACTAAAAACTGTTATTGTAGTTTCAAGTGTTTCAACCACCCTCTAGACAAATCCATGTAAAAGAAGCCCCCTGACATTCCAGCTTACTTATGGCAGTGATGACAAACATCAGACGATTGATTAGGAGAAAACGTCACCTATGAAAAAAAATTACAGGTTGAGCAAGTATAAGGTTAGTAAGTAAATTAGCTGCCAATGAGCTGTCAACCTCTGACTTTCATTTAGTAAAAAG
Organism: Wohlfahrtia magnifica; assembly: GCA_023159175.1. NCBI lineage: Eukaryota > Metazoa > Arthropoda > Insecta > Diptera > Sarcophagidae > Wohlfahrtia > Wohlfahrtia magnifica. Next base: position 176,887 of record JAKWBJ010000045.1, read on the forward strand.
CTAGGAAATTTTAGCCCTGGAGCGATACACTCTTGAACAAAGAATTTTAATTGCGAAAATTAACTATCAAAATGGTGAAAATTTTATTGTATCACTTCGTAAAATTCGATCAGCTTTTCCTTGTAACCAAGCTCCTCCTGGGACCGCTGTAGCTCATGCTACTGTTTCTGACAACAGATCAAAACAATACGTTTGTAGTGACCGTATTGATGCAAACATAACCACTGTACAACAAAGTGTTGAGAATGAGCCTGGAACATCAGCATCACCAGAAGAAATTTGCGCAACATGTTGCATAAAGATCTTCATCTTAGCACTTATAAAGTTCAATGCGTTAAAGAAATAAAGCTAGCCGACCATTGTTTTGCATCGAACATTAGTGAATTGGCTGTTTGAAAATTTGAACGAAAGCAACAAATTTTTCAACAAAATCATCTTTAGTGATGAGGCTCATAAACAAACAAAATTGTCGTCTATGGGGTTCACAAAATCCACAAACAGTCCTCGAAAAAAACATTACATCCAAAGAAAATGACCGTATGGTGCGGTTTGAAGCCGAGCTATTAAAAGCCGTCACCGTTAATTTTCTGCGCTGCTAAACCATGATAATCAATTTTTTGTGGCCACAATTCGCTAATGTTGACATCAGTGAGCTTTGATTTCAGCAGGACGACGCCACAGTGTGGCTTGCCAGTCAAACAATTTAGTTATTGCATGAGAAATTTCCCAGTTGCATAATTTCTCGATTTGACGATGTCAATTAGCAGTCCCGTTCTTGCAGTTTAAAGCCGCTGGATTATATTCTTTGGGGTCATTTGAAAGACCGGGCTGACGTGAACAATCCACAAATAACTGATACTCTGAAGGATGAAATTCGACGCTACTTTAGTGAGATAAGCGAAGCTTTATTGCAAAATGTGGTGCAAAATTTTGTGAAAAGAGCGGACGTCTGCCTGGAATCATATTCCATTTTTAAATACCATATTTCTATGTTATATTGTTATGAATAAAACTGAATTTGTTTTTAAGCCAATTTACTTCCTAACCTCAAATTAGCCCACTCTTTGCAATGTTACGGTAAAACTAACACCATTACTTAGCAATGATCTTTAACACTAAGCAGTCGTGTGGAAACAAACTACAGTAGACTTATCGTCTACTACGATTGGAAATCAACTTAATTAAATTGAAACAAAGCATGCTTGGCGCAATGCTTTGCGGAAAGCCAATATGCTTCCTAGAGGAGGTTGGAGAAGGGAATTTGTACTCAGCACTTTTCAGAATCTCTGAATTTTTCTCATTTTTAAACCTAAGATAGCTAGGGAGTTATGATAAAATTTTACGTATGTACGGAACATATTTGTAGTGAACAGTTAATAGTCTCGGATGCCGAAATAACTCTAATAGAGTTTCAAAAAGCTTGTATGTATTTGGATAACATTTTAGTCTGGATATTTTTTATTACTTCACTTAGGTACTGAATAGAGCATTTAAAAGAACTAATTCTACTGTTCACCCTTTATTTGCCATCAACTCTCATACAAATCATCCACACTGTGTTACAAAGTAACTGCTATTAATACATCATCATCATCATCATCATCATCATCTTGTTCTGGTGTACTCGCATGTAATGCAGTATATCAGCAAAAAAGTATTTTCTTTTATTTTCTTCAACAATTCTTTTGCTTTTGTTTTATTAAACGAAAAAGAAAAAATGAGTGAAAAAGAAGAAAGAAAAGAAATATAAATAAAACTGAAGGTAAGTAAAATGTTTTTTAACACATTGGACTTTGTTTTCGCAAAACCTGGTCTGTATTCTACTGCTTGTAACGATGCGAAAAAAAAACAGAAAAAGAAGAAGAAAAATGGAAAATAAATAGAACAGCGAATGGAAATAACGTCAAAGAGGCAAAAAACATGGTTAGGCAGCCAGACAGACAGACAGACAAACTGACAAAGAGCAATAAACTACAACAGTCAACAGAAGACACACAGTATGTGAAAAGTGTTCCACTTACGTTTATTGCTGCAACATTAAGATATAAATTATTTTTCCTTTTCTCCCGCTTACTTTTTCGGGTTTTCGCTTTTACTGCCAGTGTGTGTTTGAAATTCAAAATTTGAAATTGCAAAACAAGCTGATGTCTGCAGAAAAACTTACAACCGAAAAATTCTCATTCACAGCATTCGAAACACAACAGAGACAAAAGCAAAGCAAGGCAAAGCCTAGCAACGAGTGGGGGCTGAATATAAAAGAGCGTTAAACTGTGAAATTCAAACATTTATGAACGAAATAGCAACAGTGGTAGCAGTTGCAGTCACATCACACAGTTGATGTGAAAAAGTTTCAGTTTTGTTTCAATTTCTTTCGTTGCTATTTTTTTGGCATAAACTTTACAGAAGATGAGCATGTGTGTGAGATAGTTTTGCTCATTTTTCAGACATAAAAGTAACGGAAAAATCTATTTTTTCCACCTATACAATACACCTATATGGACGTATACCGGGTGCAAAACTTTGTGTGTAAAAGCTAGTAAATTTGCGAGAAAACATACTTTGAACCTTTTTAAAACGTTAGAGTTTTTTTTAATTGCGTCAAAATAAAACAAACATCACGTTGTTGTTGTTTTACAGTTTGTATTTCCTCACTTTATTTTTATACAGTTTATCTTCTTACAGCAACGAAAGATATTTACGCCTAAACGCGACTTTAATCTATGACTACCAAACGATAAACTTTTTTAAATTATTTTTTGTGCCTAAAAAAATATCTGTACATTCTCTTCACATGTGCTTTCGTGGGTGTCTCATTAACGACTAAAGCAAGAGCGTAAGAATACGTGTGAATTGTCTATGAACAATTGTTCTATAGAATGAACACCATTGATCTACTCTCACATTTTTACCTGTCACTAATGTTGGTGCTGCCATCTGCCGTTAACTAGAAACACAGCAATCTGTATATTTAGTGTAGTAATGGTTTGCAGAAATTCTTTTGCTGCTCATCATTGACTCTTACCTTTTCCTTAACTTTTCCGTTTTATGTTATTTTTTTACAAGACTTGGCGCTGTCTGAAACTTCCGATAATATTTTATATTTGAAGTTCCTCTTTCTTTTCTCCCCAGAGCTAGGAGAAGGGTCAAGGGGCTTCTTGGACGGATTACTTAGAGGCTGTTAAAGTCTCATTGACACTTGAGGTATTATGTCAGATCGACTTTGCTTCGCTTTATCGGACAAATTGTTAATTTTACATGAGTTTTATGTCATGACGCAGTGTTCTGGTAATGCCAAAAGTGACCTCTGTTATTGTAAAAATTTTAGGGCAATCTTTTATCCTAAAGTATACTGGACGGTGTTTAGAATACAGTGATTCGTAATCACGCTAGTGCAATGATTCGTTTCACACCGTACACCTTGTTTGAAAAACAGAGTGAATTTTGGTAACAAATGATGATGATTGGTGAGGTCCGCATTTAGAAAAATATATAAAATTCTTGCAATAGCTATGAAAAATCGCTTTATGACCCCAAGTGGTTGAATGTTTAGGCCTCTGTTGAAGCCAATACTATCCATGATCTATTTTATGTGCAGAAATCGAGAAATTTTTAATACAAAGCTCCTGGAGATTTATCACATCCAAAATTCATTCCGTCACTCCTCTAGGAAGCATATTGGCTTTCCACAAAGCATGCATTACTTTGCTTCAGTATCATTTATCAAACAGATTTTCAAATTAAGTAGATAATTAATCTACTCTAGCTTGTCTCTATATGATTGTGTGTAGTGGTGAAGATTCTTGCTAAGTGGTGGTGGGGATCTTTACTTCACATTGTAATTTTTTCCAAGAAGGTGTTGCTTTCTCCTGTTCATTCGTTTGCTGTTTGTCAAAAGCAATTTCAGCTACAAATATGATTGATGTGCCACTCTGAGATAGTGGGCGATGAAGGGACTAAAAATTTCGCTCTAAGAGGCAGGAAACCTGGATAAAGCAAAATTGCTGAAGGTGACTAAGGCAAGCTTGACGCAGTTAGCTAGAGTGTATTATGTAGTGGTCCTCTGGTCGAATAGGACAGTATGCAAGGACTCAAATATCCTATGAAGAATCACGATGGCAATAGGATGATTGGGCCGCTTAGATTGAGTAAACTCAAGTCAATAAAAGTAGTGAGTTTGCACCATTCCTCTAGGGTGCATATTGGCTTTCTACAAAGTATGCATTACTTCGCTTTGGTATCAGTAATCAGGTTTCATTTTCAAGCCAAGAAGATGATTAATCTTAGCTAGCTCGTCTCTGTATAATTGTGTGTAGTGTTGAAGATCCTTGTTAAGTGGTAGTGGGGATCTTTACTTCGCATCGTAGTTTCGCCTGTTCATTCGGTTGATGTTTGTTAAAAGCAATTTCAGCTACAAATATGATCGATGTGCCACTCTGAGATAGTGGGCGAGGAACTGACTAAAAATTTTGCTCTTAGAGGCTGGAAACCTGGATAAAGCAGTTATCTAGAGTGTATTATGTAGTGGTCCTTTGGTCGAATAAAACAGTATGCAAAGGCTCAAATATCCCATGAAGAATCACGATGGCAATAGGAAGATTGGCCCGCTCAGATTGAGTAGGCTCAATTCAATAAAATTGGGGAGTTTGTAAAGACACTCTGGATTGGAATACAGCTGCGTATGATGGGCTGTGTTGAATCTGATGAGTGATGGCTATTGAGCAAAGAATTAGGGAGGAGAAGTAAGGCGTCAACAAGTACCAGATGTAAATTCTTCTGAATAAATTTGGTTTTATGATACCACGAAACCATATTATTCTTAATGAATACAGATTTCTTTTAAGGAGTAAGTCCCTTTGATTTGCTACAGCATGTCTGCACCTAAACTAACCCAAAACATGTTATACTTAAAAACGTTTATGCAGATCACCGATCATGCAATCGAAGAGCTCAAGAAATTAAAAAAAAAATTAAAGAAAAACCTCAGCAAAACGAGTAGCATTTACCAAATGAATTTTTTTAAGTTTTTCAGCATTCACATGTGGAAATAAAATATGACACACCATGTATGCCAAAAATGGGATTTGGGGTTCTTTTTTTGTGTTAAAAAGATGGAAAAATTGTTTGAGTTTTTTTTCTTTTCCTCTTTTGTAATATGCATTTAAATGATGCATTACTTTACATCTCTCATACCTTAAAAAAGATATTCACACATTTACATTCCGTTTCGCAACTTTGTCAATTTCATTACGAATAAATTTTATTTTAAGAATTTCTTTTTTTTTCTTTGTTCTTTTTAAATAAATTTAACTTATGGCATCAGTAATGAGATAAATTATTTTGTAAAGTAAATTGAAACACATTCTCCATGTAATCAAACTTACAAATTAAAAAAAAATTTTTGATTTTAAACTCAGCTCAGCTTAAATTTTTATATCTTTAAAGCTAAAGTTGAACGATGACAGCCGTTGCTGTTTGAGAGAGTCAAGATGCAAATCCGTAAATTAGAACTCGCTGAAAATCGAATCCCTCTAAAATTCGCACCAATATTTTTAAACATTTTTTTATTTAGAACCGTTAGTTCTAATTATAGAGCGAAGATTTTTCCCTACAGCTTTTATTTGGCTTCAACAGAGAAAAAAGAGGGGAATCCCATGTTACTTGTTTAATTTTTATTTTCGGTACATTTTTCTTCATTGATGTATGAAATTTGAAACGCGTAGTCATATTTCCGCAGTGTTTAAGTGAAACATGGCAGAAGTATATATAAAGTTTTTTTTTTTTTTTTTTTTTTTTTTTTTTTTTTTTTTTTTTGTAAACGTCAAAATGTGGTTAGAGCGCACGCATAACAACACACGACCAAGGTTCGAGCCTCAGTTTAGGACATGACAAAGAAAAAATTTAATTATGGTTTCAAATGTTTAATAATAAAAAAAGGCTTCAACTTCTTCCCTCCAGACAACTCCATCTAAAAAAAAAAAAAAATTAAGAAAAAAGCCTCCGTGACCCTTCTCACATACCTCTGGCGATGACGACAAACATCAGACGAATGATCAAGAAAAACACGTCACATACTGGGAAGAACTTACAATGCTAAAGTAAAAATCACCACCAATTAGCAGGGATCTTCACCACTACACAAAAAAAGAATCATATGGAGGAAGCTACAGCGGATTATTCATCCATCTACTTAGCTTGATATATCAAATTGATTAAAGAAACTGAAGCAATAGAAGCTTTGTGGAAAGCCAATATGCTCCCTAGAGGAGTGACGGAGAAAAAAATCTTTAGAAACGGAGGTAAAGATATTTTGGAATAGATCGATAAAAGCATTCTGTGAAATCGTTTAGCTCTCGATTTCAACATTACGAAATCTGCCATTAGCTATACGAGAGCGGATTGATATTTTTTCAAAAACCATTCATTTCTCAACATAGTCTCCTTTTAGCTTAATACACTTAGTAAGACGATTTTCCAACTTTTTTATACCATCTGAATAATACGGTTTTGGAAACTCCTCAAAATACGCATTAGTTTCGGTAATCACTTCTTCGTTTGAGATGAATCTTTTTCCCGCGAGCCATTTTTTCAAGTTTGGAAACAGGAAAAAGTCACTAGGGGCTAAATCTGGACTATAAGGTGGATGATCAACCAATTCGAAGTGGATTTCTCGTAGTTTTAGCATCGTACCTAATGCTGTGTGAACCGGTGCGTTGTCTTGAAGAAAGAGCACTTTGTTTTGTTTAAATGTGGTCGTTTTTCCTTGATTGCATCAATCAATTGATCCAATAATGCACGATAATAGTGTAAACAGCAGGTATAGCTGTTCTTGCAGCTTTTGTTTATTTATTTTAGTGATGTAATAAACGCTGTGGTGTCCAACCATATTTTCGTAACAGTATGTATTCTAAAGGGTTCGCCAAATAAATATTTTTTTTTGAAAATGCTATAGAAAAAACTACTGAATATTTTCGCAGGCTTCTTTTTTTATTTGAAAGTACAATCCTTCCGGTTAATAACCGAAAATAATTTCATTCAAATATCTACTTCAGCTAGCCAAGCAATAGCCTACACGAGCGGTCCAATTTTTAAGCACATTATCGATTGTGTGCAGCTGTATTTCACCAATAGCTACACAAATATTATTCTTTAAAGTGTCAATTGTCTCTGCCTTGTTGGTGTAACATTTATCTTTGACGGCACCCCACAAATAATAGTTCAACGGTGTCAAATCGCAGCTCCGAGGTGGCCATACGACATCAGCTCTGCAGCGGATAATGCGATCTTCAAATACAGGGCGCAAAACATCGAGTGTAGCTTCGGCTCTGTGGCACGTAGCGCCGTCCTGTTGAAACAAAATGTTGCTAATATTCTCCTCTTCAACTTTTGTGAACAGAAATTCGTTCAACATGGCCCGATAACGATCGCCATTGACTTTAACGGCCACTCCTTGCTCATTTACGAAGAAAAATGGCCCAATTATGCCTCTGGACCAAAATCCGGTGTATCAGCTTTTCAATGTATGCATGCGGGTTTTCTGTGCCCCAAATGCGACAATTTTGCTTGTTTATATACCCGCCAAGATCAAAATGAACCAGCGTTGTTCAAGCGTATACACAATCATATTCGTTAGCGGAAGGATAAAACTAATTATCTGTCAGATCAGACATGAGCTAAGTGTTACCATTCACGAAATAAGCACTAGTTGAAAAAAAACGATAGATGGCGGACCCTTTAGTTTGGATATTTTGCTGTCTTCTGCTTGCATGCCTGCGTTAAATATCAGTTGGTTTTTTTAGCAACTTTGTATGTTACTCTTAAACATATTTTGTTTGGCCAATAATTTACCCACGAAACACATCTGTATATAAACCGATGTTTTAAAAAAATAAGGCCCACCTTCTGGCTGACTACGGTCACCAACGAATCTCTATGGTCGTTTATTAAGCAACAGACAATAGTTTCAGAAAAACGACGCTGAAAATTGTTGAGAATTCGCCACACTCTAAGGCAGCCTCATGATGTTATCACGCACACAGCACTTGACTAGACTTCGCATGGTAGTAGCAAAAGAGGCAGATCGACAAGCACGTGGAGATTTCTGGTGGATGCAAAAGCACAAGAATTTGCCTATACATTAGCTACGGCTAAGATCAAATGGAATGAATTTGTAACAATTGTATGTTTCTCCTCGAAACAATGGGAGGATATACATATGATACATTTATTATTGTAATTGAAATTTATTTTAATTTAACGTAATTAATTAAAATTTATTATTTTGATTTTAAGCCAACAATTTAAGCAACAAACAAAAAAATTACAAAAAATTACTCCTCAATGAAGTTACAAAAGCATTTCTGCTTATCTGTTGAAATGTCATTCTGCTAAAATGTTTGCGCGTCAGTTGTTTGTGATTTAAGTTCACTGACTTATCTTACATTTTAATTTCCCTTTTATGTTATTTTCTTTTCGTCCGTAATGCCTTTACTTTATGTAATATTTCCCATAAAAGGCAAACAAAAAATGGTGCAGAGGAAAAAAGCTCATGTCATCAAAAATTACATGACAAGCATTTATAGAATGTTTGTGCAGTTTTTTTCGCATTTTAGTTGGAGGCGTAGTAGCTCTCATGTCATGACAGCATTTTAATTAGAAGACAGTTTTTTTTTAATTAAATGGCCTAAATATTATTGCATATAAAAACGTATATATGAATATATCAAAGGATAGGATTAATACTCTTACAAATCAAGTAGTAGTTTTATGAGCATTGCCAAGAAAACTTAAAGTGATGGATGAAAATTTATATAAAAGTTGGTCCGACCTGAAGGCATGATGTTAATTTTAAATAAAACAAAAATTCTTTAGAGAATTATCTTAATATTTTTTATTATGGTAGAAGGATCTATGGCAATTATATGTCAACTAAAATATTGGCTGAATGCTTGCCACGGTTTCCATCGATCCATATTTTCAATAACTCTGAGACGTAATTGAGGTAAATGTAGTTAACCTACCGAATTATCTCATACTTTAGCTCTTGAATTATTCTTGGCTTATTGACGTAAAGTTTTTCTTCTAAATATAACCAGAGAAAGCAGTCCATATGATATGATTTCGCGCAGAATAGCCATTGTTTCGTTGGCTGTGTGGCAAATGCCTTATTTTCTCAATTTCCGGCCACACGAAGTCCGTTAACATCTCACGGTGGCGAACACCTTTCGCACTGCTTGGCCGACCTTATTTTCGAGAAAGTACAGCCCGATGACACCGCTAGCCAATAAACCACACCAAACACTAACTCTTTGTGGATGCATCGGCTTTGCAACAAACACTCGTGGATTTTCATTTGACCAAATGTAGCAATTCTGCTTGTTAATGAATCCTCGAAGCTAAAAATGATTTTTTTTGTAACGTCACCATTTACTTATGTCTGTTCATTTAAACATTCGGCGTATTGATGACGCTCGAAATGGTCAGTAGGCTTCAGCTTTTGAGTCATTTGAGTCCATATCTTCATTTAAAATTCGCCTCAGTGGTGTTCGTAAGATGTTTAATTGTTTGGCAAGTAAACGAGTCGAGGTTAACTTCTCTTCTGTCACACTATGACAAACAACAGCAAAGTTTTGCGCAGAACGAACTGGGCGAGTAAGCACGGGGATATCCACATTTCATACAGATCCGGTTTGCTGAAATTTACCCACAATTTACCACAATTTTTAAGCATTTAATGTTTTTTTTTCAATAAAATTAATTTCTTATTATTTAATACTCATACGCACTGTAGTACACAAATTCCTTTTAATTATCTCCCTAAAGTATGTTGTATTATATGCACTTTTAATAAAGTCACGAATTAAAAATCATTCATACGCTCAGTATTTGTTGACTGCCAGCAAATTCATAAGCAAAACCAAAAAGCCATCTTAGTTTCTTTAAATATACATCTGTGCGTATGAGTTATATTTAATATTTTTTGAAAATATAACTTATACGTCTTGTTAAACTTGAAACTTTAAATTTAATGAATTTTATTTTTTTTTTTTTAGGAAATCAAATTAAAAATATTAAAAATAATACCGCATTGCATTTAGTACAAAATATATGTTATGTTTTAATAGCTGTACCAAAACTTAGTTAAAGTCTCTGACGTACTAAAGCTAAAGAATACTTAACTAGGTTTGCACAAATAATTAAGTGTTTTAAGGGTTTAATCCTGGACAAAAAATTTTTAGAACAAACTAGGTGAACTCAGCATAAATGTATCAGGGGCAGTGTTGCCACAACTTCGATTTTTTTTGAAAACAAAGTTAAAAAAATAACCAAAATTTGAATTCATAATTAAAATATATTTTATATGTGGAATTTATAGAAGTTTTGACTGAATATAGACTGGTAAAAAAAAAATTGGTACAACAATTGATGAGCCATATTCTGCTATTTGTTCTAAATCTTTTAACGACGTATTAACAAACTTCTCACAATAGAAAATATTGTGCGTTCATGTGTTTACTTTAGAGGTTTTAAAATTTATTTGTGGATAATTTTAGTTAAACAGCCTTTACTTTAAGAGATATCTTAATGAATCGGTAAATACCCGAACCAAACAAAAGCGTTGAAATGTGTGTGATATCAGGTAGCCACTGATCAACGAAGTTTTCTTGCTTTGATTTTTTGCTAAAGCTGACTAAAGTGTGCTTCAATATGATAAGGTCACTTTAATATTTGCTCAATTTATCCAAACTATAAAATGTTACATATGGTCACCTTATTCAAAAAAATTCTACGCTCAAATAAGTGAATAATAAGCCGGTTTTGCTCTAAGAGATGTACCCCTGTATTATGTTTATTTAAATTTATGTAAATAAGTGCAAAATTCAAAGCTTCAAAATGATAAGGTCAGTGATTAATAAGAGGTATGCAATTGTCATTTTTTTTTTTAATAATTTACAATTTAAATAATAGCTGAGCGGTATGGGTCGAGGGAAGACTTTGTCACCTTATGAACAAACACAAGTTGTGGCACTTCATGAGCAGGGATTGAGTAGCAGACTGTTCGGCACTTTCAAAGATTATGAGAGTATGGTGAATTATCACCTTGTGAAATATTTGGAATCTAACAGTTTGCTAAGCGATTGTCAATACAGCTTCTGTAAGGGCCATTCAACTGGCGACATGCTGGCGGTACTCTCCAAGAGGTGGAATAAATACATTCATGGTTTTGGTGAAAGCAACGTAGTGACACTAGGCATTTCCAAGCCATTTGATAGAGCTTGGCATGAGGCGCTACTATCGAAACTTACGGCTTTTGGTGTCGGTAGCCATTTCTCTTGATTTATATCGAGCTTTATCAGAGATCGCTCCATGAGAGTGGTTTTAGATGTGATCTCATCCGACGAGCTAACGATAAATTGAGGGGTACCTTAAGGCTCTTTCCCAGACGACAGCAACATTTGTCATTCATATACTTTTCATCGTAGGTCGAGCCTTTGGAGATTGGGGCGAAAAGGCGAAATATGAATGACACACTCACTAGTGACACCGAGTGGGGTTCGTGCGATTCGGATCGATTTTAACACGCGCAAGACCCAATGTTGTTTTCTAACACAGACGTTCTGGTGTGGTGTCGTCTGTGTCTATGGGTAATGTAGATATTGAGGAGTCAGATGCTTTTGATATTCTGGGCATGAGGATATATTGTAATGTATGTTGGAACGATCACATTTTCAATGTGTCGAAAGAAGCATTCAAGTGCCTCGGCTTTTTAAGACGGTGTAAGAAATACTGCACTCCATCTGATCTTCTCAATATTTACAAGACCTATATCCGACCCAAAATGGAATACTATTCGCTGTATGTGGCGGTGCTTCAAAGTCTATTTTGTGGCTTCTCGACCGAGTACAGGAGAGGGCGAAGATGGTTATTAATTATCCATTCCGTAGACCATCGTCGCAATGTGGCGTTTGTTTCATTCTTCTATCGATACTATAACGAAATGTGTTTTAACGAAATAAAGAATTTGATTCTGCATAATCATATATTTTCACGTTGTACCTGTTTTTCCCGTAGAGCACATCCCTTTGTAGTTGATTGTCCGAATAAGCGCGCAACGAATTATAGAGATAATTCTTAGCACCGTTTGTTTGTGGATCGATCTTCTTGAGAAAGACTTTCCTGTCACGATATGGATGGATGCAAATCAAATGTCCATAAACACTACTCCCTCCGTCCTCCTTTCTACAATCTATTTTTCTAGTTCCAGCACAATGCACTGCATAAGTAGGGGTCATCCCCTGAGTGCTGGCCTTAAGATGAAAAAATAAATAAATACGTCAAAAAAGAAAATTGCCGTATTTGGTTTAAAGAGTAGACAGAAGCAGAGCAAGAACTGCCAATATATTTCGAATAATGTAGTGCTTGCTGTGGATTAGGGGCCAGCTTACTTTTCCAAAAACGACGAAGGCAGGAACATTACTGTGAATAGTGGCTCTACCGTGCTGACAAATTTTATTTTTTTTTTGCCTAAAATATAGGAGCTAAACTTGCCTGACATGAGTTTTCAACAAGATGATGCCACATGCCACACAATACAGCACGCGAAACAAAGACCCAATTGAGAGGCAAGTTCGCGTTTGTGGCTGGTCAATTGGTCGCCTAGATCGTGCTGTTTAACATCTTTAGATTATTTTTTGTGGGACTATTTATAGGGGCCAGCCTGCAACGCTTGACTGACTCACTGGGAACAAATATTGAAAAATTTATTGGCGAGATATTTACCGATATTTTGGAGAGAGTAAGCCAATTGGACCCAGCGTATAAACCATGTCATGATAACATCTTTATATATTGAATTATAAAGATTGTTCTATCGACTCAAATAAAGATTTCATACCGAATCTTTATACAAGAGCTGTTTGAGTGACATAAAGTCGAAGTAAGTTTTTTGACCGAATCATTAAAGTTGTCCCTGTTTAGTATTTTTATCGACTTAATCTGATTTTATTTTAACTTTTTCTGTCCTCCTGACTTTAGTGACTTACTTCTCTAATTTGAAATCATAAAAGAGTTCTTTAAACTTAAAGCATTTATGGCTTTAAGCCAAATAAAGTAGAAATAATATGTGGATATTATATCAACATACTGTGCCAAAAAATGACATCTAATACCATAAGTGAGAAGAGGTCTCTGCTCTTTCACCACTGCTACTATGACTGCTCTATCATGTGCTGCACTTTTTATGGGGAGAAAAAACAATTTCTCTTCATATCCCATCATCATCAGCAGAAAGTTGTCTGATGAATATTTCGTGGTGTTGCTTGAAATGCAATAGAATGAATTTATTCGTTTTGCCTTGGCAAACAGCTTGTCTTACGAGCTTTTTTTTAATACCCTTTTCCCACCTCGTAACATCTTATAGTTTCTCAAGTCATTGTATTTTTTTATTAAACAAAAATACATTCATACGAGTATATGCTGCGGATGTGTAGATTACTTGTATTTTTATTTTAACAGTCAAGTTTAGTTTGCGTCTTAAAATGCTGAATGAACGATAATTTAATTTTATAGTTTTCTTTCTTAGGATTTATTTCCTCAAAAAATATTTGTGCAAAAGTAATCACTTTTATTGGACATCACGTCTAAGTGTGTAAAGTTTTGTTACGTTTCCCCTTCTCAAACTCTTTTCGTTTTTAAGGCTTAAAGGTTTGGAAATATTGCAAGAAATTAATTTCGAGTTACGCGTACTTTCAAACACACTGCACACGAATTAGACGTTGTTGCGATAAAAGGTGGTGTTAATGGGAAGCGATAACATAGTTATTTTAATGAATTTTCCGAAGATAAACCAAAAACAAAAGAGAATTCAGTACAAAAAAGTAAAAGAAATCGTAAAATAAAACAAGTTTCACTCTCTATAACAGCCATGCACATTTCACAGAATTTTTCAATTTAGACGTATTCTTACACTCTTGCTTTTAGTCGTCAAAGAAACAGCGATGAGTGAACCTGCGTGCGGGTGTATGGTGACGTTTTTTTATCTTCTTTTTTTTTCTTTTTTAATCAAAATTACTTCATTCCGATACTAATGATGCTAATTTTCCATTCAACTTAATTCTCACAGAACATTTTTCATGTTCTTCATAACACAACTACATTTTTACTTTTGAACACTACTGCTCTAATTGCCATAATTTTTTTGGAAAAACAGAAAATTTTAGAGAAAAAAACTGAATGAAAAGTTGAATTCTCTGCACCTGACTCGATCTTTACCTGGTTCCATATCGTGTTACGAGAGGAGCATTCATTTGTCACCATACGCACCTATGTATTACGAAGTCTGTAGCCCTGCGAATTCCAGTACAGCGTTTTTCTCGCCATGTCACTAGATAGCGCATACGGATTTCATATTCAATTGGGGTACGTTTAGCTAACGACAGTAATTAAATATTTGTGAACCGATTCGACCAAAAGATGCGAAGAATTTACTTCAAGCACTTAGTGTGAAAGGTTGGCAGCATTTTTTGGAAATTTTGAGTGGTGCTCTAAGTGGTACAACTATACAGAAGTATTGATTTGACACGGCTAACAAAGTTCTTCAGTTTTGTATTAGTCGACCCGTTGTTTGAACGCCACATGCTGTGCAGACATTAAATTGTATTATATGCTTTGCTTTTTCGGATCGCAATATACTTATTATAACCATCCTCTTTACTAAAAAACCTGCCAAGATATGAGAAAACATTAATATCCTGGGCTGTCTGCCTCTCAAGTGTGAGTGGTGAGTTGTCACCAATGGCAACACGCATTAATTTGGTTTTTTCTGCGTTAATTTTCTACTCAAATTTTTTGGTATTTTCGGATTGGATGTGGAGTATCCCCTGAATATTCTCAAAACAAACAAATATGATCTGCTTAGTCTATATCATACATAAGTTCTCTTCTGTCTCAGCGAACGCCATAAGGTGTCTCCGCGTTTGTCTTCTAGACTACACAGTTCAATGGTGGTAAAAATAGTTGTTATACTCCTGTACCTGTTTCGAAAAGTTCCTCTATATTGTACTCAACTCTTTGCATCCATATTATTAAGTTTTAACCTTTTTAAAACGCTTGAGTTCGTTTGTATTTCGCTAAAATAAAATAAAACTCTACTTTGTTGTTGTTTTTGCGATCTTTATTAATTTCACTGCAACTTTTATTCACTGTGTCTTAATACAGCAAATTCGCTTATAAAGGGTCCGCCATCTAACGTTTTTTTTTCAACTAGTGCTTATTTCATGAATGATAACATTTAGCTTATGTCTGATAATTAGTTTTATCCTTCCGCTGAATGAATATGGTTGTGTATACGCTTCGCTAAGTGGGCTTGCGATCGACTTACAGAAGATGCCGATTTTGTCAAAGAAATCATATTTTCAGATGAAGTTCATTTTGATCTTGGCTGGCATGTAAACAAGCAAAATTGTCGCATTTGGGGCACAGAAAACCCGAACGCATACATTGAAAAGCCGATACACCAAAGACGAGTCACTGTTTGGTGCGGATTTTGGTCCAGAGGCATAATTGGGCCATTTTTCTTTGAAAATGAGCAAGGAGTGGTCATTACAGTCAATGGCGATCGTTATCGGGCCATGTTGAACGAATTTTTGTTCACAAAAATTAAAGAGGAGGATATTAGCAACATTTGATTTCAGTAGGACGGCGCTACGTGCCACAGAGCTGAAGCTACACTCGATGTTTTGCGCCCTGTTTTTGAAGATCACATTATCAACCGCAGAGCTGATATCGTTTGGCCACCTCGGAGCTGTGATTTGATACCGTTGGACTATTATTTGTGGGGTGCCGTCAAAGATAAGTATTACGCCAACAAGCCAGAGACAATTGACGCTTTAAAGGACAATATTCGTGCAGCCATTGCTGAAATACAGCTGCACACAATCGATAATGTGCTTAAAAATTGGACCGGTTGTGTAGGCGTCCAACCTTAGTTTCGTAAGAATGTTTTTTAGTGTAAATTTTAGTGGATATACCACCTTCATCAAACATTCCCCGGAATAACTCCCGTGTGGAGGTCCCATCGTTCCGATTTGAGTTTATTGTTTATTTTTTGTTAAGTTGCTACATCTGTGGTTGATATTGCCGTTAAATCTTAGCGTCATGGCATGACATTTGCTTAAGCTAAGTAGCCAAGAGTACATCAATCTCTATATGTTGAGAATTTTAGAAATGTATTTCAGTTCGCACAAGGCACTTGTATCAAATTTTGCATAAAAAACGGATTTAATGGTACGCGAACGTTGGAAATGTTGAAAAGTGTTTCATCAACGATTCTTTAAAGAAAACGGTCGTTTTCCAGTGCCACGAGCGGTTCAAAAGTGGTCCTGAGTCAATCGAAGCTGAAGAACGCAGTGGCAGACCATCGACCTCGAAAACGGACGAAAACATTGATAAAGTAAAAGAAATGTTAGTCAATAACCGCAAATTAACCCTCAAATCATCCGTTCAAGATAGTTTGGTTACTGATTTGTGTTTCCACCATGTAGCAGCAGAGTTGGTGCTAAAAGATCTCAATTTCATGCAAAAAAGAGACCGTACTGAGGTCGCAAAAGACATAATTTGCGAGGTTGAATCCGTTCCCACTTTCATCAAATGGATCATAAGTGGAGACAAGACGTGTGTTTATTAGTACGACATGCAATCCAGACAAGTGAAACAAGTGAATTGCGTTAACCCAATGAGCCGAGACCAAAAAAAGAAGACAATGCTCTCGGTTTTCATAAATTACAACGGTGACACTAAACATAGAGAATATTAGTTGGGCGTTGTGAGACGTTTGCGTGAAGGAATTCGCCGAAAGAGACCAGAATTGTGGGCAGAAATCATGTGGATTTTGCACCATGATAACGCACCGACCTACAGTGCCATCATTATTCGAAATTTGTTGACGAAAAATGAAACCAATACCATCTAACAGCTACCGAATTTAGCTGATTTGGCTTCCTGCGCCTTCTTTCTCTTCGATCGAGCTAAAAAACTATTACGGAGAAGGTGTTTCAGCAGCCGTTTCTAAAATTGTAAAAAATCGCTAACACATATAGAGATTGATGTGCCTAGGCTACGTAGCTTTTGCCAATGTCAAGCTGTGACGCTAAGATTTAGAGGGAATATCAACAACAGATGTACCAACTTAACAAAAGCAAGAAGAAATCAAACTGAAATGTTGGGTTTGTCACAAGGGAGTTATTGCAAGAACTTTTTGATCAAGGCGATACTTTGGAAATGTTACAGATAGAAGTCAATAAAAGCTTTCTTCAACCACCACAATGACGATTCCACTGAGGCAAGTCATATAGCCAATGCCTACGGTAAGAGCCAACTCGTCTATCAATTTCATATCCAAGCAAGGGACGCCTCAGGAGAAAATCCCTATAATGCCATAAGGCCAAGTATAGCCATAACAGAGGGCTGTCAAGATAGTAGTCAAGATGCTTCCTTAGTGGCCAATATTTCCGCCCGAATTCGCATACTAGAGTACTTCCTATCATGGAATTTTTAATATTGTCAAAGGCTTTGTCGAAGTCGTTGAAACTTAGTTATAACGGTGGCCTTTATTTATACAACTGCTCCGTCATTATTTGAAGAATATTTATTTGGTCGATGCAGGACTTGCTATAAATAAAACCTGCTTATTTATTACAGCTACTTTTGCTTAACTAATATTCCTAAGAAAAACTGGTTTTGTTCAAGGCCTCAACTTTTGATGGAAAACTTACAAGAGTGCGCAAAAGATCTTTAAATTCAGAAACCTGTAAATGTTTCCTTTGTTTGCTTAATGTGCTCAAAATTAATTTTACACTGTATGTCTTTAAAAAGCTTTAGAAAATATATTCTTTTTTTTCTTTTTATTAAAAAAAATGCTTCAAAAATTCATAAATTTTAATAACAATATTTGCCTTAAGCCTGAACAAATTTTGTTTTAACATTTTTGCTTAAAATGTAAAGCAAATATTTGCTTTAAAATTTCTTTTTTATTAAGCAGCACATTTTAATAAAATATCATATTTACAAGTATGTATGTATGTATGTATGTATGTATATATGCATAATATAATAAAATTGATATAAAATTTAAAATTTTAATGACTTAACATAAAAGGCAAATGCCTTTGGCTTAAAGGTATTTCCTTATGCTTAATTAATGCCAGCATATTAATGAATTTATTCTCTCTTAAGTGTGTAAAGTAAATGCCTCATAGATTATTCGAAATATCGTAGAAAACAAAAGAAAATATTTGTGCAAAATTATTATTTATCAGGAGTATTTTGTATTATTAAATGAATAATTTACACCCTGATTTGGTAAATGAATATCAATTAACCATTGACTTAAGGGTGTATTTATATAAGAATTTCTGTGTAAATATCTTAACACAAAAAAGACGGCATAATTTACATGCCTAGAAAGACAGACCTACAAGAATTTGGAATAAGTTTTAGTACCGAAATATTTCTAAATTCGAATTTAAAAAAATATCAATATTTTAAGAAAATGAATTGGAACAATCAGATACGTTTTATAGGGTCCGCGTTCTAACTTCTTTTTTTCAACTATTGCTTGGTAACACTTAGCTCATGTCTGATTTGACAGATAATTAATTTTATCCTTCCGCTGAACGAATATGGTTGTGTATACGCTTTTTTCGCTTCGCTAAGTTGGTCTGCGATTGACTTACAGAAGATGCCGATTTTGCCAAAAAAAAATCATCTTTTCAGATGAAACTCATTTTGATCTTGGCGAGTATGTAAACAAGCAAAATTGTCGCATTTGGGGCACAAAAAACCCGCACGCATACATTGAAATGTCGATAAACCCAAGACGTGTCACCTTTTGATGCGGATTTTGGTCCAGAGACATAATTGGGCCATTTTTGTTCGAAAATAAGCAAGGAGTGGCCGTTGCAGTCAATGGCGATCGTTATCGAGCCATGTTGAATGAATTTTTGTTCACAAAAATTGAAGAGGATGATATTGGCAACATTTGGTATCAACAGGACGGCGCTACGTGCCACACAGCCGAAGCTACACTCAATGTTTTGGCGGACCCTATACAATGTGGTATCAAAAAGTTTCCGGAATAACCTCCAAGTGGCGGCCCCATCGTTCGGATTTGCGCTTGTAGTTGTTATTCTTGTTATTAGCTTATAAATGCATGAAGGTCCTAAAAACCACTTTTACCCCTAACTCGAGATTTTGGAGGTATTTTGAAAATTCCAGAAACATATCCCTGTTCTACTCGACATCGCCTATCAGAAAAGCAATGTTATTTTCCAGGTATTTCAATTTCGATCACTTTTATCGCACTGTGTTTTCTTAACCAACAGCACTTGTACATCAAAACGTTATGTGTAGATTTATGCCAAAAACTGTCAAACTTTATTATGGTGTTGCCAGATTTAGTTATTGGCATTAGTATTTCCAGTTCCCGAGACTTAACTAGTACCCCTTGTATGTGCATACTTTTATACTTTTTTAAATACGAGGGCGGATTGACATTGAAGCTACCTAGCGCTAGATGGCAGCACAAGCACAAAACCTTTTTCTTTCTTAGAAATTACAATCTGCCAAACGTCAGCTGTTAAAATTTTAGCCAAATTCATCGATTAGTTTATTTGTTGTAATCGTTGAAGTAAGCAACTTTTGTGTTTCTTGGAAAATGGAAAAGAGTGAATTTCGTGTAGTGATTAAACCCTATTATTTGCAAAGCAAAACGGCGAAAGAGACAAAAGAAAAGCTTGATAAACATTACGGCGAATCTGCTGAGTCAGATTATATGGCAAAATATTTAATTTGTGAATTTAAACGGGGCCGCACAAGCACTGCAACAATACCATCAACAGGAAGGCCAAAAGAAGTGGTTACTGAAGAAAATATCAGGAAAATCCTCGATAACATTATGAATGATCACTGGGTCAAAATACGTGAGAATTCTGAAATGGTCGACATACGAGTATCATATGAACGTGTGTTCAACAGTTTCCATGAACATTTGCATATGAAAACTCTATCGGCAATATGGGTGCCGCATTTGCTCAGTGTTGAACAAAAACGAGATTTTGTTGAACAAAAACACTTTAGAGCGGTGTTTGGACATAATAAAGCATAAAACTACTGATTTTTGGCGTAGATTAATAACTATTGATGAAACGTGGGCCCACCATTACACACCTGAAACAAAAAATCAATCGAAACAATGGCTGGAAGCTGGTGGAAGTGCTCCGAAGAAGGGAAGAGAGCGAAATCGGCTGGCAAGGTTATGGCCACTGTATTTTGGGATGCACACGGAATATTGCTCATCGATTATCTTGAAAAGGGTTGCACAATCACAGGAGAGTATTATCGTGCATTTTGGGATCAATTGGTTGATGCAATCAAGGAAAAACTACCACATTTAAACAAGAAAATAGTGCTCTTTCTTCAAGACAGCGCACCGTTTCACACAACATTAGATACGATGCTAAAACTACGAGAAATCCACTTCGATAGTCCAGATTTAGCCCCTAGTGACTTTTTCCTGTTTCCAAACTTGAAAAAATGGCTCGCAGGAAAAAGATTCGTCTCAAAGGAAGACGTGATTGCAGAAACTAATGCGTATTTTGAGGAGTTCCCAAAATCGTGTTATTCAGATGGTATAATAAAGTTGGAAAATCGTCTTACTAAGTGTATTGAGCTAAAAGGAGACTATGTTGAGAAATGAATGGTTTTTGAAAATAAAATTGTTTTTTGCCTACTCAGGATATATATGCAGTTATACCTGGAAAATCAGATTTTTTCTTCTAAAAGAAATTATGGCAAAACTGGTATTTTAATAATAATGCTACGCTATAACGATTTTCGTGTCGACACTAAATATAGATCACCCTGTATATACTTGCTTGTTAATATCAGCACAATCACCATCATTATTAAGATGCTAACGATGTTGATGATGTTGATGATGTTGATGATGCTATTAGACGATAACGATGCAATTGTTGCTGACAAGACATCGGTTGTAGCATGAGTGTACGTAAGTATATGCGTTTGTTATAAACCGGACTAAAACGTTAAAATACTTTGTCATGCGATGGTATAGTGAAAAGTAAATGTATTATACTCGTATATGATTGTAATGCATTTCTAAGTAATTGCTTAAAGATGAATATGACAATTTTAGGAGATGTAGAGAGAGAGAGAGAGGGAAAGAGAGAGAAAACTGAAATGTCATTTAAAATATAAATAAATAAACACACACTTACTTAAGCATAATAAATAAACACACACTTAGATAAAATAGAAATTACTAGACATTTCAAATAAGTATGTGGATATTTTAAAAGAAGATAATTCGCCAAAGATATCTACACACATATATACTACAAATTTAAAGCTTTAAAGCGAAACCTAGAAAAATGCCAAAGTTATAGATTAAAAATATGAAAAAATTCAACAAAAAATTTTTAATTTTTTTTAAATTCTATTTATGAATTTGTTCTTTAAACCCAGTGTGAGCACAGAGACAGATGATGCTCTACTCGAAAATTCATTGATTTGTGAAAAATATTCAATGAACTCCCTGATTAAGGCTTGTGGTTATGGCAACTGTTAAAACTGCAAATATTCTCTACGAACTATGGAATGTGCCTATGGCAACAAATTTTGTCCCTATTGTGGTTGAATCAAGTGGAAAATCCATTGAATCAATTGTTATAAGGGGTCAAATGTTGCTTAAGGTGTTATGGTTATAAAAAGAAAAAAAAATTAACACATTTTATAGCCCACAACAGCGTAGGTAATTGGCATAGATTGGGTTTCTGTTGATGTTCGAAAATAAGAAAACAAGAAAAGAAAAACTAATCATGCACAAGCTAAAATGAAATGCGTAGAAAGATGAGAAAATAATAAAATTAAATGAAGTATGTCTGTCTGAGCGTCTTCTAGAACTTTATTGGTAAACTGGACGACTTTAAGCCAAATGTACACTCAATATATCCAGTTTATATACACGAAGCCTCGTAAAAAACCAGCAGCATATTAAATAAAGTTTATTAGAGTTTTTAAAGAATTATGCACAACACTAACCCTTGCCTCCAACGAGCAAGAAGAGCATCGTTGTAATGCATCATTGGCGGATCCATACAATAAGAAATAAGCTCGAGTTTGAAATAATAATTTAATGACATATATTTTAGAGTAAAATAAAACATAAGTTAAATTAAAGAGCCTTTGGTCAGTCACTAAAAGGCTTAAGAAGAGCGCTAGTTCGGTTTCAGGATGAACAACATTCACTAACCCGGTTGATAAGGCAGACCTTCTGGCTGAAGTGTTTGCAGGTAATTCTCACTTGCCGGAGAGTGTTCAACTACTGCCCGAACTTGAAAGAGTACCAGTGACTATGCCTGGTATATTCTTTCGAGCCGTGCAGTTAACAGTTTCTTGCAAATCTCGACATTAATAAGTCTTCTGGGCCGGATGGCATTCCAGCGCTGGTCCTGAAGCAGTGTTCTTCGACACTTGCGCGTTCATTGGCTAATCTTTTCAGTGCGTCTTGTCGTGCGGGTTTTTACCCATCTTGCTGGAAATTCCAAAGGTAACGCCAATCCCTAAAAAGGGTGAGGCTAGTAACCCTGAAAACTACCGTCCAATAGCAGTTTGTTTAGCACTTTTCAAAGTTATGGAGAGTATGATTAATCATCACGTTGTGAAGTATTTGGAGTCCAACAATTCTCTGAGCGATCGCCAATATGGTTTCCGTAAGGGTCGGTCTATTGGTGATTTGCTGGCGCTAACCTCTGAAAGGTGGAATAGGTACCTTCATGGATTTGGTGAGAGTAAGGTTGTGGCCCTGGATATTTCCAAGGCGTTTGACAGAGTCTGGCACGAGGCTCTCATATCCAAACTTATTGCTTTTTGTGTCGGTGGTCACTTCCCTCGATTCATATCGAGCTTTTTCAGAAATCGCACTATAAGAGTGGTTATAGATGGGATCTCATCCGATGAGTTCAGAATAAATTCAGGGGTACCGCAAGGCTCTGTTCGTTCTTCAACTCAATTTCTAATATTTATTAACGATTTTTTTCTCAATTCCAAATCCTATTTACTCTCTTACAGATAACAGCAACATTTGTCAGTCATATTCTTTTGATCGTAGGCCGAGCTTTTTGGAGATTGGGGCGAAAAGGCAGAATATAAACGACACGCTTACAAGCGACCTGGCGAAAACCTCTGAGTGGGGTCGCACAAACAGGGTCGACTTTAACACGTGCAAAACCCAATGTTGTTTTCTGGTACACAGATATTCAGGAATCAGATGCTCTTGATGTTCTGGGCATGAGAATTCACTGTGATGATCGTTGTAATGGGCACATAT
The DNA here is from genome assembly GCA_023159175.1 of Wohlfahrtia magnifica. NCBI lineage: Eukaryota > Metazoa > Arthropoda > Insecta > Diptera > Sarcophagidae > Wohlfahrtia > Wohlfahrtia magnifica. Next base: position 200,288 of record JAKWBJ010000045.1, read on the forward strand.
TTCGAGTGTCGAAAGAAGCATTCAAGTTCCTCGGCTTTTTAAGACGGTGTAAGAATTACTTCACTGTATCTGATCTTCTTAATATTTACAAGACCTATATCCGACTCAAATTGAAATACAACTCTCATGTATGTGCCGGTGCTTCAAAGTCTATTTTGCTTTTCGGCCGCGTACAGGAGAGTGCGTAGGAGAGTGACGGTAGGGTAGCAAACTCTATCGATTCATCAGAGCATCATCGCAATGTGGCGTCTGTTTCGTTGTTCTATCGGTACTATAACGGAATGTGTTCTGACGAAATTAAGGAACTAATTCCTAGTAATCAGTAGTAGTACTCGTATTTTTCGAACAACGCATTAAAGGGAGAATTTGTTTTTTGGTCGCACTGTTTGTTTGTGGAACAATCTTCCTGCGAATGTCTTCGTTGCCAGTTATATACGACATGAGCAAATTCAAATCGAACGTCCATAAACACTATTCACTCTATCCTCCTTCCCACAACTATTTCCTTAGTACCAGTACAATGCACTGCATGAGTAGGGGTTAACCCCTGGGCGCTGGTCTCAACAAAAAAAAAAGACAATTGGAAAAACTTTGCTAAGGCCCTATGATTTTGTCAAAATTCCAATATATGAAAATGAGACTAGATAGGCCTTAGTTGAGGCTCCAGGACATGCTGTACAAAGGCCTCATAACCATATTACAAGAAATGCAATAGACCAATAACCACCAAGGCAGCCTACGAAAAGGCCACTTGAGTCACACAGGAACTTTGTGCTCATATATTATCATATTGTTCGGCTTGAGAATTTTTAACACTTCTGAAACGGAATAATAAGGCCTACCGAAAATTATTCTATCAGACTTTAAACAAACAACGACGCTCCAAGGATTTTTCCATCAGATATATCCGTAGCAGAAAATACGCCTTTTTTGGTGGCAAATAATGAGATAATGGTAAGATGCCGTGAATATTTCACGGCTTTTTAATGGTGGAGGTAATAAACTGCTACTCATAAGCTACAACAGTTTTAGAGAAGCAGTTGGGCAGATGACAGAAGAAGACAGTCAAAGCAGCAGAACATGCCGACGTAGCACCAAATTTTATACGGTACATGAGCGAAACGGAACAGGGTAAAAAATACGGATGGCGAAATTACCCGAAGATTATCAGTATAAACCCTATTTTCAGAAGAGAAGGCGACTGCAAAAGCCATACCATCGTGGAATATCTCCATTAAGCGTCCAGGGATATTGATGGAGAAACTCTGGCCTAGAATAAAATACCAGCTAGAGGAGGACCAATATGAATTCTGTCCAAATTGGGGCATCTGTGATATTATTTTAACAATAGGAGAAATATCGGGAATGATAATCTAGTACATATGCGCTTTATTGGACTAGAGAAAGCTTTTGACAAACTTGGATGGACTGAAATTTTGCATATACTGGAAAAAGGAAACGCAGAGGAAGCTTTCATTGAATGCATACAGAAATTCTACGAATACAGATGGAAATAATATTTAAGGGAGTTGGGAGTAGTGGTATGGACTTGGCCCGTACTTTTTATTGTATTCCTTGATAATACAAAATTGAAGGCTGCGGATGTTGAATGTCGATGTATACAACGGATTACTGGGAGCTACGACCAGAAGAGGCAGATATGCTAGCTGATGCAGTCAATGTAATCCTAAAGGCAGACATGCCGAATGAGCTACAGGGCAACCTCAACTTATTTTTCGATCAAATGACAAGCAGAGGCACAGTGTGGAAGAGTTGACCATTGCTTTAGAATTGGAACGGGTGTGCTGGGTCAGTTGGACAAATTTTGTTAACAGGAATCAATTATAAGTGAAAATTGGAATTAAGACAAGAGCTAAATGACGGAAAACTGGTGACGACCAGATTATACACAGATCTTAACAAAAACTTCTTGGACAAAAGTGGTCTCTAAGTCCACGTATATACTCTATATAGCCTTTTGTAACGCTGCAAAATATGGGTACTTACAATGAAGTCACCGAGTATAATTAAGGTCTTAGTGATAAGATATTTCTAGAGAATAGCCGGTAAGATAACAGAAGACAAAGCAAGGAAAGACACCTCCTCCTTTTGTGCTATCTCGAAGACGCTGTGGCCTTGGTATGAGAGTAGCAGGACACTGAAAACTACTGAAACCCCCGCCGCCTTTATATTTCCAAACTCACTGCAATATACACGCTCATTGGCTGATCGGAATGCACCCTGTAGAAAAGAGCTTGTCCTTCAATCTTCACTGCAAAAGCCGTCGCTCCTTCTGTTAGGGAGACAGTCGTACACTTTTGCTGTGAATGTTCGAGTCTGACGAGCAGACAACTACGATATCTTGACGCAGTGCGCAAATTTAGATCCCCTTAATCTTCTCCACTTCATAAGCAACTCAAGGTGGCTGTAATCTCCTTTACTTTTTCGTTATCCTTTTAGGTGGTTCCTTACTTGTGGTATGGCTTGGTTTCAAACGTCTTGGAAGACAACGTAAAGTGACTCAATTGGCTGTATCATCAAAGAATACAAATTACACTGGAAAATGACCTGAGCAACAACACAAAATAGACAGAAATTGCACAGCATTTGTAAAAAGCTCCGCACTAAAACGTGCATGAGGTCTAGAAAAAGTTAGTAAGTGTATTACCATTTATAGCCCTATACCTTAGTTCTAAAAGAATGCTGTACAATATAAACTTACACAATAGTGAAGAAGATCACATACTGACAACTTGGGGCATGAGTCTCTGTAAAGACAAAAAAATACGGAAATGAGCCCTAAGATTAGCATTTGCTTGTAAATTCCACGCAAAGGCAGACCAACGAAGAACCCTTAACAATGAAATGATTATAAGTTAAGACTGATGACAAAAAGTAAAACTGACTGGAAATCTTTTGTGAGCTTCTAACGGAGTATGAAACAATAATAATAAAATTTATTTTTATCATTTTTATAATCATCATTCTGAACAGGCACTATTGCAGGACACTGCGACTCATGTTATCCCTAAACATTTCCCTCTAAGAACCCAATATGTGTTCACACAATATGTGTTCCGCTGTCGTTGATGCCTGTGCGCACAGTCTAGACAGCTATCCTCTACTGATGCACTCTGAGTCCACAATGGCTGTAAAAAATTTCGTCAGGAATTTCTATTTCAGCTTTCCATGCTTAAGAACCTCAGAGCGACGCCCTAATTGAGGACTGATCACCTCACTAGAGTGGCGTTATCCCGTTTGAGCATGCCAGTATTCTAAGCATCTGACAGTTTCGCAAACTTTGTTTAGATTGAGGATGGTAGTAAGTGGTGCTGCACAGTAAGATTCCGGATCGATATAGGGTGTCATGGAACCTTCTCTTCATTAACATCTATCCCACAGTACCCAGGTAACCAAAACAACTGAACTTTATTGCAGAGCGAAAGCCTTTGTAACGTATCGTAGCAATATTTGAACAGTCTAGAGGTAATTCAAGCCAAGTTCCCTTAAGGCAGTTTGGTTATCAGATGAAATATTAAAAGTTCTACACTTAAGTCTACTATACAGGATGATCTCCCCACATATGGCAATGGTCATGATCTCAGCTAGAAAGACAGACAGTGATCTCCCCAGTGTGATGGGCAAGGCTCAGTTAGGTCCATGAACACCAGCACCGACGCAGTTATTCATTTTGAAGCCATCGGTATAGCAGTTTACATCAAACTCACTCCGTACAACAATCCTGGTATGTGAGTTCAACATTGAATTACAGGCACTAACTTCTTCATTAGCTTAAGAATAACACTGAGCTTGGCAATACCCCTATAATTCTATATATTCGATCTGCAACCCGAGTTATGCAAGAAAATAATAAATGACTCCTTCCAAGTATACTGAAAATAACCAATTTCTAAAACTTTAATAAAAATAAATACCAGGACAGCACCTAAAAACACAGTCGGAAGCCTATTCAGCCCAAGCAAAGATTTATGAACAGAATAAACACTATATTTCTGAATATTGGAAACTGACACACTTCCCACAGAATATGGATAAGAAAAATGACCTCCCAATTTCAAGACCGAGTTCAATTGCCTACATATAGACTGAGGATGAAGTCAGCAAACATATTAGAAATGTTGTGATAGTTGGAAGAAGACTCTTCACTGTAGAAAATTTCATGACATGCGTTTAACACCAATGAAATCGACCCTATTCAGATACTCTATATAACAAATATGATTCATCCTATTGAATCAGCACGAGCACTCAAGTGAAAAAGAGCCATAGTGGGGTGAACTAAGTAAAGAAGGAAGCAATGATTTCCAGCGACCAAGATCAGTGCAACAAAAATCAAAATAACCCCTCGTATGCACTAAAGTTCTTCCGTTGCTAGATAAACAAAAATCAAATTAAATTGTCATTAATAGCGTGGGATGATAAACATGCTCCGAAACAGATATAGGACAATACGAAACAAATAATAAATACTCGTGTCATCAATGAAAACAAGATTCAAAATTCTACCCATAGTGTTCAAGACATGATTCACATGGAAAAGACTAAGATCAGATATGGCAGACAGAATTTCTCCATACGATGGGACTGAAGAAGACGGTATCAACAAGGCGACTTCAGGCGAAAAGTTCTAAAAAATATATAAAATATTAAAGTCACCCCGAAGCGCTATAAACCCAATCTGCTCCATCGAATCCCTAACCCTAGCAACCAGATCAAAATCAGTCTCATAGCATATGGAACACAAATAAGTTGAACATCCTCAGAAGAAGTAAAATCAAGCAATTCTAACTCATAATTAGCACCAACAGCAATAAGAACACCACCATCATTTCTTGTCTTCCTGTCACTCCGAAAAATACTGAAACAATTTCAGAATCAATGATATCAGCATTAAGCCAAGTCTCAGTAAAAACAATTACATCAAATTCAAAATCAAAACTGTATTTATAAAGCGCAGAGCTAAGACTTAAGTCCACGTACCTTGTGATAAGCAAAGCATCTTCTTTGTCCTCTAATATTACATTTCATGTCATAATTCACATACAAAACAAATTATTATTTTCATCTTGTGTTTTATTTTCTTTTTGCTTTTGTTCTTAATTATCAACAATTTATCAAAACTCTATCACTAGCACTGCCATCACTGGCATTTCATTTTATTTTTGTCTGCAACTGACCACAAATCACTCATGTGTGTCAAAGCAACTAATTGTTATGAATTCTTGTCATTTTTCTTGTTGTTGTTGATGATGATGCTTTAAAAAGTAACGAAAAAAACAACAACAACAGCCATATGTTGTTGACGTCGACCGACACATCATCTTTTTCCCCAAACCACCAACATATTTCTCTATTTAAACTTGGGAAACGTTGAGACATTCAAAAATAAAAAAAAAAATCCCCAAAAAAAGTTCAATAAACTTTACACGACTTCAGAAATATAAAGGGTCCGCCATCTAACGTTTTTTTTTCAAGTAATGCTTATTTCGTGAATGGTAACACTTAGCTCATGTCTGATTTGACGTATTCGTTTTTTCGCTTCGCTAAGTGGGCCTGCGATCGACTTACATAAGATGCCGATTTTGCCAAAGAAATCATATTTTCAGATGAAGTTCATTTTGATCTTGGCTGGCATGTAAACAAGCGAAATTGTCGCATTTGGGGCACAGAAAACCCTCACGCATACATTGAAAAGCCGATACACCAAAGACGAGTCACTGTTTGGTGCGGATTTTGGTTCAGAGGCATAATTTGGTAATTTTTTTTCGAAAATGAGCAAGGAGTGGCCGTTACAGTCAATGACGATCGTTATCGGGCCATGTTGAATGAATATTCGTTAATAAAAATTGAAGAGGAGGATATTAGCAACATTTGGTTTCAACAGAACGGCGCTACTTGCCACACAGCCGAAGCTACACTCGATGTTTTGCGCCCTGTTTTTGAAGATCGCATTATCAACCGCAGAGCTGATGTCGTTTGGCCACCTCGGAGCTGCGATTTGACACCATTGGACTATTATTTGTGGGGTGCCGTCAAAGATAAGTGTTATGCTAACAAGCCAGAGACAATTGACGCTTCAAAAGACAATATTCGTGAAGCCATTGGTGAAATACAGCTGCACACAATCGATAATGTGCTTAAAAATTCGACCGATTGTGTAGACTACTGCATGGCCAGCCAAGGCGGGCATTTGAATTAAATTATTTTCGATTTTTAACCGGAAGGATTGTACTTTCAAATAAAAAAAAGAAAATTGAGAAAATATTCAGTAGTTTTTTTATAGCATTTCAAAAAAAAAAAATATTTGGCGGACCCTTTAAAAAGGAGATTTTAAAAAGAACAAGAACAACAACAACAAAAACAGAAACAGTATTTTGCCAATGGCATGAAAAGAAAATGAAATATAAATCGATGAGGTCTTATTTAGAGAAAAAAAAAGAGAGAGAGAGAGCGAGATAAAAATGAAGATAAAAAGTGAAACTGTTTTTATTTAATCCTTAAAAGCAATAAAACTGACGTTTTAGCATTCATATCTCGATTCTGGGATTGGATTTATTATCTAAAGTTCATAGCCTTTAGCAACTTAGCGGCAATGTTTAATCTTTTTATAGAATCTTTTTAAGACTTAAAGTTTATTGGAATGAGTTTTTCTTGACATCAATGAAATGTATTTACATTTGTATGTAGACTACGATGATGAATATTTACTTCTTCTGTTTTATTAGTAAAAGGAATTTAAAGCTTAAACTTAAGAATAAGCTTGTGCATGGTTGTATGTCTCATATGAATTTACTTATTTGCATATGGGTTTGAGATTTTATTGCATTTGCTTTTAATCTATAAAGTTTTTTTCCAGTAACATTACGAACACATGCTACTATTGATTATCTTGACTATGTGATACTCTTAAACTAAAAAGTACTTTTTGGATAGGATTGTAGAAAACAGTGGGTTTCTGCAATTGAACAAGCACTTAGGTATTATAAAATGGATCCCTAAGGTCATAGCTTTCATATTTGAATATGAACACAGGGTATCTCACATCTATTATCTTGAATACAGATATTGCCACACCGAATATTATTCACAATTTAAAACCAAATTTACTAATGATATAGGGTGGGCAATTTAAAAGTTTAAATCTAAAAATGCAATAAAAGAAAAACGGTTTGAAATTTTGCCAATTTTTTTTTTCGTTGTGAAGTACAATTATTTCGGCTAGAAATGAAATATTAGTGGTTTGAGCGCTCGCATAACAACACAAACGACCCAGGTTCGCACCCTAGTGGAGCAGATGACGAAAACAAAATTTTGTGGTTTCGAATGTTTAATAAAGAGGCTTCAACTGGCGATGATTACAGACTAGGGTTGCAAATTAAAAACATCAAAATTGTACCCAGAAGCACATAAAATTGTACTTTATTGACCCCGCTTGTACCAAAAATATATTTTTTTTATTTTAAGTAAGAGTACCAAAAAACAATATAAAATTTTATATAAAAATTAATTTTTATAGGGTCCGCCATCTAACGTTTTTTTTTCAACTAATGCTTATTTCATGAATGGTAACACTTAGCTCATGTCTGATTTGACAGATAATTAGTTTTATCCTTCCGCTGAACGATTATGTTTGTGTATACGCTTGAACAACGCTGGGAAATATTGCGACATTACTTTGAAAATCATGGTAATGTTGCAGAATCAAAAATCATATTTACAGATTAAGCTCATTTTGATCTTGGCGGGTATGTAAACAAGCAAAATTGTCGCATTTGGAGCAAAGAAAACCCGCACGCATACATTGAAAAGCCGATACACCGCAGACTAGTCACTGTTTGGTGCGGATTTTGGTCCAGAAGCATAATTGGACTATTTTTCTTCGAAAATTAGCAAGGAGTGGCCGTTACAGTCAATGGCGATCATTATCGGGCCATATTGAACGAATTTTTGTTCACAAAAATTGAAGAGGAGGATATTAGCAACATTTGGTTTAACAGGACAGCGCTACGTGCCACACTGCCGAAGCCACACTCGATATTTTGCGTCCTGTTTTTGAAGATCGCATTATCAGCCGCAGAGCTGATGTCGTTTGGCCACTTTGGAGCTGCGATTTGTCACCGTTGGACTATTATTTGTAGAGTGCCTTCAAAGATAAGTGTTACGCCAACAAGCCAAAGACAATTGACGCTTTAGAGGACAATATTCGTGAAGCCATGTAGGCTACTGCATGGAAAGCTACAGTGTATTATTCATCGGCTTGGATTGGAAAATCAAATTGATTAAAGAAACTGAAACAAAGCAATGGACATTGCGGCTGGGTGTCACAATACCCCATTCAAAGGAATGGATTTTCGAGAACTTTTTCGAGTGCATGTGGTCGTATCTCGGCCTTCAAATCCTCAATTATTTCTCGTTTTTTGGCATTACACTTGTCTTAAACGGCGTCCCACAGAAAATAGTCCAACGGTACCAAGTCGCAGCTTCTTGGCGGCCGACTGACATCACCATTTCTCCTAATTAAATGGCTATCAAACGTTTGGCGCACTAAATCGATTGTGGCATGATATCTGTGGCAAGTTTAGCCATCCATCCTGTTGAAACTAAACATCGCTCACATCAATACTATGAAGAGCGGGCACTAAAAAATTGGTTATCATGGTGCGATAGGATATTTAATATAAAATATGGGCCAATGATGCCTCCACTTCACAAAACGCACCAAACAGTCACACATAATGGGTGCATTAGCTTCTGTAAGTCCACGTTTGGGTTTTCTGAGCCACAAATACAGCAATTTTGCTTATTAACGTACCCGCCAAAATGAAAATGAACTTCATCCGAAAGGATGATTACTTTGACAAAATCGATATCATCGTGCACTTTCTCGTTAGCCCAACTAGCGAAGCCAAAACGAACAAGTTATCTTTGTAAGGCGTCATACCGAGATCTTTTTGCAAAATTTGACGTTAACTGGTGTGTAAAATCTTCAATTCTTGGGAACGATGACGAGTTGATGTTGATAGTTCTCAAGCACATTTTTAGCCACAGCTTTAATATTTTCGAGTGAACGCACTGTACGAGTACGGTTACGTCTTGACACATTAACAATAAAACCAGTTTCACGAACTTCAGCAATAGACTTGCGTATACCAGGCACTGTTGGCACTGAAGCAGTAGTCTTCGACGCTTGCTCGTCCATTAGCCAACCTTTTCAGTGCGTCATCCAAGTGGATGCCAAGATACTTCATGCTATCGTGCGTTGGTACTCCAATGCCATTAGGTGGACAATTTCCCATTCTCAATGTGAAAGTTCTGTGAACACACTTAGAAGCGTTGATCTTTATCTTCTATTTCTCAAGCCACTCTTCTACCTCATTGACGTGGGATTGCAGTCTTTGACAGGCTCTTTGTGGATACTCAGAAATTCAGTATCGTCCGCAAATGTAGACGTGTGAGTCACATCACTCGTAGGCATTTTGGCAGTGAACAATATGTATAGGAACGGTCCTAGAATACTTCCTTGAGGTAGCTTTTGATTTTATTTAGAAATACCTGTCCCATAAATAACTCCAAGTATTTTGTGCACGTTCACAGGTAGCAATTGAGAAACCTTAAATAAAAGTCCATCGTGCCAGGCTTTGTAGAAGGCTTGAGATATGTCAATAAATAGAGCGGAACAATACTGCTTGTTCTCAAAAGTACTTCTAATAAGTTTTGTTATTCTGTGCACTTGTTGTAGGGTAATGTGTCTCCGCCTAAAGCCGAACTGATGGTCGGGAATTGTAACGTTGGCTTCAATATGAGTTACCTAGTTATCTAGTAGCATTCTCTCAAACATTTTAGAAAGGATTGGAAGTAAACTAATTGGACGATATGATGACACTTGCGTGGCGTCTTTACCTGGCGTCCTTACCTGGTTTAGGTATCATTACCAAATCCGATATCTTCCAAGATGCAGGGAAATAACCTTTTCTTAACATAGAGTTAAAGATAATTAAGACAAAACGCACAGCAGAAACAGGCAGATTTTTAATCATTGTTTGACTTTAGGCTTTTAATGACGGCAATCACAGCTGGTAGTCGGAACTTGATTGGATCTCGAATGGTGTAGAGTGTTAAATAGGCTTTAATTGATAACTAATTTCCTTACTTGCTGGAATATGTATAAGAAATTTTATAAAATTTTTACTTTTCAAAATTTATGCATAAACTTACCTGCAAAAAAAAAACATAAATTCGTAGAATAATTTATGAAAATAAAATTTGTCATATTTAATATGAAATATTTATGAAAATATTTTTTTTTTTAATTTTTTGAATATATTTTTTTCTATCTATCTTATCTTTGCTTTATTTCAGATGTATATGTGATGAAGTTTTGCTAACAGTTTCCGTTTCCTGTATTTATATGACGTTGATGTAATGATTTCTTGTTCCCCTTTTTCCTGTTCCCCTTTTCTAGTTTGTTTTGTAAAACTATTTCATGTGTTGCTCTAAAGACACTTCTGTACATATATATGTACATACATAGTATAGGTATGCATGTGTATATGACTAAAAATGGTATCTAACAATTTTTTGAAATACACATTTCTCTTCATCTGCCAATTTCTTTTATTCATTTTTATTCAACTATTTTTACCTGCCAGGCAATTGAGTAGTTTTATCAAAAAATAAGTAATAAATAAATAAAATGTAAAAAATAAATAAATTTCGAAATAAATTTTCAACGCTTGGATAGAAATTTTCTTCAAGGCATTTTATATGAAAAATAAAAGAAAAATATTTTACATTTTATGGAGTGAAAAAACGTTTAGATTTTGATGGAAGATGTGCAAAAATGATGTCATAAAATAAGGAATTTATTATGGAACGTAAAATCTATTTAATTAACTCAGTTTATATATAGATTTTGCAGAGTTAATATCTTTGAAAAGCAACTTTATTACTTACGGATAAAAGAACTATTATAGGAGTAAAGTGTGTAGTATGATCAAAGTACCTGAAATGAAAGATAATTGGGAAGAAAAATATTTTATAAAATATTATTGAAAGAGGTTATATTATATATAAAAATTGTTAATATAATTGTTTTTTCGTACACTCGCAAGACTTTATAACATTCATAACGCCAACAACAAGAAAAATATTTTCCTAAGCTTTATACTGTCAAATAGCCCTTTTCAACATTAAGAAATTATTGGAATTTCATGCAATTTTGGTTTTTTGTGAAAAAAGTTCGGACTTTTTATAAATGTTATCGCATGTAAAAGACGTCACATAAAGGGTCTACCAAATAAATTTTTTTTTAAATATTTTCTCAAATTTCTTTTTTTTATTTGTAAGTCCAATTCTTCCCGTTAATAATGGAAAATAATTTCTCATGGCTGCCTCGGCTGGCCATGCAGTAGCCGACATGATCGGTCCAATTTTTAAGCACATTATCGATTGTGTGCAGCTGTATTTCACCAATGGCTTCACGAATATTATCCTTTAAAGCGTCAATTGTCTCTGGCTTGTTGGCTTAACACTTATCTATGACGGCACCCTACAAATAATAGTACAACGGTGTCAAATCGCAGCTCCGAGGTGGCCAAACGACATCAGCTCTGCGGCTTATAATACGATCTTCAAAAACAGGGCGCAAAACATCGAGTGTAGCTTCGGCTGTGTGGCACATAGTGCCGTTCTGTTGAAACCAAATGTTGCTTATATACTCCTCTTCAATTTTTGTGAAGAAAAATTCGTTCAACATGGCCCGATAAAGATCGCCATTGACTGTAACGGCCACTCCTAGTTCATTTTCGAAGAAATGTGGCCAAATTATGCCTCTGAACCAAAATCCACACCAAACAGTGACTCGTCTTGGGTGTATCGGCTTTTCAATGTATGCTTGCGAGTTTTCTGTGCCCCAAATGCGACAATTTTGCTTGTTTACATACCCGCCAAGATGAAAATGAACTTCATCTGAAAATATGATTTCTTTGGCAAAATCGGCATCTTCTATAAGTTGATTACAGGCTCAGTTAGCGAAGCATATACACAACCATATTCGTTCCGCCGAAGGATAAAACTAATTATCTGTCAAATCAGACATGAGCTAACTGTTATAAGCACTAGTTGAAGAAAAAACGTTAGATGGCGGACCCAGTATTCAGCAATAAAAAATTGGTCAACCATGCAAAAAGTGGCTCCATATCAGTAATTTTTAAATTTTCATTCCCCAATTGCACCGGGCAGTCTCTCGGGAATAGGGAGTAGTGTATTCACAACCCGGTCCTGAAGGTTGGGGTATTACTATCGTTTGCCACCGTCAGATCCAGCCTTGCTTGTAAATGAGATCAATAAAACAAAATTACAAAGCATTAATACCACCCACCTCTTTAAGGCAACAAATCCATCTTCAAAATAAACTCATTCTCTTAGCTTTGAACCAGCGGTAATTTCGAATCTGCCAATACTTATGTCATTCTATTCTGCCACAAAACTCAATAGATTATTTCCACCGAACGAAATGAATCGATTTACGCTTGAGCAGAGTTGAGATTTATTAGAAATTTATTTTCAAAACAAAAGCAATTGATCGGAAATCGCACGAAAATGTCATACAAATTTTGGTCGCTGAGAAGGACCAGCAGTGCCCGGTATACGCAAGTTTGTTGCTGAAGTTTATGAAATTGGTTTCATTGTTTATGCGCCAAGACATAAGCGTGCTTGTTCGCACATTGCGTACACCCGAAAATATCGAAGCTGTGGCTGAGAGTGTGAGTGAGAATCCATCAACATCAACTCGTCGTTATTCTTAAGAATTTAACATTTCACGCAGCAGTTTACATCGAATTTTGTGCAAAGATCTGGGTATGACGCTTTACAAAGTTTAATAGGCTTAAGAGTTGAAGCCGCATTACCATACGCTTCGCTAGATAGGCCAACGAGAAACTGCACGATTATTTCGAACATCTTCCGAAAAAATATCTTTTCGGGAGAAGCTTATTTTTGGTGGGTACGTTAATAAACAAAATTGCCGTTTTCAAGGCTCAGAAAACCCAAACGTGGTCTTACAAAAGCCAATGCACCCATTACGAGTAACTGTTTGGTGCGGCTTGTAAAGCAGAGGCATGTTTGGCCCATATTTTTTTGAAAATGAGGACGGCGCAATCATTTCAGTCAATGGAGACACCTATCGCACCATGATCTCCGATTTTTTTGTGCCCGCTCTTCGTGTTATTGCTGTGAACGTTGTTTGGTTTCAACAGAATGGTGCAACTTGCCACACATCTTATGCCACAATCAATTTATTGAGTCAAGCGTTTGATGGCTGTTTATTTAGCCGAAATGTTGATGTCAATTGGCCGCTAAGAAGCTACGATTTGACATCGTTAAGCTATTTTCTGTGGGGCGCCGTTAAAGACAAGTCTTATGCCGACAAACCAGACACAATTCAGCATTTGAAGGCCAACATTCGTAATGCTTTGGCCGAGATACGACCTCCCATATACTCGCAAAAGTTCTTGAAAATTAGTCCTATCGAATGGGGTACTGTAAGGGCAGCCGCTGCTTTAATTGTAAAAAAAAATCCTAAAATTGCAAATCGTTTTTGTTTTGTTGCATTTTGAAATTTAAGCTTTTAAATGACACACTCGAATATAAAATTTTCAGAGAAATAAATTCTCCAAAAGCATACCCTAACAAACTAGGAGGTAAGAACCCAGTTTTGAACCAAATTCATGGTGAAGTTAAATCTCAACAATAAATCCCTTTGAAATAAAAATAAAATTCATAAAAATTAGACTTTGAAATCGGCAAAACTAGACCCTATATAACCTCAAAGAATATAATCCAATGGTGCTAAATCACTCGATCTTGGTGGTCAATTAATTAGATCATTACATGAAATTATTCTTTCATCAAAAGTTTCTCTGAGTTAATCAGCTGTAATGCCCGCTGTGTGGCACGTGGCTACGTCCTGTTGGAACCACATGTGAGCAAAATTAATGTACAAAATTTTTGTTGTTGTTGTTTTTAGTCACTCCTCTAGGGATCGTATTGGCTTTCCACAAAGCATCATTGCTTTGTTTAAGTTCATTTAAACAATTTAAAGAATTTTGAAATTTAAACCTTTAACCGACACACCCGAATATAAAACTTTCAAAGAAATAAATTCTCCAAAAGCATGCCATAACAAACTAAGAGGTAAAAACCCAACTCTGAACCAAATTTCATGGTGAAGTTAAGTCTCAACAATAAATCTCTGCTAAAATGTCTTTGAAAATAAAAATAAAATTCATAAAAATTAGACTTTGTGGTTGGTTTTCGAGTTCACGACGCTGGACTTATTGATATGACCCAAAAAGTAATGCTTTAATACTTTGTCTATACAGTATATATACAGTGCACTTGGGATACTGGAAACACTTGTTTTCGTCAACATTCCAAAACGTCAACCATTTTTTTCTTACATCTTATACACTAAAGCGTCAACCAAACCACAAAATTCTAAAACATCAACTCTAAAGAATACAAAATTTTATCTTAAGTAACTGTTAGAACACATACATATGTATGTGCGTACATACATTCATTTTACGGCATTATTTCCGAATTTGGGGATTCCCCATATAACTGTAATAGAAATGTTCTGATCGGTTGATTTTTCATTTACGTTGGAAGCTTTTTCTTTGTTTCTTTGGATTTATTTTTGTCTAGTTTAGTTGATAAATAATAAAAATTCTTTAAACTATTCCATCAATATGTCTTTTATAGTAAACTTCTACATTCATATACATACGTCAAAAATCTGATAAACGCCAACTCTGCGATTTAATTAGTTGACGTTATCCCGAGTGCGCTGTACATACGAGGGCGGATTGACATTGAAGCTACCTAGCGCTAGATGGCAGCACAAACACAAAAAATTTTTCTTTCTTGGAAATTACGATCTGTCAAACGTTAGCTGTTAAAATCCAAGCCAAATTCATCGATTAGTTTATTTGTTGTAGTCGTTTGAAGTAAGCAACTTTTGTGTTTCTTGGAAAATGGAAAAAAGTGAATTTCGTGTAGTGATTAAAGGCAAAACGGCGAAAGAGACAAAAAAAAAACTTAATAAACATTACGGCGAATCTGCTCCGTCAGACTAAAAAAATAAAATATTGGATTGCTGAAGTTAAACGGGGCCGAACAAGCACTGCAACAATACCATCAACAGGAAGGCCAAAAGAGTTGGTTACTGAAGAAAATATCAAGAAAATCCTCGATGTCATTATGAATGATCGCCGGGTCAAAATACGTGAGAGTGCTGAAATGGTAAACATATCATATGAACGTGTGTTCAACATTTTGCATGAACATTTGCATATGAAAAAGCTATCGGCAAGATGGGTGCCGCTCAGTGTTGAACAAAAACGAGTTCGACAGATCACTTCACAGCGGTGTTTGGACATGATAAAGCATAATCCTGCTGATTTTTGGCGTAGATTAATAAGTGTTGATGAAACGTGGGTCCACCACTACACACCTGAAACCAAAAATCAATCAAAGCACTGGGTGGAAGCCGGTGGAAGTGCTCCGAAGAAGAAGAAGACAGCGAAATCGGCTGGCAAATTTATGGCCACTGTATTTTGGGATGCACACGGAATATTGCTCATCGATTATCTTGAAAAGGGATCCACAATCACAGCAGAGTATTATCGTGCATTATTGGAACAATTGGTTGATGCAATCAAGGAAACATGACCACATTTAAACAAGAAAAAAGTGCTCTTTCTTCAAGACAACGCACCGGTTCACACAGCATTAGATACGATGCTCAAACTACGAGAAATCCACTTCGAATTAGTTGATCATCCACCTTATAGTCTAGATTTAGCCCTTAGTGACTTTTTCCTGTTTCCAAACTTGAAAAAATGGCTCGCAGGAAAAAGATTCATCTCAAACGAAGAAGTGATTTCCGAAACTAATGCGTATTTTGAGGAGTTTCCAAAATCGTATTATTCAGATGGTTAAAAAAAGTTGGAAAATCGTCTAACTAAGTGTATTGAGCTAAAAGGAGACTATGTTGAGAAATGTATGGTTTTTGAAAAAAAAAATGTTTTTTCCTACTTAGATAGCTTCAATATCAATCCGCCCTCGTATATGTACATATACATACAATAATATTCGGCAAATATCTTAATTTTGTTATTTTAATGTAAGATTTAGTTGTTTTTTTAAAAAACCTATTTAACTAAACTAATTGCCTTCACAACGAAACATTTATTCAAACGCATCGAAAACTGTGAACCAACCTAACCAAGTGAGCAGCAGTGTAGCACACTGAAAGAAATAATGTTGGCTCAAAAATGATATCTTTTGATATATTGAAATAATTTTTGTTTTTTTTTTTTTAATTTAAAGCATTTAACTGTTTGAATTAGTTTTTCTTTTCTATGCCATAAAAAGGTATAATTTTACTTACATTTTTCTCTGAGGGTACTAGAATTTGTTTTGCAATTTATACGCGTATTCAAGTACGTTTCTCTTTATGGATTTAAAAACAAAAAATCACACTAAAGATACAAATACTCAAGTGGCTCATAATGGGAAAGAATGAAATATGAAAAGAGCGAACGTAGAATAAATCTTTAATAAAAATCAATATTCAAAAGTGCTTCAGGTTTCAGGGTCTTCTTTGGGAAGAAATTTTTTTTTGTGCTGAAATTTAAGTTTAAATTTTACTTGTTCTAGATACTATAACGAATATATAAAAAGTTGTTACTTGAGCATGCAGTAGGTAAGTTAGTAAGTTCTATTATGCTGACGTATGAGTTTTTTTTATACTTAACACCTCCAAGTGCGAGGACAAACCTAAAAGAGAAAATGGTTCCCAAGGTAGACTTAATAATATCGAATACTTCACTATTAAACTACCAAATGCAATTTATAAAATGTTTTTATATATACTTTTACCTTTTTAACCTTTTCAAAACGTTTGAGTTCGTTTATATTGCGCTAAAATAAAATAAAAGCAGAAGACTTGCGTGAGAACATAGCAACAACGCTTTGTGAATGCATTGCAAAATTCGAATACTATGCTTTGGCACTTGATGAGAGCTCCGATATTAGCGATACAGCACAGCTGGCTATGTTTACGATTGTGTTCACTGATTCCTATGCAAGGAACTACAACCGGCAAAGACTTGTATGATCAACTGAAGTCTGTGTTGGAAAAGTTTTCAATTTTATTAGAAAACATTATGGGTGTGGAGGTTGGAGTATCAGGAAGGCTGTTTCAAGACATAAAGCATCAGTACGAATGAATCTGTTTTGCAGAGAGAGTGATATGATATATTACCACCTTGTATTTATATACTAGATGAGAAGAAAAATGTTATTCCGTTGAAGTCCGAGTATCAGAAAAGGAAACCTCCATAAGCTTGCAAGGATTGATGGATCACACCACAAAACGTCTTCTTGAGAGTTTTTCTTACGAAAATGCTAATGCTATAACAAATTTTAATTGCTCTCTTATATCGAAATGGAGTTGCGATCGCTCTTCTGGTCATGCAAAGTACAATCAGAGTTTGTCAAATAATGTAAGCGATAGGAATCTGCTAATAGCATCGGTGGTGGCTTTATGTTTAAAATCAAACACTGAAGAAGAATACTGACGTAATAAAAGTCCATCATCTATTCAAATACTGCTTCAGCAGCCGTATGTTATCAAAAATGATTGATAATAAGACATGTAAATTGGGCATTTCACCGTTACACGCTCGAATAAAATTGATGGAATGCGTACTTCATATAGCTTATAACATGCATTGAAAAGTTGTCTGCGATCGACAGGTACCATTCCCTTCTAAATTGATGTTCTTATCGCTTTTCTCAGTATATTAAACTGAATAAACACATTGTCAGAGGTTCTCAGTCAGCTTTGTCACTGTAGAAGCTGATCAAATACGTATGGGTTCGAAGTCATTCCCTTTTCTTCATTTTTTCCACTAAAACTCCGTAAGAACCATGATGTTAAGTGTTCATAGTAATTTTTAGCACACAATCTATCCATCAATGCATAAAAATCATATATTTAATTTTCAACATTTTTTCATGTATGTATGTATGTATGGTATATTCGTCAATGTACCCAAGCCACACCCCAAACCCCACAATTTTCAAATATACCTAATTCTCTTCTATTGAGGTACCATTCCCTTCTAAATTGATGTTCTTATCGCTTTTCTCAGTATATTGAACTGCATAAACACATTGTCAGAGGTTCTCAGTCAGCTTTGTCACTGTAAAAGCTGATCAAATACGTATGGGTTCGAAGTCATTCCCTTTTGTCCCTTTTTTGTTTCAAGACATAAAGAGGGCCCCAGAAAGGGAAATATTCATTAACCACTGCGTAATTCACCAGGAAAATTTGTGTGCGAAAGGATTAGGAAGGTCAAATGTCACATTACCGATAATTTAATTAATTAATTTTATTAAGTCGCGAGCGTTAAATCACCGCCACTTTAAAAAATTCCTAAAGGGTTTAGAAACTGAATATGGCGATGTGGTTTTTAATACCGAAGTACGTTGGCTTAGTAGAGGTGCAATGCTTAAAAGAGTATACAACTCAAAAAGCGAAATACAATTGTTCTTGGATATGAAGGGATATGATTTCCCTCATTTTGGTAATAAAGAATGGATATGCGACTTTGGGCTTCTTATCGACATGACCCAGCATCTCAATAATCTTAATATTGAACTTCAAGGCAAAGGAATGTTTATTCATAATTTGTATGATAAAATTCAGGTATTTGAGTGCAAATTAAAATTGTGGAAACAGCATCTTTTGCAGAATAAAATGTCTCACTTTCCACATTTAGAAAAAGAAAACGTTACCACTTCTCAAAAATACGCACCATATATTAACATTTTAATCAACGAATTTCAGTTACGATTCCAAATGTTCAAAACTGGGAAGACAGCGATTCCACTAGAAATGTTTTCCTCACCATTTAACATCGTTGTGGATACAGTTCCCAAAGAGTTTCAAATGGAAGTGATTGACATGCAGAATAATACCGATTTAAAAAATGTATTGCATTCAGTAAACATCGTAAACTTTTGTAAATCATATGTGAGCCCTGAGAAATTTCCGCTTTTGATGAAAAATGCAAAGAAAATTATGTCTCTGGTTGGTAGTACGTATGTTAGCGAACAATTATTTTCAACCATGAAATTCATCAAAAACGACCACCGATCAAGGCTAAGTGATGCACGATTAGAAAGCTGCATATCGTGTAGCCATATTATCAATTCCAGCTGATATCGATCAGCTTGTATCGAAAAAACAGTGACAAATTTGTCACTAAAAATACTTGCCTTTTTTACATTAAAATCTGTATCTGTTTTATATTAATATTTATTATAAATAAAGTTTTGTAAATTATTAAAAAGTGTTACTTTATGCAAGGCCGTCCAAAAAATTAAAAAATTTAAATTAGTCCGTTGATTAAAAAGGTTGCTCAACCCTGCTTTAAAGCGTCAATTGTCTCTGGCTTGTTGGCGTAACAATTATCTTTGACGGCACCCCATAAATAAGAGTCCAACGGTGTTAAATTGCAGCTCCGAGGTGGCCAAACGACTTCAACTCTGCGGCTGATAATGCGATCTTCAAAAACAGGGCGCAAAACACCGAGTGTAGCTTCGGCTGTGTGGCACGTAGCGCCGTCCTGTTGAAACCAAATGTTGCTAATATCCTCCTCTTCAAAAATTCGTTCAACATAGACCGATAACGATCGCCATTGACTGTAACAGCCACTCCTTGCTCGTTTTCGTAGAAAAATGGTCTCTGGATCAAAATCCGCACCAAACAGCGACTCGTCTTGGGTGTATCGGCTTTTCAATGTATACGTGCGGGTTTTCTGTGCCCCAAATGCGACAAATTTGCTTGTTTACATACCGGCCAAGATCGAAATGAGCTTCATCTGAAAAGATGATTTTTTTGGCAAAACCGGCATCTTCTGTAAGTCGATCGCAGGCCCACTTAGCGAAGCGTATACACAACCATATTTGACTAATTATCTATCAGATCCGACATGAGCTAAGTGTTACCATTCACGAAATAAGCACTACTTGAAAAAAAAAACGTTAGATGGCGGACCTTTAGAATGGCTTTGCAACGTAATTTAGCAGTTGAAAAAAAGTTTAAATTAATAAAGAAATAGGCAGTGGAGCAAGGAAAAAAGACGTGGCAGAAAAACATGGCATTACTCGCTGAAATGCCATATGATTTTAAGAAACAGCAAAAAATATTAAATTTTTTTAAATCTGGAACATCATTAAAAAAAAAAACAAGATAATAAAAAGCAAGATATGATATCATAGATAAAGCGCCATTTAAGTGGTTTACGGCAACAAGAGACTGCCATATGCCGATATTTCAAGGAACATTAAAAGGAAAAGCCCTGGAGTATGCAAAGGAATTCCAGGTGGATGACTTTAAGGCAAGCTATGGTTAGTTGGATAAATGGAAGATAAAGTATGCAAAGATAATGTGGGGGAAAAAAGTAAATGTTAAGTAGTCATGTTTGCTATTTGTTGTTTTGTAGACATGGTGTTTGCTACAAAAAAGCTTGTGGTTAAAGCAATGATGTTTCCGGAGAATACGGCTAGAAATGGAAAACCAATGCCTTACCTTCTTTGTTGGAAAAGTACAATGAAAGTGACATTTGCAATGCAAATGAGACTGGGTTGTCTTACAAATGTCTTCCTGACAAAACACTAACAATCAGAAATGGAAAATGTTATGAAGGATAATATGGGAAAAAACGTGTGACAGCAATATTGGCAGCAAATATGAATGGATAGTGATAGAAAAAAGTAAAAAACCTCGTTGCTTTCGTGCTGCCAAGTCACTACCCGTCGATTATAAATGTAACAAAGGGGCTTGGATGACAAACCAAATTTTTGAAGACTGGATAGTGAAGTTAGATAAACAATTTTCTGCGATATTCTTTGTAGAGAATTGCCCGGCACACCCTAAATGTATACGAAATAAATTTAAATCTATTCAACTGGCATTCCTTCCACTAAATATAACATCAAAATTACTACCTCTTGATCGGGGACTAATTCGATGTTGAAAAGCTCATTATCTAAACAGAATTTTAAAAGAAGCTCTAGATCGAATTTAAGGAAATTCAAAACACGATATTAGTGCGTTAGAATGCATTCACCATTTATCAAGAGCTTGGGATATTAATGTCACTAGTAGGGAGATCGGACGGTTATTATTCGACCGGTTTTTTTGGTTTTGTCGAATACGGTTTTTTCAAAACCTTCATTTTTCGTATACCGAATAAACCGGTTGATTTAACACGAATAACCGGTTAATTTAAATAAGTATAACTCTTATACGTTTGAATATTTTTTTATCGAAAATATTATTGCTCATCGTAAAACTATTTGTATAAATTTCGTTATTATTTTTGCAAATATGACAACCTTGAACGTCTCACGAAGAACGCGAAAACCAAGGTAGATCGAGAAAGATATGCACTCTTGAGCAGCAATAACCTTTTCTCGTCTTCTGTATATAAATATTGATTTTTTTAAATGAAGAAAGATCAACTAGACTAATAGAAAGCCAACAAACCCGGTTCCGAACGGCAGATATATTAGTTAGTGAAGTTTTTCACAACGTAATACACATAACCAATCGCTAGTCATATTGTGAGGTGATATTGCCAGACGGTTTGGCCTGTGGATTGAACCGACGACTTCTTGGTTGGAAGGTGAGCTCATACCACAGTGACAAACACACTATTAAGTACATGGTGCATAAATTTACATACAGTGCTGCTCAAAATTTAAGCAAAATTTCTTGTCGAGGCAATTACGCACTCGTATATTACTAATAGATTTAATCCAAGTAAAACATTTAATTTTTGTTATCTTACGCACCTAAATTATAACTATAATAACAAAAACGAAATTAGCTCCTTGAATAGCTGTTCGAAACTTAAGCAACTTTCAGTATTTTGTGTAATAATTGTTTTTATGGCCTCCGCACACCGTTTTGGCATAGTTGTTATGAGATTTGTTAGAATTATTGTTAACATTGATTGCCACTTTAACTTTAAGCTCTCCATCAGTTTCTGCTTATTTTTAAAACGGTTACCCGGTTATTCGAGTTACTATTAACCGGAAACCGGTTTTTTTTAAAGTGCTACTTTTCGAATTATTTGAAAACTGCTTTTTGAAAAAAGTCGAATAATCGATCTCTCTAGTCACTAGCCAGACCACTTCAAACTGCTTTACAAAGTCTGGATTTGGACAACATTTAGTGTGGGACGAAGAAGATGACATACCTTTGGTATTATTAAAGGAATTTAACGACAACGAAAATGTTTTAAAAGATAACTATGAAGCCTGGCTACATTTGAATGAAGTAGCATCTATAAGTTGTACCGTTCAAGACTTTTCGGACATCGATAATGAATTGATTACTTCTGAATTTCCAACTGATGAAGATATTGTTGCGGAATATGTCGTCGAATCAGAAACGCACTCTAGAGAAGTAGTAAAAAGCGATGGTGACAGTTTGACAACCATCCAGACAAGTTATAAACGATTCGTTTAAGACTTTAAATCTATTATTAAATACGAATGAAAACACAAAAGGTGGCCACTACGCAAATTAAAATCACTTTTTGCTCTAAGCAAATGTGAACAAATTCAGTCAAAAACTACTCAGTACTTTTACTAAAATACTTTTTGTAAATAAATATATATTAACTTTACAAAATTACAATCGATTAAGGTAATTTGGTGATAAATAAGAATGAATTGGTATTAAAAGTAGTTTTTTAATTTGGAACATTTTTCTATTTAAGTTCCAAAGTTGAAGTTTCTAATGGGTGTCCGCCGGGAAGGTATACTACTTTGTTTTGCCGCCATTTTGGTAAACATTAGTCGTGACAGTTCATATTTGGCAGTCGTGAAGTAGAGACGAAGCAAATTTATTGTGAAGAAATGTTCAGTAAGCCAACCTGTTTTAATCGTTAAAAGATTTTATCAAATTTAATCATCGATTACTGTGACGATGAGCAAGTTACGTGAAATTTTTGGGAAAAACAACGTGCCAACAAGACGCATTATCAGTGTAGTGTAGTGAATGATTTCGAAGAAAGAACGACTGCAGCTGATAGGCCCAAGCATGGACCAAGCGTACTGCAAAATCGGCTGAAAGCATTACTGCTGTTCAAGAAAGTGTTCAAAGCCATCCATCAACGCCGTGCTCAGGAGCTTGGGATTCTAAGAACAACTTTGGTTACAAAGATTTGTATTCGTTTCCATTTAAGATTCAGTTGACACAAGAGCTTCTTCCAGAAGACCATTTACTCCGTCAATAGGATGTTACAGCTCGCCCATGACAATGCCGGTTTTTAATAAAAAAAATAATGAATGACGAGGCACATATTCATTTGAATGGTTATGTGAATAAACAGAAAATAGGAACAGAAAACTGGAAAACTCTCAAATTATTCATCAGTCACCTTGGCATCCATTACAAGTGACAGTCTGGTTTGCAATTTGTTCAGGAGGCATCATTGGACTTTATTTCTTTGAAACTGAAAACGTCTTAACGGTAACTGCCAATAGGGAGCGATATCGTGATATGATTGAAAACTTTTTAATGCCACAACTGCATGTTTTGGGCTTGACTAACATGTGGTTTCAACAAGACGGTGCCACATCGCATACAGCCAGGATTACAATGGAATTACTGTGAGACCTCTTTCCACCATAAATTATTTCAAGGAATGGTGATGATGATTGTCCTCCACGGTCGCCTGACTTGACTGCTCCGGACTTCTTTTTGTGGGAATATCTGAAAAGCAAGGTTTATGCAAACAAACCAGAAATGCTGGAGCAACTCAAGCAAAATATTCGTAATGAAATACCGCGTGAAATGTGTGAGAATGTAAAGAAAAATGTGCTCAAAATGGCTCGCATTTGTGAAGCTAATAGAGGCGGGCATTTACCTGATATTGTATTCCATACATAAGATCCATTCTCTTGCATATAATCAAAAATTATAAGCAAAGTATAGTAAAGTAGTATACCTTCTCGGTGGACACCCTGTATAAGTTGAAGCTGAATAGATAGATATTGAGGTATAAGATGCTCTTGATGTTCTGGGCACGAGAATTCGCAGTGACATTCGTTAGAACGAGCACATATATCGAGTGTCGAAAGAAGCATTCAAGTGTCTCGGCTTTCTTCACTCCATCTGATCTCCTTAATATTTACAAGAACTATATCCGACCCAAATTGGAATACAACTCTCTTGTATGGGCCGGTACTTAAAAGTCTATTTTTGAGCTCCTCAACCGCGTACAGGAGAGGGCGAAGGTTCTTATTAATGACGGTAGTGTAGCCAACTCTATCGTTTCCTTGGAACATCATCGCAATATGGCGTATGTTCTATCGCTACTATAACGGAATATGTTCTGACGAAATTAAGGAACTAGTTCCTAGTAATTATATATTTTTACATAGTATTTGTATATCTCGTAGAGCTCATCTCTTTGTAGTTGATTGTCCAGTAAATCGCACAACGCATTATAGAGATAACTCGTCCTTTGGTCGCACTATTCGTTTGTGGAACAATTTTCCGGCGAATATTTTTCCTGCCACTTACGACATGAACAAATTTAAGTCGAACGTCCACCGACACTACTCTATCTATCCTCCTTCTCACAAACTATTTTTGCAGAACCAGCACAGTGCACTGCATAAGTAGGGGTTATGCCTTGAGGCAGTATTTAAAAAAGTTTCCTTAACTGAATAATAGGAAATATTTCTGGAAGTCACCACAAAACTGGTTTATTTCACGCTAAAAAGATTTGTTTTTATTTTAATGTATTTTTACATTTAAATCCACCCCAAATTATTAGTCTCCTACATTTTTATTTTCAACAAGTTTCTATCGAAATGTCGTAAGACAAAAACGTCAGTTTTTTTCAATTTTTTAATAGTCATATTATCAATGATGCCTAAAATGTCACATTTGATCCCCTCTTCTGTTGTATAATTTCATTAATTTCTATCTCTTTTTTCGGTCCATCTAATCTAAGCATAAAAATCAACTCTAGCAGAAAAGCCAAAGTCATTTAAAAAATTGAAAAAAGCCCACACTTTTTGTCTGCGTATTTAGCTGCTCAAAGGATCATTAAGTTTATTTAAATTTCTATTACTCATCTTTCCTAAGAATGATTATTCTTTTGCTTTCAAAGCAAATGGAAACAATTAATCAAAACAATTCTGGGTAACGACTGTAGACTATTTTGTACCTCATGATGTGAATTTTTATGAAAAACAGCCGCTTCAACTTACGAGGGCGGATTGACATTGAAGCACAAACACAAACCCTTTTTATTTCTTAGAAATTACGATCTGTCAAACATCAGCTGTTAAAATTTTAGCCAAATTCATCGGATAGTTTATTCGTTGTAGTCGTTTGAAATAAGCAACTTTTGTGTTTCTTGGGAAATGGAAAAAAGTGAATCTCGTGTAGTGATTAAACACTATTATTTGAAAGGCAAAACGGCGAAAGAGACAAAAGAAAACCTTGATAAACATTACGGCGAATCTGCTCCGTCAGATTATATGGTAAAATGTTGGATGGCTGAATTTAAGCGGGGCCGAACAAGCTCTGCAAGAATACCATCAACAGGAAGGCCAAAAGAGGTGGTTACTGAAGAAAATATCAAGAAAATCATCGATATCGTTATGAATGATCGCCGGGTCCAAATACGTGAGATTGCTGAAATGGTAAACATATCATATGAACGTGTGTTCAACATTTTGCATGAAGATTTTCATATGAAAAAGCTATCGGCAAGATGGGTGCCGCGTTTGCTCAATGTTGAACATAAACGAGTTTTTGTTGAACAGAAACACTTCACAGCGGTGTTTGGACATCATGAAGCATAATCCTGCTGATTTTTGGCGTAGATTAATAACTGCTGATGAAACGTGGGTCCACCACTACACACCCGAAACCGAAAATCAATCGAAGCAATGAGTGGAAGCTGGTGGAAGTGCTCCGAAGAAGGCGAAGACAGAGAAATCGGCTGGCAATGTTATGGCCACTGTATTTTGGGATGCACACGGAATATGGCTCATCGACTAAAAGGGATCCACAATCACAAGAGAGTATTATCGTGCATTATTGGATCAATTGGTTGATGCAATCAAGGAAACGCGACAACATTTAAACAAGAAAAAAGTGCTCTTTCTTCAAGACAACACACCTTTTCACACAGCATTAGACACGATGCTAAAACTACGAGAAATCCACTTCGAATAAGTTGATTATCCACCTTATAGTCAAGATTTAGCCCTTAGTGACTTTTTCCTGTTTCCAAACTTGAAAAACTGGCTCGCAGGAAAAAGTCTCATATCAAACGAAGAAGTGAAGGAGTTCCCCAAATCTTATTATTCAGATGGTAAAAAAAAGTTGGAAAATCGTCTTACTAAGTGTATTGAGCTAAAAGGAGACTATGTCGAGAAATGAATGGTTTTTGAAAAAAAAAATGTTTTTTTCCTACTTAGGTAGCTTCAATATCAATTCGCCCTCGTATATTCACGCTTACGAGGACGATGTTAGATATTAGCCTACGTAGCTTAGAAAACACAACAATTTTTAGAACAAATTTCTTTATCTGTTTCTAGCTCTAGTCATCAATATTCAATAGCATGGTTAGCAGTAAAAACTGTTTAGCTACTTCAAGTAGTCATATAAATGCACATAAATTCGCGATTTTTAACTGCTTATAACTGCCACTACTATAAGTTAATTAAGCTTGAAACCACCCTCGTTATATAACCTTTATATAAAGTGTGTGTGAGTGTGTGTGTATATATATATATTCAATAACTTTATTAACATCATAGAGAGCATACCGTTTATAAAGCGAAAGAATGGATGCGAGCAGTAATTCCTTTTAGTCATCCTGTTTAATCAATTGTAAAAACTTTTATTAAATACTTGGAATAAATCGTTTAAAGCTTTTCTTCTTTAATATTTTAAAGCTTTTCTTGTCCTTAAATTATTTTTAGAGTAATAAAGGTTAATGGCAATATTGGCCTAAAACAAATTAAATTATCATAAGGAATTATGCAGAAATGAAAAACAAATTATAAAGGGAGGACAAATTTTACTTTAGGAAGTAAATTGGCTTAAAAACCTTTTTTTTAAATCAGTTTTATTCATACCAATATAAAAGAGAAATATTGGAATTAATAATGGAATATGATGTCGTGCAAATGTCCACCTCTAGTACGCCGGCAAACGTTCGCTCTTTTAACAAAATTTTCAATCACATTTTTCAAAAGTTCTTACTTTTCCGCGCGTAAATAAAAATAAAAGGCCAAGGAACAATGCTAGTTCGTTTCCTGCTCTTATAAGAAATGACCGAGAATTCACGAACCCGGTTAAAAAGGCAAACCTTTTGGCTGAAATGTTTGCAAGTAATTCTCACGTGCCGAAGAGCGTTCAGCCACTTCCCGAACTTGAAAGAGTATCAGTAACTATACCTAGTATATCCTTTCGAGCTCGTGCCGTAAAAAGGGTCCTTGCAAATCTCAACGTTAACAACGTTCTAGGCCGAATGGCATACCAGCACTGGTCCCGAAGCAGTGCTCTTCGAAACTTGCGCATTCATTGACTCACCTTTTCAGTGCGTCATATCTCGCCGGTATTTTTCCATCTTGCTGGAAGGTTGCTAATGTAACGTCAATCCCCGAAAAAAAACGAGGCTAGTAACCCTGAGAGCTACCGTCCAATAGCAGTTTGTTTCGCACTCTCCAAGGCTATGGAGAATATGATTAATTACCACCTTGTGAGATATTTGAGGTCCAAAGATTTGCTTATTGGCGACCTGCTGGCGCTGCTCTCAGAACAGTGGCACAAGTCCACTCATGTTTTTGGCGAGAGTAGGGTTGAGGCTCTGATGTCTCAAAAGCGTTTGCTAGAGTTTGGCACGAGGCTCTCATTTCGAAGCTTAATGCTTTTGGTGTCGGTAGTCACTTCTCTCGATTTATATCGAGTTTTCTCAGAGATCGCTCTATAAGAGTCGTTATAGATGGGGTCTCATCCGACGAGCTCAGAATAAACTCAGTGGTACCGCAAGGCTCTATTCTTTCTCTTACTCTTTTTCTAATATTTCTTTAAGATTTTCTTCTTCTCACTTCTAATACTATCTACTCTTTTGCGGATGACAGCAACATTTGTCACTCATATTCTCTTGATCGTAGATCCAGCCTTTTGGAAATTGAGGCGAGAAGGATGAAAATGAATGACCCCGAGTGGGGTCGTGCGAACAGGGTCCATTTTTATGCACGCAGGAACCAATGTTGTTTTTTAACCACACAGATCTGTGTCAGTGGGTAAATTGGATATTGAGGAATCAGATTCTATTGATTTTATGGGCATGAGAATTCATTGTGATATTCGTTGAAATGATCACATATTTCAAGTGTTTTGGTTTTTTAAGACGGTGTAAGAAATACTGCACTCCATCTGATCTCCTTAATTTTTACAAGACCTATATCCGACTCAAGATGGAATACAGCTCTCATGTATGGGCCGTTGCTTCAAAGTCTATTTTGGAACTTCTCGACTGCATACAGGAGAGGGCGAAGATGCTCACTAATAAGCGTAGGGTAGCCAGCTCTATCGATTCATTGAAGCACCGTCGCAATGTGGCGTGTGTTTCATTGTTCTATCGGTACTATAACGGAATGTATTCTAACGAACGTAAAGAATTAATTTCTAAAATTCATATATTTTAACGCAGTACTCGTATTTCTCGTAGAACACATCCATTTGTAGTTGATTGTCCAGTGAATCGCACAACGCATTATAGGGAGAATTCGTTTTTTGGTCGCACTGTTCGTTTGTGAAACAAATTTCCAGTGAAAGTATTCCCTGCCACTTACGACATGAGTAAATTTAAATCCAACGTCCATAAACACTACTCCCTCTGTCCTCCTTCCCACAACCTATTTTCCTAGTACCAGCACAATGCACGGCATGAGTAGGGACCATCCGCTGGGTGCTGGTGTTTTGTAAAAAATAACATTTTTAGTGATGGGGCTCATTTTCAATTAGGCGGTTATGTAAACAAACAAAATTGTCGCATATGGGGCTCACAAAATCCACAACTAATCCTCGAAAAACCATTACTTCCAACGCAAGTAACCATATGGAGCGGTTCGTGGTCAGGCAGCATCATCGGCCCGTATGTTTTCGAAAATGACCAAGGAAACGCACTCTCTGCTTTACCAAACCATGACAGCTAATTTTTTGTGGACACTATTGGCTAATATTGACATCAGTGACCTTTGGTTTCAGCAGGACTACGCCACAAGCTACATAGCTAGTCAGCCGCTTTTTTCACAAAATTTTGAACCACATTTTGCAACAAAGTTTCGCTTATCTCGTCAATGCAGAGCTAAATTTAATTTTTCGGAGTGTCAGTATGGTTTTTTCACCTAAATCCGGTGTTTCAAATGGCCCAGAGAAAATAATCAAGCGGCATTAAATCACAAGAACGAAGCGTCCAACTGACATCGCCAAATCGAAAACTTACACGTCCGGGAAAATTTACATGCAATAACTGAATTCTTTAGCTGCCTGTGTGGCTTGTGGCGCCCTCTTGCAGAAACCAAATGTCAATGTTAGCCAATTGTGGCCACAAAAAATTGCTTATCATGGTTTGGTAGCGCACAGAATTCACGGTTTTGGGGTTTCGAGCTCATTTTCAAAAAATTACAGGTCGATGATGCCGCCTAAGCACAAACCTCACCATATGGTCATTCTTTTTGGATGTAATAGTTTTCCGCGGACTGTTTGTAGATTTTGTGAGCCCCATATATGACAGTTTTTTTTCTTTTAATAGCCGCCTAATTGAAAATGGGCCGCATCATTAAAGATGATTTTGTTGAAAAATGTGTTGTTTCCTTTCAGTGTTTCAAAGAGCCAATTCACAAACGTTCGAGGCAAACAATGATCGGCTGGCTATAATTCTTGAACGAGTTGAACTTTATAAGCGTAAAGATGAAGATTTTTGTGCAAAGTTCCTCTGGTGTTGCCCAATTATTGACGTTCGCAAGTTGATGTTCCAGACTCATCGTGAATACTTGAGCATATTGTTTTGATCTATTGTCAACAACAGTACCACGAACCTCGAATTTAGCGATTAAATTACGCACAGCGGTCTTAGAAAGAGCCTGATTACGAGGAAAAGTTGATCGAATTTAACGAAGTAATACAGTAACGTTTTCACGACTTTGGTAGCAAATTTTCGCAATTAATATTCTCTGTTCAAGAGTTCAGCGTTCCATTGTTAAAATTACCCAATTTTTTACCAAATAAGTGTCAAAGGTTTACAGCTTAATTTTTGACATTTAGTCACTTGATAGCCAATTTACTGTCTAACCTCAAATTTGCCCAACCTGTAATTATAAGACTTCCATCTTCTCCAGATTATCCGTTTGAGAAGCGTGCCATCTCTCGGGAAAAAACTAATAAAAAAAATGCTCTTTACTTATGATAAGTAGCAAAGACTCTCTACTACTGCATCAAGTTCACAGAGTTAGATCGAAGACAAATTGCATGGCAAATGATGTTAAAGAAACTGAAACCAGGCAAGGCTGCTTTTTGAAAGCCCTATGCTACGGAATGCTTTCAAATAAAAAAGAAATTACATTTCACTTGATGTGACAGTTAAGTAAATCTATTGTAAAAAAAATATAATAAAAATACAAGTTTATTCATTTTAATCTACACTGTCACCTTCAAAGTAATCCCCATCGACTGCAACACACTTATGCCAGCGCTTGATCCACTCCTTGAAACATTTTTTATAATCGCTTTTCAGTATGTCCATTAACGATTATTTCCTCTCGGCTGCTGAAACACTTTCCACGTAATGGTTTTTCAACTCGATTGAACAGAAAGAAGTCACAGCGAGCGAAATCAGGTGAATTTGATGGCTGTTGGATGGTATATGTTGCCATTTTCGTAACAAAATTTCGAGTAGTGATGACACTGTGCGACGTTGCGTTATCATGATACAAAATTCATGAGTTTTTTGCCTGAAGCAATCATCTCATAACCCCAAATAACACCTTTTATTTACTGTCTGATCTTCTGGCAATTCATAGTGCAATTTATGGAGCACTACACCGTTGTAATCAATGAAAACCCTAACCTTTGTCATCTTTTTTGACTAAAAACAACGAATTATTTTTGTTCTTGGCTCATTTGGTGAACGTCATTCACTAGCCTGATGTCGAGAGTGCGTGTGCGTCTCTACTAATGATACTTTCGTTGAATGTGGGATCGTATAGAGCCTTGCAAATCATGTTTTTTATGACTTTAAAACGATAGATACGTAGTGTAGCAACAGTGCTGCTACACTACGGAAACACAAATCATTATTCAAAAATGTCTTGGACGGTTCCATAGGCAATGTTCAAGTCCTCTGCTGTCTCCGTGATGGACAACATTTATTTTACTTTAGCAATGTTTTGATCGGTTTTATATGTCGATGGTCTGTCACTGCGTTCATCATCTTCGATTGACTCACGACCACTTTTGAATCGCTCGTGCGAATAGTTTTCTTAAGAGAATCATTGCCGACCTACTTTTGCAACATTTGCAACGTTCGCAAAATTTAATACAAATTCGTTGTGGCAAAATTGAAATCCATTTCTAAAATTGTAAAATCGCCTACACACATAGAGACTATGAAGCTTTTGCAAATGTCAAGCTATTACAGATGTCCCAACTTTACAAAAAAAAACTGAAATCGGAACGATGGGACCGCCACACGGGGATTATTATTACAACCTAAACTGATTTAAACTTCATCGGAATACAAAATTATTAGTTTCTGGTTATTTTGGTCGACCTACCTTGACCACTTAACCTTCAGAGGTAAGAAAACCAGTTTCGAAAATTGTTTAATTGGGGCCTGCCTTTGCTCCGTGTAACCTTCTAACATTTTCATATTTACTCGTATTATCATAATATGCAAATCAAATTGCCGCAAGATGTGTGGCTTTCTGCCAAAATAATTAAAAAATATTTTCTCTCTTATTGTCTTCAGCCACACCAGAGTGTCACTGGCTGTAAAACAAAACCCATTTCAAGTGAAATGCAGAAAAAAAAACAAAACAAAACAAATTGAAATGTGACCATAAAAGTTGTGTATTCATATCGAAAATCATAAATAATAATAAATATGTTGCCTAACATATCTTACACTGGCGTTGTCAACAATATTTTTTATTTCATTGAACAAAAGTTTCTTTAACATGTTACTCGTACTCGTACTCGTACTTCTACTTTTAACTTTTGTTTTGCTTGACCAGTATTTTTTTCTTTTTCACTTTTCAATTATTTCTTAGAATTTCTTCTTTGGCTTCGAAATCTTTGCGTTTCTCGAAATATTAAAAATAGGAAAGAAAAAGGGAAAAATTGGAAATCCGTACTCAATAGCAAAAGTTTGGCATTTCCGTTGACACTTGTTACCCGTTATACATGATTAAACATGTCAATTCGATAACAGCAGAAGGTTTTTGCCATAAATTTTCCATTATTTATTTCTATTGTTGTTTTTGTTGCCAATGCTATTATTTTTGTTGCTGTATAAGGTTAAAAATAACATGTAACCTTTAATTGAATACTTTACGTGGTTTTTGCGAATTTATGTTCACCTCCTGCAGTCGTTGTGTATAAGAAAATAATTATTTAGCACGCGGAGAGAAAATCATTTTCCTTTATATCCTTGAGAGAATAAGAATGTTTTCGTATAACAATTCAACCGTAAGAAAAATCAATATAAAAAATTGGTTTGTCTTCTAGACTGGTAATGCACTTATTTGCTAATGCAAGGATCACAATTCAATTCTGACCGGTAACTTTGTTTTTTTTTTTTCTTCGTGACTCCTCTAGGGAGTATATTGGTTTTCCACAAAAAATCCATAATCAGGATGATTAATCTACTGCAGCTCCCCGCCATGTGATTGTATTTAGTGGTGAAGATCCTGGCCAAGTGGTGGCATGTTACACGCTTTTGTAGCCCACGGTGCCTGAGGC
Source organism: Wohlfahrtia magnifica (assembly GCA_023159175.1). Lineage (NCBI taxonomy): Eukaryota > Metazoa > Arthropoda > Insecta > Diptera > Sarcophagidae > Wohlfahrtia > Wohlfahrtia magnifica. The sequence goes on from JAKWBJ010000045.1 coordinate 233,457, forward strand.
ACGAGTGAACATGGCACTAACACCTTGGTAAAGTGTTGTAGACTATCTAAGCTCCTACCGATCTATGGGTCACGATAACCGTAACACCACACCGCGCTAATGCTCTCTACGTAATTTGGGTATAAATAACCGCCACCACGTTGCTCACACAAGGGGGCCTCACCACGGTCTGGTAGGCACCAAGGCCTCTAGCCAAATAACTCTCGTAATACCAAAATTAAGCCTTTAGTCAGGCTTCGTAGAATCAATTCCTACTACCAGTATAAGTCCCAAATTACTCCGGACTGGTGGACAGTAAAGACAACAAATTAAAAACTACAATACCATACAACAATAAACCATACAAATTACAGAATTACACAACCAGATAAGCACACTATGGAGCAACAATCAGCAATGAACGCCCACACATACCGCAGAGGATTCCGTAAAGAAACCTATCATTCCCTAATCCTAGCATCCCTCCTATTAAAGACACAGCAAGTAAACTTGCTGGTTCTATGCATATTCACATCTGATCCCAACGGCTCACTGACGTCCACCACATTCGTCGTTTCGATAACATACATCGCTTACAAATCCTTGATGTCATCGCAGAGTGGCTACACCACATCAACACATGCAGCGAATCCTTCGGGCCATCACACACCTACAATCAGAAGACCCACTAGGCACTTCTTGTACAAAAATACTCCGAGCGAGCTATGTCCCATCAGTAATCAAGTCAAGGCGCTTCCGTACGAACCTAACATCAGACACGAACCCATATATAACCTTCCCCTTGCCGCTACCCAGCCACCATACCTGCCACCTCTCGATGAGAATTTCATCTAGAATTGACGAAAGTCTCCTATCAGTCAGAGACTTCAGACAGATCAGAAGCAGAAATCCAATCAATACTCAGAAGCGGTATGATCTTAAAAGAAATAGCACGACGTATTACCTCAAAGTCAAGGAGTGCTTCACCTACCAACACCTGAGCGTGTCAGTCGACACGGTCCTGCAAACTGGTACATAAGTATATCAGTAAGTCGATCCCCTGACAAGAAGAGACAGGGCGACAGCCCTCCTCCAACTCTTAACAGACTTGACTTGACCCCATATGTTAGTTAATTACTTACGACAGATAGCCAAACACTAGTCCAGTTCACTTGGATGCAATATTTTTTTTTTCTCTTGGTACCAGCACTCAGGGAATAACTCTACTCATACAGTGCATTGTGCTGGTACTAGGAAAATAGATTGTGGGAAGGAGGATGGATAGAGTAGTGTCTATGGATGTTCGACTTAAATTTGTTCATGTCGTAAGTGGCAGGAAACACATTCGCAGGAAGATTGTTCCACAAACAAACAATGCAACCAAAGAACTAATTCTCTCTATAATACGTTGTTGGATTCACTGGACAATCGACTACAAAGGGATGCGTTCTACGGGAAATACGAGTACTACGTAAAAATATATGATTACCAAGAATTAGTCCCTGAATTTGGTTAGAACACACTCCGTTATAGTACCGATAGAATAATAAAACACACGCCACATTGAGACAATGCTCTAATGAATCGATAGAGTTGGCTACCCTACCGTCATTAATAAGAACCTCTCCTGTACGCGGTCAAGAAGCTCCAAAATAGACTTTGAAGCACTGGCACATACATGAGAGTTGTATTCCAGTTTGGGTAGGATATAGGTCTTGTAAATATCAAGGATATCAGATGGAGTAAAGTAATTCTTACACTGTCTTAAAAAGCCGAGGTACTTGAATGCTTCTTTTGACACTCCAAATATGTGCTCGTTTCAGCGTACGTCACAGTGAATTCTCATGCCCAGAACATCAAGAACATCTGATTCCACAATATCTACATTACCTATAGATACAGATGACAAAACACCATCACATCTGTGTGTCAGAAAACAACATTGGATTTTGCGCGCCTTAAAATCGACCCCGTTCACGCGACCACACTCAAAGGTTTTTCGCCAGGTCACTTATAAGCGTGTCGTTCATATTCTGCCTTTTCGCCTCAATCACCGAAAGGCTCGGCTTACGATCAAAAGAATATGAATAACAAATGTTGCTGTCATCTGCAAAAGAGTAAATAGGATTGGAAGTGAGAAAAAGAAAGTCGTTAATAAATATTAGAAATAGAGTTGAAGAAAGAACAGAGCCTTGCGATACTCCTAAATTTATCCTGAACTCGTCGAATGAGATCCCATCTATAACCACTCTTATAGTGCAATTTCTGAGAATGCTCGATATGAATCCATAGTAGTGACTACCGACACCAAAAGCAATAAGTTTGGCTATGAGAGCCTCGTCCCAGACTCTGTTAAACGCCTTGGAAATAGCCAGGGCCACAACTTTACTCTCACCAAATCCATGAATGGACCTATTCCACCTTTCAGAGAGTAGCTCCAGCAGATCATCAGTAGAGCGACCCTTATGGAAACCATATTGACGATCGCTCAGAAAATTGTCAAAAGTGGCGAATAAACTGATATTGGGCGGTAGCTTTTAGGGTTACTAGCCTCACCCTTTTTAGAGATTGGCGTTACATTGGCAATCTTCCCGCAAAATGGAAAAACACCAACACCATAAGACGTACTGAAAAGATTAGCCAATTGATGTGCAAGCGTCCAAGAGTACTGCTTCAGGACCAGGGCTGGAATGTTATCCGGCCCAGAAGACTTATTAACGTCGAGATTTGCAAGATTCTTTTTACTGCACGGGCTCGAAGGAATATACTGGGCATAGTCTCTAATACTCTTTCAAGTTCTGGCAGTGATTGAACGCTCTCCGGCAAGTGAGAATTTTCTGCAAACATTTAAGCCAGGAGGTTTGCTTTATCAACCGTACTGGAACCGAGCTAGCGCTGTTTTTAAGCCTTTTAACGAATGAGCAAAAGCTCTTACTTCCCCGCGGAAAAGTAAGAACTTTAGCACGTAGGCTCTGTTCGTATAAAGCCTTTTCGCGCATAAGTACTGCGGCACATGAAGATCTCGCCTGTTTGCGTAGCGAATCATTTGTTATTACGCCAATTTCGAAATGCTTCCTCTCTGGATCTGACTGCTTTCTCGATGGCATCAAATTATGCACCCTTAGCTTTATTATATTGACAACCATTTCGGCCATGGCATTCACGTTAGAATCAGGGAAACAAAGTTTCCAATTGAAATACCGATAGAAATCGTTAAGCTCAGCCCAACAAGCTTTCCCGTAATTGAAAACCAAGCGCTACGTAGCTGTATGTGAAGCGTTGTGAAGAGTGGAGAACGGGAATGGTACAGTGATTTCCGAGAGGTGCAAGGACCTCAACTACATATCTTTCAGGGTGTGTAGTGAGGAAAAGGTCGAGGGTTTTATATTGGTGCCTCTCTACACCCGATATGTGAGTATGTTCATTCACTAATTGTGCAAGGTGGTTGTGCACGGCAAATAGCTCCACGTATTGGTCTTCTAGAGTTGCGCGGCCTGAATGGCGTAGCCAAGACGAATTATAAACATTGAAATCATCAGCAATAACAATTTCACTGTTCGAATAATTCGCAAGGATAATCGATATGGAATCGGAAAGAGATTCAAAACCAGATATGAAAACCTCGCTTTCCGCGTTTGGGCTTCTATACAAGAACCCGGAATGCAAAAGGTGTGCCCTGCTTCTGAACTTAACCCAAAGACAGTTAAATGCTGCATCATACATGCCAAGTAGTTGCTGGCACTGGTACACAACTTCATCGCGAATGTATATTGCAAGACTCCTATGAAAATTAAAAAGGGATAGAAGGTGATACCCAGGGATATGAAAATCCTATGGATCAGCATTTTGCGAGACCTAGGTTTCACATAAGGCGAAAACATCCAGCCTATAGAGACAAATATGCGCATAAACGGAGAAAAAGTTCGCCCGTAGCCCCCGCACATTACAGAAATCAGATCTAAAACGGCCTGCCATTACGTGAATTGAACATGAGCGATAAATAATAAAATGGATAAAAACCATAAACAAATAAAAGTCAAAACAACCGTTCTTTAGATGCAGAAGACAAGGAAGTGGGTTGCTGCTGATCGGTTATTTAATAGCCAGTGTTATACCTGCGCTACTGAATAATCTAACCCCTCCAAGCGGTTCGCACCTAAAGGTTTAGTAAGGAATAAAGAAAAAGAAGGGGAAACAAAAACACTGATGATAGGGGATATAATACTAATTCAATATTGCCCGTCTTCACTGCCCTTTCAATTTGTTCGTTCATAAGGTATCGGGTGTGTGTCCATTTCTGTACTCAAGTGTTTGTCACGTTCACTACACTTTTATAAAGTTTCTATTATATTTGTTTTAATATTAATATTGAATTATTTTGTTTTGCTTGTTCTAATATTGGCTTTGTTGTTTTCGTTTTTTCTGACTTATTATTTTTATGTTTTTTTTTAACTTATTTTGTTTTATTACTGTGCTGGCCACTTTATTGTGGTTTCAGTCACTATTGTTTTTTTTCAAATTTCTTTTGCAAATTATTTCATCAAGTATTGTGGTAATTTTTGTTTTGATTTTATATTTTATTGGTTTGTTATTCTTCATAAAAATTAACATTATATTGTTGTTCTTAAAGGTGGGTAGGTAGGTAAGAAAGGTAGTACCAAAAAGTACCCCACATAGAGACTTCAGTGGTTCAGTGTGGAAAGAACCTTTCAACTGATAAGAAGAGTGAAGAGAAGAAATTAAAAAACAAGTAGAGGGGAAGGACAGAGAAGGAAATAGAAGAAGAAGAAAAAGAGGAAGTAGAGGAAGAAGAGGGTCTGAAGAGGCATACAGAAAAAAGAGACGGATGCCCAAGGAGGACCAGTCATCACCTAAGGAGTCAGCTGAGACCTGACAGGAAGCCCTCCAGGTCGCATATCCTGGCCGACGCAATGTCCCCAAGGCCGTCAAAAGAGCCCCGGCCAAACAGCCTGAGCCTGCGCCCATAAAGAGCCGGGCAGTGACAGAGGCTGTGTTTCACAATCTCCGGCTCCCCTGTATCGCCTCAAACTCGGCAGAAAATAGGGGAGCCTACTTCCCAAATTACAGTCCTCGCCCTCAGAGCGCAGTGCCCTGTCACAAAGCCTATCAGAATCCTAAGAGATTCCCTCCTCAGATTGAGAACCCATTCCGTCCTAGAGCGGTCAGGTCGCGGCCACAGCAGCCTGGAGACCCTACAGTCTCCTCTGCTCTTCCACAACTCCTCCACTCTACGACGGGCCCAGCAATCAATTAAGCTCCCAAAGAAACCAAGTGATGGTTTCAACGACGCATCCACATTTTCTACACCTCCAGCCAGTTCATTTGCAATCTCGTTGCCCTTTACACCAGCATGCTCCGGAACCCAGCACAGTTTAACGCTGCACACTTCCAAGAGCGATGCAAGGGTACTTCTGCACAATGCAACCAGCCTTGAGCCGACATGGCGACCAATCAGCGCCCCAATGGCCGCCTGACTGTCCAAGTAGAAGACCACACCATCCCCCCAGCAGCCAAATCGCGAAAACGCTCAGCTGCTCTCAGGCCAGCGAAGAGCTCGGCCTGAAAAACACTGCACTCTTCCGGGAGTCTAAAGGACAATTTAGTGTCACTGTTCACCATGTAGACTCCCGCCCCAGTGCCCTCCTCGGTCTTGGATCCATCTGTAAAGATTGCGTGGCCGTCAAAAAGTCCATCAACCTCACGCCAAGACTCTCTATCCGGAAAAACTGCCGCAGGGCATATGCCGAAGTCGCATTCCCTGACCTTATAGTCCGTTGAACCAGCACAGGTCACCGAATGCGCACCCTAGTCAAGACCCCCAAAATGGCAGAGAGTCCATAACCCAGAGCCATGGCCAGGCCCCTTCAAAAATCTTCCAGAAACTTCTAGCAGCCATTCCCTTCACCACAACCTCAAGGGAGGTCGGGCTCAGGATAATGTCCAGCGCTGCCTGAGGAGTACTTCTAAAGGCACCAGATATGCTCAAAGCAACACACCTATGTACCTTATTTAGAAGCCTCCGTCGACTGGCATTTTTCAAGACTATCCACCATATGATACAGCCATAGGTGAGAACAGATATGACTATGGAGTCATAGATCCACTTCAACATCGCCAGAAGTCTGTAAGAGGAAAGTGGCATCCCAACCAATTTCCACTCACCAGTTCGTCTGCCATACAGTTCCCCCTCACCCAGATAATTTTCAGGACTGAATTACTCACCATCTCGATGTCGAATAGATATCGGAGAGTGCCTTGATCGCAGCCTGACTGTCAGTACAGATGCTGATATAAACAATATATATATAGTACAACAATCTCCCCCCCTTTATTGCCGAGACCTCTGCCTGTAAGATACTGCAGTGTTCTGGAAATTTAAAGGATACTCTCACCACGTATGCAGGAATAAAGACACCTCTTACAACCCCTTCCGAAAATTTCAATCCATACGTGTATACCTCAACAGAACTGGGTCAAATTACCGGTTCTGGTGAGATGCACACGGAGTACATTGCATACAGGTGGGGTTTGGGTGTACAGTTATCTATACCATCAGAGATCGTATCCAAGTACCTAAAGATGGCCGCCTGCCCGTAATAACTGTCAGATCATGATCTCGCCATACTCAACTTTTTCGCAGACACGATCACCATCTGCCTAGCCATCAGATCCACTGGACGCCCGTTTAGTGGTAAAAAAATGCCGTCAAAGGGGTGAACCTGAACGCACCTGTAATCATCAATGTTGCACTTCGCAAAACCCTGTTAATGGACTTCTGAAGAGACCTCCACCACACAATGACAATGTCAAAAATCCAATGAGAATTCCTAGGTTTCAGACCCCAAGATTTCCTAACGGCTCTACGACAAGTGTACAGCGCAACGTACGTCCTCGCACACGTATTCTGCAGTTAGGATAGCTTGGAGTCCAGGATTACCCCCAAATATTTCGCGCTATCCGACAGCCCCAGTTCAACTCTGTGCAAAAGCGGTAGGGAAAAACGACGGAACGTGTTAACAGCCTGAATTCCATCTTACGTGGGTAAGCGCTTCGCCTAAGAAGGCCCAGAGATGTTTGAAGGCTCTGCGACATTGTGTCGAGATTTTTTCGACGCAGCAGAGTCGCACGAGCAGAGTGTTGACGGTCCAATTCCACAGGAGAGGTTAAAGAACCCCCTCGTGTGGGGTGCCACTTTTAGCCATCCTATAGACGGTGGGTGACTCCATAGCGGAGACAACGATCCTGCTGGTCAAGAGTATCCGTATGAAACTGATGACGGAACCATGAACATTTCAGGGCCGGCCTAATCGCATCCGGTGTTACATATAAATCCAGGCATGCGACTAGAGCTTTTACGTCTGATACCTGCCATCACCCCAGTTACTTTCTCACTTATCCTCCGGATCAGCACCAGGAAATATATTCCCTCGGTCATGTTAAGTAAAGGAGTGCTATGCACCTAGTGTACCTATGATACCTACAAGTGAATATCACATGTGAGTACCAATTCGAAGGTGTATTGCTAGGATACTCATAACCTTCACACCTTGGTGAGGAGTCAGAGACTATCTAGACTCCTGCCGTGATATGGGTCACAGCACCCGGTTGAGGAGATGCAACACCACACTGAGCTCGCGCTCTGCCTGCACTTTAGGTCTAAACCACAGCCACCACGAAGCTTCCACAAGGGGCCTACCCAACAATCGGTTAGAAATCGGAATCCCTGGGACTCCCGATTCCCGTGCCTCCTCCAGTTTCGCCCCCGGACTGGTCACTGGTGAACTAAGTGAAAGTGGTGGTGATCCTTATTTAGCATGGAAATTATTTTCCTCCTTGTAATTCAACTGATATTTGTTATCATCGTCCAACGTACTACTACGTTGGAAGGCCAGGCAGGGTTTCATTAGATGGATTTGTCTGCAGGGTGGTTGAAATCACAGTTATTTTTTTTTCGTCATGTTTTTTGCTGGAATTCCAACCTGAGCCGTTTGTATTGTATGCCAGCGCTCTAACTTCCAGTAACTTTCGTAATTTAGTGTTTTCCACTACTCCGCTTGAGAGCATATGATTTCAGTTTCTTTGTAATAATTTTTACCCTCCAGCTAAGTAGGTAATCGTTCTAGTGTGGCATTTGTCTATAAAAGATATTGGTGCTGCCACCTGTAACTGCCTAGCAGGGTTGACAAAAACCCGCATTTAAAAAAAAAAAAAAAAAAAAAAAAAAAAAAAAAACAATCCACAAGGTTTCATTAGGATTTTTGATGGGTTTTTTTTCGGGTTTTATTGGATTTTATAATTGATTCAAAATTTCGTTCAATTCGAAAATATTTGTTGTTTGAACGGAGCAGACTGAAATTTGTCTAAACCACGCTGTCCTCCGTTAAGCTGTCTATTAGGTAAAATTACATATTGAACGCTGACAGATCCTGGGTAGAGAGGGGGACTTGCTTAATTTCTAGACTCACCACTCACTTGCGTTATAGGTAGGCAAGCGCAAAGGCTGGTTTTACCGGCAAATAACTTCTACCGAGGTTGTAGATCGATTGAGGAAAAGAAGAGCCTACTTCATTTACCACTGTCCGTCTCCAGCTAGACGTAGATTGCTTACACTTGGCTCGCTCATTCTCTATAGCTTATCAGTACTATCGACCATTGATATCAGATTAACGGCCTGGTTCCAGTCGGGCTGGTTTCCGACTAGATTTACGGGATGGTGCTTCTAGGTGAAACCTTGGCGGATGACACAATAGCTTTCCTTCATATTTGCTTTCACAACGGGCCGCTAAGTGTGCTCCAGTGTGCTTTGACTCAACAAGGCTGCAACTAACCTAATCTGAACGCTGGATTATGAGAAAAACGGCCGGAATATAAAGTGAAACGTGATTAAGTTGTTGTTTTGTATTGCAACATTCAGCCTCATGTCACAAAAGTTGTCAAGCAATTATTAGCATCTGCCGTATTCTCCGAACACTGCTTCTTCTAACTATTGACTGTTTTTACGGATACAATATCTACTGACATGCCAACGAATTATTTCTTTTCAAGATATGTAAAATCGGCTTCAAAAGACTGGAAGTTTTTCTGAGAAGGTACTCGAAAATTGGCTAAGAGGTAGGGAAAGGATGTTAGTACTGATTTCATAAATTTTTATTTTGATAAATTTATCAATTAATCTTTTTTAAAGCTAAAAAACGGTCCGAATTAGTTAGTTAGTATTCCCAGTACGTAAATTATAATTATTTTTGTTGTAGATAAACTACAAAACTCCACCTGGGTTTTTTTTTAATATACCACCCAGTGAAAACCGGGTGGGTTTAATTGGGTATATTTGGTGTAGTAGTGGCTCGGACCTCAATTTTTGCATCACTACTTTTTAAAATTCATACAAAATTTTATTTACACAAATTTCAGTGTCAGATTTCTCTTTTTTACTTCTCCTTTCATGTTTCACAACTATTTCTCTCAGTGTAACAAATCATAATCACACATTAAGACCAACTTTTTTATCATCATTACGCATTCATTTTCGTATTCATTCGTATTTTATGATGTGTGAAGTATATCTCTATTTAGTTCAGCATTTCTTATACAATGAATATCTAGCAATGTGACAACTCTCTACTGCTCTACGACTGTCTGCTAAGTTGTCATTTCGTAAGAAATTCTTCGATTTTGTTTCCATTTCATTGCCATCCCTTTTTTCCTCCCAATTACGTGCTGGACAACTAAAGTTCTGTTTGGTTACAAATAAACTTTTGATTGTATAGTATATTTTTATGTGCGTGTGTGTGTGTGTGTGTGTGTAGATGAATATAAGTATTATATACCAATATTGTATAATTTGATTTGTTATTAAAGTTTTATTTAGGGAATAGATAAAATTTATATAAAAATACTAGAATATTAGGCGAAGAATAAAATTTCTAAAGAAAAATGTACAGATAATGTTTCAATTGTTAAAATTATAAATTAAAAATATTTAATACTCCTTTTGATTTACATAAGGACATGGCTATTAATTTTATTCATTTATTGATACAAAATACATATGTGCCGCAGTACTTAGGCGCGAAAAGACTCTATACAAACAGCTCCTACGTGCTAAAGTTCTTTTCTTTCTTTTCTTTTTCCATTGGGAAGTAAGAGCTTTTGGTCATTCATTAAAAGGCTTTAAAACAGCGCTAGTTCGCTTCCAGTCCTTATTAAAGATGACCAAACATTGACTAAACCGCTTGATAAGGCAAACATTCTGGCTGAAATGTTTACAGATAATTCTCACTTGCCAAAGAGCGCTCAATCACTGCTCGAACTTGAAAGAGTAATAGTGACTTACAAATCTCGACGTTAGTAAGTCTTCTGGGTCGAATTATTATTTATTAATTCCCATAACATTCCATTAAGGAACATGGGGACTTTTCTCAGTCAATGAGCTGCACCCGATTCTATTTCTAAACTGATTGAAAGGGACTTAGAGTTTAAAGCCGGCTCCGAACGGCAAATGCATTTGGAGAAGTTTTCAATAGTAGTGATACTCATAACCAGTTACTAGCTAATGTTATGAGGTGATACCGCTGTAGAAAACTTTTTTCCTTATTCAGATGGTCTGGCCTGGTATGGAACCGACGAGTTTCTGGTTGGTAGGCGGGTGTCTTACCTACCATACCACAGCGGCATACCTGGGTCAGATGGCATGTGATTAATCATCACTTTGCTGAGCGATCGCCAATACGGTTTCGGTAAGGGTCGCTCTACAGTTGATCTGCTGGCGCTAATCTTTGAAAGGTGGAATATGAGAGTGGTTATAGATGGGATCTCATTCGACGGGTTCAGGATAAATTCAGGGGTACCATAAGGCTCTGTTCTCTCTCAAACTCTGTTTCTAATATTCTTTCTTTTTCTCACTTTCAATCCTATTTACTCTTTTGCAGATGACAGCAACATTAGTCATTCATATTCTTTTGATCGTTGGCCCAGTCAGGCAGAATATGACCGACACGCTTACAAGCGACCTGGCGACAATCTCTGAGTGGGGTCGCGCGAACAGAGTCGACCTTAATGGGTGCAAGACCCAATGCTGTTTTCTGACACACAGACGTAGTGGTGTGTTGTCATCTGCATCTACGGGTAATGTGGATATTGAGGAATCAGATGCTCTTGATATTCTAGGCATGAGAATTCGCTCTGAGAAAATGTTTTGAGTGTCGAAAGACACATTCAAGTGCCTCGGCTTTTTAGGACTCCGTCTGATCTCTTTAATATTTACAAGACCTATATCTGACCCAAATTTTTATACAGCTCTCATGTATGGGCCGGTACCTAAAAATCTGAATTTTACGGCACATAAATGTATTTTACCGGGACTTATAAAGAATCTGCTTAGAATATTTACATCTGCGCAGAATAAAGTAAGCAACCAAACGCGTATCTATATAGGATATCTTTCGTACAATATTTCATGGCGTCGCTGACAACTTCTGACTAAAATCATACGGTGTGTAAGTTCCATTACATTGGTCCATGTTAAAACGAACTACCACATCACTTATGTATTTCTTCTGATGAATTTATATTGTACACGGCAACTTTTCAGTTGCAAAGCGCAAGGCTAAGATAGATGTGGCTTAACCCATATCCTTCATTTTAAATTTTGAAGACAATGCTTTTTTGACTTCATGATAGTACATGCATTGCACATTATTCAGCTCTTCATGCCACATGCGACTTTTGCCCAAATACGACTTTACTTTATGACTGCAAAACGACTACCATATCGACGTAGGTAAGGCAGCCTCCTTATATACCTAACTGCCTACAGTTTGGAAAGTTCGGGAAATGGATCTAACTCTCTCAAATCCCCTATTTTATGTGCGTTAATTTTAAACATGTAAGTTGGCCGAATTGGCAATGCCGTCAAATACACAAATCAGTACGGAATTACCAAGCGAACACATATAAAACCTTGACACAAACCAATTGACCAATATCCCCCAGTTTAGTCCCTGCTGTGTTGTATTTTTAGGCATTTTTAACCATTTTAACCATTTTTGTTTTACTTCCTTTTAAATTTAAGCTTTTAAATGAACCAATCTATACAACTTTTTTATTTACGCCTAAACACGACTTTACTTTATGACAGCAAAACGGTAACTTTATCGACGTAGGCAAAGCGGCCAACTTATATACCTAACTGCCTACAGTTTGGAAAGTTCCGGAAATGTCTCACAGGCTTATAAATCCTCTATATTATGTCTGTTATTTTTAAACATGCAAGATTGTGTTACCCAAAGTTGGTCGCATTGGCAATGCCGTCAAATACACAAATCAGTATGGCATTGCCGTCAAATATACAAATCAGTACGGCATTACCAAGCTAACACATTTAAAACCTTGACACAAACGAATAGACTAAAATCCAATAACACAGTCCTTAATGTGGTGAATTTTCTTTTTAGGCATTTTTATTTTTGTGTCAATATCGACCAGGCACTATTACAGTAAATGAAACTGAGATCTATTGTTCCCCTTCTGGTCTATAGCTTGTTCAACAGATCTGCTGCCTTAATAATGAACACCAGCAGAACCATAATGCTGTATATGTCACGCAGTGAGACCCTTTGTCTACCCAAACGTTTTCACCTAAACTTATTAAGAAACTACATTCACACAATATGTGTTCTGCAGTTTCTAATTTTCGCGAGCACAGTCTACAAACATCCCCATCTGTGACCGCTATACTCTTCAGATGTGCTTTTAGTCTACAGTGACCCATAAGAAACTTCGTAAGGAGTTTTAAGCCCGGCCTGAATCTTGGAGCGATGCCCAAATTTTGGATTGATCGCTGTCCTACAGTGAAGAAGTACTCGTTGAGCACTCCAGTGATCCAAGCATCTGACAATTTCTCATTGCCTGATTAGAGAAGTGGTGTTGCAAGATTGTAGACAGATATAGGACCCTAAAATATTGCTTGAACTTAAATTTAATTAAGAATCGTTTCCCTAATAATTTTTACATTCAATTCTAAATTGTCTTAAATGTTTCTTCTTTAATTTTTCTTAAGAAAAAAAAAAAACTGTCAAAAAATCTTTTCCAGAAGTAACATATCAATCGTATTTTTTTTTTCTCTCCTTTCTTTATTTTCATGCATGCTTTTCTTTACTCTTGTCCACAAACATTTGTTTAATCTTCAAAAAAGGAAAATCAAAACCAAAACTAACATGAATGAATCTCTTTAAATCCTGCTTTGGGTTTGTCTATGTCCTTTTTTTCTTTTCTATTCTTTAGATCCTTTCTTAGCCATTATTCTTCTGTTGATTCTATTTTTTCTCTCAATCCTCACAATCCATATTAAATGTCCACCTCTGCTGAAGTATTGACAATTATTGAATTTATTGCTTTTCGTATGACAAAAGAATAACGTAAAAAACTAAAAAATAAGAACTGCTCCCCAAAAAGAAAAAAAGTTCGAAAATAAAAGAAGAAAAATAGAATAGAAAGTGTAAGAAAAAGAAAAAAATAAAACGTATTACAAAGTAGATAATAGTGCGTAGAAAAATTATTTTATTTGGTTCCTAGAATGGGTATTTTAGGAAAGGTAAGGTGGTTTTAGAAAAATAAAGCCATGTGAGTAAAATCGTCCCGAAAAATATAGATTAAATGTTGGGATTCATTTTAAAAATAAGAAATTTAATACCGCAAAATTAAGAAAATAATTTTTCTTTTTGAGTCTTTAACACTAGCCCTCCCAACAGGGGTACCTCGGTAACCCAAAGTTATTTAAAGCAAAATATTTCTCTAACAAATAAAATACAATTTTGAGGTTTCACATGTAACTTCAGACAAATATTTTTTAACGTTTTTTTTTTCTCCCCCATAATGCTCCTCATATGTTTTGGCCAAATAGTACTTTCATGCTACGATCACTTTTGTCAAAAAAACGTGATCTATTTTATTATATACTTTTCAAATTAAGTAACTAATAAATCGAAATATTTTTTGGTACTTTTATTTGTCTTTAAATAGCCTTTTAAGAAACGCTGATATGAAAGAAAATGTTTCAGTTTTTATCTTCGAAAATTTGACAAACGTGATCGTAGCTTTAGACTTACATATGTACCCATGTATACCTGTAAAAGGTTTACGAAGAATGTCATATTGTTTAATACTAGAAAGATGTGGACAAGTCATATGACCTACTTTTATAAAGGATCCGTCATCTACCGTTTTTTATTCAACTACTGCTTATTTCATGAATGGCAACATTTAGCTCATGTCTGATTTCACAGATAATTAGTTTTATCCTTCCGCTGAATGAATATGGTTATGTATACGCTTGAACTTCGCTTCGCTAAGTGGGCCGATTTTGCCAAAAAAAAGTCATCTTTCCAGATGAAGCTCATTTTGCTCTTGGCGGGTATGTAAACAAGCAAAATTGCCGAATTTGGGGCACAGAAAAGCCCCCGCACGCATACATTGAAAAGCCGATACACCCAAGACGAGTCATTGTTTAGTGTGGATTTTGGTCCAGAGGCATAATTGGGCCAGTTTTCTTCGATAATTGGCAAGTAGTGGCCGTTACAGTCAATGGCGATCGTTATCGGGCCATGTTGAACGAATTTATGTTCACAAAAATTAAAGAGGAGGATATTAGCAACATTTGGTTTCAACAGGACGGCGCTACGTGCCACACAGCCGAAGCTACACTCGATGTTTTGCGCCTGTTTTTGAAGATCGCATTATCAGCCGCAGAGCTGATGTCGTTTGGCCACCTCGGAGCTGAGATTTGACACCATAGGACTATTATTTGTGGGGTGCCGTCAAAGATAAGTGTTACGACAACAAGCCAGAGATAATTGACGCTTTAAGAGACAATATTCGTGAAGCCATTGGTGAAATACCGCTGCATACAATCGATAATGTGCTTCAAAATTAGACCGATAGTGTAGGCTACTGCGTGGGCAGCCGAGGCAGCCACTTGAATGAAATTATTTTCCATTATTAACCGGAAGGATTGTACTTTCAAATAAAAGAAGAAATTAAAGAAAATATGCAGCA
Source organism: Wohlfahrtia magnifica (assembly GCA_023159175.1). Lineage (NCBI taxonomy): Eukaryota > Metazoa > Arthropoda > Insecta > Diptera > Sarcophagidae > Wohlfahrtia > Wohlfahrtia magnifica. The sequence continues at coordinate 248,508 of JAKWBJ010000045.1, forward strand.
GTTTGTTTTATAGCATTTATTTGGCTGCTAATAGCTTTTAATTAAGCTTTAATCTTTAAGCTTTCACTCTTTAACAAGCTTAGCAGATAAAAGGAGTAAAAAATTCTCGAAATAATGGTACCGATTAAAACAGAATCAATAAAGCAGTTTTAAACATTCTTTTCAGAACATTATTTATTTGCTGCAGGGGACGAAAAAAAAAATTAATTTCTGCCTTCGGGTACTTAAAAAACAAATATCAGACGAATGATTAGGAAAACAGGCCATCTACTGGAAAAAAAATTACAGTGCTAAAGAATTGGGTGGCGTGGTGTAGTGGTTAGAGCGCACGCATAACAACACAAACAATCCAGGTTTTAGCCTTAGCAGAGGACAAAACGAAGAGAAAGTTTAACTGTGGTTTCGAATGTTCAATAATAAAAAAAGGCTTCAAATTCTTACCTCCGGACAATTCCATCTAAAAAAAATAAAAAAAAGCGCCCTGACCTTCTCGCATACCTCTGACGATGATGACAAACATCAGACGAATGATGAGGAAAAACACGCCACCTACTGGGAAAAAATTACAATGCTAAAGTAAATATCACCACCAATTAGCAGGGATCTTAACCACTACACAAAAAAAAAATCATATGGAGGAAGCTACAGCGGATTAATCATCTACTTACTTCTACTTGAAATGTCAAAGTGGTTAAAAAAACAGAAACAAAGCACTGGATGCTTTGTGTAAAGCCGATGTGCTTCTTAGAGCAGTGACGGAGAAAAAAAAATCTACCACTTTTTAGAAGGTGTTTTTGTTTCTTTGAATTTCTTTTTAACAGATGACAATTCGCTGTCAATTTGCCAAGTATTAAATGGGGAAAAACAAAACAATAATTTTTTTAATACAAAAAAAATCTAAGGATCGTTGTTATTAACGCTAAAATTAGAAAAATATAATTGAACAATTAAATAAAATTTGTAGACGAGACATCTCCTAATGTTATTTACTATCTTTCTTATATCAGGCAAAATACGAGACTTGCCTAAAAATCAGGAGAGTTTTTTTATATCTTTTTGTCTATTTTTCCGTCACTCTAGTCAAGTTGATTTTCAAGACAATCAGATGATTAGTATACTGTGGCTCGCCTCAATTTGATTCTATAGTGGTGAAGTTCCTTGCTAAGTGGTAGTGCTGATCCTTACTTAGCATTGTCATATTTTCCCAGTAGGTAGCGTTTTTCTCCTGATCTCTAGTCTGGTGTTTGTCATAAACGCCAGAAGTAAGTTGGAAGATCATGGTGGCTTTTTTAGATGGATCTTTTTTTATGGTTTTATTAAACACTCGTAACCGCAATCGAATCTAGGCCGCTTGGTCACGCCACTCTACCCTTCATATCATATTTTTGTGATAATTTTATGATGAATAAACAATTTTTAAATTTAAATAATAGTCGGGTTAAATGATCCCTATCTGTCTTTCTAAGTTTGTCAATGCATAAACAAATATTTATATACTTGGAGCTACAAACTTTATTGTGGTAGTTATCCTATTGGTTTGTGACAAGGCTACGATCACGCTAAAAATCCCATATTACTTCCCAATTACGTATTAACTGAATTGATGGTTGTGGCAGGTTTGAGTATTTACTAGAACATTTTAAATTAATGGCATTTTCTGTAAAAGGCGGCGCATTATTGTTAGTGAGACAGTCTTTATTAACCAATCAAAGAGTAAAGCCATACTAAGGCTTTCCTAAAAGTGGTAAGTTATTTGTGTAAAGTGCAAGTCAAATAAGTTAGTGTATGAGGTTAGTGTAGAAATAAAAAGACTGTATAAAGTAAAATATAAATCCGAATTATTTATTTTATTTAACGCAATTTAAAAGACTTAAACGTCTTAAAAATTTTTAAACGTAACAGTATGAATAAAATAACGGGTTTTTGTATAGAAGCCCAAACTCGGAAAGAGAGGTTACCATATCTGTCTTCGACTCTCTTTCCGACTCAATATCGAGTATCCTTACGAATTATCCGAACAGTGAAATTGTTGTTGCTGGTGATTTCAATATTCATAATTCATCTTGGTTACGCCATTCAGGCCGTACAACTCCAGAAAGCCAATAGGTTGAGTTATTTACCGCGCACAATCACCTTAGTAAATAAACCTACACATATATCGTGTGTAGATGGGCTCCAGAACAATACCCTCGAACTTTTCCTCACTACACACTACACTACACTAGTTGAGGTTCTTGCACCTCTCGGAAATTCGGATCATTGCACAGCTTCTGCCTCATTCTCATCCACCGCTCTTCGCGAGGTTCCACCCATGGCTACGGAACGCTCCATTTTAACTACGAGAATTCTCGTTCGGCTGAGCTGAAGGATTTTTTTGGGCATTTTAATTGGAACCTTTGTTTCCTTGACTCAAACGTCGATGCCATGGAAGAAATGGCGGTGAATATAATAAGGCTAGGGATGGATATTTTCATCCCATCCAAAAAGCTTTCGATTAAAAACAGAAACAAATATTGGTTTTATTTGATGTGTAAATTGGCAGTCAGATCCAGAGAGGAAGGGAATTGGCGCAATAACAAATGTGCCCACACTGATTTGCTTCGCAAACAGGCGAGATCTTCATGTGGCGCAGTACTTAGACGCGAAAAGGCTTTATACGAGCAGCGCCTTCATGCTACTTTTCCGCGGGGAAGTAAAAGCATTTGGTCATTCGTTAAAAGGCTAAGGAACAACTCTAGTTCGGTTCCTAGTCTTATAAAGAATGACCACACATTCACGAAACCGGTTGAAAAGGCAAACCTTTTGGCCGAAATGTTTGCAAGTAATTCTCACTTGCCGGAGAGCGTTCAACCACTGCCCGAACTTAAAAGAGTATCAGTAACTATGCCCAGTATATTCTTTCGAGCTCGTGCTGTAAAAAGGGTTCATGCAAATCTTAACGTTAACAAGTCTTCTGGGCCGGATGGCATACCAGCACTGGTCCTGAAGCAGTGCTCTTCGACGCTTGCTCGCTTGTTCACCCTTTCAGTGCGTCATGTCGCGGCGGTATTTTTCATCTTGCTGGAAAGTTGCTAATGTAACGCCAGTCCCCAAAAAGAGCGAGGCTAGTAACCCTGAGAACTACCGTCTAATAGCAGTTTGTTCCGCACTCTCCAAGGTTATGGAGAGTATGATTAATCACCACCTTGTGTGATATCTTGAGTCCAACGATTTACTTAGCGATCGTCAGTACGGTTTCCCAAAGGGCCGTTCTACTGGTAACCTGCTGACGTTGCTCTCGGAGAAGTGGAACAAGTCCATTCATGGTTTTGGCGAGAGTAAGTTTGTGGCTCTGGATATCCCAAAGGCGTTTGATGGAGCTTGGCACGAGGCTCTCATTTCGAAACTTAATCCTTGTGGTGTCGGTAGTCACTTCTCTCCACTTATATCGAGTTTTCTCAGAGATCGCTCTATAAGAGTGGTTATAGATGGGGTCTCATCCAACGAGTTCAGGGTAAACTCAGGGGTACCGCAAGGCTCTGTTTTTCTCCTACTCTTTCTCTAATATTTCTTAACGACTTTCTTCTTCCCACTTCTAATCCTATCTACTCTTTTGCGGATGACAGCAACATTTGTCACTCATATTCTTTTGATCGTAGACCAAGTCTTTTGGAGGTTGGGGCAAGAAGGATAAATATGAACGTCACACTCACAAGTGACGGTCACTGAGTGAGATCGTGCGAACAGGGTCGATTTTAATGCACGTAAGACTCAATGTTGTTTTTTAACACATGTGGATATTGAGTAATCAGATGCTCTTGATGTTTTGGGCATGAGAATTCACTGTGACGTTCGTTGGAATGATCACATATTTCAAGTGTCTAAAGAAGCATTCAAGTGTTTTGGTTTTTTAAGACGGTGCAAGAAATACTTCACTCCATCTGATCTCCCTAATATTTAAAAGACCTATATCCGACCCAAATTGGAATACAACTCTCATGTATGGGCCGGTGCTTCAAAGTCTATTTTGCCGCTTCTCGACCGCGTACAGGAGAGGGTGAAGATACTCATCAATGAAGGTAGGATAGCCAACTCTATCGATTCATTGGAGCACCGTCGCAATGTGGCGTGTGTTTCATTGTTCTATCGGTACTATAACGGAATGTGTTCTAACTAAATTAAGGAATTAATTCCTAAAAATCATATATTTTTACGTAGTACTCGTATTTCTCATAGAGCGCATCCCTTTGTAGCTGATTGTCCATTAAATCGCACAACGCATTATAGGGAGAACTCGTTCTTTGGTTGCACTGTATTTCCTGCCACTTACTTTGTGAATAAATTTAAATCTAACGTCCATAAACACTACTAACTCTGTCTTCCTTCCAATAAACTTTTTTCCTAGTACCAGCACAATGCACTGCATGAGTAAGGGCCATCCCCTGGGTGCTGGTCTTATATAAAAAAACAAACAAATTGGTTACAAAGGCTTTGCGAAATATTAAAAAAAAACTAAAAAACTCCTGTCAAACTAAATAAACTCTTCCCAGAATCCATTGCCGTGTATGGCTTCGAGCAGTTAAACTTTAACACTACCCGTACGAATAGTATTTAAATGAATATTTATTTTGATATCTAGACACTTACAGTATTATTATATTTATGTTGTATTTGCATATTTTAAATATTTTTCATTTTATGTTGTATTTGGTATTGACACTGGCATTACATTTTAATAAACATGTTTTGCAATATGTTGCTGCTTCTCTGCAGAGCTTTACCACACACTTATGTATGTATATATTTCTTATTAAAATTCTGTGTAATTACTTTAAATAGAAAAAGAAGAAGAAGAACTATAATTTAAATCTAAAAATTAGATTTCTCTTTAACCACAAAATAGCTTAACAATTAATATCTTCATATAATATATTATATGTATGTATGTATACGTAAATACTCGTTTATATTATTAACAAAAACATTTACAATTTAAAATAATTCCAAAATACTCGTAATTCCCTATTGAAAATGGTTTTCATAAAATTTGCAAAATGTCAAATACAATGTCAACTGTTTACATTTGAAACCACATTCTTATATTTGCACTGGGATTTCAACAGAAACTCAACAATACTTAATGCAGACCAAAAGTTGCAAATTTAAAAAAAAAAAAAAAATTCTCTTTAAAAAAAGATCCCATAGTGCGTTGTATAGTGGGTGTTAAAAATTTAAAACTGCAACACAAGTTTTTTTTACGACAGTTTATACAACTTTTTTTCAATATGTTATGGTTCAGGTGGCCCCCAATTTGGGAGTACAATTAGCACTCAGTGAGCTTTTGGTACCACAAGACTAATTACAATGCATGACTTCGGCTAATGTGTTTATATTGACTTTGGCTTAAAAATAGTTAAAGTCAATCTGATGCGTTTGGAAAGCCAATGACTTTCTCCAATGACTTTCTCAGATTTAATGTCTGTTATTGATAACTAACTATCAACAATGAAAATATTAAAACCCTATTCTACACTGAGGGCTTTAAGATGGATTGAAATGTGCAGTCGTACAGGTTTCTATATAATGTCAGTTTTTCCAAGAGAGAAAGCAGCAAAAACATTATGATATTTTGGCGAAATTATTATTATATTTGTCGTTATCTAAGCATCGAAACATTTACTAACACCAGTCAGGCTATTATGGAAGCTAGACACGCAATGCACAGAAAATTTGATCAATATTCGAGCGCTCATGTTATCCCGTGTTGGGTTCCGGGACATTGTAGTGTTGATGAAAACTAGAGAGCCGATAAACTCGCTCGTAAAGGGTCTGTGCTGTTTCACCAAAATCAATCTCAGGTCCTTATTTCAATGCGTAAGATTAGTCTGAGATAATGGCACACTTTCTTGCGAGGGACCAATAGTACATGGAATAGTTTGCTAACTTGTTTTATCACTATGCAAGTATCACCACAGTTTGTCAGAAACAGAACCGAAAGCCTAATAATTCAATCAAGCAGGAATACCTTAAGGGCCGTGACAATTTCTGTACTAGACTGTGGCTGAATACTTAAATTATATCGGCATTAGCTTCAACAATTTCCCCTGCAGTAACGGTGCAGAAAATGGCAACGATGAATTGATAAAGCATCCACTATTCGGGTGTCCAACTTTGGTTATGAAAAGACTTTTCGTCAGATACAGGAGTGATTATAGCAAATAAAGGTCGCACACTGACTAAGTCATACAACTGCTTTACACCTCGTAAAAAAAAATAAACTATATTACACCAAGGCATTAGTAACGCAAGGATGCCCTCTCACACCTCGGTTATTCTCTATTGTACCATAATATGTGTAATTTTATAAGCAAAGTCTGTCTATAGAGAAAACGAGTCACATGAAACCCCTCACACCAGCTTGGAGATTTTGACTTTGCGAGCAAATTTAAATATCTTGGCGTCATTGTTAGAAACAGACTTAATAAATAGACGCAAGAAAACGAGAGCTTTCTTCAGACGACTACAAAAAGAAAGAAGGAGCTTGCAAGTATCCAGACCAAGCAATCATAAAATATTTAATGCCACTACAATTTTAACTATATTTTAGAAAAGTAATACCTGGCAGTTATTCGTTAAAAGGTGCCTCTAAACCATATTCAGGATATATATACTGACTTCACAACTTCGGAATCTAACTAATGAAAAGCTTCACCAGTTTATGATACTCCAAGAGCTGGAGCTGTACAATCGTGCTTAGGAAGCACGAACCGATTAAAATGCAGATACTTTGTAGAAGTCATAGGATACCAAACGAGGTAACGGAAAAAAGCAGTAAGGAGCAGCTACTACTCGTATTTTTTTTTCTCCATCACTCCTCCATTGCTGTGTTTCAGTTCCTTTAATCAAAATGATCTTTTAATTTCAGTAGATGATTAGTAATCCACTGTAGCTTCCTCCATATGTTTTTGCGTAGTGGTGAAGATCCTTGCTAATTGGTGGTGATCTTTACTTTATTATTGCATTTTTTCCCAGTAGATGGCATGTTTTGCTGATCTACTCTTTGCCGGTATGTAAACAATCAAAACTGTTTCATTTAGGGCACAGAAAACCTGCACGCATACATTGAAAAGCCAACACACCCTAAGACGAGTTACTGTTTAGTGCGGATTTTGGTCCAGAGTCATAATTGGGCCATTTTTCTTCGAAAATGAGCAAGGAGTGGCCGTTACCGTCAATGGCGATCGTTATCGGGCCATGTTGCACGAATTTTTGTTCACGAAAATTGAAGAGGAGGATATTAACAACATTTGGCTACGTGCCACACAGACGAAGCTACACTCGATGTTTTGCGCCCTGTTTTTACAGATCGCATTATCAGCCGCAGAGCTGATGTAGTTTGGCCACATCGGAGCTGCGATTTGACACCGTTGGACTATTATTTGTATTATTGCCGTCAAAGATAAGTGTTACGCCAACAAGCCAGAGACAATTGACGCTTTTTCATTGGTGAAATACAGCTGCACACAATCGATAATGTGCCTAAAAATTGGACCTATCAAGTAGGCTACTGCATGGCCAGCCGAGGCAGCCATTTGAATGAATTTATTTCCCATTATAAACCCGAAGTATTGTACTTTCAAATAAAAAAAGAAATTTGAGAAAATATTCGGTAGTTTTTTTTATAAAATTTATTTGGCGGACCCTATATATTTTTTATTAAACTTTAAAATAAATAATTATTCACAACCTGGCTTGACGTTACACACTTTTGAAAATTAAAAACAAATTAACTATTTATTTAAAAACTGAGGTTTTTATTTTAATTACTTGACTTTATTAATCCTTACTAAAATACAAAATTTCACGCACTTGCGATCATCAGTACGGTTGTAATGAGAAAAAATATCATTTTGTCTATCGTGACGTTATATTAGAATACCATTTAAAGCAAACCAATATTTGACCGTTTGTTGATATACAGGTCGGGATATCCGCCAGGAAGGTATACTACTTGGTTTGTTTGTAATTTTTTATTATATGTAAGAGAATGGATCTTATGGTAAGAGTCCTCGAAATGTATCATTTCTCAGCCAACGGAAGCAACACCTGCACCTTAGTAATTAGAACAACATTATATGGTCTGACGAAACGAAGAATTATTTAAAATCGTATGTACGAACATATTTTAGTTACAATTCATACTTTATTTGAGTTTAAAAAATAGAATTTTAAGAAACTGGTTACTGTGTCTCTATGTAACTATAAATGATAACAGACGGCTAACAACTTGCGTCGAACATATTGCAAGTATGACTTTGATTACATTTAGTGGCCTCCGTATTTACTCTTAGAATTTAACGATAGTATCTATAGTGAAAAAAAAACTATCGATGGTCAGCCAAAAACAAAACTATCGATACTATCGATAGTACTCCTACTATCGATTGTTTTGCAGCTCTACTTATTGCTTACAGCAAGAGCGATTCTTCATAAAATAGTTGCTTAGCTGACAGCTTAAGCATAGACCATTCATATATTAGTATTACTTAAGAAGTTATTTACTATTTTACTTTTTCGCTTATGCTTTTTGCTTTTGCTTATTAAAGTTTTCAGTAAGCATTCAACAACACAATTGTTTATTTTGAAGCTAAAAGCTGAAGCAAAGCTAAAATTTTGGTGCTGTTTCTAATCTAAAGCAAGCACTAATTGCTATACGCCATGAAATTCTTTGGCGACTGCATCGTCTCATACCAAGTGGATTGTAGATTACAGCAGTTTTAGCGGTAGTGTTTTCAGATCTTTTCCTCCTTAAGATGTCTGCATTTATAGAGAAGAGGATCAACTTTCCTAATGGTATTTGATATTTTGCTACAGTATTTTAGGGTATAAATTATACTTCATTTTAACCGGGTGTCCTAATGACACCTTTATTGTCTTCACCTTATTTCTTTCCTTCTATACACACTGATTTATATAAAATACGAGCATAATTTTATTTTCTACAAATTTCTGTTAAACTTTCAATAGATTATCGTTGTATTTGCTTTTTTGGGAAAATGATACTTAAGGATTTTATATACTTGACATTCGAAGTATGAGTACTATGTAAATGTAGTTCGCAAATTACGTATGTTTAAGCATGAGTATGGCATTCTGAGAATAGGCAGTGAATATTTTCAAGTAAGCTGTGGTGATTTAGAGAAGATTTTATTATGGTTGTTGGCTATTTAAAGATACGACATTTATTCTAACAAAATCTGTACTCTAAGGCCTAGTTGAGTAGGTTTGTCAAAAATATTGGGTATACAAGTTAATAATGTTCATTTTTTTTACTTGATATATTATTCAAAGTATTATCCAACGTTAGCCACTACTCTTACCATCTTTCTGATAGCACATGGACAACGCGCCGAAAGATCTGCTGCGGTTTTGAGGTAAAGAATGAATGAAGCCAATTTCTGCTAATCTATTCTTAGGTGAAGCGTATTCGATCGAAACAAATGTTAGTTAGAAGGGGCAAGATCTGGGCTATAAGGCAGGTGAGCCAAAACTTCCTATCCACTGTTTTCCAAATAATTTTTGAGCGGTCTTGCAACATGTGGCCGAGCGTTGAAATGATGGAAGATTATGGCCTCGCTTCTCGTCGATTATACTGCTCGTTTTTCGTTGATTGCTGTCTTAAAATGAATCAATTGTGTTTGCTACAGGTCCCCTATGAACGTCTGACCCGATCTCAGCAGCTCATAATTCAAAGCATCCTTCTGATCCCTCCAAATACAGAGCATTACCTTAGCGTTATAGATATTCGGCTTTGGTGTTGATTTAGCTGATTGACCGGGCTTTACATATGACTTCTTACGCTTGGGCTTATCGTAAAGTATTCATTTTTCATCACCTGTAACAATACGAGACCAAAATTTCATGCGAAATCGTCTTTTAAAGTCGCTCGGCTTTAAGTCATATGGCATCCAATTTCCTTGCTTTTAAATGATTCCCATTACTTTTGAACGTAGGCACGTGGCTTGTTGCTTGACTTCCAATATAAATGCAAGTTCTTCTTACGTTTGATAACAATCTCCGCCGAGTAATGCTTCCAATTCGTCATCTTCAAACACTTTCGGCTGACCAGGCTTCTTCTTGTGTTTTGTGTCGAAATCGGCACTTTTAAGTTGCGGCACGATAACTTTGAGTTGGTGCATGTTGACTGTAAACTTCAATGATAAAAGTTTAATAGACTTCCCCGCAAAGCATATTTTTTAGGCACAAAATTTGAAATCATTATAGCGACCGGGTTGATAACCCACTGGGTAAAGCAATTATTAGGTGTTATTGGGTATTATGTTTAAAAAATCAGGGTGGGACTTTTTTTATATAAAGATCGTAGTTTATTTATAACAAAAATTGGTGTAATTTACGTATTAGGACTACAACTTTGTTTGTTCTGTTTTTGACCTCAAACAGATAATGAAAAAACGAATTTATTAAATCACTGTTTATCAAATCCCGTCTCAGAAAAACTTCTCGCCTTTTAAGGCGCTTCAACTTTAAAGCCGATTTTTCATTTCTCTGAAGGAATTGATTCGGTGACATATCAAAACGTATGGTGATATAAGGATACGCCCTATATAACTTCTGAAAATGTAGGCTGTAAATCGAAATGCCTTTAAACGATATGAATAAGTGTTTTGTTTGCTTTCTTTACACTATAAAAAAAAACAGAGAATCCACGTTTTTTTTTACTGTAGTACGAGTTAAATTTCGCTTATTCGCTTTAAGCGAAATGCCTTGTAATAGCCTGTATAAAGAGGTGTGGGTGTATTATATCCGTCGCAACAGTCCACGGAGCAATGTTCAGAGAATGCGGCGGATGCGGCGCTTGATCGTTTCTACTAATTGATTTGAAACGTTTACGACTTTTTTAATCATATCTGTCTTTATATTCCGGTCGATTTTCTAATAACGCACGATTCAAGCAAAGTAATTGCAGTCAGCTATGATCACCCAGTTTTAGCAGCCCATAGTACACGATGACGCTTTGATGCCACCAAGAGTGCAAAATTGTATTATAGATACTAAGATAACTTGATCGTATAAAGAAACAAATAATATTGTCGCCTTAAACGAAATTTGGAAGCACTTATAAAACCAAAAAAAAACCCATCAGCAAACCCAATAAAACCTGGTAGGTTGGGTTTAAAAAAAACCAGGTTTTTGTCAAACCTGATAGCGACTTAAAAGAATTTGTGTTTACACTTTGGCGTCTATAGAATACTGAATTATAATGACAGATGTTTGTTATTATTGTCAGAAACCATATGTGATAGTTATGTCATATGTTATCCAAGTCGACATTATTAAGTTGTGTATCAACATTTTCTAACAAACTGTAGAAATTTAATTGATTATGGACATCCTTAAATTAAAACTCTTACAGCATTACATCTTTATTCTGATGTCAGAACATTATAAGATACTCATACTAACACTTGTAGTTCGACTTCAGTTAATGGGCTTTATATTTTGGGTATTTTATAACAGAACATTATACAAAGTACTTATGCAACAACAACAACTAATGTACGTACATATGTTTGTATTTGTATATTAGTATGCACATGTATTTATAATTATGGCTCTTTTTTTGTATGGGAACAGGTGTAATCTTACATCTGTTTTAGTCTTTCATTTGCCAAAAACACATTACATCAGGCGTTTGATATGCTGCTGAAACATTTGTTCACCGGAGCCTATTTGTTAAGAGTGTAATTATGAAAATTATTGTTTGTTTCTTAGGTAAGATAAAAAGTAGAAGTGGATTATAATTTTAAGCACAGATTTTATACCTGGATGGACCTTAATTAGCCGCTAGCAAGCAGATAAAAACAAATTCAAACAGCAGTGTTCGCTGTCATGTTGTTGTGCATCATCCATCTTTCATGTGCTTAATGCATGTTTCTCAACATAATATTCAATAGTTTTGGTACCCTGTTTCTATATTAAGTACTATTTAGCTCCTTAAAGTAGACATCACAGCCACAAATTTCACTTATTTATTGTTCGAAGATCTCTTACTGTTTGTTTTTTTTTTTACTCTCAAACTTAATATAATTCCTTAATTAATTCATAAATAGAACGGTTCCTATATAAAATAGTGGTATAGAACTTTAAGTTGTCATTACTTTTCAAGATGGCGACCAATTTAACAGCTGTCAAGTGATTTATTCACAGTTTGGCTTGACAATTCATCATGAATAGACTCACGCCCGGCGTAAATTCGTCGAATGGGCCCAAAACGAGATTACCGTTGTTCCCGGTTTTCATAAGCGAATTCTGTTTAGCGATGAAGCGCAGTTCTGGTTGAATGGCCACTTTAAGAAACAAAACTGCCACATTTGGAGTGAAGGTAATCCTCAAGTATATGTGGAAACACCGTTTCATCCAGAAAAACTGACTGTTTGGTGCGCTTTATGGGCTGGTGGAATCATTGGTTCGTACTTTTTCAAAAACGATGGTGGCCAGAACGTTACAGTGAGTGGTGATGGGTTTAGAGCCATTATTACTAACTTTTTCATTCCTGAATTGAATAACCATGATGTCCAGGAGATGTGGTTTTAACAAAACGGCGCAACATATCACAAAGCTCGTGTCGTAATAGATTTATTGAAAGACACGTTTGGTGAACGCCTAATTTTACGCTTTGGACTTGTGAATTGGCCTCCAAGATCTTGTGATTTAACACCGCTATACTACTTTCTGTGGGGCTATGTAAAGTCATTGGTCTATGCGGTAAAGCCACAAACGCTTGACCATTTGGAAGACAACATTTGCCGTGGTATTGCCGATATACGGCCACAAATGTTGGAAAAAGTCATCGAAAATTGGACGTCCAGACTGGACTACATCCACGCCAGCCGTGGCGGTCATATGTCAGAAATCATATTTAAAATGTAATGCCACAAAATTATCTTTCGGATAAATAAAATTCATTTCAATCGAATAATCCATCGTTGTTTTATTGCAACTTAAAGTTCTATACCTCTATAGAAAACACCCCTCATATCATTTGAAAGGCCTGTATTTCACCTTTCCAAGTCCGAAAAGAAACTCAGCTAAGTTATTAGCACATATATGTATGAAGTTCTGAAAAAGCGGTTTTTTACCCATAAATCGAGGTTTTTGAGGCCTTTTGAAAATTCCAAAATCAAATATTTATTCTGATTGATTGCGCCTATCGGAAAAAGTTGTATCATTTCCTAGGTAATTAATAAAAATATATATTTATTTAAATTTAAAATAAATAATTATTCACAATCTGGCATGACATTACAAACTTTTGAAAATTAACTATTTATTTAACAAATAACGGTTTGAATTTTAATTACTTGACTTTTTTAATCTTTATTAGAATGTAAAATTGTACGGTTGTAATGTGCAAAAATATGATTTTGTCTGGAGTAACGTTACATTCGAATACCCTTTAAAGCAAACCAATAGTTTGGCGTTATTTAATACATATTTCTGGGATGGCGTGGTGTTGTGGTTAAAGCGCACGCATAACAACACAAACGACCCAAGTTTGAGCCCCAGCAGAGCACATGACGTGGCTTCGAATGTTTAGTAATGAAAAAAGGCTTCAGCATCTTCCCTCCAAACAACTCCATCTAAAAAAAAAATATGGAAAAAAGAAGCGCCAGGTGGCCTCCTGGCGATGATGACAAACATCAGATGAATGATCAGGAAAAACACGCCACCTACTGGGAAAAAAATACAATGCTAAAGTAAAGATCACCACCAATTAGGAAGGACACAAACTACCACTACACAGGATAGTCACATATTGTTACGTTCTTACCTTTTTAAAAACGTGTATTTATAAGTTCATAGATTGTAGGTAAAATAAAATAAATTTTGTGTTTGGTTTTTAATTAAAATCCTTTATTCAACACAGTAACCTTTTTACGGGCAATAACAATTTTCTATTCTTAATTACTCCGTCTGTTTACAATCTTGTAAACAACAACAATTACTCGACAGATCTTTTCACTTAAAAATCTTCCAACCCGATCGTAGTTATAACTTAGGTTCGATCACAAACTTTTCAATCAGAGGTTTACTGTAATTGCCGATATTTATGAAATTTGAAAAAAAAATATCGCTTATACACAACCAATTACACAACTACAACAAAAACATTTAGTTTTAAATTTTATTTCCACAGTAGGATCTAGTTTCGCTTCAATATTGGTTTGACTGAAACTTCTTAAATTAACATTTACAAATGTAGACAAAAATAAACAGATGTTTCACTAAAAAATATAAAGGGTCCGCAAATAATTTTTTTTTTTTTTTGAAAATGGTATAAAAAAAACTGCTGAATATTTTCTCAAATTTCTTTTTTTATTTGAAAGTACAATCCTTCCGGTTAATAATGGAAAATAATTTCATTCAAATGGCTACCTCGGCTGGCCATGCAGTAACCAAATGTTGGTAATATCCTCCTCTTCAATTTTTATAAACAAAAGTTCGTTCAACATGGCCCAAAAACTATCGCCATTGACTGTAACGGCCACTTCTTGCTCATTTTCGAAGAAAAATGGCCCAATTATGCCTCTGGACCAAAATCCGTACCAAACAGTGACTCGTCTTAGGTGTATCGGCTTTTCACTGTATGCGTGCTGGTTTTCTGTGCCTCAAATGCGACAACTTTGTTTGTTTACATACCCGCCAAGATCAAAATGAGCTTCATCTGAAAAGATGATTTTTTTTTTTTTTTTGCAAAATCGGCATCTTCTGTAACTCGATTGCAGGCCCACATTCCTAGCGTTGTTCAAGCGTATACACAACCATATTCGTTCAGCGGAAGGATAAAACTAATTATCTGTCAAATCAGACATGAGCTAAGTGTTGCCACACACGAAATAAGCACTTGTTGAAAAAAACGTTAGATGGCGGACCCTTTATATATTGTTACGAAAATGAGGTTGGGCACCACAGCGCTTATTGTATCGTTAAAATAAATAAACAAAAGCTGCAAGAACAACTATACGTGCTGTTTACAAATTACCAAATCAACAACAACAACTATTCGCAGAGATAAAATGAATAAAAATAACACGACGACAACCATAATTAAGCAGCAAAAAAAACAAGTAATAAACAAGCAACAACAAATACTAAGAACTGAATGAGGTAGATATTCACATACGCATGGCTACAAAAGAACTAAAAAAAAATTAAAAGAAAGAAATGGAATCTTCCTGAAATATCGAGAGGTTCGAGAGCTTTCGATGTGTTGTTTACACAGCCATACAAAAAGAACATCGATGCGAACAGCAATCAGTTTATTTGTCGTAAACTCAGCGAGTGCAGTTTTAAGTAAAGTTAACTCACCGAATGTATTATTGGTGTAAAGAGAGGAGGAGTAAGCTCGTGAAACTAGTAGTAAAGTATAAAACCAGCTTAGTTGGAGCTAACTCAGTAAAGAGAGTTAAGTGTGGATAGCCTGTGGTTGAAGAGGTTGTGATCGAACCAAAAATATAACTACGATCGGGTTGGAAGATCTTTAAATAGAAAAATCTGTCGTTGTCTGTTGTTTACAAGATTGTAAACAGACGGAGTAATTAAGAATAAAAATTGTTATTGCCTGTAAAAAGGTTATAAACAGTGGTGTACAAAACTGTATTGAATAAAGGATTTTAATTAAAATCCAAACATAAAATTTATTTTATTTTAATTTCAATCTACGAACTCATAAAAACACGTTTTTAAAAAGACAAAAACGTAACAATATGAATATATTAATTTAGAAAAAAAAAATACCGAAATTACTATTTCTCTGACCCAATATATTTGTACTTAAATATTATGCACACCTTTCTAACAAACATTCTGTCAATACTCCTAATACTAGGTATGAGTTTACACTGAGTGTTTTTCTGTTGCCTCCTCTAAAGCCCTTTGATGATTAAAATGCTTTTATTTTTAGTATTTTAAGTAGAAAAACTTACTCTCTGCAATATTACAATTAGCAACTACAAGAATGTTTCTCATTTAATCCTACCT
This sequence comes from Wohlfahrtia magnifica, assembly GCA_023159175.1. Taxonomy (NCBI): domain Eukaryota; kingdom Metazoa; phylum Arthropoda; class Insecta; order Diptera; family Sarcophagidae; genus Wohlfahrtia; species Wohlfahrtia magnifica. The sequence goes on from JAKWBJ010000045.1 coordinate 264,549, forward strand.
TTATGCGTTTGTGTTTTCTAACAACAAAACCATAACATGACATGAGAAAATGTACACAAGGTTACACAGGTTCAAAGCATACATACGATGAAATGTAATGTAAATTTTAAATTTTACAAAAATATTTATAATCGATATTTTGTTGAAGTAATTGTAAGCTTGAGGAGATGATTGTGACGTGATCGTAATTACACTTTTAAAAATATTGTTCGAATATATTTTGTTGGAAATCTGCTACCAACTGATGATTTGTTCATGACGTTATTACAAACAAACTTAGAAATTTTTAGTATAACCTTTCTCGAGACATTTATTTGTTCTCTCCGTCACTCCTCTAGGGAGCATATTGGCTTTCAACAAAGCACTCATTGCTTTGTGTCAGTTTCTTTAATCAATTTGATCTTTCAATCTAAGTACATGATTATAATCCACTGTAGCTTCCTACATATGATATTGTGTAGTGGTGAAGATCCTTGCTATTTGGTGGTGATCTTTACTTTAGCATTGTAAATTTTTCCCTGTAGGTGGCGTGTTTTCCTGATCATTCGTCTGATTTTTGTCATCATCACCAGTAGTGTGCTGTAAGGCAGGGAGGCTTCTTCTTTTTATATCAAGTTTTCAGGGGTGGTTGAAACCTTTTTTATAAAATATTCAAAACCACAATTAAATTTTTCTTAATCATGGGGTCCTCGAACATGGGTCTTTTGGTTGTTATGAGTGCGCAAACCACTACACCACGCCACCCCCACTCAAGATGTACAAAAACTAATATTCACTTGATGTGTGAGGTACCACACCCACTTCTCTAATAACGCTCACTTTTTACCTGTTCATTTGTATTGAGTCTTAAGTCGTTCAGACCGATCACTAAAACGTTAGCTTTAATCGTTATCAAAATATAATGAAATTAGTATTTAGTTTGTATGAAAAATACCACGCCAACTTGTCTAACTCTGCCTACTTTTTGTCTGACGATTTGTATGGACTATGAAGTCAATAAGACCGAACACTGTAACCATTCTCAAGATATACAGAAATCAAAATTTACTTTGTATGTTCGGTACCAAGCCCACTTGTCTTATATCGTACACTTTTTGACTGATGATTTGCCTTGACAATGAATCTATTTCAGCCAAATTATGAGAAGAATATCGACACTTACCATCTATTACCTCTACACTACCATATCTGAATTCGGTATCTCTGCTAAACTTATACGGCTATGCAGTCTGACGTTAAGTGCCATTGAATGCTACGCTAGAATTGGCAAAGATCTGTCCGAGTCGTTTGATACTAAGCAAGGTTTTAGATAAAGCTGTCAAGTAGCTTCTTCAAACTTTAACTGGAGAAAATTATTAGTGTTGCCGGGTTGAATCGCACTTTCTACAAGAGTATCAGGCTGCTGGACACGCCAACATTTTACGCCTTAATACCCGCGCTATATCTTCTGCGTAACCTAGTCTAGAGAGAGAAGCGTGTGAATAAAGACAAAACTAAGTAACGTTTATCAACAAGTAAAGAGTCCACGCATCTTGAACAGAGCGTCGCTGTTGGTGACCACAATTTTGAAGTAGTGAGAGACTTTGTCTGTCTTGATACCAGCATTAACGGTGTGGAGTTCAAACGAAGAATCACTCTTGCCAACAGATCAAGGCTGAGTAGACTATTGAGGAGCAGAAAACTCTCCAGACGAACCAAATTCACGCTCTACAAAACGCTTGTCATCCCCGTCTTGGCGCACAAGAACTCTGCTTTCGAAGCGTTGGAGAGGAACGTAGGTAGGTAGGTCAGAAAGGCGGTACCAAAGTACCATACCCAGAGACCACAGTGGCCCATTGTGGAAAGACCTTTCCCAGAAAAGATATATAAATAAAGAAAAAGAGTGGAACGAAGAGAGAAAGAGGAAAAAAGAAAAAGAAAAAGAAAGAAGGATCAGAAAGAATATACAGAACGGGGCATCACCTAAATAGCCAGCTTAGACTTGACAGAAAATCCTCCAGGTCGCATATCAGAGCCGACTCAATGTCACCCAAGCCATCAAAAGAGCCCAGCAACGTGAGTCTACGCCCATAAAGAGCCGGGCAGTGACAGAAGATATATTCCACAGTCTCCGGTTTCCCTGTATCACCACAAACTCGGCAGAAAACTGGTGAGCCTGCCTCCAAAACCACTGTTTTTGCCCAAGGAAGCCTATCAGAATCCTAAGATATTCCCTCCTCAGATTTAGGACACATTCCGTCCTAGAGTGTTCAATTCGCGGTCAAAGCAGCCTGGAGACTCTACTCCTCTATGACGGACCCAGCTATCAATAAAGCTTCCAAAGAAACCAAGCGCTGGTTTCACAGATGCGTCCGCTCGTTCAATGCCCTTAACCGCGCCCGCTCTTGCCCATTCATCTATAATCTGATTTCCCCTCACGCCAGTGTGGCCCTGAACCCAGCACAGTTTTATATTGCACATATCCAGGAGGGACGTGAGGGTACTCCTACACAATGCAACCAGTCAGCACCCTAATATTAGCCTGACTGTCCATGTAAAAAACCACACCATCGCCAACAGCAGCCAAGTCGTGAAAACGCTCAGCTGCTTTGACGACAGCGAAGATTTCGGCTTGAAAACCGCAGCACTCATCCGGGAGTCTAAGGAACAGTTGAACGTCACTTTTCGCTAGATTGACCCCCATAGCCTCGGTCTTAGATCCATATGTGAGGATGACGTGGCCATTCAAAAGTCTATCAACATCCTCTTAAGACTCTCTATATGGAAAAACTGCCACAGGGCACATGCTAATGTCGCATTCCCTGACCCTATAGTCCAGCACGGGTCACCCTAGTCCAGCTCTCTTAAAATGGCAGAGTGCCTATAACCCAGAGCCTTGGCCAGGCCTCCTTCAAAAATCATTAAGAAGCTCCTTGCAGCCGTTCTCTACACAGCAACCTCAAAAGAAGTAAGCTCATGATAATATCCTGCACCTTATTCAGAAGCCTCCTCCGAGTGGCATTTTCTAAAGTTCTCCACCATACAATACAGCCCTAGGTGAAGACAGGTATGACTATGAAGTCACAGATCCACTATACCATCACCGGGCGAAGACCACATCTCTTGCCAATGGCACTTCTTCCTACGTATAGTAGGCATTGAAGCCCTTATTTATTCTCAAAAGGGTATTTTTTCTCACATTAAGTTTCCTATCCAGGAAAACTCCTAAGAACTTGGCCTTCTCAGACAGTCTTAGCTCCATCTCATTTAACCTAAGTAGTTCAAACTTCTCCAATTTATAATTTCTAGAAAAGAGAACTCGCTCAGTCTTTGAAGGTTTGATGCTATAACCTGCCCGACACAAGAAAAATTTAATTTGAGAGGAAGTAAAGTAAGTTCTGCAGTCCTCTATTAATAGGAAATGAATACCGCATACAGTAGAACAGCGAGTTGTACAGGGACGTGGATATAGTGAACTCATTAAAATAAAGCAGCTGCGCTGGCTTGGCCACGTCCCTCTCATGGATAAAGAAATTCTGGTCAGATCAGGTCAGATGATGCGTTACCCCAAGGTAGGACGACAAAATCTTCGTTGAAGAGTCCAAGTGCTGCAGGATCTGATATCCCTAAGAATCTCAAACTGGTGCCAGTTAGCGCAGTATAGATCCATTTAGATTCGGTCAAAACCGAAAGACAATTAAAGTGCAACAGAAGTAAGTAAGTAAGTAATGTAAAATGAGGTGTTACTACATAGTGAAGAGTAGTATATCGGAGTAACAAGATCTTTAGTTAATGCAAAACTCACTGCATCATTTAGCTACAATGCTCAGAGTATAACTGAGATTATCCTCTAAAGTCTGTGGACACTGCAAAGGCGATAACGTGCGCTTAAGCTACAACTTGATCACCATGGAAATCAAGCTGAGTAAGAAGTGTGTTAACAACAAGATGCCAATTTCCAATGCTCATTAAAGCAAAGAGATGCTATACAGTTTTTTAAGAATTTTTTGAAAATAAATTTTCCTCCCCATTCTAATTACGCTTCAAAGTTTATTTTAATTAAAAACTCATATGCCCTTGCCATAACGCTTCCTTTCTTTTTAATTTCAAAACTTTATTAAACAACTTGCTTACCTACAGCAGCAACATCGTTATCAGTTTTATTAAAAATTTTAATTTTTCATTCTATTTTGCCAACGTAACTGAAAACTTTAATAGCAGATGTCAACTTCAGCTTATGATTTCAAAAAACGGAGCCAATACAGTTGGTGTGTAAAGAAAATGTTTGAACGAAACAAGTTGTCTTAGCAATGCAATTTTCCAATGTTGTTCATTTAGAGAAGAACAAAAAATATGAAATGAATACATTTTGTGGCACATAATGATGATAATGCAACAAAATAGTTTTCACTTGAATGCAACTCGTATTAACAACAACACAACTCCTACATGGCACTGTTTTCTATTCAGCTTATAAAGTTTACTCGTTTTAACCAAAAAAGAAAAAAAAATAATTTTGTTACCAAAATACTATCAATGTGGCATACAACACGCGGCACACGGAAATTATGCTATTTTCGATACAGTGCAGCCACAAGGTTGGTTACTTAAAATGCAAACAACTTTCGCTACGAGACCCACTCACTTACTCTGTAATTTCTTAGTAAAACAGATTTAAAAGCAGCAAGTGCAACTACTTTTTTTGGGAAAAATTAAAACTTGCAACGGAAGTTTTATGATAAGACAGAGACACACACACATTCGTACATGTACTCAAAAGATATACCATCAATGACACTAACAAACAAGAATACAAACAACTTTGCAACAAAGTCTTCCGCTTAAAAAAAAGTCTGTAATAACGGCGCAGGTTGTGTTAAGCAGGTTGTACATAAGAAACAACGTAGGGGAGTTAAAAGTATCTTGTAAACAGTGTACGTGTACGTCTAACTTCAAGCATAAGTTAGCTTAAGTTTCATTGGTAAACGTGTAATACGTTTTGTTGGCAGAAGAGTTTCATTTTAATAAGATTGCAAGTTTTTAAAGCTGTGCACACACACACACACACAGTTGTAAACGTGCTGGTAACTATATTGGAAATCATTGCGGTTAAGATTAAAATATTTGAGACCTTCAATAGGTAACTTGCAACAGTTTAAAACAAGTGTATATTTTCTAAGGAGATCGATTATTCGAAACCGGTTTTCGAATAATTCGAAAAATTAAATTTTTTTTAATCGGTGTTCAGTTAAAACTTAATCAAATAACCGGTTAACCAGTTTTTTTCATTTAATTAAAATTTTTCTCAATTCTTCTTGCATTAGCAACTATAGTTGATAAGTTTCTGTTTCAACACAACGTCTTAATATTTCATCCAGTGGTTCTTTTTTTACAGTGTATTTTATAAGACTTTCGTTTGTCAGCGCCTAGAGACTGCTTAGTAGAGCATCCAGTTTTCCTTGCTGCACAATAACGTCAACCTTATAGACATAAAGTGGTTAATAATTCCTGGTGTCGAAGAGCCCTTTCAGTATTTAAGGACACTCAAAATAAAAAATTAAACATATTTAAATTAAGCGGTTATTCGTCTTAAAATAACCGGTTTATTCCGTATTCATAAAGTTGCCATTTAAAAAAAAAACCGTTTGCGGCAAAACAAAAAAAACCGGCATAAACCGGTTAAATAATAATCATCCGATCTCCCTAATATTTTGTCTCTCGACTAAAAAACTTATTGCTCAGATAAGCAGGGCATTTTACGATGCCTCGTTTCATACTTAACAAAAATTATTAAATTTCCGGTTTGATCGTAAGAATGCAGATTAAAATTGTTGCTAAGTTAGTAAGCAGAATTCTATAATCTGCCAAGACATTACTCCCTCAAATACATTAGTTTGACCTTAGATACATACCAGCGATCAGCAATGAATCGCTTTTTTGCTACTCATACTCACTCATGAATGCATAAGTATAAGTAAGTACACATCATTGAAATTCAACTACTCACGCTCATTCAAGTTCACAATAATGTTGATACACAAGTATAAGTAGCCATGAGTCTAAAACAAACATCGTACTCATACTCATAGCATTCGTTATGCTATAAATACATTTAAGGCTACCGACCATCGACTAAAAGCTGTCAAAAATAGATTAAATGTGTGTAAATGAGAATAATTATTTTAGTGGCAACATGGCTAACGAGTACACAACTACCGTTGTAGCTCGTAGCTAACTTAAGCTTATTTCTGTTTATCTTGGCGACAATAAATAGTTTAGTGCTGGCAATACTATAAGATGCATTAAATGGGCGTTTTAAAAATTAAATACATGAAAAATATACATTAAAAAAGAGAATAAAAGTATAAGTGGCACCACTGTTATGTTTTTTTTTAGGTTATGTTCAATATGTCAAATTAGATGTTCATTTTGTATCTGTAGTCGTTAAAATAATTAAGCAGCCAGCGTCTTTTGTACTCGTGTGGTCAATGGTCGGTAGCCTTGAAATAAAAAAATCAAACAAAATCGAATTTGTCTATAAGTCGGGGAAAGTCTCCGCTTTTCATTGAAGAAGTAATCGGCCCATTGCTTTATGCACTCTCTCTAACCTAAGAACCTACGCCGTAGTCTCCTATAAGGCTGGCTCATACTTGAGCTTGAAATCGCAATACCCAGCCATTACCCTTAGTGATGAATGAACTTTTGCGAATGTAGACTCCAAGGACCTAATAGCGCTCTGGCTGTTCGTCTAAACTACTTCTTCTTTCTCAATAGATTATCAACCTTACATACAGCGGCCACCACTGCTTAAAGCACACTGCATTGGTCGGGCATCCTATTCGAAATATTTATATTTTTTTTTGCTTCGCTGGATTCGATGGCAGCTGATTTGATTAAATCCCTGATCTTATTTCGTGGGCATATTTCCAAAGCGCAAAATTTGGTATTTATTTTACACTTTTTATGATCCCTCTCCTAGAGGTGGCGTGAAGTAGTGGTTAGAGCGCACGCATACAAAACAAGTGGACCAGGTTTGAGCCCTAGCATGACGAATAAATTTGGTTGTGGTTTCGAGTGTTTATTAAGGGGACTTCAACTTTCCTCCAGACAACTCCATCTAAAAAATAAAGTAATAGTCTCTCTGATCTTCCAGCTTACCTCTGGTGATGATGACAAGCATCAGATGCATGATCAGGAAGAAACTCCATATACTGTGACAAACTACAAATCGCAAGTATCTGCACCACTACACAAAATTTTATTGCCGAATAGTGGTTGTTGTAAATGAAGAACTATTACAACTGGAATTAAAAGTTGCTAATAAATAAGATGACAGTGACCGTTCAACAGAAATCTCCGAAAAACAAAATTTAACCCCCCAAACAAATTTCAAAAGCGATGTGTTTGATTGACGAAGCAATGGAGATTTTTTTAAAAAACAATCCTGACAGCGGAAGGATTTTTAAGGTGTTCCAGGCGGTAGCTACGAATATCAATTGCTACAAGAAAATGTATTTTACGTTGAGAGAAAAATCTGTTCAGCAAACATTAAACCAATTTTTTGTGAAAGAAAGCCGACTTAGGACAACAGCCACTATGGACTCATTACACAGTTATATAAATCAATTGAATATTTTCTTTTGTTTGGATTATATTCTATTTGGAAGGAGTCTTTTATTATTTTGCATAAGTCCCGTAGTAACAGGGTTTTGGTTCATAAACTGGCTTTAATTGGTATTCTCGATGGTCTTGATAGTTGCATAGATTCTTACCTCTCTTTTGTGACGCAGAATGTTTTGTACCACAATGTGTTGTCTAGGACCGCTTATAGTTATTTGCGTCTACTTTTCTCTTGTTATTTCTTAATGATCTTCCTGATGTATTTTCGGACTGTGGGGTTTTAATGTACGCTGATGTGTTAAGTTATTTCGCTCTACAAAGAAGTTTTGATTTTATTGAGTGGTGTGATATTACTATGATGAATCTCAATTTGAGAAAATGTACACAGAAAAAAATACGTAGTAAAAAACCGAACAAATATGAAATTTTCCTGAATATTTATTACATATTTTGCTTCCTGAATGGTCGTAGTAGCAAATCAAATAAATCATGCATTCAGTTTCCAATTATGTATGTAAAGTTCAGCTTTCCTAAGTCCGGTAGAACTTGCGAGGGATTAACTATGAAGTGGACTGTCAAATTGTGCTCAGTTTTTCAAACTTTTGATCACAGCTCTGGAAAACTTGATTTATGGCATCTAATTACACATCCAGATTTGGTTTGAAAATAAGTCATCATCCCATTTTTGGCTTTACACTTTTGTTTATAAACAAAATTTCCGTATATGGAGCAAAAGCAATAGAGACTCTAAATATTCTATTATATCCAGAAAAATGTATTACTTGCTGCAGTTTACACATTGGTGGCACTATTCATTATTATTGTTTAACTCTTTTTGTTTTTTTCCGCAGATATACTTCGTTCGAGCTTACAATTGATTCTTGCCCATTGCAGTCCATTACAACCTTTCTACCACGGGTTCATGTTAGTATGATGACTAATAAGGCTAGGACGGTCTTTGGTTTTGTGAAAAGATGGTTCAGGGAATTCACTGTTCCTTGTATAACAAGACAGTTATATATTTCTCTTGTTTTTGGAGTTTGCTTCGGAAATTGGTATCATTATTATCAGTATCATATTGATTTAACTGAATTCGTGTAAAGGCAGTTTTTACTATTCTGTTTACATGGCTTACAGTGGCATTATGTTGATAGATTTCCTTCGTATAAGGCCAGGTTGGGCTTGATTAAACCTCCTACATGGGCGCGTAGACGGGCAATTTTAAATATTTCTATTTCGGTAGAACTGATTTCTAGTTTTTGCTTTGTATCTTAATTTTTAGTATTCCAGCCAGATTTTCTCGGTAATAGCGTCCTCTCGCCCTGGACTTTTACTGAACAAATTAGTAGTTGATTTTATTAATTTTAATAGTGACGTCAGTAGCATTAAACGGAGTTTGCTTTGTAACTTAAACTATTAAATTTTATTATATTGTTACGAAAATAAGGCTGGGCACCCCAGGGTTTATTACAACAATAAAATAAATACACAAAAGCTATAGGAACAACTATACGTGCTGTTTATAAATAACTAAATCTACAACAACAAACATTAGCAGAGATAAAGCAAATAAAAATAACACGACAACGAAAATAAGTAACAGACAACAACAAATATGAAGACCTGAAAGAGGTAGCTGTTTACATACGCATGGCTACAAAAGAACTAAAAAGAAATTAAAAGAAAGAAATGGAATCTACCTGAAACATCGAGAGGTTTGAGAGGTTCGAGAGCTTTCGACGTATTGTTTACTCAAGCACATCGAAGCGAACAACAACCATTTTAAGTAAAGTAAACTCAGCGAACGTGTTATTGAATTGAACTCAGTGCAAGAGAGCTTAGTTTGTTTGAAATCTGGTTGAGGAGATTGTGATCGAACCTAAGTTGTAACTACGATCGGGTTGGAAGATCTTTAGGAAGAAAGTTTAATCGAGTAATTGTTGTTGTTTACAAGATTGTAAACAGTCAGAGTAATTAAGAATAAAAATTGTTATTGCCTGTAAAAAGATTACAAGCAGTGGTGCACATAATTGTGTTGAAAAAAGGATTTTTAATTAAAACCAAACACAAAATTTATTTTATTTTAAGTACAATCTACGAACTCATAAAAACACGTTTCAAAAGGGTAAAAACGTAACAATATGCATTGTCATAATCAGAGCGCGTATATATTTGTTAGCCTTAAGTATGTATGTATACCAATAGAGTTATTTTTGCCAATGACTTATTTGCCTGTATCCATTATAGTTCAGACTGTGGTGGGTGGGACCGTTCGCATAAAAAAGAAAAAAAATAAATGTTCTTCGACCAATATAACGATTTGGATTGTACGTACTTATATTGAAGAAAAACTTTTCAAACCACCCATTTATTATTTCCATTTGTTATATTTTATTGCTTCTTTTTTATAGTTCGATTTAAAAAATGTATAGAAATTGAAAAAAGAAATATATTTCTGCTCGTAAAACTTACCCATACACAGCTGCAAATAGAGTCATAATGTTTGGAATATGAAAGATTTAAAATATTCATTTGGGGAATTTATTTATTTATATTTTAAAAGCACAATAAAAATAAAAAAATAAAATAAACTTAAAATCGCTTTGAATAACCTTAAGCGGTTTTTAAAAATTGCTTTTTAGAACACTATAGTAATGTAGTCACGTATGCACATGCATATGCATGTGAAAATGCTCTCATGTAAATTTAAATAAAATATATTGCAAATTACTTAAGCTGTAAAATAAATATTTGCTTTTACATTTTTTATTTCCTATTTAAACAGGAAAATGTGAATAATTCAATGAAAATAAAAAATATAAAAATATTATTTCGGAAAATTACAAAAAAAAATATTTTCAATAAAATTGAAAAGGTTTCCAAACCGAAAGCCATAATGAATGTTCTTTATTAAACAAAAGCATATAAAAGGATATAAAAGTCTTTGCAATAATCCGACCAACAATAGAATATTTTTAATCATTTACTATAATGCTTTTGGCTGCTTTTTATAGCAGTTTCAATACTGGCAATATTGTCGGCCACGTAAGACTAAATGGTAGTTACCAATAAACCAACATCACATATGGGAGGATATCACAACAACATATAATCAAGTCCCAGAGGAAACACTGGGTGTAGTGCAGGTAATAGAAGAACATGGATATCAGACGATACTTGGAACCTGCTATCTCAAAGGAAGGAACTTAAGTTGCAGATAAACAACAACAATGTAACGAGGCATCAATACCAACAGTTGGCGAAACAGGTTAAAAAAGCTGCACGAAAAGACAAAAGAAAGTTCCTAGAAGGTCTAGCTAGAACAGCAGAGGAAGCAGCTGGACAGAATAACATAAGAAAACTACACCAGTCGATAGGCTATCTCATAAATAGAAAGTGTAGACGGAACCAAGCAATTACTGATCGCAATGGCACAATTGTATCGCATGGTGAAGCACAGAAGCACAGATGGAGGCAACATTTCGAGGAAACTAGCAACGTAAGGGACACAGATGAAGACATCGAAATGTACCATAACAGCCCTATGTAAAATACGTTGATTATAGCATGTAGCCCTCCCAGTTTAAATGAGATAAAAGAGGCAATAACGAAGTTGAAGAACAATAAAGCTGCAGTAGAAAATGACTTACAAGCCAAAATCTTACGGGCGGACATTACAATTGCAGCTGAATTACTACGGCCTCATACCACATCAGCATGGGAGGAAGGGAGGCTGCCATCAACTTGGAAGAAAGGCATCAATGTGAAACTACCTAAAAGTAGCGACTTGAAAGATGGCAATAACTGGAGAGGAATTACTCTGCTTAATACAAGATACTAGCAGTCATAATACAGGGAAGGCAAGCTTCCGGCCAAATAGAAGCAGCGTAGACCAGACCAACACCCTACGTATCACAATAGAATGGCGTTAACCTCTATACCTCTTCGTTGACTTTAAGAAAGCCTTCGATACCATCAAAAGGACTGCTTTATGGAAAGCATTGAGAAGAAAAGTTCCCCCAGAAAATAATACGAGTGATACGAGATATGTACGAGAATGCAGAACTTTTGGTTCTTCGCAATGGGAGCATAAGCCAACCATTCCATACTAACGCTGGAGTAAAGCAAGGATGTCCACTCTCACCTCTACTATTCACTATCGTACTCGATGAGATCATGAGCGAAGTCTGTTCACAGAGGAGAGGTATAACATGGAGTCTCTCACGATAACTCGAGGACCTGGCTTATGCGAATGACATTTGTCTTCTCTCACACCAGATCTCCAACATGCAGTCAAAATTAAATGACCTGGAAAAACTGGCTCGCAATGTTGGTCTTGAGATAAATATTAAGAAAACTAAAGCTATGAGAATTAACGACAATAGCACAGAAAACATCATACTACAGGGCCGGCCAATAGAGTATGTAGATAGCTTTTGCTATCATAGAAGCACAATGACAACAAACGGCGGTGCAGAAATAGACGTTAACGACATGCTCAACAAAGCAAGGTCGGCATTCGGACGATTACAGTCAGTATGGAGAAGCAAATACATATCCAGGCGAACCCCTCTCCGGCACCTCACCAAGGTGTAAGGTCATGTCCAAATAACATGGCTTTAAATTGGTACTCACTGGTGATTCTAATCATAGGTGGGGGCGTTGGTGGACGCATTGTATTCGCTCGTGCTTTGGCACCGTGAGGTAACGTCCTAGGGCAGGTACTCACGTTAAACCACTGACTTAATATCCAGGCGAACCAAGCTCAGAATATTCAACGCATGTCTAAAGTAAGTTCTGTTGTACGGCAGTGAAACCTGGCTTGTTTCTAACACCATCACGCAAAAGCTACAGAGGTATTCATCAATAAGTGCCTTAGAATCATATGCAAGATATTCTGGCCTAACACCAACATAGATTTATGGAATTTAACAAACGAAGAGCCGATACTAAAGCAGATAAGGCCAAGAAAGTGGAGATGAATCTGCCATACCTTAAGAAAAAATCATAGAAGTATTACAAGGATGGCACTAGAGAGGAATCCTAAGGATTAAGGAACCGCCGGCGACGCACAATTATCCAAGAACTAAGGCAAAACAATCTTACACGTGAAGAGGCAAAGACAATAGCAGAAAATATGTAAGATGGAAATGCTTTGTGGAAGCCCTATGCTCCCAAGAGGAGTAAAGGAAAAAAATATTTTTGATTGAAGAGGTTGTAAACGAACCTAAGTTGTAACAACGATCTGGTTGGAAGATCTTCGGGTAGAAAAATCTGTCGGGTAATAATTGTTGTTATTTACAAAGTTGTTAACAGAAAAGAGAAACAAAGAATATTGGTTGTAAAAATCTTACAAACAGTGAAACACAAAACTGTGTTAATAAAGAGTTATCAATAAAAAACCGAACACAAGAGTATTTTTTTTTTCTTATCTACAATCTACAAACTCTTAAATAAATGTTTTTAAAAAGTTATAAACGTAAAAATAATATCGATTAAATAAATAAAGAATATAAATGCAGGGCAAATCCCACTTTCTCTACAGGCGCTCAGCAGTTGATACCAACAATAACATGGAATAAGAAGAAACGCGATATTAAAAATAGATATATTTTAAGTTCTTATTTGTTCTTGAATATTAGCGAAAATTTCACCCACCCTCTTTGAAAATACTTAAAATAAATCACTTTTATTTTAAGGCCTAATGCCTAATATTTGTAATGGCTTTATGAAAAAATTTTCTCCCTTATGTGTATGTTAACGCTTATTATTTTTTAAAAATATCCTTAATTTGTACAAAAAGTTATACACCCTAAAGTAGAAAAAAATATTTAAATGTTAAGCCTCTAATGGCTTTAAAATATGTTTTTTATTCCCAAAAGGATTTATGATAAACGTGTGTACGAGTATTTATTCTTTTTCAATTTCTTTTTTTTTATTTCTATTTTTTTATTTTGCAGCTTGAAAGAAATAAATATTCATTAAAATTGGTTCTTTGTTATAAAATATTATAAAAAACTAAATAATGATTTATTTCTTTTAGCCTACAATCGTCATCATTAACGACATCAACGTCATCATCATCATCAGCATTTTAAAAGATCTTTTTCTACATAATAGTCAACCTTTTTATTTTATTTTATTTCCTAGTATGTAAAAATCATAAAGCACTACTTTGTTCTTTAATTTCATTATTAATTTTTTTTTTAATTTTTGTTCCTTTGGCAACCTTATTTGGTTTAAAATGAATGGAGCAAAGGAAAAAAATGAAAATAAATTTTCTAATAAATATTTTCTCCAACATAATAAACACCTTCCGTTTGTATTTTTATTTTTTGCTTCCTGTTCGCACTCTTTCATGGAGAAATTTAAAATAATGAAATAGGATACAATGAGTCCTATACTATAGGTGATGGTCGTTTATGTGTGAGCCTATCGTAGGAATATAACCAGCATTCGTATTACCAGTTACAATCATTTAAATTTAGTAACCGATAGACATAAAAAATGAGGCAAAACAGTATGTACCAACTACAGATGTATAGGTATCCTTCCCATCGCATATAAAATATTGTTACGAAAGTCAAGTTTGAGAACAACTGACGTCTGTTACATCACTAAAATGAATGAACAAAAGCTGCAAGAACAACTATACATGCTGTTTACAAATAACCAAATCGACAACAACGAATATTGGCAGAAATAAAGTATATAAATAAAGGGTCCGCCAAATAAATAAAAAAAAACTACTGAATATTTTCTCAAATTTCTTTTTTTATTTGAAAGTACAATCCTTCCGGTTAATAATGGAAAATAATTTTATTGAAATGGCTGTCTCGGCTGGCCATGCAGTAGCCTACACGATCGGTCCAATTTTTAAGCACATTATCGAGCTGTATTTCACCAATGGCTTCACGAATATTGTCCTTTAAAGCGTCAATTGTCTCTGGCTTGTTGGCGTAACACTTATCTTTGACAGCACCCCACATATAATAGTCCAACGGTGTCAAATCCCAGCTCCGAAGTGGCCAAACAACATCAGCTCTGTGGCTGATAATGCGATCTTCAAAAACCGGGCGCAAAACATCGAGTGTAGCTTCGGCTGTGTGGCACGTAGCGACGTCCTGTTGAAACCAAATGTTGCTAATATCCCCCTCTTCAATTTATGTGAACAAAAATTCGTTCAACATGGCCCGATAACGATCGCCATTGACTGTAACGGCCACTCCGTGCTCATTTTCGAAGAAAAATGGCCCAATTATGTCTGTGGACCAAAATCCGCACCAAACAGTGACTCTTGGGTGTATGGGTTTTTCATTGTATGCCTGCGGGTTTTCTGTACCCCAAATGTGACAATTTAGCTTGTTTACATACCCGCCAAGATCAAAATGAGCTTCATCTGAAGAGATGATTTTTGATTCTGCAACATTTCCATGATTTTCAAAGTAATGTCGCAATATTTCCCTGCGTTATTCAAGCGTATACACAACCATATGCGTTCAGCGGTAGGATAAAACTAATCATCTGTCAAATCAGACATGAAATAAGCACTAGTTGAAAAGAAAAACCTTAGATGGCGGACCCTTTAAAAATAGAGCGGCAACAACAAAAATTAACAACAAAGAAAACAAGTAACAGACAATAAACAAGCACAAACTGATACTAAGACCTGAAAGAAGTAGGTGTCTACTTTCGCATGGTTTTTTAAGAACTAAAGGCTTGGTTAGCAGAATGTTGTCGTAGACGTAATGTCACGTAGCGTACTGAAAGAACGTCTATGCGATTATAGAACACAAATAAAAACGTGTCATAGGTTTTTGTCAAATGTGTGTATATAAAATAATGCAAAAGGGAAGAGAAACAGCTGTTTAAATCACAGTGATGGGTATTATAAATGTTCGAATTAGGTATGCTTTGAAAAAAGTACCAAATTGGTTTCAATTGTATTTTTTATCTAAGTATATACAAATAATATAATTATATTTATACACTCGCATGTTTACAAATATAAGATAAAATAAATTACGAAATTATTGCCGAAGAAGGTTTTTTTCTCCTTGGTTCACTATAGACCAATGTAGCCAAATTTTTTGTCATCCTTCTTTTTTTGTTTATCAAAATTTCAGTTAAATGTTGAAACTAAGTGGCCTACACCTAGGAAACTAGCCGTTGCTGATCCAAAGTTCTTCTTAATTTAATCTAACTATTGCATAATTTCTTATCTATCATTAGCGTGAATATATTTCCTTGTCACTTAAGAATGTATATTAAATCAAATTTTTTAGTTTATTCGTTTTGCACATGATAATATACGTATGAGTTAATTTGTAGTAAAAAATTTTCTAAAATATATTTAATTGCTTTGTTCAATTGCTTTAATTTGCTCTTTTTAATTATGTGGAATAAAGAGCTAAGGAAAGATAAAAATACACCCATATAATTCAACATACAATTAGTCCATCACTGCTGTATAAATGTCACGGTAGGCCGTTGGGAAATTTTGTTTTCTATAGAATGTTATTTTTCAGCAACGTGACATAAAAATTCAATAAGTATTTACATCGATTTCCATATTTTCAAATCGAACAGCTGACACGTTACGTTACGACAAAGTTCAGCTAATTCTATCTTGAAAAGAAAATAAAAGAAATAAATGGAATCTATCTGAAATAGCGAGAGGTAAGAAACCTTTCGAAGTATTGTTTAGTCAGCCATATAAAAAGCACATCGATGCTGACAGCAATCAGTTTATTTGGTGTAAACTCAGCGAACGAGTTACTGGTGTTCAACTCAGTGTGGCTAAACTCCGGTTGAAGAGGTTATAAACGAACCTACGAGGGCGAATTGATATTGAAGCTACCTAAGTAGGAAAAAAACATTTTTTTTTCCAAAAACCATTCATCAACCAATTCGAAGTGTATTTATCGTAGTTTTAGCATCGTATCTAATGCTGTGTAAACCGGTGCGTTGTCTTGAAGAAAGAGAACTTTTTTCTGGTTTAAATGTGGTCGTTTTTTCTTGATTGCATCAATCAATTGATCCAATAATGCACGATAATTCTCTCCTGTGATTGTGGATCCTTTTTCAAGATAATCGATGAGCAATATTCCGTGTGCATCCCAAAATACAGTGGCCATTATCTTGCCAGCCGATTTCGCTATCTTCGCCTTCATCGGAGCACTTCCACCAGCTTCCAGCCATTGCTTCGATTGATTTTTGGTTTCAGATGTGTAGTGGTGGACCCACGTTTTATCAACAGTTATTAATCTACGCCAAAAAGCAGGATTATGCTTTATCATGTCCAAACACCGCTGTGAAGTGTTTTTGTTCAACATTGAGCAAACGCAGCACCCATCTTGCCGATAGCTTTTTCATATGAAAATGTTCATGCAAAATGTTGAACACACGTTCATATGATATGTTTACCATTTCAGCAATCTCACATATTTTGACTTGGCGATCATTCATAACGATATCGAGGATTTTCTTGATATTTTCCTCAGCAACCACTCTTTTGGTCTTCCTTTTGATGGTATTATTGCAGTGCTTGTTCGGTCCCGTTTAAATTCAGCAATCCAATATTTTACCATATAATCTGACGGAGCAGATTCGCCGTAATGTTTATCAAGCTTTTCTTTTGTCTCTTTCGCCGTTTTGCCTTTCAAATAATAGTGTTTAATCACTTTACGAAATTCACTTTTTTCCATTTTCCAAGAAACACATAAGTTGCTTACTTCAAACGACTACGACAAATCGATGAATTTGGCTGACGTTTGACAGATCGTAATTTCTAAGAAAGAAAAAGTTTTTGTGTTTGTGCTGCCATCTAGCGCTAGGTAATTGCAATGTCAATCCGCTCTCGTAAGTTGTAACAACAATCTGTTTGAAAGATCTTCGGGTAGAAAAATCTGTCGGGTAATAATTGTTGTTATTTACAAAGTTGTTAACAAAAAAGAGTAACAAAGATCAGAAATTGTTGTTGATTGTGAAAAGCTTACAAACAGTGAAACACAAAACAGTGTCAATAAAGAGTTATTAATAAAAAACCGAACACAAGAGTATTTTTTTTTTTTTTCTTATCTACAATCTACAAACTCTTTAATAAACATTGTTAAAAAGGTAAAAACGTAAAAATAGTATCGATTAAATAAATAAAGAATATCAATGCAGGGCAAATCCCACTTTCTCTACAGGCGCTCAGCAGTTGATACCAACAATAACATGGAATAAGAAGAAACGCGATATTAAAAATAGATATATTTTAAGTTCTTATTTGTTCTTGAATACTAGCGAAGATTTCACCCCACCTTATTTGAAAATACTTAAATAAATCACTTTTATTATAAGGCTTAATGCCTAATTTTTGTAACGGCTTTATGAACAAATATTATCCCTTATGTATATGTTAACGCTTATTATTTTTTAAAAATATCCTTAATTTGTACAAAAAGTTATACACCCTAAAGTAGAAAAAAATATTTAAATGTTAAGCCTCTAATGGCTTTAAAATATGTTTTTTATTCCCAAAATGATAAACGTGTGTACGAGTATTTATTCTTTTTCAATTTCTTTTTTATTTCTTTTTTTTCTTTTTTCTGCTTGAAAGAAATAAATATTCATTAAAATTTGTTTTTTGTTATAAAATATTATAAAAAAATAAATAAGGATTTATTTCTTTTAACCTACAATAGTCATCATGAACGACATTAACATATAATAGTCAACCTTTTTTATTTTATTTTATTTTATTTTATTTTATTTTATTTCCTAGTATGTAAAAATCATAAAGCACTACTTTGTTCTTTAATTTCAATATTAATTTTTTTTTTAATTTTTGTTCCTTTGGCAACCTTATTTGGTTTAAAATGAATGGAGCAAAGGAAAAAAATTAAAATAAATTTTCTAATAAATATTTTCTCCAACATAATAAACACCTTCCGTTTGTATTTTTTATTTCTTGCTTCCTGTTGGCACTTTTTCAAGCAGAAATTTAAAATAATGAAATAGGATACAATGAGTCATATACTATAGGTGATGGTCGTTTGTGTGAGCCTACCGTTGGTATATAACCAGCATACGTATTATCTTTTACAATTATTTAAATTGAGTAACTATAGATCGACATAAATAAGGAGGCAAGACAGTATGTACCAACTACAGAGGAATAGGTATCCTTCTTATCGCATATAAAATATTGTTAAGAAAGTCAAGTTTGGGAACAACTGTCGTTTGTTACATCACTAAAATATATAGAAGAACTATACGTGCTGTTTACAAATAACCAAATCGACAACAACAAAGATTAGCAGACATAAAGTAAATAAAAATAGAGTGACAGCAAGGAAAACAAGTAACAGATAATAAACAAGCAACATCAAATACTAAGAGTCGAAAGAGGTAGATGTTCACATACGCATGGCTACAAAAGAACTAAAAAGAAATTAAAATAAAGAAATGGAATCTACCTGAAATATCGAGAGGCTCAGCCATATAAAAAGCACATCGATGCAAACATCAATCAATTTCTTTGTAGTAAACTCAGCGTGCACGGTTTAAGTTTTGTAAACCCGGCAAACATATTATTGGTTTGGAGAGAGTCTTTCGGTTTTAAACTCGGTGTCAAGAGAGTTTATAAGGAGTAAAGTCATAAAGTGAGTTGTGATTTAAAAACCACTTTAGTTGGAGCTAACTCAGAGGAGAGTTAAATATGGATCAAGAATCTAATAATAACAGATTACGCTCTGCGCAGGTCCGTTACATTTTCTTTCTATCAATAAGAGTATGCGTGACGTAGGCATAGACCTTTTTGTTTTGTTTTTAAAGCAAAATAGTGTATTTTACACTAAAATATTAAAAAAAAAGATTAATAATTAATTATAAACAAAAAAGTTCAGTAAAAATAATAAAATTAAATATTAAATTGAGTTGTTCGGCTATAAAATGTTTAATAACACAATCTTTTACAATAGTTTTCTTTTTTTTATCTTATTAACATATTAAGACACAGCGTTGCGTAAACGCAGTGCTTTCTTTAACTGGCGAGTAATTGTTTCTTAAAAATTTAAACTGATATTTAGTTTTCTTAATGTAATTGACGTAAATTGCGTGCAGGTCGCCTAAACTAGTTTGTTGTGCCACAAAACATCGATGCAGTGCGTGAAGTGATAATGCAAGTTCGTTATGGGACATATTATGAGATAGAGGGATCTTTGCTCATTAGTTTCACTTCCACACATGCGATTATGGATGAACACTTTGTTGTAAAAAAAAATTTTCGTTGAATACTTCGTAATTTATCAATTACTCAAAAAAATGCTCGCGTCGATGGATGTAAGGAAATGATTGAAAATTTCGTTGCTTCAAAGACGTATATGATATCGCGACAGGTGAAGAATCAATGATATATGCGTATGCGTAGGAAACAAAACAGCAATCGACAGAGCTGAATCCAACAAAAGTTGTTCGTCGAATAAACACAGCTGTTTCCTTGATCGAATTGGTCACGTAGACACTGTTCCGCTTGAGCAACGTAGGACGGTCAATTCTGAGTGGTGCAGACCATTTGTTTGCCAGAAGTTTTTGTAGAAATTCGTAAAACCAACCGCCTAAGACGAATCATTGTCCATCATGACAATGCAAGCTCTCACACATCTCGTCAAATAGGTAAATTTTGAGCAGTCTAAACATTGAATTGATGTCTTATCTGTCTTACAGTACTGATTTGGCACCCAATGTCTTTTTCTTGTTCCCGAATATAATAATAAAGGTAAACAACGTGGTCAACGATTTACGATCGCCGAAGAAACATTCAACATACCCTAGAACTAATGCAGAAACAACTTGATATTGCGACCAAATGCAGTCATTCAAATGGGCTTATAATAAATGCATCCAAGACTAAGCTGAAACATGTAGGACCAAGGCGTTTATCTCCTATCATCTATTTGAATCCAAATAGAACGAATGAGTCCTGTAGCACTGTAATAGAATTAGTAGAGACCTACAAATACTTGGGTAAATACGTGGACTATATCCTCTAAATACTACATAGAAAACTCCATAAAATAGTATACATTAGGGCGGGTCGCAAAAAAAATGCCCTAACTGACAAGGAAAATCGCATTCTATAGATCAAAATTTGAAACTTTGCCCAAGGAACCATACCCCTGAAGTGAATTCTGATGTTCTTTATTTCGACCCAAAGGTCAAATTTTGAATAATTCTATTTCGACCCATTTACAGTCCCTCAATCGAGTCTAATGTCTGACCGACCCTCACATTCAGGCAAAAAGGAATTTGGAAAACCCAATGCAGTTATATTTTGTTGTTGACATTTTTTCAGTCTAATGGATGGCATCAATTTTAAAACGGCGATTTAATTTTGGTGGATTTGAAAAGCTTGAGTGTCACCATTGAAAAACATTTTTCTAAAAAAAATATTGTTACGTTTTAAACTTTTTAAAGCGTTTGAGTTCGTTTAAATTGCATTAAAATAAAATAAAATAAACACCACTTTATTTTGTTGTTTTACACTTATATTTTTATTTACTACATAATAACTTTTATACAGTTTACAACTTAATATTCGCTTATACAACACTTTTATCTCCGCTATAACACGTCTTTATCTTGCGCCAGCAAAACAATAACTATCTCACGTGTAGGTTCAGGAATTATCGACCATCTTCCATATCCGTTAATTCATATGTGACGTAAAGATGGTTGATGTGGTAGTGCTGTCAAATTGACAGGGTGGCACAAATATATATACCAAAATCCCACAATGCAGTGTTATAAAGGGTCCGCCAAATAAATTTTTTTTTAATGCTATAAAAAAAAATACTGAATATTTTCTCAAGTATGTTTTTTTTTATTTCAAAGTACCAACCTTCCGGTTAATAATGGAAAGTAATTTCATTCAAATGGTTGCCTCGGCTGGCCATACAGTAGCCTACATGATCGGTCCAATTTTTAAGCACATTATCGATTGTGTGCAGCTGTATTTCACCAATGGCTTCACGAATATTGTCCTTTAAAGCGTCAATTGTCTCTGGCTTGTTGGCGTAATACTTATCTTTGACAGTACACAACACATAATAGTCCAACGGTGTCAAATCGCAGCTCCGAGGTGGGCAAACAACATCAGCTCTGCGGCTGATAATGCGATCTTCAAAAACGGGGCGCAAAACATCGAGTGTAGCTTCGGCTGTGTGGCACGTAGCGACGTCCTGTTGAAACCAAATGTTGCTAATATCCCCCTCTTCAATTTTTGTGAAGAAAAATTCGTTCAACATGGCCCGATAACGATCGCCATTGACTGTAACGGCCACTGCTTGCTCATTTTCGAAGAAAAATGGCCCAATTGTGCCTCTGCATCAAAATCCGTCCCAAACAGTGACTCGTCTTGGGTGTATCGGCTTTTCAATGTGTGCGTGCGGGTTTTCTGTGCCCCAAATGCGACAATTTTGCTTGGTTACATATCAAGATCAAAATGAGTTTTATTTGAATACATCGCACACATTCTGCAACATTACCATGATTTCAAAGTGATGTCGCAATATTTCCCAGCTTTGTTCAAGCGCATGCACAACCGTATTCGTTCAGCAGAAGGATAAAACTAATTATCTGTCAAATCAGACATGAGCTAAGTATTACTATTCACGAAATAAGCACTATTTGAAAAAAAACGTTAGATGGCGGACCCGATATTTTTATTTTCGTAACAATAGTTTTAGGACAAATAAAAAAGATGACAATGAAACCTAATTTTATTACTGCTGCTACTTTCAAAATATTTATGAAGTCGATAGTATAACAGCAAGTGCTGCCAAAGTCAATTTGCTGCTTGTATTCATGCTGCTTGCAACGGCTATGTGCTTAACATTTAATGTGTAGATATGGCTGCATGTAGCTTAGTTGGCTTGATTATTTCAAATTTTAACACTCAATTTGCAGGACGTCATACGGATACTGGTGAAATGGCAGATGAACTAAGTTTAGTTTTACAACTTCTGTTACTCTTATCAGTTTTGTTTATATACCGTTGTATAGCTTATAGGGTATTAAGAAGACCTAAATAAGCACAACTATTACAAAAAGTATATCATTTTCCAAGAAAAGGCATTAAAATAAATTCATGCCAAATAAAATCTACTGGACCATAAATCATATGGAAAAATAAAAAAACAAGACGTCCTTCTATAATTTCCTAAAAATATTGACAAAAACAACCACAACAGTAACAGCATTAAAATATAAAAACGCCCCAAGACATTACAAAAATTATTGTATCTATTCTTAGACAATATTTGAAAAACATGCCATTAAAATAAGTAAGAATATTACAAAAAGAAACAAAAGCAAAGGACGAAATACGATATACACTACAAATACAATTTTAGGGTACACTACTTGACTTAAGATATTGGTGGTATATTTTGCTTGCCAAGCTCACACCTATAAGGTGTGCGTCAAAATGACAAGGTCACCTTAATATCTGCTCAATTCATCCAAACTATAAACTGTTATATATGGTCACCTTACTCGAAAAAATTCTTCGTTCAAATAAGTGGATAATAAGCCTGTTTTGGCCTTAGAGACTATGTTGAGAAATGAATGGTTTTGAAAAAAAAAAATTTTTTTTTCCTACTTAGGTAGCTTCAATATCAATCCGCCCTGGCAGCATACTTATATGTTATCTAACCCGCTTTTTGACTTATGTGCATAGATATACATACATATGTGTATACAGTAGGATGATCGATTATTCGGCTTTTTTCAAAAACCGGTTTTCAAATAATTCGAAAAATATCCATTTTTTTAAACCGACTTTCGGTTAATAATTATTTAAATAACCGCTTTACCGGTTCTTTTATTTGAATAAAATTGGTCTTCATTCTCAATTTAAAAATAAGCCGAAGCTGACGCAGAGCTTAAAAATAAACTGGCAATAAATACTAACAATAATTCCTACAAATCTCATAAAAACTATGCCAAACCGGTGTGCAACTGGCAACTACAAATTTATTAATTCCTCTTCCTACTGAAGTTCAGTTGCCATCGATAATCGACCCATAAATGTTTGTTATTAAGCATATATATGGTATAAGGTGTGCTTCAAAATGATAAGGTCACCTTAATATCTGCTCAATTCATCCAAACTATAAACTTTTATGTATGATCACCTTATTCAAAAAAATTCTTCGTTGAAATAAGTGGATAATAAGCCTGTTTTGCTCTTACAGATGTACCGTTATACTATGTTTATTTAAATTTATGTAAATAAATGCAAAATTCAATGCGTCAAAATGATAAGGTCAGAGATTAATAAGCAATTAATTTAATCATAAGGTATCACAATTGTTATTTTTTAAAATAATTTATAATTTAAGTAACATCAGCGCGACTTGGCTGCGACGTCTTCAGTTTCAAAGAAATATGGACTAATGATGCCTGCATACCGTCACTCGTAGTAGGTGCATTGGCTTCTGTAAAACCGCCCCAAATATGGCAATTTTGCTTATTAACGCATCCGCCAAGATGAAAATGAGCTTCATCCGAAAAGATGTTAATTTTTGGGCAAAATCATAAGCATCTAACGAAGAGCAAATGAAGTGTATGGTAAAGCGGCTTCAACTCTTCAACCAATTTAACTTAGTAATTCCTCATACCGAGATATTTTTGGAAAATTTAACGTCAAATGTTGATGTTGATGTTGTTGGTGGATTATCACGCACCCTCTCAGTCACGGCTTTGATATATTGTGGTATACGCAATGTACGAGCACGTTTATATATTGGCACATCAAAAATGAAACCAGTTTCACGAACTTCAGCAATAAATTTGCACTGTTTAGTGCAATTGTCTTTGTTTGGGAAATAAATTTCCAATAAAACCCAACGTTGCTCAAGCGTAATTCGATTAATTTCTTTCAGTGGAGTTAATATACTGAATTTTGTTACAGAATAGAATGACATAACCAGATTCTTAATAATCGCTAGTTCGAATTCAAACTGAAAGATGATCCACCAAATACAATCTCTGGATTCAGATATTATTACAAAAATAAGGTTGGACACCCCTGTCGTTTGTTTTTATTTTTTATTTCCATAATATTCCATGAAGGAACACGGGGACTTTCTCTAGGTCTATGAGCTATACCCGATTCTATTTTTTTTAGATTCATTGAGAGGGTTCTGTGGTTGAACGCCGGCTTCGTACTAGCTAATGTTAGAAGCTGATACCGCTGTTGAAAAAACTTTTTCGTTTTTAAGATGGTCTGGCTTGGTAATACTGAACTGGGGACCTTCTGGTTGATAGGCGGGTGCCTTGGCTACCATACCACAGCGTCACTTCCTTTGTTTCATTGCTAAAAATAAATGAAAAAAGGGCACAAAAGCAACTACGTACTTATTTACATATAAAAATAAAGGGCAACAACCAAACCGATAGCAAATAAAAATAAAATAAAAAATCGAAAAACTTATAGTAAAACACACCACTTTTAATACCACATTGACACGAGAGATCAGAAATGGTACCAAAACATAAATATTGTTACGAAAGTAAAACTGCCAAAAAAGAAAATATCCCACACAAGTGCCTTGTGTTTTGCGGGATTTTGGTATATTTGGTATTAATATGCCACCTTGTGTACATTCGAATGTTATAGGAAGAACAAGAGCATTCAGAAGTAATTTAAATTGTATATTAAAAGGCAGCACCTTAGTTTCGTAGTTATCGTTTTGCTGTCATAAAAAAAGTCGTGTTTAGGCATAAATAAAAGTGTTGTATAAACGAATATCAAGTGGCTGTATTAAGATAATCTATATAAAGATAAAGTGAGAAAATAAAGACTGTAAAAAAACAACAAATTGGTGTTTCTTTTTATTTTGACGCAATTTAGAAGAGCTTAAAAGTTTCAAAAAGGTTAAAACGTAAAAATATGTAGCAAAGGAAGGTGTTACACCAGAGTCGAGTGTCAAGTCTGATCTTCGTCCCAGGCTTTATGTTTCACCCATAAAAACGAATTTAAACCTAACAAAGCTTAATGTACGTCAGTGTTTTTACAACTTATGATTATAATTGTGAATTATTTCCTGCAGGCTATTCTATGGTCTGCATTTTAGCATGAAATGTACACGCCTTCATAAAAAAAAACAGAAGAAAATAATTATTTTCTTTTTTTACCTTTTTTATATTTGAATATAAATTTTCCTAACGCCTTAATAAATATTTTAACACAGACACGCTCACTACACACTGTCAAAGAACACGAACAGTGAAAACATAAAAAACAACAACAAGAATAAAGGCAAACCGGAAGCAGGATACATTAAAAACAAATAAAAAAAATTAAATTTAAAAAACCTACAAAACGGATATGACTACTGCCTACAAAAGGCGTTAAATATGCGTGTCATGTAAGACTTTGTTTGTGTCGAAAAATTAAATGCTTTATACATATGTACGAGTATATATATGAATATATATACTTACACCTACATTTGTATATGTTGAGTATATAAAAATTAATATTATTTATATACGAAGGCGGATTGATATTGAAGCTACCTAAGTAGGAAAAAAACATTTTTTTTTTTCAAAAAACATTAATTTCTCAATATAGTTTCCTTTTAGTTCAAAACACTTAGTAAGACGATCTTCCAACTTTTTTACACCATCTGAGTAATACGATTTTGGGAGCCCCTCAAAATACGCATTAGTTTCAATAATCACTTCTTCATTTAAGATGAATCTTTTTCCTGCGAGCCATTTTTTCAAATTTGGAAACAGAAAAGAGTCACTAGGGGCTAAATCTGGACTATAAGGTGGATGAACAACCAACTCGAAGTGGATTTCTCGCAGTTTTAGCATCGTATCTAATGCTGTGTGAAACGGTGCGTTGTCTTGAAGAAAGAGCACTTTTTTCTTGTTTAAATGTGATCGTTTTTCCTTGATTGCATCAACCAATTGATCCAATAATGCACAATAATACTCGCATGTGATTGTGAATCCCTTTTCAAAATAATCGATGAACGATATTCCGTGTGCATCCCAAAATTCAGTGGCCATAACCTTGCCAGCCGATTTCGCTGTCTTCGCCTTCTTCGGAGCATTGATTTTTGGTTTCAGGTGTGTAGTGGTGGACCCACGTTTCATCAACAGTTATTAGTCTACGCCAAAAATCAGCAGAATTATGCTTTGTCATGTCCAAACACCGCTGTGAAGTGATCTGTTGAACTCGTTTTTGTTCATCACTGGGCAAACGCGGCACACATCTTGCCGATAGCTTTTTCATTTGCAAATGTTCATGCAAAATATTGAACACACGATCATATGATATGTTTACCATTTCAGCAATCTCACGTATTTTGACCTGGCGATCATTCACAACGATATCGAGGATTTTCTTCATATTTTCTTCAGTAACCACCTCTTTTGGCCTTCCTGTTGATGGTATTCTTGCAGTGCTTGTTCGGCCCCGTTTAAATTCACAAATTAAATATTTTACCATATAATCTGACGGAGCAGATTCGCCATAATGTTTATCAAGCCTTTCTTTTGTCTCTTTCGCCGTTTTGCCTTTAATCACTACACGAAATTCACTTTTTTCCATTTTCCAAGAAACAAAAAAGTTGCTTACTTCAAACGACTACAACAAATAAACTAATCGATGAATTTGGCTGACGTTTGACAGATCGTAATTTCTAAGAAAGAAAAAGTTTTTGTGTTTGTACTGCCATCTAGCGCTAGGTAGCTGCAATGTCGATCCGTCCTCGTACATATACAAGAATATTAAATACTTAGTTAGTGTGTATATGTTTGTGAAATTATTTATGAGATTTTATTGATGTTTAATCATTTCATTGATTCTGGCATATGAGTAATATGTTTTCATATTAATGAGGAAAAAAATTAAATGAATAAAAAAATAAAGAAATAAAAGGCAAAATATAAGGCTTTAATATGCCGTAAGCACAGTGTGGTGTTATTTTGAATGTTAAAAATATTTTTTAATTAATTTTTTTCCTTTCAGCTTTTTCTTATCAAACTGAAAACAAGAAAATTAAAAAATATATCGCAGATTTACAGCAAGATTATCAAAGTACACTAATATTTAAAAGCTTTTTCTAAAGTCAAGTTTAAATAAATATAAGTCCTCGTATTCAGTTTTTTTCAATGGTGAATTTCATCTCATGTATGTTGTTAATTAAGGTAGTGAGAGTCTCGCCATGGTTAACTTTGGTTTCGGTATTAATAAAGGGTCCGCCAAATAATTTCTTTTTTTTTAGAAAATGCTATAAAAAAACTACTGAATATTTTCTCAAATTTCTTTTTTCATTTGAAAGTACAATCCTTTCGGTTAATAATGGAAAATAATTTCATTCAAATGGCTGCTTCGGCTGGCCATGCAGTAGCATAAACGATCAGTCCAATTTTTAAGCACATTATCGATTGTGTGCAGCTGTATTTCACCAATGGCTTCACGAATATCGTCCTTTAAAGCGTCAATTATCTCTGGCTTGTTAGCGTAACACTTATCTTTAACGGCAACCCACAAATAATAGTCCAACGGTGTCAAATCGGCTCCGTGGTGGCCAGACGACATCAGCTCTACGGCTGATAATGCGATCTTTAAAAACAGGGCGCAAAACATGGAATGTAGCTTCGGCTGTGTGGCACGTAGCGCTGTTCTGTTGAAGCCAAATGTTGCTAATATCCCTCTCTTCAATTTTTGTGAACAAAAGTTCGTTCAACATGGCCCGGTAAAGATCGCCATTGACTGTAACTTCCATTCCTTGCTCATTTTCGAAAAAAAATGGCCCAATTATGCCTCTGGACCAAAACCTGCACCAAACAATGACTCGTCTTGGGTGTATCGGCTTTTCATAATTTTAACAAAGGAAAGCTCTAACAGTGCCCCTGCTACGTCTTGCATAGAGGAATTCCAATTACGTCACCTCTTCTATTCCTGCTTTTCATAGCGGATACCACTTTCCAGTGTATTTCTTTTCAACCTCTTCCATATATCTTTTATCGGATTAAAACGAATGTCAAGAGCAACGCCCGGCCATTTACTGTAATAGGTGTTTAGAACTATGCAATGGTAGATCAATTGTATTATTTCAGCAGCGTAGTCTCATGCGATGGTTGTAAAAATCTGAGTGCTAATATCTGACTCTAACGTAAAACGATTCTGCTCTATGACAGCTTAACGTTGTTATCATCCGATGCTCATAAGCCTTCTTAAGCCATTGTCTAAGGCGGATTCTATGCATGCGAAAATGGCAATTGAAAGCTCTGGGTTGCAAACGTTTTAATTAGCTAGGCGTTCACAGATATCTGAATATGATTTAAATATTTAATATGGAACGAGCGAATGTAGCCCAGAATTCAGTTCTCGAATGGCTAAACTTCTGCCTAAGGTTGCAGTAGAAGCTGAAAATAGAGTAACCTGCTCTTTTTCTTTTTCACCAAACTTTCAGTTTAAAACTATATGTTTCAGCAAGATTACAGCTTTTAAATCGCTTAAGCCAGTGGACCTGCTAGAGCTTGATCTCTTTAAGTATCTATTAAAATAATCTCTTCATGAATTTTCTTAAAAAAAAACAGTTTTTTAAGGGACAGTACTATTAATGTTTTATTCATTGCTGGCTCAAACTAATAATACATATCAGCACTACTGAATACAGCACCTCTTTGAAGATCTTGTTCTTAAATATAATACTCTATCCATGGTAAAAGAACGGAGTTCATCGAAACATTATGATGCTCTCCATTTAACTGACGCTCTATACATGGCTTGACACCAAACTAAAATATTCACAAAATTCTCAAGAAGTTAAGCATAGTTAAGCTGTGGAGTCTGCTAAGTCCTTGACGTCTACTTTATGACTTGTCGCTTGAATAGCTCAAAGAATTATGACACTTAACTCTTTGCCATAGTCTTACAGATTTCACATAATGTTCTTCAATAATTCGAATAAAATAGATATTTTTGAATACATTTTTCCATGGTTTTGTTACTGCATTCATTGTCAACGATCGCACTTAAGTTCATTTTGTGTATAACAATGGGATCTCTGGGCTATACCCATATCAGAAATGAGCTGCCTTTACTCACTCAAATTTTTTTAAGTATACGTCAGTACACATCATTCAAATTCAACTACTTATACTCATTCATATTCACAATAATATTGATTCATATGTATAAGTAGCAATGAGTATGAATCAAGCGTTGTATTCATGCTCATAGCAACACATATTCAGAGAATTCAGTAATTTCTCAATAAATATTCATAGTACTCATAAATGATTCGCATGATTCATGAATACTCATGAATACTCATGGGTATTGGTTATACAAAAGAAAAAGAGAATACTCAAACACACAACGTTATAATAAAAATTCAAATGTTCATCTTCGAATCATATTCATTCTACATCATCTACGCACAATGGGGTTAGATGAGTATGCATCAAAACCATCATAAGTGTTGATAAGTCTGAGTATGATGAGCACTTCAAGATTTAGTGTATGAATGCGTACGATTAGTTCTTGCAATAAGTATGAGTGTGTATGTTTGTAAGAATTTATGAACCACGATTTCAGTATTCATTGCAGATCTGTGATCCACATACAATGTAACTCTAGATATGAATGAAAAAATTATTTTACCATTATTATTATCAGTCTGCCAATTAAATTTGCTCCCCGTACGGCAAATGTTTGTTGTAGAGCAATAATAAAGAAATTGAAAGAATTAAAAATATTTTATGATGAAATTATATATTTTCGTTTCGTTTGCTATTTTTAATTTTCAATTCCCATTCATAAACTCGCAATAGATGGTTTTGTACTGAAAAACATTTTAGTTTTAAATTTCTAAGTCTTAATTTATGTCTTTTTTTACTTTGTTGTTGTCCCACTGTTTTCATTTCCACAATTTTCTTTTTTATATAATTCATACGTTAATTAATGGTTTAAGAAAATTACTGAAATGAAAAGGAGTTGGTCTTGTAATTTGTAGCCATCATCCATCATTCTTCTATAACACCCGCATCAATATCGGTAACTCTTATTATCATCATAGTCATTATTATTGTCATTGCCGTATAAGAAAAGCTTTTGTGTTTTAAAGGATTTTTTTTTTGTTCTTTTTCTCATGACAAATACAATGAAAAACATCAAGATAAATGACTTGCAGTGGACTGAGTGTCATCAAATATTTTCGTAACATTAATATACATTTTAAAAAAATGCTTTATTGAAAGAGTATTCTTTAAAAAGTATGTATATGTATATAAAGTATGTATATTAATATAAATATAATATATATACAAAAATAAATAAAGAATTTTTTGACAAATACTTTTCAAAAAAATTGTTTCTACCGCCACCACATAGAGCCCCATATGATGATTAGCATAGGCGGAATGCAGATAATTGAAAGGGATTTTAAAAACGTGTTACTTGCATCTGCGAAGAAAGGAAATAAATCTGCCGCGAATTAAGTGCGAGGCATGTGCGCAACGTGCAAATGGTTGAGGTATTTTTTAGAGAAGAATTATAGCGAGAATTAGAAACTACTCTACAAAGTAGTAAAGAATCCTAGAATCACCAAAATTAATCCATAAAATTTATAAGAAGCACGGATGAAGAATTACCATGAGATGACACCAGAATAATGTAAAGTTAAAAAAGCAATACTTAACGAATAGCGAACATGAAAAAATACTCCAAAATTACACGGTGCGACAAAAATTACAAAGTTAAAATACCAATTTTTAATGAAGGTTTGGCGACGTATACGTAATATATATTTTATTGAAATATCACTCATACGTGTTATTTAGTGTTTCTGTATAAGAATAACACGATGAGAAAAAAAATACCCGGCAAATGATACCACTTTTCTGATAGGCGCTGTCAAGTAAAACAAGGATCTGGTTTAATAATTCCCGAAACTTCTCCAAATTCTGGAGTTACGGGTAAAAAACCAGTTTTTCGAATCTTCACGCACTTATTTGCTAATAGCTTTGGTAAACAAGCAAAATTACCTTTCATATTTAATATTGTCATGTTTTAACCTTTCCATCTTAATGCTTAGGTTCATTTAAATTGCGTTAAAATAAAATAAACACCGCTTAATTTTGTTGTTTTACAGTTATAATTTTATTTACTACATAATAATTTTTATACAGTTTACAACAACTTAACACTTGGTGACAGCAAAACGATAACTAACCGACGTGTAAGTAAAGCAGCCCTTTATATACCTAATTGCCTACAGTTTGGAAGGTTCAGGAAATATCGTGCATCTTCTATTTCCATAGCCGTTCATTCGAATATAATGTAAAGACACAAAATATACCAGAATCCCACAATGCCGTGTTGTATTTTTGTTTTCGTTGAAATATATTTTTTTGGTGCGTTATGGTCGCTCTTTATTAATTATTTATTTATTTTTTTTAATTGTATTTTGTTCAAACTAAAAAATATCATCATATCAAAAACATCATCAAATCATATTTTGGTAAAAAAAAAAAAATATTATTATATTATTAGTTTAGAAAAAATACATTTTTTCTGTAATTTCCGAAAACTTCACAGAGCGTATAAGTTATATTTATGAATTCTGGGGGGAAATATCGCTTATACGACACCCATCACATACAATTCGAAGAAAAAATTATTTTCAAAACCGGCTAAAGGGTCCGCCATCTAACTTTTTTTTCAACTAGTGCTTATTTCGTGAACGGTAACACTTAGCTTATGTATGAGTTGACAGATAATTACTTCTATCCTTCCGCTGAACGAATATGGTTGTATAAGCTTGAACAACGCTGGGAGTCTGGTATCGCTATCGACCTACAGAAGATGCCGATTTTGCCAAAAAAAAAATCATCTTTTGAGATGAAGCTCATTTTGATCTTGGTGGGTATGTAAAAAAGCAAAATTGTCGCATTTGGGGTACAGAAAACCCGCACGCATACATTGAAAAGCTGATACACCCAAGACGAGTCACTGTTTGGTGTGGATTTTGATCCAGAGCATAATTCGGCCATTTTTCTTCGAAAATGAGCAAGCAGTGGCCGTTACAGTCAATGGCGATCGTTATCGGGCCATGTTAAACGAATTTCTGTTCACAAAAATTGAAGAGGATATTATTAACATTTGGTTTCAACAGGACGGCTCTACTTGCCACACAGCCGAAGCTACACTTGATGTTTTGCGCCCTGTTTTTGAAGATCGCATTATCAGCCGCAGAGCAGATACCGTTTGGCCACTTCGCAGCTGCGATTTGACACCGTTGGATCATTATTTGTGGGGTGCCGTCAAAGATAATTGTTACGCCAACAAGCCAGAGACAATTGAAGCTTTAAAGCACAATATTCGTGAAGCCATTGGTGAAATACAGCTGCACACAATCGATAATGTGCTTAAAAATTGGATCGATCGTGTAGGCCAGCCGAGGCAGCCATTTGAATGAAATTATTTTTCATTATTAACCGGAAGGATTGTACTTTCAAATAAAAGAAGAAATTTGAGAAAAAATTCAGTAGTTTTTTTTATACCATTTTCAAAAAAAAAGAAAAAAAAATATTATTTGGCGGAACTGTTAGTTTTATTTAAGGACAAAAAGTTTTTTTGTTTTTTGTAGACCGGTGGTATTTTAAATAAAAGTAAAAAAAAAATAATTTCTCCATATTGAAGTTTCTATATAATGAAGTAATTTTCTAGTACCATGCAGATTGATTATAGTAGAAGTTCGACTGTAATACGATAAATGAATTGCAAGCTATTTGAAGTATTATTCTACTATACTTACTCTTTGGTTGGTTACAAAACAATTTTTCCTCAAAATGATTATGATTTTTAGTATGTTTTGTTAGCTTCTAATCTAACCATCGGATATTTGGTATTTTCAGTCAATTTTTTGCATTTGACAAACATTTGTTAAAGAACATATTCAACCAATTTCTATGCCATAAGCTCTTAATATTGTTCTTATATTACAGAAATATAAAAATAAATGAAAACGTATATCATATAATATATGAAATAAAATTTTTAATAGAAAACTTTTCATACACCTCGTACCTGGCTGTAATATTTAATATCTCTTTTATGAGTATATTCTTCAGCGTATCGTCGTATGTTATGTGCTCATATTAGTTGCAGAGAATCATAAAGATTGACTTTAAGTCGTATCACCAAGGCTGACTTTAAATAAAATATTTATCAAATATATTTTTTTATAGTTTTTTTTATAGTTTTTTTTATAGTTTTTAAAGTTTTTTTCCTTTTATTAGTCTTTGCTGTCAAACTCTCTTTACCAAATTAATAGATGCTCTAATGCTATTGCGATAAATTAACGAGACTTGTAGAAAGACATAGCGTTTTAGCATTATAATGTTGTGTTATTTCATTTTTATGTTATGTCATAACAAATTGCTTGTAATAAAAAATTATTTTTTATATGTTTTAGTAGAGTAATACTTATAGCGTTTTTATATTGGGAAACTTGTTGATTTAAGTATATTTACGGGCTTTTATAAAATTTTATTAATTTTCGCAAATAGGAAAATCAAGGGATGTCTTAAAAACTATAAATATTGGCATTTAAGAAATTTTAATATAAAATTTATTGCCACTATAGAACAACTGATATGATATCTTTTTATGAGACGAACAGTAAATACATGGTATTTCAATAAAAGTTTTTAATTTAGTGAGTTAAACGAGCAAGTATTTTTAAGTGACGTCAACGAATGTTTATTTAGTCGTGAAGAGTTATTAATTCCAATAACATTCCATTTAGGAACATGGGGACACCTCTCAGTCAATTCCGATTCTATTTTCACACTCATTGAAAGGGATCTATAGTTTAACGCCGGCTCCGAACGACAAATGCATTAAGAGAAGTTTTCTGTAGTAGTAATACTCATAACCAGCTACGTGCTAATATTATGAGGTGACACCGCTGTCGAAAAACTTTTTCTTTTTTAAGATGGTCTGGCCTGGTATTGAACCGACGACCTTCTGGTTGGAAGGCGGGTGTCTTACCTACCATATCACAGCGGCAGTCGTGAAGAGTAAGCTACGGCTATGAAATTTGTTGGCCTTATTTCCCTATTAAGCCAAACGACTTGGTTTCCACTAGACTATTGAATGGAATCTCTACGCACATACATAATAGCTAACTAGTACGGAAAATGTGGACAGGGATCCTTTTAATCCAGTTACGTACAATCAAAAAAAAAAAATAAAATACGTGCGTCTTACATGCCGCTTCCGGTCAAACCTAAAACTATCATTTATTGTTATTGAAAAGTAGTGCAGATGTTATACTACACCCCTAAGCCCACTCCGAGATGGTTTCCAAATAAGGGGAAAAAATATAGTTCTATGAAAAATCCTAAATCGCATAACTATACCACTATCTTTGAAGATATACTTCAAAATAAATTACATATTAGACGTAATAACGTCTTTTCAAAGTCTTAAAAAAAATTATCTTAAAGTTTCAATAACACTATGGAACAAGTAAAAATTCTTTTCATATTTCATATATTATTCAATATGCTATGGTCGCATAACTTCAAAAATCATCATTATTTCAATGTGAGCTTTTTCAAGAGGCTGTTTCATACATCTTATGATAACGTTGAAATTACTCATTCTCACTCGTTAAGCCATGTGTTAACAAAGTTCAAATTATACCAGCTTTAGGTCATTCTAATATCATTTTTTAATATAACCCATAATGTTGGAGTTATTGAGAAAAAATCAGAATTTTTTTTTTCTTAATTATAATATATTTGATATCTAGAAATTAACAAAAAAAATAAAAAATAAAAAGCAGCGAATAACGACCAGTGTCACTATTTAAAAAAAAACTACTGAACATTTTCTCAAATTTCTTTTTTTATTTGAAAGTACAATCCATTCGGTTAATAATGGAAAATAATTTCATTCAAATGGCTGTCTCGGCTGGCCATGCAGTGGCCTACACCATCGGTCAAATTTTTAAGCACATTATCGATTGTGTGCAACTGTATTTCACCAATGGCTTCACCTTTAAAGCGTCAATTGTCTCTGGCTTGTTGGCGTAACACTTATCTTTGACGGTACCCTACAAATAATAGCCCAACGGTGTCAAATCGCAGCTTCGAGGTGGCCAAACGACATCAGCTCTGCGGCTGATAATGCGATCTTCAAAAACAGGGCGCAAAACATCAAGTGTAGCTTCGGCTGTGTGGCACGTAGTGCCGTCCTGTTGAAACCAAATGTTGCTAATATTCTCCTCTTCAATTTGTGTGCACAAAAATTCGTTCAACATGATCCGATAACAATCGCCATTGACTATAACGCCACTACTTACTCATTTTCGAAGAAAAATGGCCCAATTATGCCTCTGAACCATTATCCGCACCAAACAGTGACTCGTCTTGGGTGTATCGGCTTTTCAATGTATGCGTGCGGGTTTTCTGTGCCCCAAATGCGACAATTTTGCTTGTTTACATACCCGCCAAGATCAAAATGAGCTTCATCTGAAAAGATGATTTTTTTGGCAAAATCGGCATCTTCTGTAAGTCGATCGCAGGCCCACTTAGCGAAGTTGCTGAAGCGTATACACAACCATATTCGTTCAGCGGAAAGATAAAACTATTTATCTGTGAAATCAGACATGAGCTAATTGTTACCATTCACGAAATAAGCACTACTTGAAAAAAAACGTTAGATGGCGGACCCTTTATATAGAGTTAGCTTACTTATAATCGACTAGTATGAAAGCTGGGTTTCCCTGAAATGTTGGGGAATGGCGACTCTTTATTGATTCGTCATACATATACCAAATATTTCCTTTCATTATGTTTGTGTTGCCTAATAATGTATTACAAATTTTTCGTCCAAGTTAGGTACCTCCCTTCCTTCGCGAGGGTTAGTCATCTTATCGCGATGCGAAGGCTGACGTGCAAGAACCCATGAGGCTGAGCTGGCAGGGCCTCCCATACCAGAGTGGCTCATGGCGAACATGAGTGTGTTCCCATATGAGGCGGCTATTAGACATTACCTTCTTGGTGATCTTCTACAAACCTTGGTCAAGGCTAGACATCAAGCAGGTAAAGTCTGTTTGAATCATCGGATTCCTTTGTCAATTGTCCAAAATCCACCAGCGTCTGTTTCCATATTGGGCGGTTTGGTGGTCTGTCTGCTCCCAGAGGGACGGCAGCTTTCTAAAACATGGCGTGGTGTAGTGGTTAGAGCGCCGCATAACAACACAAACGACCCAGGTTCGAGCCCCAGCAGAGGACATGACGAAGAAAAAATTTAATTGTGGCTTCGAATGTTTAATAATAAAAAAAGGCTTCAACTTCTTCCCTCCAGACAACTTTATCTAAAAAAAAATTAGGAAAAAAGACCTTCTCAATCTTCTCTCATACCTCTGGCGATGATGACAAACATCAGATGAATGATCAGGAAAAACACGCCACCTACTGGGAAAAATATTACAATGCTAAAGTAAAGATCACCACCAATTAGCAGGGATCTTCACCACTACACAAAAAAAAATTATATTGAAGACGCTGTAGCTTCTTCCATATAATTATTTCATTAATCATCTTCTTAGCTGATTAAAGAAACTGAAACAAAGCAATAGATGCTTTGTGGAAAGCCAAAATGCTCCCTAGAGGAGTGACGGAGAAAAAAATGTATAAAACGCATTGTTTCCTTGTTAGTCCGATGAGTAAGAAAGGTGGCCTTATAATCTCCGGAGATCCTATTCCCACGACGATGACCTTGGGTCGTGGTTAATCGAATGCTACCAAGGTCCAGGTTAGTCTGGTATCAAACTGGTATCGAACAAGAAGCAGGAGGAAGTAAGGGGAAACCAAACCTCTTAAATGCGTAAAACCTGCCCCAAAAGGAAGTAGTGGCAAAGAAGTGCCTCTGGATTCAAAACCTCACCAAAGCACCTCCAAAGCTGTGAAGGTAATTCAGATTAACCTTCACCATTCTAAAGCAGCAGCGGCTGCGCTGCTCCTCCGCTTGATTGAGAGAGGAGTAGAACTGGCATTAGTTCAGGAACTCTAGATAGTTGGTGACAGGGTCTGTGGATTACGTGCGGGGAACTATAAGCTGCTACATGTTACGGGGTCAGCAAGCAAGAATTTGAATATCTTCAGTCTATCTGATTATAGCGATGATAATACGGTAGCGGCGGCCTGGGAGACCGGATCTGGTACCATTTTTGTGGTCTCGAGTTATATGGCCCACGATCATGTTGAACCCCCACGGAATGATAAGGTTCGTGGCCTGACAAATGTGGCGTGAATGGGCAATACGCCGCATATTATTGGGGCTGACGCCAACGCACACCACATTGCGTGGGGAAGCTCGGACACGAACGCAATGGGAGAGTCTCATTTTGATTTTATCCCTTGTAGGAGTAGTTTCGTATAGAAAGGAGGTTCTTGATGTGACCTTGGCGAGTTCCAGGCACTCAGATTTCGTTAGAGGGTGGAGGGTCTCTGGAGAATGCTCCTTCTCTGACCGTCTTTATATTGATTTCGAAATTGCGGTCAAGTCGCCTGGGATTAGGGTTTTGCAGAACTGGAGGAAAACGAACGGGTTTGAGCATCGCAACATCCTGTCCCGAACTTTTCCGGATAGGTTACCGCTTCATCGAGAGTTCTGTTAGAACCTTAACGGAAGCTTTCGATAGGGCAACGGATTAGACATGCAGATCAAGAGTCTGTAAGGATCTGAAATGCTAATGATTTTTGAAGTTAGACGAGCATAGTGCTTCAAAAAATTAAGGTGGTTGTCCATGGTCAGAAAATTTTTTCAATTTTTTGAATAGTGTTACCAATTCAGAAAATTCACTGATCAAACAAATATGAGCAGTCAGGTCTACAAATGGCTCGAAAGACCCTGCTCTTCATTGTAGCTTTAAAAATAAAAAATCAACACCTCGTGTTCAGAGTTTTCACATTTTAAATTTTATAAAAAATTAAGCAAATTGCAGTTGTCACCCATTTAAAACCAGTTAACGACTTTCTCTAGCAAGAGTGGACTTTAGTGTGGGACTTTGAATATGGGCCACTTACTTTAAAATATTTCAATGAAAATGTATTGAAAACAAAAAACATTTTTTTGAAAAAATGA
This sequence comes from Wohlfahrtia magnifica, assembly GCA_023159175.1. Taxonomy (NCBI): domain Eukaryota; kingdom Metazoa; phylum Arthropoda; class Insecta; order Diptera; family Sarcophagidae; genus Wohlfahrtia; species Wohlfahrtia magnifica. Next base: position 303,331 of record JAKWBJ010000045.1, read on the forward strand.
AAAATTCAAATCCATATCTCTTAAGCCATTTCTATCATTGAACTCTGCTTGACCTTTAACTGTAAATAGTTTTAGATCCCACAAACAATTACGCTGTACTACTTCCATATCCCATTTAAAACAATATTTTGCTTCCAAACTAAAGAATTAAAAAAAAACAATCATTTTTTCTCTTCTGGAACTTACTACAGCTGTACTTATATTATATTTGCGATTTTTCTTTCTTTTTTTTTTTCTTTGTAGAATTTCCAATAATTTTATCAGGATTCAATATCATATAGTCTTGCGAGTACAAAGTTGTCCTCCATTTAAGTTGGTTCTGATTATTTTTTTTTCTGTTTTTATAACTCAATTCCAGCGTATAAAAGCCATATGTTCTCTATTACTTAGAACAACATTGCGTTGTTAAGACATTAAAATAATGTATAGTCCCATAAAAAAGGGTGTGTTCACAGTTATCAGGACAGCTTAAAAAAACACTTTTAATATAAATTTAAATTCGTATGCCAAATACGCCATGTAAATCTTAAGAGACTTGCTTCTCAAGTAGGTCATTTAATTGGTTTTATATAAGTCAAGAAAAAAATTTAGTTAAAAAAAAATAGCAAAAACTAAACCCATATAAGTAGCACTTCCGTTTTGATATCAAATTTAGTTTCCCACTTGCCTAAGATTTAGTTTTTTTTTTTTCGAATATCATGTAGTACAAGCATGTAGTGGTTGCGTGCTTTTGACTAAAAAAAATTTTTTTTTTGTATTACTTTAACACATGTTTTGTCCTTCTTTCCATTGCTATCAGGTTGGTAATTCTGTTTTTGTTTATTTTGCTTCGTTTTATTGGCTTTTTTCAGTTATTTTTCTTTCATTTTTTTTCAATAACGATTTATGATTGCTTACGAGCGCTCTGTGCTTTGGTCACAAGTGCAAATAAGATTTAAAGAAAAATATTTATATTCTTTTATAAAAAAGAATAAATAAGTAAATAAAAATAAACAAGAGACAACCAACGAGCAAAAAAATTGTATCCAGACTAACACGACTTTCTTAAAAACTACACTGCAATAATGGTCGACTATAAGCCATTATGGTTGTATAGTTGTTAAGGCCCTTGAAATTTTGTTAGACATATGGTGTGAATACGTGAGCTAGTGAATACATGACATCCTCAATAAAGAAGGTCCATTGGCACCATTGTACTATCTTTGAAACGAAAATTCGTGGCCACAAATAAAAAATTCAAAATCAGGAAATGCCACAATTCAAATAGATCCTGTATCAGCTGGTGTAGAGAAAAAAGACAAACTCGCTGGGTTATAGTGATTGTGTAGTTCTTGAACTACTTGCCTTCACAGCAACATCTACTTACGAGGGCAAATTGATATTGAAGCTACCTAAGTAGGAAAAAAACATTTTTTTTTTTTTTTTTTCAAAAACCATTCATTTCTCAACATAGTCTCCTTTTAGCTCAGTACACTTAGTAAGACGATTTTCCAACTTTTTTATACCATTTGAACAATACGATTTTGGGAACTCCTCAAAATACGCATTAGTTTCGGTAATCACTTCTTCGTTTGAGATGAATCTTTTTCCTGCGAGCCATTTTTTCAAATTTGGAAACAGGAAAAAGTCACTAGGGGCTAAATCTGGATTATAACGTGGATGATCAACCAATTCGAAGTGGATTTCTCATAGTTTTAGCATCGTATCTATTGCTGTGTTACCGGTGCGTTGTCTTGAAGAAAGAGCACTTTTTCTTGTTGAAATGTGGTCGTTTTTCCTTGATTGCATCAACCAATTGATCCAGTAATGCACGATAATACTCTCCTGTGATTGTGGATCCCTTTTCAAGATAATTGATGAACGATATTCCGTGTGCATCCCAAAATACAGTGGCCATAACCTTGCCAGCCGATTTCGCTGTCTTCGCCTTCTTCGGAGCACTTCTACCAGCTTCCACCTATTGCTTCGATTGATTTTTGATTTCAGGTGTGTAGTGGTGGACCCACGTTTCATCAACAGTTATTAATCTACGCCAAAATCAGCAGGATTATGCTTCATCATGTCCAAACACCGCTGTGAAGTGATCTGTCGAACTCTTTTTGTTCAACACTGAGCAAAAGCGATAGCTTTTTCATATGCAAACGTTCATGCAAAAAGTTGAACACACGTTCATATGATATGTTTCCCATTTCAGCAATCTCACGTGTTTTGACCCGGCGATCATTCATAACGATATCGAGGATTTTCTTGATATTTTCTTCAGTAATCACCTCTTTTGGCCTTACTGTTGATGGTATTGTTTCAATGCTTGTTCGGCCCCGTTTAAATTCAGCAATTCAATATTTTACCATATAATCTGATGGAGCAGATTCGCCGTAATGTTTATCAAGCTTTTCTTTTGTCTCTTTCGCCGTTTTGCCTTTCAAATAATAGTGTTTAATCACCACACGAAATTCACTTTTTTCCATTTTCCAAGAAACACAAAAGTTGCTTACTTCAAACGACTACAACAAATAAACTAATCGATGAATTTGGCTAAAATTTTAACAGCTGACGTTTGACAGCTCGTTATTTCAAAGAAAGAAAAAGTTTTTGTGTTTGTACTGCCATCTAGCGCTAGGTACCTTTAATGTCAATGCGCCTTCGTAACGTTTTAATGTCTGGCATATTTTAACAATGACCAGCGCCGACTGCTACAACCAGCGAAATATTTCATCTTGAAAGTTTCATTAAGGCGTTGGTCTTTTTTGCATCATGGCTTGACCCTGTTTTGCTTCAAACGTAACAAGTAAAAATAATCTGCAATCTATGTTTCCTTTTTTTTTACGACAGCAAAAAAAAATCACGAAGTGTATAAAATGCATTTTGATTTGAACGCCCATTTTTTCAAAAGGCCCCAACGATTTGAAAGCGCTGCTCAATTGTCAAACACTGGAACAAAGAAAATTCTAATTAAGTTGGGCAAAATCTTGAAGACTCAAAATTAACATCATGCATTTGTTTGGAGCACTCTGCGTATGAGCAATATTTAATTGATTTCTTAATAAATATCGCTCATACGTGTAGACAAGGTGCCATAATATACAAATATGTATAGAATTATGAAATATGGATTTAATTATTGCAAAAGAAATTGGTATTTTATACAGGGTGTTGCAATAAGAGCTAAACAGTTGTTGCTATTTGTTGCCCTACAGAGATCAACATTTTTTGGTGCTTGTTTTTAAGCCCTAACTCATAATTTGAGGGTGTTTCGAAAATTTTAAAAACAGATTATTGTTCTATTATAAAGCGGCTATCAGAAAAATGGTATCACCCTAAAGGTATCACCTTAAAGGTATCACCCTAAAGGTATCACCCTAAAGAGTAGTAATTATATATAGCGAAAATTGTTGAGATCATGAAGCGCTCCAAAACTAAAAGGTCCAGGGAAAGAAAACTATGAAAAGAAAGCGTAGAACAACTGTACTTCAAAGATTAATCCCTTCAAGTCATCAAAAAACCTTCAAAATAAATTTGTTTTCCTGTTTCAAGTCGTACAATAAGAAAAAAATACTTATGGAAAATAGACTTATGGGTACGACTCCTCGAAATGTATTATTTCTCAGCAAACGGAAGCAACATCTGCCACGTAATAGTTAGAACAACAATCTATAGTTTATTTGGGTCAAATGCAAAATCGTATGTACGACCATATATTAGTTAAAATTCATACTTTAATTGAGTTTAATAAATGGAAACTTAAGAAACTGTTAAAGTGTATCCCTATGTAACTGTAAAAGTTTACAGGCGTCTAGCAACCTGCGCCACACAAATTTTTCTAATGTGACTTTGACTACGTACATTTAGTGGCCTCCATATTTACTCTTAGAATTTGATGATAGTATCGATAGTGAACAAAAAACTATCGATGGTCAGCCAAAAACAAAACTATTGATACTATCGATAGTAAAGGGTCCGCCATCTACCATTTTTTTTTTCAACTAGTGCTTATTTCGCGAATGGTAACACTCAGCTCATATCTGATCTGACAGATAATTAGTTTTATCCTTCCGCTGAACGAATATGGTTGTGTATACGCTTGAACAACGCTGGGAAATATTGCGACATTACTTTGAAAATTATGGCAAAAAAAGAAAAAAATCATCTCTTCAGATGAAGCTCATTTTGATCTTGGCGGGTATGTAAACAAGCAAACTTGTCGCATTTGGGGCACAGAAAATCTGCACACATACACTGAAAAGCCGATACACCCAAGACGAGTCACTGTTTGGTGCGGATTTTGGTCCAGAGGCATAATTAGGCCATTTTTCTTCGAAAATGAGCAAGGAGTGGCTGTTACAGTCAATGGCGATCGTTATCGGGCCATGTTGAACGAATTTTTGTTCACAAAAATTGAAAAGGAGGATATTAGCAACAATTGGTTTCAACGAAGCTACGTGCCACACAGCCGAAGCTACACTCCATGTTTTGCCCCTGTTTTTGAAGATCGCATTATCAGCCGCAGAGCTGATGTCGTTTGGCCACCTCGGAGCTGCGATTTGACATCGCTGGACTATCATTTGTGGGGTGCCGTCAAAGATAAGTGTTACACCAACAAGCCAGAGACAATTGACGCTTTAAAGGACAATATTCGTGATGCCATTGGTGAAATACAGCTGCACACAATCGATAATTTGCTTAAAAATTTGAGCGATGGTGTAGGCTACTGCATGGCCAGCCGAGGCAGCCATTTGAATAAAATTATTTTTCATTATTAACCGGAAGGATTGCTCTTTCAAATAAAAAAAAATTGGGAAAATATTCAGTAGTTTTTTTTATAGCATTTTCAAAAAAAATCGATTGTTTGACAGCTCTAGAGCGGGCACAAAAAAAATCGGTTATCATGGAGCGATAGGTGTCTCCACTGAGCGTAATGATTGCGCCGTTCTCATTTTCAAAGAAATATAAGCCACTGATGCCTCCGCACTGCAAGCCGCACCAACCAATCACTCGTAATGGGTGCATTAGCTACTGTGAGACTACGTTTGGGTTTTCTGAGCCCCAAATATGATAATTTTGCTTGCTAACGTACCCACTTAAATGACAGTAAGCTTCATTTGAAAAGATGATTTTAAATGATGATAAATTTCCACTAAATCTCAACGTTGCTCAATCGTAAATCGATTCATTTCGTTTGTTTGTGATAATATACTGAATTTTGTTACAGAATGACATAAGTATTGCCAAATTCTAAATAACTGCTGGTTTAAGTTTGAACCGATATATGCCCACCCCATACAATGAAATTATGACAAAAAATCGTTCACTGTTTGAAAGAATTCTGTGTCTACGTGGTTTTTCAAGCACGAAAATGAATTCAGCAGTTTACACAACACTCGTTCCGATTAACCCAAATCCTTTTTCAAAGAATTCGGGAGAAAAAGTATGATTTCTCTTCAGCATAATGTGCCTGTTCACAACAGTTACCAAGCGTGCACTTAGTTCAAGTAGCAAAATATACCTCAAATGCAATGGAAAGTAATGGACTACTATTATTCGCCAAATGTTTGCTAGTAACAGGCAATACGGCACCATAACTAAACTAAAAGCTGTGGTATTTGGTTTGTGGCAGTCGATCACACAACAAGTCTGGATAACAACTATGATTTTTGATGGGCTCTGGTTGCCTTACTTCAAAAATCATCAGCATTTTAGATTATATGAATAGGTTTGTTTATATATTATTATGTTTTTACCTTTTTAAAAACGTTTATTTATGAGTTCGTAGATTGTAGTTAAAATAAATTAAATTTTGGTTTAGTTTTTAATTAAAAATCCTTAATTTAACACAGTTTTGTGCACCACTGCTCGTAAGCTTTTTACAAGCAATGACAATTTTCATTCTTAATTACACTTTCTGTTTACAACTTTGTAAATAACAACAATTAGTCGACAGATCTTTCTACCTAAAGATCTTCAACCTGATCGTAGTTATAACTTAGGTTCGATCACAACCTTTTTAACCAGAGGTTATCCACACTTAACTTTTTTTGTTGAGTCAGCTCCAGTTAAACTAGTTTTTTTTCTACTTCACGAATCACTTCACGAGTTTACTCCTTATAAACTCTCTTCACACAAACTGCACTCGCTGGGTTTACTCATTGCTGTTCGCATCGATCTGCATTTTACTCGTATATGGCTGAGTAAACAACACATCGAAAGCTCTCGAAGCTCTCGATATTTCAGGTAGATTTCATTTCTTTATTTTAATTTCTTTTTAGTTCTTTTGTAGCCATGTGTATGAAAACATCTATCTCGTTCGGCTCTTAATATTTGCTGTTGCTTGTTTATTGTCTGTTACTTGTTTTCTTTGCTGCTTAATTATTGTTGTAGCCGTGTTATTCTTACTTACTTTATCTCTGCTAATGGTTGTTGTTGTGGATTTGGTTATTTACAAACAGCACATACGAGGGCGGATTGATATCGAAACTACATAGCGCTAGATGGCAGCACAAACACAAAAACTTTTTCTTTCTTTGAAATTACGATCTGTCAAACGTCAGCTGTTAAAATTTTAGCCAAATTCATCGATTAGTTCATTTGTTGTAGTCGTTTGAAGTAAGCAACTTTTGTGTATCTTGGAAAATGGAAAAAAGTGAATTTCGTGTAATGATTAAAGCCTATTATTTGAAAGGCAAAACGGCAAAAGAGACAGAAGAAAAGCTTGATAAACATTACGGCGAATCTGCTCCGTCAGATTATATGGTAAAATATTGCATTGCTGAATTTAAACGGGGCCGAACAAGCACTGCAACAATACCATCAACAGGAAAGCCAAAAGAGGTGGTTACTGAAGAAAGTATGAAGAAAATCCTCGATATCGTTATGAATGATCGCCGGGTCAAAGTACGTGAGATTGCTGAAATGGTAAACATATCATACGAACGTGTGTTTAACATTTTGCATGAACATTTGCATATGAAAAAGCTATTGGCAAGATGGGTGCCGCGTTTGCTCAGTGTTGAACAAAAACGAGTTCGACAGATCACTTCACAGCGGTGTTTAGACATGATAAAGCATAATCCTGCTGATTTTTGGCGTAGATTAATAACTGTTGATGAAACGTGGGTCCACCACTACACACCTGAAACCAAAAATCAATCGAAACAATGGGTGGAAACTGGTGGAAGTGCTCCGAAGAAGACGAACACAGCGAAATCGGCTGGCGAGGTTATGGCCACTGTATTTTGGGATGCACATGGAATATTGCTCATCGATTATTTTGAAAAGGGATAACCAGTCACAGGAGAGTATTATCGTGCATTATAGGATCAATTAGTTGATGCAATCTAGGAAAAACGACCACATTTAAACAAGAAAGAAGTGTTCTTTCTTCAAAACAACTCACCGGTTCACACAGCATTAGATACGATGCTAAAACTACGAGAAATCCACTTCGAATTGGTTGATCATCCACGTTATAATCCAGATTTAGCCCCTAGTGACTTTTTCTGTTTCCAAGCTTGAAAAAATGGAAAAAGATTCATCTCAAACGAAGAAGTGATTACCGAAACTAATGCGTATTTTGAGGAGTTCCTAAAATCCTATTATTTAGATGATATAAAAAAGTTGGAATATCGTCTTACTAAGTGTACTGAGCTAAAAGGAGACTATGTTGAGAAATGAATGGTTTTTGAAAAAAAAAATGTTTTTTTCCTGCTTAGGTAGCTTCAATATCAATCCGGCCTCGTACACTTTTTCTTGCAGCTTTTGTTTATTTTTGTTTATTTATGTTATAAACGCTGTGGTGCCCCGCCTTATTTTCGTGGCAATATATTTATTTTAATGTGAGATTATTGAATAGGCCGCTTCGTACATCTTATGATTACTTTGAAATAATATGTTATAATAATATCATCTTTTAATAATATCGTATTTTAACATAACCCGTACTTTTTATTTTATATATTTTTTCAATACAACATCCAGTTTAAAATTATCGCGAACTGGCCATAAACTTAAAACAGAAATAATGTTCAAAACAAAAGATTTTAATTCAAAAACTAACTGCAATACAATAAATAAAAAATATAAAGAAAGACACGTATATTGTATTAAATATTGTAATAAAGTTCTATTGTTATTTTCAAGTCTACATTAGAAATAAATTTGAAAAAAATAAAAATAAAAATTAAGTGAACTAATACGTCAACTCTTTCGAAACTCTCCCTCACTCCCTTATTATTATCGAACTATTTCTTTGCATACTAAATATACAACAAAAATTTTAGTTTGTTAAGGAGAAACAAAAAAATTATTCATAAATTTTCATATTTATTGTTATAATATTGGAGTTTTTTTTCCAAAAAAAGCAATAACAACATCAACAATTATAACTACAATACTTAAAACAATAGCAATAATAATAATCGTAATAATAGTAATAAAAATAATACCATTTTATACATTTAAAAAACATCCATTGAGTATCCTTTATTGCATGCAAGTTTAAATAAAAATTGAAATGAAAACCAACAAACATTCTGCCACAGTCCCAGTTTGTTTATCAGACCAACAGTCCCAGCTATGGCATTTTATATTCAATTCATAATTTCACGTTTTATTATTATAATTATTATTTCTATAGTTGTTTCCAGATATGCATACATTATAGTTATCATCTCTCTCTATCTACCTTACTCTCAATCTCACTCTCTCTCTCTCTCTCTCTCTCTCTCTCACTTACTCTGTAAAGCACTTTAATTCACAAAATGAATAATTTTTTGTCTTCTTAAAGCGCTTTTAAAAAGGGGGGGCTGGAAATTAAAACAGACAACCGACATTTTTTTGTGATATACTACTCATCGGTAATTAACTTGACTGAAGCTGGTGGTCATTTATGCATTTTTGATTTCTGGAAAAAATTATATCCATAACACTGGTCTACAGCAAAAAACGCCTTTGAATGGAACTACGAGTATATATAATAAGGGGTGTTGTTTATAGAGGTATCGAACTTTAAGTTGCAATAAAACAGCGATGGATTATTCGATTAACATGAATTTTATTTACCCGAAAGATAATTTTGTGGCATTACATTTTAAATATGTTTTCTGGCATATGACCGCCACGGCTGGCGCGGATGTAGTCCAATCTGAACGTCTAATTTTCGACGACTTTTTCCAACATATGTGGCCGTATATTGGCAACAACACGGCGAATGTTGTCTTCCAAATGGTCAAACGTTTGTGGCTTTATCGCATAGACCAATGACTTTACATAGCCCCACAGACAGTAGTAGTCTAGAAATCACAAGATCTTGGAGGACAATTCACAGGTCCAAAACGTGAAATTAGGCGGTCACCAAACGTGTCTTTCAATAAATCTATTATGTCACGAGCTGTGTGACAGCATGGTTATTTAAAAGGAATGAAAAAGTTAGTAATCATGGCTCTATACCTATCACCATTGACTGTAACGTTCTGGCCACCATCGTTTTTGAAAAAGTACGGACCACTGATTCCACCAGCCTATATAGCCCACCAAACTGTCAGTTTTTCTGGATGTTATGGTGTTTCCACATACTCTTGAGGATTACCTTCACTCCAAATGCGGCAGTTTTGTTTGTTGACGTAGCCACTCAACCAGAAGTGCGCTTTATCGTTGAACAAAATTCGCTTATGAAAATTGAAAATTGAAAAAAAATTCACTTATGAAAAATGAAAATTGCACTATTTGCTAGCGTTGTTCAGGCGTGAATCTATTCATGATGAATTGCCAAACCAAACTGAGAATAAATCACTTGACAGCTGTTAAATCGGTTGTCATCTTGAAAAGTAATGCCAACTTGAAGTTCTATACCTTTATAAAAAACACGCTTTATAATGATTTTGATGCCCTGAATTCAAATCCGTTTTCAGTTTTTTTCCATCGGTCTCAAATTTTTTTTATGGGCGTGGCAAAGTTTTCGCCCTAAATATGGTAGTTATGTCCTTATATTTCATCATAACTTTTTCTAATATGTCTTAACGACTTTCTTCTTCTCACTTCTAATCCTATCTACTCTTTTGCGGATGACAGCAACATTTGTCACTCATATTCTTTTGATCGTAGACCGAGCCTTTTGGAGGTTGGGACGAGAAGGATAAATATGAACGTCACACTCACAAGTGACCTGGTGAAGGTCTCCGAGTGGAACCGGGTTTTATTGGGTTTTCTGATGGGTTTTTTGGGTCTAATAGCTGCCACCAAATTTATTTTGTTTGTTATTATAATTACGTTGCTTTAAGCTGGGATCACACGATTGACTCAAATACATCAATCTGAGACAAATTTTGTTGTGACAAGTTAGCGCACAATAATAAAATTGTTTCAATTGAAAATTCTATATTCACACGGTTGCCTTATTTTATACAAAATGTATTCTCACAAGATGGCGCGAAACGATGTATTGACAATAAATGTCCCAACGCTGTCACACGATTGTTCTAGTTTACGCAACTCTGTGAATCAGCTGTTGTGGTAAATAATTTCTTTTTTTTTTTGAATGGTTAAAATGGTTCGTTCTTGAAAACAAAGAAAACAAATAAATAAAAAGAAATACAAAAAAAGGAAAAGAAGAAGTGTATGGGTCAGAGATTGACTCAAAAGATTTCCCAAATTATATTTTAATAATTTTTGTATAAGTTTTTGGAAATACAAGAAAAAAAATTCCTCTAATCTTGCAAGAAAGCATTTTTTCGCTAATTTTGGTCAAAGTTAGGTACATGCATTTAATTTTGAATAAAATCAGCAACAGCCAACCGATTTTAATGATTTAATGCTTATTTTATTCTCAACATTTTAAACCTTAATTTAAATGCTTAAAATCTAAAATTTTGATTCTGAAAAATTTTGTATGAGTTTTTGAATAAAGAAAAAAAAATTGCTCTAATTTTGCGCGAAATTTTTCTTTATTTTCGCAGCTAAGTTGCAAGTAACTCCGAAACTGTTGAAAATTACAAAAAAAGAAAGGTGATTTATAGCAAATTCTGTTCCTAAGCGTTTGATGGTAATTGCATTAAGATCGGTCAAGTCGTTTTGTTATTTTTATATAAGACCAGCACCCAGGGGATGGACCCTACTCATGCAGTGCTTTGTGCTGGTACTAGGAAAATAGGTTATTGGAAGTAGGACAGAGGGAGTAGTGTTTATGGATGTTAGATTTAAATTTATTCACGCCGTAAGTGGCAGGAAATACAGTCCAACCAAAGAACGTATTCTTCCTAGAATGCGTTGTGCTATTTAATGAGTAATCAACTACAAAGGGATGCGCTCTACGAGAAATACAAGTACTACGTAAAAATATATGATTTTTAGGAATTGATTCCTTAATTTCGTTAGAACACACTCCGTTATGGTACCGATAGTACAATAAAACACACGTCACCTTGTGACGGTGCTCCAATGTATCGATAGAGTTGGCTACTCTACTGTCATTGATGAGCATCTTCGCCCTCTCCTGTACGCGTTCGAGAAGCTCCAAAATAGACTTTGAAGCACTCTCATGTGTGGGCCATGAGAGTTGTATTCCATTTTGGGTCGAATATAGGTCTTGTAAATATTAAGGAGATCAGATGAAGTGAAGTATTTCTTGCACTGTCTCAAAAAACAAAGTCACCTGAATACTTCTTTCAACACTTGAAATATGTAATCATTCCAGCGAACGTCACAGTGAATTCTCATGCCCAGAACATTAAGAGCACCTGATTCCTCAACATCCACATTACCCATTGACACAGATGACAGCACTCCGCCACGTCTGTGTGTTAAAAAACAACAATTTTACATACCCGATTAGTTATTTCAAATTTTATATTGACAGCAAACTTCATCTGATATGCATAAATGATAGGGATGTAATGATACTCTGCTTAAATTTAATACTTTCTTTCCGACAAGGGTTTACCTAGCAAGTAAACCGGACTCGAGTACGCTGAAGCTAGTGGTGCTAACCATGTTTTCAAGTTAGCTCTTGTTTTTGAGAAATACCGTTAATTCCAAAATGGAAAAGGTTGCACAACGAAATTTAAAATTGGTGTAGTTTAGTGATTCAACTAAAATACCGTAATTTCCCAATTAAACTACTTTTAGTTAAGGCCTAAGCTTATGTAGTTTTTACAACACCTCTCGTCCATTTATATACAATATATATATATAAGTATATATTTTGTATTCAAAATCATTATTTATTTTTATTATTTTTCGTTTTCATTTTTGTCCATCATCATCATCATCAACATAATTTCCATAACAATACTTGGTTTGGCTTATAATAATTGACTTTGCTTAGAGCAGCACTTCATTCGTTGTCGTTGAAAGTTTGGCTGCCTTTTCATGAGGGCAGGACCAGGCAGAGCAGACAATTTCTATTTTAAAGGTATAAAATATCTGGGCACAGCATGAACTGTTGTATGTTTTGTCGCTCGCTATCTACCGTGGCCCGTCAACCATTGGTTTCACAATACAATGGCAGTTGATTTGAAAAATAATTTAAAAACCACTTGTTTTTCATGAATATTTTTTTCTATTTTTTTTATGTCTTTTTTATTCAAAAATAGAATTTATTATTTTTAAAATAAAATTTCAAGTACCCTACAGTTGGCTTATAAATAAATAGTCATAAATTTGTTTTAACTTTTAAAATTGCTTAATAATTAATTATGTAGATTAAAATATTGTAACTTGGAACCAAATATCATTTTGATCCGTGAATAACGCCCATGTGGCAGTCCAATCGTTCGGATTTAAGTTTTTTTTTTTTTTTTTTTTTGTTTAGTTAGTACATATTCCCGCCAAATCTCAGCTTTAAATCCATATTCGTCATTTCAAAATCGATGCAGTAGCACGGTCGTAAAAAAGATACAAAGAAATATCTTAGCCTATTAACTAAGTAGATTAATAATTCGTTTTACAAAATTTATTGCCCGGCTTGCTTCATTACTCCAAACTTAATTATTATGTTATACGAGGGCGGATTGTTATTGAAGCTACCTAAGTAGGAAAAAAACATTTTTTTTTTCAAAAACCATTCATTTCTCAACATAGTCGTCTTTTAGCTTAATACACTTAGTAAGAAGATTTTCCAACTTTTTATACCATCTGAATAATACGATTTTGGGAACTCCTCAAAATACGCATTAGTTTCGGTAATCACTTCTTCGTTTGAGATGAATCTTTTTCCTGCGAGCCATTTTTTCAAATTTGGAAACAGGAAAAAGTCACTAGTGGCTAAATCTGGACTATAACGTGGATGATCAACCAATTCGAAGTGGATTTATCGTAGTTTTAGCATCGTATCTAATGTTGTGTGAACCAGTGCTTTGTCTTGAAGAAAGAGCACTTTTTTCTTGTTGAAATGTGGTCGTTTTTCCTTGATTGCATCAACCAGTTGACGCAATACAGTGGCCATTACCTTGCCAGCCGATTTCGCTGTCTTCGCCTTCTTCGGAGCACTTCCACCAGCCTCCACCCATTGCTTCGATTGATTTTTGGTTTCAGGTGTGTAGAAGAAAATATCAAGAAAATCCTCGATATCGTTATAAATGATCGGCGTGTCAAAATACGTGAGATTGCTGAAATGGTAAACATATCATATGAACGTGTGTTCAACATTTTGGATGAACATTTGCATATGAAAAAGCTATCGGCAAAATGGGTGCCGCATTTGCTCAGTGTTGAACAAAAACGAGTTCGACAGATCACTTTACAGCAGTGTTTGGACATGATAAAGCATAATCCTGCTGATTTTTGGCGTAGATTAATAACTGTTGATAAAACGTGGGTCCACCACTACTCATATGAAACCAAAAATCAATCGAAGCAATATGTTACGTCAAAAGACTTATATGACAGATAGTTCTCACAAAGAAAAATTACAGAAATACTTTCATGTAAGAAAGCATTTCTTTTCTCTTCATTCGAATATTACAGAAACGAGGCATAGATTTGTTAGCAGTGCTTCCCTTTACTGAGTATAACTTTTAGGTTTAAAATATACTGCAAAATTAATTGAAAGATTAAACTGAAATTCGATTGTGAGTCTCTAGATTGTGTACTATGATGCTGTACTACTTTTTTAATTCTGATTCTTTTCATAGCGAATAATAATGCTTTCATTAGAGTTCATTATGAAAGCAGTTTTTAATAAACGAATCAACAGAATAATTAATGATGTGCTGAAGAGTATCATATGCTGATATAAAAATGATTTTAAATAAAATTTTTTTTTAATTTTTTATAAAAAAAAAAAAAACTGAAATAAAAAATGTGAAAAAAATTTATTTAAAATTAAAATCTCTAATTAAGTTGCGCTGTTGGATATAACCAAACATCGTTTTCAAATCATAAATTTCAAAAAGCACTAAAATCTAAAAAAAACGCTAAATTTATAACTGTTTTGTTCATTGCTTTATTTATATTTAATCTTTTAATATTAAGTCCTTTTTATTCCATTTAAATAAAAGTTCGAGAAACCCGAGCTTTTTTATCTCCGATTATTTTTTAATAGTAATTCAAATATAATAACTAATAACTAAACCGATATATATTCGTCTAATTTGCACCTTTTGAACTAAGGTATGTATTTTATACAAAAATGGTAGGTGCTATCCAATGGCGAATACTTTTTGGCTAATAATTTGTATTGGTTTGTAATAAGGCAACAAAGTCATTAGACCGAATTACAAACTTCTATTACCGTTATTAACATATGAAAAATTAAGCTCCACTCCATCTTGTAAGGCTTATACGAGGGGGAATTGACATTGAAGCTACATAGCGCTAGATGGCAACACAAACACAAACCCTTTTTCTTTCTTAGAAATTACAATCTGTCAAACGTCAGCTGTTAAAATTTTAGCCAAATTCATTGATTAGTTTATTTGTTGTAGTCGTTTGAAGTAAGCAACTTTTGTGTTTCTTGGAAAATGGAAAAAAGTGAATTTCGTGTAGTGATTAAAGGCAAAACGACGAAAGAGACAAAAGAAAAGCTTGATAAACATTACGGCGAATCTGCTCCGTCATATTACATGGCAAAATATTGAATTGCTGAATTTAAACGGGGCCGAACAAGCACTGCAACAATACCATCAACAGGAAGGCCAAAGAGGTGGTTACTGAAGAAAATATCAAGAAAATCCTCAATATCGTTATGAATGATCGCCGGGTCAAAATACGTGAGATTGCTGAAATGGTAAACATATCATATGAACGTGTGTTCAACATTTTGCATGAACATTTGCATATGAAAAAGCTATTGCGTTTGCTCAGTGTTGAACAAAAACGAGTTCGACAGATCACTTCACAGCGGTGTTTGGACATGATGAAGCATAATCCTGCTGATTTTTGGCGTAGTTTAATAACTGTTGATGAAACGTGGGACCTCCACTATACACCTGAAACCAAAAATCAATCGAAGCAATGGGTGGAAGATGGTGGAAGTGCTCCGAAGAAGGCGAAGACAGCGAAATCGGCTGGCAAGGTTATGGCCACTGTATTTTTGGATGCACACGGAATATTGCTCATCAATTATCTGGAAAACGGATCCACAATTGGTTGATGCAATCAAGGAAAAACGACCACATTTAAACAAGAAAAAAGTGCTGTTTCTTCAAGACAACGCACCGGTTCACACAGCATTAGATACGATGCTAAAACTACGAAAAATCCACTGCGAATTGGTTGATCAGCCACCTTATAGTCCAGGTTTAGCCCCTAGTGACTTTATCCTGTTTCCAAACTTGAAAAAATGGCTCGCAGGAAAAAGATTCATCTCAAACGAAGAAGTGATTACCGAGACAAATGTGTATTTTGAGGAGTTCCCAAGATCGTATTATTCAAATGGTATAAAAAAGTTGGAAAATCGTCTTACTAAGTGTACTGAGCTAAGAGAAGACTATGTTGAGAAATGAATGGTTTTTGAAAAAAAAAATGTTTTTTTCCTACTTAGGTTCAAAATCAATCCGCCCTCGTACTACATCGGTTTAATACGATTCTCACAACTTCAGAATATCCTTCAATGTGGAAGTATGCGATGATAATGCCGATACCTAAACCTGACAAAAGCTACAGATTTATTGCAATATTACCATATTTATCTTAGGCATTTGAACGCATGGTAGAGGGGCAGATAAGTAAACATTTACATGACAGACAATTTACATGACCTACAGACAATCTGGCTTTAGGCCTCGACACAGCTGTATTACTGCGTTAGCGGATATGGTTTCATTTCTCGTACTGTTTGATCACTCGAAGGTCTTCGATACTGTTGATCATAGTATACTGTGTTAGAATATAACTTATTATCTTATTATCTGCCATTAAGTTGCTAAACACGTACTAGTGCGACAGAAGTCAGACAGTTTATCTGGGTGTTAATCAATCAGCTAGTTCTATAGTGAAAAGCGGCGTTCCGTTCGGCCTGTTATTATACTCAGATTGCTCACTGTAATGTATAAAGTATGCAGACGACGTTCAGCTCTACATGAACTGCATTATTAAATTGAACGACAATCTCGACAACGTTTATAAATGGGCTGCAGTAAACGGTCTTTGTATTAATACGAGGAAATCTAAGCCAATTGTAATTGGCACAATGTATTGTTTGGCAGAAACGCTACAAGCACTTTGCTTTGGTAGCGCATCAATACAATTGGTTCAGACTGCTAAAAATCTTTGTAGAGTTTTTAATTGTCAGCTTACCTGGTCTGACCATGTGAATGTTATTTGCGGTAGAACATATGGTATATTAAGAAATGTTTGCAGATCTTAATATCTTACACCTTTGAATATACGAGTATATCTGCTATTGGCGAAAACATATTTAATTCCCAAATTCTTATACGGATGCAAACTTTTCGCGAGTCTGGATTCTGTAAGCAAACGTAAACTTAATGTGACTTATAATAACATCACGAGATATATTTGTGGACTGGGCAGATATAGCAATGTCTCTCATTTTTCGAGGCAAATATATGATATTTCGTTCTCTTATTTTCGTTTATAAGATTACTTATACTGGACAACCTACTTATCTATGTAATAGACTGGAATTCTCAAGATCAATCAAGGAATACAGGCTAAAAACAATGGGATACCGGAAGCAAGTTTCTGAGAGGCATTTTTATATTACCGCTATTCGATCATGGCAACAACTTCCACTCAATATTTTATTGATAAGCAAAGCAATGTAGTTTAGGTCAGCAATTAAGACATACTTTTCACAGTTCTAACACTATTTAATTTATTGGATAATTTTGTATGTAACGATTATTATTTATTTTTATTGTTTTTTATTTTGATATCTTATAACGTTTATGACCAGTACAGTACAGTACAGTACAGTACGTTATGCTTGTTAAACAGTTTTTTCGAATTATGAATAAATATAAAGGGTCCGCCTAATAATTTTTTTTTTAATGCTATAAAGCAAAAACTACTGAATATTTTCTCAAATTTCTTTATTTATTTGAAAGTAAAACCCTTCCGGTTAATAATGGAAAATAATTTCATTCAAATGGCTGCCTCGGCTGGCCATGCAGTAGCCTACACCATCGCTCCAATTTTTAAGCACATTATGGATTGTGTGCAGCTGTATTTCACCAATGGCTTCACGAATAGTGTCCTTTAAAGCGTCAATTGTCTTTGGCTTGTTGGCGTAACACTTATCTTCGACGGCACCCCACAAATACTAGTCCAACGGTGTCAAATTGCAGCTGCGAGGTGGCCAAACGACAGCTCTGCGGCTGATAATGCGATCTTCAAAAACAGGGCGCAAAACATCGAGTGTAGTTTCGGCTGTGTGGTATGTAGCGCCGTCCTGTTGAAACCAAATGTTGCTAATATCCTCCTCTTTAATTATTGTGAACAAAAATTCGTTCAACATGGCCCGCTAATGATCGCCATTGACTGTAACGGCCACTCCTTGCTCATTTTCGAAGAAAAATTTCCCAATTATGCCTCTGGACCAAAATCCGCTCCAAACAGTGACTCGTCTTGAGTGTACCGGCTTTTCAATTTATGCGTTCGGGTTTTCTGTGCACCAAATGCGACAATTTTGCTTGTTTACATACATTTTTTTGGCAAAATCAGCATCTTCTGTAAGTCGATCGCAGGCCCACTTAGCGCAGCGTATACACAACCATATTCGTTCAGCAGAAGGATAAAACTAATTAGCTGTCAAATGAGACATGAGCTAAGTGTTATAAGCACTAGTTGAAAAAAAAACCTTAGATGGTGGACCCTATATAAATAAGTCGGCGCACCTCAAATAGAATGAGAGGTTTTTCTTTTCAGAGCGTTCCCATTATCATCGCATATTGTGCCATTTTTTCGGTTCATATCGGCCAAAACAAAATTACGATATTTATCGGCGCAATACGGTCACACTATCGTGCACTATTCTGTCAATAAAATCACACTGAAAGTCAACAGTCTGAAAAGTATAAATTCGATCACAACATATCCTCTCAATATAGACATTCAGCTGAGAAGAATCAATATTGTGAAGATAGCGAAACGAGTATATTTTTGGTAACCCTGATAATAAATCTGAAAGATATTTTTGCTATAACTTTAAATAAAATAAATAAATAAAATTTTAAAGAAAAAAAATTTTACTTTGATTTTTATAAAAAAAAATAATTGAATTTAAATATTCCTACAGTAACCAATTTAAATATGCAAAAAGATTTTTATTTAATATTAAATTCTGTTTTTAAAACAATAAAAGTAGACACAAAAAATTATTTAAAAAATAAAATAAAATTCGCAAAACCCCCATAATAAATAAATTACATTACAGAGTTGCCCACAAGAGCGGCAACTGCTGCACTTGTAAGTACTTTAGTGCTGCAATACGATTTAAATACTCGTATTAAACAGCAGAGTGTTTCCTCATACCCTCTTTTTTCATTTAATAGATTTTTTTTGTGCTTTTATTGTGTATAATAAAACAGAAAAATATTATAGTCCGTTTAAAGTACTTTATATAGAGAGAAAATCCGGGTTATTTAAACAACAAATCCAATGTAATTAACGCTTAGTTACATACAACGATTTTTTATTTTTCTTTTATTTTACTTTTTCCCCGGCTTTAAACGTTTTGTGTAAATACAATATAAATAATTTTTTTTCTTTTTCTATTTGCTTTATGAAATATAAATAAAATATAAAAAAATTAATACAAAAACTTTAATAGTTGGTAAAAACTAAAAGCAAAACCACAAACATGAATAAACAAAAAATGGCAGAAACAATAGAAAGAGAGATATGTAAACCAGTAGCAGTAATTAACCAAAAAATCCCTGTTAAACATATTTTAAATGGTTGGCGATATTTCATTATTTGGGCGTATGGGCGTATGTATAAAATGTGCAAGCGTACATACTAGTCTCTGTGATAAATGGTAAGAGATTTCAAAAGTAGAGAAGTTGTTGTAATACAAAGTTCTAAGCTTAACTGAAATTTCATTTTTGTATTTCTTCTGTTACACCTCTTGGTTGGTTGTAGCTTCCATAAGGCATCGTCACCTCGTTTCAGTTTCTTTATAGTCATTTTGCCTGCCACCTAAGCAGGTAACCGTTCTATTATAGGAGGTATCAGAAACAAGAATATGATGCTGTCATCTTTCGTTGCATAGAAACAATGTCCTCTATATGAATATTTGGTTAATTGGTGGTTCGGAGCCTTGCTGCTGCTGCCCATCATAGATTTTTTAAATAATTTTGTAAAAATACTAACTAAGACCTGGAGTGCTTCGCTACCCCAATCTTAATTATTATCTTAAATGCTATCTTAGTAACATTCTTCATCTTTTCTCCCCGTTTTGTCCCCTTCCGGTAAGAAGCGAATCATTTGTTCTTTCTAGAAAGAACAGTCTTCAAACACACACACATTAATTTGTCTATATTCTACGTATATATCGGGTGGGGCATCTATCAGTTTAAATTTTAACCACGGGCTATATCGAATCTGGCAATATTTATATCCTTCTATTCTGTCACAAAAATCAATATAATAAATAATCGAAATAAATCGATTTACGCTTGAACAACGTTGAGATTTATTGGAAATTTATTTCTAAAACAAGGGCAATTAAAAAAAATTTATCAAATAATTGCAAAAATCATCTTTTCGGATGAAGCTCATTTTTATCTTGGTGTGGCTTAGAAAACCTAAACGTGGTCTTATGGCTTTTGGAGCGGAGTCATCATTTGCCCATATTTCTTTGAAATTGGGGACACCTCTAGCACCATGATAACCGATGTTTTTGTACCCGCGATGAGAACGATGTTTGGTTTCAACAGGGTGTTATAACTTGCCACATATCTCATGCCACAATCGATTTATTACATTAAAACTTTGACGACCGTTTAATTAGCCGAAACGTTGATGTTAGTTGGCCGCCGAAAAGCTGCGATTTGACACCTTTGGACTATTTTCTGTGGGGCACCGTTAAAGACAAATGTTATGCCAGCAAGCAAGAGACAACTGAGCATTTGAAGGCCAACATTCGTGATGCCAATGCCTCATACATTCGAATATTAGTCTGATCGAACGGGCTACTGTAGGGCCAGCCTCGGTAGCCATATGAATGATATAATATTTGATTTCTAACATGAACAATTGTACTTCACAACAAAAAAATTAATTGGGCAAAATTTCGAATCGTTTTTCTTTTATTGTTTATGGATAATCTATATCCAGTGTGATTTCTACAATTCGCGCTATTTGTAGCACTCCAATATAGCAATTAGCATTCATGGAGATGGACAAAAATAGAATATGGCTTCCCACACCATAAACTCTCTTACTCTGCTATGCAAACGATTCAATTGGTGCTGCTCTTTTCGGAGATCATAAAAATAATAAATGAATCCAGCAGGGCCTTTTAAATTAACATTTTTTCGACTGAAAAAACCACACGGAGCCACTCGTTATTCCACGTCATGTGAGTTCGACAAAAGCCCAAGCGCATATTTTTTCGAACATCGTTAAGTCGTGGTTTTTTCTTAATTTTTAATCGTTTCATATGTTGTGCCTTCGATATTACACGCTGCACTGTTCTTACACAGGCCGAAACACCAGTTTAAGAGGGATTGATTATTCGACTTTTTTCAAAAACCGGTTTTCGAATTATTCGAAAAACTAAAATTTTTTAAAAACCGGGTTTCGGTTAAAAATTTATAAAATAACCAAAATTGTTCCCAATTTCTGTTGCATTTGCAAATAAAGTTGACAAATTTGTGTCTCATGTTGTAGTTTTTAGCAAGTAGGACCTTAACGGACATATTAGTATTTCATCGAGTGATTCATTTTTGCAGCATATTTTGTAAGAATTAGATTTGCCAGTGCCTATGGACAACTTGGTGTAGAATCCAGTTTTCCTTGCTGCACAATACCGTCAATCATATAGACATATTTAAGATGGTTAATAATCCATGTGCGTGAAGATAAATTCGAACTTGAAAAGCCAAGATACCAACCATACTTTTTGTATATGCTTTTGTATATGCGTTACCAGAGTACTGTTGAGAGGCTAATAGGGCCTAAATACAAAATGAAAAATATCTTCAGGGGATAAGAGGACAGTTTGCAAATATACGATGGTGTTCCCATATACCACTATACAGAGTACATATGGTTGTCCAAGGGATCCAAAAGAGAGTCCATATAGTGGTATGTCTGAAAAAATCACCGGATTTGAGAAAATCGAATTTTAAGAAATTGCCTTTTGGAAAAATCTGAAAATTCTTGGGAGGATGAGTGGTTATTTCCCAAAAATATGGAAGTACTCCCTTATACCACTATATGCCTATACCACACTATGCGGATTTGAAAAAATCGAATTTTAAAAATTGCCTTTTTGAAAATGGAAGTGCTTCCCTATACCAGTATATACAAATGGTTGTCCAATGGGTCTACAAGTGAGTCCATATAGTGGTATGACTGAAAAAATCTCCAAAATATGGAAGTGCTCCCCTACACCACTAATATACAAATGTTTATGCCAAGGGGTCCACAAGAGAGTCCATGATATGAGTGGTATGTCTGGATGAGTGGCTATTTCTCAAAAATATGAAAGTGCTACCCTATACCACTATATACAAATGTTTATGCCAGGGGTCTTGTCTAGAGCCCCTATAGTGGCATGTCTGGAAAAGTCACTGGATTTTAGAAAATGGAATTTTTAAAAATTTCCTTTTTGAAAAATCTGAAAATTCTTAGCTATTTCAGAAAAATATGAAAGTGCTTTGTGCCAAAGGTCTTTTCTAGAACCACTATAGTGGTATGTCTAGAAAAATCACCGGATTTAGAAAGTCGAAGTGTTGCTGAGCCTTTTCAACTTAAACTTTCCATCGATTTCCAAATATTTTCACACTTCACAGGACACTTCTGTTGTAACATAAATGCATGCACCACGTACTTAATACTGTGTGCCACCTATCAACCTAGAAAGCCACGGTTCACTCCCAGACCACACCATCAAACATTTTTCAACAACGGTATCACCTCACAACATTGCTAGTGACTGCTTATAATTATTTAATCTGTGAAAAACTTCATAAGCTAATACATCTACCGTTCGCAGCAGGCGCTTTCAGGTCCTTTTCAAGAAGTCTAGTTGTTCATCATTCTCCAAATTTAAAAAATTAATAAATATTTACAGAAAATGAGAAAAAGTTACCACGGTTTTCATGTTCTTTGTGAGACGTTCAAGGTTGCCATATACATACATATACAAAATAAGACGTTACGTATGAAATTTAGAAAAAAGCTAAAACGATGAGCATTTTTGCAATAAAACAAGTGAGAAATATAAGTTAATCCTTGTAGTTTGCTAATTGTAAGCCATATGTGCCACGTCTAAGTTTTTATTAAGATTTGTTTCAATTTTCTTTTTATATCAATCACCAGTATTTCCGCCTCTTTGCTTATATTTTTAATTAAAAAATTATATAATTTTTAATGTCACATGCAGAAAATGAAGCAGCTTTTCAACAAACTTATTTAAATCTTATTATTACTGCATATGCTTTATATGATTATATATTAAATTATTAAAAATTACAAAAAAATATATTTTTAATACATATTTAAATAATAAATTAAGCTCATAACAGAATTTTATAAATTTTAATGTCATTTACATTTTAATTAAATAATTAAACGATTTCTGACAAAAACTGTTTAATATTAAATTTTCATAATTTTAAGAAAAAAAATAAATAAATATTTTTCTCTCCCCCTTTTTCGATTTAAAAACGTAAAGCAAAAAAATAAAAATTTATTGAAAACTTTATAGTGGCATATATTTCAACTGTCAGTGTCAAAACCCGCATATGTTTTTGAAATTATTTGTTTCTATGAACAGTGGCATTACAATGAAGTTCATAGTCAGGCAGCCTAAAAATATGCTTAACAAAAACAACATTTTGAAAAAAAAACTAAAGCATACATCTCGTAGTGGAACAACAAATAGGGGTTTTTTTCTTTTTCAAATAAATGAGTGTATGAATGAATGAATGTGTAGATGAATGAACACATTCTCTATATGAGTTTTTCTCATAACTTGTGTAGGAACGACAATTCGAAAAACCACAATTTGTATTGAGAAAAAAGTAAAGGGAGAGCAAAATAATCCCTGAAAAAAGACAACGCAAAACTTTAAGCATATTGCGCCAAAAAGTCTGATAAAGTCTGCATTATTATCAAAAAAAAAGGGAGCTGCTGCTGTTCTTTTTCACTATTTCTAGGCTCTGCTGCTAGTTTTTGCGTAAAAAACTTTTTTTGCT
Source organism: Wohlfahrtia magnifica (assembly GCA_023159175.1). Taxonomy (NCBI): domain Eukaryota; kingdom Metazoa; phylum Arthropoda; class Insecta; order Diptera; family Sarcophagidae; genus Wohlfahrtia; species Wohlfahrtia magnifica. The sequence continues at coordinate 327,150 of JAKWBJ010000045.1, forward strand.
GCGGTTTTACAAAAATTGAAAATTCTAGCAAAACTTCTTGTGACACAAACATACTTATTTTGCCATTCAAATGCCGGAAAACTAAATGAAAAACTCAAATGGAATTCGTTAAAAAAAACAACAAAAAAACCTAAAAAATATAAAATTCCTTTAAAAGTAAAGTTTTAACACATTAATCTTGCCAAAGGTAAAAATTGCTATTAAAAACAAAGTAAGAAAAATTTTAAAAAGCCCTAAAGTATTGAAAAAAAAAATTATGCCTAAATGTATACTTTAATATAAAATATTATATATTTTTAAACTTAAATGCCTAACTTTAAAGCTCTTCAATTTTCATTAAAAGGCATTTTGTTTTCTGCCACAATATGGCCATAATTTTTTAATTAATTTACATGTCGTTAATTATGATTAATTTCATTTGCTGAGACATTATATAGCCAATTATGTTAACATGCATATTCATGCCATATATTTGCATATTTGAGCTCATTAATGTATGCGTGCATGCATTTTTTTTTTTTAATATTAAATCCATCAATTTGTTAATTTATTGCCAATAAAATTAATTGTTGAATATCATATTAACAAATGCGCATTAAGTTAAATGAAAAACAAAATAATAATTCGCAGAAGTGCGTATTCATATCATATTTATATTATCGTCACCTAAAATCCAAAAGACCCTAAGCGACAAAAAATTTAAAATTGATTTTTTGATTGGTTATGATATAATTAAGCATAATACATCATAATCACTCAAAATATATATTTTGAATTTTTTGTCGCTTAGGGACTTTAGGAGTTTAGATGACGATATGTAAATACTACTGCACAGAAATGTTTTTAATACAACGAAAAATTATGTTTTAAGAGATATATTTATAGGATTTATACAACCTGCCAATTAGATCTATACCGCAGTATTAATACTCAGATAGCAAATCAGTCGGGAGTAGGTGGGTCGGCTTTCTACTCTGATATGTCTCTCTCAGATTGCTCGATAATTGTACTGTTTTGCAGGCGCAGATTTTACGCTACAGACTGGGCCGCTAGATGAATTCGTGCATTAAAACTCCAAGCCCCGGAGTATATTAGAATCTACATGGCGAGTCTTGCGAAAACTAATGCTCTCGACCTTAGCATAGTAGCCTCTAAATACAATCTCGGCTGCTTTCACTCGCTTGCCCGTCTGGAGCAGTATCTTGTTGCACTGATATGGGTTCCGAGTCATGCAGACATCCAAGGGAACGATATTACTAAAGAGTGCACCAATAAGTAGGCCTCCTGGGTAGGGCATGATCTCCTGGTTGCGCTGTAGAGCTTGATAGATAACAGATAAGCACTGAACATGATGGTACACAAATGGACCAATATACCACTTCTGGAATATACAGAATTTTCTGGCCTTTTTTGTCTAAGGAAAGATTTGGAAAGTTGCCGGTTAGGATTCTTACTGACATAAATACTGGGCACTGTATCGTTGGAGCTGTCAGAATAAATATAAAGAGGAAGAAGAATCGGTACAACACCTTCTCTGTAACTGCCCCGCTTTATGAGAGCCCAGCCTAAGGCATCTTATCTAGAACGTCACTACCATGAATCATTCACAAGTTTAGGTGGGTATCTTTATGATAGTCTCCCATGTCTCATTTTATTAGTCTGTCCTCTAAAAGGCTATCAAAGTTGGCCATAGGGTTTCTAAGTATTCTTGCGTATAGCGGTCGATCAGCGCTTACACGTTCGACGTTGCAGCCATCTGCTTACTTTTCACAAGACTGCAACGGAGCACGTATAACAATCCGAAAACATGAATCTGAGCCCTAATTTCTCTTTTATTAGAAGCTGAAGCCTATCTAATGCCTCACCTCAGTTTCTTTCAAGGCTGCACCCGCCTAAAATGTTGCCTCACATTTATTACACACTCTTTTCACTTTTTGGATATAAGCCACAGCCACCACGTAGCTCCGTTAAAGTAAAGCTACGAATATTTCCCGGCGACAAATCTACTGTTACAAATTCAATACCAAATATTTCGAGACATGTGATCCACGAGCTAAGCAGAGTCTAATTGTATGCAAAGCACGGATAGACACAGACCTTCAGCTTGGTTGTGAATCAAAGACTTCTACCGTCATGTATAACACCACATCGATCCAATTAGCACTCTTAGTTTAAACCACAACCACCACAAAGCTCTCACCACCACTTACCTCAGTACAGTCGGACAGAAACATATGTTAAGCTTCTGTGTGTGTACTAACGTAAAAGGCCTCAATTTAGTCCTTCAAGTCGTAGAAAGTTGCCAGTATACAAGTTTTAACCAAAGCTTTGTGGTTTGTTGTTTAATGGCCCACATAAGCACAGAATGTTAGACTTTTTAACCTGCTTCAAGTCTTTAAGACAAAAAATTTTTGAAGATACAAATCCTTATACTTTTTTGTACAGAATGTAAGAGAAATGAATTTTTGAACCCTCAAACCATTTCCTATCGGTATCTCAATAGAACCACCCATTGGAATAAACTCTATTGTGGTGTACATGGACGGATCAATATCTTCGAGGTTGGGTTGTCCTTATGCCTGCATATGGAGGAAGAATTTTTTTCTAACTTCCGGACATCTACAGTCTTTTGCTGGTGGAAGGTTTTTTCATTACTCCACTTAGGCGGATATTTATTTCCATAAATCAATCATTAACTTGTTTAAGTTTTATGTATCAGTTAATTGTTGCTCCAAGCTTAGTAGATGTTTGTTTTAGTGTTGCTCGCCTCCATATGATTATGTAGTGGTGAAGATTCTTGCTAAATTGTGGTTGTGATTTTTACTTACTTATTGCCACTTTTTGACGGTAGATGGTGTATTCCCCGATCATTTGTGTGATGTTTATTATCTCTGCCAAAAATAAGTTGAAAATAGGGGGGTTCCTATGGTTGGATAAAGCCGAAAACAGCAAATAAATTTTTCTGTCATATTCTCTGCTAAGGATTCGAACTTGAGCCACTTCACCTTTTTTGGCGTGAGTATCACATCAATCAGCGAATCACCGATTGATGTAATACGGAGTATTCGATGTGAATATCCAATCTGTAAAGACAGTCATGGTTTGATTAAAACGCTCTCACATGTCTATTTGACATCGATGAGGTTAATCCTAGTGAAAGGTCTGGGTAAAAGGTCACCCTATCATACAGGGAAATTGTGAAACCGATGAACTGGCTAGAGCTTTTAAGTATAGAGAGGATTGACCATCTGGGCGGAATGTCACTTTTCTCAGGCAGAATATTGATTCTGCGACATCTCTTGAGAAGAGCTCAGCAACGGTAAAAAAAAAAAACGAATACACTTGTTCTACTTCGACGTATATCTAGCCTCTATACGATTGGTTCTAACGCAGTTAGTTATGGGTAAACCACGTCATCGACTATGTATATAAGTGGCTATTATCATTGGGGAACTGGGTAGCTGCCTAACGTGCAAGTAGATTTAGACTGCTTTTTAATAACTACTGTAGAAGTTGTCAGAATAAGAAAGAGATGAAGACGGCTGTTCCGACAGGCTGACACAGATGCCAACATGTTGGTTCTTTTCAGGCCTGAACACTATCACATATGGTTTGTGTCAAAAATACCAAATATGGTGTTTTGGAAGGTAAGCATCTGTTATTATAATTCAGTATTGGATAGACGCTAAAGTGTAAACACACATTTTTTTCAATCGCTATAAAAATGTCGAATTTTGTGCCTAAAACGGATGTCTTGCGGGGGAGTGTGATAACCTTCTTTCATTTGAAGAAAACGGTTGCTGAAAGTTTTCAATTGTTGGCAGAAGCTTACGGTCAATATGCATCAATTCAGAAAAATTGTGAACGATGGTCTGCGTAATTCAAAAGTGGTGATTTCGACACAGAAGACAAGGAGAGGCCTGGTAAGTCGAAAAAGTTTGAAGGTAAAAAATTGGAAGCATTACTCAGCGAAGATTGTTGTCAAACGCAAGCAAAACTTGTATTCTAATTGGGAGTTACCCAACAAGCCCTTTCGCTACGTTTTAAAGGATTGAGATTTATTCAAAAGCAAGAAAATTGGGTCCTATATGAATTGAAGCCGAGTGACGTTGAAAGGCTATTATACATGTCGCTACAAAACAAACGCTACAAAAAGAAATCAGTATTGCATCGTATTGTTACTGTTGATGAAAAATCTATACATTACGATAATCCCAAGCGCAAAAAGTCATATGTAAAGGCCGGAAAGCCCAGCCAAATCAACGCCGAAGCCTTATATCTATGACGCCAAGGTAATGCTCTGTATTTGGTGGGAAACCTGGTCAGACGATCATAGGGGATCCGTACTGAACGCAATTGTTTCATTTAAAGAGAGCAATCAACGGAAAATGACCAGTATTATCAACCAGACGCGAGGCCATAATCTTTCATAATGTTGCAAGACCGGTCAAAAATTATTTGGAAAACAGTAGATGCGAAATTTTGGCTCACTGGCTCACTCTTTGCCCTTTCTGACTACCATTTGTTTCTAGCGATGCAGAACGCCCTTACTGAAATACGCTTCTCTTCAGGACAGGGTATCAGAAATTTTCTAGATTCATTCTTTACCTCAAAACCGGAGCAGTTCTTTTTCGCGAAATCCATATGCTACCAGAAAGATGGGAAAAAGTAGAGGATAACGATCAGGCAGCCCACTGGGTAACCCAAATAAACTCACCTGGGTTTTATTTAGGGTTTTTTTATTAAAAGGTTTTCGTAGTTTATTTACAATGAAAATAGGTGTAATTTACGTATTGGGACTACAAATTTATTTGTTCTGATAATGAAATAATATATTCATCAAATCACTGCTTATATCTTTTTTTCACTTCTGAGCCAATTTCCAAGTCCCGTCTCTGAAAAACTTCTCGTCTTTTAAGGCGCAGCAACTTTAAGCCGATTTTGTATTTCTTCAAAGGAAGTGATTTGGTGACATGTAAAAAGATAAACTCATATCTTCTTATATGCTTTAGATAGTTTCTGAAAATAAAGGCCTTAAATCGAAATGCCTTTAAATGAGATGAATATGTGTTGCGTTTGCGGAGGATCTACGTTTTTTTTTTTTTTTTTTTTTTGACCGTAGAACGGGGTAAATTGCGCTTAAAGCGAATGTGTTCCATAATATAAACAAGTCGTTATAGTGAAATGCCATGTAAAAAAAACCTGTATAAAAGGTGTGAGTATTTTGTATCCGTCGCAACAGTCGACGGAGCAATGTTCGGAGTATACGGCGTATGCGGTGTTTTATCGTTTCTAATAATTGTTTTGAAACTTTTGTGACATGGAATCGGTTATGTTATCTTGCAAAAGAATAACTTAGTCATGTCTGTCTTCATATTCCGGCAGTTTTTCTCATAACGCACGATTCAAACCAAGTAATTGCAGTCTGCTTCGATCACCCAGTTTCAGCAGCTCATAGTACATTATGACGCCTTGATCCCACCGAAAGTGTAAAATTGCATCATAAATGCTAAAACAACGTGATTGTATAAACCAACAAAAAATATTGTTGAATTTAACGAAATTTTGAAGCAGTTATTAAGCCCAAAAAAACCCAAATAAAACCCATCAAAAACCCTATAAAATCTGGTGGGTTAGGTGCTTTTTAAAACCCGGTTTTTTGCCAACCCTGCTAACGATGGACAATACTTTGAATAATGTATCAGTTCATTTTGCTTTTAATTTTTTAAGCAAAAAAATCAACATTATTAACTTGTATACCCAATATATGATTGCAATTTTAATTAGGTTTCTAACTAAACTGTTCTGATGACACTAGTTATGAAGCTGCTTCAGTAACTTTTCAATCAACTAACTAGGGAAGTATGAATATGGTCATATGACTATCAGCTATGAACATTGCAGTGATGTTTTGTAGGTAACGTTCTAAGCGAATCAGAACTTCAGAAGTCTCATAAAAAGAAAAGTACCACTGACATAGTTAGCCAAACTGCTATATATTTCTCTCTCTCTCTCTCTCTCTTTCTCTTTCTTTCTCTTTACCAATAGGTAAGTCAATATAAAATATTCAAAAGGTTTTATATGATACATCTTCTCTCACCATGTCTAGCTTTCTTGCTTTTTGCGCTGCAATTAAAAATATAATAAAACAAAAACTTTGCATACTTTTAGGTACTAAAATAATTTGCAAACATTGCATACTCACAGGCTTTTGTAGTGTTTTATTTAACAACAAACTACTTAAACTATAAGTGACATGTTAAGTCAAAAACTTTCGTCATTTCGCTAAAAGTTTCTTTTCCATTTTTATTATTTTACTTTCTTGTTAATGGCTTAGCTCAGCTTTAAATTCCAATTAATATGCGTGGGGAATAGAAAAAGCATACGATAGCAAAATAGCAAAACTATTAACAAGCAGCCGTCTAAAGAGTTTACATTTTATTGTAGTAACATAGGATTTAAATTAAAAATTTTCGGCAAAACTAACAAAATACGAAATAGAAACGTTGAAAAAGTAAAAAAAAGACAGCAAAAGTATATGTTTTATTTCGGTTCAGCTCAATGCCTATGGTTGGTTACAATGCTTCGCTACAAAGTACATGTACGTGGAAAAAAAAACTCAACATAAAACGGGAAAAACATATAAAGAAAACCCAAAATGTTACATAAGATATATTCACAGTTTTCCAGGAAAAGTTTACTTGAGTTTTTGTTCGTTAAAGTTTCTGGATTTTATTTTTCTTATTTTACATGTAAATGTAACATTTTAGGAGAAAAAGAGAAATGAGCTTCTCTTTTGGGATTTGCTGTTGATTTTTTTCTTACTTTTTATTTCATTTGAACCATTTAAATTATAATTTTTCATTTATTCATGTCGGAATGAAAAAAAATCAAAATATAACAAAAGTTAAAGTTGATATTGTCTGTCAAGCTGGGCTGTATGATAACCTACAATAAAATAAAACTTTTCACATGAAAGCAAGGAGAAAAGGGTGGGTTGATTTGAGGTTAGGAAGTAAATTGGCTTAAAACAAATTTTTTTTCTTTCAACAAATTCAGTTTTATTCACACCAATACAAAATAGAAATACGGGAATTAATAATGGAATATAATGTCGGGCAAATGTCCACCTCTAGCGCGTCAGCAGAAGTTCGCTCTTTTCAAAAAATTTTGAACCACATTTTAGAACAAAGCTTCACTTATCTCGTCAATGCAGCGGCGAATTTCATTTTCCACAGTGTCAGTTGTTGTGGTTTTTTCATGTAAACCCAGTCTTGCAAATGGCCCCAGAGAAAATAATCCAGAGGCGTTAAGTCACAAGAACGAGGAGGCTAAATTGAGAAATTACTTGACCGGGAATGCTGCAGTAGATATATTATAATAATGTCGTAAAAGTGGATATGCAAGACTACGTTGGAAAGGTGAAATGCACCAGAATACCTATAAACTTGGCTCCCAAGAGTTACTATTCTTCTATTCAGAATAAAGCAGGTTTGGAAAAAGGAGGTTTTTATGGTACGAGCCAACTCTATTCTCGACATTTTCAAGAAGTTTTCAAAATGTCTAGCAGTCTCCCGTACTATTTTTTTGATTTTTTGTCAGCAGTGTCCAGAACCTAATTTGTTATCTTTTCGGCTTTCATGGCAGAGCTTGCTGTGCTTTAAGACGTTTTTTTACACTGCCTGCCAATGTCAATATTGTGGACCTTTTGTGGCATTTAATCCTTTTTTTGTTCACAATTTTTTAAGAATCTTTTGACTCACCTTCCTTGGGCGTTAGCATTTAAAGCAAAAGCTTAATACTGAAACTGAGAGCTCAATTTCAAATGGAGTTTACCATCAGAAGAGGAAAAGATAACTTACACACGTTTAGGGTATTTCAATGGCTTGATTATGAGCAAAAACGACTTTTTCCAGTTTCTTTATGGCTTAAGCCTTTTTTTGCATCAAAAGACCAATGTAAACTGCTTACACTTGCTTTGAAAGCTTTTTCGTTCTATTTTTTTTAACCCACTTATTAAGTAACTTTATCTCAAGGAACAGTGTGTTTCTATGTACATTCTACTGATATACGACCATTCCTGCGATGTATTCTTTTATAATATTTTTGTTTTTTTAATATAAATCAACACAAAGTTCGTTTCTTTTTTCTCTTCTATTTGTATTCATATTGTCGAAAGAATAAACTCTAAGCAAAGGAATCCACATATAACTTTACTCCTCATCCTTTTCCCTTCTCTTACACTAAATTTTCATTTTCATTTCGTATTCTGCAGCCCGAGTACCAGATATAGTATTTGTTGCAAGCACCACCAGTAAAAAGAAAAAAACAATAAAAAAAAAATATTTTGAAACCAAAAAACAAGAAGAAGAAAAACAAAAGAAACTTACAAATGTTATTAGTTTTCATTGCAGAACAATGAAATGAATTACTGGGCTTGGAAAGGGGTGTTGTTTAAAAGGGTAGGAAAGGGGAAAGACATGTACACAGAATAATACCACAAATGTCGCATTTAATTATAACGTTGCGAAGCATAAGAGACGACAGACAGCAGCAGCAATAGCAGCATCAAAAAGTTTATTTTTTTTAATTCTATGTATCTATAGGAATGCTGACGATAATACAGTGTTTCTTAAACTTATAGAACAAAGATATTAAAACAAGACTTAGAATAAATACCATTGACGCTATCAAGCACTTTCGAAATAACCTTCATAAACCAGCTGTTCTGATAAATGCGATTTCGGAACAAACTTTGCTGACTTACGTCCTATTAACTTTTTTTCTGTGTCCCTCCTCTAGGGAGCATATTGGCTTTCTACTAAGCATCCATTGCTCTGTGTCAGTTTCATTAATCAAGTTTCAAGCCAAGCAGCTACATTGTAGAACTGTAACTACACTTTATATGATTGTGAAGTGGTGAAGATATTTGCTAAGTTGTGTTGATCTTTACTTAGTAAAGGGTCCGCCAAGTAATTTTTTTTTTTTTTTTTTTTTTTGAAAATGCTATAAAAAGAAACTACTGAATATCTTCTCAAATTTCTTTTTTTATTTGAAAGTACAATCCTTCCGGTTAATAATGAAAAATAATTTCAATCAAATGGCTGCCTCGGCTGGCCATTCAGTAGCCTACACGATCGGTCCAATTTTTAAACACATTATCGATTATGTGAAGCTGTATATCAGCAATGGCTTCACTAATATTGTCCTTTAAAGCGTCAATTGTCTCTGGCTTGTTGGAGTAACACTTATCTTTGACGGCAGCCCACAAATAATAGTTCAACGGTGTCGAATCGCAGCTCCGAGGTGGCCAAACGACATCAGCTCTGCGGCTGATAAAGCGATCTTTAAAAACAGGGCGCAAAACATCGAGTGTAGCTTCGGCTGTGTGGCACGTAGCGCCGTCCTGTTGAAACCAAATGTTGCTAATATCCTCCTCTTCAATTTTTATAAACAAAAATTCATTCAACATGGCCCGACAATGATCGCCATTGACTGTAACGGCCACTTCTTGCTCATTTTCGAAGAAAAATGGCCCAATTATGACACGGGACCAAAATCCACAACAAACAGTGACTCGTCTTGGGTGTATCGGCTTATCAATGTATGCGTGCGGGTTTTCTGTGCCACAAATGCGACAATTTTGTTTGTTTACATACCCGCCAAGATCAAAATGAGCTTCATCTGCGTTGTTCAAGCGTATATACAACCTTATTCATTCAGCGGAAGGATAAAACTAATTATCTGTCAAATCAGACATGAGCTAAGTGTTACCATTCACGAAATAAGCAACGTTAAAAAACGTTAGATGGCGGACCCCATAGTATTTTATTACTTCGTTTTCTCCTGCTTATTCGTCTGATGTTTGTCATCATTTTCAGAGATAAGCTGAAAGGTCAGAGGGGCTCCGTTCTAATTTTTCAGATGTAATTGTCTGCAGTGAAGAGAAAATCTCCTTAATAAACACTCGAAAACATATTTTTTTAATCATGTCCTCTGCGTGGCTCGAACCTGGACCACTTGTGTTGTTATGCGTGCGCTTTAACCACTATACCACGCTATTCCTCACTCAATAAGCATCCAAATTTGAATTCTAAGGTCAGCAACATCTCTAGCGATGATTCAGTGAATCCTTAACATCAGACTTTTTACTTCCTAAACGTATTTTTTAGTTGTTGACGTTAAGAAAATGAGCTTAGCGTATCATTTACTTAGAGTTTTATTGTACAGCTTTTCTAGCTAAAATTGTGCAAAACCAAGATTAAAAAAGGTTTTATCCCATTAACGTTGTTGACAAGAATATTGTTACGTTTTAAAATTTTTAAAACGCAAATAAAAAGCGTCATAATAAAATATAAACCACGTTGTTGTTGTTTAAGAATTTTTATTTCCCCACTTTATCTCTAAAGGTTTTATCTTAATACAGCAACTTATTACCCTGGCACTTAATATTCGTTTATACAACACTTTCATTAACGCTTAAACATGACTTTACTTTATGACTGCATAACAGTAACTATGTCGACGTAGGCAAAGCAGCCTTCTTATATACCTAACTGCCTACAGTTTGGATAGCTCCGGAAATGTCTCAAACGCTATCATATCCTCTATTTTATATCCGTTAATTTTAAACACCCCAACAACCAAGTCGCAGACACGGCCATTATTAAATATGTATGGACGCAACATAAAACGCACAATTTCGGCAATGTACCGCACTCTCGCAGCGCGGCGCAATGTGGCCGTCCTTCCACACCTGCGACAAGTATTCTTTTTGTAATGGCACTCCGAGCACTCATAACCGAGTTGTATCCCACCTTAAAAATTACAATGCTAAAGTAAAGATCACCGCAAGGATCTTCACCACTACACCACTATACAAAATCATAAAGGAAGCTACAGTGGATTAAGCATCTACTTACTTCTACTTGAAATACCAAATTGATTAAAGAAACTGAAACAAAGCAGTGGGTTCTTTGTGGAAAGCCAATATACTTTCTAGAGGAGTGACGGAGAAGAAAACAATCCCACCTTATAAAGATAAACCCTCATATGTGGCAATGCTCAACATTAAACAGTGCCGGCATAGCCCTGTCATAGCCTCCTGTGCAACACCTAACTGCTCCTGATCCGACTCCTACGGATCACCGACGACTTTTCTTTAACATTGGATACACCAAATTCATTCCAAAGAGATCTTTCATAAAGTTGTCCTCAGTAACTCCAGTATGCACTACCTGCACTACTAACCTTGGACCTAATTTGTCCTGAACAGACACCTTGAGATTCACCTCCTTAAACTTCGCATGCGACGAATGGGACGGAACTCCTGAACAAACTCCCTCACCATCTACTTCCAAGCCTCTTTTCCCTCGCCAGGCTCTCTAATCACCACCAACCACGTTTCTACCGGTTTGGAATGAAGGTAGGGACAGTCACCGGAACAGCAACGGTGCAGCCGGCTGCGCAGCAGGCACAACAGAAGGCCTGTTTTTAAACCTTCCATAAAACTCTAGTTTATCCCTTTTACCCGCTATTTCCTTCACCATCGTAGAAACTAGCATCTAGAATCTAGTGGCATAACTGTGAATCTCAGACGCCAACAACGTTGCAACCTTCGTCTGACCATAAACTATATCCATCAAGCTGCAGGTGATATCTTTCACAAAATACTTCACACACAAACTGTCACCAGCATCATCCTCACCAGCGCCACAAGGCCACGTTTTAGACTCAACTCCATCCTCCTGCTCTCAGCTTCCTCTAAATGCTTAAACTTTAAGTTTGCAAGCCATTTAATATATGTCGTCACCTCCGCCTGAAAAATGTTGTAGTGACCACATGGTAAAGAGTCCAAGAAGTATTGAACTCAATTTTAAATTTTCATATTTTAATTCACTAGCACTGAGCATGACTCTTTGCACTACTTTTACATTCCTTCTAAATTATTACTTTGAAGTAAACATTGTCCTGTACAGTATCCTAGCCTAGTCATGTACCTAACTTTATGTGCTTCTTTTAAAATTTCTCCTTAAATTGCAATTTTGGGAATTCCTTTGTTTAAAGCATTTTACCCGCACAAAATAGCAATTTAAAGGAAAACGCCCAAAAAAGAAAAAAATTGTATGGATCTGGTCTAAAACAACATATACATCACAAGCACACACACACACACACGCATATGTAATTGTGCTATAAAATGAATATGTACGTGGATATGTTTTACATATGGAACACGAGTGTATGACACACATTGTGTTCCTCTTTATTTGTTGTCTTATCGTGTTATGTTATCTGTCCGTCTTGTTGTTATTTTCCTCTCTTTTTTTTCATTTCCTTAGCTTTTATGAGTTTTCTGGTATTTTATACGTTGATTTGCATATTCATTTGAATCTCACACAGCTGAGTTGTATTTATTTGCTTCTGCATAACAGATGAAAAAATTAAATGGAAAACTTGACGAAATAAATAAAATTCGCTAAAATATAATGCAGTTTTTAGATTTTGTTTCTTTTATGACATTTTATTTGAGTAGATAACAATGATGAGTTGGATTTCATAAAATTCTAAGTTAAGGATTAAATGTTATCTGTGTTTTGGCTTAATCATAGCCTTAATATAGAAATATTCAAAAGACACACAAATGCGATTTTTGAGACTCAAATACGACAATTCTGCTTGTCAATGTAGCCTCCAATATGAAAATTGGCCTCAACCTCCAACATAATCTTTCATTGAAATTCGAGATCAGTTTGAAGCATTTTAAGGATCTTAAGTCAGAGAATTAGTTGATGGTCGGTAGGTGTGAGTTCTTGTGTTAACCGAACTTTCTAAACTTTAAAACCTAAGTTGACCAGAAATTGATAAGCCTGGGTTTTGCTCAACACTATGGACTTCAATGAATCTAAAAAATAGAATGGGGTGTAGTACTCATTGACTGAGAGAGAAGTCCCCATTTCCTTAATGGAATGTTATGGGAATTAACATGGACTGCAACAGCAATACTCTCAGTTGTTTTTGATTGGTGATGTGTAGCAGACATTTTCATTAATGGCGCAGTGCTTACTTGTTATTTATAAAGTAATTACAGGTTGAATAATGGCAACTGCTAAAATGACTGGCCATTGAAAAATAAACGTCCTAATAGCGGCTATAACACAAAAATTGTTTGAAATTTTGCCAAATTTATTGTTTAGTTATGAAGTACAATTGTTCCGGTTAGAAATGCAATTTTATTTCATTCATATGGTTGCCGCAGCTGGCCTCACTGCACCCCATTCGATCGGAACAATTTTCAAGAACTTTTTCGAGGGTATGGGGTCGTATCTCTACAATGGCCTCACGAATTTTGGCCTTCAAATATTCAATTGTCTCTGATTTGTTGCCGTAACACTTGTCTTTAACAGCGCCCTACAAAAAATAGTCCAACAATGTCAAATTGCAGCTTTTTGGCAGTCAAGTAACATCACCATTTCGTCTAATTAAACGGCCATCAAACTTTTGACTGAATAAATCGATGGTGGCATGAGATGTGTGGCACGTTGCACCATCTAGTTGAAATCAAACATTGTTCACATCAAAACCATGAAGAGCGGACACAAAAAATCGTTTATCAGGGTGCGATAAGTGACTCCATTGACCGTAATGTTTGCGCCGTTCCCCATTTTCAAAGAAATATGGGCCAATGATGCCCCCGCTCCTCAGGCCACACCAAACAGTCACTCGTTATGGGTGCATTGGCATCTGTAAGACCAAATTTGGGTTTTTCGAGCCCCAAATACGGCAAGTTTTATTATTAACGTACTCATTAAAATGACAACGAGCTTCATCCTAAGAAATGATTCGTTTTATTTTTTTTATATTATTGTTGCTGTGCAACCTTTTTAAAACGTTTGCGTTCGTTTAAATTGCGTTAAAATAAAATAAACTCCACGTTTGTTGTTGTTACAATTTTACAACAATGTTACAACAAATTCGCTTATACAACACTTTTAATTTCCGCTTTAACACAACTATCTATTGACAGCCAAATGATAACCAACTCACCAGCCGCAATGCGCCATCTTTTTATAGTATTTCAGTGTTAGTTTGGAATGTTCTAGTACAGACATGAATCTTCGAATCGAAATCGAATGGTCTAAAATAACTTTATAAGACACAAAAAGCAATTCGAACTGGCAAGTCCGTTAGCACTAGAATGGTTAGGATGATGGCACTCTTAATTAGTGCGCTTGATATAGCAGTTAAAACTATATGGTTTTCTCTGGCTTCAGGACACATACCACGTATAATACCACGAAACCTTCTTAGAATGTCTTATGCTTTTGTTAGCAATTTTAATTTTATTTTGATTTTAATTTTCAAAAAGAAATAACAAAAAATGATTTTCCTTTATCAACTGCTGTGCCAAATACTTATCGAGAAAAGTACGGGTATTTATTTCTTCATTTAATAATGATTAAGTAATAATGATTATAAAAGAAAATACATTATTTATAAAGTTTATATTGGTTCATTAAGTTGAGCGTAAAATGCCTACAGAAATACGTCTACAGTTGCCATTCTATGCAGACAATAAGGGAGAACAATTTCAATCCTTTTGATAACATTTTTCTTCAAATGAAAAAGTAAATGTTTAGCATTTCGATGGTCTAAAATAACTTTATAAACACAAAAAGCAATTCGAACTGGCAACTCCGTTAACATGCGAATGGTAGCACTCTTAATAGTGCACGTAATTATGGCAGTTATTAAGCCTTGACACAAGCCAATAAATTTTATAGCTAAAATTTCATAATAAGTCCCTGATGTGGTGAATTTTGTCTTCAACATTTTCATTTTCGTCACATTTTTTCAATTTCCGACCATTACGCGTCCGGGAAATTTCTCACGTTTGGCTGGCTATGTGACTTGTGGCGCCGTCCTGCTGAAGCTAATGATGCTGATGTTAACATTAGCCAATTGTGCCCACAAAAAAATTGATTATCATGATTTGGTAGCGCAGAAAAATAACGGTGACCGCCTTTCCTTACTCATTTTCGAAAAATGCGGGCCGATGATGTCGCCTAACCACAAACCGCATTATACGATCACTTTCTTGGGCTTTAATGGTTTTTCGAGGACTATTTATGGATTTTGTGAGCCCCAATTGTGAGACAATTTTGTTTGTTTACATAACCGCCTTATTGAATTTGGGCCTCACCACTAAAGACGATTTTGTTGAAAAATGCGTTGTTTTCGTTCAGTTTTTCAAACAGTCAATACACAAACGTTCGACGCATACAATGCTAGGGTGACTTTAACACTTCAACGAGTTGAAGTTTATAAGCATGAAGATGGGGATATTTATGCGCAAAGTTTCTTTGGTGATGACCAATTAATGCTAATGTCGACGAGTTGATCCAGGCTCATTCTCTAAACTTTGCTGTACAACGGTTATGTGTGCATCACTACGGCCACCATGAGAGCATTGTTTTGATCTACTGTCATCAACGGCACTGTGAGCCTTTAATTTACAGATTAAACTACGCACCGCGAGCTCAGAAGGTGCTTGATTATGAGAAAATACTGCTCAAAGTGATACAGAAAATTGTTCACCATTTTGACAGTAAATATTCACAATTAAAATTCTTTGTTTAAGAATGCAGCGTTCCATAGTTTAAATTTCCTAATTAAGAGTCAAAGGTTGACAGTTCAATTCTGGACATTTCATCATTTGACCGTCAATTTACTTCCTAACCTCAAAATTGCCCACCCTGTATAATAAAAGAGATAATAAGTCACTTTTAGAAAAAGAAGTTACTCAAGCAGTGTATTCTAGTTCGCACTATTATTATCACGAGCTCCACATAAGTATACTTGCATTACTTACTGCATTTTAAGTCATTGTATTCTTTAAGTCCTTTAAAATCCTCTAATTACTTAAAGCCTCTTCACATCATTTATTACAAATTAAAGCCGTCTAGTCTATGCCGTAAATATTTAAGAACATTTTTGTTTTTCAAAAGCTTTTGAAAACTTTTTTACACAAAATTTTTTAATTGGTTTTCCATTAAAAGCCTTCTAAATGAATGATTATGACACTTTATGTGCTGCGTCAGTCAGTCAAGGTTTTTCGCAAAATTTGGAAAATTTGAAAAAATAAAAAAATACAAAAAACAATTAATGTTTTAGGTATTTGTTTGTCTTGTTGTTGTTATACTATCTTTTCACAGCATAATATTTCTAAGAATATACGAGGTTGGATTGATATTGAAGCTACCTAAGTAGGAAAAAACATTTTTTTTTTTTCAAAAGCCACTCATTTCTCAACATAGTCTCCTTTTAGCCCAATACACTTAGTAAGACGATTTTCCAACTTTTTTATACCATCTGAAGAATACGATTTTGGAAACTTCTCAAAATATAGTTTCGGTAATCACTTCTTCTTTTGAGATGAATCTTTTTCCTTCGAGCCATTTTTTCAAGTTTGGAAACAGGAAAAATCACTTGGGGCTAAATCTGGACTATAAGGTGGATCATCAACCAATTCGAAGTAGATTTCTTGTAGTTTTAGCATCGTATCTAATAATGTGTGTACCGGTGCGTTGTCTTGAAGAAAGAGCACTCTCTTCTTGTGTAAATGTAATCGTTTTTCCTGATTACATCAACCAATTGATCCAATAATGCACGATATTACTCTCCTGTGATTGTGGATCCCTTTTCAAGATAATCGATGAGCAATATTCCGTGTGCATCCCAAAATACAATGCCTATAACCTTGCCAACCGATTTCGCTGTCTTCGCCTTCTTCGGAGCATTGATTTGTCGTTTCGGGTGTGTAGTGGTGGACCCACGTTTCATCAGCAGTTATTAATCTACGCCAAAAATCAGCAGGATTATGCTTTATCATGTCCAAACACCGCTGTGAAGTGTTTTTGTTCAACACTGAGCAAACGCGGCACCCATCTTGCCGATAGCTTTTTCATATGCAAATGTTCATGCAAAATGTTGAACACACGTTCATATGATATGTTTACCATTTCAGCAATCTGACGGATTTTGACCCGGCGATCATTCACAACGATATCGAGGATTTTCTTGACATTTTCTTCAGTAACCACCTCTTTTGGCCTCCTGTTGATGGTATTGTTGCAGTGCTTGTTCGGCCCCGTTTAAATTCAGCAATCCAATATTTTTGCCATATAATCTGACGGAGCAGATTCGCCGTAATGTTTATCAAGCTTTCCTTTTGTCTCTTTCGCCGTTTTGCTTTTCAAATAATAGTGTTTAATCACTACACGAAATTTCGTTTTTCCATTTCCCGAGATTATTTCAAACGACTACAACAAATAAACTAATCGATGAACTTGGCTAAAATTTTAACAGCTGACGTTTGACAGATCGTAATTTCTAAGAAAGAAAAAGTTTTTGTGTTTGTGCTGCCATCTAGCGCTAGGTAGCTTCAATGTCAATCCGCCCTCGTACAATTGCTATTGTTGCCGTTACTGTTGTAATGTTTGTGTTGCCTTTTGTTTATTATTTATTAATGCCAGATGTCACAAACAAACAAATTTTGACTAAAATTCAAGGAAACGATAAATGAAAATGGAAAAGAATTTGCCACATTATTAATTAATTTTATTGTATTGCTGTTGTTTTAATTGTCAAAATTTATAAATTTCCCTGCTAAACATGTATTTTTTTTTTTTGAAGCAAAATTGTATCAAAAGAAGTGAAATTGTTCTCCCTTGTTGTCTGCATAGAATGGCAACTGTAGACGTGTTTCTGTAGGCATTTTACGCTCAACTTAATAACCAATATAAACTTTATAAATAACTTATTTTCTTTTATAATCATTATTACTTAATTATTATTAAATGAAGAAATAAATATCCGTACTTTACTCGATAAGTATTTGACACAGCAGTTGATAAAGGAAAACCATTTTTTGTTATTTCTTTTCAAAAATTAAAATTGAAATTGAAATTGCTAACAAAAGCATAAGACATTCTAAGGCGGCTTCGTGGTATTATACATGGTATGTGTTCTGAAGCCAGAGAAAACCCAATAGTATTTATGGTTTTATTTGCTATATCAAGCGCACTAATTAAGAGTGCCAACATCCTAACCATCCTAGTGCTAAGGGAGTTGTCAATTCGAATCCTTTTGTGTTTATAAAGTTATTTTAGACCATTCGATTTAACGTAGACAAATCGAAGATTCGTGTTTGTACAAGATTCAACAACATTCGAAACACATGATGAAATACTATAAAAAGATGGCGCTTTGCGGTTACTTAGTTAGCTATCGTTTGGCTGTCAATAAGTAAAGTCGCATTCAGGCGTAAATAGAAAGTGTTGTATAAAAGTTATAGTGGAATAAATAGAATTGTAACAACAACAAAGTGATTTAATTTTATTTTAATGCACTTTAAACGAACTCAAACGTTTTAAAAAAGTTAAAACGTAACAGTATTTTAAAACTATTAACTTTTTGTGTTTGAATAAGTTTATAATAAGTATGCTTATAAAAAATTATAGGAAATCTCTTATAATAAGCTTATACTACAATTTATTTACATTTGAGTTATGAAATGGTCTGTTAGGTAGTTATTTATAGACAACAAATAATAAAAAAAACTATTTCATACTTCAGTAAAGTTATTATTGTTTGAATATATCAAACTAGCAGACCGGAACTAACGTTGTTTTGTCTTCGAATTTTATTTTCACTGTAAGTCTGGTTTGCATGGAAAGCCATGGCTGATTGATATTTAGACGAAGAATGAAAGGTGCACTAAATCGACATAGCAATTATTGTTCAAATGGATTTATATATTTTTGATAGCTGGGCCCGATCCGCATTGCTGGCCCCAAATGTTTCTTTTATGTTGAACTGCCTCTCGAAGAAAATCAAATCAGTGTTTTTAGTTATTAATTATTAAGGCTGCCCTTTATTGTCTTACCTGTTGCTTATTTACTTTTTTCAATAGCTTTCAATAATACAATTAATTTACTTTCACTAACACTTTGGGTTAATTTATTAAAATGTATGTAATATTTAATTGAAATAAATTAATCTCAATTCTTATTTAGCTCTTATTTTCGTTTGACACCCATGAACTTTTCACGAAAAGAGGTTATGTATGAGTCGGTGTCGGGATACTTAACGCCGATCAAGCACCTAACGCCTTCAGGAAAACATAAAATAGACTTATTGCGCAAATAGAGTTTAAAAAAGAGTGATAGATATTTATTTACTTTTTGTTTTAATATATTTTTTTCACAAAAAGATGTTAGGCTTCAGTCGGTATCAGGCTAATTAACGCCACTGCACGCTGATTAACGAACCAAAGCCTTCACAGCATAGTGCAGTAGTTTTTGAATTAAGGTGTAAAATCACAAAGAATCTAAATATTTCGCTATCTGTAGGACGAACTTTAAACTACACAGAAACACTCCGCACGCCCCATAGAGCATGTATATAGAGTTGTGCCGAAATCGGTGCAGTAGTTCTTGAGTTACGGTGCAAAAATACAAAAAAACTATATATTGCGCCATCCGTCGGACGAATTCAAACTACACAGAAACACTCCTCACGCCCCATAGAGCATGTATATACAGTTTGGTCGAAATCGGTCTATTAGTTCTTGAGTTACGGTGCAAAAATACAAAAAAAACTACATATTGCGTCATCTGTCGGACGAACTTTAAACTACACAGAAACACTCCTCACGCCCCATAGAGCATGTATATACAGTTTGGTCGAAATCGGTGCATTAGTTCTTGAGTTACGGTGCAAAAATACAACAAAACTATATATTGCGTCATCTGTCGGACGAACTTTAAACTACACAGAAACACTCCTCACGCCCCATAGAGCATGTATATACAGTTTAGTCGAAATCGGTGCATTAGTTCTTGAGTTACGGTGCAAAAATACAAAAAAACTATATATTGCGTCATCTGTCGGACGAACTTTAAACTACACAGAAACACTCCTCACGCCCCATAGAGCATGTATATACAGTTTGGTCGAAATCGGTGCATTAGTTCTTGAGTTACGGTGCAAAAATACAAAAAAACTATACATTGCGCCATCTGTCGGACGAACTTTAAACTACACAGAAACACTCCTCACGCTCCATAGAGCATGCATATTAAGTTTGGTTAAAATCGGTCCAGTAGTTTTTGAGCTTAGCGATCACGAAGATATACGTCGTTTTTATATAAAGGGTCTACCATCCAACGTTTTTTTTTTCAATTAGTGCTTATTTCGTGAATGGTAACATTTAGCTCATGTCTGATTTGACAGATAATTAGTTTTATTCTTCCGCTGACCGAATATGGTTGTGTATACGCTTGAACTTCGCTTCGCTAAGTGGGACTGCGATCAACTTACAGAAGATGCCGATTTTGCCAAAAAAAAGTCATCTTTTCAGATGAAGCTCATTTTGATCTTGGCGGGTATGTAAACAAGCAAAATTTTCGCATTTGGGGCACAGAAAAAGCGCACGCATGCATTGAAAAGCCAATACACCCAAGACGAGTCACTGTTTGGTGCTGATTTTGGCCAGGAGTGGCCGTTACAGTCAATGGCGATCGTTATCGTGCCATGTTGAGCGAATTTTTGTTCACAAAAATTGAAGAGGAGGTTATTAGCAACATTTGGTTTCAACAGGACAGCACTACGTGCCATACAGTCGAAGCTGCACTCCATGTTTTGCGCCCTGTTTTTGAAGATCGCATTATCAGCCTCAGAGCCGATATCGTTTGGCCACCTCGGGGCTGCCATTTGACACCGTTGAACTATTATATGTGGGGTGCCGTCAAAGATAAGTGTTACGCCAATAAGCCAGAGACAATGGACGCTTTAAAGGACAATATTCGTGAAGCCATTGGTGAAATACAGCTGCACACAATCGATAATGTGCTTAAAAATTGGACCGATCGTGTAGGCTACTGCATGGCCAGCAGAGGCAGCCATTTGAATGAAATTATTTTCCATTGTTAACCGGAAAGATTGTACTTTCAAATAAAAAAAGAAATTTGAGAAAATATTCAGTAGTTTATCATTATTATTTGGCGGACCCTTTATACAGAAATGACCCGAAAACCGTTAACGTCAGTAAATGTGAACACCCTGTGGAAGTTAAATATCTTGGTAATCAATATAAGCCATCATTAAAAATAAAAAAATAAAATTTTGCATGTGTGGAGAACGGTAACAGTTAAAGCTTTCTTTACCAATACACCCAGCAAAGCGGGAGGGATTACTCCAGTTGTATATATAAATATAAGTCATTTTCTATAAGTACTTAAGTGAGTCTTTATTTAGAGATTCAGTAATACTCTGTTCTATATACTAATACGTACTATTTGCAAAATAAAATCTCATTTACATAAAAATCAGGCAAAATACAAAGAGAAAACTTACATATTCAAATTTCGGTATTGTCATGCTAAACATAAATTATATCTCTGCCATTCAAATTCAAATGAAATGAAAATGAAAATGAACAGAAAAAAGTGAATATTAAAGAACAAAAACAGTCAATGAAAAATATATGCTTTGGAATATGTATTTACAGTAGTTCCAAGCGAAACTCGTACAATTCAGATTAATTTTTAACATCAAACATTCTCTTCCACCGCTCTTCACGAGGTTCCACCTCTATTTTTAACTACGAGGATGCTCGTTGCGCTGAGCTCAAGGATTTCTTTGGGCATTTTAATTGAAAACTTTGTTTCCTTGACTCAAACGTCGATGACATGGCAGAAATGGTGGTGAATATAAAAAGGGATGGATATTTTTATCCCATCTAAAAAGCTTTCGATTAAACCTAGAAACGAACCTTCTAAATTGACAGTCAGATCCAGAGAGGAAGCATTCAGGAATTGGCGAAATAACAAAGGTGCCCATACTGATTTGCTTGGCAAACAGGCGAGATCTTCATGTGCCGCAGTACTTAGACGCGAAAAGGCTTTATACGAGCAGCGACTTCGTGCTAAAGTTCTTACTTTTCCGCGGGGATGTAAAAACTTTTGGTCATTCGTTAAAAGGCTAAGGAACAACGCTAGTTCGGTTCCTGCTCTTAATACTACACATTGACGAACCCGATTGAAAAGGCAAACCTTTTGGCCGAAATGTTTGCAATTAATTCTCACTTGCCGGAGAGCGTTCAACCACTGCCCGAACTTGAAAGAGTATCAGTTACTATGCCTAGTATAGCCTCTCGAGCCCGTGCTGTAAAAAGAGTCCTTGCAAATCTCAACGTTAACAAGTCTTCTGGGCCGGATGGCATACCAGCACTGGTCCTGAAGCAGTGCTCTGCGACGCTCACGTGTCCATTAGCTCACTTTTTCAGTGCATCATATCGCGCCGGTATTTTTTCATCTCGCTGGAAGGTTGCTAATGTAACGCCTGCGAGCTACCGTCCAATAGCAGTTTGTTCCGCACTCTCCAAGGTTATGGAGAGTATGATTAATCACTAGCTTGTGGGATATCTGGAATCCAACGATTTAATTAGCGATCGTCAGTACGGTTTCCGAAAGGGCCGTTCTACTGATGACCTGCTGGCGTTGCTCTCGGAGAAGTGGAACAAGTCCTTTCATGGTTTTCTCGCCAAAAGGAGAGTGTGTCACACATATTGATCCTTCTCGCCCCATTCTCCAAAAGGCTCGGCCTACGATCAAAAGAATATGAATAACAAATGTTGCTGTCATCTGCAAAAGAGCAGATAGGATTAGAAGTGGGAAAAAGAAAGTCATTAAGAAATATTAGAAATAGAATTGGAGAAAGAACACAGCCTTGCGATACCTCTGAATTTATCCTAAACTCGTCGGATGAAAGCCCGTCTATAACCACTCTTATAGTGCGATTTCTGAGAAAGCTCGATGTGAATTGAGAGAAGTGACTACCGACACCAAAAGCAATAAGTTTAAATCTGTCAAACGCCTTAGAAATATCCAGGGCCACAACCTCACTCTCAACAAATACATGAATGGACCTGTTCCACCCTTCAGAGAGTAACGCCAGCAGGTCACCAGTAGAGCAACCTTTACGGAAACCATATTGGAGATCGCTCAGCAAATTGTTGGACTCTAAATTTTTCACAAGGTGATAATTAATCATACTCATTTTTACTTTAAGACATATTATATAAAGAAATATATTTTGATAGGTGTACAAATTTCGCTTGGAGCTACTGTATATATCAACAGTGGTAAGAAGGACTTGGTCAATACATATAATTTTATATTGCCTTGTAAACATGCAAACACATTCGTTCATAAAAATATTTTGTCCGTTCAAAACCATAAAAATTCCTATACTTATATGGATGATATTCACATGGTTGAAATTCCTTTAGAGGAATAAACTATAATATAAGGAAACAATACCAACTATTCCTTGTCCTACATTACATACTTTACATTCGATACAGTATTTATACAGATCCATTAAATTAAATTCAATGAAATTTTTTAGATCTGAACACAGAAAAGCCATTCTTAGCAGGATTAATAACTAAATCTTGCAGTAAAATTATAACAAAATTAGACCAACAGTGTCGGACAAAACATATTGAACTAAACGGAAATTTTGACTAAGCATTACAAAAATATCAAATTAAATATGTCAGGCTGTGGAGCTAAGATTTAGCGGGAATATCAACAACAGGTGTACCAACTTAACAAAAAAAAAGAAACAAACTCAAATCGGAACGATGGGACCGCCACCAGTGGGTTGTTCCGGAAACTTTTTAATCAAGGTAGTATTTAGGAATAAATACAAATTTAAGTCTATACGGTATTTAAGTTTTAAATTTGTCTTGTTTTCTTTTTTTGTATCCAAAATTACTGTTAAATTAATGGCGATGAAAAAATAACAACGATAATAACCACCAATTAGCAAAGATCTTCACCACTACGCAAAATCATATAGAGGAAGCTACAGTGGATTATTAATCATCATCTACTTTGTTTGAAAATTTAAATTGATTAAAGAAACTGAAACAAAGCAATGGATGTTTTGTGGAAAGCCAATATACTCCCTAGAGAAAAATAAAATTAAAAAAATAGCCACCTAAGCAAGTAAGTAATAAATAATCGATATAATAGGTGGTAACTTGGTGTAGTGGTTAAAGTGCTTGCATGCAACACGATCAGCTTAGTTTCAACTCTCAGTGGTGACAAGAAAAGTTGAGCCATTCAGGAGCCCCCTTCCGTCTCCCTCCGGAGGGATATAAAACTATAACATACGAGGATCTTTCATACGCAAGCACCTGAAATGAAAAACGAAAAATATGCGCACTGCAACCAAATGCTTGGTTAGCTTAGTTACTACGGCAGACAGACAGAGAGACTTGTTCTTACATTTTGAATGCAACAGGTTCACCGACGAACGTAGAGGAGTTTTTTTTTGGCTGTAGACCAGCAATTAAAAATTTCATTGGCGAATGTGCTCATCGCGTGTCAAGTAGAATGCCGGCAAATTGTTTGGCGGACGAGTTGTGTGCAGACTCGGCATAATCGAGAGGGCACGCAACAACACGTCGAACGGACGTTGCAACGGAAACAATTGAATTGTAAGGAATGCGATGTTTTGAGTTTAGTGCTCTGGAAGGCCTCTTGATGTAATACTAAGTCGGTTGTTCTGGGAGGATCCATCGTCGGACACCGAAGTAATGTTAGTGGGTGAACTGTCAACTGCTCGATAAATAAAGACAGACATGCTCTTTTCGATTATGATAAAAACATTAAGCCGATCGTTATAATTAAAACATTGTTTTCGACTATTACTTTAAGGCGTTATATACACAGACTTTAACCAAACATATCTGAACAACCCGCAATGGTGTAGGGCATTAAAAAAAAACGTAACATTATTCGGCCTTAATGTTACGTAACAATATACAAGTAATTTATGATCTTATGAAACTGTTAGTAAAACACAAATATTTGCGAAATAAAAACTACACAAATACAAATATAAACTCACTCACATTAATACATAAATACCTATACATAGACACACACACACACACATAGACATGCTTATAGATGTTTTATTTGTTTCTCTATTTTTGGGGGGAATAAATGAATGAATGGAATATATCGGGTCCGCCATCTAACGTTTTTTTTTCAACTAGAGCTTATTTCGTGAATGGTAACACTTAGCTCATGTCTGATTTGACAGATAATTAGTTTTATCCCTCCACTGAACGAATATTGTTGTGTATATGCTTGAACAACGCTGGGAAATATTGCAACATTACTTTGAAAATCATTATAATGCTGCAGAATTTGTGCGATGTCTTCAAATGAAACTCATTTTGATCTTGGCGGGTATGTAAACAACCAATTTGTCGCATTTGGGGCTCAAAAAACCCGCACGCATACTTTGAAAAGCCGATACACCCAAGACGAGTCACAGCTTGGTGCGGATTTTGGTTCAGAGGCATAATTGGGCCTTTTTTCTTCTAAAATGAGCAAGGAGTAGCCGTTACAGTTAATGGCGATCTTTATCGGCCCATGTTCAACGAATTTTTGTTCAGAAAAATTGAAAAGGAGGATATAAGCAACATTTGGTTTCAACAGGATGGCGCTACGTACCACACAACCGAAGCTACATTTAATGTTTTGCGCCCTGTTTTTGAAAATCACATTATCAGCCGCAGAGCTGATGTCGTTTGGCCACCTCTGAGCTGCGATTTGACACCGTTGGACTATTATTTGTGGGGTGCCGTCAAAGATAAGTGTTACGCCAACAAGCCAGAGACAATTGAGGCTTTAAAGCACAATATTCGTGAAGAAAATTGGACCGATCGTATAGGCTACTGCATAGCCAGCCGAGGCAGCCATTTGAATGAAATTATTTTCCATTGTTAACCGGAAGTGTTGTACTTTAAAATAAAAAAAGAAATTTGGGAAAATATTCAGTAGTTTTTCATAGCATTTAAAAAAAAATTATTTGGCGGACCCTTTATAAATGGCCATTAAAAAAGGAGAGCAAAACCTGGAAGACTATGATGCCGATACGTTGTATTTGGGAAATTTCATGTTTTGTAATTTTTTGTACCATTTCATTTCTCTGTATGTGTGTGTGTTTCTGAACATGATTTATTTGGCGCTTTCTGGAATTAAAATTTCTCAAACTAAAATTACTGGCGACAGTAGTCCGGGGCATAATATTGTCTACTATACCGATAGAATAAGATCAGTGGATAGATTTAATGTCTATATAACTGTCTCTGATGAAGCAGCATTTTTATCGTTGACATATTAGCCACTGAGTCTATCATGATTTACTGGTTAAAGCAACAGATAGAAGTATTGAAAAGTGGCAGAATAGACGGTCAAGCACAAAGAAAAGGAGATGCACACACACCATTATTCCTTATTTGTGAAAATAAACGCAGCCATGGTGATATGGATTTTTATCTATCTCATCTCATTTCTCAATAATTGCATCGTTTTGGAGTTTTAAGCTCCCTGTACTACCCACATTGTGAACTGTGTTTTTTGAGTGCCGGATACATTGGGTTTTTAAAAAAAATGGAGTAGGGAGTGTAATAAATTTGACGATGAAACTCACAGGCAATGTGGAACAAGGTTTCCACGTATTTATGTGGTATTTGTTCTTGGAGTATTTTGTATTGACAGGCACAGTCAATGTGGAACAAGGTTTCCACGTATTTATGTGGTATTTGTTCTGGGAGTATTTTGTATTGACAGGCACAGGCAATGTGGAACAAGGTTGCCACGTATCTATGTGGTATTTGTTCTTGGAATATTTTGTATTGATTCCCAAACTGGTAAAGGTACTTAGCTTGGTAGACAAAGGCTGAGGAAACAACCACCATTAGCAAATTAGGCAGAATACAGAAAGTCGCCTGCCAGCAAGAAGGTATCCAACAGTCACCTTGTCGGCCTTGATTGGTTTGGCTTCGCTTCATATCTATGTGATGAGGATGGCGGCATGTTCGGCGGCACAGGTTCTTGCTAAGGGATCCCAAAATGCGTCGGGAAGTTCCCCTTTCTACGCAGGGTGGTCGGAAAACCATCTTCGCTCCTGAATGTTATGCCTTTAGGTCTGTGCTTTGGCAGGAGATTCAGGAATGAATTCTTGGACCGGGTTTGTTGGTCTAATGGGGCCTTAGTTCGCAGTTTAATCTAAACTGGTATATTAATGGCTGCAAGATGAATGACTGTATCGGTGCTGGTGTTCGTAAACCGAGACTTGTCGATCTCACTGGAAAAATCGCTGTGTATCTTCTAGGCTGAGATCATGGCCATTACTGTATGTGCGGGGATCAACCTGTAGACAGTGAGATGAAGGGTAAAACCATTAATATATTCTTTGACAGCCAAGATACCTTAAAGTCACTTGGCTCGTATTGAATGATATCTAGACTGGTCAAATATTGCTACTATACGTTGCAAAAGCTTTCGCTTGCAAACAAAGTCCAGTTGTTTTGGGTACCTGGACACTGTGGTATAGATGGTAATAAAATAGCTGATGTTTTGGCTGGAAAAGTTTCCATGACGTCCTTTGTCGGTCCGGAACCTTGCTGCGCTGTACCGCTTAGTACCACCTACAATCTACTTAAGGATTGGGAAATTGCCAGATACCTGGAAAACTGGAATGCTTAAAGGCGATCAGTCCGCTCTGAGCTTCTCAAATATGGCAAACCAAACTTAAAACTTCTGACGAAGTGTCTTATGGGCCACGAGCGCATTTGAAGAGGATGGTGATCACAGATGTTTAGTTAGACATATGGTCTCACTGGTCGATTAAATCCTGCATTACGTTTTCATATCTGCTGATGTTCATTAGGAATTCAGCAGATCTGCTAAACAAAATAAAGACTAGAAGCGTCACAATAGGTCCAAGATTATGAGGTATTTTAACAGGTTAAAGTCCTGTACGACATCTTCAGATAACTTCACATCGATATATTGAATAGGTAGCTATCCGCTGTAGAGCCCTTTTGGATTCAAATAATCTCTCACGTTATACAGGATAGGAAAATTTGAGGTTAGAAAGTAAATTGGCTGTCAAATGATGAAATGTCAAGAACTGTTTTTAAGCCAATTAACTTCCAAACTTAAAATTGACCCACCCTTTATTACTGCTTATCAGCCATCATATCTTTCTCACTTAGAGTCTTACTTGCAAAAGCATGAATTGTATCTAAATCACTCGTTGTCATAAAATCTTACTCCAAGTCCTGAGCAACGACAAAAATGATACATATTTCGTTGACGCTTCTTACACCCCATTAGAATTTTACACAGAACAGAAGCTAATTGTTACGGTCGTTCCTCAGAACGAGTCTAAGGAGCATAGAATTGTATCATTTTAATTCTATTATACTCTATCCCATGCAAGATATCTCAATGCATTCCTGATTAGATTTTTGTATAAGCTTCGTATCGATTTACCGTTTCCAGGTGTGTAAAGAACACTCTCTACTTCTACTGCCCTGAGGATTTATTTTCCTTAACTTGTTTTGCAACCATATATCTATCAACGTTGTCCTGACGTTCAAGTTGAATAGGCTTATTTTTATTCCTCGTTATTATGAACGATTTCCAGGCAGGATACAGAAGGCCAAACGGTTGATTGACAATTAATTTCAATAATTATACCTGACGACAGACTATTATACCACAAAACTTCAAAAGTTAAGTGCCTTTTGTGCTACTCAATTTGTTGTCGTGCATATTTTAAGAAATAAAATAAATTAACATTATCAGTTTCGCTTTTTAGTTCTGGTATGGGTGGTCAAACAATGAAAATTGAATCAAAAACTACTGGACAGGAAAAACTACCACAAGAAAACAAACCAAAACCATGTAGGAAATATGTGAAAAAATAAGAAATAAAAACGTAATAGAAGGAGAAGAACGAATAGAATACATATCGATGGAAAAAAGAACAACAAAAAACGCAAATAACCTTCATGCCACAAAGGGAAAATGTCAATAAAACGATATATGGCAGATATAAAAGCCCCCATCGAACATGAACTTGTGGAAGAATAAATGTGAGTTTTTTTTGTGGAGGCACAATATTTTGTAAAAGAGAACATAAAACATTTGCTTAAACGGATACGCTTCCACAAAACAAACACACACGTACGAGCCTATGTAAACACCTACGTGTAAACATTTGTGAATCTCCTCTCTCTTTATTACATTTTTAAACTTTTTCATGCATTGGTTGGTGCCTGTCTCATCCACAAACAAATAAGTCTTTCACTTCGTACTGGCGTGTGGGTGCGTGTTTGTGTTTATTTATACAATTACAGTTACAATTGTACACAAATTGGTTTTTGTGTCTGGTTTTGTTATCAATGCAGCCGTAAACGGTCAGAATTTAAACATTGATTCACCATTATTTTTCTTGAGTAAGAGTCAGTGTATAAGAAATAAAAGAAAGAGAGAGCGAAAAAGAGAGTGTGAGAGGGTATTTGCTGGTGTTGCTGACAGTTCTAAAAATATTTATTGTAAAAAAAACATAGCATTGAATGTTATCATTTGCATTTTACTATTCACCATTCATGAGACGCTTGTGCAACAGCGAAGTGGCATTTATTCATTCATGTCATTGAACTCTATTTTAACACATTCTAAGCAGCCGTGCCAAAAAAAATTTCTTAGAATAAATAATAAACCATTATCTCTTTGAGTAGTGAAAGGTGTAGTTATTATATATTGTTACGTTTCCACCTTTTGAAAAACGTGTTTTTATGAGTTCGTAGATTGTAGTTAAAATAAAATATATTTTGTG
The DNA here is from genome assembly GCA_023159175.1 of Wohlfahrtia magnifica. Lineage (NCBI taxonomy): Eukaryota > Metazoa > Arthropoda > Insecta > Diptera > Sarcophagidae > Wohlfahrtia > Wohlfahrtia magnifica. Next base: position 356,931 of record JAKWBJ010000045.1, read on the forward strand.
TTTGGTTTTTAATTAAAATCTTTTATTCAACACAGTTTTGTGCACCACTGCTTGTAACCTTTTTACAGGCAATAACAATTTTCTATTCTTAATTATTCCGTTTGTTTTCAATCTTGTAAGCAACAGCAATTACTCGACAGATCTTTCTACTTAAAGATTCCAACCCGATCGTATTTATATCTTAGGTTCGTTCACAACCTTTTCAACCAAAGGTTATGCACACTTCTGAGTTAGTTCCAACTAAACTGGATTTTTACTTCACGATTGACTTTACGAGTTTACCCCTTATAAACTCTCTTCACACAAACTGCACTCGCTGGGTTTACTTTACTTTAACTGCACTCGCTGAGTTTACGACACCTAAACTGATTGCTGTTCGCATCGATGTGCTTTTTATATGGCTGAGTAAACAACACATCGAAAGCTCTCGAACCTCTCGATATTTTAAGTAGATTCCATTTCTTTTTTTTAATTTCTTTTTAGTTCTTTTGTAGCCATGCGTATGTGAACAACTACCTCCTTCAGCTCTTAGTATTTGTTGTTGCTTGTTTATTGTCTGTTACTTGTTTTCTTTGCTGCTTAATTATTGTTGTCGCCATGTTATTTTTATTTACTTTACCTCTGCTAATGTTTGTTGTTGTAGATTGGTTATTTGTAAACAGCACGTATAGTTAGTTGTTCCTGCAGCTTTTGTTTATTTATTTTAGCGAAGTAATAAAAGCAGAGGTTGCCAATCTTACTTTCGTAACAATATTGTTACGTTTTAACCTTTTAAAGCGCTTGAAATCTTTTAAATTGTGTAAAATTTAATTATGCAGCGAATTTGTTCTATTCTACAGTTCTTTCTTTATTTGTACACTTTTTACACAATTACACTTTTATCTTAATACAGCAACTTATTTATCTTGCACTTAATATTTGTTTAATATACCAATTTACTCAATACACGACTCTTTGCAACTATACGCTATGACTGCCAAACGATAACTATATTCACCAAACGCAATGCCCCACCTTTTATAGCAATTCATTATCATTATCGAATATTCTTGTAGTTGCTACAAATTTCTATTTGTTTACGTTAAATTCAAAAGATGTAAAATTATAATACACAAAATGTATCGGACTGGCAACACCATTAAATTAAATGTGCCAGTTGTAGCATTCTCACCATATTTTTATTTTCGTAACAATATTAAATAAAATATTGAATTATATTTGTTTCCTTTAATTTATTAAATTATTTTTAAAAAATTATTAAAATTCTTCATCTTTGCTTTTTTTGCATTACTAAGAAGAACCCCACATTCACACAATATGTGTTTCGCTATCTCTGAGGTCAGTAAACACAGTCTACAAACATCCACATCTGTAACCGACATCCTCTTCAGATGCGCTCTTAGTCTGCAATAGCCTGTAGGATACTCCATTAAAAGTTTCAAGTATAGCCTGTCATAATTGAGAATCTCAGAGCGACGCCCAAATTGTGGTATGATCTCTGTTTTAGAGTGGCGAAGTCTCCTTTGAACTTTCCATTGTTCCTAGCATCTGGCAATTTCCCAATTCTTAACAAGATTGAAGATGGTAGTAAGTGATACTGCATAGCAAGATTTCGGTCAGATATAGGACGTCAAAATACCTTTTCTGGCCAATAGATTTGCCATTTCATTATCATCTGTCCCACAGTGTTCAGGTACCGAAAACAACTGAACCTAATTTCCAAACTTAAGCTTTTCCAACGTATCGTATTTGACCAGTCAAGACCTCATACGATTCGAGCCAAGTGTCTTTAAGGTTGCTTCACTATCAGAGAATGTATTAATGATCTCAAACTACATCGCGTGCTGTCAGCCTGGAAGACACTTAACGATATTCCCAGGGTGATCGATAAGTCTCGGTTGGGTCCATGAACGCCAGCACCGACATATTTATTTATTATGGAGCCATCGGTATACCAGCTTAGATCAAACTCGCTTCGAACTAAGGCCACATTAGAGAAACAATCCCGGTCCGTGAATTCAATCCTGAATCTCCTGCCAAAGCACAGATCCAAAGTAATAACATCCAGGACCGAAGATGGTTCTTCAACCACCCTGCGTAGAATGTGATACTTCCCGACATATTTCGATATCCCTTGGTGAAAAACTTTGCCACCAAACATTCCGCACCTTCGTTATATAGATATGAAGCTGTGTCAAGCCAACCAAAGCCTCCAAGGTCCAAGGTCGCTGTTAGACAGGTTTCTCATTGTCCCAGTTATACCGAGGCAAATGAGTCTCTATACTCTGCCTAATTTGTTCATGGTGATACCATTTTATTGCTGATGATTGCTGGTACTGGCATTAAAATTGGTCAAGTCGTTTTCAAGTTATGATAAAAAATATTGCATAACTACTATATTTTGAATAAAACATTTGCCACGCCCGATGGAAGAAAAACCTGAAAAGGCTCTTGACGGCACTTCTGCCACACCGGCGCGAATAACAGCAATGTTTTGCGCAGAACAGAAGAAAACATTTCCAAGAGACCCGATTTGCTGAAATAATAATAATAGCAGTAGTAGTAGTAGTAGTAGTAGTAGTAGTAGTAGTAGTAGTAGTAGTAGCAGTAGTAGTAGTAGTAGTAGTAGTAGTAGTAGTAGTAGTAGTAGTAGTAGTAGTAGTAGTAGTAGTAGTAGTAGTAGTAGTAGTAGCAGTAGTAGTAGTAGTAGTAGTAGTAGTAGCAGTAGTAGTAGTAGTCGTAGTAGTAGTCGTAGTAGTACATATTTACTAATTATGGTCTTACGGCCAATTCCCCTCCATAACTTCAATCTTCATTGTAAATCGCTTTTCTTGCCACTGTAAGTATTTCTGATATATCGGCTATACCCTTTTACAACTGATCATTATAGTAAATCGACTGAATGACCTTTTTCATAGCATCTTTTAAATTTATTCAATATTAGAACTAAATGAGATTTGCATTTCAAAAAATGATCACCAACTTATTTACAAACATGGGACTTTTAAATAATGTTAAACTGAGTAAAAAACAATAGGTGTGTAAAGAATAATTTGACACCAAAAAAAATTCGGTAATATTTGTTTTCGTAGTATTTTTCACTTCATTTGCAATAAACTGAAATATTCTTGGTCATAATCCTTTGAAGGTACTGCATAAATTATCTACAACAACAAAAATATGTATGTGGCAACAAACCTTGACGTTTCATAGCCAATTAAATTTAAAACAACTTATTTATTGTTTTTATATGTGCAAACTCAAACTTGACATACGGTACATCAGCTTTCAACAAAAGCTATCACAGAACTGAATGAAATTTTTGTTTATTTCTTATTCTCTGTTGAATATTTTTGTTTTCGTTCGGATGTATAGATATAGGGACACGATTAAACATCGGCCCTCAGGTGCCGCTTTAGCCACCCTTGATAATTGCAAAATTCTTTCGAATTAACATAGTTTTTGAGTGTCGCAAGTACCATTAAAAAATCAAAAATCAGTGCCCACTCATTCCACTAAATAAATAACGCTTTAGATGACAGACAAACTTGCTTTTTGCGACATAAGCCTTTTTATTAAAAGCAAAGTTTAAAAACGCACTCAATTGTTGCTGTTTTTATCAGTGTTGCCATCTTGTGTGTAATTTTTGATTGTGTGTGTAGCCTTTGTGTAATTTACTTTTTGTGCAACTGTTTTCTTTAATTGCTAGATTTTGGGCTCGTTTTTGAATGTTTTTCAATCGTTACTTCTTAATTTAGTATTTTTGATTTAATTTCCGCTTGTTTCGTTTCCGGCAACTTCGGCTTCAAGCTGTTTTCTCCAGGTATAACACGGTTATTCTCTTCTTTTACTTATTAGTGAGTTCCAATCAAAGGCACTACGTGTGATGTTATCTTAAGGACTTCCCTCTCATTTCATGCTTATGATTTTGCTATCGGTTAAGTCTTGGTTAGCTCGTATTTACAATTCAGCATACGATAATATGTTCGGTGAAGAAAATTCGTATACTTTTTAGTTATTTAACTACCAGAGCATATACTTGATGCGGCACTGATAAAGGGTAGTTTTTACTATTTGTTTCTACAGTGCGAGTTCTTTTGGTGTCAAAAAAGTTCATGACATGTGACAACTCCAAAAATATTCAGTAAGGCTTGCCATTTTACCATAAATAAACTATCAAACGAATAACGCTTGCAAAACAAATCAAACAAAATATCTTTAGCAACTAAGCTCATTTTTGGCTTAATGGATAAGACAACGAACAGAATTTCCGAATTTTGTGTCAGGTGCAGCCAGACATTTATTTGTTTTTACAGTGCGAGTTTTTTTTTGGTGTCAATGACATGTGACAATTCCAAAAATATTCAGTAATAACGAATAACGCTTGCAAAACAAATCAAATAAATTATCTTTAGTGACGAAGCTCATTTTTGGCTCAATGGATAAGACAATGAACAGAATTTCCGAATTTTGTGTCAGGTGCAGCCAGAGGCAGTTCAATAGGTTTTAATGTACCCTGAAAAATCTACTATTTGATGCAGTTTTTTAGCCGGCGACATCATTGAACCGTACTTCTTCAAAAACGGTAAATTGCAGTGTTGAAATTAATGGAGTGCAATGATTACCCACTTTTTTGCACCAAATGGAAGAACTGCACTTGGCTAACATGTGATTTCAACAAAACGGTGCCAATTGCTATACGGCTCGACGAAGGACGAGCTTTTTGTGTGGATATATGAAGTCTCTGGTATACAGGGACAAGTCAGCCACAATTCCAGCCCTAAAACATAACATTACTGCTGACATTAAAACATATACAAAAATTGGATTTTTGTCAGTAATTTTAATGACAGTTGTGTGCAAAGCATAAAGCTGTTAGTGACAACACTGGCTTTTACTTAGTATAGATATTCTCTTTTTATTCTCTTCTATAACCTATTGTTCTAACACCAGTACAATGCCTTGAACTAATAGGAATCATAACTTAAGTGAGCTGGCTACGATATATTTCTATAAATAAGAAAAGTCTTTATACATACAGATTGCAAGTAAGTGTGTTTCATGCATTAACTGAAATCCCAAGAATAACCCAATTTTATACAGACTTTAATAAATAATGAAATAGAAAAGGTCAGCCAATTATATAAAATAAGTTTTTGGGAAATTATTGCACTAACAATAGCTCACAATATTATTATTTATTTCCCATACAATACAATATTATTATAACATAATGGCTAACATAACGCAGGACAATAAAAAACAAATCTAATGGTAGTAGAAAAAGTAGAAAAAGAAATTGAAGACGAACAATTTAACTTGTAAGGCAATAATTCTGTCACAGGCAGAGAAAATGCTACAAAATTCTTATTATTTTTCACAAAAAACGAAATTCGAATAATCGATTGAAAATGAGAGTTTCTCTAGAAAGTCAAGAAAAATTGCTAACAAGAAAAAAAAATTGTTAATTTAGAAATACATTCGTATTAATTTTTTTGAAAAACGAAGCTTGTTTAATAATAAGGTAACTTTGTGAATTTCGATCAATACCCACGTTGTAGAAAAGAATAGGCGTGGAATAGGACGTAACCAGATGACCTGCTTACAGATTATTAGAGCTTCGACTGGCACTCGATCGATTGGAGAACTAATCCGACTTGTGGCTAACAGCCAGCAGTTTGCGCACATGAAACATTATATCTTGTAAATATTGTATTGTATAGGGTCCGCAAATAATTTTTTTTTTTTTTTTGAAAACAGGGCGCAAAACATTGAGTGTAGCTTCAGCTGTGTGGGCACGTAGCGCCGTCTTGTAGCAAATGTTGCTAATATCCTCCTCTTCAATTTCCTGAACAAAAATTCGTTCAACATGTAACGGCCACTTCTTGCTCATTTTCGAATTATGCCTCTGCATCAAAATCCGTACCAAACAGTGACTCGTCTTGGGTGTATCGGCTTTTCAATGTATGCGTGCGACAATTTTGCTTGTTTACGTACCCGCCAAGATCAATATGAGATTCATCTGAAAAGATGATTTTTTGGGCAAAATCGGCATCTTCTGTAAGTCGATCGCAGGCCCACTTAGCGAAGTGAAAAAATCATATACACAACCATATTCGTTCAGCGGAAGGATAAAACTAATTATCTGTCAAATCAGACATGAGCTAAGTGTTGCCATTCACGAAATAAGCACTAGTTGAAAAAAAACGTTAGATGGCGGACCCATTAGTATCTCTATGTATATAAAAATGACGTCTACCTTCGTAATTGCTAAACTTAAAAACTACTGGTCAGATTTTGACCAAACTTTATATACATGCTTTATGGGGCGTGAGGAGTGTTTCTGTTTAGTTTGAAGTTCGTCCGACAGATGGCGCAATATATAGTTTTTTATGTTTTTGCACTGTAACTCAAGAACTACTGCACTATGCTGTGTTTTGTTGAAGGCGTTGGTTCGTTAATCAGCGTGCAGTGGCGTTAATTAGCCTGATACCGACTGAAACCTAACATCTTTTTGTGAAAAAAATATATTAAAACAAAAAGTAAATAAATATCTACCACTCTTTTTTAAACCCTATTTGCGCAATAAGCCTATTTTATGTTTTGCTGAAGGCGTTAGGTGCTTGATCGGGGTGTGGCGGCGTGTAGCGGCGTTAAGTATCCTGACATCGACTCATACATAACCTCTTTTCGTGAAAAGTTCGTGGGTGTCAAATGAAAAACAGAACTTATTAAATTGAAGATTAATTTATTTTAATTAAAGAAAGGGTCCGCCAAATAATTTCTTTTTAATGCCATAAAAAAATCTACTGAATATTTTCTCAAATTTCTTTTTTTATTTAAAAGTATAATCCGTCCAGTTAATAATGGAAAATAATTTCATTCAAATGGCTGCCTCGCCTGGACATGCAGTAGCCTACAGGATCGGTCCAATTTTTAAGCACATTATCGATTGTGTGCAGCTGTATTTCATGAATGGCTTCACGAATATTGTCCTTTCAAGCGTCAATTGTCTCTGGCTTGTTGGCGTAACACTTATCTTTGACGGCACCCCACAAATAATAATCGAACGGTGTCAAATCGCAGCTCCGAGGTAGCCAAACGACATCAGCTTTGCGGCTGATAATGCGATCTTCAAAACAGGGCGCAAAACATGGAGTGTAGCTTCGATTGTGTGGCACATAGCGCCGTCCTGTTGAAACCAAAAGTTGCCTCCTCTTCAATTTTTGTGAACAAAAATTCGTTCAACATGGCCCGATAACGATCGCCATTGACTGTAACGGCCACTTCTTGCTCATTTTCGAAGAAAAATGGCCCAATTATGCCTCTAGACCAAAATCCGCACCAAACAGTAAATCGTCTTGGGTGTATCGGCTTTTCAATGTATGCGTGCGGGTTTTCTGTGCACCAAATGCGACAATTTTGCTCTTTTACATACCCCCCAAGATCAAAGCTTCATCTGAAAAGTTGATTTTTTTGGCAAAACCGGCATCTTCTGTAAGTCGATTGCAGGCCCACTTAGCGAAGTTGTTCAAGCGTATACACAACCATATTTGTTCAGCGGAAGGCTAAAACTAATTATCTGTAAAATCAGACATGAGCTAAGTGTTACCATTTACGAATTAAGCACTAGTTGAAAAAAAAAACGTTAGATGGCGGACCCGATATAATCCAGATATCCATACAAGTAATTAACAGTTATTTGGGAATATATTTTATTTCATGTTTATTTACTTTTATTATTTTCTCATGTATTTTTATTTCAAATGCAACAATAACAAAAAGAAATAAAACGAAAATTCTATTAAACAATTTGCTAATGAATTAACAAGCTGACTGACAAAAGTTTTACTTGTGTTGTTACTTGAGTGTGGAATTTTCATTTCAGCAAAATTGCAAAGTAGCGCATGAAGGGGAGGAGATGTAAATGATGAAAATAATGAAGTAAATAATTGTTAACATAATGACAACAAAGGCATCTTATAATAAGGTAATGAGCAATACAAAAAGGTGTTAAATTGCAATGAACACATGTCAGACATTAAAGGTATTAAATAATTATGACAGGCTGAGTCATTTGGGGGCTTATCACAATGCTTATAATATATGTATATTATTTAAGTATATATGTATTTATATGTCTATATATCATTTAAAAGGTCTGTTACTTTTCTTTTCAAATCCTTTTAGAAAATCTGAATCCGTTAATATTTATCTAAGTCATTAGCTTATAAGTGCATGAAGACACGAAAAACCGGTTTTCTATCCATACCTCAAGATTTTGAGGGTGTTTTGAATATTTCAAGAACAGTTTCTGTTGTACTCGATAGCGGCAATCAGAAGAATAGTATCACTTTTCAAATTGTTTAACTTTGTGCTATTTTGTAGCACCGTGTAATTAATATTAATACCTTTAGAGCTATTACCAGGGCAACCAGAAATATGCCATTGCTTTGAATAATACAAATGATACATGCAATGATACAAAGTCGGATGTAAGATATTTATCCGTTTCATGAATTTTTATGAACTTTGGCATAGATTTGTTGGTGCATATTTTTGCATGTTTTGAGCATAACGGCATTTTTTGGCATATACAAGTTTTAAGAGCATGTTTTTGAAATTTTTTTATTATTTTAGGATCTCTCCTTATATAGCGAAAAGAAAATATTCGTTTTTATTTTTGAACAAGCCATAGCAAATTATCTGTTAATTAAAATTAATTGCGTCATCTAGATCTGAATTAGGTTCCATAACGGTTACAAATTTTTTTTGGAAGAATGCCAACACAAACTATAAAGTACTGTTACGACAATAAGGTTGCGCACCACAGCGTTTATAACATCGCTAAAATAAATAAACAAAAGCTGCAAGAACATGCTGTTTGCAAATAAACAAATCTACAACAACAATCATTAGCAAAGATAAAGTAAGTAAAAATAACACGGCAACAACAATAATAAAGCAGCAAAGCAAAAGAAATACAGACAATAAACAAGCAACAACAAATACTAACAGCTGAAAGAAGTAGATGTTTACATTCGCATGGCTATATAAGAACTAAAAAGAAAATAAAAGAAAGAAATGGAATCTACCTGAAATATCGAGAGGTTTGAGAGCTTTCGATGTATTGCTTACTCAGCTATATAAAGAGTACATCGATGCAAACAGCAATCAGTTTATGTGTCGTAAAATCAACGAGTGCAGTTGAAGTAAAGTTAACTCAAAAATGTGTTATTGGTGTGAAGAGAGTTTATAAGGAGTAAACACGTGAAGCTTGTAGTGAAGTAAAAACCAGTTTAGTTGGAGCTAACTCAGTAAAGAGAGCTAAGTATGGATAACCTCTGGTGGAAAAGGTTGTGATCGAACCTAAGTAATAGCTACGATCGGGTCGGAAGATCTTTAGGAAGAAAGAGCTTTCGAGTAATTGTTGTTGTTTACAAAGTTGTAAACAGACAGAGTAATTAAGAATAAAAATTGTTATTGCCTGTTAAAAGATTACAAGCAGTGGTAAACAAAACTGTGTTGAATAAAAGATTTTTTTTAATTAAAACCACACAACATTTATTTTATTTTAACTACAATCTACGAAGTCATAAAAAGGTAAAAACGTAACAGTACGGTCAGAAATCGTTTAACATTCGTAGTACCGCCTTGCTGAAAAAGTTCCAAGAATTTATTCAGAAAATTAAAAATACAAGTTTATTCATCTCTTAAAAGATTGTAATACAAAACCTAATATTACAACTAAGCTGAAACAGATTATATTAAAATACGAAAAACTAGATGTAGTAAAATATGAAACAAAAGATCTTAACGCATCTTCTTCCAATCAAGTTTTAAAATATAATATTAGGAAATTGTTATCCTTTAAATATGCATCCTTTACATCAGTGGACATTGACATTTTTAATGTATGAAAGATTGCTCAGATGTGGGTGGTAGCAAACTCTACATTTGAAAATTGAATACAAAATTTTGTTTTTACCAAATTAACAAACAAGAAATTCAGCTTTTTTTAGAGCATATTTTTAAATTTTTAGTTCATATGTTCACTACATATTTTATGTGCATAAAACACTTTTTTAAGAGCATTTTTCTGGTTTCCCTGGTTATTATTATGGTTATGTAAACATGGACTCGTATGAGTGTATTCATGTCGTATAAGTTATAATTAATAAATAAATAATACTTATACGCAACCCATTAATAGTCTTTTGTAAGATTTACTTAAAATAAGACTAGACAACAAGGTTTTGGACTGGGGCAACCAAATATCTTTCCTAAGGTAATTTGGTGGGCTGAATTCGAATCGAATAAATAATTTTATTCGTTTTTTTTTACATAAAAAATCATTAGATTATTTAAAAATCAATGAACTCTCAAAAGTGATTGGCGTTATTTGAAAGTCGTTTATATTTTGTTGAGTCCGGCAATCGTCGATCAGCATACTTTTGTACCAAAATTCTTGATAATTTCTTTAAATTTTCATTAAATCTTGGTGACCACGCTCTCCTTGTTCGTCGTTCACCGCACCTAGGTTTTGTGGAAAAAAATCTAAGTGCGAATGAAGAGAATGCTTTTTGAGTGACATTTGTGCACCTAATTCATGATAACTTTTCAATAGTTTTTGTAGTTTTCTCTCTTATTGTTTTCAAGAAAACTGTTCACGCTGCTCTTAAAAGATTTCCAAGCTGCATATTCTTCCGCAAATTTTATTTTTTTCCCGTTAATCCTCCTGGGAGCATATGGCTTCCCCAAAGCATCTCCATCTAACACGGTTTACAGCTTTTGACTCTGCCTCTTCCCATGTTAGGTTGTTCTGTCTCAGTTGTTGGATAATTGTGTGCCTCCAGGTGTAACATTCTAGTGATACTTTCTGGACTTTTTCGGATGGTGTGACCGATCCATCCCCACATTCTTTTCCTTATCTGTTTTAGCATGGGTTCCACATTAGTCATGCTCCAGAGTTCTGTGTTACTTATGGTGTTAGGCCAGAATATTCTGCATATGATTCTGAGGCACTTGTTAATGAAAACCTGGAGTTTCTGTGTAATGTTGTTCGATACAAGCCAGGTTTCACTACCATACAGCAATACTGGTTAAACACATGAGTTGAATATTTTCAGCTTAGTCCGTCTGGATACATGTGAACTTCTCCACACTAACTGCAGTCGTCCAAATGCCGTTCTCGCTTTATTGAGCCTGTTATCTATGTCTGTTTCTGCGCCACCGTTTGTAATCATTGTACTTCCTATCTACATATTCGACTGGCTGACCCAGTAGCATGATGCAGCCTATTCCAAGTTTCTATCTCTATAGATCGTTACTTTTGTCCCAACTGCACGATGGTTTACTGCTACGTCTGGATTCGTTAAGTGTAGGTCCCCAATTTGATCATTCAGCTCAGCTTGAGTCACTAAATGGCATTCATCATCAGCCTTATACAAACTACCATTGTTGATGAACAATGTTTCGGACTCACTGCCCGTTGCACTGAAAATGACTAGTAATGGACCGTTTGGTGGACGTTAAACTGGTTTGGAAACCGATGGACATTTGATTTTTCATATTGAATCCAGCAACTTTTGTTAAACAGAAATAACAATCGGTTTGGTGGTGGTTGACTCTCTCCAAAGTATTGGAATTAAAAAATCGGAATAGATTTTCTTGCCATTTAAGCACTTGTATAAAACTGTTCTGTAACTGTCGCCAAACATTGTCGGTGTCCATGGATTGTCAGCAAAGCAAAAATAGCTTGAATTGTAACACACGATCTCGCTGATATGTTGAAACGCTATTATTATGAAGTTAGATGGTTCCATATACATGGATATCGCCAAATGGCAACTCACGCAATCAGATCGATCACATATGCATGAGTAAAAGATGGAGGAGTTCTTTGGCGGATGTAAGAAATAAAAGAAGAAACATTGGAGTCACAAGACGAAAGCGTCTCCGCCTACAGCAGCTCCAGAATAACACGACCAGGAACGCATTGCCCATGGCAATACGCGAACAGTTACCAATAAACCAACATCACAGCAACAGACAAACAAGTTGCAGAAGAAACACTGGATGTAGTGCTGAAACATAAAAAAACATGGATATCAGACGATACTTGGAACCTGATCTCTCAAAGGAGGGAGCGTAAGTTGCAGCTAAATAATAACAATGTAACGAGGCAGCAATACCAACAGCTGGCGAAACAGGTTAAAAAAGCTGCACGAAGAGACAAGAGAAAGTTCCTAGAAAGTCTAGCTGGAACAGCAGAAGAAGCAGCTGGAAAACTACACCAGACGATAGACTATCTCACAAATAGAAAGTGTAGACGGAACCAAGCAGTTACTGACCGCAGTGGCACAATTGTTTCGAAAAGTGAAGCACAGATTCAAAGATGGAACGAACACAAATGAAGACATAAAAATGTACCATAACAGCCATATGCAAGATACATTGAACATAGAACGTAGCCCTCTCAGTTTAAATGAAATAAAAGAGACAATAACGAAGCTGCAGGCGAAGATGGCTTACAAGCGGAAATCTTACGGGCACACATTATAACTGCAGCTGAATTACAACGGCCTCATATCACATCAGCATGGGAGGAAGAGAGGCTGCCATCAACTTGTTAGAAAGGCATCAATGTGAAACTACCTAAAGGTGGCAACTTGAAAGATTGCGGTAACTGGAGAGGAATTACTCTGCTTAACACCATATACAAGATACCAGCAGTCATAATACAGGGAAGGCTTCAGAGCAAGCTAGAGAACATATAGTGAGGCGAACAGGCAGGCTTCGGGCTAAATAGAAGCTGAGTAGACCAGGCCAACATCCTACGCATCATAATAGAACAGTCTCTAGAATACCTACCTATACCAACTATTCATCGACTTCAAGAAAGCCATCAAAACGACTGCTATATGCAAAGCATTGAAAGAAAGGGAGTTCCCCAGAAAATAATGCGAATAATACGAACACTGTATGAGAATGCAGAACTCTTCTTCTCCACAACGGGAGCATCAGCTAACCATTCCATACTAACGCTGGAGTGAAGCAAGAATGTCCACTCTCACCTCTACTCTTCACCATCGTACTCAATGAGATCATGAGCAAAGCTTGTTCACAAAGGAGATGTATAACAATGAGTCTCTCAAGATAGCTCGAGGACCTGGGTTATGCGGATGATATTTGTCTTCTCTCACACAAGATCTCCAACATGCAGTCAAAATTAATTGACCTGGAAAAACTGGCTGGCAATCTTGGACTTGAGATAAATATCAAAAAAACCAAAGCTATGAGAATTAACAACAATAGTACAGAAAACATCATACTACAGGGCCAGCCAATAGACTATACAGATAGCTTCTGCTATCTTGGAAGTACAATGGCAACAAACGGCGGTACAGAAATAGTTGTTAACAACGCACTCAACAAAGCAAGGTCGGTATTCGGATGATTACAGTCAGTATGGAGAAGCTCATATATACCCTAGCAAACTAAGCGCGGAATATTCAACACATGTCTAAAATCAATTACGGCGGTGAAACCTGGTTTATGTCTAACACCATCACGAAAAAGCTACAGAGGTATTCACCAACAAATGTCTTAGAATCATATGCAAGTTATTCTGGCCTAACACCATAAGCAACATAAATCTATGAAATTTAATAAACGAAGAGCCCATACTGCAGCAGATAAGGCAAAGAAAGTGGCGATGGTTCGCCTACACCTTAAGAAAAAATCATAGTAGTATTACAAGGATGGCACTTGAGTGGAATCCTCAAAGATCAAGGATCACCTGACGACACAATTATCCAAGAGCTAAGGCACAACAATCTTACATAGGAAAAGGCAAAGACAACAGCAGCAAATCGTGTAAGATGGAAATGCTATGTGGAAGCCCTATACTCCCAGGAGTAAAAAAGAAAAAATACAAAAAAATTATAAAGATTTGGAATGAATGTGGGCTTCTGTCAGTATTGACTGTTTTACAGTATTGCCAGCATGCGATAAGAAATTAATAAGACTTGATAGCCCGCATCAGCGCATCCTGATTAGTTAAAAAACATGCTTCTTTTCTGCAGTCAATTTTTTTTTCCAATTTTGCAGACCATAATAATAATTACACATTATTATCTAATATAATAGAACATAATTTGCTTAAAAATTTACATACCAAGTGTGAGAGAACACCAATAGAGAAAAAAGCTCTTGTGGATGTATTTGATTGCAGAAACAAAGAATTCTTGAGATTTCTTGTTATTCTTCTTAATCCTACTGTTGTTATGTACACTGTTTTCATTGTAGTTGTTGATTACAGTTTATTGTTTCCATTTTAAACTCATAAAAACAACAATGTCCTCTTTTCTCTCCCTCTCTCTGACTGTTTTTGTTTGGCATTGTTTTATATTTACCAAGTAGAGTATAAATAAACATGTATTCTTACGTGTAAGCAGTTGCGTATGAGTGCAGAGTTGTGTCCCTCTCAGTGTGAACATCTTTTTAACTGCTGATTGATTTCTTCTTTTATGTCACAAACATTTACACAGTTGTTGGTCATTTAGTAACTATTTAAGTACGGACATACTCTCTCTCTCTCTCTCTCTCTCTCTCTCTCTCTCTCTCTTTCGCTTTATATGTTTTTATTTTGTGTTTGCCTAAGTAAGAGAGTGTTTATGTTCAAATAATAGTACGATAAGAACACATGTTTAGTGAAAAATAATGCCTGTAAACAATGGCACACATACATACATATGTACATACACTGTAACAAATGTTTGTTTACACATGGATAGCCAAAAATAAATTAATTTTTCGTTTATGTGTCTATATCTGTCGTTCTCTGTTTACATTGATAATAAATTTGGGTTTGTGCATTAATTTACAGTTGTGATAAACTATTTAGAAATGAGGGTAGAATTTAAAATCGTAGACCATCGTTTGGCAATAATTTATAAATTTATTTTAAATATATGTACAGAAATATGTATTTATTTATTTATTGACATATTTTTTTATTCGTTTTTAATTTGTAACGTTTTTTCCTAATATGCTTTTCTCTTAAGACCACCAGGGAATGATCCCTACTCATGCAATACATAGTGCTGGCACTAGAAAAATAGGTTGTGCGTAAAAGGATAGAAAGAGTAGTGCGTACAGACGTTTGATTTTTGATTTGAATTGTCTTTATGATGCGTTTTACGATTGCTTGGATAATCAACTTTAAAGAGATGCGTTCTACGATTAGATTGTGATTGTTAGCAATCAATTTCTTTAGTTCGTCCGAATATATGCCTTTATAATGGATGTTTTTTAGAGTCTCATAACTTTGAGCTGGCAACACTGCTATATTTGACAACCGGTTTAATAGCTAATACTTGCTTGTTGTTTAATTTGGTTTGATATTTCATTGTGAATAAACTTACACCAGAGTCAATTCGGCGAATTTTTGGTTGAATGGACATGTAATAAGCAGAAATGCTATTCAGCTTTTGCGAAAACACAATTATATTCACAGAAAATTACTGTTTGGTGCTCTTTATGAGCTGATGGGGTCATTAGTCCATATGTCTTCAACAAGGATGATGGTAAGAATGGTGAACGGTATAGATATATGACTAGACATTTTTTTAGCTGGCACTGATCTTGCTGACACGTGGTTCTAACAAAACAGAACAACATACTGTGTGGCATCAGCGTGCGCTACAATTGATATACTCAAAGAAATTTGTGATAAAAAAGTAAATTCACGTTATAATCCAATTTAATTGGCCAAGATCGTGTGGCTTAAACCAATTGCTTTATTTTCTTTGAGGTCACGTCAATAAACCAGAAGCAATTGAACACCTGGAAATCGACATTCGAAGAGTTATTGGTGAAATACGGCCACATATGCTGCGAAAAGTTTGTGTGAATTGATGTTCTAGATTGTGCCAGCCGTGGCGGTCATATATCCAAAATCATATTAAACATTAATGTTATAAAATATTCTATCCAACAAATCGAGTTTCTTTGTTTTACTATGATTTAAGCTTGTGTAACTATAAAAAAATACCCGATGGTACCGCTAGAACAATGAACAAAACACGTCACATTGTGACAATGCTCTAACGTATTGATGGAGTTGGCTACTCTACTGTCAATAATAAGCACCGTCAGCTGTACGCGTGGACGGGAAGCCCCGATATAAGCTTTAAAGCACCGGCATATTCATGAGAATTCTATTCCATCCTAAGTCGGATATATAGCAGGTCTACACAATATTAAGGAAGACATAAAGTCAGTTGCTTTACGTGAGTACCTGCCCTAGGACTTTACCACTTACGATTAAAATCACCAGTGAATACAAATCCGAAGCCATGTTATTTGGACATGATCTCCACCTTGGTAACGAGGTCACTAAAACACTTGCATGTTTCCTTCGACAGAACATCGTCAAGATCTGCCAATAGTCTCAGATGATACTACACTACTACGTCTGTGTGTCAGAAAACAACTCTGGGTCTTGTGGGCTTTAAAACCTATCCTGTTCGCACTACCTTCCTCAGAGTTTTTAGCCAAGTCGCTT
Source organism: Wohlfahrtia magnifica (assembly GCA_023159175.1). Taxonomy (NCBI): domain Eukaryota; kingdom Metazoa; phylum Arthropoda; class Insecta; order Diptera; family Sarcophagidae; genus Wohlfahrtia; species Wohlfahrtia magnifica. The sequence continues at coordinate 373,501 of JAKWBJ010000045.1, forward strand.
GTAGGTTACATTCATATTCTGCCTTTTCACTCCATTCTCCGAAAGATCTCGGCTTAAGATCAAAAGAACATGAATGACAAATGCTGCTGTCACCGGCAAAAGAGTAGATAGGATTGTAAGTGTGAAGAAGAAAGTCATTAGGAAATGATGCTAAAGTCGTCAGATGATATCCTATCGATGACTATTCTTACAGAGCGTAGTCTAGTAAGCTCGATATAAATCGAGAGAAGTGACTACCGACATCAAAAGCAGTAAGTTTCGACACGAGCGCCTCATACTTAATTCTATCAAATGCCTTGGAAATATCGAGAGCCATAACTGTGCTCTCACCAGAACTATGAATGGATTTGTTCCATCTTTAAAAGAGCACCGCTAGCAGGTCGCCAGTAGAACGGCCCTTACGGAAGCCTTACTGAAAATCGCTTAGTAAATCGTTAGACTCTCTATAACCCACAATGTGGTGATTAATCATTTTTCAGGTCTGGTAGCCTCACTATTTTTAGGGATCAGCGTTACATTAGCAGCCCTTCAACAGAATAGAAAGCTGGTGTCAAAAGGCCTTAATTTCATGCAAAAAAAGGACCGTCTTGAGAACGCAAAAAACATGATTTGCGAGGCTGTTTTATCTGGATCAAGTGGCTAGAAGATAAAAAGTACGATTAGCAGCTATGCGTTTGGTGAAAATTACTATTTATTTGAAGAAAAATTTGAAATTATTTTTACAGAAAATGTTCCATAATTCATTTGAATCAATTTCAATTTTTTCAATTAAATATTCATTCACAATAGTAGTCAATTTGCCAACAGCTGATTGACTATGCACTGTATTGCCATACTAAGAAAATTCACTCGATTTTGTGCATTTTGTGCAAATTTAATATCCATTGATCTAAAGATAATTCACAAGTTAATTTAAATTAAGACTGCTAATGCAAATTAACACTATCTATCTATCTATGCTATAGGCTCTATAGGAGCACGCTTCTTGGAAAAGCTTATCACTATGCAGACCTTGGCAGGTATACTTTCATGTCCCCAAATGGAACGAACAATTGGCTTGGTTGTCCCAGCGCTTGTAGAAAAGTCCTCGTTCTTTATTTATTTTTAATTTTTATTTTATTTATTTTTATTTATTTGCATAACTTTAAAAATCTCTCAAATTAATTACACCACCCGGTAACTCCAATAATGGTTTTGTGGTTTCTGAAATTGTTTGTAATGGAAAATAAACTCAGCCTATCAGTTTAATGAATTTATGAGCAGAACAACATCATGAAAAGTAACCACATACTCTATAATATAAATTCGGATATTAACTAAAGTACTCATATTACGTATAAGTATATTAAAGAGGCTATAAAGTATAAACTTCTTCACATACGAGTACATACACATATACGTTAGTACACACAGTCAAGTGGGGCAAGTAAAATACCAAGAAAAGTAACCAATGAAACTTACATGCACATAAAGCAGCATAAATTTATTTAAAGTTCAGATGTGTTTCTTTGTTTAAAATAGAGTTGAAAATGATAGAAAAGGAAGAGGAGGCAATTATAAGTTATAAAATCGTTATATCTATAGAGTTTCTTTAACAAATGCAGATTAAAAGTTTGCATTTAATTTTCATATACAAAAGATTCAAATAAAATTATTACAGAAATTATTTGAATGCCTTTAATAAATCAATAGAAGATTTAATTTATAAAATAAAAATAAAAACTTCTGTTAAGATTCTATAGGCAATTTATAAACAATACGAAACAGACAAAATTATAATGCAAATTTTTGTATTGAGTAAAGGCCAAATATACCTTTTAGCTCATTATCTTTCGTTTTCATCTTCATAATTCCTTTGCTTTTAGAACTGCTCTAGCTTGTCGACTGGTTGACCAGTTTTACAGACATCCAAACAAATGTTGATTGGACAGTTCAAGGTTATGGTGATACTAGAAGTGCAACATAGAGTTTCCAATCAAGTACAATCAACTATTGGCGGCTCTTTTAGTCTGGAAGCCCATCCAGAATGCTCAGGCACTTTTTTATAAGACCAGCACCCAAGGGATAACAACTACTCGTGCATTGCATTGTGCTTATGCTAAGAAAATAGGTTGTGGGAAGGAGGATAGAGAGAATAGTTTTATAGACATTCAATTTGAATTTACTAATGTCATCAGTGGCAGGAAATTCCGCTATAATGCGTTGTGCAATTCACCGGACAAACAACAAACAAACGATGCGCGCTACTAGAAATACGAGTACTTCGTAAGAATATATTGTTACGAAAATAAAGATACAACACTGTATTGTGGGATTTTGGTATATTTTGTGTCACCCTGTCAATTTGGCAGCATTGCCACATCGACCATCTTTACGTTACATTTGAATTAACAGATATGAAAAAAGAAGATGGTCGATATTTACTGAACTTTTAGAATTGGCTACCTAACGTCATTAATGACCGGCCTATACGCGAGAGTTGTGTTCTATTTTGGGTCGGATATAGGTCCAGTAAATATTAAGAAGATCAGATTGAGAGTATGTTTATATAGTGAAGTATATCGTCACCTAAAATGCAAGCGGCCCTAACAAAATATTCAAAATCGACTTTTTCATTAGTTCTGAGGTATTTCATCAAAACAAATGCCCACAAATAAATTTGGACTCTTCCGACTAAAATTAGCGATTTTACTACCAAAAAACAAACGGCCATATCTACAAAAGCGATTATATGACAAACGCAAAGACCTAACTAAACGTTTCTATAATACATAACATTGTCAATTGTCAAAACGCGTTATTGGTTTATAAGTTAATGAAACAAAATATAAAAATTGTACCTCAAATATTGGTAAAAATCTCGCTGATTAAAACTATACTTTTTATTTTAAATAGTTTTTTGCCTCTCCTGTAAAATTTTCAAAATGTTAGATACGGCCGTTTGCGTTTTAGGTGACGATATATATCTGCACCATCTTAAAAAATCAAGATACATGAATGCTTCTTTCGACACTTGAAATATGTGATCAGTCACATGAACGTCACAGTAAATTCCCATGTCCAGAACATCAAAACCATCTGATTCCCCAATATCTTCATTACGCATAGACACAGATGACAACACACCACCACTCAAACTCCATATTAAATTTTTTTCATTTTTAGTATAAAAATTATTATTTTGCTTTAAAAACAAAACCAAAAAGCTGTGCTTACGTCACACATACATACTTTCATTGAGAGGGAACAAAACTAAGGAACCTTCGGAATACCTAATCTGTGTTATTTGATTCATGACCGTTTACAATAATTAGCAAAACAATTTTATATTCGCTTTTGCCATTTTATTAACAAGTGGTTGTGCAAGTGTGCCTGTTGTATCTGGTGGGCCATTTATGGGTTCAAATTTGTACCAGCGATTATTTCGAATCTGACAATACTTATGTCATTCTATTCTGTCACAAAAATCTGTATATTATCTCTGCTGAACGAAATGAATCGATTTACGCTTGAGCAGCATTGGGATTTATTGGAAATTTATCATCATTTTAAATCATCTTTTCTTAAAATCATTTTAATCTTGGTGATTTCCGTACTTGGGGCTTAGAGAACCCAAACGTAGCCTTACAGAATCTAAGGCACCCATTACGAGTGGATGCGGCTTGTGAAGCGGAGGCATGATTGGCTCATATTTCATATTTCAATGGAAACACCTATCGCACGGTATTACCGATTTTTTTTTTTGTGCCCGCTCTTCATAGCATTGATGTGAACAATATTTGGTTTCAACAGGATGGTGCAACTTGCCACACATCTCATGCAACAATCGATTTATTGCATCAAACGTTTGATGGCCGTTTAATTAGACGAAATGGTGATGTCAATTGGCCGCCAAGAAGCCCGTTAGAGACAAGTGTTATGTCGACAAACCAGAGACCATTGAGCAATTGAGGGCCAATATTCGTGATGCCATTGTCGAGAAACGACTGCGTACACTCGAAAAAATTCTCGAAAATTGGTCCAATCGAACAGGGTACTGTGATGCCAGCTACGGCAGCGACATGAATGAAATAATATTTCATTTCTAACCGCAACAATTGTACTTCGCAACAAAACAACAAAAACTGGGCGGTGCCACGCCTATAAAATTTTTTATTTATATGTCTATATCATTACAATGGTAATTGTAAGAGTTTCTAAATTAGGCCCAAATAACTCTGTGGCCAATACATCAAAAAATAGGCGGTATATAAGTGTAAGTGGCACTCCGCCTACAAAGTAAATATTGATTTTTGTGTATCTAGAGAAGGGTAGGAGTTAGTTATTTAGTTAGGCGGTATATAAGTGTAAGTGGCACCCCGCCTACAAGGTAAATATTGATTTTTGTATATCTAGAGAAGGGTAGGAGTTAGTTATTTAGTTAGGCGGTATATAAGTGTAAGTGGCACCCCGCCTATAAGGTAAATATTGATTTTTGTATATCTAGAGAAGAGTAATAGTTAGTTAGTTAGTTACGACGGATAGCCAGACACGTGCAGCCCATCTGGGTCCAATATTGATCCCACTGTGATACCCATCAGTAATCCAGAAAATGGACAACCTATATGTCCGCGTCCCGGTGCGATACGAACCAAACAGACGCATGTATAAGAGAAGAGATCCTGCCGATATTCACACCGGCCGATATTCCAGAAACGGACTGCCAAGGAAAGCAGTCCTAACGTCCGAAAGACTCGGGCACTGGCATAGGAAGTGATCGACCGTCTCCTCTTCCTGCTCATCCTGACAACCCTTACAATAGTCCTTCAACGGTAGACCCAATCTCCTAGCGTGCGCACCAGCCACCCAGTGCCCAGTAATCACAGCCACAAGAGTTCGCAGCGTAAGTCGTAGCACCCCTATAATAGACTCCGAGCGAGCCCAATCATATAGGGGCCGGACTTGCTCATCATCCCAACATATACAGCATGACCATAAGACTGCAAGAGTAGAGTGGCATCTCAATTGAGTGATCAATCTCCTCATTTCTGAGGAGAAGGCCAGCCCGAAAGTCCGTCCGCCACACAGTTAACCCGGATGTCCGAGTGACTCCATACCCAGATAATAATCAGGTCTGAATGTCTCGCCATCTCGTTGCGAGATGCCCGGCATTCACACACCAGTCGCGATGTCGAGTAGACACCGGAGAGCGCCCTGATCGCAGCCTGACTGTCCGTACAGATCCGAATATCACTGTCATATACCCCGTAGTATATCAACCAGTCCGCTACCCTCCGCCTGTAAGACACTGCAGTGGTCTGGCAGTTTAAAGGATTCCCTCCCAAAAGGATTCCTTCCCAAACACCTTCCGAGGATTTTGTTTCTTCCGTGTAAGTCTCAACAGTACCGTTTCGAATGACCGGTTCTGGTGAGATTCACAGGAGAACATTCTATCCAGGAAGCGTTTGTGTGTGCAGTAATCTAAAAGGTAATAGTGGAAGTTCCTAAATTTTCATAAATAATTTTATTGTATAGCAGTTCTTATGATTTTTTGTTTATAATCATTATGTTAAAAAAAAACTTTTAAAAATTGTTTAATATTAACTTTAAACAAAATAAGAAACATAAAACATTCAATTCACTCACTGTATTGCACTCAATTTGAACCACAAAAACACTCTCATCACTCATATTATAATATTCTTTTAATGTAATGTGTTTTACTTAATTGGGATTATTTTTCAAATACTCTTTTGTTTTAATATATGACTCTATTCACTCAAAAACTAAAGAGTGAATCACAAACAGTACTCAAAATAAAAGCAAGTGTACTAACTAATGCTGAGCGATTTTTATACAATTTTGTAAAATAAAAAAATAATTTTTAATTTCTTTACAAATTTTGTGCTTCATTATACAAAATGATTTGAAGCCAAATTCAAAAGGCTTGTTTCATTTCAAAATCTGTAACCGAGAGTTCGATAACAAAGTTTAGACAGATAAAGAAAAGAAATTAATACGAGTAGTTGGACAATAGGTATTAAAAAGCATTCACAATAATTAAAAGTATTGGGCTCTTGGTTATAGGCTTTATCCGATATACTTACGAGAGCGGATTGATATTGATTTTCCTAAGTAGGAAAAAAACATTTTTTTTTCAAAAACCTTTCATTTCTCAACATAGTCTCCTTTTAGCTCAATGCACTTTAGTAAGACGATTTTCCAACTTTTTTATACCATCTGAATAATACGATTTTGGGAACTCCTCAAAATACGCATTAGTTTCGGTAATCACTTCTTCGTTTGAGCGCCTTTTTTTCAAGTTTGGAAACAGGGAAAAGTCACTAAGGACTAAATCTGGACTATAAGGTGGATGATCGACCAATTTGAAGTGGATTTCTCGTAGTTTTAGCATCTTATCTAATAATGTGTGAACCGGTGGGTTGTCTTGAAGAAAGAGCACTTTTTTCTTGTTTAAATGTGGTCGTTTTTTCTTGATTGCATCAACCAATTGATCCAATAATGCACGATAATACTCTCCTGTGATTGTGGATCCCTTTTCAAGATAATCGATGAGCAATATTCAGTAGCCATAACTTTGCCAGCCGATTTCGCTATCTTTGCCTTCTTCGGAGCACTTCCACCAGCTTCCAGCCATTGCTTCGATTGATTTTTGGTTTCAAGTGAGTACCGGTGGACCCACGTTTCATCAACAGTCATTAATCTACGCCAAAATCCAGCAGGATTATGTTTTATCATGTCCAAACACCGCTGTGAAGTTATCTGTCGAACTCGTTTTTGTTCAACACTGAGCAAATGCGGCACCCATCTTGCCGAAAGCTTTTTCATATGCAAATGTTCATGCAAAATATTGAACACACGTTCATATGATACTCGTATGTTGACCATTTCAGCAATCTCACCGATTTTGACCCGGCAATCATTAATAACGATATCGAGGATTTTCTTGATATTTTCTTCAGTAACCACCTCTTTCAGCCTTCCTGTTGATGGTATTGTTGCAGTGCTTGTTCGGCACCGTTTAAATTCAGCAATTCAATATTTTACAATATAATCTGACGGAGCAGATTCGTCGTACTGTTTATCAAGCTTTTCTTTTGTCTCTTCCGCCGTTTTGCCTTTCAAATAATAGTGTTTAATCACTACACGAAATTCACTTTTTTCCATTTTCCAAGAAACACAAAAGTTGCTTACTTCAAACGACTACAACACATAAACTAATCGATGAATTTGGCTAAAATTTTAACAGCTGACGTTTGACAGATCGTAATTTCTAAGAAAGTAAAAGTTTTTGTGTTTGTGCTGCCATCTAGCGCTAGGTAGCTTCAATGTCAATCCGCCCTCGTATGTAGGGTATAATGAAAACAAAAATTTTTTAATATTAACTTTACTAAAGAAAGTAGAAGCAACTTAAATACCTCTGCATGACCATTTACAATAACCAGCAAAACAATTTTATTTTCGCTCTTTTCTTCCTTACAAGTGGATGTGCGAGTATGCCTGTTGTGAAAGTGTGTATAGAAGTGTACACCATAACTGAAGTGAAGTATAGGAGAATGTGTATGAAAATTTTGCTCACAGCACGTCCATCAGTATCCTTATACGTACATGAATGAACGCCTCTTTCAACAAAGAAACATTATTTTTTATGTAAATCTCCTATTCTCTCTCTCGCTCTCTCTCTCTCTCTTTCTCACTCTTTCTCACTCTTTTTGATTTCAATCTCATTGTTGGTATTTTGTTTTATGCTGTTGTTTGACCAGTAGAACATAAAAAGATTCGTAAACTGTTACAAAAATAAATAAGATGAATGGACTATCATTTTAAAGCAGAGCTGGGCAGGAAGAGAAAATACTTAAAATGTAAAATGTAGCATGTGAGTAGCATGTGCTCAATTTGTGTGTAGCACCACGAAAAAATAAAGGGTCCGTCAATAAATTTCTTTTTTTTAATGCTAAAAAAACTACTGAATATTTTCTCAAATTTCTTTTTTTATTTGAAAGTACAATCCTTCCGGTTAATAATGGAAAATAATTTCATTCAAATGGCTGCCTCGGTTGGCCATGCACTAGCCTACACGATCGATCCAATTTTTAAGCACATTATCGATTGTGTGCAGCTGTATTTCATTAATGGCTTCACGAATATTATCCTTTAAAGCGTCAATTGTCTCTGACTTGTTGGCGTAACACTTATCTTTGACGGCACCCCACAAATAATAGTCCAACGGTGTCAAATCGCAGCTCCGGGCGCAAAACATCGAGTGTAGCTTCGGCTGTGTGGCACGTAGCGCCGTCCTTTGAAACCAAATGTTGCTAATATCCTCCTCTTCAATTTTTGTGAATAAAAATTCGTTCAACCTGGCCCAATAACGATCGCCCTTGACTATAACGGCCACTCCTTGCTCATTTTCGAAGAAAAATGGCCCAATTATGCCTCTGGACCAAAATCCGCACCAAACAGTGACTCGTCTTGGGTATATCGGCTTTTCAATGTATGCGTGCGTTGTTTACATACCCGCCAAGATCAAAATGAACTTCATCTGAAAATATGATTTTTTTTTTAGCAAAATTGGCATCTTCTGTAAGTCGATCGAAGGTCCACTTAGCGAAGCGTATGCACAACCATATTCGTTCAGCGGAAGGATAAAACTAATTGTCTGTCAAATCAGACAAGAACTAAGTGTTACCATTCACGAAATAAGCACTAGTTGAAGAAAAAACGTTGGATGGCGGACCCGATATTAGTAAAAAGTGTATTTCAGTATCTTTTATATTTTTGGTGTTTAATTAGATGAACTTGGAATTTAGTTTTTGAAAAAACAGAATGAAATTATTTTAGAAATTTCACTATCCATTCGTACTATAGGGTGGGCAAATTTGTGGTTAGGAAATAAAGTGGCTGAAAAACATGGGATTTAAAAATGGAATATGATGTCGGGCAAATGTCCCATTTTAGCACGTTAGCAGACGTCCGCTCTTTTTACAAAATTTTTAATCATATTTTGCAACAAAGCTTCGCTTATCTCGTCAATGCAGCGCTGAATTTCATCTTTCAGTGGGTCATTTATTTCAAATGCCCACAGAGAAAATAATCCAGCGGCGTTAATTCAGAAGAACGAGGCGCCCAATTGACATCGAGAAATTACGCGACCTGAAAATTTCTCATGCAATAACTGAATAGTTTGGCAGCCTGTGTGGCTTGTGGCGTCGCCCTGCTGAAATCATGTTCACTCATGATCACTGAAATTAGGTTTCATCACTAAAGATGATCTCGTTGAAAAATGCGTTGTTTTCGTTCAGTTTTTTAAACAGCCAATTCACAAGTGTTCGACGCAAACAATGGCCGGTTGGCTTTAATTCTTGAACGAGTTGAAGTTTATAAGCGTGAAGATAGAGAACTTTGTGCAAAATGTTGCGCAAAGTGCCTCTGGTGATGCCCAAGTGTAGCAAACTTCGACGTGTTGATGCTCCAGGCTTATTCTCAACACTTTGCTGTACACCGGCTATGTTTGCCACTTCGAGCGTATTGTTTTCATCTATTCTTAGAAACAGTCGAACTTAGCGATTAAATTACGCACAGCGTTCTCAGAAGGAGCCCGATTACGGAGAAAAGCTGCTCGAATTTTTTACCAATTTGATAGTAAGTTCACTTTATACATTAGTGAGTCACTTCGTAAAATTCGAACAGCTTTTCCTTGATTGACGGTTATCAAAATTGTTCTCTTTTTACTTTTGAAAACAACTTTGAAGTCTTTTAACTTCAAAAAGCATTTTTTCATATAATTTTCTTTACAATAAGAAAGTGAAATAAAAACTTTTTGAAGGCGCTACTGTTTAATACAACGAAATAGGAAGAGATGCTACACAGAACAATAGACAACACAATTTGAAATAAATAATAATAAAAAAATAATAGATAGGAAAGCAAGTGGCGGGAATTAATGCTTAGGAAAAAGAAAATATTTTATAATTTGTAAAGTTCATTGGTATCTTTAGAAGAAAGAAAAGTTTTTCTACTTTCCTTGTGTGTTTTTCTTTTATCTCCCCATCAAGTACAACTGCCATTAAAAAGCAATATTAAAAAAGAATAAAAACAACAACAACAAATATTTCAAAGAAAACTTTTTAAGATAAATTTACTCCATAAACATAGGGCCAAGTGAAGATTTCCATAAAAAAAAGAATGGTCAGCATAAGCAACAGAAACAATAACAAGACTACTTAACAGGCGCAACTGTAATAAGTGAAAACAATAGCTGGCCAAACTTGACTTGTATTCAGAACAAAAGACATAAATTATTCCTAAAGGTTTTGTCGATCGAATATTAAGAGTAATTTAATGAAATGTTTTGTTGATGAACTATGCATGTCTTTATTAAGTCCAATCAATTTAAATTTATCTCTAATGTTACGAGGTTATAAAGAGTTGTGTAGAAAGTTCGCAAGAGTCGTTTTAACACGCTGTGTTTCGCAACCCCTATCCTAATTATTGTTTTTTTTCAACTTTTATTTAAAGAAAAAACTGTATTATAATAACTATAAAATAAACAAACATAGTGTAAGTAGCGTATGACTATACACTGTCCCATAAACGAGCTTTCTAGCATAATATATATACGAGGACGGATTGACATTGAAGCTACCTAACGCTAGATGGCAGCACAAACACAAAAACTTTTTCTTTCTTAGAAATTACGATCCGTCAAACGTCAGCTGTTAAAATTTTAGCCAAATTCATCGATTAGTTTATTTGTTGTAGTCGTTTGAAGTAAGCAACTTTTGTGTTTCTTGGAAAATGGAAAAAAGTAAATTTAGTGTAGTGATTAAAGGCAAAACGGTGAAAGAGACAAAAGAAAAGCTTGATAAACATTACGGTGAATCTTCTACATCAGATTATATGGTAAAATATTGGATTGCATCAACAGAAAGGCCAAAAGAGGTGGTTACTGAAGAAAATATCAAGAAAATCCTCGATATCGTTATGAACGATTGCAGGCTCAAAATCGGTGAGATTGCTGAAATGGTAAACATATCATACGAACGTGTGTTCAACATTTTGCTATGAACATTTGCATATGAAAAAGCTATCGGCAAGATGGGTGCCGCGTTTGCTCACTGTTGAACAAAAACGAGTTCGACAAATTACTTCACAGCGGTGTTTGGACATGATAAAGCATAATCCTGCAGATTTTTGGTGTAGATTAATAACTGTTAATGAAACGTGGGTCCACCACTACACACCTGAAACCAAAAATCAATCGAAGCAATAGCTGGAAGCTGGTGGAAGTGCTCCGAAGAAGGCGAAGACAGTGAAATCGGCTGGCAAGGTTATGGCCACTCTATCTTAGGATGCACACGGAATATTGCTCATCGATTATCTTGCAAAGGGATCCACAATCACAGGAGAGCATTATCGTGCTTTATTGGATCAATTGGTTGATGCAATCAAGGAAGACAGCGAAATTGGCTGGCAAGGTTATGGCCACTGTATTTTGGGATGCACACGGAATATTGCTCATCGGTTATCTTGAAAAGGGATCCACAATCACAGGAGAGTATTATCGTGCATTATTGGATCAATTGGTTGATGCAATCAAGGAAGACAGCGAAATTGGCTGGCAAGGTTATGGCCACTGTATTTTGGGATGCACACGGAATATTGCTCATCGGTTATCTTGAAAAGGGATCCACAATCACAGGAGAGTATTATCGTGCATTATTGGATCAATTGGTTGATGCAATCAAGGAAGACAGCGAAATCGTTTGGCAAGGTTATGGCCACTCTATCTTGGGATGCACACGGAATATTGCTCATCGATTATCTTGCAAAGGGATCCACAATCACAGGAGAGTATTATCGTGCATTATTGGATCAATTGGTTGATGCAATCAAGGAAGACAGCGAAATCGGCTGGCAAGGTTATGGCCACTGTATTTTGGGATGCACTCGGAATATTGGTCATCGATTATCTTGAAAGGAATCCACAATCACAGGAGAGTATTATCGTGCATTATTGGATCAATTGGTTGATGCAATCAAGGAAGACAGCGAAATCGTTTGGCAAGGTTATGGCCACTCTATCTTGGGATGCACACGGAATATTGCTCATCGATTATCTTGCAAAGGGATCCACAATCACAGGAGAGTATTATCGTGCATTATTGGATCAATTGGTTGATGCAATCAAGGAAGACAGCGAAATCGGCTGGCAAGGTTATGGCCACTGTATTTTGGGATGCACTCGGAATATTGGTCATCGATTATCTTGAAAAGAATCCACAATCACAGGAGAGTATTATCGTGCATTATTAGATCAATTGGTTGATGCAATCAAGGAAGACAGTGAAATCGGCTGGCAAGGTTATGGCCACTGTATCTTGGGATGCACACGGAATATTGCTCATCGATTATCTTGAAAAGGGATCCACAATCACAGGAGAGTATTATCGTGCATTATTGGATCAATTGGTTGATGCAATCAAGGAAGACAGCGAAATCGGCTGGCAAGGTTATGGCCACTGTATTTTGGGATGCACTCGGAATATTGGTCATCGATTATCTTGAAAAGAATCCACAATCACAGGAAAGTATTATCGTGCATTATTGGATCAATTGGTTGATGCAATCAAGGAAAAACGATCACATTTACACAAGAAGAAAGTGCTCTTTCTTCAAGACAACGCACCAGTTCACACAGCATTAGATACGATGCTAAAACTACGAGAAATCCACTTCCAATTGGTGGATCATCCACCTTATAGTCCAAATTTAGCCCCTAGTGACTTTTTCCTGTTTCCAAACTTGAAAAAATGGCTCGCAGGAAAAAGATTCATCTCAAACGAAGAAGTGATTACCGAAACTAATGCATATTTTGAGGAGTTCCCAAAATCGTATTATTCAGATGGTATAAAAAAGTTGGAAAATCGTCTTACTAAGTGTATTGAGCTAAAAGGAGACTATGTTGAGAAATGAATGGTTTTTGAAAAAAAAATTGCTTTTTTCCTACTTAGCTAACTTCAATATCAATCCGCCCTAGTAGGTATTGATACATACAATAGGACATTTATAATATATGCAAGATAATGTTTGTATTTTATATTAACTTTTCGTAATTAAAAATTATTCAAAAAAATTTTAAAAAAATTTATTACTGAAATAACTAGTCAAGAATATAAAAAGGAAAGAAAAAAATCAGTTTTTAACTAAGCCACCAGTTTTTATTGACATTTAAATTTGAATATGTGTTCTTATCTTCCCGATAAAAGCTAGTAACGAATCTCCTATTCTCAGTTTTGGGTTGATTGCCAGAGATACTCGTAGCTTTTACATTTTCTCTTCTATGTATATGAGAGAATATAGGGATGCCTGTGTAGTTCAGTATAAAATCGTTCTTATCAAGGTACACGAACGCTTCAGGTGGAACATAACCATTCTGTAGCGTTTTGCAAATATATTCATCGTTTTCGTAATAGGAAGCCATTATAAGGTTATTTTCATAACAGTTACAGTACGATCCAATATGATTTCTGATTAGGTGTTCAATGAAATTATCGATTCGGCTAATTTTGGCAGCATTGTACAGTCTCCAATTACTTACATATTTTGTGAAACCACTATTTGGCGATCTAAATAACAAGGTACATGCTCTTAGACACTTTCTTTCGAATTCACGAATTTTTTCCATATAGGAAGGTGAAACGTTGAACCAAACTGCCTTACGGCTGCCAAGTAAGTTTAAATGGGACGTACCAATGTTTGATACAAGAGTAGCTTAATATCAGTCTTAATGTGTTTAGAAAAAGACAATTTACTGTATATATGAAAAGCATTTCTGGCCTTTTTGATTTGTAAGATGTTCATTAAAGTATAGAAATTTGTCCAAATGGACGCTTAGGTACTTTACCGTTTGTTTGTTAGGTATATATGCATCGTTACTAGCTTTAATGCCGAAGATTTCCAGTTACGTTTTATGTTATAATTGCATTTTCCCACAGGGGAACGGATTAGTATTGTTTCGCCTTTTTCTACGTTTAATTTCATTTTCCAATCGATAGCATACTTTTCCACAAGATTAAAGTGATTTTTTAAGTTTTTATTTATTTCCTCTATTTCGATGTCGGAATGATATACTATTCATACTATCAATGCTCTTCAAAAGCTCATAATTAAATAAATTAAAAAGTATTGGAGCATTAACTGTACCCTGTTCTAAATCTTAATTATTGTTTTAGCTGTTAACTTATCCATTTTATCTGTCCAAACATTTAGGATATTTCCTTCCTGAGATACATTTTAACGACTTCAAGTAATTAGATTTTGCTCTTTAATTTGATACAGTCTTCTAACTAACACACATTCATTTTTATATATCGGGTCCGCCATCTAAAGTTTTCTTTCTCAACTAGTGCTTATTTCGCAAATGGTAACACTTAGTTCATGTCTGATTTGACAGATAATTAGTTTTATCCTTCCGCTGAACGAATATGGTTGTGTATACGCTTGAACTTCGCTTCGCTAAGTGGGCCTGCGATCGACTTACAGAAGATGCCGTTTTTGCCAAAAAAAAAAGCATCTTATCAGATGAAGCTCATTTTGATCTTGGTGGGTATGTAAACAAGCAGAATTGTTGCATTTGGGGCACAGACAACCCGCACCCATACATTGAAAAGCCGATACACCCAAGACGAGTCAATGTTTGGTGCGTATTTTGGTCCAGAGGCATAATTGGGCCATTTTTCTTCGAAAATGTGCAAGGAGTGGCCGTTACAGTCAATGGCGATCGTTATCGGGCCCTGTTGAACGAATTTTTCTTCACAAAAATTGAAGAGGAGGACATTAGCAATATTTGGTTTCAACAGGACGGCGCTACGTGCCACACAGCCGAATCTACATTCGATGTTTTGCGCCCAGTTTTCAAAAAAAAAAATTAATTTGGCGGACCCTATAGATGATTGTGTACACTCGATGTTTTGCGCTCTGTTTTTAAAGATCGCATTATCAACCGCAGAGCTGATGTCGTTTGGCCACCTCGGAGCTGCGATTTGACACCGTTGGACTATTATTTGTGGGGTGCCGTCAAAGATAAGTGTTTACGCCAACAAGCCAGAGACAATTGACGCTTTAAAAGACAATATTCGTGAAGCCATTGGTGAAATACAGCTGCACACAATCCATAATGTGCTTAAAAATTTGACCGACCGTGTAGGTTACTGCATGGCCAGCCGAGGCAGCCATTTGAATGAAATTATTTGCCATTATTAACTGGAAGGATTGTACTTTCAAATAAAAAAAGAAATTTGAGAAAATATTCAGTAGTTTTTTTTATAGCATTTTCAACAACAAACAATTTATTTGGCGGACCCTTTATGTATAGGATGGGCCATCTGAAAGCTTAAAATGCTATAAACAAAAACGGTTTGAGTTTTTGCCAAATTTATTATTTTGTTTATTTTTCATTCATACGACTGCCACAGCTGGTCTCATAGTACTCCATTCGATCGGAACAATTTTCGATAACTTTTTCGAGTGTATGAGGTCGTATCTCGGCAATGGTATTAGGAATGTTGGCCTTCAAATGCACGATTATCTCTGGTTTGTTGGCATAGCAAACATTTGATGACGGCATGACATGTGTGGCAAGTTGCACCAACCCGTTGAAACCAAACATCGTTCACAAAAAAATCGGTTATCATGGTGCCATAAGTGTTTCCATTGATTATAATCGTTACGCCGTCCTTATTTTCAAAGAAAAATGCGCCAATAATGGCTCCGCTCCACAAGCCACACCAAACAGGCACTTGTAGTGGGTGCATTGGCTTCTGTAAGGCCACGTTTGGGTTTTTGAGCCTCATTTACGACAATTTTGCTTGTTAACATACCCATCAAGATGAAAATGAGCTTAAAGATGAAAAGATGATTTTTTTGGTAAAATCGACATCATCGTGCAGTTTCTCCTTGGCCCGTCTAGTGAATCAAAAACGAAGTTTTTCTAAAAAAAATCTATGACAACTTTGCCATAAAATCTCCTACGCACTGGTAGACTACGTAATACATGGATCTGTCGGAAAGAAAAGAAAAGAATTTGCACTTGTCAATGACAGAAGTGGATGAAAAAAACTCGGTAACATTCTATGTTCTTCGTGAACCTATCATTTAATTTATTATATACATCACAAGCAGCTCAAGTTTAACTCTCAGCAGTATTTGTATTCATGTGGTCGTGTTATGTTGATAGTTTTACTTCGTATGGCGCTAGATTGGGCCTGATAAAACTTTCTACATTAGAGCGTAGGAGAACAGTTTTGGGTATTTGTTTGGCTTGCAGCCTTGATTCTGAGTTTTTACTTCTGAATCGGAGTTTTAACATCCCCGTTAGATTTTTGCGGCACTATCGTCCTTTGACATTAGGATTTCTCAGAACAAATTATGCGAGTTCGTTTCGTTTTCGTAGATTGTGTAGTGACTACAATTTGCCTTACGAGTTTATTGATTTTAACTCTGACGTCGGTAGTATTAAACGTAGTTTGCTTTCTGACATTAATTTGTAATTCCCTCCAGATG
Organism: Wohlfahrtia magnifica; assembly: GCA_023159175.1. Classification (NCBI taxonomy): domain Eukaryota; kingdom Metazoa; phylum Arthropoda; class Insecta; order Diptera; family Sarcophagidae; genus Wohlfahrtia; species Wohlfahrtia magnifica. Next base: position 390,064 of record JAKWBJ010000045.1, read on the forward strand.
ATCCATTCAGATTTTGCTTTAACAATAGGGACGCTATCAAATATCATAGTACGGAAGTTATTGCTTTCAGTGATTTCTTCAATTTTTTAGATTTTTGTTTAATTGGCTAAGGAATATAAAATGAAATTCAATAAATGACGCGTCATATTTTATACAATTAATTTGTATCGTAGGCTGTAATAAAAGCCTTGTTGCCACATTTCAAATTTTTATGACGTTTACTAACCGTCTTAAAAATATTTTTAAATTTATTTCAGTGAACCAAACAAAAACAAAAAATCGATTTACTTTTCCCATCGAATAACTCCTTTAAAACCCCTATACCCAGGAGTAGCATAGCTATACTCAGCTTGGCTAACACAATACCAGTGATATGAACCTTCAATTTTCCTAACATGGATATATACGAGGAAACTCTTTAAGTCTTCAAAAATAAATTTTAAATTTTAAATTCCCCAGCTTATGAAAGAAGTGAAGCAGTGCTGTGCAGCTTGATTTACCTGATAGTCCATTGAATTGCCATAACCCATGTGGTTACAGGAGCATGAACACTGTTTGATATGTTCCTCAAGTTCATCGTCAATCACCAGTGCTGCTGATGATGATGATAATAATGGTGTTGTTGCAACATTTAAATCATTATCCAATAAATGTTGTAAATGATGTTGGGCCTGTTGCTGCTGCTGATGATGATGTTGATATGCTGGCTTCTGTTGTTGTTGTAAATACTGTTGATATTCTAAATGTTGCTGTAGCTTGCTGGAACACAATGGATTACAAATTGTTGTTGTCGTTGTTGCAGCTTTTGTTGTATTTTCTATAGCACTGTTATAAGGTAACGATGTTAGCAGATTAGAGGGTGAATTTAATAATTTTCTTTTGAAACTTTCACGTGTTTTTTGGTTGCTATTGCTTAAACTGTTAATTTTGTTTTTGTTGTTGTTACTTATACTGCTAGTGTTTGTTAAAGGATTCGCTATAACACTGTTGCTATTAATGTTAAAATCCATGTATGATGATAGGGGAGCCTCTACTGAAGAGGATTTTAATAGAGGCCTGTTGTTAACATTACGATATGCCTGTTGACTGTTGTTGTTGTGTAGAGAGGACTGTTGCTTTGGCTGCTGCTGTTGCACAACATCATGTTGTAAACTTGAATTACGTTGCAAGGTTTGCATTCGTAACATTTTCTCTCCCGCAAAGCTTTTGCGCCGTGAGAACATTTTATGAAAAGCTTCATAAGCAACAGTTTCCTCATTTTCCTCATTGCCAACAATACTACTGTTAACGCCGCTTAAGTTATGATGATTCAATGTGAAGTATTTGGGAAATTCATTGAAGCCCAGCATAGTAGTGGTAGCAGTAGTAGCACCACCAGTTGCTGCTATATCGGGTGGTGGTGGTGGTGGTGGTGGTGGCTGTAAAGATGGTTGTTGTTGTTGTGATGATGCTGTTATTAGGGAGGGTGGTAATGGTTGTATTTGTGTTTTAACAGCCGTTGAGGCTGCTGTTAACATTATACTCATCATTTCTATAGAATCGCTAGCCAAGGGTACTGAACAGGAACCTATATCCGTATTGCCATCATCATCATCATCATCATCATCAACAACATTATCATCTAAATCATTATGATCATCTTCATCATTAACCTTTACATTTTTAACGGCCAATTCTTTAACGAGTTCACGTTCTTCTTTCAATCTCTGCACCACACTGTCGATAGGCTGTGTCTCTTCGGAGCCCAATTCATCTGATGTATTGGACTCCAGTTCCGAGGTTATGCTTTTTCTTTTTTGTAATTTCTGCTGATGCTGTAGCGTTATGGAATTGGCTGTGGAATTAATGCCATACTTCCAATAGGTCTTGTTAGTACCGGCTATGCGTTGTAAAGTCCTATTCTTGTTCAGCAGCTCTTGTTTGCGTTCCTGTTTTTGTTTTTCCAATTGTTGCAAAGTCTTAAAGGCTTTTCTTACTTGCGGCTGGCTATGATGCAAGGTGTTACATCTTCTGGTGGGTGGCGGTGTATACAGTGGAGAACCATAATGACTGGGTGAATTGGAACAACTGGATTTTTTATATTTTCTTAACCCTCCGCCTGAACCACCTACGCCACCACCACCAAAACGATTCGTTAAGGAATGTGCCGATAATGACAAAACTTTAGTAAATTTTAATCTGCCACCTCCTGCTCCTGTTCCTTCTCCTCTTGCTACTTTGCCACCGTTTTCTTGTGCTGCTGTTGTTTTATTCTTTAACAAATACTGAGGCTGTTGATGCTGATGATGATGCTCATTGATGGTGGGCAATTTTAGTAATTTCTGTGCCTGCAATTGCATATAATTTGTTGTTGCTGCTGCAGATGCTGCTGTTGCATTACATGTTGTTGCTGTTGTCTGCTGTCCGTTGGCTCTTTCGCGCTCCGTTAAGGCTGCATGTATTAGGTGTTGGGCATTAATTTGTTGTTGCTTTTGTTGTTGCAGCTTGGCTTGTGCAGGCGGTGAGGGTGGCTCGAATAGTGATTTCTGTGATAAGGCTAGAAACTCCTTTTGTTCTTCTTCTTCGAGTGCTTTAAGGGCACGTAAATCCCATTCACCGGATGTCATTAAAGAAACTTTTACTTCCAACTCTCTCTCAGTCACTCACTCACTCACTAAATGTCTTTTATTTTTTTATTTATTTTTTTATTTTACTCTTCTTAAATGGCATGTGAATATTGTCTTTCCGATTCCTTTTCATTTATAGAATTTCAATGAGTTTTTTCCATTGATTTTGTTTTCGCTATAATTTTCTCTCATTTTGAATTGCTAGAAAGAAATAAGAGATATGAAGATGTTTTAAAAAAAAAGTTGGCAATTAAAAGAAGAAAAAAACACAAAATTTAACTCAATTACTCTTTGGAATCAAAACAAGCGCATTCTAATTTAGTTTTACCTACCAATGTACTTAAAAAACATCTTAAGCTTCCCATTTGTAGCTCTTATTTTAGAAATACAAATGAATTCGCCATTTTGCTCTTGATAAAAGTTAAAGCAACTCTCGACTTACATCTGTAATACAACAATTTTTTTTCGGTCACTCTTCTGGAGAGCAAACTGGCTTGATATAAAAAATGCTTCGAGGATTGTATCTAGCGCTGGTATAAGCGTGTTGCAGTCGATTGGTAGTACTTTAAAGGGGGCAATATAGATTTAGATGAATAAACTTGTATTTTTGATTTTCTGAATAAATTCCGGCTGGGAATTTGATCAGGGTATATGTAGGTTTGTGTATATCATGCAATAAGCGAGTGCAGCATGATAAGTGCCTATTGCCCACTAGTGAGAAGTCAAAATTTTGCACGGTGAAGAGTGAGAGGAGCGTAAGTGGTGTGGTACAACAACAACAACAACGACTACATACATGACTATACCATTTACAAACAGAAAAGGCCAGCGTCATGACAAATGATCGTCGCTTGTGTGTACACCAATGTAGTATGCGCCGAAGTGCTCGCCGTTTCTACAGTATGTTAGCCGTAGCAATAAAACTATGCTATATTGCGTCAATATTGATGACTATAAGACCATGTAAGTCTCTTTTATGATCTAACCTAGCTCGATGATTAAAGTTGTCAAAAGTAGCGTTTGATTATTCTGATTACAAAATAAGCTCTAGAACCGTCAGGTTTAGATATGGCTAATCTTTCTCAGTCTTTTCTATATATAACAGCATGCTCATACAAATTCGTATTACTTTGTTCGCTTTTTAAATTGTTTAAGCGAATTACCCTATTCGCAAGGCACATTTTTGCAATTTGCTTTTATGACACGTTGTATTTTTCTCCTTATTTTTATCTATTGGTTTGCTATTTGCTGGTAAGTTTTATTTTAGAAGTTTAAAAAAATTTAGAAAATTTAAAAAAAAACGCATTTAGCCTGGACATACACCCAATGAGAGTTGGAGAACACATTGATGTTTTAGTAAACAACAAAATTATTCGAAAAAATGACTTACAGGTTAGAAGATTTTCATTTAGAAATTTACATGGGGAATTATGTTATTCGGCTTATAATTGGGGCTTGAATTATAAAAACTGAAGTGGGCGAATTACGTAGAAGTGATGATTTATTGTCACAATAAATTAGATTTTTTTTAAAACTACCTTCCGTAACTAAATGAGGATAAACTATAGATATTGTACACCCAATAGTTCAGAAGCCTCTTAAAAGAAATCGTCTACTATGCTTTTAAAACATTCAATTACGTTAGATTGGCAAATAATCTCTCATATTATATATGTTCTCGTTGGCATTTTCGTTTATAAAACAAATATATAAAAATAAATAAAATTTTCCATTATAATATTTTTTTGTTTTTTAATTAAATATTTTCTATAAAAAATGAAAATATTATTTTTTTCAACTCAATTTAAAAAACAAATTTATTACACAACAATTTTAATTTGGATTACAAGTAAATGAATGGAAAAACATTTTTATACAATTATTTGTTGCAAAAAAAAATAATTTTTTATTATTAATAACACAATATAATAGATAAAAATGAAAAGAAACAGATAATTTAGTGAAAATATATTTTAATTGAATTTTTATCAACAAAATTATATATAAAAAAATTGTGAAAAGAAAAACATAAACATGTTAAAAATCATAATTGATAACAAATAAAAAAGAAAGAAAAAAATGTAGAGATATATGGCAATTTGCTGTACGGTGCGTATGAGTGTTGGGAAATTTTAACATCATTAACACTCATACGCAGTGGGGGACATTTAAATAAAACAAGTAAATGTTTTACCAGTAGAAATACCATATTTCTATTTGTTTATAAAATATTAATTATATAGGAAATTTGTTATAAGATTTGTTAAAAAAAAATTTCGCTGAAAAAAGAAAATAAAACGTGTAATCCTACGTTAAATTCGTAGTTCAATATTTACTAGTTTTGGGTTGAGAAAAACACTTATGAAAATAAAGAACTAACGCGTGTTTTTTATAGAGGTATAGAACTTTAAGTTGGCATTACTTTTCAAGATGGTGACCGATTTAACAGCTATCAAGTGATTTATTCTCAGTTTGGTTCGGCAATTCATCATGAATAGACTCACGCCCGGCGCCGATTCGTCGAATGGGCCCGAAACGAAATTACCGTTGTTTCCGATTTTCATAAGCGAATTTTTTTTTAGCGATGAAGCGCACTTCTAGTTGAATGGCTACATCGACAAACAAAACTGCCGCATTTGGAGTGAAGGTAATCCTCAAGTGTATGTGAAAACAGCGTTACATCCAGAAAAACTGACTGTTTGGTGCGCTTTATGGGCTGGTGGAATCATTGGTCCGTACTTTTTCAAAAACGATGGTGGCCAGAACGTTACAGTCAATGGTGATCGGTATAGAGTCATGATTACAAACGTTTTCATTCGTGAATTGAATAACCATGATTTCCAGAAGATGTGGTTGCAACAAGAGGGCGCAACATGTCGCACAGCTCGTGCCACAATAGATTTATTGAACGACACGTTTGGTGACCGCCTAATTTCACGTTTAGGATCTGTGAATTCGCTATGTAAAGTCATTGGTCCATGCGGTAAAGCCATAAACGCTTGACCATTTGAAAAAAAACACTCGCTGTGTTATTGCCGATATACGGCCACAAATGTTGGAAAAAGTCATCGAAAATTGGACTGCATCCGCGCCAGCCGTGGCGGTCATATGCCAGAAATCATATTTAAAATGTGATGCCACAAAATTATCTTTCGGATAAATAAAATTCATGTCAATCGAATAATCCATCGTTGCTTTATTGCAACTTAAAGTTCTATACCTCTATAAAAAACACCCCTTATTATTGGCAGTGGTTTTTCAAATATACGAAAAATTTACATCAATAACGAAAGTAAATCTTATGCATTTTAAAATTTTAAATATCGTGCGATTTCAAGAGCTTTCGGATATGATTAAAAAAAAAATTCATAAAATCTAGAGAAATGTAGAAACTTTTTATTTGAGTCGATAGAACGATATATATATAGGGTGGGCTATGTATCGGCTTTAATTTGAACCAGCAGTTATTTCGATTCTGGCAATACTTATGCCATTCTATTCTGTCACGAAATTCAGTATATTATCTCCACTGAACGAAATGAATCGACTTACACTTGAGCAACGTTGGGATTTATTGAATATTCATTTCCAAAACAAAGACAGTTGCTTGGAAATTACAAAAAAAATCCAAAAATTAAGTAAATCATCTTTTGTTAATAAGCAGAATTGCTATATTTGGGGCTCAGAAAACCCAATTGTGGTCTTAAAGAAGCCAATTCACACATTACGAGTGACTGTTTGTTGCGACTTGTGGAGAAGAGGCATCATTGGTCCATATTTCTTTGAAGATGAGGGCGGCGCAAGCATTACGATCAAGGGAGACACCTATCGCACCTCGATAACCGATTTCTTTGTGCCCGCTCTTCATGATGTGATGTGAACAATGTTTGGTTTCAACAGGATGATGCAACTTACCACACATCTCATGCCGATTTATTGCGTCAAACGTTTGATGGCCATTTAATTAGGCGAAATGGTGGTAACAGTTTTCCGCCAAGAAGCTGTAATTCAACACCGTTGATCTATTTTTCATAGAGCGCCGTTAAAAACAACATTTGTGATGGTATTGTTGATATACGACCCCACACACTCGAAAAATTTTCGAAAATTGGTCCGATCGAAGGGGGTACTGTGAGGCCAGTCACGGCAGCCAAATGAAAGAAATACACTTCTAACCAGAACAATTGTACTTCACAACAAAAACATTAACTTGGAAAATTTTCAGCTTGTTTTTGTTTTAATGCATTTTTAAGTTTAAACTTTTAAACTGTCCACCCGATACATAAAAATAGATGTGTGTTTGAAGACTATATACAGCTAAAAAGCAGAACCTACAATATCTTTCTGGAAGGAAATACTGATTTGATTTTGACCGACAAAAAGGGTAAAAAATTTAACTAAGGAAGCATTTTGTATAATAATTAAGGTGGGGGTTTACGATAGACCAATGTATCTAAATTCTTTGCACACTAAATTCAAGTAATTGCATATATCTTTTACCTGATATCCTATTTTTTTGTTTATCAAAATTTCAAGATACTACTCAGTCAAATGTTGAAACTAAGTGGCCTAAGCCTTGGAAACTAGATGTTGCAGTACCTGACTTCTTTTTAATTTGATCTAAGAATTACATACATAATTCCTTATCTATCATTAGCGTATGTTTGCTTGTTACCTAAGAATGTTTATTAACTTTCTAGTTTATTCCTTTTCCACATTACAATACGAGGGCGGATTGATATTGAAGCTACATAAGTAGGAAAAAACATCTTTTTTTCAAAAAACTTTCATTCCTCAACATAGTCTCCTTTTAGCTCAATACACTTAGTAAGACGATATTCCAACTTTTTTATACAATTTTGGAAACTCCTCAAAATACGCCTTAGTTTCGGGAATCACTTCTTTGTTTGAGATGAATCTTTTTCCTGCGAGATATTTTTTCAAGTTTGGATACAGGAAAAAGTCACTAGGGGCTAAATCTGGACTATAAGGTAGATGATCAACCAATTCGAAGCGGATTTCTCGTAGTTTTAGCATCGTATCTAATGCTGTGTGAACCAGTGCGTTGTCTTGAAGAAAGAGCACTTTTTTCTTGTTTAAATGTGGTCGTTTTCCCTTGATGGCATCAACCAATTGATCCAATAATGCACGATGATGTCGAACTAGTTTTCATTCAACACTGAGCAAACGCGGCACACATCTTGCCGATAGCTTCTCCATTTGCAAATGTTCATGCAAAATGTTGAACACACGTTCACGTATTTTGACACGGCGATCATTCATAACGATATCGAGGATTTTCTTGATATTTTCTTCAGTAACCACCTCTACTGGCCTTCCTGTTGATGGTATTGTTGCAGTGCTTGTTCGGCCCCGTTTATATTCAACAATCCAATATTTTACCATATAATCTGATGGAACAGATTCGCCTTAATGTTTATCAAGCTTTTCTTTTGTCTATTTTGCCGTTTTGCCTTTCAAATACTAGTGTTTAATCGCTACACGAAATTCACTTTTTTGCATTTTCCAAGAAACACAAAAGTTGCTTACTTCAAACGACTACAACAAATAAACTAATCGATGAATTTGGCTAAAATTTTAATAGCTGACGTTTGACAGATCTTAATTTCTAAGAAAGAAAAAGTTTTTGTGTTTGTGCTGCCATCTAGCGCTAGGTAGCTTCAATGTCAAATCGCCCTCGTATACATAGGAACTATTTTGTATTAAAAAAATTCTAATATTTTTTTAAATCATATACACATTTCTTAAAACATATTTTGAATATCCTTAAATTATAATAAATTGCTTTGTTCAATTGTTTTCAATTGCGGTTTTTAATTGTGTGGGAAAAAGTGTCAAAAAAAGGGTAAAATTACCCATATATATTTTAACATACAAACAGTCCATCACTAGTTTAGCAATGTCACGTAACGCCGTTGAGAAATTCTAGTTTCTACAAAATGCTACATTACAGCAACGTGACATTAAAATTCAGTAAATATTTACATTGATTCCCATATAACAAAAGCGAACAGCTGACACGTTACGTACCAACAATGTTTGGCTAATTCTACCTTTACACAAATTAACACATATTATTACGTTTAAACCTTTTTTAATACGTTTGAGTTCTTTTAAACTGCGTAAAATAAAATAAACGCCACGTTGCTGTTGTTTAACAATTTTTCTCAGTTTTTCTCACTTTATCTTTATATAGTTTATCTTAATACAGCAACTTATTTACCTTGCACTTAATATTCGTTTACACAACACTTTTATTTACGCCTAAACACGACTTTACTTTATGACTGCAAAACGATAACTATATTGAGATAGGCAAAGCAGCCTCCTTATATACCTAATTTCCTACAGTTTGCTTAATTTCGGAAATGTCTCAAACGCTCTAATATATATTTTTAAAGATGTAAGGTTTTATTACCCAAAGATGCCGTCAAATACAACAATCAGTGTGCAATACCATCAAATACACAAACCAGTACGGCAATCCCACAATACAGTCCTAAAGGCACTATTACGGTGTTTTGTCTTCTTAGGCATTTTTATTTTCGTAACAATATTGTTACACCACATCGTGGACTGTATGGTGAGATTTTAGCTATAAACTTTATTGGTTTGTGTCAAGGCTCTTTATCTGCTACTGCTCTAATTTTCTGTGCTATTAAGAGTGCTACCACATGTTTAACAGTGTTACCAATGCGATTCTTTTTTGTGTATCATAATTTTACATCTTTTGAATTTAACGTAGATAAATAGAAATTTGTAGCAACTACAAAAATATTCGAAATTGATAGTGAATTGCTAGTGAATTGATAGTGAATTGCCATTGGGTAACCCAATAAAACCCAGATAGGTTAAAAAAAATGATCCTGACCTTCCCGCATACCTCTGGCGATGATGACAAACATCAGACGAATGATCAGGAGAAACACGCCACCTACTGGGAAAAAAATAAAAATTACAATGCTAAAGTAAAGATTACTACCAAGGACTTCACCACTACACACACAAAAATTATATGGAGAAAGCTACAGCGGTTACTTAGATTAAAAATATCAAATTGATTAAAGAAACTGAAAACTGAAACAAAGCAATACATACTTTGTGGAAAGCCAATATGCTCCCTAGAAGAGGGACGAAAAAAAAACGTATTAGGAGTACACATTAATTTGGTCCTTTGTTTTTAGCTCAAAAATGATAATGAAGTAACAAATGAAGCAAAATAAAAATTTTTAAATCATTGTTTACATCCTTTCCCCACCAGTATCCGAACTTTTAAGCCGATTTTACATTTCTTGAAAAAAGGTGATTCGGTAAATTGGTAAAAGATATTGTATCCGTAAAACAGAAAATAGTTAGAAGATGTCGATTCCGACAATCGTTTGACACCTTTTGCAATATGAAGCCAAGCATTGTTATGCAAAAGAATAAGTTAATCACGTCTTTGTATTCCGGCCGTTTTTCTCATAATGCACGATTCAAACGAAATAATTGTAGTCTGATTTAGCAGCCTATAGACCACAATGCCGCCTTGATTCGACCAAGAGTATACAATTGCCTTATAAATATTAAAACAACGTAATTTTACTAACAAATAAAAAATATAGTCGAGTTGAACGAAATTAGAAAGCAGTTATAAATCACAATAAAACCCCTTTGTCAAAACTGTTTTGCAGTCATAAAATAAAGTAGTATTAAGGCGTAAATAAAAGTGTTGTATAAACAAATATTAAGTGCAAGATAAATAAGTTGGAGACTGTATAGTTATAATTATATATTGTAAAAAGTGAGAGTCAATTAAAAAGTCTCAAACGTTTAAAAAAAGATCCAAAACATAAGAATATAACGGGTAAATATTCAATATTTGTTTGTAAGAATATGTAATAATAATATGCCAGTTAAACAAAATTTGATTCAACTTACAAGTTCAAATTTATTGATTTAAATTTAAAAAAACAATTGATTTAAATTTCTAATATAATAAAAGAAATTCATTTTATTTCTTTTTTAGTTATTGTGTTATTTCTGTTAAACAATATTTGTATCAACTTACAAATTCATATCTATTGATTTAAATTTAAAAAAGCAATTGATTTAAATTTCTAGTATAATAAAAAATTTTTATTTTATTTCTTTTTTAATTAAAATTATTTATTCACATTTATTCACATACTATTATATTTTTTCTAATTGATTTCAATATTAATTTAAACAAATAGAAAAAGTAAAGACTGAAATTAACTAACCAAACCGTTTGAAAATTTAACTAAAAAAACTGAAAAAGTAATAAAAGAATTGAAGCAAAAAAAAAAGAAAGAAGAGAAATATAAATCAACTTTTTAAAGCACAAATAATACACTTTTTAAGAAGAAAGAGTAAAACAAAAAGAAAATCAAATAATTTTAATTAAAATTTATAAAAACAAATTCAAAAATGAAAATAAAACATAATAAAATGGGGATTTATATTTCAACAGAATTATGAAAACATAACAAGATTTTATGCTTAAAGTCTTAGTACGTGGGCAGTATAATAATTTTGTAAAAAAAACAAATGTTAGATGATCAAGTCTGTAGAAACCATTTTAATCAAAAATTTCCCGGAACAACCCCCAAGTGGCGGTCCCATTTGAGTTTTTTTTTTTTTTTTTGTTAATTTGGTACATCTGTTGTTGATATTCCCGCTTAATCTTAGCCTCATAACTTGACATTTGCAAAAACTACGTGGCCAAGAGTAGCTCTCTCTCTCTATGTGTAATTTCTTTACAATTTTAGAAATGGATTTAAATTTGCAACAACGAACTTGTATTAAATTTTGCTTCAAAAATGGACTTAATGGTACGCGAACGTTGAATATGTTGGAAAGATGTTTCGGCAGCGATTCTCTAAAGAAAACGGATGGTCGTGATTCATCGTCGAAGATGATGAACACAGTGGCAGACCATTTACATCGAAAACCGAGGAAAATGTTGATAAAGTAAAAGAAATGTTGGAAAATAACCGCAAATTAACCATCAGAGAAATAGCGGAGGATTTGAGCATTGCCTATGGATCCGTCCAAGACATTTTGGTTAATGATGGTGTCAAGAGACCTCAATTTCATGCAAACACGAGACTTTATTGAAAAGGATCCACATTCATGAAAATGATCATTACTGGAGACTAGTTCTGGGTTTATAAGTACTACACGCAATCCAGACAAGTGAATGACGGTCACCAAATGAGTCTAAAAAACCACGTCGTTTTCAGTCAAAAAAGAAGGCCATGCTCATGGTTTTCATGGATTACAACGGTGTAGTGTATCATGACTTTTTGCCGGAATACCAGACAGTAAGCAAAGAGTATTATTTGGGCGTTATGAGACGTTTGCGTGAAACAAACCGCCGAAAGAGACCAGAATTGTGACATTTTGGTTAATAATTTAGATTTCCGTCGTGTCGCAGCAAAGCTGGTGCCAAACGACCTCAATTTTATGCAAAAAAGAGTCCGTGTTGAGGTCACAAAACAAAATAATTTGCAAAGCGAATTTGTTTTTGTTTTGTTGAAAATACAAAATTTTATATATCAATTTTATTTATACCATGGCAACCCTCAAGCCTTGTAAAGACGAAATGATGCTGACTTATGTCCAACTGTGTATATAAGACCTATTCCTGTTGTGGGTGCCGCTATTGTTCATACTCGATCATTAGCTTAAGCGTAAGGCCTTCTTTAAATAATTATTTACATATACTCTGACACAGTTAGTTAGTTATGCTGTATCTATGAATGAAACAAGGTTTGCAAACAACATACAAGAAATTAAGACGCAACCAAAAGAGTAATATTTTTTAAAGTATGTATGAGCTTCTTAGATATTTAAAGAGCATTTGACAATACAGGTTTTGACTGCATTTCTAGGAACTAGAGGGGGTGGAGAATACAACTATAGCTTGGATCTGTTTCATGCTTAGAAGCAAGATCATCAGCTAGTCTCTTGATGGGAATGAATCTACTGTAATAACATCGAAAGCGTGTCCTTTATCCATTGTTATGAACAGCAGTAGTTAATGGCTTGCTCGTCATATTATCCTCGTTATAATACTACGTGGGCAATATGGAGAGTACGTTGTGTGGTCGCATGAGGGCGGCCCTATGCGAGGTATTAATGTGGTGCACACAGAAAGGGCTCTTGGTCTATTCCTCAAAAATGATTGTTGTACCTTCTACAAGGAGATAAAAGTTATCATGTGACTGTAAGTCTTTTATGGGTACTACCATCAACTTTTCTAAGGAGATTAAGTATTTAGGCGTCATTGTGGATTGTTATAGTTGGAACTCGCACTTTAGTGCCATTCAGAATAAGACAATAAGATCCCTCTGGGCAAGACGCTTCCTTCTACAGTAAGACATAGGGTGTTTCTCCGAGAATGACACTATTATTCAGCTATTTGCCGCTATTATTCAGCTCATTATCATTTATACGGCGATAGCTTGGTGGAGATAAGCTGAGGAACATACCACCATGAATAAATTAAGCAGTGTACAGAGACTCGTCTACATCGGTGTAGCTGAGACACTAAAAACTTGTCCAACAGTGGCCTTGGAAGCCTTTATTGCTATAACATCGTTTCATATCTCTGTAATGAGGATGGCACCATGTTCGGCGACAATATTTTTATCCAAAGGGTCTCGAAATTCGTCGGGACGTCGGAGAACCATCTTCAGTTCTCCATATTATGCCTTTGGATCTGTGCTTCTGCAGTTTGAATTCATAGTCTTCTGGGTTTCGTAACGAGTTTGATCTAAACTGGTATACCGATGCTCAAAAATGATTGACTGCGCCGATGCAAGTGGCTATGGATGCAACCGAGTTTTATGTATTCCACTGGAAAGATCACTGAGTGTATTCCAGGCTGAGATCATGGACATTACTATATATGAGAATATCAATCTAGACCGTGGGCTCAAGTATAAAACTATTAATATATGCTCTGGTCAAATATTGTTAAGATACGTTGTTGCAAAAGCTTTCGCTTGGAAATAAGGTTCAGTTTGTTCGTTTCATATTGTACGAGTGTGTGTCTCTTGATAGGTCGAGAATGAAATATTTAGGGAGACTTAGGGTTTCATTGGGTGACATATCCACCATTATGGTGTCAGAACTGCTGAAGTTTATTAGGAAGGCAGCAAAGCAACTTAACAAAACATAGACCGGAAGAAACACAATAGATCCTATGGGTCTCAGTGTCCTGCATTAGTGCCTGATAGATGATGATGATGATAATGATAATAAAGTTTGTGCGCCCATCCTATTGGTGCTGATCCTAGTTTTATGGACTTTTATTCTACGCGCGCTGTACAATTCATATCAATTAGCAGGTAATCTAAGAAAGGTGGGTTCATGTCAAGGTCGGCGCTTTGCACTACCTTTTATCTGCAGTTCATAGATGTGTCCATTCTGTATAGGTGATTGTGACGTACGTAGTAACCTGTGAGTATTTTCGAAAATGTGCTCAAGCTTTTCCTAACCAGTTTCAGCGTCGAAACTCAGAAAGTTTTCGAAAAGCTTAAGTGTCTTTATAATGTTTTCTTACAAAGAATATTGACCATTTTCTCATCTCTCCATTCAGGATACTCCTGCTGAAACTAAAATATGGAGTGGGTTCAATAAAGTTCTCCTCTGTCCTTCTTTTAGCATAGATGTCTACCATTTCATTGTCCTCGTTCCCTTTATGACCTGACTCTCAGCCCACCAGGGTAATACGATTCTAAGTATTCAAGTTTTTAAATCAGACGGAAATGTACAACTACTAAGGGCCTTAAGACTAATTTACTATCTATTGTCTAGAAAAGACTTCAAAAGTGATCTTATGCTGAGGTTACAATCCTCCTGATATTCTAGCTTAACTCTAGCGATGATAAAAACACCATACGAATGATCAGGGGAAAAAGTTATCTGACAATGCTAAGCACCGCCACCACTTAGCAAGAATCTGCACCACTACATAACCACATGGAGGCGAGCTAGAGTAGACTAAAGATCTACTTATCTTGAAAATTAACTGATCAATGTAGTGCAAACAAAGTACTGGATGCTTTGTGCAAAACCATAAGATTTCAAAGGAAGTAACGGAGGAAAAAAGTGAGGAAGCGCTGATCTTGATGGCCACTGGTTCTGCTCCAAAACGTAAAATTAATTGCTTCCCAAACTCGCCTCTCAACAAATTCATGATATCAAGTGCCGTAAGAATTGTTGCGAAAACCAGTCCATTCTTCCCTTTTGGGTAAATAAAAATGTCGAATTGCCTGTTACATTTGATATTTTCATGGTTCTTGAAGCGAAACGGTCGAATGAAGCTACCAGGTCATAAACCGCTCTCAGCAGAGCATCTTTTAGAGTTCATTGTCAACCCTAAAACTGCCTCTGGATGCTCTTCACACGAAATTTGACAATTTCGTTTGTTAGTATATCTATAACTTAAAAATAAGTTTCGTCGCTGAAGTTACTTTTTCAATAGGAAAATGGATTTTCATTCAATTTTTCTAAGAACCATTCACCAATCAAACGATATTATTTTTTAATACATTTTTGCCCAATAAATATCTGTAAAGTGTGATGCCAGATCATAGAAAATTGTCACTAAATGTTCTATTGATTAAATTAAAATATAGAATTTCATCGAAAATGGCCACGCCGATCGCTTACTGTCCATACACTACAAAACGATATTTTCGCATAAGATTTTTGATCAAAGCAAAAGTCTTTAAAATTGGTACGTATGTTTACCAGAATTAGCAAACATGCATGCCAAGTTTCATTAATCTTAGCCACACCCATCGACTCTAACCCAGAAAAACTAAATAGTTTTTTTTGCATAAAATTTTTTGTATCAAAGCCAACGTCCTTTCTCAAAATATGTAAGTTTGTTCAGCGATCGGTGAAAGTCGATAAATTCTTTTTGCTAAATTCAAAGAATACATTCTCACCCTTCATTTGATACCAGTAAGAAGACGTAGGAAAGCAGAGCTAACTCCATTTCTTCATGGACACACTTCATTTTATAAGGCTGTTTAAAATGGCTCATATCCACTAAGCTACATAGACAACCAAACAAATGTACTTCAATTAAAACTACACTACAATACTATCAGTGAACATATCGTTGACACATATTTGACTGAGTTTCATAAATATTTTCAGCAGTTTTCGTTTAACATTATATACGTAACTTCAATAGATATTTTTCGCTTAAAAAAATTAGGGGTTTTTCTTAGCCAACTTCTCCATAGAACAGCATCATTAGATTTTCACAAAATTGCTTTTTTACCACCAAAATACCACATTTTACATCGCCTATATTATGTTATTGCATCTGCTGATTTCATACCCAGATCTTTACGTAAAATCTTCCAGGTAAGCAATTAAAATAAGCAAAACTGTTGACAACGGTGTCGAATTGACATATTGCGATTTGGTTGTTGGATTAAAGATCAATAAAATGAAATGCAAAATTTGATCACAACATTTGAAACTGCTGGTTAGGTGTGTCGATTATGACGACCACAAAAAGCAAAAATTTTACACTGCACGAATTTTAATAAAACAAATTTAATGATTTAAAAGCATTGTTCGTTTATTAGTCTATTCATAGTGCAATGGCACGAATTTTATATGCTTTATACTAGCAAACGATATACCAAAAAAATTACTCGTTATATCAAGTGAAAAGTTAGGCTCCAACATTTGAAACTGCTGGTTAGGTGGTCGATTATGACGACCACAAAAAGCAAAAATCTTACACTGCACGAATTTTAAAAAAAAATATGATTTACAAGCGTTGTTCGTTTATTTATCTATTCATGGTGAAATGGCACGAATTTTTTTATAATCTGGAAACATTTATACTGACAAACAATATAGTAAAAAAATCGCCCTTTATATCAAGTGAAAAGTTAGGCTCCAACATTTGAAACTGCTGGTTAGGTGTGTCGATTATGACGACCATAAAAAGCAAAAATCATACACTGCACGAATTTTAATAAAAAATATTTAATGATTTACAAGCGTTGTTCCTTTATTAGTCTATTCGTGGTGAAATGTCAAAAATTTACACTGACAAGCGATATAGCAAAAAAATCACCCGTTATATCAAGTGAAAAGTTAGTCTTCAACTAAATCCATCATTCAAATTATTAAATTAAATTTCGTTAAACATTTAATTGCTTATCACGCTTATTACTGCTCCGAAAAGTAGCTTAAGTACCCATAGATTGTCATGCTTAAGTATTCTGTCCAAATTTCTGTAAGACATTTACGATTCCAAAATAAGGCTCTTAGTCTTGAATGAGAACAAATTTCTTACTTATTTTAAATAATTGTGAGCACAAACACGAAATATTTTTCATCAAAAATGTTGGCAAAAGTTGTTAAAAATTATTTATTTTTATAATAAAAACTTAATTTCAAATTTATATTTTATTTGTTGCTATTTATTTAGGGTCTAATTTACTAAATAAGTTAGTCGATGCATTGCGTTGTTGATGAGAAAATTGTACATCAGCTCCTTAATATTCACAGTATTGTTATTTTAAAGAATTACTTGATTAATTAATAAAAACAGTTTCGCTTTAAACTCAAGAAAAAAATTTGATTAGAATTTAATTTATAAAATTTTATTTATTTTTATTATATTTTGTTCTATTTTATCTTATTTCAGTTCATCTTTATATATTTCTTTAAAAAAAAAAAAATATTTTATTATTTTTTGTTTTTCCATTTCAAATATTTAACCTTCATTTTTGGTTTAAAAAAAAATTAATTTTATTTTCCACTGGACTCACACATTGTTTTCTTTTGTTATTTTTCGTTTTTATTAACGTTTTTCTTATTGTGAATTATTTATTTCGATTTAAATTCAATTTTTTAGTACAACTGTTGCATTAACAATTACACAAACAACTAAATGTACACATTTTTACACACACACAAAGGCATGTGTATGCTGCTCATTCATACTTTATAAAAATTTCATTAGATTTCTCAAAAAAAAAATAAACAATACAAAAAAACACACACACAACAACAAATACGAACCGTTATTTTTAAGCATTTCAATTGATTCATTTTAGATTGATACATAAGCAATGAAGAGAACATGAAAAAAAAAATCAAACCACAAAGAAAAACAAAGCAAAACACACAAAAGATATAAAAACATACACTAACACACATACATACTAATCTAACAACAAAAACACTGTTATGAGAGCAACTATTGAATAATGAAGAGTTTTACAACAACAATAACAATAGTACAGAAAGCAAATAATATTTTACCCTTTATGGCCATCAAAGAACAACAACAAGAAAAATATGAAAGAGCAACAATTGGACACACACACTCCTTTGACTTGGTATATCTTTATCTCTCTCTCTTTCTCCCCTTCTCTTAAATAGATAAACAAAAAAACAAAAACAAAGAATTCAATAAACAAACACAACGTGAGCCACCAGACGCACTAAAAAAAACCTACTCTCACACCTATTTGGCTTAACTCCTTTATGTGTGTGTGTGCAAATACGCGTATGAGTATATGTTAGCAAAAGAAGATAATCACATCACGTACCTTTGCCACTAAACATAACAGTGTTTTTGTATCTGTATGTGTGCGTTCTTGCATGTTGTCTAGGTTAGTAGGGAATATTAAAAAACTTTTTGTTTTTGTTTTTGTTTTTCATAAAGTTTTTGCTAAAGCAACAATAACAATCAATAACACTAACACTCACTTAATACGTAATACAATGAGTGACACTGTTACACGCATTCCACGAAAACCGTATAAGTATACCGAACAACTAAACGAAAGTCAACAAATTTTTTATGACTTCGTAACGTTTTAAACAGCCGAACTAAAACTGTTTGTTTCACGTTTATGACCGTTAGGCAGCATAAAATTATTTAAACTGAAGTGTAAACCTATACAAACATAACATTTTATACCAATAACTTGTTCTTATTCTTCCTCTTCTTCTTTCGTTTAATAAATGACAAGCTACATTTGTACATTGTTGTTGCCTTGAAACCTGTAGCTTAACAGTTAATGCTTTAATGTTAACATTTTTCTAAAACTGTAATCAAACAGTATGTTTATAATGCCATCCACTAAAATGTTAAAACTAAACCTTGAGCTGTTATTGAAATGAACAAGTGATTATAAGTAAGAGAAAAGGTGAGAGAGGAAGAGTTTATATACATATAACTTTTTGAACTTGTGTAGAGTGTTGTTATCTGCTGCATTTCTAAAGTAACATGAAATAACTTTTTTAAAGCATAACTTTTGGCGCTTTCAAAGTTTTCTCTGTAAATGTTGTTTTTTGAAATAATACTTTAAAGTAATGATTATAAACGTTGCATTTAATCAAGAGAAAAGAATTTTAAAACTTTCATTAAATAAATTAAATTCATTATACTCCACACATTTAGGGAGGCTATAGATTGGGTTTGACAAGTGCAGCCAATACAGTCATTGTCAAAAGTTATTCCTATTAAGATCAAACTACATTCCTACAATGATGCTTCCAAAATTAAATTAAAAGTCGTCATCGGGAAAAGGTAAAAACTAACTAGTATAACTGCAATTCTACACATGTCATCTTCACAAATATTTCGTCTGACATCTACTGATGCTAATTTGATTAAGCTGCTTCATTCTTTTCCCCAACACTAACAAAGCAAGTAAGCAGCGATTTTCTTCTCTTTGGTGTAATAACAAATTTCATAGAGATCATTATACAACGGCCTTTCTACATTCAATTGGAAACCGACCAAGTGTCACGCCAACATTCGGCGATGGTTGCCAGAGCGAACGTCTGACACTGAAATGGAATTACAGCTGAATTGTCAGCGGTCGAAGGCGGTGACGTGTGAGCTCGGGCAGGATATGTGTTAATTGGACGCTAGCTTTGCCCTTTACTATTATAATGATGGTGTTAGGGTTATACAGTAGGGATGCGATTTATTACTGATTACAGTTAGCGATTGTAGTTAGGGACAGCAACATGCACTCTAGGATACTAGCGAATACCCAAGAATGGGTTTGAGTGTGGGTTAAAAGGCGGATTGGGGATATATTTTTGGCTGGCATCTATTGTAGGCCTGCCGTTTCTTTGGAACCATATCTAGAGTATATGGCGAGTAGTATTCCAGTTATCCTCGGCCTAGACGCGAATGTGTTCTCGCGTATATGGTTCAATAAGATTTCCAGACTTGGGTCCGAACATCCGAACCTTATATGAGCAGGATTGCTGAGTAAATGGTTGCTCTCGAAAGAGCGTTTTGAATGAGCCGAGTGATGAGTCAATGGGCGTAACTGACATTGACATGACGTCTGCGAATGGGGCAGCAATGACTTTAGGTAGACAACTTGCACAACTTGCACAACGAAGTAGGTAAGCTGTGGGCTTCATACGATATCGAACGCGGGACATTAATTAGGTCTATTAATAGTACTGTGTTAGGAAAGCATAGTCATCGTGCCAATTAAAGACTTTAGGCTACTGATGATTGACAACCAGGTTAACAAGATTGTGCAGAATGCAGGGTAGGCGTGCCACTATTGAAAATCTAGCTCAGCGTAGATCAGGCAGCCTTAAAACGTAAAAGAACAGGACGATTTGATGAAATTTGTACAGGACAATAGGGGTGAGCCCTGTGGTAGGGTTTACCGTATCTGCAGGGGTAAGAAGAGTCAGGTTGATATAGAATGCCTCCATGTTGGCGACACCGTGTTGTCTTCATGGGAATGTTCTTTCTAAAAGCAGATTCAATCAATTATCCTCCTCCTCCTGAGGAGATTACTGATCCTTCAAGCTTGGGAGTTGTGAAATTGACGACTGTATTTGTCGAGTGAGAAGTAGGAAGTCTCCATGATTGGACGGGTTTACCGAAGAGATGTGTTAAAGCATCTAAAAGGCCTTCCTGAATACCTGGAGACGGTGTACGGTGGTAAATGTGCTCGTGTTGTGTTGCTTCTTAAGTTGCCTAATAAAGTGAGGAGTAATCTTTGCTCTTATCGGGGCATCAGTCTTTCGTGGGGTAATGTCTAACGAAGGTTATCGGAGGTTGGCTGTCGTCGGTTGGCATCTGGCATAGCTCTTTCGGGGATAGAAAAGCGAGTGTTGTTGGATCCTGTGAATGAAGGTTAGGTCCCTCTGTCCCTCTGTGGTCACTTCTAGTTTGGCTGTCGGAGTGTAAAGACGTGTTTTTATCAAAGCGGAGAATTTTAGTTTGTTACAAACGATTCGTGTATGAAAACAAAGTGTTTACAAGTGTGAGTGTTACAATTGTGAAGAATTGTTGTTTTAAAGTTGAGACTCCCAGGGGTAATTCTGTGGTGTCTCAGTTTTTGACTTCAAGGTCAGTAACAATTTGAAGAAGTGAGGTTAGATAGGACTAACGGAGTGGAGTTACCATACTCGTGCGGTGGGTTTTGGTGCTACCAGAGTGTTTTTTGTTGACGGTTCGGCGTGTTTATTGGACTTTGATTTTCGAGTTGCATTTCGGTTTCGGGCGTGTTTAATTGGAATTGGTGACGGACTTGGCTACGATTTTTGACTTCCTGTTGGCTGTGTTTATTATTGAATCTGGTGAGTCGTTGGATTCTTTAAATTTGAATTTTATATTATGCCTCCTGCGGGGAAACCTCGCAAGACGGCGAAGGGTGATGCCTCTGACGCTGCGTCTGGGGCAGTCACTGATGAGGTGATGGGGCCCCCTCCACCTGCGAAGTCTCGTCTCCGTCATACGGAGAGCGAGCTGAGCAGTTCGGGGTCGGAAGCTGATGTAAAGGCGAGTGGTGGTAAGGCGACCACCAAGCGCTTTAAGTCTGCTCCTGTTGCTGATGCTGCTGCTGCTGCTGCTGCTGTTGATGGTGTTAAGAGTGGTGCTGGTCGCGGTTCTGCTATTGGTACTGCTGCTCGTGGTGGTGCTGGTGGTAGTGCTGGTGGTGGTGTTGTTGGTGGTGCTGCTGGTGGTGCAGTTGGTGGTGTTGCTGGTGGTGCTGCTGTTTCTGGCGCATGTACCACGTCAGATGCTGGTGCTGCTGCTGCTATCTCTGATAGCTCTGCGGTTGGTGGTGGTTTTGCTGCGGCGTTTCCCCCGTTGCCATCTGTTGGCAGGGAAAGTAGGCAGCGTAAAAGGGCTGTGGCTTCGGCTGCTGCCTTTTCCATGTGTGATGGGGGTGTTACGGTGGCCGACGTTAAGGTTGTCACCGACAGTTTCCGTGAGGTGCTGTTCGGTGAGAACCTTAGTGCGGAGACGATGGGCAGGCTCATGAGTCAGGCTAGTGGGTATGAGGAGCTGGTGATGAAACTGCTGGTGGACAACGAGCGGTTGAGGGGTAGGCTGGACATCCTCCAGTCTCCCAGGCCGGTTCAGTCTGTGACCACAGTGCCAGCTCCCGCTGCTAGGCCTGTTGCTCAGGCCCCAACGGTTGCTGCGGTGGTTAGGGCACAGGGTGTCGTGGTTCCCAGGCCTACACCCAAGCCTGTGGAAACCTGGTCGGTGGTAGTTCGCGACAAGAAGAAGGGCGCAACTTCTAAGGAGGTAGTGAGTAAGGTCGTCGAGCAGGTCGGACCTACCCTTGGAGTCAGAGTGCATGAGATGCGGCCGCTGAAGAGAACTAGCGGTGCGGTCATTCGCACACCTTCGATGGCGGAGAGGTCGAGGATTGCCTCGAACAAAAAGTTTGAGGAGGTCGGCCTGGAGGTGACGGTCAGCGACAAGCTTGGTCCAAGGGTGGTGGTTGCCGGAGTGCATGCGGCGATCACTCCTGACGAATTTATGTCCGAACTGTTCGAGATGAACCTTAAGGAGCGTATGAGTTATGAGGTTTTCAAGAAGAGCGTTCGTCTGGTTACCAGTCCCTGGAGGTCTGACCCTGCCGGACAGGTCAGTGTTGTTTTGGAGTGCAGTGAGCGTGCTGCGAACGCGCTCCTGGATGTCGGTAGGGTCTACGTGAAGTGGTTTAGCTTCAGGTTGCGGCAACAGGATGCGATCCCGCACTGCTACCGCTGCCTCGGCTTTGACCACCTGCAGCGTGAGTGCAGGATGGGGCAGGATGTGTGCAGGACGTGCGGGACGATGGGGCATCTGGCCTCACGTTGTGTTAACCCGGTGAGGTGCCGCAACTGTCAGATGAGGGGCCTGCCAGCGGACCATAGTATGCTGTCGTTTGCGTGCCCCACGTACTCGGCTATGGTTGCCAGGGCGAACGCCAGACACTAATGGAGTTGCGCCTTTTGCAGCTGAATTGTCAGCGCTCGAAGGCGGTGACGTGCGAGCTAGGGCAAGCTATGTGTCAGCTGGACGCTAGCTTTGCCCTGATTCAGGAGCCGTATTTCGCGAATGGTGATGTTAGGGGGATTCCGGGGGAGTTTCGCGTATTTACTGACGGTGTGGGAAAGGCCGCGATTATAGTTAGGGACAGCGACGTGGACTGTACGAAATCAGTTGATAGCCAGCTTGGGGTGTGTGTTAGGGTAAAAGGGTGGTTTGGGGAGATGTTTCTGGATAGCATCTACTGTAGGCCTGGCGTTTCATTGGAACCCTATCTAGGGTATATGGATACGGTACTACTCGCGGCGAGTAGTATTCCTGTTATCCTCGGCCTAGATGCGAACGCCTCCTCTCGTATGTGGTTCAGTAAGATTTCCAGACTTGGGTCTGGACATCCGAACCTCATAATCTCATCGAGATTAGGGTTACTTGTCCACAACGGACTAGGGAGACTGGTGGCGTTTTACGATGGCGAACGCGTGACGTTGATTGGGACCATTATCGGTACTGTTTTAGGGAGGCATTGTCATCGGTGCCAATTGAAGACTTTAGGCTACTAACGATTGACGACCAGGTTGACAAGATTGTCCGGACGGCATCTGCGGTAAATGATGCACTGTTGGGCCGAGCTAGTTATGCGAAGCCCAAGAGGGTCAAATGGTGGACCCCTGAGTTGGAGACGATGCGGCGGCGCGTTCGACACCTCCGGAGACGTTTCCAGAGGGGTAGGCGTACCAATGCTGAAGATCTAGCTCAGCGTAGGACCGAATATCTTGGCAGCCTTAAGACGTACAAGGACATGATTGTAACAGTTAAGGAGGACGAGTGGAGGAGATTTGTACAGGACAATAGGGATGACCCCTGGGGTAGGGTTTACCGTATCTGCAGGGGTAGAAAGAGTCAGGTGGACATAGGATGCCTCCATGTTGGCGACACCGTGTTGTCTTCATGGAGGGACTGCACGGACGCATTGTTGGGGGTCTTCTTTCCAAGGGCGGAGCCAGGCAACTATCCTCCCCCACCGGTGGAGGTTGCTGACCCTCCAAACTTGGTGAGGTCGGAATTAGATGACTGTTTTTGTCGGGTGAGAAGCAGGAAGTCCCCAGGTTTGGATGGGTTGACCGGAGAGATGTGTAAGAACATCTGGAAGGCCATCCCTGAATACCTAGAGCCGGTGTACGGTAGGTGCATTAATGAGGGCTACTTCCCGAAGGCATGGAAATGTGCTCGTGTTGTGGTACTCCTTAAGTCGCCTGATAGAGTGAGGAGTAATCCTCGCTCTTATCGGGGCATCAGCCTCTTGCCAGTATTTGGAAAAGTGCTGGAAAGAGTTATGGTGTACAGACTCAAGGAATGCTACAGCGAGGGCCCTTCATGCTACCAGTTTGGTTTTAGGGAAGGCAAATGCGTCGAAGACGCTTGGATGCATGTAAAGAGCTCTGTCGAACAATCATCTGCGAAGTATGTGCTTGGGCTTTTCATCGATTTTAAGGGAGCTTTCGATTATCTTTCGTGGGACAAGTTCTTACGAAGGCTATCGGAGGTTGGCTGTCGTGAGATGGGCATTTGGAGCAGCTATTTCGAGGGTAGAAAAGCGTGTGTTGTTGGATCCTTTGAAACAGTTTGGATGGAGGTTGTTCGGGGTTGTCCGCAGGGGTCCATCTGTGGTCCATTCATTTGGAATCTCATGATGGATACTCTGTTGAGGCAGCTCGGGCTGACATTCAAACTGTGTGCGTATGCGGATGACTTGCTCATCCTGATCGAAGGCCGGTCTCGTGCTGAGCTGGAGAGAAGGGGTGCCCAGGCCATTCGCATTGCTTGTGAGTGGGGTGTAGGGGTTGGTGTGGACGTCGCAGTGGATAAGACGGTGATGATGTTGCTTAAGGGCATATTGTCAACCGGGCGACCTCCACTCATTAGAATTGGTGACAACAGCATTCGCTATGTGACTCAGGTCAGGTACCTCGGAATAGTTGTTGGGGAGCGTATGAGCTTCCAGGCTCATCTCACCCATGTCAGGCATAAGCTGGCAGCTATCGTTGGAAAGGTTAGGCGCATATTGAGGAGTGATTGGGGACTCAGCAGGCGTGCCGTCCGTATCATATACGATGGGCTTTTCGTCGCTTGTGCGGCGTATGGCGCGTCGGTGTGGTATAAGACGGTCATGTCTGTTGTTGGACAGAGTAAGATTCTCACGTGTCAGAGAATTGCACTCTTGGCATGTGTTCCGGTGTGTCGGACGGTCTCTACCGATGCTTTGCAGGTCCTTGTTGGTGTACCTCCGCTTGACTTGGAAGTGGTGCGTCGTAGCATTGCTTTCAGGGTCAAGAGGGGACTGCCACTTGGGACGGACGACTGGCTTTCTGTTTCGGAGCTCGAGATTGGGAGAGATAGGTATAAGGCCCTTTTGCAGGGGTGCCTCGTAGATAGGTGGCAGACGAGATGGACGAACAGCGACAAGGGAAGGGTGACTTATGGATTTATTCCGGACGTTACGTTCGTACGGGAACACCCTGACTTTGGCTTTGGCTTGAGTCTGGGGTTCATACTGACGGGACATGGCTCTTTCAATGCATTTTTGCATCGAATTGGCCAGACTGAATCAGCGGACTGTCGGTGTGGGAGGGGAACTGAGGACTGGAGGCATCTACTGATTTCGTGCCCGGACTATGATGACGTTAGGGATTTAGATAGTATGGGTATTACTCATACTGCGGGGGTGTGGGATTTCAGTAGGGTATTGTTGGACGATCGTACTTATGGTAGGTTGGGCGTTTTTGCCCTTGAGGTGTTTAGGCGTAGAAGGACGGCACTTTTAGCGGAGGTTGAACCTGCATCACCATCTTAGCGGTCTCCTGGCTAGCCTTTTTCTAGCTTGGCGTCCCGCTGGGGTGCTGACGGTTTTGATGTGTTTTGCTGCTTGCTGTGATTGTCTGCTGTTTGCTGTTTCCCGACCTGCTGTTTGCGGCTTGATATGTGGCTGCAGTTTTGGGTGTTGTGTGTTTGTACTGGTCAGCGCTTGACTGGTTGTGTTCTTGTTGTTGTGTATTGTGTCCGTGGCGCACGATGTCACTTTGAGTTCTCCCGTGAGGGTGGCTCCGTTTATTGTTGTGTTGTTTGAGTGTTTCTTGTTTGTTGTTGATACCATCTTGGTCACCAGTCCGAAGTTGTTTGGGACTTAAACTGGTAGTAGCATTTATGCTACGAGGCCTGACCGGAGGCTTAATTCTGGTGCCACGGGTGTCGGGAGCCCCAGGAATTTCGGTTCCTGCCCGACTATGGTGAGGCCCCCTTGTGGGAGCAACGTGGTGGCTGTGGTTTAGACCCAAATCGCGGGGAGAGCTATGCTGGCTCGGTGTGGAGTTACATTTCTAACCGGGTGCCGTGACCCATAGATCGGTAGGAGTTTAGATAGTCTCCGGCACCTTACCAAGGTGTGAGGTCATGTCCAAATAACATGGCTTTAAATTGGTACTCACTGGTGATTTTAATCATAGGTGGGGGCGTTGGTGGACGCATTGTATTCACTCGTGCTTTGGCACCGTGAGGTAACGTCCTAGGGCAGGTACTCACGTTAAACCACTGACTTAATGTCCCTCTGTGGTCCATTTATTTGGAACTTATTTGGAACCTCATGATGGATGCAACTCGTATTGACATTCAAGACGGTGATAATGTAGCTCAAGGGCACATTGTCACACGAGTGACCTCCACTTATTAGAATTGGTGAAAACAGCATTCGCTATGTGACTCAGGTCAGGTACCTCGGAATAGTTATGGGAAAGCGTATGAGCTTATCACGTTCATCTCACTCATGTTAGGCTGAGGGCTATTGTTTGAAAGGTTAGACGAATATTGAGAAATGATTGGGGACTCAGTAGGAGTGCCGTCCTTATTACATATTATCAGGGAATTGCACTCTTAGCATGTGTTGCGGTGTGTCGGGAGAGATAGGCGCATAGTCCTTTTGCAGAGGTGCGTCGTAGATAAGTGGAAGACATGATGGTCGAACAACTACAAGGGAAGGGTGACATTTGTTTTATTTCGGGTGTAACGTTCGTACAGAAACTTCCAGGCTTTGCTTCGCCTTGAGCCTGTGGTTCATACTGACGGCACACGGCTCTTTCAATGCATTTTTGCATTGGATTGGCCGGCTTGAATCTGCGGAATGTGTGTAGGCTGTGGATTGAGGACTGGAGACATGTACTGACTGTATGCCCGAACTCTGATAACGCTAGGAATTTAGATAGTATGGCTGTATGTATGAGATGTATGATAGTATGGTATGACTCATATTAGGAGAGTCGTTTGGGATTTACGCTGGTAGTAGCATTTATGCTAAGCAGCCTGACCGGAGACTTAATTCCCGTACCACGAGTGTCAGAAGCCACAGGGACTTAGGTCCCTGCCTGACTACGATGAGACTTCATGTGGGAGCAACATTGTTTCGACGCAAATCTCGGAGAGAACTATGCTGGCTTGGTGTGGAGCTGCATTCTTACCGGGTGCCGTGAGCCATAGATCGGTAGGAGTTTAGATAGTCACCGACACTTCAATAAGGTGGAGGTCATGTCAACTAGTACCAGTGGTCCTCACTGGTGATTTTAATCATAGGTGGAGGAGTTGGTAGACGCATTGTTTCACTAGTGCTTTGGCACCGTGTGTTAAAGTCCTAGGGCAGGTACTCACCTAAAGCGACTGACTTTATGTCACCCCAACATTATCGCCGACTAGTCCGAGGTCGTTATGGGGCTGAAACTGAAGGTAACACGTTGTAGAATTTCCTAGTGCTACGAAACCTGACCTGAGGGTATACTGATGACACAGGAGTCAGGAGCCCAAGGATTTCGGTTCCTGCCTGACTTTTGGGTAGGCCCCCTTGTGCGAGCATCGTGGTGATTGTGGTTTTAAACACAGACGGAGTCTAAGCTCGCTGTGGTGTTGCACTCTCGACCATATGCCGTAACCTATATTACGGCAGGACTTTAGACGGTCTCTAACATTTCATCAAGGTGTGTATACTAACAACACGCCTTTGAATGTGTTACTCACTTGTGATCTTAGCATAGGTGGGGAGCCCATGCCTCGGGCACCGTGGGGTATGCCATCGCGTCAAATACCCACGTAAACCAGCGACTTACTATCGCCTCAACAATCGTCTTTTAAAAGGATCAATGGTATTTCTGTAACTACGTTTGTTTGTATAACCTTGTTGTGTTATATTACGAGTTATCGCCCATATTATAATTTGTTTATAATTCTTATTAAGTTCATATAATCATTTTTATAATAATTGTTGATTGCTGATCTACCCGACTCTCGTCAATGATTACGAGTGCTTCCGAATTCCTCTTATAATCATACACTATTTTGACAACAAAAGCTCCCGCATTCCTCTTGTCTTTGTCGACGACAGCTTACTAACTAAAACTGTTGACAAGAGCCTCCGCATTGTTCTTATAATCGTACCAACCGCTCAGAAGCTGCCTCTAGTACATAACACGTTATAAGATACTGTTTTTAATACTGTACCCGTTACCAGAAGCTACTTCCAGCACAGTACTGGTTACCAGAAGCAGTCTCCAGTATCGTGCCCGTTACCGGAAGCTGTCTCCAGTACAACACACCAGTTACCAGACTCTATCGGCAGTTCAATCCCCATTTACTTCCTAATCTCAAATTTGCCCGCCCTGTAGAACATACCCGTATGCGTATATTTTTATTCAGTTGAGCATAAGTTTCTAAATTACCTTATAACGTAGGGTATCCTATAATCGTTCTTAGCTATGCACTGCTTTCTTACCTTCTGCGTTTTAGCATTAAATAATCAATTGCATTTATGCACTTCACGCAATGTATTCAATCAGTTATGCATTCTTTCAGCCATTCGTTCATTCATTCCATACAAGCTTTCCATCACTTGTCATTACAATTCCTGCTGTTCCTGTTTATTCGATGACGTTGTTGATGTTGTCATACATACATACATACATATGTACATACATATATGGTTCGTTGTTGTCTTCGAAATGCATTTATGAATGCTGGCTTTATGACTTTATTTGAAAACGTTCATTTTCTAAAAGAATGTGTGGCATAAAGTTTTTCGTACAATTTTTATTCAAAATGTTCTTATGTATTTTGTACTGCTGTTGCTTAAATTATCGTATACACTGTTCTCTCAAAACATGTATTCCTTTGCAAGTAATTGTGTTCTACTTACTTAACATTACATCAATAGACAATTTAGATAGACAACTTCTATTGATCACCACCCTATCTACCACCACCACCACCTACATGTTTGCCATGATTAAGTCGATGCAGGGCATGAAGGAGATCTCTTCCTTCACAGGTTTATCATCACTAAATAACCATCCCTGTTAAACGAAGTAACTGCATTTTAAATGCATTCAATGCTTTAGACTGTCACGTGTTAAAATGAATGTCGTATCGAACAATAGAACCATAAAGTGAGAGGCACACTTACGCGGTAAGTGTGGCAGGGAATACTTTACCATGTTGTTTACAATTCATTGACATTAAAGTACATGCTTAGCGGTCTTAAGATGATTGTAAAAAATTGAGACTTAATTTTTGGTACAGGAGGGGTACGTGAGATTATCAGAAGAGATACCATTATGATACCTACAACTTCCCCCTGATAGCCACTAGCTTGCTCTTTCTATGAATTTGCTGATTAGCCCTACAGGAATTTCCTCAGTACTAACTATATAACTACCGAATATCCTAATCCTAAGTCTAGCTCACGCCGGGCACTCCAAAGTAAAATACTCCTCTAGGCAGCACCACAACAAAGCCTCTAGGGCATGTTTCTCAACTAGACAATGTCTCGTAAGTGCTGCTAGCACTACAGTTTTAGGTAATTTATGTATGTAGCTGCCTAGACCTCTTCTCGACCGACCTAAGACAGAGAGTTCTAGCCTGTCTACAAGTGGTAGCTTGCTTCCATTGCTCTTTACGCAGAGAGCTAGTAAATATCGGTTAACCAAACGTGTCCCTCTCCGAAAGAATTCTGTCCGCAGTGCCATGTCTAGTCAGCTCACCCGTTACACAATTGTCCAGAATGTCGCTATGACCCGGCAGCCAAATTAAACTGATATCGTTATACTAAGCCATCACTCCTAGTGATGAGTGACATAAGCCCCAAGAATCTAAGAGCGAATTGACTGCTCGTATAAATTCAGACTTTTCTGACCGTGGTAACACTATCCTTCAATAGGTCAGCAAAGTCATCAATTGCAACCTATAGAACATGTTATTATTAAGATCCAGAGAATGAATGCTACCATACAGATCGGATGCTTTCGGTGTCCCTATCATAATATGATCATCGGCCTTAATTGATGACAATCAAAGTTATGTTGAGGCTTTGATGGGTTGTAAAGGGAATTACCCGAACCTGACGAAACCATCAATTCTGATCGTTACTGTTCACAACTCAATATCTCGATGGAAATAATCTTTAAAATGGCTATTACACACTCGGAAAAGGTTAATCAATTTTTGCCTAAAAACATACATCAAAAATGTGTTAAAATATCTTTCGGTCTTATCATCATTTGAACAAATTTCATACAATGAAATTTCCACCAACAAATTCCATCTCTAGTTTTTGCAGTTCCATTTGTATAGTACTTTCCATTCAAATTGCTTAAAAAAATAAATAAATAAATAAACGAACAATAATTAAATAAAAACAAAAATAATTTTTCAACAGACCTCCAATAACAGACCTCATATCACCAGGCACCAACATATTTTATGGCACAATTTACACTTTTATCCACATCATTATTACGATCTTTTGTAGTGAATTCAGAACCCTTGTGCTGGCTAAAAGAATCTCCTGCGTTACCGGAATATGAACCCAAAAATGCATTTATTATAATAACAAAATGAATTGATACATTATTCAAAGTGTTGTCCATGGTTAGTCACTACTTTTTCCCATTTTTCTGGTAGCATATGGATTACGCGTCGAGCTAACAGCTCGGGTTTTGATACCCTGTTCTGAAGTGAAGCGTGTTCTAGCGTGTTCGAAACAAATGGTAGTCGGAAGAGGCAAGGTTTGGGCTATAAAGTGGGTGAGCCAAGACATCACATCCACTGTTTTCCAAATAGTTTTTGACCAGTCTTGCAACATGTGGCCGAGCATTGTCATGATGGAAGATTATGGCCTTGTGTCTGGTCGAATATTCTAGTAATTTTTCGTTAATTTTTTTCTTTAAATGGATCAATTGTGTTCTTTACAGGACCGCTGTGATCGTCTAACCCGATTCCAATAGCTCATAATAAAAAACACCCTTCTAATCACACCAAATACAGAGCATTACCTTGGCATCATGCATAATCGACTTCGGTGTTGAATTGGCTGGTTGGCCCGACTTTAAATATGACTTTTTGCGCTTGGGATTATTACGATAATACATTTTTCATCACCAGTAACAATACGATGCAAAAATGACTTCTTTTTGTAGCATTCAAGCATCATTTCCGATATGCAAAATCGCCTTTCAACATCTCTCATCGTCAATTCATATAGGACTCAATTTCCTTGCTTTTGAATAAATCCCAATCCAAACATAGGGAAATGGCTTGTTGTATGACTCCCAATGATAGTGCAAGTTCTTCTTGCGTTTGACAACGATCTTCGTCAAGTAGTGCTTCCAATTCCTCATCTTCAAACTTTTTCGGCTCACCAGGCCTCTCCTGGTGTTGAAATCACCACTTTGGCATCGTGCAAAACATTGTTCACAAATTTTTTGTGTTGGTGCATGTTGACCGTAAGTTTGTACCAACAATTGATAACTTTCAGCAGCCGTTTTCTTCAAATGAAAGAACTTTTTCGGCTGACCAGGCCACTACTTGTCTGCTATGTCGCAATCACCAGTTTAGAATCGCACAAACCATCGTTCACAAATTTTTTGAGTTGGTGTATGTTGACCATAAACTTCTACCAACAATCGATAACTTTCAGCAGCAGTTTTCTTCAAATGAAAGAAGGTGATCAGACTTCTTGTTTAGGCACAAAATTCAACATTATTATAGTGATTGAAAAAATGTGTGTTTACACTTTGTCGTCTGCCGAATACTGAATTTATAATGACAGGTGTTTACCCTCTAAAATACCATATATGTTATTATTGACACAAACCCTATGTGATAATTATGTCAGATTCCGACGAGGCGCACGATACGACAAAAGCGAAGCCCATAGCATATATTATGTACGAGAATGGGTTTTTTAAATGTGTTCAGACCGATAATGAAGTTGATGTTGTTCAGTATTTCGATAAGATAACTTTTGAATTACTGTTTTAACAGTTTTCTTTAAGCCTTACGAAGAGTAATTCTTTGTCCATGGTTAAGGACGGTGAGCTCAAGAACTCAAGCTTAGATGACAGCTATATTTCTATTAAACAAAAGATAAAATATACCGATATTTTTATTACTTTATTTACAATTTTTTCGGTCTTATCATCATCTGCACAAATTTCAGAGAGTAAGTGTAGCCATGAAAGTTATTCCAACAAATGCCTCTTTTACCATTGAGTGGTTGTCCATTTGCATAGTATTTTCCATTTAAATTGCTAAAAAAAAAAAAAAAAACATACACATGCAAACAATTACAATAGTAATGTAATGATAAAAATATTTTTTGAACTAACCTCCACATACATTTCTCATACCACCAGGCACCAGTTTTATCTACGGCACAATTTACACTTTTATCCACATCATTATCACGATCTTTTGTAGTGAAGTTATAACCCTGATGATAACTAAAAGAGTCTCCTGCATCACCGGAATATGAACCCACTTTTATTAGCTTATAATATTCAGTTTCATTGCCCACTTGAAAGTCGTCGTATTTGGCATATTTCGTGGTATTATTGAAATCTTCCAATTGTATTAACAATTCCGTGGGCTTAAGTGTGGTGGTTAAGGCATGTAATTTATCTAAACCGATAAAAAATTCTCCATTAACATCGCCAAAACCATTTTTATATTCTGACCAATCCCGGTAAAAGTCCACCGAGCCATTAATGCGTCGTTGGATCACCGTCCAACCACCACCTTGATCTTTGTTATTACAAGAAACCAAAAACGATTCGGGTCCATACAAATGATTACTAATGCAGCATTTGTCATCGACACAATGTGATGCACTTAAATCTGCACAACTCCTAGGATATGGTTGGGTGCTGAAAATAAGTTATAGTTTAGACTCGTTACAAATCAACTACTAAAGTTCACTAAACAAACTTAGATGCATACTATTAACTAGGGAGATCGAACGGTTATTATTGGACAGGTTATAACCGGTTTTTTTTTATTTTGTCGAATACAGTTTTTTGAAAATGTTCAGACCATGAAGTGCTCTAAAACTAAAGTAATTAATGAGGTCCAGTGAAGAAAACTACACAGACTATGGGAAGAAAGCGTGAAACAACTGTCAGTTTTGATAACCTTTTAATTCGTACTTCAAAGTTTAATCCATTCAAATAATTAAAAAGCCTCTAAAATGAATTTATTCTCCTGTTTCAAGTCGTACAAAAAGAAAAAAACTTATGTAAGCTAGACTTATGGGTAAGAGTCCTCAAAGTGGATCATTTCTCAGCAAACGGAAGAACACCTGCACCGTAATAGGTAGAACAACATGCTATGGTCTGACGAAATGAAGATTAATTTGTTTGGGTTAAATGCAAAATGTACGAACATATTTTAGTTACAATTCATACTTTATTTCAGTTGAATAAATAAAAATGTAAGAGACTTAAACTGTGTCGCTATGTAACCATACGGCTGACAAACTGCATCGAACAAATTTCTGCAAATATGACTTTGACTACATGCAGTGGCCCTCGTACTTACTTTGACGATAGTATCGATAGTAAAAAAAACTATCGATGGTCAGCCAAAAACAAAACTATCGATACTCTCGATAGTACTATCGATTGTTGGGCAGCTCTACTACAGCTACAAAAAAAAATTTAAACAAATGTACATATGATTGTTCATTTTCAGTAGTGCCACATAAATTTTTTCGCGTTTTTAATGTATATATTTCATATATTGTGTTTTTAAAACGCCTATTCATGCATCTTATTGCATTGACAGCACTAAGCTGTTTGTTTTCGCCAAGAAAAATAGAAATTAAAATAATTATTCTGTTATACACACATGTATTATATTTTTGACAGCTTGTACTCGATCGTCGGCAGCCTTGAATGTGTTTATAGCATGAATCTTAAAAAGTGCTGAATGTGAACTTCTGTGAATTCTCATAATTTATCCGGAAAAAAAACGCAGCATATCTGCTGTTTTAGTGTTGATATAAGCAACTGTTAGTTCGTCTGAAATGTGAAAAATGTGAGAAAATGCGGGATCTGTCCTTGAAGAGAACTACACCGAATATTCAAAGACGAAAAAGGGCACGGGATCGGGTTTCCACCCAAATTTACTTGGCTTTAGAGTCTCATACTACCTGATGATTGCACTGTTGTTCAGGTTTACGCTATAGACAGCACCGAGAGGTCTATTGAAATCAATGTGCACAGTATTGCCGCAATCAATGCTCTTGACTCCAATGAAGTAAATTCGAAATTTTTTCTCAGTATCCGAGGTATTGGTATTGAGCTGAGCTTAATTTAAAAATGCAACAAAACAAAAGTACACAGTACTTAATTTGATCGGACCAATTTTCGAGAACTTTTTCGAGTGTATGGGGTTGTATCTTAGCAATGGCATCACAAATGTTGGCCTTCAAATGCTCAGTTGTCTTTGGTTTGTCGGCATAACACTTGTCTTTAACGGCGCCCCACAGAACATAGTCCAACGCTGTCAAATAGCAGCTTCTTGGCGGCCAACTGACATCACCGTTTCGGCTAATTAAACGGCTATCAAACATTTGACGCAATAAAGCGATTATGGCATGAGATGTGTGGCAAGTTGCACCATCCTGTTGAAACTAAATATCGTTCACATCAATATCATAATGAGCGGGTCCTCATTTTCAAAGAAATATTGTTCAATGATGCCTCCGCTCCACAAGCCCCAACAAACAGTCACTCGTAATGGTTGCATTAGCTTCTGTAAGCCATTTTTCGAATACCGAATAAACCGCTTATTTTAACACGAATAACCAGTTAAATTAAATATGTATAATTTTTATAAGTTTTTATATTTTTTATTGCAAATATGCTCATTGTTTAAGTACTTTTCTGAATTTAATATATAACGACTTAGTTTTATATATATAAAGACCATGAACGTATATATATATATGTATATATATATATATATATATATATATATATATATATATATATATATATATATAAGAGTACACTTTGATGTCACCACTAACTGCAGAAACGGTACAACCGATTTCAACCATAATTTCAGGATACGTTGGGGATAGTCTGTAGATGGTTTATGTGAAGGTTGCACGAAATCAACTCAGTGGTTCCGGAGACATGGCATTTAGATTTTCCTATATATTCCCAAACAAATATCAACAAAATGACGTCCGTTTTCCATATTATGATTACTTATTGTAACTTGAAAGGTTCCCAAACCATGTATCGTAATGTCTTATATGTACAATGACATTCGGTCTTTCTAATTGCAATGTTGAGCTGAATCTTTTCAGTCGTTGTTTTGATCGTCATTATAAGATCTCAAAAATAAAACAAATTCTTGAAATTTTAATTCTTTTTTGAAGTACTACAGACCCAACTTACGTTTATAGTGCAACGATTCCTCTTCAACCAACATGAAGGCAAAACAACGTTTGCCGGATCAGCTAGTTAACTATAAATATTTGATTTTCTACTCGTAGCCAGTATTAGTATAACAGTATAAATTTCCCATCAAAATGCCCAAATTATAACTGCTCTGTAATAATATGTTTTACAGCAATAAATAACATACCCTGCAGGCATAAATATTTCTCAAAAGTATTTTGTTTTTCTCTCTGTGACCTGCCACACCATTCATATCACTTGTTAAGAATTCGTTGCTTTTTAAGAGAAGTAGATAACTTTTAACTTTAAGAAAAGACAAGCAATGCAGTGCATGCACTCTTCCCATGAAACCTACTGCCGTACTGAAAAAATATTAGTTTGTTTTACTCTCTTCTAGAGTTTACGAAAACTTCAAAAGAGATAGATACTGGTTTTTTATGGGGTGAAAGCGATGGTGAGCGTGTCTCTACTAAAAGAAATTGCTAATAATAGATCGTAAAGAAACAGCTAATAAACTAAGTTTCTACTGTGACAGTTGTGTCGGTCAGAGCCCCAACAAAGGTGTAATAACCACGTTCGCGCATACTTTTCAAGCTTTTTCAACTGTGTTTGCTTGTTATTTATTTACTTCCGAGTCATACTACAATGCCAGTAGTCCGTGCATAGCTCATGTTCAAGTTAAGGTGATATTTCAGTTGTTTTTAAATTATCGTAAAAACATCACTTAACAAAAACAAAAAAATAAAACTTTGCGGGCAAAAATATCATATGTGCCCAAAAACCTACACATTTCTGAATATAAATCCATAATAGAAGTTTCTAATTTATGTTAACATATCGGTTATTGTACCATATTTAAAATTTGGTATTGATGTAACCAGCCAAAGCCAAAAAATTTAGAAAAAACGCTCTCCTGTAAAATTTAGTTTTTGTAACATACGATAATTTTGCACAAAAGGGTCGACATGTACATACAATAATATGCGGGTATGTTTTTCAAAGACAAATAAAACTTAAATGCGTCAATTATTTTAAACTTTTGATAATCAAAGAAGTTATTTAAAGGTAATTAAGTGAAGTAAAAAAAAATATATCAAAATCTTGGTTGATTTGACAATTATAGCAATTTGAAGTTTCATTCTGTTACAATTTTACTCGATTTCATTTTACAGAACATACTACATATTGACACTGTGCTCGCATATGATACTTTTCTTTCGACAAGCCAGACACCCGGCGCGTAAACCGTATTCAAATACACTGAATCCAGTAGTGCTAACCGTTTTTCTAGGTTAGCTTTTGTTTTGGATAAAACAGTGGGATAACATTACTACATAAGTACGTGAGTACGTGATATTTTAGTAGTAGAGAAGAAATATCATTCATAGGTTTCTATTTCTAAAACCACTGCGTAGAAAAATGCAGTGGTTTTAGACCTAAATGTAAATATCATACACGGTGTGAATTTGTCTTTCTTTGTGATCAGTGGTCAAAAAGAAAAGCATAATTACATTGTCGCATTAAAAAAAGTACAGTTATATAAAGCAAATAGGGAGTAAAAACTTTAGAATTGTAAAATATCAAAATTGAAATTAAAAAAAAAGAAAATGATGAAACTTCAAAAAAAAAACAATTAAGACTCAAACATAAAATACTTTTTCTTACTTAAACTACTGTCAAAAACTCAACGAAAAGTCTGTCAAATACTTAAAGAACTCTTTGGTGGCTATAATGTACTTTTTGAATAGTTGTCCTAGGGAGAACATGAAAATTGCTATCTGAGAGTTGAGTAGAATGGGTAATTAGCATTATTAGTATCGAATTTATTTTTTATTAAAAATAAAAAATTTATTATCAACGACAATTATTATAGTACAGTTTAAATAAAAATTTAAAAAATCTGCATATATCCGCTCTGCATGTAAAAGCGTCGCTGTTTCAGTGACGAATAAGTGCATGAGCATTCATTGCACAACGTGTTTCTTTTATTACTGTTATGCATATAGCCAGGGTTGGCAAAATCCTGGGTTAAAAAAAAACCCAACCCAAAGGGTTTTATTGAGTTTTTGATGGGTCTTATTGGGTTTTATACTTATAACTGCTTCTAAATTTCATTCATTTCGATTATATTTTTTGTTTGTAATACCATTAAACTATTTTTATATTTATAATGAAATGTTTCACTAAAGGCAGCATTATATATTGTGAGCAGTTAAAACTCGGTGATCGGAGCCAACTGCAATTACTTTTAACCTTGTGTTATGAGAAAAACGGCCGGAATATAAATAGAGACAGACAGACTAAATTTTCCTTTTGCATAACTACGATCGGTCTCACGTTATAAAAGTTGCCAAACAATTGCTTGAACCATCAAATACCGCAACCGCCTTATTCTCCAAACATTGATGAAATATAAAATTATTTTCGCCTCAAAAGACAAGAAGTTTTTCTGAGACGGGATTCGGATATTGCCTCAGAGGTGGGAAAAAGATATAAGCAGTGACTTGATAAATTTGTTAATTGATTATCTTGTTTGAACTAAAAAAACG
Source organism: Wohlfahrtia magnifica (assembly GCA_023159175.1). Lineage (NCBI taxonomy): Eukaryota > Metazoa > Arthropoda > Insecta > Diptera > Sarcophagidae > Wohlfahrtia > Wohlfahrtia magnifica. Next base: position 428,330 of record JAKWBJ010000045.1, read on the forward strand.
GACTGAATTAATTTGTACTCCTAATACGTAAATTTGAATTATGTTTGTTGTAAATAAACTACGAACTCTTTGAAATAAATAATCCGCATGGGTTTTTTTAAATATAAAACCCAATAAAACCCGGTTGGGTTTCATGGGGTACGATATCATATCTTATACCCGGTGTGGTTTTATTGGGTTACCAAGTGGTTTGCCAACCCTGTATATAACACGCAACCAGCTCTTTACGTACGTAAAGTGCGATCAGGTTCGCTCAACGTAAGCAAACTGAAACTGAACGAAACGTGACGAAAAGTTTGTTAAGTACATTATAGTTATACACATTGGATTGTGTGTATTCGCAGCCGTTTAAGGTAGCCTACGCATATTATGGTTGGTGCTTTATTTGTTAAGCAAAAAACTTCAAAACTGATTAATGCTTAAAAAAAACTACAAAATACAGATAAATCTGCGCATTTGACAATGTTCAGTGCGAATTGACAAAAATTTATTGATTTTTTGTGAATGTATTCAAAGCAATAAAATAATGCACTAAATCCGTTCCCTGGCACCCTATCAAATTGATTTCATTTTAAACAAAACGATTTTACTTACCAAAACAGATTATTATAATCGTCTTTACAGGTTCCTTTTAATACTTCTAAAATGAGAGAAATAATGTTAAAAATATATTTTAAAACAAATCTTAATTTTTTTACAAAATGCTTACCTTTCCTATCAAGATATTTTTGTAAATCACATCTAAATTTCAATTGTTCAGTTTCTGTCTTTGAACCACTACTTTCAACAGTTGCAAGTTTACCATCCAATTTGTGCAGTATCGCCAACTTATTGGACATTGTATTTGCCAATGTTGTAGTATGACGCTCACAATTGGCGTCCTTTAAAAGTTTTTCACTTTGCTTTTGATTACTCACAATATTGTCCAACGCTTTATCGTAATCTTTTAACATTTCCTTAATGTCACTCAGAATGAAGATTTTATCATCGACCGGTGGTTGTACAAAGGCACGAACTTGATTTTGAATTTGTTCATTAAGCGAAGCTTTCAGTTCCTCGAAATAAAATTTATTCTCCTTTAATAACTTTTCATGCATTATTTCAAATTTTCGTGGTAAATCATTTATTTTTTTGTCCAGGCTACTAAAGAGATTATTCAGTTGATCTTCCATCATTTCTATTCGCAATTCTAATGTTTCCAGTTTGGTTTCAATGTGTGTATTATCACATAAAAGTGATTCTTTCAGAAGGAAATTATCATCGCTGGTGGTGGTGGTATGCTTTAATTACAAATATTTATTTATAGGAATAAATTAGTTTTAGATGTTTGCACATAATATTGATTTGTACGAGTAATACGTACACTGACTGCCGCTCGAACAAAATTCTTCCAGAAACACAATAGTGATAAGGCATACAAGTATACAAAATATTTCATTTTTATTTATTTATTTTATTTTTTTTTTTTCTAATATTGCTTTTAATGTGCTTTTTATAACATTTTAATGTCAACTAAGATTAAATTCAATTTTCCCACAGCATTTATAGAGATCAGTAGAGCCAGTGATAAGAAAAATTGCTATAAAAAAAAAATTAAAAAAATGGCTGGTCTATTTCGTTAATCACATATGAGATGTTAAGATTTAAGGCTATAAGATTCGATTGTCTCTTTAATATAACCATACAATATGTAATCCACTGATGTTGATTTTCGGATCCATGCACGGTGTACGAATTTCTAGTTGATTTTGCAAAGATACCATACTCTCAGCGTACAAAAGCTTCTTGACAATTTTTCTTAGATTTATGATATTTACCAGAACGGTAAAAGCTAAAAATTCAGTATTTGGCCTTAATGCATCATCAGTCAAAAAGGGGCCGGAATTTGACGAGTGGGTATGACACCTTTCATACAAACTAAATATTTATTTCATTATAACTTGAGAATGGTTACAGCTAAAGTTTCAGTATTTGGTCTGAATGAGTGCATAAGCAGTACAAACCATCAGGCAATATTTGGGCGGAATTGAACAAGTAGGCGTGGTACCTTTCATACAAAATAACCATTAATTTATGTATATCTTGAGCACGGCATTAATAGAAGTTTCTGAATTAGATTCAAACCACATTATCAGCCATTAATAGTGTTACGAAAATAAGGTTGGACATCACAGCCTTTATTACATCGCTAAAATAAATATACAAAAGCTGCAAGAACAACTCTATATGTGCTGTTTACAAATAACCAAATCGACAACAACAACATTATTAGCAGAGATAAAATAAATCAAAATAAGACAGCAACAACAACAACAAACTAACAGCAAAGAAAACAACAAATACTAAAAGCTGAAAGAGGTAAATGTTTACATACGCTTGGCTACAAAAGAACTAAAAAATAAATTAAAAGAAAAAAATGGAATCTACCTGAAATATCGAGAGGCTCGAGAGCTTTCGATGTGTTGTTTACTCAGCCATATAAAAAGCACATCGATGCGAACAGCAATCAGTTTATGTGTCGTAAACTCAACGAGTGCAGTTTTTAAGTAAAGTTAACACAACGAATGTGTTATTGGTGTGAAGAGTGTTTATAAAGAGTAAACTCGTGAAGCTAGTAGTGAAGTAAAAACCAGTTTAGTTGGAGCTAACTCAGTAAAGAGAGTTAAGTGCGGATAACCTCTGGTTGAAAAGGTTGTGATCGAACCTAAGTTATAACTACGATCGGATTGGAAGATTTTTAAGTAATTAAGTGTAAGAGTAATTAAAAATAAAAATTGTTATTGCCTGTAAAAAGATTACAAGCAGTGGTGCACAAAATTATCCTGAATAAAGGATTTTAATTAAAAACCAAACACAAGTTTTATTTTATTTTAACTACAATCTACGAACTCATAAAAACACGTTTTTAAAAAGGTAAAAACGCAACAATAGTAAAAAATTTGATAAGTGAGCGTGGCACTAAATATATTACTAAATATTGAATTTTTTTTATATGTGGTGTACAACAACTATGGTATAATTATCTATCCAGTGTAAAGGGGGAATTACACAAGGCACACTGGATAAAAGCAATCCATAGACTAGATATAGATCTTATATATAAAAGTGAATGTGTTTTTTTTTTGCAGACTGTATACAGCTAAAAAGCATAACCTACAATGTCTTTCTGGATGGAACAAATATGAGATTATGGCCGGAAGGGGGCAAAATGGGAAAAAGGGTAAAAACTTTAACTAAGATAGCATTGAAGATAATAATTAAGATGGGGATAGCGAAACACGCCGGGTCTTAGTTAGTTGTTACATAATTATCCTTGTAAATAGACTAAATAAAATAACGGCCTTTCATCGTTTTATTTAAATTTTAAAATAGGAAGCGCTTAATAAAAGATATTTTATTTTACAGTTTCCTAATAGAAAAATTTATACTTAACAAAAATTTTAATTTATTTGTAAAATTTAATATTATATAAACGTTTAATAATTAAGTTTTTCTTTATAACATATTCAATTAATACAACACACCTGAAAGTATGCAAAGTAATTTTATTTACTAATAATGCACAGTGAAACGAAAACTATAGAAGTGATTAGTTGATGTTAAAGTTAAATTAGACGTGACTTAACATAACGTTAGCCATAATCGTAAACCAGAATTATTACATATTTCTAGTGTTGACATACCATAATACCATAAAAATAACCGTAACTGTAGCATTACCATAAAAAGATATTTGCTACATATACGTGTTTTTACAATTTTTTTTTCTGCAACAACTAAACTCATCAACAACAGCAAGTTGTTAAATATCATAACTCCATAACCATAACCGTAGCCGTACATATTAATTGAATTTTGATTTTATGCATAACCATAAACAGCTGATTGATGAACGTGTTTTCTATTTTTTTCTTATTTAACAACAAATAAACTCATCAGCAACAGCTGTTTACGGATATGGCACCACTAACCGCTGAAAGTAAAAAAATATTATCGTTAATTTAAACCTAGGTGCCACCCGACCTTAACATAACTGAATAATTCTAAGGATACAGGTACAAAAAGCAAGCCGTTCGTCTTTTCAGTACCTTAAGTCAATTCTAATAGACGAATGACAAAAGGATACCCAGAATTAAACAATAGAAATCGATATTGGTGAATGCATGACCGAGTGTAAGCTCTCGATTGGATAGTATTAATCATTTGGCATGATTTTATTATATGGTTGCCTAACAATAAACAAAAAAATACTGCTTAAGGCAAGATTTGCCTCAAAAACCTATTATTGTGCCGATTTTCTTCAGAAATAATAAAATAGTCCAAAGGATTCAATATCGGTGAATGGGCGAATAGCCTCAGGGGCTTGGATAGCCTTCTGTTATCCGATCGTCTACCAAAAAGTGACTGTTTAAATTGTAGTTTGAATAGAAATAAATTATTGTAGCACTATTCTACTTTAAGAAAGGGTGAAATAATTAATGTAAACCGATATTGAGTGGTGTTAGCTCATTGACTGGCCATCTAGATCTACGCTTTTGATGTGTCCAGACATCTTAAGATTACTTTGAAAATAAAGTGCAGATACGAGATCTCAGACATTTGTAACAAAAACATCGTACTGCACGAAATGTTTAAATTAATGATTAAGAGCCCAAACCCAACATATTATAGTGTCCTATAGGCCAAAATTATGGTCATATGTTTAGCCGTGCGATATCAAAGTGGTCATAAAATCCCTAGAAAGTATTTATATAACAAATTAAATTTGAATTGAGAATTGCTCATGAATGCCGAGTGTCACTAATTGAGAAAGCGAGACATTCGACAGTTACTCTTATGTGAGTCCTTGAGCATAAGGACGTTGAAAGTAACTCCACGGCGGATCCAAACGTATCGAGTTGGAATACCGCTGATCCACTTTGTGGAGAATAGACGGCTTATGCGACATAAATTTTGTCGAACAATGGGAAAATAAACAGACTTGCTATGAGAACAGTATGTCATTCTGGATAGGAGGCTTGGTTAGAACTCATATATTAGTGCCGTCCAAAACAAAACGATAAAGGCCCTTTGGTTAAGTCGCTTCTCCTACAATAAAAGTTGGGATCTTTCACCGAGAATAACACTATGGATATATACTGCTATTATTCGGACCATTATTACTTATGCGACGATAGCTTGGTGCAGAAAGGCTGAGGAAGATAGAACTATAAATAAATAAGGTAGGATACAGAGACTTGCCTGCCTTGGTATAAACTGGAGCAATGATAAAGTGTCCGACAGTGGCCTTAGAGACCTTGAATGGTTTGACAGTGCTTCCCATCTATGTGATGATATTGGCGGTATGTTCAGGGATCCCAAAATACGTCGCGAGGTCTGTCCATTCTGCGAAGGGCAGCTGGAGAACCATCATCAGTCCTGGATGTTATGCCTTTAAATATCTGCTTTGGCAGAAGATCCCGAACAGGGATTGTTAGTCTAATGGGGACTTAGTTCGGCATGTGTTTAGATCAAACTGGCATACCGATGGCTTCAAAATGAATGATTGTGTCGGTGCCAACCGGGACTTCTCGATCCCACTAGAAATATCGCTGCGTGTCTTTCAGGCTGAGATCAAAGCTATTGTATGTGCGGTGATCAATCTGTAGAGAGGGCACAAATGTAAGAACATTAATATATTCTCTGACAGCCAAGCTACATTATAGACAATTTGCTCGAATCGTATGGCATGTAGTCAAGTCAAATATTGCTATGTTACGTTGCAAAGACTTCGCTTAGAAATAAGGTCCAGTTGCAGTGGTTACCTAGATACTGTGGAATAGATGGTAATGAAACAGCGATGCAATCGCTAGAAAAGTTTCCATAGCACTTTATATCGGTCCCGCACCTCAGTAAGCACCACACTTACTACCATCCTTAATCTAACCAAGGATTGGGAAATTTCCAGATGCTTGGAACACTGGAATGCTTAAAGGGGTCTTTGCCACTCTAGGGCGGCGATCAGTTCGCAGTTTTGGCGCCGTTCGGTGGTTCTCAAGTATAATAAGCTAGACTTGAAACTCCTAACGGAAAGAGCAGCGCAACTGAATAAAATGGTGGTCACAAATGCAGATGTTTGTAGACTGTTCTTTTAGGTTCTTGATAAGTATAGATGGAAATGTTTGGGGAGACATATGGTCTCACTGGGAGGCATATGCACCATTATGGGGTTAGATCTAGATTAGGAAGACAACAGATCTGCTAAACAAACTATGGACCGGGAGCACAATAGATCCCATGGGTGGCAGTGTTCTGCAATAGTGCCTGGTCAGAATAATACTAATAAAACCAAAAAAATCTGGCCAAATTTCAATTGCCGGAGAAGAGAGCGGTTGTTGAGGCTGCATAAAAGACAAAATTCACATTTTCTTTAGGGGTACTGGACGGCTAACAGCTGCGAGACAGGCGCTGTGAGGACTTTGGTAATGCAATGCCCAAATGAGTCAGATTTTCCTAAGAGCCCAGTAGCAAAATAGTTCCAAAAGAATGAAAATGGTACACCATACACCAATACTAATATATCCCAACTACCTGTGCTGGTCTCGAGGTGCAAAATAATATCTGTTATACCTAAACTTATAAATAATTGCTATTTTGTTTTATTTCTCATAAGCCTTTGTCAACTTATTTACCCCACATAATCTCCAAAGTATATATGTACACTTGCGTGTAGTAGTTACCAGATGTTTTTTTGCAGTTAAATTGTTTATGTACATACATACATATGCTTGTAACCCCTTATCTAAATTGGCTGACCAAAGTTAGTGGTTAAATAGAATCGTTACTACAATTAGAGATACAATTGCAATAATTACATAATGGTTGGGGAGCCATTGTAGAATTCAAGTTGTTTGGCTAATTATTTTATTTCAAGCACACATTATAAATGACCCTAATGGCTGTTAAAAGAAAGTGCCAACTGAAGTGAAAGTCCTTCAAATAAGAGACAAGATCTCAACCAGAAAAGGAATTTAAATTTAATTGAAATGCTCTCGTACTTAAAATTTAAATAAAATTTTTATTAAACAAGTGACTCGCTTTTATAAGTATGCTATTCACCATCATATATTAAGAAAAGAATTCGGTTTAAAAAAAAAAAAATGAAAAAGAAAAACAAAATCAAAACTCTAGTAATGCACCAGGTAACTTTAAGCCATAAGAATTGACATTAATTTTCTATTTTAATTCTCTCCACAATAAGACATCAAAAGTCTACAAAATGAAATTGATACCGAAATCAGATTTAAACTCAAAGAAATATTGTTCGTAATTCAAATCGAAATGAGTTAAAAAACTTCTAAATACAGACAACTTTTACAATTTACCATACAATATCACAATATATTACCCAATTAGCACCTAAATGCACAATTAATTGCGTAGAACTGAAAATGCAACCCTGTGAAAAGTACCACCTTGATCAAAAATAATAGCCCCCGTGTGGCGGTCCCATCGTTCTGATTTGATGTTTTTTGTTAAGTTTTTATGGATTACAACGGTGTAGTGCATCATGAACTTTTGCCAGAAAGCCGGACAGTAAACAAAGAGTATTATTTGGGTGTTATGAGACATTTGCTTGAAGCAAGTCGCCGAAAGAGACCACGATTGTCGACAAAAAACTCGTGCAACATGATAACGCACCAATTTATTGCAGCAAATACGATGGTATTTGCAACAGCCACAGAACTCTCCTAATTTGGCTCCCTGTGACATCTTTCTGTTCAATCGAGTTGAAAAACCATTATCATTACGGGGAACGCGTTTTAGCAGCCGAGAGGGAATAATAGACAAATAGCAGGAAGCACTAATGGACATACCGAAAACCGAGTATAAAAAAAGCTTTGAGGATTGGATCAAGAGCTGGCATAAGTGTTTTACAGTCGATGGGGATTACTTTGAATGGGAATTAGATGAATGAACATGTATTTTTAATTTTCTGAATAAATTCCGGAACTCTTTGATCAAGGTGGTAAGTCCAAGCATCTTCGAAACCGTTTTGGCTGTCGCTAACAGCCTCATTGTTAACCTTCTTCAGTCTGGATATCATGGGGATACCTCTCAGCACTTTTCCAAGCTCCGGAAGAAGACAGATGCCCCAATAAGAGCACCTCCCAAAGAGCAACTCCAGATATTCCGGGATGGCCTTCCAGATGTTTTTTACACATCTTTCCAGTCATGTCGTCAACACCCGGAGCTTTCTTACTTCTGTTTGTTCCAAATTAGGAGGATCAGCTCTTACCCGACTAAGTACGTCATAGCTGGTGACCTTCACCCTTGTAAAGAAAACCCCAAGATTCCCTAGCACAGTTCTACCAGGATGACAGAACATTACCATCAATCTGGAGAGAAGACAACTTCTCGTCCTTTCCAGGGGTCATCTCTATTCTACCTAACAAAACTCCTCCACAGCCATTATTCTACTCTTTTACTCCCTCAGGCTGCAGAGATACTCAGCTTTACGCCAAGTCAGAGACATCGGGATACCTACCTCTCCTAAATCACCTTCGAAGGTGTCTAACATGTCTCCGCATCGTCATTAGCCCATGGAATTGGTGGTATTTCCAAGATTTTTACACCTTAAAAAAGAAAACCAAATGAATCTAGAAAAACAGTGCAACACCCCTAGACTAAAATCCAGTCTTTTTCCTAGCAGAAGATTTGTTAAGTATTTCTAGAGTTACTATTTTTTTTCCTGAGTGTAAAAAAAATGTTTCCTTGATGCAAGAATAAACTCGAGCTGTTAGAAACATAATTGTAAGCCTGTGTAAGTGATTTAACTATTTCATATTTAATTCATTACAAATAGACCTACAAAATTATATTGAAGAAGAAACAATGATGAAGACGATAATGGACGCCCCTCCCAGAAAACCACACACTGTAAATATAACACATCACACAACCGTTATGCTAAGATTTTTTCTTAAATAAAAATTAAAAAAAAGAAGATTAAAATGAATGTTTCTTTTTTTTAATACGAATACCTTTTTTTCTATAATATTTGCATCCGTATCATACGTCTGGTGAAGGGCTTCCTTCTTAAAACAACAGCAGCAACAATAAAAGTGAAAAAATTAAATCCATTTGATAGACAATGAATGCAAAAACAACGGCAACGACATCAACAGCGACATCTTCACAAAGTAGGTGTAATATTAGATGTTTTAGAAAAAAAAAATTTGTCTTATAAAAAAAACAAAGTTTCTAATATTTACAACAATAACAGAACTTCATAAGGCATTTCATTAAAGAAGGGCGCTCTTATGCCATAGATGCCAGATTCGAAGGTTTATTGTTATTGTGATTGATTGATTTTTTTCCCCGTTACTCCTCTTGGGAGCATATGGCTTCATCAAAGCATCTCCATCTAACACGGTTTCCTGCTGTTAACTTTGCCTCCTCCCATGTTAGGTCGCTCTGTCTCAGTTCTTGGATAATTGTGCGTCTCCAAGTGTTTTTTGGTCGACCACGATTTCTTAAGCCTTGAGTATTCCACTCGAGTGATATTCTGATAATACTCTCTGGATTTTTTCGGATGCTGTGACCAATCCATTCCCACTTTCTTTTCCTTATCTGTTTCAGTATGGGTTCCTTCTTAGTAATGCTTCACAGTTCTGTGTTACTTATGACGTTAGGCCAGAAAATTCTGCAAATGATTCTGATTATTGTTAATGAAAACCTGGATTTTCTGTGTGATGTTATTCGATACAAGCCAAGTTTCAGCTTAGTCCATCTGGATACATGTGAACTTCTCCATACTAACTGCAGTCGTCCAAATGCCATTCTCGCTTTATTGAGCCTGTTATCTATGTCTGTTTCTGCGCCACCGTTTGAATTAATTGTACTTCCTAGATAGCAGAAGCTGTCTACATACTCAACTGGTGGACCCTGTAGCATGATATTTCCGTTTATTCTCATGGCCTTGGTTTTCTTGATGTTTATCTCAAGTTCAACACTACGAGCCAATCTTTATAAGTCCTTCAGTTTCGACTGCATGTTGGATATCTTATGCGAGAGTCATCTCCATAATCCAAGTCTTCGAGTTGGTGTGTGATACATACTCCATGTGATCCTTATTCTTTTCCAACAGACTTTGCTCATTATGTCATCCAGCACAATGGTGAATAGCTGAGGTGATAGTGGGCATCCTTGTTTAACTCCAGCATTGGTGTGGAATGGTTGGCTGATGTTTCCGTTGTGAAGTACAGAAAGTTCTGCATCCTCAAGCATCGCTCTGATTATTCCTTTTGTTCTTAGTGCTTTCCATATAGCCGTTCGCCTGATAGTATCAAACGCTTTCTTGAAATCAACGAACAGTAGAGTAGTAGTGTTCAATGATTATTCGTAAAGTATTGGCCTGATCTACGCAGCTTCTATCCCCTGTATTATGACTGCAAGTATCTTAAATATGGTGTTAAGTAAAGTAATTCCGCTCCAATTATTACAGTCTTTCAAGTCGCCACCTTTTGGTAACTTTACAGTGATGCTCTTCTCATACTGATGTGATATGAGGCAGTAGAAGCTCAGCTGTGGTTTGAACCTCAACCCGTAGAATTTTCGCTGGTAGTCCATCTTCGCCTGCCGCCTTATTATTTTCCAATTTTCCAATCGCCTCTTTTATCTCATTCAGATTGGGAGAGTTGCATGGTATTCTTAAATTGTTTTCCTCATTTATGTTCTCAACCGTTTCGCTTTTGGTTGATTATTTTCCCAAATTTAACATCCTAAGCGACTTGATTATACGTTACCGAGATATCTTTCCATGAGTAAAGTTGGTTTGTTGGCAAACGTTCAGGAATTGCATTGGTAAATGAGTGCCTCGATAAATACATAAATACATTAAGGTTCAAACCACTAATACGTTTTTTCTAATCTAATTAGTTAGTTATAACGCGTAGCCAGATGCTGATCCAGCTCATTAGGGTTCAACACTAATCTCACTGTGATGCTCATAGAAGGTAGTGTCCAAGCGGACCTACATGTCCGCTGACATAGGAAATATTCGACCGTCTTCTCTTTTTCCTCATCTTACAGTAATCATTAAACCGTAATCCAGTCACCTGGCATGCTCACCAGCTAGCTACTGCCCAGTAATAACAGCCACCAGGATTCGCAGCCAATGTCGCGGCATCCCCAATCATTGTCCCGCTGTATCTGTGTCCTATCCAACATGTATGACAGAACCAGAAGTCTGCAAGAGGTAAGTGGCATCCCAATTATCTCGAGTGCCAGATTGACCCCTTACCCAGATAATGTCTGGAAGTCTGGATGTCTCGTCATCTCGTTTAGAGACACCCGACATTCACATACTTGTCGCGATGTCTAGTGGACACCGGAGAAGTACCCAGCTCGCAGATTGATCGTCCGTACAGATCCCGATATCAACATCATATATCCTACAGTAGATCAATCAGTCCGCTGACCTCTTCAGCGGCTAGACTTCCGTCTGTAAGGCAATGCAGTGGTCCGGAAGTTTCAAGGATACTCTCATCCCATTTCGACTCGTCCATGTATACTTCAACAGAACCAGATTCAATTACCGATTCTAATGAGATGCTCACTGAGAACCGAGAATCGTATTCAAATACTGCAAGATTGCAGCATGACCGTTATCAGACCATACCCTCGTCATCATCAACCTTACCGCAGACATAATCGGAAGCCAGTTCAATAATACAGGGTGGGAATTTTGGGTGGGTTATTTGGAATCTGGCAATACTTACATATGTCATTCTATTCTGTCACAAAATCAGTATATTATCTCCACTGAACAAAATAAATCGATTTACGCTTGAGCAAAGTTGGGATTTATTGGAAATTAATCATCATTTAAAATCATCCCTTAGGAAGAAGCCTATTTTCATCTTGGTGGGTACGTTAATAAGCCATATTTGGCGCTCAGAATACCCAAACGGGGTATTACAGAAGTCAATGCACCGATTACAAGTGACTGTTTGATGCGGCTTGGGGAGCGGAAGCATCATTGGCCCATATTTCATATTTCGTAACTATTACGGTCAATGGAGACACCTATCGCACCATGATAACCTATTTTTTGGTTTCAACAGGATGGTGCAACTTGCCACACATCTCATGCCAAAACGATTTATTGCGTCAAACGTTTGATGTCCGCTAAATTAGCCGAAATGGTAATGCCAGTTGGCCGCGAAGAAGCTGCGATTTGACACCGTTGCACCATTTTCTGTCGAGCGCCGTTAAAGACAAGTGTTATGCCGAAAAACCAGAGACAGTTGATCATTTTAAGGCCAACATTCGTGATGCCATGACCGAGGTACGACCCTATACACTCGAAGAAGTTCTCGAAAATTGGTCCGATCGAATGGGGTACTGTGAGGATAGCCGCGGCAGCCATATGAATAAAATAATATTCCATTTCTAACCGGAACAATTGTACTTCACAACAAAAAACTAAATTTGGCAAAATTTCAAACTGTTGCATTTTTAAATTTAAACTTTTAAATTGCCCAAACAAGGCTTAAAAACGAGCGCAACTGAGCGCACCCATAATCATCAGAACCCTGCCAAAGATTCCGCTATATGTGGACTTCTACAGAGATTTCCACCACACAACCACTATATTAATAAGTATTGGCTTAATCACCGCGTCAAAAATCCATTTGAAATTCCTAGGATTGAGGCCACAGCACTTCCTAATGGCCCTACGACACGTGTACAGCGAAATTTCCGACTTCGACGCTCTTGCCCGTGTGTTATGAAGGCAGAACAGCTTAGAATCCAGAATTACTCCTAGATACTTTGCGCTATCCGACAGCTCCAGTCCCAACCCGTGCAGGCACAGCTGGCAAAAATACAGAATTTTCTACATACGCGCGAACAGCACTAGTTTCGTCTTCCCTGAATTAACGACCTAACAATAAGAATAAAAAGTGCTGCCATTCTGGTAAAAGTTGTACAGTTAATTATACCAAATTTAAGAAATCTGGTAACACCTTTTTCTTGCTTAATGTACAAAACCGTTATTACAAAAATAAGCATAAGGATACAAACAGCAATCTGGATCAATATACTAGCATATGTAACATAAGAATCACTTACAATGACAAAAATCAAAACAATAACAAAAACTATGAAAACAAAAACAATTAGATGAGAAGTAGTCTTTCTGTGCAGAGTTGATGGTGGTGTGTAACAACGATCTACTGCTGCCACTGTTACTGTTCAAAACTCGGTTTGATTTCTTTAAATTAAATATAATATTACGGCCTTAAAAACAACACATACAACATCGATGGTGGCGTTTTTAATTATATATCTTTCTTTTCTTTTAATTTTTTTCTGTAATTTTTTTGTCAGACGTGTAGGAAACTATAAAAGTAGAATGTAAATCTTTTGTAAAAGTTTTCTCAGCTGTAACAGGTTTTCAACATTTAAGCTGAGGTTTTAAATTTACATTAAACAGTTGACAAACAACGCAAGAGCTTTAAACATGACACAATAGCCAACACAGTGAATAAATGAAAGAAACGACAAAAGGTCTCAGCGTATCCCTTTTGTGTTGGATACAAAGGATATAATAATACAAAACAGTGCTTACAAGGATTACAATGTGCTCAAAGGATTAAAGATTATTAGTGTGACAATTCAATTTTAAAGAACTGAGATCGGTTGGTGCATAGATGCGTTAAAGAAAATATTTCAATTATTTTGAATTTGTTTTTTATTATTCAAATAAGAAAAATACATAAAAATTCTAGCACCATTCGAAATCAGTGCTTTTAATTGAAATAAATCAGCAAATTTCTCCCAAAACGGAAAAATTTTAAATAAATTTAATAAAAAGTGTTTTGATAATAAATAAAAAAAAGAAATAAAATAAATTCATGATCAGTGTATTTCAATGGCTTCCTTATGCACTACTATTTAAAAAAATCCAAATGTCATTAACACTCTGTAAACTTTTATCTGAAAGAATGTGAGGGCTCTGCTATCGAGAGAAATAAAAGAGAATGTTGTTACAAAAAATGTATGAACTTTCATATGGAAGCCCTAAAAGTGTTTTCCAAAGACTAAAAATTCTAAAACAGTGCTTATTATATAGAATAATTATTAAGTACCCTACAGTTTTTACTAAAAAGCAATTTTGCTAAAAATTAAAAACAATTGTAATCGAGTACTAAATCCATATTACACTTTTGGAGCTTAAAGGTTTTTACAAAAGATTGCCAATTATTTCTGTTACGTGCTATCTATATTATTTGCCTTAGTTCGCTAAATGCGGTATGTGAAAGATCATCATAAGGTCTTCTTAGAGAGTGTCCAATACAGCCATATTTTCTTCTTCTTTCGAATCCCCAACAGAGGACATGATGAAAATATTAATTGCGGCTGCGACTTTAATGATGATGACGATGATAACAAACATCAGACGTATGATCAGGAGAAAACGCCACCTACTGGGCAAGAATTACCACCACAACTTAGCAAGGATCTTCACCACTACGCACAGTCATATGAAGGCAAGCTACAGTAGATTAATCATCTACTTAACTTGAAAATCAACTTGATTAATGAAACTGAAACAAAGCATTGGAGGATCTGTGGAAAGCCAATATGCTCCCTAGAGAAGAGACGGAGATAAAAAAAAATCGGCTTTGATGTTCTTCTTCATAGTTCCACGTTTGATATTGAAGATTAGTTCTCTCTAAAATGTTGCTTTATTTCTGAGCCGTAGAGATGCTCAGACTGTACGCATACACTGAAAATTCGACATTTTGTAGTTTGTCCAAAGCCGTGCTTGCCTTCTGCATGCGACTTATTATGTCCTGTTTGGCTCCTCCGTTAGTCGAGACAACGCTAACCAGATATGAGAAGCTACTAACGTCTGCTATGTTTTGGCAGTTTATAGTAAACGCTATATGCTTGGATAATATTATACGCAGTGAATTAGCTTTGTTGATGTTCATTTAAAGACCAATCTTTAATGACTCTTGCAGTCAGTCATCTAGTTTTGATTGTATGTGTTAAGGAGAGTGCGAGAGCAAAATTTTGTGATCAACGTACTTAAAATCCTCAAGGCAACCATTCAGACGAAGAAATGATTCTCCGTTTGTTGCTAGCGTTGTCAAAAATTTATAGTAGGCCATCCAACAGCGCTGATAAAAGGCATCCATATTTTATGTCAGTAGTGGAGTAGATTGTATACTAAGCACCAGAGATTGAAAGTTTAGAAAGACTATATGACTTGAGAAGTGCAACAAGGTCATCTAACGAATGATTGGTAAAGAATGTCTTTTTTACGAAAAGCGTTTGAATATCAATGGTCTCATTGGACATAATTATTATTTCCATAGTATCAAAATTATTATATTATTAAAAGAAATCGTGGGTTGCTCAAAATTTCACTAATTTAATTAAATATTTATTTCAGTCTGATCTATGTTAACCAAGTTTATATTGTAGTATTTGGTTTAAATATAATGACACCTACGCTAGGGTACGTATTGAAACCCATTCTCTACTTATCTTTTTCATCGACTTGCCTACTGATGAGAACTACATACGTCACAGAAACGTTTGCAGATGACACCATTTTGTTTGTTTGAGAAACATATATCGTTTCAATTGGAAAACTCTAACAATATCTTTAAAAAACCCTAATTAGACGACTACACGGCAAATAAAATTCGATATCCGCCACTATATATAAATGGGATACAAGTCCCGTATCATAACACCGCGAAATACTTGGTAATGATCATCCTAGACTCTAAACTTAGATAGAGTGAAAAAAATAAGAAGAGTTAGGAATGCTTTTCTGTTCTCTATCACTGTTCTAGGAAGCATATTGGCTTTCCACAAAGCATTCATTGCTTTGTTTCAGTTTCATTAATCAAGTTGATTGTTCAAGCTAAGAATATGATTTATTCACTGTAGCTCCTCTCTATATGATTGTGTAGTAGTGAAGATTCTTGCTAAGTGGTGGTGGTGATCTTTACTTAGCATTGTAATTTTTTTTCCCCGTAGGTAGCGTTTTTTCCTAATTATTCGTTTAATATTGTCAGCATGGCCGGTGGCAAGCTAGAAGGTCAGTGGGGCTTCTTCTTAATTTTTTAGATGGAGTTGTGTAAAGGGAAGTGGAAGAGTCTCTTTATTAAGCTCTCGAGAAACCACAATTAAATTTTTTTCGTCATGTCCTTAATGGGGCTCGACTCTGGGCCGCTTGTGTTGTTATGCATGCGCTCTAACCACTACACCACGCCACCCCACCGCACCACTACACCCCTGTGACCCAGTAGAGAGAAGTTATGAGAAAATGTGGTGTTTGCACAGCAGGAAGCCATAAAATTAGAATCCCAGTCCCTATGGGATCGCAAGTTCGTGCAGCGTTATCTTATGTGGTATCATCTTCCACATCCGTTACACCATACTGATGTTACATTTACCCGGAGTATTTCACCACATAGCAAGCATAACCACTGCCAGTGTGTCCAAAAGGGATGTATAAGTCATGAGGTGGTTTATTTTCACTTGTTAAGGATGAAGCAGCAAAGCTGCTTAAATTATTTTGTTTTTTGATTACAAAATATTGGATTACTACCTTGATCAACAAGTTTTCGGTATAAGTCCTGCGTGGCGGTCCTATTGGTCCGACTAGAGATTTTTTTTTTTTTTGTTAAGTTGGTACATCCGTTGTTGATATTCCCGCTAAATCTTAGCGTCACAGCTTGACATTTGCAAAAGCTACGTAGCCAAGAATAAATCTATCTCTATGTGTGTTGACGATTTTTTACAATTTAGGAAACGGCTTCTGAAACGCGTTCCACGTAATGGTTTTTTAACTTGATTGAAGAAAGAAGTCACAGGGAGCCAAATCAGGTGAATTAGGTGGCTTTCCATGGTATTTGGTACATTTTTCATCAAAAAATTTCAAATGATAATGGTGCGTTATCATGGTGAAAAATCCATGTTTCTTCTGCCTACAATTCTGATCTCTTTCGGCGAATTGGTTCACGTAAACATTTCATAACGCCCGAATAATACTCTTTGTTTACTGTCTGGCCTTCTGGAAAAAATTCTTGATACACTACACAATTGTAATCCATGAAAACCGTGAGCATTGTCTTCTTTTTTGGTCTCGGCTTATTTGGTGAACGCCATTCACATGCCTGATGTCTGGATTGCGTTTCGTATTCATAAGCGCACGTCTCGTCTCCAGTAATGATTATTTTGATGAATTTGGGATCGGACACAGCTTCGCAAATCATGTCGTTTGCGACCTTAACACTCCCCCTTTTCTCCATGAAGTTGTGGACTTTTAGTACTAACTTTGCTGCTACACGACGGAAACCAAATCATTAACCAAAATGTCTTGAATGGATCCATAGACAATGTTCAAGTTCTCCGCTATATTTCTGATGGTTAATTTGTGATTATTGACCAACATTTCTTTTACTTTATCAATGTTTTCGTCGATTTTTGATGTCGGTAGCCTGCCACTGCGTTCGTCATCTTCGATTGACTCACAACACTTTTAAACCGATCGTGCCACTGGTAAACTACCATTTTCTTTAGAAAATCGTTGCCGAAACATATTTCCAACGTTCGCGCACCATTAAAATCCGTTTTTTACGCAAAATTTAATTTAAGTTCGTTGTTGCAAATTTAAATCCGATTTCTAAAATTGTAAAAACTCGCCAACACACTTAGATGGAGATGTACTCTTGGCTACGTAGCTTTTGCAGTATCAAGCTATGACGCTAAGATTTTGCGGGAATATCAACAACAGATGTTCAAATTAAAAAGAAAAACTCAAATCGGAGCGATTGGACCGCTACACGGCGGTTATTCAGAATCCCTTTTGATCAAGGTAGTATTTTGCGATATGGATCGCGATCATGCTTTATCTTTCATAAATGTTGTGATACATGATCGCGATCAATATACGTATGTATGTATATTGGACGTGTAACAGTGCCCTTACACAAGCAATGAATTAAAAAACTGTCTGGGACTTTTGTCAGCATCTATAAAAATTTTATACGGCGAATTTTTGTCCTTGTACACTATTCAAAAAGAAACTACACGAAATAAGCTTTTGCCTTTTTTTATTATAAATATTTAAAAGACTTTGACTTTATTTTATTTGACGCGTTTTATTATTTTAAAAATTTACTTACATTTTTTTTAATATAATGCTATAGAGGACATGTAATTACATATACTACTTTCCAAATTAAACCAGGCAGTTAGAAAAAACGAAAAAATTTTAAATATTTTTCTTGCTAAACTTCGAATTTTTGTAATTTGAAATTGATAAAAGTTGTTTAAAATTCATCATTAAAAGGATAATGTGGATGAGTTCCCGCGTCACTGTTTTTGTAAAAAATTTAAAAAAAATTAACAAAAATTCTAAACAAAATTCTTATTTAAAGCAAAACGTACTGTTCAAGGGACACAAAGCGACCATTACAATCAAAACTGTCGATGGTGTCCATATCTTCAGGCAATAATTCAAAATTGAAAACATCAAAGTTAGAAGCAATGCGGCCCTTGTTTACCGATTTGGGTATAACAATGTTGCCACGTTGGATTTGATAACGAATTAAAATTTGGGCAGCAGTTTTTTTATATTTCTCGGCAATAGTCAAAATCTTTTGAAAAAAGAAATAAATTTAAAATTTTTATAATTTTTATAATTTTTATAATTTTTTCATTTAATTCCTTAAAGCTCACCTTGGGATCTTTCATTAAGACGGGATCGTCAGGATTGGCCCATGGGCGATTGGGTGAACCTAAAGGGCTATAAGCTGTAATAACGATATTTTTGGATTTGCAATATTCCATCAATTTTTTTTGGGTCAAATAAGGATGACATTCGATTTGATTAGTAGCTGGTGGTATAGTGGCTATAGCCAATACACGTTCAATTTGATTTTTATTAAAATTCGAAACACCAATTGACTTAACCAAACCATCTTCAACCAATTTCTCCATTTCCTTCCAGGTATCAACATAATCAACATCAGAATACTTCATATTGCCCAACTCATCAACAGGAAACAATTCACGACCCTCTTTATAGGCCATGGGCCAATGTATCAAATACATATCGACGTAACACAAATTTAGATTTTTCAAAGTTGTTTCACAAGCACCGCGTACCAATTCGGGACGATGAAATGTATTCCACAATTTACTAGTGATGAATAGATCTTCACTGGAAAACAAAATTATTAAATTAATAACACATTTCGAAATGTACGAGGGTTAATATTTATATTTCGGGAATAGCAAATAATAACAAATATTTTTAAATGAATATGGCTTTATCGTTTTTCAGAATATTCCCCTTTATGATCAATACACTTTTGCATTCCTTCAAACCATTTCTCAAAGCAGTTTCTCCATACCTCTTGAGACACTTCCAAAACATGATTTTTGAACGCTTCAACTGCTTCTTCGGCACTCGTAAATCATTGATCACGCTGTTTACCTTTGATTTTTGGCAACCAGAAGAAGTCATTAGGTGTCAAATCAGGACTGTACAGAGGATGATATATCAATTCGATATTTAGACTGCTCAAAAATTCACCCGTTTGACGAGATGTGTGAGAGCTCGCATTATCATGATGGAGAATGATTCGTCTTCGGCTGTTGGTTTAACGAATTTCTCCAAAAACTTCAGGCAAACAAATGGTCGTGTACCACTCAGAATTGACCGTCCTACGTTGCTCAAGCGGAACAGTGGCCACATGACCCATTCGGCCGAAGAAACAGGCGACCATTTGCTTCGCTATGCTTTTTGCACGAACAACTTTTGTTAGATTTAGTTCGTCTTGGAATACTCTTGGTCGATTGCTGCTTTTTCCGGCTCATACGCATTTATCCATGATTTGTCACCTGTAACGATATTACACACGTCTTTTGAAGCACCACGCTCGAACTTTTCAGTCATTTCCTTACACCAATCAACGCAAGCCTTTTTTGAGCGATTGATAAGTTATGAGGTATCCAACGAGAACAAATTTTTTTTACAACTAAGTGTTCATGTAAAATCGTATATATTGAAGTGGAACTAATGAGCAAGGATGCCTCTATCTTACAATATGTCACATGACGATCTTGCAATATCAGTTCACACACTGCATCGACGTTTTGTGCCACAACAACCGATTTTGGACGACCTTCGCGGAATTCGTCGGCGACCGAAATACGACCACGATTGAATTCATTATACCAATGATAACTGTTATTATTTAACTGAGTTCATCGACACATTCTTGTTGAGATAATCCACGTCGAAAGTTGTGAAAAATAATCCAACAAAAACCTTCACTTAAAATTTCCATTTTTTTGACAAATTTCTTAACTCACTGTAAACAAAACAAATAGCACTTGTGCATCAAAACAATGTTTCAAACTTTATTATGATGTTGCCAGATTTTAGCTATTGCCATTAGTGTTGCCAGTTCCCGATATATAAATAATACCCCTCGTACCATAAGGCCAAGTTCGTAAGTATACTTACCGCTCAACAACATCCTCGAAAATTTTAGACTCAATACCTTCACCTACCTCATGTTCATTTTCATAAACATGTGCACAATCAAAATGACGATAACCAATATCAATGGCATCTTTAACAGCTTGAGTTACTTCACCTTTGGGACTCTATGAAATTAAAAAAAAAGTTAGTTTCAATTATCACGCTTAAATGACTGAAACAATTGATTGTTGGAATTTAAAACACAGATAGATCCGTTTAACGTAAGTGCAGGTAAGTATGTATGTTTTTTTAATTGCGATTTCGGTTTCTTTTTAATAAAGGGACTTCAACCTGCCTCCAGACAAATACATCTAAAGAAGCCCCCTGACCTGCCAGCTTACCTCTGGCTATGATGACAAACATCAGACGAATGATCAGATGTAAGCGCTACCTGCTAAACAAAAATGACGCTGCTAAGCAAAGATCGCCATCACCACTAGGCAAGAATCTGCACCTCTACACAATCATATGCGGGAGAGCCACAGTGGATTTATCATCTGATTAGCTTGAAAATCCAAATTGATTAATGAAATTGAAACAAAGCAATGGATGCTTTGTGGAAAGCGAATATACTCCCTAAAGAAGTGACTGAGAAAAAAACTCAATGAAAACGGGCAAAATGATCTCATACGATTTAGCATACTTTTTAGATCTTAAATACGATTTATTTATCACATACCTAATTTTGCAAATCTATTAATATGACCATCCTTAATGTATGCAAATAAAAATAAAAAATCATTCTGTTTACGAGCCAATCACAACAAAATGAGCAATAGGCAACGCATTTTAAAATTTAGTGAACAACCCTTTTTCAAATTTGGTGAAAAATGTACACACAGTACACACATTCAGTAAATCTATCACATAAAAGGACAAAGCGAGAATGACTGTCAGCGAAAGGATTAAAGAGCTGATAAAGAGTAAATGGAGAAGTTTGGATTTATAGTCCAATACTACGAAACAACTATTTATTGAAGTCTTAGATAAAAGAATAAAAGCTACATTTTTCTTTAATCTAAAAAAAAATGTCGTTAATCTATTACAAAAATGTCGAAAAACGACTTCGACTCAAGAACAATAATTGTGGTAAATATCCTCGAATATTATAGAATATGATCGCGATAAATGGAAATTTATTTCCCCAAATTTCAAATAAGTCTCCTCAGCCGATTGGACGGTGAAAGAGTGCACGGAAGCACATAAGGGCGTACAGTGATAGAATTGCAGTACAGGCAGCGACAGCCACTCATCGTAACAGAAACCAGTTCAACTCTGTGCGTAAGGTAACCAGGGCGATATTCTCGATAAACCTCTTGTGAAAAAGAACGGCAACTTAACACCTTCAAAAGACTAACAGCTTCGTATGTATATAAGAATACCATACTATGACTATGCAAAATTACTGCCAACAGCAGCGCAGAAATTTTGGCTGCACTTAAAGTTTATTTTTTTACTTACACCCCAAGTTCCTAATCCCAAAATAGGCATTGGGTGTCCACTGCTTAGGCAGACGTTCGGCACGTTTACCATTTTGTTAATCATAGTTTTCATCATCTTGTTTATCAATTGCTTTGCTTTTTATTCTATTATTGAAAAAAAATATATTTAAACTCTCTATATGCGATGCAGCGTTACGCTCCAACCGGCAAATTATATTGAAAAGTGAGCTTAGTCCAAAAAAAACAAGAAAGAAAATGTCAAAGTTTTAAATTTTTTTACAAAAATGTATTTGTACTTAAGTTGCCATGTGCTATATATTTTTAAAATATTTGCCTAAACTATTGTTTATTGCCCGGGAGTGTATACATGCAAAAATATTTATATTTTAAATGGGAGATAAATTCTCTATTTTTCCCGATTCTCATGATAAGACAACCTTTGAAGTCCCTCGATGATATACATACATATTTATTGAGGTGAACGATAATAAATACAATTTTTTGTGCAGTAATCTTATAACTTAATGTGCACATTGATAATAGAATAACATGTGATAAGATTAAAGACTTTATCTTTTATAGTTCCCAGTGTACTATGTAACCAAAATTTTCCTTCTATCTCTTATTAACCTCTCAAAGTGCAATTTTTGAAAATGTTCTTTTGTACAACACATTTCAGTGGATGATGAATTTTCTCAAACAAAAAAAAATTCGTTTTAAGAAAAAACATGTCTGTAATACCAGAAGAAATGTTATTAATTTCCTCCCAATTTCAACGTCTCTGAGGCCAAATTTCCAAAAAAAGACTACCAACACTTTCGTTCGCTGTTTCTATATACATATCTGTGATCTAATCCTTTAGGTCGTTTACGAGTACCTGATTCATAGACAAAATTATTTCTCAGTTTTACTTGCATACTTTAGGGAGGACAACAAAATAAATTAACAATATTAAATCTGTGATAAATCATTTCATTTAAGAGTTAAAAAGTATCCCATGACCAAATTAGTCTGGTCCGTTTTATCAGATTTTAACTTAAAATTTTGTAGGTATGAACCGAATATTTTTATTTTATTTTTTATTTTTATTTCAATTGTAATTTATTTTATAATATTGTAGTCGTCAAACAAATTTTATTGAACGTCCATATATTAAACAAATTTACTCTGTGAATGTAGATTTTTCAAAGACACATTATTTTCGAAGACACATTTCTTTAGGAATATTGCATATTTATCTTAAAAAATGTCTTTAAACTTGCTTTATCCGAATTTTTGTTTCGTTTGGTTTTATGCAAGTAAATAACACGGTGCGACAAATAAACACCTGGGATGAAATGCTAATTTTCTGATGGGCGCTATCGAGTACATCAAGCATCTGCGTTTGAAATTTTTTAAATACCTCGAAAATCTTGAGATACGGATAAAAACCCGGTTTTTCGCACATTTATGAACTTATAAGCTTACAACTTATTCGAATATTATCCAATTTCAAGTTTCTTAGCGGATTTGGATAAAATAGAAACACACATTTTAATTGATATATACTTCGTTAAAGTAGTTTCTAGGAATATCTGTGTATTTCTCAAGTATTTGGTAGAAGTTCATTAAAAAAAAAGAGTTCAAACAGAATTTAAAACAACTTTTAGACCACATATAGATCAGCCAAAGCCTGGTGGTGGTAATTACAATGATAAATTTACTTTCAGAGTATTTTTTAGGGAGTACAAAATTTCAGCAAAAATAGGATAAAATATATATAGAATCCGCCAATAAATTTTTTTTTTTTTTTTTTTTTTTGAAAATGCTATAAAAAAACTACTGAATATTTTCTCAAATTTCTTTTTTTTTATTTGGGAGTACAATCCTTCCGGTTAATAATGGAAAATAATTTCATTCAAATGGCTGCCTCGTCTGGCCATGCAGTAGCCTACACGATCGATCCAATTTTTAAGCACATTATCGATTGTGTGCAGCTGTATTTCACCAATGGCTTCACGAATATTGTCCTTTAAAGCGTTAATTGTCTCTGGCTTGTTGGCGTAACACTTATCTTTGATAGCACCCCACATATAATAGTCCTGCGGCTGATAATGCGATCTTTAAAAACAGGGCGCAAAACATCGAGTGTAGCTTCGGCTATGTGGCACGTAGCACCGTCCTGTTAAAACCAAGTGTTGCTAATATCCTTCTCTTCAATTTTTGTGAACAAAAATTCGTTCAACATGGCCCGATAACGATCGCCATTGACTGTAGCGGCACTCCTTCCTCATTTTCGAAGAAAAATGGCCCAAGTATGCCTCTGGACCAAAATCCGCACCAAACAGTAACTCGTCTTTGGTGTATCGGCTTTTCAATGTATGCGTGCGGGTTTTCTGTGCCCCAAATGCGACAACTTTGCTTGTTTACATACCCGCCAAGATCAAAATGAGCTTCGTCTGAACACATCGCACACATTCTGCAACATTACCATGATTTTCAAAGTAATGTCGCAATATTTCCCAGCGTTGTTCAAGCGTATACATATACGTATATATATGTATATGTATAAACGATCGTAATTAATTATTAGTGGTATTAGATGTCGCCAACCCACACAAATTGTTGATTCACAGTTGAGAAGTAGTTCAAAATTCAAAATTACCTGTTGGTTCTTTGTCTGAAGAAAATCAAGAATCTATTAATAAAATATTTAATAAAGAAAAAGAGCATAACACAAAAAAATGTAAGATTAAATATCTTTAATTTTCTCTTAATAAATTCAGAAATGGTGGTCAGGGCAACTCGCAATACTCCCAAGGAAAAACAAATGATTGTGCCTAAGGAAGCAAAATGTCTGTTTCTTTCAAAGTCTGATAAGATGAATTTTAACGTAAGCAGAGATGAAGACACTGATGAAATGCAAAGTGATAGCGAATAAATAGATAATAGAGTATCCTTATATTGATGAATGTGTATTGTAACTTTGGAAATATTAATAATTATTTCCTTTAGCTTAATAATTTAATAAACCAATTAATTTTTTATTTAATCTTTTTCTTTATATTTTTAAATAAAAACAAAAGTTTTTTTGATTGATTCATAATACCAAGCCCACGACCTTACAAATATACCAATATCTTATACCTAAACTCAGCGGTTTAATTGATACCAAAAATGGTGCAATCCTACCCACAGTGTATTGTAACTCACCTTTAGGCAATAATTAAAATCCAAACCTTTTCATAGTTTTTTATATGTCTTTATTTTTATAAAATACTCATGCGCTCATGTATAGATTTTAGGAACTACAAACTATTATTAATTTAATAAGACAGTTAAATCAAAAATTCAGCACTTTCTAGACTTTGTCAGCTTAATTGAATAGAAAGCGGAAAGTTTAATATTCATCGTTCTCAAATGGATGATAGGGATGACCAGCAGCGCTAGAGAAAAGTAAATAAAAAATGGCATTAGAATATACGAACAAATAAATTTAGAAATTGGAAACTTCTTGGCGCTATCTAAAACAAGGAATTTAAGCAAAGCATAGAAGTTAAGCAAACAAAATTCTAAAAATCTATAAATAAACAAAGAACATGTTAAGGTTTAAGGGGAACAATTCTCCAATTATAGGCTGTTATCAACACTGAGTAAACGAATAACAATTTTAACAAAATTTTATTATTTGGGAATGGGAATGCTTTAATATAAATAATAAATAATAAACTAACAAATTTTATATGTTATTAGGACAAGATTTAATGTTTATAATTTATGTATACAGTGACTCACAGCTAATTTCGTGCACCTTTAAAACAAAACTGTTTGCAGAATTTTTTATCAAAACGATTTTTTTTATTTAAATAGCTTATTTTGTGCAGCCATAGAAACTTTTTTAAAACACGTCTTTTGTGTTATTACGTATTCAAGACAAATTTTTGTCAAACGATCTGAGACAAAATTAAAAGAGGGAAAACTTTCGCTTCGTTTTCATGATTACAAAATCCGCTATTTGATGTAAATCGAAATCAATTGAAATTTAAATACGTTATGTTTTTAAATCGAAATAAAACTTCGCCAAATTTATGTTAAAGTTTTGATAATGAAAGAAGTTGTTATATAAGTCACTATGCGAACAAATAAAAATAAGATTTTATACCTGCTGGCATAGGAAAGTGTGTAACTTAAATTTTTTTTAGTTCCAGAAGTAGCCATAACAGCAGCCAAGCCATTACACTGCCACCACCATGATCGACCGTTGGCTTTCAAATCGAATTGACCGCAGAACCATGTTTTTCTCAGATTATAATTTAGGCAGTCATTTAAGATTTCAATTTTGAATAGCTTTGTTGCGAGCTATTAGGCCACGAAATAAGCTGTTTCTTTTCTCAAAATATTATTTTTTGTACCGAATCCAAATTTTTCGGATGATCTTTTTAAACATTACAAATACACGAAATAAGCTGTAATCAATCCACTATATGGGAGTTATCACACTACTTCCTAAATCAAAGCAGGCACTTAAGAAAAAACTTGAATTTTAAATAATATCTTTACCAAACTTCGAATTTTTGTAATTTGAAAATAATAAACGTTGTTTAAAACTCATCATGAAAAGGATAATGTGGATGAGTTCCGGCATCCCTTTTGTTGTATAAAATTAAATTAAATTTAAATAACTTCGAAACAAAATTCTTATTCCAAATAATACTTACGTTAGGAGAGGCACAAAGCGACCATTGCAATCAAAACTATCTATGGTGTCCATATCATCAGGTGACAATTCGAAACTGAAAACATCAAAGTTAGAAGCAATGCGGCTTTTAGTTACCGATTTTGGTATAACAATATTGCCACGTTGGATTTGATAGCGAATTAAAATTTGGGCAGCAGTTTTTTGGTATTTCTCAGCAATAGCCAAAATCTTTTAAAGACAAAAATAAAAAAAAATAGATTTCCATAAATCTTGTTTTTACAAATCCTAATACTCACCTTAGGATCTTCCATTAAAACGGGATCGTCAGGTTTGGCCCAAGGACGATTGGGTGAACCCAAAGGACTGTAAGCTGTAATGGCGATATTTTTGGATTTGCAATATTCCATCAATTTCTTTTGTATCAAATAGGGATGGCATTCGATTTGATTAGTAGCTGGTGGTATAGTGGCTATAGCCAATACACGTTCAATTTGATTTTTATTGAAATTCGAAACACCAATTGACTTAACCAAACCATCTTGTACCAATTTCTCCATTTCCTTCCAGGTATCAACATAATCAACGTCGGAAAAGGCAGTTTTGCCTGTCTCATCTACAGGGAACAAATCACCATCTTCTTTGTAGCCCATGGGCCAGTGAATCAAATACATATCGATGTAAGACAACTTTAAGTTCTTCAAAGTTGTTTCACAAGCACCACGCACCAAATCAGGACGATGGAATGTATTCCATAATTTACTAGTAATGAATAGTTCTTCACTGTAAAAACACAAATATCATTTACAACCATAATTAAATTAACATTTTGAAGTGTAAAGCCAAGCACACTCTTACCGCTTAACAACACCTTCATTAATTTTAGCCTCAATACCTTCGCCCACTTCATGTTCATTTTGATAAACATGTGCACAATCGATATGACGATAACCAATATCAATGGCGTCTTTAACAGCTTGAGCTACTTCACCTTTAGGACTCTATATAATTAAAAAAGCAGTTACATTAAATTACAATTAATTTCATAATCATATGAAATTTAATAAGTTTTCTTTTTAATTAACATGTACACACATATGTACATTAGCGTTGGGTGTAAGTCATATTCTACGAATTTTCACATTTTATAGCTAAAGCTCAAAACACAAGTTCAAAACAATTAAAATTGTGTGAAATTTAATAACTGGAGTAAAGAAAATATAACAAAGTGAAGATGAATATTAAAGGTGTTAACTAGTATGGTTAATTTTCACATTGTTTTGCAGGAAAATATAGAAAAATATTGTGAAAATGGGCTACTTTAACAGACAAATTTCTAATTCAAAACCTAACTCTAACCGATTTCTATACATAAATCACCTCATTTTCCATTACCAAAACAAAAACCCAATTATAAACAGTTTTTTCCACTAATCTATCATTTGTCATCTTTCTATTATCAGAGTTCAGTAAAATGGCGACTGGGTTATCTTAGAGTGTTTATCATACGACTTGACATAATTCAATAATTATCTATATGGCCAGTTCTGTAGTTTGCAGGTACAAGACGGACATCTACATTAAAAACGCTTTTAACTAAATATTGGTGCTTATATTGAAAGGAGTCATGAAACTAGAACGATCTAGGCGATCACAACCAACTAATCTTAAGTGGTGTAAACTTGGCTTTAAAATTAAATCTGAGTCATTTTGCTTAGATGACAACAAGCGAAGCTGAAAAGGCAAAAGGTAAATTAGGCTTCAAAGTAAAACCTGAATCAATTTGTTATTCCTCAGCGTTGACAATTGGTTTAACATGCATACAATAGAAAGTATCCGTGGTCTTTGCATGTAACGGGCAACAGTATATCGATCATTTCAAACGAATATGTGTTTGAAAGATGGCATTTCAGCTTACATTTTGGTGAAAACATTTTATAAATTTGTTATTGCGTTTTCTCCCGATCATTCGTCTAATGTTTGTCATCATCGCCACGGGTAAGCTGGAAGGTAAGGGGGCTTCTTTAGATGGATTTTTCCGGAGGGAGGTTGAAGTCTTTTTATATTAAACATTCGAAACAGCAGTTAAATTTCTTTTCTTCATGTCTTGTGCTGGGAACCGATCCTGGGGCGTTCATGTTTTATGTCTGCGCTCTAACCACTACATGACGCCACCCCATGTATAATAAGTTTAAGAA
Organism: Wohlfahrtia magnifica; assembly: GCA_023159175.1. Lineage (NCBI taxonomy): Eukaryota > Metazoa > Arthropoda > Insecta > Diptera > Sarcophagidae > Wohlfahrtia > Wohlfahrtia magnifica. Next base: position 457,211 of record JAKWBJ010000045.1, read on the forward strand.
ATAAAATGATTTACAACAAAGAAAATTTTAATTAAAAAAAAAAAAAAACTGGAAATCCTTGTTTATAATCTAATCAAACCTAACCTTCAAACCATCAGGAGATCATATAGACTACTTGATAGTAGCAGTGTTTACTAGGCTGAGATTCTTGGCCTTCTCAAGGCCTTGGGTCTCGTTGAGTAGAAAGTTGAGAGAGATTCTGATGTATTTATCTACGTAGATAGTCAGTTGACATTCCTGGCATTGACAAGAGGACACTAAGTTAGATCTAGACTAGTAAATACATGAGAACAAAGGAGACTAATGGATTTCTACAGCATCAGACTCTGCTGGTCACCTGGGCACTGCAGCATTCAAGACAATGAGATAGCTGACGGTTAAACTCGTGGGTATCAAGTTCTTCTGTGTATCAGTCTGAAGTGTCATAGTGAAGATAATTATGGAGCACTCCTTGGTAAGGCTTGTGCTAATATATTGAGTAAACACCATTGTATAGGGCTTCAGCACAGAATGCTGAGGTGGTTTGAGTGCCAACCACTAGGCAAACTAGAATGGTTAGCAGCAATCGGCTTGGTAACCTGGTAAGATTAGCAATAAAGTTCGCTGGCTTAGGGGCAGTTACCTATTATTGCGGTGCCACACTGATCAGTACCATTCCTACCTAATTCTTTATTTTTTTCTTTCTTCCCCCTTATTTGTGTCTTTTTTTCTTCTGAAGGTATCCACAATGGACCGATCAGTTTACGTTTGAGACGCGGTTTAATCCCGCATACCTCACCTAATTTCCAATGTTTCGCCTGTGGTCAAACTAGACATTGTGTACAAAAAGTAATCAATTGTGGTTATTATTTTGCTTGCATGTACTATATTTAAATAAATAATAAAAATTAAGCTCAAATTAAATCTATTAAATTAGAAGAAAACAATCCATTAGAAAACACAAGTATCATAAATAATTTGACAAAATCAAATAAATCTGACCTATAGACAGATAAACAATTCATTAAATTAAAATAAATAACAACAAAAAATTAAAATACAGAGACCGTAGAAACAAAATAGTAACCCCTTCATAAATTTAATTTTTTTTTTCTGTTAAATATGACATTAATTATAAAAGTCTGTCTATACAGTGTCTATTAAAATAAATTTAGATGGTAATAACAATTTGTTTCTATGCGCCACAAATTCAACCATAAATATTGTTTTAAATTGTTGTTATTGTTAAAACATAATTGTGTTTATTAAAACATAATTTATATTTGATTTTGGTTACAATTAATTTTATTACAAAAAAATTTAAAACCAATTAAACGAATAATTTACATTGTTATCAAAGATGTTGTTAAAGAGGTCAGTTTTTTTGCGTTTTATTAGACGGTTAGTGATATTTAATTTGAACACTCATATTTTATATTCAGTTTTATTTTTTTATTGTTTGGTAAGGGACTAAAAGCAATAAATATTGATTATAAACTATGTGTTTATTTAATAAATGCCGGATAGTTTATCAACCGGAATACTAATAGTTACTATTTAAAAAACAAAAACAACACATTTTTTATTGATAAGAGAATTCTAGCTAAATTTTTAATGGAAAAATTAAATTAAAAATCAATTAAGCGTTTAAATAGCAAAATCATTAATATTATTAATATATCGGCATATTTGGTGAATTTGGTTGTTGCTAAACGCAAACATAAATAAAAAGTGCAAGTCACAGCTTTTTTCACACACTGTCCTAAAAAAATTATTGAAATATAATTTAGTGTCATTTTTGCAGGAATACATCATTAAGTAGACTTTCCACAACATTTTTCAATATATTTTAGAGAGGCTTCTTCGATCAGAAATTTTTAATTCGTTTCGATTTCAAACTCAAATTCTTTTATGTCGAGTAATTAAGAAGGCGAATAAATGAGGTATGATTTCACAGTCGCCAATTTGTGTTTCGAGTCATTATTTTAGTAATACCGTGAATGGTTGTTTATGTTGTATCCAAAGCATTGACACATTGCACCAAATTGTCTTTCGATAGGTTTTACTAGAACGGAATGTGTTTCATAAAATATTCCCGTTTTTCTCCTCACGAGCAATGCACTGCTTGAGTGCTCCTCTCTTGAGAAAAAAAAAAACTCCAGTAGCAGTCACACAACCATAAACTGTCGAAATTTCTTTAACGTACTTGACTTTTTTTTTTTTTTTTTGAATGCTTATTATAAACTACTGTATATACTGTCACTAGTAATCAATGCCATAAGTGCCAAATAATATGAAATTTCGAATCTTCATCAAATTAATAATCTTCAAATAAATAGTCTTTCTAAAATGTACTTGACTTTATCTTTTAATTTAGTTTAAGCCGTAAAAACATATTCTTACTTATTTCATTTTCAATATCTACCACAATTTTATAACCAATTCTTTTGGATATTTTTAGTTTTTCGACTATTTGCTGTTTGTCAACATTTGTAAAAATGTTGTTGACGCATTTTTACCCTTGCCCACCACTCAATTTTCAAGTAAATATTGCACTATGATATACTGAATCGTTTTGACTCTTAATTCTACTATCTCAGCTATTTTATCTTTTTTTAAAAGACTGAATGAAAAACAGTTCTCATTTGTATAGACTTGGGTTTGGATTAATCTTTCAAGAAACTTCTCTTACTCTCTCTTGATCATAAACAAATGAATAGTAGAAAATAATATAATATAAACATATTAGTTAATCTAAGACGTAGACACCAACTTAACATTTAATAATTAGTTATATTCAATACTCAATACTGGTTTCATTTACAAAATCTCTTTTCAAATTCCTTTTATGCTATTCTATTAAGCAATTGATACTTTTTTAAAAGATAATAAGAATATTATATCAGAGTTTGCAACAAAATGTGCGAATTACGTCATTTTTACTTTAATTTTCTTTATGGAAAATTTTAAAATATACCGCATGGTTAAAGCCAAAGTGTTCCTTTAAAGAGAACTTTTAAGTAGTTTTTGTCTAAAAACATGTTATTGTCGCCCTGCATAGCGATAGGTAGTGTACATACTTCCACATATTGTGTCTACGCTGTATTATTTAAAAAAATATTCAAATATCAAAACCGTAAACCGGTTAGCCGGTTATCTATTAAAAACTTACTGGTTTCAAAACATTTTATATTTTCGGAAATCCTATTATATACAGGCTTTGGATATGTGGTCATGGATCGAAAACGTGTTTGGTAAAAATTTTACTGGTAAGTTAAAAATTTAAGACATATAGGGAATTTATATACGCATAGCAACAGTACCGGCAACGATTTGATAAACTTTGATATAAAAATTTTAATTTTACGTTAACAGTTTTTAATTCAAATACACACATACATAATTTCCGTGACATCCCAAACAAACTTCTCTCAATCAATGAGCTGCACTCGATTCTATTTTTAGACTTATTGAAAACGATCTACAGTTTAATGCAGGTTCAAAACGGCAGATCCACTAGTTAGAAGTTTTTTATAGCGCTAGCAATGTTATGTGATGATGCCGCTATTGAAAATTGTCAGATGGGGTCTAGCCTGGGATTGAAACGATGATCCCTTGGTTGATAGACAGGTGTCTTACCTACCACACCACAGTAGCACACAATTTTAGGTATAAAATATAAATTATATTTAAATATCTATATTTCCTGTATATTATATTATACGATGAAATATAGATTGTAACAATAAAAGCTGGTACTCAATCCTCAGAATTTCTGTTAGTAAAATGGTAGAGTACATTTGTTCTATAGGGTGTTTTTTAGGTGTATGAGAACTATCGATATCGACAACTATGACACCTGAGAATGTCAAACCGTATTGAGATTTCTGTTCAGTAAGGTTTGGAAAATCATCATGAATCTTTTAACACCAGAAGAATACATCCCAATTGTGGAAATTTACTCTGAATAAAATAAATCTGTTCACCAAGTTCATGGATTGCGGTCAACATAATCAGCCAAGTGAACAAGCTATTTGTGATTCATCGTTTTATAATTTTACTCTTCCCGATTCAATTTTGACTGTTTGGAGCGGTATACACCTTGGCGGCAATAAGCAAGTAGCTGCTGTTACGGTGAATGGAAAATGCTATCAAGCCATTCTGACTGAATTTTTGTTTCTGAAATTTAACTAAATATCATGGATATTTGGTTCCAACAATTCGGAGCAAGCTGCTATACAGCGCGCTTAACAATCGATTTATTGCAAAATCAATTTGGTGACAACTTTCCTTTCAGAGTGCTCTGTTTACTGGCCTTCCCTCGTTAGTGTTATTTAAAACCTATAGATTACTTTTTATGGGGCTATGCTAACGCATTGGTTTATGCTGACAAATCAGCGGCTCTTGAAGCATTGGCATCCAATATTCAAGCCAACATTGACGTCATACCGCCAGTAGTCAAAAATTGTACTAAACGAATTTACTATGTAAATCGAAGCTGCGGCGAATGTCGGAAATCATATTTAAAGAATAACAAGAATTTAATGCCAACAATATTTGTCTTATTTTAAGTTCTCAAGCTCTTAAAAACACTTTATAATATTAATTAACCCTTTATAGCCCCGTGTGACATATTTGAAGCAAACCGTAAAAATCGCTCTAAAATCTATATAAAATATTTATTGAGATAAATTGTTGTATTTCCTTAAAAATGTTGCTCATAGTGGAGTGCAAGTAAACAAACTAATAATACATCGTCTATAGGACTCAGAACTACTGCTGTCTTTATCAGGTTTAGTATTGCGATAATTTTTTTATTGTTTCCAATCTAAGGAGAAATAGAACAACTTGAAACAGGAGTAATAGATACGATATAGAATTTGCGAGCCTTGAATTTTAATATTTTATATTTAATATTTTAAGAAATAATAAATGCGCGTATGTGACTGGACATCTTAAAGAAGGAATTTCTTCCAAGTGCCGAGGAGCTGACGAGGAGTGACTATACCCTGATACAAGACAATGGTCCTAAGCATTGTTCTCTGTTGGCAACAGCTTGGCTGCTATATAACGTCAACTCATAGTTCCATATCCTGAACTTAACTTTATTAAAAAACTGTGCGCTATCCTAACAGAAGAGTTTACCAAGACACTGGCATATTCGATGCGTTATAATCTAAAAGAGGACTTTTGTTGCATAGTGTAAAAATGTAAATTAATTGATGATTTATGAAGGAGAGATAGGGCCGAAATATCTTCCTTCGACAAAAAACAAAGCAAATTTCTGAGCCAAAGCATATTTCTTACTCTGATATAAAGAATTATCGGACTAAACTTGGTATTTTTTAATTTTTCTTAATTACCCAAAATTTAAAAAAGTTATAAACCGGTTATAAACTTTCATATATGTATGTATGTACCGGTTTTCGTTTTTTTTATTTTTTTTATTGAAAATTTCGGACTTTGAAAACACTATAGATACCAAATTCTGATAACAATTCTAAATTCGCGTTTGTGTAAAAATAATTTTTTTGTCGATTTCAGTTTTGATTCTAATGCTAGGTACACACTTTGAAACGACTTCAAGCAACACGTTTGTTATTCACGTTGATAATTTGATAAATACAGAATTCAATAAGAAAAATTCAAAATATTTTAATATTTTTGAAAACTCGCAACCAACACGAAATGAAACCTAACACGACTAAACACTTTGTAAAAATGCGTACCTAGCATAACAATCTGATCGCACAACCCCACGATTGTCTTGTTTTAATACATACGATGGCAACCCTTGAGAATGTTTTTGTTGCATTTCATTATAAAAAATTCTTTCTATTTCCAACCCATCGACCTTGAATGCAATATGCACATTAAATAACTCACAATTAAATAAAAATTTTAATGCGATAGAAAAGCAAGTCACTAGAACAGCCAAAGGGTGGGAGTATAGCAATATGCATAATTAATGAATCAAATATTGAATAATTTTATTAAAATGTTAAAAAATTCTATTTTCACTAAATCTATTTTAGGAAATAGGTTATTTTTATTACTTACACCCCAGGTTCCCAAGCCTAAAATAGGCATGGAATGACCACTGTTTAGGATGACATTGGGTACGTTCACCATTTTGTTAGTTTCTTTAACGGTTATCACTTGTTGTTCTAAAAAAACTGTTAATAACTTTGTAAATAGTTTAATAACTAATTCAGATAAGAATTTTATTACTGAAAAACACTTGATTTTCAACTGCAACGCAACGTCAGCACACAACTCCACCGGCAAATTATTGACCAATGAAGTTTTCTCAACAGCTGTTCATGCTTTTATAGTGTTCATAAGAAAGAGAGAAAAAGAAAGGAAGAAAGCTTTTTCTATAAAAATGAGCTGCCATATGTTATATTTATTGCTTTTCAAGTGTAAGATATATTCATCATTTTTTAAGCACTCGTTTTTACTTTTAGTTTGCTTATTGTATTGTTATGTAATAATATTAGAAAATATAAAAAATAAAAATATTTTTAAGACCAATTACCAATTCAAAAACAAATATGGCTTTTACGTTTACAATTCTAAGCAAAATTTTAAAATTTCCTTATTAAAAATACCACCCTTTATTTAAAAACATAACGTTTTCCAACACTGACAAATTAAGCACATGTTTACGAAACAAGGAAAAACAAAACAAAAACACCGTTAACGGCAAAATAATTACAAGAACTTAGTGTTACAAATAAATAAATTGTAGAATTTGTTAAATTTTAAATAATATTCAATCAAAACACATGTTTGCTTTAGCAGAATTAAAAGATACTATACGTATAGCGCCAGAACAATTTAATTTAAAACTAATAGAAGCTATACGTGATGAAATCAATCGGAAATTGGCCAATAAAGTAAGTACCGTAACCATAAAAAATTAAAAAATCTTAGTTTATAAGAAAAAAATTTAATAATTTGCAGGTTTTATTAAATGTAGGCCTTTGCATAGCCTTAAAGGATATAATATCACTTAAAGACTCTATTATATTGCCCGGCGATGGTGCCTCACATACAGAAGTAACATTTCGTTATATCGTTTTCAGACCCTCAATAGGCAATGTTTTGACCGGTAAAATACGTAGCTGTAGCCATGAGGGAGTACATGTAACATTGGGATTTTTCGATGATATACTTATACCACCGACAGCATTACAACATCCATCACGTTTCGATGAAACCGAACAGGCATGGGTATGGGAATATCCCTTGGAAGATGGTGGTAAACATGATTTGTTTATGGATATAGGAGAACCTATTAAATTTCGTGTATCTAGAGAAATTTTTGAAGAAAGTTCACCTATAGGTCCACCGAAAAATGATAATTTAAAGCCCAGTACCTCAGCGGCGTCCAATTCAGCGGGTACGAGTGGCACAAACACAGAATCAAAGACACCGTATCGTATAATTGTAAGTAGAATAGAAGAATAGAATAGTTAGATGATAAACACTGTATCATAACATAAATTATTTATAATAAATATTTAGGCTGCCATAAATGAATCAGGTTTAGGTGTACTATCCTGGTGGGATCAACAACAGCAAGAAGAGGATGAAGCTGGAGGTGGGGAAGAAGAAGAGGATAATAATGATTATGAAAATGATGAAAACGGTGAGGGAGCATACGAAGAGTGATGGATAATAAATGTTATTAAATCAAAAAATCAAGAAGGAAAGTTATTTTAAAATTTTCAAGCTCATAATTTTAAATTTATAATGGTATACAAAGTAAGAAGTTACTTTTAGACTTGTTTTATTAGTTTTATAAACACTTTTTTAATGTGATTAAGTCCAACTTTTCGATTCCCTTGTATTCAAGGCCTTTGCAAAGAAAAATTTTTACTCGAAAAAATATCTTTTATTTGAACCTTTTACCATAAAACAATTCTTTTTCCTTTTTTTAAAATCAAAATCATCCTTATTGTGTGAGCAATAGCTGTTTCCATCCAAAAGTCTATTATTATTTCAATTTTACCAAAATTTTAAATTGCGAACGAAAATCATCGACAAAATTTATACTGCACAGTTTGCTTTTGTTTGCATAGTTAAAATTTTTACAATGTATTTAAGAATTGGTGACTTTGTAAATGTTTGCATGGTTGTGTTTGGGAACGCATGACATTGTTCGATTGCTTTGCAAATTACGTTTTGGAACTCAGCCTATATTTACTTAAATAATGCCCAGTTAGGAAAAATAACAGCATGCGTTAAAATTTCTATCGTTATAAAACATCAAAATCGATTGAAGATTTTCTTGCTCTTTTTATTAAGTTCTTCGTAACATTTAGTTATTCTGTTGTATGTTTATATGTTTGTATATTTTGTTTAATTTTAAAAAATTGCGTTTTTTATTAAGGTAAAACAGGTACATAAGAATTATTTATATTTCTAAGAAAACTCTAATTCTTGCCAAAAGGATAATGGGGATGTTCTTTAGCACTAAAGAAAAAGAAAACAAGACTTTAAAAAATTTTCTAAAAAATAAAATTTCAAATAATATAATAATCATCATACTCACTCAGCCATTATCATAAAACGTCCTCCAAAATCTAAATTATTCAATAAATCCATATCTTCTGTAGCAATTTTAAAGTCCACAATATTAAAATTTTCTTGCATATGCTCTTTATTGGTCGATCTTGGTAAAACAACATTACCAAGTTCCAATTGAAAACGCAACAGAATTTGTGCCGGTGTTTTATTATATTTCTCTGCTACAGTAAGAACTGTTGGATGTTGTAATATGGGATATTCTCCAGGCTTAACGTACGGCGAACTAGGCGAACCCAAAGAACTGTAAGCTGTTACAATAATTTGGTGTGATTTACAAAAATCCATTAATTCTTGTTGCTTAAGATAAGGATGACATTCAATTTGTAAATTAGCTGGCGGTATACGTGCAATTTTTAAAATGCGCTCTATCTGTGATATATTAAAATTCGATAAACCTATGCTTAGACAAAGACCAGCATCTACTAGATCTTCCATAGCTTTCCAAGTATCAATATAATCCACATTGGAAAATATAAGCTTATCATTTTCATCTTTTGGATATAATTCTTCGCCATCCTTATAACCCATAGGCCAGTGTATGAGATAGTTGTCCAGGTAAGTAAGATTTAAATGCTTCAATGAAGTTTCACATGCATGACGTACCATGCAGGGATGATGAAATGTATTCCATAATTTACTGGTAACAAATATATCATCCCTTTTTACGAAAATATTAAAAAGACATCAATTCTTTTGAAATAGTTCAAAACACACGACAAGTTACCTTGCAATCGAACCTTGTTCGAAAGCATTTTTAAAAGCTTCACCCACCTCCGCTTCGTTGCGATATATACGAGCACAATCGAAATGCCTATAGCCCACATCGAGAGCATCTTTAACAACATCCGAAGCTTTGCGTTGGAGCTAGAAATAGAAAATAAAATATTTCAAAAGGTTTTATGTTTGAAATTCTAGTTTTGAATTTCACTTCCTTTTCGTTTTATTTGTTTTGATATAACAAACTCAAAGCAAGACGTAACCGAAATTTGGAATAAGTACAGTTGTTAACGAAAGTGTAAAATTATAAAATAAAATTTTTCATATTCTGTTTTACAATATATTCCATTTTGAATACCTGGAATCCAAAAAATTGTATTAAAAAGTGAAAATTTCTATGTATATTTCTAAGTATTCTGTTCTACAATTGGTTTGATTTCGTATGCTTTTTTCAACATTTAGTGCAAAACTTGGATTTCAAAAAATGTTATTCGAAATTATATTTTGTTTTAAAATTTTTCGCTTTCTAATATTTGTACAACATGTCATATACCACAAAAAGTTAAAGAGAAATTAGCCACTGAGCTTTTAAAACTGCAACAACAACATACAAATTTATTTATAATGACCTTGCACTGTTTTTTAATAGTTTGAAGGTCAAGTTCAAAATTTTATTATAGATACATACCCTCCATGTTCCCAAGCCTATCATGGGCATTTTTCTGCCATTCCATAAAGTAGCAGAAGGCACTGCATTGGTAAGTAAGGCTCCTTCAATACTCATATTAGGTGGTATATATCAGAGGTATTCGCTTACAAAATTAAAATAAAAAATTTCTCTTTAACTATTACGCGTTACCACTGCACTAAATGTTTGAAATCAATTTTTTTAAGAGAATGCAATAGTCTTTGAAGCTTTTTACACTAAATTCACTGACAAGTTATTTGCAAAGCTTTTGTTTTTGCATTTAAAAGTGAAAATTTTATCTTCGTCAAAGACTTTTACTTTCAAAAATAATTTATATATTTTTAAAAAACGTATAATTTTTGAAATGTTTACAACTTTTATTGAAAATCAAAAAAGTTTAATTTCAATCAGTTTTCTTTTGAAAATTAAATAACACAATAATAAAAAATGGCTGCTAAAATAATTTGCAAAGCTTTTTTTAAAAAGAATTTGCAAAAAACTATTTTCAACTGTATTTCAACAGCGTAAGTCTAATTTTGTTAATAATGGGCCTTGTGTTTGGTGTAGTCATTGTCTTATTTCGCTATTTTGTTTTATACTAAAGAAAACAAGCATTTTTTCTTTAAAGTTTTACAAAAATCTAAATACGATATCTTACGATACGATACAAATATCTTCTACAAAAAATTTAAATACATGCATATGTATGTATTCGCCATCATAATTGTCGGGTACCGGCTATAGTTATGAATAAGTGCGAAGAAATGCATATAATTGCCTTCGGACCATAGAGCGTAAGTTTAAATGTGTATTTTATAGTTTTTAAAAATTGAATTTTTTGAGTTTTATTACAATAGCCCGTATCGTATTTGGCTTAGAGCATTTTTGTTCTAAATTAAAAATAACTAGCTTCTTTTAATCTATTACAAAAATTTATAAATAGGTCGACCATTTCAAAAACGATAATGATAGGTTATACAAAAAGTAACCGCAGATTTTTGATGAATTTTTTTATGATTCCAAACTATGACGTGCTTGGTGTATAGTACTGGGTTAGGTTAGAGGAGATGTTAGATCGGTTAGGTTAGAACGAGAGGGAGAAATCCAGCAAGAGGTGAATTTCCAGAGGCGCCACTCATCCGGTTCAATTTCCATACCAAAGCCAATTAAGGTCCTTAGCAAACTGGTAAGAACTTGAATCTATGTCTTTTACCAGAAAGCCTAAGGTAGTAACATAGTAGGTATTCGATCGTCTCCATTTCCTCCTGATCCTCACCTAATATACACAAATCGTAGTCGTTATTCTCCCACTTACAGATCGTTGAACATATGCCACTATGTCTCGTAGCCAGCTGACCTGTAGCCAGACTCAGTTCTGACTTTCCCATGGAGAGAAGGGAAGACATCCATCGATTAAATATGACTGGCCAGATGGACCTTGAAGCCTTACACCTTGGTGTTCATTGTACCAGAGTTGGCCAGCTCTCCTAGCGAAGAACCCTACGAGTTGGCAAATATAGTGGCGCAAAAGTGGTAGTACAGAACCCTCAGTCCCGTAGGTCTGCTGATTTCTAGCAATGTCGGAAAAATTTATCTGCTATCTCGTTCCCCTCAATATCACAGCAGCCTTGTACCAAGCAAACTCTTGTGATCCAAGAAATCTTCCCAAGGCCATTCAGCAGTCTAGAACGATCGAGCATGATTTGTGTGTTCCAAGAGCCGCCTTACTAACTATATAGATAGTCACTGGAACTCTAACATTCCCTCTTATACTTTGAATCACTTCAAGGACTGCAAACACTTTAGCGTGGAAGACACTGTACTTATCGTTTTACTTTTGAGGGTACCTATGACAGAGCCGCTCGCAGTAGACACCAGCCGCAATAGTCCACACCGTCTTAGAGTCGTCCATGTAGAAGGTCAGACCGCCAAATGATGTATTTTACCGTAATCAGTCGCTTTTGCTGGGAACCAATACCTCGATAATCTCGAAGTTTATAGTTGCCAAAACAATCATATCATCCAATCAAGGCTAACATACCCATCTTGCCCCACCAGAAGCAAAATTTTATCCATTTTTCAATTCCTTTTCATTCCAATTTTACTAGAAGTGAAGCGTATTTTTGACATAATATCAAAAATTTTGGAACAAAATCAAGCACTATATTTTATGTTTTTATTTAATAGAGCACAGAAGAGTACAGAGTCATTGAAGAGCAAGCAGGCGATGCCAAGGAGGTAATTTAGATTTTTTTTAAGAATTATATTAAAATTGTATAAAAACTTTCAGGCATCTGAAGGCCAATCTGATAATAAGGTAATTTAGAAATAGTTAAAACATGTAAAGCTTTTTAACATGAAAAAATTTTATTTCCAGAATAAGCCTGAAGTAGTGACTAACGTAGTTAGCATAGCTATAGATGCTGGTTTACGTTCTATAGACGGTGCTCATTTGTTTCAAAATGAAAAGGAAATTGGCCAAATTTTGAAGAAAAAAATGGATGATGATGTTATAACGCGGTAACCTATAGAATACTGCCTATAATGTGTAGACTACGAGTCAAAATAAAATTAATAATTATTTAATTTAAGGGAAAGCCTTTTATACACTAGTAAACTATCTACTACGACCTTATGGAATTTAGGTCTAGAATATTTAGATTTATATTTAATGCACACACCTATGGGTTCAATACGGTGATAATTTGTTTCCTGTATGCAATGGTGAAGTTGCATTTTCAGATGTTGATTACATTGAAACCTGGGAAGTCATGGAACGGTCGGTGGCGAAAAAATATATCGTAGTATAGGCATTCCGAATTTTACTATCGATCAAATAGAACATATACTAAAAAATTGCAAAATTGTACCACAAAATTTACAAATCGAAGTTCATCCTTATTTGACCCAAAAGGAATTGATAAAATATGCCAAATATCATGATATATCTGTTACAGCTTATGCACCAGTAGGTTCCCCGAAAAACCCTGGGCTAAAGACTTTAAAGACGAAAGAGTACTTTTACAGGATTATAAGGTTTGTTTTGTTTTCGAAAATTATATGCTTCCTTTATAATTTTTTTTATTTCCTTAGATTTTACAACTGGCTGAAAAACACCTGGACAAATTTTATGACGCTACCAAGTTCAAATGGGCAATGCTACAATACCTAAATCAGTGAGTAAAGCGCATATTGAGGAAAATATTGATATTTTAGATTTCGAATTATGTCCCGAGGATATGGAAAATATTGATAGTTTAAATCATAATCTGCGTTATTTTAAATATTCTAGGTATGTGTAAAAGACATAAGCTTAAAATTTATAAAAAAGAAATAATAATAATAATAAAAATGTAATATTTCATATTACAGTATTTTCGGACATCCGCACCATCTATTCGAAAGCGAGTATTTATTATGTTAAACCGAAATTATGAGAAAATCTTAACTTGTTACTAATAATTTAATAAATAAATATTTTTTATTAAATTTTTAAAGTACATAACTTTAATGGCAGAGTTAGGCAATGCTTATAATGAACAGTGTTCTATGACTTCTACTTAGCCATTTAAAAGCAATTTCTGATTCTAAAGTCAAATATCTCCTAAATTATTCGAATATGATAAGGTGTTTAACATGTATTCCGGAGAATATCACCACTTGTGTAGTTTATCGTACATTCAACTTTGGTAAGTTGTTTTCCCTTGTTTATTCGACTCGAGATGTAATCAATGCAGAATCAGTTATCTCTTTTGAACGAAACCCCGTCGTCTTCAATTGATTCGTAATGCCTTGTTCCCTTGTCCAGAAACCCAGTTTGACAACCAAAAAAAAAACCGGGACTTTAAAAAAATCGATTTTAGAATATTTCTAAATAACCCTTTAAAAAAAAATTGATTTCGGTTTTTAAAAAAACCGGTTAACCGGTTAATAAACTATAAATGGTGGTTGTGGTTAAAACTAAGTCGCAGGAATAGACTTCTTTAGCTCGGAACCTTGCAAGGAACAGTACTAGATCGTGATAGTGCAGTCCTAAAATGCTACTCAGACATTTCGTTTAGCAGATTCGTTGGTGGCTGTGATAAACGCACAGTGTTAAGGGTGTAGTGATTAACTTTTATTTATAATCAAGCCTGTTCGAAATCACGATTTCAAAATCACGCAGTTGATTTTTAGCTGTTCTGAAAATCACGTGATTTTGAACTTTTCGAAGTGATTTTTATTTTCCGAAATCACAACGAAGCATATTTCAAGCTTTGTTTATATATTTGTTCATTATATAGTTTTGCCTAATCATTTAATTCAGCTTTATATCTTACAAAACGGTTACTTATCTGTTGTTTTTAATTATTTCTCTTAAATATCTACTATTTTCTTGTAATTTTACCTTTTTTTCAAAATTTGTACACATTTTGGTGAAATGCTTGGCTTCCATTTCCTAAACGTCCTCAATATCCGCAGCTGACACCAAAAAAAAAAAATAAATAAAGACGTCGTTTTTAAAAGAATAATAAATGTAAATGCAAAACTAGAAGTGTTTTTTTTTTTAATTGCTATTGCTATTTTTAATTGTTTTTCACTAAAATGACTAATTTTAAATCAAAAATTAATGAACATTCATAGAAGCTTTTAAGTACACAGTGTTTGCAAAAATTATGAAGTGATTTGAAATCGACACTAAAAAGTTGATCGATTGAAATCACGTGATTTCAAGGCTCTAATCAGGGCATATGATATCGAGCCGTTTTGATCGAAAAAATTCTTTCTGGGATTACGACATTCGATATCGAGTTTACGATCGAGTGCAATCTCATAAACGGTGTTCGATAGTAAAATAGCTGTCGTAAGCAAACAAAATATGTTTTATTAATAGCAAATTCAACGAAAATTTGTATAAAATAAATGTTTTATTTATTTTTAATTTAAAATACAATTAATTAATATTAAATTTTTAGGATAAGTTTAAAAAATATTAAATTAAAAAAATGTCTTCTGATTTCGATGAACACAAATAAATAAGAATAATAAATTTTTAATTCATACTCTATTCAATACAACGTTTTAATTAATTTATAAAAGTAAAAACCCCATTTGAAACACCCTGTTGTTTATATTTTCATTTTAATAGAAACAATCTCTTTTATTTACATCGAATCGAATATTTTATTTATTATTTTTTGAAGCAAAAATTTATTAAAATGAATGGAGTGGTAAGAGGTGAAGCTTCTGAATCTGAAGATGAGACTCTTAGTTTGAATCTTAATCAAAACGTAAGTAGAAGTTATTAATATTTATAACACGTACAAGAAAGAAACCTTTTTATTATAGACAGTGTTGGCAGCTGAAGTCTCAGGAGAAGCATCAGAATCTGATGAAGGTTTGTTGTTACAGTCACTATGATTTGAAAAGATTTCTAATCGTTGCTTTAAAAATTACAGAAGTGTATGATAAAAGTATGAATAATAGCGTAGATGCGAGAAATAATGTGGATTCCATATACAATAACAATTTGTTGCAGAGAAAGTTGAGTAAGTACTTTTATTGAATGTTCATGCACAATTACACGGTAAAACCGGTATGAGATTTCAAAGGTTATTTTGGGTATATTGAAATACTTAGATTGAGAATAATTTCTTTCTGGTTGACTAGTATTTATTTAACCCTATTATAAGGCAAAGCCAGTCCCATAGTAAAACAGATTTATCGTTTTCTAATGTCTTTTCATCAAATAGTAACCAGTTACCAGTTCAACGACTGTTTTCAAAATGAAAACTATATGGCTATGTAGCACAAGCTGATATCTTTGATAAGCTAAATGGCAAACTAAAAATTTGTTAAAAGTTTGTATTAATCCCCTTGCAGCCTTAGTATATGTCTAACTAGATTATCACCTAATCTTATGTGATCTATTAGTTGATACCGCAATATGCAACAACTATTCGCTTACCGCATATTGTGCCATAAAGTTAAAAAACATGTCCACTTTGTTTTAGGGGGTCGTCACAAGTGGCCACCACTGTGACTTACAACTTTTCCAATCTTTTAAAAATCTTTATTTTCTCTTTACAGTTGAAAACAATTTATCAATTTGTCGTACTTTAAACATGTTTGTAAAAGATCTTGTAACACCAGCTTCCAAAGAATTGCTTACAACCGATCAGTTGCTAATAAAATCTCAAACGTCAATGCAATCTGTATTAGTTACATTAAATCAAACACAAGCCAATATGAAACAATTGTATGAGAAAACTGATGCAGTTTTTAATACCAATTTTATTCCAAACATAAACGTACAAACGAACAAAATATAATATAATAAAACAGATAAATGACCATACATTATACAAAAACATTATATGTTAAGATATTTACATACAATATATGTTTAAAATAAATAATTTTTCTACGAGTTTTCCTTTGGCGGTTAATATAGTTTATTATTCTTCGGTATCAGAATTTGGTACAAAAACTTCACTACTTGGTGAGGGTTCCTTAGGTATGTAGGTGGCTTCAAAACATCTGGCAAATATTGTACGTATTTTAGGTACATGTTCTCTTTGAGGTGACTGTGGTATCGTTTCACTTTCTTTATCGTCATCATCATTATCACTACTGTCGTTATTAAGGGGTGGAAATATTAAATCTGGCGTTTCCAAGGCAGCTGCTGCTATCATCATGTCGTCATCTCCATTTAACACTTGCTGCTCTTGTTGTTGACGTGTTTGTGTTAAATCTCTGGCTGCTTGTATGGACGATAAACTGGTTTTATTTTCCAACGTATTGAAATTAAATAATGTGGTATCATTGCTTAAAGTGGTTTCTTCCGATAGTCTCTTCTTTGACGCAGAACTGGCATCAGTATTTTCATTTGGATTGCTATGTTTACGTTTTTGTGTTTTTGCGGACGCTGTTTTATGGCATGGTGCAGTAGTGTTAGCTGATTCATTGACTTCTGACTCGAGGCATTCTTCATAAAAACTAACATCATCAGGTAAAACTGTGGTCATGATAAGAGAACTTTCAACCAAATCTACTTTTTTTGCGGAAACAAATAATGGGCAACCCTCCTGGCTAAAATTTAAGGTCAATGATTCATTTATAGTTTCGGCAAACGACAAAAATGCCCGAAATTCCTTCAAGGAAAATGTTATAGCTGATTCCTCTTCTATGCTATAGGTTTCAAATTCGCAGGGACTAAAATAGTAAACTTTTGTTTAACAAAAATTTCTTAAATAATGTATATACTACCACCTTAGCTTATATTGTGATCTCATGAATTTGTCATTAACCCTGGCGCCTTCAATATAATTTTTGGCCGTTAAACCATTACCCATGGCTTCCAAAGTGATTTCCGATTCATTAGTGTTGAAATTGTTAGATATATCATTAAAAGTCTTATAAGTACCTATAATTCTTTTGAAGGAAAATTATATTTCTTATTGGTCATAAGAATAGCTTTCCCACACTTACACATTTCTGGCCTCCTCCATGGAAACATTTGTAGTCAGTATCTCATCATCTACTACTGCAATCGAAGCATTTTTCTTTGTTTCCAAGCTACATTTAAATTGTACCTGCAACTTTAATTGTTCACTTAACAGACAGATTTCACAACGTTCCACATGTCGCATACTTTTAAAAACCGCCAATATGGCTTTCATACACACTTTACAACAGTTGGCATCAGAGTCTCTTACACTATACGTTTCGAAGAATAAGCGATTAAAGAATATTGTTGCCATAGCTGATTTGGAAGAGTTAAAAGTACGAAATTGTAGACCATTCTCATCAGCTTCAATGGCTAAATCGGAACCAATTTTGGCCAGCGATTGTATAGCTTTGGCTACAGCTGATAACACATTCAAATCAATTTATTTTCTGTTGATACACTGTTTCAAAGTAATTAACTAACCTCTGGCGTTTATGGCTTCCAAAGTACACCTCATTTTTATTGAAAATTCTAGTTTTTAAATTAATAAACCTACAAAAATGTAAACATAATCAAGATTTTTAATTAAAAAGAAATGTAATATTGCCAGATTAAAAGAATAGGCCACAAAGGCTACAGGGTGTGCCCTTGCCCTAATTTTTGATTTCTATCACTCGTTAGCGGTTTGTTATATAATATAGCTTGGCAACTCTGTAAGTAAATTATTGGTTTTCATCATACGTTCAGCCGGATTGTTGTGCCACATCAGTTTTTTTTTTACAATTTAAAGATAATTTAATAGATTTTAGGTAATAATTACTTTAAAAATAATATAACAAATGACTGTAAAGTTGTAAAAACTATTTTCTATTTATCAAACCTGCAATATAGTTCCAAAAATTATGTGCTAAGATTGCGGCTTTTATATATACAATTAACAACCATGATGATGCTGTCCACCAACGAACGTAGCCAGTTCAGAAAGGCTTTATTATCATTTACGATATTATTTGTGATATGTTGTGCACCGGGTAAATCTCAACAACTAACATCAAGTAAAAGTTTTCCTATAACCACTTTGATTAATGCCAAGTGGGAACAAACACCTTTGTATTTGGAAATTGCGGAATATCTGGCAGATGAGAATCCTAATTTGTATTGGGATTTTTTAAAGGATATCACTGATTTGGAAACCACCTTAAGTAGTTATGGTAAATTTGTACAACATCCTTTCCCAAAGTGTAATTATAATTAGAAAATGATTCGTTTTATTTAGACACACCTTCACAAAGTTACAATGCAGCTGTCAATGTGGTACGCCGGCGACTAACCGATTTGCAAATGCCATTAATGAAATTAATAGTGTCCATGCATAGTTTAACACCACGTATACAAACACATTTTCAAATAGCCTCTGAGATTTTAGGCCACGGTGCTTGTGCGGATTCTACAACATTTGCCCAGGTTGGTTCAGAATTGGCATGTACTCTAGATGAGTTGAGACAAAAACTAAATTTACCTAAACAAGACACCTTAGATGCTGAAGTGGAAATATATGCATTCGATCATGTATATCCAGGCTCAGAAAACAATACCCGTACTGTAGTTTTATATGGTGATATTGGTTCCAAAAACTTTGCCCAATACCATTATTTGTTAAGCGAACGAGCCTTAACAGGCGACATTAAATATGTAACACGCCACTATTTACATAAAAATGAACAAAGATCGCAAAGACGTGTACGTCTTTCGGGTTATGGTGTTGAGTTACATTTAAAATCGACGGAATATAAATCTCAAGATGATGCTCCTAAGCCTGCCGATGATGTCGGTAATAAATCTGCGGAAGATGCTGGTTTAGAATCTGAAGTGCATGGTTTTGATTTTAAGGTGCTAAAAAATAGATTCCCAACTTTGTCCCATTCTTTAGATAAACTAAAACAGAGTCTGCTGCAAGGTAATGAAGAAATTGCCCAATTAAAAGCCTGGGAATTTCAAGACTTGGGCTTGCAAGCTGCCCAGGCTATAGCAGAAATTGATGGAGAAGAAGCTTTGAAAATCTTACAGTTTACAGCTCATAACTTTCCCATGCAAGCAAAAACTTTGCTGAGTCACAAAATATCGGAGCAATTACGAAATGAGGTGAAACATAATACCGAAGCATTTGGCAGAACCTTAAATATCATACCACCAGATGGCGCCTTATTTATAAATGGTTTATTCTTTGATGCTGATACAATGGATTTAAATTCCCTAATGGAAACTTTACGGAGTGAAGTGCGTGTTTTGGAGAGCCTGCATAACAGTCAAGTCAAAGGTTCTTTAGCCTCCGCTTTATTAGCATTAGACTTTGCTGGTTCTGGTTCTAAAGAATTTGCCATTGATATTAGAGATTCTTCGATTTTATGGATTAACGATATTGAAAGTGATCCCCAGTATAGAAGATGGCCATCAAGTGTTATGGATCTTTTGAGACCCACTTTTCCAGGCATGTTGAGAAATATACGCAAAAATGTATTCAATTTGGTTTTGGTTGTTGATCCCCTGAAACCGACAGGCCGCAGTCTTATAAAACTAGCTGAAAGCTTTGTTGTACACTCTGCACCTGTGAGACTGGGTTTAGTTTTCGATGCCAGGAAGGCTACAGACGACACACAAGACGACTATAGATCTTTAGTATGTGCGTTTAATTATGTAACACAGAAAAAAGATCCCAGAGCTGCCCTAAGTTTTTTAACAGATGTCTTTGCCGCAGTCGATTCAAAACAGGAAGTAAGGCTCAAACATATCAAAATGCAACTGAAGAAAACTTTTGATAAACTATCTGGCTCAGTGGTAGATGATATATTAGACGAAGACTCTGACTATGATTACGGACGGCAGTTGGCTTTAGAATTTGTGGATCGCTTAGGTTTTACCGAATCACCTCAGGCTCTCCTGAATGGAATACCGATGCCGCAGAACATATTGTCCTCAGATAGTGATTTCGAAGAAGCAATTTTTTCGGAAATTATACAGCAAACAACCACTCTTCAAAAGGCTGTATACAAGGGCGATTTGACCGATTCAGATAATTTATTAGATTATCTAATGGATCAGCCACATGTTATGCCTCGTTTAAATCAACGCATTTTGGGCAATAATGAAAACGCAAAATTCTTGGATCTTACCGGAGAGCCTCACACGGACCTTAACAATGTAAAGGCTTTGGCTCAGCTTTCCAATCGTGACATGACTTCCACTTTGCTTAATAACATCAAATATTTCGAAGGCAAACACTCCTACGAAACTATTGGAGAGTCAAAATTACATTTCCTAACAATCTGGCTTTTGGCTGATGTAGAAACTAAAGCAGGCAAAGAACTACTAACAAATGCCTTGAAATATGTTAAAGCTGGCTCAAGTGTGCGCATAGCATTTATACCAAACGCTGAAGGATCCGATATGTCTAGAAAAGACAACTTTAACCGATTAGTCTGGGCTGCGCAACAGTCTCTTAAGCCTCAACAGGCCACTGAAGTTGTCTTGAAATGGCTCAAACAACCTACTGATAAGTGGGAAATACCCAGCCAGGTAAATGATATATTATCCTCGACAGAATTACATATGAAAATACTAAGAGTCTATGCACAAAGAGTTTTAAATCTAAAAGCCGGCGAACGTTTAATCATTGGTAATGGAAAAATTATTGGTCCCATTACGGATAATGAACTGTTTGGCATAGAAGACTTTGGTCTTATAGATCGATTTAATGCCATACAATATGGCGATAAATTGCGTAAAGTTTTTAAAATGAAATCCATCGACATGGATGAATCCGAATTTGGTAGTGACACTTTACTGAAGTTGTACGCAAGCCTAATACCTCGCCAATCAAAAACTAGATTTAAGATACCAGACGATGTGAAAGAGGCTCATTCTGTTGTAAAATTGTCCGCAAAAAATAAAGAATTGCCACATTTCGAAATTAATGCCGTAGTCGATCCTGCCTCCAGAAGTGCACAAAAACTGGCACCTATATTGATACTTCTACGCAATACTGTGAATTGTAACATGAAGGTATACCTCACTCCAGTTAATCAACACAGTGATATGCCGGTGAAAAATTTCTATCGTTATGTGGTAGAACCAGAAATACAATTTTTACCAAATGGTGAATTAGCTGATGGTCCAATTGCCAAGTTTACTGGTGTTCCTGCTAATCCTCTATTGACGCAAAACTTACAAGTACCCGAAAATTGGCTGGTAGAAGCTGTACGCTCTGTTTACGATTTGGATAATATTAAGTTGAGTGAAATTGGTGGACCAGTGCATAGTGAATTTGAGTTGGAGTATTTGTTGTTAGAGGGACATTGTTTTGATGCCTCCACCGGAGCTCCACCAAGAGGCTTACAGGTTACCTTGGGTACCCAAGATAATCCCACAATGGTTGATACAATTGTAATGGCTAACTTGGGTTACTTCCAATTGAAAGCCAATCCAGGTGTATGGACTCTGCGTTTGAGAGAAGGTAAATCAGCCGATATTTATGATATAACATATGCCGAAGGACCGAATACAGTGCACCAGGAGGGTAATACTCAGGTTGTTATTAGTTCCTTGAAGTCTCATGTAATTAAATTGAGAGTGACTAAAAAGCCAGGCATGCAACAGGCTGATCTACTGGGGGATGATGATAGTCAACATCAGTCTGGTATATGGAATTCTATAGCAAGTTCCTTTGGTGGCGGTAGTTCATCGAGCGATAATGAAGTAGAAACTATAAATATTTTCTCAGTAGCCTCGGGTCACTTATACGAAAGACTGTTACGTATTATGATGTTGTCTGTCATGAAACACACAAAGTCACCAGTTAAATTTTGGTTTTTGAAAAATTATCTCTCGCCTCAGTTTACCGACTTCTTGCCACATATGGCTAAAGAATATGGTTTTCAATTCGAACTGGTACAGTATAAATGGCCGCGTTGGTTACACCAGCAAACAGAAAAACAACGCACCATTTGGGGATATAAAATCTTATTCCTCGATGTTTTGTTCCCTTTAAATGTGCGCAAAATTATATTCGTTGATGCCGATGCCATAGTTAGAGCAGATCTTAAAGAACTATATGATATGGATTTGGGCGGTGCCCCCTACGCCTATACGCCGTTCTGTGATTCGCGCAAAGAAATGGAAGGCTTCCGTTTTTGGAAACAAGGCTATTGGAAATCGCATCTTATGGGCCGGCGTTATCATATCTCTGCTTTGTATGTGGTAGATCTAAAACGTTTCCGTAAAATAGCAGCCGGCGATCGTTTAAGAGGACAATATCAGGCTCTCAGCCAAGATCCCAATAGTTTATCTAATCTGGATCAAGATTTACCCAACAATATGATACATCAGGTAGCTATTAAATCCTTACCCGATGAATGGCTTTGGTGTCAGACATGGTGCAGTGATAATGCTTTCAAAAATGCCAAAGTAATTGATTTGTGTAATAATCCTATGACTAAAGAGGCTAAACTAACTGCTGCCCAGCGTATTGTACCCGAATGGAAAGACTATGATGGTGAAATTAAAAGTTTAATGTCCCGCATTGAAGACCATGAAAATGCTGATCATACAGAACAAATGTTAATAAGTGGTAGTGGTGAAATGTCATCAAAATCTCGCGATCAAAATCAGGATGATGATAATGAAGGCGACGCTTTTAAACACACTGAATTGTGATTTTATTAATAATATTTTTAAATTATCTAGAGAATTTTCAAACTTATTGTGGCATCCACTATTACTAATCACTACTTATAAAAATAGGCCATTGTCTTGTTAACTTTCCTTTCTCCATTTTCCCTCTTTTCAATGTCCTACAAAACAAATGTATATTTTTTCAATGATTTACAAAATACTAAAGTGTATGAAATAAAATTTGATTGTTATTTTGTATTAAACATCCTAAATATTTCATGTTTTAAGGACCGAATTTAACATTCCTTAAGTTAAATTAGATATCAAATTTATTTTATTGTTTTACACAGTATTTGAAATAAGTTTGACAACTGAAACAATTTGAAAATTAATAAAAATAACATTTTAAGAGACTTAAAAAAGTAAATTTAACGAACTGAGACGCTTTTATTGATTGATTATGAAGCAGTATGGAATTGGTTGGAAATTTGGTCTTCTCTAATTTTGTATTAAAAATTCATTTGTGACGTCTAATTTTTGTAAAACATAAGTTTTGTCTTAAAGGCCCTAGATTATAAAGTGAAAACATTACCGCGCATTATACTCAGTAATACAAAATATTTAAGAGGAATATTTTCATATTTACTGATAGCAAGTGCCATAAGTGGGAAATTGGGTGTTTACCCGAGGGTGGTGAAGTGGATATATATAACTCTTTGGTCTTGCCAGTTCTTATGTATGGCCGTATTGTATGATGGAGAGCTCTGAAAAAGTACTAAGATGTGTCTCTTTAGACATAGCAGGTGGCCTAAAGTGCAATCTTTAAGCATAGTTGGACATGAAAAGGCTGGCGGCATGGACCTTCTTTCCTAAGGATTTTTAAGGTTGGTCTTTCCAAGACGAGGGAATATAGACATGTCACTATTTAAATGAATGACGATAAGTTCTGAATTTACGGAAGTATGGCCAGAATATGTGAATTCGATAGGTTACCTTTGGTGGTACATTCAGATAGGGAGAAATGGCATTGTTAAGATAGTCTGTCTAGTGGATGGCCATGTGATCGAGAAATGCAGTTTATGGCTATTTTATAGACCTCCAAATAGCTGGAGTGTCTCAAAGGCTGACACGTATTTACGGTTCTTGAGCAACGGAGTTGAGTTCTCGCTACGGGAGGGAGTGAGATCATATATGTGAACAGTGGTTGCATGCCAGCCCAAAGCTGGCCGCTTTCTGCAGAAACACCCTAAAGTCGCTCCTAAACACATACAGCATTATACTTTGTTGGGTATCGGGGCAAATCGAACGGGCGATAAGCGCTTTGTGGCATGTGGATTTAGTGGGCAGGTCTGTAGGACCTACTATTGGGTTCTTCGTCAGGTCGATGAATGCATCGCGGAGTGGAGGAGCAGGGGCTGCTATTACCCATATTGTACCTCTAAACGAAGAACAGTTCTAAACTAAAAGTAGGATATCTCAGAATTCCAGCTTGTTTCGTGACTCGACACTGTGTGCTGAGGCCAAGAACAAGGTTGTCGTACACAGCACACCTGGCTTCTCTACACGATTTGTGACGGCAAAAGGAAGCCAGAGTCTTCGGAGGCAAAGGCTCTGTAACTAAATATAAATACAATGTTATTAATAATAATAAATTACAATAACTTTATTTTCTAAACAAATACAATAATCGGTATCGAAACCATAATCTGAAAAGTTAACTTTGTAATGCAATGACTTGATCTGTAACTCTTGTGATTAATGGATCCAACTCATTGCGATCTAATTTAGAAGACCACAATTCAATTAATGTGTTTTCGGCATTGGAAACATCAGTTCCTAAAGAGAATATAAATATTATGTTTTTTAAGAAGGAAAAGTATTAAGCTGGATGTATAACATATGTACCTTCTACAATAGGTGGTATTGTTAATGTTAGAAATATAACAACATTTTCAGCTATAGGACTATATGTATCACATATTGTATGCAAGGCTCTGGCTGCTTCGGGAGGTATCTAAAGAATAATATGAAATGTTTTTTTTTATAAAATTTTGATAAATTGAGATAAGTGGAAATCGAGCACCTTGAATCATATATAAATTACATACAAAATAAACGTACCTCGTTTAGATTGGCAATAAGAAAAACATTACCCTCCTTAATTTTAGCCCTATACTTTTCAATAGCATAACCATAATCTTTATCTGCACCGATTGTGGCTATAAAGTCATCACTTTCAATTTCAATGGGACGCATTTGAGGACCTTCAAAAAAGAAAATGCGCTGCTGTTAGTGTTTGTTGTTGTTGTACTCATTTTTAATTGAAAAACATTTATTTCGCCTACCAAAACATTCCGACGAATGTTTAGCTATATCTTTAACCAATTGGAAAACTTTTGCACCGCCATGATGGACAAACAGATAAACAGCTGGTGAGTGTGTGTATCCGTTTAAAATAAGTTCTATGCCTGCTTTTAAAGTGCGCCATACATCCTCTTTCTGTCCAGGATATTGTTTCTGTAGCTTTTCATACGAACAGTACTTAACTGATGGAGATCCTAAGGAATAAACGCCCACAATAATGGCTATTACTAAAAGCGCCAAAATGCTTGTAGGAGAGCTGCTTTTGGCAGTTTCTTGTGGTAAAGGTTTTGCTGGTTTTTTCGATTCCGGAATAGAATTTTGTACTGAAGGTGATCTATTTTTCGAACTTTGCTTCTGTCGTTGTGGAGTATGCGGCACACTGCGAGCCTTTTCAAAACCTTCCCGTCGATTATATTCTGCATGACTGTAGTAAGTTGTGTTAAATTCATCCCTGTAAAAGTCTGAACCTGATTCAGTAGATGTCGGTTCCTCTTCATTAACATTGGAATTTTCTGGGGTCTCCTGGTTGGTATCCTCATCCAGCTGAGCTGTAACGTTATCATTAGAATGTAATGGTCTACGAGGATTAATATTCATATTTGTGGGCTTGTTTGTTTCACCATATAAACTGCACTTTCTGCATTTATCTTCTTCTTTTTTGGTTCGGGCATTCACTGTGTATTAATCCCCAAGCATCAAAATATCAAATAAGGTGAATACCTTAACCAACGCTGTTATCAAATCGTCAAGCTCATTTCTTACATGTACAACTCTAGTGTACGCACATTGCAGCCAACTATGTACTTCCTTTCAAGTATATTTCGTTAGCTGCACGTGTGGAGTAGTCTCTTCCATTTTTGTATCAACTTTAACAGTGGAAGGTTGTTTTCTAGATAGTTGAGTGTATTAAAATGGTAAATATCATGAAGTTTTCTAAATTTTATTAAGTTATTTAAACAAATTGATGATTGTTCACAAACTGAATAATAAAAATTAGTGGAGTGTTTAATAATGTAACATTAATAAACACGAAGTTTTTCTTTTTATAAATTGAGGATAGATAAGAACGGCCAACTGAATTTAAACAATAACTACTTTTGTTATTGCAATTTGGTGTTTAATGAGTGATAAATTATTTTTATTTCTTATTGCAGATGCTAGTTTTAAAAAATTACACTATGAAATGAATATTTGCCGGACGTCTCATTTTTGAGGTTTGTATGCCATGAATTATATTAGTTTTGTAAGAGTGCATTTTCTATTAAATGAAGAGGAGGGGGAGGTGCATAGTATAATAAAATTGTTTAGGAATTGTATTATTTAAATACATTCATACATCTTTATACGGCCTAGATAGGTTCTGGAATTAAGGTCGTAAAGCAGGTTGCTTTTGCTTGCCTTACATAAAAAACCGGTAAATTCCCAATTTACTGCCATATAATGAAGTAATTAGTGCCGCAAAGCGAAAGTAATCCATAATTTTCACACAGGCCGCTATAGCGAATAAATTAAACACGAACTACGTATGTATTTATCCGATTGACTAAAAAAAACTTATTAGAATACCAGGATGGCATCAATCAGTTTAAT
Organism: Wohlfahrtia magnifica; assembly: GCA_023159175.1. Taxonomy (NCBI): domain Eukaryota; kingdom Metazoa; phylum Arthropoda; class Insecta; order Diptera; family Sarcophagidae; genus Wohlfahrtia; species Wohlfahrtia magnifica. The sequence continues at coordinate 484,240 of JAKWBJ010000045.1, forward strand.
CATTTTAATTGCTTTTTAATTTTAATACATTTGCCACTTCAGGAACAGATCATATAAAAAAGCTACCAAGTGATATAACGAAAACCATTGTAACCAGAGACTTGCGAAATTGTTAGTCTAAACCAATAGTGGTATACAAACTTCCAGTGGCTCCAACCTAAACTCGGACATTACCAAAATAAATATATTTTATCGCTTAAAAATCGTACATTTTAATTTTGTTTAATGTAGTTATTTTATTTGTGTTTCAATTCAGAAATGTTATAATTATATCAGTTGTGTTATTATTTTGATAAAATGAAGCCACCTAGTTGCATTATGGGTTTTTTTTTTTTTGAAACATGTCCAACGACGGAAGCAAATATAACTTGAAACCAACAGTTAAGCATGGGAGTTGCATCAGGTCAAGGATCCTTTGACACTATCATGGATCAAAATGTTTATTTAAATATTTTAAAAGAAAACTCGTCAAAAAGTATGGATAAACACTCTGGATAACGCGTATCTGAGCTAAGAGGGGTTTTTTTAGATGGAAAAAAATACCGCCTGGATACTGATAAAAATTGGTCGAAACTATTCCCAAAAATTCCAAATATGACAATAAGTAATATTCTCAAATTTACCTAGACGTCCTAGTAGAGCTCAAAACTATCGATAGTCGGCCAACTCAATAGTTTGCAAAAAAAAAAAAAACTATCGATACTATCGGATTCTTTTAAGTGCTACTTGTGGCAACAATCTTAGAATTTAAGTTAAAGGGAAAGGATAATAATAAATATACAACGTTAAAACAAATAATAGGGACACTTTTTTTCCAGTATGACATAATTTTTGATTTATTGACGATTTTGATGGAAGAGTAGTCCTTAAATATAGCGAAAATTGTTCAGACCATGAAGTGTTCCAAAATTAAAGTAATTAATAAGATCCAGTGAAAGAAAACTGCAGAGATTATTAAAAGAAAGCGTAGAACAACTGTCTGTTTTAATAAACTTAATTCAAGATTAATCAATTCAAGTTATCAAAAAGCCTCAAAAATGGATTTATTCTCCTGTTTCAAGTTGCACAATAAGAATAAAAACTTACGGAAACTAGACTTATGGGTAAAAGTGCTCGAAATGTATCATTTATCAACAAACAGAAGCAACACATACCACGTAATAGTCATAACAACATGCTATTGGCTGACGAAATGAAGCTTAATTTGTTTGGAACAAATGCAAAATCGTATGTCCGAACATATTTTAGTTACAATTCATACTTTGAGTTTAATAAATAGAAATTTAAGAAACTGTTAAACTGTTCCAATGTAACTGTAAAAGGTAGCAGACGTCTAACAACCTGCGTCGAACAAATTTTAGCAAATGTGACTGACTATGTACATTTAATAACCTCCATATTTACTCTTAAAATTTGACGATAGTATCAATAGTGTAAAAAAGCTATCGATAGTTAGCCAAAAACGAAACGATCAATAGTATATCGATTGTTTTACAGCTGTACGTCCGATTTTCGCTCGTGCATTTTTTTTTTTTTTAAGTGAAGTCTTTTTATTTTATTTCTACTTAGAACTACTGAATTTTAATTTTGTTTGCTATTAATATATTCTATATATATGTATAATAAAAAATCAAACAAAAGCTTTCCTTAACTATTTCTTATGAAAATCAGTTTATTATAGTGTCCGAGTTTGGCTTATAGCCACTGTATATGCCTTTATCGTTTTTGCGTATTCGGTGTCGTATTTCGACAGTACTGCCGTAATTATAGTGTTTTCAGTATCATAAAGGCTGCGTGCGCATAACGTCGAGTTTAACAGCAACATTACATTCAGTATTAGGAAGAGGTTTAAAATATATATGTACCTACCTATTAAGCATGTGTTCTTAGAAAAATGTACCCGCTTACATATATTACTTTTTATGATGATTTATCCATCTTCAGGATCCCTCTTCTGAGACGAACCTGTTTTAAAAAACCATGCTGTTTAATTTTAAACTGATTAATAAAAAAATTATACAATATTTTGTGTGAATGAGGTTTATTTCGAGTTCTTTTTTCTTATTTATTTTAGATTAATTGTTTATAATGAATTGAGTTTAACTGTCCGCAAAATTGCTTAAAGCAGGTAAGTTTTCTTTTATAAAAAGAAAAATAAAAATAACCTTTCAACTTTGTCCAAATAAAAAGATATTAGTAAAATTATCTCAAGAAATTAATTCTTAATACATTCCAAGATGCTTAGTGTTCTTTTTTTAATGTATTAAGAAAGTTGAAAGGATATTTTTAAAATTTTATGTTAACAGGTTTTTTACATGATGATAAATTTAATCTGAATGTAATCTGTGCTGATCACACATTCAATTTAAACCAAAAGGATTCTGAAAATTGTGCAAAGATTTTTTAAATAAAAAAAAATCTAAGATTGATAATAAGTTTATTCATTTTCCTTCACAGTCTCTGGGATCTTCATAGAAGAGAGTCACATGGACCTAACTTTGGTCTACGAGCAAATACGTAGCCTGTCATCTTTTCTTTTATTTTTGGGCCATGTGTACCTTCCATACCTACCACCTACTTAGCTGGTCGACTCCTAAATTGTTGCAATGATCAATCGTTGGATCAACCAAGTTGGTAAGTGCTATATAAATATATATTGTATTATGAAATAGCGTTAAATTCTTTTTATGATGATTTATCCACTATCAGGATCCCTCTTCTGAGACGAACCCATAATAAAAAATCATGCTGTTCAAATATTTTATCTGATATTCAAAAAATAAAAACAATAGATCCATATGTAAATGCAGTGAAATAAAAATGGTTTCTTTCTTCATTGTAGCTTTTCAACGTGAAGTGAAATTTCAAATACTGCAGTTTTACATCAAACGTTTAATATACCTAGACAGTTCCCTCTAAAAGGTAAATATTGCTAAAAAGAAAATCATATAATCTTGGATTTTCATCACATGATGATAAATTTAATCTGAATTGAAATCTATGCTGATCAACCAATTCAAATTAAACCAAAAGGATTCTGAAATTATTGTTTAATTTAATAATTATTTGAATTATTACAAATATAGTGAATTGTTAATAATGCTTTTATTTTTCTTTTCTAGAATTGATTTTTTTATCGTCAACAACATGGCTTTAAGTAGGTATGTAATACTTTGTTTTGTTTAAGCAATTGTTTTGCTGTGTTGGCAGTAGTTTTCATGATGTTTCATTTATAGTATAGTTCATTTGAACAAAAGCCATGTAACCAACTTTTTTAACTGATAAAAACCATTTCCATAATGTCTTAAACAACAAGTTATGGAGAAGAGAGTAATTAATTAAACATTTTTTTTTTTTTTTTGTATTTTTTTAAGGTTTTCTGAAGACTTGTTTAACGCACACTGTGCCGCCTGGTGATATCCATAAAAAAATTGTGATTTTAAAAAGTATCGTGTAGAGATTTTGAAAAACGTAAATATATAAAAATATTTTGAAATAAATATTTAAAATACACAAGTTACAATTTTTTATTCGTTTAATCTATGGTGATATGTATACTACGTTATAGAAAAAAGTATTCTATGTGGGTGGTCCGACCTGATTTTAAATCTTATATTTCGAGTTTATAGTATGGTTGGCGGATCGTAGTCGACTAAAGGCAAATTTGTTTGTTTTTGAAATGTAAAAAAATGTCTGATTTCTTTAGCCATAATGAGGGTCATTACATTTTAAGGGTGAGGTTCTTTGGTCTATTGAAAATCTGAATTCAGTTCAAATTTTAAATATTTGTTTTACGGATCGTTATCACTTATTCAGTCCAATTTTAAATAAGATTTCCCTAGTAATTTTTCCCATATTCCTTGGTCCCACTATTCCGTAGGAAATTTGTTCGGGAAATGTTTCCCTTTTCTACTCACAGAAAATAGTTTAAGTCGCCATATAATCCAGACCTCGCCTGTAAGACTACCATTTGTTTTGACCGGATTACGTTTCACTTTAGAGCAGAGTATAAGAAATTGGCTTTATTCGTTCTTGGCTTCAAAAAATTTGCAGTCTTCTAGTATGAAATCCATATGTTACCAGAAGGATGGGAAATATATTCACAACAAAAAGCCAAAGTTTGCCAAAAATGCTGTTTTTTAAAGTGATATACTCAATAGGAACCTGGGTAATAAACGGTAAAAAATTATTGAGAAAAAAAGTAACCAAAATGAAAAAAGTACACATCTACAGACCAAAGAAAAAAACTAATTTTTGTTCAATTAACTGAAACGGCAACCCTGATATAGTCAATGCAGAGAGTGGCCATTGTTTTGTTCGTGCCTTAATTTCGCTGTATTTCATTTTTTGTACTTGACGCATACTTTAGGGAGGTCAATTTAATAAATTTGCAATGTTAAATCTATAATTAAAATATTTTGATTGAAAGCTAATAAGACACCTTTTGCACGTTCAAAGAACTTTGATAAACTCTTTTACATTTTCTTTTAAACTTTTTTTCGCTTCTGCACGTTCATATTTTGCTTTGACAAATTATGTTTTTTTTTTATCTGGTCGTTCTGTTTTTGTACAACAAAGTTCACTGTGCGCAATAAAAAATAAAAGAAAATGTAAAATAAAGCATTTAACCAAATACAACTATGTATAATACGAACGAAGAACAAATTTGCGAGTACATAAAAGTGTGTACTCACCACCTCTCTTTTTTCTCTTCTCCCTTACAAACTCAAGACTGCAAAGTACTATAGTAGTACTGGCGAAGGGTTCCTGCTGAAGTCGCATTCCCTGACTGTAGTCCGAATCACTACAAGCGCACATATGAGAGAGTAACTGATGTAAAAAAGTATTACCCTTAATCGCTGTTAAATTCATAAACTTGCTCCAGTTGATGCCATTGGATTTTCTATAATAATAATCGCTGTCCCCTTTACAGTTTTAGTGTGCTGTTTCAGGGCCTAGTCTACAAAATGTCTAGACTCATTCCCATATTTCTTTTGATGCCAGCTGTACTATTTTTGCCAATTAATAATAAGTATCGGTACAAACAAAATCGTAAATAAAAGCTGTTAAGCAGTCTTAGGGTTAATTGCTTACATATTTTTAGTAGTAGCATTACCAGATCTTTTGAAGTATTATTTTGCTATATTCATTGGATTGTATTCTTCACAGTGCTTAAATTTTAACCCCTGGAAAAAATTATATATTTGCTGCGGCTACAAATACTCTCTGCCTGCCATTAAATTGTAACTAAAAAGGAAAATTATTTAAAATCAGAATTCTTTTCAGATATTTTTTGTATAAAAAAGAAAAATTAAAATGGCCGTTAAATTCGATACTCAAAAGACAAAACATCAACTCTTCCATTTATCAATAAGTCTGGGTGTGATATTGATCTGTATGACCTACATGCAATTCCGCAGAAACTGGACACATTTGGGAAGTTTCTGGGAGTCTCTTATAATACCCATTGTATTTACTGGTGAGATGTTAAAAGTAATACTCTGCTGCTATTACGGACGCCATGATGATCCATTGCTAACGCAGAAACAAAAACAAAAGAAAGCTGCTTATTTCACGCCCAAAGACTTGGCTGGTGGCTTACTGTTGCAATTTCTATGTACACTTCTTTACGGCTTTGTGTGTATTATATTGGGAGCACCTGTTTTACAGAACTATGAACAGACATTTGTGCTTTCATTACTATTGACTCTACTCTCGGTATCGCCTACAGTATTTCTTTTGGGTGGTGGCGGTGCTTTGCAAGTGTGCTTCTGTGAGAAACCGGATTTTCTTACAAAAAGTGAAGAAACAGCTTTGGATTTGTTCAAATATAATGCTCTCGGTGGTATATTAGGTGCCTGGGCTGGTTCTATTGTTTCGCCGTTGGACTGGGATCGTGAATGGCAGACCTATCCTATACCCAACGTTGTGGGTGCTTTATTGGGCAGTGCTTTGAGTAATATATATGCCTGTTCACGTGTCTTATATGCAACCGGTAAAGTATATATGAATAAGAAACGATCCTAAAAATGGTTAGAAGTAAGAGAATTCGTTTTTTTCGGTTCTACTACATAAGCCTTGTTTTTTTAATTTTATCTAGTCACATTAACAAAAACAGTTTACAATACTTAAGTACACAAAACCATTAATAAAATTGAAAAAAGTTAAAAAAATTTTGTGGATTTTCTTGAAAATTGCATATTCATATCTAATACGAAATGCTTTAAAATAGTGAAATTAAAAAAAATATATGTAAAGAACTAGAGTAACCCTTCCTGCTCTGCTGGGAGTCCTTGCGTAGTATGCTTATAAAATGTACTCCTCATAAGAAAAATTTAAAAGAATGCATTAAAATTAATGACTTATTGACTACCACCATATAGAACAAGTCCAGAAACTGCCATTCAGACCGTTTTTTAGATATACAAAAATCAATATTTACTTTGTATAGAAGGTGTTACTCCCATTTATCCAATTTCTCCCACTTTTTGAGTGATGATTTATATTGACCGTAAAGTTATTTGGACCAAATATAGAAATTTACCTATTATCGTTCTCTATTGTATGGGAGGCGCCGCACCCACTTATTAAACTTCGCCCATATTTCGACTGATGATGTGGATTGACTACGAAGTGATTTGGACCAAATTCAGATACTTCCACTATTACCGTTCCAAAGATATACAAAAACGCGTATTTATTTTGTATGAGAGGTGCCACTCCTACTTATCCAATTCTTTTTGGGTGATGATTTATATTGACCATAAAGTTATTTAGGCCAAATTACTATTACTGTTTTAAAGATATAGACATACATAAAAATTTTATATGGGCGTGGCACCACCTAGTTGAACCAAAGCCATTAGTGAAAGTACACCTTTCCAACGCATGTATTGGTTTGCAAATCAGTTTAGTGGTCCTCGAGTTATAAAATGACGAACATAGTACAACTTATTTTTATATATGTACATATGTATATAGATATTCAAAAATTTAATATTTTGAATATACTTTAATGTGCAATTTCGAAAAGAGCACATATCCGAATATTTAAATTTCACAGAAAATTAAAAAAATTAGTTATTTTTAATGAAGTATAATAGTTCAAAAAATTTTATACGGCTTATATTCAGGGCTAATTTGTAACCGAAAATTACAGAAATATTTGGATATTGACTTTATTATATGTTTGTTTATATATTTAAAATTAAGATGTGCCCTTTTGGAAATTTATGATATCGAGTATACAAAACTTAACGAAAAAAACCATATTAATTTCCAGAAAATGTTATTTTAGGTATTAAAGGCAATAATTCTACTAAAATTAAATAATATACTCTTATCAAAAATCTTCAGGCAGGTTTTTTTTCATTTGTAGTTGGCTATTGCAGTATTTCATCATTAAATATTGTAAATTCTGCTGGTATATATTGCTTGATCCTTTTTTATGACAACGTGATTATATTTCTAGGTATTTCTTACCCACTTTTTTCGGTTATAAAATTTTCAGAATCATTATTTAGTCGCAACGACACTTGTTTATTAGCATGAAAAACGGAATGACTAATGTACGATGGATTGCGTTTTTTTTTTATCACAAAAAGAGAAAGAAGAAAAACAACGGCTTTGAAATTAAAAAAGCGATGCTGCTTTGCATTTTTTCTACTCTATTTAAATAATTGTTTCAAAATGGGCACATTTTTAAGAGTTGTGAAATTTTTTCTGTATCTGCCATGATGTCTAAAATAGAACGGATGGTAGGGATGTTAGTTTTTTAAGCGTAGTAGGCGCAGGGAAATATTTGGGACTCATTGATATGAAAAAACGCAAAAATGTGCGAGATGTGCCCTCTTCGAAATTGCATAATCACTTCTTTTGTATGTTTTATCATAAAAAGTTTCTCAGTGCACAAGTTATAAACCTAACATCAATAATATAAGGAGCTGATGCTCTTATTTATTAATAGAATATGTTCATAAGCTGCTTTCACTCTGCTTCAACTTTTATTTATAGTGGATCTTTCTGCGCTATCTGTATTTTGAATATATATAACGGACTAATTTATCTTCGGCTGCTTTGTGGTTTCCACTCTACGATATTTCTTATAACACCGTAACATGGCCTTCTAGGAGGCAGTCTAAACCACCATTTACGCTTTTTATCTTTATGGAGACTTCTTCAAAAGACTTCTCTTCGCTCCGTTCACCCAACTCAACGGTATACAGATTAAGTAGCTGTACTACCTCCATCGGATGGTTTCATAAAATTCTGGGTTCCAGGCGATTAGGGTTAGCCCTGTAGCGAAACTGACATCGTTTGGTCCTATTCCACACTTAGACCAGGTACCATGTCGTTAATTCTAGACCAGTTTGGGTTTAGTCGAACAATATCACTTTGGTCTGACATGGTTATATCCGTTTATCATCTGGAGGACTTGACCATTTTATTTTTTACTTCGAATCTTATCGTAGATTGCAGTGGCGTGCGCAGAAAATTCAAAGAGGATATCGAATATGACTCCCAAGCTCTTTAGTTTAATCAGTCGGAAAGTCCTTAATATCACTTAAGTAACTGTGTACCAAGCCACATAGGTAATCAATATTGCTATTATCAAAGATTTCGCTTCAATCTTTTTATAAATTATGCTTTCTAGGTAGCAAAATACTATATATAGAAATCATCTATTTGAATTCTATCAGTTCTGAATGACTGAATAAATGTCTTTTTGACACGAAGGGTTTCTGTTTTGCAGATTGTTTATCAGATTTGTTTTTAGTTAACCGTTGTGTTAAACAAGAGTGCACTTCAGTTTCTACATTTAATGATCTCTGAAGCCTTAAAAAACACACATTCACCCTATATCTTCATTTGGTGCATGTCCTCAGAAGTACTTTCAATGGCCCTTTTTGTCTACCGAGCTGTTAGCAAAAAAAAAAAAAAAAAAAAAAAAAAAAAAAAACAATGATTTGCAAGCCGGCAAAAACGGAATATAAGTCGCTTGTTTTAGCGAATAAAAGACTTGTTTTTTTTTAAAGAAAATTTGTAAATAAAAAGTGTGGGAGTTTAAAAATTTAATAGTTTGTTAGAAAACCTATAAAAAAGCTTAATAAAAAAAGAATGTACAGAACTGGTCGTATTTGGCTAAATTAAAAACACATAGTATATTTTTAAGATCTCTATCAATACTTATTTCCTTAAGGAACAATCAATATTATATATTGAGTTTTTTTTTTAATTTATGCTTTTGCAGCAACTAAAAACGTTTCATCTTCTATGAGACACCTTTGACCCACAAAAGTTTCGTTCGGTTCCCAGAAATCATCTTCGTCTTCATCGAACGTTTGTAATTGTTCCAGTTTCAATTTATCGTCGACTAGAATTTCATTAATTTCTTGGGGTTTTTTGTTAGCAAACTCTGCTATGTTTAATAGTCTTTCTTCATCCCTATCGAGATTTTTAAATTGTTTCAATTCGTTGGTCAAAGGACACGATTTCTTCTCATATAAATATTTTAACTGCACAAAATGTTGACCATGTGCTAAACGTTGTACGGAATTTTGCACAATGGCAGCTGTCCAACAGATGGCCAATGTTGTATGTGGTTCATAAGTAGCCACAATATTATTGAATTCCTCCGTTGTTATATTAGTATTGAAATAAATAGTTTCATGATTCGCCAAGAAACTATACATTTCATACATTTTTGGAATGTTTTGTTCTGTTAAATGGGAAGAAGAATGCATTTTCGTGGACATAATATCCATATAAGAGAGTCTTGTTCTGAGTATATCCTTCGATGAAAGAGTTTTGTTGCTTAATAGCTCTTTTCCTAAAGTTTTCACTAAACGACATTGAAAATTGGTGGTTTTAGTGGATTTAAGACTGCGTTCTAAGGTGTTAGCAAAAGAAAGAATTATTTTATATGTATTTTAAAGAACAAAATTTCAAAGAAATACCTCCTAAAAGCCCGGCGCTTAATTCCATTTGATTCATTACTATTTTAAAAAAGATGGTATATAAAATTAAACTTTTTGTTAACAAAAATAAAGAAGAAAGAAAAGGACCTATTACTTACTATAAAATTTCTCCTTATTTAATATAAATTGATCACAATATAAGGCCAAGGAGTTTATATAAAGTTCTGACATTAGTGGATGATGAAGTTTGTTTTCATTGCGCACTTCAATATTCAAAGCCAATTCGCCGGTTACTGCATTGCTTAAAACACAACTAACCTCTGTTTGCAGACTTTCATGTATATTAAATTTCCAATTATGACGCACCAAACGATATTTAAGACTTGCATCTGGCGAAGCTAGGGCGTAATAGAATAACAAACGTAGCGTATAATCACCTTTGTCGTAAGGAGCCTGTAGCCAGGCTGTCACTGTAGTAGCTTCTTGAGCCTTTAAAGCTATATTATCATCGTTAGATTTGCTTTTAAGTAAACGGAAAACATGTTGTTTTCGTATTTCCTTATCTTTAACCAATTTTTCATTGGATAAATCTTTAATCGCTATATTAAATTGAGTAAAAATTAGCCTATGGTTTAAAGAGGTGACTAAACAACTACTTACAACTTAATATCGACAGTGGTATATCGGCTTCCTTATCCTGCAATGTTAGCCAACGAGGACTATCACAGCCCAAATAAATCTCTTCTATAGGTTTAATACCCTCATTTCTTAACGTTATCTGTACTGGCATTATTTCACCGACAATTAAATCTGTTGGAATTGTAGAAAAGCTTACATTTAACCAAGGAACTGCCGGTATAATCCTTATGTTCAGTTTCTGATCAAACAATGTTTGCTTAGTTAGTTTGCCAGGTGGTTTAAATGTTTGTGTCTCAAATTGCAATGAACCCATTATTGTACTGCTTGGCTCAGCTGCTGAGGCTACATTGGCCACCATACCCACTACGTTAAGACGTCCAGTTAACTTGGGCGTCAATTTGAAATAAAGTGTTTGACTGCCCTTCTCCTCCAGTTGTAAACTTTGTAGGCTACTCGACTTAATGGCAGCTTTTATAGCAGCTTTATCTGAAAGTATTAAAATGCATTAATTGTTTGAAAACAAATTTAAAAGTAAATTTAAATACACTCACTAGGATTTTCGGAAACATTCTCAAATAGACTAATATTTGATAGTTCTTCTTCGTTATCAAGTTTTAAACGCCATAACAATTCAACATTGGTTAAAATGATAGTACAACGTATGGTATTTGAAATTGTAACAGCTACCTCAATAGGTTCTACAATTATAAGTTTAAGGATACGTTTTTTAGTTATCCCACAATCTCTCTTACCTCCTTGTACAGCCAAAGGATTATCTATTGTTGGATTTTCTTTTGTAAATAAACTTCGTGATGGTTTAAACACTATTGGTTTGTTAGCTAAGGCTGTGGTTACAATCATTTCTTCGATTTTATGCCAAATGGTTTCTTCATTTAAATTCGTCTGAAAGTTAACAAAGTTTATTACATTTGCAAATTAAGTCACGCACATACACAAAACAAACTCACATTTATATCAATATTTGTGGCAGGTATATGATTGGCGCTGGCTGTAGGTGCTGGCGACAAAGTAAGTACCCTTATAGAGTCCTGTACCACTTGAGGCAGAGCATGGGGCAGTAAACCCAATTCCGGATGGCGTTTAATATATTCCTATAATTTCGAAATATTAAAAACTTCTTAAGCTTGCATTAACAATATACTTAAGTCACTACATTTTGTGTTTGAATGAACTCCTTAAGAAAACTTAATTGCTGTTGACCATTTTGTAGGCTACCCGGCCTTAAGAGATGCGCAAAAGAGCCGCTGGCTTCTTCCAATTTCTTTAGCATGTAAGCTTGTTTAGCCATAGTGTATTGTATATTATCCTCGGCAAGACTCCAGCCTTTCTTCTGAAATACCTGATAGGCTTGGCTGTAACAACGATAAGCATGCTTGCGTTGGCCAGCACGAGAATAACGATTGCCAGATAAAACAATTTGAAAGGCATATGTGCGATGCATGGCCGGTGAAGAACATAAAAAGCAGTAAGCAGCCTGTTCTAATAATAAAGCCGAACGCAAATCAGATTCTTCACTGGTCATGCGTATCAATTGTTTGGCTGCCTCGCCATAATAACGAGCTGTTTTCAAGCATTCCATACTCAACAAAGTGGCACGTGTAGCAAACTGCTGCAATCTATTGTATATATACTCTTTAAAAATTAACTATTTAAAACTTTAATTATACTAACAAAAGAACTTACTTGCAGGTATTCAAATAACATAAAATAGCATCTTCCATATAATCATATGTTTTACGACTGGCTGTACCTAACATAAAAGCAGATAGTGAGGCCATTTCTAATGCTCCAGCATAGTATTGCCAAGCTGAATCGGCATTAAAATCTCTTTTAGCTTGATGATAAGCCTGAAAGGCCATATTATAATGACCAAACATAAAATACAAATCACCTAATTTACGTGTTTGTAATTCAGCCGATTCATGAGTATAACTAAAATAATATTACCTCGTAGTATTATGAACAAAGTAAGCAATTTAATGCTTTTTAAACTTACATAACAGCGTTTTGATTACTAACACTAGCTCCTGGCTTACTGGTAACAAACCAACGTTTTGTTGCACTTAATAATGACTTGCTGACTCCTTTTTTATTTGTGACCTTAAAAGATATTATGTATTAAGTGCTGTTTTCCGATTAGAAACTATTAAATCAACTTACTGCTTCATTTAATATTCCCACCAAATGTTCTATATAGGGTATAAGAGCTCTAACAGCATAATCTTGTACAAAATGTCTTAAATTTTCCACATCCATTGAGTTTAGACATTGGCCATGCGGGGCATCGTAGTCACCAGTCCATACATTAGGATTTATAGTTTGTGATGCAATACTTTCACTACTTATTGAGAATTTCGAATTCTATGAATGAAAATATTCATAATTTAGAATTTTTTAGGAAGAAATAATTTCTCAAAGGTAGAAAACCTTAAAAACATTACTTACAATAGCTTCCGTTGCATTTTCTTGCACCGGACTTAGTGGATGTATTATGCCTGGCAAGTCATTTGATTCTGTATTCGTTATAGCATCGCTCAATGCAGACATTTGCATAGATTGCATGCCGATAACCGATAAACTATCCTGTGGAGTTTTGTGACCACTCCGCTGTTCACCGCCACCTGTACTACTTGAACCTTGATTATCTGATGGTTTAGGCTGTACTCTTAGATAGGCTGCCCAGTAGTCGGGTACCTCACTGGTAACATTCGAATCCAAAGAGTTTATTTGTATAAGAAAACACTTTGTATCCCCAAAAGTAGACTTAAGCATTTCATAACCCTGTTGAGCTCTATACAAGTCACCTTGACTACCTTCATGCAGGACAACATAGCTGTTAAGGACATCGTTTGATTGAAACCATTTTGGTAGTTTCTGAGGTGTAACGCTTTGCATTTGATGGACATTTTGTGATAGTTTGTGGGCGGTTTCAACAATATTTGGATCACCACTAGACAAAACTATAAGACAGCTTAGTAAATGTCTGGTGAACTCATGATCAGCTGGAAATTGAACAGTTAGAAAAGTTTCACGCCATTGTTCAAACCAAGGTTCAGCTGTCGGTATTTCCAAGCTGACATCTCCTATACAATATTTTTTTCCAAAGCAAAATAAACAAAAAATATATGTAAATATAAATAAATGAATATCATTGACTTACCAATGTGCACTATTTTGGTTTTATCATTATGGGCATTTGTTACAGACTCGTTGAGCATTTTACGAGCCAAAACTGTTTGGGGAGGCCTCCAATCAACATCACAAAAATTTAAACGCAAGCCCTTAATAGACACACTAGTACCGGAGACATCACGAAAGTGGGCTGAGGTAGTTTTTATATAAAAACACATTACTTTATGGAAAACCAATACGTTTCACTTTACCTTACCATCACTTTGTAGTTTGGCAAATGGTTGCAATAATTCCACAAACGATAGATTATTACGATGACACACCTCATCTGCATAGGTACTGGTTAAGACACCAATTAAAGGAGAAAATATATTTTGAATTATTTCGCGAGTATTATAATTTTGGCCAGTTAAATGTATCATTCTGACCAAACATATATGACTTTTGAAACATCAATGTAGGGTAATTATTATTTTTTTCTTATAAGATTGTATTGAAACAAAAAATTATTTTTCTTTCATAGCAGTTACAACTACAATGATAAAACAGCTGTCAATTAAATAAACAGAGTTGCCATTCCTAAAAAAAACAAAATTAAGTTAAATTATGAGATTATATTCGGGAACTGAGATTATATTACATTAAATATACTATTTTTTATGATAATAATAAGTTAATTTTCATGCAAAAATGTTTATTAACGATGCATGTATATTTTAAAGTAAATTATAAAAGTGGCATTACTATCCCTCATCGATGTAGTCAACCATCGTAAATTGATAACATGTTTACAATAACAATTGTATTGGAATTTGGCGGGAAAGTTGGCAACATTCTGGAATTGTCATTTTTCATTATAAGAAACAGTGTTTTTTTGGCAAACAGTAACTAAATAAAAAATCCATAAATTAGTAATAAAACCATTATTAATCATTTTATAATATTTCTAAAGCCAAGGTAATTATAAAGAAATTTGCAAGTTTAAAAAACAGTATTTGAATTTGGGTTGTTTTAGTGAATTAAGAATTTTTGCTACAAAAACTGTAAAGAAATTATACCATCTGCATTGCCTGCCTTTTATTGTAGTGTGGAACACAAACGCAAACTTTTTTATAAGTGACAGACCACGCTAGCACTTACTGCCTGCCGTCAATTTCCTTCTTATAAATATGGCTAAAGTACATATTACAAATGTCGTAGTGCTGGATAATCCCAGTAGTTTTTTTAATCCCTTTCAATTTGAATTGACTTTCGAATGCATTGAGGAACTGAAGGAGGATTTGGAGTGGAAAATGATTTATGTGGGATCGGCTGAATCGGAAGAGTACGATCAAGTTTTGGACACAATATATGTTGGTCCAGTACCAGAAGGAAGACACATATTTGTATTTCAAGCTGATCCACCAGATGTGACAAAAATTCCAGAACCGGATGCTGTGGGTGTAACGATTGTCTTGCTTACCTGCTCCTACAGAGGTCAAGAATTTGTGCGCGTTGGCTATTTTGTGAATAATGATTATGCTGACCCCGAAATGCGTGAAAATCCACCACCTAAACCTTTATTCGATAAATTAACCCGCAACATATTAGCCACAAAACCCCGTGTTACACGTTTCAAAATCAACTGGGATGATGCACCCTCAAATGAGTTAGCAAATGGTAATGGTGAACACGTCGATGAGGAAATGCAGTGTGCTGGTGGTTCTGGTGATGCGAACGAAAGTGCCTCAACATCAACAGCTGCCGTTTCATCAGCAACAACCAATAATCACAACTCTCTGGAATCGCCAGAAGCTTCAATGGATGATAACAGTTTAGCTATGCCCATAGAGAATGGTGTGGCTGCTTTAAATGAAAACTCAAATTCTTTAGCTATGGAATGTTAGGTTTAATAAATTATTTTCTATAGGCTTAGCTTTACAACCACAATTTAGTTTTCTTACTTCTGTACTACAATTACGGGGAAACTGCTTTTGTTTCTCAAAGAGAGATTCTCAATATAATGGGTTATATTTTGAGTTAACTGTACTAAATGCCTAAACTACTGTAATAAGCGTATCAACATTTAACTGAAAGGCCATTACACACATGCTCTTTATAAACTGATTGCGTCTCAAAGATTGTATTGTTTCCTTCATTTTACCTAAGTTATGTTCAATGATCTTTGTGTTAAATCTGATTAATTTTTTATATATTTATCTTATATTTAGTAAGTAATTTACTCTATTGTAAAATTAAACTTATCAACAAAATATAAAAATAAGTTTTTTTTGTGAAAACTGTTAAATTATAAATTGTGTTGTTTTCAATGAAATTAGTCCATAACACTAATATTTAATTTTAAAACGGACAATTGGAATAAATCTAATTTTTTGTTTGTTTTATATATATTTGTAGCTAATAATTGTTTTCATTGACCATTTTAACTGAGTCTATTCCCATTTTAGCTGGGTGTATTCCAATTCCAACAATTCAGTAGTTTGGGAACCAACTAAAAGTTTTCATAAGTAATCGGAAGACTCCCTAAAAATCAATTTTATATCGTAAGTAACAGATTATATTTTTAATCTCTTTTTCTGTCATTATTACATTTTGAAAATGCCGTTTATTTTAGAAATCTTATGTTAAAAAAATGACGCGATAAAATGTGACATGTATAATTAAATTATGAAAACGGCAGTAGCTTGTTGAGAACATCCAGATCACCTTTGTATAAAACAAACTATATTAAAGATGTTTAAACGTCTAAATACTTCTTATAACTGGTACAAACTTTTTACAGGCATTTAAAACAAAATCTGTTGAACTGATTCGAAAAGTTATAATCACCCCTATTCTGCGTTTCTATTCTAATCGAAATTTTCTCCGTTTAGCAGTTTTGGTATTCTGTGTTCCGATTCAGATCAATTTTTTTCGATTGTATGTTTCTACATTACGATTGTAGCTAGGTCTTTCTAAGCTGTTAAAGTTGTGATTGAGATTCCTTTAAATTTTGTTTTTTAGTTGAAATTTAATTATTTGGTTAATATTTATTTATTTTAATTTAAAGCGAAATAAAAATTTACAAATTGTAAAAAAATTTAATGAAAAAATTCAAAATGGAATTTTGTCGCTTATGGCCTTTTGGATTTTTGGTGACGATATTTACATTTACGCTTGTTCATTTACATGAAAAATACAAACAAATATTTAGTGCTATCTTATTGAACAACCCCTTTGTGTATGGACTAAGTTGAGTTTTTATAAAAATTTACCTTTTTTCATATGCTCATATGTTTTTGAGAACATTATTATCTTCATATTTTTTCTTCAATTACGTTTTATTTTGAAATACTAATTTTCGATCGAAACGTAACTAAATGCGAGGACGTAATCGAAACGCAAGGGTGAATGATTTCTAATTATTTAAAATATTTCATATAACAATTCTTTACTTCGGAGCTAAAATGTATATAAACAACTATAAAATATGAATTTCAAAATTTATAACTGAAAAGCTTTTATTTATAAAGTTGTTTTAAAAACTGAAAATTTATTAGAACATTAATTTTGATAGTAATATAAATGATATTTCTTTAAAGACTAGAAAAAAATATATGTATATATACTTGTAAACGTAATATAAAAATAACAATATATTATATATAAATAATTACAATTTTTCTATTATAAAAATAAACATTATTAACATTATTAACATAAGATTTAGACACTACAAAATTATAATGTATGTAACGCCATACATGAAGAACCTATTACAAATGCATATCAAAGTTTCTGTTACAATATTGTTTGCAAATTTCATCGGCTTGATATTTTTCTTCTTCTCTCTGAAGTAATTTTCGTAAACGTCGTATATATTCGATGATATTATGTATGTGTTCAAAGCATATAAGACCAGCTGTACCAATGCTAAGATCCAAATGACGAAATCGATTATAATTTTGTGTACAGCCATTGTATAGAAAGTAGTATTTTCTGCCTGAACAGTCTAGACTGTTGCAACGAAAAATGACATAGTGTCCCCAGGGTGTCATGGCAAGAATGCGATCTGCAATTTTGAAACCAGCTTGGAAAAGCTTACACAAACTTGCATAACTGCCACTTTCCGAGCCGACGACGGCCATATCTACAGGATATGGCAAATAGCCTGGATAACGATTAGGATTAGGGAAGCAGTAATCGTGGGCTTTCTTAAAGAAGTCATCATTTTCATCATCTGCTTCTTCGCCATCATCAGCATTCTTTTTTTCCTTTTCTTTAGCTTCTTTCTCTTTCTTTTCTCTTTCTTTATCTTTTTTCTTTTTTTCTTTCAAAAGCTTTTCTGCCTCCTCTTTAGCTGCTCTCTCTGTCTCTTTATCTATATCATCCTTATCTTTATCTTTATCTATATCTACATCTTTATCTTTATATATATCATTTTCATCTCTATCTTTATCAAAATCATCTTTATCTCTATGTATATCATCTTTATCGTAATCACCTCTATCTCCAAATATATCCGTGTCATCTTTATCAGCGCTGCCACCACCTTTGCCTGAGTCTTTATCACCATCTTTGCCGCCGCCTGATCCACCTGAGTCGCCTTTGTCATCATCTTTGCCGCCGCCTGATCCACCTAAGCCGCTTTTGTCACCATCTTTTCCGCTGCCAAAGCCGCCTTTGCCACCATCTTTTTCGCCGCCGAAGCCACCTTTGTCACCATCTTTTCCGCCACCTAAGCCGCCTAAACCGCCTTTGCCACCATCTTTTCCCCCGCCTAAACCGTCTTTTTCATCATCTTTTCCGCCGCCTAAGCCACCTTTGCCACCATCTTTTCCACCGTCTTTGCCACCATCTTTTCCGCCACCTAAGCCGCCTAAACCGCCTTTGCCACCATCTTTTCCGCCGCCTAAACCGTCTTTTTCATCATCTTTTCCGCCGCCTAAGCCACTTTTGCCACCATCTTTTCCGCCACCTAAGCCAACTTTGTCACCATCTTTTCCACCGCCTAAACCGCCTTTTTCATTATCTTTTCCGCCGCCTAAGCCACCTTTGCCACCATCTTTTCCGCCACCTTTGTCACCATCTTTTCTGCCGCCTTTGTCAACATCTTTTCCGCCGCCTAAGCCACCTTTGTCACCATCTTTGCCGCCGCCTAAGCCACCTTTGTCACCATCTTTGTCGCCGCCTATACCGCCCTTGTCACCACCGCTTCCGCCGCCTATGCCACCTTTGTCGCCATCTTTTCCGCCGCCTAAGCCAACTTTGTCACCATCTTTGGCGACGCCTAAGCCGCCCTTGTCACCACCTTTTCCGCCGCCTAAGCCACCTTTGTCCACATCTTTTCCGCCACCTAAGCCGACTTTGTCGCCATCTTTGCCTTTCTTTGCAGCATCATCTTCACCGCCTTTAGCTTTTTTTGCCCTATTAGCTTCGTCTTCAGAAGTCTCATTACCCCTGCGTTTTTTACCACCACCACCGCCTCCTCCGTCTTCATCATCGTCTGCGCCTTGACCTTTTTTACCTTTCTTGCCACCGCCACCGCCTCCGCCACCTTTACCTTTGCCACCTTTACCTTTGCCACCTTTGCCTTTGCCACCACCTTTTCCTTTTCCACCCTTCTTTTTATGACCCTCTTCACCGCTGGAAGAAGATTCCAAGCCCTCTAATTCTTCGACGGCTCCTATAGCTTCCTCTTCTTCCATAACTTCTGCCTCACTTGACGAGGTCCTAAGTTCCATTTCATACACATCTGACTTAAGATCTTCATCCTCATAATCACTGATTTCAAGCAGAACTTTATCGCATACAATTTCACTCTCTTCGAAGCAAATGTGTTCATTGATAGATATAACTTCGCCTGCAGAATCCAGCTTGGCTGCATCGGTAAATTTAACAGTACCTTCTTCATGTTTATAACTAACCTGAATGCCTAAAACTCTCAGGACATGAATATAAAAATGGCTTGTACGATTCGAATCTAGCAATATGTGATTAAACGTATTCATGAACACGTCAAAGGAACGAAACATACGTACTGTAGCACTTTTTTCCATTTCTTCGTATACTTCAGATTCATTTGGTTTGCCCAGTATACGATGACGATATGGATCGAATAGGTATATGTAGTCATTCTTTTTCCAAATACCGTACATTTGATAATTAATTTGTACCACCAATTTGTAATTTCCAGTTTCAAAAGCTTTACTTATATAGTGACCTAATTCGCTATGCTTAAAACCTGGTACACAACGCCAAACGCCTTCAAATTTTTTATCCACCATCTCAGTAGTAATATGAAATTGCCCCAGTTTAAAGAAGGTTGGAAATTCCTTAACATCTATGGTGTCAGTAGTATTACATTTTCCCCAATATTGTTGACAAAGGGTGACACCGTAACAAATAATTCTATCGGCATTTTTCTTGTCCCAAGTTGCTGGATGATCAATTTTCGAACTTACTAAAGCAGCAACGGCTACTGGAAGACCACTACGATTTCTTAGCAAATCATTTTTATTAAGTGTTAAGTGATATGTAGCCTTCAGATAGGCATAATCGTCATTTATAATTTCATATTGATGGGTTCGTATTAGGTAATCACGTTGCATTAGATTACCATCCGGTGACATAACCCTAACAACTTTTATTTCTCTAATATTCAGTTGATCATTGTTTTTTAAGTTACTTAGGCTTACTACCAAATACCGAACATTTTCAAGTGTCGACAAACACATTAACATGGCTACCCCTTGGTCTTTATCAGATTTGAAATCAGTTAGACGACGACCACAAGCATCAAATACAAAGTAGGCCTCTTTCGAATGCCAAATCATCAAATAAAATGGACCCACCGATAAGATACAATATTTCTTTTGACGAAAGAACTCTTTTAGGGCCGGCTTTACATTTTCCACCGTTAATGCCAATATCTCACCATCGCCTTTGGCACCCGTCTCAGACGATGTCGATGCAGTGAATTGAAATTTTGGCATCAATTCAATGTGAAAAGTAAAACCGGATAGTTCAAATTTACGCAAAACTAAACTTTCAGTTACTGTATATATCTCAATAGGAGATTCCATTTCATTTTTTGCACCATCTGAATTGGAATACAATTGAAGACCTTCTCTCATTATATCGTCGATAAGGGCAGCGTCCCAGTTTAATTCAGAGTTTAGTTGTAGACGTGCAAAGGCCTTTAGACATGTAGCAAAACGTGCTTTTACTACTTCAGTTGCTTTACCCGTTACACTGAAATTTACGTTCGATGCAGAAACGCCAATTGGTGCACCAAGTGTATTTTTATTTGTGTCTCTACTTTTATTGCCTAGAAACAAATGAGTATATTCCACATTATCTTCTTATTAATATTTAGAAATTAAGATTAAAAACTGAACTAAACTTACGCATTGGACGGCATGGATAATCTGGCCTTATATCCGTATCGTGTCCACCAAATATTTTACAGTTCTTTACCGTACAGACTTTTTCCTTTTTAAATGGCATTTCCGCTTTTAGTCTTAACGAGAAAGTGAAAATTTATAATAAAATTATTATACTCAAAAAAACTTTTTTCCAATTAGAAAGTTACTTCCTATACGGTTGTTGCGGTGCTGTGGAACACTGTGGCTCGCATGGTGGCATACAGCTATCACATCCTGTTGGACAGTTGCATTCACATTCCGTTGTAAAAGGATCCATAGTGTGGCGTTTAAATACATAAATTTATATTTTCTCAAAATTGTGTTTACACGTTTCAACGATTCACGTTTCTTAGTTAACGAATTGCTAAACTTTTTTTTAATTATTTCAATTTTTCTAACGTTTCTAAAATATAATTCAATATTTTTTTTTTTTAATTAAAATTCACTTAATATACTTATTTTTTAAAACTACTTTTTTATAGTTTTGACAATTTTTCAAAGGATTGTTTTGAATGTTTTTTTTTTTTTATACAAATAAATTTATCGAACACATCTTGTTAAAAGGTTTTTAAATAATTACGAGCCATGAAATGTAGTGTATTTATGAACCACTAATGCGTTTCATGATGATGATTCAGTTTTGGTCATATAAACAAACGTTGAGAAATTTTTTCTTTTTTCATTTTTTATTGAATCTCAAAAATGATTCCGATTTTAATCTGCTAGTGGTATCACGAAGTATTTATAAAAGACCCTATTCGTGTTGAGAATTGCTTTAAAATGTTCAGTATAGATAATGATTACACGGTGCTACAACATAGAAAGACCTGGAAAGTGATACTATTTTGCAGATAACAGCTCTCAAGATATAAAAACATTTATTTATGGCTGATGCCACACACACTTATTCAATTCCGCCCATTTTTCGACTGATGTTTTGTATTGGCTACAAAGTCATTTAGACCAAATTCAAAACTGGCACTGCCCAGTCGGAATTTTCAATTTATATAGCCTATAGTTTCTTCCAGACATACAGAGATATTTTATTTTTATTTATTTATTTAATTAACCTACATTTACATTACATTACAGCTTAGAACAAACAACACACAGAAATTATTACAGGTAAAGCATATTTTTTTTTTAAACAATAGTATTGGTAGGAATTTGAATTAAGATATAATAGTAGCGCCTTCTTGGATATTGCTGGGTTCATCGAAAAGTCAGTAAAAAGTTGATCTGATTTGATCTATGATGTTTTAAATAAATCGGTTCATAAGTTCGAAGTTGCCTGTTAGGAACGTTAATACAAAGATAGGTGGAATTAATATTACCCTGCATTAGGTTTAAAAAGAAAGCCAAGTTTATAAACGCTAGGCGGCTACGATATGTTGCGAAGGTAAAACAATAGAACTTGTTTTGGAACAGATTCCAAATTCCTTATGTACAAGTTATATTGGGGATCTCAAATTACAGATCCGTACTCAAGTATTGGCCTTACTAAAGACATAAATAAACATTTAGTAACGTAAGGGTCATCAAGCTCTTTCGCCCAACGCTTTATAAAACATAAGACACAATTAGCTTTTTTAATAGTTAAAAGCACATGAGAATTGAAACTCAGTTTCTTATCAAACAGAACTCCAAGATCCAGAAACGAGTCTTCTATTTTTAATGCCACACCATTGATGAGATAAATATTGTGCGAATTTGAATGTCTAGTGAAGGTCATCCAGAAACGAGTCTTCCATTTTTAATGCCACACCGTTGATAAGATAAATAATGTGCAAATTTGAATTCCTAGTGAAGGCCATCGATTTACATTTACTTAGATTTAGCACCATAAGATTATTTTAGAACCAGTTGTAGAAGTGATTGAAGTCCTCTTGGAGGAGAATATTGTCCTCAATGCTTGAAATACCCTTAAAAGTTTTACATCATCAGCATATAGTGAAATATTGTTATGTCGGATAACATTTGGAAGATCATTAATGAACATTAAAAAAGATGGCTTCCCAGAGAAACACTTGATGTGACTTCGATATATTTAGATCTTAAATTGTTGAAGATAACACATTGCTTGCGATTCATTAAATAGGATTTAATCCATTTTATAAAATTAATAGTAATTCTCTTATAGTTGTTATGTACATGAGACTTAATGTCATTTACTTTAGTAATTTGTTCCCTGTTTGTTAAATATGATCTAAACCATTTTAATTCTATTTCTTCAATGCCAATATATTTCTATCGATGGTTTCGAAAGCTCTTTTAAAGTCCAAGAAAATACCCACTATCTTATTATTTTTTCTGGGTTTTTTCCATCAGTTTATTAAATAATTAATTGCTTTTTCACATTAAAATTTCGTTCTGAAACCTGACTGATACTTCGATAGTATTTTATTAGATTCTAAATACTGCTCCAGTTGTTCCGTAACTACTTTTTCTATTATCTTTTCACATATCTTTAATGTATTTATTGGTCTATACTCATCACACCTTGTTGTTTTTGCAACCTTCTTAATTGGTATTACCATTGCTGTCTTCCAATGTTCGGGAAATACTCCTGTCTCCATTGAATTGTTAACTATTCCAAGCATTATTCTGCTAACGATATGTTAACTGTTTAAAATTATGTCAATTGTTACAATATTCCTCCAAGGATATTTCACGAAATTTAAATTTTGAATTTATCACAGTTATGCTATCGATATATTTCACATTATCTATTTCATCTCGTATCGTTTTAATACTATTTATAAAGTATTTATTTAAATTATCTGCTATTTTTAAATTGTTCTTACATTCTTTCTGATCAAATATTACGCTTTTTATTGCACTCTTGTCTTTTCTTAAAATTTGCTTTTTAATCTCCTTCCACATTTGTTTTTGGTGCGTAGCATTATTCATTTTGTTATTTGTATAATTGTTTTTCGTATTTTCAATTTTAACTTTATATAAATTTCGCAATTTCCTGCTTTGATACGAAAAACTCTATATTTTTCTGCAGGTATGTGTGTTTGAAAAATTGAAAAAAGTATTAAATCTAAAGATCAGACCGTCTTGATAAACAGAAAAATAACGCCATAATCTCCATTGGAATCAAACCGTTGCTTAATTTACCTTTATACCTACATATTATGAAAAAAAAACATTTCCACTTTTTATAAGAAGAAATTCTGAATTAAGTTCAATAAGAGGAACGTATTATTTTTAAAATTTCATTTTTTACTATATTTTCACAAGCAATTTTTTCC
Organism: Wohlfahrtia magnifica; assembly: GCA_023159175.1. NCBI lineage: Eukaryota > Metazoa > Arthropoda > Insecta > Diptera > Sarcophagidae > Wohlfahrtia > Wohlfahrtia magnifica. Next base: position 508,612 of record JAKWBJ010000045.1, read on the forward strand.
CTTTTTGATAAGAGTTCAGAAAAGAATAATTGTTTCTGCCTAACTACTTAATGATTGCTTTTTGATTGTTACCGTTATCTTGTACTCGTTTTAACTATAAAGCTTGCCAGGGAGTAAAATTTGCTGATTTTATTTAAACCTGTTTTTTCTGATGACCGTCTTTTCTCAGAGTAGAGTTCTTCTTGCGTACTCTTGCCTCTAAACCTGGGGCTTTATTATTTTTCAGTAATACCACTAACGATTTAACTTTACCTAAATCGGTGAGTTCTATATTAGATCTGTCGAGAATTCTGTCATTTAGATCTTGAATATACCCTCCGACAGTGGAGAGAGTCCATGGGGGAAGAATACTCAAAGTGATGATATGTGAAGTAGCGAAGTCGTCCGCTACGGCATATGTTGTTTGGTGAATTCAAAAGGGTACCTACCACTCGATATATATAAAATAGATGTTTTGAAGTTTGTTTTTTTTTTGTGTTCTTTTATTATATATTTGTTTATGTATATACTCGTATATTTTATAATTAATATACGTGGAATATGCCTTATTCTGTTTTTTAATTCTATATATGCTTCGTATTTTTCTTTTGTAATTATTTTTTCTTTCAGTGTATAAGCTAAAATTTATAATAGTATATATACTTATGTATGGGCTTAAAATATTAAATATTATTACATTTATTATTTAATTCTAAATATAAAGTAATATTTTGTTGCTTTCTTCGTTTTTGTTATAATATATTGTTTGTTTTTCTTTTTTTATTTGTTATAATAAATTTTAAATTGTTACTGTTTTTGTTTTTTTTCTTTTGCCAAAACAATTTGTATTTAATGCAGCACAATAATTTTTTATTTTGCATTAAGGCACTGAAGCAAGAATTTTGTGCAACAGAAATAAAAATTAAATGAATTGTTTTAAATTTAACACTAAAAATAAATGATAAATAAAATTATGTTTTTATTTGATTTTGTTTCTAAGTAGTTTTTGATCCCAGCAACAAAATATTGCTTTTATTTTTTGTAAAAAAAAAATTTACAACTAATGGCGATTAATATTAAGATAATCACATAAGAAATTTGTTTAATATAGTTTTTATTTCTAACATTAAAATATTAAAAAAGAATTATACAGAATTCAAATTTTCAACTACAAATTAAATAATAATATACTTAATGAAAGTTATTATCTTAAGAATAAATGGACATACACATTTATATACTTAGAAATTAATAATATATAGGTATTTTATTTTTATAAAACTACGAAGGTAGCAAATTAAAGTTGAACAAACCACAGACTTATTGAGTTAACTTATAATTAAATTATATTTGTTTCTTATGTTCTTGTCTTTCTTCTATTTTACTTAATAAAATTGTTATTGCAAGTTTTTATATATATTTTTTGTATTTGTTGCAAATAATTTCATTTTATTGTATTATAAAACAAACATACAATTTAGAAAATATCTATAGTGAGTTTATAACAATTGTACTTAACGGCAGACACAATCCGCCGCATTCAGGCATCTATCATTTATTTAAATTATGTATGTATGTCAGATGTAAAGTGGTAGACCCCTGTCTCATCCCTGGTTATGAACTGATGTAAAAACTCTAATGAAACATCTTAACACCAGTGTCATGCTCTAGTGTGAGCGACGCACTGCTTTCTTACATGCCTATTGTGTTCATGGTTTATCGTGGTTCACTGCTCGTAAATAGTCAGTCGAAGCAACTCCGTTTTCACATGATATTCCAATCATCTCATTTACCATTTTTGAGAACGTTTTTGGCGTGGGCGCCTCAATTGTTCAATTACTACGGTGTCCAACCTGGCAGCTCGTACGGCCTCGTTAATACTTATACACTCAATATTTTATAGTAGTATTTTATAGTAATAAACGAAGTGATTGGACTGAAACCTTTTAAATAAAAGTATTGAACTACCTTATGGTGACAAATTCACTGATATTTGTTGATGTCTGTTTTAAAAAAGTTAATGAATTGTTACCAGACACAATTCAGGCCGAAAAGCAAGCACAAGCAAGTTGTGTCTGCTACGTACAGCTGTGTAAAATTTAAAATGAATTTTAAAAGAATTTTATTTCAAATTTTTCATACAAAATTTTCTTTATATAGATTCTTTTAATATAAGCCTAAAAATATAAAATTATGTATTTCAAAAAATTTCTTGAAAAAAAACAAACAAAAAATACTTTTTATACATATACATATACAATATACATACAAACACATATATTTTCTTTAAAAAAGCTAAGCTATTTTGGTGTTTTTATGCAAAAAACAGAAACAGAAGAAACATTTTTTGCGATCTGTTTTATTATCGAAAAAATAATAATCGTTCATAATACCCAGTTGTGGCAATTTCATCACAGTTCTTTATGTCAACTACAGTTCTTTATGTCGCCCCTTATCAGGATTTGCATATTTGAATTATTATTAGGTTCTTTTTACCGTAAGAGTCTATCCATTTAGAAGCCTATTCCTATAAGGAGCATAGATCATCAATAAATTTTTTACACATATTTTCATTTTGCGATAATGCCTTGTCTTCAATCCAACTTTTGCCGCTGCTGCACGCACATATCAGCTTCAATCTGTCTTTTTCACTTATGGGCTGGACGTTTTTTTCATTTGTTACCTTGCAGATTCTATTCTATAGCAATTCTGGTGATGTCGTTTAATTGTCTTCTAACGTTATGACCAATTCACCGACACTTGCGTCTCATTATCTCAATCATTAAGAGCTGCAGACCGGTTTTTCCCTTCTGAAGGTTAATTATTATTTTTTTGCTTTATTATGAAGCAGCAAAGTTATTACGATTCGAACTTTAGAACTCAAGACTCAAAAACTTAGAAGTTGTTCCCTTTGAATAAATGTTTCAATAATTTTTAAATTTCAACATTACTTTAGAATAAACAGTTTTAAAAAGTGGATTTCAGTATAATATGATGTGAGTAAGGAAAGCATTAAGAACATTTCTAGTTTGATCTATCCTTGATTTGTTGTGCCCATATGCATGTCGTTTTATGTTGTGTTGGTAAGAAGAGTTTACGGGAACATTTAACATAAAGACCTGTATAAAACATCGCATTAACAAGTCCAATATGAAATTTTTAAATTTATTGTAAGTTGAATATTCTGATTTTGCCATTCATTAACAGTGTTAAGTTAGGACCTGTTCGTAAATGCGGTGGCAAATTTTGAATATGAAAAACACGACAACATTGCCTTTTATTAGCATAAACATATTTAAAGTAAAATGTTATGATGCAGTACAGTAATGCATTATCAAACAGTGTTCGTCAACGCTCAAATTTTTTATTCTAAAACTTTTACTACTTAGGTAGCAGAAATTGCCCACATTCCCTGAAGTATTATGATGTATGGATTTAAGTCGTCTATTCTGATAGTGATTACCTTCACATGCAGTTCATTCTTTTAATCCTCCCCTTACTGTGTCTTTGTATTTTTTGATATGCCTGTTTGTTTGTGAGGTTCTAGGCAAATGTTGTCTTTCAACCAATACTGCTATTCTTTCACATGCCTTTGTCCAGAATAATATTATAGAGAAATGAAGATTTAGTTTTGATTAACACCTTTAAGTATAGGAATCTGCGTCTAAGTAGGTTTTTCAATAAGATTCGAAAATTTGCTCTTCTATATAGAAGGTTTTTTTTGGATTTCCTTTACACGTCAGTACAAGTGTGCTGCTGTGGTATGGTGGGTAAGGCACCCGCCTACCAATCCGAAAGTCCTCTTTTCAATACCAGGACAGATCATCTGAAAAAGAAAAAAGTTTTTCCAACAGCAGTGTCATTTCATAACATAAGCTAGTAATTGGTTATGAGTATTACTACTATTGAAAAATTCTCTAATGCATTTGCCGTTCGGAGCCGGCGTTAAAACTGTAAGTCCCTTTCAATGGGTCTAAAATAGAGTCGGGTGCAGTTCATTGACTGAGAGAAGTCCACGTGTTCCCTCGTGGAATCTTATGGGAATTATTATTATTGTTATTACACGCCAGTGCAGACTATATAATTTTGTGCAATAGTATATCGAACGCCTTTGCAATGATTGCTCTACAACTACTCTTAGGCCATTTACACGGTTTTTGCTTGATGTCTGTGTTCAGAAGTCTGCTCAGTTGCAATTGTTCCAGTATATGGTTTTAGATAATGTGAATATTAACTTTATTGGGAGAGCTAGGCAGAGCAATGCTCCTCCAATTGTTTTGGTTTTTTCTTTTGCCGACGAATGGCGAGTACGTTATTAGATGTTTGTAGATTATGCTTACAGAGAGAGGACGAAACATAGATTATGTGAAGGTGCAGCTCTTAATTAAGTGTGTAGGTAAGGTTACAGATCTGCTGACGTTCATTAGCAAAACACCAGATATGATAAACATACTGTGGACTGGAAAAAAGACAATAGATTTTATGCGTCGCAGTGTCCCGCAACTGTGCCCGGTCTAAATTGATGATAACAATAAATTTTATTTCTTTGGCTGCTTAATGAGAATACCTTCCTTAAGTACGTCAGGTAGTTTTTCGTTTTATTAGAACTGCTTTTAATAATATGATTTATAAATTTGTGTTCAGTTTAGTTTGGGTAAATGTTTTAAAACTCACTATAAATATTTTTTTTAAGAATTTCTTATTCAATTATTGATTATATTTGTTTTGCTTGTTTGCATTATAATTTTTATTTGCTATTTAGGACGTATGTTGATTTATAGATTTGTTTTTTCAAAAAAAGAGAAAAAATTGTATGTATAAATAACACAAAATAAAAACAAAAACATATTTAAATTTAAATTGAGTACACATTTAGAGAATCATAAATTACACAGTGTACCAAAAATGAACTAAGTTGAAATACCTGGGAAATAACACTACTTTTCTGATAGACACAGTCGAGTAGAACAATGATCTGTTCTTGGAATTTTCAAAACACCTCCAAAATCTCGAGTTACGGATAAAAAAACAGTTTTTCGGACCTTCATGCACCTATAGCTAATAACTGAATATTACCCGATTTTAAGTTTCTTTGTGGATTTGGAAAGAAGATAACAGACCTTTTAAATCCGTTGGAAATTGACGGATTTATAAAATATTTTAATAAAGTAACTCATGATAAAATCATACGTTTATTACCCGTTTTTTAAACTTAAAAAATGCAGATTCAAAGTAATAAAGTTTGCTGAAAATTTTAAGATTTTTTCATGTGTTGCATTACGAAAATGCTTGATAAGTCCGTCAATTTCCAACGGATTTCTTAACCGTAAGTCTCATTTTATTCATAATTTAATATAATTCCTTAATTAATTCATCAATAGTACGGTTCCCAGTAAAATAGTGAGCAAAAACTCAGCTAAACTTGTAAAATGTGGAAAAAATAAAAATGTGTTTGCTTGAGAAATACATCCACATTCTTCAAGGCTACTTAAGCGACATATATCGTTTAAAAGGTCTGTTTCTCTTCTTTCCAAACCCACAAAGAAATTTTAATTTGGGTAATATTCAGCAAAGTTATTCGCTTATCAGTGCATGAAGGTCCGAAAAAACTGGTATTTAACCCGTAACTCGAGATTTTAGAGATCTTTCTAAAATTTCAAAAACAGATCCTTATTCTGCACGGCTGAGCTTATCAGAAAAATAGTATCACTTGCCAGGTATTTTTTTGTCGCACCGTGTTATTAAATATGCATTATTATTATATCTTTTTAAAGCAGACTACACCTAAAATATTACTAAAAATTTATTATACATATTTATACTTATGTATATGAAATTGGTTTGCTTTTGCCTACAATTAAGTACAATATTTTTTTTATTTTAAATTTGTTTTCGAAAAAAATAAAAATCACAGAAAAAGAAATTTTATAAACTATTTCAGAGTGTAGTCTAAATTAAATAAGAAGACAAATAAATGCCTTGTTTTAATTTTAAACTTATTTCAATATTTTAATTTTGAATTTGTTTTCTTTTCAATTTGATTATTGTTTGTTTATTTCTAATACGCTTTCGTTTAATAATAACGAGTTAAGAAGAAATATTTAGTGTCATATATTTAGATTACATTAGATATATGCACGATGATAATAATAATTTTTGTTATAAATTAAAACATTTCTTTCGTGTTGTTATCAGTGTTTTAAGTGTATTTTTGGAAAATGATTTAAATAAGAAAAGTTAGAAAGACATAATACACTAGCAAACTTTAAAGTGTTTTTTAACTTAAACAATTAAAAAATTTTGAATGAATAAAAATCAATCGGTGGAGTGTGTCTATTCAAAATTATTAATGTTAGTTTAGCCTCTTTTTAAAAATTAAGTAAAACGGAAGGTAACATTCAGGGATGTAATAGTCGTTGTCTTAACTAGAGTATTTGAAAATAGAAAATTGGCTTACTGGCTTGTTTTGGCCTTTCAAAAATCGTTAGGTTTCGAATATTTTATATTTTCAAATTATTCGAAATGGCGGTTATTTCATTTAGGTCAAATGGTTTATTAATTAACGCACAAGCAATTGGTGTGAAATAGGGTTAGAAAGAAGATTTATGGTTATGAGTAAAGATTCGGTTTATTCTGTAAATCGAAAACAAGTGAAATTGAAATCGAGTAAATTTGCAAAGAGAAATAAAACTCAATTGTGACAATTATTTTAAAGTTTTGATAATTAATGAAATTAGCTTAAAGGTAATTCAGCTTGTCAGATTTGAAAATTAAAGCAACTTTTTCACTCGATTTCATTTAACAAAACATGCCTTATAATTTCGGACAAACTCTGCCAGTAATGCACTGTTCGATTTATTATCAAATCGAACACAAATGAGTGTTACGTAAATGACATCGGTTACGTGTAAAACTATGTGAAACACAAATCACATTTGCAATTGTGCTCTAATGAATCAATAGAGTTGGACATCTTGTATCTCAAAAAGCTTAAAAATAGACTTTAAAACAACAACACAGACATTCGAGTTATATTCCATTTTCAATGATATTTAATTTTTTAACATCCTCGGTCCTGTCGTACAGCCTGCTGAACATTTTTTAGACATCATTTTCAAAAGTTATAAGAAATTTTACTAATATAAGACCATTTATGTAGGCGCCCGAAAACGTTATTTTTCTACGTGAATTGTTAATAATTTCAGCTGCTAAAAAAGTTGCCCTAGTACGCAGGGCGAATTTATTTTACAATTTTAATCTAATTTTTATCTCTTATCGTCTGACTAAATAGATGTGTGTTCAGAATATTCATAATAAAAAATAAACATTTTGATGCAGAGTTGGCCATAAATAATGAAATTTAATCTTGATAGCCGGTTGCTGTACAATCCTCTACTTGACAAGAAAAAATGTGACTAAATTTTTCTAAACAAAGTTCCGCCAGTTTAGGCAAATTGGGTTTTGTGAGTTTTTCTCTAATACTACTCTATTTTTACTTGCTTTTGGCATGTATCAGCTTACTATATAACATGATCACAGTCAATCCAATATATACAATATACAATTTTGGTAAATTGTATAATTATGTTCATTTCTATTTCAGACGTTTAAAAATGTCAGGAATGCAAACTATTGGACGCTCTTATTGTATAAAATATAAGAGAGTTTTTTAATCACCCACGCACCTTCATTGTACTAAAGTTTTATTTTTTGGAAAGTAGAACAGGCCATACACCTAACGAACAGTATTTCTTGAGGTGGTTTTATAACAGATTTTAACAATTTTTAATGTTTATGAATGTTGACCTATATTTCAAACACTGTTTTATGATTTATTCTTCTAAAGACCACACAGCAAAAAACATTGTGCAAATGCTTTTTATTTGCCAAAAACACATATCGATCATTTAGATGATTTCAATAGTGTTTATAACTCAAAAAACATGATGTTTTAGTAAAGTAAGCTTAAATGTCCATATTGTGCATAAAATTTTTCGATTCGTAGAAGAGGAAAATATTTATTCTCTTATAAATGTTAAATAACAGGTAATCGAAAAGTACGCTGTACAGTAGTGATGAAAACATTTGCAACTAAAGCAGTATTTTAGCTCGTCCGATTTGTTTTTAATCCTTGATTTTTGGTATGTTTATAACTTAGTTGATTGCTTTTTGTAATAGCTGATTCTGATTAAGAAAAACAACAAAGAAGTAATCTTTGAGATAGAAAGTATAAATATTGCCGTTATAAACATTTGGAATTTTCGGGTCTCATACTCTATATAAATTTTTTTTACTTACAACATTTTAGAAATGATTATAATCACATTTCTTTTTCATAATGCGAGTTTCTGGCATTTGTAATATATTTAGAAATTGCACATTGCATTAAAAATATGAATTTATATGTTTATCGTACCGGAAATTCACACAAAGAAATTTCACTAAAGTTCTAATTCAAAATCAAAAATTTGCAAAATAGTCAGTAATGGCAATATCCATACGATGCATAAAGGCGGATAATATTGTGTAACAATTGTACACAAATATAGATAAATCGAAAAAATTTTTGTGAAATATTCTAGATAAGCAAAAAATGAAATACATTTCAACATAAATGGAAGAGCCAAGGAGTATGGTTCCAGAAATCATAAGGGTGTAAAAAAACTTTTATTATCCGAAAAGAACAGAATAAATCATTTAAATTTTGATCAAGCACATTGTGAATTGGACTTCACAACAATGGAAAACAATATTATGGTCTGGCAAGTCTAAGTTCAATCTTCGGGGATCAGAAGAAAGAGTTGGTGTCCGAAGACCGGTGCAAATATTTCGATCACTATAAATGAAGTAACAGAAATACTTGCACGCAATAATATCCACTAACATCTTCACTCAAAGTTACCTTGTATGAAGTATAATAGCGAGATTATCATCTACAAAATGTAACGTTTGTGGGCAATACAAATAACTTGATTTATGAACCGAGTTGAATTAACATGCGCAATGTTTTAAATATTGATTTTCAAACTTGTGCCATTTTTAAAGGAAGGTAATAACATTAAATCATTTCAAATACACTTTTTCGAGACATCAATTTCACAAGGCTAGATAGATAGACATACATATAATATTTAAAAGGAAACAAAAGATTGTAAAACTGTGTCTACTGGTTACACACTGAAGTCTCAAAAAAGAAAACCTTATAATGGAGTGCTTGAAGTAATTATAAAGTAGGTAACATATATTGTAGAATATAATATAATAACACTAATTAAATAAATTAATTTACTAATTATAATTATAAGTTTGTTTTTGTTTTGAGTATATCAATATAATATACTTAAGTATTATTGTTTTTTTTTTTTTAATTTAAATTTTGTATTCAGTTTTTGTGTGTTTGTAAAACAAACATCATGGCAAACGACATTTTTCTTTCTTAGCAAAAGATTTTAAAAACTTTAGCCTTCTTCTAACGAAATAGTTTTATGATCCGTTTTAAACCATATTAATAGCCCCATCCTTATCGTATGTGGGTATTGAAATCACATCACTTTTATTATGTTTATTAAGTGTTTTTGTTGTATTTGCTATATGTTTTTGTTTAAAGGAAGCATTATTAAAATCTCTTACGTTTGTGTTATTATGCATTGATTTCTTCTTATTAAACGATGGCTGTCTGGTTGATAATGATGATGTTGTAATGGCGGTTGGCAAATCATATGAAACATTTTCATCTTCACCTGATTCTGCTTCACTAGATTCCGAAGTTTCGGAATCGGTTGTTGTTGTGGTCGTTGTTGTAGACAGTTTAGAGCAAGTATGTTGATGATGATTAACGGCTGCCATATTCGTATTAGCTGCGATTTTCATTTTTTGTAAGGCTTCTGGCATATCGGGATTACTTTCAAGTGTTGAATGTTGGCTGGATGGTGAATGGCTGTATTCGGAAGTGTTTTCTTCGTCTGATATAATGATTGCATTACGTTTTTGTATTGTGACTTTTTGCGTAGTGGGCGTCTTATAACAGCGCCGTGGACGCATACCACGTCCTATAGGCAGGCGACCGATACTAAAATAGCGGAAAGAAAAATCGTTTACATTTATTTAATAGAGATTTTAGATTTATTTAATGATTTACAAATTTTAGAAAGATAGATTAAAAAATAATATTTAAATACTTATTTCTAACCGGAATGCCTCGACTACATACACTCGCCTATAAGCGCAAACCTTTAAACACTCCAAATGACAGTTTGGCGATATTCGGGCGTAATAGAAAAAGTCGCTACACAAAGTCACCCCAGGTTCCTACTTAGACCATTTCATCAGGTCTATTTTGTCACGACATTCACAGAACACCACGGCGATGCATGCCATTAGGTGGGATCCTTCAAATCTATTTCCGATAGTTTCGATAGGGATGTTAAGACTGTGGTTCGCAACAAGTGCTGGGCTGCAGCACATTAAGTGAAAGACAGTCTCTTCTTCTATCTTTAACCCAAAACTTCTTTAAAAATTGTGTGAGAGGGGGCGGCGGCTAACGACGGGGATGCCTTTCCAGTAAACGGTGTTCTGTGAGAATAGAGAGCACGTTGTGAGTGTTCAAGTGAGTGAGTGTACCAATGGGTAGAAGTGTACCGAAGCTGACTAAAGTGAGACTGTCGTCTAAAAAGATCATGGCCACAGATGTTTATGATATGCAAGCGGTGTCATTTAAATCGATTACTTTAAAAAGTTTAGTCATCTAGCAAAAAATTGGTCTACGAAGAACATGCTGTTTTCAGTTTAGACCCCTGCGACGCCTATCAATGAACTTGGTGTACACAACAGACTTATGAAGGCTACTCTGGAAACAAAATCAAAGGAGTTCGAAAAGTTTTCAAGTGCCTGAACCACATTCTAGGCTATCCCCGTAGGATACCTAGGTTGAAAGGAAATTTTCTCGTCTATAGAAGAATATCTCTGGTCTGAAACAAGTGTTCCTTGTCTCCTAGTAGATCCCGAAAGCTACTATTGCTCGACAAAAGTGACTAACGGTTCTATTTACCGGTCAATATATCTTAGGAAATAATAAAACTGATCAGTGCAAATTCTGGACACTTACTATGTAAATGCGCTGCTATGCCCTGGTTTGTTCGAAGTCTCCATCTGTCATGGTGATAAACTGCACAATAGATCTTCTGGCTTATGGTACATATGACCTCGTTTGATCAATAAATTAAGCCCTTGTGACTCAAATTAAAAGAAATGGCTGGTTGATAGGAGATTTGAACAAAACCAAGAGGTAAACATTGAAAGAAACTGGGAAAACGCTGTATGAAATATGACGAGCTTAAGATATTTATGTAATTTATTATTATATTCTGACCAAACGTAATATTCAACTATTTCTTCTGAAAAAGATCACACCAAGTATACCTGCCCATACTAAGAGAAGACAGGATGACAAGATTTCAAAGAATGACTTGGTCTTAGACTAGTTTTAGACAGAGGTAGCTGGAAAGAATTTATTATGGCTTTATGATCCCCTGTGAACCGCTAAAGAAATTAAAACCTTACATGTTCTTTCTTTTATTAAAAAAAAAATCCCCAAATTATCGAATCGTCCTTGAAATACAATATTAGAAGTTCTATTTATGTATGTATGTTATGTATTTTTTTATAAGCTTTCTTGATTGGAGTTCTTTCCTTACCAAATCTTTTTCTGTTTTTTTTTTTAATTTTAATCAACATACCTTCGTCTTCTCAATGAATAATTATAATCAGTATCTTCTCCTTCTTCATCTGACCAACTATCCTCACATATATCTTCATTCGATTCAACACTATTGTTGGCATTCAAGACATTACCCATATCACCACTGCCACCCACACTAATTTGTTGCCGTAACGAATTTCTGTGCAGACTAGAACAACGTGACAAGCGGGGAGTAGTAGTAGTAGTGCGTAGTTCGACCGCATCATCAGTTGTATCACGTCCCGTCGTTAAATTAAATTCTGAATTACCATTTTCTGTGGATATTGCTGTGGTATTCGTCGTCGTCGTTGTCGCCGTCGTATTGTGTATGCCTGTTGTGGCTGTATTTGCGCAAGAATTTTGATGTTGATTGTTGGACGCGATAGCGGTGTTGATGGTGGTGGTGGTGGTGTTGATGTTAGTGTTAGTAATACTATTACTGTTGCTATTATTTGAGGTTATTGTCGTCGAATGCATAGAAAGACGATTTTCATTGATGAGTTCGATTACCTTACGGCCCAGCCGTTCGAGATTTTCATTATCACTACAACAGTCGGTTATATCAAGACGTTCATTACTATTCATAACATCATCCAGTAATTGATCGGGACTAGAGCAGGCATCTTGAAATGTTATATCGCTTGTGGTTAGTGAGTTACCATTGGGGCTAGTGGGTGTAATCGTCATGGGCGATGTACTGTATTGAATTTGATTTTGCAGTCGTTGCTCCATTAACAACTGCTGGTGAGCCTGTGCCGTTTGTGATTCGGCTAGTTGTCTGTTGACGTTTCGTTGTACACTTTGAGGTACATCTATTGGTTGTGATGTGGTGATAGCGGTGATCATGGTGGTGTTAAGTTGTGGGCAGTGATCTAAAACCATCGATATGTCACGTGATGGACAACCGGCGCTAGGACTTCTATCTGTTTCACTAACATCCATGGCATCGGTTTGTGTTTCGGTATCGACAAGTTTTACTTTACGATTTTCTGGCTCGCTCTGGTAACGTCGATCTCGACAGGGACTATACTTTGGCGTAGCTGCAAATGTACCAGAGCCAACTCTTCGATGCCGGGATTTTTTAGATTTCTGTGAACTCACACAATACGATTTCGGTTGAGATGATAAACTATCTAGTTGAGCATATAGTGTACATTTGACGGGACTCTGTTAAAAGCAAAGCAAATCAAAGCAAAGCAAATGCATGCAGTTGAATTAAAACAAAGATAAATATTGAGTAGCAAAATACCTCCGGTGTAGTTTCAGGATCTGGTGTGGCTGAAGATTGTTGTTGTTGCTGTTGCTGCTGCTGCTGTTGAGTTTGTTGGTACTGAGTTGATGTTGAAGCTGCTATCATCATTTGTGGAGGACCATTAAGTCTTCGTCGATAATACTGCATTTTACGTAAAGTAGTGCCAAAACGTCTTGAAGGTTTATAACCGGGCAATTTTTTCTCACGTCTAAAGTAAAGACAGGACAAATCAAAAAAAAAAAAAAAAAAAAAAAAGATTCTTTTGCTTTTTGTATTATAAGTTGTACTTACTCGGCAATTTCCTTTTCTTTTTCTTGTAATTGTGACATGCATTCGCTAAGCTCCAAGTACAAACGATTTGTTTTTTCCAATTTATCTTCATAAACCATGCGTATATCCTGAGCATGACGCCATTCTGCTGTACGTCGTCTTATCAAGTCCTGCTCGAATTTGTGTATACTGGTGCCATTTTGTGTCATCTCTTTCATATGCGATCTCACTTCCTCCTTCCACGAACGCTGCGTTTCAAAGTATTGTTTTTCTGTTTTGCGCAACAGTTCGGGACCGGCTATTTCTAAATGCGTTAATATTTGTCTAAACGAAGGACGGTTACGTGGTTTTGTATTCCAACACAATTTCACCAATAGCTTAAAGCCATCCGGGCAACTTGAGGGTATGGGCAGTTTGAGTGAATTATTACCCACACCCCAGATAATGGCAGATGAATCAACATCTTTGTAGGGTATTTCACATGTTAACATTTCCCAGAGAACTACGCCATACGACCAAATATCTACCTTTTCAGAGCATGGCTCATTGCGTATTACCTCGGGGGCCATCCAGGCAACAGTGCCGGCAAAACTCATTTTCGTACTAATCTCATTCCATTCACGGCTGGTGCCAAAGTCACTTATCTTAACAATTTCATTTGTACTTATAAGAATACTAATAATAAAGGGAAAATAAATTTGTTGTTATCGTATAAAAGATATGGGCTTACTTGGGGCTCTTTAAATCTCGATGTATTATTTTGTGAGAGTGAAGATATTGCATACCCAATGCTATTTGTTTCGACCAGGAAACTAGGCGGGACGGCAACATGACTTGTTCTTCCTTGAGTATATTTTGTAATGGACCATAAGGGCAAAATTCCATAATAATACAAAAAACTGGCGATTGTGTACAAACACCTCTGTTGTATTTGCACATCAAGAAAGAACGGTTAGAATTATAAAATTATTGTTGTAAATGGTCCAATAAGTCCATAACTCTTTACTTACTTAAATTTTATAATATTCTCATGATCTAATTTTCTTAAATGCTTGATATCTGTCTCTTTAACATCTTTGACTTTTTTTACGGCTACAATTTCATTTTTTAATTTACCACTAAATACGGCTCCTTGAGCCCCACTTCCCAACCATTCCAGATCGGTAATATCTTCGAATGGTATTTCCCAGTCTTCGGCTTTTTGATTTTTTATTTCAATTACACCTGCCTTGCCTATAAACGATAGAACCGGTTTCATGCAACCCAATAGGCCATACATCCAACCTATTGGTTTGTCCGGATGTCCAAATGTACCTCCATTGGGAGGCCATCGATGTTGGCAGGTATTTTCAGCACTACTATCACTACAATCGACTACAACATTTGTGAGTGGTGGCTGGTGTTGATGTTGATGTGTGATTTCGGGTTTATATGGCAACTCTGTGGGACCACCACTTAAGCCTAGGTGATCGAGCTCATCCTGGATACAGGCAATACTGAAACGGAAAAAAATAAAGAAAATATCATTAAATGTCCATATACGTATGTTTGTTTCAGAGAATGGAGAGTCAGTTTGCGGTCAATACCCTATAAGCGATATCTTATTCAAATAATTTAAGATCTCAATTTCAAAAAAACCCATTATTTTAACTATAATTTCAATTTTGTTATTAAAACTTTAACCTTATGATACACAGTTTAGTTTTTGCTTTTCTTAGATTGAAAGTAAGGTTGTGGCTTTAGATATTCCCAAGGTATTTTATAGAGTGTGACATAGTGTTCAACAGTTATCAAAACTTATGGCGTTTTTTTTTCTGACAACAAATTTCTTATTTTATTCTTTCTGATGTCCTAATTTCTCAATTAGACGAATTAGCCAGCTGACTTGGGTACAATACTGATCCCACTGTAAACAGTTCTAATATCCGAAAGATTTGGACACTGACATAGGAAATGTTTGACAGTCTCCTCCTCTTTCTCATCCTGACAACTCTTACAGTAATCATTGAAGGGTGGACACTGACAACTCTTACAGTAGTCATTTCATCAAAATGAGGCGGAAAAAAATACACAAAATCAAAAAAGTAAAGTTACGTGAGTTAGCTGACATCAAAAGAACAGGTTGGCTTTACATTGCATGAGCATTTGACTATGAGATTGTCTCCTAGCGACTACTGGCTGCTCGCAGACCTCAAAAAATGCTCGCCGGTAAGAAATTTCGTACGCTGAAACTGAGGCCTATTTTGAGACAAAAGACAAATCGTTCTACAAAAGTGATATGTAAATGTTAGAGCGGCCCTGGAATGATTGGATTGCACTTGATGGAGATTACATTGATGAACAATTTTGCCAATTTAGCGCTTCTCACGCTATATTTAGCGCATTTAAGCTACCAAAAAGTCGCATTTTTTCTCTTTAGCGCTTTATTTTAAAAATGCGCTAGGTTAGCGCTTTTCATTCGCATTTTTTGTAATAGAAACTCACTAAATTTGATGAACTCAATAATATTTGTGCAAAAATTTATAAAAAAATAGTGTTTTTGAAACGTATCTTAAATCTAAGGGCCCATTTTTCAAGACTGTTATTTTAAATAAAATAGTAAAAATTAAATATTTTAATGAAGAAAGCTAGCAATTTAAATTATTAAATTCCAATACTAAAGTTAGATCCTTAAAATCCCAATGGGATCATGGGGCCATAACAAATCCTTTCCATCTACATCTATCTAAAGTAAATGCTTTAATCTGATTCCAAGTCATTCTATAGGAAATAGCTTGCCAAGCCCAATTGTATTTTCTTACACAATTTCCTTCATTAAAGGAACTTGGTGTAATATGTTTCTGTCCAGAATATTTACAAAATGTGACGTAGACAGCTGTTTATAAATGTCTGAATGGAATTGACATCAATCGCTGTCACATTCCATAACTTGCAACCATACCAGAATAGACGACTTCACTCAAGAGTTAACAATTTTAATTTTAGTTTTTGGAGAGATATGTGGAGAACACCCTATAGCACTCAGTCGGGCAAAAGATTGGCTGCCTAGATTCAATCTGTTTTTGAATATCAACACTGGAACCGCAGAACGTTGTGAGGATACTGCCGAGATAGCAGAAAGACGGGAAAAATCACAATTTTCTGTATCAAATTCGAAGGATCATTACGCGGTTTTGGAGATGTTTATCTGCAAGCCCGCTCTGTATGCTCTTGCCTGTAATAGAATCCAGCTTTCCTTGCATTTCGCAATATCTGTGAGCCAGGTGATAGATGTCGTCTACGTAAACAGTTTCAGTATATTTTTCAGTTTTTCAATGTTGTTAACGCTTTTATACAGCGCGTTTTAATTACAAATAATTACATAAATTACAATTTAGCGCTTTTTAGCTTCTTTTGAGTAGGTGGTCTGCGCGTTTTGACCTTAAAAAGTTGGCAACACTGTTGATGAATAAAGCTAATTTTGGACAAAAAAGTGCTTTTTTGTTAGGCACAGGACTTTTTAGCCCATGTGTTAATCTTTTAATAGTTTAGTAATACTCAGACCATAGTGCCTAGTATAAGCAATAAAATAAAAATTACACACACACTCACATCGAAGTTTGTTTAACGTTTGTTATTACCGTTAGTTGATGCTTAAATTTATGGCATCAATTCACATATGACTGCATATAAAATGTATGTATGTGTGCATATGCAATAACAATACAAAACTAAAATCAATACAATGGCAAAAATAAAGTGAAGAGAGAAAAAAAGAGAATAAGAAATACTTATACATACATACACATATGTACACATATGTATGTATGTATGCATGTATTTATTGTACCTTTTATGTGAAAAATTGTAAATAAAGATTTTGTTGAAAGAAAAACTCAGCAATTACTTATCCCAATGCTCTTTCCCATATTTCTACTCTTTTTTGGCAATATTTCTCTGTATTGGCGGGGATTTTTTTTACCTTTTTTGCAAAGGAAACAAGTGAATGAGAATTGTGAGAAATAAATTCGCTTCATGTGTTTTTAAGATAAGATAAAATATTTGTACTTTTATTGTTGTTGTTTTTGTTTGTTTGTAAATTTGTTTTTATTTTTAACATTCACACACACATGTATACATTCAAATGTAGCAGAGCAGGTGAAAATTTATATCAATAATACAATGCGAGTTTTTATTTTATTAATTAATTCAGATTTTTTTCTTTTTGTTCTTGTTTAAGGTTGAATGATATTTTGTTTGTGTAAAGAATAAAGTTCAAATACATGATTTTTAACGTTGATTTTTTTTCAACCTTTATTTCGTGTATTGTTTTGATTTATTATTATTAATTTTATTATTATTTTGTTTCTACTGGTATATGTAGCTGCTATTAATTTAAGGAAATAAAATATTATATCATTTTATTTTAAAAATAGAACATTTCTTTTAAATGTCTTTTTAGATAACACATACATACATACTTTAAGTATTTTATTAATAACTAACTTAACTATTAGTTATTATTTTCTAAAGCGTGTGCTTTGTACGACGTCATTACTGTGAAAAATGTTAGAAAGTAAGGAAAAAAAGATAGATAATAGATAATAAGCCGTAATACTCGTACAATGGAATATTCTGAAATTAATTTTATGCAAAAGTTAACAACGGCACAATACACCGTATAATGTTTTAATTGTTATTGTTGTTGTTAGTTAACCTTGCATTTTATTGTATACAATTAAACAAATTTCCTGTTTTTTTCTTACCCATAATACTTATAAATTTTTTACGAAAGAGTGCATTAAGAGGGGGAAAAAGTTAGTTAAACACTACTTTAATCCACGTGTTTGCTATCCCGGTATCTAAGAGATGCTAAAACTGCAAGTCACTATTTTTCCAAATTTGACAAATTATGTATCAGACACAAATCCAAAACAGTATACACATACATATATACATAGTATGTACATACATTTATAGCTTTTCAAAAGTTTCAAAAACTTATTGCATTATTAATCAGCTAGTTAAAACCCGGTGTGCTTCACTACCCCCATCTTAATTATTATCTTAAATGCTGTCTTAGTTACATTTTTACTCCTTTTCCTCATTTTATCCCATTCCAATCAAAATCCAGAAAGACACTGTAGATTCGGCTTTTTAACTGTATACAGTCTTCAAACAAACACACATTGTTTTCATATAGTATACGTATGTATATACTTAGACAGCTTTTACAGAGTCTTATTTCTGCAATTCCTAACTTTTGGTTGATGAAGATAGGTAACGAAACTTTAACGGTTGTCGCTCTCCACAGATACAAAATACAATATTTTGTATGAATGTAAGATGCCACGCCCACTTATGCAATCTCGCCCAGTTACAGACAGTATTAAATCATGTTACACTTTTGCACGTCACTGTATATACATACATACATACAAAACACACATTGATTTTTATATACGTATAAAGATATCTACATATGTATTTTAAATTGGTCCCCTCCCTCAGCTAGTATTTTTTAACTCTTAAACCTTTTTTATTTCTCAAATTACTTCCAATAAACATTTATTGGTATTTAATCATTCTTGAATTTAGTTATTGCCTTCATTAAGCTACAATTAGTTCCATTCAATTTAGAATATTTTCATTAGAATATAATACAATCATATCAAGTACTTCTAAATTGATTGCTATACCAGTGTATACTAATATGGCACATGACCAAACACATGATTTGTTATTTGGTGTCGAATTCTTGAGAAGCATAAGACTTATGGAAATCATACGCATGCTGTTCTTTATTGGCCAATAGTTACGTAGCAATACGTTGGTTTAGCCGATTAAAAGCAGTAGTGAGAACCCACACATATCGTATTTTTGCCGCATACTGCTGTTTGAAGTTAGAGCAATCGACTGCATAATTTATTTCGTATAACATTGAATTGATTAAATTGCTATTGCCGACAGACAAATCACGTCGATTTTAATACGGTTAAATTAGCAAATCGGATGTTGGATTTTGAGGTTTATTTTTTAAATAAACATGTGAAAGCACTTTTTTTCGATCATTCAGAAGGACTTTGTGGATTTTTTTTATGTTTTCTGGTATTAGCGCCTCATTTGGACATCTACTGCGTACGACCACGTTTGAAGTCATCAAAGTTTTTCCATCAGAAACAACAATAAAACGAGAACGTGTTGATGATTCTGAAGCAATGGCAAAACTACATGAATTGAACTTAGAATTAACACTACATCCACCGTATTCGGCAGATTTGGCTCCCAGCGATTATTGGCTGTTCGCAGACCTCAAAAAAATGTTCGCCAGTAAGAAATTTCTTACGAATGAAGAGGTTATCGCTGAAACTGAGGCCTATTTTGAGACAAAAGATAAATGGTTCTACAAAAAGTGGTATTGAAATGCTAGAGCGGCGCTGGAATGATTGCATTGCTCTTGATGGATAAAGCTAACTTCAAACAAAAAAAGTGTTTTTTTTTGTTAGGCACGGGACTTTTTAGCCCATGTGTTATATACACCTCTTAAACACAGCTGGCAGATATAGCGATTTACAATCAATTTGAAGAAAAATTCAGAAGTGTAACTGAGATCAACGAAATATGGCGATTAAATATACAATTGGGCCAAATGATCCCTAACCGATTTTTCAGGTAGTTGCATTATTATATATTATTACGCTTGAACAAGGCTGGGAATCTGGGCCTGCGATCGATTTGGCCGATTTTGCCAAAAAAAAAAAATCATCTTTTCAGATGAAGCTCATGTTGATCTTGGCGAGTATGTAAACAAGCAAAACTGTCGCATTTGGGACATAGAAAACCAGCACGCATACATTGAAAAGCCGATACACCCAAGACGAGTCACTGTTTGGTGCGGATTTTGGTCCAGAGTCATAATTGGGCCATTTTTCTTCGAAAATGAGCAAGGAGTGGCCGTTACAGTCAATGGCGATCGTTATCGGGCCATGTCGAACGAATTTTTGTTCACAAAAATTTAAGAGGAGGATATTAGCAATATTTGGTTTCAACAGGACGGCGCTACGTGCCACACAGCCGAAACTACACTCGATGTTTTGCGCCCTGTTTTTGAAGATCGCATTATCAGACGCAGAGCTGATGTCGTTTGGCCACCTCGGAGCTGCGATTTGACACCGTTGGACTATTATTTGTGGGGTGCCGTCAAAGATAAATGTTACGCCATTAAGCCAGAGACAATTGACGCTTTAAAGGACAATATTCGTGAAGCCATTGGTAAAATACAGCTGCACACAATCGATAATGTGCTTAAAAATTGAACCGATCGTGTAGGCTACTGCATGGCCAGCCGAGGCAGCCATTTGAATGAAATTATTTTCCATTATTAACCGGAAGGATTGTACTTTCAAATAAAAAAAGAAATTTGAGAATATATTCAGTAGTTGTTTTTTATAGCATTTAAAAAAAAATTATTTGGCGATCCTTTATTGCATTCAATAAAATAGGAATGTTTTTAAATTAAATTAAAATAATCATTGATAACAAAATGTTGGTAGTCAGACGTGAAAATGGGTCAAATGACCCCTGACCGTGTTATAGCGTTAGTTAAATAAAATAAAGGAAGACAAGAAAAATAAAGGAGAAAATTTGAATGATTTTGTATTCAATAAAGAAAATCTCTTGTTTAGAAAACGGTTGCTTTATTCAAAAAATAACGCAGCTCTATTGTTGTATTCTCGTTTAGTAATACAACAACCCATAGTGCTATAAAGTATTTCACGTTATAATTAAATATTTTCTATTTCTTTTTTGTCTGCGTCTCTTTTTAGCCATTCTACAAACGAAAACTCTCTTTATGATGTTTATTTGTTTTTTAATTTTTTTAACCGCAATATTTATTTAACTTGTTAATTTATTTATTTAACCCTTTTTTAACGTTTTTTTTTTTAATTTTCAATATTTTTGAGACCAGACGCTAATTAATTTGTGTCATATCGTGTACATCTCTATACATAAGTAAGTACTTGTATATGTGCACACATTTATTTAAAAATATTATTTTGTTCAATTTGTTTGCTAATATTGTTATTAAAATTAGTTAATTTTCTTATATATATTTTTCTGAAAAGAGGCAAAAAAATTATATAAAAGAACAGCAAAGTTGATAACATTTTGTTTGTCTCTTTTGTGCTGATTTTTCTATTCTTTTAACCAAAAAAAAAACAAACAAAAATCTAAACTCGTGTACCACAAAACGGCTGGCACGAATTAATAAAAACAATATTTTTTTAATTCCCAAACAGAGGTTTACACAGGCAGGGCTGCCAGATGTAATTTGAATGAAGTTGTAATTTTGCCGATAAATTTGAAAAAATCAAGTCAATAAGTAAGTTAAAAAATATAAAACAATTACAGAGTTTAGTTCAAAATGGCATAAGTACAGTCGAACACAGTTATAACAAACTGTTATTTGTTAACAAATAACTGAAACAGTTTATCACTTTGTTTGTTTTATGTAAGTGTAGACATCATGCTTTTTTCAGATAAATTAAGCGTGTTTCCCCAGAAAATGCAATAGAAGGGATATTATCTCTATCCCCTGGCGAATATTGGATTGCCCCGTAAATATGTATACAAATAAAACC
This sequence comes from Wohlfahrtia magnifica, assembly GCA_023159175.1. NCBI lineage: Eukaryota > Metazoa > Arthropoda > Insecta > Diptera > Sarcophagidae > Wohlfahrtia > Wohlfahrtia magnifica. The sequence continues at coordinate 530,471 of JAKWBJ010000045.1, forward strand.
CGCCGGACTGAAACAATCTGCAATCTCAAATCGAACGAATGTCTGTGGCATAATTCGCGGTTCCTAATTTGCGTCTTGCGATTTGGAAAGTTGGTCTGGAAGCTACAAGCTGGCAGTACCAGTTCCACAATACGATACAATAGACCAATCATCTATTCACCACAATTTTAAATGATTAACAAAGCCAGATACGACCTTTTGCTTCTATAATGAACTTCAGGAAAAGATATATGCATATACATATGGTATGTGAATATGTATGTGTACTCATATATCTGTATCGATATGGAAGAGTAGCTTAAGTCGACTTAAGTAAGAATAGTAGAAACATTGTTGGAATGATTTTTTTATTATAATCTGGTAGATAATTTCATGGCATTTATTTTTTTAATAAGATTTCAGCATATGTCCGCCATGACTACATTTGATCAGTCCAATTTTTGACTACTTTTTCCAATAAATCTGGCCTTCTATGAATACGTTAATGGTAGCTAGAATATTGGTTTTACAATAAATCAATTGTTAAGCACGCTGTATGGCAAGTTGAACCGTTGCTCATTTCGAAAGAAATAAGGACCGGAACCACCGTGTAAACCGCACCAAACAGTTGATTTAAATATATGTAATAGTGATTTTTTAACGGCTTGAGAATTGTCTTCGCTCCGAATACTGCATATTTTCTTATTGATATAGCCATTTAACCAGAAATAAATGACCGACCGTAAAATGAACGTAGTGCTCTATGAACTTCGGGAACCGATTTATATTTTTCAAAGTAAATTTCCACAATTTGGAAGAGTTGTTCTAGAGTTAAACGATTCACGATGACTTTGGTGATAATTTGTAAAATTAGATATCAATGTATTAAGCGATCGCTTTGCAATGCGGGCTTCCGTCCCCACCGTAGTTACGTCGTACAGGCCAATACCCTACAAATTTTAATTTGATAAACAGTGGAGTGGAAATTGGCTCTATATATGCTATAGATTTCAGATAGTCCTTCGATTCCGTGATATAAAACGCAAATTAGATGAAGTTCGCGTCAAGGGGAGGTATTACAAAAACATTTACTACAAATGTGGGTGTAAAATAGCAATGATGTCCACATCTAGTGCCAAACATATTGGCTTGGAAGTGAATACCAAAAAAACAAAAGCTGTATATATTAATAACTCCATAATAAGCACATACAGCGAAATAAATTTGTGAAGAGTTAAAACCGATACGTTAATTGATATAAGAAGTACTGTGCTATGAAGTCAAAAAAAAAAAAAAAAACGTTGATTACTCTTTATTTAAATTTTAGCTTGGGAGGAGACTCTGCACATTTTTTTCTAAAAGCCTGAATAACAGAAACAGAGCCTTATTGTCCGCCTCGTTATTATCTACAATATATACATCAATAGTATCGCATCGAGAGGCAGATAGATTGATGAGTTTATACATAGTAGATCTGGAAATGATACTTTTCTGAGGGGATCCTTGACAATCCAAGTATTATTTTTATTCAAGAAAGGTTTGGAAGACAAATACACTTGTGAAGCTGTATGAAGAATAAGACAATGAATTTCTTTGGACCGGATATGTAATAAGATGGATAAAATCACTAATGCCACTAACTTGTGGGGTACATTGTCAACTAGTTTGAATACCGTTTAAGATATTTAGTAACTAAGATAGTTGATAAGATTACCAGGACTGGAACTTGTTTGAAACATTTCCTCTGATTTTATTTAAGGACTGGATTGAAATGAACGCTAAGATAGCACAGGGAAATTAAGCCATGCTGGCACTAAGTGAGGACTGTAAGTAGAATAACCGATTAAGAGAATAGTCAAGGATTTTTCAGTATGTAATGACATCTGTAAATGCTATTAAGATAACAAGAGTATAAGATGCTGTAACATCGCACAGGATAAAGTATGTATATAGGTAAAGAATCTAGAGAGCTGTAAACAGTGTTCTGAAAAAGTTTAAGTTTTTTTTTTTAAGCACTGGCTAGTTCAGCTTGAATATCAAACACAGATACCACAGATTATTCAATTTCTTATTGGAATTTTGGTTGTCCTCTCCGCATAGCAATTAGGCTCTGCATTATCTGGATGCCGAGTCAGTCTAAGATGGTAGATAATGAACGAGCTAACAAACTCGTGTCATCGGAGAAAGAGAACATGTAGAGCCAAATTTAGACAATGCGAAGTCGTTCGAGACAACAAGAAAGGAATTAAGACAATGGGATAGAATGGTTTATGTGAGTTATTGCTCGTACGAGACAGCGGTTGAAAACACAAGAATTTTAAGGAGAAACCCAAAAGAGAATGAGACGAAAGACCTTCTCAAATTGAGTAAGTCCTAGTTTAAAAGGGTGGTGCACATATTTAAAAGACACTTTGGATTGAATGTATGGTTTGTTGAGAGGTCCTTTTGGCTCTAGTATGGGAACACCGACTGCACGACTTAGATTATACGCTCAAAGGCCTACGAATAATCTTGGCAGGCCATATATAAATGCACTAAGGTTCGGGCTGAGGGTTAACCTTTCGAAGACAGAATCTATGAGAATTGTAACAATAAACTTTGCCCCGTTGGTAGTAGATGGCGGTTCAATTCACGTATCTCCTAGTATTATTGGAACGGACGATACGAATGAGGATGTAACAAATCGAATTAATAAAGCTCAACGTGCTTTTACATAGCTTACTTGGCAGAGACTGGAACTCATCACAAATATCGAAACGAATCAAAATTAAAATATTTCACTCCTGTGTAAAATCTGTTTTCCTTTACGGTTGCGAAACTCTGGTTCAACGAAATTGGTGTTTATGAACAAATGTATGAGAAAGATAAATAGAATATTCCGCATATCCAATATCGACTTGCTATCAATTAGCAATCAGAAGCCAATAGCGAAGGAAATTCGTAATACGAAATGGCCATGGATGGGTCATACCCTATTTAAAAATATTGTGTACATTGCTAAAACCAGCCTATAGTGCAGGATAGCAGTACTATATCCTCCTATCGATCCAACTTAACCCAACGTTTAAACAAATATTATTTTTTTTTATAGAAATATTAAAAAAGATAATTAATCATGAAGCTCGCTTTCTAGCAAAAGCAGACAAATATCGTTGTTGTTTTATTTTGAAAAATTAAGTGATTTAGAATAACTGTTTAACTACGTTGACAACTTTTTTGTGCTTGGATTTCTTAATCAAATATTTTATTTTTTTTTTTTTATTTAAATATTACCTTTTTTCTGTATTCAAAATTTTATCTGGCGGCTCGATATTACGACCAAAAATTGAAATATAAAAAACCATGACGAAATTAAATTGCCAACTATGGTCGCTTTAACGTCGTTTGTTTGAAAAATACACGTCGTTCTAGTGATGATCGTTGTTGTTGTAGTTGTTGTAGTAATCGTCGAAAAATGTTCATGTAGAAAACGTTGCAAATGTCTGCGTAAGTTCTCTTTATGATGTTATCGATATACTGATAAAAAAAATGTGTTGGTATTTGTAGCAGGTACTAATAAAAAGCAGGTGATCTTCTAGTTTTTGTATTTGTGTGTGCGTGTGTTTCTTAACAATTTTAATTTAGTTAAAATGTATTTTTTTTTTAAATAACAATTATTTTATTTTAATTTTGTTGTTATTTTTATAGGAGCTATTTAACCATAAATAAAATAAAAATTAAAATATATTTTGTTATATTTATCACCATCACTAACTGTTTTACTTTTCTGTTTATTAACTCTTTTTGTTTGTTTTGTTGTTAACTTTTTTACAGTGTCTGTTGTTGTTTATAGTTGGTATTTAAAATTCAACAAAATTATAAAAAAAACAATAACAATTATGCATATTTTTATGTTTATTTGGTTAATTGAATTGCTTTTCTGTTTTAACTTTTCTTTTGCTGTAGGTCTATAAGTTTCTCATCAACACTCTTTTTCTCTCCCTCTCTTTTTCTATCACACACACATACATACATTGAGTAGAAGAAAACGTGTGTTGGTTTACTCTTTCATACATATGCAAGTACGCATGCGTGTGTATGCGTGTAAATTTACGTAGATTTATAATTAAATACTGACGTCTTTGAAAATCACTTCAAATTGAGGTGATTTTTTGTTGTTTTTAGTTTTATTTATGGAAAGTTGTTTATGTTTTCGCACTTAAAGTAACCAGGTGACCAGATCTTAAAAACTACAGAAATGTTAAAAAGTAAACTAAATGCCAAATACTTTTAAAATGCATCACGCAAGTTGTTGTTCTAGTCACATTATGCAAATTCTGTCATGGTTGCAATGTGCTCTACAGAAAATTGACATTAAATAGCCTGGTGCTCTTTGAAAAGGGTGTGGATTTGTCATCTGCGTATAGTTTTTTCTCTTTTTTCAGTAGCGAAGGATTTTCTAGTTCACCAGGTTACCAAGCCCCTTGCCGGTAAACTAATTCAGTTCACCCAGTGTTTGGCACTTAAACCACCTAAGTTTTGCGGTGAAGCTCTGATCAGTGGCACAGTAAGTGCTTCAGTGTCTCTCCTCCACCAGGTTGCGATCAAATCCCTTAAGGGGGTCATTTTGACGTTTATCCTCGTCTAAAAATATCCGAGGTTTTTCATGGAAATTTTGAATCATTCGAAGGTTACTCTTATACTTATGTAATACATAGGTTTTTGACTGCTAGGGATATCGTTGGAAATTGCATTATTGGCGAACTAGCTAGGACAGTTACAGATCACGCCAATTTTAAGTGGAACTAGGCATAAGTGTTCTGAGTGGATCGGTTAGGTTGGATATCATCCGGTCTAAATATATGGAGATTCAATATATTTGGTAGATGAGGCAGAACTACTGGACCGACCTGGATAAGAATAGGACTGATTTCCTCCTTTCCTTGAAACTCCTAGCCATTCATCGCTCTTTTGGGATTCACATAGACCATTTCTCTATTGGAAGACGGTATTCCATAGACTTCTGCAGAAGCTGTGGTTATTGTGGAGACCATCTTTCAACTCCTCTGTAAGTCTCCAGCCCTTGTTATAAAATGATGGAGGCTCCAGGATTCTTATTTCTTGTCATCTTTTACAGAACTCTTCAGAATAAGGGTTGCCACAATTGCGAGTTTTATTTTGGAGTCAAAATGATTTCTTATGAAGACTGTTTGAACCCCAGGTTAGTTCTTGCGCTTGTGGTACACAATGGGGCAAATTTCTGGCATAAGCGGGACCTTATCTTTCAAAGAGGGCCAGCCACCAAACCTAAACTAAGCCATAGCCACTGCTGTTTAACCAGAATTAAGTTCAAGAAGGAGTTTTGCTTTTAATTGTAAAAAAGTAAGTAAATAGTGTAAAGAAAATAGTGTTGGGGAATTGCCGAATGTCATCATTAGAGAAATTTCGAATGATGTAGCTACGCGAAACTACTTAAATGCATCTTAATCTTACACCAACAAATTCGTACAGTCATAAGTTGCTGAGCTTATGATTTAGTTTTAGGCACGGTACAGAGATTCGCCTGGTTCGGTATAACTGGGGCAATGCGAACATGTCCAATAGCATCTCTAGAAGCCCTGATTTGACACTGCTTCATATCTATATGATGGGGGTAGTGACATGTTCGGGCACAATTCCGGGAATGTGTCAGTGATTCTGTCCATTCTATGCAGGCTGGTTAGAAAACCATCTTCTCTCCTGGATCATCACTTTGGATCCGTGCTTTGGTAGAAGGTTTAAGGTTGAGTTTCCGGACCGAGATTGTTGGCCTAATGGGGCCTTAGTTCGGGGTGAGTTTTATCTAAACTGGTATACCGATAGTTTCAAAATGAATAACTTGGTCGCTGGTGGTGTTCATGGACCCAACCCTGACTTGTCGAAAATACTAGGGAGAACGCTGAAAAGCGTTGTTTTGGTACCTAGACACTATGGGATAGATGGTAACGAAACAGCGGATGCATTGGTTAGGAAAGTTTTCGTGACACCCTTTACTGGTCCGGCACCTTACAGTGCGGCACCACTTACTACCATCCTCAATCTAATCAAGGATTGGGAAATTGGCAGATGCTTGGAACATTTAAATGCTCAAATGGGTCTTAGCCACTCACATTTTTGGCTTCGCTTTGAGGTTCTTAAGTATGGCAGACCGGATTTGAAACTTCTGATGCATTTTCTTACAGGCCATTGTAGACTGAGAGCGCACCTAAAAATGATGTAGACTATGCTCACAGGCATCAAAAACAGTGAAACATATATTGTGTGAATGTGGGAATCTTGATAGTTTTAGATGGATATTTTTTCATAGGATCTCATTGGCAGACATATTCACCATTAGGGGCACAATTGATCCATAGAGTAGAAGTGTATGGTCACAATGATAATGATTTGACCCGTTTGCTGAAAGTAATACAAGAAAAATGAAAACAGTTTATAGGTTTTATGTCACGATATAAAGCATCCGCTTATGTACCTCTGTAAATTATCAAATTTGGTTACCTGTGACTATTTTCTATTCAAAAAATTAGCAAGAGAGAGTTTTGTTCAATAAAAAAAGCTAAGCTAAAGCTTCTTTGAAAAGTGACCTTACATTTTAACACAAACCTCGTACAAAATGCTAAAAAAATTTTGCCACTTTAAAAAAGGTCACCTTCGAGCGCTTCAATTTCGTCTAACTCTTAGTAATCCATTTCTACCATCTCCATTAAAACTAATCGTTATCTTTACTCTCATCAGTTTTAGTTTTTTTTCCAAGTGTTGTCGGTCATACAGTACAATTTCAATTGTTTGTTTTCGCGTTGGTTTTCTTATGAAATTTCCCCTTTTTGTTACGCATTTTGTGTCGCTTATTTGTTTCTTTTTGTGTATCTTTTAAACAGAGACTTAAACAAATATTTCAATCAAATACACTTATTCGAGTAAGAGATTGTTTTGGATCCACTTGTAGTCTACGCAATACCGCAGTAATACAATTTATAAATAAATCTGAATAGCCTTATAATTTAAAGTGGTAGTGATGTGGGTTTTATATTGTTGTGGCTTGTAAAGTATCTTTCGATAGGGATTTAAAGACTTTAATAGCGGCCATATTTTTAAAGCTATTTCGCGAAATCACCATAGACGAATATAGCGCTCAACAACACGTGCATATTAAAATTAAATTATCACGTCACAACAATCGTGCGTAGTGGTTAAATTTTAGTACACTGGTAAATTAAGCAATGAACCAATACTTGTGAGACTACGAAACGTAAAATCTGCCATAATTATCAGCTATTTGACAAAGAAATTCCGCGACAGTCGTTGACTAAAACTTTCGCAGACCATAACTTAGCAAATATTACGTCGCGACTTGAACAGCTCTACAAAACTTAACTGGTTAATGAACGGACATAGACAACTACGTATGTATGCTGATTGGGTCCTGCAGCAGTAGGAAACTGGCTTTAATTTTCTCAAAAAAAAAAAAAAAAAAAAAATTATAATCAGCCATGAGACAGACCAATTTATGGATAAGCGGGTAATGATAATATAATATAATATAATTTAGGTACGGTCAGTCCCAAGACGGTTATTTGCACCGTGTCCATCGTTTATCTGTTCTGTCTTCCTTTGTCATACATGTGGTTAACACGATAAGAAACCGGACCAGCTCCCTCAAGTGCTACTGTTGGATAGGCTCATTCCGTAAAGTTGCTCATAGCACTTTACCCATTCATCCTCAGAGCAGACCCCGTTTAGAAGCTCATAAACTTTTTAGAATGTCGTCCCAATAAATCATCCTTACAATGGGTGTTGGATATCTTCTAATCACCCCCTTCAGGAGAAACCTAGTGAAGCCGAAAGAAGGAGTGGGTTTAGTGTAAGTTCCACAAATGTCTATATTTTAATTTCACTGATATCCTGGCCCCAGGGTAATATGATTCCGAGTAGCACGGTTGCTGCGTGATTAAAGCTATTACATTCTTATCTTCTTATTGTGGCACTTGACCTAGACGTAAATGTACAGACGCTAAAGGCCAGTAAGACAGATAAATTGTCCATTTTCGGATAGGATTCCAAAGTTTCCAATATCGCGTAAAGTTTTGCCTGCAGCATTGTACTGTCAAAGTCACCGATCTGCGCGCTCTGACCTCCACTCCTTGGGACGTTTTGATCCATCCGTATACGACTTTTGTGAGCCGCCTAGTAATCAGTTTTGATATGCGCTCCTCTTTTCCTTTGCCGGAAACATAACTATGCACTTCCTGTCAAAGTTGTACACAGATTCTACAGAATTTTGTACTGCAGTTTTATCGGTCAATATTTATTTGAGAATGACGTTGGCCAGGTCATTATCATCAACCGCGATCACTTTAGGAAAATGATTACCCACTTGCTTCGGACATTCTGTTCGAGAATTATGAGGATATGATCATTTCACGTGCAGCTGCAGGCTACATATATTGTAAGATTTGACTTCACTAGACTTTTTCTTGTAGGATTTTATTTAGTCTCAGGTCTAAACCACAAAGTACAACGGCCCTCAAAGCCAACATAACCCAAACCATGAGTTAAATTAAGGTTGATTTATGACCCAGAATCATGGAAGAATAGGCATTTCGGATGCGTGCTACCCAGCGAGATTTTGTTTGATTTAAATTGAAAGAAAGAAAGCGCTTAGTCATCATCAATTGCGAAGCCACTTATAATGTGACGATTATGAATTACAACCGAACTTCAGTTGCGTTTCTGAAAGGCAACAAGAAATTTGTATATACATGTTCGCCTATATGGTAACTGGAGTTAACGACTTTTTGGTTGCCAATTGCCATACGTAATGTAATTTTCGGCAACTAGCAACGCAACTAGATTTCGGCTGCCATTCGTAATCGATCCATTTGCCGCTTATTATGATTACTTTATTTCTTGATTTTATTTCTAAAAGTGTAATATTCGCTGCTAAAAATAATTTTTGTTTATACTCGATTTTGATAGCCACGTTATATGACTCGATAAGAACAACAAGTTCACATAACCAAGCCAAATTATGGGCAAACTATACAATGCCTATATCTAAAGTTCCTCGGTTCTCTCTATACGGTTTGTAAGTTAAGGTTCTAAGATAAGCCCAACCATAGGGCATAATTAGAAGCATTTCCACAAATTCTGTTTGCTATATAACCTTTTTCTATTTAAAAGAGAAATAATACCGCTTCCATAGCCTTTGTAGTGACCCTACGAGATTAATATTTTCTAGACATTGTGTAGGGAGTCATCTCCATAAAAAGGCAGCAAGATGACTTCTAAAGCAGTTTATAAGAATATAAATAATTACATTCACAAGCTTACTTGTATATAAATGGCGTTTAGAAACATTTATGAAATAAAAAACATCAAACTCTGGCAGCATCATAATGAAGCGATATTTATTATTAACCTGCTGATACGGCTTTTTGTTTGTGATGGACTTGTATAAATATGTTTGCTTATGGAGCAAAACAGACGACAGTATTATATTGTTAGGCCACCTTTATGTAAAACAAACACACACGCACAACTTGGCTTAAATGTTATAACATTTCGGCTTTTGAAAATGAAAATATAACAAACGAAATGTATGGCAATAACAACTATACGACTAACAATATTGCCAACCACTACGTAATCATATTTTTAGACATTATTAATAAATTGTCGTTTTTATTATTGTTTATAACAATAACAACTACAAGAGCAGTAAGAAATTATGGAGTCTACAATGTAGACCGACAAGAAGAAATAGTAGGTATGTAGAGAGTAAAACAACGACAAAAAATACGCCAAGGTAACTAAGCTGTGTACGTATGTCTGTGTGGTGGTGGCATGGCTGGAATTTTCGCGTTTAAAATAATAACAACAACTCGTACACATACATACGCACAGTTACAATGACAACAGCAGCAACAACAACACAATGAGAAAACGTAATATTAACGTCCAACCGCAAATAACGTCAAGTGCTTCAAACAAACAAAAAAATGTGTGATAATTATCTTTTTATGTTTTTATTATTATTTTGTTGCAATAAATCGTTTTTCTTTCTTCCCGTGGCGTTTTTTATTTATTTCATTTTTCTTTTAAATATGTGTAACCCTAAAACATTTCTTTTTTAACACTTTCTTAATTGTGATTTTTTGTTAACTTTTCAAATTTTTATAACATTTTCTTATTTATTGTTACGCTTTATTTTAATTTGCACAAGTAGAATTTCATAGAAAATTAACAAAACAAAACAATCTTTTTTTTAATATCAATGCAAATAATAATAGCAAAAATAATTCTTTGCATATGTATGTATGTATAAATTTAACAACAAAAATATGATAATGAATTTTTGTTGTTTTTATTACGTTTACTTTTTTACTGCTTTTTCTTCTTATTTTTTTATTTCACACTGATATACAATCAATTTTGTCGTTAAGAAAACAAAAAAAAAAAAAAAAAACACGAAACGAAAAGTGAGCCAACAACAACAATTACGTTTTTTAATACATTTTGTTTATTATATTTTTGTTTTTAAAATAACGATTCGCATTACCCACATTACCGTTCCGTTGAGAATTTGCACGTATACTAAATTTATGTTTTTCTCAGTTTAGTAGTTTGGAGGTCTTTGCTTGTCTCCCCACAATGAATTTAAATGTATAAACGGCAACAACAATACAATATTATTAGAGAAAATTATGATTTGAGATGAGAGTTTAAAAGTAAGTGGTACTCCAACACCACGATCACTACTACTACTTATACTAAACTACACACACAGTACTCTAACGACATGTGATTGTTTTAATAGAGTCTCAGCATTAGTATTTTTTATTGTGGCTTAAGCTTTTTACTCCCCACATTGTATGTGGTTTTAATAATAAGAATTGCCAACTTTATAATGTTGTAACAGTAACATTGGTGGCGGGGATATTATATCGTATATAATAAATAAATAAGAAATAATAAACCTATTATCCTTTTAATATTAAGCAATTGATTACGAATCGCTTTTTAATATATTAAAAGTACGGTTATTAACTTAAAATGGTTCATACGAATTTAAAAGGAAGCAAAGTAATAGTTTTATAGAAATTTTCATACCGTTTAGAATACAGATTTAACCTTTTATGGCAGTGCCACATACGGTGAAGATTGATGTAATTGCCAAGTATAGGGTGTTTTTAAATAGGTGTATAGGGTGTTAAATAGCTGTCAATAATCAAAAATGTAGTATTTGGAGCTAAGACAATTCTCAATCCGTTAACGAATTACCATTACCGTCCTTTAAAATTGACTGTTTAGTGTGGTTTGCACACTGGTAGCATCATCGGTTCTTATTTTTTCGAAATGAGCTAGGAGCTGTCATTACGGTGAATAACGAAATTTTAGCGCATTTTTGTTTACAAAAACTAATCAGTTAAACATCAAAGACATTTGATTCCAACAATGCAGCGCGCTTAACAATTGATTTATTGCAAAATCAATTTGGTGACAACTCCATAGGTGGTTCTGTTCATTGGCCCGTTGTTCGTACGATCAAACGCCTCTGGATTACTTTTTATGGGGCTGTATTAGTCCATTGGTTTATGCCGACAACACAGCAACTCTGGGATCATTGGATGCCAATATTCAAGCCACAACGATGCCATACGGCCAGATTTATTGGAAAAAGTAGTCAAAAATTGGACTCATCGAATGAACCATGTAACTCGTAACCGCGCTAGATATATGCCGGAAATCATATTTAAATTATCTACTAGATTATAATAAAAAAAATTTATTCCCACAATATTTTTGTCTTGTATTATCATTTTAAGTGCTTAAAAAACACCTTACGTTATCATAACACTATTATAAAAAAATAACTATTAATTTCTTAGGCACTTAAACAAAGTGGAATATGGCGAAATTTGCCTTAAATATCGTACTTCGAAGCATTTTTTTATAAGCTAAACTATGCATGCTTTGGTAAAGTAAATGCTTAAGTCAGTACAAAACGGGACATAACTGCTTGATATCAATCTTGGCTAAAAAATATAGAAAGATAAATAAGGATGAATAAGGTTCAATATTATACTATTTAATATGTCAATATTCGAAATCTAATGAGTGTCTGAGATATTACGATATATTTACATCTTACACAAATATAATTTATTTTTTATTTTATTTCAGTTATATGATTAGTATTCTCTTAAATGTTGTTAGAAAACTATATAATGGCAACTCTAAAGTAAGAGCATCATATTACACTAATGTGGTGGAGATAGTATATTAAGAAATCGAGAGTTTTTGTTTAACTTTTTTTGTTTTTGTTATTGTTTTCACTTAAACTATTTTGGCCATGCAAATGGTGAATGTGGGTAAAATGAGAGAGTAGACTGGTAGACTTACGCATGTGCTTGTGTAGGTAAACTACTAGGTAGGTGTTATGGGAAAATAATAACAAAATAACAGTCAATGTAGAAACACAGCAAAATAAAAAATAAGCACAACAATTGCAACAAATACACACAAGATAGAATAACTTGTATTGATTGTTATTTTTGGATGGCAAATTGTCACACAATGTTTGTTTGAGTAATTATTACCGTTTCGTGTCGAGGGAGGAAGAAACTGAGTGGCAAAAAAGAGAGTCAAACATAGAGTTTACATATATAAAAAAATTCATTTAGAAAGAAGTAATATTCTATCACAAATCAAAATAAATAGTAAATTAAAGGTGGGCATATGAATTAAGAGCAACACTAACAATAACTTTTAACAAGAAAACTACAGTAAGGAAATAATGTCTAATTTTAATAGTCATGTTTTTTCTTTTTAATAGAAGCTACAACAGTTCGTATGGACTATAAGTTCACATAATTCTTTTAATTATTATTTTTATTTTAATAAAAATGTTTTTATCTCTCTTCTTAATTAGCAAGTCATTATGCACAATGGAACCATTTATACTAATTTCAATAGTTTGATAAAGTGAAATTTAGATTTTTTTGAAAATAATTTCCATTTTATTTCCCTAAAATCTTTATTTAGGTCATGTAAAAAGTATCTGCGGTTTTCTGTTACTTATTAGACTGTATCAAGCACACATTTGTTCTTTAAAAATGAAACTATCCCGAACTGGCTGGCATCTTAAAACAGCTTGATGTTTGGATAACATCTGAAATAATGCGGTGAAGCGGAAAAATGAGCCCAAATCGTCATACTTGTGATCGAACAATTTCGACCGTAATTTTGTAATTTAAGTAAATATTATTTGATATGAATGCTTATATGCTCATGAGTAAGCATAAGGATATTAAAAAAAATCATATTCAAAAACTGAACTCTCTTCACAAAGAATTTTATAGTCACTATTGACAGCAAACGAGGTTATGTGTAATGTTTAGTGGCCAACTATCAGTCTATGTAAGGAAATTAACTCAATGATCTACACTGTGCAGAGGTGTGATTACAACCTCTGCGTGGTGGCCACTGGTAACAGATTTCCCCAGTGCAGTCACGTGTCTGCTGTCCAATATAGTCGGAAGACTAGAAAGGACAGAGAAAGCTCTATACAAACACTAATTCGTGAGAAAACAGTATATTTCGGGGGATGAATTAAGAGCCATTGAACTGCAGAACAACTACATGGTAGGTCCTAGGGTCTGAGCTCTGGAATGACCTACTGGATGTATATTCAAATGGTTAGGCCCACTGTACTATAAGGCGCTCTAGCAGAAAGACCATACAGACAACGGGCGTTTAGAGGCTACGTAGTGTGGGTTCAGCGCCAATTATACACCTATGGGTCACGACTCTATGAAATCTATCCCTATGACGGGTATGGAGACTCTTCTGAACCTAACACCTATTGGTTTAAATTGGAACCAGCGGGTTTTTCGAATCTGGCAATACTTATGTCATTCTTTTCGGTCACAAAATTCAGTATATTATCTCCACTGAACGAAATCAGTCGATTTACGCTTGAGTAGCATTGGGATTTATTGGGAATTTATTTCTAAAACAAAGACAATTGGTCGGAAATTGCAAGAAATAAAGAAAAGCAAAAATCGTCTTTTCGGATCAAGCTCATTTGCATCTTGTTGGGTACGTTATTAAGTAAAATTGCCGTATTTGTGGCTCAGATAATCTAAATGTGGTCTTACAGAAGCCAATACACCCATTACGAGTGACTGTTTGGTGCGGCTTATGGAACGGAGGCATCACTGGCTCATATGAGTATAAGGACGGATCAACTATTACGGTCAGTGGGGACACGATAACCGATCATCTCATGCCACAATCGATTTATTGAGTCAAATGTTTGATGGCCGAAATGCTGATGTCAGTTGGACTATTTTCTGTGAGGTGCCGATAAACCAGAGACTATTGAGCATTTGAAGGCCAACATTCGTGATGCCATTGCTGAGATACGAACCCATACACTCGAATAAGTTCTCGAAAATTGATCCGATCGAATGGGGTACTGTTAGGCCAGCCGCGGCAGCCATATGAATGAAATAACATTTCATTTCTAACCGGAACAATTGTACTTCACGAAAAAAAAAATTGGCAAAAATTCAAACCTTTTTTGTTTTATTGCATTTTTAAATTTAAACTTTTAAATGGCTCACCCTATACAAGAGGACACTGCTATACAGACAATCTTCATTCACAGGAGGGACAGACATCTTGCGATCTTGGCGGAGATCTGGGACATATTTTACAGATCTTAGGCGAGCGAACGCATAAATCCAGGAAGTATAGCATTATGTGTCTGACAATGGCGCAGACCCAAGGTGGCTACAAGATGACTCACAAAAGTGGGAATAGCTGGAACCAGAATTTGTAGATCGGTGACTTTGAGCAGGGACACAGCAATTTTATTCTAAAGACTACATACTCGAGTAAAGGGCAGGATACTCTCAGATAGTCAATCTACACAAAATACCTTAACGGGTTGTACTTTTACGTTCAAGGTAATACTAGAATGTCACAACGCGCTCAACAATCTCGGTACTCAGAATCAGAATGGCGTTACATTTATGTCAAAAGAAGGGTTTAGAGGACTTTCGCTGAACCCACTCCATCTTTAAGCTTCAACAGAAGTCGCCTGAAGAGGTAGATTAGAAAATGGTCAACATCTATTGTAAAGATTCTAAAAAGTTTCTGAGCATCGACGCTACGAGAAAGAACTCTACTTTGTAATTGGATAGGAAAAGTCTGAGAATTCTTTCGGTGGCAGTCACGGGTTACTATACCAGTAATGAGCGGACTAGCACCTACAGATTCTGCTGTGAGGAAGAGCATTAACTATTTGAAACTGGGGCACAGGGGATATAGGCAACCACACACATAAACAAGTCGAGCAGAACTTCTTTTCATTCTCACTGACTGAGCTGATCAGGTCGCTTGGCGTATTAAGCCCGTGAATGACAAGGAAAGGCACAACAGATCAATGGTGATCTCGGTGCAAAAAGTAGTCTTGAGCCTGATTTCATTACATTACATTTGTGAAATTTGAGGGGAATTATTCACTAATAGCAGCTGTAACCTGGCGAAACTATTTCTGCTGAATCACTAAAGATCACTTCACGAAGTTTTTCGCCAATCAAGTTCTGGCGTTTTAAAATTTATTTTTAACAAAGACAATTCTTGGTTTAAAATTTACCAATTTAACTGTGGTTGCTTTTTATAGGCCCTAATAGTAATGCTAGTAAATGATTAAAAAAATATTTTGAATGTTCAAGAGTATGTTGTTATACGTTATCGGAGATGGCATTTAACCGACATACATATCTCACTCATCTGATAACCTATACTGACTATAAATGAGTCATTTTTCTAAGAACAATACTTTTCAGTTCTTAGTTAAAAAAGATTGTATTTCTTTTGAAATCTTAAAGTAACATACTCAACTCACCTCCTGCGTATATTATCCGTTTGATCCTGATACAAATTGGGACTGCTGCCATGTTGTCTATGATGTTTGTAGGATGCTAAAGCGATTTGTGATGCTAATTTTGAGGCGGTTACTAAATCTTCGCGACTTTTACTTAGACTTTCGCTATAGGGATGCATGTTCCATGTACAATGAGTGTGGTGTTGGTGCTGGTGGTAGTGGACATCAAACAGTAATCAAAATTTCGTTTTCAAGTAATTTTTCGCATTTTCTTTGTTTTTTTTTTTCAAGTTAAAAACAAACGAAAAAAGACATTCGCAAAGATATCTAAAAAGAGTTAAAAACAAAACAAATACTTGTTAATAGAAGACAAAGATAATAAAAAACAAATATTCCTTAACGCAATAATTTAGTCTTAAAACGTCATTTTTTTAAATAAACAAATAAAAAATACAAACAATTATGGAGTGAGTTTTCCTATTTTTTCAAATATTGAATTTCCAAATAATGTTTTTCTTATTTTCCTGTTTAAGCGATGAAGATAATGATAAGCCGACATTTGTTAAATTTTGTGGTTATCATTGGAGGGGTGTTGTAACTTTTATCGTTCCCTTATTATTTTCACCTTTGCCGATTTTAAATGAAGGGAGCGTAAGTTTAACTTTACTTTTCGCTTTTTTTAATTTCTTTTTAATCGATTTTTATTTGTTTTTTTTATAAGGAATTCCGTTGCATGTATGTGCTTTTAGTCTGTTGTTGTTTTTGGATAACGGAATGTATACCGTTGTTTGTGACTTCCATGATTCCTCTATTCGCTCTACCCTTACTGGGTATATTGGTAAGTGAAAGAAAAGTAGTGAAAACTATTGTGGTGCCAAAATAAGATATGTTGCTGTTCATCATACCTATTGAAAATGTGAAGTTATTCTCAAGTTTTTTCTAAAAGAAATGACTCGACATTCGATCAAACTTTTAAAGGGATATTTTGGAGATGAAACTACAAACGGTTTAAAACTAGATATAAAGTTAGAAGTACATAACAAGCGTTAATTCGCCTACAACTATCTTGCGCACGAAAAATTGCAAGTTGCACAACACGCGAAAAAAACCTGTTTTTGATTTGTTTTCCTATTAGTACGTTGAAAAATGATTCAGTGTAGTGTTCTTCGCTACAACCCTTCTTAATTATAATCTTAAGTGCTAATTTAATTAATTTTTTTACCCTTTTCCCCATTTTGCCTCCTTACGGCCAAATTCAATTCTTTTGTTCCTTCTAGAAAGACACTGTGGGTTCTGCTTTTCAGCTGTAAATCGAGTGAAATTAAAATCGAATGAAGCTTCAAGTTGCTGTAATTATCAAGTCAGACAAGATATTTGATATTAACGCACTTAATTACCTTTCAAAAGACTTCTTTGATTATCAAAAGAGTAAAACAATTGGTGCATTTAAGTTTTATTTGTTTTTGAAAATTTAATCGATTCCAATTTCACTCATTTTCGGGGCACAGAACATACTTTGTATCGAACGTACCACGCCCTCTGGTCTTACTCTGCCCACTTTTTGCCTGATAATTTGTATTGACTAAATTCTGAAACTTTAGATGTAAATCAATATTTACTTTGTATCGGAGGTATCATGCCCACTTCTCCAATTCAGCCTATTTGTTGGCTGATGATTTGCATTGACTACGAATCTATTCGGCTCAAATTTAGAAATGTTTTCTGTTAATATTTTAAAGATATAGCACATGGGTGAAAAAGTCCCGGACCTAACAAATGAAACGACTTTTTTTATTCAATGTAATCTCCATTAAGAGCCGTGCAACCAATCCAACGTCGCTCTAATATTTCAATACCAATTTTGTAGAACGATTTATATTTTACCTCAAAATTACATTCGTGCGAGATTTCTTACCGGCGAGTACTATATTGGTTGCTAATTTATAGTTCGAAGAAGCTCAACTTTACTAATAATATTTGACCAGAAACATCGAATTAAGCGTCGCAGAACCCGCTTTTTGAAGATTTATAGTCGTTTCATTTATATTGCGTCATGGATTTGATGCACGTGTTGATCATTCCTGTCGATTTATGTATGTACTTCTCTTTCATACTTTCCTCAGTATATTTCCCGACGGACCTTGTAAATGCGAGTCTATATGTGTTCACCTACGCCGCCGTTTGTAGTGATAGTAAGGCGTGGTATTGGTAATCTTCAGTTTCATTACTTTGGGAGCAATTGCGTCAGTTCACCAGCAAACTGATAAATCCTGGCAGACGCAATCTCGCTGAGGCCATTGCAAAAGCGGTGGCCAAATATCCTGATCCTGTTCGGTGTTACTAACGGTATTATACCAAAACACACACAACAGCTGAGTGATCCGTTAATGAAGAACTGTACAGAATGTGCACCTCGTGCATGATTCTATGATTCACATTCATAAACCAGTACAGATTTTATATTCCAATTGAAGTTCCATAGTTTTAATTGCCTAAAAATATATGATAATCTCTAACCTTTGTCCAGGTGACCGAAGGCTGTAACCGCAGCTGCCCTTCGTGCTGTCAATGATACTACGAAAGTAGCAGAGCTTATAAACGTGTTTTATGGATCCTCAGATTCGGTTTACCTGTGGCTCGGTATATGAGTATCATATGTGAATGGCTTGTGATAGAAGACGGATGTCGTTGGCATGATTGATTAGTTGTTTCAAGTGGCCGCTCGTAAAAAGCTTCAAGTAGCAGAAATACCACAACACTTATTGAGAATGATTGATGCACGCCATCTTCGAGATATTCTGTACGAACAAGCTACCTAAGACAGTAAGTATGACGATGGCTAAGAAGAGCTTGGCACATAGGAAGTACCCGATCTTCTCTTTCTCTTCCACAGCATCACAGTTAAGACTGATCGCTGCATTGTATCCCTATTCGGCGCGCATGGACGGCAATCGGTCAGTGCGAGCTTAAACGTTCCTCTTGCTGTAACCTATGAGCAATCTAACGCACCTGATATTATATTCAGGGCATGTCTGCTACGAGAATCTGCAGGAATGTATTGTCTTTCAACTAAAATTTGCTCTTCGAAGGTAGTAGTCAAGAATGGCACTCCTAATAGTCCCAATCGTGGTCACAACTGAGGAGGGAGAAGATCAACCCGAGGCGAACCTTCCAAGAGTCAATCCATCTGCCCGTTTATTTCCATTAATTTTGATGTCCTGGTATTCAAATAAGGGTTGTCGCAGTCTTGAGGTCCAGGGCTTTCACTACATTCTTGCATACGTCGTAGGCATAGTCCAAGTTTCTTAGGTTGCCATTGAGACACCTCCAGTAATGCTCCTATTTGAGCTTAATGCTTAATGCTTGTACTATGTTAAATAAAAGGGTAGAAAGTACATATCCACTCGATTCTGCAGCTGGCACCACTGTACAAGGCCCCCACAAGACTGACTATATTCTCGGGTACTCCTCTATAGACCAATGATCTTCAATAGCTTTTTCATAGTCAAGTCACGTGCTCTGTGGACACTCGATTACATACTTAAGGTATTGACGTGATCAAAGCAGTGGCAATTATGTCAAAAACCAGCTTGTTCTTTTCTGATGTCGTGTGCTAACTTCTTGAGAACCTGTTTAGCAGGGTTCTCCCCTGCAGTTTCTACGTTTGGAAAGGTTTCTCCTTTTTGATGGAGGGAAAAATCTCTTAATTCAACCGGGTTAATTTCTGTTACCTGTTACTGTTAATTTGAGGACTGGCTTTCAGCATCTCCAGGCTAATGTTATTCGGGCCGGGTGATTTATAGCTTTCAAAGCCATGACAGCAGCTACTATTTTAATAATGTCTGAGCAGTCGGTTGGTATATCACGGTTGGGATATGTCGGAGGCAGTTACACTTCAGGCCTAAAATAGTTCCCCTATATTTATATCCACTTGTTTGTTTTTTCGAAGAAATTAATAACGTCGACGATTCGCAACCACAAGACAGTGTGAATATATATCGTAATTAGTTAAGGGGTGATTTTTTAGTAACTTTCTTTTTGGCAACCGAGTTTTTGGCAGCTCAGCTGTTTTCGTGTAACATGTTACTGTCAAATATGTTCAGTTCGGTGTATAATTTAACCATGAATCCACTTGCAAACTAACGGATTATTGAATTTTATTATTAAGATTCTTGCTCGGTTAAAAAAGCGCATCGTGCACTTTTTCCATTTTACGGTCAGTTTCGGCGATCTTCTGAGACGGCTATTCGGATTCTTGTGACTACGTTTTGCATCGAATTTGCATTATTGCACATTAAACCACCAACACGCATACGTAGAGTGCGGACATAGGAAAATATCGCGGTTATATCCGCCAGTGTTGTTTATGATAGTGAATTATCGCTTCTGCACCCTTAGAAGCAATTGGGCCTCTGTTACTCCACTATGTCCAAAATTTTTCGAAAGTATTTGCGTGTAAAACCTTTTGAAACATAGCTGGTGCAAGAATTGAAGCCACACGATCTACTACAACGACTAATTTTTGGTGAATGTGCGCTGGTATAGTTGGATGAAGATCCACTTTTTTATCGGTGGTATCGTTGGACCGTACTTTTTTAAAGACGACGCAAGCAGGAACATTACTGTGAATGGCGAGCGCTACCGTGCAATGATAAATAATAATAGTAATTATTTTTTTTTGTCCAAAATGGCTCTTCCGCTTGGTCTTGGCTATGTGGTTTTCACAAGACTATGCCACATGCCGCACAACACACGAAACAATAGCTCAAATGAGGGACGCGTTCGGTGAACAGTTTATTTTATGTTTGGAACCGGTCGATTGGACGCCTAGATCGTACGATTTAACGTCTTTGTACTATTTTGTGTAGGGCTATGTTAAGTCTTTACGAACAGGTCCGCAACGGTTGACGCACTGGAAGCAATATTGAAAAATTTATTCGCTAGATACCGGTCGATATGTTGGAGAGAGTATGCCAAAATTGGACCAATCAAATTCGAAAGCTCCTAAAAAATCACTCGATATTTGGATGTACCACCATGACCTAGAATATAGGGTTAGAAGCATTATCAAGTAACAATTTTTTATCACATAACTGTTTAACGATGCAATTGCCAATCACAAAAAAGTTGCTGGACTATCAAATACTCACGTTTACTTAATTTTTATCGTTTTAATTTTCAGGACTCGGAATTAGTCGCTGAACAATATTTCAAAGATACGGTTGTTATGTTTATAGGTGGCATAATAATGTCTTTAGGTGTGGAATATAGTAACCTGCACAAGAGAATTGCCCTAAAAACTATTCTAATTGTAGGCTGTAGTCCAAGAAGGTAACGAATGTCATTGATGAAATGAAATTACGGTGAAATAATTCGTTTCTTTTTTCGTTCTTTATAGATTACATTTTGGTTTGGTAGTTGTGACCAGTTTTGTATCATTGTGGATATCAAATTCCGCAGCCGCAGCCATGATGTGTCCCATAATTAAAGCAATAATAGAAGAGTTACATAATGTAACAACATCACATACTTTAAGTAACCGCTTCTATTAACGGTTTAACGTTAACATTTTTCAGAATGATATACTGGAAGTGTACATGGACGAGAGTATAGAACCAATGGTTGATGGCAAAAAGCATCCCTCGCATATTGCTATGGGTTTCTATTTCGGTGGAGCCTATGCTGCCACTGTTGGTGGTTGTGGCACTTTAATCGGTACTGTCACTAATTTAATTTAACTTTAAAGTATTGGAAATTCCTAAAAAAAAAAAAAAATTTTTGATTTTTACTGCACATATTCCATATCATTTTCTCTCTCCCTGTGTGTCTTTATCTTTTCTTAGCCGCTTTCCAGATGCAACCGATGAAATCGATTTTCCTCGTTATATGGCTTGGGCCATGCCAATGACTATTGTGAATACTTTTTTACTTTTTTTAATCTTACAAATTACCCATTTTGGCTTGTTTCGCCCGAACAGTAAAGAAGGCATGGAAGTGGCTAAAGGTACTCTGCATGCGCATACTGTTAGAGCAGTGGTTATAGAAAAAGTTCACGAATTGGGTCCCATAAGTGTACATGAATGGCAGGTTTTATTTTGTTTTATTGCCATGATTGTTTTATTGTTCTTTCGTTCTCCTGGTTTCATGGCTGGCTGGAAACATATTCTGAATGTAGTGTATGTATGATCAGTTCTTATCATTTTTTCTTTTTTTTCTATAATTCTGAGACATTATGTTTTTTTTTTTTGTTTTTGTTCTCTTGCAGTCAGATTGGACCATCTTGTGCTATGATGTTTTGTGTTATTGCTTTAGTTGTGTTTCCAATGACTTGTTCCTTCTGCAAACATTGTAAACCCAAAGATAAGCAAGGGAAATAACATTTGAATTTTTGTTTCAGAATCATTTAAAAGGGTCGAAAGTCTAAAGTGAGTTTTAGTTTCGCCATCCATTAGCGGATTGAATTGTTTCTTTTCTAATAGTTGTAATTGGTTGGCGTTGTAATAATTTACTGGGCGCAAGTTATTTACATTCAGCTATATTATATATAAGTCGTTGTCGACACATAGCCGCCGTCGTAACTCCGGTATTATGGCAGTCAATGTCGATATTTATCGGCTACTCTTGGCAAGTATTCGGTACGACGACTTTGAAACAAATATACGACGCTGCGGTATGTTTTTTTGAATGTTAATCAAAAATATCAGAGCCAATCTGTACCGAACTGAAGGCATTCATTCAGTGTGTTAGACGTACGAATGATTCGAGCAGCGATCATTGATTCAGATCATTACCTTGTGACAGTAAAGGTTGGCACTAGTAAAGGCACCAGTACAAACTGATATATAGTACGGAAGCTGGACGCCGGAAAAATGCAAAAATGCAACAGACAGCCACAACATACTCAGCTCGATTGATCCAATTTCTTGAAGCAAGCACTCCTTGTTCCGAATATGTTGCAGCGCAATGGCAAACCATTGCCAAAATCCATACTTGGATTTCTCTTCCCTGATATGACTAGAATAATGCTACTAAAGCAAAATGCGCCACAGAGGGCAACCATACAGTCAGTATCAACGCGCCAAGCGTAGAAGAGATGTCGGGAGAGGAGAGAGGCAAAACGTCTGCCCTTCAAGAAGAAGAGAGAAATAGAAAGACGTGGGTGTGAGCGGATCGAGATGTACAGGAGTCGGATTGAGGTCCGAAATTTTTATCAGAGATTAAAGCATCAGACTGATGATTTTGGTTCAGGCACATCATCCTGCAAAGATGAAAAAGGTAATCTGAAGAAGATTTTTCCCAGCTGTTGCTGTCCGATAATAGCGTCGACGAGGATATCCCCAAACCAGATGACGGTATTGAGTATACACCATCTAGACAAAACGAGGTCAGAATTGCAGCGACCCAGCTGAAAAGCAACAAGACAGCAGGTGCCGATAGGTTCCCAGCTGATCTATTGAAAAACGAAGGCTAGACGCTGATAGGGCGTATATATCAGCTTGTTTGCTGGCTAAAGGAATACATGCCCGACGATTGGGATCTTAGCGTATTATGTCCCGTGCATAAAAAGGGAGACAAGACATTATATGCCAACAACAGAGAAAATAGTCTCCTTCCCATCGCATATAAAGTTTTTTCGATCGCACTCTGAAAGATCAAAACCAAGATAATTGGGCCATTTCAGTCTGGCTTTAAACTTAGCATATTATGTCACCTTCGAAAAAGTCGAAAAAGAATCTACTAAAGTGGGTCAGGCAGTAAACGTAGATAAAACGAAGTCGATAGTATCAACGCACAAAACGTCCAGTAGATCCTGACAAACAGTGGAAATTGGAAACTACAACTTTGAGATAGTCAGTGATTTTATCTATCTCGGTTCCACCATAAACAAAACAAACATCATCAGTTTCGAGACAAGAAAGAACAATACTGGCAAATAAATGCTGATTTCGATAAAACACAGTTCAAGAACAAAGCCATCTCTCGACAAACGATTACCCTATACAAGGACACTGATACTATCCGTGCTGTTATATGGTTCTGAGCGAGACAGTGCTTACAGTATTTTAGAGAAAAATTTTTCGTAAAATTTATGGACCCATCAAATTGAATGAAATTTGGAAGCAGTTAAAAAACCCATCAAAACTGCACGGGTTTTTGCCAATCCTGGGTTCTATGCTTTTTCTCTCCGGGGTAAAAAAGAATAAATAATAGCAATGTTTGGGTACAGTATCCCGCTGCATCACTGGAAGCAATGGTTTTACTATATAGCTCAGCGATTTGGAACTGAAGTACCTTAGGCATATATATACTGAAAAAGCTTTGATCAAGTATTAACCATTGAGTACTTAGCCGCGATTGAGTGTAATCGCAACTCAAAAGTGGGAAACAACCGCGCATATAGTCTGATTTGTGAGGAGACTTTATATAAATTAAGGCGATAAGGGGAATCAACCATTGCCTTTAGATCGCCAATGGATTCTGAATAGTTTATTCAGTAGTTTATAGGAGTATTGGCTTTAGGGAAGGAATATTTATGTTTTTGAAAAGATAGTCAGTAGCCTTACACTTGTGTGAACTAACGTTTTTGAAAAAAGATTCAGATGGCGATATGATGTCGAAATAGTGCTATAGTGACAGCATTATTAATTCTTGGTTATTCGTTTCAGGTCCCTATCCAACTGTACGTGAAATGCCTTTGTTGACTTGGGAATTTATAAATGTTCATACATCCTGGGGCTTAATCTTTCTATTGGGTAAGTTTTGTGATGACAGATTCCGTTTCAAACTGATTATCTTTTGCGTAATAAAAAAATTACATTTCTTCAATTTCTTCAGGTGGCGGCTTTGCTTTAGCTGAAGGCAATGTAAAAAGTGGTATGGCAATGATGCTCGGAAATTCTTTAGAATTTTTAGAGAACTTTCCTGTCTTAGCCATACAAGCGGTAACTGTTATATTTGCCGTTTTCCTAACAAATTTCTGTGGCAATGTGCCGATTTGTAATATTTTAACTCCAGTGTTAAATGAAATGGTAATTATGGTCGATGGAAGATAAAGTTCTCGAATTGATTTAATTTGATTTTGATGCTATTTTCCTTAAGGCTGTGGCTATAAAAATGAGTCCAATTATGCTAATATTACCGGCTGGTATTGGTGTCAGCTTTGCTTTTTTTTTGCCAGTGGGTACTCCACCAAACGCTATTATTGCGGATTACGCAAACATTAAGACGAAGTATATGGTGAGTTTTGGAATCAAAATATACATTTTGGACTCAATTAATGGGAATTTAATGGTCAATTGCGAAAAAACAAAGGACGTATTCAGAATTAAGATTTAGTTTTAAGTCTTTGCAGGCGCTTGTAGCGCAGCTTCCTTGAGCTCATGTATATATGTATCATATTGTCAATGTCCGTTATCCCCCTACTTCTCTTTACTCTTCGGTTATATTGCGGAATCCGGTTATATCCGGCTTTTCTTCCCTACGCAATATATTCTTAATCCAATTCCACTTACGGCTGAGAATTTCATCTTGTCCTGTGATATGCCTTAGGTCAAGGCTAGCCAAAAGCATTTATTGTTCTTAGATATCTATTAAAACCAGGATTGCATTAAGATCTCTGGAACCAGTGTACCATGTTTCATATCCATATAAAAATTTTGATTTGAAGTTGGAATCAAAAATATTTATATATTTTCTGGAGATATATGTAGAATTCCAGATGGACATTAAAACTTAAAATTTGCGCTGGCGTTATTTATGCGATGTTAAATGTCATAGACATTCTTTTATTGCCTATGCTATGATGTTTCCAAAATAGCAGAAGTTATATACGTTCTCAATTGGTGAGACATTAACATAATTGATGGCAGTTTGCGTTTACCCGTATTGACTTGGTCTTTCTATTATTAATCTTCAGGGCTCTTCTTGAGCCTTCTGGTGCTCTTCGACATGTCAGATATCATTAGCATATTCTAAACCGCCGAGGGCGCTTATCAGGCCATCATATATCGGGTGATTTTTTAAGAGCTTTCGGATTTGATTAAAAAAAAATCAAAACTTAAAGAAATACATGAAATCTTTATTTGAGTCGATGATGAAGATGATTTCATGTAAATGTTTACCACGGCCACGCCTCAAATGGTTCATACGCTGGACCTAATTATGGCAACTCTCTCCAACATATCGGCCAGTATCTCGCGAATAAATTCTTCAATACGGCTTCCAGAGCGTCAACCGTTGCGGGCCTGTTCAATGTTTAAGTCCTCCGCTTCACTCTAATGGTAATTTACGGCTATTGAACAACATTTCTTTCACTTTATCAATGTCTTTGTCGGTTTTCGATGTCGACGGTCTGTTACTGTGTTCATCATCTTCTATTGACTCACGACCACTTTTAAGCCGCTTGTGCCACTGTTAAATGACCGTTTTCTTTAGAGAATCGTTTCCAACGTTCGCGCACCCTTAAGTCCGTTTTTTACGCAAAATTTTAAAACAAGTTTGTTGTTGCAAAGTTCAATTCATTTCTAAAATTGCAAAAAATCGTCAACACACATGGAGATAGATGTGCTCTTGGCTACGTAGCTTTTGCAAATATCAAGGTATCACGCTAACACTTAGCGGGAATATCAACAACAGATGTACCAATTTATCAAAAAAGAAAGAAAAAACTCTAATCGGAACGATCTAGGTGGCCAATAGATCGGCCCCACACGTGAAAAATAAACTGTTCACGGAATACAGCATTCATTTGGGCCATTGTTTCGCGTGCTGAGTGGCATGTGGCACCGCCTTGTGGAAACCACATGTCAGCTAAGTCCATCTCTTCCATTTTAGGTAAGAAAAGTTGTAATCGTCGCACGGTAGCGCTCGCCATACACTGTAACGTCGTCTTTGAAAAAGTACTGTCCAATGATGCCACCAGCCCATAATCCAACTGTGAGAATAAGCCCAACAGAAATCATTTGCAGGTAAGCGCAGCATCTGTGTGTATCGTGGTGAACTCTGAGAATAGATGCAGCGAAGCAAATGTTCGACAATCCGCTCTGCCTAGGATCGTTCAATAAATGCTTCTGCCTAATAGACACCTTAACGGAGGTAAGAGCTACACGCATCCACGTATGTGGATAAATGGCCGAAAAAGTTTTTCCGTCCTAGCATATTCATCAGCAGCACAGTTTCCCGGTATATCCATGTGACCAGGAACTCGAAACAAGCGTACACAAAACTGCCGTTAGAGTATACCAAGCGAATCAAGACAGTGCCTAACAAGCCTAGAGCATAGAGAAAGGCCGGTCCACCCGAAAAAGATCTGATAGCCAGGCTCCAGTACTCCGGAGCACGTGTCCTAACAGGAGGCTTCTTTCGCATTTAAAGTTTAGTTCTCTAACACTCTCGATCCGTGCTTTAGCAACTTTTCTATGTGTTGTGTGCTCTAGAATTCTTATGTTCATATTCACAACTTTTGCTCTAGATGTCCTTACTAAAACGGGATTTGATCTTGACTATTAGTTAGATCATGATATAGGCCCAACAATTTCTCGAAAAATGGTTTTATTTCTTTTTCTGTCCCTTACAAGGAACCAGAAAAAAAATCTGGTCTTGTTCGCCTAATTCTAAAGACCGGGTTATGATTATTACCTAAATACTTTACATAGGGCTAGACTCTCACTTAGACGATGTGCTTAATTATTTTTATTTATCTTGACGTCATCTAGTTGAAAAAATCACAGTTTATCTTATTTTGTTCCTTTAAATAATATTTATTTTGGATTTTCCTCTTCTATACAGGCTGTAGCCGGTGTTTTACCAACAATTATCTTCATAATTACGGACTTAGTCAATGCTCAGACGTGGCACTATACAATCTATCCCAATCGTGAATTTCCAAATTGGGCCAAGCCGGTTGTTAAAAAATAACTCAATAATATTTTTGCATGCGTATGTATGTGTATGTATAAAATGACTTAATTATACTTGAAACTTATAAATATTTTAATTCCTCATGTAAATTTTAATATATTTTTTTTAATAAAGACAAATTTTAATTTTTTATTGACCGTTTCTTGTTATCCTTTATAAAAAAAAATTTCCCATAACCCTAAAATAAAAGTTTAAATGCGCGTACATCCTACACATACATACATATTTATGGCACTATTAAAACGGTGGGTAGACAATTTATTTGTTTGTGTGAGTTTAAAAAAGTCACAGAGAAAGAGAGAGAAAGCAAAACATAGAGAGTGGATATCGAATTAGGATAACTGGCGTCATATGGTTTTTCCAACTTTACACCACTATTTGTATATGTATGTGTGAGCATTTGTATAAAAAAACAATTTTTTATTGTTGTTTTACCTATGTGTTGTATAAATTCTGATGGTATAGTGTGGTGAAAAAAGGGAATGAAAAAAGAATCTTTAACCAGCCAAAGTTAAATACTTCCGTTAATCTCCCAACAAAAACACACACATGGACCAATATTACAAATCGTTACCTAAAACGCAAACCGGCGCTATTCTAACAGTTTGAAAACATTGCAGGAGAAGCAAAACACTATTTAAAATGAAAATGATAAATTGCTTGCTTATGCATATTTTGTTTCTTCAATAACCAAATTTTTAAATTATCGGCTGTTATACGATATTGCTCATTAGAAAAATAAACAAATAAGAAAAAAACAAAACAACAGCCTTTGAAGGATTCACCGATAGTCCTTCGCACAACATAGTCTCAAATTTACCATGGGCCGTAATAACAAGGTCATCAGCATAATCAATTACGCTGACACCTTTCTGATAGTGTGGTAAGCAAGCAATTTTTTAACTTAAGACCACGAAAATAGGTTGTGGGAAGGAGAATGAAGAGGGAGTAGTGTTTACGGACGTAAGTGACAGGAAAAACCTTCGAGATACTGGAAACCTTTTTTCGACACTCGTAAAATTTGAACGTTCCAGCAAACGTTATAATGAATTCTCATGCCAAAAGATCATGTGCATCTGACTCCTCAATATCTACATTTTCCATGATCACAGACGATACCACACTAACACGTATTAAAACCTACCCTGTTCACACGACCCACTCGGAAATTTTAGCCTTCGTCATTCATATTTCGTCTTTTCGCTAGAATCTTCGCAAGGTTCGGCCTACAATCAAAACAATAAGAATGACAAATGTTGCTATCATCTGAGAAAGAGTAGATAGAAATGGATGTGAGAAGAAAGCCGTTAAGAAATATTGGAAACAGAGTGGGAGAAAAATCAGAACCTTGAGTGCCCCTGAATTTTTTCTAAACTCATCGGATGAGATACTCTTATAGAGCGATGTCTGAGAACGCTTGATATAAATCGAAAGAAGTGACTATCAACACCAAAAGCAATAAGTTTCGGCACGAATTACCTCTCGGTGACCACTACCAGGAAGTAAAGATCGTTTAGCAAATCGTTGAATTGGAAATACTTCACAGAATGCTGATTAATCATACTCTCCATAACTTTGGAGAGTATCGAACAAACTGCTATTAGATATTGCAGTGACATTAGAAACCTACCAGCAGGATGGAAAAATACCGGCATGATATTATGCACTTTAAAGGTTACCTAACGACTGCGCAAGCGTCGAAAAACACTTCTTCAGGACCAGTGTTAGTATGCCACCCGGCCTAGAAGACTTGCTAACGTTGAGATTTGTAAGAATCCTTTTGCAGCATGGGCTTGACAGTAACTCCTTTCCATCGACTAAACCAAGTTGAAATTCATTTTTCTTCCTCCATCTCTGCTAACTGATCAGTAATAAAGTTAAAGCCCTTTTTGTCAAAAACATTTGATATCCAAGAAAGCCAAAAAGACTTAAATAATAACAGCGATTTTGAACCCGATTAAAATTAATTTTCAATTACGAAAATTCAAAATTAAGAAACTTCAAAATTTTATCCAAAATCTAAAGCAATTATTTTTTATATTACGCAAGATATGTACATACATTAGTGGACAAAACTGATCGTCATTTTGCTTTTTTCATTTTTGGAGGTTCGTATCGCTCAGAAAATAGTCAAAATATAAAATTTAAGAATTGGAAACGAAAAACTTATAAAAAGATGCCGCAGTAGTAACAAATGATTAACAAGCAAAATGGTTGGATTTCAGACCTAAACACAACCATCCGACTGATGTACATAGAACTTTGGTTTATTTTCTAACATAATCCTATCGAAATTGTTAGTGATTTTTACGGCCAGCTTTAGTTTGGGTTATGTGACACAAGCCAATTACAGCCAATTATAACAGTGATAACGTTAAAAGGATGGAGTACTTTCCTCATTATTATGGACGGTAGTAGTTGATGGCTTGCTCACTATGTTGGCTCATAGGGGTTATGCTAATGATCGCATTAAAGCGATACGTGAGAAATATGAGAGTTCGTTGTGTGACTTAATGAGGACGGCTGTGGGTTAGGTATCGAATTGTTGCACTCAGGAAGGGATCTCGGTGAATCCCTCAAAAATGGTTGTTGTACCTCTTACAAGGAGATACAAGCTATTATGTGACTGTTTTACATTTATTGGTACCATTATCAGCTTTTATAAAGAGATTAAGTATCTAGATGTCAGTCTGTATAGGAGACTTAGTTGGAACTCGCACATTGGTGCCGTCGCTCCTCCTACGGTAAGACATGGGGTCTTTCGCGAAGAATGACAAGCTCTTTTGTTATAATTTTTATTATTACGCTATTTTCACATACTGAGGAAGAATTCTCACAAACCGAATAATTTTTAGGGAACTTTTTTGACTGAAAAATTTAACAGAATAAAAGGAAAAGATGTTTACAGTAAAGGATTTATTTCTAAGTTGCCACATAAGACAACTTCGTTAAGAAGTTTTAAATATCGGATGATATTTTAGCAACTTTTTTTTTGGCAACACTGTTTTTTGCAGCTCAGCTGTTTTCGTGTAATATGTTACGGGCAAACATGTTCAGTTTGGTCTACAATCTAACTATGAATCAACTTACAAACGAATAACGCTTGCAGATTATTGAATTTTATTATCAAAATTCATGATCGGTTAAGAGATTGGACCGTGCCCAATTGTGAGTAGCGACGAGGCTCATTTCGGGTTGAATGGATGCGTAAAAAAGCAAAATTGTCGTATGTGGTGTGCAGTGCAGCCATAAGCATTGCAAAAACTGCCAATTCATTCCGAAAAATGCACTGTTTGGAGTGGATTATGGGCCGGTTGTATCATTGGACCTTACTTTTTCAAAGACAACGAAGGCAGGAACGTTACTGTGATTGATGAGCACTACCGTGTGATGATTACAATTTTTTTTCCAAGTGGAAGAGCTGGACTTGGCTGGTATGTAGTTTCAGCAAGACGGTGCCACATACCACACAGCACGCGAAACAATGGCCCAATTGAGAGGCGAGTTCGGTGAACAGTTTATGTCACGTTTGGGACCGGTTAATTGGCCACCTAGATCGTGCGATTTAACGCCTTTAGACTATCTTTTATCGGGCAATGTTAAGGCGCATGTCTATAGGAACAAGCCCGCAACGATTGGCGCGCCGGAAGCCAATATTGAAGAATTTATTCGTGAGCTACCTGCCGATATGTTGGAGAGAGTATGCCAAAATTGGACCTAGCGTATGAACCATTTGAGGCGTAGCCGCGGTCAACATTTACATGCAATCATCTTTAAACATCGTTCTATCGACTCAAATAAAAATTTCATACATTTCTCTAAATTTAATGTTTTTTTTAACTAAGTCCGAATGCTCTTAAAAAATCACCCGATACCATTAGCAAGTATAGTAACGAACACGTTTGTTCTCAGTTAAAATAAAGTAAATATCTGATAATATCTAGGATTATATCAAAGATTTTTATTTGACATTTTTCTCCAAACGTAAAAGAAGTAAAATGATAATGACTTTTTTCCATGTATGTATGTACATTTTTCCTATTGGGTCGCTAAGACGTGTAACATATACAATAAGCGATTCAAATATGCGTACATACTCATATATACAACATATACGAGTACATAATATGACGTTTGATTTCGTATTAAGGAAAGGAAGTCGTTAACGAAAAAATAAAAAAGCCCCAAAATGTGTATATAGTATCCTGATTTAAGAATATTTTGTAGCCGCTTTTATAATTTATTTTTAGAATAATTTTAGCTTTTAACCCTAAAAATAAATTTCAAATATAAATTAGCTTTCGTACTTACTTAGACTTTCGGTAAATTATAATCCAAATCAATATTAATAACGCTGCCGCTACTCCAAAATGTGGAGCCACAAAAGAGACGCCACCGTTTATAAGAAACTATAATGAAGTTAGTGTTGTTGTTGTAAATTTGCTATATACATACATATACATATTTTTTTATTTTATGTTTTAGCTTCGAAATAAATCAATATTTTAATACAACAGAATTTTTTTAAGAAAATTATTTGTTTTAATAAATTTTAATATTTTAATATGGAAGAAATACACTTTTCTGTAAGATTTTAATATTTTTTTAGAATTTTTTTTAAATAAATTTTTACTTTTTATTTCATTTTTCTTTAAGCGACTTCAATGATTTTTCCTTTTTTTTCTCAATTTTTTCCCAATTTCTTAAGTGCTTTTCTAAGATATTTTTCCTTTTTTTTTTTGTATAACAAAGAATTTTTCTTTGTTGTTTTTGTAATTTAAGATTTTATTTCATTTTTTCTCAGGCTTTACTTTTATATGCTTTTCTTAACTTGGCCAATGAAACAATAAATAACCAAAACAACAACGATAACTACAACAAAACTAAAAGCCTTAGTGGTATTTTTTTACTATTTACACCACCAATGTTTTGCCAGCCACAAAATTTTGTTTGCTGTTTATTTCACGTTGTTGTAATTCACCACTAAGTTAAGCTCTTTGCACTCTTTATTTGTAAATTCACCTCTTGAAATATCAATTACCTTTAAGTTTCTTTTT
This sequence comes from Wohlfahrtia magnifica, assembly GCA_023159175.1. NCBI lineage: Eukaryota > Metazoa > Arthropoda > Insecta > Diptera > Sarcophagidae > Wohlfahrtia > Wohlfahrtia magnifica. The sequence goes on from JAKWBJ010000045.1 coordinate 563,339, forward strand.
TGCTTTTTTTATTTTGTTTTAACCTTTTTCTTCTTCTTACTGTAATTATTTTTGTTGTAACAGTGTGGTAAATGGTTATTTCTTAGATTTTCTTTATAGTGCGCAACATAAAATCGATAATAAGGATTTTTTTGTTAAATGTTTTTCTTTATTATCTAAACACACACACCCAGTATAAAAACTTTTTTTATTTAATTTCTATAAAATAATATTTTCTCTTTTCTTAAATTTTTTAATTTATTTTTTCTATTTCTTTAGGCCACTTTACGTTTTCTTTACAAAAAAAATTCTTGTTTAGAAAAATATACAATTTTTTTTTCTTATTAAAAAAAACACAACAACAACAAAAAATGTTAAGAGTCTGCCGTTAACTCTCGCAAAGAAAATAATACGAAACCGAGCTCTCAAAAAGGTAAATGACTACTGAATACATTTTTTTAGCCATCTTTTAGCCGCTCCTTTCCTTACTGCAGCAAAAAATAACATGCGCATAAAATATGGTTAAATCTCTCTTTTTTTAACTTTAACCACCTTATTTGCCCCCTCTCTTTCACACACACACTACACTCTCTCTTTAGCTCTTTATTTGCTTACAATTCACCTTTAAACAGAAGAATGTGTTACAGTGTGTTGTACTGTTGTGGTGGTGGTTCAATTGTTTAATTCATTGTTTTTATACGAGTTTTTCCTTTACCTTTTGCTACGGCAGGTTTTATTTTAATTTTGTTTGTTTTGTTTGTTTCTGCTCTTTTTGTACAACTGTCCGGTTGCTGTATTAATGAAACAAAAAAAAAAAAAAAAAACGGGCTTTATGATTGTTGTTGCTTTCTATTTGTTGTTTAGTATGTAGTTTGTTTTTTCAACGTTTTCTTTGCTCAAATCCAGTTTTGAGCATTAAGAACACCATGGCCAACAACAAAAACAATTGTTAAATTAAATCAACCACCAGCCATGTTAATACATAGCATGTATGATTTTATAATTCTATGTGCGTGTGTGTGTGTTTGTGTTTTTAGTGAGAGCTATCCAGCATAACAACAAACACTACATGCTTTAAATCTTATATGTGTGTGTACCTCTTACCATAGTTTTAACACGTAATGGTTAAACATAGGCACACTAAATTTAATGATAATTAAAGCAAAAAATAATCAAAAGTTAAGCTAATTAATTAAAAAAGAAAGGAAAAAAATTATAATGCTATTTTCATAATTACAAGGATTAGAACCATAAAAAAACCTCTTAGCCTTTTGAAAGCATAAATTATTTGAGAACAACTTTAAGGCCCGTCTTGTATGTAAGGTTGGACATTATAGCAAACTATGAAATATTATGTGATGCTCACTAACACTATTGCTATTAAATTCTATTTCTATTCAACAATTCCGCTTGAATGTGGGGGTATGATGTTTAGTTTGTTTTAAAAATTATCTCTATTTGTAATATTTACTCTCATTTCGGTTTATCTTGAATTTTTTACCTTATCTTCAAGACATTTTACCATGGACCACAAGGCAGTTACAAAATTATGTTTTTTTGTTTTCTTTGTGCAATAGAGGAATTTTTATAATTAAATTTTTATTTTTAAATTTTTACACAGTTTTTTACTTTTATTTGCGTTTGAGCAAATAACTGTACAAGTAGCTAGCAAAAGCAGTTTGTATGTGCATAGCTAAACTTTAGCTATGCTCTAGCAATTTGAACCCCTACTACTTCTAAGTAGAATTAAACCAAATATTTTTTTTTTAATATTTCTGACTTAAACGTTACAAATTTTGACAAGATCTTGATAAATTCAGTGATTTATTAATCCACCTATTCCTATAGAAGACAAAAAATGCTATAAATCACTCTAAAATTCTCATTAAGACAACTGAATTTTCTTAAAAAAAGTACTTTTAGTATAAAAAAGTACTGCAAGTTGAAGTTATAATACATGTTAAATATAATCACCACAAGCTGTTATTTGGTACATACGTATGTATTTCTAAAATTTCTCATATGTACACACATATATGTATATAGATATGTACATACATTTTTATGCATTTCTTTTAAGCATGGGAATCTTTGGCCAGATTTAAACAAGTACACACCAGTTACATAAATAATTTCCATAAAAGTTAAGCATACCAACTGTAAATGTACAAAGAAGATACCACAAAAGATTTTATACAAGATATACTCGTGTAAGATGTTAAGAGCTAAATTGAGAGAAAAATTACAGCTTAAACCTCTCTCTCTTCCCAATATGCAGTGTGGTGAATTTGGATAATGCTTATAAAATGTTTAAATATGTGGTAATACGATTACTGCTTGTATTGTGGTATAATAATTGTCTGTTTTACCAGAGTTTGGTAAAATTGTGGTGAATAACATAGTGAACACTTAGCGCTTTTAAAGGGTGACCAGATAGCGTTGATAGTTTTTTCTTACAGTAGCTCTAAAACTCGGTCCTGATGAGATCAATAATTTTTTGTTGAACTCCTTTACATCCTAGTACTTGCCTAATAGTCTGATGGTGTAGAGTATCAAAGTATTCCTAAAACCAGCTTGTTGCTGTTTAAATTCAGATGATAGCGATAATCTGTAATAAATGATGTGGACTATAACCTTATTAATCCCCGGGAGTAAATTAATACCTCTCCAATTTCTACATTCCATAGGATCGCCATTCTTTGGCAGTTTTATGATCACGTCTGGTAGAGAGGCAATGCATAGGTATCCAAACATCTTCAGTAATAGGTCGGATTACCTACGTTATCACTTAAAGCTCGGGATTGATATTGTTCATTAAATGTTCATTCTGAACAATTCTCTCCATTAAACTCGATCATTTGCCAAGATTTTTACCTCGTTACCTGTCATGTTACGAGATGAACAATAATTTTTAACCATTTGCACTCATGTATTACGAGGGCTGCAAGGATTTCTATGGCACTGCGGAGTCTAGCGCTTGCCTTACCAGATGACCTTCCCAATATATGGCCAATCCATTTCCATTTACGACTGCGGATTTCGTATTCAATTGGCCTACGATAGTAATTGGTAATTTGTGACCCAATTCGGTTAAACGAAGTGAAGAATTTGTTATTACTATCATACTGACCGGGCACTATTGCAAGACACTGCGACCCATATAATCTATTGTGCCCCTTCCGGTCTATAGTTTGTTCAGCAGATCTGCTGCCCTCCTAATTAACACCAGCAGATTCTAAACCATATCCACCTAAATCTATCAAGAATTTCACATTCACACAATATGTGTTTCGCTGTCGCCTGTAAGCGGCACAGTCTACAAACATAAACATCTGTGACCGCCATCATCTTAAGATGCGCTATTAGTCTACATAAGCCCATAAGAAACTCCTTACGGAGTAAGGACCTCATACTTGACCTCAGAACGACTCCCAAGTTGCGGACTGATCGCCGCCCTAGAGTGGAGAAGTCCCCTTTGAACATTCCAGTGTTCCAAGCATCTGTCAATTTCCCAATCCTTGATTAGATTGAGAAGGTAGTGAGTGGTGCTGCTGCATATCAAGGTACCGGATCTATATAGTGTCATGGAACCCTTTCAGGCCAATGCATCTGCTATTTCATTAACATCTATTAAATAATGTCCATGTACCCAAAACAAGTGAACATGAAGCCTAGGGCTTCTGTAAGAGACTTATCGTTGGTATACCTACGACTAAATACACTCGTCGCACCTTTAGCCCTATGTAGGTTTGCCTGAAGCACATCAGCCAGGTTACTGATTAGCAGGGATGTCTAATGATCACTCATCGCCAACCTCATTGCCAGCTTAGTTACATGGATAGTGACTGATATCTGATACCACCTCGGTATTATCTTCGATATTAATTAAAGCATGAGAGGCATCGCTCCTATTTTTGCTGCTTAAAACCATTCTGATTTATTATCCTCCGGTCAGTAAGTCACCTGCGGTATCGCCCGGCGTGCTGCAGGAAAGTAAATTAATTGAAACCGGAGGATGCTTGCTATTCTGAGTTCGCATACTAGCGGCCACCACTCGACTATGCATTCGTCGGCGCATACTGTTCCACCTTAAATTAGAGGGACCGTTTATAAGAAGCGTCCAACTCCCACATGATCAAGTTTTGACTCAAAGTCAGGAGAGATAAGACAGGAGCCGCGAGCTGTGGTTATTATCCCAAGAAAGCCCTATAAATTACCAGGGCCAGATGGCATTTTTCCAGCACTGCTCCAGATGTCAATATGGATCATCATGCCATGGCTAGTTAGGATTTTTAGGGAAAACCTGGAAATGGCATATATCTAAGGAATGGCGGGAGATTAAAGCGATGTTCATTACTAAGGCGGGGAGTATCAACCATGCTACAGCAATGGATTACAGGCCAATCAGTCAGTCATCATTTTTACTAAAAACGCTGGAAAGACTTATTGATGCACTTGTCAGGAATATCCTCACTCCGGACAACTTCTGTGGGGCACAACACGCATACCCCAGGGGAAGGTCGGTGGAAAGAGCTCTACACGAAGTTGTTTGGACAATTGAGGAAACGCTTAACAAAAAGGAATATAGTATGGCATTCTTGGATATTAAGGGTGCTTTTAAAAAAGTGAATATATCCTCCATAGTCAATACTCTATATGATTTGGATGTTGACCGGAGGATATCGATTTGGTCAGGAAACATGCTTAGAGGCAGGTCCGTTACCTCAGGTATGCGCAGAATAAGGAAGGTTCTGACGAGAGGAACGCTGCATGGTGGAGTGTTTTGACCACTTTTGTGAAACCTGTTCATAAATGAAATCCTTTTCAAACTCAGTGGCGTTGGTACCCAGATGGTCGCATATGCAGTTGATGTCATGCTGCTTATCAGGTGAAAATTTTTTCCAACGTTACGCTCGGCGTTTTTTTGACCTGGGCAAGGGAGAATGGTCTGGTGCTTCTTAATTCTGCGAAAGCCGAGCTGGTTCTGCTTTCCAGGCGGTATAATATAATGTTTAGACCACCAAAATTGGGCAGTATTATTCTAAAATTCTCGAAGGAGGCCAAGTACCTGGACATGATTTTAGACTCGAAGTTCTCGTTGAAACGTAATGCTGAGAACAGGATGAGAAAGGCATTATGTGCCTTTTACATTTATAGGAGGGCCTTTGGGAAAAAATGGGGTCTTAGACCCCATATCTTATGTATATTGGATGTATACCACGGTCATTAGACCAAAACTCACCAATGGCGCTCTTGTCTAGTAGAAGGCAGTGGATATTGAGTCACAACTGGCTATTCTAAATAGGGTGTAGAGGCTATCCTGTCTTGCAATCACCGGTACCATGATTTCCACTTGTCAGGCCGATCCGGAGGCAATGTTGAGCATGACGCCCCTGGATATTTTTGTCAAATGTATCTCTGCACAGCCTGCACTTAGACTCAGGGAGTTAGGTGGACAGAGGCACGTTCGCATTGAACATTAACATGTCGGTTGGATTGGACGATACCTAATTTGGACCCTATAAGAATCTATATAGACAGTCTCACCACAATCAGTGCTCTCAACTCATGTGTGATTAAATCGAAATGTCTCCTCCGCTGTATTCGCTCACTGGCCCGGATGGAACGGAATCATGTAGAACTGCTATGGGTCCGGGTCAAGCGGACATTCAGAGGAATGAAATTGCTGATGAGTCTGCTACTAGGGGTCCTCTCTGTCTCTCGTGGGACGTGCATGCCCCTATATGGGCGTTGTCGAGTTTGATAGACAGAGCAAGATGGGATACAGGTGGAGCAATATGTTAACTTGTAGAATATTCAGTATGTTTTGGCTTTCTCACTGTATGGAAAGGGCTAAGTCTCTTCTAAGGTTTGGAAGTGGGTCGATCGGACTTTGGGATGCCCTGATCATGGCTGCTGTAGGAGGTGTCATGATGAGGAGGAGATATCACCGGTAAAACTACATCTCTGTGACTATCCCGCTCTATGGGAGCTGAGCTTAGACTGACCTGGACTGTCTAAGAAATGTGTCACTGTCGAAGTTGATTAACTTCGTCAAAGGTACCAGTTAGCTCCAGTGAGGGAACTGACATTTTTTGGTCTTTAGGTTGGGATCTTTAATGGGTCTGTCCTGTAAGGAGTATCACAATGGACCATATGGCCTCCGAGTGAACTTGTAAATCGATACCTATACTTGGACTATCGCTATTAGAAGCATGTTGCAAACAATAATAAGGATGGTGGTAGTGTTGTTGGTGATGGCGGTGGCGGTAATTGACATCAAACAATAATTAAAATTTTCTTTCTTCTGAAGTAAAACAAATAGTAAAAGAATTACAAAAAAATACTTGTGTATTGAAAATAAAGATAAAAAAGAAAAAAAACATTTTTTTAAAACAAATACTTTTTGCTTAAAAAGTCATTTTTCTTAATTGAAAAAATTCAAAAAATTATGGCGTAAGTTTTGATTGTTTTTTTTTTAACATTAAATTTTGAAACAATTTTCTTTTTGTATTTTTCCGGTTAAGCGATGCAGGGGATGATGATCCCACACTTGGCAAATTTTGTCGTTATCATTGGAAGGGTCTTTTTACCATTATCGTTCCAATAGTATTTTTACCCCTGCCGATTTTAAAGGAAGGAAGCGTATGTTTTACGTGTGGAACTGTGTGTTTTGCTTTTTCAAAATGGTATTTTTTGTTTATTTTTTAAGGAATACCGTTGCATGTATATAATTCTGATCTGTTGTTTTTATTGGATAACGGAATGTATACCCTTGTATGTAACCTCCCTATTGCCTATATTCGCTCTACCACTATTGGGTGTATTGGTAAGTGAAAGAAAAGTGTAGAAAACTATTATGGAAACTGAAAAAAATGATTTGAGAAGTCAAGTTAGCGTAAGTTATACAGTTAACTTTTTGATTGTAAAAATTCTAAATTGCAGGTTAGATTAGTTTCTGGTTTGTCTGCCATTCATTCTTCATTGTTCTGTAACCCTAATTTATTTTTTCACAAACCGCATGCAGTAGTCCGTATAATTGGCGAGCCTCTTCGCCAACTGCTCGCCGCAAACAGGGCTTCTTTGACTTTATCTTTCCCAATCCCATGAGTGAGTTGGTGAATGGCTTTTGTCATTCACGATAGGGTGAAGGTTGGAGTAAATTGTGGGCTTTTCTTTCTTCAGGATAGGACAGAGGACACTGAGGTTCCAATCGCTGAGCATGCTTCAAAACATATTCTGCTGCATGTATTTTTCCCGCTCTTCACTACCGGCTTTAAATAATTCAGCTTTCTTTTAAGTCTCCACCACGTCATCATCGATTGGTCTCGTTTTGCCAACTTCTTCAGCGCCAAGTAATAACATAAAGAAGTGGTGCCTCCACTACCTGTTTTTCCCTTGTTTATTAGTAATCAGGTTATGGTTCTCGTCTTTTCATTAAGATGTCCCTTCGGTGTGACACTTTCTGCTTTTCCTACTTCCTTTTCTTGCGTCTAAGAATGCGTCTCTCTTCCGTATTCTTCGCTTGATAGTTTTCAACAATTACTCGCATAGCAGCAGCGGCAGCACACAGTTTTGTTGTGTATGTGACGTTCTTAGCTGAGGTGGCTTCTTGACAGTCCTGTTCGTACCATTGGTTTCGTTGGTGTGGACATTTTAAGCCAAGGACTGTTTCCTCAGTAGTGAAGGATGGAGAGCGATTGATGACTTAGCGAAGAATGACTTAGCAGTCCCTTGTGAAAGCAGCTTTTTGCATTAAGCTTTCCCTGTGAACTAGATCGCGCTGCCATCGCTGGTAACAATCCGAGTCGATATTTGTACCCCTGAATATACGCATATGTCTTCTGTCAATCACAATGTGATTGTCAATCGATCTGGATTTTTAAGAGCGTTTAACGATAAAGACTATTCACGTAAGTAATGGTCGTTACTCTGTAGGTAAGAACGCGGAAACCATAGGTAAGAACCACCTTAGTTTCTTTTTTTTTTTAGTAAATCTAAGCCAATTTTAATTCATATTGATCGCTTTAATTTCCAGGACTCGTATTCTACCTGCAGACAATATTTCAAGGATACGAATGTTATGTTTGTTGGTGGCCTAATGATTGCCTTAGCAGTGGAATATAGTAATCTTCATAAGAGAATTGCCCTAAGAACTATTTTAATTGTAGGGTGCAGTCCAAGAAGGTAACAACTTTCAGTGATAAAATGAAATTAAAGTGAAATAACACGTTTCTCCGTTCTTCTTGTATAGATTGCATTTCGGTTTGGTATGTGTGACAGGTTTTATATCAATGTGGATATCGAATTCCGCAGCTACGGCCATGATGTGTCCCATAATTAAGGCAGTACTGGAGGAGTTAGAAAATGTAACAAGAGTCTAAAGCGTAGCACATATTTTAAGTTATTGGTTGTAACGGTTTAACGTTAACATTTTTCAGAATGATATACTTCAAGTGTACATGGACGAGAGTATAGAACCCATGGTTGATGGTAAAAAACATCCCTCGTATATTTCTATGGGTTTTTATTTCGGTGTAGCCTATGGTTCCACTATTGGTGGTTGTAGCACTTTAATCGGTACTGGCACTAATTTAACTTTAAAAGGTATTTATGAAGGGTAAGTTCCAGAAATTCGTAACAAGAAAATTGTTTTATATTCTCCATGTCTCACTTCGTATTCCACTGCATTTAGCCGCTTTCCAGATGCTACAGATGTAATCGATTTTCCCCGTTTTATGGCTTGGGCTATCCCCATGGCTTTTATAGATCTTATGTTACTTTATTTTTGCTTACAAATTACCCACTTTGGAATGTTTCGTCCGAATAGTAAAGAAGGCCTAGAAGTGGCTAAAGGTACTTTGGCTCAAGACACTGTTAAAACAGTAGTTTTACAAAAAGTTAATGAATTGGGCCCCATGACTACACATGAAATTCAAATTTTATTTTGGTTTACTGCCATGATTGTATTATTGTTCACTCGTTCCCCTGGTTTCATAAAAGGCTGGGGCAATTTTTTGAATGCAGTGTATGTAACATAATCAGTTTTAATATATTTTTTTTTCTAGAGTTATTATGGATTTTTTTTTTTTTTTGTAGTAAAATTGGACCATCCTGTGCCATGATGTTTTGTGTTCTCGCTTTATATGTGTTTCCAATGACTTGTTTCTGGTGTAGCCATTGTAAATCTGAAGGTTAGTATAGGAAATTACATTTAAGTTTCTAAACTTTTTTATATAGTATACATATACATATATATACGGCATTTATGCGGTATGTTTTGTCCAATACCCTTTTTTTGGCTGATGTGGAGAGATAATGAAGCTTCATTAGTTATCGTTCTCCACATACACAATATCTCAACATTTAGTATGAATGAAAGCTGCTAGGACCACTTATCCAATCTCGTCCAGTTACTAACTCATGATGTGTATTGATGACGACGTTGATTGAACGTAATTTGGAAACTTCTATTATTGCCCTTCTCAAGATATAAAAAAAATTAATATTTACTTTATATGGGAGATACCACGCCCACATGTCCAATTCTGCCCATTGTATTGGCTACATCATTCAGACCAAACTCAGAAGCTTTTGCTTTGACCGTTCAATGATATACAGAAATTAACATTTAGTTTGTGTGGGAGGTACCACGCTACCTAGGGAGATCGATTATTCGACTTTTTCCAAAAACCAGTTTCCGAATAATTCGAAAAATAACAATTTTTTAATAACCGGTTTTCAGTTATAGATTTATCAAATAACCGGTTAACCGGTTCTATTATTAAAATAAGATTCTTCTCAATTCTAGTTGCATTAGTAAATAAAATTGATAAATTTTTGTCCCCTGCTGTAGTTGTAGCAAGTAAGAGTGCTAGAACAACGTTCAACTTTTTTAGGGCCTTAACGGACATTTCTTCCGCGACACCGAGAATAAAGTTTTGTTCGCTGAACAATAACGTCAATCTCATAAACATATTTAAGGTGATTAACAATTCCTGGTGTCGAAGGCTTTTTCATTTTAGTACTTAAGGACACTCAATATATCTATGAAGACTTATCCTCTCCATCAATTTCCAAATACTTCTACACTTCAGAGGACATGTGTAGAGACATAAATGCATACATTACGTATTTAATAGTGCGTGCCACTATACTATGTCAGGTAAGACACCCGCCTACCAATCAAGAAGTTCGTATCTCAATCACAGGCTACCCCACCTGACAGTTTTTAACAGCGATATCACCTCACAACATTGCCAGCGGCTTGTTAAGAGTATTTACGCTTGAAAAACTTAACTAACAATAGTGTGGGCAATTTAAAAATTTAAATGTGAACCAGCGGTTACTTCGTATCTGGCAACACTTATGACATTCTATTCTGTCATAAAATTCAGTATATTATCACTACTGATCGAAATGAATCTACGCTTGAGCAACGTTGGAATTTATTTCCGAAACAAGGACTATTGGTCGGAATTAGCCTTCAAATGCTCGATTGTCCCTGGTTTTTAACGCTGTACTATCTGCCGTATAAAGTAGTTTTTCACGTATACCCCAATCGGTGCAGCATAGAGTGTGACGAAGTCCACAACCATTTATAGAAGCCGCCTTCTGTCATCCAGAAGTCCACCGATATTGTTTCGCAAGCGAGTAATTTAATTTTCCAAAATGACAGTAACTACTGCCTAGTGCCTTGCGGCAATCATTATTTTTTGACTCTTGTGAAGTTATCACGTGGCCACCAATACACAGTTTGATTTGCTGCCTTCGTCTGTGCACACTTATCAGCATTATTCAGACATCTTTGTACTCTCATTGATGGGTATAAAATAACTGGACCTCACACAGAAAAACCTGTTGTGATTATAGTCCATTTTCTGAGGAAACTTGGTATAAACCAAAGAGATTAAGGAAATCAACTTATATTTAAGAGAACATAGCCTTTAGATCGCTAATAAACGAATAACTTGGTATTGACTTTACTTTTTTTTACGGATTCTGGCGTTACAAAAGCAATCTATCAGTGTTGCGATAGAATTCACCGGACGTAGTCTCTTTCATACTGTGCTTGTATACTATCTTACCCAGGCGACACACTTAAAAATTAGATCATACTCGAACAGATATATATTACGATGCATTGTATCTAACCCTAGACTAAGGCGGCTAGGTTTTAAAGCAAAACCTACACTAAACTTTTAGAAAAACGTTTCAGATGTCGATATATGCAAATAATCCTCTGATAAAAGCATTGTTAATTCTTAGTAACTCGTTTCAGGTCCCTATCCAACTGTACGTGAAAAGGCTTTGTTGTCTTGGGATTTTATAAATAGAACTACACCTTGGGGTCTGTTCCTTCTGTTGGGTAAGTGTGTAATGCACGATTTCTTATGAAAATTATTATCTTTTGTTATAAACGTTTCTCTCAGGTGGCGGCTTTGCTTTAGCCGAAGGCAGTTCCAAAAGTGGTATGGCTGTGATGATCGGAAATGCTTTAGAAGTTTTACAGGACTTTCCTGTTTTAGCCATACAAGCGGTAACTGTTGCATTTGCCGTTTTCCTAACAAACTTCAGTGCTAATGTTCCGATTACCAATATTTTAATTCCAGTCTTGAATGAAATGGTAATTATGGTCGACGGAGGAGAGAAGTTCTCTCGATTTGATCGTTCACCAGTTATAAATGATGATTCTTTTTCTGTTCGTTTTCTTTAAGGCTGTGGCTATAAAAATGAGTCCAATAAATCTGGTGCTTCCGGGTGCTATTGGTTGCAGCATGGCTTTTCATTTGCCAGTGGGCACTCCACCAAATGCTATTATTGCTGGTTATGCAAACATTAAGACGAAGTATATGGTAAGTTTTGAACAGAATATGGATGTATATGAATTTGGCTTTGCAAATAGGTCAGTAGTTCTTTTCAAATTTGAGAGAAGAAAGTAACAACGTATTCAGAATTCAGGTTTAGATTTTGGATCTCTGGACAGATGCTTGTTATATTATACTATCAGTGTCCGACATCATCCCCTCTTCACTTTCTATCAACCGTCCTATTAAACTAATCAAGTCATGTATCTTATCCACATCGGTCGCTGTGATACTGCTCTTGTCATGAGGTCGTCTCCTCAATAATGTTAGCTCCATCGCAACTTCTGCAAAAATAATTCCAAGGGTTCTTCCAAAAATGCAAAACAGTCCCGTATAGCCTTGCATTTTTCTGGTCTCTTAGAAGGAAGATTCATTTATTCATTGCTCGTTTGCCTAGAGATGCAGATCGTGCGTTATCATAAACCTATAAAAAATGGGTTTACATTCCGGTTTGAGTTAATCTAAATAAAAAGTTCAGATTCGGGTTCGGTCCAGCGATCGTTTCTCATCTTCTAGGATTTTTTCGACTAAGTCTTCATCGCCTTTTGAAGAACAGGATATTGATTCTCCTATAAAACTCTCTTCTCTGTTCACGTTTTTGAACAGAAAAAGAGAATTTCCCTTTTTACTATATTTTATGTGAAAATTGTACGCTGGTTACTTCTTCGTTATAAATAATCGGTACTTTATTTTTGCTTAAATTTTTTTATGAAGCATTTCTCACATGAGTTAAACGTGTTCGGATTCAAAGTTTTTATAAACAGCGAAACTAAACTCGTTCGGTTTCAGTCCCTGGTTTATTTTTCATATGACAAACTCTGATGTTTGCAATTCATCCATATTGATACTCGATGGTACTCATCAGTTTAAGTTGACCGACTGATTACTACTACTAACAGTAAGCTTTTGTACGTCATCTTGCCAATGACGTGGTAGAACATGCTAGTTTTTATTATCAAATGCATTATTTTACTTCTGGAGCATCATTTAAAGGCTTTTACTTGAGAGTCTGTTTGGTTCGGTAGCACAATTTCATTGTGCTTTAGATGTTCGTGTTGTGTATTCTATAGGCAACAGAATGAGTATCATTTCGATCTTTATTCGTAGTAGAAAATAACTGTCTCTTCCAGTTCATCTTAATATCTTCTTCTGCAGAAGTCGTTATACGAGCGACCCATGCTCTTCACCATTAGTCAAAACATGCACTGGTATTAAGAAATGATACGTAAAGTAGAGTTTTAAATAGTGTTTTGCTCGCTGTATTTTACAGGACACGGAATGAGTATTTCCTAGATTCTTTACATAGAGCCTGTCTTTACAAGAAGTACATTCTTCCACTTTTTATCTTGACAATTTTCTTGTGCAGAAGTTATTACTCCGGCTTACCAGGCCTGCATACTTGCAGTGTAGATATTTTCGAAGTCCCGGTGCGAAATTAGTCCTCGTTTTTTTACGTGGTTTAAGGCAGTCATTGTGGGACCTCCACCCACTAACCTCCCCACGGTGTACGAGGCCAAATCCTCACAGAAATAGCTACTACGATTAGATATTACGTCAAAATGCCATCCGGAGCGCTAAGCACAAACGCCACGTTCGATTGTATTTGTTCGAATATTCCTGCTATTTCAGCAGCGCACTGCGTTCCCCCTAGATTATGACCAGCCTGTGCAAATTTTGTTCGTCATTCCACTATATACTCGATAAGCACAATTTGCCAATCACGTTTTCAGTTGGTCTGCAGCCAAAATTCTCCTCTTATGTACGACGTTCTTCGATGAATATGTTGCACTCGAAAGTTACATGTTGACTTTATTTGGGCAACTTGAATATACACAGGACTATCTGCTAGCTTATAGCGGTTTAGGTATTGCTGAAAACACCCATAACCGGAGAGGACCTGTGTGAGATAAAAATTCAAATCGCCGCTGCACACTTCGACACAGGCTATAAGCACACCATATGTCCATCCACCATTGTGATTGGTGACCCATCTTTGCTGTCATTCTCTGTTGTTACGACGCTGCTGTACCTTGCAAACTATAAAGCCGGCTATGCTTTTTCGGGTGGATATCCATTGGTATCTTTCCTGACATTACAGCAATTGCTTCCTCGGAAACTATCCTGTATGAGCTGGAGACTCTTAAGACAGAGCGCCTTTGTATCTGTGCTATCTACCGTATATGTAAAGGTTTTTCGCGTATACCCGAATTGCTGCTGCGTAGTAGAGTGTGACAGAGGTCATAATCATACATTCTCTTACGCTGAAAACCGCATATGTTCGGCGCTATTTGCGTCTTTAACCTTTAGTCTTTTTTCTGTCCTGAGTAATGAACACAAAGATCTTGAACCCTAACATAACTACATGTTAGTTTAACTTACAATTTTCTCTTAAAAACGAAGATGATGAGGTGATGGGCCTTACAAACGATTAGATTCTTACAATGTTAACATTTGCAGTACATTGTGGGAATTACAGTTTTTTCTTTTCTCTTTTCCTATAAATAATGATTCTTTCGATTTTTTCTCTTATTCAGGCTGTTGCTGGTATTTTACCCACAATTTTCACAATAATTATGACTTTAGTTAATGTTCAGACGGTACACTATCTAGTCTATCCTAATCGTGGATTTCCAGACTGGGCCAAGGAAAAAAACGATTAATATTGCTGCTGAAACGGCTTATTTCTATTCGAAACTTATTACTTGAATTTTTTAATTTCTCATGTATTTTTTAATAAAACGTAAAAAAAAAAATTTTTAATTTTTTCATTCGCCATGTCTTGTTTTCTTTCATAACAAATACTCCGCATTATTTTAAAATTAAAGTTTAAATGCGAGCGTATCCCACAGCGTTGCCAAGTGTGCAGATTTATGTGTATATTGCAATTTTTTTAAGATTATGCTATAAACATATTCAAGGCTACCGACCATCGGCCACACGACTACGAAAGACGCTGGCTACAAAAGTAGCCAAGTAACTAGCTACTTAATTATTTTAACGACTACAGCTACAGAAAAATGTAAGCAAATGTACACATGATTGTTCTTTTAGCTACGTGCTACAACTGTAGTCGTTTAGTCGGTAGCCGTGTTGCCGCTAAAATAATTATTCTCATATGCCCGCGCACATGTATTCTATTTTTGACAGCTTGTAGTCGATGGTCGGTAGCCTTAAATGTGTTTATAGCATTAAACAGTTTTGAAGTTTGTTGTTAAAAAATATAAGTTTTTCACTTAATTGCACACCTTTTGCAGTTTTTAACATTTTATGCTATAAACACATTCAAGCTCTCAAAAATAGAAAGCATGTGTGCATATGAAACTAATTATTTTAGCGGCAACACGGCCACCGACTACACGACTACCGTTGTAGCCCGTAGCCAACTTAGGCTAATTTCTATTTTTCTTGGCAACACCAAACAGTTTAGTGCTGTCAATACAATATGATGGATAAAATAAGCGTTTTAAAAAGCAATACATGAAATATATACATTAAAAATGCAAAAAAAGGTATGTGGTACCACGGAAATGTTAATGTATCAAATCAGATGTTTGTTTTATAGCTGTAGTCGTTATAATAATTACGTAGAGCTGGCTACTTGGCTACTTTTGTAGCCGACGTCTTTTGTAGTCGAGTAGTCGGTGGTCGGTAGTCTTGAAAGTGTTTATAGCATAATTTCATAATTTATATTTTATAATTTAATTTTAGTGCTGTCAATAAAATAAGATACATAAAATAGGCGTTTTAAAATCCAATACATGAAATATATACATTAAAAACGCGAAAAAATGTATATGGCACCACTGAAAAAAAAAATCAATGTGTCAAATCAGAAGTTTATTTTGTAGCTGTAGTCGTTACAATAATTAAGTAGCTGGATGTCTGGCTACTTTTGTAGCCAGCACCTTTGGTAGTCGTGTGGTCGATGGTCGGTAGCCTTGAATGTTTATAGCGCTGGTCTTTTACTTTAAATTTTAAATAAAATAAATAATAAATAAATTTTTAATAAAATAAGTACGCATGAGTGATATTTTATTAGCGAATCAAAAATATCACTCATACGTAGGTTCTTACGTAGTAATGTGGTCCCACTGTTCTTTTACTAAAAAAAATTTTGTTTTTAAAACGATCAAGCAGATTAAAAACAGTTTTAGTTTTACTTAAAGGTAATTTTATTGCGGATTTTCGGTTTTCTAGTTTATTCAATAAACTCAACCGTTTTTGCGTTACGCGAATATATCTTGTGCAACTTCCTCCTTTTCCGAAACAACCGTGTCTCGAAAACAAGAGCTAAACTAAAAACGCGTTTAGCACCACTGCACTTAGCGTACTCGAACTCAGTTTAGTCGCCAATTGCCCCGCTTGTCGGCAAAAAAAAAAACAATTCGAGCACAGTTGCGATATAACTTCAGTAATTCGTTCTATAAGACAGACACCATATTCGATTTTAAAATAACTTTCTATTTAATTTAAATTTATAATTTTAAAGAACAAAGATAATATTTAATAACTTTGTGAGCTGTCGTTGTTATCAACAACTTGTTGAATTTGCCGGTAAGGATAGAAGTAATTATAATATGATCGCTTGCGAAGTTGGTGGAAAATAATCAACGCCTGTGGTTGATGGTAGTAGTGTTGATACATATCTTATCATTTATATACATATTATGTATGTATATCACATTTAATTTGTTGTTATGCTTAAATAAAAACTATGAAATAAATTATCGGGTAACATACTGTGACCGAAATCGAGTGAAATTAACATCGAATGAAACTTCAAATTGCTATAAATTTAAAATCGGACAAAATTTTGAGATTTTTACTTATTAATTCACTTAATTAATTACCTTTCAAATAACTTCTTTGATTATCAAAAGTTAAAAATAATTGCAGCATTTAAGTTTTTTTGTGTCTTTGAAAATTTAATCAATTTCAATTTTACTCGTTTTCGGCTTACGGTATATATCCGTGTATGTATATCCTTTTTTATTACTTTTTTAAAATGTACAGTTTTTCACTTGAAAATCCGTTTTCTTCTACAAAATTTTCAGTTATTCTAGAATAAATTATGGCAACTCTAGTAACCCATGAATCAAATAAGAGATTACGCCTTCACGAGTTCCTTTAGTTTTTCTATCTCTTCGAATGAAAGCGTGCGTGACGTAAGCATAGACAAAAGTAATATAAAATTTATAAATAACATCATTCCTTGTATTTTCCTGCTTATTTTTATTGATGTTTTTTTTATATTTTTTTAAATTTTTTCTATTCTGTTTTTAATTTTTTTAACTTTTAGTATAAAAAAGGTCTATGCTTACGTCACACATTTTATTGAGTGTAACAAAAACTAGCGAAACTCTGGAAAGCGTAGCCTTCCAGCAGTACAAAAGTTATTACAAATCATACATATCCGATTGTATACTACTATGTCTATAGAGAAAATTGAAATAATATTTTTAAGCACATACAACTAACATCCGATTTGGACGAGTCTCATTCCTAATACATTGTAAAATTAATTTCGTAATGCATTGTTATTGTAGTTTTGATTATGGAATTTGTTTGTTTCTTGCTGCTATTTTTCCGAATTGTTCTTTTTAATTATTCCGAATTAAAATGGAAAGGAAAGTGAAATTGAACTAACCGTGTGTGTGATGTATGGAGCAGTCTATATGGAAGCGATTATGGCCTATAAACTGCATTTTATTTAATGAATTTACGACAAATAAATAAAATAAAAAAATATATACTTGACAATTAGATCCCTTCCAACTTTTACTTACCATGTCTGTGGTATTTGACCCAACTAACCTTATCTGACGACCCCATCGCTGTGTAAATCTAAATAGGAATTATGTATAGGCATTGTATGTGATCTCGGATCGAAGATGTATGTGGCAAAAATTTTGCTGGGCTGTGTTATTTGATTCATGAGTGTATCCTACACCTGTTAACTACTAAAATAGTATTTTATTTGTTTGTGCATGTTTAATAAAGACATGAAAATGAGAGAGAGCAAACAACTATGGTTTTAACATTACACCACTATTTATATATGTATGTATGTATATATGTGTAAGTATTTGTTTAAAACAATGGTGAAGTGAATTTTTACTGTGTGCGTTGAAGAGAAAAATAAAAAAGGTAAACAACAACACAAACAAGCAATTTTTAAAAGCAAAGCAACATATACATGTACGTCTGTTCACGTTGACATCTATTGCATAACTAAATAATATTTGTTACTTTACTTATTATCATATTATCTGCTCATTTTCGTTCGGTTGTATACATATGTATACGTTGTAGATAATTCTCAGCCAGATAAGGCTCATCTGTTCAACTATGAACTGTTCAAAAAGAACTGTTTCTTGTTTTTAATTGGCGTTGCTTAATTAAACTTAATTTGCTCTATATGTTGTATAAATTCTGATGGTAAAAAGTGTGGTGAAAAGAAGGTAAGAAAAAAAAGAATCCTTAACCAGCCAATGTCAAATACTTACTTTAATAATTACAATACATACACAAACAAAATCCCAGCTAGCAATTGGAAGATCGTTTTTCAACAAATCACCTTGCTGAGTCTTCTACGAGTACTTATGGTGATCAAAAACTGAATAATCATTTACACGATTAATAAAGAACTCGAAAATATTTCGCGCTTATGGTTAAAAAGAGTTTGATTTCAAATACAATAACAAATTGTATAGCAATCACATATTAATCATACAGAAGTTTAAAATGTGAATATTAAATACTACTAGAAAATGTGTCGAAAAGGACTCTAAACTAACAACGAAAAAAACTCATAAATGATTCATCAAGAAGAGTCGTGGCTAGGGAGAATTTTCTCCCGACAAAAGCATCTTTTTTGATCAGGAAATGAAAACATATTCCAGCTTTTTAATCGCGCAGAGGAGTCAAAATTGACTCAAAGTTGATTAAAAATCTCGCTCGTACATGTAAACATATGTATGTATGTACATACATATTCCTACCTTAACATGTAAAGTATTCTCCCTATCTATCAAATTATACCCCACTAGAAAATGCAGCGTAATATCGCTAAATTCTGTTGAGGAATTTTATTGAAAACAATACAATCGAAGTTTTAAGGATCACTTCGAATGGTTTTTCTTTTAAGAGGATGTTTGTTTAACGAAGTAATATAAGAATTAAATTTAAGTACTAAACGTTGTTAAAACCTATTAATCGGGCAAAAGTGTATGTTGTTCCAAATTAAAATTTTTGGTGAAGATAACTTTTTGTTTCGCTCGTTGGTCTTATGTAGAAAGGCCTTAACCCGCAGTTTTTTCGATATTGAGTTTTAGTGATTGCTCGTCACATCTTCTCCTGTAAATTAATTCGAAATTCTTCGAGTTAGGGCCTTGCTACATGAAATTAACGAAATGAGCTCGAAAACGAGTGAAAATTTGAAGAAATACGCTATTTCGTCCGTGCGAAAATAAGAAGTTGTTTGCTTAATTTAGTTCCAAAAAATTTTAATACCAAAGATGTACATTGAGCAAGTTCGTTACTCAAGCAGTCAAAAGATAGCTAATGCACATCGATATTTGAATGCTTTACGAATTAAAGCAAAGAAATTTGATTGGTCGAATTACCATTAATTGTGAAACGTTCCGGGAATGCAATAAAAACGAATTATAAATCTTTAAAGATTTGAAAAATATAGAAATTTGAAGTTTCATTCGATTTCAATATCAAAAGATTTCGGTTTACAGAAAATCAAACGTCGGTGATCTAAAAACGACTTTAGATTGCGACAACCTGACGAAACGGTATAATAATCTGTAGTGTTTAAACTAAGCAATCAAAAAGGACCAGCAATGTTTGGCTACACACGTCTTTTATAACAAGTCATCAACAATTGACTGACTACACTATGCTGGGAAGTCCTAATGCATCATTTGTTTCCGTATCTGCCAAACTCTCTTGATGGGCCAAAAGTGAAGTAATTCAGAGATTAAATAATGAAGTTACTCAAGAAATGGTAAAAGGTCATAAATAATCGTCCATGTTCTGTATTTAGAGTGGAATCAATCCGTGCAGAATTATAAAATTACTCGTAATCAAAAGTTCGGAAATTTTCTGTTCTTCATATTTATAAACAAATTTAATTTTCATAATTTATAGCAATTTTTGTAGAGTTCGATCACTTCCTGTATTAATAACAACCGAATGGATTTACTGGATAATTGCTATAATAATGTCATTTAGTTCTGGTTATTTAAGGTAAGGATCTAATCAATTAATAATTAAAATTAATGTCAAAATAATAGTTGCAGTTCCCTGGCTATGATATATGCACCGCAAACGGTGTTGCCAAAATACCAAATTACGGCAGGAATGTTTGCTGCAGCAATGCTAATAACTGGAATTTTTTCTGGAATTACGTTCTCGTTGATCGATGTTTTAACAGTTTAGGGAAGTTTTATTAAAAAAAAATCTGATTCGATTTGATTCCACTAACATTTTCCTACACGAAATAAAACGAACAACATTATTCGGAAGTGAAATACAGAACAGCTAAGAAACACGGAATACTCTGATTCCGAATAAAAATCTTTCAGATTCGGAATACAGAACAGCACTGAATAATGGCAATTCCGTATGAGAGCGCTTCCAAAATAAGCCGACTTAACAAAGCGAACAAATTTGAAAAAAGTTTTCCCTTTAACTTGATCCATTTTATAGTAGCAACTTTCCAGCTTCTTATAATAACCATTAACCGCTAACTTTACCTCTTCATTGTTGGGAAAACATTTGTAATTAAACCACTATTTCACCACAAACTGTTATTTGTTATTTGTTGTGCATACATACATTCACAATTTTATGCTTTTCTGTCAAGCATAGGAATCTGCAAGATTCATACAAGTTACACTAATAATTGCGATAAAAAGTTGGGTTCACCGACTGTTTTGAATGTACAAAGATACATACATACAAAGAAAAAAATTGTATACAAGCAAACATAAGATGTTGATAGAGACAGAAATTACAGCTTTAACCTCTCTTCTCTTCCCGCAGTGTGGTGAATTGGGCATGTAAAATTTTTAAATATGGTGGTAAAACAATTACCACCAATTGTTTGTATTGCGGTGTAATTGTTTGCTTTACTTGAGAGTGGTTAAATTGTAATAGTGGTAAATTGTTATTTGATTGAAGATGGTGAATAACATATAGAACACTTAGTGCTTTGAAAGGTTGACCAGATAACATTAATAGTTTTTCCCTACATATAACATCCACACGTCATTAGTAAAGCAATCGAATAAGCTCATGCTTTTCTGAACACAACCATGCAAGAATTGACAGACATCCGTTTTTAAATGTATTGCGAAAATTTTAACTGTACAAAGAAATTTTAAAGATCTCAGTTTAACATTAATGTCTATCTAGATTCTACTCTGTGGGAGTTTGCTCCTTCGTTGACACCTATAAAACGCGTCGATACGAGCTGATAAGACGAATACCGTAGTGGCGTGCACGACACAATGGTTCAAGTCCACAAAATGGTATTAGATTATCTTAGGCTGAAGGGTATCCAAATGTACTTAAATTGCTAGACCTAGACATTCACAGAGAAAGTGTAACATTGTCTCCCTCTCAGTAGTGCTTTCGCAGTGGCTCAGGCAAATTTGTTTTCTCCGCCTGATTATCGATTGCAAATGACCCGTGTATACCGCTTGAGTTCGAAATGAGAGTGATCGGATGTTTTAGTGTTTGCCACTGTCAAACCGAGAACACAATGTCGTCGAGATAATACAGGAGGAGATGGAACTTCACCTGTTCTGCGTCCTCCCATGGAAGAAACCGCAGATATTCCTTTTGACGCCAGTCATACGACAGTAGATGTCAGAGTAGGTCCTTCTACCAAGTTCATCAGCCTTCTCATTCCCAATATTGTTCCTGAGTCCAAGCACCCAAATCAAGAAAATGGTACATGTATTACCGAGAAGCTTTATCTCCGCTTTACACTGGAGATCTTAATTTGAGTTGCTACTAGGCCATATCAGAGAAAAGTCTGATCCTACCCATTATGACATGGATTATGAGTGTTTGGTTCTCTCAAAACGGTGTCTCATGTTTCTACTTGACGCTCTAAACGAGCGGACATGTAAACCAACCAATCTAAACCTAGATACAGACCGCCTCGATTCCTCAGCATTTGACACGCCCGCAGAATCGTAATAAAATGATAGGGTAATTAAAGAAAGTAACGTAGGCGATATTTTGATTATGATGTGGGATAATGGTGAATTTTTCCTGGATATGTACGCGGGGAATTATTTGGTTATAGAGGATTTGTTTTTCCCTCACAGGGGAGTACATAAGGCAGTTTGATTACACTGAGAATCAAATAGACCGCATTACGATAAACAGCAAATGGTGTGGGTTCGTAGGAGAGGAGACATGACGAGGTATCATCTGCTGGTCGCAAAGATGCGGATAAAGCTGACAGCCATGCGGAAATCTGTAACGAATGATGAAATTCGACGCTTTGACGTGAGCAAATTAAAAGATTCTAATGTTTTTGGTTTATACTCCGACGCCTTGAAAACTGTCTTATTTTCTTGCCTTTAGGGTCTCATTCAGTGGGATAGGATAAAATCTATTTTCATTAATCCCGTCATTGATATTCTCGGTGACAGGAAACACATGAGGAGGGAGTAGATTTCCGATGGGACATGGCAGGCGATTGAATTGTGGGTGAGCACGAAGGGGGAATTGAATCGGGCAAGAACGAGCGGTACCAAACGAAATCTATAGGCAAGCCACAGCGAACTTGACAGGCAGGTTGAGTAGTGCTTGGCGGGAAAAACGGCGACGGATTGACTCTATAAGTAGATTTGCTCAGAACGCTGCCAAGAGCTATCGTACTGGCGATTTGTACCGATCACTTAGGAAGACCACAACTGGCCATACCACATTGCAAAGACCTCTTAGAGAGGCAAATGGCGAACTTACAACGAAAATGGAGCACTAAGTTGACGTTTGGACTACTCACAATTTTCTGGCAGTAAATAGTCAACCTGTACGGCGTATATGCATGCGAGTCGCATGAGGAGGATTATTATGTTGAGAAATAAAGAAAAATTTTCTCAAATTTGATTTTTTTTTTCTTTTTTTTTTTTTTTTCGTAGGTCGGCTAGTTTTGGGACCAAACTCATATACAATCCAACTGATTTGATTTCCTGGAAAAATGTATTATTAAAAAAAATTTTTTTTTTTCAAAATTTATTATACAAAACATCCCTATCCTCATCTATCATATATCTAAACAATAGATGCTACGTTAAACTGTAGTCCTTAATTCTCTATGCTAACTTTACAATAAAAAAGGTTATTTAACACACTGGAGGATCGTTATTAAAAAAATTTCACAACTAAATCATTTTCAAATCTCGAAATATAAAAAAAATTAAATAAAATAAAAAGAAAACAAAAAATCAAAATCTCTTATTATCAGATGATAAATTACAGGTTTAATGTGTGCGCAATGGAGAGGAACAGAAAAAATAACATCGAAAAGATATGCCACCACAATTGGGAATTTATAGGGCAGCATTGGTTATTGCGGGAAGAATTATTAAAGATTAAGGTACTTTTTTATGAAACGCGTTTGGTGGATAGTACCCTTATTTAAAACTTTCTTCTTATTAATTTAAGTACAAAAGTATTCTTTTATGATTTATTGCCACTTCTAGAGAAGGTTCATAATCACCGTATTACTTCTTGACTCTTGAAACTTGATCAAATTATTATCAGTTCTTCTTCGATTGAGCAATCAAGAGGGTTTTGCAGACATCATAATAAATGGTAGTAAGACGACGCAAAGTCTGGACTATATGGTGAATGCTTGATGGAACTTTCCTGCCAAGTTCAGTAAATTAAAGGTGTGTCAACAAAAATGTGACGCATAACATCTTTTCTGTTGGCCAGTTCTGGTCGTAATGTTAAAAATTTTCGAATTATGAAATTAATGGTAGTAATTAGGAAATAAATGGAAATCAATCAAAACTTCTTAGCCAAGTTGCCGACACCGACCTTGCAAAAGTCGAATGGAGAATATACAAGAGATGTTCACGGAAAGAGAAATTTATTAGATGAAGACTTGAAGCTGGTTTTTAACCCGAACATTTCAGACGATGTTATAGAATTACTTTGCTTTTATACCACTCAGCCTCACCATTGAGATTTAAGATGCCTGACATAAAAATAACTATCAGCGATTAAAACACTTAAGAGAAAAAGAAATTACTACTTCGCTTTTTTATCGACCTTACTCAGGAGTTCGACATGAAGGCTTGATATATAAACTATGACAAAATTTACCACCAAATGTGTGTAGCCTATTACAGAGATGCCTAACTGAACAAATGTTTTAGGTTAAGAGGCTGGTGTACGCCAAGGTAGCATCTTGACACCAATATATACCTTCGATATGTTAACATGAAATAGTACCCAAACCTCAACATTTACTGATTATACAGCTACCCAAGTATCTTTAAGAACCTGTAGGAAGTATGTTGGGTTTGACAAGACCATGTAATGCAGCCAGGCGTTATAGCAATGAAGGATAAATGTTAACTAACATAAATGTACTGTGCATCTAAATCCTTCCTGGATAGAATGTTTTCCGTATGCATCTCACCAGAGTAGGTAATCGGACCCGGCTCTGTTAAGGTATACGCGGACGGGTCGGTGACGGTGTTCATTGTTGCATAAGGGGTAAGAGTATCCTTTAAACTACCGGCCTCCACTACAGTGTCTTACAGGCGGTGTCTACTCGACATCGCGACTGGTATGTGAATGCCGGGCAACTCTAAGCGAGATGGTGAGGCATTCCGAACTGGATATTATCTGGTTAAGGGGTCACTCTGATACCAGGGTGAATTGTGCGGCGAACTAGTGACGGAGGCTCTCTTCTCGACAACAAGGAGATTGACCATCTATTTGGGATGCCACTTTCCTCTTGCAGACTTCTGGTTCTGCGATACATGTTGGTCAGGGCACAAATACTGTGAGAATCGGAATGTTGTAGGAATTATCTGATGTTTTTTGTCAAAGGTTCATAAGTATGATTTGGCAAAACCGCTTTTTGACGACCGATTTAATAGCTGATAGCTGCTTATTGTTTAGTTTAGTGTGACATTTCATTATGGATAGACTTACACCAGAACAACGCTTGCAAGTTGTTGAATGTTTTTTTTTTATCAAAATTATGGTTCTGTTCGTTAAACTTCCAAATTTTGTTCCCCAATGAAGCCCATTATTGGTTGAATATGTGCATAAATAAGCAGAATTCTCGCATTTTGAGTGAGGATAATGCACAAGCATTTGCCGAAATACCATTACATCCACAGAGAATTATTGTTCGCTGTGCTTTATGGGCTAGCGGAGCCATTGATTTATATCTCTTCATAAACAATGATGGTCAGAATGTTACTGTCAATGGTGAACGGTATAGAGATATGATTAAAACTTTTTTCGTAGCTCTATTAGCTGGCATTAATCTTACTGACATTTGGTTGCAACAGGACTGAGCCACATGCCACACAACGCGTGCTACAATTGATTTACTCAAAGAAAGTTTTGATGAAAGACTAATTTTGCGTAATTAACTGTAAACCAAGAACGTGTGATTTAACCCCATTGTGGATTGTTATCTTCGGGGTTATGTAAAGTCACTTGCCTACATCGATAAACCAGAGAGAATTGAACAACTGGAAGTCAACATTCGAAGAGTTATTGGTGAAAATTTTTGTTGTGCCTTGTACGCGCCAGCCGTGGCGGCTACCTGACCTAAATCGCATTTAAACATTAATTTTATAAAATTTTCTATCAAATAAAGCCCATTTCATTGGTATTCAAAATATATTTCTTTGTTTTATTATAATCAAAAATTGTATAAAAAACACCCGGGATTATTATTCTCTTAAAAACATTATTTACAAATAAAAATAACAACACACGAGTCTTCAAAAAGTACCAAAATTTTTCTTACCGCACTTCATTAACTTCTGAATTCCAACACTAATTTTCACGCAATTGTTTTAAAAAGATCCCTCACTCTACATGAAAGAAAAAGAAGCCTCAACAAGTAAAAACTAAGACGACAGATATTCTGGTATAGTTGTGATGTGAGAAATGGAAAATAAGAAAAACATTCATAAAAAAAATTCGGTAAACAAAGATGACTCATTCAACGGACAATAATGTACACATGCGTGCAAGTGCGCCTTAAGAACCCAACGCTCAACAACACTTGTACGTGTGTGTTTGTACAGCAACAGGCATGACTTTTAATGGTGTTGGTGTTTATTTTTTCTTGTAGACCATTTCTAATATTAATACCTTAAGAGCACAAGACTGCCATCGTTCGATCGATTTCAACTACGAACGAATAGGTATGACCGTGTACAACACACTGTGGCTATGCCTTGCTGCAGCTAAGCAAGCAAGATTTTTTAAAATTCTTTTAACGTTCGCACTTCGTTAGCAGACTGTATAGTAGATACTTTGTACAGTCAGAGAAGTTAAGGGTTTAAAAAGTATTTTAATAATTTTTTGCTTCACAGATATGTATTAATTTTCTAAAAAATTTAGTAGAATATCATCCCATATTAGTATAGTTTTAATAAGCAACCCATTTACCAGCATCGTTAACATCTAGTTAAAGCAGTCAGTTTTAAAGTTAACAAGAAAAAATCAATTTTTCGAAATAATTAGACCTACTAATGTGGTTTTACAATGCTAAGTAAGGATCATCATCACCACCACTTAGCAAGGTTCTTCACCACTACACACAATCATATGGAGGCGAGCTACAGTAGATTAATCATCTATGTACTCGTACATAGCTTGAAAATCAACTGATTACTGAAACTGAAGCAAAGCAATATGTTCCCTATAGGAGTGTCGGAGAAAAAAAATATGGTTTTAGACCTGAAAAATTTACAGATCTTCAAATATTTATACTAAATCAGATGCCGGAGAAGATCCAAGAAACCCGAATTGACACCAACAACCTGTTCGTCGAGTACAAACCCGCTTTTGACAGTACGATGCAAGGAAAGGTCTTAAAGGCCATGTGCGAGGTTTGTAGACCTACAAAATTGATACGACTACGTAGAATGACATTAACTGACGCCGGTAAATACCTTTTCGAAACCTTAAATTTCAAATGAGATTACGGACAAGACGATATCTAGTGATCCATTCAGCATTTTATTAGAAAAGTTCTGCATTTTGAACTGACACAATTTATAGAAAAAAATTGTCAGCTCGAGAAGAACTGCAACGCTCTTTAAGTCGATAGTAATTGGAAAAAAAAAGAAATTAAAAGACTGGGTCAAGTTAGGTAAGATTAGATCGGCAGGCGGATCCTACTACATTATATCAAGTCAAAACGGGTTAAATTTAAGCCACATTGGTCCTTTTGTAAGTTACTGTGTCACGGAAAGAACACAAAACTTCTATTCAGCGAGAAAAAGGTGTCCCGTTATCGTTCTTAATCCAAAGTGTCCCCTCAAAATTTATACTAGGCCCTACTTAGTTTGAGCAGTTTATCCCTTCTGTTTTCATCAGCTTCTCACTGTATCATTCAGTCAAAGAACGCAAATAGCTTTTTGGCCCATGGCCTTCATTTCGCCTTCAGCGGCTTCTTACAGTTCACACCAGATAGACTTCTGCCCCCTGTTAGTTAGTTGTTAGCCCGGCATTATATAATGCGTACCCCGGCTCTAGCCGAATAATCGATTAATGCCTCTTACAGTCTAAAACTATCCTCGGTTTGACTGAATTGGTCATTATAGCGATAACAACCTCAAGGTATTAAGTGATTTTTTTTTCAAATTCGGCTGAGCTAAGGAAGCAATTTAAAAACAAAGCCATCTTTGCCGATTAAAAATCACAAAAAATCTAGAAAACATTTATACAGATGACGCTGTTCATCGGCTGTTTGAGAGATGCATATTATGTAAGAGATGTAGACCTATTTGCGTCAACGGAAAGTATTGCTAGGCTGTAGTTAAAAGAAAAAAAATATAACGGTTGTAGCGTGTAATGCGCATGGATGAAAATGTTCTAGTAAAGAAACCTTTCCAATTTGATCCACACCGTTGATCTATTGTGCCTTCACTCGTCATTCACGGACTCAATACGTCAAAGAACTGGATCAGTTGTTTCAATGAGAGTTTTAACAAGTCCTAGTACGTCTATATTTCCTGTGCCTCAGGCCCACAGTTAATGATCAAGTACTCCATTGATTCCTCTTTCTCACAGTAGTATTTGCAGGTGCTAGTGTTGGATATGATCGAGACAACTAGACACTAGACAATCCAATGTTCCCTCACAATTGATGATGATCATTTTCTCATCATCCCTTTCAGAAGACTCCTGTTAAATGCATAACTACTAAGGGCCTTTAGGACCGATTGACTTTCCGAGAGTATTTTGATATTTACTTCCGTGTGTCCACTTTCGGATAAGTGTCTTACAGTTTAAAATATTGCGTAAAGTTCCGCCTATAAAATTATGGTGTATTTGCTCAAAGTTATCGATCTCAGTGCACTGGGCTCGGCTATTTCTGCTTCCACTCCTCAGAGCGTTTTGGATTCATCCGTGTTACTCACTTTTGTGAGTCATCTTGTAACACCTTGAAATTGTGAATGAATAGTAATTGTCTTGCGGTCTAAGTGTCAACCCCCATAAAACGGAGTTAATGCTCTTTACCAGACGATACAAGCTCACCTGGGGGGAGAACTTAATGAATAGGTTGAAAAAGAGGGCCGTAGGCAGGATATGGGAACTAAAACCTGTCATCAGCTACTGGCCGTGGTAGAACCAACTCTACTTTACGATGCTTAGACATGGTGGACGATGTGTAAGTATCATTGTCACTGTAAGGCGATAAACAGGTTGCGCAGACAAGCTGCCGTCCTTATCACCTTCAACACTTCGCTCCGCTCAAAACAAATCGTTATTTGCTATACTTAACTGGCTCCCCGCCGATCTTCTTCTGAAGCAGATGGCTAAGCTGGTCGCGGTAAGGCTAAGTGCAGTTAACTGCTGGACTAATCTTGATTTTAGGCACGCTGCGATTATTAGGGATCACAGACATCTTCGGATCGATTACATGGTCCCTAATAACTTTCTCGATAGGAGATTTAATTTTGATATACCCATGAGGGAATTCTGGTCTGACAGACGGGAGTTTCCTCAAAGTGCCCTTGAGGTCTATACCGATGGCTCTAAAATGCAGGGCAGAGTGGGTTGTGATATATTAAGAAGTTAAGTTAAGAACTCTGACACTGCCTGAGCATTGCAGTGTATTTCAGGCGGAGGTCATGGCTATACTGAGGGCCTTGCAATGCTTGTTGGATGGCTGAATTTTCTCTGAAAGTCTTCTGATCTTTTCAGACAATCGGGCTGCGCTTAGATCTCCCGCGGACGTCATCTCGACTAGCCCATGACTGCCGCAGGTTTCTTATGGAAATCTCGACTCATTCGTATGAAACTCTTATATGTGTTCTGGGACACAGAGATATCATTGGGAGTTGCGTTGCTGACGAATTGGCCAGGGTGGCTGCTAAGCTCGATACTTTCGATCGAGGGCCTATTATTGGTGTCACGATTGCCTAGGTTAAGCTGAATATCCTCCGGTCAGTGTATGTCGACGCTCAATATCATTGGTGACATGAGGGCACTTGCGGTATCGCCAGGCTCTGCTGAACCATCCTCGATGAAAGGACTAAATGTCTTCTCTCCCTAAGTAGTGTGGCCAACTATCGTACATTTGCAGTCCTAACGGGCATTCCCTTGAATGATTTTTGCAGGAGTTGTAGTTCCGAAGAGGAGGAGAAGACTGTCTTTCACTTTATGTGTCAGTGTCCAGTCCTTGCTGCCAGACGGCGAAAGATTTTGGACTCCCATCTCATGCCATCTTTGACTGAACTCTCCAGAATAAAAGTCATCGCAATTGCGAGTTTTTTTTTTGGAGTCTAAATGGTTTCCTATTGAGACACAATGGCTCAAGTGGGACTAGGGGGGTCCGCCACCTTCCTTAACCTAACCCAACCTTCGTCGACCAAGAGTTTTTTGTAGCCTTGATTCAAGTAAGTTTCTTGTCCGAGGTCTTACCCTAATAATTGACCTACTCTCTAAGAGAAATTTTAATTCCGTTTATCCTCAGAATGGAAATCTCTGTCACCCTCTTCCTGGTAATTGGTACAATGGTAGTCTTCGCTGGGTTGATTAAAGAAATCGGTGCAGTTAGTTGGAGGCATTCTTTCTTTTCATTTTCTACATTTTCTGCTGGAATATATTTTTAAGCAAACAGCTGTAGTAGAATAAATTTACTTCAAAACAGCAGACCACAAAATTTCTCTAGGTGTACGAATAATTTTTCTTAATTTTACTTTGTATTTTTTATGCTTCTATTCCATCTCACAGGTATGAGTCAACAAGTTGATAATCAATAAAATAATGAATACGAATAAGACGAACGTGTGTACGACTATTAACGTGTTTAAGACCAAATAAAAAAAAGGTTTTTTTCTGTACATTTTATGTTCGACCGCCGTTTTATTTTTAACAACAGGTAGACCCCATATTTCTTGTACAACATCGTCTGTCTGTCTGTCTGCTCCGCTTCCCTAAATAGGGTTGTTTTTTATTTGAATTTTAAATGTAAAACTATTAATAAACAAATGTGAATACAAAACTAAATCGTAAACTAAGAAATTATGCAAATTAAGGGTCTTTTCTATTCTATAACTGTTTTAAAGAGATTTTTCTAAAGCTAATTAATAAAATTTAGATAAAAATCAAACAATTCGTTTAGTTATTATAAAATATACTTACACATACAATATAAGCCGGGCTTTATTTTTTAAAGCTATGAGATTTAATAGATCCTTCCTCAGCTCATCTAAATCATACATCTGTGTCGTTTAAAATTAGGCAATTGCTTAATAAATGCTATAAATCTGTAACTTCTCTTCTGACTTCTGGATCCGTAAACTTCACCAACACAATACTCTCAAAATCCTGTAACAAGTATCATAAAGCTAAGAACAAGAAAATAGCCATACTGGCCATTTTTTCTTACCTTACTCTATATCCAGATAGAAAGCCATGGCCTTGAGCAACAACTATTCTACCAATTTTTCTAAGGAGGTTAAGTATCTAGGCTTAATGGGAACTTGCAGACTGGTGACAAGGCGATAAGGACCCCCTGGGCAAGTCGTTCCTCCTACGGTAAGACAAGGGGTTTTTCGCCAATAACGATACTTTGGATATATACCGCTATTATACAGCCCATCATCACTTACGCAGCGACAACTTGGTGGAAGAAGGCTGAGGAAGCTACCACCACGAAAAAAAATTAGGCAGGATACGGAAAGTAGCCTGCCTCGATGTAACAATGAGAACGTATCTATATGTGGTCTTGGACGCCTTGATTAGCTTCACTTCTATGTGGTGATGGTGGCGGCATGTTCGGCGGCAAGGTTTTTCGCTAAAGGAAATTCGTCGAGAAGTCTGTCCATTCTACGCAGGGTAGTCGGAGAATCATCTTCGGCCCTTGATATTATGCCTTTAGATCTGTGCTTTGGCAGGAGATTCAGAGTTGAATTCCCGCACCAGGATTGTTGGTCTAGTGGGGCCTTAGTTTAAAGTGAGTTTGATCTAAACTGTTATACCAATAGCTCCAAAATCAATGACTGTTTCGATGCTGGTGTTTATGGGCCCAACCGAGACTTGTCGATCCCACTGAAAAGATCAGGTTGAGATCATGGCCATTGTTATATGTGCGGAGATCAACCTAGACATCTACACTGGTCAAATATTACTACGATACCTTGCACAGGCTTTCGCTTGGAAATAAGGTCCAGTTGCTTTGGGTACCTGGACACTTTGGGATAGATGGTAATGAAATAGCGGATACATTGGCTAGAAAAGGGCGTCGCTTTGAGGCTCTTAAATACGGCAGACCGTATATAAAATTACTAACAAAGTTTCTTACGGGCAACTGTTGACTAAGAGAACTGTTGGCGACCACAGATGTGAATGTATGTAGACTGTGTTCACAGGCCTCAGAGACAGCGTAACATTATAAAGAGGAAATCCTGTTCTAACTGTTTTAAGCTTACTCTCATCTGAGAAGAGCACCTGATCCCGGAAGCCATAAGGATTGTTTTCAAATTGTCAATAAAATATTTATTTTGTATTTATCAGCTTGTTTCTATACTTATGTCCATGACTGTATATATTCACACGTTACACTGCTACAACAGTTGCAACAGCGAGCGCTATAGGTAGATGATTATCATCTACTTTTAGTCTAAACTGAATGATATGGATTAACAGGACTTCGCTAAGCTATACAGCTTATGTCACATTGAATATCCTGCACGAGCGATGAACTAATTATCAAGATCGTGGGATTTGACACCTTTAAACATTTACTTGTGGGGTTTTCTTAAGTCACAAACCACAACGGCCCTCAAGACGATTATAACCTTTGTCATCGGATAAATTTAGCCTGATTTATGCTCCAAACTCATGGAAAATTTGACATTTTGAATGCGTTTCGTCTAGCAAAATAGCGGCATACATGTGTACTATATTATATGCAATGCATAATTGCATCGATGGGCCTTAAAAACTAATACAAATTTCAAGGATTACACAATTTTTTTTTAACTTAAGGCCAAGGGGGTCATGGTACTAGTAAAATAGGTTGTGAGAAGGAGGATAGAGGGAGTAGTGTTTATGGACGTTTCATTTGAACCGATCCATATCGTAAGTATCCCGAGATCGTTCCACAAACGAACGGTGCGGCTAAAGTATGAATTCTCTCTATAATGCGTTCTGCGATTCATCGGACAATCAACTACAAAGGGATGTGCTCTACGGGAAAAACGATTACTGCTTGTAAATATATGATTATGCGGAATCAATTCCTTTATTTAGAACACATTCCATTGTAGTACCGATAGAACAATGAAACACACGCCACATCGCGACGATGCTCTAATGAATCGATAGAGTTGGCTACACCACCGACGTTATTAAGCACCTTCGCCCTCTCCTGTAAGCGGTCGAGAAGCCCCAAAATAGACTTTGAAGCATCGGCCCATACATGAGAGTGGTATTCTATTTTGAGTCGTATATAGGTCTTGTAAATATTGAGGTCAGATGGTGTGAAGTATTTCCTGCACCGTCTTAAAAAACTGAGGACACATGAAAAATATGAACGTTCCAGAACATCGAGAGCATCTGAATCTGCAATATCTACATTACCCATAGTTACAGACGAGACCACACCAACACGTCTATTTGTCAGTAAACAATATTAGGTCTTGCGTGCATTAAAATCAACACGATTCGCACGACCCCACTCGAAGACTATCGCCATGTCAGACGTGAGTGTGTCATTCATATTTCGCCTTTTCGCCCCAATCTCCAAAAGGTTCGGCCTACGATCAAAAGAATATGAATGACAAATGTTGCTGTCGTCTGCGAAAGAATATATAGGATTGGAAGTGCGAAGAAAAAAGTCATTAAGAAATATTAGGAATAGAGTTGGAGAAAGAACAAAGCCTTGCGATACCCTGAATTTATCCTGAACTCGTCGCATGAGAATCAATCTATAACCACTCTTATAGACTTTGTCAGCTTAACTTAGAGAATGTGCAATCACCAAGAGAAGCGATGGATGGATTGTAATCAAAAAAGAGGAGATAGAAGATTAGTGAAAATAGTAGGAAGAAAGAACGAGACAGGGTGAGAACAGCCAACAATATGCAGACCGCGAGTCCGAGTCAATACCCATACCATCATCATTTCAGGCCCTTAGCAAATTGGACTATATTGATATGCAAGAAAGTGTGGTAACAGCTTGAATCGTATGCTCATCTGTAAGAATTCGGTTGTCTCCATTTCCATCCATATAGTGTACAAAAATCGTTGTCTTTCGATTAGAAACAGCCGGTCTTCTCGTTTTATTAAAATTATATTATCAAAAGCGCCTAATGTAAGACCCTTAACACGTTAAAGATCGCATGCCCACCGGTGGGTCACTCCGCAACAACATTACCGGACCACGTGCTCACGGGTGGGCATACCACATGATTTACCTGGGGACCGCTTGTACAACGGTGGGCATGATTTAAATTCAATTTATGTACAGTAGTCCATAAACCGATCCATCCAAGAGATACTGCATGATTTGACATAGCCTCGTTTAAAAAAAATACAGGTCCCTATGTGAGAAATAAGATTTTTCAATGCGGTCTTCAACGTGTTAAGGAGTAACTTGAAGAGAAATTAAATTTTTTGTAACGTTCTTCGTTATCGTTTATTATTGTATATTATAAAGTACATTTTTGCTTTTTAAATTAAAATCATAAAATTAAATACACATTTACTTATAAATTAATGTTTTAGCATAATTAATAATATATTTTTTTATAATAATTTGTTTTATTTAGATTTTGCATTTTTTACTTACAACCTAAAAAAAATCATGGTTTTTACGAGTTAATTGAAATATTTGTTCATAAATTGTAATAAAACTGTACCTTTGGCACACACTCACTTAACTAACAATTCTAATACGATTCCTAACAATTACTACAATTACTATATATAAACACGAAACTAAGATGAATAAAAAATAAATAGAAAACGAAAAAATTAAATTTTTTAATAAAAACAAAATATTAAAAAAAAAATAATGGAAATGAATAATTTTAAAGGAATTCCTTGTTAGCAGTGAAAAAGAAAAGTTCTTGCGTGGAATTAAAAAGCAAAAAGAATTAAATGAGAAAATGTAAATGGGAAAATATTACCACAACAACAACATGCAATATTAAAACTACTGACAAACATAAGTTTACACAATAATGACACAAAAAAATTTTAAAATTCATTTTAAGCCTTTACTGGTATTGTGAGGTCTACGAGTAAATAGACCCCAGCATATACTTTGTTATAACTTATCACAAAGTGGACTAAAGAAGTTATGCTGTGATTGTCAATGGAACCAAAAGTTTAACAACAAATTGCACTAGTGATATACAGGGTCCGCCAAATAATTATTTTTTTTGAAAATGCTATAAAAAAAAAAAAAAACTACTGAATATTTTCTCAAATTTCTTTTTTTATTTGAAAGTGCAATCCTTCCGGTTAATAATCGAAAATAATTTCATTCAAATGGCTGCCTCGGTTGGCCATGCAGTAGCCTACACGATCGGTCCAATTTTTAAGCACATTATCGATTGTGTGCAGCTGTATTTCACCAATGGCTTCACGAATATTGTCCTTTAAAGCGTCAATTGTCTCTGGCTTGTTAGCGTAATACTTATCTTACTAATATCCTCCTCTTTAATTTTGTGAACTGAAATTCGTTCAACATGGCCCAATAACGATCGTCATTGACTGTAACGGCCACTTGTTGCTCATTTTCAAAGAAAAATTATGCCTCTGGACCAAAATCCGCACCAAACAGTGACTCGTCTTGGGTGTATCGGCTTTTCAATGTATGCGTGCGGGTTTTCTGTGCCCCAAATGCGACAATTTTGCTTGGTTATATACCCGCCAAGATCAAAATGAGCTTCTTTTGAACACATCGCACACATTCTGCAACATTGCCATGATTTTCAAAGTAATGTCGAAATATTTCCCAGCGTTGTTCAAGAGTACACACAACCATATTCGTTCAGCGGAAGGATAAAACTAATTATCTGTCAAATCAGACATGAGCTAAGTGTTACCATTCATGAAATAAGCACTAGTTGAAAAAAAAACGTTAGATGACGGACCCGATACCAGTAGTAGTGACCCCGACACCGCATAGAAATCTACAAAGATGCCAAAACTAGTACTGGGAACTATAATAGCCTAAGTCCAGAAAACCTCAGAGCAACGACTTCATGAGGAATGTTCTCCCATGGAATATAAGAGCGAATCTTCACAAACATGAAGCTAAGACTTAACATTATTTGAGAAGACCGTATTCCTTATATAAGGAATTTCTGAGGGATATATATCGAGATACGGTTGGAAGAGTACTAGGAGACTCTCATGGAAATATCATTCTTGTAAGTCGTGCGCATCCGTTGCAGGCAATGACAGTGATCTTCACATAGAAATCAGAGTAGTCCTCGATATTGTATTCATACTGGTCCGGTATTAATGAGATTCCTGATATTTGCCTGGCCTGTGGAACAGGTCCTCCTAATGTGCAAGTGAAGGAGAATTGGCAATACGTGTCCAAATACGTACGGTTTAACCACGTATTAAAAAGACTACACGATATTGCAGCTAAACTGACAATGAAAAAGAAAAGTTTCAGGCAGCATGAGAAGAAGCAGACCTGCTAATACCTAGAAAAAACAGAACAGTTAGAAAAGCAGGGATGAATTCGCCAGAATTGAAACTGTTGCGACGTGTCAAACTTCGAAACATTTCTATACATACATATATGTCACGGAAACTTAATTAGGATGCTAAGCGTGAACTATGAGAACGATGAACAGTAATAGAAAGGCAGAGGTTAATCGGAGGAAAGTATTATATCAAACATACTTAAGTAACTGTGATGAAGGGACTGAGTTTTAATTAGACGTGACTTAACATAACGCCGTAGTTGCAACGCAGCCAACCAATCTTATGGGCAGCAATGTATTTGGTTAGTGGTGACATGCCACAATGCCATAACAGACCAATTTGATTTTGATTGTCCGGACTATGGTTACAATTACAATGAAATAACAGAAATTGTAAAATTATTTAGAAGCTTTTAAAAGTGAAGGTGGGTTGTTTGGTAGCAAATGTTATGATTTATAGAATAAAAATATTGTTAAAGAAGGGTACATTAAGATTTTCTTTTATGGTTTAAGAAACAAAACTTAAAAACTTACAAAAACTTGTGTGTAAACAATTTCGTGTTGGTTTTGGAAACGCTTTTAATTTTAAATTGACGTTGGTGGTAATAAAAGATAGAATCCGTAGATATTGAAAACACAATTCTTTAAAATATATTTCAAAGATAAGAGAATATGGGAAGAGCGTCTATAATCTAAAAAATAAAGTAAAAACGTAAAAAAAAATTATTTAAGAAAAATAATAATGAACAATAATAATACAAAATAAACAAAAATTAAACTTTAGATCTCTTTTTCCGGCCAAAAACAATAAAGATTTGCTCTTTTCATATTAGAATCATCAAAATCAAAGTCAAAATTGAGGCTGGTTTTTCTACCTTTAAAATTCTCTTTCATTTCATGCACTACAACTAAAGTTTGTCCAATAACTGTAATTCATCTAGACGCAAAGTACTGGTAGGATACATTATAAAAAACAAAACTTTATTTTAATTCTCAACACCGGCTTTATTTCTCTTATCATCTATTTGGAAACAGCAAATAGCCACAAGTGGTTAACTTTACAATGTATATTGGATGGGTTAGCAGTTCAAAGCAAAGCCGAGGTTTTATTTGCTTCAAATCAATGTTAAATCTCTTCAAATGCTGTATCCTTTTTCTCCTTTCGAGGTAAACAATATGTTGGTCTTTTTCAGTGTTTTTTTTATCCACCAAAATCTAATGTTCTTATTGTTCTTTAGTCTTTGACACGTTGTCTTTCGTCCACTGTTACAAAAAAGGCAAAACCACGTTAAAATTGTGCCTGAAAATCGCTTAACTGTCAGCAATTGGTACTTATCACACGTATAGTTTGCAAATATTGATGCAAAATGTGAGATGACTGACCTAACTCATCGCACGGATAGTATTGTTACGAAAATGTGGATGCGTAAAAAAATACACCAACTTATGTACATTTAAAGCTGTAAGTTTTGTTATGGAATTTATTCTATTGGTTTGTGTATTTTTTGTGTATTCATTAACTCTGCATCAAACATGGCCACATAAGCACTTAAATGCACGAGAGTTATCTGCTCCGCATATGTATACCACCGAAAGAAAATGAAAGTATTCAACAGAGTAAGAAATAAACAATAATTTCATTTAGTAGTGTGATAGCTTTTGGTGAAGGGAGATATATTCCGCTTTGCATATAAAAATTGTTAAATTGTGTTGTTGTTTTGACTACCATTGTTCTACATTCTTCGTTCTTACGTTTGTCAGTTGAATTGATGACGTATACAGAAGAGTCGCTTAAGAAACGGAGATATGGGGTTTTTTTATTAAAGTCTGGCTGGTTCTCGCTGCCAGTCTTACTGTATTTGTCCTTTTTTGATTTTTTGGCATTTTTCCCACCCTTTCGACCTTGCGGTGTATGGTACACATCTTGCGATTCCTATTATCTCTCTGTTTTCACTTTATTTTTCCGTCAATAGCCTCATCTTCATTGCTATTTCCGTCATTTTCTACCTTCTTTTGTTTTTTTCAGGTATCACATTAGGACTACGACTTATTAGAACAAAGTAAGTGAGTTATTATTTCCAATCTTCTGCAGCGACCTGTAACCTTATCTAATCTTTAAATTACCATATTTTAAAAGGCTGAAATAAGGATCAAATTCTAGAGAATACGGTTGTACAGTTTCTTTTGACGCTGACAGTATATTAAACTATGAACGTCCTCCGTTAACGAAACCAACATTTTGTATAGTTCCTTGCTTTTCTCTACATTAAATCTACATAAAATGAACAAAACTAGTTGAAAATTGGTGTTTGGTTTAACAGAAGAAGCTTCAAAAAAAGAGCTTCAAAAGCGAAAAATTTTTAGTACAAAATTCGATTAAAAAAAATGTTCTACCAGCAAAGTTGTAATATCGAATGCAACTCGTAATTAGAGCGTAATATCAAAAACTCTTTAACGATTGGCAACTTTTAAGATCGTTTTTATAGTTATTTGGAAAAGAGACCGTAAAAATAACTTAAAAAAAACATAATTTATTTTAAATAAAAATATATATACATATGGTGTATAAAAAAATTAAATAAAAACTTTAAGAGTAACAATGCATTATATTACACATCTGACTGTGTTAGATAAATCACAATAAAAGCAAAAACGAAATATCAAAGCATACTTTTAGGGTTGTTTTATTTTTGAAAAAAAAACGAATCACACCTGGCCAAATGCGTCTAAATTGTTTTTTTTTTCTGTTGTTACGAGGCAAGCGGATTAACTACGATATACAATTTGATTATGATTTCTAATTACGATACTTTATGTATTATAGTTTATAACGTATTTTCTGTTTCTTTTTTTTATTTATTTGTTTTATTTTAAGGAACGTCTGGTCTTTGCTTTTTCGTTTTATTTTAATTTCTTTTGTTTTTTTTAAGAGATTTTTTCACAAAAAATATATTTTATTTTATATTTTTTAATATGGTTTTATTAATAATTATTATTATTGTTTAAGGAATACTTTTTATATTTACGCTT
Organism: Wohlfahrtia magnifica; assembly: GCA_023159175.1. Lineage (NCBI taxonomy): Eukaryota > Metazoa > Arthropoda > Insecta > Diptera > Sarcophagidae > Wohlfahrtia > Wohlfahrtia magnifica. The sequence goes on from JAKWBJ010000045.1 coordinate 602,640, forward strand.
TTATATTTAGTAGTTTCTAGGTAGTTATTATCCATGTTGTAAATTTTTTAAGTACTATGAGCAGAATAGACATTAAGGATTGGTTTTTATTATGGTTTTTCCTGATTAAATGTATGAGTCGACCTTTGGCCAGTGTTAGGAGTTTGTTGTTGTTGATGTTCGTGTTCATTATCATCATCACTAGAATCAACAATATTGCGTAAAGTTAAAGCATGAAAATCATTTAAAGTCTGTTCAAATAAATCTATGGTAGGCTGATCAGCCGTAGCTATAACACGTTGTGTAGCGCCGAGTAAATCTTCGGCTGCCCCTAACAGTTCACGACTACCACGTTCACGCGATAGACTAAGGCCACCACTATTATTAATAACACCACCTACATTACCACCGCCACCGCCACTAGTGGCAGAAGTAAAGACGCTACCGCCGGCGCTGGCGTTATTTGTAGCAATTGTAGTCGATGCATTTATAGTAGGTGATGGTGTTGTTGTTGTCAAAAGTCTATTAAAGGTTAAATCATTTAATGTAAGCTCACCAGAAGATGACATTAAGGAAGAACCATCTTGATTGTTTACTGTATGTTGCTGATGATGAAGATGATTATTGTAGGCATTTGAGGAAGTTGAGGGTAAATTATTACTACCCGAACGTGTGAGCTCATCAGCATGAGCCAAAGTAGAGCCTATAATATCACTGGCTATACGTAAAGCTGCATCTGTGGCAGCTGCTGTGGAAACAAATTCACTGGGATTACCCAATTCGATGACATAGCCACCTAGGCCACCATAAGATAAATGCAAACGTCCCTGAGGATTTGAGGGTGAAGTTGGATCGGTTAAAGAAGTTGGATGTGTGCGTAAAATAGGATTATCAAGATTATCTAAGTCGCCATCATTTAATAGATCGCTACCAGCACGGTATCTAAGAGAAAGAAAAAATTTATAAATAAAAATCAATTTCAACATAACCGAGCATATACACACCTATTTTGACGACTCTGATAGACTTGTGCGGCAAAATTCGAATCTGTGATTACTGTATTACCCTCTATGCGTAGGCCAGCTACGCCTTTTTTCGGAATGGTAGCCAAATCACGTTTAACACGGCGACAACGTGCCGGTTCATTTTGACGTTGCTGTATCATGGCATCAAAATCAACGATATAAACATAACCAGCCACTAAAATCGTACAAGAACGTTCACCCTTCTTAAAAGCCTCCTCCAAATCTTGGCTAGTTCGATCATCATATTGCCACCAACCTTTAAAAGCATATATTCAACAAAAAGCAAACAAACAAAAAAACTTTCAAATAAAACTCCACAATAATTCATTTTTGTTTCTTAAAGCAAACATAATGGTAAACAAAATTCATATTTTTATTCAAAAAAAAAAAAAAATCTTTAGATTTTACAATACTTTGAAATAATTTGGTTTGTGTTATGAATACTAATAATATTGTGTATGAATATACACTTTGAAAATCTTCAATAAGGTTTCATTCTACGATTTCTTTTACGTTTCAAGATACCTGCCACACCCTTGGCGGGTAAACCTTTAGCTCTACATATTTTACGTTTTCTGTAGGGCATATTCTGTGGATATTGTATCATATTTTGAAAATCCACCGTATACATGTTACCACAGATTTGTAAATTATAAAGATATTTATTTAAATTATTATTTTGTGGTGACCATCTAAATTCCTCCTCCCCTTCCTCATCATTATCATAATCATAATCATCATTTTCGCTATCATCATTATCGTAATCATCAATAGCTCGTGCAATTTCTTCATCACTGTTGCGTTCATCATTATTATCCTCATCGGTATCGTCCTTGTTTCCTTCTATTTTTTCTATTTTCACTTCAGATTTTACTGCATGCAGAGGCGGCTTGTTAAGTAATTTTTGAAAGGCATCTTCTATTTCACAAGCATTACGTTTTTCGTAAGCCCACCAGCCACCTAAATGAAGGGAGGAGGGGAGGTTAGGTCATGTATCGTATACATAGTAAAGAGTGTTTTAAAGAAACTAGACTATATATAACTAGACCCAGAAAAAACTAAACTACTTGACATTACTTTTAAACAAGAAATTTGGAAAACAATTTGTAAAAATATTGAAAATGAAAACTAACCATTGCGTCCTTCATAAAACCACTGATAACCATCATCTGTAGCCTTTGTAGTGCAAATATCTTCAATACCATTAACCAGCTGCGGATGATCTAAAAATTCCGGTGGTATTTCACGGCGACACATAGCACAGCGTCGATTTTTGTAGGCAACACCCTGTAAATATGTAGAAGTAAATTTAAATTAATAATTTATAGGGCATTTACAACTGAACGAAATCTCGTCAATTAGATTTGAAATCTTGTAGAATATCTAATGTGTTTACATTAGACTTTTTTGACGTTTAACGAGATTTCGTTTTCACGTAGCTGAAATAGAAGAGAAAAAAATTGCACTATGGTGGATCAACGAGTCTTCTTTAGATGAACTTGTCTGAAGAATTTCTCTGCTGGGATTCGAACCTAGCCAGCTTTTGTTGTATGACTGCGCTTTAACCACAAATCACGCCACCCCTAATGCACAATGCCCAGTCAGAAAACTTACTAGAATTCTGAGAGACACCTACCCACTAGATTCAGAATTTCCATACCCATTTCGCATTCAAGCAGTCCAATCTTAGTCATGGCAGTCTGGAGATTCTACAATTACCTTTGCTCCTCAATGGCCATCATAAATTAATCTAGACTTGACACATCACGTCACAACTGATGTACTAGCTTAGTAAATGATTTTTATAAGGGTGGTCGATTTTTATGACATATTGACCATAACCACAACATAAGACATAATGCACAAGTAAGACACAAGGTACAACTTTGAAAGTTACGCTGCCTACAATCTTGAACAAAATTCCAGTTCAGATAATTAATGAAAATTTTGTAATGTGAAAAAAAAATCTTTTGAAGGAATACTTAATTAGTTCACAATGAAACTTACATAGAATTCAATTATTTCTGTCTTTTGCGAGCTATATACATACACTAGGCTTTATAAGTCTACGCTCCTCACTCAATTCGTAGCTTTAGTGCCAAAAATTTCCAAACAATTTATAAAAACCACAAAATTTTTAATATAAACTTTTCCTTACAGTGCAATCAACATTGATGATGCAATTTTTTTGTATATGTCTACTCCAGATAATTTAACGGTACTTTTAATAAAAAAGCCTTGTATTTCAATGAATCAAAAGTCTGTTCGAACAGTTTATATTAAAAATTTTGTGTTTTTTTTATATATTTTATGGGTATTTTTTGCACTAAAACTTTGAATTGAATTTTGGGAAGCGTAGACTTTTGATGCCTAGTGTATGTACATATTTTTATTATATTTCTACTGTTTCATACACATACATACATATATACAAATACTTTCTGTCACTATATTTACATATTTGTTTTTATTTTTATTATTTAATATTTATTCAATTTAATTTTATTTGCTTAGCAATACTCTATTGTTAGAATTGATATGGTATATTCCAACGATTCCAACGATCGGAAGATGAAAGAAAAACCGCCCAAGTCAGCCAAAAATATTCGGAGATGCTCTATGAAACTTTTTTGCAAAACATTTGCAAAGCAGCAGGAGTCATCAAAAGGCAGTGGTATTGAGTACCGCTCGAGTTAATATTGAAAGATGTTGAAAGACGAAATATTATGTTCGAAATGAAACTGGAAAGTCATAAAAAATGTTATTGCAGTTTCAATCATTACTGGCTTTGAAAACTAAAGCTATCACGATAAATCGAAGCCCAAGCTTTGGCCAAATATAGAATATTAATTAATATTAATTAAGAATATTAATATTAATTAAGAATATTTAGAAAATAGTCTTAGCCACCTTATAGTCCAGACCCTGCCATTTGACTACCATTTTATTCATTCTTGGCAGTAAATTAGCAGTCTTTTGGCGCGAAATCCTATAGGAAAGGTCATAGTATAGTCACAACATAAGCGCTAAGTTTGCAAAAAATCCCGTTTCTTATGTTATACACTTAATAAGAACCTGAGTAATAATATCATTATCATTATCAAATCATTATCTTTATTTTTTCACTTCGAGAAAAAGTAACTAAAATGGCAAAAAGGTCCACACCTACACATCGAAGAAAAAAATAAGCAATTTTGGTTAGAAATAACCAAAACGGCAACACTTGTTAGTAATGCGTACTTAATACAAAAGGTGGCAAAAGTCGCACAAATTTAAAGAAAGTGGCAAAATTAAGTGGGTTTTAAAAAGTCGCTGAACCGCATAAAGGTTGCAAATTGCCCCTATAGTCACATAAACGTAACATTGATGCCATGTTCGGAGACGAAAAAGAAAACATTCCTTTTATTGTAAAGACACAATAAAGCATGGAGGTGGCAATGTAACAGTCTGGAACTGCTTCTCGGCGAATTTAGTTGTTGAAATCCAAACAAAACCAGACCATTTTGTTAATAGGGACATTTTATCTAACGACTTGGTTTCATATGTCGAAAGTGTTTCAGAACGGCAATGACGTAAAACACTTGCCAAAATTGGCCAACTAATGATTGTCAGCTAATCTCAATCACCACATTTGAATCTTATTGGGAATCTCTTCGGAAATTTGAAGCGCAGAGTTGAATCACGTCGTTTTAAAAATAAGCTGATGGAGAGCTTAAAATTAGAGTGGAAGTCAATACTAACGACAATTCTAACAAATCTTAAAGAATCTGTACTAAATATGAACAGATAAGCTCGTACGAGCCTTATCTGGCTGAGAATTATCTTTGTGCTAAATATTTCAAGAATTTTAGATTGAGACAGATAGTGTTGTATGAAACTGTTTAAACTGCTATGAAAAACCAGTTTAAAAATATGACACCAAACTTTGGTATATATAAACTCTAGCAGTAAAAAAAAGTTTAATATTAGCATTTAGCCTAATAAGTTTAAAAAATGCTGTTTTAAAACAAAACAGCTACAGCCGATAATAGTACGATCAGAAGTAAAGGCCAAACAAAAGATGCCAAGAATTCAAAAATGCATTTTTAGTTTAAAATTTTGTTTACAAATAAAATATTAAATTGCGAATGCATTTTATATTCGTAATGCATTTAAATTGCATCATTAAAAAGTTGGTAGCAATATAGTTTAGCATAAATTTTGATATAAAATAAATCGGTTAATCAATTAATCTATGCATTTTTGAATGTTAATTATAGACAAAAAATTAAAGAAAGGCCATGGTCTAGATATTTAGCATTTTTAGTTACAACTTTATTTATTAAAATAAAAACGATATTAATAAATTACTTAAAAATAATAAAAAAATAAATTATTTATTTATTTACTTATTAAGAAAATATTTTATAATATAAAAAAAGGCGCGGGTAGCTAGACGATATGCACTCGTATAGTGCATTTACATATCACGTTGAAATAAATGGAATAAATGGACTATTTTTTTTATTTTTTTATTTATAATAATCCCGACACAGTGTTGTTTTTGTATTACTTGTTTTTAAATAGTATATTTTTAGTTTTCTATTTTTTAACAAAAAATCCATTTTGTTAAATTTAATTAAAATTCAACTCTAGTCATAAAATAAAACAATTCGAATTTGAATAATTGTTTCGCCTTTATTTTATAATCTTTAAAAAACACTTTAAATATTTAACTGACTAACCGTCAATAAATCACACTGTGCATCTTTTAATTAAAAAAAATAAAATAAAACGAATTTATTTTCAATTAAATTTCAATGTATGTATGTTTCAACTACCTTAGCAAGGTTTATAAACACCAGCTAAAAAACATCTTAAGAATTTAACTAAAAGTAAAAGCAAGTTTCGTCTGCATGCTTTACGTAGTTTAAAATAGTGTCAAAAAATAACTTCCGGTCAGGCCTTTTTTGAAACTATAAAAGTTTGCATTTACATTTTTGAAGCTTCAATTCAAATTTTGTTTTTTAAAAGGTTGTTTTTTAAGTCCTATAGAACTTCAAAACTAAAAAAATCTCAATACATTAGCAATTGAATCAGAAAGGCAACACTTCACTATCCTTGAAGTGTGCGCTATGTCTTTAACACGCTGGAAAATACGAGGGTTACTATTTATGTTTCGAGAACTGGCAACACTAATGTCAAAAACTAAAATCTGGCCACACCATAATAAAGTTTGACATTTTTTAGCATAAACGTACTCACAACGTTTTAATGTACAAGTGCTATTTGTTTTGTTTACAGTGAGGTAAGAAAGTCAATTTGGCCAAAAAATGGAAATTTTAAGAAAATTTTCCACGTGGATTGTCTCAGCAAGAATGTGTCGATGAACTCAGTTTATTGTATGCCAATAAAACACTATCAAAAACTATATATATCGCTGGCAAAGTGAATTCGATTATGGTCATACTTCGGTCGACAATGAATTCTGTGAGGGTCGTACAAAATCGTGTTGTGCCACAAAACAACGATGCAGTGCGTGAACTGATAAGATCGTCAAGATCGTTAAGAGATAGAGGCATTTTTACACATTAGTTCCACTTCAAAACATACGATTTTGCATGCACTTGCACATGCACTTGTAAAAAAAATTTTAGTTCTCGTTGGATACCCCATAATTTATTAATCGCTCAAAAAAGGCTCGCGTAGATTGGTGTAAGGAAATGATTGAAAAGTTCGACCGTGGTGCTTCAAAAGACGTAACAGGTAACGAATCACGGATATATGAGTATGAGCCGGAAACAAAACAGCAATCGACCATGTGGGTATTCCAACACGAGCTAAATCCAAGAAAAGTTTTTCGTGGAAAAAGCACAGCGAAGCAAATGGTCTCCTGTTTCTTCCTGCCGAATGGATCATGTGGCCACTGTTCCGTTTGAGCAATGTAGGACGGTCAATTTTGAGTGGCACACGACCATTTGTTCGTAGACGAATCATTCTTCGTCATGACAATGCGAACTCTCACACATCTCGTCAAACAAGTGAATTTTTGAGCAGTCAAAACATCGAATTGGTGTCTCACCTCCGTACAGTCCTGATTTAGTACCCAATGACTACTTATTGTTCCCGAAAATTAAAGGTAAACTGCGTGGTCAGCGATTTACAAGTGCCGAAGAAGCAGTTGAAGCGTTCGAAGACCAGGATTTGGAGGTGTCTCAAGAGGAATGGAAAATTGCTTTGAGAAATGGTTTGAACAAATGTGAAAGTGTATTGATCGTCAAAAGGGATTGTTTTAAAAAACAATAAAGCCATTTTCGTTAAAAAAATATGTGTTATTATTTGCTATTTCCGAAATATATATAGTACCCCTCGTATAATTGCCAGGCATATTCTCAAAGGAATACAGTTCTATTACATTTTCTAAAATGGTTTTATATTGATGTCGATCTATCATTCCCTATATTCGGGCCCACACCACTCCAAAAAAGGTGCCATAATAGACAACCGTCCTGCTTCACCACGAAATGTATCTATGATGTCTTATACTGATGATTGCTCGATATTCTCATCAGGCGTGAAGGCAGGTGACATATGCGACAGAATAACCAACTACATGGACACAATAGCGGAATTCCTGCGAGAACGTAATCTGAAGTTGTCAACCTCAAAGTCTACAGTATCGCTTTTCACATCCTGGACAAATAAAGTAATGATGGAGCTGAACGTCTAAGTCGTATTCCTATGGTTCAAAACCTCAAGATTCTTAGTAATCGAAGGCTACATATATTAACAAAAAAGTAAGGTCAATGAATTAGCTCCTGAAAGCATTTGCTGGTACCACCTGTGTCATAGACAAAGAGACCATAATTACGTCCTATAAGGCTATTGGACGGTCTCTTCCTAACTATGTGGCCCCCATTTGGACCTCATTCCTCAGCGACACTCATGGCGTGCACTGCAGACCTCTCAAAATAATGCACTCTTAATTGCAACCGGATGTCAGGATGACCAACGTAGACCATTTACATGAGGATACGAAGATGCTGGCAGTCAGACTACATAGTACCTTTTGACATGTCATCAGCCACTTCATCTTAATCATTAAATAATTACTAAGAATCCACCCCCCTATGCACATTCACCAGGATTTTCGTGCTTTTTCTTTTTACTTAGATAAAAATTTAGTTCTGATCTCAAGGTTAATTAAAATTCCATATATAAATTTTGTCAAAAGCTCAATGATAGTTCAGACTCACGAGCTCTTAAAAGTAATTTCAGGTTCGAGGAGAAACAAAAATATCTAGAGCAAATGCTATTTGGGTCTTTCTCTTCCAAAAATAAAAATGTTTAAAACTACTTTTATTAAGTTTTCTGGGTGTTACTGAGCTTTTAATCTAAACTTCATCAACATTCAGTCAGTTCTGCTCGCCACTATATATAACAGTCTTTTTATTAGGATATTTGATTTGATTGATAATCAAACTAAAATTGTACAAAAAAGTCTCTACCAAAAAAATGAGACTTCGGCATTTAAGTTTGACAATAAATAAAAAAAAATTAAATTATAAATAAACTACAGTAATCCCTCCCGCGTTGCTAGGAGCCTTTGTGTTGTACCTGCTTTTTGACTAATATAGATAGATAAAGAAAGCTTTAACTGTTACCGTTCTCTACACATGCAGAACACCATACTTTCTTTTAAATGTTGGTTTGTTACGACTGCCGAGTTATTTAAACCAAATTTAGAAACTTCAACCCTAATCATTTTCAAGACATAAAAAAACATTATTTAATTTGTATGGGAGGTACCATGCCTACTTTTTAGCTGATGGTTTGCACTATTTAAGAACTCTCTAGATATATAAGAATCAATATTTAATTTGTATGGGAGATGCCACACCCACTTATTCAATTTTGCATATATTTCAACTGATAATGTGCATTAACTACTAAGTTATTTAAACCAAATTCAGAGCCATCCACTATTACCGTTCCAAAGATATATGTATAAAAATCAATTTTTACTTTGTATGGGAGGTGTTGTGTATGCTGTGTTGACCAAAAAGTCATTTGCGCAAAATTTAGAGACTTACTATTGCCGTTTTAAAGATATAGATATATAAAGACAAATTTTATATGGGCGTGACACCGCCTAGTTGAACAATAATGAAGCCACACACCAAATGAAAGCTGTCTACATATGCTTTTTATGTACACGGTTTAAAAAATATTTTCTAACTCAGACAAAGTTTAAATGCTGTAACAAATTTCGTTTTCAAGTAAAACATATGCAATTCAAAGGACGAAAACCGCATATGCATAAAAACCGTGGTATTGAATTCACCTTCCGTTTAGGGCTTACAAAATCGGTTAGCGCATTAAAGAGAACATCAATTACAACGTATTTTATAGTCCTCTTTTATAAGGGGTGTTTTTTATAGAGGTACAGAACTTTAAGTTGTAATAAAACAACGATGGATTATTCGATTGACATGAATTTTATTTATCCGAAAGATAATCTTGTGGCATTACATTTTAAATATGATTTCTGGCATATGACCGCCACGGCTGGCGCGGATGTAGTCCAATCTGGAAGTCAATTTTCAATGACTTTTTCCAACATTTTTGGCCGTATATCGGCAATAACATGGCAAATGTTGTCTTCCAAATGGTCAAGCGTTTGTGGCTTTACCGCATAGACCAATGACTTTACATAGTCCCACAGAAAGTAGTCTAGCGGTGGTAAATCACAAGATCTTGGAGACCAATTCACAGGTCCAAAACGTGAAATTAGGCGGTCACCAAACGTGTCTTTCAATAAATCTATTGTGGCACGAGCTGTGTGACATGTTGCGCCGTCTTCTTGAAACCACATCTCCTGGACATTATGGTTATTCAATTCAGGAATGAAAAAGTTAGTAATCATGGCTCTATACCGATCACCATTGACTGTAACGTTCTATCCACCATCGTTTTTGAAAAAGTACGGACCAATGATTCCACCAGCCCATAAAGCGGATGTAACGGTGTTTCCACTTACACTTGAGGATTACCTTCACTCCAAATGCGGCAGTTTTATTTGTTGACGTAGCTATTCAACCAGAAGTGCGCTTCATCGCTAAACAAAATTTGCTTATGAAAATCGGGAACAAATCGAAATGAAATTGCACTATTTGCAAGCGTTGTTCAGGCGTGAGTCTATTCATCATGAATTGCCAAACCAAACTGACAATAAATCACTTGACAGCTGTTAAATCGATCGCCATCTTGAGAAGTAATGTCAACTTAAAGTTCTATACCTCTATAAAAAACGCGCCTTATTTACGAATAAGGCCCTCGTATATAGATAAAAAATGAAAAAATAAATTGAAAAAAGAAAACCGATCAAGCGTATAAACAAACAAAAAACAAGAAATACTTATTCACAAAATTCATATGCAAAACACGTTGGCAAAAGTAAATATACGTAATAAAATGTAAAATAAATAAATAAGCAAATTACACAAAAGGGTTAAAAAGTTCAACTAAACAAAGCACTACAATTTAAATAAATAATTGTTGCTGCACCTAAAATAAATTAACTCTTTTACATATAAAATTTATTTAACCCTCTAGCCGGCCAATTTTTTACACAATTTGCCTACAAATATGTCTATAGCGATCATAAATTTACAACTAAAAGAGAAATTATAGTTTTTATTTGTTACAGTAAGTAAATATAGTATTTTTGTCTATATATTTGCCGGTATAATGAATATTCAAAAGAATAAAGCAACAAACAACAGATATAATATACCCCGCCTAAAGGCAGTTTCGACGATTAGGGAGTCATATGCGTCCCAAACTCTTTTATGGCAAAAAATACTATGAGTTTGACTTTTACATCTACACGAGTTTACTTCTAACAAAAAAATAGGCATTTACTTTCTAAAAAACAGGACAGTTGAGTCATAGTAAAGAGTAGTCAAATAATAAAGCACGATGTCAATTGTGGGTCCAACCTTAAAGTCGTTTTTTGCCAAACCTAATTTGACATTTATTTCAACCATGGTTAAATACATAATTGAGCAGCGCGTTAAGATTTTTGAAGCCTTATACGAAAATAGGCGTTCAAATCAAAATGCATTTCGTGCTTTTTCGTGATTTTTTTGGTCAGCATAATCGACCAAATGTGTCCACAATCGGGAGAATTGTGACCAAAATTTCAGCAAACCGGGTCTACAGGACTGATGCATCAACAAGAAGTGACTGTTTGGCGGCGTCATCGGCCGTACTTCTTCGAAAATGAGGTGTACCAAGCAGTTACCGTGAGTAATGTTCGCTATCGCGAGATGATAACGGACTTCTTGTGGCCAGAAATTGAGGATATGGACTTGGACGAGATGTGGTTCCAACAGGATGGTGCCACTTGTCACACAGCCAACGAAACAATGGCTCTTTTGCGCAAAAAATTCAATGGCCGTGCTATCTTATGTAGTGACGATGTTTATGATTATGTGATTTGACACCGTTGGACATCCTCCTTTAAGTATATTTCAAAAAAAAAATGTACGTCAACAAGCCAGGAACAATTCAAGAGCCAAAGGATGAGATAATTCGACACATTAACGACATTGATCCTCAATTATGTCTCAGTCATTGAATACATGGACCGACGGATAGAGGTATACCTAGGGAGATCGATTATTCGACTTTTCTCAAAAAACGGTTTTTGAATAATTCGAAAAGTAGCACTTTTTACAGAACTGGTTTTCGGTTAATGACTCAAGTAACCGGTTAACCGGTTCTTTTATTTAATTAAAATCGTTCCTAATTATTGAAACGCAGAGCTGGACCACGTCGTTTTAAAAATAAACAGAAGCTTATAGAGGTCTTAAAATTAAACTGCCAATCAATACTAACAATAATTCAAACAAATCTCATAAAAACTGCCAAACGCTGTACGGAGGCCATAAAAAAGTTTATTACACAAAGTACTGAGAAATGCTTAAGTTTCGAACAGCTACTCAAGGAGTTAATATCGTTTTTGTTGTATTACTTAGTAGAGCATTGAATTAAAGGTGTGTTATTATAGTTATAATTTAGGTGCTTAAGATAACAAAAATTTAATTACTTTGAATAAATCTATTAGTAATATACGAGTCATTAATTGCCTCTACAAGAAAATTTGCTTAGATTTCGAGCAGCACTGTATGTAAATTTATGCACCACGTATTTAATAGTGTGTGTGGCACTGCGGTAAGTTAGGTACCTACCTTCCAACCAAGAAGTCGTCGTTTCAAGCCCAGGCCACATCATCTGACAATTTTCAACAGCGATATCACCTCACACTACTACTAGCGACTAGTTATGTGTATTTACGCTGTGAAAAACTTCACTAACTAATATATTTGCCGTTCGCAACCGGCGTTTGTGGGCTTTCAATGAGTCTAGTTGATCATTCTCCATATATAAAAATCAATATTTATTTACAGAAGATGAGAAAAGGTTAGTTTAGCTTAAGAGTGCATATCTTTTTCGGTCTAACTTGCTTTTCACTATCTCTGTGAGACGTTCAAGGTTGTCATAAATACAAAAATATTTAAATTTATACAAATAGTTTCAACAAAATATACAAAAATGTATAAAAATTATACTTATTGAAATTAACCGGTTATTCGGTATTCGAAAAATGAAGATTTTGAAAAAACCGTATTCGACAAAACCAAAAAAACCGGTTAAAACCAGTCGAATAATAATTGTCCGATCTCCCTAGGTATACCACCGAAGCCGTGGCAAGTATTTGGCCGATATTTCACACGTCATTGTCATAGATTCGTCTATCATAATAAAAAATATTAGAATAATTCTCTGAAAGCTATTGTTTTATTTACATTTAACCTCGTGCGTTGTGGTTGGATCACCATTTATAATATAATCCAAATAATCCTAATTCATCAATTTTGGACTTTAGTTTTATCTTAAAAGGGTCTTTTAGTTGCTGCTACGAAGAAAGCTTTTCTCAAGATATTTTAAGTAAGCGGGTACTATATCTTCTTTTAAACCTCTGTAGTCATCCATCACTTGCACTGAAATTGTGTTCATTTTCTTTCAGCTTTTTATGCAGATCTTCAGCTTTGTCCGCGCAGCATCAGTGCACTTACGGGACATTTACGTAACACATTCGAAGAAACCAGCAGTATAATTTCTCCATTTTCGGCTGCTCTGTAGCCTACATGGTCATTCGTTTCTTTTTCCTATACAGAACAGTTATTATAACCAGGGAAACCAGAAAATTTTCAAAGGCATGTTTTTTCTCATGCAACCAATCAAATCGGATGTAAGATATTTATACGTTTCATGAATTTTTATGAATTTTGGCATCTATTTGTTAGTGCATACTTTTATATACTTTGCTCATATTTCGTTTGTCTACATACTTGCTTTAAAAGTATATTTGCGCAATTTTTTTGTATTAAAAGAGCATTTTTTTGTTTTTTCTTTTTTCTTTTTTTGCTGTAAAATATTTTTACAGCGAAAACAAAATTCTGCTTTAAATTCTGACCAAGTCTTGTCTTTCGTGAATCATGATGTTTGAATTTATTCCGTCAAACCGAAGTTTCAAACACACAACAAACAAAAAATATGGCGTATTCGTTAATGTATTACTGCGCTGCATGACGACAGCAAACAATTACCACATAAAATAAAATGATGCACTATTAATGTACATAAATTTGTCGCAGTACTGACTTTTTGCGTAAACCACTTTTGGAGTAAAATAGTGAAGTTAGGTTGTTTTAAAGCCATAAATGTCATGATGTAGCGCAGCGATGCATTTAAGAAGGCCACCATATTCTAATCGTCGCATAAATCATAAATAGAATAAACGTTAAATAGAAACTGAATTGTGCTATTAGTGACAGACGCAGCTTCGTAATAGTAAAGCTACCAAAGTCATAGCGATGTTTTGAACTAAACTAACACAAATTACATGAATTGCTCATGGACTGCATCGTTTATGCGAATGTATTCGAGATCAATACAAAAACGTAAAGAAAGTGTCTTTAAAAGATCCAAACAAATTGAAATTAAAAATGAAATGTATCCACGCCTGACATTGCAGCCTGAACCAACTCTAACTCGTTTGTACTCCGAAAGGATGCATCATAATCAAAAAATCGATTTTAAATTTTTTGTAACTTATGTAGGTTTTTTTGGATTTTATATGACGATATGTATCTATGTTTACAAACGATATTGAATTGTAGAATGAAACTGCTTTCATATAAACAAAGATAATATATTTTTACTTTTTTAGAGCATATTTTAAATATTTTTATGTTATATTTTCGGATTTTTAGTGCATTATTAATGCGCACTCTTAATGGCGCATAGTCTTGAATTCGCAACTCCTAACCGCCTTGCTATACTAGTAAAACAAGTCCCTTGTTGAAGAATATTTTAAATTTTTACCTTTTCTTTCAGTTTCAAAAAAAAAAATTAGGACACATTTTTTAATTTTATCTTTATAAACTTACATACATACATACATATACATATGTAAGAATATATACCTAAAACGGGGATTCCCACATCTAATAAACACAGAATTTCAACTTTTTAAATTTGTATCTAACTTAAAGACATACCGGTACGCTGATTACGAGCAAATCCTAGTCAATTTATTAGCCATCTCATTCTTAGCAATACTACAGTATCCCTCAACCCAGCGAAGTATTAGGACTACGCAATCTTCTCAATGATTTGAGCGCGTTTAAAATAGCTACTAACGCTTCCTATCATAACGAACGCTTCCAATCATACATATTTATATTAAATACATATCATACATCTTCATGGACAGCAAATAATGCCAGAAACTCTTACTAAACTTAAAAATGTATGCAGGCGCTGAGATCTGTTATGTGTCTGATATATGATTTCTTTACCATGTTATATTGCTAACCTGTTTTAGTCCTTTTGATAAAGAGATTTAAGTCAATTCCTTCTGAATCACAGAAAACCGCTTATACGATAAACAAAGTCACCTTTCTACACGAATTACACGGAGAGCAATAAAGTCAAGTAATTGACATGCTTAGCATTCGACAGTATACAATAAGTATGCTATACACTAGGTATGCCAACAACCCTTGTAACTATTATTACCTTGGACTATATAAGCGTTTACACTAAATTGGCAGCAGTAATTGAACATAACTCCCACACCAAGTTCAAAAAAGTAACGCTATGCGATATATGTAAGTTTTTATCGCAAACATAACTGTTACTGGCACCGACACTGGGCACGATGAGAAGTCTAGTAATACCATAATCAAGTCTCTGATAAGACCTTAAAGCTACCTTTTATCTATTCGAGCAGCAGTTTGCAAGTTATGTAGCCCCGACGAATGCGCCAAGTCATTTAGTAGAAACAAAGGTTCTATAATATCAGAATAATGTCTCTGATTCGGCTTTAAGGCTTCTCGCAGATTGCCACGAAGGTTAAGATTAAGCTATGACATTCGCCAAAAGAACAGATGCAATAGTATCTTGAATGGCTATATACAGTTATTAACTATTAATTAAAGCCTGCTAGTGATTTATGTTCAAATTATATCTTTTCAATGCCTTAACTGATGCTGACTAAAAAATTTAAATTGAAGTTGTAAGCCTAGAACTGATATTTAGAGAGGTGTTACAAACATTGTCTTAAATCCAATATAACATACATTTTATTAAAGAAAATAATATTATGAATTAACTTATAAATACGAAAGAGTTCACTTACCTTTACACAGAGAAAACAAAATATGTGGCCGCAAGGCAAACGTGCAGGATGTATACAGGTTTGCAAACAAATTGGACACTCTAAGGTGTTATTGCCCGCCGTGGTACTAGATGAGGCAGCTGTGGTTGAAGTCGAAGGATTCTGATCCAAATTAGAGTCCAGGGTTGCAGATTCTATTGAAAATAAAAATTATTGTGTAATTTTATATACTAGCTAAGTGAGAGACTTCCAAAAAATAAAAAAAATTCTCACCTGTATTATGTGTTGCGGCATCTTTTAAGGCCGCCTCTAGATTTGTTTTTGCTGAACCAGCAACACCACTAACATCACTACTACTGCCAACAGCGCCCGCACTGTTAGATGACGATGTTTGTGGTGATGGTGATGTCAGATCTAATACTTCTATAGTGGGTTCAATTAACTCCACTGAAGAGTCAAGATTTTCAGTAACCGTTGATGTCGCAGACACTTCCGCCACTTCACTGACTAAAGATGGGCCAGTGGTTATTATTTCATTATTTACATCTTCTTCTAAATTTTCCATTTTCTTCTGCTTTATTCTTTTAGATTATTGTATTCTTATTTATTTTCTTTTAAGAAAAATTTTGTTACAAATAATGATTGATAAAACACACAAAAAGTAAACAAAATAAAAATAAAACAAGACAAGCTTTCTCTTGCCTTTGTTTGTTATTTTTAAGTTATTGTTGTTGTTTTGCTGCTTTGTTGGTTTTTCTTAAGAAAAATTTTACAATTTGTCTTTTTTTATCTACCGTTTTATTTTTGCGAATACTACTCACTTACGCACACACACACACATATATATCCAATTTCATCCTCGTTCTCTCATTACCTTTACACTACTTCTTTTACATGTTATTTTTTTAACACTTTTTAATTTGTTTATAATAAAATTTATTAATAATTATTGTGTTTTTACTTCGAATACTTTTCACGCTTTTATATCTTACTTGCTTATCTTGCAATTTGTGTTTCTTGAATAAGTTTTTTTTTGGTTTTCGCTTAGAAAAAAAAAACACCAAGCGAAAAAAATCTTGAATTTTTTGTTATTTTTTCACTCTTGTTGCTTGTGTAGTGGTGTTGTTGTTGTTCGCCAGTGTTTCATACTGTTTTAAGCAGCGCTGTATAAATTTTGTTTACATTTTAGAAGAGGAAAAAAGTGTCAGTGCTGCCAATCGTTTTATATATTAAAGGTAATGAATTTTAGGTAATTGAAAGAAAAGGTCAGGCAGTTTAACAATAAAACCGTTATTATTACATATGTTTACATTTGGAAAGATGACGAAGGTGTTAGTGTTGATAATCGTTTTATATATTAGATGTAACGTATTAGCCTATGAAAACAAAAGCAAGGCGGTTCAAACATAAAACCGTTAAAAATAAATACCTAAAAAATAGTTAGTCGTTTTTAAATTTATTTTTAAATTATTTAGTGCCAAATATAAAAATAAATTCCAGTAATAAGAGAATTATTTAAAAAAATTAAATTCATTTATTAATACTTCAGAACATTTCTTTGTATGATCTCCTAAGCGGCACGCCTTCACATCAACTATCTTTTAAAATTTATATGTTTGTTATGTTAGTATAACAAATCCTCACACTAATACGTTGCTGTGAGTGTAACCAAAATATTCTTGATTTTCACTACCTGCTTTACAGAAATTAGAATTGAGTTGGGTGTTTGTGTCCATAAATTCTTTGAATGCCATTATTGTTTTATCTTTCGAAGCGACAACATCAGTTTTTTTTAGTGGAATTTGATGCTAACAAATCTTATTTTTATATTAAATAAAGTTTAGCGTAATGTATCTATTTTAAGACAAGTGAAATTAATTTTCGAGCAGTTTATATCAAATGATACACATACTTTAAACGAAGCTATAAAAAAGTGGATTCAGGTCTAAATAAATTAAAGCGCTATACTAAAATTTTTAAAAAGTTCAAGTTTAAAAAATTTAACTTTTAATAACTGTAATAAGTATGTAGTTGGTAGCACTAAAAAAGGTAGCACAGTTCAAAAAACCTAATAGGTAAGGCGGTGATTTGGATTATTTATTTCAACTTGTTTATAGAAATCATAACATTATAACTGTAAAAGTTTAATAATTTATAAAGTAAAGATAAAACAGTTTATTAATGTAAAGTTTTTATAAAAATCTATATGGTGGCTTACAAATACTTATTTAAGAGTATATTTGCATGATAACACAGTTCTTGTACATCAAACTCTTTATCTTTGTTTGGTTATTTTTTTATATAATTTTAAAAAATAACATAATTAATCGCTCGGTATGGTAGACCACATGTAAAGGACTAAATTTAATTTTAATTCTAATTAATTTGTTATAAATAAAATTAAAATATTTTGCGTTTCTTTTAGTTCTGAAGCTTTTTTGCTGTATCTTTTGCAAAGCTTTTCTTAAACTTATTGCAATTTTTGCGTTTTTCCCTATATTAAAACGCTTTTAGTATAATTTATTGCAAAATATAGCTTTTATGTTAAGCAAAACCAATTTAACCACACCGTTTTACTCTTTTATAAAACAAACAACTACTAAAGCTGTCCTTGTTCTTCAAATAGCAACTTAAAGGCCAAGAACGTTTAATGAACGCTAAAGAACTAAAAAGCACGACACTGTCGTTGGTACAAGAGAATTCAGAATAAAAACATGGAATAGACAAGAGGAATTAAAGTAGAAAAGTAAAAAGAAAAAACAAAAAAATGATATAATTGTATTGTTGTTGTTTTTGATATATTTTGTGCAAAATAAGCTTTTTGTCCCATTCTAATGCATATGAATGATATTTGGGTTAGGAGGAGGCAGAATAAATAAAACACACATACACTACTAAAAAGAAATTAGGTTGATTTAATTTTGTATACTTTTTGTTGTTGTTTTTTTTTGCAAATGCATAGGGGCAAGTAGAGGGGTACAGACAGAGCAAAGCTTTTAGAACAAGAAAGTTAAAGGTGGGGATTTGAGGGGTTATAATAATAATTTAGAGAGTAATATGTGTAAGCGGGTAAGTGTGTGTGGCTGTATTTATATAGGGGAAGTCTAGGGGTTTGTTTTGTTATTGTATTTGCCGAGTCTATGTACGCGGCGAGTATCTTAAATGTGAGTAATTTTTGTATTTTATTTGTTGTATTTAGTAACAGTTTAGGCCTTCGCCTTTACCTTCGTCGTCGTCACAATAAGTTGTTTTGTTAGTAATTCGTTGTGATTTTTTTTTAAATTTAATTTGCGTTTATTATTATATACATATGTATGTATATCGTGTTTTATTTTTTAAGGAAATAGTAAATTATAGTGCAAAAAAATGTTTTAGAAGTAAATTTTTAAGCAAAATTAAAACAAAAAGTAATTAAATTAAGAAAAGAAAAAAATCTAAAATTCTAACATCGAGTAAATGTTTGAATGTATTGTAACGTTAGTCGGTCGTTTAGTGGGTTTTTTTGTGTCTGTGTCTTGCTTCTCTCATCTTGATTTATATTTGAGAGTAGTGGAAAAAAAAAGAGGAAGCATCAAATGCGTTGCTGGCCTACAGACCCAATTTTTTCTGTTAGTAGGGCTGGCTTGCACGGCTAATCGTCATCATTATCATCATCATTTCCAAAAGCAACTCGGATATAAAGGCACAAACAAGAACTAAAACATAATACAGACTACTCACTAAAAATAATAGTATAACGAAACGCGTAGTCGTCGTTAAAGAAAAGCAAAAACAACGGCAAGAAATAACGAAATAGAATAACGACAAACAAAAATCGTATACATTTTCTAGCGAAAATAAAAGTGTGTGTATATGAAATGGCATAACTATACAAGAAGTTAAATAAAAAACGGGTTCTAATTAAAAGGAAAAGTGTTTTTATTTAATGTCGTAGAGGAAGATAAAACAAAGAAATGGTGTCACAATAATTATTATTAAATAATAAAATACCTATAAAACAAAAATAAGTGTTTCAAAAGAACTTACAAAAAAGAAGTGTTAAAAGTACAAAACCATAAAAAAAGATTAAAGAGAGGAAAGACAGAGGCAGAGCACAGCAAAACCAGAAGCAAAAAAGCAACGGTATTTTTGTGTCTGTATAAACAAACAGGATTGTGCTTGTCTAATTTTAAATCATTAAAACAATACAATTATAATTAAAACGTAAATAATAAATACAGTGTAACTACAAAGAAACAAACAAATTATTAAAACAACAACAACAATAAGTAATCTAATTAAATTATAAAAATAAAATAAAAAGTAGTCCCTACAAATTTTTTAAACAATCATTTTGTATACATAATTATCATCACTAAATACACACACATGCATACATACATAGCCATTCTATCTCTATAACTGCCTGTCACTCTCTTCCCCTCCGCAGTACCAACTAAACTAATATGAAACGTAATATATAGAAGAAAAAAAAAACAAAAAAAAGCTCTTTTAATTTCACATGTTGCCTTCTGCTGCTGCCTCCTAAAAAAAAACTTTAAAAAATACATAAAATAATAAATAAAATCTTCAAAAATAATAAATAATATCTTCAAAAAACACATTTTAATGGTGTTTTTGTGTTTAAACAAAAATTGTAAAGAATAGTGCAAAAAGTTTTTTAAAAGAATAATATTTTAAATAACTATACTGGTGTCTGTTACCCCGCTCTCTGTCGGAGAGTGCTGCCTGTCCACGGCTTTAAAACAAATTGTCTCTTCTGCAAGCAAATGTATAACAGCAGCAACAACAACAAGTAGAAAATTTTAAACAACAACAGTAAAGCAAAATTATTTTTTTTTTTTGCTAAAAGTTTAGTGTATTAATGTGTCGCCATCACCATCCTCAACATCATTATCATTATATGTGAAACATCGTTGTTGTTGTTATCGTAGTCGTCGTCGTGTTTTTTATTTTTATTTTATTGCCGTTTACGCCGCGTTCATTGTTGTTGTTGTTATTTATAGTGTGTATCGTTTTTTTTTTAATTTTTTTTTTTTTGCAATTTGTGAATTATTTCTGCTGTTGTGCAAGGGTGTGCAACATGTGTTACCCGGCATTATGCGTGTTAAGAGGCTGCTGCTTAGCTGTTTAAAGAAAAAGTGAGGCTGAAATTATTATTAAAACAAACTAAGAGGTAAGAAATTTTATTGAAATTCTTAAATTATGTATAA
This sequence comes from Wohlfahrtia magnifica, assembly GCA_023159175.1. Taxonomy (NCBI): domain Eukaryota; kingdom Metazoa; phylum Arthropoda; class Insecta; order Diptera; family Sarcophagidae; genus Wohlfahrtia; species Wohlfahrtia magnifica. The sequence continues at coordinate 623,588 of JAKWBJ010000045.1, forward strand.
GTATTAAACGATAAGAATGTATAAATTAAAAGAAACAATAGTCAGAACTTTTTAGATGTATGTATTTTGAATATAAAAAACATTTAAGTGACTTGACAAAGCTGCTTACGAACATACATACATACATATATCACAATTTATGTTATTCCTATTAATTTAGATAATTCCCGGTTATCAAAATTAGCTAATCTATCCACAAGCTCCTCATGACACAAAAGTATAAAATAAACTTAGTTTTTGTATTCTATGCGTCAAGGCATTATGCACATTTCTGCTTAACAAATTGCAACGTAAAATTGCATTGACTTATTCTTATTCTACATTAAAGCCTAGAAGGTAATTTATGTTATTCTTGTCAGTTTAGGTCTTTGCTGGCTATAAAAATCAGCTTATTTACTCACACGCCGCTTATGAAACAAAAGTTGAAAGGATAAATAGTTTTTGCGTTCCATGCGTCAATGCATTATACGTTTTTCTGTTTTACAAATTGCATTGATTCATGATGCATAAAAGCGTAGAACGTGTAATTGTAAACAAAGACCAAGACAAGGCTCTTTTTAAGCAACAGCCTTTAAAACGAAATGCACAATTCGCAACTACAATTATGGAAAAATTTCTGAATACTAACATATCTTCTTAATTTCGAGTTTCACAAACTTGTAAAAAAAAAAATATTTATATAGGTTTACTCTCATTTTGACATTTTACTCTTGTATGCAACTCGCATTATGAACATTGTGCATTGAAATTCTCTGTTAAAAAAAAATTGTTCAAAACCTCTAACGCGAAAAATTTGATGTGTAACTTGCCGTTTTTAAAGCGTTGAAAGTCTTAAAGTACCAAACACGCTAAACACCCAACGTGTACAAAGTATGACTTAAGTTTGAAGTCGGAAATAATACTTATAATGGGTTCATGAAAAATGTAGGGAATGGGTATGAGGACTTATGCCGAAAGGGGAAATGGTTTGATGTGCGGAAGCTAGGAAAACAAATAGGGGAACTGCGATTGTAGAAGCATTATGGGAAAAACTAATGACAACGCAGCAAAAGTCCAAATTGGATATATCAATAAACAGAAAAAAAACGTGGATCACCGATACCACGTGAAATATAATTAAAAAAATTAATGAACTGAAACAGGTAAAAATAATCAATCCTGATGAAAAGTTTTGTACAGAAATACGACAAAAAAGGTAAAACGTTCAGTACGTTCGGACAAAAGAAGGTATATCGAAGAGATGGCATCTGAAGCCAAGAATATTTCCGGCGCGAACAGTATTAAGAAATCAACCAAAAGTTTGATAGCAACAGAGGCGTCAAAAACAAAAACGGAAAGGCCGCCACACTTTCACTATTATTAGTATCCCTAACCAGGCACTATTGCGGACACTGCAAATCATGTGATCTATTGTGCCCATTCCGACCTATAGTTTGTTTAGCAGATCCGATTCCTTTTTAATGAACATCAGCAGAGCAGAAACCATTATGCTGGATTTGTCACCCAGTGAGACCCTATGTCCACCTAAACACCTCCAATCAAGAACTTCACATTCATACGATATGTGTTCCGCACAATCTACAAACATCCAAATCCATGACCGACATCCTCTTCAGATGCGCCCTTAGTTTTCAGTGACCCGTAAGAAGCTCCGTTAGGATTTTCAGGTCCGGTCTACTTGAAAACCTCAGAGCGACGCTCAAATTGCGAATGATCGCCGCCTTACAGCGACGAAGTCCACTTTGAACATTCCAGTGTTTTAAGCGTCTGGTAATTTCCCAATCCTTGACTAGATTGAGGATGGTAGTAAGTGGTGCTGCACAGCAAGATTCCAGACGGGTGTCATGGAATCTTTTCTGGCCAATAAATCAGATATTTCATTAGTATCTATCCCACAGTGTCCAGGTACCCAAAACATCTTGATCTTAATTCCAAGCGAAAGCTTTTGCAACTTATCGTAGCAATTTTTGACAAGTCTAGATATCATTCGAATCAAGCCAAGTGCTATTACGGCAGCTTAGCTGTCAAAGAATATATGAATAGTCTTAGCCTTTATCCACTGCCCAGTTTGATCTCCGCACATATATAGCAATGGCCATGACTCAGCCTGGAAGACACTTAGCAATTTTTCCAGTGACATCAGCAAGTTTGAGTTAAGTTCATGGACACCAGCATCGACACAGTCATTAATCTTGAACCCATCGGTATACCAGTTTACATCAAACTTGCTCCGAACTAAGGCCACACTATACCAACAAATCCGGTTCGGGAATTCAACCATGAATCTCCTGCCAAAGCACAGATCCAAAGGCATAACATCCAGGATCGTAGATGATGATTTTGGCGAACATGCCGCCACCATAATCGCTTGGATGTGAAGCGGTGTTAAACCAATCAAGACCTCCAAGACCGTTGTTGGACATGTTTTCATTGCCCAAGTCAAACGAGTCTCTGTACCCTCAGCTATTCTCCTCCAAGCTATCGCCGCATAAGTGATAATAGTGGTATATATCTATAGTGTCATTATTTGGCGAAAGATTCCATGTCTTACCGTAAGAGGAATGACTTGCCAAAAAGTACCTTATCGCTTTTGTCTGGATGGAACCAATGTGCAAGTTCCAACTAAGCCTCCTATCCAGAAAAATCAAGATGCTTTACTTCTCTTGAAAAGTTGATGGTAGTACCCATAAACGAAATAAGTCACCTTCACCTAGAGCTCTTCCTGAGTGCACTAATTTGACACCTCGCACAAGGCTATTCTCTCATATTTCACGCAGACCGTTCTAAGCAGGTCATCAGCGTAACACACTTTTATTTATACGTTACGATTAAGTTCGTTACGATCATGCACAGGCCTGATTACATCTGTAACGCTTCCAGTCTCTTCACTTCCTTGTACAGTAGTTCGTTAATGACAACTATAATCACTCTATAGTGCTCCAAAAGTGGCTACGTTGGAATCATAGCTTGTGGTATGTTTTAACTATTTTTACGAGTTCTTCGGTTGTTCAACGAACCATATTCGTAAATGGCAAATCTTTTCATAAGGACATAACACTTCAGATGTCAGATATTAAGAGCTGAAAGCCTTGCCAGACTGGCAGTTTAGAAACCACTATAATAATATTTATAGACAGTAGATGTGAAATGAGTCTGAAGTAAATAGTAGTTTATTAAATATTAATTTTTTGGGGTACCTATGTAGAGTTTTTTTTTCTTTTTCTGAAGTAGTAAAATATTTTGACAATGAACTATATACGACTTAAGAGAAAAAGAAATCCAATTTATTTAGCAAGGGTCGAGTTTATACATACGTTTTATTACTTCAACTAAACTGATCCCTCATAAAACTTTACACGCACAGTGTGTGACAGTATCCTGTAAATCCTTCGACTTTTTGAGTTTTCTAGGAAACTTAATCATTTGTATTTTGTTTCTGCTTGAGAAACTGCCTACAAATAAAAGAAATTTTATGGTTCACGTTGAAGCTGCAGGTAGAAAGTTAAAACGCGTACTTTTGTTTCTTCTACGGATTTTCCAATTTCTTGCCGAACAATCATAAACAATAATGAAATACATATTCTACTATTTTGTCTTTTCTAATGGTACCAGTAACAAAGGATTCCAAAACGTTTTTTTTTTAGATTTTTAGGAATTTTTACACAATAAAATTGTTAATATCTATGAACATACATGAAGACCTTTAAGAACATGCGAGGGTAGTTTCAATGCTATCATATTCCCTCTAAAGCTCTATCGAGTTAGTTCCAACTTCCAACTTATAAGATTTCTCAAAGTTCTCAAAATAATTGTTTGTTTTAGTGATAGATAATTTCTTTCCACTCAAACATGCATAGCTGTTATGTTTTACATAAAATGAAGTTGGACAATAGACTAGAATTGGTAAAATTTTCATTTTTTTTTTTCAATCCCCTTATCCAAAATTAACCAACCAGTTATGCGATAACTTTATTAAATACTTTTGAAATCAAACCACGATTAACTTAAAGTTTTTAAAGAAAAGGTTTGCCTACACTGCATTATCTCACGTTTTATTAACACTAGTTCCCTTACGAAATAAAAATTCGCAACAACAAAAATTAAACAGCAATAACAGCAACAAAAACACACACACACATGCAGAAACAGAAAGTCATTTCACATGCGATTATGGTTGTTCTCTAGCTCTATTGCTTGCTGCGCCTACGAGAAACACAAAAAGCATATTGAAAAAACCTCACACACACACCACTCTCCCACCTCTGCATACGTGAATTCTTCTTTGTATTATGAATTCGTAGACAGCACAAAAGAATAGAGAACAAAAAATATAGGAAAAAAGTGCGAATATTAATATAAATAAAAAGGAAACTAAAAACGACAACAACAACGACAATACTCTTAAAACAAATTAAACCAGAACAGTCTCACAGAGAAAATGCAAAAAGTCAAGTTAAATAAGTAAGAAAAATAAAAGTAATCAACAATAACTACAAAATAGAAAAACAAAAATCTCTGTGTACACATGCAATAGAGCAACAATAAAATAAACATGCACACGCACATACACAAACACACTTGTTCATTTACTCAATTCTTTATATTTCTGTTTTTATTTAGCTGCAAAGATTACGATTGTTAATGATCATCATCGCTGTTATAATCATCAAAGTTAATCATAATAATGATGACAATGACAGTGGAAGTGTTAGAGGCGGCAGTACAAGCAAGCATGTGTTTTGTTATTGGCTTTTTTTTTAGCTGCTCTGCTCTTTTCTTAGTTCAACACAATGGCAAAAAAAATAAAACTTTTTTTTAGTTAAAATGGATGGATGGATGAATGAGTTTTAAACAAAAACCAAAATATGCACAACTAAAAAGTAAAAATAACAAAGAATAAAACCAAGAGTAAAAAACAGTGTTGTCATATGTAGGTGGGAAGAAAAAGGCAATTAATTAATGGTTTGAGAATAAAAAATTGCTAAAATTTAAAGATAAATACATTTTATTCAGACGCTTTTTCATTTTATTTTATTATCCGCTTTACATTTGATTTTATTATCTTTGCAACAAAATTCTTCCATTGTGATCTGCTCCGGGCCATGAACTTCACTTCGCATCAGGCTTGAATTTGTCGCTTCCAGGCGTTAGCCGCAAGACATGACCAATCCAACTTCATTCTCTTAGTGATTTCAACTTGGATTGGCGTTTTCTATGCTCTGTTTAAGATGACATTCGGACAGATTATTCCATTCTAAAGACGGTTGATAAAAACTTTTAGCTTGATTTGCCTTTTTAATGCGATTCGCAATATTATCTCGTGATCGGCCTGATGAGAATATGATGCTTCCCAAGTACTGGAAGGATGAGACTTCCTCTAACTCCACACCGCATATCGTAAACTTTAGGGAATTGATTTGAGTATTATGTTGAACAGCAGATGAGATAAAACCCAGTTTTGTCGAACTTATGGTTGTTTCCATGCAGTACTCTGCACCACGAATTCCTATACAGGGCACGGATCAGATCGATAATTTTCACCGGAACTTCCTTATATTGCAATGCTTTCCGTATTGCTCGATGGTGGAAGATATCTAAGATCCCATTAATAATTATACAATATAAAGGTTAACACCGTGCTACCGACTGTTTTACTATAATACACATGTTCTTGACGGACAAAAATTAAGTTAAAAAGTTTGATCCGTTAATGCATCTGACATCAGCTATATGGCTAAAGATAAAAGTCCTTATAAAAAGTCGGCGACGGTTACAATAAAATACAAAAAACTGAAGGTGTAAGAAACAGGCTATATGTTGCTCTTTAAGTTTCTACCGTGCCATCAAAGATGTTTGTAGTCTGGCGTTATCATGATGGAACATAACACCTTTTCTGCTAATCTGGTCATTTTACTAGAATTTCTGGATTTAATCTCGTTAATTGTTGACAATAGAGGTCAGAATCACTCGTTTGACAAGATTGTAGAAGCTCATAATGAGGAATTTTATTCCAATCCGCCTAGACACACAGCATTAACTAACTTAATTGATGTGAATCCAGGCTTTACCATCGTCTGCAAAACTTTACTTTGCTTCGTCCAAGATCTTTTTCGCACATTACGAGGGCAGTACGAAATGTTCTTAGTCTGACGTAGTAATGGCGGTATAAACAGAAAAAGCTTTGTGATCCTTCATATGCAACAGTAAAAAAGCTGAATTTCGAAGTGGTCGTATAAGCAATAAAGATGAACCACGTCCATATTATTTTGCATCAGGAATTACAGGTGAAAAAGCTTTTTGCAAGATGGGTACCGAATTTGTTGACAGTTTACAAAAAACTCGTTTAAATGAAAATTTCTCTAGCTTGTTTGGATTGATTAAAAAAAAAAAAAAAATAAAATGAATTTAAGCGTCGTTTCATAACTGTTTATGAAACATAGGTCCAACACTAGAGACAAAAGAATAATCCAAACAAGGGACTGCTGTTGCTGGAAGTGCACCAAAGAAAACAAAAACAGTTCAATCGGCTAGTAAGATCATGGCAATGGTTTTCTAGGATTACAAAGGCATCTTGTTGATCGATTATCTTCCAGAAGGTAAAACAATAAATTCGGAATGTTATTGTAACCTTTGGATAAAAGTGACCTGGTTTACAACACAACGGTTAACAATTCAACGAATTGAAGTTCGAATTGTTTGATCAACTACCTTATTCTCCTGATTTAGCTCCATCTGACTTCTATTTGTTCTGAAATCTAAAAAAATTCCATGTTGGTAAACGTTTTAGCTCAAATGAAGATACAATGTCAACCGTAGACGATTATCTTGATGAGCTCAAGGGTAACTATTTTAATCGAGAGATAGAATTGTTAGAAAAACGTTGGACTAAGCATATTAAAGTTTCAGAAGATCATATTGAAAAATAAAATAATTTTAATAGTCTAACTCTTATTTTTCATTATTAAGAACGTTTTGAACTGCACTCATATTGTCGTACGTGATCCCCTTTTTATCGCCAGTTATCATTCGCTGCAGTAATGGTGCGATTGTGTTTTCTTTTTGCAGTGAATCGTAAAAGAGAAATTCAGTTCATTAAATTTTTCACTGTTAATTCATGTGGCACCCAAATCGAGCTTGATGTTTTCCTTGTAACGTCCATGCTGCTTATGTGGCGGTCTTTTTCCACTTTTTTTTACTGATTTAATTTACTTTTTTAGTGTTTGGTCGGCCAGAGCGATATGTGTCTTTAAAATCAAACCATTTCTCTGCTGTTTTTCTAGTTAAAGCAACGTCTCCGTAAACTCAACAAAGTTTTTTAGCAACCTGCGGCGTGTTCTCACCTTTTCCTATAATAGAAAAGTAAAAAATGGCACTAATGTAACAAATTTTCACTCATTTTTCAATGTAGATAAGTTATCATAGAATAAAATGCGATTTAATAATGCCTTCTAACAAAGAACAGCTTCAAATGTCACCTTTCAAACAAGCAATAGTGTTGTCTGATGCAATTAATACAAGAAATATTACATGTCAGAACCATCTACTGACAAATTGTAACAGAACTTTTTTGAACACCCAATATTTGTATATAAATAAAAATGTGCTCTGAACTGGTTTTACTCCATTTATAATAAATATGTACATACGAGTATTAACTCTAAGCTTTTCAAAAAAAAAGTATATTACTTTTAGCTAATAACTGTATAACTAAAATTTTTTATTAAAAAAGCGCATAAATATTCATAAAATCGCTTAAATAGCCACTTCCATAAAGACTGATGCAAGACTTTAAAATATAAAGAAGAAGAATAGGGAATAAAAGAGCTTTTACTGTTTCTGTTGTTATACTAGACATACTTTGGCAGCTGTGTTTATTTTTTCTTTCAATGTAGCGGAAATTTAATTTTTTTTTCCAAACGGGGTGCGGCTGAACATAATTGTTTGATATTTCTGCTACATTCCATTAGGAAACCATTGCTACTTTACTTTGCTTTTTTATCCTGTTTTTCCAAATTTTTAAATTCTTTTCCTAATGAAATCTTGACTTGATTATGCAGCCTCTGTCTTATATTCTATTCATTTTGTTTTTGTGTACTATGTATGCATTGCGTTCCTAAGAAATAGTTTAGTATGTCAATACGGCGAATATAAATGTTAAGTAGTGTGCCAAAAACAGTACAAATAAGAGCGTATGTGATTAAATTGGCGAGAGTATTGTTTAATTTAATTCATTCGTTCTCTACTACTCTCTTTAGTACTCTAGTGTTTGTTTTTTCGACACTTTAGCTTTCGCTTTCATATGGCTTTTTATTTTCATTATCAACTTGTTGTTATTTTTTTTCGCATTATTGTTTTGCTATTTACACATACACAGCCATGCACATTTTGTCGATACATTTGTATATGTATCCATTAAATTTATTATTTAAACTTGTCGCGGTTTTTATCTCTACTTGTTTTCAGTTTGTTTTTATCGCTTTTGTTTTGTTTTTCTCTTTTTGTTTTCCTGTTTTAAAGCAGACGTCATAGACGCGCATGCGCAACTGTTAAATAACTTTTGGTTAGTGATTCTCTATGTTGCCATATTGTTAAAATTTGCTTGTGATCTTTAAAGTTTTATTTAAAAATAAAGCTCTTTCTTGTTCGTAAAAATAGCTATACAGTATAGGTAATAACAATGAGTATACTTAAATATATTTTGTATACAGCGATTGGATAAATAATAAGGACACCAATGTGACACATTGAGATTTGATAAGAAAGTACGTAAAGTGAGTGAGATAAATATTTGTATTTACTTTTAGTTAATAATTTACAGCTTCATTGCATTTTCATTAAACTATTGCTTATCTGGGCATAGACTCAAAAGCTTTTTGGCCTATTAAATCTGGTATATTATACCACGCAGCCTGAATTTGTGGGGACACTTTCCTCTGGTTGCTGTTTTTACTACATTCCACCAATTCTCGATCGCATTTAAATTTGGAGACAGTGAGGGGCGGCCAGTCTAATACAGTGATATTGTTATCTTCGAATTATTTCTTAGTACACTTTGCGGTGAAACAGCTTTCGAAGTGGTATATCCTTTTCGGGCTAAGGTAGGATACAAGTTCGGAGGATTTCAATATAATATCTTGCTTTCATAAGATATGTATGTATGTCTTAGGGAAACGCGTTAATGTGGGTAAGGGAGGCGGAGAGGCCCAAATGGCCTAATGTACAAGCTGCACTGAGTTGAATAAAGCTAATGCCGTGCCTTATAGAATCAATATCCAAAGATTGATATCTTTCCGCTTGCTTAGTAAACACCACCCGGAACAGACTTCAAAAGAATACCCCTCAAACTTCGTCAGCCCACGAACTTGTTCAGGTCCAATAAATGACTACATAAACGCTTGCCTACGAATATTTGTTAAAGCAATACATTCACAGAGAATATGCTCCGTTTCTTTTCTTCCATGCACAGATAGCTTTCCTTGCCAGGTACCTTAATGAGGCCGAAGAGGTGATAGTAGGGGACTGTCAAAAACTCGATAAGTTTCCCTATCATAAGTAAAGGATCTCATCAGCAAGAGTTTTTCAGTTGTACCTCCGTAATTATATTCCTTACATTCTCAAGTTCATCTACTAATCCGCTGTTGCGTTTAGTAATGCACGAAATTTTTATACCAACATCGACGTAGTGGACGTACCAGAAGGAAACCTTGCTAACAGTTAGCATTCGTATATGCCTGCTAGCTAATTTACAGTCTTTTCTTCTTGCTCTGGATTTATAGATTTTCTGAATTTTCGCTGCATCATTGGCAGCATTGTTTGAAATATAACCTCATACCCCCACAATACCCTTTTTTATACATTTAAGTCTAAGCTACAGGCACAACGTGTCCCCCAAAAAACTGAAACCGATTATCAGACTGAAGCCTAAGCTCCAGCTGCTATCAGCGCTCGAAGATTAAGTTTCTAGTTAGACCTAGAAGGTTCTTCTACTCCTATTTGACTACGTAGGAGTAAACAGCCTTTGCGCTGATTATTAGATCTAATAATTTACTTACTGAGCAGTTTGCAGCCTTTTTAAAAGCATTAATTTATGTTACATATGTGCCGCTGTGGTATGGTAGGTAAAACACCCGCCTACCAACCAGAAGGTCCTCGGTTCAGTACCAGACCACCCCATCTTAAAAAAGAAAAAGCGACAGCGGTATCGTCTCACATAACATTAGCTAGTAACTGGTTATGAGTATTACTTACTATTGAAAACTTATCTAATACATTTGCCGTTCGGACACGGCGTTAAAATGTAGGCTCATTTCAATGAGTCCAAAAATAGAATCGAGTGCAACTCATTTACTGAGAGAAATCCCCGTGTTCCTTCATGGAATGTTATGGGAATTAACAAATCATATGTTTTAGGTTTTCGCCCATAGAGTTTCTAATAGTGTATGCCGCTGTGGTATGGTATGTAAGACTAACCAAGTACCAAGTACTAACCTACTAACCAAGAGACCTCCGTTCAATTGCAAGCCAGACAATATGACACTCTCCAATAGCAGTATGATCTTTGGCTATAAGTATTCACGCTTTGAAAAACTTCTGCCATTCAGACGAAGCGTTAAGTTGTAGGTCCCTTTTAATGAATAGAGTCAAATTCAGCTCATTGATTGGTAGAAGTTTCAATTCGTTCCACTTGGGATGTCACGGGAATCATGTATGTTATGTCTGTACTACAGAAGAAGTTTTTATGACTCTGGCGTATAAATTAGGCTGAATTTTACCAATGGCATGGATTATGTTGGCTTCAAGCGCCGCTGTGGTTTGAGGCTTATTTGTATAGACCTGCAACTTAAGCATAACGGTCAAATCGCACGATATTGGTGCCAATTTCAATACATTTCCAAGAGCGATAACTATGCCCCAAATCGTTAATGCAGATTAGTCAACGTAAGATAATCGTAGCGCACGTAGCGCCGTCCTACGCGTGTTGTTAGGACTCATATTATGAAATTCAGGCCAAAAGAAGTTTGCAATTATCGAATTAATGAACACGGTGACGTTGACAGTGATGATATGACCAGCGTCGTTCTCAAAAAACGGCTCTTTGACGCCGTTAACCCAAAATCTGCACCAAAAAGAGACTCGTGGTGAATTGGACACCCTCGAATCTGTCATGTGGCTTGAATACCACAGCCTCGTCTACTTTGTGGGTTTTAGTCGATCACGTTTCTAGTGATTTCATTGAATGACCTTTGAATCCTGGTTCAAACCGCTCGATCGACTGATATTTGACCAATTTGGTGTCATATATAGTGTCCAGCCAAGAAGATAAGACAGCGGTTGTAGAATGTTTATATTTTCTTCAAGGCACCACGTACAGCGTACCACGATTCGTAGTCATACAACCGATTTTACATTGCTATCTAAACGCTGACTTTTGTGCGTTTTTCAGTTGACTGTACACTGGCCCTGCTTTGCAAATGCGGTTTGCTACATCTTCTCTCGTAACGCCCGTATTCTTTATAACGCCGCTGACATTTTAGAAGGATTGCACATGTTCAGTTTGTATAAGGCGGTACAGGTTAAACTGACTATTATGTGCTGCATTAATTCTGAAAACTTTTTTTGCGGTTATGTTCGTCTGCATACTTTAGGTTGTCTAGTAGTGTGTTTAACCTTCACGTTATGCCTTTGGATTCCGATGTATATTAATATTCCATCTACGAGTTCCTTCTACATATACGTTGACTAGTAATGGGGATAAAGGATGGCCCCGTTGTGAGCCAACTTTGATATTTATTAGGTGACTGATAGTGTCTTTGTATGCTAAATGCGGTACTATGCATTTTCGTACAAGGTTTCCTTGGGTATAAATATATTTTTGGTACTCTCTTGCGTCAATTAGTTACTGTAGGGGCCCAACTGGCCATGGCAACCAAGACCTGCCAGCGCAATAGCCGACGGCAGTAGATTACTGTCCGTCCGATCGGTCCAGAAGCACCAGTCGGAAAATCTCCAGAATCCCCAATGGATAGCCGACGAACCTGTTGAGACCCAGTAATGGGTTTCATAAATGTTGAAAAATCTTTTTAGACGCTTCGCCTACTTCACCGCCTGTGCTAAATATGACGAGCGAAGTTCATGCTCTCATTTATCGATATTCTCTCTGGCCGTGAACCAGCTAATAACATAGAATTGCTCTAGTTCCACGAGACCAGTGGCAAGCCTCTTCTTGCCAGTTCGTCAGCGATCACCTTCCCAATAACATCAGTGTGTCCAGGGCCCCAACAATCTGTTGCTCAATACCAGTGTGTAGACATTCGTGTAGCATTCGAGCATCAGTCTCAAGTCTATATACTCCGAAGAAAGAGCTCTTAGTGCCGCTTGACTATCGGATTATATATTATTAGAAGTGCCCTTGATCCCATGCTCTATATTAATTTGTGCACAGGGGAAAATAGCCTGGATATCTGCTTGGTAAACGTTGGGCCACGCTGGGTCATGGGTTTCCAGCTTTGGTATTGGGCACGAAAATCCCGGCACCTCCACCACCATCTATTTTATATCCATCCGTATACCACTGTAAATAGTCTGGGTTGACACTAGGGACCTCAAGGTCCCAATCCAAACGATCACGTATAGTAATTAAGAAATTGCGACTGAAGTTTAAGCCACCATTGCATACGTCACACCTACACAACAGTAGCTCAAAGTCGGGGATATGCCCATGATGCTCATGTGACAACTGTGGTCCACAGAGTTGAGACCGCCTCATGTTAGCAAACTGACCCATAGCTACCGATTTCACAATGAAAATGTGCAGTGTACTTTTCTGTTTTTGTTTTTTGTTCTCCGTCACTCCTCTAGGAATCATATTGGCTTTTCACAAAGCATACGTTGTTTTGTTTCAGTTTCTTTCATCAATTTGATCGTCTAGTTTACTTCATATGATTTTTGCGTAGTGGTGAAGATCCTTGCTAATTGGTATTGATTATTACTTTAGCATTGTAATTTTATTCGCAGTAGGTGATCATTCGTCTGATGTTTGTCATTATCTCCAGAGGTATGCAGGAAGGTCAGAGGGGCTTTGCTTCATTTTTCTAAATGGAGTTGTCTGGAGGGAAGTTGAGGCCTTTTTATATTAAAATTTTGAAACCACAATAAAATTTTTTCTTCGTCATGTCCTCTGCTGGCGCTCAAACCTGGGCCGTTTGTGTTGTTATGCGTGCGCTCCAACCACTACACTACGCCACCCCTAGTGGACTGAGCCCGATAAAAGATTTCAGGGCTACAATGAGTCAGGTTCCCATTGCACCCGTTAAGGCTAAACAGGCTTGCCACTGAAGCTTCATGCATCTATAAATACAAAACTTTTGTTCAGCCTTGGGCCACCATACAATCGATGCTTAAGAAACTATCGGACTAACAATCATGGTATAGAAGCAGTAAATGATCGTAGAGTTAACACACTATGAGCGGGAGCGGTTCTAGTACCCGTTTCGGAGATTGCCACTTATAAGCGGAACGGTTAATAGTATCCGTTTCGCGGATTACCGTTTAAAAGCGGATATTAGTACTGGTTTGAAATCAACACTTTTATGTGACACAAGGGAAAAACTAATGTTTCGTATAATGTCTCGCTTATAAGTGGCAATCTCCGAAACGGATACTAGTACCCGCTACCGATCATAATGTGTTAAGACCACAGGTCCTGCCGATAAGACCACGACAAGTCCACAGTGCCCTAGTAGCCCGTATTTTAAAGCCCGTTCCAATTCAGTCTTCTGTCGAGGGTAATTCCCAGGAATCTCACCTATTTTAACAAACCAATTTCGGTTCTTTTAAGTGAAATAGGCCTTAGACTCAATTTGGCGTCAAAGGGCGTTCCAAATTTTCTAAAGATTAATGGTATCAAACATTCTTTTGAAGTCATAAAAACATGATGATCTCCACTCTGCTGATGGCTCAGTGATTATGCTTTGATCCATTAAAAAATTTCCACCTGTTGTTAATGTAACATCCGCCAATAATGATTTGACAAAATAAGTTGAATAAATGACAATAATTTCGACATCTATAGCTTCAACAATAAACCGCTATCAGTAGTCGAAATTTATCAGTCGAGAGGATTATTTGAACTGATTTATAGGAAATCAGTCAGTGTAGATCTATAGCTTTTAAGTTTAATTTTATTTCCGCATTATTATCTTAACTTTCTTTATTGATTTTCTTTTTCAGCTCGAACCTATTGGTATTTCCTGGAATATGGAAGATTTTTCTGTGCCTCTACTGGCGGAAAGTGCATATCATTTTATAAATAATAATAATAATAATAGTAACAACAACAACAATAACAACAATAATATTACTATGCATCACCATAAAGATCATATGTTAGCCGCTGGTAGTACACCCAGTACAACAGCTTTCCTATACGACACCTCAACCGCAGCAACACCACAAACTGCAAAAACCGAAATGTCAATGGCCAAAAGTGATTACAGTACTTTTACCACCTGCATACAGCAATCGGCTTTGCTGGACCATCGTAACCACTCTGTCATAGATGCTAATTTAGATGCTGGCGTATCGTTGGGTGCTTTATGTGATTTAAAATTTTCCACGGGATTGGGTGCTAATCCGATTAGTTTGGCCACAGCTTGTGGGTTGCCAAAATTGCAGCCGAATGGAGCGGTAGCAACAACATTTTCCAATATTTTATTTAATCGAGACGAAGCTATACAAACCACCAATCAACAGCAGCAGCAGCATGAACAACAATATGTGACACTAAAAGCAAATGAAGTACAAAACACTGCCGTCGAAACTACACCACAACATCATCACTATTTAACGGAGCAGATCACGGCCTCAGCCACGGCCAGTAATGCCAACACCACCAACCACACTCATTTACCTGCACCACCAACAAATGTAGCTGCTGTTACAGCTGCTGATAATAATAATTTCTTAGATTATGGCATGAGCATAACTGCTACATCTCCCACATCTTCTGCAGCTAATGCTACAGCTCATCATCATCATCATAGGCTGCTTAATACAACACACGCGGAGAGTACAAAAAATCTTAATGGTTTAGTGGATAATGTTAGAGTTGGTGGAGCAGCTGCTACTTTATTGCTTAACGAAAATCAAATATCGACTACAACTACAAATGCCACAGCAATTGCCACGCCAACAACCAATAGCATAAGTATTGCTAACAATGTAAATCACACTGCCAACCACATCACTACCACCGCCACCACCACAGTAACAGCAATAAGTAATAGTCGATCGAACAGCATCACCAACACCCTGCACAGTATTGAAGAATTAGCGGCCAGTACCTGTACACCCAGTAGCTCATTAATGGCAACGATGGCTCAACCATCTAATCCAAATACTCTTGATGGTAATAATGGCACACCCATCTCCTCTTCCAGCGCCACTTCCTCCTCATCCTCTGCAGCCTCAACAGCTAATAAACCAGTATTTATAATAATTAATGATAATGATTATGAGAACAACAAAAGTAACAACAACAACAACACAAGCAACAGCAATAATGAAACAACAGCAATAACGCAGCAGCAGCAGCAGCAACAGCATCAGCAACAAATAACGTTGCAACAAGCCAACAATACAACAAATCATACACAGCAACAAAATCAACAACATCTTCATATGCAGCAACAACAGCAACAGCAACAGCATTTGTTGCATTCTTCTGCTTTAAGCAGTGACAGTAATGATTCCCTTTCCTCTTCAGATGATTTCATTGAAATGGAAGCCGCCAACGAGCGTGCCGGTAAGTTAACAAACCTTTTTATACTTTTTTCTTTCCAATTTATTGGCAATATTTTGTTGTTCCTGTTTAAACGACGATGAATGCATGATTAAATAACGGTAATCAGCGAATGCGTAAAATAACCAATAATCATAACTATTTCGATTGACTTTGAATCCAGCACCGAGTTTTTGAAATAAACCCGTTACAACAACATAAATAATTAATTAAATGTAAGTCCAGGTCCATCTTAAACTCTTTATAACCTTTTAGGAGAATTACAAATTTTGTACTCCAATCTATTGTATAAAAAATGTGACCCGAGAGTTTTTGTTTGTTATTTTAAAAATAATTTCTTACTTAACTCTAAGGATTTTTTTTTTAATTTTTTCCTCTTTACCATTCGTGGGCGATACCAAAATTCGCCGACATAACTTAAGAAAAATGCAGTAAATGCTTAGGTAATTCACGCAAGACAAATGCACCCGATTCTGTTTTTATTATATTTTTTTTATTTTTTTTCTCCGTCACTCCTCTAGGGAGCATATTGGCTTTCCATAAAGCATTCATTGCTGCTTTGTTTCAGTTTCATTAATCAAATTGATTTTCAAGCTAAGTAGATGATTAATCTACTGTAGCTCGCGCCTTCAAATGATTGTGTGTAGTGGTGAAGATCCTTGCTAAGTGGTGGTGGTGATCTTTACTTAGCATTGTAATTTTTTCGCAATTGGTGGCATTTTCTTCCGATCATTCGCCTGATATTTGTCATCACCTCTAAAGGTAAGCTGGAAGGTCAGGGTTGCAGTCTCTTTATTAAATACTCAAAACTGCAACTGTCCTCAGCTGGGGACTTAAAATCATGGCATATATTGTGACCCTTCCGGTTTATAGTTGGCTCAGCAAATCTAATACTGTATCTATCTCTGATGCTTCTGAGCCCATCTGTGACTGTCATCGTCTTTAGATACGCTTTTAGTCCACAATGGCCCGTAAGCAATGCAGTTAGGAGTTTCAAGTCCAGCCTGCCATGCTTAAGAACTTCAGAGCGACGCCCGAATTGCGGGCTGTTCGCCGCCCTACAGTGTCGAATTCCCCTTTAAGCATTCCAGTGCTCCAAGCATCTGACAGTTTCCTAATCCTTGGTTGTCTCCATGAACACCGGCACCGATATGGCCATTCATTTTGGAGCCAAGATCAATCCGTACTAAGGTCCTGTTAGACCAACAATTCCGGACCGGAAATTCAAACCTAAATATCCTACCAAAGCATAGATTCGAAAGCATAAGATCCAGGACCGGAGAGCAACTACCACCCTGCTCAGAATTGACAGAAGTCCAGGTGCATTTTCCTTGGCGGAAAACTTTGCCGCCACATATCGCCATTCTTATTGCATAGAACAGCATTTGATTGATGCTGGAGACTGTTTCCAAAATATCCACATAACATCCCAGTTTAGTACATCGAGTTATCGTTTGAAATCAACGAGTATTACATATAATGGGGAATTCCATTCGACTTGATATGAACTACGCCTGATCTATACCATCTAAAATCGGCTTATTCTCTACATAAATAGGCAGGGGATTGAATGGAATTTAGAAATATTATTCCCCGCTAGTTTCCACATTCGCTTCTTTCTTTAAAATTGCAGCGAAGACAGCTTGATTTCACGTCGATGGGACCTGGTCTGTAGACCAACTAATATAGTGGAAATATGTAACGAGGCAATGCTGGATTACTACGCTTAAGTAGGTTATCTTAGCCGGCTTTATTGTTCTTTAATTTTGTTATTGCGTCTATAATCTCAGCCAAAGTAAAAGTAGGGTTTGTCCTTACTGCTTACTGTTTCTGTAAATATTTGTTTCTTATCTGATAATATCACCGATTCCAAAAACCTTTTTTCATCTTCGAAGTTGCTCATCAAACGTAGGAAGCGTTCTTCTATTTGAGTTCTTAATATTAGAACATACATACACAATTGGCCTTTAGTTTCCGTTTACCGATTTCGGCCTGCTACAGCATCTACTTCCAGGCACTTCTGCTTAGCACGTGTCTTCGCCGATTAGTCACACCCATCGCGAACAGAGCTTCCTCGGTCTGATCTCTCCAACGTAGACAAGGGCGTCTTCTATGCCGACGGCGGCTGGTTTTCACATTAAACACTCTTTTCGCTGGAGCATATTCAGCCATTTAAACGAAATGTTAAAGTCAGCGTTGGCCGTCGGTTGTTCATTCATTGAGCAAAGTGCATGTCGTTAGTTCGAATACGGAAATAAGTGCCAAACCGCAAAGAACCAAAGATTTTATGTAAAACTTTTCTCTCGAACGTACCCAAGGCGGATACATTGGTGTGTGACAATGTCCATGCTTCTGTTCTATAAAGAAGAACGGAGACGGTGAGCAACTTGTTAAGTATTAATTTCATGACGCGGGAGAGATCTCTACTACTCAATTGCCTATTGAGACCATAATAACAACTGTTAGCAAGAATGATTCTACGCTAGAGCTCCAAACAGACAGCTTTGCTGCCGGTAATGGTAGTGTCAAGGTAGATAATTTCATTCCACACATTCAATGTATAGTTGTCAACCATAACCTGGGACCCAATGCGCCGCACGTCCCTACTTGTCGACAACATATACTTTGTCTTGGCCTCATTTACAGACTCTTTTTCGATGGCACTAAAGACAGCAGTGACATCTCGCTTGGTACGCCTATTTTTTTAAAGATGGTACCACTGCGATGTACTCGAGTTTTCCGCAGAACGCTCTCCATGAAAAAATTGTAGAGGCCGCACGATAAGGAGTCGCAACGACATTCTGCACGGTCTTACCAGTTTTGCAGGAACACCAAGTTTAATATTGAGAGCCGTCCTTTAATTCACAACACTAAGCTGTCTTATTGCCTTGTAGATAGCACGGGTGTTCCGTCTTAACGTAGCAGCTTTAGCTTTATTCCCGATGTTATCATAGAACGTACATTTCTTTGTACGGACCAGTTTTTTTTACATTTTCTTCAGCGTTTTTGTAGTTCGTCCTGGCCAGTTAGAGAATTTAAATTTAATAATTAAAATAAAAAATTGTTTTTAATAGATTATTATGTAACTTGAACGTTTTTGTTTGCAATTGCAACAGCATAACCAACAGACTAGAAAATTCCATAGGAAACCAGCAACAAGTGCTTGGTATTGCACCTAAATGACCATCAAAAGTTACTTTGAAGGTTCTTTTCACTAAAGTTTCCAAATGTTATACTCCATAGTAGAGCAAACAATACAGAGAAAAACGAGAAGAAGAAAACGTCATTAACCTTGGCCTAAAAAACTATTTAAAATGGCAACACCACCACCGCAACTCATGAAGTTGTTGAGTTGGCCTCCCCAGAAAAACAACCTTTTATGCTTTACGCAAAATATTCGTAAATCGAAAGATGTTGTAACTGAAACAACTGCTGTTGTTGCAATATTTGTAAGCGAAACCAACATCATCATCGTCGTAAAGAGAGAGTTAGAGGCAGACATGAAACAATTTACACACAACCAGCCTCCCAACCCCACTCATAGCATACACTCTCTACATGCATAACAAGCAACTCTATTGCCTGCAGCCAAACAGTCAGCAGACACAAAGCGAATAGTGCTGATGATGCTGCTGGTGTCTAAGTGGCATAAGATTTACTTTTTATATGAGTTTACGTAGTTGGAGGGGGCTATGGAGGTGTAATGGTGGTGGCATTAAAACGCACATACTCTTTAGCTCTCTCTCTCTCTGTCGCTGACATTCATTCAATGTCAGTGTTGCATTAAGTCGTATTAAAATGAAAACAAGCACACAACCACATATACACACAAGCTAATAAACGCTTGACAGCCATTAAAGCAGCGGGGAAATCTGTTGGAGGAAAACTTAACAATTCATCTAAGCTAACATTGCCGACATTAATGACCTTCAATACTAGTTGTGCAAATACTCGTATTAGACGTTGCCTGGTTGTGTGTGCGTGTGTGTGTCTGGAAAGTGTTGTAGCAGGGAAGCAATAGCAGTAGTTGCAGCAATAAAGATGAGAAGTCAAGAAGAGTAATATTACAACGAATACGGTTACGGTTTACGGAACACAAGGGGATGAAAGTAGTTGACATTGAATTTCTTATTACAATATTATCATTGTTATCGTTGTTGTTGTTGTTTTGATTTCAATTTCACAAAAGTAGGTGAAGGTCGTTAATTCGTAGAAAAAAAAACAACAAAAATTGTTTTTATTTCAAATACTTGTTGCACTTCAGAAAGCTCAGTCATAGTTTAGGGAGGAGAACAATTGAAACCGGATTGAGGACATGCTAGAGAGAGAGAGAGAGAGAGAGAGAGAGAGAGAAAGAGCAAGTTATGTAGAATGCAAAAGATATTGTGAATAACATTTCTCGCTTGATGGTGAAATGAAAATGGAGATGTTACCCCTTGCAAAACAAGTGCAAATGTACTTTTTAAACGCAAACTTAACTGAGATTTGCTTTACAAATTTTGAAATATTAATGTGGATTCATCGATACCCAAATATTTATTACGAACTAAGGTAGTTAGTTAGTTACAATAGATAGCCAGGCTGGTTCAACTCTCTTGGGTCAAATACTGACCTCTGTATAGCCCATAAATGGTAGCGTTCAAACGGAATTACGTGTTCACGCCCCGGCCCGAAACGAACCATCCAGACTCATGCACAAAGGAAAAAAGTCCGCTGACACTTATCTCAGTTAAGTCCGATATGGCATGCAGAAACGGACTACTAAGGAAAAAAGACCCAATATCCCTAAGATTCTAACATTGACATAGGAAATGTTCGACAGTCTTCTTCTGACAACTCATACTCATACTGACAACTCCTACATCAATCATTGAACGGTAGACCTAGTATGTGCTCCAGCTACTCAGAGCCATGTGATAACAGCTATCATGATTCGCGGCCTATATCGCGGCATCCCCATGATAGATTCCAAACGAACCAGATCGTGTAGGGACCAGATTTGTCTTGGTACAGAACGGGTGGGTTCATTCTGCCACTGTAACTATGTCCTGTCCAACATGTATCGCAGAACCAAAAGAGAGAAAATCCCAGCTAAATAGTCAATCTCCTCGTTGCCAAGAAGATTCCCACGCTATTTCGTCCGCCACACAATTCCACGGGTGTAAGAGTGACCTCTTACCACAGATAATCTCTAGGTTTGATTGTCTCGCCATCTCGTTTAGAGATACCCGGAATTCACATTCTAGTGCGATGTCGAGTATACACCGAAGGGCGCACTGATCGCAGCCTGACCGTTCGTCAGATCCAGATTAGTCCGCTCTCTTCTTTATCGCCGACACCTCTGCCTGTAAGACGCTGCGTATGCAGAAATAAAGACACTGCCCTCGACCCATTCCGAGGATTTCGACCCGTCCGTAAATACCTCAACAGAACCGGATCCAATGCTTACAGTCGTAAGGGACAGTTTGGAAAGAATTAAGCGATACCTATGCTGAATCCCAATCTATACTAATGGCTTGAGGACAGATGCAGGCACAGCTTCTGGTTTTTACTCTGATGAATGACTATACTGTCTTCTAAGTGGAGATTTATGCCATCGATAGATTTACAAGGTATATCTGAAGGTTAAATCTTGAACCTTTGCTTGTTAATAATAATAACTATTTGGGCAGTCTTTTAGTTCCAATATGCTGCATCATCTCTACGGCAACGTTTGAAATCAGCAAAACAACGTTTTATTGTTGTATATGATGGACGTAGTCCCTACAACACTTTTCAAGCCGTTGCTTCGCTTGAACTGTATTTCTTCACATCAAGAAGCAGTATAGAATTAAAACACGATTTTTTTTTTGATCCATTGTCCTGAAAATAACAAAAGTAGCGTCACTCTTGGCACAATAATTCACAAACTAATCAATAGAATGTTAGCACTACCTGAAAAAGAGGTAAATGCAATAAAACTAACGCCATCTATATGTTAGGCCCGGGAACGCATGTCGTAACGTATGGGTTACCCATGTTATGGCTATTCTAGAAGTTCTCGCAATGAGAAAGAGCAGGAATCAGAAGAACACAATCTTTGTGCAACTCACCTACGTCTTTTCCATGATTTGGACTCTCTCAGGCACATATTACTGACTAATTTGGTCAATTTTGTCATGGGCACCGGTAGTCCATTGCGAAAACCGCATGATTTGCACATTTCGGTTTAGGGAAGGCATTGCTCAACTATTCCGTGTCTGATTGGAGGTTTTGCATGAGTTGTTGAGTGTCTTTTGTGTATCACAATGAGTCATAGGACCTCTAAATGCACTGGCTAACTGCGGGCGGCACATGCAATCTAACCTAGAAAACGGTTTTAGTTTAGTTTTCCATCTCATGATGTAGGAGGCAAATTGTAATAAACGAATTCAAAAAGTATACGAAAGCAGACGTGACTGCCCCACTGAAAACATACCATTAAACAATTCCGAGAAGAAGTTGTCAAACTGTGTTGAATACTTTAATCAATTAATGCGTTTCTGTGTACTTCTACGACTTAGCCGACAGCACTATTCTCCCTAACTGATTCCACATATCAATTCTACCTGGACTATATTTTAAAAATGTATGGAAATCTAAAATAAAAACTCCGAATTCGTAATTTCTTAAGTATAAAATGAGAGACTTTTATATAAATGTCTGATAAAGCCCAGTTTTCAGTTTATAAGGAATTTAAAGTCAGTTGTCAAACCAAGATACGGTTTTATTTAATTTTATAGATTCTATTTCACAGCTTTTATACCCAGCAAACTAAAGTTATTCTCTTTGACATACCTTCCCTTGCAAATTTTTTCTACAAAATGCTTTTGTAGAAACAGTCGGTTATTGATTGTAGTTTTCCTTACTTAAATTACTGATAAACTCTTTCTTTCTCTTCCTCTCTCTGTCTCTCCAATAGCATTTCTTCCTTTACTCCTCATGCGCGTAAACACAGAATGTTTGCAAATAGAACATGACGCTGACAACAGCAACGACGTCTGGCAATTTCTAGTTTACATTGTTGTTGTTTTTTGCTATTTTTTTCATTCATTCAGCCAGTCAGTCAGTCATTCATTTATTCATTATTTTCACTCTCAGAATTGCATTGAAAATTTAGGTCAAGCTCAAGCGGTGTTTTCTAATACACTCGAGATTGGATACAAGGATGCCTGCCACAACAAAGTGATTCTCTACAACTATACCATACACACACACAGACACAGTGTTTATAACTACGGCACCTATAAATAAAAACAAATAATAGGTAAAGACGATTAAATATGCAAGGAGTTGCCAGAAGTTAGTTGATTGTAAAACGAAATTTTGCATAAGAAAAAGCATTTATTTCGCGGTGATCCTTTAAGATGTGCTTAATTTCCTAAAACCTGATTATAAATATTTATCGTGGTTTCGGTGTGCGGTGAATTTCATTAGCTTTTTTAGTTGTAAAGGCTATGGAA
Source organism: Wohlfahrtia magnifica (assembly GCA_023159175.1). NCBI lineage: Eukaryota > Metazoa > Arthropoda > Insecta > Diptera > Sarcophagidae > Wohlfahrtia > Wohlfahrtia magnifica. The sequence goes on from JAKWBJ010000045.1 coordinate 646,868, forward strand.
TCTTCAAAAGATATCGAAAGTCCTGGCTATCTAATATGTACGATTCGCTGCAAGACTTACTCCCTGGCTTGCATTGCGCCTACGCAACCACTGCAAGGTATTACTTCAGGGGTGTGGTAATTCAGCGATTGCTGCTATTCTACTACACTGACTTGCTCTCTCCGAAAAACTCTGTTGGTTTAAAACGTGCCTTGTGAACCTACACACTAGATTCCAATTTTCAATAGAAGCTAGTATTAGATCGATATTATTATTTGGCGTAACCTGAGATCGGACAGCCCCATCCAGAGAGTTCTGCTGGTTTTCATATCTAGGGCAATCATAGAAAACATACTACGCGGTTTCCCTCACATTCAGTCATTCCGGGCATACATCCCTGTCATGACCGTATTTGAAAAGGTATGCCCTAAAGCACTTGGTCAGGTAGAAGTTCAACTGCCTGTGCTTCTTTCCATCCATTGCGCTAGTCTCGGTGAGGTCCACCTTCCTTTAGTGGAAGTAGCTAAATCACGCTGCCATCTCTTAATTTAGTTACCTAGCTATTCCTGTTCGCCTCGCAAGATATTTTCAGATTTCTGCTACCAGCTGTAGCAGTATGAATGCCGCAATCACCAAGGCCGTGTCCGTAGACACCGTGCGAAATGCAGGTGCCTAGAGCACACCTCCTGTAGACAGAGTCCAGTCTCAATCTATAAGGTTTCCTGACCACAGTTTCTGCTCATATGGAGATTGCATATAGCGCAATGGATTTAAGCGCAACCATCAGTAACAACTTTTTTTCCTGCTTTGGACTGCCCATATTTGGCATTGTGCCAGTGCGTAAGTTGTTGAGACACATTTCTCAATGATGTATCGTAGATGTTCCCTGAATGTAAGTCTATTATTAATCATAACACCCAGGTATCTAATCGCATGTTTCGATGTTATTCGCTGGTCACCCACCGTGATTGTGATGAACTCTATTCTCTTCCTACTGCTTACAAGTAGTACCTCTGTCTTGTGATCAGCAAGCCTAAGACCCATACCTGAGATCCAATTTCTAACTTTAGCAACAGTATAGTTAGTTGCACGTTCCTTCCAACCCATTTAGGTGTTTTCCTCTTATCACCAAGGCAATGTCATCTGTAAAATTTATAATCTGTGCTCTTCTAGGAAGCTTAAGCCTCAGAACCCCATCATACGTTGCGTTTCATAATATTGGGCCTAGCACCGAGCCCTGAGGCACACCTGCTGTTCGGTAACGACCTTCTGCCCTCGTCAGTGTCATAAAAAAGTACCCTATCCTTAAGAGTCGGTAATTACCTTCATCAAGTATTTCGGCACGTTCTTGCCATCGAGACCACCCAGCGTATCGTCCCAGTCTCCAGAGTTGAAAGCATTCTTGACATCCTGGGTGATGATGGCGCAATATTCCTTATCTCCTTCAAGCCAACGTTCGCCATTGATGGCATCCTTCGCAATGTCAATGACCGCCTGAATAGAATCCACCGTAGAGTGTGCCTTTCGGAAGCCAAACCTTCCCTTCTTAAGGCAGGCTGCAATCTCCTGCAAAAAAATATAATTAGCTGACCAACCGTCATTAATAAGCATTTTCGCCCTCTCCTGTACGCGGTCGAGAAGTTTCCACAAAGACTTTGAAGGACCGGCTCCATTTTAGGTCTTGTAAATATTAAGGATATCAGATGGTGTATTTCCTGCACCGCCTTAAAAAATCTAACCACTTGAATGCTTCTTTCGACACGTAATTTCATGCCCAAAGCGATATTTGCATTACCCATTGAAATAGATGACTCGACATCATTACACCACCACTACTACTGTGTGTCGAAAAATAACTTTGGGTCTTGCTCGTACTAAAATCGACACTGTCCTAAGATTTTCCCCAAGGCAATTGTCAGTAAGTCATTCATATTCCACACCTTCACCCCAATCTCCAAAAGGCTCGGCCTACCATCAAAGGAGTGTAAATGTCAAATGTTGCTGTCTACTGTGAAAGAGTAGATATGATTGGAAGAAAGAACATAGCCTTGCGGTACCACTGCATTTAAATTGAATTCATCTGATGAGATCCAATCTATAACCACTTTTATAGTTCGAATTCTGAAAAAGCCTGATATTTCCCAAAGAGTTTTCCTAAAAATTCCGCAACTGACCGCCTTGTATATTAATGAAACAGTGTTGGTGGACGAGACTTAACATAATGCCATAGCCGTAATCGTAGAAGCGAAGCTAATAAAATATTAAATTACGTAGTTTTTAAAATTTGGCTAACTTTGTGACCTTGTCTGGATAAATTGAATTTGTATCCTGGCAACATTGATTGTAGTGCCGTTGGTACTACAGTTAATATCTGTACCGAGTCCGCAAATGTTTCACTATGCTGCAATATAAACTACATTAATAGTGAAAATGTTAATATAATGGAAGCCTTGGTTGCAATGCAACTCTACATCAGGCTAATTAATGATCAACACTGTACTCTGGGCAAAAAACCTCACCTAATTACCTGTGAGAAATCAAAGTTGTTGGGAAATTCTAGTTTTCGTGCGTACAAAACTAAGAATACCAAACTATCCATAACCCTTTATTTACATTTCATGGGTCACCCAGGGTACAATACGTCCATCAGGAGCATCAAAAAGTCAATATTTAAGAATTGAATTCTGGACTACTCGTATGTTCCATTTAATAAAAGCGAATTTGATATTTGATGTAAAAGTTGATTTTAAAATGGGCCTTTGTTGTAAATTTTTTCCTTCTTGCCAAATTTTAGAGTTCCAGCTCATATTTCAATATCATCATCGGCATTCAGCTCTTCAACACGGGGTGGGTTTTGGCTTTCTCCACAACTCTTCTCCATTTCTCTCCATATTTAGTATGGGTACGACAATTTCTTACTCCTATTGCTCACATATCCTCTTCGATGTTGTCAATTAGGCGCTTACGTGGCCGACCTTTATTTCCTGAGATTTGTGGGTAGTTAAGGACAAGCTTTTGAGCTGGGCTTGGGTCCATTCTTAGGACATGACCTATCCATCTAAGTCTTTGTGCTTTAATGTATTTTATAAAATCCTCGCCTTTATTGAGAGCTGTAAAAGTGCTGCATTGTTCCCCAGGTAATATTTATTATGACCCAAATATACGTCCGAGAACACTACGAGCTCGAAAGATCTATTGTGTCAAACACTCCGATCTGTCTGAAAGCGCCAATCGAAGCAGTCTATGAACACCAAATACAATAGCGCAATTTAATTTTAACTCAATTAAAACATATGTATGTCTGAACATGGTGTTATTCCCTATATTTCCCATTTTTATGTAATTTTCTAGTTGATCTGGCAACGGTTTTATTATTTTTTTCTGGTTTAAGAATAACAAATAAATACACAAAACAACAAACAGCAACAATAATAAAGGCCATTTTTATTTATAGTTAAATAAGGCAGTTGTTGTTATTGTAGAATTTTTTTTTTGTTTCTGTTTGTAAAAGGGGTGATACATTGGCAAACATTTGTTTGCAAACATCGCAAATAGCCAATCACATACATGGATAACAATTTACATTTCCTTGAATGCGATTGGCTATTTGCGATGTTTGCAAACAAATATTTGCCAATGTATCAGCAAATATTTGCCAATGTATCACCCTTTTAAAGGGAAAAGAAAACAAAGTTATCCATGTATGCGATTGGCTATTTGCGATGTTTGGAAAACAAATGTTTGCCAATGTATCACCCACTTTAATATGTAAGCATTTGTAAAATACATGTGTGTGTGCATGTGTATATATATATGTATATATATGTATGTATATTACATTACCTGACATTGATCTAGTTACGATATGATTCTCTCTCATTTTCTTGTGCTGTCGCTCTTACAAGCACACTCAATCAGGTTTCTCTAATATTTATATACGTATTTGTTTGAGAGTACTATGTATACAACTTGTTTTTCTCGTATTTCTCTTTAGATTTGCTGTTATTGATGTGCTATACTAACGGGTGTTTTTTTTTACAGTTAAACAACTTTCAATCACAATAAAACAAAGAAATATATTTTTAATATTAATGAAACGGGCTTCGTTGGCTATAAATTTTACTAATGTTTAAATATGTTTTCGGTCATGTGGCCGCTACGGTTGGCGTGTTTAAGGTGCAAACGCAACAATAGCGTCCCTATTTAGCCAATAACTTTTCGAATATTGATTTGTTAAATTGTCTTATCGACATTGGCTTATCGACGTAGACCAGTGACTAAACATAAGCCAAAAGAAAATAATCCAATGGCATTAAATCACACGATCTTGATGAACAGTTAATTGCATCCTTACGTGAAATTACTCTTTCATCAAAAGTTTCTTTCAGTAAATCAATTATAGTGCGCGCTGTGTTTCCAACAGGACGGACCCAAAAGTCAGCAGGATTAATGTACGCAAAAATTCTTAATCATGTCCCTCTAACGTTCGCCATTTTTTTGCGGTTTAGGATGGAAAACGCTCCTTTACTCATTCACGAATAGTCGTCACTCTAGTGATATGTCGGCCTACCTCACTTTTGGTATACAGACTAAAAACCTACCTATGTTCCCCAGGTAATTGTACTACCTCGGAACCGCTTCTGCATTGTATCGATTTCGCTTACGTCTAAGCCATCAATTGACATTCTATCGAGATCAACTTTCTTTCTTCCTTTTGAAAAAGCTGACCATACATTTCCAGTTTTTCCCCCGTTGCCATCATCATAACTATGATGTTTTCCGCTTCCCATTATATCGATTTCTCTTACGTCTAAGCCCTCAATTGACATTCTATCGAGATCAACTTTCTTTCTTCCTTTCGCAAAAGCTGACCATACATTTCCAGTTTTCTTCCGTTGCCATCATATTACCTATGATGTTTTCCGGCTTCAGGGTCTCTCGTTCGGTCTGCCATTGATTACACATGAAGAAGGTGTGCTCATGTTCTTCTGTCTTATAGATACAGTAGGAGGAACTGTACTTATTCACTTTATACAAATATTTTCCAAAGTAGCCATGACTAGAAACCTATTGTGTTACATAAAAATCCACATCATCGCAATGTTTCTTCTTCATCCACTTCTCTATATCGAGGATAAATTTAGCTGTCTATCTTCCCCTTCCTTCGCTGTTTCAGGACCTTTGATTTTATAGTCTAGTGTCGATTTGGGCTTAGTTGATCTGTTTGCTTTGCGACAAAGATTGTGTTTCTTGCCCTTACCTAAAGGTCTATCTGAAACATCCCCAATATGATCTGTACTGCCGGTGTCGATTCCGTACCACTCTCAGTGCTGTAACTCTTTTCGCGGACATTAGTTTTTGTTTTCTTTGTTGTGTTTGCAAGGCCGTGCTCCATATCTCGCATCCATAGAGGATGATGCTGTCACACGCCTCCATCAGCAATTTTTTTCTTTTCGTGATGTGGCCACCAGCCTACTTAGTCTGGCCGTTATATCGCATGTCTTCTCCGTGGATTACTGTATCTGGCTGATAAAAAGTAATATTCGTATGCAACCGTAATCCCAGCTAGCTCACAGACCTCACTGTGGTTGTCACAACTTCGCAACTCTCATGTCAACCTGAGCGGGTATATGCTACCCAGTCAACTTACCATCGGTGTGGAATATTAATACCTGGTTTCTACGCACCTTTGGTGTTACCCGCCGAAGGTGAGTTAATAACAACAGCTCTGTTTTACGGGCGGCTAACTCTAAAACATGAAATTTCAACCATCCTTTCTTTCGAGTAATGACCTGACTCAACCTATATTGAGTTATCGAGTCATCCGCATATCCGACCAGGAGAGTTCCCTCTGGCATATTCATTATCAAGATGCCATCATAGATGGCTTTCCATAGGTGTGGGTCAGTAATAAATCCCTGTGAATACCCGTATATGACCGGTGTCCGTTTCCCGTCCCTGATTAGTATCATACACAAGGAATTAAAACCGCAGATATGATCTTATCATCCTTATAAGATAGCTGGGCACATCGAAAAAACATCCGACCATCTTAGTCTATTGAAAGCGTTCCTAATATCAAGCGTAACAAGATGAGTAATGGGCCTGCATCCTACTTGTCATTGCGGCATCAACGGCATACTTCAGTGGTCCTAACGTGAACTTTCCAGGTCGAAATTCATGTCCACCAACGCGAGTCCACCTCTAATACATATAGCCTTTTGTATTCTGGGCTTTATCAACCTTTCCAACAATTTTCCAGCACTAATTTCTGCTCCTTCCATACTCCCGCCGATGCTCCTTCTAAAAGACAGCAGATGTTTATGTACAGCAGGAGCCTTGGATGTTTGTCCACTATTTTTTTCAGATCTTCCACGTTTGCCATTGACAGTAACATTCTGGGTATCTTCGTTTTCGAAGACATATGGACCAATGACTCTGCCAGTCAAAAAAGAAACGTACCAAACAGTAATTTTCTTTGGATGTAATGGCGTTTCGACCAAAGCTTGTAGACTCTTCTCACTCTAAATGTGACAATTATCCTTATTTACTTATCCATTCATCCTTCATCGGAGTACAAAATTTTGAATGGAAATTCGATATAAAAATTTCAACAATTTTCTAGTGTTGCTCTGGTGTAATCCGCTTGACCACGACCTTCTATAATAACATCACTTTCGAACGTTTAAAAAATATTTTTCTGATAAAACATTCGAAAACGGCTACTGAAAGCGTTCGTTCAGTATGTGGCATCAAATATTTCGATATCGAAGGTTTGCCTTTGATATCAACAGTAAACCTATAGCAATATCTAAAGCGAATAACTTTGCTTTGCCCTCTTCTGTCTTTGCCGTTACTTTTGCATTTTTTGTTTGTCTCTCAATGCTTACAAGGAGAGGATTTGTTTACTTGAAACTTGTTTCTTTAAAGAAACAATAAAACAAATGAAATTAAAAAAACAATATCAAAAATAAACGAAAATCAGAATATACCTGCAACGCATGTTCATTCATCGCTGTTTCAGTTACTACTAAAAGCTAGAGCATAATAATACATGTGAATTGTAAAGGAACAAGTCTTATGAAATGAACAGCAATGATCTATGCTCGATCCACAATGAAATGTCAAACCAAACAAAATAAAAAGCATTTATCAGCTGTTAAATCGGTTGTCAAATAAAGCAGTGTTACCAACTCAAAGTTATGAGCATCTAAAAATAAAACACCCGATATAGAATGCACTCAAACATCATTATTAAACACTTGTGTCATCATTATCAGCATTGTAGTTGTTGTTGGTGTTGTTGTTTTAATAATAGAACTAAAACGTAACCAAATAGTATAGAAAATATGCTTATGCATGCAACAAGCTTGTAAAGAGAAAATAGGTCAAAGTCAAAAATATATAGTTGTAGGTAAACATGTGTGTGTGTGTGTATATTTTTTGAAATGAGTAGAAGAAGACGAAGAGGAGAATGTAAATGAAATAGAATAAATGCATTTCATGCTCGTGTATTTACAAATATACGCACTTGTATAAATATTATACATGGTCGTGTTCTGTGTGTGGGGGGTTTGTGTGTTTACATACTAGAACAAGGTTGCCAGACATACATATATATGTATATATATGTACATTATTTTGTGTTATTGCTGTTCTTGCTTGTTTGTTTATTCATTGTATTGTATGTTTGTATGTGCATTGAAGAGTAGTAAGTAGTGTACTATACATATGGGCGATAGATGCAACTATTGCATATAGACAGTGTTAAAAGCAACAACAAAATATAATAATAAGGCCATGGTTGCCACGGCATTGACATACTTAAATTGTACCGCCATATTATTTTTTTGTGTTTCTCTTTCTCTCTCCCTCTCCTCACTAAAGTGTATGTCGGTATGACATTTGTTTTTATTGGCTTCCATGGCGTAACCAACCGAATTTTGCCATTATTTTATTTATTTTTTTCTACTCACAGAAGGTCATTGCTAACGTAGTCGCCGGATATTTGTTTTAAGTCCTCTCTTTCCTCTCTTCATTTATGTAATGTTTTATTATTGTTATTATATGGTACTCTCTGGCATTATGCTCAGTTTTTTCTTAATAAATCTTTCAGTGGAGCAGGGCAATATTTATGCTGCTTTATTGGGTGTTGAGGGGAGATAATTGTTGTGTCCTTGTCTTTTGGCATTAAATATCTGTTTTGGTATTTGAAGGACACTATTTTTCCAATTATCAACCATCATACAGGTGGTACTGTGGGCAAGGTCATTAAAAAATTGTATTTTTATTTAAGTTTTAAAGATTTTTAAAGCGTTAAATTTGTGTAAGGTTTTGTATGTAAATTAAAAAATCAGCTGATGTTTAAATGGTGTTGCCAGATATATTTTTTTGTTAAAGTTATTTTAAAATTACAGAATTACAAAAGATTTTCAGATTTAAAGATAAAAAGTTAATGTTTAATTCAAAATAAAGATAAAATGTATCATTTCAAGAACATTCCATCAAAAGTTACGGATTTTGATGTTTTCAGGTCAGCCATTGATATGTGGAAAGGGTCTAAAAAATTAAAATTCTTACAAAAGTGATTAAGTTTAGCCTATGCTACTGGAGAGTGCGCCGCTGTGGTATGGTAGGTGAGACAACTTCTCTAAATGCATTTGCCGTTCGGAGCCGGCGTTAAACCGTGGGTCCCTTTCAATGAGTTTAAAAGTAGAATCGGGTGCAGCTCATTAACTGAGGGAAGTTCCGATATTCCTTCATGGAATGTTATGGGAATTAATATATATAAATAATATATGCTGCTGGAGGAGAAGAACTACTATTTTGCGCTTCACACACTACCCTCGCATACTAGTCCTATCAGTAACTTTATGTGAGTATTGGCATCTTCAACGAAGAATTTACAGGCTTAATCGCTAACTACACATGACGGCTTACAAATCTGAGGTGATGATGTCGGTAAATGGAACGTTTTCGGATCTACGCTGTAGTTGAGCTACAAGGGTTTTCATTTCCAGCCTTAAAATACTTCTATGAGGAATGTACATGTGAGGCCGTCAATTATTGAGTCCTTTAAGAACTTAGTTTCGATGTTACCGCAGCGATTTTGCTGTCGGTCTCAGGTGTAAATTATGAAACCTGCCAATTATTGTAAGGTATACTCTAAAAAAAATTAGCAAACTGTTGAAGCTACATCTGTCGGAATGGCTGTCATTTTTCAGTTTGTTTGGCCAAATCACTATGGACGGGTATAGCATTCAACTACTCCGGCAACGTTGCGTGCTGTTGCCCATTTCGCACATCATCGTCCTATTGAGAGGACTATTCACTGTGTGGTCAATAAATCTGAGTCCAATGTATCAATAGCCCTGCGATGATAAAATGCAAGATCTGTCGAAAACATCGCCGCTATACGTGAGAGTGTTTAAGAGAATCCAAGGAAATCAGACCACAACTTGAAGAATTTTGCATTGCGACTTGGACCTACAATCGTATAAAATTCAACGGACAAAGAAACTGAAGGTGAACGCTGAATGGGCCCAATATCATCATCAATAAATCATCTTCAGCTATGTGGCCAATTTCCTAACCAATGGCGTTCAATGCACTGTTTGATGTAGATTCTGGACTGGTGTCGTCATGGCTTTTATTTCTGTGAAAATAATGTGGGCCAGGCCCTTAGCGTCAACGACGAGCACAATAGGTCGATGATTACCAATCGATCAATAACTCATACACACTCTGTTTATTGAAACTTTAAGATAGGAAATGCTTAAAGAAAGACTCCTTAGTTTGTTACTTTTGAAGGAAAAGCATTGACAGAAAAAGCAAGCCACTAAGGATATCTTTTCTAAGAATGTTAAGCATCAGTCACTAAACAATTTAATTCAATAGTTATTTGCTAATCGTTAAGGCTTCTTCCCTTCTTTCTTTTTATTATTAATAAAAATCAAATAAAACAAATTATTTTAATAGTATTTAACCTCGTATTATTGTACTTTTTATTATTCATTATTTTAAAATAATTGAATTAAACAAATATATAAATTTTAATTAAATTATAACAATATTAACATAAACACTGACTGATGGATAGACTGACAGTTACACACGCATGGCATACAGCACATATTGCTGAGAAAACAGACTGATAGTTATACACACTTACATGCCCACAAGAGAAAACAATATAAACAAATATCAAATGAAAAAATACTAGTGCATAAAGACAACAACACTATTATTAAATGAGACGATAGAAAGAGTGAGAGTGATGAGAATTTAAGTGACTGTGACTGAGAGTAAACGTTAGAATTGGAAAACAAGGCAAATAAAATGCATTCATTTTTTGTTGTTGCTGTTGTTCTTGTTATTTTTGTATTTTAGTTGACCTTAGCTCAATGTAAAAATAAATGTTTTGCAAAAAAAACAAACAAAAATAAATAAAATTAAAACAAATTAAAAGTAATATTAAATATGTATTTATAAAAAATGAATAACAACAATAACAATCATAATAATTTTACTAACTATGCCAGTGGGTCGCCGCATGACCTTGTAACAGATTTGAAAAAAGAAACAAAAACCAAAAAAAAAACAAGAAGAAGCAAGCAGAGACAAAAACAATAACAATGATAAATGGTTAACTAAGTGATGGAGAGAGAGAGAGCGAGAGGGAGAGAGCAAGAGAAAACAATCAAATATTTTTGTATTTTATTTTTGTTCTTTGCCATAGAGGCCAAATAATGCAAATTGCATTCAATAACAACAACTACGAACACAATGCAATATAAACAAATAAGAGAAGAAGGTAGAAATGGAAGGTGGCGGTGGTGTACGTACTTGTAAAAACAAAAACAAAGTATTTATGGAGAGTGCATACACACACTTTTTGCTTTAAAAAGAGGTGGCGGTGGTATAGTAGTAGTAGTGTTGTTTACACATTCATTAATGTATACTGTAACACGCAAAAGTGAAAGCTTTTTAAGGTTTTTGAATTACTTTAAGAAAAAAATTATATTCTTTAATTAAATGATAATTTTAAACAATTTTGTTTGGTTTTCCTTTTGAATGTAACCCAAATCTGCGGCTTTAGAAATGTCATTTTCCGTCCTTTCATACAATTCTACATCCACAAAAACACTTCCTATATCATATCTTTGTATTATTCTACAAAAGATTTCCAATTGTTTCTATTACGAGCTAATAATCTCAATTCACTAAAGGATTTGTTGGTTTCGTTTAGGACAGTCCTTCTCCAAGTTGTTAGAGGTGTTTCTCGACAACGTACACGGGTTCCAGGTCAGCGCAGTATGGGGGGATAATCGTAAGCTTTGCATGCGGTGTGCCACATCCAACCATATTTCCATGTTATTTCAACACTGATGTTCACCTGGTTCGTAAATCTCCATAGATACTGGCTAGAGGGTTTATGTTGTTGGCACGCCTAAAAGCTAAATGAGTCTTCTGTATTAGAGATGCAAAACAATCGATAAATACTATCGATAGTTTTGTTTATGGCTGACTATCGATACTTCTTTTTCACTATCGATACTATCGTCAAATTCTAAGAGTAAATATGGAGGTCACTAACTGTACGTAGTCAAAGTCACATTTGCAAAACCTTGTTCCGCATAGTATTAATGTTGCCAATGAACAATCGGGTCGCTCGGAATCCGTCTTGATTCTTTCTCATCAATTGATCGAGTGGGCAGACGATGCGATTCAAAATTATTTTGTTAAACACTTTGCTTGTCACATATAACTGTGCAATCCCTCTCCAATTGTTGCAATTCGAGAGGTGTCCCTTTTTTTGGAATATTAATTATAATGGATTCTTTCCATTCTAAAGAATCGTTTCCGTATTTCAAATTTCCTAAACAAAGGACCATGTTAGTGCCGTCCACCTTAAACAGTCCGGCCGGGATATTATCCATGCCCACAGTTTTTCCATCACTCATAGAATACATGGCCTCTTTAATTTCGGCAAGGCAGTCCAGTACCTATCCCACGCAGTGGCCATCCTCACACAGTCATAATAGCTTCTATTTGTTGCACATACATATATGGTTAAATCCGTTCAAAGAAGCTGTTTAACCCTTTAGCACTGTCCTAAGCTTAAGTCGGTCCTTACTTTTTTTTTGCTTAATAAATAGGCCATTTATAACCGCTGATAACGGTCAGAGTTCTGATAAATTATATTTTAGCAAGCGCTTAAATCTTCTTCGCATTTTAATCAGTTCGCCAAATCAAGTCTCGATAAGTTCTTTTCAAGCTGACTCACCAAAAAAACCTTGGCGCCCTTTCGGTTTGTTAGCGAGTACCCTCTTTGTAGAAACTGCCTCATTTATCCTCATGATTTGTCTAATCCATTTAATATGCAGCATCTTTATTTGTCTGACCACATCAATAGCGATATAGAGTTCGTACAGCTCGTGATTCATACAGTATCGATATTCCCCGTTTACTACCTTGTATTTTAGTATTTTCTGCTCACGGCTCTGCGCCATGTAGTAGGACTGGTAGAATTTATGTTCTGTACATCTGGAGTTTGGTTTTTCTAGAGAGGGACTTATCTCTAAACAGTCTTGATAGTCCACACATTTCCCCTTGACGACGTTTAATAGAGTTTATGAGAGGCTGTCATCTTGTCTGAGAACTCCTTCGGTAAGAAATATTTCTGTGAGGTTTTCTTTTGTATTTGCACGGCCGATTTTGTATTTTTGAGTCATTTTGCATAGCCGGATAAGCTTAGCAGGTAAACCAAACTCAGACATTGATTTAAACCTTTTACCATGCGTGGAGCTGCCGAAGGTAGCTTTGTAATCAACAAATAAGTGGAAAATACTACTGAGTATTTTTAGGATTTGCCGCAATATAAATATCTGATCAGTTGTTGATTTCCCCGGTCGAAAGTCACACTAATACGGTTCAATCAGTTTGTTGACAATTGACCTTAATCTTTCACACTTAACGCTTAATAATAGTTTATAGACGATGGTCAGCCTTTCTTGTATATTAGACTTAGAATGCTGAGACCGCAATCAACTGACAGGCTTTGCTTCAACCATGCAGTACACAAGAGCTGGTGCATGCACTTTTACAATTTTTTGCTTTCGAACTTAAACAGTTCAACCGGAAGATATTTTTCTGTCCATAACATCTGCACACTTTCCTTATAAGTCACTAGGTAGCTTCAGCCGTTCCCATTCTTACAGGAAGAAAGTTCGGCAGCGAAGGCATGTGCCCTATTACTAAATTTCCGGTAGTATCTTCGGACTTCATTCATACTCCTCTGCTGCTCAATTGCCCCATTTCCTCTTGTTTTTTTTCTTTCTTCTGAAAGGTCTTCTTTCCTATTTTCTTTTTTTTTTCTTCAACTTCTGATTTACAGCTCGCTTTGCACCTAGCTGGAGGAGGGTCGCCTCCCACGGAGCATTTTGGTTGCCTTGCAATTTTTTTCTCTCTGTCACTGCTCTAGGGAGCATATTGGCTTTCCGTAAAGCACCCATAGCATTGTTTCAGTTTCATTAATCAAATTGATATTCAAGCTAATTTAAGTAGACGGTACTGTAGCTCGCCTCCATATGATTGTGTGTAGTGGTGAAGATCCTTGGTGGTGGTCCTTACTTAGCATAGTAATTTTTGTCAGTAGGTGGCGTTTTCTCCTTATCATTCGTCTGATGTTTGCCCTCATTGCAGAGGTACGTAAGCTGGCAGGTCAGAGGCCTTGCGATATTCTTCAAAATATCATAAGCTGTTCCGTAACGTCTTTTTGCAACCAAGTACGTAAGTTGCAGCAGTCAACATATAAAAGCTAATATGCTGACATTCTGCAGCAGGAGACTTTAGATTTTGTGTTAGCTTTTGGCTGAGCATATTGTCATATTTGCATTTACTATATCCGTGGTATGCAGACTTTCGACCTCGGCGTCTAGTCATTTTTTTCTCCGACAGAGCATTCATTGCTTTGCTTCAGTTTCATTAATCAAGTCGATTTTTCAAGCCAAGTAGATGATTAATCCACTGTAGCCCACTCCATATCGATTGTGTAGTGGTGGTGAATATCCTTGCTAATTGGTGGTGATCTTTACTTTAGTATTGTAATTTTTTCCCAGTAGGTGGCGTTTTTTCCTGATCATTCGTCTGATGTTGGTCATCATCGTCAGAGGAAAGCTGGAAGGTAAGGGCGGCTTCTTTTTTATTTTTTAGATGGAGTTGTCTGGAGGAAAGTTGAAGCCTCTTTATTAAACACTCTAAACGAAACTGTAATTCTAAACGAACTGTAATTAAATTATTACGTCATGTTCTCTGCTGGGACTCGAGCCTGCTCGCTGGTGTTGTCATGCGTGTAACCAATACCATAAACTACGGCGCGGGGGGAACACAGTTTCTGGTGAGAACTGAAGCCACGACCCGCAAGCTGACAAACTAACACCGTACGTACTAACCTAGTGTTATACCCTGCTTAATACATAAAATATGAACATTGTAATTGATTTCCCTATCTCTTCAAATGTCAATATTTTAAATGATTCGAACTCTCCAATTAATTACACAAATGTATTCAAAATTCCAAAGTCGATGAACATATTGACAAATATTCGACTCTTTAGACCACAAATGCCAAGTTATAAAGTCGATTCTGTCTTATATTTGTTCTTTAACAATTTTCTATGTTTATTTCTACAGGATAATTTTTTTTTTTATATAGGTTTCAAAATCAAAAAAAAAATAATAATTTTGTAATGGGCTTGTTAGTTTTGAGCGCCACTGTAGGATTGCGCTTTGATTTCTAAGCATTTGTTATAACTAAAGAAAATCCATTAATGGTCGCCATATTTGCGTCAATTGTGTAAATAGTTTTTAAGGCACTAATTCTCCACTGCACACATATTCACACGCACACATAAAGGGTCCGCCATCTAACGTTTTTTTTTCAACTAGTGCTTATATCGTGAATGGTAACACTTAGCTCATGTCTGATTTGACAGATAATTAGTTTTATCCTTCCGCTGAACGAATATGGTTGTGTATACGCTTGAACAACACTGGGAAATATTGCGACATTACTTTGAAAATCATGGTAATGTTGCAGATGAAGCTCATTTTGATCTTGGCGGGTATGTAGACAAGAAAAATTGTCTCATTTGAGGCACAGAAAACCCGCACGCATACATTAAAAAGCCGATACACCCAAGACGAGTAACTTTTTGGTGCGGATTTTGGTCCAGCGCATAATTTTTCTTCGAAAATGAGCAAGGAGTGGCCGTTACAGTCAATGGCGATCGTTATCGGGCCATGCTGAACGAATTTTTGTTCACAAAAACCGAAGAGGAGGATATTAGCAACATTTGGTTTCACAGGACGGCGCTACGTGCCACACAGCCGAAGCTACACTCGATGTTTTGCGCCCTGTTTTTAAAGATCGCATTATCAGCCGCAGAGCTGATGTCGTTTGGCCACCTCGGAGCTGCGATTTGACACCGTTGGACACCGTCAAAGATAAGTGTTACGCCAACAAGCCAGAGGCAATAGACGTTTTAAAGGACAATATTCGTGAAGCCATTGGTGAAATACAGCTGCACACAATCGATAATGTGCTTAAAAATTGAACCGATTGTGTAGGCTACTGCATGGCCAGCCAAGGCAGCCATTTGAATGAAATTATTTTTCATTATTAACCGGAAGGATTGTATTAACAAATAAAAAAAGAAATTTGAGAAAATATTCAGTAGTTTTTTTTTCTCATAGCATTTTCAAAAAAAAAAAAAAAAATAATTATTTGGCTGACCCTATACAATTAATTTACAACTGTATTATCTTAAATGCTGCTCATTTTGTTTATTTGTTTGTGCACAAATTGTACCGGTGTTCGCCAATATAAACTCAGCTTTTAATGAGTAAGAGAGAGAGAGAGAGAAAGAATAAGTATTTTTAAAAATTCACCACATAACGATAAAACCTTTATTGGTTTTCTTGGGCATTGTTGCACTCTAATTGCTGGTGGTTGTATAATGGGTGGTGTATTGGTGTTCGTTGTTTTGCACTTACAAATAATAGTCCTTACACACTTGGCATAAATAAGTCTAAAATGGTATTACGTCTAGGTAGCCTATTGGCAAAAAAAAAATTTTAACTTGACGCTACAATGGTTAATATTCCTTTATCATTTCTGCAAGGCGCTCATTACAAGTGATAAGTAATAAGTGTAAGGTGTAGGTGTAGGGTTATCAAATAGCGTGCTAGATCGATGAAAATTTCGTTACTTGTCTTGTTTTTGTTTTTTTTATTTGATGAGAATAGTGTTATAATAAATGCGTTTTATTGCTCTCTTTATCTCTCTCTCTGTTTATGTGCATATGTACACTGTACAGTGCAATTTTTCCTTTGTTGTTGGTGTTGTTGTTGTTTCTATTGTTTTTGATTTATTTTTCATTTTTTTTTAAATTTGTTTTTATATTGTATTGGGGATGTACCCTGACCCAGTTACATTTTTTTATTATTATTGGCTGGTTGGTTGTTATAATTTTTTTATTATTATTTTTGTTTAAATATTGTAATTTTTGTTGTTGTTCTTTATTATTATTTTAATATTTTATTTTAAAACTGTGGTAAAATACAGGTTTTTTGTATTTCTCTTGATATTCAATCCTATTAATTATTGGTATTTTTGAAATTAATTATAAAATATTTTACATATTTTTATTTGCTTTTTTGTTGTAAACTATTTAACCTTTAGTTGGATTTTTCTTTACCTTGACATCTGGTGTCGGCGGTATTAGGTTTTCACCACTACAATATCCTACTCTTGCCATCTTGAAGATTAATTTGTGAGTGTAATTTACAGAGAAATTAATATTTTAAGCAAAATGCGTATGCATTTTCATTAATGTGTCTTCATATTCGAACTTAGAAAGTTGATAGTGATCATATTATTGAAGCTACAACTGTCAAATTGACAGCAACACATGCAAATGATCAAATTGTTTTGTCTAAATCGCACATTTTACATTCGCTATAATCGTCCTAATGAGAAAACTATTCGCAGTGTGGTGTATAAATTTTAGACCGCACGAAATGCAAGATCTGCGGAAAACATCACCACTATCCATGAAGAAGTACAGAATAATCCCAGACAGTCGGTTTCATGTCGCTCTCTAGAGCTCGGACACAGACCAGCAATAAGGAGCTTATTTCTTGTTAAAGTGGTACTTAAAAAAACGTCGAATTTGGAACGAAATTAATCCACATGAGGTCCAAGAACGTTCAATAAATATCGGAATAGTTACTGTTTGGTGTAACGATCTATGTTTCTTTGGGTACGACATTGGCATTGCCATCTTTATCAACGGTAAGCACTATACGTCGACTACTAAGCATTTTCTTTGGACTGAGTTGGACGATATGGACACCAATGACATGTGGTTTCAGCATAACGGCCCGGTGTAACATTGCCACGTTGGAGTTTTTGCACATCTCACGTAAATATGATATAAACTGGCCACCAATATCGTGTCATTTCACCACGTTAGACCTTTTTGAAGGGCTTTCTTAAGTTGCTGGTCTATGCGTGTAGCCAGCATTAACTCTAATGTTATATACCAATTTCGGACTAATTTGTGCGCCACAATCATAGAAAATAAGACGAAAATATTTTAATTTTATTATTATTTAAAGGACAGTCCAATTAGCTATGGAACTGCGATCTAAAAGTTTTATTGTGGCAAACACTCTGTGGTCGGAACAGCTAATGCCTAAGCTGTAATGAGTGGTAATCATTTAGAAGACAGACTTTTCAAACCTGCATAGAGTCAATAGCCATGGGTGAAAGTCGAAAATGGTGATCGCTTCGATAATACTATCCCGAACAGTTTCCAGAAGGATATACTTCTTCCTTCCTCCGACGAACCTGTTCAGTTTTATGTTTGTCTAAGCTATACATTCGCAGAGAATATAGTCTGTTGTACCTTCCTCCCAGAACGACGGGTTCTTGTTTCTTCTTGTTCTTGTTTGCACTTACCGATCTTCTGGCCGTAGTCTAGTTACTATATGTATGGTTTTGAACCCAGAAGTCTAGTGGCAGAGACCCACCTTGCCAGTTCAGCAGCGATCTCATTTCCCGTAACACCTCAGTATCTAGGAACACAACAAAATGTTATCCTATTTCACAGTCCTAGGATGTAAACATTCGTAAACCGATTTGGAATCTCATATACTCTAATGAAAGAGTTCTCTGTGCCGCCTGTATCTAAATAAAGGGTCCACCAAATAATTTTTTTTTTTTTTTTTTTTTTTGAAAATGCTATGAAAAAACAACTACTGAATATTTTGTCAAATTTCTTTTTTTATTTAAAAGTACAATCCTTCCGATTAATAATGGAAAATAATTTCATTAAAATGGCTGCCTTGGCTGGCCATGCAGTAGCCTACAGGATTGGTCCAATTTTTAAGCACATTATCGATTGTGTGCAGCTGTATTTCACCAATGGCTTCACGAATATTGTCCTTTAAAGCGTCAATTGTCTCTGGCTTGTTGGCGTAACACTTATCTTTGACAGCACTCCACTAATAATAGTCCAACGGTGTCAAATCGCAGCTCCGAGGTGGTAGTGTAGCTTCGGCTGTGTGGCACGTAGTGCCGTCCTGTTGAAACCAAAGCTCCGAGGTGGCCAAACGACATCAGCTCTGCGGCTGATAATGCGATCTTCAAAAATAGGGCGCAAAACATCGAGTGTAGCTTCAGCTCTGTGGCACATAGCGCCGTCCTATTGAAACCAAATGTTGCTAATATCCTCCTCTTTAATTTTTGTGAACTAAAATTCGTTCAACATGGCCCGATAACAATCGCCATTGACTGTAACGGCCACTCTCTGCTCATTTTCGAAGAAAAATGGCCCAATTATGCCTCTGGACAAAAATCAGCACCAAATAGTGACTCGTCTTGGGTGTATCGGCTTTTCAATGTATGCGTGCGGGTTTTTTGTGCCCCAAATGCGACAATTTTGCTTGGTTACATACCCGCCAAAATCAAAATGAGCTTCTTTTGAACACATCGCACACATTCTGCAACATTACCATGATTTTCAAAGTAATGTCACAATATTTCCCAGCGTTGTTCAAGAGTATACACAGCCATATCCGTTCAGCGGAAGGATAAAACTAATTATCTGTCAAATCAGACATGAGCTAAGTGTTGCCATTTACGAAATAAGCACTAGTTGAAAAAAAAATGTTAGATGGCGAACCCTTTATATAAATATTTATCAAAGCGCCCCAAATACACGGTTTATAATTATTCAATCACAGATGAAAATAGCCTGAATTTCCACTTGGAAAACACTGGACCACATACCCATCGTTTTCAAATTTTGGTAGTCGGCCCGAAATTTTCCTCTCCCACATCACTATCCATTTAAGATCGATCGGTGTACCACAGTAAACAGTTGATCATGTTTAAGACTGCTGAAATTACGATCAATGCTTAAGCCCCCGGCACACATGTAACTTTTATTTCAAGGTCTGGGCATACTCTCCAGAATACTCATGTGATCTCTGTAGTTCACTAAATTCTACTCAGTCCGAGTCAGCAACCTAAGAGCTACCAAAACTATAGATTTCAAAGCGAAAATATGCAGTAAGCAGAGGAACAAGCTAAGATGAGCTAGTAATAGCCACACAGGCCCGTCTCTAAGGCTTTATACATCTATACAAAATGACATCGATAAGTCTTTTAAAGGAATTAAACTATGGATGATATCTCACACATATTTTTTAATATTAAATTTAAAAGATAGAAAACCCTTAAAACTTTAATCATTCCCTATTTTTTTTTTTTAATAATTTAACGACCAAACGTTTTTAGTTATTATGTTTTTTTTTAATTTATTGGAAAACGAAAAAAAAAATAAATATAAATATAAATAAATAAATATAAATATAAATATAAATTCGCGATGTTTGCAAACAAATGTTTACCAATGTATCACCCCTTTAACGCATCACTTCTTTAAAAAGGAATGGCTATCTTCCCTCTTCGTGTTATAAAAATAGTGGTAAAATATCAGCTTAAGGCAGACAGATACTATTTTTTTCCTTATGTATCAGTGGCTGCACTCTTTCTCTTGCTGTTTTTGTAAATGCTAGTGATGTTTGTATGTGCGGTTTATTAAATGTTGCTGTTGTAGGTACTTTTCCTTCTTTAATTTCAACTTTTAAATGTTGTTTTTGTAATAATTTGTTTATAGAAAAAAACTTGTGCTTGTTTTTTCGCATACATATGCAAGTGTGTACGCATGTATGTGTAGTGTAGGTGACGCCATTATTTGTTTATCTTTTCCATTTCTTATTTTTAGCAGACGCCTGTCGTATCAAAATCAATGCTTTGTTGTCGTATGCCATCTTCTTTGTCGGTGACTCTCACTTTCATCGTTCATCTCTTTTTCTCTTTGGGTGTTTTGTGTTTTTACTCTATTTGTGGTTTTAATTTTTTCCTACTTTTACTCACTCTCTTTATTCTTGTTGTTGCTGTTGTGTGGTTGTAAACAACTTGCATTTGCATTTTTTCTTTCTTTCTTTGTGCTGTTCTTTTATTGTGGAAGGTCTTGTCAGAGTTGCACTTTTTTTGTCGTCGTCGTCGTCATTTTTATTACAAAACAATTTTTTTTTTAAATAAAATGTGTTTATTTTTTAAATAAATATACATTTCGTTTATTTGTGTAATAAATATGTACCTTTAATATTAAGTTTTGTTTACTTTTTTTTTTATTATTTTTATATATTTTTTTTATTTTTATCAGCAATTAAGCTCAGTTGTGTGTTGTATCAATATGGCTGACTCCTTGTGTAAGTACACTCAGCAAAAAAGTGTTCGTTAAAGCAAGTTTAGCAAGAAATACATTGAGCACCACTGGTTGCTCATAGGGTGCAACCAGTCCTCATCCACATACTACTCAGACACAAGTCTGAAATTCTTCAAGCACTTAGCGTTAGATTAGATTTGATTTCGTTTGGACCAAGATCTTCGAAATTGTTGGTTTTAAATCACGAATATGTATTAACTTCTTAGAAAAATGCCAAAGAGTGGCTTAGGTTTAAGTTTGTTGTTGTTTTTGTTGAAAAACGCAATCACTAGGTTGCACATAGTGTCTTACAAAATTTCTTAAATTTAATACGATCTTTAGCTAGAGTTTTAAACTGCGTCCGGCTTATAGTTCTTCGTCAACACACTTTACCTCGTTCAATAAGATTCGTTTCATTCCAATTGCAGTCGAGGGCTAGTTTTGCGATATTCTGTATTGGCTACCTCAGTTTATGCCCCAGCCAACGTAATTTTCGTAATCTCACCTTCAGCGCAATGGATAGGGTTGGATATCCAGTTGTTGAGTCGCTATATATACAGAATATTTCTCCGCCATCGGTTGATAAAAGCGTGAAGTTTGTTGTTTCCTGTAGAAAAAACTTTCCGTTGGAAGAGCGGCTGCTAAGTTAACTATCTTTGGCGGAGTGTTATGCCTTGAGAGCGTTGTTTGTGGCTTCCACTGACATGGGTCACGTATCGCATATTTCCGTAAAGAAGTTCATACTTCACATTTGCAGCATATATTCGTATTTTGGTTGCAGATGGTAGTCGAAGGCATGTAGACGCGCCCTTATTCTTGGAAAGTCAAGCCTCGCTATCCGTCATCTTAAACAGATGTGATTAGAGCGTGAGCTCTTTACTCGCCTTGCTTTTGTTAATACTCCTTCAGCGCATATTTGCACTTATGTATGTGCACTTTGTTCTGCATGTGACTACGTTTCCTGTATATCCACAACTCTGTTGTGAGAGTGGTGTCTGAGCTTGTTCAAACCACTATGTCGATTTCTAATAGAACTATGAGTGAGAAAAGAAATCACCCGTGTTGACACTTGAAATGATATCTTTAGAGTCAGTAAGCGCTTCTTTATGCGGCACTCTATACTGCGTCTGCATTAGACAGACAATTTATAAGGGACCCCCTATTTTACAAATGTATTCCAGATGCTTTGGTGTTTGATAAGATCGAAAACTCTCGAAATCAACGAACACCAGATTTAAAGGTTGTTGGAACTTATTGATCTGTTCCAGTATGATTGGGAGGTGCACCACTTATGACAATTGCTTTTCTACAAAGAGGAAAATCTATCATTTTAGCTGATGAACTCTGTACTTTTGACATACAGCCTTAGTATCTTCTATTCAAGACTCCTAAGGTGAGAAATGTCTGCTATCATGTCGCTCTTTAGAAAACGCGTGTTATTTCTGGCAAAGGCCGGACAACCACATAAGAAGTATTCGAGGTTTTCATTATCCTCCTCCACGCCCATGCTGTTCAAGCTTGAGTGCTCCGTCAGGATGCCAAGGCACAGTAAGATCTTTGTCGTGTTTCAACTCGGATCTCTACAAAATATTCACTGATTCGCTGTTCAAAATTGCCAGTTCATTCTTTCACTTACATACCAGAACCGTCCTAGACTCTGGTGTAGTCTCGTATTACTCCTTGGCTATCCTTGAATAAGTTGACGGTTGTTCACCACTTCATATTGACCGTACAATCTTGTGTTAATAACTGCTGTGTAACCTGCTGTTGGTCCTGGTCTACGTAACAAATAATCTCCAAGCTTTTCGATCTTGTGCGTATTATCTCCAGGTTGTTATATCAATAATTCTCACATCTTTCTCCATTTGGCCCTTCCATCGGAGTCTCAGTCTTCCCTGTGTACTCTTGTAGTCGCAACTGTCATCTTAAGCTTCATTCGTCCGACATTTTTCAGCCAGTGCATTCGCTGTATTTTGATGCGCTTGACTAATTAATGTAGGGATATAGCTCACAGTTCGTTCATCACAAAATAGTTTATATTTGCCTGTATGATCATTTTTTTATCCCAGAGCTGAAATCATCATATACGATGGCGGATTGACATTGAAGCTATCTAGCGCTAGATGGCAGCACAAACACAAAAACTTTTTCTTTCTTAGAAATTATGATCTGTCGAACGTCTGCTATTAAAATTTTAGCCAAATTCATCGATTAGTTTATTTGTTGTAGTCGTTTGAAATAAGCAACTTTTGTGTTTCTTGGAAAATGGAAAAAAGTGAATTTCGTGTAGTGATTAAACACTATTATTTTAAAGGCAAAGCGACGAAAGAGGCAAAAGAAAAGCTTGATAAACATTACGGCGAATCTGCTCCGTCAGATTATATGGTAAAATATTGGATGGCTGAATTTTAACGGGGCCGAACAAGCACTGCAACAATACCATCAACAGGAAGGCCAAAAGAGGTGGTTACTGACGAAAATATCAAGAAAATCCTCGATACCGTTATGAATGATCGCCGGGTCAAAATACGTGAGATTTCTGAAATGGTAAACATATCATATGAACGTGTGCTCAACATTTTGTATGAACTTTTGAATATGAAAAAGCTACCGGCAAGATGGGCACCGCGTTTGCTCAGTGTTGGACAAAAACGAGTTCGACAGATCACTTCACAGCGGTGTTTGGACATGGTAAAGCATAATCCTGCTGATTTTTGACGTAGATTAATAACTGTTGATGAAACGTGGGTCCACCACTACACACCTGAAACCAAAAATCAATCGAAGCAATGGCTGGAAGCTGGTGAAAGTGCTCCGAAGAAGGCGAAGATAGCGAAATCGGCTAGCAAGGTTATGGCCACTGTATTTTGGGATGCACACGAAATATTGCTCATCGATTATCTTGAAAAGGGATCCACAATCACAGGAGAGTATTATCGTGCATTATTGGATCAATTGGTTGATACAATCAAGGAAAAACGACCACATTTAAACAAGAAAAAAGTGCTTTTTCTTCAAGAGAACGCACCGGTTCACACAGCATTAGATACGATCTAAAACTACGAGAAATCCACTTCGATTTGGTTGATCATCCACCTTATAGTCCAGATTTAGCCCCTAGTGACTTTTTCCTGTTTCCATACTTGTAAAAATGGCTCGCAGGAAAAAGATTCATCTCAAACGAAGAAGTGATTACCGAAACTAATGCGTATTTTGAGGAGTTCCCAAAATCGTGTTATTCGGATGGTATAAAAAAGATGGAAAATCGTCTTACTAAGTGTATTGAGCTAAAAGGAGACTATGTTGAGAAATGAATGGTTTTTGAAAAAAAATATCAATCCGCCCTCGTAAGTAACACTATTTAATCAGAGACAGGCAAATAGTTGCTCTTCTCTTTTGCTTTCACATGTGCGTACTTGCACACATAGGCACAAAATAAGCAAAATATAAACAAAGATAAGTAAAGAGAAAACAAGTGGAAAACTACAGTGCAAAGTGGCCTGATTGAGAGACCAAAATTATTACCACAGTTGTAAAATGCAATTGTATATTTTGCCTGACTCTGATCTAGATTGAGATTTGTAAGTCATTTTTTCTTGGTTTTGGAAGAGCTTACTGTACTAGAACACGTTATAGCGAAATACTGTATTTTAAGTGTCGTAAGGTATTCAAGTTCGTTTTTTGTACAAAATTTGGTGTAAAGTACTTTTCTCTCAACAATTTTCATAGTATGATGCCCCATAACAAATAAGCAGAGCAAACACATGTATAGTTGAAACTGTGAAAAATTATTTAAAACGGTTGTTTTACTAATATAAGATAAAAAAAAAACTACACTCTAGATATTCCACAAAACGCAAACAGTCTTCTAATTTCGATGTGTAAACAATATTATCAACAAAAATTTTAATATCTGCACTGTATTATCATAAGTTACAAAAAAAAAAAAAAAATATTTACGAGTATTAAAAATCATTTAATATTTAACATCCCCTTTGGCAACACTATTTTAGAAATATTTTTCTTTTACTGTAAGAGTTAAAGAAACAAAGATTTAAATGACGTCATGCTTGTGTTGTTTTTTTATATTTTTATAATTAAGAGAAGGGAGAGTGTCAAAGATCATATTGTAATGTATTATTTTGTAAGTTGTTATCATTGCACTGTAATTAACATGCATATACACACGATTATTAGAAGTGCTCTTCTAATAATAATAACAACAAATGTAGCATTTAGCAACAACACTTTACGTTATAAGTACATATGACAACAGTAAATGGGCAACCATCTTTCGTAATGTTTACTTGTGGTTATTGTTGTTGTAATAAAAGTAAATTTTGCTTTACTTTGAAGAATGCTTGTGTGTGTGTTTGTGTTTGAGAGAGGGTTTCTTTTAGGATTAATTGTTGGTGTCGTTTTTTGTTATTTTATTTTACTTGTTTTTGCCTCTTCTAGTACCGCTACTCCTAAAAATATCAAATAATAACAATAACAATTAAGGAAAATGACAATTTCGTCAAACATTATATTTAACTGTGCGGTACTGTGCTGCTGCTGTTTTGTATGCATGTAATTCGTCGCAATACTAATATACCCTGACGATAATGACAACGATTATCGTTTTTTCTTTTTTTTGTTTTAAATAATATTGTGAAAAAGTTAACATACAACAGCGCAGTAGCAACAATAACAATATAAAACGATAAATAAAGAAAAAAAAATTATGTAACATTACAAAAGAAAACGTGATTAAAAAATAAAATAATACACACACAATCACACATACATATGGATAAGCAACAATGGTTTGGTGAATAGCCAAAATATTGAAAAAAAAATAAAAAATCGTTGATCATTTTCGTTGATTTTAATATAAAATCGTCATCTGACAAAAAATTTAAATTAAAAAGTAATGTATTAACCCTCTAAAAACCACATATCTATTGAATATAATATAATGTAACATTCTGTGATTAAATAAAAATTTATGTAAAACATTATTTGGCCTTAGTTAAAAAATTAATTATTATACACTTTGCCTCCTCTCAATGGGTTAATTATTCTTATCTTTTCCAGTTGAGTACATAAACCATTCAAATTAGATCAGAGATGGGTAAAGTTGGTACAATTTTACATTGATTGTTTAGCACCATTTGCAAGTTAAAAGTACAATAGCACGTTGTGCGTTCCCTTCGTTTTCGTATGACAAATTTTAATTAAACATTCGTTGTGAATTACTTTTCACAGTTTGTTCTATAGTCTGTTGTTTCGGGAAGGACTTGTGGCCTTGTACAATTAATATCAAAAAGTTTCGAGCGCTGACGGATGTAGAAATTATTATTCAAATAAAAATCGACAACATATCGCAGAAGCGGTTACAACTCAACAACATAGTCTAACATGAATACAGACATAACGGTAAATAGAACAGTGAAGCAAACGACATTTCCGTGCTAGTTAAAATTTGAACTGCGAACGGGTTTATGATTAAGTATGAGATTTTTAATAAAAAATATAAAAAAAATTAACAAATTTAGTACAATCGGATTGAAAAAAGTACACTTTTTCTTAAAAAATTGGTACAATTTGAAAATCTTATATCGCATCCCTGAATTAGATGTATTCATAAAAGAGCTTTTTTTCAGAGAGAGAGAGAGAGAGAGAGAGAGAGAGAGAGAACATATTTATAATGTAGTTAAGTGTACATTACAAAATACGCTGTTTAGAGAAAAACGCTAAAATAAAGTTTTGCTTTTATTTTTTCTTATAAAAAGTTGAAGAGAAGTGTGTTGCATTAAAACTTAGGTTTGTTTGTTAATTGTACGCCGGCCAACGCTTTTGAATCTAGTTAGTAGATCCTATACATATGTCAAATATCGTGAGAAAGTCCTCCATCTCATCGCTACCATTCAGTTGATTTTGTGAAGGCTTGGGTTTTGTTCATATCGTTCGTTACAGGACTTCATAGAATCTTCTGTGATCAAGCAATATCAGAGTTAAGTCTTTATATGCCGGAATTTGGTAAGATATTCATTCGGCCACTATCGTGCCAAATTCTTCATATCACATCGCCACATTTTCGTCAAACATTTATTTAATTCTATGAAGGCGAAGACTTAGTCTTGTTATCGGGCCATTTAAATTTCAAAAATTTTTCTGATTTCGTAACAATTTAATTTAATTTTTTTTTCAATAATAATTTTTGATGTGCTGTGTACACTGTTTTATGTCTTCTTTATTATGAATAGGTAGATATGTCTGTTAAGTATCTTTATGTCTTTATGGCAGACTTGCCGTAGTCTGTTAACTTTCGAAACAGTTTAATACACATCAGTTTCAAGAAAACTCTGACGGCCTATCTTTTCTACGTCTTTCCTGATAATTCTGTTCGAGGGCTGAGCGTTTGAAGCCATTTCTTAGTTTTTGAAGGATATTTGCAGTGTTGGATTGGCGGGTTATAGGCTCTTGCCTAGAAATTTATGAATTTTTTTTATGATAACCTGCTGGACAATTTCATGGCATTTTCAATATAATACTTCAACATAATTTCCGGCATATATCCGCCGCATCTATGAGTTACTTGGTCCTTTCGATTAGTTTAATTTTTAATTGCTTCTTCCAATAAATCTGGTTGTATGGCTTGAATATTGGCTTCCAATGCTTTAGGAATTAATTGTTTTGTCGGCATAAACTAATGACTTAACAAAGCCCTATAAGAACTAATTTATAAGCATTAAATCACTAGAACGAGGGTCCTAGTGAACAGGACCACTTTTGGAAAGAAAGTTGTCATCAGATTGATTTTCCAATAAATCTATTTATTAGCACTCTAAAGGCCTAGTAGCTCTGTTCTGTTGAACCCAAATGTCGTTGATATCGTGATGATTAATTTTTGGAAACAAAAATTCCGTCATTCATCGTAATAGCAGCTCCTTGTTAATTTCAAAAGAAATAAGGACCGATAATGACACCGCCATTCAATTTAAATGATGTAAGAGGGATTCGTTAACGGGTCCAAATACAGCAATTTCGCTTGTTAACGTAGCCATTTAACCACAAATTAGCTTAATTACTATACAAAGTGCTCTATGAATTTCGCAAACAAACAGATTTATTTTTATCAAAGCAAATTTTTACAATTTCGAAGCATTGTTTTGGTGTTAAATGCTTCATGATGGCTGGCTAAAATATATTGAACAGAAATGTCAATAATGTTTGACATTCTCAGCTGTCAAACCATAGTTTTCGATATTAGTAGTTCAAATGTAGCTAAAACAAACACCCGATAGTTTTCTAAATTAAATTCAATTAAGAATCGATTAAAATTTACAAATAATCTTTTTCGAGCATTTCAATTAAAAATTTTTATATTTTCAAGTTGAGCTTGTTTTCTTTTTGTTTAATAAGAATAATTTTCTTTAAACTTGCATTGTTATATAAACGCTTAGTTAATGTGAAATTGACATCACTTTTGTAGTAAATTGGAGAAAAATAAACGAGAGAGTGAATGCGCCCGAAAGGTTATACAGCCAGTGCTGCCAGATAAATAAAGCATAAAATCGTCAAAAATTAAGAAAAAAAAATCGCCAAAATCGTGAAAGTGATTCATTAAAATCGTCAGAAAAAATAAATAAAAACTGCACAATTGGATTTGTATTATATGACCTCGGTAAGAAAATACAGCTGCTGAAAGTACTAAAGAAGATGATGTACTACAACGTCGTTTATTTGGTGAGTGTGCCTTAGGAAAATTGGATGATTATCCAGTTTTCTATCGAAAAATTGTCTTCAGCCTACGAAGCTTATTTTTTGCCAATGAGTACACCAACAAACGGTGTGAAAATATGCACTGTTTGATGCAGTTTGTGGGCCAGCGGTATCATTGAATCGTGGGATTTCTTGGTTCAAAATGAAAGAATTGGGGTTGGTTGACAAGAAGTTGGTGCCACTTGCCATACGATACGCGATACGATGAATTTTGTGAGCCATTAATTTCAGATTTCGGATCAGTTAATTGAACTGCACGATCAATCATGCAATGTGGCCACACTAGGCTTTTTTTGTGAGCACAAGATAAGTCTCTTTTATACATGGATAAGCCAGTCACAATTCAAAACCTTTAAGAAAGCATTACATCTTGTGAGCCATTAATTTCAGATTTCGGATCAGTTACTTGGACTGCACGATGAATCATGTAATGTGGCCACACGCGGCTATTTTTTGTGAGGATAAGAGATGTCTCTTTTGTACATGGATAAGCCAGTCACAATTCAAATCCTGTAAGAAAGCATTACATTCGCCATTAGAGAGAGACCACAGTATAGCCGCGCGCAATATTTATATAAAATAATCTTTAAAAAGTAAATGGCAGACTTTCATTTATCGTATCATATACACAAATATTTCATTCACTGACTTTTTTTTAATTTCAAGCGGCTAAGAAATCACGCTGTATTTGTAAATACATTTTAAAAATATTACAATTAAACATTTTAATTAAATCAAGTACAATCCTAAAGTCGAAGCGGTTACAAAGGCTCAGTTTTAAACACTTTTCGTGTACAATATTGCTTCTAAAGACGATTTTGTCAAGGAATTTCTAAGTTTTTTTGTTTGGACTAACTTGACTGAATACTCTGAATACTCTAATTGTTCAGAGTTGAGCAATTTTAGTTGTCTCAATTCAGGTTCTATCCCTTGTTTTCCACATTTTTCAACAAAATTTAATTTAACCATTTATTTGTTATATCGGAAAAGGAAATATTTTCTCCATTTATTATATTCTGAGGATTAATTTGGCTCAAACCGTTAAAATTGTGTTCAAAGTCCAATCTTGCTAATATTTGGTCACACAGTTCTATCGGGTCCGCCATCTAACGTTTTTTTTTTCAACTAGTGCTCATTTCGTGAATGGTAACACTTAGCTCATGTCTGACTTGACAGATAATTAGTTTTGTCCTTCCGCTGAACGAATATGGTTGTGTATACGCTTGAACAGCGCTGGGAAATATTGCGACATTACTTTAAATGAGTGCGAAAATTGCGCACGGATTTCGGAAGAAGAGAAGCACCGTCAGCTCCGTATGTTCGTTAACTTGTGAAAAAAGTGAAAGAAACTGGCATCCTCATCGATAAACCAAAGCGTGAAAAGCCAAAAACAGTGCGTACACCCGAGAATATTGCAGGTGTGGCAGAAAGTGTGCGTCGTTCTCAACAATTGAACATTTCGGAGAGATCATTGAGACGAATTTTGCATAAAGACCTTGGTATGACGCCAACTGACCATCCAATGCGTTTTCGCTTCGCTAAGGGGGCCTGCGATTTACTTACAGAAGATGCTGATTTTGCCAAAAAAATTATCTTTTCAGATGAAGCTTATTTTGATCTTGGCGGGTATGTAAACAGGCAAAATTGTTGCATTTGGGGCACAGAAAACCCGCACGCATACATTGAAAAGCCGATACACTCAAGACGAGTCACTGTTTGGTGTGGATTTTGTTCGGAGGCATAATTGCGCCATTTTTTTTCGAAAATGAGCAAGAAGTGGTCGTTACAGGCGATCGTTATCGGGCCATGTTGAACGAATTTTCGTTCACAAAAATTGAAGAGGAGGATACGAGTATTAGCAACATTTGGTTTCAAAAGGTCGGCGCTATGTGCCACACAGCCCTGTTTTTGGAGATCGCATTATCAGCCGCAGAGCTGATGTCGTTTGGCCACCTCGGAGCTGCGATTTGACACCGTTGGACTATTATTTGAGGGTTTCTGTCAAAGATAAGTATAACGCCAACAAGCCAGAGGCAATTGATGCTTTAAAGGACAATATTCGTGAAGCCATTGGTGAAAGACAGCTGCACACAATCGATAATGTGCTTAAAAATTGAACCGATCGTGTAGGCTACTGCATGGCCAGCCGAGGCAGCCATTTGAATGAAATTATTTTCCATTATTAACCGGAAGGATTGTACTTTCAAATAAGAAAAGAAATTTGAGAAAATATTCAGTAGTTTTTTTTTTATAACTGTTTTTTTAAAAAAAAAGTAAATTTAGTTGGTGGACCCTTTATATACAAGATAAAGATTTTTAAAAAAACATCTTTAACATAAGTAAGTTTCTAAAATTTCCTAAATAAATTTCTTCTTTCATCTTTATAATTAAGCAAACAAATATGTTTAGGACTTTATAAAATTACTTATTGCCGTTTAAAATGTTTTGTAACTTTTGTATTAATTTTTGAAGTTGTAACCTACTAAAATAAAACAAAACTGAAAAATTGGATTCTTAAAAATCGTCAAATCGTCAATATGTTATTTTTGGAGCTTGAAATCGTCAAAATGACGATAAATTGTCAATTCTGGCAGCCCTGTAAAATATAGCGTTAATTTATAAATATTAATGCGAGTACTTATTCAACAGTCAGTTGTATTTCTATAGTAAGCGATCGTGTTATGTCTGTTTTTTTTTTTTTTTTTGCCGCTCAGCTGTACGTACGATTACACTACGAATAAATAATTTCCCTAACCTCCCACATTTTCGTTTTTTTTTAAAGCTTTTATACGAAAAATGATCTCCCGACGCCCTCTCTTTGTTTTTAGCTTCCCCTATTATGTGCAGTTAAATGTTTATGATGTTTTTCTCTGGCCCTCTTTTGTTTTTTTATGTTTATTTTTTAAATTTAGTTTTTGTATATGTATGTGTATATATCGTTGGTTTTTTTCTTTTCGTTTCTTTTAAGGGTATTGGTGACCCACTTTTCTATTTGTATGGCCTACTGCACTTGGCCAATTTTTTGTCTTACTCTTTCTTTCTTTCGTTATTATTTGTTTTTTTTTCGGTTTATTTTTAATTTTTGTTATTGTAATTGTTTTTATTGATATTTTCTTTTTAATAAGTACTCGTAAGCAATCATAAGTAAGCAATTGTTGTTGTTGCTTTTTAGTGTGATGAATAATTTAGGTTGTAGTTTTTGTTGTTCTTCTTCGTTGCTTGAGTAAATTGAACACTTTCAGAGGAGTAAGGCGATAGTGAGTTGCCATGTGCGTTGATTGCAAAATAGTGTGCGAAGGTAGTTTTACTTCCTCCCATATTTTTTTCGTTTTCTTTAACAAACGATAATACTCTAGTGTGTGTATTGAATAAAGGTTTAGCAATCATTTAAAGGCCTATTTTTCTTTCTATCTTTTTGTAATTATACCCTATACTAGTGTATATGATTAGAAGTTTTTTTTTTTGTAAAATTGATCGCTGACCTAAATTCTTTAAAATTTCGCATGAGGAACTTCAAATCGCTTGATATTCAACTAGAGAGTTTTTCATGAAATAAAGCATGAGTAAGATTTCAGTGAAATTTTTTATTCGCTTGAATAAAAATTTCTCTGCATCTTCACTGAGTTGCCCACATCCAAATGTCTATTTTGTTATGGCTCAAAAATCAGGCTCCGTTCGACTTTCACAAAGGTGGCCTGCACAGGTCTTTTAAGGTTCTCGCTGCTCTGAACCAGATTTTGGAGTTATTTGTTTAAAGAGGCAGGGCTTCTTGATTCCAGCAGATCTTTTAGTCGAGGACATCTATGCTGTTGTCACGCTGCCCGTATTTTTCTTATTTCAGTTTATAACTGCTCCACTTCTGCGGTATGTATTCCAGTAAATCTGATTTAACAGGGAGGTAAAACATTGTCTTGGCTGCGATCTTGTTCCAATCAGATATTGCGCCAAATATAGCACGTCCTTTTGGGCTTATTAGAAGAAATCCCCTATAAGTACATATGCTTAGCATTGTAATTGAGGAGCGCTAAGAATCGATGTCCCAGCAGTTGAAAAAATATGCAAAACTGGTCATCACTGCTGGGGAATATATATACCGCCTTGATAAAGAAGTTCCCGGAATTTATATAGAAAATTACAAATATAATTTTATTCATCTTCAAAGTAATCTCCATCGATTGCAACCCACTTATACTAGCGCTTGATACAATCCTTGAAGTGTTTTTTACATTCCGTTTTCGGTATGTCCATCATCCATTATTTCCTTTCGGCTGCTGAAACGCCTTTTCCGTAATGGTTTTTTAACTCGATTGAACAGAAAAATAGTCACAGGGAGCCAAATCAGGTGAATTCGATGGCTGTTGGATGGTATTTGTTTCATTTTTCGTCAAAAATTTCAAATAATGAAAAATCCACGAGTTTTCTGTCCACAATTCTTGTCTCTTTCGGCGAATTGCTTCACGTAAACGTCTCATGACAACCAAATAATACTCTTTGTTTACTGTCTGGCCTTCAAGAGAAAAATTCATGATGCACTACAACGTTGTTGCAAAATGTGGATACAAATTTTGACTGCCGACATGCTAGATTTAATTGCCATATTTCTTTTTTTAATTGGCCTGCATAAAACTGAATTTGTTAAAATAAAGTTATGTTTTTAAGCCAATTTACTTCCTAACCTCAAATTTGTCCACCCTTAATATGGGTATAAAATATACCCATGAAACCACCAATCATTCAATCTGTCTCTCGAGTGTATACATTAATCTTGAAGAAAGTCCTTACCGTGAGATAAGTTGCAGAGATTAGCAAGGTGTTTATTTATTTATTTGTTTGTTTGTTTTTTTTTTTCAAAAAATATTCAATTTCGTTTTCTTGTTGGCGAATACCGTTTTCCTTCCAGCAATTTATGAAGTCCTTTCGGTTGCCCCACCTTATGTCAATTAATAAGATTTGACAAAAATTTTCTGCAGCCCATTTTTCAAAGCTTTAAACCTCCAAATAACTAAGAGTTAAAAGATAAATTAAAAAATTTGTACAAATACTTGCGCAGATGCTTGTACAAATACTCAAACTCAGCTTGTTTCATCATTTGTACAAATACTTGCGCAAATGTTTGTACAAATAATTAAACTCAGCTTGTTTCAGCATTTGTACAAATACTTGCGCAAATGTTTGTACAAATACTTAAACTCAGCTTGTGTCAGCGTATAAGTTTGTTTATTTTTTGAATCAAGTCATTCAAAATGAAATAAGAAATAAACATTATTTGTTACTTTAATTTTTTGTGCCACTATACATAATACATCCATCATATACATACATATATAGATATAAAAAAACTAATTTACATAATTCACAATTTAATTGTTTCAACAAATCATAATATTTGCTCTACTAAACATGTATATTTTTTTGCCAATTTTTTTTTGTTTTTTATTATTAATTTTTATTATAATTTTTTTTCTTTTTTGTGAACATGAACTCTCTGACTTGAATTTTTAATTTCATTTTCGTTTTTTTTGCAACATTTTTTTGTTGTTGTTAAAATATTACCAAAAAAAAACTACATAATAAAATTAAAATAATGATTTATTTCGTAACATTTTACATACACGCATAAATTTACGCAATTAACTGACTGGATGACCCACCAACTTTGAAACACACACACACACACACACACACACGCAAATGCACAAAGAATTGTTTGATGGCTGGCCAGCAAGCTGTCTAACAAAAATACAATACAAATATTTAATATAGACCAACTACTACTATATACTATAATAATAGTAATAATAATGGAAAAAAAAATTGAAATAAAAATATTGTACAAATTATAACAATAACAACAAATAACACGTAAAAAATTACAAATTGTGTAATATACAGATAAAATGTAGTAAAAAAACAACAATAACAACAAATGAAATCAAAATCATCATCATCATCATAATGATCGTAATCATATATAGGGTCCGCCAAATAAATAAATTTTTTTTGAAAATGCTATACAAAAAAAAAAAAAAAAACTACTGAATATTTTCTCAAATTTCTCTTTTTATTTGAAAGTACCATCCTTCCGGTTAATAATGGAAAATAATTTCAATCAAACGCCTGCCTAGGCTGGCCATGCAGTAGCCTACACCATCGGTCCAATTTTTAAGCACCTTATCGATTGTGTGCAGCTGTATTTCACCAATGACTTTACGAATATTGTCCTTTAAAGCGTCAATTGTCTCTGGCTTGTTGGCGTAATACTTATCTTTGACGGCAACCCTCAAATAATAGTCCAACGGTGTCAAATCGCAGCTCCGAGGTGGCCAAACGACATCAGCTCTGCGGCTGATAATGCGATCTACAAAAACAGGGCTGTGTGGCACGTAGCGCCGACCTGTTGAAACCAAATGTTGCTAATACTCGTATCCTCCTCTTCAATTTTTGTGAACAAAAATTCGTTCAACATGGCCCGATAACGATCGCCATTGACTGTAACGGCCACTCCTTGCTCATTTTTAAAGAAAAATGGCCCAATTATGCCTCTGGACCAAAATCCGCACCAAACAGTGACTCGTCCTGGGTGTAACGGCTTTTCAGTGTATGCGTGCGGGTTTTCTGTGCTCCAAATGCGACAATTTTGCTTGTCTACATACCCGCCAAGATCAAAATGAGCTTCATCTGAAAAGATGATTTTTTTTTTTGCAAAATCGGCATCTTCTGTAAGTCGATCGCAGGCCCACTTAGCGAAGCGAAAACGCATTGGATGGTCAGTTGGCTTCAACTTTTGAAGCAATTGAACTTTGTATGGCGTCATACCAAGGTCTTTATGCAAAATTCGTCTCAATGATGTCTCCAAAATGTTCAATTGTTGAGAACGACGCACACTTTCTACCACACCTGCAATATTCTCGGGTGTACGCACTGTTTCTGGCCTTTCACGCTTTGGTCTATCGATGAGGATGCCAGTTTCTTTCACTTTTTTCACAAGATAACGAACATACGGAGCTGACGGTGCTTCTCTTCTTTTAAAATCCGTACGCAATTTTCGCACACATTCTGCAACATTACCATGATTTTCAAAGTAATGTCGCAATATTTCCCAGCATTGTTCAAGCGTATACACAACCATATTCGTTCAGCGGAAGGATAAAACTAATTCTCTGTCAAATCAGACATGAGCTAAGTGTTACCATTCACGAAATAAGCACTAGTTGAAAAAAATAACGTTAGATGGCGGACCCTATAGAAAAAACTTCTTTGTTATTATTTACTTCATACACTACTGTAATCAATTTTAATAGGGTTACCTTAGTGTGTTTACAATAGCGTACGTTTATGTTTTTCTTTTAATGAACTACTGAAATCACAACAACAGCTATTACAACTAGCGCTACGACTAACAACTACTTGGGAGAGCAAGCACAATAACAGAAATGAAAAGTACCGTTAAAACGTAGTTATCCTTCAATGAAAAGTAATATTGAAGAAAAATCTGTAAAAGAGATACCAGATTTGAAATTGAAATTGGTTTTACCAGATTTGAGAAAATAAAGAACAATAGATACTAAATAAACTTTTTTATTTATGTAAATATAGGGTGTTTTTTATAAAGGTATAGAACTTTAAGTTGCAATAAAACAACGATAGATTATTCGATTGACATGAATTTTATTTATCCGAAAGATAATCTTGTGGCATTACATTTTAAATATGATTTTTGACATATGACCGCCTTGGCTGGCGTGGATGTGGTCCAATCTGGACGTCCAATTTTCGATGACTTTTATCAACATTTGTGGCCGTATATCGGCAATAACACAGCGAATGTTGTCTTCCAAATGGTCAAGCGTTTGTAGCTTTACCGCATAGACCAATGACTTTACACAGCCCCACAGAAAGTAGTCTAGCGGTGTTAAATCACAAGATCTTGGAGGCCAATTCACAAGTCACCAAACGTGTCTTTCAATAAATCTATTGTGGCACGAGCTGCGTGACATGTTGCGCCGTCTTGTTGAAACCACATCTCCTGGACATTATGGTTATTCAATTCAGGAATGAAAAAGTTAGTAATCATGGCTCTATACCGATCACCATTGACTGTAACGTTCTCGTTTTCGAAAAAGTACGGTCCAATGATTCCACCAGCCCCTAAAGCTCACCAAACAGTCAGTTTTACTGGATGTAACGGTGTTTCCACATACACTTGAGGATTACCTTCACTCCAAATGCCATTCAACCACAAGTGCGCTTCATCGCTAAACAAAATTCGCTTATGAAAATTGGAAATAAGCAAGCGTTGTTCAGGCGTGAATCTATTCATGATGAATTGCCAAACCAAACTAAGAATAAATCACTTGACAGCTGTTAAATCGGTCGCCATCTTGAAAAGTGATGCCAACTTAAGGTTCTATACCTCTATAGAAAACACGCTTTACATACACTGGCGAGCAAAAGTGTAGGAATGTTGGGTAAACTCAATACTTCTTTTTTTGTTTTTTCACTCCTCACTCATCATATTGGCTTTCCACAAAGCAAAAGTTGTTTGGCGACCTAATTTTCGGTTTGGCGACTTGGGGGCTTCAAATTTATTTCGGATTTACTTGGCTATTTTTAATAAAAAAAAAATACGTAAAATTAATACTATTGTTTTGATATTTTTATGTGTGAATTTCGTGAATATTATGTATTTCTATGTGACGATTATAGATGGAAACGGGAAATTCGTTGTTGCCTATATGTATCTGAAACTAATAGATTTTTAGGTTTCAGCTTACTTATGCATTCAAGTTTCGGCAACAAGCAACTCTAAACTGGAAAAATGTGGAAATAATGAGTGTTTTCTTGAAAAATTCAGACATATTCCTCAAGGCTATGAAGTATAATATTATTTAAAAGGTCTAATTGTCTTCTTTCCAAATCCATGGAAAAACTTAAAATCGGATGGTATGCAGCTAAGTTATTAGCTGATAAGTGTATGAAGGTACGGAAAAATAGTTTTTCAACCATAAAAGTTAATTTTAATAGTTTTATAGCCGTCGATAAACTATAAACTATATTATATATACGAATGTATATATTTTTTCTCCGTCACTTCTCTAGGGTGCATATTGGCTTCCCACAAAGCTTCTGTTGCTTTGTTTCAGTTTATTTAATCAATTTGATGTTTCAAGCTAAGTAGATGATTAATCCGCTGTAGCTTCCTCCACATGATTTTTGTGTGTGTGCAGTGGTAAAGATCCTTGCTAATTGGTGATGATCTTTACTACTTTAGCATTGTAATTTTTTCCCAGTAGGTGGCGTGTTTTTCCTGATTATTCGTCTGATGTTTGTGATCATAGCCAGAGGTATGCGAGAAGCGTCAGGGTGGCTTTTTTCTTTATTTTTTTTTAGGTGGATTTGTCTGGAGGGAAGAAGTTGAAGCCTTTTTTTTATTATTAAACATTCAAAACCACAATTAAATTTTTTCTTCGTCATGTTCTCTGCTGGAGCTCGCACCTTGTGTTGTTATGCGTGCGCTCTAACCACTATACCACGCCACCCACTTAACACTTAGAGATGAGTTATTATGACAGTTATTTATTTATTTATTTATTAAACAAAGTTTTTATATGGAAAAGTATTAAAATATACTATACGAGGGCGGATTGATATTAAAGCCGCCTAAGTAGGAAAAAACATTTTTTTTTCAAAAACCATTCATTTCTCAACATAGTCTCTTTTTAGTTCAATACACTTAGTAAGACGATTTTCCAACTTATTTTATACCATCTGAATAACACGATTTTGGGAACTCCTCAAAATACGCATTAGTTTCGGTAATCACTTCTTCGTTTGAGATGAATCATTTACCTGCGAGCCATTTTTTCAAGTTTGGAAACAGGAAAAAGGCACTAGGGGCTCAATCTGGACCATAAGGTGGATGATCAACCAATTCGAAGTGGATTTCTCGTAGTTTTAGCATCGTATCTAATGCTGTGTGAACCGGTGCGTTGTCTTGTTTAAATGTGGTCGTTTTTCCTTGATTGTATCAACCAATTGATCCCATAATGCACGATAATACTCTCCTGTGATTGTGGTTTCCTTTTCAATATAATCTTTGAGCAATATTCCGTGTGCATCCCAAAATACAGTGACCATAACCTTGCCAGCTGATTTTGCTGTCTTCGCCTTCTTCGGAGCACTACCACCAGCTTCCACCCATTGCTTCGATTGATTTTTGGTTTCAGGTGTGTAGTGTTGGACCCATGTTTCATCAACAGTTATTAATCTACGCCAAAAATTAGCAGGATTATGCTTTATCATGTCCAAACACCGCTGTGAAGTGATCTTGCCGATAGCTTTTTCATAAGCAAATGTTCATGCGAAATGTTGAACACACGTTCATATGATACTCGTATGTTGGCCATTTCAGCAATCTCAAGTATTTTAACCCGGCGATCATTCATAACGATATCGAGGATTTTCTTGATATTTTCTTCAGTAACCACCTCTTTTGGCCTTCCTGTTGATGGTATTGTTGCAGTGCTTGTTCGGCCCTGTTTAAATTCAGCCATCCAATATTTTACCATATAATCTGACGGAGCAGATTCGCCGTAATGTTTGTCAAGCTTTTCTTTTGTCTCTTTCGCCGTTTTGCCTTTTAAATAATATTAAATTAAATAATAACCGAAATTGATTTTTTAAAAATTGCTACTTTTCCAATTATTCGAAAACCGGTTTTTGAAAAAAGTCGGATAATCGATCTCCCTAATGGGTTAACCGGTTATTTGAATAATTATTAACCGAAATTGATTTTTTAAAAATTGCTACTTTTCCAATTGTTCGAAAATCGGTTTTTGAAAAAAGTCGGATAATCGATTTCCCTAATGGGTTAACCGGTTATTTGAATAGTTATTAACCGAAATTGATTTTTTAAAAATTGCTACTTTTCCAATTATTCGAAAACCGGTTTTTGAAAAAAGTCGGATAATCGATCTCCCTAATGGGTTAACCGGTTATTTGAATAATTATTAACTGAAATTGATTTTTTAAAAATTTCTACTTTTCCAATTATTCGAAAATCGGTTTTTGAAAAAGTCGGATAATCGATCTCCTTAGTGGGAAGTTTTGGCTCACCCGCCTTTTAGTCAGACCTTTTGACTACCATTTGACTACCATTTGCTTCGATCGCTGCAGAACGCCCTTACTGGAATACGCTTCACTTCAGAATATTGTATCAGAAATTTGTTTGATTCATTCTTTACCTCAAAACCGGAGCAGTTCGTTCGGCGCGGAATCCGTATGCTACCAGAAGGATGAGAAAAAGTAGTAGCTAACGATGGACAATACTTTGAACAATGTATCAATTCATTTTGTTGTTGTAATAAACTTATTTTTC
Organism: Wohlfahrtia magnifica; assembly: GCA_023159175.1. Classification (NCBI taxonomy): domain Eukaryota; kingdom Metazoa; phylum Arthropoda; class Insecta; order Diptera; family Sarcophagidae; genus Wohlfahrtia; species Wohlfahrtia magnifica. The sequence continues at coordinate 686,837 of JAKWBJ010000045.1, forward strand.
AAGCAAAAACAATCGACACTATTAACTTGTATACCCAATTGATTTTTTAAAAATTGCTATTTTCCAATTATTCGAAAACCGGTTTTTTAAAAAAGTCGGATAATCGATCTCCCTAATGGGTTAACCGGTTATTTAAATAATTATTAACCGAAATTGATTTTTTAAAAATTGCTACTTTTCCAATTATTCGAAAACCGGTTTTTTTTTTAAAAAAGTCGGATAATCGATTTCCCTAATGGGTTAACCGGTTATTTGAATAGTTATTAACCGAAATTGATTTTTTAAAAATTGCTACTTTTCCAATTATTCGAAAACCGGTTTTTGAAAAAAGTCGGATAATCGATCTCCTTAGTGGGAAGTTTTGGCTCACCCGCCTTTTAGTCAGACCTTTTGTCTACCATTTGACTACCATTTGCTTCGATCGCTGCAGAACGCCCTTACTGGAATACGCTTCACTTCAGAACATTGTATCAGAAATTTGTTTGATTCATTCTTTACCTCAAAACCGGAGCAGTTCGTTCGACGCGGAATCCATATGCTACCAGAAAGATGAGAAAAAGTAGTGGTTAACGATTGACCGTACTTTGAATGTATCAATTCATTTTGTTGTTTTAATAAACTTATTTTTCAAGCAAAAACAATCGACACTATTAACTTGTATACCCAATTGATTTTTTAAAAATTGCTATTTTTCCAATTATTCGAAAACCGGTTTTTTAAAAAAGTCGGATAATCGATCTCCCTAATGGGTTAACCGGTTATTTAAATAATTATTAACCGAAATTGATTTTTTAAAAATTGCTACTTTTCCAATTATTCGAAAACCGGTTTTTTTTTTAAAAAAGTCGGATAATCGATTTCCCTAATGGGTTAACCGGTTATTTGAATAGTTATTAACCGAAATTGATTTTTTAAAAATTGCTACTTTTCCAATTATTCGAAAACCGGTTTTTGAAAAAAGTCGGATAATCGATCTCCTTAGTGGGAAGTTTTGGCTCACCCGCCTTTTAGTCAGACCTTTTGACTACCATTTGACTACCATTTGCTTCGATCGCTGCAGAACGCCCTTACTGGAATACGCTTCACTTCAGAACATTGTATCAGAAATTTGTTTGATTCATTCTTTACCTCAAAACCGGAGCAGTTCGTTCGACGCGGAATCCATATGCTACCAGAAAGATGAGAAAAAGTAGTAGCTAACGATGGACAATACTTTGAACAATGTATCAATTCATTTTGTTATTGTAATAAACTTATTTTTCAAGCAAAAACAATCGACACTATTAACTTGTATACCCAATAGATTACAGAAAAAAATATCTTCTTTTAATTTATTTAATCAATTTTTGTTATTGTTTGATTGTTTTGTTATAATTTTATGGTATTTATCTTAAGTATGAGCGAGCAAGTATTGCCTATATTGGCTTTATTTTTCTTTGTATTTCTTCAAAATGTTTTCTTCTTTTTGACATGTATTGCCATGCATGCAGCAGCATGTGTAAAACATGCATGTTTGCAATTATAAATGCATTTTATTTGTTTGTGTTTATTGTATGTGTGTGTGGTGTGTTTGTGGTGTGTTTGTGTGCATTTTCTGTTACAATGTTATTTGGCTGCCATGATCTAGATTTCTTAACTAATTATTGCGGCATGCATTTTGCGTTTCAAGTGTTTACGTTTATGTGTTTGCGTTTGTGTTTGTATTTGTATTGTATTATGTTTGCCAATAAAATTAAAAACAAAAACAATTACAAAAATAATAATAAAACAACTGATGCTTTTTTATATCATTATTATATAGGGTCCGCCAAATAATTTTTTTATTTTGAAAATGCTATGAAAAAAAAACTACAGAATATTTTCTCAAATTTCTTTTTTTATTTGAAAGTACAATCCTTCCGGTTAATAATGGAAAGTAATTTCATTCAAATGGCTGCCTCGGCTGGCCATGCAGTAGCCTACACAATCGGTCCAATTTTTAAGCACATTATCGATTGTGTGCAGCTGTATTTCACCAATGGCTTCACGAATATTGTCCTTTAAAGCGTCAATAGTCTCTGGCTGGTTGACGTAACACTTATCTTTGACGGCACCCCACAAATAATAGCCTAACGGTGTCAAATCGCAGCTCCGAGGTGGCCAAACGACATCAGCTCTGCGGCTGATAATGCGATCTTCAAAAACAGGGCTGTGTGGTACATAGCGCCGTCCTGTTGAAACCAAATGTTGCTAATATCCTTCTCTTCAATTTTTGTGAACAAAAATTCGTTCAACATGGCCCGATAACGATCGCCATTGACTGTAACGGCCACTCCCTGCTCATTTTCGAAGAAAAATGGCCCAATTATGCCTCTGGACCAAAATCCGTATCAAACAGTGACACGTCTTGGGTGTATCGGCTTTTCGATGTATGCGTGCGGGTTTTCTGTGCCCCAAATGCGACAATTTTGCTTGTTTACATACCCGTCAAGATCAAAATGAGCTTCATCTGAAAAGATGATTTTTTTTGGCAAAATCGGCATTTTGTGTAAGTCGATCGCAGGCCCACTTAGCGTAGCGAAAACGCATTGGATGGTTAGTTGGCTTCAACTCCTGAACCAATTGGACTTTGTATGGCGTCATACCAAGGTCTTTATGCAAAATTCGTCTCAATGATGTCTCCGAAATGTTCAATTGTTGAGAACGACGCACACTTTCTACCACACCTGCAATATTCTCGGGTGTACGCTCTGTTTTTGGCTTTTCACGGTCTATCGATGAGGATGCCAGTTTCTTTCACTTTTTTCACAAGATAACGAACATACGGAGCTGACGGTGCTTCTCTTCTTTTAAAATCCGTACGCAATTTTCGCACACATTCTGCAACATTGCCATGATTTTCAAAGTAATGTCACAATATTTCCCAGCGTTGTTCAAGCGTATACCAACCATATTCGTTCAGCGGAAGGATAAAACTAATTATCTGTCAAATCAGACATGAGCTAAGTGTTACCATTCACGAAATAAGCCCTAATTGAGAAAAAAACGTTAGATGGCGGACCCGTTTTATAACTTTTTGTTGTTGCTATTTTGTTTTTGTTGTAATATTAAGTGCAATCAAACAAAATGTAAACAAAGGCAAACACACACACACACACACACACACATTTTTTATTTCTTTTAAAAGATAAAAAATTCTCACATATTTTTTTAATGATGTGCTGATTGATCTCTGCTTATTTGTTTTCTCTTTAAAAAGGCCTTATGGACAGGCTAACATGCTTGACCAACATTTTGATTGTGTGCGTTAAAAGTTAAAAAAATTGCTATGCGCTTAACCTATGATTCGCAATAAGCCCATGTTCGCTATTAGCGAAGAATTTTCGAAACAAAAAAAATTCATTTCATAAGACTTTTGTTCCTTCTCAATTCACATACAGTCACTCACAGCTTGATTTGATGAAGTCATGAGATTTAACCTTTAACAGGAGCAGTGTTAAAGGCATGACCACCCACAGTACCATCTGTTGAAAATTTCTGACTTATCTTTTCTTAAACCTTCGCATAGCATTTACGAATAAAATCGTAGAAAGAAGTATTCAATTTGGCCCAGTCGTTTTCAAGTTTTAAGCATCCGCATAAACCGTAATCCAGTTTTATATATGTATTATAGATTAAAAGAAGTATTTGCGAAAGATATAGGGTGTTTTTTATAGAGGTATAGAACTTTAAGCTGCAATAAAACAACGATGGATTAATTGATTGACATGAATTTTATTTATCCGAAGGATAATCTTGTGGCATTACATTTTAAATATGATTTCTGGCATATGACCGCCACGGCTGGCGCGGATGTAGTCCAATCTGGACGTCCAATTTTCGATGACTTTTTCCAACATTTGTGACCGTATATCGGCAATAACACAGCGAATGTTGTCTTCCAAATGGTCAAGCGTTTGTGGCTTTACCGCATAGACCAATGACTTTACATAGCCCCACAGAAAGTGGTCTAGCGGTGTTAAATCACAAGATCTTGGAGGCCAATTCACAGGTCCAAAACGTGAAATTAGGCGGTCACAAAACTTGATGAATGTTTGGCTTCAAGTCTTGCATGAGTTGAATTTTATAAGCACGCAAACCAAGATCCTTCCGCAAAGTCTTCCATAAAGTGGATGGACACAGATCCAATTCCTGTGCTCGATGGTGGGTGGACTCATTCGGGTCTTCCTCTATGCTACGCTCTACAGCAGCAATAGCTTCTTCTGTACGCACCGTACATCGTCTCTGGGGTTGTGAGTTATCAATAAGAGTAAACGTGGTGCGAAAACGTTCCATGGTTAATCGAATTAACTGCTCTGATGGACGACTTTGTCGACGATAAAATGGACATAGTGCGCAATACGTTTTCCGCACAGAACCATTATTTTCGAAATAAAATTGCACTGTTTGCAAGCGTTGTTCAGGCGTGAGTCTATTCGTGACGAATTGCCGAACCAAACTGAGAATAAATCACTTGACATTTGTTAAATCGGTCGCCATCTTGAAATGTGATGCCAACTTAAAGTTCTATACCTCTATGAAAAACTCTCTAACTACCCTGATCAAAAAGATTCAGGAATAACGCCTGTGTAGTGGACCCATCGTTCAGATTTGAGTTTTTATTTTTTTAATCTTACCGTCATAGCTTGACATTTGCATTTTTTATATTCGGTTTTCGGTATGTCCATCAGTGCTTCCTGCTATTTTTCCATTATTTCCTTTCGGCTGCTGAAAGGCGTTCCCCGTAATGGTTTTTTAACTCGATTGAACAGAAAAAAAGTCACAGCGAGCCAAATCAGGTGAATTCGATGGCTGTTGGATGCTATTTGTTGCATTTTTCGTCAAAAAATTCCAATAATGATGGCATTGTACGACGATGCGTTATTATGGTACAAAATCCACGAGTTTTTTGCCCACAAATCTGGTCTCTTTCGGCGAATTGCTTCACGCAAACGGCTCATAACGCCCAAATAATACTCTTTGCTTACTGTTTGGCCTTCTGGCAAAAACTTATGATGCACTACACCGTTGTAATCCATGAAAACCGTGAGCATTGCCTCGGCTTATATGGTGAACGCCATTCACTTGCCTGATGTCTGGATTGCATGTCGTAGTCATAAACCCACGTCTAGTCTCCAGTAATGATCCTTTTAATGAATCTGGGATCGGATTTAGCCTTGCATATCATGTCTTTTACGACCTCAACACATTTAATTTTGTTTTTTTTCTGTTTGATAATTTAAGACCATGTTTGTATTTTTATCTCTTGCCAAGACCCAGAAAAATTATGCTTTTTATGGTCATTATCACCATTTTTTTCCTCGGCACTTTAAAAAGAATGTTTTTTTTTTGTTTGTTTTTTAATTCAAAAGCAACAAATTCTTAAACGGAAAACTTCTCTTGTAAATGAAATAAATATTTATGCCGCAACAACAAGAAAATTCAGCTGAAAATAAAACAAAACAAAAATTAAATTATGGCGTTAAAATTCCTTAAACACACTTGAAAAAAATAATTCTTATCGAAGAACATAAGTATTTATAAACTAGAAATCTTTGAAACACTTGACACTTATTTTGCGGTAACGGCAATATTCGAAAATTCTGACATTTTTATACTAAAGCAGTTGGAGTTTTCCCAGTTGATCTCATATTGGGTATACAAATTAATAATGTCGATTTGAACAACATATGGCATAACTATCACATAGGTTTTGTGTTAATAATAATAAATATGGGGTTTTGAAGGGTAAACGTCTGTTATTATAATCCAATATTCGATGGACACCAAAGTGTACAATATTGTTTTGCGGGGAAGCCTAATAACTTTCTTTCATTTGAAGAAAACAGCTGCTGAAAGTTATCGATTGTTGGTAGAAGCTTACGGTTAACATGCCCCAACTCAAAAAACTTGTGAACGATGGTTTGCGCGATTCAAAAGTGGTGATTTCGACACAGAAGACAAGGAGAGACCTGGTCAGCCGAAAAAGTTTGAAGATGAGAAATTGGTCACACAACAAGCCATTGCCCTACATTTAAAAGTATTGGGATTCATTCAAGAGCAAAGGAAATTGGATCGAATACGAATTGAAGCCGAGAGACGTTGAAAGGCGATTTTGCATGTCAGAAATGATGATTAAACGCTACAAATCGTATTGCCATTGATGATGAAAAATTGATACATAACGATAACCCCAAGCGCAAAAAGTCATATGTAAAGCCCGGCCAACCAGCCACATCAAAGCCGAAGTCGAATATCCATGCTTTATAGGTAATGCTCTGTATTTGGTGGGATCAGAAGGGTGTTTTGTATTACGAGCTGTCGAAATCGGGTCAGACGATCACAGGGGACCTGTACCAAATACAATTGATTCGTTTAAAGAGAGCAATCAACGAAAAAGGACTAAAATATTCGACCATCATGTCATCGCATATGCATATGTTGCACGACTAGTCAAAAACAGTGGATAGGAAGTTTTGGCTCACCCGGCCTTATAGCCCAGGCCTTGCTTCTTCTGACTACCATTTGTTTCGATTGATGCAGAACGCCCTTACTGGAATACGCTTCACTTCAGAACAGATATCGAAAATTTGTTTGATTTATTTTTTTACTTCAAAACCGGAGCAGTTCTTTTGGTGCGGAATCCATACGCTACCAGAAAGATGAGAGAAAGTAGCGGCTAACGATTGACCGAACTTTGATTAATGTATCAATTCATTTTGTTATTGTAATAAATGCACTTTTCAAGCAAAAAAAATCGACATTATTAACTTGTATACCCAATACATTTTGACAGCGTTAATGTGATGATAAAGTTGTTGATTACTTAGACAACTGTTGTGAGATTTTTTTTTAATATGGACTTCAAACGAATTTACCTCTCAGCTAAGACAGTAACTATTTTTGTTCCATTAGCCCTTCTTGTAAACATATGTCTTCCACAAAACATCTCAATGCCTTTGGCTTCTTTACGTTTCTTAATAAGGATGATCTGTGCTGCCATATGTCTTTGCCCCCCTTTGTTCCCTTATGGGTTCCCGTCTATGGCAATTCTGATGTAATCTTTCGAAGGCCTTCTAAGGTTATGTTCAATCCAGCGCCATTTACGTCCCTTTATTGCGTTCGCAAGGGGCTGTTGACCTGCCCATCGCTAGAGCATATGATTGGATATAATCCTAGGCCAGAATATACAAAGGATTTTGAGAAGACAACGATTCACGAATATTTACATCTTTCCCATATCCCGTGTCGCAGCACTGCAAATTTCACAAGCGTACAGCAGGTAAAAAGAGGCATTGAAGAAGAACGAATATTCTCACCCAACCTTTAGTTTGTGCTTATGATTCACCCAAGATAACAAAATTGACTGAAATTCTCTAATTTGCACAGTTTTCATCTTTGCGACATCAATCTTAAGACCAGCTGCTTCCGCCGCCATAGTAAAACTCTGTAGATATGATGCAAGATCCTGGAAATTGTGAGCCCAAAAACAAATATCTTCCGCGTAATCAAGATCGTTTAAACTGCCAATTGAATATTATCCTCTGGAAGGCATACGGTCATGCCAGGATTTTGAATGAATTCCCGTGATGTAACCTCGATAGGACAGTTGGAGTAAGAAAATCGTACCGCTATAAATGGCATGAAATCAGGGTCATTCATTTAATGACTTCGACATCATGGTCTACACGGACGGCACAAAGAGGAGGTGTGGTGTTGGATCACCTCTACAGTCTCCCTGATGGCTCAAGTGTTTTCCATGCGAAAATATTGGCCATTAGGGAAGCATGCTTATCTCTATCTCAGGGCGGTACACAAAGTCGGGTGTGTATTTGCGTGGACAGACGAGCCACCCCCTTTGCTCTTAGATCGCACTCAATCAGTGTAGGTGTAACCCTCTCTTCTGAAGTGATCCTAGCTTGGATTCCGGGCCACCGTGTTCGTTCGGGGTCGTCATCTGGTGAACGGAGGACGGCCTTAATGGCATTGCCGAAGAAGAAGTCTATAGTCATGACTTTTACCTGGATTTGGCGGATTGATGGTAAAGGGCTGAGAGGTGCTGCTGTATCACGAACCTGAACCGAACTTTGCTTGAGTTTGATGATGTAAGGCGCACATGACCGCTCATTGGTCAAGGTAGAAGAAATGTGCTCAGACTGGTGGTTGTGCTATCGGTTACTGGCCGATTGAAACCATGTACGCAATAGAGGGTTACGGCACAACGATCACAGCTGCAGCTGTGGCGAGGTGCAGCAGCAAGAGACGGTTCCACTTCCTATGTTCGGCCCTTATAGACGAGTGGTTTGCACACGATATCCTGCATTGGTTTTTTTCTCCGTTACTCCTCTGGGAAGCATCCATTATTTGTTGATTTTCTCTCTAAGTAGATGATTAAATCAACTGTAGCTTCCTCCATATGATTTTGCGCAGTGCTGAAGATTCTTGCTAATTAATGGTGATCTTTACTTTAGCATTGTAATTTTTTTCCCCAGTAGGTGGCGTGTTTCCCTGATCATTCGTCTGATGTTTGTCTTCACCACCAGAGGTATGCGTGAAGTTCAGGGGGGCTTCTTTATTTTTTAGATGGAGCTGTCTTGAGGGAAGTTGAAGCTTCTTTATTAAAAACTCGAAATCACAATTAAATTTTTTCTTCGTATGTCCTCTGCTGGCACTCGAACCTGGGTCGTTTATGTTGTTATGCGAGCGCTCTAACCACTACACCACGCTACCCCCAACTTAACGAAGTGTTTGTATGCTTTTCCAGACATTGTTGAGTTTCGAGTGTTTGTCGTAATTCTCAAAGCATGCAGCGATAATGATTCACACAAACCTCAACTCATAGTTCCGCTGCTGTTGATAGATCTCCACTAGAATGAGCTTTAGAGAGCTTTTACGACGCTTTTCGGGTATCAATGAGTTACCTCAGAGATCTGTGTATCGCCAGTTTGCAATTTGTACTTCTTTGCTGATGTTGTCTAGCCATTTGCACTTGTCCCAATGCGCACTGCGCTTCATTTCTTAATTAAGTTTGTTGAGACTTGTCTATAGTTGTAGTCTGCGAGTTCTGGCCATATTCAGCACAGATTTTTCAGTTAATTCAATGGATATAAATATTATTTTGAAAAATTATTCTCCTCTTCGGGATGCGAACCTAGGACGTTTAGTTTTATAGGCAAGTACTTTAATTACTATACCACACCACCCTTAAGATAGTAACTATAGAAGTTGCAAACATCTTTAAATGTTAAAGCATTAGTTAGATTAGATTTCAGCGTTTATCGAGTCCGAAGTGTAAATACAGCAGAAAAGCCTTATATGGCTTTCAAGAAACTAAAATAATATGATGGTGGCCCGTTGATTTTGTTACTGCTGCGCTACCACAACAGCTTACTCAAACGTAGTGTTGTTGTCCACTTTAGTTGCAATCAGAACAACAAAACCAACAACAACAATTAAAAGACAAAAAAACAACATTAGATTACATTCTTGGCCCGTATTTTATATCTCAACGCCGACCGCCATAGTAAAACATTTTTTAATATGAAACTCTCGTTTATTGGTGTGATTTTATGGCATTAAATTGCATTTTTCTTTTTCTTAAAATTTTATTTATTTTTATTAAAAAATTAAAAATAAATTGTTGACGTCAACAGATTTTTCAAATAAAAAACAAATTCTTGGCTTGTAATGGCATTTGAGTTTTTGCTATTTTTCTTAAGGACATTTGTTTGGTATTAAAGCAACAACAAGAATTAATAAATGAAAATAAATAATAATTTTTTTTTAATAAAATTGAAAAATTTATGAATAAACTAAATGAATTTCAAGAAGTGCAACAACAACTACAACAGCCGCCGCAATATAGAGCAAAATTGCAAAAAAAAAAATTAAAAAAAATTAAAATGAAAATTAAAAACTGGGTCAAGTACTCTACTGATGAATGAATTTGGGTCATCACCTACAAAAAACCATAAAAACAAAAACAGAAACAAAAACAAAATGAGGAGAAAGAAAAACAGCTACAACAACAATAATAAAAACAAAAACAAACACAAAAAACATGGAAAATTACCATTGCAGCAGCAATACAACCCCATACAACAACAGCTTAAACCCAAAGCCACTACAAGCAACAGAACTACTCACTCTGACAGACTCTTCTACTACTGCTTGCTCTCTCTCTCACTCTGTGTGTAATGTGTGGTGAGGGAGTTTTATTGCAAAATTTCTTGCGGTTTTATTGAATTCCCTATATGCTGCTGCTAAGACTGCAAATATGATACATTTATAGGGACTTTAGTGTGGAATTTTATACGAACATGGTTCAGGGAAAATCGTTTTTATTTTTTTTTTCTTGGAATACCATTTTTAAATCCTCTACTGGTGAAGGTACGTGACAAAATCATAGGAAACATTTTTCAAGGATAATTTAGATTTCTAAAGTTTAATAATTTTGTGATATAGGGTCCGCCATCTTACGTTTTTTTTCAACTAGTGCTTATTTCGTGAATGGTAACACTTAGCTCATGTCCGATTTGACAGATAATTAGTTTTATCCTTCCGCTGAACGAATAATAATAATAATAATAATAATAATAATAATAATAATAATAATAATAATAATAATAATAATAATAATAATAATAATAATAATAATAATAATAATAATAATAATAATAATAATAATAATAATAATAATAATAATAATAATAATAATAATAATAATAATAATAATAATAATAATAATAATAATAATAATAATAATAATAATAATAATAATAATAATAATAATAATAATAATAATAATAATAATAATAATAATAATAATAATAATAATAATAATAATAATAATAATAATAATAATAATAATAATAATAATAATAATAATAATAATAATAATAATAATAATAATAATAATAATAATAATAATAATAATAATAATAATAATAATAATAATAATAATAATAATAATAATAATAATAATAATAATAATAATAAATAATAATAATAATAATAATAATAATAATAATAATAATAATAATAATAATAATAATAATAATAATAATAATAATAATAATAATAATAATAATAATAATAATAATAATAATAATAATAATAATAATAATAATAATAATAATAATAATAATAATAATAATAATAATAATAATAATAATAATAATAATAATAATAATAATAATAATAATAATAATAATAATAATAATAATAATAATAATAATAATAATAATAATAATAATAATAATAATAATAATAATAATAATAATAATAATAATAATAATAATAATAATAATAATAATAATAATAATAATAATAATAATAATAATAATAATAATAATAATAATAATAATAATAATAATAATAATAATAATAATAATAATAATAATAATAATAATAATGATAATAATAATAATAATAATAATAATAATAATAATAATAATAATAATAATAATAATAATAATAATAATAATAATAATAATAAACGCTGGGAAATATTGCGACATTACTTTGAAAATCATGGTAATGTTGCAGATGAAGCTCATTTTGATCTTGGCGGGTATGTAAACAAGCAAAGTTGTCGCATTTGGGGCACAAAAAACCTGCACGCATACATTGAAAAGCCGATACACCCAAGACGAGTCACTGTTTGGTGCGGATTTTAGTCCAGAGGCATAATTGGGCCATTTCTCTTCGAAAATGAGCAAGGAGTGGCCGTTACAGTCAATGGCGATCGTTATCGGGCCATGTTGAACGAATTTCTGTTCACAAAAATTGAAGAGGAGGATATTAGCAACATTTGGTTTCAACAGAACGGCGCTACGTGCCACACAGCCAAAGCTACACTCGATGTTTTGCGCCCTGTTTTTGAAGATCGCATTATCAGCCGCAGAGCTGATGTCGTTCGGCCACCTCGGAGCTGCGATTTGACACCGTTGGACTATTATTTGTGGGGTGCCGTCAAAGATAAGTATTACGCCAACAAGCCAGAGACAATTGACGCTTTAAAGGACAATATTCGTGAAGCCATTGCTTAAAAATTGGACCGATTGTGTGGGCTACTGCATGGCCAGCCGAGGCAGCCATTTAAATGATTATTTTGCATTATTAACCGGAAGGATTGTACTTTCAAATAAACAACAAAATTTGAGAAAATATTCAGTAGTTGTTTTTGTATAGCATTTTCAAAAAAAAAAAAAAAAAAAAACTTTCGCGGACCCTTTATTTTAATACAATTTATTTCTCTCTTCCTCCCATACTCTTGTGTTTTAGGTCATAGAAGTTGAATGTCAACCCGTAGAATATCCATCGGTAATCCGTCTTCTTTTTCCGCTTTATTATTTTTCAATTTATCAATCACCTCTTTTATCTCATTCGGATTGGTAGGAATGCCCGACATTCTGACGTTGTTTATAGAACATTTGTTTTGAACCATTTCGCTGCATCAAAGTGTTCTCTCCATCTCTGCGTCTGTGCATCATTGTTCGTTATTAATGTATCATTACGATCAGCTACTGCTTAGGTAGGTTAGATTAGGTTAGGTTAGGTTATCCGACACGCTCGCGATCAACGAGTTCACTAGTAGGCCCATGGCCTCCTGAGATAACCTTTACAGGACCGACCACTTAAAAAGGCCGAAAGGCAGGACATGGGAAATTAAAAAAAAAAAATTAAAAATCCACACCTAAAGGCCCAAAATATCAGTTCCCCCACTTAAATCAACCGATACCCCTGACGAAGTCAAACAACGTCGACAGTGACACATTCCTAAGACAGTTCAGATCATGAAAATGACATGTAGCCAAGTGCCTTGGTCTTAGCTCCCATAGAGCGGGACAGTCACAGAGAATGTGTTGCACCGATTGCTAATCCTCCTCATCTTGCCAACTTCTACAGTAGCCACGATCAGGGCGGCCTAAAGTGGCCGGTAATTATGCTCTATAAAAGCCAGATCGTAGCCCTCCCAAACCTAAGAAAAGACTTATTCATTTCCAATATCACCAAAATGGTGATATTGCACCATCTGTGTTCCATCCCTCTCAGTGGTCATCTATCTATCAAATTCAATAACGCACACAAGGGACCATGTACGTCCCCCTGCCCGAGAGCCAGAGAGGACCTCCTAGTAGCGCACACATCAGCAATTTCATTCCCTGAGATGCCCGCATGACTTGGAACCCATATCATTTTGTCATGATTCCGACCCAGACCGGCCAGTGAGCGAATGCAGCTGAAGAAGCATTTCGATTTAATCACGTATGAGTTGAAAGCACTGATTGTGGCAAAACAGTCGACCTAAATCCTAATAGGCCTAGAGGTCTCGAGATTTATAGCGTAAGCCTCCGCCTAAAAAACAGTGCAATCATCGTATGTATGTAATAAGATTCTACTGTTTTTTTTTTTTTTTTTTTTTTTTTTTTTTTTTTTTGTGACCTAAATATGAGTATCACACATTGTGTGAATTCTCTCTCTTTTTAGTGATCAGTGGTCAAAAAAGGGATAATTACAAAGTCGCATTAAGAAAGGTACTCGTATCTTACCACAGTTATATTCAACAAATGGGATATGAAATTCTCACTTCAGGATTTGTAATTTAAACAACAAAATTCAAAGTAAAAAACTGCAAAATCTGCACAATTTATAGAAAAATTTATTTTTTAAACAAAGATCATCAAAAAACTGTTTAATGATTAAAAAAATCTACTAAATATGCACATTTGGCAACGTTGTGTTGTATAGAGTGGATATGAATTCCAGGGATTTCTCAATAAGAATGCATAACGTGCTTATATGATCAACACAGCCTTAGCTGTAACAAAGAATGGCTACATACGAGGGCGGATTGACATTGAAGCTACCTAGCGCTAGATGGCAGCACAAACACAAAAACTTTTTCTTTCTTAGAAACTACGATCTGTCAAACGTCAGCTGTTAAAATTTTAATCAAATTCATCGATTAGTTTATTTGTTGTAGTCGTTTGAAATAAGCAACTTTTGTGTTTCTTGGAATATGAAAAAAAAGTGAATTTTGTGTAGTGATTAAACACTATTATTTCAAAGGCAAAACGGCGAAAGAGACAAAAGAAAAGCTTGATAAACATTATGGCGAATCTGCGAAACGGGGCTAAACAAGCACTGCAACAATACCATTAAGAGGAAGGCCAAAAGAGGTGGTTACTGAAGAAAATATCAAGAAAATCCTCGATATCGTTATGAATGATCGCCGGGTCAAAATACGTGAGATTGCTGAAATGGCCAACATACGAGTATCATATGAACGTGTGTTCAACATTTTGCATGAACATTTGCTTATGAAAATGCTATCGGCAAGATGGGTGCCGCGTTTGCTCAGTGTTGAACAAAAACGAGTTCGACAGATCACTTCACAGCGGTGTTTGGACATGATAAAGCATAATCCTGCTGATTTTTGGTGTAGATTAATAACTGTTGATGAAACGTGGGTCCACCACTATACACCTGAAACCAAAACTCAATCGAAGCAATGGGTGGAAGCTGGTGGTAGTGCTCCGAAGAAGGCGAAGACAGCGAAATCGGCTGGCAAGGTTATGGCCACTGTATTTTGGGATGCACACGGAATATTGCTCATCGATTATCTTGAAAAGGGATCCACAATCACAGGAGAGTGCATAATTGTATCAATTGGTTGATACAATCAAGGAAAAACGACCACATTTAAACGGGAAAAAAGTGCTAACGCATCGGTTCACACAGCATTAGATGTGATGCTAAAACTACGAGAAATCCACTTCGAATTGGTTGATCATCCACCTTATAGTCCAGATTGAGCCCCTAGTGAATTTTTCCTGTTTCGAGACTTGAAAAAATGGTTCGCAGGAAAAAGATTCATCTCAAACGAAGAAGTGATTACCGAAACTAATGCGTATTTTGAGGAGTTCCCAAAATCGTATTCTTCAGATGGTATAAAAAAGTTGGAAAATCGTCTGACTAAGTGCATTGAGCTAAAAGGAGACTATGTTGAGAAATGAATGGTTTTTGAAAAAAAAATGTTTTTTTCCTACTTAGGTAGCTTCAATATCAATTCGCCCTCGTATGTATATTATAGGGTTGCCATTGTTGGTTTTCTCGTTTTGCTGGTATACAAAAAACAAAAACAAATGTGCCGCTCTAATTAATTTTATGATTTTATATTCGAATACCACCTGTTTCATTTAAAAATTTAAAATTGTTTTTATTGTTATTGTTATGGGCCATTATTTAAAAAGATATTACTTAACAGTGTCGCGAGACGCTGTTTGAATAAATAAAACAAAAGAAATAAAAAATAATAATTAATTAATTTAAATAGTTTCTATGGCTATTAATTACCTAAAAAAATCAAAAAAATCAAAAAAAAAGATTAAAAAAAAACAGTAACAAAGTCTAGTACATTGAGCCTCACGTTTTGCTATATTATTGGTAAATCCAAAAAGATCGATGAGACCATCACAAGCAAAAATCAACACAAAAACGAAGAGTTTTATTTCGTCATACGTACGTATGCACTTTTAAGTATAACAGATAAAAAACCGCAGCAGCAGCAACAACAATAATACAAAATAAAGCAAAAAAAGGTAACAAAAATGAAATCGAAAGTGCGTGATTTATATTTCGTAGAGCCTTAAACATTTTAAAAAGGTACACCTATTGCGCAAAATAAAAAAAAAAACAAAAAGATTTAAAAGAAGAAGAAGAGGCAGCAGTAGCAAAAAGTACAAAACCCAAGTTCGTGAATTATATTTTTATATCGTTTTTTATATTTTATTACGCATTATTATCGCGTTTTATTTTTGCTGTCTGGCAAATGTATGTGTGTGTAACATTTTATATTGTTGCCATAAATCATGTAAAACACATACCTATACATACATACAAACACACATAGATTCTGCAAGAGTAGTGTGGTGGCTTCAAGCATTACCTAAAAATGCGTGAGAATAAACTTACACATGCTGGCATACTCATGCAAAACTGTAAAGGTGCTGATACATTGCGTAAGAAATAAGAGTAGCCAGCCAATCGCATACATGGAGAACTTACACACAACGTATGCGTGTGGCTATTTATTTTTTTGCTTTTCACGCATACATAAACGCTGTTTGCAAGCACATGTTTGCCAATGTATCAGCGCCTTTAAAAGTTTCTTACAAAAAGTATAACAATTCTCACCATTCTCACCGAAATAAATGGTTTTTTGTGTAAAAAATCGCTTTGATTGTAGTTGTAATTTTCTATTTAAAGGGGGTGATACATTGGCAAACATTTGTTGGCAAACATCGCAAATAGCCCATCGCATTCGAGGGAAAAGTAAGTTATCCATGTATGCGATTGGCTATTTGCGATGTTTGCCAACAAATGTTTGCCAATATATCACCCTTTTTACTCTCTTTGAAATGGTGTCTGTAAAAGCAAGAGTTAACTCTTGTTATCCATAACGATTATATTAAGATATAGAGTGGCCAGAGGGTTATTTTTAAAATCTGTTTAAAGTGTTTTATTACGATATAAATTGAAATATAAATTAACAAAAATGTAATAATAATTTAGAAAACAAAATTAATTAATTTGCTTGTTTACTAAAAGCAGATGGATTGTAAATAAATTAAAATTGGTGCAGTGTGTAATGGCTTTAACAGCTGAATGGTTTAACAGCTCCAATTCAACACAAAGCATAAGTTTACTACCAGTGGTATTCGTATACTCTTTCCCTGTCATTCTGATGTGGGAGTTTCTGTTTTGGTCGGCCACTTTTGCGTTGTCCTTGTGGGTTCCATTCAAGGGCCGTGACAGCGATTTCACCTACTGATCACTCCAGTAGTCTGCGAGAAAAGTCTGCTCAGAATTCCATCAATGCTCGCCATGGATTAGGCATGAATCAAATCCACAATTTTATCCAGAACAGCCTTGCTTCTAAGTGCTCTTCAAATTGCGTCTATAGGCGATATAGGTGGCTTGTTCAATGTGATCAGCGCATGTATGATTCGATCAAAAGCCATAGAAGTGGCTCTATAACGAGAGCAATTCTTTGTGGAATAAGTGAAATATCCATAATTATCGTGAATAGAGCATCCATTAATGTTTGGGTTTCATATTTAAAGAGTTTAGGTTGTAGTGCGTCAGGACTACTGCTTTAGAGTTCTTCATCTACGGTAGGGTAGTGTGTGCGCTGTGGTAGAAATATTCCTAACTGGGGTTCTTTTGCGATGAGATTAGAATCGTCTGTCTCAGTGAAAAAGTCGTACCTTCATTGCAATCTTGAGTGCATGATTATGAGGAAAAACCGACATTGTCCTTGCCATTTACCTTCTAGTGCGCGTTAGCTGCTGTTTCAGCTTCTCCGATAATATTATATGGATGGCGTTGTGTAGTTGTTAGAGCACACGCAGACAACACAAGCCTTGACCAAGGTTTGATTCCCCAGCAGTGGACATGACGAAAAAAAGTAATTGCAGTTTCGAGTGTTTAATAAAGAGACTTAAGCCTTCCTCTTACAAATTTAGTGGACAAGCCCCCAAGTAAACGGCTCGTATGGTCACTACAAGATTTTGACAAAATATCTGGTCTGCCATCTAACTTTTTTCTTTCAACTATTGCTTTTTCGTGAATGGTAACACTTAGCTCATATCTGATTTGACAGATAATTAGTTTTATCCTTCTGCTGAACGAATATGAATACGATTGAACAACGCTGGGAAATATTGCGACATTACTTTGAAAATCATGGTAATGTTGCAGAATGTGTGCGAAAATTGCGTACGGATTTTGGGAGAAGAGAAGCACCGTCAGCTCCGTATGTAAACAAGCAAAATTTTCGCATTTGGGGCACAGAAAACCCGCACGCATACATTGAAAAGCCGATACACCAAAGACGAGTCACTGTTTGGTGCGGATTTTGGTCCAGAGGCATAATTGGGCCATTTTTCTTTGAAAATGAGCAAAGAGTGGCCGTTACAGTCAATGGCGATCGTTATCGGGCCATGTTGAACGAGTTTTTGTTCACAAAAATTGAAGAGGAGGATATTAGCAACATTTGGTTTCAACAGGACGGCGCTACGTGCCACACAGCGAAAACTACACTCGATGTTTTGCGCCCTGTTTTTGAAGATCGCATTATCAGCCGCAGAGGTGATGTCGTTTGGCCACTTCGGAGCTGCGATTTGACACCGTTGGACTATTATTTGTGGGGTGCCGTCAAAGATAAGTGTTAAGCCAACAAGCCAGAGACAATTGACGGTTTAAGGGACAATATTCGTGAAGCCATTGGTGATATACAGCTGCACACAATCGATAATGTGCTTAAAAATTTGACCGATCGTGTAGGCTACTGCATGGCCAGCCGAGGCAGCCATTTGAATGAAACTATTTTCCATTATTAACCGGAAGGATTGTACTTTCAAATAAAAAACGAAATTTGAGAAAATATTCAGTAGTTTTTTTTATAGCGTTAAAAAAAAAAAAGTTATTTGGCGGACCCTTTACAAAAGTTTCCATTACCATAATAGATTATTTCTATTTCATTGGTACTAGTTTTTACACCACTTTAAATAAAATATTTGATTTTTATTTTAGTTTTTAAGCATTTCTACTTTCTTTACTAATTAGAAATTTTCTTGTGATCTGGCCACTCTAAATTGCTTTGATATTCTCACGCACTTTTTTAATATTCATGGTTTTTATCATGTACATATTTTGTTTTTGTTTTAACTCTATCTCTGTTTCTTTCTCATTTAAAACATATTTTTTATTTGCTCTTTTTTGTTTTCTGTATAAAATATAAATAATATTGCTTATACGTACGCTCTTTGTATAACAATTTTAAAAATGCAATTAAAGTGTGAGCAAAGCTGTGTGTGTGTGTGTGTGTTTGTGTTTTAGAAATTATACGTGTTCGTTCATCGTCGTTATGAGCAGATATGTAAAATAAAAACTATACGATGAGAATTATTATGTGGAAAAAGAAGAGTGATTAATAAAAAAGTATCCACTCACTCATTAAAAATTTGTGTTAAGGGAGTAGAAGAGTTCGTATGCATGTGTATTTGTGTTGCGAGGGAACCCTTTGCTATTACTAACAAAGAGGCTGTATAAACACCACCTACCTTACCTACCTACCTCAACTTGTTTTTGTACTCTCGATGAAAGAGCTAAAAACGTGTTACTGTTGTTGTTTTCTGTTTTGCCGTTTTGTAGCAAACAACTAAAGAGTGCGTGAATTTGATTTTGAAAAGTGCGTGAGTAAATGAGTAAATGCTATTGTTGTTGCTATTTGATTGCTGTAATTTTTTTCTTGTTAAAATAATTTGTTGTTTTTGGAATATTATTGATATGCTTGCTATTGTTGTTGTTTTTGCAAACATACTCGCAGTCACACGAAAAAAAAATACTACTGTCGAGTAGTTGTGTGTGTGTGTTTGTGTGTGTGTGTATGAACGCAAGAAAAACACGAGCACAGATATAAGCGAGCTTCACATTTCGTTCGTAAAAAGTAGGTTAGTGGGTCACCATATCTAATAACAAAACTATACACATATCCATATACATTTGTACATGTACAAAATTTATAATTATTCAAACATACTTACGTATAAGTAAACAAAAACTACAAGTTTTTTTTGTTTGCTTTTAATTTTATAATCTATTCATATGGTTAAACATACTTGATGAAGATATACCCAAGTGAGTAAATGAGTACGTTTACGTATGAAGATATTGAAAATGTATACAATGTTAGTGAGTAAGAGAGAGTGAGAAAGAACGATAAGGAGGGAGTAAAGAGTTAAAAATTTTGTTTGTATATTATGCGAGGTTTTATGACGTTTTTTTTTTTTTTTCTGGAATTTATTTATAACTTTTAGATAATAATTTAATTTAATACGTTTAAAGAATTATTTTAATTGTTTCAGCTGATTTTAAAACATATTTTTTATATTTTATTACAAGTTTGTTTTGTGGGTAGGAATTTCAGGGGAATTTTTTTGAGAAGTTTCTAAAGGGAATTTGGTTTAACGGGAATTTTAAAATTGTAAGAAAATAAGAGAGAGAGAGAGAGAGGTTTTCAGTATAAGTAAAAGAAGGAATGAAAAGTTAAGAAAAGCAGTATAGTGGGTAACAAATATTAATGCCTTCATTTAGGAAATGCGATTTATTTATTACTTGATTTATTGTTTTTCTTTGCAATAAAATATAAATAATTATAAAAATGTAAAAATATTTTGTTAGTATTAAAAATGAACATTTTTATTTGTTTTTAAAAAAACCATACATTTATTATGGCATTTTAATGTCCATAAATTTGCTTTTTTTTAAATTTTGTTAATAAATTATAAAAATAAAATAAATCGCTACTTGTTGTATATGACAGACAATGTGTTTAATAATTTTAAATATTTAATTCATTATTTATTTTTTTTTAAATATTGCATTTATGTTGAGGTCTCTGTAAATCAATATTTGTTACGACATTTATGAACAATTTTGTTTCTTTATTTCATTCTACAAAAAAAAAAAAAAAAAAATCATGAAAAATATTTCAAGTCATTTAATAGCCAAATATTTTTTATATATTTTTTTGTATTATTTTATAATTTAAATACGCTAGTCATACTTTAAAAACTTTTTTTAAGCGAACGCCAACTTTAAAATAATTTTTAAAAATAATTGAAAAATTTTAGCTTAAACTAGTAGTTTTTGTCACTCAAGAATTTAATGGGAAGTATAGCCAAGCCAATTAATACTGCTCGATATAAGTAAAGTTAGTAATACTAACAGAACAACTAAAGATCACACTGAAATTTAGTGCCTACCTCTAGTGATCAATATCAAACGCTCAGCTTCTTAACACGTTTAATTTGTTACCAGACAACAAACAAGCGTGTTGCCGTTCGCGCAAATTCTGTACATACATTGAGTGTGGTTTACTCAAAAGCCCCAAAATTTACAAAAATCGGTATTTGAATTATGTTTTCGAAAAACTGTCTTAAAAACCGGTTTCAGTTACAGTTATAAACAAAAAACTGGTCAAATGTATATGATTTGCTTAAAAAACTATTTGAAAGTATGAAATTTGCGATAACCTCAAAGAAGGAGTGCAGAATCTAGCATGAATAGCGCGTCATGTCTTAGATTATTAAAAAAAATCCCATTGGCACCTTTTAGGTTCGGTACTTAGCAGTCTTGCATAATTTTGTTTTTGTAGAAAAACTGAAAATTTAGAAGAAAACAACTGTTTTTCACATTATCAATTGTGTGCAGCTGTATTTTACCACTGGCTTCACGAATATTGTCCTTTAAAGCGTCAATTGTCTCTGGCTTGTTGGCGTAACACTTATCTTTGACGGCACTACACACATAATAGTCCAACAGTGTCAAATCTCAGCTCCAAGGATGCCAAACGACATCACCTCTGCGGCTGATAATGCGATCTTCAAAAACAGGGCGCAAAACATCGAGTGTAGCTTCGGCTGTGTGGCACGTAGCGCCGTCCTGTTGAAACCAAATGTTGCTAATACTCGTATCCTCCTCTTCAATTTTTGTGAAAAAAAAATTCGTTCAACATGGCCCGATAACGATCGCCATTGACTGTAACGGCCACTCCTTGCTCATTTTCGAAGAAAAATGGCCCAATTATGCCTCTGGACCAAATAGTGACTCGTCTTGGGTGTATCGGCTTTTTAATGTATGCGTGCGCGGTTTCTGTGCCCCATATGCGACAATTTTGCTTGTTTACATACCCGCCAAGATCAAAATGAGTTTCATCTGAAAAAATGATTTTTTTTTTTGGCAAAATCGGCATCTTCTGTAAGTCGATCGCAGGCAAATACAGATAAATCTGCATATTTGGCAACACTGGTACTAAGCCACAAATTAGCGAAGTTCTAACCAAGCAGGTTGCATAACATATCACTTAGAATAATTAATTTGAAATATAAAAGGTTTGCGGATTATAACTGGTGCCTGAAATGTCTCAAAAATACAAAAAATATTGAAAAACTGGTGGGTTTTAAAAGACAAAACCCCCGTAAACCCGTAGCTTGCATGGATTTCAATAAGGCTTTTGATAATCTAAGCACACTCGACAATTTGAAACGCATTGTCTATACGTCTGAGATTGGTTGGTTGGTTCACGTGGCCACCTGCTGCAATTGCGACTGTCAAGTAGGATTGCCGAAGTAGTCGAACCGCATGATGTCTGAAATACATGTTCACACCCATTTCATCGGGTTGATATAACTGAGGAGATCACCTGGTTCCATACAGTATATCGCTAATGTGTCGGGTAGGAACCACTTGCCGAAGGCCTTACGGCGACGGTTCATAAGGGCCGGACATCAGCATAAAAGTGTTCAACCCTCTTTTTTTCCCCTACTTCGCGACAGCTCCGGCAGTGGTCATTGTACCGCAACTCTATGCTGCTGGCATAGTTTCTAATCGGCTAGTGCCCGATAAGCACAGCTTTCAGTCTGGATTCATAGCTTCTGTTATGAAAAATGAGCTATCGAGCAATAACATTCTAATAGAAGTCTCAGTGTCCCGGAATCCGAACAAGGATCATCTCAGAAGAGAGGCTGTGGATGTTCAGTGAGTCCCTGTTATCTCTCACCAACCAATAAGTGGCAGTGTGTGATATAAGGCTAAGGCTGCTGCGCATCCTCACGTACCGCCCTTAGTGGTCAATATCAGCCTGAAACACTCCAGCCATCAGAAAGACTATACTGTTAATTCAGGTGAGTCTCCATCGAGAAAATTTCCTATCCAATACCACAACTTATCTTTGAAGCCTCCGTGTAGACCCTGATGTCGAAGCCATTGAAAGGATCACAATGATTCCATTCAGAATGAGAACGGATTTTTGACCCCGCAACTCCTGTCGCAGTGGAGTTCTGGAGTGCAGTTCTGGAATCTAGTAAGTTCGGGAGTTCATAAAGAATCCCGGCACGAGGGGGATGGAGGTTTGCGCTCTACACCAAGCCTATAAAGAAAGTACCACAAAGCACATGAATCGTCTGCCTGCCAGACTTAGGCATTCACAGGGAAAGTGAAAGATTGTCCCTATTTCTGATCTTCCAATGTCCTGTGTATACCACTAGGAGTATGGAAGAAGAGTGCCGGCCGATCCGAAGCCAGAGGAAAGTAAATTCTATCTGATCTGTGACCTTCTCCTACTGAAGAAACTGCACATTCATCCTTTGACGATAGTCAGATGCCAGACTGGGAGGTAATAGATTAACACATCCATCGAGGTCATGCTAGCAAGTTCAACACAATTTTCATTTTCAACGATGTTCGTATATGCAGGGTCCCAGATCAAGGAAGTGGTACATATGCTGTATTACCCAAGAGCTTTATATCTCCTTACACCGGATGTCCCTGACAGCAGCTTAGTTAGTTAGCTACGACGGGTAGCAAGAAACTGGTCCAGCATACTTGGAACCAATACTAATCCACTGTGTATGCTTATAAAAGGTAGCATTCAAGCGAACCTACATGTTCGCGTCCCGGACCGAAGCGAACCAGTCGGACGCATGCACAAAGGAAGAAAACCTGCTGACATTTGCATCAGCTAATAACCAAAAGATTTGGACACTGACAAAGGAAATGTTCAACAAACCCCTGCTCTTTCTCATCCTGACAACTACTACAGTAATTATTGAACGGCTACCCTCCGGGATTCGCAGCCCAAACGAGAACGATCGTGTAGGGGTCAGTTTTGTCTTGATACAAAGCAAGTAGTTTCATTCTCTTATCGTTTTTGTGCCATGATCGCAGAACCAGAAGTCTACAAGAGGAAAGTGGCATATCAACTAGATGGTCGAGCTCCTCGTTGCCAAGGAGGGGGTCCTCCCTCGCCAGTGACATCGGCCAAACTTTAGGAGAAAATCCTGAACCTACCTTCAAACCCTTGATCCCTCAGCATTTTACACGTCTAACAATTACGTCGACATTGCCGACGAACTTGCTAGAGTGGGTACAGAGTTCGCAGTTTTCGAACGGCAACCGGGCGTGGGTGTTCCGATTGCCTAGGTTTGGCTGAATATCATCCAGTCGAAGTTCAGTCTCGTTAGCAGCATGAGGGCACGTGTGATATCGGTCTGGATGGAAAGAACATTAACTGTCTTCTTTCCTTAAGTCACATGACCATCTAAATTGCACTATTGCAGTTTTCGCGGGCCATTGCCCTAGTGGAAGGCATTACGGTAAACTCGGCATTCACTTGCATATCTTCTGCATCAGCTGAACTAAGCGTCCGGCCAGCTTCGTAATATAAATGCTACTACCAGAGTAAGTTCCAATGCCGATAGTTTGATCACCGGGTTAGCCTATTTTGGTGGCACAATGAGTCCAACTTCTGGGAGGGTTCGCTCGCTACAGTACCTAAGTTTACTGTAAACATCATAGAAAGGCCATGCTACGCCACCTCTTGGGAAAATAAACAAGAGAAAAAAGGTAGGAGTCTATGATAAGCAACAATCTTTCTCACCACTACAACAAAAACGTAGAGGACGTTATTCCAGGCTAAGGCAGATGGCTGCATTATGATATTATTCGTCCTAGACGACCTGCTACATTAATGATTACATGAAAATTAAAACTAGACAAGGATCTTATGTGGAATCCATATACTTCCAAGAGGTGTAACGGCAAAAATATTAGAGATTTAAAGCAAAAACCTTTTTTTTATAAACATTTTATTTGAAAGAAGAAAAATCAAAAATTCCCCCTGCCGAAACCAAAAACCAATATTCAGTATTGAGTATTCTAAATGATTCAATATTACATAATACATATTATTACAAAAACAACAAATACAACAAAATATTTTTTATTATTATTATTTGGTAACTTTGAAACAGTCACGTACCGGAAATTTATAAACATTTTGGCGTCACATTATATTTATTTTCATAATCATTTTAAAACTATTTAGATTTCTTACTCATTTTTATCCAAAAAACCATTAAAAAAATTTCAATAAAAAAGCATTTTTTTTAAACAAATTTCACGTGAATTGCTGCATTGTGGTTGCCTACACTTGATGACAAAGAAAACGTTCCCTGATTGGTAGCAAACATTACTCGTACATATCAATATCATATGGTATTGCATGAAAAAAAAAAAAAAAAACACCAAAAGAATAACTTAAATTATTTGCCTATGAGTGTATAATTAATTGCAATGGTAAATGTACTCACTCTCACTCTCACTCCTTCTCTTTCTCTCTCTCTCTCTCGCTCTATGTGTATATTTTTTATATTATCGCGTAAATTTCAGCAGAAAACACACAAAATATGACAAGATTTGCATTATATGTATTTGTTGTTTTATTATTATTATTTTTGTTGTTGTTGCTTTTTTTTCTTAATCGACGAATGCGAAAAAAAGTAGGTTATGAGGCCACTGTATATGAAAAAACAAACTGCAGCAACAAAACACAACAACTCATATGCAACAAATTTTCTTATTGAGAACAAAAAAGTCTATAACTGAGATTTTGTTTTAGTGCGCTTACAATATTATATACGATATGTACATACATATATACATGTGCATGTAGTATGTTATTATTGTTTTTAAATTATAAATATATAATTGCAATAATAATTAAACAGGAGCCATATTTACATAAAATGGCAGTGCTGGGAGTAGTAATACAAAGTAAAGGAATTGCCAGATGTGAATGATTAAAACGTTGACTATTTCTCGTCTAATTGCCGTAACTGTAACAAATTTCTTAACAATTTCAAGTGTTTTAGAAAAGCGTAACGGGAAGATGAGCTAAAAATAACAGAAAAAATTCTTTAAAAATTTGTGTACTACAGTGGGCTTTCCGAAAAGGTTTCAAATCCAGTTTTTAAAAGTATTTTTGTTTATTTTCATCAATATTTGTTTTGTTCTGTTGTAGCTCCTTTTAATTTTTTTGTAAGCCTTACAATGTAAGGGGGATATTGCCTGCTAAAGGGTCCGCCAAATAATTTTTTTTTTGAAAATGCTTTAAAAAAAACTACTGAATATTTTCTCGAATTTCTTTTTTCATTTGAAAATACAATCCTTCCGGTTAATAATGGAAAATAATTTCATTCAAATCGCTGCCTCGGCTGGCCATGCAGTAGCCTACACAATCAGTCAAATTTTTAAGCACATTATCGATTGTGTGCAGCTCTATTTCACCAATGGCTTCATGAACATTGTTCTTTAAAGCGTCAATTGTCTCTGGCTGGTTGGCGTAACACTTATCTTTCACGGCACCCCACAAATAATAGTCCAATGGTGTCAAATCGCAGCTGCGAGGTGGCCAAACGACATCAGCTCTGCGGCTGATAATGCGATCTTCAAAAACAGGTCGCAAAACATCGAGTGTTGCTTCGGCTGTGTGGCACGTAGCGCCGTCTAATAATTGCTAATATCCTCCTTTTCAATTTTTGTGAACAAAAATTAGTTCAACATGGCCCGATAAAGATCGCCATTCACTGTAAGGGCCACTCCTTGCTCATTTTCGAAGAAAAATGGCCCAATTATGTCTCTGGACCAAAATCCGCACCAAACAGTGACTCGTCTTGGGTGTATCGGCTTTTCTATGTATGCGTGCGGGTTTTCTGTGCCCCAAAGGCGACAGTTTTGCTTGTTTACATACCCGCCAAGATCAAAATGAACTTCATCTGCAACATTACCATGATTTTCAAAGTAATGTCGCAATATTTCCCAGCGTTGTTCAAGCGTATACACAACCATATTCGTTCAGCGGAAAGATAAAACTAATTATCTGTCAAGTCAGACATGAGCTAAGTGTTACCATTCACGAAAGTAGCACTAGTTGAGAAAAAAACGTTAGATGGCGGACCCTTTATTTCTTAATGACTTTCTGTTTCCCACTTCTAATCCTATCTACTCTTATGCAGATGACAGCAACATTTGTCATTCATATTCCTTTGATCGTAGGCCGAGCCTTTAGTAGATTGGGGCGAAAAGGCCGAATATGAACTGCACATTTCCATATGACCTGTCAAAAATCTCTGAGTGTGGTCGCGCGAGCAGGGTACCCTTTAATGCGCGCAAGACCCAATGTTGCTTTCTGACACACAGACGTGGTGGTGTGTTGTCATTTGTATCTAAGGAAAATGCAAATATTGAGGAATCGGATGCTCTTCATGTTCTGGGCATGAGAATTCATTATAACGTTCGTTCGAACGAGCACATATTTCGAGTGTCTCGGCTTGTGAAGACGGTGTAAGAATTACTTCACTCCATCTGATCTCCTTAATATTTACAAGACTTATATCCGACCCAAATTGGAATACAACTCTCATGTATGGGCCGGGTGCTTCAAAGTCTATTTTGGAGCTTCTCGACCACGTACAGGAGAGGGCGAAGGTTAATGACGGTAGGGTGGCCAATTCTATCGATTCATTAGAGCATCGTCGCAATGTGGCGTGTGTTTCATTGTTCTATCGGTACTATAGCGGAATGTGGTCTGACGAAATTAAGGAATTAATTCCTAAAAATCATATATCTTTACGTAGTACTCGTATTTCTCGTAGAGAGCATCCCTTTGTAGTTGATTGTCCAGTAAATCGCTCAACGCATTATAGGGAGAATTTGTTCTTTGGTCGCACTGTTCGTTTGTGGAACAATCTTCCTGCGAATGTTTTTCCTGCCACTTACGACATGAACAAATTTAAATCCAACGTCCACTGACACTACTCCTACTACTAGTACCAGCACAAGGCACTGCATGGGTAGGGGTTATCCTCTGAGTGCTGGTCTTATTGAAAAAAAAAAAGCGAACAAAATTTACGACTTACACTTTATAGCTGTTAATTGGGAAAAGATTTAAACATAAAACAAAGACATAAATTTCAAAAATAATTTTTTTGTTGAAAACTGTTGATATTAACAATGAGTGTTAAGAAGTGTACGTGTTGATTTGAATTTTTATGTTTTTGTTTTTGGCTTACAAATCATTTGTTTAAAGCGTTTTGTTTTGTTTTTTTCTCTCTTTTAAACTTGTATGCTATGTAGCAATTTTGTTGTTGTTTTATGGAAATTTTATGTATAAATACTATGGATGGGAGTATACATACTTACATATATATGTCTGTCTATGTCTGTATGTATGTTGAAAAATTTTCCATTACATTTTATATCATTTGTTGTATTTTTTATATTTTTTTATATTTTATTGTTTCTTTTATTTGTGGATTTTTTTTTATGGGCCCATTGTAAACAGACAGTGGGCGTATATGGTGTGCGTTTTTAGTGTAAAAAAAAAACAGCAATTTTTTTTTGTAATATTTTCTGCTTTTTAAATATTACGTTGTAGTATGTTTTAAAACTTATATAATTTAAAGGCCGAACAAATTATGAAATCATTAAAAAACGGACAAATTTACAACTGCGAACACATAACATTCCTTGCAGGAACATGCGGACTTCTCTCAGTCAATGAGCTGCATCCGATTCTATTTTTAAACGCATTGAAAGGGACCTACAGTTTAATGCCGGCTCCGAACGGCAAATGCATTTAAAGAGGCTATCAATAGTATTTATACTCATAAACCAATTACTATAAGGTCCGCCATCTAACGTTTTGTTATCAACTAGTGCTTATTTCGTGAATGGTAACTCTTACTTCATGTCTGATTTGACAGATAATGAGTTTTATCCTTCTGCTGAACGAATATGGTTGTGTATACGCTTTAACAACGCTGGGAAATATTGCGACATTACTTTGAAAATCATGGTAATGTTGCAGATGAAGCTCATTTTGATCTTGGCAGGTATGTAAACAAGCAAAATTGTCGCATTTGTGGCACAGAACACCCGCACGCATACATTGAAAACCCGATACACCCAAGACGAGTCACTGTTTAGTGCGGATTTTGGTCCAGAGACATAATTGGCCATTTTTCTTCGAAAATGAGCAAGGAATGGCCGTTAAAGTCAATGGCGATCGTTATCGAGCCATGTTGAACGAATTTTTGTTCACAGAAATTGAAGAGGGGGATATTAGCAACATTTGGTTTCACCAGGACCGGCGCTACGTGCCACACAGCCGAAGCTACACTCGATGTTTTGCGCCCTGTTTTTGAAGATCGCATTATCAGCTGATGTCGTTTGGCCACCTCGGAGCTGCGATTTGACACCGTTGGACTATTATTTGTGGGGTGCCGTCAAAGGTAAGTGTTACGCCAACAAGCCAGAGACAATATACGCTTTAAAGGACAATAATCGTGAAGCCATTGGTGAAATACGGCTGCACACAATCGATAATGTGCTTAAAAATTGGATCGATCGTGTAGGCTACTGTATGGCCAGCCGAGGCAGCTATTTAAATGAAATTATTTTCCATTATTAACCGGAAGAATTGTACTTTCAAATAAAAAAAGAAATTTGAGAAAATCTCCCGTATTTTTTTTTATAGAATTTAAAAAAAAAAAATTATTTGGTGGGTGTTTTACCCCCACCATACCACAACAGCACACACGAATCTTACTGAAAAACCTACTTAGCCGCAGAGTCCTATACTTAAAGGTGTTAATCAAAATTAAATCTTCACTTCTCTATAACATTGTTCTGGACAAAGGCATGTGAAAGACAGTAGTAGACGAGGGCGGATTGACATTGACTAGATGGCAGCACAAACACAAAAACTTTTTTCTTAGAAATTACGATCTGTCAAACGTCAGCTGTTAAAATTTTAGCCAAGTTCATCGATTAGTTTATTTGTTGTAGTCGTTTGAAGTAAGCAACTTCTGTGTTTTTTGGAAAATGGAAAAAAGTGAATTTCGTGTAGTGATTAAACACTATTATTTGAAAGGCAAAACGGCGAAAGAGACAAAAGTGAGGCTTGATAAACATTACGGCGAATCTGCTCCGTCAGATTATATGGTAAAATATTGGCTCGCTGAGTTTAAACGGGGCCGAACAAGTACTGCAACAATACCATCAACCGGAAGGCCAAAAGAGGTGGTTACTGAAGAAAATATAAAGAAAATCCTTGATGTCGTTATGAATGAGGCAGGCGAAGCAGGTAAAAAGATCCTTCATCTACAATAGGGAGTTGCGCCACATGTGCAGGACAACTTTGGAAGACTTATGGGCTTCCTGGCGGGCTATTACAATCATAAATATCGTCTCTACAATCTCAATGTGATACCTGATTCGGATTGTTGCCTGTGCAGAGAGAAAGAGAAGACGACGGAGCATATTATCTGTTAATGTGTTGCTTTGGCACACTTTCGAAGACGAAATTTAATGGAGCCCTTTTGTGGGCCTGAATAGTTTTATTGGCTACCCACTGGGGATATTGCTGTCTTCATACTGGTGCTTCCAGACCGACCGAACAGACATTCGCCCAGGAGTATTGAATGAATGGGATTTTTACTGTAGCCGGCTAATGCGCTAACAGCTCTGAGGCAGGCGAAGCGGTTAATAAGAGCCTTCACCTACAATAAGGAGTTGCGCCACATGTGCAGGACAACTTTGGAAGACTTATGGGTTTCCTGGCGGGCTATTACAATCATAAATATCGTCTCTACAATCTAAATGTGGTACCTGATTTGAAGTGTTGCCTGTGCAGAGAGAAAGAGAAGACGACGGAGCATATTATCTGTAAATGTGTTGCTTTGGCACACTTTCGAAGACGAAATTTAATGGAGCCCTTTCGTTGGCTACCCACTAGGGATATTGCTGTCTTCATACTGTTGCTTCCGCACCGATCGAACAGACATTCGCCCGGGAGTAATTATTCTGACCCCAGAGAGTTTGGCCCAATAGATCTTTCTAGGTCGCAAGGCCATTTCCAGTTGGTTCTCTACGATCAAATTGAATAAATTAATGATACGACATGAGTGAATTCAAATCAAAAGTCAAACACTCTCCTCCTTTTTGCAGCTTATTTTTCTGGTACCCGCAATGCACTGCATGAGTAGGGGCCATCCCCTTGACCCAGTAGATCTTTCTAGGTCGCAAGGCCATTTACAGTTGGTTCACTCCGATCGAATTTAATAAATTAATGATACGACATGAGTAAATTCAAATCAAAAGTCAAACACTCCCCTCCTTCTTGCAACTTATTTTCCTAGTACCCACCATGAACTGCATGAGTAGGGGCCATCCCCTAAGTAGCGGTCTCATGTTAAAAAAATATAGTTAAAGGTGCTAACACATTTAGCGATTTTGTTATCCACATTGATATGTGGTTAAGAATTGGCGCCATAGCCACCAGTCATTGTATTCGTTTTGATAATATTCCACTTCCGGACCAGCTATACGAGATTTGAACCCAATTGCCTCAACATTCTCCTGTAGATATCTCGGTAGGTGATTGAAGAAACATACATACGTCGTTGGCATATTCCAAGTTTTGTAGGTGTTTAAATGGTGTCCATTAGATGTCTTTTTCCGCTTGGTTGGTTTTTCGAAGCCTATTGTGCCTTTAAAATTCTCCAAATGATTATAATCTTCGAAAATGCTTAATAAATAGCGTTAACAACTTACATTTCCTATTAAAATTACCGCTTAAAGCCTCTTTAAATACCTTCAAAAATACTTCTTAAATATTTTTATTAAAAAAATACTTTATAATCGTTTTATAATTATGCGTAATTTATTTGTATGTATTTCGTTTCCCCTCCATTTAATTTTTTTTATTAATTTTTTTTCAAATTTGTTTTTTGTTATTAATAACCTGCTATTTAAATATCTATTTTACATTTATTTGTTTAATTTTTTATTTTTTCTTAAATAAAATTAATTTTTGTTTAAATATTTTTTTTGTGTGTGTTTGTGTTTGTGTTTGTAACCTTGAAATCAAAATCCAAAACCTCATAAAACACAAATCATGTATTTGTGTTAATAAAAAAAAATCTATTAAAAAAATGAAAAAATAACTAATAAATGTTTGAAAAATAAATTTAAAAAAAATATGTTTTTTAAAAAGACCCAGATTTTTTGCATGTTTTTATATTGAAACAACAACAACAACGGCAAACAAACACACAAAAACTAATTAAAAATTTAAATGTAAGTGGAAAAAAAGTAAGAAGAGAATTAAAGAAAAAGCAAAAAACAACAAAAACTATCAAATAATAATAGAAATTAGAAAAGATTTTAGCGGCAATAGGCTTTTTATAAAGCGCTACCATTCAACACTTACTTCAGACACAAGTGTAGTTATTCGTAAAAAGACTGAATAGTAGGCGGATCACGGTTTATAACATTCCCATTAAGATAAGCTTTTTCAGAAGGTGCTTGGTCTATTAGAGTCACGAAGCTACACAACTATATTTGGTATTACTGCAGCCAGTAATATTATTTACTTCATAATGATTATCCAGTTTTGCCCGGAGTGCCACAAGCAAGACTAAACTTACCCTTTTGAAGCTGGACACCAACTGTCCTTTTGCTTCATCTCATTCATTTCATTTTATTCAATCAATATCGTCATTTTACATTGTTTCTTAAACTGCTATTCATATTCTAAAGTTTCTTAACGTACTAGATACTTATCTAAGATTAAATCTGTCCCTGTCCAATTGCCACCCTACTGCAGCGCTCCTCAAATATACGATCCTATCAATACACTCATATTCTAAAACTAAAACTAATAAAAATACTTAAAAACTAATCTTAAAACAAACCTTAAAATTAAATAACAAAGTATTGGAAAAGATCAATAAAATCAATTCCCACCTCAAATTATCTATTGGGTAGTTACGTAAACCAGATCCTCAATATTCAAAATGTTTACTCTCCCTATAAAGGAGATCACCATCTCCCAGTGTCAAGAGATCAACCGGCGAGTAATATCAGCTTCAGCGTATTCCTCAAAGTCAGAGGCCCTATCGAAGCATCTTATAACGAGATCATTCCGTAGAGAGGACGCGCACTCAAAAAACCTGACCGCAGAGTCCTCTTAAAATCAATCCTACGGTAAATTGTTCCACATGCCGGTCTACGGACACTCCCGCCAGCGCGTACAGTAGTACGGAGACCCAGGCACGAAGAGAGTATCCTTCTCTCTCATCTTCTAAGTCTCTCCATCTGACTTGAGCAAATCCCGAACCGAACTAGAAAGGCTTAGGACATAAGTGGTCTCACAATCTGGCGGTATACCAGTGGCCTGATCCTGGTGCTCAGGCCCACTCTGTGTCCAAGTAATCCATGGTACATGTGGCAGACTTCCTTCGCCTTATCGAGGATGTGGTCCATGTGCCTATAAAACTCAAAGTTCTCATGGAAGAGTACTCCTAGGTACCTCAACCTATCCGATGTATTCACGTCCTCGCCATCAATAGTCAGATCTGCAGTTCTTATACAGGAGACCACGTCTTTTCCTTATAAGAACACTATCCGTCTTGACCATATTCAGCCCAAGGCCCTATTTCTCAAAATACTCGTGCAGGACACCCAAATATCGGCCTATTTGTCGCAATCAGTATGTCATGAGCATACATCAGAAGATGGTCCCCCTCTGAAGGCTGCGGTATATCCGAAATAAAAATATTGTATAGGACGGGTGCCAGTAACGATCCCTGCGGTACACCAGCAGTAATCGGTCTCGACCGAGAAACCTCTCCTCCCAACTTCACGATGAAGCTTCGAAACCTCAAGAAATCGGCAACCATCCTGCTCGTCACGTGATCAAATCCAAATTCCAGCATCTTATATAAAATCCCCTCCTGCTAGGCCGCGTCAAAGGTCTTAGAGAAATCAAGGCTCACAGCCAGCGTAGGGCATCTCTCCTCCTCAGCCCCCTGACCACATAGTCACCAAACACCATGAGTGCATGGGAAGTTGAGTGTCCACTTCCAAATCCAAATTGGTTGTCCTTGCTAATTCCGCCTTCCATTATCCTTTCCTGTGTCCTTCTCAAGACAAATGACTCTAAAAGTTTGCCAAAAGCTGACAGCAAGGAGATGGGTCTGTCGTTTCACACCAGTTTCGAGTCAGATTTCGGTTTAAATATGGGGATCCTATCCTTTTGCTTGATTTGATTGCTCTTTTATACTCTTGACAGTGATCGCACCGACAATTATGTTTGCAACATCATACCAATCATATTCGCGGCTGCGAGAGTGAGAACGAACATCCAACCAACAAACGATCGTTTGCACGCGATCCACGCGATCACGTGTTAATACCGTTATCCTAGTCAACATTTAAAAAAAAAAGTAAATTCATGTTGTAAATGCTATTTATATAGTAAATTTAGTAAAGGGTCCGCCAAATAATTTTTTTTTTTAAAATCCTTAAAAAAAAAACTACTGAATATTTTCTCAAATTTCTTTTTTTATTTGAAAGCACAATCCTTCCGGTTAATAATGGAAAATAATTTCATTCAAATGGCTGCCTCGGCTGGCCATGCACATTATCGATTGTGTGCAGCTGTATTTCACCAATGGCTGCATGAATATTGTTCTTTAAAGCGTCAATTGTCTCTGGCTTGTTGGCGTAACACTTATCTTTCACGGCACCCCACAAATAATAGTCCAACGGTGTCAAATCGTAGCTCCGAGGTGGTCAAACGACATCAGCTCTGCGGCTGATAATGCGATCTTCAAAAACAGGTCGCAAAACATTGAGCGTAGCTTCGGCTGTGTAACACGTAGCGCCGTCCTGTTGAAACCAAATATTGCTAATATCCTCCTCTTCAATTTTTGTGAACAAAAATTCGTTCAACATGGCCCGATTACGATCGCCATTGACTGTAACGGCCACTCCTTGCTCATTTTCGAAGAAAAATGGTCCAATTATGCCTCTGGACCAAAATCCGCACCAAACGGTGACTCGTCTTGGGCTTTTCAATGTATGCGTGCAGGTTTTCTGTGCCCCAAATGCGACAATTTTGCTTGTTTCCATACGCGCCAAGATCAAAATGAGCTTCATCTGAAAAGGTGAATTTTTTTTTTTGGCAAAATCGGCAACTTCTGTAAGTCGATCGCAGGCCTACTTAGCGAAGCGTATACACAACCATATTCGTTCAGCGGAAGGATAAAACTAATTATCTGTCAAATCAGACATGAGCTAAGTGTTACCATTCACGAAATAAGCACTAGTTGAAGAAAAAAAAACGTTAGATGGCGGACTCTTTAGATTACACAGTGCGACAAAAAAGAAAGAAGTTGAAATACCTGATAAATGATATTTTGCTGATAGGCGCTATCGAATAGAACAAGTATCTGTTTTTGGAATTTTCAAAACACCTCAAAAATCACAAGTTGTGTGTAAAAACCCGGTTTTTAGAATCTTCATGCATTTAAAAGATAATAACTTAGTTATTTATTAACCGATTTTAAGTTTTCCTTTTTTTACTTTCACGTGCTGGTGTATGGGTATGTATGGGGTAGGAAAATGTGTTAAAGTTTCTTGGCGAATGAACTTCAACACAGTATATCCATATTGTGCACCAAGATTTATAAAAGAAGTTTAGAAACTTGGAGCAAAAGTGTATCGGATTTCATCTTCCAGCAAGATAACGATCCGAGATATATGTATGTATGTATGTATGTGTCATCTTGCAGAGAATTGCGTAATTACAGAAGCGAGAAATTTGAAGCTCGTTAATGCGTCGGCCCTTAGCATCTCTAGCGAAATATTGTCCATTCCAGACCTCACATATTTCGCTGATATGCGGACATTCAGTGTAAGAGAGAGAGAGAGAGAAACTAACGGAACTCGAGATGTGTTAGCTCTGTTATTTGATTCATGGTTTAGAAATACTCTCTAACAGCTCAAAACTGTTATATTCGTTTAATATTGTTCCTCTTTAACTTACTGTCCTTGCAACTTCAAAGAGTTGAATTTCCTTGTTTGTTTTGTTTTATCCTGTTATTTCAATTTCTCTTGAATGTTACAAATATTTTAACAAACCAACGGTATTTTCCCGCATTCTGAATTTAAAATAGAAATAATAAATTTAATTATTATTTTAAAAAGACACACACACCACGTACACATAAACTGTTTGCATTGACCAACAGCAACAACAAAAAATAGAAATAGAAACAAAACAAAGCAAAGCAATGCAACTAAACAAATACAATACAAGCAACAACAACAATAGCAACAACATGGAAAAAAATGCAATATTATTGCTCATCACGCGTCGCATATAACAACTGACCTCCTCCTCTTAAATGAAATTGCGGTTGTATATATGGCCCTGGTTTCAAACAAACACATATATACACACATACAAACAAACAATTATAGTATTTTTTGTTGCTTTTTTTTCGTGAAAATTTTAAAATAATGATGAGGTGGTTTTATAATTGCAAAGAGTCGGGAGATGTTAAACAACGACAATAAACGAGACTCTCTTACATTGATACGATAAGTTTTTTTTTTCTTTCTGATTTTGATTAAGTCATATGTTTGTTTAGATATATATGCGAGCGCATGGTGTATGTATGTGTGTGTGTGTGTGTGTGTGTGTGTATGATTGTTGTTATTATTGCTATTATTATTTTGTTTAATTCTGTATTTGTTGTTGGTATACATCCATATACATATGTAGTGTATGTTAAACAACAATTGCAACAACAACAATATTTTATATTGCAAGGCGCGCGCTCGCTGGCGTAAAAAGTATGTCAAGGTTTTTTTGACGTTGCGTTAAGTTTTTTTTCTTCTTTTTTTTATTCAATTCGTTTTATTTTATTTTATTTTTTAAATTTTCTCACTGTAGTTGTAGTTGTAGTTATGATCGTTGTTGTTGTTATTATTATTGCCATTGTCATTGTGGTGTATTTTAGTTAAGTATTCCATAGGAAAAACTATACAACTTAAGTAGAAGAAGAGAGGTTTTGGAAGTAGACAGCAGCAAAAGCAGCAAGAAAGAAACAAAAAAAACCCGCTATATAGTAATGGAAACATTCAATTTGATTAACATCAACCGACAACAACAACAACAATAATAATAAAATATACTGTATTATAATGTTAAGTAGTATTGTTTATACATGACTAGAGAGTGCATTTTGATATAAAATTGTTTTGTTTTGGGTTTTTTTTCCTCGTCTCTTTCTAAATTACCTGTTAGTCGGTGTATGTTCGTGTGCGTGCTTTGCTTATGCGTGTATGCATGATTAAACAAGTCTTTGAATTATTTTTAAATATTTAATTAATCAACGAATTTAAAATAGAAAATAAGTGTGTAAAGCTGTGAAGCAGTTTTTTTTCAAGAAAAAATAATAAAAAAAGGTTAAAAATATATTTTTTATTATTTTATTTATTATATATTAATATTTAATTTAGTTAATGAAAAACAAATTCCGCAAACGTTTCTATCAGAGAAGAAAAATACCCAAGATGCCTTTTAGTAGGACTATATTGTCCGAAAATTATATATTCCTTTCTTGCTTAGGGGTTGGGAAATCTTAATAATCACGAGTATATCCCAAACAGCAGCATTCAATCATTTTTTAAGTATCTAAGTTCATAAGGGCTCAGATATATGTACATACTACAAAGCCTCTGACGCATTAATTGTTAGTTAATGGTCCCAATCTACGAGGCAGTAACTTTCGACGTTACTACCGTTAACTATTATTTATAATAGAACTACTAGTAAACTATCTGAACAAGCTACGTATATTACAGTAATTTCCTTTTAATTAAGCTGCCTAAATTCACAACTTTTGACGCAGATAACAATTATGCGGATTAAGGTTAAAATCTTCTTTAAATTCCATAGCAAACTCTTTTTCCTTTTTCGAATATCATTTAACATGAAATTACGGCACCAGGTTTCCGAATTTGGTTAAACCACAAAAACAGAGTGCGCTCAACTTAACCCACAGCTGGTACTATCCCTTTAATTTTAGAAATAATGGTAATTAACCGGCTATTTTTGTATACAGTTTTAAAAAAGGGTGGTTATTTTACAGTTTAATTGAAGAGGATAACGAATAAATAAATTAGGCAGGGTACAGAGACTCGCCTGCCTCGGTATAACTTTGGCAATGAGAACGTGTCCAACAGCAGCTTTGAAGTCATAGAATGGTTTGACACCGCCTCAAATCTAGGTTATGAAGGTAAGGTCGCGGCATGTTCGGCTGCAAAGTTTTTCGTCAAGGGTCCCGAAATGCGTCGGGAAGTCTGTCGGTTTTACGCAGGGTGGTCAAAAGGTCATCTTCGGTTCTGAATGTTATGTTTTTGGATCTGTGCTTTGTCAGAAGACACATGATTGAATTCCCGGACCGGGATTATTAGTCTGATGTGGCCTTAGTTCGGAGTGAGTTTGATCTAACTGGTTCCAAAATAAATGACTGTGTCGGTGCTGGTGTCCAGGCACCCAAACGAGACTTACCGATCTAACTGGGGAGAGTGTCTGAGTGTCTTTCAGGCTGATCAAGGGTAAGAGCATTAACATATTCTCCGACAGCAAATAATGTTCAGTTGCTTTGGTTACCTGGACACTATGGAAAGAAATAGTGTATATATTGGCCAGGAAAGGTTTCATGACACGCTATATCGATCCGGAACCTTGCTGTGCAGCACCACTTACTACCACCCTCAATCTCATCAAGAATTAAGAAACTGACAAATGCTGGGAACACTGAAATGCTCAAAGAGATCTTTGACACTCTAGGGCGATGATCGGTACGCAATTTGGACGCCGCTCTGAGGTTTTTAAAATATGATTTGCCTAACTCATCTAAAGAGGATGGCGGTCATAGATGTGGATATTTGTAGCTAACAGGCATCAGAGACACATACTGTGTAAATGTGATGCTCTTGAAGGTCTAAATGGAAATGTTTAGAGAGACATAAGGTCTCATTGGGAGACATATGTATCTTAATTGCTTTTTTTCTTAGATCAGTTAAGCGGGACTCAATTAAGCGGAAACTGCAGTTTATTTTCATGAATATAGAAATTGTACGTAAAATTACTTTTTAATTCAAAAAAATCGCTTCAAAAATAGTAAAGACATAAGGCCTTAGTTAACATTTTTAAGGTTAAGATTTCTTCCCATTTATCTTTAAAATGTCAAGTTCAAGTTCAACAATAATCTCTAGCTTTGTTAAGAGAGTTTCAACTTCTCTAATTAAGTTATTTCTCTTCGTACACTAACAATTGTTGTTGTTCCATTTTAATTTCTTTTTGTAGGTCATGTTCCCGTTTTCTTTTCTTAATTTCTGTGCTGTGGTATGGTAGGTAAGACATCCGCCTACCAATACCCCGGTTCAATACCAGGCCAGACCATCTTAAAAAAAAGAAACAACTTTTTCGACACTGGTTATGAGTACAAATACTATTGAAAACTTCTCTAAATGCATTTTCCGTTCGGAGCTGGCGTTGAACTGTAGGTCCCTTTCAATGAGTTTAAAAATAGAATAGGGTGCAGCTGATTGACTGAGAGAAGTCCCCATGTTCCTTCAAGGAATGTTATGGGAATTAATAATGTAATCTCATATGTTTCCATGTATAAACTGAAACTGGTATTAATAGATATGTATGTATGTATGTTTACTTTGTTACTTTTGCCGTTATTTTCTTGTTGCTGAGCAACCCACCAACCCACCTTTTCTTTTCTTCTCCTAAAAGCCGCTTGTTAAACTTCTAATATTACTTTTCAGTTATCTTAAGCCAACAAACACCCACCACCATTCACCACTATTTTAATTTCCCAAAACAAAAATGTTTTAAAAATGTTTATTCACCATCTACCCACCACCAACTCCATCACTAAAATGAGGGGACATTTTGTTATAAATCCCTATAAAAACACACACACACACCACAAAGTATAATGTTAACACACCCCTTATGACCTATAAAAAAACGCTTTCACTTAATAACGTTGTTGTTGTTGAAGGGATTTTGTAGAAAAAAAGAGAAAGAAATATAGATAAACCGACCGACTTTTGTTTTTGTGAGTGCTAAAAAAAAGAAACAATTTCCTTGTTGTGTACAAAAATTTCCCTTTTTTCACCGGCTGTTATGTATATATATATATACACCCACCTTTTCTCATTTTTACTTTAACCACTTAGTATGCTCTCTTTAAAATTTTTGTTGTTTTTAACCTTAGACAACAGTATTCCTGGTGCGACTTTCTTTTTTGTTTTGTAATTTTGGGAAGACAATTTATTTTTGTTTACACACACTTATACGGCATACAGTATGGTTTATATTGAGGGTAGCAGCAGAGGTATTAATGATGCTTATTTTAGTGTGATACGGTATGGGAAAAATATTAAAGCATTAAATTTGAATTGAAATGAGTAGGAAAGAGAAATAATGCTTAGAAATAATGTTTAGAATATATTTTTAGGTATTAAATCAATTTTTACATTCTTACAGCATATTCATAAAATTATTTTCGTTTTATAAAAGGTTTCTAAAACATTGCTTCCAATTATTGTTCACAACCAATGTTGCCACAGTTGTATTAAGTAAATGGGATGCAATTCTTACTTCAAAAATTATAATTTAAATAGCAAGTTAATCTTGTAAAAAGTAATGTTGTGAACTATAATTGGGGCCATAATTTATATGAAAATTTCTTTTATAAATCCTTTAAAAATCAAAAATAATTTTTATGAATATGGGGGTTAGACTGTTGTAAATTCTTTAAGTTTTTTAGCTATTGTTTTAGGTTTCTAAATCTGATGTTCACTATTTAATACCCAAGTTATGGTTCTTAAAAACTTGTTTATAATCTTTATAAATGTTTACCCCTTTATTAAAAAAAATTAAAATGAAATGTGTGAAATGTGTTTTATTTAAAATTTTTTATAGAAAATTTTCTTAAAAGAGATTTCAAATCAGTGTAAAATCAGGCAAAAACCCGGGTTTTCAGAAAGAAAAAAAACCCCAACCAACAAGGCTTTTTGATGCAGTTTTATTGCTTCCAAATTTCATTCAGTTTAACAATATTTTTTGTTTGTTAGTACAATTACGTACTATGAATATGCATAATGCAATTTTGAGCTATTGGTGGAACCACGGGGCGTTGTGTACTACGAGGTGCTAAAACCCAATGATCGGTACAGACTGCAATTACTTCGTTTGAACCGTGAATTATAAGAAAAACGACTGGAATATAAAGACAGGCATGATAAAGTTATTTTTTTTTGCATGACAACTCTTGGTCTTACGTTACGATAGTTGCTAAACAATTGTTAGAAATTATTGTTAAACTATCAAATGCCACCCCCGACGAATTCTCGAATAATTGCTCCTTCTGACTATTAGTTGTATCGACGAAATACAACATCTTTAGACATGTCACCGAACCACTTATTTTGACGAAATACAAAATCGGCTTCAAAGTTGTTGGTTGGCCTAAAAAGACAAGAAGGTTTTTTGAGATCGGATTCGGATATTATCTCAAAGGTGGGAGAAGGTGTAAGTAGTGACTTAATAAATTTGTATTTTAATAAGTTCATTATCTCTTTGAACTAAAAAAAAGGACCGATTTAATATATGCTTCCAATACGTAAATTATACTTATTTTTATTGTAAATAAACAGCGAAAACCTTAAAATAAAAAACCCACTCCTAAGATATTTCTTAAAAATTCAAACCTATTCAAATTGAAACCTTTATTCCCAAAAATTTAATGACAATTCTGCTAGAAAAATTAAATAGACCTTAATTTCTAAATAAATAACTAAAAATTACTGGTAAATAACAAAGAAACATACCCACTCGTTTAAAAATGCGGTTTTGCTTTAGTATATGGTGTTACAACACTGTGAACATGTTCGCAAGAAAACAACTCTGTAAGAAAAAATCCTCTCTATAATAAGGAAAAAAAGTAAGTCCTCTTGCTTTCCTTATGGCCCCATTTTATACTCACGCTCTTAGTCTTTCTGTCTCTGTCTCTTTCTCTCTGTAACAGTGTAACCTTAATTTATAACAAACACAAATGGCAAAAAAGAAACACAACAACAGAATACTATGAAAATTGAAATGAAAATGAAATTAATCTCTCTAACATAGACCTGAATCTCAATGTTTATATTATATTTGTGTGTTTGTATGTGTACTGTCGTTTATACTGTGCATATACATATGTATATATTAAGAGTTTGTTGTTATTGCTGTTGTAGCTGCTATTTTATGAAAAAGTAGGTCAAGCAGAGCTGGTATTATAAAATGTGTAGTGGTTAATAGTCATAGACAAACGTAGACGAGAGACGACAATGTGTACGTCAACGACGACCGCAACAACAATTACTTATAAAAAAAAATCAAATTGTACAACAAAAAAAAAAGCTTAAAAATTAAGCAGAGCACAGACTTACACTTTCACTTATTATATACATTTTTCAATATACTCTTTGAACAAATATAAGAAAGAGAGCACGAAAGAGAGAGCTTTACTCTTTTGCTTTTAAATTACGAGTATTATTAGTATTTGGCTATGGTGTAATACTTAAACTATTTTAACAAGAAAACTACTCTCAGGCATGCCCCTTTTGTATACAAAAACGTGATTATACTCACATGCATGCATGTATTGATAAAAATAAAACCAACGTATGTACCGCCGCTTACCGCGCCTCTCTTTCTCTTAACTATGTTTTTTTATTACTTGCTTAGTGTTTTTGTTTATAGTATACACGATTTATTGTTTTTTGTAAGGGGAGCTCTATTCGTAAGTACTCGTTTTAACGGCCTCGTTACATGTAACGTAATGACACATAAACATTAGCTGCTGAGCTGTTGACGGCGCTGCTTAAACTTATTTTATAATACAAAAGAAGAAGAAGAAGGCAAAAAAGTATTATTTCATATTGAAAGCAAAAGTAAAACACAAAAACATTTTTTTTATAGAGCATGTGATCAGTGTATTTTGTTTTTGCTTTTTGTATTTGCATTGAAATTTTCTGTTTGACCTCTCTCTTGTTCAACGTTTTCGTTTTGTTTTGAGAGCGGCGGGAGTATTATTTTTTTGTTACTAATACCCCACTCTTTCTTACCTTGTGCTCCTCATTTTAGTGTTTATATTGTATGTTGTTTTTGTTTCTTTTCTAGATGATAGCTGCTACTAAATTTATTGTTAATGTAGGTTGTGTTTTAACGATTTTTTTTCGTTTCGGCTGTTTTTTTTTTGTTATTTTCATATAAATTTGTGTTTTATTTTTGCGGTTACTCTCTGACTCGCGTCTTCCCGGTTTCTTTTGTTGTATTCCTTTACATTTTAATTACAAATTTATTATATTTGTTTGTGTATTGTGTGTGCGTTCTAAAGCTTTTCTCTTGTTCTTTCATGAATATTGTTTTGAACAAGTTTAGCATTTTTCTTTTGATTTTGATTGTTAAGCCTTTATACTACTGTGTTAAATGGGAAATTCTGTTTTGTATTTGTGTGAGGGAGTACGATAAGTGTAATTGGGAGGCATTTTATTTTATGAATAAAAGCATAAAAAATATTTGGTACGGATTTAAATGGATTTTGTTAATAGATTCTTGTGTCTTCGTGATTATTTTGTTAATTTTTGAACGTATATCTTTAGAGGGGAAATAAATTAATTTTTATGCTAAACTTTTAGTACGATTTTTTCGGGTTGTTCTAATGGAATCATTTTGACCTCTTTATAGCATTCGAGGCATCATCATCGTCAACATTTCTCGGCTTAAAGCATGCTTTCTAAAGTAAAGTATGCCATAAAAACATGCAATGAAAATCAAAACTATTAATAGTAGAAAAATATGCTCTTAACAGCTTGTAAAACATGCTTTCAAAAGAGAAATATGCTTTTAACAGTGAAATATGCTTTTAAGAGTGAAATTTGTCGTTAAGATATGCTATAAAAACATGCAAAATTAATGCTGAGAAAATATGCTTCGAAATTCGGCAAAAATTTTGAAATATTTAAAATCTGCTTTGTAAATATGCTGTGTTTTAATGATAATTGCTCTCAAATAAAGGTTAGCCAGTTTGGTTAGTCATTTGCCCTTATTTACTAAGAATACAACAGAGTTGATAATAAATATCTTTTAATCTTGATAATAAATATTTTTGGTGGTGTGTGATACTGTGAAGCCCATAAGCACCTTAGCATACTATACACTCTTCCGCATGTTTGGTTGATGTGATCTGACCAAGTTAGCATATTGTTGAAAACCACGCCAAGAATTCTAACTGAATTAATTAACAATATCAATCTTGTTACCACCCAGGAAAACATCAATACTAGATTGAGTTTTGACGGAATTTTAAGGGTACGCAAATAGCTTCTAGAAATAGATGGCAGCACAAGCACAAAAACTTTTTCTTTCTTAGAAATTACGATTTGTCAAACGTCAGTTGTAAAAATTTTAGCCAAATTCATCGATTAGTTTATTTGTTGTAGTCGTTTGAAGTAAGCAACTTTTGTGTTTCTTGGCAAATGAAAAAAAAAGTGAATTTTGTGTAGTGATTAAACACTATTATTTAAAAGGCAAAACGGCGAAAGAGACAAAAGAAAAGCTTGATAAACATCATGGCGAATCTGCTCCGTCAGATTATATGGTAAAACATTGGACTGCTGAATTTAAACGGGGCCGAACAAGTACTGCAACAATACCAACAGGAAGGCCAAAAGAGGTGGTTACTGAAAAAAATATCCAGAAAATCCTCGATATCGTTATGGATGATCGCCGGGTTAAAATACG
The DNA here is from genome assembly GCA_023159175.1 of Wohlfahrtia magnifica. NCBI lineage: Eukaryota > Metazoa > Arthropoda > Insecta > Diptera > Sarcophagidae > Wohlfahrtia > Wohlfahrtia magnifica. The sequence continues at coordinate 731,496 of JAKWBJ010000045.1, forward strand.
TGAGATTGCTGAAATGGCCAACATACGAGTATCATATGAACGTGTGTTCAACATTTTGCATGAACATTTGCTTATGAAAAAGCTATCGGCAAGATCACTTCACAGCGGTGTTTGGACATGATAAAGCATAATCCTGCTGATTTTTGGCGTAGATTTATAACTGTTGGTGAAACATGGGGCCAACACTACACACCTGAAACCAAAAATCAATCGAAGCAATGAGTGGAAGCTGGTGGAAGTGTTCCGAAGAAGGCGAAGACAGCGAAATCGGCTGGCAAGGTTATGGCCACTGTATTGTGGGATGCACACGGAATATTGCTCATCGATTATCTTGAAAATTGATCCACAATCACAGGAGAGTATAATCCTGCATTATTGGATCAATTGATTGATGCAATCAAGGAAAAACGACCACATTTAAACAAGAAAAAAGTGCTCTTTCTTCAAAACAACGCACCGGTTCACACAGCATTAAATACGATGCCAAAACTACGTGAAATCCACTTCGCATTGGTTGATCATCCACCTTATAGTCCAGATTTAGCCCCTAGTGATTTTTTCCTATTTCCAAACTTGAAAAAATGGCTCGCAGGAAAAAGATTCATCTCAAACGAAGAAGTAATTCCCGAAACTAATGCGTATTTTGAGGAGTTTCCAAAATCGTATTGTTCAGATGGTATAAAAAAGTTGGAAAATCGTCTTACACTTAGTAAGCTAAAAGGAGACTATGTTGAGAAATGAATGGTTTTTGAAAACAAAAAAATGTTTTTTTCCTACTTAGGTAGCTTCAATATCGAGCCGCCCTCGTAATACATATTTATGTAATTTTAACAGACTCTGTTAATTTAACATAAAAAAGCGTGAAGATAGCTTCGTAAGTTATATTCTTTTTTGGGTGTACAGTACAAAAACGAAAATATTGATTTATACAGTACAAACATCAATTTACTTTACGAAGCTAAATTTTTTAAGCTGAAAACATCATTAAAAACTAAAAATCGAAATATGTTTTCTTTACATTTTTAATATTAAACGATTTGCCAAATTATATACTTATAAAAGTTTGCATAAAATATGCGATAAATAGGATTAAAGATCAAATTGTGTGGAAATCGGATATATTGGGGTGGAATGGCATTCCATCAAGGATTTCAGCAAATTTTATCCCATGACCCAAAAGTCCTTCTGAGTCGAGATATACGGCCTGGGAAAATGCCATATTTGGTACCAGGCACATATAATTTCACAAAAATCGGGTAAAAGATCAAATTGCGGCAGAACCTGACCTATTGGAAGAGAATTGGATTCCAGCAGATTTTATCCCATGACCTCCTGAGCCGAGATATACGGTTTAAAAAAGTGCCATATTTGGTACCAGGCACATATAGTTTCACAAAAATCAGCTAAAAGATCAAATTGTGGCAGAACTGTACCCATCGGGGTGGAATGGCATTCCATCAAGGATTTCAGCAAATTTTATCCCATGACCCAAAAGTCCTTCTGAGTTCGAGATATACGGTCTAGAAAAATGCCATATTTGGTACCAGGCACATATAATTTCACAAAAATCGGCTAAAAGAACAAATTGTGGCAGAACTTGACCTATTGGAAGAAAATTGCATTTCATCAAGAATTTCAGCAAATTTTATCCCATGACCTTCTGAGCCGACATATACGGTTTAAAAAAGTGCCATATTTGGTACCAGGCTAAGAGATCCAATTGTGGCAGAACTTGACCTATTGGAAGAGAATTGCACTCCATCAAGGATTCCAGCTGATTTTATCCCATGACTTTCTGAGTCGAGATATACGGTTTAAAAAAGTGCCATATTTGGTACCAGGCACATATAATTCCACAAAATTCAGCTAAAAGATTAAATTGTTAAATTGGCATTCCATAAAGAATTTTAATAGATTTTATCGCATGAGCCAAAAGTCCTTCTGAGCCGAGATATACGGCCTAGAAAAATGCCATATTTGGTACCAGGCACATATAATTTCACAAAAATCGGCTAAAAGATCAAATTGTGGCACAACTTGACCTATTGGAAGAAAATTGCACTCCATCAAGGATTCCAGCAGATTTTATCCCATGACCTTCTGAGTCGAGATATACGGTTTAAAAAAGTGCCATATTTGGTACCAGGTACATATAATTTCACAAAAATCGGCTAAAAGAACAAATTGTGGCAGAACTTGACCTATTGGAAGAAAATTGCACTCCATCAAGGATTCCAGCAGATTTTATCCCATGACCTTCTGAGTCGAGATATACGGTTTAAAAAAGTGCCATATTTGGTACCAGGCACATATAATTTCACAAAAATCGGCTAAAAGAACAAATTGTGGCAGAACTTGACCTATTGGAAGAAAATTGCACTCCATCAAGGATTCCAGCAGATTTTATCCCATGACCTTCTGAGCCGACTTATACGGTTTAAAAAAGTGCCATATTTGGTACCAGACACATATAATTTCACAAAAATCGGCTAAAAGAACAAATTATGGCCGAACTTGACCTATTGGAAGAGAATTTCATTCCACCAGCAGATTTTATCTCATGACCTTCTGAGCCGAGATATACGGTTTAAAAAAGTGCCATATTTGGTACCAGGCACATATAATTTCACAAAATTCAGCTAAAAGATTAAATTGTGGCAGAATTGGGCCGAATGGGGTGGAATGGCATTCCATAAAGAATTTTAATAGATTTTATCGCATGAGCCAAAAGTCCTTCTGAGCCGAGATATACGGCCTGGGAAAATGCCATATTTGGTACCAGGCACATATAATTTCACAAAAATCGGCTAAGAGATCAAATTGTGGCAGAACTTGACCTATTGGGTTATATATGAATCAAAGCTTTAACTTCGTAAAGTAAATTCATATTTGTACTGTATAAATCAATATTTGTTTTTGTTTGTACTGTACTCCCAAAAAAGAATATAACTTACGAAGCGCTATCTTCACGCTTTTTCATGTTAAATTAACAGACTCTGTTAAGATTACATAAATAGTAAAAAAAAGAATATAACTTAAGAAGCTATCTTCACACACCCTTCGGAATTTGTAAACTGTTTGGAGTTGTCCAGAGAAAATTTTTATTAAGATCAGTATTAAGGATCTTTAATTCTAGTGATGATGGAAGCTGTAGAGCAAGGTTGAGCTGAATATCATCATTCATATCCTGGGATGTTCGAGCTGTTACGGTATACTTTTAGCGTAAATCGAATACAGTAGTGGTCCCAGTATGGAGCCCTGCGGAACAGTAGTCCACTGTTGGATACATATTGCCACCTATCGGTTAAATATGTTGATATCAATCTAACGGCAGTTGTAGAGAAGTTGAACATTTTAGATAGTTTGAAGCATAGTATTGAATGATCCACCGTATCAAAGGCCTTTGAATGGTCAAGCAATAGTAAGAATGATATTATTCTTATGTCTTCGATTACATCTGTGAGGGCAGTTAAACAGCTATGCTGAGATCTAAAACCTGATTGACGATCAGTTAATAAATTGTTCTCATTTATATATTCAACCATTTGTTCATAAATTGGCAAAGGTAAGGTAAAATTGATCAGAGTTAGTTTCAGGGACTGGTATGATTTAAGTATATTTCCATTGCGTCGGAAAAATACTGGTGGTTATAATTGTGTTATACAAATGCTTGATAGTGTGTATTATCCATGGTAGTAAAATCCTTATGTACCATGCATTAGTATCATCCAGACCGACAGTATTTGATTTGACCCTTTGAAAAACTCCCACAGATGGATCATTTGGTGGTGTTTGAGCATAAAAACCAGGGTTTACTGTTGGCAAATGTTTGTTAAACAAACTGGCATCAACATCATTTTCACAATTAGTTGTCTTACCAATATCAACGTCACGTATAATTTTCCACGTCTTTTTTGCGTCAACAGCACTGTTGAATTTATTGGAATAATAAACAGATTTATCATGTTTTATTTTTAGTCACAACAGCTTTTCTAACTAAAGGGTCCGCCATCTAACGTTTTTTTTTCAACTAGTGTTTATTTGGTGAATGGTAACACTTAGCTCATGTCTGATTTGACAGATAATTAGTTTTGTACTTCCGCTGAACGAATATGGTTGTGTATATGCTTAAACTTCGCTTCGCTAAGTGGGCTTGCGATCGACTTACAGAAGATGCCGATTTTGCCAAAAAAAAAAAATCATCTTTTCAGATGAAGCTCATTTTGATCTTGGCGGCTATACAAACAAGCAAAATTGTCGCATTTGGGGCACAGAAAACCCGCAAGCCTACATTAAAAAGCCAATATACCCAAGACGAGTCACTGTTTGGTTCGGATTTTGGTCCAGAGGCATAATTAGGCCTTTCTTCGAAAATGAGCAAGGAGTGGCCGTTACAGTCAATGGCGATCGTTATCGGGCCATGTTGAAAGAATTTTTGTTTACAAAAATTGAAGAGGAGGATATTAGCAAGATTTGGTTTCACCAGGACGGCGCTACGTGCCACACAGCCGAAGCTACACTCGATGTTTTGCGCCCTGTTTTTGAAGAACGCAGAGCTGATGTCGTTTGACCACCACGTTTGGCCACCTCGGAGCTGCGATTTGACACCGTTGGACTATTATTTGTGGGGTGCCGTCAAAGATAAGTGTTACCCCAACAAGCCAGAGACAATTGACGCTTTAAAGGATAATATTCGTGAAGCCAGTGGTGAAATACAGCTGCACACAATCGATAATATGCTTAAAAATTGGACCGATCGTGTAGGCTACTGCATGGCCAGCCGAGGCAGCCAGAAGGATTGTACTTTCAAATAAGAAAAGAAATTTGAGAAAATATTCAGTATTCATTTTCAAAAAAAAAAAATTTATTAGGCGGACCCTATAGATAACATTGCTCGCGATATTCTGGTGTCCTATATCGATTCCACATATGATATATACTATCCCGACGTTATGTTAATGATGTTGTTCCATTGTTAAGCCATGGCCGTACACAGCTTTTGACTGTTTTTAGTTTTCAGTGGAACTTGCTTGTTATAAAGTTGTAAAATAATGGAATTTATATGAGAGAGACTTGCTCATCAACTGACGACAAGCGGTACATTTGATACCAAAGTATATTATTAAGATCAGTTTCTAAGGCCAGGATAACAAGACACATAAAATCACGGTAAGTAAACGTTATGGCGGGTTTCTGTGTGGCAAAGTCGTGTACAGCAAAAATTAAATCGCTTTTTTTTTTCCAACCACCATATTCATAAAAATATTTTCGATTTATAAAATCGTCGATTTATAATTCGAAAATAATTTTTATGAATATTTGTAAAAATACCGGCATATTTTATAGAAATAATTACTAAATGCAACGAATTTATAATAATTTTTTTTCAACATAAAAAATTTTTTTTTTTTTTAAATCGACAATTTCATAAATCGATACTGTTTTTTTTTTTTTTGAATATTTGGGTTAGAAACTTATAATTCGAAAATAGTTTTTATGAATATGGGGGCTAGAGACTAGAAATTTATTTGTATTTTTAAAAGCAAACAAATCGAAAATAATTTTTATGAATATGAGGGTTAGAAACTATAAATTGATTTATATTGTTTAAAAAGTAAACTAACGATTTCAAATATTCTTTATGTCCTTAAAAACATTTTTTTAATGTTAAAAAAAAAAAAAAAAATTATTAAAAATTCGTTGCATTTTACTTCCTTATAGTAATTATTTCTATTAAATATGCCGGTGTTTTTACAAATTAAAATTTTAAATTTAAATGAAAAACAAACAAAAAAATGTATAAAAAGAAACCTTGTCTTTGTTTCTTGCCAATTTCTGTGTCTTTTTTTGTTCTTTTTGTTATGTATTCAGATGATGGTTTCTTTTGTATTTCTTTATTGAATTTTTGTAAAAAAAAAAAAAAAAAATTTTTTTCAGTTGAAATTAAATTTTATTGAATTTATTTATTTTTGATTTTTATTTTATCGTTTTTTTATGGCAATTTTATTTCTTGTTTCTTTTCTTTTTTGTCTTTTAAGACCCGTATAAGAAAAAAAGCAAAGAACAAAAAAAACTGTTACAAGGTTTCATTAAATTTTTTGTTTTATAATTTTTGAAAAAAATATTTTTCAAAAGAAATATTTATTTTAAATGTTTTTTTTTTTTAAATTTATTTAAAAAAGATGTTTTTCTATTAAAAAATAATAATAAAAAAAAAAATAAAAATCATTAACCATTTATAGGAAGTTTTTAGTTGAGAAAAATTAAACATGCGGTAGGTCTTTCAAAAAACATGACGTCATTTTTTTATTAAAAAAAAAAAAACAGAAATAACATTTGTGAAGACGAGTTTGTAACCAACTTTCTTTAATTTTGTTTAAGCAGAGGATTGTCATCATCATAAAAACAAAAACAAAATCGAATTTCCTACTGTGATGAAATTTGGAATTGAAATTTTGAAAAAAATTTTTTTTCCTTTCAAAACAAGCAGAAATTGATTATTTTTCTTGATTTCAAAATCTGAATTATTTATTCCTTTAACTCCTGGAGGAATCATATGCAGAATATTCTGGCCTAACACCATAAGAAACACAGAACTGTGGAGCATGACTAATGAGATACCCATACTGAAACAGCTAAGGAAATGAAAGTGGGGATGGATCGGGCACACCATCCGAAAGAGTCCAGAGAGCATCACCAGAATGTCACTCGAGTGGAATCCTCAAGGCTTAAGAAATCATGGTCGACCAAAAAATAGCTGAAGACGCACAACTATCCAAGAACTGAGACAGGGGGCCAAGTCAACAGCAGTAAACTGTGTTAGATGGAGATGCTTTGTGGAAGCCATATGCTCCCAAGAGAAGTAACGGGAAAAAAGAAAACTCCTTGAAGAGCTTAGGTATTCTAAGAAACATCAAAATCGTCTACGGCTCTGCGCTTGTTGCACTTCTTTCATCACTGTTCTGCGCCACGTTGTCTTCGACTTTGCTCTTTTCCTCGAACCTTGTGGATTAAATTTGCGATTAGTAATCATATAGGACGCTGAAAGCATTTTACACCTAAGCAGTAAGTCGATATTAGTGATGACGTTTGACCAGACAATTTCCAAAATGCCTCGAAGGCGTTTAGGGAAACTTTAATTTACTCATGTCAGGAAAGAATTTCACGGAAGGATTGTTCCTACAAAGCGGTTTCCGACTCGCTGGCTAATCAACTACAAGAAATACGGGTACTGCGTAAGAATAAGTGATTATTTGAAATTAAATTCCTTTACTTCGTTAGAACACATGCTATTATCATATCAATATAACATTTATAAGCACCTTCGGCCACTCTTATACGCGGTAGTCAACCTTGTCTCACAACCATAAAGCAACACAGCGATTTGGATGTTTGTAGACTGTGCTCACAAGCATCAGAGACAGTGAAACACATATTTTGTGAATTTGGGCTTCTTGATGGGTTCAAGTAGAAATGTTTAGGTAGACATAGGGTCTCATTGGCTGACATATCCACCATCGGTGGATCGGATGGGCCATCTATCGATTTAAATGTGAACCAGCGGTTATTTCGAATCTGGCAATACTTATGTCATTCTATTCTATCACAAAATTCAGTATATTATCTCCACTAAACGAAATGAATCGATTTATGCATGAGCAACGTTGGGATTTATTGGAAATTTATTTCCAAAACAAAGACAATTGGTGGGAAATTGCAAAAAAAAAAATCTTCTTTTCGGATGAAACTCATTTCCATCTTGATGGGTACATTAATAAGCAAATTTGATGTCTTTGGGGCTCAGAAAAGACAAACGGACTCTTACAGAAGCCAATGCACCCATTACGAGTGACTGCTTGGTGTGGCTTTTGGAGCGGAGGCATCATTGGCACATATTTCTTTGAAAATAGTGCGGCGCAACCACTACAGTCAATGGAGACACCTATCGCTATATGATAAACAATTTTTTTGCGCCCGCTCTTCATAGTATTGATGTGAACGATGTTTGGTTTTAACAGAAGAGTGTAACTTGCCACACATCTTCTGCCACCATCGATTTATTGCGTCAAACGTTTGTTTTCCGTTTAATTAGGCGAAATGGTGATGTCAGTTGGCCACCAAGAAGCTGCGATTTCACATCATTGGACTATACTCTGTGGGACGCCGTTAAAGACAAGTGTTATGCCGACATTATTATTATGCATTTGCAGGCCAACATTCGTGATGCCATTGCCGAGATAGGACCCCATACACTCACAAAAATTTTCGAAAATTTGTCCCATCGAATGTGCTACTGTGAGGTCAGCTGCGGCAGCCATATGAATGAAACAATATTTCATTTCTAACCGGAAAATTTCAAATCGTTTTTGTTTCATTGCATGTTCAAATTTAATCTTTGAAGTGGCCCACCCGAAAGGCAGCAGATCTGCTGAACAAGCTATACACTGGAAGGGGCACAATAGATCCCATGAGTCGCAGTGTCTTGGTCGATATGATGATAATGAAATGAAGCAATTTTTTGAAATTCCTCAACAATCTCAGCAGATTTCTATATTCACAGATGTTGCAGATTTTTCATATTCCTGACAAAATTTCTGTATAACGCAGTCCATAAGAAGAAACAAATTTAACCCACTTTTAAATTCAAGAGAAAATATTTGGCGAAACAGCACTTTTACTTTTTAAAAGCAAGAAACAAAACAAAAAAATAATAAACGATTTCACAAACCACGAGGAGTGCAACTGCGAAGTCATGTCACTTAAGGAAAAACCCATAAAAAACCCTTCGTTCGCATAAAAATGCCATCAGAAATTCAAAAGTGCAATTAAAAGAAATTGCAATAAAATTTAGTTCCTCTCTTCCCCATGCCATCGACAAGCAAACCAAACCAAATCCATTGTCAGTATCAACTATAACATCATTGCTTAAGCAATAAACATAATGATGATGACGCAGCAGACAACATCGTCATGACGTCGTCATCATGAGCAATTTTATGAAAACTTAAAAGAAGAAATTGTCTGGTCAGGCCAAACCAAGCACATTTCCATTGATATTCAATAAAAGACCATTGACAAGCAGTAATTGAATGTCTAACATACTGACACACTAAACCGAAAACCTCAATCGTTGTTGGACGGAGTTAAATACGAACGAAAACGATCATCACAAAATTTAACGACACCTTCTTAGCCATAGAGAGAAGAAGCACATGACCATTAACAAAAATGCTTTTAAAAAAGAAGGCGAAATTAATGCTAAAAACTTAACAAAATGAAATGAAATTACAACAACAGCAATAGCAATAAACAATCAGCATGGCGATGACAACATTAGCAATACAAACTTTAAAAACGCTTACAAAACCAACAACAGCAACAACGGAGACGAAAACTAATTATTACGAAATTCATACAAAAGAAGAAAAAAACGCACTGAGTGAAGCTTCTCCATTAAACAGTAGTAGCAATACGTTTAAGAGTGAGTTTAGCGTGCTTCGTGTGCCAAAAAATGCGTGAACTAATAAGAGGCGCATCAGTCGTAAGACATACCCAATTTTTTTTAAGGTTTTTTACACCTCTGCTGCAGTATTGATAACATTTTAGATCATCATCATCAGCATACATAAGAAAATTACGTCAAGAGGCTGTCCAGAGCTATACTATATGGTCATGTGGTGACTGATGGAAGACATACTTCAAGTGTCATTACATAGCGCCAGCAGTGAGATTGAGCAGGGCGAAAAAAGCATTTCCAATCATGGATCACTGGATGTCGGATGCCGATGCAAACCAGACCGCCTGTTAATAACGCCGATGTACACTGGCAACATATTGCTCATTCCATTCTATCCCCTACAAGATTCATACTCGGTTATACAAAACCGTGTAAGGACAAATCTTGATATGACGAGGAATGTTGGAGAGTAACGGAGATTAAAAACGCTGCTTGGAAGATAAAACAGCAACCGGTAACGCTAGTCCAGTATCAACGTTTTGCGGATGTAATAAAGGAGGAAAATCAACTGCTCCGTAGTAAAAAAAGCCAGCTAGAAAACGAAGCAGTAAGGCACTGGAAGACTGCATGAACTAGAACGATATCAAAATTCTCACTGAAAAAAAATAGGAACTCCACTACTCCGAATCAACACCGTGGCATGCTAAATAGCCAACACTTTGGCAATCGATCAACGTGCAAAAGGCTAACTGTCTTTCGCATCAATAACCTTTCACTAGTCCGGCCTAGGAGTATATTGACTTGCTTTTCTGGCAGTCAGACCTCATTTAGATACTGTTACGTTTGAAACTTTTTAAAACGTTAGAGTTCTTTTTAATTGCGGCAAATTAAAATAAACAATACGTTGTTGTTGTACAGTTTATCTTAATACAGCAAATTCTTAACTTGCACTTAATATTCGTTTATACAACACTTTCATTTACGCCTAAACACGACTTTACTTAATGAATGCAAAACGATAACTAAACTAATGCATAGGGCGCCGCTTTTTATATACAATTGACATCATTTCCGAATGTTCTTGTTAATTTCAAATTTAACACACAAAGATGATCGAATTGGCAATGTTGCCAAATACACAAATAAGTACAGCATTGCCAGGGTGACACCTTAACAACCTTTACACAACCCAGTGTTACCAAAATTCTAGAATACAGTTTTAAAGCATTAGCATATCTTATGCAATATTGTGAATGGTCGGTGTAGATTATGCTCCTCGGTATATGTTGAGACATCTCAGAATGTAGTTTGCATATGCCCTGCTATTGCGGTCCAGCCTATTAGATTTTTGGAGGGTTGTTGTAGGTTAACTGATTTTATTCGTAGGGTCGGTTTGATAGGCGGCTGTACAAAATATTTTTCGGTTCACTGTGCATTTTGGCACCGATCAATATAAAATATCTTTCACCATGCTATTGGCAACATTAGCTGGAATATACATAACTCGATGTTGAGTTAATTAATAATCGGCATAAAAACTGGTTGTTATATTGTATGAAACGAAATAGTTTTTTCTACGCTAAAACCATAATGATGTTTTTTTAAGATTTAATAGATTTATATGCAAAAGGAAATTTTTTTATTCGGCTAAAAACCGATCTTTAATCGGCTAAAATCCGATTTTTAATCGACTAAAACCGGTTTTTACTGTTTCAACAATTTTAATTCGTTAGCTATTGAAAACATAAATTGTATTAAAAATCCATGTTGAGTTAATAACGAATTCCTGCAATTTAGGCACTCCTCGTAAAGACTGCAGTGCCCAATTTTTTAGAATTAAGTCTCCGGTGAGTGCTCTAAAGTTTTTCTAACTTTTTTAAGAACTAAACCAAATCTATCTATCCTGCAAGCACAATTTGAAACTGTAACAGATCCTTAATTGTATATCTACAGTTAAAATACAAAATACTTCCATCGTTCGGCACTTAAAGCAGATTTTTGAGCTTGAGAATATTTAAGAAATTTAAAATCGTTTTTTTAACTTTCACTTTTCCCAATCTTCATCCACATTAACACGTCTCTCCGTCAAATGTATCCTTATTTTATCCTTAATTTTTACTCTTATTCTAATTGGTAATAATAATTAGTGCGTTTAAGCAAATTATCAACACTGTTTTATCATATACAAAGAGAGTAAAATCATTAACAAATTGCCATTAAATCTTCTCTCTCACTTATAAAACTAAGAAAAATATTTAAAAAAAACCAAAGCAATGGCAACAACAACAGCAACAAAATAAGAAACAAACACGAAACAGATGGTCACAGATGGTTAAAGTTTGGTGTCTCTTCCTTTTATAACTTATTTGAGTTGTCGTTTAAATGTTATTATTTTGCTTAAAGTGGTTAGAGAGAGTAACCAAAAAACCAAAAACAAAAGTAACCAAAAAAAAACCTGGTTTGGCTATTGCAAAATACCTTGACTTCGTGACACATACAACATAATATCTCATACAAACAGGGCGCGAGAGAGTTTGGAAGACAGAGAAAAATTGTAAACTAACCGTTTAAAGACGTAAAAGAGAGAAAAGCAGAGTAAAAGAGCAAGAAAAGACGATCTTTTGTATAAAACTAAAAGGAAGGAAACAATGCTTTACTGTTTCACTTTGAAACATACACACACACACACACACACACACACACACATTTATAAATTATAATAACAACAAACATGAAAAATCAAAACCTCCAAAAAATGGTTAAGCAATCGTTATTTTTGTTACTGGTTTTCTGTAAACAAGAGCAGACTTAGACCTACGGACAGCGAAACAAAAAACCTGCATATTCTGTAACAACAACTACAGCAACAATTGCACGCACTTCACTCTCACTCTCTGTGGTAACTGGTTTGGTAAGGTTTTGCTTATTTTATTTATTTTTTTGTATAATTTTTTTTTGCCAAACAAAGAGGAAGCATTTATATGTAAAAACAAAGTTTTATAAAGTCTTTCCAAAAACTAAACACACACCATCGCATACACATGCATCATGCAAACATATTATGTGTGTAGAGTGTATGTATGTATATGTGTGTGTGTATTAGAGGTTCATTTTAAAACTGGTTTGAAGACCCAGATTTTATATTTTTTGTTGTTTTATTTTTTTTTTTTTTATTAAAGTTACGCGCCTCTTCTACTCTATTTATGTTGATGGCAAGAGAACAAATACTACAATAACAACAAAATCTATTGTAATAATCATCGTATACAGTGGGGTTAATTCGTTTTTTTTTTACACATAGAGTAGTACATTTAATACATTTTTTATATCGTAATAGGTATTAATTATAAATATGGGCAATTTGAAGACCACACACAGTTATGATTCATTTGTTAAATCCTAATGATTTTGAGGAATTTAAAAAAATTTCAATTTTTAAAAGCGTTTAAAGGTCAAGGGTTATAGTTGAGCAAAGGGAAAGTCATTTTGAAAAGATTTCTTTAGATAGGAAAAATGGTTAATAAATATGCTTCTAATACAATTTAGTAAACTTAATTTATTCGAATAAAAACCGGTTTTCGGGAAACGAATAAGATTCGGTTTTTTTGTTTTTCGCAAAAAATCCCGTTAAAGAATCTCGGTGTATTTCTCAAACAAACACATTTTGCAATGGATTTCAAATCTTAAGTCTCATTTGATTCATAACTTAATATCGGGTCCGCCATCTAACGTTACTCGTATTTCGTGAATGGTTCTGATTTGACAGATAATTAGTTTTATCCTTCAGCTGAACGAATATGCTTGTGTATACGCTTGAACAACGCTGGGAATCTGGGCCTGCGAACGACTTACAGAAGATGCCGATTTTGCCAAGCAAATCATCTTTTCAGATGAAGCTTATTTTGATCTGGGCGGGTATGTAAACAAGCAAAATTGTCGCATTTGGGGCACAGAAAACCCGCACGCATACATTGAAAAGCCTATACACCCAAGACGAGTAACTGTTTGTTGCGGATTTTGGTCCAGAGGCATAATTGGGCCATGTTTCTTCGTAAATGAGCAAGGAGTGGCTGTTACAGTCAATGGCGATCGTTATCGGGCCATGTTGAACGAATTTTTGTTCACAAAAATTGAAGAGGAGGATATTAGCAACATTTGGTCTCAACAGGACGGCGCTAAGTGCCACACAGCCGAAGCTACACTCAATGTTTTGTGCCCTGTTTTTGAAGATCGCATTATCAGCCGCAGAGCTGATGTCGTTTGGCCACCTCGGAGCTGCGATTTGACACCGTTGGACTATTATTTGTGGGGTGCCATCAAAGATAAGTGTTACGCCAACAAGCCAGAGACAATTGACGGTTTAAGGGACAATATTCGTGAAGCCATTGGTGATATACAGCTGCACACAATCGATAATGTGTTTAAAAATTGGACCGATCGTGTAGGCTACTGCTTGGCCAGCCGAGGCAGCCATTTGAATGAAATTATTTTCCATTATTAAACAGAAGGATTGTACTTTCAAATAAAAAAAGAAATTTGACAAAATATTCAGTAGTTTCTTTTTATAACATTTTCAAAAAAAAAAAAAATTATTTGGCGAACCCTTTATAAACAATAATTCCTAATAAAGTGAGAGTATCTAGTTTTGAAAATTACATTTTTTTGTTGGTTTAATTGTATTTAATGGGTGTCGTATAATCGATATTTTCTTTCAAAATTCCTAAATATCACTCATACGATCTGTGGAATTTTCGGCAATTACAGGAAAAATTTTTTTTTTCAAAAACTAGGTACTTTCGCTTTATTAGGAATAAAATATGTATTTATCCACAGATGTTCACGAATTTTGGTTTATTTTATTTCTATTATATGCAGCTTTATTAACAAATAGTGAAACTGGTAAATATTTGCTCTTTTCTATTTTTGGTGAATATTTAGAATTCAAAAATATCATAATTTAAAAAAAAATATTAATAATAATTTGTTTCTCAATAATTCCAAAAGCATGGGGGGTTATATGTTGTTAGAATGACTTAAAGCTGCTAAAATTTGCAATTTTTTAATATATGGCTCAACGAAATCGAATGAGTCGTTTCAAAGTTATCATAAGATTCATGAAGCAGCCTCTTCAAAAATCTCACACTTTAGAAAAAAAAAAATCTAAAAAAACTTGTCCATAGAATCTGAAATGCTGATGAGATTTGAAGTTGGGCGATCATAGCGTATCAAAAAAATATATTAAATATCAAAGGTATTTTTGCTTGTTGCACAGTGTTATCAAACTTTTTTTTATAAACAGCCAATTGACGTGGTTTTGGAGTTTTCAACCGAATAAAAAGCAGGTTTTTGACTAATTTTTAAAAGGTTGATCTTTTTTTCGTTAGTTTTTATTTTTTAGTTTTTTTTATAAAAATAGTTTTTTTTAAATAATTAAAAAAACATTAAAAGTGTAAACCGGATAAAAACCGATTTTTATTTCTATTTGTCAATTCTTATTTTCGTGTTTTATATAAAAATAGTTTTTTGAAAATAATTTTTGATAAAAAAGTATTTAAAAGTTTGAACCGAATAAAAACCGGTTTATATATTCTATAACACGAAATATTTATTTCTATTCGTTCATTTTAACTTTCTTTTTTTATATACAGATTGCTTTTAAAAATAATTTTTGATAAAAACTATTTAAAAGTTTGAATCAAATAAAAACCGGTTATTGTATTGTATAAAACAAAATATTTGTTTCTGTTCTTTATTTTTAATTTTCTACTTTTGTAAACAGATTGCTTTTAAAAATAACTTTTGATAGAAAAGTATTTAAAAGCTTGAACCGAATAAAAACCGGTTGTTGTATATTTGTGTCCGTACTTTATTTTTAATTTTCTACTTTCATATAAGAATAGTTTTTTGAAAATAATGTTTGATAAAAAAATATTTAAAAGTTTGAACCGAATAAAAACCGGTTGTCGTATTGTATAAAACGAATTATTTATATCTATTCTTCAATTTTAATTTTCTACTTTTATATAAGAATAGTTTTTTTAAATAATTTTTGATAAAAAAGTATTTAAAAGTTTGAACCGAATAAAAACCGGTTGTTGTATATTTGTGTCTGTAGTTTATTTTTAATTTTCTACTTTTATATAAGAATAGTTTTTTGAAAATAAAGTTTGATAAAAAAGTATTAAAAATTTTAAACCGAATAAAAACCGGTTTTATATTTTACAAAACGAAAAATTTAGTTCTATACGTCAATTTCTATTTTTGAGTTTTACATAAGAATAGTTTTTTTTTTAATAATTTTTGATAGAACAGTATTAAAAAGTTTAAACCGAATAAAAACCCGTTTCTGTATTCTATAAAAAGAAATATTCATTTCTATTTGTTCGATTTAATTTTCTACTTTTATATACAGATTGTTTTTAAAAATAATTTTTGATAAAAAAGTATTTAAAAGCTTGAACCGAATAATAACCGGTTTTTATAAAAAACAAAATTTGTATATATGAATGCAAATTCGATAGTGGTGCTTATTGTCAGATTTATTTGAAAAAAAAATTATTCGGATAAAATCCGGTTTTTAATAGAGTACAAATCGGTTTTTAAGGTTTGATTGTCTTAAATTTTTTTAGTTTTTCAAAAATAGATATTAGTTCCTTCAGTTTAAAAAAAAAATTCAAAATTATGATTCAAAATTTTGAAATTTTTTTGCTTATAATGGGTGGGCCATCTATCGGTCTGGTATTACTTATGTACATTACCTCCACTGAACGAAATGAATCGATTAACGCTTGAGCAACGTTGGAATTTATTGGAAATTTATTTTCAAAACAAAGACAATTGGTCGGAAATTGCACGAAAATGTCATACAAAATTTGGTCGCAGAGAAGGGCCAACAGTGCCCGATATACGCAAGTTTATTGCTAAGGTTTTGAAACTGGTTTCATTCTTGATGCGCCAAGATGTAAGCGTGCTCGAAGCAGTTCTCAAGAATTGAACATTTCACGCACCAGCCTACGTCGAATATTGCGAAAAGTTCTCGGTATGACGTCTAACAAAGTTCAATTGGTTCAAGAGTTGAAGCCGCATGACCATCCGCTTCGTTTTCGCTTCGCTAGATGGGCCAACGAGAAAGTGGACGATGATGTCGATTTTTCATTTTCATATTGGTGACTACGTTAATAAGCAAAATTGTCGTATTTGGGGCTCAGAAAACTCAAACGTGGTCTTACAGAAGCCAATGGACCCATGACGAGTGACTGTTTGGTGCGGTTTGTGCAGCGGAGACATAATTGGCCCATATTTCTTTGAAAATGAGGACGGCGCAACCATTACGGTCAATAGAGACACCTATCAAAACATGATAACCGATTTTTTTGTGCTCGCTATACATGGTATGGATGTGAACTATGTTTGGTTTCAACAGGATGGTGCAACTTGCCACACATCTCATGCCACAATCGATTTATTGCATCTAACGTTTGATGGGCGTTTAATTAGGCGAAATGGTGATGTTAGTTGGCCGCCAGGAAGCTGCGATTTGACACCGTTGGACTGTTTTCTGTGGGGCACCGTTAAAGACAAGCCGACAAACCAGAGACAATTGAGCATTTGAAGGCCAACATTCTTGATGCCATTGGAAAAAGCAAAATATGTATATACGAGTATGAATGCAAATTCAATAATGGTGTTTACTGTAAGATTTATGTAAAAAAAAATTTATTCGAATAAAATCCGGTTTTTAATACACTAAAAATCGGTTTTTAAGGTTTAATTGTCTTAAATTTTTTTAGTTTTTCAAAAATAGATATTAGTTCCTTCAGTTAAAAAAAAAAAATAAAAATTATGATTTATTTTGAAATTATTTTGCTTATAATGGGTGGGCCATCTATCGGTCTGGTAATACTTATGTACATTACCTCCACTGAACGAAATGAATCGATTAACGCTTGAGCAACGTTGGAATTTATTGGAAATTTATTTTCAAAACAAAGACAATTGGTTCGAAATTGCACAAAAATGTCATACAAAATTTGGTCGCAGAGAAGGACCAACAGTGCCCGATATACGCAAGTTTATTGCTAAAGTTTTGAAACTGGTTTCATTCTTGATGCGCCAAGATGTAAGCGTGCTCGAAGCAGTTCTCAAGAATTGAACATTTCACGCACCAGCCTACGTCGAATATTGCGAAAAGTTCTCGGTATGACGTCTAACAAAGTTCAATTGGTTCAAGAGTTGAAGCCGCATGACCATCCGCTTCGTTTTCGCTTCGCTAGATGGGCCAACGAGAAAGTGGACGATGATGTCGATTTTTCATTTTCATATTGGTGACTACGTTAATAAGCAAAATTGTCGTATTTGGGGCTCAGAAAACTCAAACGTGGTCTTACAGAAGCCAATGGACCCATGACGAGTGACTGTTTGGTGCGGTTTGTGCAGCGGAGGCATAATTGGCCCATATTTCTTTGAAAATGAGGACGGCGCAACCATTACGGTCAATAGAGACACCTATCAAAACATGATAACCGATTTTTTTGTGCTCGCTATACATGGTATGGATGTGAACTATGTTTGGTTTCAACAGGATGGTGCAACTTGCCACACATCTCATGCCACAATCGATTTATTGCATCTAACGTTTGATGGGCGTTTAATTAGGCAAAATGGTGATGTTAGTTGGCCGCCAGGAAGCTGCGATTTGACACCGTTGGACTGTTTTCTGTGGGGCGCCGTTAAAGACAAGCCGACAAACCAGAGACAATTGAGCATTTGAAGGCCAACATTCCTGATGCCCCTGGAAAAAGCAAAATATTTATATACGAGTATGAACGCAAATTCAATAATGGTGTTTACTGTAAGATTTATGTAAAAAAAAAATTTATTCGAATAAAATCCGGTTTTTAATAGACTAAAAATCGGTTTTTAAGGTTTAATTGTCTTGAATTTTTTAGTTTTTCAAAAATTTTCAAATAGAAATTAGTTCCTTCAGTTTAAAAAAATAAGCGTTTTCTTGCTTTAATCACTGTTATGGCCTACTGTTTTGTTTTATGGCCACTTTTTTTAAATGTTGATCTGCTGCTAGTAAACCCCTTGGCCCCTAAAACTTAAAGTATTTCATTTCAATTCTTTTTAACGAAACTTCAAATGTTGTCAGTCATTTAATGAGTTGTTGCAAATTGTGTAAAAAACTATGTTGCATGCCACTAAATATCAACAGCAACTTTGTTGTAACTGAACAATGTTTTGTGTCATTTTTAAAAAGTTTGTTGTTGTTTTTGTTATTGTCGTTTAACTGCAACTGAAATTGATCGCATGGGAAGATAGTCACTGTTAGAGAGACGACGGACTTGACTCCAGCATTGCTTGCTGTGAATTTAAGTAGTCTTTCAAGCAGAGATTCTAAGTTTTGTGTTCACTGACTGCCTGACTGTCGTAGTTTTGTTTAACAAAACAAAGTGCCATTTACTTATGAACCGTTTAAACGTTTTGACTGACTAAGAGACTGGATGATGTTTGCCTTTGGCACGTTAAGAAATTAATGTCGTTTGTGGTAAATGTTTCAATATTGTTACACAGTGTAAATTTGACGCTTTTTTTGTTTGCTTGTTATCGCTACTATGTACCATGTAACTCTTGTCATTGTTGTTACAATAGAAGTTTTATGTTGCTTTTTATTACTACTGTTGTTGTTGGGTAATTACTATAAGATACTCACTCTACTGTATAAAGTTCTAATAAATAGTTTTAAAGGTAGTAGTTTTATAATATTGTTTTAATATGGGAATAAACCGGTTTTATATTCGAATAAATTGAATTTATTATTTATTTATTCAGTTGCACCTTCTTGTGTGCTGGCCCAGAGACGGAGCTTTTAGCAACAGAAATAATAGTAAATGACTCAAACCTTCAACTTTCTCTCTCATGTCATAAAGATCCCACAAAGATCTTCCAGCTTTCTGCGTCCTGCACCATATGCCGTATCTGTAACCAGGATGGACCCTTGTACCGGTGCTCAGCCTCCAGGTGATTCTCTACCGGCCCACTTTACGCTTGCATTGTGGTTTCCACTGCAGGCTGGTTTTTGCTATGTCCCCAATGTTCTTGCGGAGGGTATGATCGCTCCATTTCTTTTTTCCATTACGAATTTCCTTCGAAATTGGCTCCTGGTTGCTATTTAATAGCAATTCGGTGTTAGATATGCGATTAGGACGGAATATTTTGTTTATCTTTCTCACGCAATTGTTCATAAACACTTGCAATTCCGCTGTACCAGAGTTAGTTATCTTACATGTTTCGCAACCACATGGGAGAACAGATATTACGCATGAGTTAAATATTCTCAATTTGCCTGGTTCCGATACTTGTGATGAGTTCTATACTCTGCTGAGTCAGCTATGTAAAGGGTCCGCCATCTAACGTTTTTTTTTTTCAACTAGTGCTTATTTCGTGAATGGTAACACTTAGCTCATGTCTGATTTGACAGATAATTAGTTTTGTCCTTCCGCAGAACGAATATGGTTGTGTATACGCTTGAACAACACTGGGAAATATTGCGACATTACTTTGAAAATCATGGTAATGTTGCAGAATCAAAAATCATTTTTTCAGATGAAAGTCATTTTGATCTTGGCGGGTATGTAAACAAGCAAAATTGTCGCATTTGGGGCACAGAAAACCCGCACGCATATATTGAAAAGCTGATACACCCAAGACGAGTCACTATTTGGTGCGGATTTTGGTCCAGAGGCATAATTGGGTCATTTTTCTTCGAAAATGAGGAAGGAGTGGCCGTTACAGTCAATGGCGATCGTTATCGGGCCATGTTGAACGCATTTTTGTTCACAAAAATTGAAGAGGAGGATATTGCAACATTTGGTTTCAACAGGACGGCGCTACGTGCCACACAGCCGAAGCTGCACTCGATGTTTTGCGCCCTGTTTTTGAAAATCGCATTATCAGCCGCAGAGCTGATGTCGTTAGCCACCTCGGAGCTGCGATTTGACACCGTTGGACTATTATTTGTGGGGTGCCGTCAAAGATAAGTGTTACGCCAACAAGCCAGAGACAATTGACGCTTTAAAGAACGATATTCGTGAAGCCATTGGTGAAATACAGCTGCACACAATCGATAATGTGCTTAAAAATTGGACCGATCGTGTAGGCTACTGCATGGCCAGTGGCATGTAGCGCCGTCCTGTTGAAACCAAATGTTGCTAATACTCGTATCCTCCTCTTCAATTTTTGTGAACAAAAATTCGTTCAACATGGCCCCATAGCGATCGCCATTGACTGTAACGGCCACTCCTTGCTCATTTTCGAAGAAAAATGGCCCAATTATGCCTCTGGACCAAAATCCGCACCAAACAGTGACTCGTCTTGGGTGTACCGGCGGCTTTCCAATGTATGCGTGCGGGTTTTCTGTGCCTCAAATGCGACAATTTTGCTTGTTTACATACCCGCCAAGATCAAAATGAGCTTCATCTGAAAATATGATTTTTTTGGAAAAATCAGCATCTTCTGTAAGTCAATCGCAGGCCCAGATTCCCAGCGTTGTTCAAGCGTATACACAACCATATTCGTTCAGCGGAAGGATAAAACTAATTATCTGTCAAATCAGACATGAGCTAAGTGTTACCATTCACGAAATAGGCACTAGTTGAAAATAAAACGTTAGATGGCGGACCCTTTAGTTTAACGTCACCTACACTCGACGTATTAAAGGCTGGTATCATGTATTTATCGTCTGATGGAGAACATCAATTTCGCTGTGTGAGGGTTGACGTCTAGATCACGCGACAAGCCCAAATCAGTCATAAGTTTAAAGGCCTGATTGCAACTTAAAGAAAGAGTTTGCGGATCAATACTTGACACTATAATGGTCAGATCGTAAGCATAACTAATGACCCTCACATCAAATCACTGTTGATTCTTCAACAGCCCCAGCGACAGCGATGTTCCCCCTTGTAGGGTGCCTTTCTTTTTCCCGCCCTTACCAGATGAGCCAATGGAGGTAAGTAATAAACCTTTTAGTTAAAAGTTCCCCCACAAACCTCACATTGCAGTCACTAGCATTGTATTCTCTGAGAACCCAAACAATGGATATTGTTGCCAGTCCCCTATTACGTTAATGAAGGCTTGCAGTGAGTAAAGACTATTTGCCATATATTATTCTAGCCTAGAATCCTTTCCAAGGTTTTGAGCAGCAATAAGGTCAGACCTGTGGGCTTGAGGTTTTAAACGCACAAAAAAATACACACACATGTTATGAAAAATTATGATTCAAGATTTTGAAATTTTTTTGCTTATAATGGGTGGGCCATCTATCGGCTTAAATTTGAACCAGCGGTTATTTCGAGTCTGGCAATACTTATGTACATTACCTCCACTGAACGAAATGAATCGATTAACGCTTGAGCAACATTAGAATTTATTGGAAATTTAAGTTCAAAACAAAGACAATTGGTCTGATACTGCACGAAAATGTCGTACAAAATTTGGTCGCAGAGAAGAACCAACAGTGCCCGATATACGCAAGTTTATTGCTAAAGTTTTGAAACTGGTTTAATTCTTGATGCGCCAAAACGTAAGCGTGTTCGAAGCTGTGGCTGAGAGTGTGAGTGAGAATCCATCAACATCAATTCGTCATCGTTCTCAGTTTACATCGAATATTGCGAGTTCAATTGGTTCAAGAGTTGAAGCTGCATGACCATCCGCATGTGCGAAAGTGCACGATGATGTCGATTTTGCCAAAAATAAATCATGTTTTCTGATGAAGCTCATTTTCATATTGGTGGCTATATTAATAAAAATTGCCGTATATGGGGCTCAGAAAACTCAAACGTGGTCTTACAGAAGCCAATACACTCATTACGAGTGTCTGTTTGATGCGGCTTATGCAGCGGAGACATCATTGACCCATATTTCTTTGAAAATGGCGTAACCATTACGGCGCAACCATTACGGTCAATAGAGACACCTATCGCACCATGATAACCGATTTTTTTGTGCCCGCTCTACATGGTATTGATGTGAACTATGTTTGGTTTCAGCAGGATGGTGCAACTTGCCACACATCTCATGCCACAATCGATTTATTGCATCTAACGTTTGATGGTCGTTGCATTAGGCGAAATGATGATATCAGTTGGCCGCCAGGAAGCTGCGATTTGACGCCGTTGGACTAATTTCTGTGGGACAGTGACAATTGAACATTTGAAGGCCAACATTCTTGACGCCATTACCGAGATACGGACCCATACACTCGAAGAGGTTCTTAAAGATTGATCCGATCGAATGGAGTACTGTGAGGCCAACCGCGGCAGCCATATGAATGAAATAATATGTCATTTCAAGAAAAAAAAAAAAAAAAAACAATTGGTCTGATACTGCACGAAAATTGGTCCGATCGAATGGAGTACTGTGAGGCCAACCGCGGCAGCCATATGAATGAAATAATATTTCATTTCAAGAAAAAAAAAAAGAAAAAAATTTGGCAACATTTCAAACCGTTTTTGTTTTATAGCATTTTTAAATTTAAACTTTTAATAGCCCACCCTATATTATTAAAAATTTTATTTTTTTAATTAACTTTTTTTATAATATAGGGTGCCTAATAGTCGTTGTAGTGTTTTTACACATTTATTCAGATTTGTTTGTTAATGGCTTAACAATGGCTTCGGTTATTATATTCGGCTTTGTTTTTAATAATTTTATGCTGAATTCGTTGCTTTGGGAAATAATTGTTTGTTTCTCTTTGATTTTTAGTTTTTGTTATTGTTTGTGATTGAATTATTGTTAAATTTTTTTTAGCTGTTTCCCCCTTCAAGCAGACAAAGCAAAGCGTAATAAATTGTTGTTAAAACCCCCGCTTGGAGTACTTGCGAGCGCCCCCTTGGTTTATTACAATTTTTCTATTTAAATTATGATTAAATTTTTTTGTTTTTTTTTTCTTTGTTTCTTATAATATTTGGGGAAGTTTGAAACTTAACTTGGCCAGCACTTACAAAAATCTTAATTTTCTGTGAATTTTTTTTTATCAGTTTTTTTTTTTATTTTGGCTGGATGACTCGTAGATTTTAGGTCTGTCTGTGCCAATGTGCCATGTACATACATATGTATGAGTATATAAGTATGTGTGTGTGTGTGTTTTTCTTTTTTGCTTCAGTGCTCTTTTATATATACGTGTATGTGTGTGAGTGTGTTGCATTTCCAGTTTACCGCTGTTTTTATGATTATATGTAGTTGTTGTTGTTATTGTTGTTGTGCTCATTATTTTTGGGGTTTTACATTATTTAACTGTTGCTCATTATGGAGCAGCGCACTTGAAGGTTTGTAATACTGCCATGTGTTTGTAGTTGGTAGTTGCTGGTTTAAAAGCGCAATATGTACATGTACGACAGTAACAACAACAACAACAACAACAATTACAATTACTAAGCAACATTTGTTGCTTATTTTTACGCAATCTACAGTTAATGTTTCTTTTGTTATTGTTTTCGTTTCTCGGCGATTTTTGGGTTGCCATTTTTTCATACAAAAGCATTTTTTTATCACTTTTATTTTCATTTAATGTTACTGCTATTGTTGTTGCTTTTGCTTGTCTATTCTTTCCTTAATTCTGAGAATTTCGTAAAAACACTGCTATTTGGTGGTTTTGTAATTGTAGGTTATAATTGTAGTACCAAAGTTTTATATATTTTTCTTATTTTTTTTAAATTTCTGGAAGATTTTAATTTCGGTTTATAAATATTGCAAAGCAGGCGCACATAAAAATTAAAAAAAAAAAAAATATTTTTAAATTCGCTCAAATAATTTGTAAAAAGAAATTTGTTGCAAAAATAAAAAAAAAATTATAATTAAAACAAGACGTGGTACTTATTTACACTTTAGAATAATGAAAGAAAATTGCTGAACTGAAAACAAATGTTAATGTATTGGGTATACAAGTTAATAATGTCGGTTTTATTTTACTTGAAAAATGCATTTATTATAATAACAAAATAAATTGATGCATTATTTTAAATATTATGCATCGTTAGCCACTACTTTTGCCCATTTTTCTGACAGCATATGGATTCCGCGTCAAAAGAACTGTTCCGGTTTTGAGGTAAAGTGAAGCGTATTCCAGTAAGAGCGTTCTGCATCGATCGAAACAAATGGTAGTCAGAAGGGGCAAGGTTTGGGCTATAAGACGGGTGACTCAAAACTTCCCATCTACTGTTTTCCAAACAACGGGTCCGCCATCTAGCGTTTTTTTTTCAACTAGTGCTTATATCGTGAATGGTAACACTTAGCTCATGTCTGATTTGACAGATAATTAGTTTTATCCTTCCGCTGAACGAATATGGTTGTGTATACGCTTGAACAACGCTGGGAAATATTGCGACATTTCTTTGAAAATCATGGTAATGTTGCAGATGAAGTTCATTTTGATCTTGGCGGGTATGTAAACAAGCAAAATTGTCGCATTGGGGGCATAGAAAACCAGCACGCATACATTCAAAAGCCGATACAGCCAAGACGAGTTACTGTTTGGTGCGGATTTTGGACCATTTTTCTTCGGAAATGAGCAAGGAGTGGTCGTTACAGTCAATGGCGATCGTTATCGGGCCATGTTGAACAAATTTTTGTTCACAAAAATTGAAGAGGAGGATACGAGTATTAGCAACATTTGATTTCAACAGGATGGCGCTACGTGCCACACAGTCGAAGCTACACTCGATGTTTTGCGCCCTGTTTTTGAAGATGGCATTATTAGCCGCAGAGCTGATGTCGTTTGGCCACCTCGGAGCTGCGATTTGACACCGTTGGACTATTATTTGTTACGCCAACAAGCCAGAGACAATTGACGCTTTAAAGGACAATATTCGTCAAGCCATTGGTGAAATACAGCTGCACACAATCGATAATGTGCTTAAAAATTGGACAGATTGTGTAGGCTACTGCATGGCCAGCTGAGGCAGTCATTTGAATGAAATTATTTTTCATTATTAATCGTAAGAATTGCACTTTCAAATAAAAAAAAAATTTGAGAATTTTTTTATAAAAAAAAAAAAAAATTTATTTGGCGGACCCAATAGTTTTTGACCGGTCTTGCAACATGCAACCAACCGAGCGTTGTCATGATGGCAGATTATGGCCTCGTGTCTGGTCGAATACTTTGATCGTTTTTCATTGATAGCTCTCTCTTCAAATGAATCTATTATGCTCGGTACAGGTCCCCTGTGATCGTCTGACCCAATTTCAACAGCTCATAATACAAAACACTCC
This sequence comes from Wohlfahrtia magnifica, assembly GCA_023159175.1. Classification (NCBI taxonomy): domain Eukaryota; kingdom Metazoa; phylum Arthropoda; class Insecta; order Diptera; family Sarcophagidae; genus Wohlfahrtia; species Wohlfahrtia magnifica. The sequence goes on from JAKWBJ010000045.1 coordinate 757,219, forward strand.
TCTGAGCCCACCAAATACATACAGAGCATTACCTTGGCGACATGGATATTCGGCTTCGGCGTTCTGGCTTTAAATATGACTTTGCAGTTGGGTTTATCGTAATGGATCAATTTTTCAGCATCAATAACAATACGATGCAAAAATGACTTCCTTTTGTAGCGTTCAAGCATCATTTTCGATATGCAAAATTGCCCTTCAACGCTTCGGCTTCGATTCATATGGGACTAGGGAGATCGAACGGTTATTATTCGACCGATTTTTTGGTTTTGTCGAATACGGTTTTTTTAAAATCTTCATTTTTCGACTACCGAATAAACTGGTTAATTTAACACGAATAACCGGTTAATTTAAATAAATATGGTTTTTATACGTTCGTTTTGGCATAGTTATTATGCGACTTTATTTGGAATTGTTGTTAGTATTGATTGCCATTTTAGTTTTGAGCTCTTCATCAGCTTCTGCTTATTTTTAAAACGACGTGGTCCGGCTCGACCCTTCCAGAATTAGGAACAATTTTATTTAAATAAAAGAACCGGTTATTTGAACTATTATTAACCGAAAGCCGGTTTTTTAAAAAGTCGAATAATCGATCTCCCTATATGGGACCTAATTTCCTTGCTTTTGATGAATCCCAATGCTTTTAAACGGAGGGAAGATGGCTTGTTATGTGACTCTCAATGATAATGAAAATTCTTCTTGCATTTGACAGCAATCTTCTTTGAATAATGCTTCCAAACCCTCATCTTTAAACTTTTTCGGCTGATCTTGTTTTCTGTGTCGAAATCAATGGCGCAAACCATCATTCATAAGTTTAGTTTTTTGAGTTGGTGCATGTAGACCATAAGCTTCTACCAACAACCGATAACTTTCAGTAGCCGTTTTCTTCAAATGAAAGAACGTTATTAGACTTCCCCACAGAACATCTTTTTTAGGCACAAAATTCGACACTTCTATAGCGATTAAAAAAATGTGTGCCTACACTTTGGCGTCTATCGAATACTGAATTTACTGACAGATATTTACCCTCCAAAATAGCATATTTGTTATTATTGACACAAACCATATGTGATAGTTATCCCATATGTTGTCCAAATCGACATTATCATTATATCGAACAGGCACTTTTGTAGGATACTGCGACCCATGCCTTCCTAACGAACACCAGCATATCTGAAACCATAATGGTGGATATGTCACCCAGTGCGACCATATGTTGACCTAAACATTTCCATCTAAACCTATCAAGTATCCCACATACACACAATATGTGTTCCGCTGTCTCTGATGCCTGTGAGCACAGACTATAGAAATCCAGATCTGTGACCGCCATCCTCTACAGTGGCCCGTATAAAACTCCGTAAGGAGTTTCAAGTCCGGCTGAGAACCTCAGAGCGACAGCCAAACTAAGGACACTGATTGCCGTCCTAGACTTGCGAAATCCCCTTTTGGCATTCCAGTGTTCAAAGCATCTGGAAATTTCCCAATTGAGGATGGTGCTGCTCAGCAAGGATCTGGATCGATATTGGGTGTCATGCAATCTCTTCTGGTCAATGCATCCGCTATCTCATTACCATCTATTCCACTGTATTCAAAACAAGTGGACTTTATCTCCAAGCGAGTGCTTATCGGTGTTGGCAAAAAACCGGGTTTTCTTAAAAAAAAAACCCAATCCACCGGGTTTTATTGAGTTTTTTGGTGTTATTTTTTTGAAGGGTTGTATTGGGTTCCTTCAAGTTGCCATTGTGTACTATGAGCTGTTAAAATTCGGTGATCGAAGCATACTGCAATCACTTTGTTTGAACCATACGCTATGAAAACAATGGTTGGAATATAAAGACAGACATGATTAAGTTATTCTTTTGCATGACACCTCGCAAAAGTTTCAAAACAATTTTTAGAAACAATCAAATGACACATTCGCCGTGTTCTCCTAACATTGCTCCGTCTGACTATTGTCATCTGCGAGGGATACAATACATTCATACTTCTTTATAAGTCCTTTCGCTATAACGGCCACTTTAAATTATGGAACACATTCGCCTTACGTAGAGCGAAGTACTACGTCTAAAAACACGTGGATTTAGCGTTTTTTAGCAAAAAGTGTAAGAGAAGCAAACGCAATACATATTCATCTCGTTTTATGACATTTAGATGTAAGGTCTACATTTTCAAAACCCATCTAGGCCATATAAAGAGGTATGAGTTTATCTTTTAGCATGTCACCGAATCACTTCCTTTGAAGAAATATAAAATTGGCTTTAAACTTGGAGCGACTTAAAAGACGAGAAGTTTTTCTGAGACGGAAAATTGGAAAATTTGGAAAATTGGAAAATTGGCTCAGAGGTGGGAAAAAGATGTAAGCAAAGATTTGAAAAATTTGTTTTATCATTATCTCTTTTGGGCTAAAAAACGAACCGAATAAATTTGTAGTAAAAATACGCAAATTATACTTATTTTTGTTGTAAATAAACTATAAAAACCTTTAAATAACAAATCCATTCGGGTTTTTTTTAAATATAAAACCCAGTGGATTGTCAACGTATCGTAGTCTAGATGTCATAAGGTTTACCATAAGCTCTCACTGTGCAGGTTGATCCCAGCACATATATGTAGCAAAGGCCATGATCTTAGCCTGAAAGACATTCAGTGATCTTTCCAATGGAATCGACAAGTATCGGTTGAGTCATTGGACACCAATACCGATATAGTCATTCATTTTGGAGCAAAGGCCCCACTCGACCAACAATCCCGGTCCAAGAATTCAATACTGAATCTCCTATCGATACACAGATTCAACCGCATAACATACAGAGCCGAAGATGGTCCTTCGACCATCCTGCATAGAATAGACGGACATACTGATGCATTTCGGCATTCACTGGCGAATAATTTTGCCGCCGAACATGCCGCCACAATTATCATATCGATGTAATGCGGTGTAAAAACAATCAATGCCTCATTGCCCCAGTTATACCGAACCAGGCGCATCTCCTAATTTATTCATGGTTGTAGCTTAAAAAGCTTTTCCCCAACTAGCTATCGCCTCATAAGTAATAATGAGCCGAATAAGAGCGGCATACATCTATAGTGTCATTCTCGGCGAAATACCCAATATCTTACCATATGAGGAGGGGCTTACGTAGAGGGCTCTCATCGCCTTAAAACTAAGCCAAACTTAGAAAAGTTGATGGTGGTACCCATTAAAGAAATATAGTCACATGTTAAAAGGTACAGCAAACGTTATTGAGGGATTCATCCTTTCCTAGGTAAACACTTCTCTGTAGAACAGCATCATTAGATTTTTAAAAAGAAATCGTTAAAAAATTGGTTTTTTGCCAACGGCTGCTTTCGTAGGGGCGTACTTCTTATATTTCTTAAAGTTCAAGAGATTATCAATCCTATCACAAAAATATTTTACCGCTTTTCACGACTTATGTAGTTGTTGGTGTTTCCCTTTTTCTCCAATTAAAGATTTATGGAGAATAACCGTCATCTTATATCTTTGAAATCTTCATTTACATATCACATACAAAGTCAGTTACTTAACGTGAGTGCCTGCCCTAGGACTTTACCTCACGGTGCCAAAGCACGAGTGAATACAATGCGTCCAACCACCAACGCTCCCACCTATGATAAAATCACCAGTGACTACCAATCCGACGTGACCTTTACCTTGGTGAGATCTATGGGTCACGGCACAGCATAGCACTCCCCGCAATTTGGGTCTTAACCGCAGCCACTACGTTGCTCCCATAAGGGGGCAGGGACGTAGTCGGGCAGGGACGTAGTCGGGCAGGGACGTTGGTAACTGGGGCTCCCGACACCCATGGTACCGGAATTAAGCCTCCGGTCAGGCTTCGTAGCATAAATGCTACTACCTGTGTAAGTGCCAAACGACTCTGGACTGGTGGTAACACTCAACGGAGCCACCCTCACGGGAGAACTCGAAGTGACATCGTACGCCACGGACACAATACAAAAGAATAAAAAAACACAACCATTCACGGATAGACTAGTACTCAACACCACACCATGGTCGGCAGCTACATTCTTGAAACAGCAAGTATTAGCAAGCACCAACTATGAGAATACCACCGCCCAGGGGACCACTAAAATGGCGCTAACAGTGCTGTCCTACGTCAAATACCTCCAGGGCAAAAGCGTCCAACCTCCCATACATACGATCGTCCAACAAGACCCTACTGAAATCCCATACTACCCAGTACGAGTAATACCCCCATACTATCTAAATTCCTAACGTTATTATTGTGCAGGCATGTAGTCGGTCAGTACTTGCCTCTATTATCCATACCTTAGACTTTCTATTTCTCGTCTTCACTTTCATGTGCAACGGACTTATATCCAACACACGCCAGTCTCTGTATATTGCCTAATCCCACCTGAGATGTTTTCGAATACGTTCTTGCTGCCCCATAGGTCACATTGTGCCTAAGCATTACTGTAAACATCCAATGCAACATTTTAGGCTTACAACCCCAAGATTATCCCGCAACTCTTTTGAAATTCTCTCCACATAAGCTATGCAATACTAGCTCTTCGTCATGTAAACTGTTTTTCATTCGAATAACTGTTGTTTACTTTTTTTTACTGTTTTTTACTTTGTTTTTATTTCTTTTTCTTACTGCCCCAGTTTTAATTTTTTTCCAATATTATTCATTAATTTCTATTTAAAAATAGAAATCCGTCTAATATTCGTCGTATCGATTTTTTTAACCAAATTTTAAAAAAGTCTCATCATTTCAGCTGGTTTTTTGGTATTCGTACTTAGTAACACCGCTTTTAAATGATATCTTTTCGCTCTTGTTTAAAATGTACTTTTGCTTATTGAAAATATTTGCAATTGTTTGCCTTTTTTCAAACATTTTAAACAACAGTAACAACAACAAAGAAAAAAACCGAATAGGAAACGTGCTTCAAACCAAACAAAACACATCAACAAAAAAAATTGATTTCATGAAAGAAAATAAGAAATAATAAAAACCCAGAAAAACGAGACCATTTGTAGTAAAAAAGCAAAAAAATGGCAACATCAACAAAATCACTTAAAATAAAAAAACAACAAAAAAAAAAACGGTGTCATGAACAAATGCAACAAATACAATAAAGAAAACAGAAAAAACGAGTAGAAAACGTCATCACACTATTGTAGCAGAAGAAAAAAACCATATGATACAAACCAAACGATTCATATTAACGTTTCGGTTTTAATAAAAGAAAGAAGAAGAAGATGGTTTTAGTAGTAGTTAATGTGTATGTGTATGTGTTTGCGTTTGTGTTTAAATATTACAACATAATAATAAGATGACAAAGTAAAACATACAACGAACGATTGCAGCAATAATTTTAACAATAAATAAAGAGAAGAAGACAAAAGAAAAAGAGCTCTCTTTGAAGATGATTTTAACTTAACAAAAAAATCATTTAATGAGTTGATGTGTTTATGGCATAAACAAACGGTTTATTTTTAAAGATTTCCAGAGAAAGAGAGTAAATGTTAAACACTCAAGGGGGCTAAGAGGGAGCTTTAATAAAGTCTTTCATAACTTTTTTATTAAAAAGTTTCACTTTCGTTTTCGTTTTACAAATATACACACACGCACACGCAGAATTAGAGAGTGTGAGCAAGAGAGAGAGAGAGAGAGAGAAAGAGAAAAAAGCGTTAAAAGAGAGCAAGCATTTAAGAGTTTTACTAGGCGTATGAATGATTTTTATTCACAAGTAAGCTTTTTTTAGAGTAAAATAATATTGAAAGTAAAATTTTTCTAGAGAGAGAGAGAGAGAGAGAGAGAGAGTGTGTGTGTTTTGTTGGGAAAAACAGAGAGTGAGCACAAGAGTTTGTTTTATGTATTGTTTTTGTTTTTACTTAACAAATGAAAGTGAAACTTTTTTGTAATTTATTTTTGTTGCTGCTGTTGCGGCTGCTGCTGCTATTGAAAACGTAAGTGTTTCTTCTTAATTTTTTTTCTTCGATGGAGAGCTTTAATTTTTGTTTTTTATAACATATTTTGTATATACATACGTAATCTTTTTTGAGGCTAACGCTAACGCTGCCTTAAGCGTAGACATTAACGTTGACGTTTTAAATCATACAATAGAGTATTGCGGGTATCCTCGCCATTACTTGGGTTTAGTCAATCGAGATACGTGGTTGATAATGGTCGTGTTTTTCGGCAAACAAATTATTAATTAAATATATAAAAATTTAACAAACAAAAACAAATAGAAAAACTATTATTAAATAATATAATTATTAATAATATATAGCTATTTAATTACGTATAATAAATATATATATTTATGTTACATATACATAAACAAATACAATAAGAAGAAACCAATTACACATGTAATTATAAATTTAAAAAACAAAACAACAAATTTGTAAAATAAATAAATTAATATAAAAAAGTTGTTGAGTTTTTATGCAATATGCAGCCCCAGGATTATGTTTATTGTATAGACTCGACACTTTTTTTCTCATAATAAATTGAATAATAAAAGAAAAAATAATAAATATAAGTGCAATATATAAATTTTAATTTCCCACGTTTAACCCTACCCCCTCTTTACAAAGAAAGTAATAAAAATTATTAAAAATAATTTTAAAAAAATCTTCCATTATTTATTAATTAAACAAAAGAAAAAAGAAATCAAACAACCAAGTACCTGTTCATCTTTAAAAAATAAATAAATAAAATAAATACAAATTTATTAAAAAAAAAGAAATATATTTAAAAGTAAAATTTATAAAAAAAGAAAAAGTTGTGATTTATTTTTAATGAAGAAAATAAATTGAAATTATTAAGTAAATAAATTGTGTTCAAACATGATGTTTCAAGCAAAAATGACCAAAATTTTTAAAAATAAACAAAAAATATTAAAGCAACAAAAATATTTAAAGATTATTAGAAAATTATAATAAAAAATTCTAAGAAAAACATAAAAAATAATTATTCTGGAAAAAAAGGTTAAACAAAATTAACAAAAATTTTAAAATAAAATAGATAAATTCAAAAATCTACCGGATTTTGATTTAAAAAACAAAAATTGGTGAAGAATATTTAAAAAAAAAAAATTTCCAATTATAAAAAATATTAAAAAAAAAACTTGAAATATTAAAAATTACTTGGAGTAACATCACAGTCGAAAGAAAAGAATTGAATAAAAACAAAAAAGAAAGCATTAAAAATATAAAAATAATAAATTAAAAAAGCTGACTAAGTTAAGTTTTTAAAGAGTTTAAAGTAAAAAAAAAATATATAAAAAAAGAAACAAATCTTTTATAAAATTGCACACTAAAAAAATATAAATAAAACATAAAAATACAATTAAAAAAATTAATTAATTTCGTCTAAAAGGTCTATTTACAAAGAAAATAAATTAATATAAAAAAATTCAAAACCAATTTTCTTCAGCATCTTATTTAAATATATAAAATCAATTAATTTACCTAAAGAAACACATAAAAAATTAAATAAAAAATAAAAACAAATTCTTTAAAATTTTATTTCAAATTAAAAATCAAATAAATTTCTGTTTCGATAATTAAAAAAATAAATATTTTCTTACAAACACAATAAAACAAAAACAAAACAATTTTAAAGTGTAAACAATTAAAAAAAACGAAATAAACTAAAAAACGCTACATTTTGTAGCCGATTTTTATTCATATCATAATAAGTTTATCTATAAATTATTTGAAATAATCGAAGAAGGCCTATTTATAGTATTTGACGCAAAACCTAACTTTGTTCCAACTCATAATTACTGATTTTTGGCATTTATTTGAGGCCTATTCCTATAAAAATTTCTAACAAAAATTGATTGCAAAAATATTTTCTTATTTAAAATTAATTATTTGTTCCAGAATAAGTAAAAATAAAATATAAAAATATAAAATATAATAAATATAAAATATAAACAAAAATTAATAACAATTTACATTTTGACAAGAAAGGCCTATTTAAAAATCAAGTTCTTAAAAGCTAAATAAACGATCAAAGGCATATTTACACAACACAAAAGATTTTTTATTCGAAAAATACAAATTGTTTTATTATTTTTCCTCCCTGTCGGCCAACAATTATTCGAAATATTTTTAAAATAAAATGTAATAAAAGTTTGTTTTGATTTTTATTTAAAAAACACCAACAATTTAAATAATTTAATAAAAAAATAATTCAATATCAATAATTAAACAACATTTAATTTCTTAGCAAATAACTTACAACAAATAAGAAAAAAAAAAGGAACAAAACAACAATTAAATTTTATTTATAAAAACACATAATCAACACAACCCTGTTTATATATAAAAAAAAAAACCAAACAAACCGTCCCTCGCTTAAAAAACAAAACAAAAAAATTAATAAAACCCTCTAAATAAAAGCAATATTGGATTAAAATTAAAACAAAAGCCAGCCCACCTTTAAAAAACGTCTAACATATATAAAAGAATATATTAATTAGCAACACTAGTAAAAACAACCGTTAAATCTCTACCGCTCTCAGTAAAAAACAAAACATACTTACCGTCTCTCTTTATCTTTTTCTTACTCAGCTTATAGTGATATTTCTTCAACTCCGTTATAATACCCTTAAGCAAATCCTTTTAACAAAGAGAGAGTGTGAAAAGTGTGAAAAAACAGTGCAGCCAACATTTGTTTATATGACACCCTAGTAAAAAAAAATGTTATTAAAAATGGAACAACAACAAGCGACGGCGTCGTTTATATCGTCGCTAAATATGTCACCATTTTCATTGCAATTAGAACAAGAACAACAACCCGGTTCACCTGCTCTGGTGGGTGCAACAGCCACCGGTAATTCTAATTCGAATTCCCATATAATAAATAATACAAATAATAACGGTAATAATAATACGAATACTAATAATCCGGATAATGATTTAAATACGGGCGGCGGCGGCGGCGGTGGTGGTGGTGGTAATGATGATTATTCAACGTATACGTTACATTTAACGAATACAAGTCATCAACAGCAACAACATCACCACCAGCAGCAACAGCAACAGCATCACTACCACCAACAGCAGCAACACTACCAGCCACAACAGCAACAACCTCCACCTCAACAACAAACACAGCAACAACAACAAAATATTGCCAATAATCCCAATTTTCAATATTCGTACATTTACAATATCGATTCCCAATATATTTTTCCCACAGGTTACCAGGATACCACCTCCTCACACTCACAGCAGAGTGCCAATGGCGGCGGCGGCGGTGGCTCTGCTTCAAATCCAAATTCTTCGAATCCAACGGCGGGTGTATCACTAATTAACGGTGTGGTCACTTTAAATACGCAGAATTCAAATGCCCTTAGCAATAATGGCGGCGGTGGTGGTTCATCAGCCTCTTCCGCCTCGGGCACTTATATGTCCCTATTGCCACCAAATGTTGGCGCCAGTAGTTCATCCGCTGGCGGTCATCTGGTGGGAGGCGTTAGTGCTTTAGGCGTTGGTGGTGGCACCAGTGCCACTGCCAGCGGTGCAGCACCTGAGGTAATCGATTTTAAACATCTTTTCGAGGAGTTGTGTCCTGTGTGTGGTGATAAAGTGAGCGGTTATCATTATGGTCTGCTCACATGTGAATCATGCAAAGGTTTCTTCAAGCGTACAGTACAAAATAAAAAAGTGTACACCTGTGTGGCCGAACGATCGTGTCACATCGATAAGACGCAACGTAAACGTTGTCCATATTGTCGTTTTCAAAAGTGTCTCGAAGTGGGCATGAAATTGGAGGGTGAGTAGAAATTATATATTTATGTATATATTTTTATTACTTAAGTTAAATTTAAATTTTGTAAACGTATACTTATTTAATCGAATATTCTAATCGAATATTATTTTTAAACCAATATTTCCAAACGAAAACAAATGCTTCTTTTAAATTTAAGTAAAAACAAAGCATTAAAGTTTTAGAAAAAAGTTAAAAGGAGCAAAAGTGCTACAAGTCCTATATCACTTTAAAGGAATAAAGATTTTCTCTAACTCAGTTAGTTACTCATTAAACACACTTTTAAAATCATAACAAATCACCGATACTCTAACAAATTCTCCAAAGTTTCGTTTATTAATGTGTTATGCTTTTTCAAAAATGAAAAAGATCTTTTTAAATAAGTTTAAAACAAAAGTAATCGCTAATAAATCACAGAGATTAGTACGGTATTATCACTTACCTACAACCAGCAGAGAGAAAAATAAAAAATCAGCATGTTTTCTCAATTTTTTCATTAATGTATCACTTTCACAATTATTACTGACACAATGTTCCGTTATTTAGTTATTAAATAATTTACAGACAGATTTCTAGCACTTATTAGGGTTGCCATCTTTAAACAGCTTTTCGTAGTAAATTATATTTCAGATTTTGTGCTATAAACACATTCAAGGCTACCGACCAACGACTACAAGCTGTCAAAAATAGAATACATGTGTGCATATGATAATAATTATTTTTTTTTAGCCGCAACACGGCTACCGACTACACAACTACTGTTGTAACCCGTAGCCAACTTATGCTAATTTATATTTTTCTTGGCGAGAACAAACAGTTTAGTGCTGTCAATACAATAAGATGCATGAAACAGGCGTTTTCAAAATGCAATACATGAAATAAGTACATATTAAAAACACGAAAAAAATATAAGTAGCATCACTGAAAGAGAATACTTATATATCCATCTTTTTACATTTATTTTGTAGTTGGTTACTTGGCTACTTTTTGTAGCCAGCGTCTTTTGTAGTCGTGTAGTTGATGGTCGGCAATCTTGAATATGTTTGTAGCATTATATTGACAACACAACATAGTTTTTTATTATACATTTAAAATGGTGGTTTTTTCTAAATAAAAGTAAAGAAAATTTGTTTATAAAAATTACAAATTGGGAAATGATACTACTTTTCTGATAGGCGCTGTCAAGTAGAACAAGGATCTGTTTTTGGATATTTCGAAACACCTCCAAAATCTCGAGTTACGAGTAAAAAAGCGGTTTTTCGGACCTTCATGCACTCATAAGCTAATAATTTAGCTGAATAACAGCGGATTTTAAGTTGCTTTCCGGATTTAGAAATACGAGAAACATACCTTTGAAATGATGTATATGCTGCTTAAGTAGCCTTGAAGAATCTGGGTGTACTTCTCAAGTAAACACATTTTTCATCCAATTTTTTCTACATTTTTCAAGTTTAGATGCGTTTCTGCGCAGTATTTTATATAGGAACCGTACTATTGATGAATTTGTTTAGGAAGTGATGAATAAAATGAGACTTACGGTTCAGAAATCCGTTGGAAATTGACATAGTTATTAAGCTTTTTCGTAATGAAACCCATGATGAAATCATAAAATTTTCAGCAAACTGGTGTTTTTTTTTTTAATACTTTGAAACTGTTTTTAAAAAAATGTTTAAAATTTTGTACTAAAAAATAACTATAATATAACTCCGTCAATTTCCAACGGATTTATTTCGAAAATTTTAAAAACAGATGCCTGTTCTGCCAGGTATTTTTTTTGTCGCACCGTGGTATTATTTAATTTTTTTACTGCTTTATACTTCTGATAAAAAGTTGGCATCACTTTTAAGAAAACCATAACAAAATAAATGGCACGCAATTTGTTTACATTTGTTGGTTATTGCTCATACGTATAGTAAGATCATTAGATGAGCGTCAAATGTAAAAAGGAAATCATACCATAAAGTTCTATGAGAGTTTACTGTTTATTTATTTTTACAATAATTGAGAGAGAGAGAGAGTAAAGCTAATTTCAACGAATTATAATAAAAGAACGCCATTACAAAATTTAAACACACAATTTGTTTACATTTATTGATTATTGCTCATATGTGCGTATAGTGAAATCCTAAAATATGATGGGAAATTAAACAATAAATTTCTTAAAGAAAATAGTGCTTCGTTTTTTGAGACAGTGATGCAAAATGTGGTACAATTGTGCCATTTGTGGCCCTTTTGTTTGTTTGGTGGCCCTGTGATAATTTATTTTAGCTCCTTCAGCTTAAAATTTAACAAACTACTGTAAACTGTTCAGTACATTTTTTAATGTAATTTTCTCCCTGTTTAGAACACAAACAAAGTAGATTGTACAAAAACGGTAACGGTAAATAATTTTTTATAAATAAAATAAAGAATACAGGGCACTGTCAGAGGTCCCTGAATTAATAAGTTTAAAAATTTAAGTATAAGTTAAATTTGGATAAAGATTTCAATGATAAAAAATTGTTTAATTGCAACCTTTGTATACGAATTTGTACTCAAGGAATTCAATTCAGCATGTGTAGCACGTGTATTTTTTGCTTTCCAAAATTTGCCAAAAACTAATACGATCAAAAGATTTTTTAAATTTGAGTCTACTACATATGATAAAGATATTTTGAAACTTAAAACACAGAAAGCAGTTACAACTCGCTTGACCACGACATTCGATAATAATATCGGCTTCGAACGTTTGGCAAATATTTCTCTGATAAAACATTCGAAAACGACTATTGGAAGCGAAACGAAAAGAACTCAGAGTTCACTCTGCGCTCAGTTTTTGGCAGCAAATCTTTCGATCTCGACGCCTTTTGCTTTTGCATTTTTTTCGCCACTTAATGCTAAAAACAAGAGAAGTTAACTTGTTTTAAAAGAAACAAGAAAACAAAAACAAAAATAGAAAAATATCAGCATATTCCTGACACGCGTGTTTATTTGCCGATGTTTCAGTGACGACTAAAAGCAAAAGTGAATTGAGAAGGAACAAAAAAGTCTTATGAAATGAATAGCAATGTTCTATGCTCTTTTAAGCAATTTTGTTCGGCAAAAACATATATTTTTGTTTCGAAAATTCTTCAATAAGAGCGAATCATCGCTTATTGCGGATCATAGGCCAAGCGGGAAACAGTATCAGTACAACTGAGCAACTGTTGAACTATAGAATTAAAAACTATATTGAATAAAATTATAATGACATAAAAATATGTTTTTTTAATACAATTTTGAAACACACATCACCAAATGAAGTTAAAAAAGCCGTATATTACAAAACATTCAAAATCGACTTTTTGATTGATTATGATGCACAATGGTGCAGGGTCGAAACACAACAAAAAAAGAAGTAATTTAAAATACTTGAGAAGTTGATAGGCACTATCGATTAAAACAAAAATTTCTTTTTTAAAGTATTAAAATAACTTAAAAATCTAGAGTTATGGGTAGAAAAGCCGTCTCTTCAACGAGAAGCTTTTCTGAGACGGGATTCGGACAGAAGTGGCGAAAATATGTAAGCAGTGATTTGATAAATTTGTTAATTTATTTTCTTTTTGGAGTTAAAAAAAAAACTGACCGAATTCATTTGTACGCGCAATAGGTAAATTTTTATTGTTTTTGTTGTAAATAAACTACGGAAACCTTTAAATAATAAAACCCAGCCGTGTTTAATTGGTTTACCCAGTGGGTTGCCAATCCTAATTTAAAAGCATCTCTAAACTTAATTTGAAATAAAATTGGGTGAAAAATGCGTTTGCTTAAGCAATGTATATAGATTCCACAAGTTTACTTAAGTAAAGTATATATCAATTAAATGGTTCTTCTTCTTTCTATACCTTCTAAACAGGTTTAATTGGGTTATCCAGTGGGTTGCCAATCCTAATTTAAAAGCATCTCTAAACTTAAGCAGTTTGAAATAAAATTGGATGAAAAATGCGCTTGCTTAAGCAATGTATATAGATTCCAGAAGTTTACTTAAGTTAAGTATATATCAATTAAGAGGTAGATTCTTCTTCTTTCTATACCTTCTAAACATCTTAAAATCGCTTAATAATTAGCTACGTTGTTAGCTTATAAGTGTTTGAAGGTACGAAAAACCGTTTTTTTTTACCGTAAAACAGGATTTTGAAAATTTTTAAAGCAGATTCTTGTACTGGACAGTTTCTTTAAAAAATAGTATCACTTTCCAAGGACTTTTTTCTCTTCATTCTTTTTTTTCATAGTTTTTGGTCTTGTACAGTTTTTTTTTGACGCGTAAAAAGCATAATACTTTCCGTTTTTGTTGAATGACTTAAGTTGTTGTAAGAATTTTGTTGTTGTTTTCATAGATTTTGTAAAGCCTTAAATACACTTTAAAAAAATAGAAAATATGCTTAAATTCAAAGTATTTTAAAAGGTTGAAATACAAACTTAATTCTAGAGAATAGGGGTGTACAGTTTCAATGTATATTCTATTTCATAATAATTAAAAAACATGTGAATTAACACGAAACACTAAATCTTAAACGCGTAAGTTTTATATCTCCATAAATAATAAAGGGTCCGCCAAATATATATTTTTTTTTGAAAATGCTATAAAAAAAACTAATGAATATTTTCTCAAATTTCTTTTTTTATTTGAAAGTACAATCCCTCCGGTTAATAATGGAAAATAATTTCATTTAAATGGCTGCCTCGGCTGGCCATGCAGTAACCTACACGATCGGTGCAATTTTTAAGCACATTATCGATTGTGTGCAGCTGTATTTCACCAATGGCTTCACGAATATTGTCTTTTAAAGCGTCAATTGTCTCTGGCTTGTTGGCGTAACACTTATCTTTGACGATACCCCACAAATAATAGTCCAACGGTTGCCAAACGACATCAGTTCTGCGGCTGATAATGCGATCTTCAAAAACAGGGCGCAAAACATTGAGTGTAGCTTCGGCTGTGTGGCACGTAGCGCCGCCCTGTTGAAACCAAATGTTGCTAATATCCTCCTCTTCAATTTTTGTGAACAAAAATTTGTTCAACATGGCCCGATAACGATCGCAATTGACTGTAACGGCCACTCCTTGCTCATTTTCGATGAAAAATGGCCCAATTATGCCTCTGGACCAAAATCCGCACCAAACAGTGACTCGTCTTGGGTGTATCGGCTTTTCAATGTATGCGTGCGGGTTTTCTGTACCCCAAATGCGACAATTTTGCTTGTTTACTTACCCGCCAATATCAAAATGAGCTTCATCTGAAATGATGATTTTTGATTCTGCAACATTACCATGATTTTCAAAGTAATGTCGCAATATTTCCCAGCGTCGGTTAAGCTTATACACAACCATATTCGTTCAGCGGAAGGATAAAACTAATTATCTGTCAAATCAGACGTGAGCTAAGTGTTACCATTCACGAAATAAGCACTAGTTGAAAAAAAAAAACGTTAGATGACGGACCTTATACAAAAATAAGCAATTTTTCTTTAAATGTAAATTCATTAGTAAAAAATATGATTGTTTGGTTTATTTTCAGAATTAAAATTTTCAGAATATTTTTGGCTTCACTTGTACAATTTTTGAAATGGCATTTTGGATTTCATATGACGATAAATATTAATTTTTGTTTTTGTTATAAATAGCAAAGAAAAAAAAAACATATATAATATTACAGTTTTTTAGTTTAAATAAATAGCTAATAACGAAATATGTACATATACAATATCAAAAAAAAAAAAAAATGTTTGACTCTATCAAAGGTAATTGTCAATTTGGCCCAAAAGAAAAAACCCTCAAAATGCATCACTGTTTTGTAGCTGTAAAAGTAGCTACTTTTTGTTTATTTTTGCAATAATTCAGAGAGAGGGAGAGAGTAAAGCTAATTGTATTGAATAAAGATTTTGAGAGAAAAAAAGAAAGGGGCAAACAATTTTGAAAGGCACAGAATTTGCTTACATTTATTGATCATTGTTCATGAATCACATAAAACAGGTTACCTCTTCTAAAGAACCGTTAATTTTTTCCCCCTCGATGAGAGTGTGCGTGATGTCATATGGGCCCTTTTTTATATTTTTTTGTATGAAAAATAAAAGAAAAAAATATAAGGATTCAAATAAAAAAAATAATAAAATAAAGTAGACAACTACATGGACTGATATAATTTTTAACTTTTAAATTACTTTTTTCCTTATATCGGGTGGACCATTTATAATTTTTAATTTAAAAATGCAATAAAACAAAAACGGTTTAAAATTTTGCCAAATTTATTTTTTGTTTATTGTGAAGTAGAATTGTTCCGGTTAGAAATGAAATATTTCATTCATATGGCTGCGGCGGCTGGCCTCACAATACCTCATTCGATCGGACCAATTTTCTATAACTTTTTCGAGTGTATGTGGTCTCGGCAATGGCATCACGATTGTTGGCCTTCAAATGCCTAATTTTCTCTGGTTTGTCGGCATAACACTTGTCATTAACGGCGTCCCACAATGGCATAACGAACGTTGCCCGTCAAGTGCTCAATTGTCTCTGGTTTGTCGGCATGACACTTGTCGTTAACGGCGTCCCACAGAAAATAGTCCAACGGTGTCATTTCCCATTTCGGTTAATTAAACGGCCATCAAACGTTTGACGCAATCAATCGATTGTAGCAAGTTTCACCGTCCTGTTGAAACCAAACATCGTTAACATCAGTACCATGAAGAGCAGGCACAAGCTCCTGAAACAAATTTAGTTTTTACGCATGTTTTTTGTTGTAATTATGATAACCGTTTCGCAAGATGACAATACTGGATACGAATTTTTATTATAGATGTTTTTGTGTTGTTGTTAATTTATTACAATTTATTAAAATTTCTTGAGCTTTTGTAGGAAAATAAAACAAAAATAGCTTTCCAGGAAATATCAAAACATTATAGGTAAATACAGTACAATATTTGATGAGAAGATAGTGTACTAGTGATTAGCGATATAGGTGGTTTTGGTACATTTCAAGAAGTTTTTTGATTAGGAGTTTTTCTTTTAGCAACCCTGGTTGTAATATTCACTAAGAAAATGTATAATAAAAATATACAATTATCTGAACAATTTCATTAGCTGGGTAATATAAACGAACACCATTGTTGTATACAGTGTTGCCATATTTTTTTTAGGAGATAAAAATCGCTTTTATTAAAAAAACTGCTTATACATACAAAAATAAAAAATGTAAAAAAACTTTATACTTTTGACAATCAAAAAAGTTATTTAAAAAGTTATTCTGTAAGTTAATAAGGAAAAGATGAATATTTTGTCTGATTTCAGAACTATAGGGTCCGCATAAAATTTTTTTTTTTTTTTTTTGAAAATGCTATAAAAAAAAACTACCGAATATTTTCTCAAATTTCTTTTTTTATTTGAAAGTACAATCCTTCCGGTTAATAATGCAAAATAATTTCATTCAAATGGCTGCCTCGGCTGGCCATGCAGTAGCCTACACGATCGGTCCAATTTTTGAGCACATTATCGATTGTGTGCAGCTGTATTTGACCAATGGCTTTACGAATATTGTCCTTTAAAGCGTCAATTGTCTCTGGCTTGTTGGCGTAACACTTATCTTTGACGGCACCCCACAAATAATAGTCCAACGGTGTCAAATCGCAGCTCCGAGGTGGCCAAACGACATCAGCTCTGCGGCTGATAATGCGATCTTCAAAAACAGGGCGCAAAACATCGAGTGTTGCTTCGACTGTGTGGCACGTAGCGCCGTCCTGTTGCAACCAAATGTTGCTAATATCCTCCTCTTAAATTTTTGTGAACAAAAATTCGTTCAACAGGGCCCGATAACGATTGCCATTGACTGTAACGGCCACTCCTTGTTCATTTTCGAAGAAAAATGGCCAAATTATGCCTCTGGACCAAAATCCGCACCAAACAGTGACTCGTCTTGGGTGTATCGGCTTTTCAATGTATGCGTACGGGTTTTCTGTGCCCCAAATGCGACAATTTTGCTTGTTTACATACCCGCCAAGATCAAAATGAGCTTCATCTGCAACATTACCATGATTTTCAAAGTAATGTCGCAATATTTCCCAGCGTTGTTCAAGCGTATACACAACCATATTCGTTCAGCGGAAGGATAAAACTGATTATCTGTCAAATCAGAAATGCGCTAAGTGTTACCATTCACGAAATAAGCACTAGTTGAAGAAAAAAAACGTTAGATGGCGGACTCTTTATAGTAATTTTAAGTTTCATTCGATTTAAATTTCACTCGAATTCGGTTTACAGAACATAACCGATAATTTATTTTATAGTGTATTTTTCATCAAGCTAAACACAACAAATTTAATGTAATAAACATAAATGATACGATATAATGCCACTGTGCTCGAATTTGATACTTTGCTCGACAAGCTCGGGGCATTCGACTAGTAAGCCAGATTCGAGCACGCTGATTCCAGTAGTAATAACCGTTTTTTAGGTTATCTCTAACGGTATATCTACGTAATTTCGAAAATATATTAAGTTAAGTACAGTGGAAGAAAAAATAATAGAAACACCTTTCTTTTTAACTAATTTCATAAAATAAAAATGTATTTTGATACACATTTTCTGAGAAATTCATATGTTGTTTTATAGTTTATAAATGTTCCAAAAAAAAAAAACAGCAACAATTATTTACAAAAACCTAATTTAAACCGAAAAATTTTATTCATGTTAAAATTAAGGTTGGAATTAATAGAAACAAAGTTCACATATTGTTTGTTACAGACTTCAACTTTTAGAAAATAACTTAGACTTTACAGACAATCAAATTAAATCAAATTATATACAATCAAATGATAATGATTGCGATACCTATTTAAATAGAACATTTCGTTAAAAAAAAGCCGGAAACCCAATACATTTTTTGTGTGTTTCTATTATTTTTTCCACCACTTAAACGGTTTAATATATTGAATGAACTAAAACGAAATTCTTCAATAAAACAGCCTTTAAATAGGCCTGAAACTGTTTTTTAAACTGCGCAGTCGTTTAGAAATATAATTTTTTTGGTATAAGAACAAGTGGAATCACAATACTACGTAAGCACATATGTATGAGTGATATTTTATTAGTAAAGCAGATATATCACTCATACGTACGTACTCGCGCAGTATGCAATATGAGCCCACTGTTCTTTTTTTTGTCAAAAAGAAAATTATATTTCTTAAACGACTGTGCAGAAAAACGCAACTTCTTTCTGCAAAATACAAATAAATCAGTACATTTGGCAACGCTGTTAGTATAGTCTCGATTTCTCGCTTTTCTGTTGTTTCGGTTGTAGTTTTACTTTTCTTGTGGTGGAACGATCCTGTTAGAATACTTTTCTAGGGCTTAGTTTTTCTCTTTCTCTTATTTCAAGGCTTCAAAGCTGATCAATGCTTAAAAAAACTGCAAAATACAAATAAATCAGCACATTTGGCAACGCTGTTAGTATAGTCTCGATTTCTCTCTTTTCTGTTGTTTCGGTTGTAGTTTTACTTTTTTGTGGTTGAATGATCCTGTTAGAATACTTTTCTAGGACTTAGTTTTTCTCTTTCTCTTATTTAGGCTCCCTCTCAGCTTTTCCTTCGTGGATTTTTATAGCTTATTTTGTCTCTTTTTTGTTTTATTATTCTTATTATTAATTTTTTCTTTTTTTCTATTTTACATTTTTATAAAAGCAGTCTCTTTTCAATAACAGAAAAAATCAATAATTTACAACAACAACAAAAATTACATGTGCACTTACACACATACAAACGTACGTATGAAAAAATAGAACAATTTTTAACCCCTATTTTAAAACGAGAATTATAAAATAGAAAATAAACAAATTAAATCAATCACATGCTAAAATCTTTTTTGTTTTGTTTTTGTTTTTTAATAAAAATTATCATAAAAATTAAAGGCCTTACACAACATATAACAGCTATACTAAATTAAAAATTAAAAAGAAAAAGAGAGAATGATAAACGCACACATATTTACGTGCTTACATATAAATTGCTAAATTAGCCAAAAACAATAACAACTAGCAGAGCCATTCGCATTAAAATTATATTAAAGCAATGCCACTGAATATGTATGACAAGATTTTGTTGTTTCTTATTTTGTTTTTGTATTTATTGTTGTTGTTGTATATTTTTATTGAAATGTTGTGAGGGGTTATGGTTACATATGTGTTTGTATGGTTTCCATTATTGCTTAGACTCTTCTCTTTTTTTTCTTTGTTTGTTTTTTCTTAAATGAAAACGAGAGTGAAGCAGTTTTGTTTAGTGACTCTGACTCTGTGTTTAACTTATTGACTTTAGTATGCGTACCTCACCTAACACATAAATTGCTGTGTTAAGGTTTTTATCGTACGAAGAATACATATGAGAGTGTGTAAAAAGAGTATTTAAATGTTTAAATACATGTTGTTGTTATTGTTGTTATGAAATATTTCTTCATATAGTAGAGTCACGGCATAGTTGATATTGACATGTCGAAACAATGTGTAATATACACACACACGCACACATTCATGCATTCAAATAATAAAATAAGCAAAAAAAGCTTTATAAATAATACATATGTGTGTTTGTATGTCACTTGGTTACAAAAACATAAACAAAATAAAATAAAAACCCCAAAACACATTGACATACATTATTTATACGCATACACACACATACTGTATACTTTTAATATAAAAAAAAACTGTATTTAACGTAGAGCTTTTTGACTTAAAGAAGAAGAGCATGAAATAATAAAAAGTAGAAAAAAATCAAATAAAAGTAAAATTTTTTGGGTCTTGGGATAGGTCGGCCTTTTTTTTGTTCTTTTTTGCTTAACGTGCTTATTTTATGTTGTTATTTAAACAAGCGGTACAATAGGAGTTTATATATACAAATGCTCGTTATTTTGGAATCTTTTATAAATTTAAATATGATTGTATGTATGTATGGTATGTGTAGGTGTGTGTATATGTTTGCGTCTACGACGAGTATATAAATAAATATTTTTATTTTTAGTATTATTGCTGACCGTTATTAATAAATAAAACAAAAAAAGAAGACAAATATTTGAATTATAGTACAACGATTGGGTAACAATCTATTTTTTTTATTAAAAGCAAAAAAAATAATCAATGAGTTTGAGCGAAATTTACTTATTTTGTAAAAAAAAATATTTCATATTTAAATTTAAGAAAAATTTTAATTTTAAACAATAAAAAATTAGTATAAATTATTTGCAATATTTTATAAATATTTTTTTAATAGTATAATAGTTCTTTCGATTTAAAGCTCAGACGAACAACTCTCCGTTATGTCGTGTCGTTAATTGGTTAGAAAATAGTGATTTAAAGTTCGAAGATATTTAATTTTGAATAAAATAATAAATATTTTCGGTTTATTTTTCAAAATATCAGGCACTAATACAATAACAACGAAGTTAATGAGCATTTGGTATATTATTTATTTTTGGAGCTTTTTTTTTTAGTAAAAAAAAGAACCAAACAGAAGTATTTTCTAGATGCCTTCAAAGTACTTAATAAAAAGTAATATTTAAAATAAATTTTTTAAAAGTCCAGTTTTTTTACAGGTACTAAAACATATGTATTTAAGAGGTTAAATTTTAAAAAATGTCTTAGCCGAGCAATAAATCTTTCATATTGTTTTGTTGGTTCCGTTTTTAAATTTCCATTTAGTACCTTAAAAGCTCAGTTGAAAGTGTCGTATATTAAACAAAAATATTTTTCATGTTTTAAATCTTCTTGGTACTTTTCTTAAATTATACTTTAGTATCTCGTAAAAGGGTTCAAACTTATAACATAAATAAACTAATTTACAGAAGTTGCTTTTAAGCTAATATGGTATATCTTTTTAGTACTGGTTTGTGGGTACCTTTTTAATTGAAATTTGGTAGCTTACAATAAATTGCTAAACTGTAACAAAAAAATCAATTTATCTTCTTTAGCGTATTTTTTTTTTTTTTTAAGAATAATATTTTAGGTATACTAAATCTCTGTAGTACTTTTCTTAAATTATTATTTAGTACCTTAAAAAAGGTTAAACTAATTAAAAGAAAAAATTAATATGCTTCCCAGGTGGTGGTACCTTATTTTTATTATTTTTTTATAGATAAACATTTAACAATTTTGGATCTTGGTGCTTTTTTGTTTTTATGGCGGTACTTTTTTTAAATTAAATTTAGTACCTAATACCATATTTTCATATTTTGTAAAAATACAGCAGCAATGTAAAGTATTTTTTAAACAAGACTATTTTACAGGTAGAAAATTTTATTGGTACTATTTTTTGGTACTTTTTAAATAAGTTAAAAACTTGGTAATTAGAAATAGAATTAATTAAATTTTTTCACGGTTTTACAATGATTTATTCTTGGTCTTTTTTGTCATTATGTTGGTGTTTTTTTTTTTAATAAAATTTAGTACCCAATTAAAAATTGTCAAATTTATAAAGGCAAACACAGCAATATTAAGAATTCTTCAAACGAAAATATTTTATAGTTACATACCAAATTTTGTTGGTACCATTTTTGGTACTTTTTAAACAATTAAGTAAACAAAAAAAGAAATAAAAAACTATATTGTGCTTTATATTTTGGTATGTTGGAAAAAAAAAATTTACAATCAAATTTATGCTTCGTTTTTACATGAGATTGGCATCTATTTATTAGAATCAAACACAACATTTTACCATTCAAACTTTCTCACAATTAAAGGATTTGAGAACCCATTCTTAGGTGATGATTAGACCGCTAAATTTATACATACACATACATGGGAGGTGGCGTGGTGTAGTGGTTAGAGTGCGCGCATAATAACACAAAAGACCCAGGTTCGAGCCGCAGCAGAGGACTTGATGAAGAAAAATTTAATTGTGATTTCGAATGTTTCAGCTTCCCTCCAGACAATTCCATCTTGAGAATGATCAAATGGTCTAGCCTGGAATTGAACCCAGGACCAAATTTATAGTTCTTTTTTAAGTTTTCTTACATTAGTACGGTTTAATAAGCCCTCAATGTTTAATCAATAAATATTTGGCTGATATTTTGTATTGGTAGATTAATTAAATGATAGAGGGAGGAGGGAGAGATGAAATGACTAAAATGAAATAACTTTGAATATAATTGAAAAATATTTAATGTTTTTGAACAATACACTTGTAAATAAGCCACCTTTACTTTCCTTTCTTTCGTAATTGCACATAAGGCCCATTAAGGTACTTTTTATGTAATACACTTGCTTGCCTTCGTCAAGACTAATAAACTTCTTACTTTCAAGTCATTTCTTATTGTACACATACGCCGCATAATAATAGAGAAAGGGATTAAAAAAAAAAACAAAATATTACAGCAACAAAATAAATAAAATATTGATTTTATTTAGTTGCCTTGTAACTGTGTTGTTCTTCTTTATTTATTTTGTCTTGTTTGTGTAATGATTTTTTGTTGTTGTTTTTTATGCCTCTCTCTCTTTCTCATTATCAAGTATGTATAGTATATGAGTATGCGGTATGAAAGGCTTCCAAGCTGCTAAACTACACATGAATTTAATGGTCTATGTACTGTTTACTCGTTGTAGTGTTGAAAAATCTTTTGTTTTTAGAGAAATCCCTTCTCTCATAAAAAAGGGGAATTTTACTTTCATTCATAAGGATTTAAACACTCTTTAAATACTGTCTATTTCTGACAGAAAATTATGCAAATCAGGCACATTAAATTTGGTACCAAAATGTTTTAACTAAAATTTTGTTTATTGAAAGACTATTGAAGTATTTTTTAAATATTATAAAATGTAATAATGAACTAAATACCAAAAAATATTTTTTCTTAAAGAAAACAACATTGCAAACAAATCACACGATTTTATTTATTTTTTCTTGATTTTTGCTTTAGCGAAAAAGTTTGGTAGAAAAAAGGTACTATTTCTTCATTTTAAAGATGATAAGAACTTTAATTTTACATACATATCTACCTAGTGAAATTTTAATACTTTTTTAAGTACTTTGGTAATTTCTTATAGAAAAGTACGTAAATCAAGTACTTTCTATTTTTTATGTTAACAAAGGTTAGAAAATTTATCTAATTTAGTACCGAAACAATCTTGTTACTAAAATTACATACATATACGAGTATATTTGAAAAACTACATAAAAAGACTATTATAGTAGCTTTTTGAAAAATACAAAATGCAACAAGGAACTAAGTAGCAAAAAAGTACTTTCTTATAGGAAAACGCAAGATGTTATTTTATTATTTTTTTACTTTAAAAAATGATGCCTTCATCTTAGAGTTAACGTATACTTAAGTACCAAAAAATATTTTTCTTGGAAATGTGTTCTTAAAATTGTAAACTTTGTGTTTAAAAAATAAGTACTTAAAACTATATTTTTGATTTCCTTCTCGATTTTTAAGGCATCATAAGCCCCAATCCCTTCTAGTTATGTCTGTCTGTCTAAAGCTTTGTTTCTATGTTTCTATGGAAGCAGTTATTTTTGTTTTTCTTTTCCAATTATGAGTAAATCTTCCGATTCATTGGATGTCTTGTGGTTTAACTGATTTTAAGTTTACTCGTCATTAGGTGTTCACCTTACATAGGAAAACTCAATTTAGATCTGATCATTTAGTACCTTTTTTAGAATTCGTTTTTAAAGGGGTAACAAATAAAAAAAGTACTTTTTTAAACAATTTTATTTTAACAAAATTTATAAAGAAAAAAATTCAAATTGGACAATTTTTATATATAAGACTATAATTTATTTTTAAAAAAGTTCTATAAAATTGTGGTACCATAAAAAGTATTTTTTTAAATATTACTTTCTTATTTAAAAAAAATCCTTTTTATGGTACCACAATTTTTTATAATTCTATTTAAAATATAAAAAATCTGTTTCAAATAAAATTTACAAGCATTAAAATATCAGAAAAAATTTAGTACCAAAAAGGATATGTAAACAAATTTTCTCAGCGTAAAAAAGAAGCTTCATGACACTTGGGAATTTCAAAAATGCTAAGTGAAGTTGGACATTTCATCTTTAAGAGACTAACAAACGAGCAAGGCTTGTAAATCGTTGAATTTTATTATCAAAATTCGTGCTGTATGAAAAACGTGTTTCGTAATTACGTCCATATTATGATCTTAATAATCGACGAAGCTTATTTTTGTCTCACTGAGCATTTCAACAGCTGTGTGTGTCACTACAGCTTGAAGGATACACTGTTTGGTGCGTTTGGAGCCATTGTTGAGACACCGTCCGAAATCCTGGAAAAAGTCTGCCGGCATTCATTTATTGCCTCAAATTATTTGTATATTTAATGCATAATTGCATAATTTCAGTGTTTTTTCAATTTTTCAAACCCCTATACACATTTAGACATTTTTAAACAAATTTAATTTAGAAAGATAATAACGAAGAAGTACCTTTTTTAAATTTTTTTTTTAGCTTAAACGTATAAGAAAAAGACCTATATTTTACAGTTAATTTTTTTTTTTTTAATTTTTTGAAGACCTTTGAAAAAGTACTTTCTTGGTACTTAATTTGTTATTAGAAAATTGAAAGTTTCAAAAGATTTGTTTTTGTTTAAAAAAAAAAATTTAAAAATAGTGGAAAACAAATTAAAAATAGTAGCCATAATTGTAGTACTTTTTGATTTAAATGTTTTATGGGAAAAAACTTACAAAAATTCCATAACGAAACTAAATTAGAATCATATTTTTGAAATTTCGCAACGGCTCTTTGTACCTTCAAGCACTTATAAGCTAATAACGTAGTTAAATGTTAAGCGATTTGAAAAATCTTGGATGATTTTAAAAGAAGAGCAACAGATCTATAGAATTTACTTAAGTAAAATTAAGGAATTTGTGTATATTTTCCCAGCACACACATTTTTTGTTCAATTCATATCAAACTTTCCAAGTTTAGAGATGTTTTTACACGCTACTTTATATAGAAACCGTACTATTTTTGAATTTATTAAAGATGTATGAAAATTGAGGGAGTTACAGCACCTATTGGCTAAAGCCTATATGGAATAGATTTTGTATTTTGGAAAGCGACGCATATGTTCGCCGCGTCTTAGCTATGTGTGGCAAACACACAAAACGTTCAATTCTTCATGACACTTAATATCACCATTGGTTTGTGTCATGTTAACTATGAGGACCGCTGTAATTATGGTTTAATCCTATAGATCTTCGTTAAAAACCCTCACATTCTGATAATTTTCTATATAAAAATTAAAAAATGCAAAAGAATACAGTATCGAAACAATTTTGATATTGTTTCTTTTTTAATAGTTTTAATTTTACATTCTAAAGATTTTCTAAAATTGTTATTTTTCTATTTTTCTCTTTTTTTCCCTATTTTACTTACTATCATTCAAAATATAAGCCTTTATTTAATATATCGTATATAAAAAGATAATCTGGCAACCTTTATATGCTCCCTCTAATATATTTTTAAAAATGTTTCCTTTTTATAAATGTTATCGATTAATTAATCTTTCATTTTTCTTTATACATATTATCATTATCATTATTATTAAGCATTTTTGCTTTTGATTTGCTTTTCATTTCAATTTATAATTGGACAGTTTCCAATAGTTTTTACATATTTTTTTTTAACTTTTACTTTTTAATTTGTTTATCTTTTTCACACCATCTTTGAAATAAATAAGAAAAAAAATTAACAATTTGTTGTCTGTTTTTTTTTTTAATTGTAACACTCATTTCAAAGGCCTAGGCAAGGCGTTTGTTTGTGTTGCCTTGTTTAATCGCTTTGTCGTCGTTTGCATTGTAAATGAGCAGCATTGCCAGCAATTTGTTTTATTGATTGCAATGTGCTTGCTGTGTTTAAAATAATCACCTAAACATGGTAACAAATAAATGATTTAAATTTAGAAAATTAGGCCAACAGCTGTAATAGTACAAACACAGCAACAACAAACAACAACAACAGCGAAAACGAATAATTAAAAATGATTTTAAACTAAACTAGAAGTAAACTTGGAGAAATAAGACTAAAAACTAAACACCTTTCCTCTCTTTCCTCTCTCTCTAACTCTTACCTCCTTCTACATTATACCATACAGCACCTACTCACACACTCCATTTTAAACGCCATTAAAACTATTTCGATAATTCGTTTTAAAATTAAATTTATTTATTTATTTTTTTTTTTGGTAGTAAAAAATAAAAATAACAACCGTAAACGAGTAAAGTTTGTGCATGGAAGTATGTGTAAAGCCGAAGCCGCCACTATTAAAAAATAAAACCAGTTGTTATTTTGTAATATTTTTTTTTCGTATATATGCATGGGTGTGTATGTGTGTGTGTTTGTGTCTATGCTAAAAATACTCTGTATTAAAATGCACCTTCGCGCGCTCTCAATAAAAATGAAAAATGTAAAAAACGCAAAAAAAACATTTCGTTACAGTTTTTATTTTTTCTTATTATTATTGTTGGTGTTTTGCTTTTTTATTACTCTTTAAGAATTTGTCCTCGTACTCACCTCGTCCTCAAGTTGAGGGCAATATCGTATGAAAAATACTCGTACATATAAAAATAATTACACACACACGCAAACAATGTGTAATGCTTAATAAATAAAATGAATTACTTCAATAATAGGCGAATTGTAAAGCAAAGCTACAGTGTAGTATTAAACAGTAAGTGTGGCATTGTGTGATAAGTAATATTTTACTTTTTTTTAAGAAAAATAAAGAAAAATATTTGAAAAAAGCGAATATTACTAAACGAGTCGTTTTTTTTTTTTGATGATGAAAATAATTTTATAAATAAGCGATTTTTCTTTAAAAAAATCTTAAAATCTCAAAACCATATTTTTGATTGTTTTAATCGAGTTTTCAAAGTTATGATAATTTTTTTGGCTGCGACTAGTATTTCTTTCTTTTAATCTTGCAAGGTCCATAGAGCCTTAACAAGATTTTTCTAAAAACACCGATCACTCGCATGATGTTTGATCTGGTTCCACTTTAATCTTAATTTGGTTATTTCCATCGCTATTTGAAACTTCCATGTATGTGTTGGTCCTACGATACACCGACTACACTGTGGCTTCTAATTTACAGCAATTTTCATTCATGGATTTCCACATTTACTGGACGCTGATTCGTTTTGTCCCACAGGCGATTAATGTATATGTTTTTTTTTTCTTGAGACCAGAATAGGGGATAACCCCTACTCATACGGTACATTGTGCTGGTACTAGTTTGCTTTAAGAACGAGCGTCCATCTGATCTTAATAGACACCGATGGACACATACTCTCAGAGATCATTCGGTCTATTTTGATCGTCCTTAGCAAGAAGAAGCTGTACCATAAAGAAGGGGAGGGTTTACTCATATCGTAAGATTGCTCCGCAAGCTAACAGTGCACCTAAAGAACGAATTCTTCCTAAAATGCGTTGTGCGATTAAATGGACAATCAACTGCAAAGGAAGGCGCTCGACGACAAAAAAGTGGAATTAAAAAATAATTAATTCCCTAATTTTGTCAGAACACATGCCGTTATAGTACCGATAGAACAATGAAACACATGCCACATTGCGTCATTAAAAAGTACCTTCGTCCTCTTCTGTACGTGGTCGAGAAACACTAAAATAGACTTTGAAGCACCGGCCCATACATGAGAGTTGTATGCCAGTATGGATAGGATATAGGTCTTGTAGATACTATGGAGATCAGATGGAAAGATCGTTTCGACAGAAGATGTTTTCTCAGTGAATTCTCATGCCTAAAACATCAAAAGCATCTGATTCCTCAATATACATATCTATTACCCATAGACACGGATGATACTATACTACCACTACGTCTGTGTGTCAAAAATCCACATATGGTCTTGCGTGCATTAAAATCGACCCTGACAAAGGTTTTTATAGATCAAAATTCGGTAAAGAGCTGCTTTTCTCTTCTGTTAACGTAGTGACACGCATAGGCAAAAAATAAACAAAGAAGTAAAGAGAAAACAAGTGGAAAAACATGGTAGAAAGTGGCATGAGTAAGAAACTCTCTATTACTACCACAATTGTAAAATGCATTAATATTAGTTTGCCGAACGCTGATATAGATTGAATGTCCTGTGCTGCTGCATTTGTGGATGTGACATTGGAGTGTAATAGGCATATCTTGATCCACTTCGGTGTAAACGTCGAGTTCCAAACAGATTTCACGCTGCCAAATGACTTCCGGGCCTTGTTGATACGAGTATGTGTCATAATGCCAGATTTATCGATTATGCTGCCCAAGTAGCCGAAAGCCTTCACATCGTCGAATAGTTGTTGTTTCGTCGTGAATTTTCGCTCAACTCTGTCTTATTCTTAATGATATTTATTTCAAGTCCTTCCGATTTTTTCGTTTCACAAACCGTTCTCAACTTTGTTTGCAAATCGGAATATAAGCGATTTAGAAGGCAAATATCTTATCGCTTAAATCTTTTTGGCATTTTAGGGCGCATAATTTGGCACATTTAATTCGCAAAGTTTTTGTAAGTTCACACAAATAATGGGTTTTTAGAAATGCTTAACAGCTGCGTAAAATACGCAATTAAAATTGTTTTAAAGTTTGTTTGAAATCATCAAAATTTGTGATGACTAAGAAAAGGTACTGACTGACTTACCACATAAATTTGAATAGAAGTCTGTTAACTAAAGTTGAGAGTAGTGATTGATCTGTTGATTACAATTAATTATAGAACTTTAGTCTTGAGAGGGCTGTCGTGGTTAGAGCGCAAGCATAACAACACAAGCTGCCCGGGTTCGAGCCCCCGCAGAGGACATGACGAAAAAAAATTTAATTGTGATTTCGAGTGTTAAATGAAGAGGCTCTAGCTTCCCTCCAGACAACTCCATCTAAAAAATAAAGAAAATGCCACCCTGACTTTACAATGCCAAGTATAGATCGCTACCCCCTATTTAACTAGGATCTTCTCTACACAAAACTATGAAGGGGAGCTACAGTGGATTAAACACCTACTCAGCTTGAAAAATCATCTTTATAAATGAAGGGGAAGCCAATATGCTCCCTATAGGAGTGACGAAGAAAAAAACTTTAGTCTTGAGAGCGTAACTAAATTTTTTTGAATTGAATAGAAAATCTGCGGATTTTTTTTCAACAATTTTAATGAACTATGAGTGTGCGGAATAACACCAGCAAAATTGAGCGTGTTTTTGGCTCAGCTACAGAAATGTCACAAGAATTCATCATGCAGTAACCTCGGCTAAGTATTTAACTGACACTTAAAACTTGTAATTTCTGTATTTTTAGTAAGTTATGCCATGTACACGCGACAACGTTTTTATATAATAACTTATTCATAATTCAACCCCAAACTATGGGTGAATTACATAACTTCCTATATAAAATTTTAACAGCGATTCATCCAAATTGTAAGTAATTGAATTTCAATTACTCTGTGGTGTGTTTTTATTTAATTCCTAACTTTCCTTTGTCTACGCTAAAGGTTAACAATTTACCTGCAAATAATAAAATGTATATATAAATAAATCGAATTACAATAGTGACGAATAAACTGGCTAATTCGTATAAGTAATTAAAACAGCAAACAAAGTAATTCGAGATCTAGTATGAATATGCTATTAGTCAAGGTTCTATCAATCTCCCTTTTTAATCATTGTTCAATTAAAAACGTAAATTTTAAAGACGTTTCTCACTAAAAATTCGATCAAACGATGAAAAAATTTACGTTTTATCAGCAGTAGCACAACAAGCAACTCTGCAATATTTTTGGAAATTCTGAGTCATTTTTACAGTCAACTGTAACTAAAACTGAAGGATTACTTAAATTCTCTCAGTCACAGACATTGTTGTCAATAAAAATTTATGATTTCAATCCTGGCTTGATGGTAAAAACAGCGGGTATTTCCATAGAAATAGAAGATCAGTACATGGCATTAACATTTGAAAATGATTTTGGGTATAAGTCCAACGCGGCAGTTCTTCACGAAGCTTTTTCTGGATGTCCAGTTTTGAACTACTTCTTCGAGCTTTGATGGCCGCCTGACACGAATAATGTTGACTACCAAGACGCCAATTGT
Source organism: Wohlfahrtia magnifica (assembly GCA_023159175.1). Classification (NCBI taxonomy): domain Eukaryota; kingdom Metazoa; phylum Arthropoda; class Insecta; order Diptera; family Sarcophagidae; genus Wohlfahrtia; species Wohlfahrtia magnifica. The sequence continues at coordinate 788,090 of JAKWBJ010000045.1, forward strand.
TGCTGATTAATCGGCATAAACAAGTGACTTCACGTAGCTCAACAGGAAATAATCGAGAGGTGTCAAATTTCAGGGACTTGGACATTTTACTGTCCAATTTTAAGTTCAATAAATAGAGGGTTGCGGCTGCTGTATGGCACATAGCGCCATTCTATTGTAACCACATATCGCCCGTATCAATGTCATCCATATTTTCAAACAAAAAACTCATTGATATTGGTGCGGTAAAGGTCTTCGTTTACCGGCTTAAAGCCATACCAAACAGTGGAATATTCTGTTTGTAATGGAGTCCGTAGAGTCTGTTGTGGATTTATTTCAGTTCCCACAAGTTTATCGTCTATAAGTTACGGTAATAATTGAATGATTTGTTTGTTCAAGCGACTATACTGATTATAAATGGCAGCTCGTTTCAAAATTACACCCTTCGTAAGTTCTATCGGGCCTTAAAAAACACTTGCTAGTAAAACGTATGCCGCATGTTAAGTTATTGAGAAACGCACTTGTATTATTATGTTGAGCATAATACCTTTCGACTACTGCTTGTACGACCGATTAGGACCACGTCTTTAACATGGATGTTCGATTTTTTTTAAAGGAAATTCAAAGTTGACTAAGAACGTTGGTTGAATACTTATTATTCTCTTATACACTTGTGTTTTCGCAATAAAAGCTAAATTTGTAAAAGTTGTTAATCACGGCTTTGCCACCGTCTGCGAATTCCACCTTGCTAAGTCCATGATCGTTTTAGCACATTATTGTGTTTCATCGCCCGTAATCGTTCGCTTCAAAATGGGTTCGTTCCGTTTTAGTAGTGAATTGTAAATGGAAATTCGGTCCAATATATTTTGCACTGTTAATTCATGTGATATACAAACATCGAGCTTCTTTGTGTATCGATATTTCTTTAAATGATTGATAACTGTTTGCCTAGTTCCCTAGCAACATCCACGCTGCTTATGTGCCGGTGTTTCTAAATTTTTTTCTTGATTTTATCGACTTTTTTACTGATTAATTGGTCGACCAGAGCGATGTATATCTTTAATATCAAAATTATTACATCGAAAACGAGCAAACATTTCTTTGCTGGTTTTCTGGAGACCAACCGTTAAGTCTTTGACATACATTGACGTCATGGAGAAGTCTTTGGTTCTTGTTTATTTACTTAAAGAAATCCTAAAAATTTTGTCAAAAAATCTGCATAAAACTACATTTAATAAAGCTAATAAATTCACTCGACTAACTACGACAAACAGCTTAACTACTTAGCTTTCTTAACATAATGTAGGGTATTTATGTTTACCTTTTTAACGTTATTGTATAAATTAATTTTAATTTATTGCTTTTTAATAATTTAAACGGCTTCAAATTAAATTTATACATTAATTTATTTAAAAAAAAACGACTTTTTTATAATTTCCACAGAATTTATTTCTTATTATTCATTAAAAGCAAACTTTTCTACAAACTTTTTTCATTACAAAATCGCTTAAATGTTTTTCATTTTCATTTATTTTAGTGCTGCACTGCACATACACATTGAATCACTTTTTTTAATTTTCTCCTTTCGTAACATCTCTGTCTTATAACAAAATAAATCTTAAAACATTTTTTGTAATAATGTAAAAAGATATAAGTGTGTTAGTGTAATAATGTATGCATGTGTGTGTTTGTGTTTATATGTGTATGATTACATTCGCCACTTTATAAAATAGTTTTACGTTAAATTGTTCGTTAGTTTTGTATGTCGTCGTTTGAGCTTTTTTTTTATAAATTTTTGCCATAAGCATTGCGCGTTGTTGTTGTTGCCATTATTACTGCTTTTTTATGCTTTTTTTTTTGTTTTCTTCATGCTGTCTCATTTCCGCCTTTGCGCTCTTGGCCTATACATCCATCTCTTGCGCTCATGACCTAGATTTTTTCTGTGTTGATATATTTTTTTTTTTTTCAACATATACGTACTCGTATAATGAATGTGTTGTACATGCACAAGTAAATATAATTCGCCTTGTATTTATCATTGTTGCTGTTGTTGTTGTTGGATTTATTTTTATTTTTGGTTTATTTGTTTTTTTTTTGTATTTTTTTGCCTACATTAGTAGTGTTGTACTTAAACAAGTTGTGTTTTGTATGTTTGTGGTTGTCTGTTAAGAAGAGAGAGTGGTGGGGTTTAGGGTGTTGAGTTTATTGGGAGTGAGTTGTTGTAGCTGTTGTTGTTGTTGTTGTTGCTGCTGTGTATGAGTCAGTGTGTCTGTGTGTTTTAAGATTTTACAGTCCATATATTGTATAGTAGTTTTATGTGTAATCAATGCAACATGTAGTGGATTTTAAGTTTAGTATGCCAATAGTTTATGTTGTTATTGTTGTTGGTTGTATTCGCATATTTCGATTTATTTATTCTTTTTTTTTTTGTTCGTTCGTTTTCATTTTCATTTTCATTTTTCATTTCGGTTTCGTTTAATTTTTTCCTTTTCTTGATTTTTGTTTTGATTTCTTACTTAATTTCTGGTTTATTATTATTTTTTTTTTGCTTTGCTTTTTTTCATTGTTATCATTGTTGTTGCCGTTTTTTTTTCTTACTAGTTTTTCTTTTACTTTTTGTTTTCATTTAATCTGTCCGTCATTGTTCTGTCAAATGTACTGTGTAATAATAATAATAATGTTGAGCATGATTATTCATGTAATATTTATTCTTTATTTGTTTACTTGTTATAGGATAGTTGAGTTTTTCTTTTTTGGAAGTGCCAGAGTATTTATGTTGGACTTAAAAATATATATTTTTTGTTTGTTTGGGGGCTTTTTTTTTACTACAACATGCAATTATTTGGTAGTTTAGGATTTTGCAAAACTATTTAGATTTGGCAACATCAAATGATCATGTTGTTGTTGTCGTTGTTGTTGTTGTTTTTTCTTTTTTGTAATTAACATAAATTCCAAAATAAAACAAAAGTCATTTATAACGGAATGACTAAGAAAAGTGAGGGAATGAGAAAAGAAAGAAAAATTTAAATAAAACTATGCCGTATGTTTTAAATGGGGCACAATAACTTGCCATAACTACACTTAGGTTTCTGATGGCTTATTAACATTTTAATTTAGAAAAAATAAATGAATATTGTATGTATAAAAATTTATTAAAATTTAAATTAATTTACCCGTAGTACCTACAAATCTTTTTTCTTTGTTTATTAATCCATTGAATGTAAACTTTTTTGTAAACAAAAAATTGAAATGTTACGACTCGAATGTAATCAAAAGCGATTAAAATAAAATAATAATATCGAACATAATAATAAATTTCAAAAGTTATATTGGGTGTCAGACCTCTCTTGAAAGGTCAGGTCAAAAGTTGGGCCAATTGTGATACCGCCGCCGCCTCAATAGCAAATCATGTTGACTCCAAAATAGATCTCGCGTCTGCGTTAACTTTCATTTTGGAGAGTTCAGCCACAGATGACAAGAAAAGATAGGCAAAAAAGAACTCCGTCGTCTAATCTCAAGGACTAGGCGCTGACACGTGAGATGAAATATATTTTTCTTCGCTACATCAGAACTAAAGCAGTCCCTGAAAAAATCATACCTTCCAATGAGGACCGTGAGAACCGCAATAGTGCGATAGATAGAGAGGCCATACAATTGAAGGAAAGAAGACAGTTAGCCCTCTCCTTTTCCAGTTCGGTCCAGCAGAGCCTATCAATACCGCATGTGCCCTTCTGCTGTCAAAGAATTTGAGCCTCCTTATACATAGACCAGATGATATCCAAAATCTTCTAATTTACTTTAACAAACCGGCAATCAAGTCTTTAACGAACATCACCTGAATGTCTATCCTGATTCGTGAATGTCGGTATTTTATTTTATTTTATTTTTTTTTTGAGACCAGCACTCAGGGGTTGTTCTGGTACTAGGAAAATAGGTTGTGGCAAGGACGATAGAGTGAGTAGTGTTTATGGACGTTCGATTTGATTTTGCTCATGTCGTTAGTGGTAGAAAAGACATTCGCAGGAAGATTGTTCCACAAACGAACAGTGCGACCAAAGAACGAATTCTCATTATAACGCGTTGTGCGTTTCACTGGACAATCAACTACAAAGGGATGCGCTCTGCGAGAAATACGAGTACTACGTAGGAATATATGATTATTAGGAATTAGTTCCTTAATTTCATCAGAACACATTCCGTTATAGTACCGATAGAACGCCACATTGCGACGATGCTCTAATGAATCGATAGAATTGGCTACGCTACCGTCATTAATAAGAACCTTCGTCCTCTCCTGTACGCGGTCGAGAAACTCCAAAATAGACTTTGAAGCAACGGCCCCTACATGAGAGTTGTATTCCAATTTGGGTCGGATATAGGTCATGTAAATATTAAGGAGATCAGATGGAAATATCGTTTCACCGGACGATGTTTTCTCAGTGAATTGAAGTGAAGTAATTCTTACACCGTCTTAAGAAGCTGAGGCTCTTGAATGCTTCTTTCGACACTCGAAATATGTGCTCGTTCCAACGAACGTCACAATCGTTCTCATGCCCAGAACATCAAGAGCGTCTGAATCCTCAATATCTACATTACCCATAGATACAAATGACAACACACCACTACGTCTGCGTGTCAGAAACCAACATTGGGTTTTGCGCGCATTAAAATCGACCCTGTTTTCGCGACCCCACTCAGAGCTTTTTGACACGTTGTTTGTAAGTGTGTCGTTCATATTCCCCCTTTACGCCCCAATCTCTAAAAGGGGCATAAATCGCCGTCATTACATGCCCAGCATGTTTTCTAATAGAAATGTTTGATTAAATTAAAGTCATTTCACCACTCTAAGCTATTTTTTCAATGAATGATTTGTACAAATTTAATAACTTTACTTGCTTTAAAAAGATTGCTAACGCCGCGTGTGTACTAAAGATTAGTCACAAAAAGGAAGGAAACGATAATTGAAAAAACAAAAATTATACAAAATGCGTAAAACCAATATAAATCTTTTCGGGAAGTATAGTCATTAATAGATCGTCGACGTACTACCATTACTAGTATAATAATTCGCTTTAACGTCGACCCATAGTGTGTATATCACCAAAGAGGTGGGCAACTGCCGGCACTATCTGTTCGTGAAAGGAACAGTTGGGTTCTTTAGCTCTTTTAATGAGCTAGTTCGTTAGTTCAAAACGTGTGTGTTAAACACACACACTCACACATACATAAATGAAATTTTTGTTTTACGCACATGCTTTTTATTGTAAGTGAACGAACTAGCTCATTAACAGAGCTAAACGACCCAAATCTAGTGAAAAGCGGCAAATAACTAACATGATTAAAAATGAGACCAAGACTACGCCATCAGAAATTGCTGCAATGATGAAGGTAAGCACTATTGTTTTTTCTCACGCTGTACGCAGAGCACTAAATAGTGCTGGTTATAATGCCACAGATTAGCATGGTGAACCTAATGAAGCGACAGGCACATAAGCAAGGATACACAGTTTTCGCCGGTGTTAGTACATTTTGTATTTAGAAATCGGACGGATGTGTTTTGACATAGAGGCAGAAGGGCGATGCTTTACTAGAGAAGTATATACAGGCAACTATTAAACATAGAGGTGCTGGAGTCATGGTATGGGGGTATATGTCGGCGACTGGTGTCGTTGAGCTCTTGTTTATCGATGAAATAATGGACAAAACTCTTTATCTTAAATTTTTTAATTTCATTTAAAGAAGTGCTCAAAAAATGAGCATTGAATCCTACTACGACTTTCAACGTGACAATGACCCCAAGCACACGGCAAACATAGTTCGCTTGTAGGTCATGCACCATTCCCCTACACCCTAAAAACTCCCCTATAATCACCGTTCCTCAACTAGATCGAACATGTATAGGACAATTTGGATCGACGGATTCTTGAACACCATATTACTTCTTAAAATATGCTTTAACAAATACTTCTGCAGGAATAGCCAAAAATTGGACCAGATATTACAAAAGAAAAACTGGTAAATTCGATGCAGAAGCGTTTACAAGGAGTAAAAAAACACACTTTTATTAAAATGTTTTCTGGGATATTTTTATAAGAAAAGCTAGCTTTACCTACCCGGCTTTGCTCGGGACACTTATTTAGGGATAACAATTGTTTGTACGCTTTCTCAGAGTGATTATGTATTGATTTAAAGCCTCAGCAAAAACAACAACTTCTTATTATGTATGAAAGATACCACGCCTACTTATCTAAGTATTAACTGCCAAGTCATTTAGATCAAATCCAGGAAATTGCTCTCAAGATATAAAAAAAATCAATATTTACGAGGGCGGATTGATATTGAAGCTACCTAAGTAGGAAAAAAACATTTTTTTTTTCAAAAACCATTCATTTCTCAACATAGTCTCCTTTTAACTCAATACACTTAGTAGGACGATTTTCCAACTTTTTATACCATCTGAATAATACGATTTTAGGAACTCCTCAAAATACGCATTAGTTTCGGTAATCACTTCTTCGTTTGAGATGAATCTTTCTCCTGCGGGCCATTTTTTCAAGTTTGGAAACAGGAAAAAGTCACTGAGTCTGAACTATAAGGTGGGTGATCAATCAATTCGAAGTGGATTTCTTATAGTTTTAGCATCGCATCTAATACTGTGTGAACCGGTGCGTTGTCTTGAAAAAGAGATAATCGATGAGCAATATTCCGTGTGCATACAAAAATACAGTGGCCATAACCTTACCAGCCGATTTCGCTTCTTCGCCTTCTTCGGAGCACTTCCACCAGCTTCCACCCATTGCTTCGATTGATTTTTAGTTTCAGGTGTGTAGTGGTGGACCCACGTTTCATCAACAGTTATTAATCTACGCCAAAAATCAGCGGATAATGCTTTACCATATCCAAACACCACTGTGAAGTGAGCTGTCGAACTCGTTTTTGTTCAACACTGAGCAAACGCGGCACCCATCTTGCCGATAGCTTTTTCATAAGCAAATGAACACACGTTCATATGATATGTTTACCATTTCAGCAATCTCACGTATTTTGACCCGGCGATCATTCATAACGATATCGAGGATTTTCTTGATATTTTCTTCAGTAACTACCTCCTTTGGCCTTCCTGTTAATGGTATTGTTGCAGTGCTTGTTCGGCCCCGTTTCGCAGATTCGCCGTAATGTTTATCAAGCTTTTCTTTTGTCACTTTCGCCGTTTTACCTTTTAAATAATAGTGTTTAATCACTACACGAAATTTACTTTTTTTCATTTTCCAAGAAACACAAAAGTTGCTTACTTCAAACGACTACAACAAATAAACTAATCGATGAATTTGGCTAAAATTTTAACAGCTGACGTTTGACAGATCATAATTTCTAAGAAAGAAAAAGTTTTTGTGTTTGTGCTGCCACCTAGCGCTAGGTAGCTTCAATGTCAATCCGCCCTCGTATTTGTATGGGAGGTACGTACGATACCCACATATCCGATTATTATGCGCCCACTTATTAGCTGATCATTTGTATTGGTTACGTAATAATTTTTATCAAATTCAGAAACTTCCGCTTTTATCGTTCTCAAGATATAAAAAAATTAATATTTATTTTGTAATAGAGGTACCATGCGCACTCGTCCAATCCCGTTTATATTTGCTGCACAACTTATAATATGTGCACTGAATCTACGTGTTAAATCTTATTCAAACACGCCACTGTTGAAAATTTTCGACGTAGCAATTACCAACAAAATCGCAGAAGGAAGTATACAATTTGGTTCAGTCGTTTTCAAGTTTTAAGCATCCGAACAAGTCACAATCTATTTTTGTATACATACTAGCAGACCCGGGCAAACGTTGTTTTGCCTTCGAATTTTATTTTCACTGTAAGTCTGGTTTGCATGCAAAGTCATGGCTGATTGATATTTAGAAGAAGAATGAAAGGTGCACTAAGTCGACATAGCAATTATTGTTCAAATGAAATTATATATTTTTGATAGCTGGGCCCGATCCGCGTTGCTGACCCCAAATGTTTCTTTTATGTTGAACTGTTTCTTGTGAATAATTTTGGTGTAAAACTAACATTCGATTCTTGGCTAGTTCATTGCCTTCTGCGCGCTTCTCTTGTGTCTGCTGTGAGCGCAGCACTCTCATATAATTTGTGTGTCGTGTACGGCGACGAATATTTGCACGTGAGCGTGGCATTTTGTACTGCAATATACGTCTCTCATGATCTATTGTTTTTTTTTTTTTGTCATTGTTGGGGTAGAAAGGCTGCCCTTTATTATCTTACCTGTTGCTTATTTACTTTTTTCAATAGCTTTCAGTAATACAATTAACCCACGAACTTTTCACGAGAAGAGGTTATGCATGAGTCGGTGTCGGGACACCTAACGCCGCCACACGCCAATCAAGCACCCAACGCCTTCAGCAAAACATAAAATAGGCTTATTGCGCAAATAGAGTTTAAAAAAGAGTGATAGATATTTATTTACTTTTTTTTTAAATAAAGGGTCCGCCAAATAAATTTTTTTTAAATGCTATAAAAAAAAACTACTGAATATTTTCTCAAATTTCTTTTTTTATTTGAAAGTACAATCCTTCCGGTTAATAATGGAAAATAATTTCATTCAAATGGCTTCCTCGACTGGCCATGCAGTAGCCTACACGATCTGTCCAATTTTTAAGCACATTATCGATTGTGTGCAGCTGTATTTTACCAATGGCTTCACGAATATTGTCCTTTAAAGCGTTAATTGCCTCTGGCTTGTTCGCGTAACACTTATCTTTGACGGCACAACACAAATAATAGTCCAACGGTGTCAAATCGCAGCTCCAAAGTGGCCAAACGACATCAGCTCTGCGGCTGATAATGCGATCTTCAAAAACAGTTCGCAAAACATCGAGTTGAAACCAATTGTTGCTAATATCCTCCTCTTCAATTTTTGTGAACAAAAATTCGTTCAACATGCCCCGATAACGATCGCCATTGACTGTAACGGCCACTCCTTGCTCATTTTCGAAGAAAAATGGCCCAATTATGCCTCTGGACCAAAATCCGCACCAAACAGTGACTCGTCTTGGTCGGGTTTTCTGTGCCCCAAATACGACAAGTTTACTTGTTTACATACCCGCCAAATCAAAATGAGCTTCATCTGACAAGATGATTTTTATTGGAAAATCGGCATATTCTGTAAGTCGATCGCAGGCCCAGATTCCCAGCGTTGTTCAAGCGTATACACAACCATATTCGTTCAGCGGAAGGATAAAACTAATTATCTGTCAAATCAGACATGAGCTAAGTGTTACCATTCACGAAATAAGCACTAGTTGAAGAAAAAAAAAACGTTAGATGGCGGACCCTTTATATTTTTTTCACAAAAGATGTTAGGTTTTAGTCGGTATCAGGCTAATTAACGCCACTGCAAGCCGATTAACTAACGAACGCCTTCAACGAAACACAGCATAGTGCAGTAGTTCTTGAGTTACGGTGCAAAAATATAAAAAACAAAATATTGCGCCATCTGTCGGACGAACTTCAAACTACACAGAAACACTCCTCACGCCCCATAGAGCATGTATATACAATTTGGTCGAAATCGGTGCAAAACCACAAAAAACTAAATATTGCGCCATCTGTCGGACGAACTTCAAACTACACAGAAGCACTCCTCACGCCTCATAGAGCATGTATATACAGTTTGATCGAAATCGGTGCAAAAACACAAAAAACTAAATATTGCGTAGAAACACTCCTCACGCCCCATAGAGCATGTATATACAGTTTGGTCAAAATCGGTGCAGTAGTTCTTGAGTTACGGTGCAAAAACACAAAAAACAAAATATTGCGCCATCTGTCGGACGAACTTCAAACTACACAGAAACACTCCTCACGCTCCATAGAACATGTATATTAAGTTTGGTCGAAATCGGTGCAAAAACACAAAAAACTAAATATTGCGCAGAAACACTCCTCACGCCCCATAGAGCATGTATACACAGTTTGGTCGAAATCGGTGCAGTAGTTCTTGAGTTACGATGCAAAAATACAAAAAACTAAATATTGCCACATCTATCGGACAAATTTCAAACTATACAGAAACACTCCTTACGCCCCATAGAACATGTATATTAAGTTTGGTCAAAATCGGTCCAGTACTTTTTGAGTTTAGCGATCACAAAGATATACGTCATTTTTACTGTATATATAGAGATATAAATAGATATCCTTAATTGACGGTGACTTTTGTCCACAAAATATTTGAACTATGAATGTTTAATGTTTTGAATGTTTTTTGTAAAATAGACTAGGGAAGAAAGGACTGGTTTTAAATGAAATAGAATTTTTTGTGTTTCAATTATTATCCCAGTGTGGCAGTCCTTCAAACATTCTAAATGTCCAACTGTGTAAGTTTTTTCTAAAAGCCTTACGCAAAGAAAAAATCTGCCTTACAAAAGCAAATAATGATTTTTTTAACACTTGTCATCACTGACGAATTGAGAGTAACGGTGTGTCTTGTAACCAAAAACTTATTATAAAAATAAACAAAATTTGCTTTTACACTGCCGGCCATCACTGACTAATTAAGAGTAACGGTTCCTAACAACCACTTTATTTTAAAATGTTGTAGTGCTGCGGTTAAATTGAAAAATTAAGCGTTTATTTGTTAAAATTAGAAAAAGTGTTTTTAAATTTAAAATTAATATTTTATTTATATTTTTATTATAAAAAATAAATAAATAAAAGTATTGCTGGTCTAATGTAAACCATTATTTTATTATTAGAGATGCTTTATTTCATTGTGGCATTTAAACTTAACCCAGCTTAATAATCAAAGAAAGCGGTTATTTTTGCGTAAATCTTAACACTTACGAGTACTTCTCCTTCCTGCCTTTTATGTATTTTGCTTTCTTGTTGAGGTTTTATGTTTTAAGAGCAACTCATTATTTTCTTTTTTTTTACTTTTTTGCTGTTTTATTATATAATTTTCAGTTTTCTTTTGTTCATTATTATTATTATTATTATTAATTTTTTTTTGTTTTTTTTTTTTTTTTTGTTTCATGCTATAATATTTTAACTTTCGTTTTTTTCTTTTTTTGGTTTTTTATCTCTTTTTATTGGGTGTTGAGTTAATTTTGGCAATAATTTCTTTTACCATTTCATGCGAATTTGTATTTTTTTTTTCTCTTTTACAAAAATGTATAAAACAAACTTTGAATGAGTCAAGTCAGGCCTCAGCATCAGCATCATCGAAAAGAAAAGGCAAAGAAATTATTAAAAACAATAAACTTTGAAAGTTATTTACATACTTTATTTTTTTTTTTAGTGTAATTTATAAGGTTAATTGAAAAAAGGGAGTTTGCTGGTATTTAATAAATTATTGTTTTGTTTTTTTTTTTATTTGTAAAATATTTTGAACATATTTTAATGGATTTGCTTGATTAAAGTGTTAGTTTTTAATTTATTTATAATTTTTGTTCTTTTTTTTGCCATTTATTATAGCAGCATAACCAGTTTTAAAAATTATTTGTATTTAAAATTTCAATTTTGTTATAATGTCCCTTTTGACTTTATGTGAGGCGTAGGTAGTCAATGATACAATAAAATTTAGGGGAAAGTTTTGGCATGAAAGCATGGCATCATTGGCAAAGACAGTGGTGGCTGCTTAAGTTAATGATCACAAGCAGTGTTGCCTTAACTTCGAATTTTTTGTAACCAAATTTCAATAAGAAAAAGTAACCAAAAATAAACAAAATTTTAAGTCCCAGTTTTAATAAAGGGTCCGCCATCTAACGTTTTTTTTTCAACTAGTGCTTATTTCGTGAATGGTAACACTTAGCTCATGTCTGATTTGACAGATAATTAATTTTATCCTTCCGCTAAACGCATATGGTTGTGTATACGCTTGAATTTCGCTTCGCTAAGTGGGCCTGCGATCGACTTACAGAAGTGCCGTTTTGCCAAAAAAAAAGCATCTTTTCAGATGAAGCTCATTTTGATCTTGGCGGGTATGTAAACAAGAAAATTGTTGCATTTGGGCCACAGAAAACCCGCACGCATACATTGAAAAGCCGATACATCCAAGACGAGTCACTGTTTGGTGCGGATTTTTGTCCAGAGGCATAATTGGGCCATTTTTCTTCGAAAATGAGCAAGGAGTGGCCGTTACAGTCAATGGCGATCATTATCGGGCCATGTTGAACTAATTTTTGTTTACAAAAATTGAAAAGGAGGATATTAGCAACGTTTGGTTTCAACAGGACGGCGCTACGTGCTACACAGCCGAAGCTACACTCGATGTTTTGCGCCCTGTTTTTGAAGATCGCATTATCAGCTGCAGAGCCACCTCGGAGCAGCGATTTGACACCGTTGGACTATTATTTGTGGGGTACCGTCAAAGATAAGTGTTACACCAACAAGCCAGAGACAATTGACGCTTTAAAGGACAATATTCGTGAAGCCATTGGTGAAATACAGCTGCACACAATCGATAATGTGCTTAAAAATTGGACCGATCGTGTAGGCTACTGCATGGCCAGCCGAGGCAGCCATTTGAATGAAATTATTTTCCATTATTAACCGGAAGGATTGTAGTTTCAAATAAAAAAAGAAATTTGAGAAAATATTTAGTAGTTTTTTTTTATAACATTTGCAAAGAAAAAAATTTATTTGTCGGACCCTTTACAAAAAACAATAATATATAATTTTATATACGAAATTTATAGCATTATTGGCTGAATATAGACCTACAAAAAAAGTTTGGTACTAGTCATAGTTGCTCTGAACTTTTTAACCATATGTTAACAAACTCCGCACGGTACAAATTATCATCTTTTCATATGTTCAGTTATAATGAGGCTTTAAAATTTATTTGTGCATAATTTAGACTCAATAGCCATTACTAACAGATACCCAAACCAAATAGTAGCATTAAAGTGAAATATTTATTTTATTTAATTGGTTATTAAAGGACTAGGACTTATAGATTCTATTGCTTCATCCTCAGGAGCAACAACTCACCAGAAGTTTTGAAATAAAAATTTTTACCAACTTGCATTCTGAAAGGTATACATATGTATATAATTATAATCTGATTTTAAACTTACACAAGTAAAGCGTGTTTTTTTATAGAGGTATAGAGCTTTAAGTTGGCATTACTTTTCAAGATGGCGAACGATTTAACGGCTGTCAAGTGATTTATTCTCAGTTTGGTTTGGCAATTCATTATGAATAGACTCACGCCCGGCGTAGATTCGTCGCATAGGCCCAAAAGGAGATTACCGTTGTTCCCGATTTTCATAAGCGAATTTTGTTTAGCGAAAAAGCGCACTTGTTGAATGGCTACGTCGACAAACAAAACTGCCGCATTTGGAGTGAAGGTAATCCTCAAATATATGTGGAAACACCGTTACATCCCGAAAAACTGACTGTTTGGTGCGCTTTATGGGCTGGTGGAATCATTGGAATCATTGGTCCGTACTTTTTCAAAAACGATAGTGGCGAGAACGTTACAGTCAATGGTGATAGGTATAGAGCCTTGATTACTAACTTTTGCATTCCTGAATTGAATAACCATGACATCCAGGAGATGTGGTTTCAACAAGACGGCGCAAAATGTCATACAGCTCGTGCCACAATAGATTTAATTTCACGTTTTGGACCTGTGAATTGGCCTCCAAGATCTTGTGACTTAACACCGCTAGACTACTTTCTGTGGGGCTATATTAAGTCATTGGCCTATGCGGTAAAGCCACAAACGCTTGACCATTTAAAAGACAACATTCGTCGTGTTATTGTGTTATATACGGCCACAAATGTTGGAAAAATTCATCGAAAATTGGACGTCCAGATTGGACTACATCCGCGCCAGCCGTGGCGGTCATATGACAGAAATCATATTTAAAATGTAATGCCACAAGATTATCTTTCGGATAAGTAAAATTCATGTCAACCGAATAATCCATCGTTGTTTTATTGCAACTTAAAGTTCTATACCTCTATAAAAAACACCCCTTATAATATACTTATACAAGTTAATACTGTCGATTTCTTTGCTTAAAAAATGCATTTATTATAATAACAAAATTGATTGAAATTAAAATGAATTGAATTGATATATTACTCAAAGTATTGTCCTTCGTTAGCCACTACTTTTTCCCATCTTTCTGGTGGCATATGGTTTCTGCGCCAAAAGAACTACTCCGGTTTTGAGGTAAAGAATGAATCAAGCCAATTTCTGATACCCTGTTTTGAAGTGAAGGGGCAAGCGGTCTGGGCTATAAGTCGTGTAAGCCAAAACTTCCCATACACTGTTTTCAAATAGTTTATGACCGGTCTTGCAACATGTGGCGGAGCGTTGTCATGATGGAATATTATGGCCTCATGTCTGGTCGAATATTCTGTTCGTTTCTCGTTGATTTCTCTCTTCAAACGAATCTGTTGTGTTCCCCTGTGATCGTCTGACCCATTGTCATATTCTACTATGACAAAGCTCACCCAAATGTGGTAAGTCCAGTTAAAACTATTTAGAAAATAGTCTTAGCCGCCTTATAGTCCAGACCTTGAACGGCCGACTATTATTTGATTCGTTCTTGGCATCAAATTAGCAGTCTTTTGGCAAAAAATTCTATGGAAAAAATCAAGCCCAAAGTTTACCAAAATGGCAAAAAAAAAGTCTATATCTACACATCGAAGAAAAAATAACCAATTTTGGTAAGAAATAACCAAAACGGCAACATTGATTGCAAGCTTCGAAAGTCTATTACCGCCAATGTATTTTTGTCGTAGCAAATTGCCGTTCTTTGAGTAATTGGCATAAAAAATATATCGAAAAAGTTTGTCTATAAAGATTTACTTATCTAAGAGGCTTGTTTTAATAATAACGCAATTTTTGAAATTTCTTGTAACACACAGTCAATTTTCTATAGTTTTACGTTGCTGTTGTTTTTCTTCGTCACTCCTCTTGGGATCATATTGGCTTTCCACAAAGCATCCATTACTTTGTTTTAGTTTCAGGAGTCAAGTAGATATTTTTAAGCGAAGTAGATGATTAATCTACTGCAGCTCACCTCCATATGATTGTGTGTAGTGGTGAAGATCCTTGCTAAGTAATGTGGTGGTGATCCTTACTTAGCATTGTAATCGTTTTCTTCGGATCATTCGTCTGATGTTTGTCATCATCACCAGCTGGAAGTCCAGGAGTTTAAAATCTCTGTTATTAAACACTCGCAATTAATTTTTTTATTTGTCGTAGGCCGTTTGTGTTGTATGCGTGTGCTCTAACCACTGCACTATATCGACCCCCCCCCCCCCCTGTTGCTGTACTCGTCTCGTAAATGTGCTCAAATTTCGACAATACTACTTATAACAAAGCTATAATGAGAAAGGCAATAATTTCGTCCAAACTTTTATTTTATGTACGAAATTTAATGCCATTTAAATGACTGACACTGGATTGGTTGCACCAGCTGATCCTTTTGTGGTAATTTTCTACTACTCTTTCGCATATTTCGGGTGGTTTTCAGCGATAACTTGACAAATGTCGGTTTTTAAATCCTCCAACGTTAGGGGTTATTCGCGTAGATATGGTCTTTGCCGTAGCCCCGCAAAAATATTTGTAACAGTCGTCAGATCGCATTGTCTTGGCAGCCAATTGACGTCGCCAATTTGAGAATTGGACGTTCGGGAAATTTCAAATGCAGTGAAGCTAAAATCGTTCGTGTGTGTGGCTTGTAGCTCCGTCTTGTTAAATCTCATCTTTCAGTTTATAACCTTCAATTGCTGGCGAAAATAGCCGATTATCATACGGCATATCGCTCTGAATTGACGGTAACGATTCTTTCAATGTCATTTTCGGAAAAAAAAAAACCATAATGGGCGCCAAATAGTTTAATGGTTTTTCCGCAACTAGTTTCGGGTTCTCCCGGCCACATATGCGACAATTTTGCTTATTGAGCTTCATTGCTGAAGAAAATTTAGTTCGAAAAATCAAAAATGAATTGACCACCCGAAGAACGGTTAATCGTGGCCTACCCGTGGCCTACCCATTCTTTGTTTCTTAAACGATCCATATTCGTAATTACATATATTTAACAGTCGACAGTCATACCCTATCGGCGGTTTTGAAACAACTAAGTCGAGAGACAGGAAACTCGTGTGACGTGTTTTTTTTTTTTTTGGGCCAAAAGTAACTCCGAAACGGTAGAATTACGTAACGATCGCCTTGATTTGCTCAAAGTAAAGGGTCTTTTATTAAACTGTATTTGTAACTGTTGTACTACTCCGACTAGAATAGGTTCCTCTTTAGTATCCTATCCAACCCCGTTGCCCTGCGAATTTAAGAATATTGGTTGTTGCCAGTAGTAGTAGCTCCCTTCTTTCTATTTGATCTGAGGCGCTCCAGCTAAAATGCATAAGTGGAAATCAATCACCAAAAATGAGTCCAAGCTATTTAGTTTCCTTCCCACAGAATCTGCATGCTGGATTCGAAACTCTTCTATTCTACTTAAATGTTCGTTAAGTCTGTAATAGCGGATTAAAGATCGATTTTAATTTTCAGGTTATTTTTTGATAGCTGTCTCAAGCATCTCAAGCTCCATTAGTAGTGTGGAAGCTTCCTTCCTGGTCACCTCCTTCCTGCTTATTCATTTCCAGAATTTCTACATGACCTGGTGCCCAGCAGAGTCTCACCCTATTATCTCTTCTTAGTCATTTCAATTTTACTCCGACAGTCCCGTTCTAGCTTTAAGCCAATTTCATAAGAGCTTAGTGCTAGAATGGCTGCCTATAATTCATCTCCAAGTTAAATTGTTTATATCTCTCCGTTCCGAGTATCTAAACCTAGGCCCGAATACCTCCACTCCCGCACCTGTATTGGTCTTTCACTCATATATGAACCCCATAATGGTCCGTTTCCTGAAGAAGTACGTAGCCTTTAGACCGCCTCATTTTTTCTTATAAGATATATGGGCCATAATCTCACCTGACGTTACTTTTCGGTGGAAACGCCAATATGTGTGTAAGATACTATTATCATCATCATTCTCAACAGGCACTATTGCAGACCACTGTGACCCATGGGATCTATAGTACCCCTTCCGGTCTATATTTTGTTCAGCAAATCTTCTGCCTTCCTGATGAATACCAGCAGATTTGAAGCCATAATGATGGATATTTCCCACAATGAGACCCTATGTCTTCCTAAACATTTGCATCTAAGCCTATTAAGAACCCCACATTCACACAATATGTGTTCCGCTGTCTCCGCCACCCTCTTCAGATGTGCTACAATTCACAATTGCCGGTAAGAAATTTCGTTAGGAGTTTCAAATTGTGGACTGATCGGTGCCCTAGAGTGGTGAAGTCTACTTTTGGCATTCCAGTATTACATACATCATAGCAATATTTGACCAGTTTAAATGTGTAAGTGCCCTTAAGGCAGCTTGACTATCAGAGAGTAGTGAGTAAGATATAATCGAAATAAAACTGTATAATGTTCCACGACTCTGTAGCTGAATTTGAACGCTGGAATTGGTTAAGTTAGCTTTATGGGCCTGGTGGATTAGCGAATTTTTCAGAGAATCCCACAAGAAAAAAAGATTAGAAAGAATATGTTAGTTACGCGTTGACAGTACCCCTGTAATGGATAACTTGACTTGTCAGAGCGCATTCATGTTAATTGCAAACTAAACTGAATAAATGATAGCCAACTCAACTGTCAATGTTCGGAAGTCTTGTTGGAAGACACGTTATTTCCAAAACTAAAAAAGGCCTATGAAAGAACAGAGATTTGTAGTGAATGAGGAAATAAAGATTGTATTGCTAATATCATGTTGCCAATTAAAGGAATTTATGCAATTAAGACTTTAATTGAGCTTTATTTACCATGTAATAAAAAGGTCAATTATAAAATTACTCAATTAGTACTTAAATGCACAATCAATTGAATTGAATTTAAAATACAACCAATACAGTATGAAAATCTTTATTTATACAAAATTTCAAATGTAATTTTTATGACTCATAAAATTTCATTAAAAAATAATATTTTTTATACGATTTCAAACAATGAAGTTTCATTACTTAAAACAAAAAAAACGGTACTTGATATTTTTTTTTAAGAAAAATAATGAGATTGAAATATTTGAGGTTGTATAAATGCGGATTTTGCACACTGTACAATGTCATATACTAATTGAACAAACTTAATTGTGCTATATATGAACACCACATCCGAAAGCTTAATTTAGAAGTTAAATGACTCAGAATCTATGTCTGAACATAGTATAGTATTTTTCGCCTATAAAAAGTCCTTGATGATATTGAATATTAATGATATTAATAGATCTTTTATATCTTTATAAAAGATATAAATACGGTATATATATTTTTTTAGTGACCATTCCATATTTTGGAGAAATGTCCACACATCCTCCCAAGAATTTTCATATTTTTCAAAAAGGCGATTTTTTAAAATTCAATTTTCTCAAATCCGGTGATATTTTCAGACATCCCACTATATGGGCTCTATTTAGGACCCTTTTAGCCAGCATATGTATATAGTGACATATGTGTACCCTTCCATATTTTGGAGAAATACCCACTTATCCTTCCAAGAATTTTCACATTTTTCAAAAAGGCGATTTTTTAAATTCCCATTTTCTCAAATCCGGTGATTTTTCCAGACAACCCACTATATGGGCTCTGTTTAGGACCCTTTAAGCCAGCATATGTATATAGTGGTATATGTGTACCCTTCCATATTTTGCAGAAATACCCACTCATCCTTCCAAGAATTTTCATAATTTTCAAAAAGGCGATTTTTTAAAATACCATTTTCTCAAATCCGGTGATTTTTCCAGACATCCCACTATATGGACACTATTGTAGACCCATTGGGCAACCAAACTTATAAAGTGGTATATGGGAGCACCTTCATATTTTCCCGAAATATTCACTTATCCTCTGACGATATTTAACATTTTGTATGTAATCACTGTTAATCTCTTAACAGTACTCTGTTAACGCAAAATTTGAGATGTTAAAAAAGTGTATTTGGTGTCTTGGCTTTTCAAATTCGAATTTATCTTCACACACATTACAACTTTGCAATTCAAAAAAAAGTAATCAGGCGTAACGTTTTGATACGATATATACCTTGAGTGTTGTAAACTAACATCAAAATATTAATATCAAAATATCGTTGAAGAGAATGCTTAACTTTTAAAACACAAACGAACGTTAAATTACTTAAAACGTTAACTTGGAATTTAAGTAAAAATATTTCTAATTAATCAATAAATAATTTAAACATAAAGTTTTCTAATATAATGAAATATAACGCTTTTTACTTTTATGAGTTGGCATTACCCATTTCCCTTTGCTTTGTTTAGAAAAAAATGGCAACCCACACAAGTGATCTCCCGAGTCTATTTTTCATTAAAATGAAAATGTTTTATTAGGAATTTAGTTTTCCATAAAATAATAATTTTTATTATATATTTTTTCGTTGCCCCATACAATATAAAAAACCATTTTCTTTAAATCCTCATTAAATATTTAAAAACGATATGAAAACTCCCTCAATAAAAAACTTTTCTCTTTAGTTTCTTAAACGACGTCGTAAATTTAACAAGTTTTTCTAAATTGTTGTTGCTGATGTTGCTCTTGTTACACACAAAACACTCCAACATTCCAAACAACCAACCAACCAACTACGTATTGAATTATAAATTGATGTAATAATAGCAACAAAATTAAGAAAAACATGAAGAAAATTGCAAAGCAATTGAAAGAAAATGCCAAGCCAACGACAGTTAACAGCAACAACGATAACGACACCAGCACGAACAACAAATTTTCTTGAACAATTTTTTCTCTCTCATAATGACCAAGTCTAGTGTGTGATGGCTTTGGTGTCCTACTTTTCACACTGTCCTTGACCTACTCCATACACACAAACACACAAACAAACAAACAAGCACACACGAACTTACAAAACAATATCGGCAAGAAAAAAGAAAGAAGCGCACAAAAATGAACGACAGCAGCAGCAACAGCAATAGAAAGAGACGAACAAGAAAAATTGAAATACTGTTTAGGTAGGTCCATCCATACATAAGCACTCATAAATATGCTCTCATAACAACAACACCCAGTAAAAGAAATTTAGAAGAAGAAGACGAAAACAAGAAAAAGAGTTGTTATTACAACATGATTTTATTTGCACTCATATGCGCTACTTACGCTCAAACAACAAACCAGCAGAGTAAGAGCGAGAAAAAGCCAAAACATTTTCAAATGAAAGTAAAAGTTATTCAAAGAAGATGTTGTAATATTAAAATATTTAGAGAACAACAACAACAACAATAATGGCAATAACATTTATTGACTGTATTCCTCATTCACAAACAGCATACAATACATGCATAGAAATGAAAAAGAGAAAAATGGTGAGAGTATGGCTCGCTCCTAATTACTACTGCCCTTTCTCTGTTATTAAAAACGATAAAAAGAAAGCTTTATAAAAGCTTTAACGAAAGCTTTTGTTATTTTAAGAAATTTGTTTATAGTACTTGTTGAGAGTGATGGAGTGAGTAACAACACTCTCGAAATTTGAAACAAATAATTTCCCAACGTATGATTAATGTTGCAATACTCATACGTCATGCAAAAGCACGTGCTATTGTATGGGTGAAAATTAAAAACAAAGAAAATCTAAAACAACAATTATGTTGTAATAAAGAGAGACATAGGCAGAGAGCAAAAGTACTTTTCAACGTTTATTTCGTAAGAGTTTAAGAGAAATTAAAAGAGATTTTTTGTGCGTTTTATAAAAAAAGGCAAACAAAAGGAATTCATTGATTTTTTTTTCTAAAGAATCTTAAAAAATTATTGCAAAATGTTGAAACATTTCAAATAAATTGAAAATATTTAAGAAATTTTATAATTACATATGTTGTAATACAAATTAAAAAAGATTTGTAGAAAAAAAATTATGGAAACAAATTTTAGAATTTTGTTTTTACCATTAAAATTAAAAAAAAAAAATATTGAAAAAAAAAAATTCAAAATTATTTTCAATATAAACAAATTATTTAATATATAACACTTTAGTTTTAATTAAAGCAAAAACTTTCGATTTCAAATTTCTTTGTTATGTCCACTGTATAACAGAAATTCACTACAAATTCGGTACTAAAGAAACTGAAAATACTCGTTTTAAAAAAGGATTTTAACTTTAACTTTTGTTTTGTTCTTATTGGCCGTTATTAGCTTTTTGCCTTAACCCTTAAATATCGAATGTTCTTTCAAAGGTTCATAACTGATTAGCACCACTGCTTTATTTGACAACCGATTTAATAGCTGATTATTGTTTTCTGTTTAATTTAGTTTGACATTTCATTATGCACAGATCAGAGGAACCCTTGCAAACTGTTCGTCAAACTTATCGTACACTTCGGTTGAATAGGGTTTGGTTGCATTCTTATTTGAATGAATACGTAAATCTCGCATTTAGTGTGAGATAATCCAGAAGCTTTCGTCGAAACACCATTACATCCACAGATAATTACTGTTTGGTGCGCTTTATGGGCAGGCGGATTCACTGGTTACTGTCAATGGTGGACGGTAAAGGATATGATTAGAAATTTTTTTGTACCTCAATTAGTTGGCATTAATTCACACAGCGCGCGCTACAATTGATTAACTTAAAGACACTTTTGATGAAAGAGTGTTCTCACGTAATGATCCAATTAATTGGCAAATAACAACGTGTGATTTAAGGTTCCGTAAAGTCAGAAACAATTGAACACTTGGAAATAAACATTCGAAGAGTTATTGGCTAAATACGGCCGCGCATAGAAGAAAAGTTTGTGAAAATCAAGATTCCAGGTTGTGTCTTGTATGCACCAACCGTGGCGGTCACATAGTCAAGATCATATTTACATATTAATGTCATAAAATTTTCTATCCAACAAAGCCGTTTTCATTGATATTAAAAATATAAAAAAAACACCCGATACCAGTTTACCAAGTTTATTGAGTTTTTTTTTTTTTTTTTTTTTTTTTTTTTTTTTTTTTTTTGTAATCGCCTGTAGACGATATTTAAGGATTATGCTTATTAATTCAAACGCTGTAGAAAGTCTGTAGTTTATCAGTAAAAAATTGTCTAAAAGAATATTAGCAGTTGACCTATTATTTGCTATCAGAAGACGCAGTAAGTAGTAGTCAGTAGACGGTGCAAGGGTACTGCATTAAAGCTTCCCAGGCAAATACCTTCAGGCAAATTTCTTCAGTTTTATATATGGCCTGACATTATCACAAAGAAAGTTGTACAATACGTTTTCTGTAGATCAATTCTGGTTGCTTTTTATCGATTGTTTCATTCAAACGATCAATAAAAGTTTGCGCATCATATTTAAAAGTTATGCATATATTATAAGCATCATTTCCAAAAGTGATGCATACATGATAAGCAATATTTCGAAGTCAATCAAATAAAAATTCATAGAATGCATGTTGCTGCCTCGTAGCCACATCATAAATGCATCCCTACACTCCATGGTATACACATCACTTCCATAAATGCAAGTAGTAAAAACACTGCAGTTATGAGATGGTCAAAAATGCATCCATGATGCGCAACAGATGCATCATATGTAAATATGAAGCATACACATCATAAATGCATCACTGCACTGCATAGTATACACATCACGTTCATAAATGCAAGTAGTAAAAACACTGCACTTATGAGATGATCGAAAATGCAACACTACAGTTTTTTGCACATTTTATTTTATTTTTTAATCACAAAGAAGATGATTAGTAAAATAATTTAAAAGCATTCATAGTATGCCATGCAGTGATGCATTTCCGATAAGAAATACTTCATATTATTAAGTAAGTAAACACTTAAGTACATATTTATGACACAGTGATTTTTTACTTTTGTTAAAGATAGAATGGATTAAATTGATCAAATATTTTCTTAAAAAGTCGAAAATACTGGTTTGTTAGGTTAACAAAGTATAACCTTTAACAAATACTGGTTTACAAACTGCTAAACCTTTTTTTAGTTAAACTTCAACATACTGAAACTATCAACAATGGTTTTATTACAGATACCGGTTAGTTTTTACTTTACGGTGTAATACTGGTTTTAAACAATTTTTTTCAAAAATTCATTAATTTTATAAAAATGTTACTACGCCTCTTGACAAAACTGTATTTCAAAAATGTCAAAAATTTATAAATTATTAAGATTTCCTTCAAAAATTAACTTAAAAATTAATAAAAATAAAAACAATGCAAAACTATTGATAATTTTAATTTAGGTTATTTAACAATAAAAAAAATTGTTTTAAAAAAATATGCAATATAAGTAATAAATTTCCCAATATTTTTATTACTCTACTGTTTGTAATAATTACAAATAAGTAAAACACGATAAGATATACACACACATATACATATATAAGGATTTTTCTCTTACTTAAGTTTATTATGCTCTCTTAGCTATAAAAGAGTATAACTTATAACTCTGCATTAGATGGAAAATAAAACAAAAACATAGAAAAACGCATTAAAATCTGCATTTGTCATGCCATTGCGCGCTGCAATCTTATTTGTTTTTTTGTGAAAAGCTCTCTTTTTATGTTGTTTTTGGTAAACTATAATTAAGAGATGGGGTGGCAGGAAAACGGTAATAGAATGGTGGTGTATTCATAAAACTGAACACACTAATACATGCACATACATGTTGATTGCATTTTATTTGTTTTTTTTTGTTTTTTTTTGTTTTATGCATGTCACTTACACTATTGCAAATATTTTTGTAAACAATACGCTTGACCTAAATTTTTTACATACATCGTCAATTCTGTGTGTATGTATTTGTATAAAACGGTGTGTGCAAATGATTATTTTTTTTTATTATTATTGGTTGGTTGTATGTGTGCATGCATTATTTTTATTTTATATTGGTTTTTTTTTGTTTTGATTATTATTATTTTTTAAGAGTTGCCGACCGATAGTTTTTACTCAAGAAATATGAATGATATACTGCATTTATTAGAAGTACATACTTGTTATTGGCATTAATTTATCGAAAAGTTAAATATTGTCCTTAATTTTTTTCTTACTATTGATTATTAATTTTAATTACATTTAGTACAATATTATTGCAATATTGTCTAACTTCGAATCTTACAAGGACAGTTTAATAATTTTTTCACTTTTAGCATAAAAAACCTTTTTTGTTAAACAATATGATCTTTTAGCTTCAAAACTAATAATCCTTCATCATAAACATTTCACACGGTTCACAGTTATAGTTCTTCCCTCTTTCCCTGTTAGATTGTTCTGTCCTAATATTTACATTTCTTGAGCTTTGCCAGACGGCTTCTCATTGGTCATGCTTCACAGTTCTGTGTTAATTATGGTGTTAGGAGAGAATATTCCACATATGATTGTCAGACATTTGTCAATGGCTTTTGCGTAATGTTATTCGATTTAAGCCAGATTTCACTGACATACACCAGAACTGATTTATAACATGTTATCAATATTCTAGGCTTAATTTGTCTGGATATTTGTCTGGATATATGTGTTTCTTCATATTAACTGCAGTCGCCCGAATGGTGTTTCTGCTGCATTGAGTTGGTTGTACATATCTATCTCTGCACCGCTGTCTGTAGTCATTGCACTTCCTAGATAGCAGGAGCTGTATAAATACCGAACTGGTTGATCTTGTAGCTTGATGTTTTTCGCGTCAATATTTCGATCCAAGTCCAATATTGCCAGCCAATTATTCCCTCAGTCTTGACCACATGTTTGTTAACTCATGCAGGAGTAGACTATACGGACTTATAGTCCAAACACCAAGCTCTGAAAAACCCCCATATTATTCCGATTCTCTTTGAACAGACTTTGTTCATTAAGTCATCCAGCACGATGGTGATTGGCTGAGGGCATAGTGAGCATTCTGATGTTCTCGTTGTGAAGAACATGGCTCTAATTATTCAAATTATTTCTTGTGGTACTCTCTCCGCTCCCAGTGCTTTCATATAGCAGTTCGTTTCATGCTCCCAAATGTTTCCCGGAATCGATGAACAATAGATTCAAAGGAGGAGTACACCATTTTGTAGACTGCTAGCTCATGCGGCTTCAATTCAACCCAAAACCCAAAGTCTGTTCTGAAATATGTTATCCATCTTGCCAAGAAGCACCCCTCTGTGTTATGACAGCGAGCATGATGCACATGGTGTTAAGCAGAGTAATTCTCCTCCAGTTGCTTTATTCTCTCATGGTGCCATTATTTTGGCAACTTTTCAATGATGCCTTCCCACCATTTTTCCTTAGCTTGTAGCCATATTTGGATTTCATTGAAGATTTCGAAGACAAGAAACAAGACACTTTCGGTTATAAAGGGTCCGCCATCTAACGTTTTTTTTTCAACTAGTGCTTATTTCGTGAATGGCAACACTTAGCTCATGTCCGATTAGACAGATAATTAGTTTTATCCTTCCGATGAACGAATATGGTTGTGTATACGTTTGAACAACGCTGGGAAGAAGATGCCGGTTTTGCAAAAAAAATCATCTTTTCAGATGAAGCTCATTTTGATCTTGGCGGGTATGTAAACAAGCAAAATTGTCGCATTTGGGGCACAGAAAACCCGCACGCATACATTGAAAAGCCGATACACCCAAGACGAGTCACTGTTTGGTGCGGAATTTGGTCCAGAGGCATAATTTGGCCATTTTTCTTGGAAAATGAGCAAGGAGTGGCCGTTACAGTCAATGGCGATCGTTATCGGGCCATGTTGAACGAATTTTTGTTCACAAAAATTGAAGAGGAGGATATTCGCAACATTTGGTTTTAACGGGACGGCGCTACGTGCCACACAGCCGAAGCTACACTCGATGTTTTGCGCCCTGTTTTTTAAGATCGCATTATTAGCCGCAGAGCCACCTCGAAGCTGCGATTTGACACCGTTGAACTATTATTTGTGGGGTGCCGTCAAAGATAAGTGTTACGCCAACAAGCCAGAGACAATTGACGCTTTAAAGGACAATATTCGTGAAGCCATTGGTGAAATATAGCTGCACACAATCGATAATGTGCTTAAAAATTGGACCGATCGTGTAGGCTACTGCATGGCTAGCCGATGCAGCCATTTGTAGGCTACTGCATGTCCAGCCGAGGCAGCCATTTGAATGAAATTATTTTCCATTATTAACCGGAAGGATTGTACTTTCAAATAAAAAGAGAAATTTGAGAAAATATTCAGTAGTTTTTTTGTATAACATTTTCAAAAAAAAAAAAAATTATTTGGCAGACCCTATATAATCAAATTTACTTGTATGAATACCATATTGAGAATTCCAGACCACAGAAGCATACTTTAGAATTGGTTTGACTATAGAAGCAAACAACTCCTTTAAAACATAGGCATCATTAAAATCCTTTCCCCAACGTTTAATAAATCCTAAGTATCCGTTTGCCATATTAACACTATGAGAAATATATGGATTAAAAGTTAGTCACTATTTGTACTATAATTTTAAATTAATATAGTGCAATAGTATCAGTTATTTTGGGTAATGAAAATAAATTATAAAATAAATTAAGTTAAAAATAACGACTTAGTTATTTTTTTAATTCCAATTCGATTAAAATCGCTTCAATGCACTTTTTTGGCAACTCTGGCCTTTACCTACAACTATAGTATGTTTTAGTGTTTTTTTCTCTGTTATTTGCATGTGTTTGTGTAGTTTTTTTTCTCTCAATAATATTCTTTGAGTTTATGCACAGCAATAACAAGCAACCATTTAGAAAAGAATTGTATGAAATATTCCAGATTTGTTTTTAAAACCCCTTCCTCTTCTCAGTTCCTCTCTTTTTTAACTATTTCTCTTAATGTGTATATATTTACATATGTATGTGTTAACATATAGTGCATTCATTATGTTTTGTTGTTGTTTTAACTATTAACAACAAACAAAAAACGATGTTTTTGTTTTTGGTTACTTTTACACTCACACATGTTTATATATGAAGTATGGCAGCATCTTAATTTAAAAATGTTGATATTGACAATATTGAAAACCAAGAAGAAGAAGAAGAATAGCAAAAAATAGCGTTTTTATTTCTTTATTGCGTCGCAATTATTTACTTGTGACAATAAATGTTAGAAAAAAGACAAGTTTAGCTTTATCCTTTTGTAATTAGAAAAATAAAAAAGGGGGTGGAATGTTAAGTTTATTCTATATTTCTGTATAATTTTATAGGAAAATAATAAGGAATTGTTTTAAAATTATAAAATTGTTTTCAAATTATGGAATTGTTTCAAAATTTGGTGGAGAGAGAGTGAGTTAAAAAATAATTTTTTATCATAAAGAAAGAAGGTATAGTACATTGTGGTAGCATAGGAAAAACAGAGAGCCAATCGATATCGACCAGAATTTCTGAGTAAATTATCTAGAATTTGTATGAATTATCGCTCAATATCGAAAGTTAGAATTAGCCTCCAAGGGTGGGCCATTTAAAAGTTTAAATTTAAAAATGCAATAAAAAAAACGGTTTGAAATTTTGCCAAATTTCTTATTGTGAAGTACAATTGTTCCGGTTAGAAATGAAATATTATTTCATTCGTATGGCTGCCACAGCTGCCATTCACAGTACCCCATTCGATCGGACCAATTTTCGAGTGTATGGGGTCGTATCTCGGCAATGGCATCACGAATGTAGACCTTCAAATGCTCAATTGTCTCTGGTTTGTCGACACAACACTTATCTTTAACGGCACCCCACAGAAAATAGTCCAACTAACATCACCATTTCGGCCATCAAACGTTTGACGCAATAAATCGATTGTGGCATGAGATGTGTGGCAAGTTGCAGCATCCTGTTGAAACCAAACATCGTCCACATCAATACTATGAAGAGCGGGCGCAAAAAAGTCGGTTATAATGGTGCGATAGGTGCCTCCATTGTCAAAATGGTTGCGCCGTTGTCATTTTCAAAGAAATATGGGCCAATGATGCCATGATGAGTGCATTGGCTTCTGTAAGACCACGTTTTGGTTTTCTGAATTTAAAATACGGCAACTTTGTTTATTAACGTACCCACCAAGATGAAAATGAGCTTCATCCGAAAAGATGATTTTTGCAAAATTTTTGCAACTTCCGACCAATAATCTTTGTTTTGGAAATACATTTCCAAGAAATCCCAACGTTGCTCAAGCGTAAATCGATTCATTTCGTTCAGTGGAGATAATAAACTGAATTTTGTGACAGAATAGAACAGCGTTCGGCAAACTTTTATTAATGCATTTTATAATTATGGTAGTAATTGAGAGTCTCTCACTCAGAACACTTTGCATTCTATTTTTCTACTTGTTTTATCTTTACGTCTCTTTGCTTATCCGTATTCGTTCAGCGGAAGGATAAAACTAATTATCTCTCAAATCAGACATGAGCTAAGTGTTACCATTCACGAAATAAGCACTAGTTGAAAAAAAACGTTAGATGGCGGACCCTTTATGTTCATACATACCATTTTGCATTTGACTCAAAAAAAAATCTTCATCTTGTCAGACCATAGCACGTTGTTCTAATTATTACGGTGCAGGTGTTGCTTCCGTTTACTGAGGAAGGATACATTTCGAGACTCTTACCCATAAGTCTAACTTCCACAAGTTTTTTTTTTCTTATTGTGCGACTTGAAACAGGAGAATAGGTTATTTTTTGAGGGTTTTTGATGACTTGATGGAATAATCTTTGAAATATGAATTAAAAGTTTATCAAAACTGACAGTTGTTCCCCGCTTTCTTCCCATAGTCTCTGCGGTTTTCCTTCACTAGATCTTATTAATTACTTTAGTTTTGTAGCACTTCGTGGTCTGAACAATTTTCACTATACATCTATAAGGATTACTCTTCCATCAAAAAATTTCCATATATAAAGTTATATGTCATACTAGAAAAAATATTTGTTTCAAAACTGTATATTTATTATTAGTCTTTCCCTTTCACTTAAATTCTAAATAATATTGTATCCACAAGTAGCACTTAAAAGAATCCGATAGTATCGATAGTTTTTTTGCAAACTATCGAAACTATCGAATGGGCCGACTATCGACTATTAGATGTCATCAACATATTTTGGAAAGTGTTGAAGATATTCAGTGCAGATTCGGCCCAGGGGATAAGGTTTCTGGCGGAATGTTGAAGAAGACTTCAATAGTGGCATGTTTTCTTTCACCAAATAAAAAAACTGGCTTTATTCCCAGGCTTAATCTGATGTGATGAATTTACAGAACGGCACAAAAGATTCATCAGGTCATGAGGAGTGGGCTGAAGGGTAAGACCATTATTATATTCTCTGACAGCCATGCTGCCCTAAGGGCACTTGACATCTCGACTTATCTAGACTGCTACTATACGTTGCAACAGTTTTAGCTTAGGAATAAGGTGCAGTTGGTTTGGATAGCTGGACATTTTGGCATAGAAGGAAACGAAAAAGCGGATGCATTGGCTAGGAAAGGTTCCATGACACCCTATATTGGTCCGTAACCTCACTCAATCTGAGATTGGCAAAATGCTAGATGCTTAGGACACCGGAATGCTTAAAGTGGACCTCAACGCTCTAGGGCAGCGATTAGTCCGCAATGTGATCGTCGCTCTGAGGTTCTCAAGTATGGCAGGTCTGACTTGAAAATCCTGTTGGATTTTCTTGAGGGCAATTGTGGAATGAGAGTGCATCTGAAAAGGATGGCGGCCAATAATGTGGATGTTAGTAGACTCTGTTCACAGACATCAGAGACGGCGGAACATATATTGTGTGAATGAGGAGTTCTTGATGGGTTTAGAGCAGATTCGGTCAAAGAGCTGCTCTTCTCTTTGATTTTCAACCGTACATAGTCACACGCAAAAATACACAAAGAGAAGTAAAGAGTAAAAAAGTGGGAAAATACAGTGCAAAGTGGTCTGAGTGAGAGACTCTCAAATTACTACCACATTGTAAAATGCATTAATACTAGTTCGCCTAACGTTGGTTTAGATGGATATGCTTGGGGATACATAAGGTTTCATTGGAATACATATCCACCATTAGGGTTTGAGATCTGCAGGTGTTCATTAGCAAGGCAACAGATTTGCTAAACAAACTATTGACTAGAAGAGCAAGATCCTAAAGGTGTCATGCAAAAATATCTGGTCAGAATGTTTATTATCATCGTTTGTTTCGTTGGAGAAGCAGTGTTTTTTCTTGAATATTTTGATTAAATAATATTCTTTTATTTTTAAATTTATTTCAATATTTGATTTAAAAAAATTGTTTTACTAATTCGGTCTCCTTTTCCTTCTATTTTTTTTCTCGTTACAGCTGTGAGAGCCGATAGAATGCGCGGCGGTAGAAATAAGTTTGGACCCATGTATAAACGAGATCGAGCGCGAAAATTACAAGTGATGCGACAACGACAAATAGCATTACAGGCCTTACGAACGTCAATGGGAACTGGTGATCTAAAAGCGACACCACTATCGCCCGGTTATCAACAGGCCTATACGAATATGAATATAAAACAAGAAATACAAATACCTCAGGTAACATTTTGAATATTTTCTCCCTCCTCTACACATACATACATATATTAAAAATTTAGGTCAATAACAATATATAAACTAATGACCTTGACATTGACCTATTTAACTAAATTGAGTCAAAAGTAGGACACTTTTGAAATTGAAATTTATTATGATATTTTTTTTAATTAAATTTTTTTTGTGTATCAATAGGTATCCTCTCTAACACAATCACCCGACTCATCACCCAGCCCCATAGCTATTGCCTTAGGTCAGGTTAATGCCAGTTCTGGTGTGATAGCAACACCTATGAATGGCAGTAGTGGTGCCGGTGGTGGTGGTGGCGGTGGAGGCGGCGGCGGCGGCGGTGGTGGTGGCAGTAACAATAGCGGCAATAATAATAGCAGCAATACAAATGATGTCATTAACCGCGTTGGTAGTGGCAGTGGTGGTGGCAGTGGTAATTGCCATGATACTGGCACTGGTTCATTACAAAATGCCAGCGAATCAAAACTGTGGTATGTTTAAAAAAAAATTTTTTTTTTTTTAATTATTCAATATCCATTATTGGCTATACAGGGTGTGTTTAAAAAAGAATATAAAAAAGGCACTCTTGGGTTTCACGTTTCAGTTTCAATACACAAAACCTTATTGGATAGGAATTAATTGTAATTTTATTTTGGATGAATCTATAGTGGTTATCCACAGGGAAGTCAAAGAATCGAAAAACTAATCTATACTTGGAAAGGTTACGTTGCTACGATACGTTTGAAAAGCTGGCACTGTGGGATAGATAGTAATGAAATAGTGGTTGCATTGACCAGAAAAGGTTTCATGACACCCTACGAGGAATGTAGAATATACGGAGATGATATTTATATTTTCGAACATTTTTTCTGTACACGCGCTACTTTTGCCAGAATTAGATCAGCTATACTCCAAAAATTCATCAATAACGTTGATTGGAAAACCTATATCTGGTGTGAGTTTAAATTCATTGAAGATGAAAGCGCGGCTGAATCTCCTTATCAAACTTAATCTAAATTTTCAGCACACCCTGTATATAAATTATTGTATTAAAATAATTTGTTTCCAAAGTAATTTTATTTTTTAACTATTTTTCTCTTTTTACGTTTTGTCACAACCATATTTTAAGCTTCGACTCGGGCACACATCCTTCTAGTACCGCCGATTCCATAATAGAACCACTAAGGCAAGTGTTTTTTAATTAAAAACTTCTTTTCTTGTATTTTAATAATTTTCTTTTTCTTTATTTTTTAATTACAGGGTCTCACCGATGATCAGGGAATTTGTACAGTCAATAGATGACAGGGAATGGCAGACGCAATTGTTTGCGTTGCTACAAAAACAAACGTACAATCAAGTTGAAGTGGATCTCTTTGAATTAATGTGTAAAGTTTTAGATCAAAACCTATTCTCCCAAGTTGATTGGGCTCGTAATACTGTGTTCTTTAAGGATTTAAAGGTAAGTTAAAAGAGATCCATATGTTTTATAACCGTTTTCGGTATGAAGGATCTATTTCTGTATAAAAGTGTTAGTTTTTAAGGTCAAAATTTTAGTCATTTTTCGATTATCATTCTTATATGTACATATTTAGACGAAATGTCTAGGGGAAATTGTCTAAGAGTGGCTCTAATGTATAAATTGTGTTAAGTCATTTTGAAAGACTCGTTCTATTAGGCTTTTTCGGGTATAATTACTGGACTATGTTGATTGGACATAAAGTCAAGTGAAAATTAGTAGGGACACATATCAAAATAGTTAGAAACTCAACTCAGTTTTAATTTTCAAACATTTATCAAAAAGTTCTTATAAATTGTCTGCTGGAATTTCGGCGACGTAAAGAACCGTTATTTCAGCAAAAAAAATTTGGTACGTTTCTCAGTTGTAGCTCATTTTTCTCCTAAGCTCTAAAGGAAAACCGCAATGTGTTCCTATTATTTTTGACATGACTGTATATTACCTATAGTATGCTTTATGTAGTACTTACATACTTAGTTGGCTATAAACAACCGTTTAGCTCAGTAATCTGATCCTGAATAGTTTTCCATGCGCATCAATCTTGTGCGCTTCTCCTTCAGTTTCCAGCATCAAGTTTTTACAGATCTTCTTCAGTCTAATAATATACAGTTGGTCGTTCATTCGATGGCTATACTTTCCGTCAACATAGTTAGGTCCATACATCCTACAAAGTATCGTTTTTTCAGACACTCTCAGACATAGTTAAACAGATAAGCTCGAATGAGCCTTAAATGGCTGAGAATTATCTACAGCGTATGTTTATATAACCGAACGAAAATGAGCAGATAATAACAAGATAATAAATAAAGCAACAAATATTATTTAGTTTTGGAATAGATCTCAATGAGAGCAGACGTATGTCTGCTTTTAAATTTTGTTGTTGTTTACCTTTTTAGTTTTTCTATTCAAAGCACATAGCAAAAATTAACTAACACTACTACACTACTAATTTCTCTTCTTGGTCACCCCTGC
Source organism: Wohlfahrtia magnifica (assembly GCA_023159175.1). Lineage (NCBI taxonomy): Eukaryota > Metazoa > Arthropoda > Insecta > Diptera > Sarcophagidae > Wohlfahrtia > Wohlfahrtia magnifica. The sequence goes on from JAKWBJ010000045.1 coordinate 821,161, forward strand.
TCTAAGAACAGCTTCATCTGCTTGAGCAAGTATCTATGCTCCTGTTAGTAGCTAGAATGATCCTTCGCTTTATTTCTAAACTGATGTTTGTTTTGTTGACGTCCATATCGAGATAGATAAAATCGTTCACAACTTCGAAATTATAGCCACCAACGTTCACAAATTTACCCAGCCTAGTAGATAGTTTGTTTTCCTTGATATCATTAACTCGAGCCTTATTCTCATTAAACACTACAACTCTTTTGCTGCTTATCTTTCGACACTTGAAAAAGCTACAGTTATCAATATCACCGTCATATGTTTTGGTAGCATCACGCAAGTTTTTTCCAACAAAATATTGAATATGTCACAAAATAAGCTTATCACCCCGTCTGAAAACTCGTTTGGTACTAAACATTTCGGAGAAGTTTTTCCCAATTTTTACCGTTGACTTTGGATCGACTTCACAGGTATTCTTAACTTAGACATCGTTTTAAATACAACGGCACGTATCGGGCTATCAAAACCGGCTTCATAATCGACAAACTCGTGAGAAATGTTGATTTGCTGTTCTTGGATATTCTTCAGGACTTGGCTTAATATAAATTTCTGGTCAATGGAAGAATTACCAGGTCTACACCCGTCTAAAGCTGGTAGAGTCCAATTATATCGCAGAGTTTAGTGTTCAATCGTTCACATAGATTTAAAAGAGTTATTCTGTCATAGTTGGGACATATCCTAAGATAGAATCGACACAACTTCTTCTAGGTAACATATCTTCATAAAGGTCTCTTTCTTGATATGGCATGTCCTCCCCTGCTACCAATGTACTAAGACTTACATGCTAAATTTAAGGTTAAAACTCACCACGATATGAAGGTGCTTTTGTGCATCTTTATAACTTCATGACATTAGATTAAGGCTGCGAATAAAGCCAATAATCGTATTTGGTGCGAGAAAAAGTACCAGTTTTGGAGTCATCGAATGACCCCCCAGGAACTTCATACTCTAAAGCGAAATATCTAAGCACTCACAAAGTACGTATTCCAATGTCTCGGTATATGTATGTCGTGCAAAACCTACACCGAAATCCAAAGAGCTCGGTAAATAGAGCCGTTAGTAGCCCTAGTTTGCTCTTATTGAGCAGCAATATCAATAGAGAAAGCAAAATTAACCTTCTCCAAAGTCGAGTGTTTTAAACCTCAGCCCAGGAGTCAATTCCTTCCTTGAGTATGCCACAAGGTAACCTAAAAATGTCTTAGAACCAATATAAGTCCTGCGAGTCAGTTTTTCGTTCCTATAATAACCCTCATGACCAAGGATCCAACATAGAGTAATTGTCTTATGAGTGCCAAGTTTATTGAAAGATGTCATACTAACCACAACAACCTTCAACTGCGGCCTTAAAGGCTGCTTGACTATCTGACATCACTTAAATACTCAAACCCTTCGATTTCCCCTCTCACATATCTTAATGCAAGTGAAGATAGCAAAAAACCACCGCCTGGAAAATTGAAGAACATTTGCAAACCTGGTACGTGATCTCCAACACAATTGGTAATCAAAGAGCACTTTAACACGCCTTTCCATCACTAACGTACCTTGGAAGATATTTATATGCAGGATGGCTCTAATGGCAAGTGTGAGACAGTTCCTCATTGCAGCTGTGATTGAAACACAAATTTGGCGATAGATCCTATCCAGTAGTGCACGCACATTGTTGTCCTTCTCTATTCTACGCTAAGGCAGGAAAGGTCATTACTGGTTTTATTATTGAAACCGATTAAATTTTTCACGTTTCGCTGACGGACATCCTATAAAGAATTTTTGTATAGAAGAACTGTTAACATAATCAATAGTTGTCAGCACTGATTTACAATTAGAACAATATTGAGACTTTTCCCGCTGCTTGTGTATGTATGCATATGTATTTGCATAAAAGGTGTTGTTAATTAAAGAAAATTTTACACATCTCAGAAACAAATCTTTCGCTTAAAATCTGAAGAATTTACAAACAAAATAAAAAAATAGCACAATAATTGCTCATTATTATTATTGTTTTTTTTTTCTTTGCGATTACAATTGCTGCTGAATGATTTGTTGTTAAAATTTTCATAATATTTCTATAACAACACCATTACCACCATCACACATTTACATTATAATGACAACAACAACAATAATATTAATGGCAATTGCAATAAAAAATGAAGAAGAAGAAAAACGCAAATTATGTAAAAACTTATTTAGCACTCTGTCTGCGTCATCGTCATTGCGGCAACAACAACAGCAACAATAAAGAAACAATCAGCTACATACTCGTATTCTTCTCTGTACTATCATTAGTAATCGCGCTTTTTTGTTGTTTTTTTATTTATTTATTGCTGCTGCTTATCAAGCATTACGTTCTTTTTCTTACTACTCTTGGTCGATTTGTATGTTTATCTGTCTGTCTGTCTGTAGTTTCATTCTTCTACTTTGAGCTTTTGTGAAAGACAAGATTTATTTTCTATTTTTAAGCCGGCAGAATATCAATTATTGTTGACGATTAATTTATTTATTATTATTTTTTATTCTTTTTCTTCTATTCTGTTGTTTTGTTTTTGTTTACCTATACATACATCCATACAGAAAACCAAGCAAGTAGCAATTATAGTGTTTATTATTATGTATTACTAAAGTTTTGTTTTGTTGTTTTTGTTTTTGCTTGGCTTTGTTTGGTTTGATTTCGTTTTGTTTTCGATTTCATTTAAGCAAACGACGACGATACCGCTTAGTACATTCGTTTTCAATCGTCATTATCGTTCGTTTTAGTTTGTATGTGTGTTTTGGTTTGTTTATAATATTTGACCTACTTAGCAAGCAAAGCTGAACCATATGTTAGCAACAGAGTGTATAAGTATAACCACAGCTTGGGCACAAACTTACACACACATTTATGTACATATGTTAGATACAAGAAAGCAAGCAAATGTGTATAGTTTAGTTTGCTTGCAATAATAATAATAAAGTTGACGTCGTTGCCGACGTTCACGCTAACTTTAACGTTGTGTGATGGCATAATAATTATTTTTGTTTTTTTTTTCATCGCTATTGCTGCAGACGACTTGTAATAATGTAGTCATGCTGCTGTTTTAACGAAAACAAAAACAAAACAAACAGACGGAATAAATGTGACGCAACCGTAGAGCTCAGCTTTAAAAGTTTTGTGCTCAGTTACCATCGGTTTATTATTGTTGTTGGGTTTAAAAAAATAATCGATTTTTTTTAACATGAGACATTAAAAATGGAAAATAGAATTAGAGAGTGTGTAAGCTTTTTGCTCAATGCAAACTTTATCATGTTTTGTTGTGGGATCAAGTAATTTGAAGTTGCCATACTCTTATTACTAACACTTTTCTTTGCGTAAAAAGCAAGGGAAAAAGAAATTATACTTTAGTATTTATGTGCTACAATTCTTGATAAAATAATGTTATAAAAATATAAATATTAATTGAAAATAAAGGAAGTAAAAGTATGGTTTTGAGTCCGCCATTAGCTCTTTGGGGCTAAGTAAACTATTATAACTTGCGTAAAAGATATCGTGGTAGACAGAGACTATCTTCTCCTGTAAAGCCTAGATGTTGAATAGGTGAAAAACGGCCTTTAACGTCTGACCACACTACTTAATTGTCGCCACAATATCGGAGGGCCCAAGAATATTAGGTTTTGCCCAGAAATTTGAAGTTGTGACTTATAACTAATTCGCAGAATGATGCTATGAACTTGATGGTAACCAATGCTGTTAGTGCTGCAGTGCTGGCAAACGTTTTCAACTTAATAGAAATCCTCATCATGTTATTTTACACATTGTATTACATCGTAAATTGAGAGTGCAGTATTAAAGTCTCATCGAGCAGGTATTAGCCCCCAATGCTGTACAGCTAAGGTTATGTTAGTCCTTAACTCAAGCAAGAGGCCGAGAACTCAAGCGGTTTTAAAGACAAAGAAGGCTTCAAGACGTTGGTAGATGTAGTAGGGTATATTATGAAGTGTGTAGGGTATATTATGAAGTTGATAGTTGAAAGTAGGTAACTGACTTCATTGGTTTTATCCAGAGTTCTAAAGGTGTTAAATTAGTGTATCTCTCAGGACAGTTAAAGAGATGTGCCGTGTCGTGTGGGCATTGACATTTCGGGCATTCATCTATTGAACCTAGAACTAACATAGACCAAAGGGAATTCTGCATTTCGATGAATCTTGATCAAAGTTGAGCCACAATTGATATATCAAGGAAGGATAGTCATTCAAGACTCGATTAGGACTATAGCAGTTTCTGGCTTCGTTCAGAGCTAATACAGTGCTTTTCGGCATTAGCTATGGAAGTAGCATACAGAATTTGCGGTACGAGATATCGGATGTTCATCTTGTAGAGTCCGTTGCCCTTACGGATATGGCGAAGGGAAGGAATGGCCTATACCGTAAGGTTGTTATAGTCGCGAGAATGATAGCACTAAATTAGGGATTGTCTTGAAAACAGCTCATTGTGGAGCCTCACTGCTCACTGCTTGAGTAAAGCCTATCTTGATCCTTAGATACATCGACTTCCAGGTTCTACTAACGCCTGCCTAATGTTAAGATAATTGCTCATCCAAAGTTAGAAGTTGTTTGGCACGATTTGCTCCATTGTTTCCTGAACCAATATTCTATAATCGACTGTGTAAAAAGCCAAGTCAAGATGTACAACTACAGTCCGATCACTTGCTCTTTGCTATGTTAAGGCCAGGGGATATATGTGATAAACCGATTTTCTACAAATTTTTACAGTATCAGTCTATATGTCCGGAAGGAACTATAGCCTATATAAATTTTAAAATTTCCAATTGGGTTGTGCCACGCCCATACAAAGTATTTCTTTATTTGTCTATATCTTTACAATGGTAACAGTAAGAATCTCTAAATTTAGTCCAAATAGCTCTGTAGCCAATACAAATTAACATGCAAAAAATGGGTGGAATTGGATAAGTTAGCATTGTACTTCACATACAAACTAAATATTGGTTTTTGTTTATTTTGAGAACGTTTTAAGATAAAGTTTCTGAATTTAGTCTGAATGACTTCATTGTGAACATAAATCACCAGTCAAAAATTGAGTGCAGTCCCATACAAACTAAATAATGTTTTTTATATATCTTGAGAATAGTTAAAGTGTAAGTTTCTGAATTCGGTCTAAATGACTTAGTAGTCAAATATATATCATTAGACAAAAAATTGGCGAGATTGAACAAATGGGCGAGACAATTTCCATTCATACTAAATATGAAATTTTGTATACTTATGTAGAGGACAACAATTAAAGCTTCGCTATATATCTACATCAGCCAAAAAGAAATGAAGATTGGATAAAGATATTTTGAAGAAAGCATATCGGATAAAAGCTATCTATATACATACGGTTACAAAAATAAAAATGCCATTGGTTTGTGTTAAGAAATTGAATGTGTAACCCTGGTATTGCCTTACTGATTCGTGTATTTGACGGCATTGACGATTCGACCATCTTTGGGTAACACAAACTTACATTTTTAAAATTAACGGATATAAAATAGAGGGTATGAGAGCGTTTGAGATATTTTCGTAACTTTCCGAACTGTAGGCAGCTAGATATATAAGGAGGCTGCTTTGTCTACGTCGATATAGTTATGGTTTTGCAGTCATAAAGTAAAGTCGTGTTTAGGCAGAAATAAGTGTTGTATAAACGAATATTAAGATAAAGTGAGAAAATAAATACTGTAAAACAACAACAACATGGTCTTTATTTCACGCAATTTAAAAGAACTCAAACGTTTTGAAAAGGTTAAAACGTAACAATATGTACATATGTATGTATACTATATATACAAATTAATGTGTATTTATTTGAAGACTGTATACAGCTAAACAGCTGACTCCACAGCGTCTTTCTGGAAGGAACTATAGGCTATCTTAAATGTTTCGATTTTAATCGGAAGGCAAAATTTATAACTAAGATAGTAGTTAATATAACAATTAATACAGAGGTAGCGAAGCACACCGGGTTTCAGGTATTAATTTTATAGAAATTTAGGCTTATATTCACACGAAAATAAAGTGTATTTGAAATGTATTTTAAGAAAATTTTGTATTAAAAATTTTAAATATATGGGAGTTAAAGTTTATTATATAAAATAATAAAAAATTATAAAAACACATTTTCAATTTTAATTTTATTTATTTATTTTTTTTTTAATTTCGTTTTAGGTCGATGATCAAATGAAACTTTTACAACATTCATGGTCCGATATGTTAGTATTGGATCATTTACATCAACGTATACATAATGGCCTGCCCGATGAAACACAACTTAATAATGGACAAGTGTTTAATCTATTAAGTTTAGGCCTATTGGGAGTACCACAATTGGCCGATTATTTCAATGAATTACAAAATAAATTACAAGATTTGAAATTTGATATGGGCGATTATGTGTGTATGAAATTTTTAATTTTATTAAATCCAGGCAAGTATTACCATTTACATGTGACAATATAAGAGAGGATTAAAACGTGTTTCAAAAAATTTTTTATAAATTTTTTTCATATATTACAGATGTACGAGGTATTATCAATAAGAAAACTGTATTGCAGGGACATGAAAATGTACAAGCAGCGTTATTGGATTATACATTAACGTGTTATCCATCTGTGACGGTAAGTTACATACACACACACACACAGAGGCACATATAAAATAATAATGTTAAACATGCTATTAATTTAGACGAGTTTTATTTGTAAGCATTTAATTAAAAAGAAATGTATTTTTATTATAAAGTTAAAGCATACTTTAGGGTGCTAGTTATGATAATCAGGGTAAGAGTTTATGTTGAATTTAAGTGAAGCGGATTAAGATTTTATGATTAAGAAATATTTCAAAGTACATAATAACTGTTATTAATATTAAGTATTTGCGTTAGCTTTCATCGTATTTAAAAGAAAAATAAAGGAACAGAATAAATAAAATAGAATAAATAAAAAGTTATAACTTTTTCGATTATTTAGCAAGATTCATTTCTAAAACCTTTTTTTACATTTTGGGAACAGAAACGAATCAAGCCAATGTTTAATATTTTGTTCTAAATTAAAAAATATCCCAGCCTGGGTATTCTAAATTAAGCAAGGTCTCTTTCGACAAATTAAGCCACAATGAAATGTGAAAGCATCCTCAAAAAATAAAATCTTTCATCAAGTGTCCTTATGAAAACCCCATCTGACAAGTAAAACACGGAAAACCAACCTATTAAGGTTGGAACTGATGTTCGACAAGAATGTGTCATATCCTCTTATAAAGAGCACTAAAGGTAAAGGTTAGGGACTTCACTAAAGGTAAAGGGACTTCAAATTCATCTAATTGACCTGAATTATTGAAACGATGTCTGTCTTTTGGCTCATAACTTCTCTGATCTTGCATTGAACCTTCGAAACATATAAGAAATAGCAGAGGAAGCGGGTCTGATAGAAAATAAATGTTGCCAAAACCAAAACGCTACGTATGCATAAATATATTATTTGATTTCTGCGCATTTTTAGTGTTTTCCTTATTAAAAATAAATAGATTTTGACGAGGTTGATAGTTAATCACTTTTAGCACCTGCATCTTTAATTATTTGATTTTTAGTTGCCAGCTACTATACGCACTACAATTTTCTGTAACTAGCAAATCAACTAAAGTTCAGTTGCCATTCATAATGGAGCTATTATCGCGTTTTCTTTAATGAAAAAAAATTTTGATTTTTGATGCCCTTATTTTTTTGCGTTAATTTTCTAAAAAAAATTAGCACGAGAAAAGACTGCTGTGTCAATCTCTATGATGCCTTTAAAATTGTTTGATATTTTTTAATTTTTGACTACGTTTTATGGCAAAGAACAAAGGAAGTGCAACATTTTTTATTAGAAAAGAAAGCACCATTAGATATGATTTCATTTATCTGGGACGCACTACAATTTAATAACAAAATACAATTTAATTTCTGATACACGTTTTGTTTCTTTATCCATTCACATCCTTATGAGGATTGTTTCGTAATTTCGATATTATTCCTAATATCCATGATTATGAAGTTCGTATTTTCATGTTTACATATACAAATTCATATATTAATTAATATAATTATGCGTTATCCTTTATTCTAGTTTATAAACATGTATAAATTTCAAAACCGATAGCCTTTAGCTGCTTGATTTATTTCTAATATCAAAACCAATAATAAAACATTCAGTGACACCTAAAACCAATACTTATTCAAGTTCGAAAACAAAACCGATAATCTTGGATTTCATGAACCAAATTAAATTTTTTTCGTTTTCAAATTCAATTCCAGCATTATTGGATTCTATGACACCTCTGAATAAATTAATCTGTCTGCGGCAGACCAATAACTTTTGACAGAATAAAATCTGTCGCAGCATCTAGTTTTTGATATTGTAGATATTTTTTAAATAAAATGGGTCTGTGCCTGTTCTTAAATGCATCTTTACGCTGCACTACGACGGCAAACTATTACCACAGAAAATAAAATGATGCAATGTTAATGCATATAGATTTGTGTCAGCACTACCTTTTATTTGCATAAGCAGATTTTAGAGTAAAATAGTGAAGTTAAGTTGTTTTGAAGCATTAAAAGTAGTAGTGCAGGATAGTGATGCATTTACGAACAGTACCCTTGTTACAGATTTATTTGAAGCAGAAATACTAACAAGGTGTTCCAACATAGCCTTTCATAATTGAACTGATATTGCGGCTACAATTAAAAATAATAATATTATTCTCCCTCTCTCTCTCTCTCTCTCTTGTTTTACAGGATAAATTTAGGAGGCTGTTAAGTATACTGCCTGACATACATGCAATGGCAGCACGTGGTGAAGAGCACTTGTATTCAAAACATTGTGCCGGAAGTGCACCAACACAAACGTTACTCATGGAAATGTTACATGCAAAACGGAAAGTGTAAAATGTAATGCAAAACAACAACAACAGATAAGTAAATAATGGATTAAAACCCATTTATAAGGGGCGGGTATATAGTTATAGATTAAGTAATAAAATAGAAACACTACACTCATACAGACACACCCATACAAACACATCACCCATACCTACAAAACCAAAACACAAAAATCATTTAAAGATGGAAGACAAAAAAGAAAAGAATCATTAATTGTAACAACAAATAAGAAAAGGTTTTAGACTAAAAAAAAACAGTTTAAGAACAAACAAATTTTGAAAAAAACAAGCTAAGCTTAAAGTATATGTTTAAAATCTATCTATACATATATTAATTATACCCGAAAAAGATAAAATTGAAAAAAATAGAAGTAGAAGAAGCTATATTTTTGTGACAATTATAAAATAGAAAACAACAAAGTGTAAAAAGTAAACATAACATACTCTTCAGGCTTTATAAAGACACCTTTTTTAAGGCATACTTTCAGGCATTATAAAACAAACCAACAACAGTTAAAGCAAAACAAAAAAAAACTTTATTTTAATTCTTAAAAAAATGGTTTTTGTGGTTATTTAAAGTAAAAAGAAACAACAACAAATGATACATATATACATCTATATATATATATATATATATACATCTATATATATGTATATATATATATATATATATATATATATATAGATATATATCTATATATATATATATATATATATATAGATATATATAGATATATATATGTATATATATATATATATATATATAGATATATATATATCTATATATATATATATATATATATATATATATATATATATATATCTATATATATATATCTATATATATATATATATATATATATATATAGATATACATATACACATACATATGTATATATATACAAATATGTATATATATATATATATATATATATATATATATATATTTATATATTTATATATATATATATATATATATATATATATATATATATATATATATATATACTTATGTATATATATATTTTTTTCAAATTTTGGGGATTCTCTTTATAAATATATAAATTATACAACAAAAATTACATGTTTATACATACACATATATAAAAACAAAACTTTGTTGTTAATTTTAGTGAGTAAAAGATATTTTGTGAAGAATTAAAATAACGGAAGAAGTTATCTTATGTAAATATTATTAATTTAAGTTATGCATACAACTACTTTAAAAAAAAAGTTTAACAAAAAATATTAAAAAATTAAATTAAAAAACATCACTAATTAAGTAAAAAAGAAAACAAAAAAGTAACTATAAAAAAGAAATGTTATAAATGTATTTAGATTTTAATTATTATTATTATTAAAGAAAAAACATTAATTGTTGCTTGATGTTTAACAAAAAACAAAATAAAAAAATCTTTAATGTTTAAAACAAAATAATTATTTAAATTTACAACAGATACCACTACTACAACATACAAAAACAAAAAGAAAAAACCCAACAAATCAAACAGCAATTGTTCATAATGTTATTGTTTTAATTATTAAAAAAAAAAATAATATTATTAGAGATATAAAAATAAAAACAACCACAAGAAAAACAAACAAAAATATGTAATACTTATAATAAGTTTACGAAAAACAAAAAATATATAAACACTCTCTTTCTATATATAAGAAATTTTTACGCAGATTTTAGAAAATATTTCGAAAATTTTTCTTAAACTTTTTAACAAAAGCCATTAACGTATTTGAAGTATACGTTGTCATATTTTGACATTTTTGTTCTGGACCCACCATGATAGGGGTGGATCACAAAATACTAATATGAAAATAACAAGTTTTGTATTTTTAAAGCATTCGCATTCTATTGTAAATTAGTATTGGAAATTGAAACAAAATCTTTTTCCCATTTGGCCAATAAAAAAAGATACGAGTATCTTTAAGAAAATTTCAATGGAAGCCTTTGTTGTTCTGTTTTAAATTTTTTTTAACCATTTTATTTACTTCGTATACTCGTATGCAATCAATTTTGAAGTTGTACTAGCTTCATTTGAGCTTAAAGCTTCACTGTGTATAAACAGTACAAACACTTTCATAACTACTTTCAATCTCACAAACGATTTTAAACTGTTGGAAATAAATATGAGTTTTCTTTCATACAAAGGATCTTAATCATTTAAAGCACAATTTAACCAGCATTTTCTTCCCCTTTAAAGCTCAGTTTTCTCATCCTAAAGATTCTTATTGCTTCTTATCATAAATGGGTTGGTTAAAGATGGCAATTGAACTGCCGGACGGCAACTAGAAATTTGTAATAGTCTATATATTTTTATTTTCCAGCTGTCATACGTAATACAATTTTACAACTGACAATGCAACTAAAGTTTGTTACCTATACTCGACCCAAACATTTTTCTTCCCCATTTTGGTTTATTACAAAAGCCGCGATTGTAATGCATGAAGTCTTACGTTCTAATCTCTTCATTTTTGTTAATAAGTCTGTTGAAGAAGTACAGTATTACTTGTCTTAGCAGCTAAATCACACCAAACGTGCGAAGGTAAAAGGGGCTTTCGTAAGCCTTCGAAAAGTATGTCGGTGCCAGCTACAAAAAAAAAAAGAATATTCTTTGCAAATTTAAAGCCTGTACTTCTTTACTGAAGCGAAACATGGCTTTTGTCAGTGAAAGCAACAAACTACAAGTTTTCATTAACCGAAAATTGACAAAACATTGCGGGAGCCGACATAAAATAGCGAAAAACTAGCCCTCGACTAGAATTCGCATGAAATGCGAAGCAGTGTTCGACTGAGAGGGACATGCTGAAGAAGCTTGTTAGACGAGATAATGTCTGTTGATGAAGTACTACTCTGGACCCAGATCAAAAGTCTAATTAAAGATCATATGAAATTTAATAAAAATTTTAAAGGTACTATGCCTTATCTAAGCAGCCTAAAAGCAATTAGTAAACGGCATGGTCAATAATTTTCCTTTTTTTCAAGTCTGAGTGAGTTATATGTACATATCGTCATATAAAAACCAAAAAGCCCTAAGTTACATTTCAAAAAAGCAAAAACTTTTTAAAATGTAATAATAAATCATTCAGGGTTGGCTTAGAGTATTGTTAATAAGAACATTGTTTTTAATTGTAAAACTGTAAAAAATCATGGAAACATGTATTTCGAAAGGGTACTTAGGGCTTTTTTCGGTTTCATATGCCGATATGTACATGTATGTTACATGATATAGCCCTTGATTTTATATAATGGTACATATTTGTAGGTGTTTCGATATATTCTATTGTTAAGGTGCAATTTCCCCTGCCCCAATAATCTTTCTTGAGACCCTATAGATATTGTATTTCTTGTGATTATTTCTAAAATTATAAACCGTAATAGGGGCATAGGAGGCAGTTTTATCTTTGATCTATAACTTTATATTATAAAATATTTAAAAGGTTTTGGATTATTATTATTACCATCATACCGGCCTGGCACTATTGCAGGACAATGCGATCCATGGTAGATATATTATGTCCCTTACGGTCTATAGTTTGTTCAGCTGCTGCCTTTCTAATGAATACCAGTTGAACTGAAACCGTAATGGTGGATATGACACCCAGCGGGACCTTATGTCCACCTGAACCTACCAAGAACCTAACATTCGTACAATATGTGTTCTGCTGTCCTTGATGCCTGTGAGAGCACAGTCTATAAACATTCACATCTGTGACCGTCATCTTCTTCAGATGCGCTGTTAGTCTAAAGTGGCCCGTAAGAAACTCCGTTAGGAGTTTCAAGTCCGCCCTTCTGTACCTAACAACCTCAGAGTTATGCCAAAATTGCGGTCTGATCGCCGTCCTAGAGTAGCTAAGTTCCATTCTAAACATCTAGCAATTTACCAATCCTTAACTAGACTGAAAATAGTAGTAAGTGGTGTTGGTGCAGCAAGGTGCCGGACCGATATAGGGAGATTTAAGTAAGTACATATTTATGTAATAATTTAAAAAAAGTTCTTTAACAACAAAAATATCATCCCTATTCTGTATAACGAGCGAAATGAAATCGTTTTAAATTTAAATAATTAAGAAACTTACAAATATGATTTCCATTCTACAAAAATGCGTCTAAAACAAAGCGTTTTAGCTTTTCGAAACCAATGCATTGCACATGCAGTTCGGGCTTATGTGTTTATGCTTTAGAAAAATATTATAAAAAAAATTAAAGAACTTTCTATATGTAATTGAAAATAGATTTGGAAATGGCTAAATACTAAATAGCAATATAAGAACATTGAAAAACATTTTAATTTCCTAAAATCTCTTTTTCTGCAATAAATACAGTTTAAATCGGGGAAAAACTAATACAAAACAGCTAAGAGTATCGATTTGTACGTTTTAAACACTTCAAAACATGTCATCGAGTAAAATGTTTAATGCTATGTCCTGTAAAACTATTTTAAGAGAAATATCTTCTAAAATTCTGCGCTAAAATTCTGTGTTATATTATTAGGGTAGATATTATTTGAAGTAAGCTTAACATTTTTAGGGAGTGCATTAAACAAAAAAGAGCAAAAAATTAATAATAATAAAATAAAGAAAAAATGTACCTTAAACTATATTTTAAATATACAAAAACTAATAAAATATTATTGTTCTTAAAATAATAATTTAAAAAGATATATTAAATTTTCTTTCTGTTCTTATATATGTAAGTGGTTTATTTTATTTGAACGGTTTTTTTTATCACTTTAAATGTTAAACTATTATTATTATTTTTTAATAAATACTATTATTATTACGTTTATTATTGTCACTTTTTATATTTTTATTTTATTTGTTATACAAAAAAAAGAAAAAACTTTCATTGTATTTAAATTTGATTTAATTAGAATAAATGAGAAAGAAATAAAGAAATATGTAATTATAATTAAAAAAAAAATACCATAACTACTACCTTCATAGATTTTTAAATTTTAAATATAACATTTTATTAGTTTCTAATTTCTTTTCTTTACATTTTATATTATAAATAAAATTAATATTATATTTTTTTGTAATTTTACGCTTCTTTATTTTTATTTTCTATTATTATTTTTACTTTTTAATTGTTATTTTGATTTATAAATTAAATACTTTTAAATCCTTTCTATTTCTTTTTTTAATCTTATACATAAAACATCATTAATTATTATTATTTTTTAATTATTTTGTCTGTAATTTTTATTTTAATGTATACAAACAAAAAGAAAAAACTACAATAAAAAATTTTTTGTCAAACAAAAAAAACAAACGATACTAAAAAATAAAACAAAAATAAAAACAAAATTTTTAAAATCACATTAAATTGTAGCAAGAAATTATTTTTCTTTTATTTTTCCCTTCACACGCATTAAATTTTTAATTTGATTAACAATTATACGGTAATATGTATAACACAGAGAGAGACAAACGCTTTCAGACGATTATGAAAAATATTCAAAATTGTAAAATCAGGGTTGTAATTACCGCATACGTAAGATATCGAGTGTATCATCATTCATTAATAATATTACCAAAATGAAAAATGTTTACTCGATATCATATGTGGTTATAATACCCCTATTTATTGTCAGAATCAGAATTGGAATCACAAAAAATTCATTATTGGTGTCACAGAAACTTATGTAATCGGTTTTATGTTCGAATCCAATAAACTGGTAAATCTGGATATTCATTCATAAAATAAAACAAAAATTGTTTACAAAAAGTTTGAATTCAGATATAAAGTAATCATATATGTATGTACATATGTACACATAAACTCAATTTCATTTAACCCTATCTGAAACAGCTTTAGTGAAATTCCTATGAAATTTTTTGTTCCCTTTGTGTAACAGCTCTGAAAATTAAAGTAAGTTGCCAGTTCATATTGAGTTTTAACAAGAACACTTACTTATTTACTTAGCTGGCCATAACAACCCGATTATCGGCTTACGGTCTGCCCCAGTACTTCACTCTAGGTGCCTCTGCTTCACTTGCGCCATCACCAGGTGGCCGCACAAGTCGAAAACAGGGTGAGATCGAAGCATCCTTGCTGAAGCATCTTCCTCCATCCGAACGACATGGCCGAGCTGCTGAATTTTTATGCAATGAGCAACCTGCAAAAACTTTCCTCTTAAATGCTCTCAAGGCAGCTGCATCGATACCGAACAGCGTTCATGTTTAAGCGCTGTAAAGAAACACAGGGAGGATGAGCGACCAATAGAGTGTCAATTTCCTCTACTCCTTAACTGAACACTAAACCATAGTAGTACCTATTGGAGAGAGTAATTCTACAATTGATTTCCAGGCTAACATAATTTTCGCATCATTTGGATCCGCAGCACGTCCCTGTTTGTCGACAACAAATGCTTCGTTTTGCATTCAGACCCGTGTGGCAAACGTACATTAGATGACACTATGGTAAAGGCTGCGGTACGCTCAATATTGGAAAAAAGTGATACTATACTCGCCTTTCGCAAAGAAATTTCCACGACGATGTTGAAAAGGAATTAATTTCTAGTAATCATATATTCTTACGTAGTACCCGTATTTCTCGTAGAGCGCATGCCTTTGTACTTGCTTGTCCAGTAAATCGCACAACGCATTGTAGGGAGAATTCGTTCTTTAGTAGCACTGTTCGTTTATAGAACAATCTTCCTGCGAAAGTCTTCCCTGCCATTTACAACATGCGCAAATTTAAATCGAATGTAAACTCCACTTTATCCCCCTTCCCAGAACCTAGGGATTATCCCCAGATTGCCATGATAAGGCCCGCTCTGTCTGAAATCTCACATAAAAAAATATTGAGGATGTCTTTTCCTACCTTGACGGAGTTACTGTGATTGCCCAACGTCATTCTGCACAGCCTTAACATCTTCTCAGGTATAACGAGTACAAATATTTGCGGCATACACGACATACATCCCTTATGGTGCTATTGAAGGCTGCCTTATAATTGACTAAAAGATGACCTGTGTCAACTTGGTATTTTAATGGTTTTCATAACCAGGGCCCAAAGGCGATCACAAGTAAGACGATTTAGACCCAGATCTAAAGCCACAGTAGTCGAAGCGGCTTCAGTCAGTCGCACGGTGGCAGCGGCTTTATTGTTTTCAATAATGAGATCATGACCCTGACCTTATCACGGCTAAGCGGCGGAAACTACAAAAAGGGTCATTGCAACATCATCTCTAATGGCGGCATTTTTGCTGCCGTCACATCACAATAGATTAGAGAAGTGCTGCGTCCATAGGCTCAGTATCGCTTGTGCATTTGCAACCGGGATACCGTTTCATTTTTTGGTGGAGGATGTTCCGATGTTCGTTCTTAATTCTGTACATTTCATTTTCATACGTTTAGGCTATTATATAGATTATATATACTATAGAATTGTTCGTACACTTTCCCTTAAAGTTATCCGATAACTGTAAGCCATTATATTTACAAAACAGCTGATTCGAATACGGTTTTGTTAAATGAAACAAAAGCAAAACGAATACAATTTCATGACACTAATTTATATACAGTGAGCGTCAATAAAAAAAGTATGATAGTCTTTAAAATTTAGCTTTTATTTCAGACTTTTAAAATGCGATGGATTTAAACGTTTTATAATTTGTAATACTGTATTTACAGTTTTACAAAATCTATAAAAAACAACAACAAATTTCTTACAACTAAAGTTATACAACAAAAACTAAAAAAATACAATTTTACGCGTCAAAAATAAGTATACAAGGCAAAAACTTAAGCGATAAGGAAGAAAAAAGTAAAAATATGTAGGAAGTGATACCATTTTTCTGATAGATGCTATCGAGTATAATAAGAGTCTGCTTTAAAAATTTTCACAACACCTCCAAAATCCTGAGTTACGGGTAAAAAGCCGGTTTTTCATACCTTCATGCACCTATAAGTTAATAATTTAGCCAAATATTAACCGATTTTAAGATTCTTGACGGATTTGGAATGAACAAGAACATAGTTATTAAATGGTTTATAATTTACTCAAGTAAACTTAAACAATCTGTGTTTATTTCTTAAATAATTATTTTTCAATTACTATTCAATAAATTACAAAATATTCTAATTTAGGTTCCTTTTTACACGCTATTTTACATATACAGGACTACAGTCTTAAAGAAATATACAACGTTTAAGTTCATCGAATTTTAAAAGTCTGAAACTTAAGCTAAATTCTAGAGTATGAGGGTGTTTACTTTTTTAGCGCTCACTGTACATACGTACGTAATTTTCAATTCTTGATATATGTTAATTCTGACTTAAATTCTAGAAAAACTCTAAGCAAGGCACATTTGAAATGTAAATCTTGTTAATATTGTCAATATTTTTGTCAATAGTTTTATTTAGTTTACACTCTATACTGTTTTTACCTGATTTTTTGCATGGTATCGTTTGGAACGTAATACAATGTACAAACAAGTTAAGGTGTATTTTATTATAAATATCAAACGTTTTTTATTTTAGACCTAATCCTGTTTTGACACCATTTTTTACACGATATTGCTTGGAATGTATTGTACCTAACGTTTAAAAACAGGATTAAGTGTACTTTATTAAAAATTTAATTTATAATAGTTTTCTTGACACTAAAAATTCGCAAAAAAAGCAACAAATATATGTTGTCTTTGTTAAAAAATTAGTTGTTATACAGGAAACACTACCTTGTTCAATGTGTCTTAACTATGAGTGTTTATTTCAATAATTCAATTTACGATCAAAGTCATTCGACTACGAGTACAAGGATTTGGCCTCTTTTACTTATTTGCGAGTGTTATGGTTTATTTTATTATTATTATTTTTTTTATTTAACCTATTAAGTCCTTTTTATTTTCGTAACACCTAAAGAAATCTTAACAAATAATAGAAAATTGAGTACCTTATATAAAAAAAAACAAAAAAATGTTGTTTCAAAAACAAAGAAAAAAATAAAAATTGTTTTAAAAACAAAATCTTAAAAAAATTGTTTACATACATATATACCAGTAATTATTAGATATAAATTGTTTTCTGAAAAATGAATTTAGCGATTTAAAGCAAAAACAAAAAAATAAAAATAATAATAATTTGTAATCTGCTATTAATATACAATAATTTTTATTTTTTTATTTTTAAAACACCAACTAAGTTTTCAGTAAGAAAAGATTGGCTTTTTACTATTCACACTGAAATTCTTTAAAGACATGTTATAGTAAAAGGAAACTTTTATTGGTGTTTTAATTTTTCTTTAAAAGTCATTAACAAAACTCGAATAAAATTCTAAAAAATACTGTAGGACTACGAGGGCGGTTCAATAAGTCCGTGATTTTTTTAATGAAACACAGGCTTTTGGATAAAAACTCATTCCATTGTTTCATGTACTCTCCTTTCCATCTATACACTTTGTCCAATGATTTCAAATTTTTTATGCCTTCCAAAAATTAAAATTTTTCGATTGACTCACAAACGAAGATGATAACATTGTCGAAGTAAAATCTATTTTCTTCAGGTTTGGAAACAAGAAATAATCACTACGGGCGAAGTGTGGAGAATATGGCGGATGGAAGAACAATTCGTAGTCTTATACATAGACTTTTGCCATGTAAACTGCACATACCATACTGTGAGCGCCAAATGAAAGTAAACACCTTAACTCATTTTAAAAGCATGACATAATAAGAAGCAATATATTCAAATTCATTTTTAAAGGTAAGATTAATTTTATTAAAACTAGGAACTGAAACTTAGCCACTTAGAAAATAAGTCACTTTTTATAAAAATATCCAGATTTTTCCACATCAAATCAAAGCAAACAGAAAACTTTATTGGGAACAGAAGTTTTTATTTAATATTTTGTTTGTCGTCCTTTTGATTTTAACACGGCTTCTAATCTTCTAGGCATCGAATCGACAAGTGTTTGGGTGAATTTCAACAAAAATGTATTCCATTCATCCTATAATGCTAGCTTTAGATGCTCAATTGAGTTCAGGTCTGCGGACTTTAGCGGATGGTAGAGTGTTTATAGGGTACGGTAAAGCAACCACTCCTTTACAATTTTGGAGGTATACTTAGAATCATTGTCCTGTTGTAATACCCAGTTATGTGGTAAACCCAATTTTTCTACAATAAGGGCAATATTATGTTCTAGAATGCTGAGGTAGTCTTCTTTTTTTTTTATCGTTGATTCAATAAACACAAGATTGCCAACTCCCAATGCCGCCATGCATCCCCAGACAATGACTGAGTCTCCACCATACTTAACAGTTTTAATTACGCATTTATCACTAAGCTCTCCTTCTTACTTCACCAATTCTTTGACAGCTTTTTGGCACCAAATACCTCCTATTTGCTTTCAGTGTATAATAGAGTATATTTCTCCAAAAGGATGGAGGCTGATTTTTATTTTTTTTTTTTCGAAATTTATATGCTTGCACATGTCTTTTTTTTTGTGGTTCCTGTAGGGGTTTTCTTAAACTGCTAGGACTTACTTACCCGAAGTTTGCAAGATATTCTCAACTATTTTGACTACACTCGATGTCAGTTTTATTTATACTTTTCTCACTATAACTCTCACTTCCGAGTCTGTAAGACACTTTGCTCGTTTTCCGCGCGGCAAATTCTCCATTGTTTGGTATTTAACGTACTTCTCTAATTTTTTTATGGTACAATGATTTTTTCCTACACAAGGACTTCTCATATTGTGCGGGTTTCAATCGATGATGACAACTGATACTTTTTCGGTGATTAGGACATTAGAAACTATTTACCATCTTTTGAAAAAAAGACTAAATAATGTTTCCTGAAGACGATACAACTGTTTTCTTTGATTTATCGCGAAAAAATCTGGATATTTTTATAAAAAGTGAATTATTTTCTAAGTGGTTAAGTTTTAGTTCCAAGTTTTGTTAAAATTAATTTTACCTTTATTAACAATAAATTTGAATATATTGCTTCTTATTTATGTCTGTTCCTATAAATATAATAAAAATGCTTTCAAAATAAGATAAGGTGTTTACTTACATTTGACGCTCACTATACATACGAGTACGTTATAGCAAAAGGAACTTTTTTTGTGTTTTAATTTTTCTTCAAAAGTTATTAGTAAAATTTTAAAGAAAATACTGTAGGACTACGAGGGCGGTTTAATAAGTCCGTGGCTTTTAGAATGAAACACGGGTTTTTGGATAAAAATCGAATTTTTGTATCCTTCAAAAAAGAATAAATAAATAAATAAATAAAATTTGTCCAGTTATTCGTTTGTGAGATGATTTCATGGTTGAAATCAAATCTATATTCTGCCAAGCCATTTTTTCAGGTTTGGAAACAAGAAATAGTTACTTGTAAATTCTTAAGAATAGAGCGGAAGGGAGAGCAATTCGTAGCCTTATGCATGGATTTTTGTCATGTAAGCTGCACATATTATGTGCACCCTAACAGTGTTTTGGGCTAAGCATGGTATTTTTTTCTTTTTTTTTTAATTTTAAAAACGGTCGCCATGACTGTTGGTTGACTAAGCAACCTTGACCTTGAAAGTTTTCTCTACTCAAGTGATTATTAAAAATTGAAACCACTGACCCATTTTAGATGCCTATAGCTTTTACAATCTCTCGCATATTCAATATCCGACAGGCTAACACCATATCGTAAATTTTTGTCAATGTTTCGGCTGACAGCATCTGCCGTTTTTATACGGCCACAACGAAACTCAGTAAATCACTTTGATAACCTTTGAAATAGATAGTACAAAGTTCCCATAGTACTTATCAAGCGTAGCCTGGGTTTCAGTTATAATGCTTAATGAGCACATGAAATTTACTTTTCTTCCATTATCTTCTTAAATCACGCGGTAGTCTTATTAATGGCTGTCAAGCACAAACTAAATGAAGCTTGACTCCTGCTGACTGGAGTCAATTGACCATGTTAAAATTACATAAATTAAAAAAAAAATAATATAACTTAAGAAGCTTACTTTACACCCTTCCAACATCAGTATATTAAAAACTGTATTGTGGGATTCTAGTCTATTAGTTTGTGTCAAGGCTGTCAGTGTGTCACCTTAGCAATACTATACATATCTGTGTATTTGACAGCGTTGCCAATTCGACCATCTTTGGGTAACACGATTTAAAATTTTTTGAAATTAACAGATATGAATAGAAAGTTTTAGCAAATATCCCCCATGGGTAGCCATCGAACTTAATCAGTCCCAATAAAGGGTTCCATTAACGCTCGTCTACGAAAGCTTGTCAAAGCAACACATTCAAAGAGAATACGCTCCGTCTTCTCCTTCGCCTCGCTGCACAGGTGATATTTCTGTGGGCAGTGGCAATGTTGCCCATTTATTCAAAAATTCACGTACTTATTGACCCGCCCTCATATAATAACAATCTATCACCTCAAGAGGCATGGAGGAAAACTGCTTTATATTGTTAATTTTTCTTTAGAGTTTCCAAAGTGTATGGTTTCTACAATACAAACTTATCGGAATAACCAGTCCAACGGTAGTGTAATGAGCCTTATTTTTTCGTGAGCTTTCTTCTAAAATCTTGGTTTGTGATCACATATAGACCGAAGTTTACATTGTTTTTTAACTTCATGATATTTTAAGTTTTACAATGGGTCAAAGGGCCTTCTGGTGCACTCGCTAATCGCGGGAGACCTATTTAAAGATGTATTTTTCTATTAATTTTGTTAATATTTTTAAAAAATTTATTTTTTTTTTTTTTTTTTGAAAATCTTAAGCTTTATTTAAAACGAATTTAAAACGCTAAAACCATCTAAGCTAAAAGCTTAAAAAAAAAACAAATAAAAATTACAAATCAAATCATGAAACCATTTCAGGATCGCACCTTTTAAAAAAATACTATATAAATGTTATATGTATCATACGAGTAAATTTAATAATTTATTTATAAATAACAAAAAAATATTCCAAAAATTACCTTCCCCTTACAAAAAAAAAAAATCATTTATTTTTGTGTTCACTTTGAAAATAATATTTAAGTAATAAATAATAGAAAAAAGCAACTTGTAAATGTGTGTAAAAAATAAATAAAATCCATGTAAATTCTTCTAGGTTATAGTAAATTCAAAAATATATGTAAATTTAAATATTTTAATTAATATTTAAAAAAAATTATACATAGATAAAAAGCAACAACAACATATTGATAAAAACGAAATGTTACAAAAAATAATAAAATATTTACAAGAAACAATTTTAACATTTAAATGAAAAGAAACACAAACTACGAAAATACCTGCTGAAATTAAGAAACCAATGCTCTTCTATTCAAACCTCTTCTACTCTAACCTCTGTTTAAATCCTAATGGAAAACATAGTTGCTGTAAAATTTTTATTTGATATCAAATCTATATAAATAAAAGAGGACTATAAAATGCGTTATAATTGATGTTCTCTGACATGAAAGGTGAAGTTAATACCAAGGTTTTTATGTATATGTGGTAAGAGTGAACGTGAGGACGTAAGAGTGAACCACTTTGTAATAAAATATAAAAATAAGTTGTCCTATGTTCGTCATTTTATAACTCGAGAGCTACTGAACCGATTTACAAACCAATACATGCGTTGGAAAGGTGTATTTTCACTGACGGTTTTTGTTTATATGTCTATATCTTTAAAATAGAAGTAGTGAGAGTTTCTAAATTTGGCCCAAATAACTTTGTGGTCATTACTAATTATCAGTCAAAAAGTGAAAATGGTACTTTGGAAGGGTAATAGTGGAGGGTTTCTATATTGGGTCTAAATAACTTCGTAGTCTATCTACATCATCAGTCGAAATATGGGCAAAATTCAATAAGTGGGTGTGGCACTTCACATTCAAAGAAAATATTGATTTTTCTATATCCAGAGAACGAAAATAGTGAAAGTTTCTAAATTGAGTCCAAATAACTTTGTGGTCAATATAAAACATCACTCAAAGTGTGGGCGGAATTGGATAAGTGGGAATGACAACTGCTATACAGAGCAAATATTGCTATACAGAGTAAATATTTTTGCATATCTTTAGAACGGTAATAGTGGCAGGTTCTGAAATTAGTCTTAATAACTTCGTGGTCAATGCACATCGTCAGTTGAAATATGGTCAACATTATATTAATAAATACTGATTTTTGTATATCTAGAGAACAATTAGAATGACAGTTTCAGAACTTGGTCTAAATGGTTTGGTACTCAATACAAGTCATTAGTTTTAATGCATATTTTTTATGATTATTATTAAATTTTATAGATATAGAACACAAAGGCTCCCAGCAACGCGAGAAGGTATACTCTAGTACAGATGTAAATGATAGAAAAAAATCGCTTGAAATTAAAAGTACTTATACGATTAGGTCTAATTATAAATAATTTATGTCTAACAAACTAGAAAAAATATTCGAATGCAACCAATATGGATTAAATAGAGAAATAACTATGAGAGTATCAAATATGTTAAAGGGATACTATGGTATTTTTTTAAGTTAAATAGTATCAACTTTTCCATCATTGAAAAAGAATCGAAGCCGAACGATTCATTTCAATGCATGTTGTTTGTGTAGATTAAAAGCGTAATACCATCCATTCGGATGTGTGTATGTAGATTGTGTGCAGCGAGCAATAAGTATCACACACATGCATGTTTTATATTGTTCGTTTTCAACTCGTTTTAATGCTTTTCGGCTCGGTTTGCAATGCGGATTTTATTTTTAAATTATTTTGTTTTCGATTCTTCTCACAAGTCGTATTTTAAATTCTTTAAAAATTCTGCTCTCAAAAAGAATCATTCTTTACGAAGGAATTCATACTCTAATTTCCACCCTCTTCTGGTTATTAGCTTTAATAAGAATAGAATTCCAAGCGATATGATCGTAAGCGATCTTCCTTCAATTTCTCACAACAAGTTTAAAGATTCAACTTGATCTTTCCATCGGAGTTTCGCTCATCCTCTTCTGCACATTCCCTAGGAAAAATACCTGAAATATCTTTACTCATAAGCACGACATGTCGAAGCCAATGTAACGTTGTACTTGGAAGCAGCTAACGATGTCGATGTAAGCATAAAACTCATAAGGAGCCATATATTTTACGAAGAATTTTTCTCTCGAAGACGCCAAAGAAGCTTAATCTGGTTGCACAAGTACCCCTGCTTTTGCGCCATATACATATGTATGAAAAACAAATCTCTTAATAGATCACAAAAGTATGAATTTAAAGTACTAATGGGTCTGTCGACTGATCTTTGTGACCATAGAAACAATCAACAAGCTGTAGAAAATGTTGAGACTCATCAGTGCAAATTATGAGTGAAGGCCGCGCTATTGTGAATATCATTCGCCTCACAACTAACACAAATCTGCAAACATTTGTACCCAGTGGTTCAACACATAAGGTTAATCAATGTACAAACAGAATAATAAAGGTTCAAGTATTGAAACATGAGGAAAGTGCCATTCAATTTAATCGCCTGAAATCATACAGTGAGATAGACATGTAAAAGTTTGCTCGTCGGTGAATAAAAGTAAAAAAATTCCCTAGTTTCTGCAATATTATCCTCTAAATTAGTTTTCAGCTTCTCTTCTTCTTTATATTAACTTCTTCCTTTCACAAAGTCTGATTGTCTATCAGATAAAAGTGGCAACCACTTTAAATAGAGCTTTCGCATACCCAAATGTCCATATAAAATGGTAAAAACACCGCCACCTGATATGTTTACAATGTTAGCTAGCTCGTGCACCTTCAATTTGCGATCCTCCATAACCAATTTGTGGATTTTTTTGATGTTTGCTGGACTAACAGCCTCACATGGACGTCCATTGCGCTCAGCATCATTTGTGCTGGTACGACCGCGTTTGAATTCAAGAATCCACTTCTCTACCATTTGTCTCGATGGAGCAGAGTTCGGATAATGTTTATCAAGCCATTGTTTGGTTTTCACTGACTGAAGTCAGAGTGAAATTCTCAAGATTTGGTCATCCCTCTACCCTGGCCCGCCTTGCCGAAAAGACTTCATTCATAAGAGAGATGCGTCCAAGCCAGTGCATCCGCTGTATCTTAATGCGCTTCACTATATCCACGTCCCTGTGCAGATCTACAGCTCGTTACAACGTAAATATGTGGAATATCTCCTCTTACAGAACCGAAGATCTTACAAAGCATTTTCCTCTTGAATGCTCCTAAAAATTTTCGGCGTTGTTCGACAGTGTCCATGTTTCTGCGTCATATAGCAACACAGGAATGATAAGCGTTTTGTAGTACGTGAGTTTGGTTCGTCGAGAACCTCCTCTACTGAGCCCAAAACAGCATCAGTTGGCAAGAGTGATTCTCCTTTTGATATCCAGGCTGAATTCGATCACGCTGTTAATGACAAAGTCCTTCACTACTTCAAAGCTGTTGTCGCCAACAGTGATGCTGGAGGATTCTTTAGTTGATGACAAAAGATACTTAGTCTTGCCATCATTCACCACGAGACCCACTTTAGACGTGTCTTCCTTCAGACTGGAGCGCGCAGAAGATATAGCTCGTGTATTATGGCAGACAATGTCGATGTCGTCGGCGTGGAAAATGGTGCCCTGCCGATTTAACCCGGCAGTAAGAATAATCGGGTATAATCAGTATAAGATGGAAAAAGTAAAATGACAGGGCATCACCTTGCCTAAAACCTCGTTTAGTACTAAACGACTCAGAAAGATCCTTCCCAATTCTGACAGAGCTATCAGTGGCGCACAATATCACCACATCGTCTGCTCTCATTGAGATCTATTCTACAACTAAATAATATTTGTTTGTTTATTTATTATCTTGTTATTATTTGCTCATTTTCGTTCGGTTGTATACATATACACTATGGATAGTTCTCAGGCAGAAAAGGCTCATACGAGCTTATCCCAAATATAATATTTTAAAAGAGTGCATACGCTTTTGTACGCAGACTTTTTCTGTGTACTTTTTTAACACAGTTTTACTTTTTTCTAATGAATATTTATATAATTAAATTTCTTTGTTAAATATTAATATTTAATAAAACTATGCAAATAAATTTCTTAAAAAAATGTTATTTTAAGTTTTTAAGAGCTGTTCGTGTATCATTTTTATCCATTATCTTAGATATGTTTGTTTTGTATGCAGACTTTTTCTGACTAGTGTATTTATTAAATTTTTTTTGTTTAGCGGACATTTCTTTGGGAAGTATGTATTCTTTTCCGATTATGCATTGAAGTCAGTGTATATGGAAGTATGTATAAATCGATTCGTCGAAACTTGGTGGTTTTCTTTTCACACTTTTTGCTACGATTGATACTTTTTGAAAAAAAAAAACGAAAAATTTAAGCAACTTTGTTTTCTTATTGTATCCTTAACCCAAGATTTTTATATAGTCCTTCCTTAAAACTATATATATATTGAACAAAAATTGTTGAACACCGTTTATATAGTCTATATAACAAAAAAATATATATATAAATATATATATATTTATGTACATTTAAACGATTTAATCTTAATACAAAAACCCCAATGTATATGTAAATTTAAATAATAAAAATAAATAATTAATTAATTTATTAAAGAAAAGTAAGAAAAATGAATAAAAACAGAAAGAAAATGTAACCTGTTAAATGAAATTAAAAGTGATTTTTTGTAAGTGATAAGTGATTCTACGAGTTTAGGCAAACATACATGTAATAATTTGAAAAAAAAAATAAATAATAAAATTTTAAAAATAATCTCCTTAAAAACCAGTGTTATTTATTTAAATAAAAATCTATTTAAACTCTAACAAATGTATAAAGAAATTATTTAATTTAATTATAACAAAAAGTAAGTGAATGAGAAGAAAAAGTATTTAAAATATTATATTAAAAATATATTCAAAAATGAAAAGAAACAAGGCAAGCTAAAGTTTAAGTATAGAAAAGAAAATATAGTTTTATCTTTAAAAGACATCTCTATAATTTTAAACAAACAAAAAAATATAATTAAAACAAGAAATTTACTTTTTTTGTTTAGTTTGTTTTAATTTTAAGTTGTTATTTAATAATTATTGTATGTATGTAATGAAATATAAATTTAATTAAATTAAATATTATAAAACCAATATACAACATCAAAAACAAAATTAAAACGTATATAAAATTAAAAAAAAAAAAACAAATGTTATTTTATTTAAAGAAAAAATTTTATTTTTTCATCTTTAAAAACAAAACAAACAAACAGAAAAAAATCTAATGTTTCAAAAACATTTTGTAATATTATTACTAAATATACTAAATTTAAAAAGAGGAAAAACACATTTTGATTCATTTAAGTGAAGAAAAAACAAACAAAACAAGAAAAGAAATATATATAAAAAAAACAAAAATAACAAAAAAATCACATGTGGTTTTATTCGTTAGTTACAAAACTAGAGTCAGAGTCATACAGTGGCTCAAAATAATAATCGGACAGTTAAATAATATTGTTACGTTTTAACCTTTTTAAAACGTTTGAGTTCGTTTAAATTGCGTTAAAATAAAATAAACACCACTTTCTTGTTGTTTACAGCTTTTTATTTACTACACTATAACTTTTATACAGTTTATTTTAATACAACAGCTTAATACGAGTATTCGTTTATACAACACTTTTATTTCCGCTTAAACACGACTTAATTTTATGACAGCAAAACGATAACTAACTGTGACGTAGTTAAAGCAGCCACTTTATATACCTAATTACCTACAGTTTGGAAGGTCGGTTAGTTTCGAAAACACACAAAGTTAGTCGAATTGGTAGTGCTGCCAGATAACGCAAATAATTACGGCATTGGCAGGGTGACACAATTACCAAATATACCAAAATCCCATAAAACAGTTTTAAAGGCGCTGATGTGTGTTTTCTTTTTAGGCATTTTTATTTTCGTAACAATATGTATTTTTTACCAAAAAAAAAAAAAAACAATTTTTCCACTAAACTAAAAAACAAAATGTGACTTCTGACCAAGGTGGGACCTTATCCTCAAGGAGGGTCAGCCACCTAACCTAATGAAGACTATGGAAAGATTGGTGGACCTTCATATCATGGAAAAGACGCTTGATTTAACACCCTTACATCTGTCTCAGTTTGCAAACAACGAAAGGGCACTTCGCTGTCTAGTTAGTGAAGTAGAGAAGACCCAACGTTCTGGAGAATTCGCTTTCTGTGCTTGCTTGGATATCGAAAGTGCTTTTGATAATACTGACTATCGCTTAATAGAACGAGCTCTTCTTGACAGAAACATCGACACTCCGAACTGTAGTGTACGTTAAGTCGATGTTGGGAGAAAAACAAAAACCTATTCGGTTTTAGCCTTCATAGTAAAGTCCATGGAGGATAGTAGTCTCTTTTACCAATAGATAAAAGTTGAACCTAGGTGCAATTACTATTGGAGGGACGGTCATTAATTACTCTAATGAGATTAAATATATGGGTATTTTCTTAGATCGGAGACTTAACTGCAATTTCCACCTTCGTATGGTACTTGCAAAGGCAAGTGTGGGCCTGTCGTAGTCTTTTAGCAGGATATGCCTCTTGGAGGATTTATTGTATTGCTATTAAGCCAATTATACATATGAATCCCTTGTTTGGTGGCCACAAGTAAAACTAAGGGCCGCTAGAAAACAATTGGGCAGTCTTCAGAAATATGCTTGTCTGGCTATGACTGGCACCATATGTCGATTGTGGCCATTGAGGCCATAATAGAGCTATCATAAATTATGTATTTCATAGGGCTGACATTGGTGGATAGTAGCATTCATATTGTGACACTACTACCTGAGATAACATCTCAATATATTACGTCTCCTGGAAGAGACGGTGGGAGACCCGAACTGTTACTATCAGGGATTTACACGACTTAATTCAGAGAACAGAGTAATTTCTATTTGGACATAGCTTTCTGCCTACCCCTTTATAGGTATTTGAAAAATAAATGAGTGTGATATTCTCAGAATGATAATCATCAAGAATATGTACTCGTACGAAGATAGCGAAATACGATTATTTCATAATGACAAGCGAAACATTTACAACTAATGCTAGCGTAAGACAAGGATGCCCTTTATCGTCGCTTCTATTTGCAATTATCATACTTGAGCTGTGCTAGAGGAAGAGAAGAATTCAATGGAGCACCTAGAAGATCAGGATATTGCGAACGACATTTGTCTCATATCGTATAGGCTGAGCGACAGGCAAGATGATGTCAATCACATTGTCGAGTTGGCTAAATACGTGGGCCTGGAAGTCAACGTCAAGAACCAAGGTTTTATTACAATTAAAAATCAATGCTTAGAATACGTTAGCAGCTTTTGTTACCTGAGCTACATAATGTCGGCAAATGGTGGAATAGCCAATGATATATCTAACAAACTCGGTAATGCAAGGTCAGCTTTTGGACGGCTACGTAACACATGGCGATCAAATCAGATATCGAGTAAAATTAAAATGCGAATATTCATCGGATGTGACAAATCAACACTACTCTATTTGTGTAAGATCTGTTTAATATCAAACGTGTCTAAAGCTAAAAGTCTAAAGGTCTTTGTTAATAAATCTCTGCGAAATATTCACAATTATTTTTGGCCACGAAGCATCAGCAATGCCAACTTATGGAAACTAGTTAATGAAGAACCAGTTCTGTGACAAATATCGAGAAGAAAATGGAAGTGGGTAGGACATACCCTTAGGAAATCCTCTTCAAGCATATCTACAAAAGCGCTGTAATGGAGCCCTCAAGGTAGTCGCTGCCGAGAATGCCGGAAGAGTACATGACGCCGAACGATGCTGCAAGAGCTTTCAAATAAAAATTCATGGGAAGATATTAAAATTTGTTCTTCGAATAGAGTAAGGTGGTAAATTCTTCTTGAAGACCTATGCTCCCATGTGTAGTATTAAAGGAATAAAAAAATAAATTCTCAGTGAACGATTGTGGTGAATTTACCATTATCTGCGGACGGGGACGCATTGATGATTGTGTCATCTTACGTAGCTACAGTGGGACGTAAACGATTTTTAGGTCGGAGTGTTTGCCTATGGACGACCTGCTTGCTGATAATAATAATGTGCTAGAATCATAGTCCACCACTGTATATTCATATACAACTACAATATTAGCTCGACAATCCGGATACCCTAATTCCTCAGCATGTCCGAATTACCGGAGCGTCCGTATTATAGATGTTATTTTGTTCTTTTTTTACTATGAATCTACATTTATACTTACATTTATTATGTAAAAAACCTGAATTAATACATTGTATTTAAAAAAATAACATTCCGATTAATTTATTCAGTTTTTTTATGCCAATAGTAATATATACGCATACAATAAATTTTACAATTATGTATCAATGTATACGCATACATATATATGAACTGAAAAATTTTTATATAAATAGTACGTTATTTTACAAAGAGCAAAAGAGCATCACATTAATGAAAAAAAAAATAGAAAAAAAAGTAAAAAAGTTTGAAGAAGTGTCTGGATAGATGTGTCCGGAAAACGCATGTCCAGATTATCGGGCTAACACTGTATAAATATTTTTTAATTAATTTTTCTGCATAATTTTTTCATATGCTGCCAACATACACTTTTAATTTAGAATTATGTTAAAAGGGAGAGAGAATTTTACTCAAAAAGAAAAAAAAAATCAAGATAATAAAACACCAAAACAACTGAATGAATTAAAGAACCACACAAAACTACTATACAATGTATGGAGAATATTCACTTATTCATAACTACTCACAATTGAATAAGCACTCTAGGGCCCTGTTCAATAACAGCGCTGGCGAGATCTTTAATTGATTGTATGTTATGCAAGATTTTCTCCACACGATTTGTACGTACAAAAGATATCCAAAACATGTGCGTGAAATTGGCGTTTTGAAAACGCAATACATGAAATATACATTAATATACATTAAAAACCCGAAAAAAATGTATGTGGCACCACTGAAGAAGAATAATCATATGTCCATTTGCTTACATTTATTTTGTAGCTGTAGTCGTTAAAATAATTAAGTAGCTGGTTACTTGGCTACTTTTGTAGCCAGCGTCTTTTGTAGTCTTCAATGTGTTTATAGCATAAACTAACGATTGGACTTAAACGAAGAATAACATTTACAGAGAGTCTTACTCTTATCGTTGTTGAAATATACGACGACGGCTACTACAACGGCAATGACTATAATAATAAAAACTGCTTACAATAGAATTAACAGTCAGAATTGAATTTTCAATTTAGTTTAAGTAAAACGCTCTGAACGGCTGTTAGTAACGTTAAAGGAAAACACATGTTTAATAAATTTTTTTATTGAAAATTTAAAAGAAAAAATTAAAAAACGTCTAAATTAACTATTAAAAATAATAACTTATTTAAAAAAAGGTTTAAAATATTAAACGAAAATGCATCCCATAATATTTTTTATATCCACTTTATTGGGTTATATTTTCTATTATTTATATAAATCTTCAAGACGACCTCTTAATTATCCACCTGGTAAGTTGAGATGTAGAGAAAATAGATTAAGGATTACATTTATACATAAGTAAGCTTTCCTTTTAGAATATGTATATTGCTCAAACATTTTTTTTTTTTTGTATTTTAAATATTAATACAAACTAATTAGCATCTTTCGTTTGCATTTCACCATCGCCAGACTGTGATTTTTTTAATGTAAATTTCATAAATTTGTATATTTACACATTGATTGACAGAATGACATTTGATATGATGACCAGTTAAGAATATTTAATTGCTTATGACCATATAGATAAATATGTATGTATATAGGATACATACATACATATATGTATTTCATTTATTGTACGTATTTATCTAATGATAAAGAATTTGTACTCAATATTAATAAATATGGTTCGAAATAGTATTGTAATTGTATTTATGACAATTCGACACCTAATCACGCACAATCAACATATTTTTGTTTGCATATACAGTGTCCGCCGGGAAGGTGTACTACTTTGTTTTGCTGCCATTTTGGTAAACATTAGTCTTGACAGTTCAGTCGTGAAGTCGGCAAATTTATTATGGAAAAATATTCAGTAAACCAACGTGCCTTAATCGTTAAAACATTTTATCAAAATCAAGCAACGATTTTCATGAAAAAATCATAAATTCATATGGAAAACCCTCAAATTATTTATCAGTCACCTTTGCATCCATTAAAAGTGACAGTCTGGTGTGCAATTTGGTCAGGAAAAATCATTGGACCTTACTTCTTTGAAACTTAAAACGGCGTAACGGTAACTGTCAATGGAGAGCGATATCGCGATATGAATGAAAACTTTTTAACGCCACAACTGCATGCTTTGGGCTTGACTAACATGTGGTTTCAACAAAACGGTGCCCCATCGCATACAGCCATCATTACAATGGAATTACTGCGAGACCTCTTTCCACAACAAATTATTTCAAGGGATGATGATGTTGATTGGCCTCCACGGTCGCCTAATTTGACTGCTCCGGACTTGTTTTTGTGGGAATATCTGAAAAGCAAGGTTTATGCAAACAAACCAGAAACGCTGGAGCAACTCAAACAAAATATTCGTGATTAAATTAATGAAATACCGCGTGAATTGTGTGAGAATGTAATAATGGATGTGCTCAAAAGGGCTCGCATTTGTGTGGCTAACAGAGGCGGGCATTTATCTCATTGATATTGTATTCCATACATAATTACCGACATTAAATAAAACATTTATCAATATAAGATCCATTCTCTTTCATATAATCAAAAATTATAAACAAACAAAGTAGTTTACCTTCCCGGTGGACACCCTGTATAATTGCCGACATTAAATAAAACATTTATCAATATAAGATCCATTCGCTTTCATATAATCAAAAATTATAAACAAAGCAGTATGCCTTCTCGGCGGACACCCTGTATAATTGCCGACATTAAATAAAATATTCATCAATATAAGATCCATTCTCTTTCATATAATCAAAAATTATAAATAAACAAAGTAGTGTACCTTCCCGGCGGACACCCTGTATTTCTTAATAAATGTTGTTAATACTGTAAAATTTAATAAACAGAGATACTTACATATGTGTACAATGCCGGTCAAAAAATAGCAACATTGATAAATTTTTTCTTTAGAGCAATGAAATGAAATCTCATTAGCTTTTGATTCGCACATCAATGTGTTCTCTCTTTGGGTATATTTGTCTTTACAGAAAA
The DNA here is from genome assembly GCA_023159175.1 of Wohlfahrtia magnifica. Lineage (NCBI taxonomy): Eukaryota > Metazoa > Arthropoda > Insecta > Diptera > Sarcophagidae > Wohlfahrtia > Wohlfahrtia magnifica. The sequence goes on from JAKWBJ010000045.1 coordinate 854,381, forward strand.
AACTTAACGGTTCTTTTCCTATGATCAATTTAATAAAAAAAAACGTTGATTTTGGGCAGTTATAAAAATAGCGCCATTTTACCACATTTTGGTTTAAAATAACAAATTTTAATACTATTATTAAAAACCACCGTAAAAAACACAAGGTAATCTAAATTTAAGTTTAAACACAAACTTTATAATTTATTTTAATAGAAATGAAAAACGTGCTGTTATTAAAGAGATGGTTTCTGAAGGTAAACCATATTTCGAAATAAGAAATTTGGTTAGATGTTCCAACACAATGATTGTAAAAGCTTTAAAATTTCTTCAAAAAGTTGAAACACGTGATCGTAAGAAAGTAATGTCGACTTTAATGGTTGAACGTTTGGTCAGACAAAGCAAGAAAACCCCCTTTATGCCAGCTACCGAGTTCAAGAAGCATCAAAAAGTAACTGCAAGTGTTGAAACTATTGCTCGAAAATTAAGAGCCAATAAATTAAATGCGTGAAGTACCTATTTCTCACACACAACGACATTGCAAAATGTTTGTATTGGCTTATGAGGGAATGTGCTATGGACAGATGAATCTAAGGTTGTTTTATTTGAAGACAAAGGTTCCCATTCTTATATCAGAAAACTCCCCAACACAGAATTAGATTCATAATTCACCGTTAAATATAGTGGTTAAAGCATTATGGTATGGGGGTGTTTTTCCTATTACGGTGTTGGGCCTATACAATAGATCAAAATAATGTTAATATTCTAAATGATATTATGCTGCCTTATGCTTCTAAAAAAATGCCACTAATATGGATCCTTCATCATACAATGACCTGAAGTATACCGGCAAACTTGCAAAAAAGTGGCTTCTGGAAAATAACAATAATCTGATAGAGTGGCCCGCTCAGCCAACTGATTTCAATCCAATTGAGAACCCTTGGACAGACATAAAAAAGCTGTATCTCAAATACAACCAACCACTAATAAAGCTCTTTGCGTAGCTGTCCAGCAGGTCTGGAATTTAATTTTAATTGAAAGATGTCAAAACTTAGTCAATTCAATATCAAGACGCTGAGCATGCCAACAAAGGGCATGCGACAACATATTAATTTTGTAATGTGCAGCGATGATAATAATAGTGAATTCAAAATATTTCGATTTTTAATAGTTTAGTTACTTATTTTCATAGCACGTAAAAACTCGGCCCGTGAACAGAATTTTCTTAAGTTCGCTCGTTTTATGATTCGTGCTCGTGAGTTTTATTTTTTTAATTCATGAGCACGAATCATATTGTTACTCAAATTTTAAATTTGTGCTTACGAGTTTTGCTATTTAACTCATTTATACCTCTGATAAAACGTTGGAAAACTACTATTGGAAGCAAAACGAAAAAAAGAACTCATAGAGTTCACCCATCGCTCTGGTTGTGGAAGCAAATCTTTCGATCTCAAAATCTTGCCTGTAATATCAACGGCAAACCTTTAGCAAACCATTATCTAAAGCGAATAACTTTGCTTTGCTCTCTTCTGTGTGTTCATTCATCGCTGTTTTAGTGACGACTAAAAGCAAGAGCATAAGAATATATGTTAATTGAGAAGGAACAAAAGTTTTATGAAATGAATAGCAATGGACTATGCTCTGTTAATCCTTTTTGTTCGGCAAAAACAAATGTTTTTGTTTCGAAAATTCTACGTTAATAGCGAACAATCGCTTATTGCGAATCTCAGGTGTGTATATTTTGTGCGCAACGACCGTTGAGTATCATACACATGCATGTTTTATATAACACAAACAGCATTTACTAAAAAGAGTTGCTCGTTTTCAATTCGTTTTGATGCTTTTCGACTCGGTTTGCGTTCAGAATTTTATTTTTAGATTCAAAACTTGAAATTTATAATAGAAACTAAGTGAAATGAACTTATTTTTTAATAATAATACACAGTCTTAAAAGCATCTCGTGGTACAGTTTCAATGAAATCATTTGAACCTTATTCAAGATATAGGACGAAGTATATTTTTTCCAATAGTAGTGCTATTTTTTTTACAGCTGTATTCATTTACTATACATATCTATCTAATTATAAAGAATTTTGTACTCAGTATTAATAAATATGTTTCGAAATTGTATTGTAATTTTATTTATGGCAATTCGACACATAAATAGGCACAATCAACCTATTGGCCCTTATCGCGGCTGGTGTATTTGTTGTCGCATTTCGACATTTTTGTCCTAGATAAAAAAATTTGCTTGGTTGGCGATTCGTAGTCGTTTTACAACATTTTTGTTGCTTGTTTTCTTTAATCTATTACAAAAACGTCGAAAAACGAATACGACACGTCGAGTGATTTTTTGATATATTTCTTAATAAATGTTGTTAATATTGTAAAATTTAATAAACAAAGACGTCTGTTGCGGACTTTTAGAACGTGGTATACACTAAAAAGTATAAAAATTTGTCCAGTTATTTGTCAAAACGGAGTCCTTTTGAAATAATCGTTTGCGAGCTGCGAACTACTACGGAAACATATTTGTCTGCTTACACATATCTTTTGTATGACAGAATAATGAGTTAATCAAATTCCCACTGACTTCAAGCTTACCTTTGGCGATGATGACAAACATCAGACGAACGATCAGGAAAAAACATTACCTACTAGGAAAAAATTACAATGCTAAAGTAAAGTTCACCAGCAATCAGCAAGGATATTCACCACCACTACACAATCGATATGGAGGGGGCTACAGTGGATTCATCATCTACTTAGCTTGAAAAATCAACTTGATTAATAAAACTGAAACAAAGCAATGAATGCTTTGTGGAAAGCCAATATACAGTACTCCCTACAGAACAATTACAGATCAGCTAAATCTGTGTGACACCTGATGTGTGCTTGGAATAATTTTTTTCTCCGTCACTCCTCTAGGGAGTACTATATATTGACATGTTTTATAAGCTTTAAAGTAAATGTAACTTAATTAAAAAAATCAGTACGGGAACATAATAGAAGTACAGTATAAGAATGAATAAAATCAAATAAATTATTTATCAAGCAATTTTAAGATAGAGGCAGAGTAGATGGTGTAATAGAATTTATACTCTATATTCCAAATAGAAACAGTTAAAAGTCTTTTTTCATTGGAAATTTGAAATTAAAATTATTTTACATTCAATTAACAGCTACTTGAGAAAACTATAATTTTTCATAAATAAGAGATTAATAAATTAAATCAATAGAATATGTTTTATAGTAAACTAGATAAAAACTGACGTACTTCGCTACCCCTGTCTTAACTATTATTTCAATTATTATTTTAGTTATTTTTTACTCCTTTTACCTTTTGTAAATCCGGTCCAAAACCAAACATTTGAGATAACATATAAATGTTACCAAAAAAAGACACTTTAGGTTCTGTTTTTAGCTGTATACAGTCTTCAAACAAACATACATTAATTTTTGTAAATCTAGTATACGTATATTGATAGTTTTTATGCGGTGTGCTTTGTGCAATACCCGCTTCAGTATTTAGTATGAATTCAAACTCACTCAGTTACTGACTGGTGATATGTATTGCACACAACGTTGTTTGAACCAAATTTACAAACTTCTACTATTACCGTTCTCAAGATATACAAAATTCAATATTTATTTTATATGGGAGGTACCACGCCAACATTTTTTGACCGATGTTTTGTATTAATTATAAAGTCATTCAGACCAAAATCAGAAACTTTAGCTTTATGGGGGGCACCACGCCCACTTATACAATTTTGACCACTTTTTAACTGATATTTTGTATTGACTATAATGTCAATCAGACTAACTACTGAAAATGCTGCCTTAATCGTTCTCAAGAAACTTTAGCTTTAACCGTTTCAAAGATATACTATAATTAGTTAGTATGGTGGGTACCACCCCCACTTGTCAGACATATAGATAGAAACTATACAAAACTCAAGAAAATCGGTTCAGCCGTTTAGCTATCTATAAGGCACAAACAGGCAAACATACATACATACATATGTATGTACATCCATACACACAAACACACCTTCATTTTTGTATATAAAAAGTAATAGATAGATGTGTTATATCAATAGTTGAAAAGGGTAAAATAAAATGTTTTTGTTAACACATCATACATAATACACCATATAGCTTTTTTTCTACAAAAATCGAAAATATGTGTGTAGGCTTAATAATTTTACCTAATTGTTAAGAAAGTGAAATTAATTTTATCATTTAAGTAGTAAATCTTAATCTATAAGAAGTTAATCACTTATTTATATTTAACGATACTATTATTTAACGATAACGATCCAAACTAACTACAATAGTAAGAAAGAAGAACAGAAGTTGTATTGTTTTTGGATTTATTTTTAAAACTTAAAAGTTAAGTGCCTTTTGTTAGATCTACTGGCCTAAAATGTTTTTTAAGCAGTCATTAAAAAGGCTGTATTTGAAAATAAACAAAATATGGGAAGTGAACAATATACATTAGTAACGAAAAAATATTGACATTTAATACACAAAATTTTCATTGATGTAACAATAATACTCATTAAATATGTAAAAAAATGTATTGTAAGAAAAATAAAGTAATAGTTTTCATTTTAAAACCAATTGATATTTAATTCATGTTCAGCGTATTTGAAACGTAAATAGAAAATAATGACACAGGTGAAGAGCAACCATTATTAGAAAAAACGTGTGTTTAAAAAAGTATTTTTAAATTGCAAACAAAAAAACAACATTAGAAATTTTTGCTTGTTTATCGATAACTATATTTAACAAATATTCAAATCGTTTTATTTTTTTTACCGCAGGACCTGATTTTGTACCCTGGGTTGGTAATACCATACAATTACGCAAAGAGGCTGTGGCATTAGGTGGTCAACACAAAACTTTCGAAAACTGGTCGAGACGTTACAATTCAAATATATTGGGTCTTAAGTTGGGACGTGAATTGGTGGTTGTCGTTCAATCATATCCGCTCGTTAAAGAAGTTCACCTCCAAGAAGTATTCGAAGGCAGGCCTGATACATTTTTTCTAAGATTACGCACCATGGGCACTCGTAAAGGTATAACATGTACCGATGGTCAGCTATGGTATGAACATCGTAATTTTGCCATGAAACAAATGCGTAATGTTGGCTATGGTCGCACCGAAATGGAACAGCATATTAAAAAAGAAATTGAGAGTTTAGTAAATTTTCTGGAAGATTTGAATGGTCAACCAGTTTGGCCAGGTTCATTTTTAGCGCAAAGTGTCATTAATGTCCTATGGTCAATGACGGCGGGCAAACGTTTTGAACATGACGATAAGCGGATGGCGAAACTTTTAGATTTAATGAATCGTCGTTCAAAAGTTTTCGATATGTCTGGAGGCGTGCTAACACAATTTCCATGGCTAAGATTTGTGGCACCCGATAAAACCGGTTATAATTTGATACTACGTTTAAATAACGAATTATACAATTTCTTTATGGAAAGCATACAGGAGCATAAGGAAAATTTAACTGAGCAAAATATCGATAAGGATCTTATTTATGCCTATTTAAATGAAATGCAAAAAGAAACTAATAAGGATAATGAAAATTCCACATTCAATGAAACTCAACTTACCATGACTATATTGGATTTCTTTATAGCTGGCTCCCAAACTACTAGTAACACCATGGATTTGGCTTTAATGACTTTGGCTATGCGTCCTGAGCTACAAAAACAGTTGTATGAGGAAATAGTTTCGAACGAGCAAAATACGGAGTTTCCCCACTTAAGCTCTAAAGCATTTTATCCCTATATGGAGGCTTTTATAATGGAAGTGCAAAGATTTTATCATATCGTACCCATAACTGGACCGCGTCGAGCTTTATGGGACACTAAATTGGCAGGCTATGATATACCGAAAAATACTACTATACTCATTGGTCTTCATTCTGTTTTAATGGATGCCGAACATTGGCAAGATCCACATAACTTTAGACCAGACCGTTTTATTGATGCAGAAGGTAAAATATTTAAGGATGAATATTTTATGCCTTTTGGTCAGGGTAGAAGGCGTTGTTTGGGCGATGCCATGGCAAGAGCTTGTATTTTCTCTGGCCTTTTAAAAATTTGTCAAACATTTGAATTGGCTCTAAGTGATAAGGAGGAAGATAAGCCATCGATAAAACTATTACCGGGAATTACGCTATCACCGAAACCCTATAAAATTAAATTCATCAAAAGACAGTGATAACAAAGAACTATATGAGGCATGCAAGTGAAAAAATATTTGAATTACGCGTTATTTACGTAGATACGTGTCAATAAGTAGCTATAAAATATTATTAAATTATTAAAATTTTATGTAATTTTGTTTTTTGTTAAAATTTAAATTTTAAAACGTATGACTTAATAAAGATTTGGAAAAACAAAAGAAAAATAAAAAAAAAACATTTTATACACGAATAAAATTTTTATTTGATAAGAACGTTAGAAAACTTATTTTGTAAAAACGTAATGCTTATAAAAACACTGAATTCTTAGCCATTATATACTCAATTTCCGTTGTCCAGGGATTTTTAAATGCACGCCATTCACTTTGCAATTTTAAAAAACTATTGTCCTTGCGACGAAAACGATAAACTTTTGTGGTGACCTTTTCCATTACCTGCAGTACCATTTTATGGGATTCAGCTAAAGCGGGTATATCTTCAGGATGAAAATATTCATAAAAACTACTGCCAAGTATCTCTTGAGGTAGAAAACCTACAGCTAGGGTGGCTCTAGAAAATTTCATAAAAGACAAATTATTTTAATTTCACTCATCAAATACTTAAACAAGTATTAACGCACCTTTGGTCAATAAACAGAAATTTACCATCTACCGAGTGACGTGATAAGAAATTAACATGCCTTACATTGGGATGACTATCCAAAGAGGAGGAGGTTTGATCTTCCATAACATTAGAGGGTATACGACCTATAGCTACTAAGCAGGAAAGATTTGTAATTTGATCATCACTATCCGCATCTTGATTTTCTTCTTTAATCGGTGTCCATGATTTTAAATAGCCGGTGCATTGTATAACCCGATATTTCTCATCCATACTTAATTTTGATTTACGTTTAGTGGAACTGTAAGAACTAGAGGATGTGTCGGATTCCTCTTTGATTTGACTACTAGTGGCGGCTTTTAGTTTCATGCGACAGAAAAACGATCTTCTAGCACCCGGACAAAGACGACATAGACTTTGTGGTATATCCGTTTTAACCGGCAACATAGCTATATTTTAATATTTAATGTATTATCATAGAACATCATAAAAGAATTGAACTTATCAACTGTTTTACATACTTTTTGCATCTATAAGCCTTTCTCTGGGGCATGGATCCAATGATGATAGTTGTTCCTTAACTTTGGCCACATCCTTTGGATGCAGAACATCAAACCAACTTTGGCTCAATAGATCCGTTTGTGTATAGTTCAAAACATTCGATACCGACTCTGAAACATATAATATACGACCACGATCACAACCCACTACAAATAGAAAACCTTCTGCTGCCTGCAGTATTAACATTTTTAATTCTTGATCTGAGAGAAATGTAGGTTTACAATCTCCACCACTGTAGGCATGTACTGCACCACGTATGTTACGCAAATGTTGAACAGCCATACGCAAGACTGTTAATTTATCTAATTTACGATGCATTGCATAGCACATGGGTATCATGGAGGACAATTCATTAATGTAAGTATTCATTTTATCACGCCGTCGTTTTTCGATTTCACTGTGATTTTGTCTGAAAAATATATAAATTTATTGTTGTTGAATTCTCAACTTAATAGAAGTTTGTTAAGCCATTTAAAAGTGATTTCGAGTTTGAAGAAATGAAACTAAATTTGTAATGCACTGCATTATTGCTAAGTGGTAAATGTTTAAATGAAATGTCGTACAATGCACTGAATGATTGGTAAAATAGTATTTGGGGAAACCTTAGATGAAAAATGTTGTAATGCTTAAACATCTAGAAGCTGAAGAAATGAAACTGAATTTGTAATTTAAGGTATGAGTGATTCTTAATGGTAAGCTATGACTAAATAAATAATGAAATGCTGTAAATTGATAAAATGTGGTGAAGAATTGTATTAAAATTGTAATCAAATGGTTAAATTATAAAAAAATAAAGAGTTTACCTTCATAAATTATTCAGAATTAAAAATTTTTTAAACGAAAAACCAAAGGTTGAAAATTCTAATGACAGAGTGTATTGGACTAAGCAATAATATTAATATTTTGTGGAGAATCTGTTGTTTTCAAGCACTGTTTAGCGTTTTTTTGACATGAAAACAAAAAGGCTATCTATTGCCTTTACATCTTTGGTTTTCCAAGCATCTCGAATACCCTATTTTTATTTCCCCCTACTTTATTGCGATTTATCGTTTTGTTCACAAAAAGCCGCTTCATAACGTTAATCTCTTAATTTTTAACACACCTCGCATTGTCATTATCTGATTAGAATTGTCATGACAAGGTCGTATACCACTTAGCATTTTTTTTTCATTACTCTGTTTAGGAGCATAGAGTTTCCACAAAGCATCTCCATCTTACAGGGTTTGCTGCCGTTTTCTTTGTTTCCTCTCATGTACAATTCCAAATGATATAACCGTAATACCTTGGACATTTTCCTTTAAGGTAAGGCGAATGCCGCTCTTGCTATGGTAAGCCTACTGTTTAAGTCTGTTTCTGAGCGGCCATTCGTTGCCATTGTACTTCCAAGTTAGCAAAAGTTATCTACATACTCAATGGTAGCATGATGTTTTCTGTGCTATTGTTTTTATTTCTCATGGCTTTGGTTTTCTTGATGTTTATTTCAAGTCCGAAATTGTGAGCAGGATCAATAAGTTGTCGTAAAAGACGCTATGTTATGCCTCTTTGCTTATGATCTCGTAAAGTGTAATGGTGAATAGTGGTGAAAGTGGACATCCTCGCTCTATTTCAATATAGGAATGATATCTTTCGAAATACACGAATCTATCGACGATTTCGTTTGTTTTATAGAGGCCCGAGGGCTCTACCAGAAAAATATCTCCAGACCATTACATTTCCGCCTCCATTTCACATTCACTTTACAGTAAAAAGCGTCAAATTATTTTTAAGTATTCGAATTTTTTTTTCAAGAACATTTTAAATTAAATTTCAATTAAGTCGAATGAAGGACTTAGACCCTATTCTCTTCTATAAATTCTTTGACTAATCGGGTTTCGGTTCATTACCGCGTTGAAGCACTTGGTACATTTTACTCTGCATATGTAATAATTTTCGTTTCTAAACTCTTTTTGTTTAATAAATTGATCCATTACAAATAAATCCATATCATAACGTTGTCTGCCCCATGCTTAAAATATTTTTACAATTTATTTTTACAATTGCAATCGCCATCTATATTATGAGGTGATCCACTGTTAAAAATTGCCAGATGGTCTGTCCTGGGATTGAATCGAGGACATTTAGGATGGATGGTAGGTGAGTATTATAACACAACGGCATCAAATATACCAATTATTCACTACTAATGTCGTTGTCGCCTATCTTGTTCTTATTGATATTACTACTATTACATTTGTAAAAATTTTCTCACTTTTGAATTATAACGAAACATATTGAGTTCGATTTTGAGAAATTTGTTTACAGCATCATACAGTGCCGTTCAAAAAAATTGATTCACCTACAAAACAGCATACAAATTGGCCTATGTATAAATGGAGAAATATTGTTAAGTCAGACGAAACTAAAGGTAATTTGTTTGACACTGACAGAAGTAGTTTGACTGTAAGAAGACCCCCGAACACTGAACTCATTCCGCAATATACAATAAAAACCATTAAACATGGTGAATGGAGTACGTATATTGGTATGGGGATATTTTTCCTACAATGGCAAAAGGCCTCTATTTAGAATGGAAGGAATAATGGATGTCACTTATTATACCAATATACTAAACAACGTCATGATGCCTTACGCCGAATGGGAAATGCCGCTCCGATGTGTGTTTCGGGTCGTTGTCTTGTTGAAACACTCATCGAAGCGAGCAAAAGCATAGTTTCAGAATAATGATGTCAAGGTTTTGAGCTGGCTGGCGCAGTCGCCCGACTTAAATCCTATCCAAGGAATAAATCCTTCAAATAAAGAATAGTTGTGGGAGTTAGTGAAAGAAGCACGGAAAAATATTCCAATAGAAACATGTCAGTGACTATTGACTCTATGCCAAATTGGTGCTCAGCAGTCATTAAAAGGTTATTCCACCAATTACTGAGGTAAATAAACTGTAGAACACCAAATGTAGTTAATCTATTTTATTGAACAGGAAAAAATTTCTGATTTAAACGATATTGATGAATATATAGTTTTTTTAGTTTCGATGTTTTGAAGTTATATCTTTTTTATGTTATTTATGTTATAATTTTACCAAAATAAAAAATAAAAATTAGTAATCGCATTGAATCGCATTTAACAGCACAGAGTTAATATTAACAATCCAAATCAATATTTTCGAAAAACTATATATTTTTTCAAGTTCAATATGTATTGCCCAATACTGTATATGTATTGGGATATTATAGATCTCAAAACTATTGACTATTATGATATATATTTTTAGTTCCCATATGCTTTAACAGTCTACAAATTTTCCATGATGGTTTTTTATTTTATTAATTTATTTCAAAATTTCGTTTCTATTGAAAGTGTGTTGTATGTAGATGATATTTTATAAATATATATTTGGAGGAGATGGAGGATGTGTGTACATACATATAAGAAAAAAAACTTGAACTTACTTTCTATTTTCATCTGAAGTCCTGGCCACTTTTTCCTCATCATAGGTTTCATCATCTAATTCTTCTGTTTCACTAGACGAATGAAAAAGATACATGGTGTGGATATTTTATTTTATATAATTTCTATTTCATTAATTTAAATAAAATTTAATCAGAAATTGTATAATAAAATACACTATAAAACACAACCGTATGTTAGCTGACGTTGGTGGGTAGTATTACAAATAATTTAAGGATTTAAATTGATTGAAAGGCCAGACAGATAGAAAGACAATTGAAAAGCTGGTTTTTAAAGTAGAAATAAAATAAAATCAACCCCTTTTTTGTTACAGCATCTCTCTCCTCTTCAGGGATTGTATTTGTAATTGCCAATCAATTAAATAAATACTACCTTTAGTTGATGTACTACCACCCTCTAGGACTTACCAGAATTCCATAGATATTTTTAATGCCAGCCAGTGGTTTTTAACTCAAATATGTTTTAATTTTTTACTTTTATTTCGTAATTTTTTGCACAAATCTTATTTACAAAATTTGTAAAGTTTTAACTTAAATCCTATTTAATTAAATTGATTATTTTTGTTTATGGTAATTTATTTCTTGTAACAATAATTTCATTGCACTTTTAAGTAAAAATAAACTTTTGACAATTCTCTTTATTCGCTATTCATATTTTGCAATGTAATTGACAATTTATTGCATGTTGTTGTTATTGTTGCTTAATTGTTTGTTTTCTTTAAAAACGGAAAGCTTTGAACTTTTTGTTTTTGTTCTTTTTTACTTTGGCGGCATGCACTGTAAGTGTTGTTGTTGCTTATATCAAAAGCTTAGATGAAACGAATAGAGTTGGTCAATTTTTTAGAGGTTTTGGGTAAAAAGTACTAAAAAAATACGATTTTCTTGCACAGGCCGGGCTTGAAATTTATTAACTCTACCAAAGAGATTATAATAAGACAATTTAAAGAATTAAAATCCTATTTCGTAAATAAACATAGTGTAGTATGGAAGGACAATAACGTTTCATGCGTACTTTTTTAGTATCAAGAAAGTACTTTTTTTTAACAATAAAATGCAAATTTTATTTGAAATATTACTTTTAAAACTAAAAATAAATCTTAAAAAGAATTACATAATTTTCCAATAATTCCTAGCTAAGACGAATTTAGCCATATTCTTGTCAATGCTACGCAAAGGAATAGTAGATACCAAAATATTAAGATTAAAATTAACATTTTAAGTAGGTATGTTGCGCAAGGTGGCGCGATGGAACGAGCTCTTTCAGAAAAAAAAGTAACGGCTAAAATAAGATGGAGAAAAGAAGATTCAAATATAAATAGCATAAACCGCAATCATTGGCGACTGCCCGTCCCATAGCAATAGCCACCAAGTCGCCAAGCGCTTTGCTGGTGACTTCCTCATGACCACACAGTGTGTGACACTCAGACCACCTCAGACACACCCGATTTATACCCAGAAGATTTTTTGGTATCTGCCAGACCCAAACTAAGCCACAACGCCATGGATATCTGTTCAACAGCATTGTTGTAGTTGTTGTTGTTATAGCAGCTCATAATGTGCTTTGCTCAGATTCATTACTTCGGTTCAGCTTCCATAACATGATCAAAAAAGAAAGCAACCTGAATAAGGTGTGTCCAGAGTGACTTCGGAATTAATTTATTGGGCTTGACTGGACGCTGAGGAAGAGGTGCAACGTCATGTGGACTCATTCCAAATGCTGAGCAGGTGTTTTAAGTCGTGCCGTCAATTTGTGTTTAGTAGGAATTGAGGCGACTAATCTGAGTTAATCAGGCAGGACCACTTTGCTTTGTCTGGGTGAACTTTAATCCTCTGCTGCTATGGGAGAGGGGAGATCTCCGAGGATGGTATTCACACTGTATTGCCAAATGACTTCTGCTACTGCTTCAGTGTGAATACTATTCAATACTGCCTGATAAGCCTTTAGTCTAGAGGCTCTCTTCTGTACCGCTGGACTACTCTCTCAAGAAAATGAAGATCCCTTTAAACGTGTCTAAAAAGAGTGATTGGCCTGACGGATGATCAGTCCGGGCGATAGCTCAAGCAGGAATTGCTTCTCCATTGCATATCACTCACGTTCGCAAACTGAAGTAGCGTCGCATAGCCGACCACTAACCGGCCTAATGCGTTGTAAGATGTCAACAAGGCTTATTAATCAGTTCCCCAAGTGCTGCCAGCAAGTGACTTGAAGACCTTGTTTTCTTTCTAATCTTGTCACAAATAGTTGTGTGAGCTGATAGTGCGGGTGACTTTAACAAACTTACGCTCTCTTCAACCAAACCCAAGGTCTTGAGATTGCCAAGAATCTCAGCCGTGAACACAGTGCAACTATCTTGTAGTCTATATGACATCCTGATATCCGTTTCCAAGAAGTAAACGCCAGCGACTGTGTCCATCACACTGCATTCGCACGATGATCGGTTCTACGCACCGTTTTGCTCTATTGTAATGACGTGCTGCACTCTATAGCCACCGTGATTGTGCCTGAAGTCTGGAAAATTGGCATTATTGCACACCTTTGCCAAGACACTATAGGCACTACTTCTTCTGGAGCTGACAGGCCAACTTTAGTTGGCGGAACATTTGTATCGCTTACGCAAGCAGCACAGCCGGTCACGTCCATGTCACAATACGGTCCTCGCGGTTCTTGACTTATCCAAGTCCGACGACAATAGAATCTGGGTTTTTCACAGGAAGGAACATCAAAAAGCAGAGAAGCCCTTATAACAACAATCTTGGAAAGGAATGGGTCTCACTACTAATGTATTTTTACAATACACGACTATCAACTTGTGTCCCCAGGTCTTACCTATTGAGTTTATACAAGTGTAGTAAGTATTCAGTCCCCTTCAAACCCTTTTCGGGGTATTCCTCAACCAAGATATTTTAAGTGGCAAACACTTTTACACAAAATTTTTAAATTAATTGCCGATTTAACCCTTTGACGACGAACGGTACATATATGTCCTATTTTGTTTTTTCGTCTCTTGCAAGTATATATTGCAATGGATTTAACCTAATCAGTATTGTTCTTAAAAAGCTAATGAATTTTTAAGTATTCGAGCAAAAATTGAGATTTTGTTGTGTAAATTATGTTTATTTTGCCGGAAAATTATGCGTCGTTAAAGGGTTAATACTACACTTAAATACATTTTTTTATATTATGTTTTCATAGTTTCCCTTAAATATGATACATCTTATCCAAACAAATGCTTATAACTTGCATATAACGATCCCATAAACAGCGGGTTTCTTGATCTCTGTAAAGAAATCAATAAAAATACAAAACTTAAGCGTAAATTAAAGGTTAAAATCCAATTCACAACATCGATTGTTGTATCATCGTATGTCATAATTTAAATACTAATTCTTATGAGCAATTTTTGTACTTGCCTTGAAATTTCCAAATCTAAAACACTTTGTGTAATGGCAGCTAAAAATGTATTAACATGATCACGTGCCCAGACATTTTGACGCCATGGTTCAATTAGTTTCTCACAAAGATCTACAAATAAATCACGCAGTTCTCGTGTACGATGTAAATTACAAGCAATACTTATTAAAGAACGCCAATAGGATCTATAAACATTAAAAAAAAACCAAAACATATTTCATGAAAAACGCTATTGGTTTATAAGAATAGATGTAATTTAAAATACCTAAAATTTGTATCCAATTCATGAAATGATCTTTCTAATAATACTGGCTTAAGTCGCAAACAAACTAAGCTGAAATAAAATCATTAATTAATTTCTTGTTAAATTAAATTGAATTCTTTATCTCATTTATACATACTGTTTAATTTCTTTTTCTTTATCCAGCAAACATCTCAACTCTCTTAAATCCAATAAAAATTCTTTATCCATTTCAGTATCATAATATTCGGGTCCAGTGTGCTGATATGTATAAGTCCAGTAAATCATTACAGCTTGAGAGCAACCAAATAAATCATTAAATGTTAAATATTGTAATTTCTTCTTAGACGTTTCAAAACGTAAACAAGCCAAAAATACTATGGAAGCATATTTTCTTGACAAAAAACAAAGCAAAATAACATTACAATTATATATCTGTTATACAAGAAAAAGTAACATTTTTACTTGGCTAATTCCTCTGGTATATTAAAAAGTTGTTTAATATTTTGCGTTATATTACCAGGTAGTTCTTCAACGGCTTTGAATATACGTTTTACATTATCAAATTGACGCCTGAAAAAAATAAAGTAATATATTATTTATAAAAATTAAACAGAAGACAAAGAATATAATTGTAAAAATTTAAGACCTTGATATATAACTACAGGTATATATAACAGACTTGGTGCAAACCAAGGACACGTTTTTTTATGCCCTGTGCTTTTTAAAGGATAAAGGGGAATATATATATAAATTTTCTAAACGTATCCTTGTTTTGCATCAATTCTTTGACTTCAGTCATAATTTAATGCTCAACCCCGTAATCTCCATACTATATATGAATCAAATACTATTAATCTAATCGATAGTGGACTTATAAAAATGTTGCGTTAATGGGGAAAATGTTAACATAATTCGATGGATTTTAAGTTGGTAGAACTTTTTTGACTTGAAAACTTATGTAGAATACAATTCTAAAGCTACGGACACATTAGTCAAACATTTGATCAAAAAACGTAACCATTATCTTATAGAAACAATTTATGGAAACATTTCCTTTTATGTCAGCATTTCTTAAAAAATTATTTAAAAATAAGTTATAGCACAAAAAAATATTTAGATTTTTAAATTACTTATGGCGTTTTCATTTCTGACAAAAAATTTTGCACTTTTGCTATTCTTTGCTATAAAACGTCGTCAAAAATTAAGAAGTATTAAAGATTTTTAAAGGCAACATTTTTAGAGATAAAAACAGCACCCTTTCTTTGTATTACATTTTTTTAAAGACTAACGCAGAAAAAGAGATGACAATAAAGTGCAACTTTTTTTTCAGAAAAGAAAATCCATTAATTTAAAAAAATAAATAATGAAAGAACAAATATTTCAATAACATAGTGATGGCGTTTTTTCGTTAAATGTATATATTTCGCAGATGAACCTAAAACAGTTTAGGATGTGCTTAAATAGATTTCGTCATTAATCGTAAACCTTTCAAAACTTTATTAATGATATTTTGATTTTTATATATAACAAACCTGCATGACTTTAGTTTTACACCCGTTTTTTCAGCCACCTCATCCAAATCCTTTCTGTAACGTGATGACAATTTTTTACCCAAAATTTCTCTGGCCACAGCATCATCGATAGAATAGTATCTGAAAACAAATTCACAAATAAAAACTACTTCATCAAATATTCAAAATATACCATTACTTCTCTATAATCAAATCCCTGGTCTCGGGTTCCAATTGGAAGCAGCACTGTTCTCGGAGTTTTATAGGAGCATGTAACAAACGTTCTATTAAAGAATAAGTGCGATAATGATCCAGAACATCTGAAGTAATTAAATCCAAGTGAATACCCATAGAATGGCCAAACCCTTTTTGTTTTAAATAACAAACGGCCTCAGTTGCTGTAATAGGGCAAAGGAAACGTAAGATTACACACATTCGCAATAGGCCTCGACAACTTACAAGAAAATCCTTCTATCCATAGTTGATAGATTTCTGGATCCACTATGGTATAATTTGTTATAAAAACATCCACATCAGCTAACATGCTTAAAATTTTTTTTTTCAAATTTTTTGTATGCGAGAGAGATACTATCAATTTAAATATTTTTATTCTTATTTAGTGTTGTTTTTTATATCTCGCTTTTTGCACTCTACTTCAAAACATTGACATATGTTTTATAACAGCTCTGTTTTTGTGTTGTACATAACATTCACTTTGCAATGATTCCCATGTTTGCAAATTCAACTCTGCATGCATTCAATTGGAAAAAAAGCTTTTCTACTGTCTATTTTTTGACATTTCATACAAAACGAACAGGATTTTTTTAATGTGTTAATTGAAAGTTGTTATCACAAATGTCATACATCTCCAGTTAATATTTTTTCTACAAAAAAAAAACTATTTATAAGCAAAATGTGATTTATTTGTTTTTAAAAAATAAAATTTGAGAATTAAAATACTAAAAAACACAATTTGCAAATTAGTTTTTAAGTGCTGAATTGAAGTTGTTTAGAAAAAACTTAGATTGAAAACCGCCTAAAATTTTTTTTTATTGTAACACGGCAAATTAGAAAAATTGTGATTTTGTGTGTGCGTGCGTATATGTTTTGTGTGTTTAAAGCACTTGCAAAGCAAAGAAAAAGCAGAGCAAAGCAGACAGTGTCAAAACTCCAAAACAACAAGCTATGGAACAGGACTCCACTGAAATGCATCTAAGTAGAATACGTGATGTTAAGGAATTAACTGTTCTAAATGATGAAGCGCGTGACGTTGTTAAAGAAGAAGTCATACTTGAAAGTTCCGGCCATCAGGTGCGTAAGAAATAAATAATAAATAAATAACACATAAATCTGAGGCAATTGCAAAAACCAAATAGTGTGTGGTGTTGTGGAAGAGGAGGCAAAAGACACTAGTGACACATAAAGAAAAACGGAAAAGTAAAAACAAATACTTATTAAAATTAATACCTGTAATAATAATAATGAATAACAATAATAATTAAAGCGGTAAATAAATATTACAAGTGGCTGTTGCCATAATAGTGCGCCACTAATTGTGTCTGTTTTGCCTTGTGGGTGTGTGTGTGTTTTTAAGAAGATTGGTCAAACAACCAGAGTGGCACTCAAATGGAGGTGGCTATCGGCTATGGGCAGCAACAATACTTGCATAGTGTTATGGCCTGGCCAATTGAATATCTTCCGACACCGTGCGTGCGTGGTGCATGTTGTGTGTTGTACACAAAATATTGTGTACATAATTTTTTTGTATATTGTTTTTCCTATTTTTGTTCCAAAATTTCTCTATTAATTAATATTTCTGTGTGCTTTTGTGTTTTTGTGTGTTTTTTTCTTTTTTTTTTTTTTGTCCTACCACATACACTTCTAATTGCTTTTGTTTTGATTTTGCAATTTCTCTTATTTGTTGTTATTTTTCTTATGCCCTATCTATGTACATGCATACATATAATGTTTTCTTTCATTTCATTTGCGATCTCCCTCAACATTGGACGACGATTTTTCCTACCAAAAAAAAATATATATATTTTTGTGCAAAATTGTTTGTAATGCGTGTTACTGGAATTAATTGAATTTAATAAACAATTACAACATCATCAATAGCTGGAAACCAAAGTGCATATGGTAACATCATCAAATGAAAATAGTGGTGGCAGCGGTGGCAATGTTGTTTCCGTTCCCGTATCCCTGCCAATTGGTTCCATGATTGCTGGTACAGCATTCAATGTCATCTCACCCGATCATCTACCACATTTCAAACAGATGCTGTGTGTCGATAACAATGGTTATATATCGAGTGGCACAGTCGTGGGCAATGTTGGTGGAGACCTTAAAACGATTGTCATACAACAGCAACAACAGAGTGATTCAGGTGGTGGCTTGAATCATGATGGTTCTGGCAGTAATAATAGTCATGATAGTACCGTTACCGGTGATCAAATGATGCATGGCCCCGGTTCAGTTTGCGGTTCAGCGTCTGGTGTTAGTTGGACTGAAACATCGCAAATGGAAGTCTTTCCTATACGTTGTAAGACGACATGTGCAGAATTGTATCGTAGTAAATTGGGTTCCGGTGGTCGGGGTCGCTGTGTTAAGTACAAAGATAAATGGCTAACGCCTAGTGAATTTGAACAGACGTGTGGCCGTGGTTCCAGCAAAGATTGGAAACGTTCCATAAAATATGGAGGTAAATCACTACAGTCATTAATTGATGAGGGTACATTAACACCGCATGCAACCAACTGCAGTTGTACCGTTTGTTGTGATGATGAAGCGGGTAAGTGTTAAGCATAATTATTTAAGTGTAGAGCTTTAAGTTAAGTGCTAAGAATTAGCCAATAGGCTATGGTTAAGTTATAAAGATAAAGTTTGTATATCTATCTAGTGTCTTTAAAAACTTTGATTTGTATTTTACTTGTTCAAGACGACCTCGCCTCGGCTTTCTTATTGGTTCGAGTCTTTTAAAAACTTTGGAGATGTTCGCTGGTTTTTCACTTTCTGTGTTTTATCTTGCATTGTACTGGTGCCTGCTGCATGATGTACCATAACCTCGAATTAGAAATAGTTGCTGGCCAGAATATTTGTAAAATCGTTTTTAAACATCTGTTTATGATTGCCTGCATGGTTTGGATTTTCTGTGTAGCAGTATTTAACAATTCGCAGGTATACAGAAGCTGCATGGAGTGTATTTCGTATTTTTGTCTTCTAATCTTCGTGTATCTGGATATGTGTGACGACTTCCAAACCTTGTCCAACTGAGCACAAGTCAGAAGTCACCCATAAGTAGTCGGTAGGACCAGTGACCCATAAGTCGGTCGGAGTTTAGATAATCTCCCGCACTTTACCAAAGTAAAAAACATCTCCAAATATCATGCCTTCGATTTGGTACTCACATGTGGTTTTATCATGTGAGTGGGCGTTGGTGTACGCATTGTTTCCACTTGTGTCTTGGGCATCGTGGGGCAAGCCACCGTGGCGATACTTACGTTTAACTTCTGACTTGCTCCACACCTTGTCCAGTTATCCAAATTATGCTTGCTCGACTGCATGTGAAACCACCAGCGTTAGAGATTACACTGCCCAGATAGAAAAAACCGTTGGACGTTTTCATTAGCGTGTCCACCGATTTCGAACTGTTACGGTCTTTAGACGTGCACACGCATTATTTTGGTCTTAGCCATATTTATTTTGAAACGAATTTGATCTTTCTGCACATCGCCTAGTTTATACCTTATGTGTGATTCATCCTGTAGCCTGTATTACATTCCTATTTATATTTACACAGCGATGACCTAGGTCGTCAAATGAGTCCGATGGTGCAGACATTTTAAGCGGAGTCTGGATGAGTCCAATTATTATACTGATTCGGAAGGCATTAAGATTTGCTACGATGCAATACAATTTTAGTAGCAGGCATTATATTAGTATTGAATGGGCCTGATAAGGATTGATTATGAGATAACTCTTAAATATTCACATATTTTTATATTTTATTAATTTACAATTAAAATCAAGCCTATAGACTATAATCGATTTCATATATACTACTTCATATTGTACACTATGAAAACGGTTGTATCACTTGCACTTTCAAAAAACACTATTTAACATTTTGCTTTGAAAAATTAAGGAGTACAATTAACAACGATTAATGAATGAAAAACAAACAAAAATAATTTGGAAACTATTGTGCAATAACAATAAAACCATCTAAATCAGTAACTAGTGCAATGACTTTGTTTTTTGCTTCTAATGTACAATTAATTTTCCAATGGTTTGGGAGTAAAATTAATCTGGTTGCTAGAGTTTCGTTTTATGTTTTAAGTTGTTTCGCATATTCATGGCATTTAAGAGTAAGATGTGTAGTGATTTTATCAAAACTAAAACCTGGAGTTCTTTTCAAGTGCCGTGTGTGTTTTTCCTCTAGTCAGAAAATGTCACAATATTATTAATAAAGCAAATTGAAATTTTCTGTTATACGGCTGGTATAGTTTACAAAAAAAAAATTTCCTTTTTTGTTAAAATTTAAAAAAGTATTGCAAAGGAAAGCAATAAAAATATTTACACAGCTGCAAAAAATGAAAACTCTCATTTGGAAATTACATTTTTACATGCAGTTGATATTGTAAAACTTAAATAATGCTTATAATGACAAAAAGATAGACATCAATAAATATCTAAGTAGCAGTAAATGATTTTAAATAAAGTACATTAATTTAAACAAAGTTAAAATGATTTTCAAACTTGTTCCTATATGGGAAAGAGGAGCGTCGAAGTCTCAGATAATGCAATGAAATGGAAAGTAGCTTACTAAAATTCTCCAATTTGCAAAGGACCTTAAACGTCACGTCTTCTCGGCTGTCCTTGTGACTTCTCTCTTTTTCTCTTTTCTATTCATTGCCTTTATTCCTTTATTTCTGTTTTAACATGATGATCAAAACGGGACTCAGGGTCTTTGAATTATGTAATTGTTGCTTTCTAACAACTAAACTTTCCTTAACCTAATATAACCTAACGTTAAATTGCTACGTTAATTTTTCTTATCGTATATGGTTTGTGGTGGTGACCACACTCTCCCTCTCTTTCTCTCTTTTCTATCTTTCATTTGGGTGTTTTTACTTGCCTTTTTTTCTTTATTGTCTTATTCTACAGGATGATCACAAAGGGCCACAATGTCTTCGAATAAAGTATATATACGTATATTGTTTTCCAATACATACAATAGTTACACTTCCATTAACCTAACCCTAACCATAAATTTAAATTTGAATGTTTCTTATTGCATCAGTAACCGATCGATGAACACGTTGTTCTAATAGTCGTGTCTTTTTGTAGACAATGGCAGACAAAATCGAACTGCTGTTTCAAAAATTAAACAAAGTAACGCTCGAAGTATTGACGAAAATATTTTTCGGCAAGTTCATCTCACTGCAACTTAACAAGTCTTGATATACCTTACTTTAGGCTTACAAACTGTCCACTTTCGAAGGCTTAGAGGTCAACATTCAAAACTTCAACGCCGGACGTATGAGACCGCGTTGTAGATATTTTGAGCGACAGCTTGAAGCACTATGAACTACTCTCCATTACACAACGGCCAATTTTTGTCCGAGAAATTAGGCCAGAAAGCAAATATGACATTATTGCAACTAATACAGCAACCCGTGTATTACCTGACCTTATTTCTTGTGGAAAAATAATAAAGTGTACAAACTGTTGTTCCAATAAGAGCATGAAGAATCCCTAGCGAATTTTTACAGGCTACTTTAATATAAATATTTAAAATTTTCTTAGCGTTTCTAATTAGGCACTATTTATAAAAAAAATCAAAACTCAGATTGTTTAAAAACAATCTTTTTTTAATTACATTACACCTCATATTGTTAAACATTGTTTATTTACACTAGTCAAAGTCCATTTAACATAGAGATATACATACATACATACATATACATATATTGCATAAATTTAAAAAAATTTGTTTATTATGTTTGTACATAATGTAGTACTATAACATATAATAAAAGAACTGATTATAATCTATCTTATCATATTATTTTTTCTATTTAATATATAAAATATATAGCATCGGGACCCGTACGTCTATTTACACCATACAAGCGTAGAAAGCGAAATCAAACAGACAATGAAGGAGAAACTGGAGGTCCAAAACGTAAACGTAATACTAATAATAATAATAACAACAATAATAATAATAATATTATCAATAATACTGAACCACCACAACATACCACAACGGTGGTAGACGATAATAATATGTTCTTAACGGAAGATAACATTACCCCCAAGGATGAACCGTGGCCAACACTTAACGATAGCCTCGATACATCAACAGAGCTAGTAGATCAAACACAAATATGTAATGCATACGATAGAGAAACATTTGTAGTGAATATTAATGATCCTGGGCCAATTGCATTGTTAGACAATAGTCAGACAATGAAAACACTGGAAAACGTTTATTGCACAATGGTTAAAGCCACTAATGATTTTAAACGCATTCTAACTGACTTAAAGAATACGTATGATCGTAAAATCGAAATACTACAGAAAGAACGTGATGCTGCTATGGCAGCAATGCGTGTTCAAGTACATTCAGACATTGATGATCCGAATATATCGGGTGCGTTACATGGCAACGAAGTTATATCAGCTAAAAAGGTGAGTTTTATATTTTTAATAATTTAATAGAATTGTGAAATCTGGATAAAATATTTTAAATAGAAAAGTAAATGATCTTTAAAGTAATGCTCTATATATTTTTGTATCCCTCTTGTCGTTTAGAAAATATTTAGTCATGAGAATTAAATTCCAGATATAAATCATATCATGAACAAAAAATACATAGATTTACAGCCTTATTAGCCAATATTTTTTTATAACCCACAATTTTATAGCGACATAGATAG
The DNA here is from genome assembly GCA_023159175.1 of Wohlfahrtia magnifica. NCBI lineage: Eukaryota > Metazoa > Arthropoda > Insecta > Diptera > Sarcophagidae > Wohlfahrtia > Wohlfahrtia magnifica. Next base: position 877,320 of record JAKWBJ010000045.1, read on the forward strand.
AAGAGTAACTTGTTTTTGATATAAGAAACATTGTTTTCAAATGTATCTTTTACGAAATTTTAAAGCGAATGTTTGTTAAAATTATAACTTTAAATAATAGGCATCGCAGATTCCCCCTTAGAAGAATAAGCAATTAATATTGCACGAATTGTGTCTTAAAGCAAGTGTATAAAATGTAAATGACCTAATTAGTTCTATTTTTAATTCACGTAAATAGGCAGCCAAATTTAGTTCAATTTGTTAGAGTATTATGTAACAAATATGCTCAGAAAACGACCGTTGACCGTTTTTAGTAGTGCAAAACATAAATATAAAGTGTCTCAAAAACGGCCACTGCTGACAAAGTAAGGAAACTGATGAACATTTTCTTATTTTTTGTTTTAAAAGAAGATAACGATATTTTAAAAAACAAACGCTATAAAAATAATGATCAAACGTAAATGCAATTTTTTTTAAATTGACCTTTTCCGTGCATTCTGATAAATTTACAATTTTGAGCAGCAACTCATAATTTATATCAAATTAAGGAAAGCGTTTTTGATTCATAATCAGTGAGAAGCTTTTATACGACGAATCACAAAATATTTTGCAAAAAACAAGTGTTTTCCTACAGTTTTCATGTTCGAAAGACTTAAACAAAAACTAGTTTTGCTCCAAAACATGTCGAAAATTGTCTATACAACACTGCATTGCTTCTATGATTAAGAATACAATTCTGGGGTATTCAATAATCGTGATTAACAAATTCCAGAAAATGACATATTTGGTTGTAATTTCAACCCTTTTTTTCCTTTGTTTATTTACAACATAAAAATCAAATTAATTTCAAAAATTCGAAAACAAAAAGCCTTACAACATAATGAAAACGCATAAACATGTGGCTAAAACTGCTTGGCCAAAACGATCTCGTAACTTATAGGGGAGGCTAGCGAAAAATTATAATAATAATCTCATTTGACTGTCATATGGAATTTAAAATGTATTCACAAATACGAAGATAAAAGTTTAATTGTTTATCCCTTTAGAGTTGGTTTATGTAGGTTACAAGAGAACTAGAGTATTCTATTTAAACGCTGGCACATTGTGAAATGTTCTTATACTAGTTCAATCGCTCTCCCTAATCGCTGCGTTCACAAAGACAAAGGTCTTGCTGATTGATGGCCGCGTTGCTCCTTAATGTATGAAAGTGTGGAGAGCCCAGGCATTTTAGCCTCTTTCTATCTACCGTTGGACACTGGCGTAGTATCATAGTTTCTATGATATCTCTCTGCTGTCCTCTGCACAATTTCTGCGAGGGAATTATTAGTGCTTATTCAAATTTAGTGTTTCCCCAGAATGCAGTGCTCAGTATAAACTTCCACGTCTTACTTACTTTTCATACTTAAACACTTAATTATATTCTGTAATGCCGAAGATATTAAAATATTTTAGTTACTGTTGTTTCTTTTAAAAGATTCTCTTCCACTTTTATTCAATTTTTTTTTTCACTTTTCAGTGCGCCAATTGTAATCGTGAAGCTTTAGCTGAATGTTCGCTATGCCGAAAGACTCCCTATTGTTCCGAATTTTGTCAACGAAAAGATTGGAATGCCCATCAAGTTGAATGTACAAGAAATCCGGCACCAGCTGCAACCCAACAAATTATGCTCTTAGTAGATGAGCAATCCTAAATGAATTCAAAATAACTGTACATAAAAACACACAACAACCGATAAATAATTTAAAAAACATACAAGTAAAAAAATTAAATTTTAAATAACTTTATACGTTTGAGTAAAACAAAAATCAACAATTAGCATTAATCGTAAAATTCTTAAAAAATACAATTATAAAATAAAAAAAAACCATAGCAGCAGAAACGTAAACTTTTTAAACTTAAATAAACTCATCTAAACGTCTAAACGTCTGCCTATTCTATGCTTTTTTCAAACCAAAAAAAGAAAAAGAGAAAAGTAAGAATGGCCGGCTCTACACAATTAATACAAAATTTTACAGGAAAGCAATAAAACCAACAGATAAATTACAGAACAGCAGAACTACCATCTACTACCACGCAAAAATTAAATGAAATAGAACAATAATAAACAGCAGTAAACATCATTGTCAACCCATATTAAGTAAAGGAAAACCAGAGACCGTAATTTAAAAAAAAATATATTCAAATTTAAAACTTAATAAAAAACAAAAAGCCCTGCATAAAATTTACATAACATACATATTCTCTATGTATACATCTTTTTTTCATTAGAATTTAAGCACATAGTTAAACTTTTAACATTTTATTATTTTATGGATAATATTAATAAAAACGAAACAAAACAAAAAATCAACAAAAACAAATTATAATATTAATTATGTATGTAATACTGATATGATATGAACAATGATAACGTTTAAAAATAACCAAACAAACAACTGCCGTTACAACGTTTTGCCAAAATTATACGTACATATAAAAAGATTTCAATATCTACTCACAGCGGAAAAACAACATCAAAAACCTAATAGAACATTTTATGTATTTAAAACCAATCGTAATATCGATCAATTACTTTAATAGTGTCATATCTCAAAAAACATGATTTTTTATTTAAAGATCTAAAACTATGCGCATTATTATGACCTATATTGTGTACAAAATTCTTTCTGATTCGTAAAATATTAGGAGCACAAAAGCAAAATATTTATTCCTTTATCAATGCTAAATAATAGGATATTGAAAAGTTAAAGCAGCTCTACTGAAAAATTTTGGTTTTTGAGTTATGACGCTATTGAAGTAAATGAGTGATATGTGCATATTTTAAAATATACCAACTCAACCCATTAGAATAAATTTAATTTTCAAAATTATATTTTCCAAACCATTGTTTTTAAAACATAAAAATTATTTGTTTCACTCTAATAATTAAAGAAAATTTGTTATAATAGGTTCGTTATAACCCAACACCTTAGTAATTGAGAAATGGTAATACTCAACCTAAGATGTGAATTGTTTGGATCAATGTTTTATAATCGTTGGAGATTATAAATTACTTTTTTATGATTTTACTTTAATAAAATTCAATGATTTGTAAATGTTTACTAAAATTATACACCATTATTACAAATATATAGACTCGTAGACATGGGCGCCAATGGACGTCATGGTCAATATTAATTCAGTAGTTATTTGGCTCATAATAAAAAGTCGTATTTTTTGTTACCGGTCTATAATTTGCGTTTCGATTCGAATCGAAATTTTCTCCGTTTGTCAAATTTGGTATTCTACGTTTCAATTCTGTGCAGTTTCTTTCGATTGTATGCTACATTACGATTTATTTGGATTTTGTTTTTTAGTCAAAAAAATTATTATTTGGATATAAAACTTATTATTATATAATTATTTATTTTTATTAAACAGTAAATGAAACTTTACAAAATAAAAATATTAATTTACACTTGTCCACTTGCATGAAGAAGACAAACAAAAAACAAAAATTTAGTATTTTCTTATTGAACCCCTTAGTGTATGCACAACTTTTTTATTGTTATTTTTTTATTTTTCTGTTTCTAATACATACGTTCATACGTGAGCACATTATTGTATTCTTCTTTTTCTTTCAATTCGGTTGGTTTGTTGGAATACCAATTTTCGATCGAAACGTAACTGAATGCGGAGATCTAATCAAATATAATCCAATATAATCTGTTGGTATTATATGATTCGGAGGGGATTTTTCCATCTTAACTGATGAACTTGTATCAGTCAATGTCGATCTATAAAGTTTCATTAGTTTTACAGGAATACCAAACCAATCGTGGAATAGGTGATACACTGCGCATCATCAGGGGTGTTATTACGCATTTCGATTCGAAAAACCAAACTTTTCGAATAATTTACGAACATTTCAAGATATTTATCACAAATAAATTTTCGTAGATAGTACTACATAATACAATTTGTTCAAATTCGTAAGTTTTTTCGTTTCGAATCGAAACACATAATAATCCTCCTAGTTAGCGCCACCCTTTCGCTCATTTGATTTTGTTTTTTTATTCTAAAACAAACACGATAGAACATGGGTGTGATGGTGTGGAGAGCAATATCCTGCTATGGCACCTGTAAGTTGCAGTTTTTAACATCGCGTATGAATGCAGAGTACTTTAAAACTTATTTGGAAAACTAAAGTTCTCTAATCCATGCAGCCCAATCCGTGAAATCGTGGGTTCAGTGCAAAAAGTTGACGTCCTCGAATGACCACCTTACTCGCTCGACCTAAATATTATCAAGAACGTCTAGAGATGGTTGACTAGGAAAGTATGAGTCTACAAAACGATACAACAAAAAAAAACTTAATTAATCGAAGGAATCAAACATGCTTGGTGCACCATTTCGCTGAATCATATTGAAAAACTCTACAATTCAATTCCCAATCGAATTTCCAAGTTGTTTTAAACAAAGGCAGCCCCACACATTACTAATTATCCTTAATACTGTTTAAAATATAGTATTTAGGAATTAAAAAGCTATATATCAAGTTGCACAAAATACTAATTAAATTGAAATTAATGCAGATGGTGCTATCCTGTTAACCAATTTTTTTCCATATGTTTTTAGTATAGTTTTTCGAAAAAATTAATTAAAATATTATCTTGAATGGTACAGCGGTCATTGTTGTTTTGTTTTAAAAAGAATTGATAAGAGTATAGTACTTGAAGACCATATCTCTATCGGTTCAGACATATATCTCTACATATCACATACACATATCTCAGCGTTCGACAGAATTTTGTACGCGTTGGCGAGACTTATGCCCCTATAGTTGGCGTATACGGGGTTCGCCTCTCATAACACACTTAGGCTCCAATCATCGGGCATGAGTTCTTCCAACTAGAAAGTGCTAATGAACTGATATGCATGCACCCTACCAACTCATCATTGTTCTTACTTCCGGTATGATTTGTTTTTATGTGTAATTTTTCGGTTTAAAGTTAAAATTTTTCTCTCTGTAATTGTCGACCACAAAAAAAAACTTGAAATCTTTATTCTTTAATGTTTGTAATGGCTTCGAAAGTATTAAAAAAGAAAAAAATACGTACAATTATTAGTGTGTTAAATAGGTAAAAATTATTTTTGTATTTAAATTCATACAACGATAATCACATTCATGTTATCGCAATGCAAAGTAAGTATTAAAAATTTAATTTCACAATAGCAAAATTTTTAACAAGGCGAATACAATAAGGTGGCCCTAATTTGCCTCGTAAGCAACAGCTGATACATTCGCGTATGTCAAAAAACACAAGCATTCTATATTTTGTTGACAACATATATTTTTGACGCTACAGCTTTTTGCTTCCTACAGTGTTACATTATATTAACACACCCAAATTTTCTTTTACAGTTTTGTATTCGTTTTCAATTTAAGACAACTTTATTAAATTCGCTTTGATTTTTAATTTACCGTTTATAAACTCATAGCGATAAAGAAATCACAAATTTAAAGATCTGGACGAAATTTTTCTAATCGTACATTAAGACATTACCACTATGACATGTTTATCGATGAATATTCGTCACAATATCAGTATAAGTCGAAATTTCTATGAAATTATTATATATAAAAAATTATTGAACCTTATTGCACTGTCACCATGTTAAAGAAAGCAGAAATTTAGGGACCGACAATGTCCCTAAATGGGTCGACAACATGCTGAAATTCAGAGACATTGTTCGTTATTAGTCGACTACGTGCTTCACCTCCCCGTTACCGAATAAAGCACTAATGATTCTCGAAGATATTGTCTGTTATGGCTGCATGGCAAATCAACTTCTGTCATTTATGTAAATTTCGACAATTACTTTGAAGTCATGTGTAACATGATAAATTTTGAGTTGTGACTGTTTATGATTTAGTGTGCGATATGTATAATGCACTCCTGAAGTCATGCTTTTTTCAGCAGATACGCAAACAAACGCGATTTGGGCATAATTAAAATTAAAAATGCTTTTTATAAGCAATTGCAGAAAAAGATAAACATAAAGCACTTTTTGTATTGCCTACCATGCGTGTTAAATTTCTTTCCATAAGTCACTCAAATTGTAGGTTTATCCGCAGTTATGTGTACTCTACATCATTCCATACGTTCTCTATAGACTAAAATTTGGTGATTAAGCTGGCCACTTTAAAACGTCTTGTATTTTGACCATGCATAAAACGCCATCTAAGTGGCATGTTTTTCTCTGCATATGGATTCATTGTGTTCAAAAGTATTTCTTTAAAAGCGTACAAGCCTACTGATCCATATGCGTAGCAATTTTGATTAAGGGACCAACACCGTGTCTAGTCACTCCACTCCTAATGTACTCTTAGTCCTAATGTCACTCCAGAGAACATTTTTGCAAGATTGATGGCTTTTCTAAATGCTCACGGCAAAATTAAATTCGACTTCAAGTTAATTGTGGTATGTGTGGCTTATGTTGTACAATTAATTATTATCATATCCAGTAGGTTGCCCAACGGTTGACACTCCGAAATAAAAAGATATCAATACCAAATTTTGTTGAAAACTCCCTTTGTATTTCAGTTGAGAATTTAAAGGCCCTATAAATAAAAGAGTCCTATTGACCAGTTGTTTTTCTAGGCCTGGAGTGGAGAAGATGAGAAGCAATCAGACGAAAAAGAAATTACAAAGGATCACCACCACCACTTAGCCAGGAGGCGAGCTACAGTAGGTTTAATGATCTACTTAGCTTAAAAATCAACTTGATTAGTGAAACTGAAAGCAATGGATGCTTTGTGGAAAGACAATATGCTTCCTAAAGGAGTAGCGGAGGAAAAAAACGGAAGCTATGTCACAAACGGTGCTTCCTTTCGAGTTTATTTGGATAATAACTTCTCTCTGTACCTCTGTGCAACATTTATAGAGACTGAGCAAAAGCGATAAAACGGATTGGTAAGAAAATTAAAATACATATTTTTTCAACGGGCCAAACTTGTAGCGATGAGACTGAATACCGTGGCACTCTTCTGTTCTACCTGAGGAACGTCGGATACTAGGTGATATCGACTATGCCTCATCTAGACCTGATCTGTATTGGGGACTCTGTGCTATGATTCCTAGTAGGGAAGATTGGGCCTTAGGCTCTATTATCGCCAGCGATTCAGCAGTTGTCTATATGCACTGCTCTAGACTAGAGAACAGAGAGGCCTAACCTGATTCTATTCGCCTCCCGGACTTCTGCAGTGTGTTTCAGGCCGAAGCAATTTTTCGTGCTGCAAAGTGGATCTGGAGCAATAGGACTATTACCGATGACATTATATGATATATCTGTTCTGATAGCCAGGTGGCGATCAGATCTCTTTCGGGTGTGATTTTCAACTCTAAGCTGATCGGGAGCTGCCGTGATTCCCTTGGCACACTATCACGGCAGTTTTGTATATACCTCAGTTTGGTTTCTGGGCACAAGGACATCCCGGGTAACTGTGCTTCTGATGAACTCGGAAGTATATGTTGAACGTTAAAAGAGTTTGGGCGGGAGGTGACTCTTGCTTTATTGCCAGTCTCACATAGCCTAGATTGGGTATGAAGCGTACCAATCAATTGTTCAAACTGAACAGTTAGAGCATCTCCTCTGCTGTATCCATTCTCACAGGCCATTGCGTTGAGTAGACACGCTTAAAGACTTATCTACGAATGACTTCTGTCGTGACTGTGAGTCGGCTGAAGAGGAAGACAGCGTGACCCACTTTTTCTGCCCGTGTCTATCTCTTGCACGACGGATACTTCTCCCTTTCTCGATGGCTTATGGGAGCTATTGATCCTTGACATCAGGTTGACAACCAGATTTATTACACTATCGGGCTGTTTTCCGTCCTAATTTAGGTAAGTGATTCTGTGTGGTGCCTTCGGTTAATCAGCAAGACTCTAGCAACTGGAACAGGGACAGCGCGTTATGTGCTATCATAACGGATCGTTATGCGTGCTCAAGTGTGCCTTGGTTCAGCGAGACCGCCACTCCCTTCTACCTAACTACGTATTTTTTTACAAAATGGAACTTAATTTTCAATTATTTTGTTCCTATTAATACAGAATAATATTCCAAATCAGTCATCGAAAGAGGTATCACCCTACTCTCCAATCTAATCTCTTCTTAGTAATTAGAAGCTTCACTGATCAGAAAACTTGTTTAAATGGATTTGCTAAAATTATCAAATCTTGTTTCGAAAAGTGCCAAGACAAAAGATAGACGCTCCACAATACCCTAACCTACTCCATATTTAGAGAAATAACATTCGTTAAGCTATAGCTAAAAACAGTAGTATAACTGACCATAATTTCTGTCTTCTTCATGTCTGTGAGCAGCAGTCTCGTAATTAACAAAGCCAGGAAAAAAGGTTGAGTCAACCTAATACTAAAACCTAGAAAGGAGACGACAGAAGGACTATCGCACACACGTCGATTTTTTTTCTGTCACCTATCGCCAGGACTTTTGATGCGCTCTCCTCCACATCTGTTCTGCCATCTAATAACAACTTGTTGCCAGCATGCTTTCGGAAAATGCACAGCACCATCACAGCTTTAACCATGAGATGACACTTTGTGAGATATGACCGTCCTAGTAGCACTTGACCTGATGAAACGACTTTGAAACAGTCAGACATGCCACACTTTTCAAAGATATTGCATACCACACTGACCAACAACACCAAGAGATCGATTGCAAATCATATGATTGGACGTTAGTCATTCGTAGAGTTAATCTTCAAGAAAAATACTTATTTATTTTTTATTTTAAAGAAAAATGTCATAAAAATGAAAAAATCTTACAAAATCACAAAAAACTTGTGATTTTCAGAACACCATAAAATCACAAGAGTGATTTCAAACTCACGTGATTTGAAATCACATGATTTTCAGAACACCCCGGATAAATTATATTTTCGAAAATATTTAAATTTTTGTATATTTCAGCAGTTGTAAATAAAACAAAAGAAATTTAATTTTTATGCACACTTCCATTTATTGCGTTTTTTTTTATTTTTTTATACTTAAAATTTATTGTTTATTTTAGTATTCCTATTGATTACCAAAAATATGATTTTTTTCTATCTGCTCTTTAAAACTCTGTTTTCGTTTTTCTTTTTGTTATCTTAATTATATTATTATAAATTAATTTAAGATAATTGTAATACACAAACTTGTTTTATTTAAAGGCATTTAGAAAAATAAATTTTGATTTAAAATATTAAAATAAAGGTGTAATAAGACAACTCAATGAAATTTTAATTAAACAAAAACAAATGCAAAGTGTCTTTAAATAAAAACAAGTTTTTTGTGGATAATTATTGTATTTTTTTAAATATATTATTGTTATTATTCCATTTCATTTAGTATTATTTTTAAGTCAATATTTATTTAAAGTGTATAATATTAAATATTTACTTAATTGTTTAAATTTTAAATTTCGTTATAATATATAAATATATTTAATATTTTTGAGAAATGTTAGGGTTTAATTTGAGTAAGTTTTTTTATCATTTTGTGTTTGGGTCAAAAAATCAAGCGATCTGTGTGTTAGTGAAAAGTTACTATATATGGTAGAATAGAGTAGTGAGAGTGGGTGAAAGTGAGTATTTGACATTAAGAGTGATATATTCCGTTTCAATAGGGGATATATTTAATGTTGGTTTTTGCTTTTCTGTGAATGATATATTCACCTTTAACGTATTTGTTTCGGTTATCGTATTTCCTTAGTTTTGCAATAGATTAAAGAAACATTTTGTTCAAAATCAATCAATTTGTGAAAAGTAGGTCGCAATGGCAAAAGAATAACATGGGAACTATATAACATGGTGTCTAAATAATCTGAGTTAAGCAAATGATATGTCTTAGAAATAAATGTTGGTGAAAAATTTTCGTATGAAAACGATAAATCAAGTCATTTAAAATTATAAATAGACTACGTAAACCTATTTTGCTACCTTTAAACTTAACATCTAATAACGGTGCATGCAGAGAGACGATAAATTCGTATAGAGGTAGCCACCACGAGTAAAAGCTAGAATGAACTGAACACTAAAGTGCAATATACATATTCGCCGTTGTTCTGAAAATCGCACATCGCTTAAAATTCGAGTTTTCGGTTTGAAAACGCTAAGAAGGTGTTCTGAAAAGCGCATATCGCCTAAAATTCGTGTTTTCGACTTGAAAACTCGAAATAGGTATTCTGACAAACGAAAAGGTTAAAAATTTTGTGTTTTCAAATCACAAGGGTACACTGAAGCGATCTGGCCTATTTAATTTAAACTGCTCTTTAATGAGAAAATTAAATGATTAAATTTAATATGTCTTCTTCGAAAAATAACAAAACGCCAGCAAATCGCATGGTGTTCTGAACATGCTGAAATACGTTATGCGTTTTTCAAACTGTAAGCGATTTGAAAACGCTGCGTTTTCCAGAACGTTGCGTTGTTTTATTGGCTACACCTTTAGGTAACCAAATAATAAAATTAGCAGAAATGCCATAGAGTGGAACCCACAAGGCAAACAAAGAAGAGAACATCCGGCTTATGCATGTAGGTAGACGATAAATTCGCGCAGAAATAGCCATATACGATCGACGGTAATTCAGCAAGAACTCTGTTTTTCAAAACAAAAAATGGAGTAAATGATCGGTCGACTTCAATTCATGAACTAGTTGCACGTTGCAAGGCTTAAAAGTAAAATTCTAACCAAAAATTCGTCATGTGATAATTGTGTTGAGAACGTCGAGGAATTGACAAATTCGGAAATTGTTCAACTTTGGCTTAAGGCTGTAGTCTTTTCACTTAAAAGACGTGTTCGAAACGTGTTTGTGTTAGCTTTTGTTTATATACTTGTTGCATCTATACAGCTTAAAAACATATTTTTATGAAAAACTCTTCTTGTTGGCCGTAGCGTTTTCATTTGAAAAAGTTTTAAAACACGTTTCTATAGGCATATTTAGTGCAAACCAGCTCAAATTTTTCGATGTAATTCTTATTTTTTTTTAACAAAATAACACAGAAAAGAAGTAAGTAACAATCCGACATCAATTCATGCATCAGTTGTTTTTCAACCGATTCGAATCTTTTTAACATTCAATCTTTTATTATGGTTAGCAGGTCGTAGTAGTTTTTCGACATTTTTGTAATGATTAAAAAACATTTTGCTTATTTTGTGTAATCTAAGACAAAAATGTCGAAATAGGACATCGATAAAGCCAACTATGATAAGGTAGTTAGAAAGTCTCAAATTTATCTGGATGATGGATGGTGGTCACAGAATAACGATAATTACAAAATGTGTCTTCTTTCATTTCTACATTTCATTTAAGATTTGCCTTTGGCATGCATGATCATTTCTAGCAATATTTAATGGTTCTTTACGGATGGTATGAATAATCAAATTCCACTTTCGTTTTCGTATTTCTTTAGATATTAGATTTTGCAGTATATCTTATCGCAGGTTTTGATCTGAAATAATTTGTGGGCAAAGGATCTTTAGTATTCTGCACAGGCACCTATTCAAGAACATTTAAAACAATTTGATTTCCTTAAGACTTGCATTCCATGACTCGCAGCTATACAGAAGTGTCGATTTCACATTGAAATTAAATATGTTTATCTTAACAAACACATCTCACCTCGCTGATGACTTCCAAACTTTGCCGAGCTATCCAAACGATTGAGCAGCTTTTCTTATCCGGCAAGAGATCATCGGGAGTACTTGTTATGCAAGCACCAAGAAAACAGAAAGAATTAATCTCATCCAGAGTCTCATTATTTAACCAAAAGGAATTTGTATTTCCCTCATTACCTATGTTTTACTGATATCAATGTTCAGTCTGACCTTTGCTGATATTTTTGACAACTTTTGTAGCTTCATAGATATACTAATACTGATATGCCAACAAATAAAATGTCAAAACTTTCATGATATTCCAATATAACTTTGTTGGAAAGCAAAGCTCTTTTTAAAAACTCGAATATTTTGTGTTATCGTTAATCACAAATAAAAATTTCAAAATACGACAACCAATATTACACAAAACACGTTAAGGAGCTGGTTTTTCTTTTTGTATTACTAAAAAGACAACATCGCCAAAAATTAAAACGAAGTGTAATTAAATTAAAATAAAATTTTAAAAATTATATAAAACTATACTTTGTTATTGGAAGATACAAGAAACTATGAGAAAATAAAGTTTTTAAGTTGTTTATAAAGTGGCGGGGGTTGGTAGGTTTTTCTTTCTTTCTTTCTGGAGGAGTTTCATTAATCACAATTATTAGGAAAGAATTTTTCATTTTATTTGAACTACTCTATATTAAATTTAAAAAAATATATACGTTTATAATATATAATTTGAAAGAGATTTACGGTTTAAACAAGAACAAACAAAAGTTAGTTAATATTTGTATAATCAATCATAATAATTATAATAATAATTTTATAAATAATTAATAATTTTGATTAATGTTATAATTTCTTTTTGTTCTTCATTACTGTATTTGCTGTTCTATAAATATTTAATATTAAATTTCAAAAATAAAAAAATTTGTAAATTTTTAATTCTTTTACTTTCGTTTCTATCTTATATTTTTTTTCATAACAAAACAAAAAGTGTATATATTATGCATGATATTGAAATACAATAAAATTATTGTACTTAAGCTTTAGTTTAAATTTTTTCTTTTTTTGTATATATTGTTAGTGCTATTGTTGTTGTTGTTTTATTTTTTGTTTGTTTAAAAGCTCAATAAACTAATAAACGTGTGTGTTAAGTTTTTTAGTTTATTTCGTATCATTGATTTATGTTTCTCTTTAATGCTAGCATTTTATTAATTTTCATATGTTTTATGAATATGTTGCTTGTTTGTTTGGTTGCTTTAGTTTTAGTTTTGTTTTCTTATTGGCTTTAAAATTTAACTTAGCAAAAAACAAAAATGATTTGTTTTTTATAAAGAAATTATATGCAAACAATTAATAATAATTATATTTAAAAACGAATGATAGCTCGACCTCACTCTAAATTTCGCACTTCGAAACGTTTGAATGTGTAATTGATGAAAACCCAATCTTTAGCTATTTCACTGCCTTGAGGCATAGGGGCAGAAGCTGTAAGGAAGAAATATATATAAATTTTTTTTTATTACACAAAAGGCAAATTTGAAGGACAAGGGCTTAAGAAATTCTATTTCAAGTGGCATAAGTGACCGCACTTTAAAATGGAAGCATAATGGTAAACCGTTGTTTTATTTTTTCCAAATAAAATTTAATTTTCTCTGTCTGTATATTTTATGCTCTACAAAAATCGTATAAAACAACTACAAAATTCCTGCAACAACTTAAGTTATACAACAAAAACAAAAGGTACTCGCATCAAAAAAAGTATACAACACAAAAAACTATGTCAAAAAAAAAAGAATGCAGTAAAAATGCCTGCATTAAAATACCATTTTTTTTAAAGATGCTGTCGAGTACAACAAGAATCTGCTTTTAAAGTTTTCAAAATACCTTCAAAACCCTGAGTTACGGTTAAAAATCCGGTCTTTCGTACTTTTATGCACTTATAAGCTAATAACTTAGCTAAATATTAAGCGATTTTACGATTTTTGAAGATAAGAAGAATAAACCTTTCAAATGGCATATACTTTACTTAAGTAAAGTTGTGGAATCTATGTGCACTGCTTAAGCAAGCACATATTTTATGCAATTTATTCCAAACTATTCAAGTTTAGAGATGTTTTTAAACGCTATTTTATATACGGACCTAACTATTTATGAATTCATTAGAGAAGTACGTTTAGTACGAATACAATGATATTTAGTTTTTTAAGATCCGTTTAAAATTGACTGAGTTAAAGCGCCTATTTAGTAAAGCACCATAAATAAGATCTTCCAAATAGGGTTTTATGTAACTTCGAAAATGAAAAAAATATTAAAATTTGCTAATAATCGCGTGATTTTTTTATAACCTGCTTTACTTTTTTTGATGCGTAAAATATAGCGTACTTCTTGTAGTTATTGCATAATTTTAGTTGTTTTAACAATTGTTTGTTTAAATTTGCTAAAAATCGCCTTTTTTATGAAGTGCTTTACAAAGTAGGTGCTTTAACCTACTCAATCTTCATCGAATCTTAAAAAACCAAGTATCATTGTATTTGTAAAAAAAATGTTATAAAAAGATAAATTTACGTTTGTTCATTGGCTTGAAAAAGACAAACAAAAATTGAGTGTTTCTTATTTAACCCCTTTGTGTATGTTACAATTTCTTTATTTTTCTGTTTGGAAAGCCGATTTTCGATCGAAACGTAACTGAATGCTGAAACGTAAACGAAAAGAATCACAATTCATTTCACTAAGCGATACTTCACCAAACGATATTTTTGGTGGCTGTAAAAGTATACATACGACGTATTTTTTTAGTATATATAAAATTAAAGGTTTTTATATAATTTCCTCTGAAGTAAATTTTATTTTTTCTCTGAAACTTTATCTCATATAATTATTGTGAAATTTTCTAGATGAAAAATTAATTGGACTAAAACTCTGTAAATTGTGTGATATCGTTTAGATTAAGTAAGCATATATATTTTAAAATGAAAAAAAATATATGTTTTTTTTTTTTTAGTAAACCTTTAATGGCTTGATATTTTTGAGCCTTCTTATCATCGAACCAATAACCAGTTATTTGGTTGTTTTGAATCTGGGGACTATAGCCATTCTTTGACAAGCCTTGATTATTGCTTACAGTTATTATCGAGCATAAAAATAAAATTATCTTTAATTTTTTTAACACTTGGCATAAAAAATTGATTTCAAATATCTAAATAAGCACAACTATCCGTAATTCCTCCGAATTCATTAGCACTTATACATCCACATACCATTATGGAATCACCATCATGTTTATAGTTTGCAAATGTTCTTGTTTTATTCCAAGACAGTACCATGCTTTCTCCAAACTGTTGCTCTTCCATCGATTTCAAAAATTACTAAACTTACATTCGATCGTAAAAATAACTCTTTCCCAGACGTCTTTGTACTCAACAGCATAGGTTTAACATTTAGTTTTGTTGGTGAGACTAATGTATGGCTTTTTTTTGGCTACATACGACTTGAAGCCAACGATGAATTAGATCAGCATGTACGAGTACTCTATAGTCTTTTCTAAGTTTCTCTTTTAATTCTATGCTGCTTCCCTTTGCTTTCTTTAAAACTTCTCTTTCAATTTTGCATCTTAATCTATTATCAAACTGTGCTTTAACTGTAAACTTTCATAACTTGTAGTTTTTAATAATAGTTTAGACTGTAGGTTTAAGCAAATATACTATTTCTACAACTTTTGCATTAGCATACTCTGTATTTGAAAATTTAATTATTTAATTTCGAACGTTCTTCATCGTTTGTAAAGTTTTTCGACTAAGTGTGGTTTTCTTTATGCAGCTGTACAAAATAAACAATACAGACCTGCGCGTGTTGCAACAAAGAAGGGGATATTTAGCGAAAAACATACCAATAGTCGTCTTTCTGTGTAAATCACTTACTAATTTTTTTTCAAATTGTGATTTTATGAAAAACATTCCTTAGCATGTCTATTACTTGAGAAAAAATTTTGATGATAGATTTTTTTTAATTTTTGTTTTTCTCAGATCTATATGCTCGAACTTCAAAATCTCGTCTTATATCGTAAAAAGCATATTAACATTTCTTTATTAATATTCTCATGAATAACATAATACTTATATAATTCCCGTGAGATCCCATGTGGAACTAGAGGGAATTCTCTTAATCAATGAGCTGCAACCGATTCTATTTTTAGACTCATTGAGAGAAACCTAAATTTTAACGCCAGCTCCGAACGTCCGATGCGTTAGTTAGAGAAGTTTTCTTAGCGGTACATTCTTTTAACCAGCCACTATCAATGTTATGAGGTTATACCGCTGCTGCAAATTGTTAGATGGTCCATTGCACTGAGGACCTTTCGGTTGATAAGCGAGTGTCTTACCTACCATACCACAGCAGCACACATAATAACATAATAACAAATGCTTTTTTTTATGATTTTAAATAATGATTTTGCACATACGAGATTATTGTAGAAAGACGAGGTGCGTTTTTTGCAACACTCTTCCTGTTAAATCTCATTCTATATGATTACTTTTCTCCTTAACTATTAAGACATATCGTTATAGTTGGTAGGAAAACGCTGTAGAGAAGGCAGTGGGGCAAAAAACAATAACAAATTGTATTTCAAGGGATATCCTTCATGATAGACTTAAAAAAGTACTTTCTTGCACTAGTCGACTAAGATGAACGTATTCTCAATAACAACAAAGAGAAGAAAAAATAACTTATTGGTTTGGAGAAAATTTAAAGATTTGGAGACCTTGGCGAAATGCTATATTACTACTACTACTACAAATACTACTCTTATACATTTTTTGTCATATTTATAAATCACTAAAATGTAGCAATACTCACGTATTTCTAATGAAACATCGGGGAATTCATCAAAGTTGGACGTATCATCAATAGAACGTACTTCAACGGGTATAGCTGCTGGTCTTTCACGTATATGCTCCCAATCGACACCACGAAAGAATGGTACCGATTTTAAATCTTCTAAACCTCTTTGTGAGCCTAATCGGCGATCAGCCTCGCAGCAGAATTTTATAATTGTTTCTTTAGCTTCTTCTGATATGGGTATCTCGGGAGGGAATATTAGTGTTTCACGCCAATTCATAACTTTTCGATACGTATCTTGTGGATTATCTGAACAGAAAGGTGGATAACCCATTAACATTTCATACATGATAACGCCTAATGACCACCAATCACATGCAGGACCATAACCGGTTTGCAGAAATACTTCGGGGGCAATATAGTCGGGTGTGCCAACGGTACTGTATGCCAAAGCTCTTCGATTACGTTTCCATGATTCGGCACGTCTCTTAGAGTCCATGGGACTAAAAAAATATATAGTCATTTATATTTATTTTTAAAATTACTAAATAATTTATCATCAGTATTACCTTGCACATGTGCCTATAAAATCAGATGGTTTAGCTTGTGATAAATCTCTGTAAAAATCTGTACGATGTGATTTTTTTAAGCCGGTACATAAACCAAAATCTGAGAGCTATTTGAAAAATATGGTTTAGATATTATTAAACAAATTATGTTGGAAGAAAATTTATTTAAACTTCTGAATTTACCTTTAGATGTCCGCGTGCATCCAATAATAAGTTATCGGGTTTTATATCTCTATGTATGAAACCTAATTTATGTATTGAGTCTATAGCCAATGCTGTCTCAGCAATATAAAATTGTGTACATTCCTCTGATAGCGTATCTTTTTTCATTAATAATGTCATCATATCACCACCGGGCAAGAATTCCATAATTAAATATAAATTTGAGGGATCCTGCGATAAAATAAAAATAAAAAGACTTTTTTTTTTAATAATTTTTGCATATGTAAGGATCCAAAAATATGAATTTTTAATACAATACAATTTTAGAATTAATACAGAATACTTTATTATAAAAAATTGGCACTTGTTTTGCTGAACGGTTCTGAACGCTCCCATCGTCCGCACAGGGCATCTTGCTATAAAGTAAGAACGCCACAGTCGCCAGTGTAGCATATAAAGGACAACAGATAAAGGCATAAAGTTCGGAAATCAGCTTCAGAACTCAATATTGTGATTTTCGTAGGCTGAACAAAACCAAGAAAGGATCGATAAATACAAAGATATAAATAAGTTCCATATGGCCGAACCAGCTAAAAAGATTGAGCTGGCACAACACAGATCGTCATGCCAGAATAGTTCATAAAAGCCATGGAATGAAAATTAAGGTGATTAATATGGATATTCCTGCAATGGATGCATCAATTGCTCCCATCTGACCATAAATGTAACCGTATAACCACTTTAAAAAGCCGTTTGTCGTCGTTTTGACACAATCTGAGCTAATTTTTGAACTGTATTATAACTGAGAACAAAACACGAATTCATCATAGCATATCAGAGGCCAAAAAACAATAATAACAATGAATGTTCATATACGATGCCCTCAGTGGAATTTTCTGATAGGGAGCAATGGCTAAGTGTTAATAGGTTAATGGATGACTTCACGTATGGCTTGAAGTCAGAGGAGACCGGTCGTCTAAAGATTTATTTGCTGAATAGTGGTTTAAAGCTATCTTATATGCTTCCTATGAGTGCAGTCTCCACCGGGCTGAAGTCCTTTGCGGTCCATAGGGCTGCCGGTGAGACGGTAGTCATTTATATAGACAGTAAGGCTGCTAGAAACACCAGCTGGATGTTACATCAGATCAAAGCTGGTTGTATCATGCAGGAAGGCTTTCACGTCACCTCTGAATAGATAGTGTTAAACTGTTTTTGTGCCAGTGCATTGCGTCATAGTTTGAACGTGACTGTTAACCTAAATCTGATTAGGTGCTCTCTGAACTGTGATGGGTTTTCTGACAGGGCACTGTGCTCTAAGGGCGAAGACTAAGCGCAAGTAGGTCGTAGTTCTCTTATGGGTGTAAGAGATTTGAGTTAAACGAATAGTATATTATTCATTAATCTTTTTATTTGGAAGGAATATACATAGAAACTAGAAAAGCTAGAAGAATTGTATTGAGCCCAGAGTTTTTTACCAAAAAATATATTAAAAAATGGCGAAATTATTGAACTGCCTTTGCTAGCTGGTACAAAGTTTAGTTTCTCTATTTTTCAGAATTTTTTATGGAAGCTAGTGTCTTGGATTAAAAACAAACATTGTACAGTTGGACATAGAAAAAAGTATATAAAAACTAAATAAGAGTATTATTATTGTTAAAAACATTATTTTTTAGTTGTAAGGATAAATTTGTTTTAACTAGAATTATATTTAAAAATCGCATTAAATTATGTTTAAAATTACAAACTATACATTAAAGATAAGGTTTGGACACACGCAGACGGTAAGACCATTCGATTCAATATTTGTTTCTGAGCCAATTAAGTCAAGAACTGCTTTTTAAGCGTAGCAAACATTAGCATCAACATTACCGATGGTGTTCTAAGGTAATAACAGTAAACAATATCATTCACAATCTTACTACTGAATATTTCATTTTATTCCCATAGAAGTTCATTAAATTTTATTAAAATAGTGGGTGATAATTGTTTAAAAAAATGTATTCACCCGGACCATAACTGAATAACTTAAAAATCAATTTTTGCTTGAATAAAACAAAGACTAAAAAACAATCTTTAGAATGATGGCCATTGAGTTTTATTGTTTCGTGATGTTATTGTTATTTTACTTTCACTCGCATTTAATACAATAAGTATTGTCATCGACAACACGAACATCATCATCATCATCATTATCATCATGTCAATTAATTATGCACGTTATCTTGATACTCAAGAATGAAACGTCAGAGAGCAGCTAAAAAATGTAAAAAACAATAACTACAAGGTAAATCTTTGAAAACAAAAATAAAGAAACAACAAAAGCAACAACAAACAAGTTGAAATTAAAAGAAGAGCTAAGCTCTTAAGTATCAGCAGCACCAAATAAGACACACGACAAAATAAAAAGAAGAAAAATAATTATAAATGTGTATAAAACAATTACAAAGAACAATTCAGAAAAACCAAGATCAGTTTTTAAATGATTTCTTAATATTGCACGTATTATTTTATAATTATTATTGCAGTTAAAGAACAGACATCATAATCATCATGATTATCATCATCACCATTGCCTAAATGTTCGATATACAATATTAATTTTGTTCTGTTACAAAAACAAATACGAAATGACTCATAATAAATATGAAATTTCTTGTTAGGTTTTGTTTTCAATGGAAAAGAAATTATGCTAATAAATAATAAAAACAAAGATTGGTGTGATTTTAGCCCAAGAGGAACAGGGAGAAGATAGATAGGGAAAACAAAATAAAACTCAAACAAATATGTAGCAATTGTTTACCAGTAGGGTCTTGCCTTTTATATCACAGACACACAATCAAATAATATATGTATGTACATACTTGTACTTCAAAAGTAATAATGAATGGCAATAACACAATTGAGTCAATAATATTTAAATGAGGTACATTTTTAGGTCAATATTTAATGTAAAGCAAATATACATACGAGTATGTACATATGAATAAGAGAAAATATCAAATCTTATACATTTGTACATACTTTCTTGTATAGTGTTATTTAAAAACATCCAAGAGATTTTTTATTAAAAAAACATACATTATGTTTTATAAAAGCATTTTTATACTTAACTAGAGTAACACTTCCCGCGTTGCTGGGAGTCTTTGTGTTGCATTTCTATAAAATGTATTCCTCATAAAAAAATCTAAAGAAATGCATTAAAATTAATGAGATGTATTGACTTGACTAGTCACTTAGACCAAGTTTAGAAAACCATTCTAAACGTTCTCTGGATATACAAAAATCAATATTTACTTTGTATGGAAAGTGCCACACCCACTTATTAAATTTCTCCCACATCATCGACTTCGGAGTTATTTATACCAAATTCAAAACCTTTCACTTTTACCGTTCCAAAGATATACAAAAAACAATATAACTTTCTATATGAGGTGCCACTCCCACTTATTTAATTCCGCACCCTTTTGGACTGAGGATTTGTATTGACCACAAAGTTATTTTTAGCAAATTTAAAAACTCTTACTATTACCGTTTTAAAGATATAGACATGTAAAAACCATCAATGAAAGTACACCTTTCCAACGCATGTATTGGTTCGTAAATCGGTTTAGTGGGTCTTGAGTTATAAAAAGGCGATTATAGCACGACTTATTTTTATATATTTACATAGATACGAGTAATATAAAACTACTTCGGCCTACTGTAGTACACTATCACTGAAGCGCTTAATTTAAATCTTATATTGTTTTATATTAGATTATATGATATAGTGTCCTAGACTTTTTGGAAAATTTAGCGCTATAATTTATTTGTCAAAAGATTTTCAATTGGCCAATTTATTACCATCAAGGAGGAGCAGGCTGCTGGACAAGATGCAAAGAAGTGTCTATCTGGACATATCAGGTGCCTTTAGGAGCACTCCGCAGGCGTCGCTGAACATAATTCTGCGCCTGATACCTTTGAAAGTGTAGCAGTGAAATTGCTAGCGGATAGGAACTTCTTGTAGATATTCGAGGCGGGACGTGCCAAGCTTATGGATATGGCGAATGAATCTAAGTTGAGAACAGCTTGGTATTCTGATAAAGTTCACAAAGTTGCCAGACGCATGTACCCCGATTTCTTCAAAGTGTGTGGTAATGAGGGGAGCCTGAAAGAGTGAAACGCATACTATGCCTTTGCCCTACATTTCAGAGACGTAAACTCAGTTTGTTGGGCCAGAACTTTTTCAGTGCCCCCACCGAGATTGCGTCAGCAAAAATCTTTGATTTGGAAGGAAATATATCCGGCATCAGCTGGATGATGAGATTACTCACCGTGCCGTTAATTCCATTATATTTTCCTTCTTTCTTTAATTTCTTCTTTTAACTTCTTGAGTCTCTATCCTCTTTCTCTTATTTTCCACTTTCTTTTCTCTTTTTCTGAAAGGCTTCCATAACGAACCTTTTTCTGCACCCCATTCTCTGTGCACCTACCTGTAGTGGTAATGTTTGGGTTTGTGATAAATGCGCGTTAGTCACTTGAAAACTTTCAAAGACATTAAAAACTGATACAAGAAAAAATAGGGTTTCCTTACTGCATACGACAATAATGATAAGAAATCATTGATGGCTAAAAGCAAGCACATTTAAAAACATTGTTTGCTCTTTACCGCAAATATAACTTGCCTAACAAAGAACAAATAAAAGGTTCAATTAGATGTGACTTAACATAATGTCATAATCGCAACCGTAGAAATAACCAAAATTCAATTGACTGGTTATGGCGTTATGATATGTCATGACTAATCGAACACATTGTTGCCCATAAGGTTGGAAAAATGCGTTGTAATTATTGCCTTACCTTAATCACTTACATTAGATATAAATCATTCCTATGCAAAAACATTTGTAATTATTTTAAAATTACCTGAAAACTATAGTACATTTTCACGACCCACTGATGATCAGCTTCCACTAAAACATCACGTTCTGCTCTGACATGAGCTACTTGTTCCTTTTCTAACATATCGGCTTTACGCAACACCTTCATGGCATACACATGACCGGTATCCTTCTTCTGTACTAAACGTACCTCACCAAAGGCACCACGACCAATTACCTTAAGTGCTTCAAAGTCCTCAACACCCAAACGTAAACGTTTCAAACGTAAAAATTCTGTTTCTTTTTGGGCATGCTGCAAACGTTTCTCCTGACGCTGAGACTCTGTCAGACTTTCGTCTTTTAGTTGAGCCTCTAATTTGGCTAAACGCTGTTTTCTTTCACCATATTGAGTGACTAAATTACTGTAGTAATTTTCTAATGTTACCTTGGCCTTAGTGGCCTTGTCCAAAGTATGGTCGCTAAAGCGTATAGAAGATCCATCAGCGCTACTGCTCATGGCTTTGTTACGATGCGCTTATTATATACAATTTATTGTTTCTTTTGTTCTCAATTATAATTTGAATGTGGAAATTATTAATATTATGGTTTGTTATCAATAAATTTTGTTTTTCTTTTATTTTATTTTTGTTTTATATTGTAGATATTTAATACAAAACTTGATAGCCAAAACGGGGGGCTCTTTTTGTTATTGTGGGCGAAGAATACTCGTCGTCAATACTTCTCTACTGCGTTGCTCGCACACAAACGTTTTGTTGGTGGTAGACTGCTGCGTCTTGCTACTGTATATGTATGTAAAAAAAATTGATGATTTTTTTCTTTCTTCGACTGTTTTTTCGCAAAAATTATCGTCTTTCTATGTGGAATTTATAAACACACGAATAATTTAACATTTTCTTTATCGATCGAAACTATTATTTATTGAATATATTTAAAATATCCCACTTAATTTTATTATTGAAAAGAAAGTCTTAAGAAATTTTTTTCAGTTTTCCCTTGTTACACTCTTTATTTTGTAAATTCGTAAATGCAACTGTGTTGTTAAATGATTGGGAAAACATAATGGAATGAAACAAAAGAAAAAATTGGAGATGCCAGTATACATTGGCTCTCATAAAAAATGATGTTTAAAATTTATTTATTATTTTATAAATAAATTTGAATAAATTAAAATTTTAATAGAATTATGTTTTTTATATTGCATACAGTTTACACAGTTTTTTATTTTATACAGTTTTTTATACAGTTTATGCATTAAAACACACATTTTATTTAATTTAACCAATATTACCCAAAACAGAAGGGAAATATAAAAAATACAGTGTGGCAGCGTCGTTTCCAGCCAGCTGTTGCTTGTAAACAAACAAATCTTTGTTTGAAGAAAACATCGCATACTAACATTTTCTCGTTGCGGTTTACAGTGGTTTTGTGTTCCATGGAAATGGACTACAATTTACACAAAATTTGTCGGGTATGTCTAAAAGAAGGTGCCCTTACGTCGATTTACAGCACGGAGTTTAGCATGATGCCCTCCACCATGTTAATGTTGTGTGCCAAAATACGGGTCTATAAAAAAGATGGTCTACCCGAAGTGATATGCAATAATTGCATCTATAGACTGGGAGTTGCTTATCATTTTAAGCAGGAATGCGAGAATTCCGATATACGACTGAGGCAATATCTGGGCTTAACCGATAGAGGCTATGGGTAAGTGGAGAAAAAGTTGTGTTATTGCCTTAAGGAAAACGTACAATTAAGAGGATTTCTTTAAGAATATGTGATGCGGAAACAAACACCGAAGATAGTCTATCTATAAGATTAATAACTAAAACACACAACTACCATAGTGCGACAGGTAACTCTTCGGATTCTGAAGAAGATGAAGAAGAGGAACCAAGGTCCAGCAAAAAGAAAAGGTAATAAAACTTTAAATTTGAAAAAGTAATATGCTACATAATACTCGTTTTTTAAGTAAACGCCGGTCTCGCTATCAGCGTAAACCACCCGAGGAACATAAGAAACGTGGTCCTAAACCTTTACCAAAAATGCCACAAACCTGCTATGAGTGCAATAAGACTTTCAAGTGTTCTGCCCAATTGCAACAGCATATACGCACCCATACCGGAGAAAAGCCATTTCCTTGCCGTTACTGTCCTAGGCGTTTTGCCCAAAAATACAATCTACATATACATGAGCGTACCCATACAGGTGATAAACCCTTTCAGTGTGAAATTTGCTCTAAGCAATTTTCTGCTTTGGGCAACTTTCAAGCTCATTTAAAAATTCACAGCGGCATACGCGATCAACATTGTCCGGTTTGTCAGAAAGCATTTTATACGGCTGGTGATTTATCCAAACATATGATTACACATACGGGTATTAAAAATCATCATTGTGATGTTTGTGGCAAAGCTTTTAGCCGTAATCGGGATATGTTGGCCCATAAACGTAAATTACATCAACTGACGAATCTCAACGAACGCAGTGAAGACGAAGAGGATGAAATTGTAGACACGGTAGTTAATGATGCATTCAAATGTCCAGATTGTGATAAAGAATTTGAATCGGCTGGTAGTTTGTCGGTACATTTTCGTACTCATGGTACTAATAATCTTTTGAATTTACCTTTGGCTGGACCTACACAAATGATGCCACCACCTCCTCCGCCTCCAACGCATACAGCACCGCCACATCATTATCATCATCATGCAACGAGTGCTTTGGGACCTCATAGCCATCATGAAGGCCTACATAGTCAGGCTCATCATTTAGGCTTAAATGCTGCCGGCTTACAATCTAATCCCGGTGGTAGTATGTCTATGGCTCATATAATGGGACCACCACCTCCTCATGCTGTACCTTTACCACCAGCCGCTGCTGGACCACAGTCTTCATTGACAATGATGCATACAGCACAAAGATTACATCCGTATTAGTATATGTAAATAAAGGACAAATTTACACAAGAAATAATGCAGCCTTTCTCCATGATATTTTTGGGAAATTCTATTACAATCTGAAATTTTATTTGGTAGTTTCAAGACCTACTGGCTCTTATCATGGTTGGCGTATTCGTTGTTATATTTCGACATTTTTGTTCTAGATTAAGAAGAACAAGCAAACGACTGCGACTTGACTAATGTAAAGGAGCATGGTTCGAGCTATATGGTCGATGAGACTTCCCAGCTAAGCTTTCAGTTACTGTCGGGTCATCAAATAAGTTTGTGGTCTGACGAGGTCATAATGGAATACAGCACCATTTCTTTTGATAAATTCTGAACGTTTTAATTGAATTTTTTGCTTTAATCTTGTTAATTGTTGATAGTAGAGATCAGAATCAGTCGTTTGACCGGAAGCTCATAAAGGACAATTTGCTTCCAAACCCGACAGACACACACAACATTAAATTTCTTGGTGTTAATCCAGTCACAGTCTGCGAATCTTCACTTTGCTCCATGCATAATCATTTTCGCCACCTGTCGCTTTTTAAAAAAGCTATAGTGTTGCCTAATGCAATTACTATTACCAGATATATTTTATTATAGGACCATCTACCGACAATTTGTAACAAAAACACCATATGTATGGTCCTATGCGAATGTACCGTGCATTCTGTACAATGACGAGCTGGACAGGACACACTAATCAAGTTTAAATTAGATATAAGAAGAAATTAAAAAAAAAAACACTGTGCCACAAAGAAAACCAAATATCGTTATATAAAGTTCAAACAGCCCCAAGTTACAAAAAAAATTTTAAAAGACTTTGATTGATTATGATATACCGTTCCGAAATACATATTCCCACGAATTTTTACACCTTTACAGTTAAAAACAATGTTCTTATCAACAACGGGGTATTTTCTGTAAATCGAAATCGAGTGAAATTGAAATCAAGTGAAACTTTAAATCGATATAATTTTTAAATTTGACAAGATTTTGATATTTTGTTTATTAATTCGCTTAATTAGTTTTAAAATAACCTTTGAAAAGTTTTTTGCTTTTAATGTAGTTTTCGAAATGTAACTTAGGGCCTTTTGGATTTCATATGACCATATAATTCTTTTTTATATATTTTTTACATTATGAAAATAAGTTGTATTTATTGTATTTGTTTATTTCTTGTTGTTAATTTCATACTTTTCTTATTTTTTAGTATTAATTAAATGTTGTTTTTTTTTCTTTTTTGTATTTGTTTTAAACCTTGGTCATAAACATATAATATTTCTTTCACATTATTTGTTATTGTTTTCTTTTTAAATTAAATTATGAAATATTTTTAAGTTTGATATATAAAACAATTTATTATTTTAAATGAATTTTGATCTTTTTTCGTTTCTTTACATTTATACTAAATTAAATAATATATAAATAAAATCTAGATATTGCCTTTAAAAATTATATTTTTTACATTTATTTTTATAGGTTTACTTCATATAAAAAAAAAAAACGGAAATTAATTACAAAATTAAAACTATTTATTATCATCTTATACACAAATACGAGTAAAATCAAAGCAATTTTACAAATTGTCTGGTTTTTTATTTTATATTTGTGTTTAGTTTAAAACTAAAATAAAAATAACTTATTTTTTTAGTATTTTCATAAAAATTAATGTTTTATTGAAAATAATTTTCAAATTTGTTTAGTTAGCATAGTAGAGTACAATATTAATTATAAATTAGTTATATTTACAATATTTTTTTTCGTGAACAGATTTTAAGGCAAACAACATAAATATAAAAAAATTATAATAAAAAGATTAATGCCTTTCTCAAATTCTTTCAGCTTTCTGCCCTCCTTTCCTTTTATTTATTTACACACAATTTTGTTTTGAATTTTAACTAAAATTATTTAAAAAACTTCAGTTTTATTTACTAAATTTAATTGTTTTTTTATCTAAACAAAATAACACATATATTTTTCACACCTTCTTCTTTTCTACATCTTTATCAATTACTATTCGTTTTTTGTTTTTTATTTTGCTGTTGGTTTCATTTTATAGCACCTTAATTATCACTTTCACTCTTTTACCATGTACACTTTTCTTTCGCCAATTTTTATAAAAATTTTTTTACCTAAAAGCACACCTTCAACTTAAAATTAAATAAATTATAATTCAATAAAAGAAAATTAACTTTAAATAATTACGCCTTACGAAGTTTGGCTTAGCCATTGGTTGTTATTTACAGATTTTGGTAATAGATTAAAAGAAAGAAATATTTTGTCTTGTATTTCGGAGAAAAATATTAAATATATTACGACAACAATTACTTCAAGCACGATAAGGTGGGAAATATCAACTCTTATCATGGTTGATAAAAAAAAACAAGCAACATTTTTCTTTAATCGATTCACCAACCATATGTTTCAAAAGAACTAGAAATGTATCCCTTTAAAAACTGTCCCTTATTGCGGTTGTATTCATATTCGTTGTCGTATTTCGACATTTTTGTAAAAGATTAAAGAAAAATTTTGCTTTTTTTATAGCAATGAAACCTTTAAATGCACATTTAGATGTCCCTGAGTTTTACATCTGGTATAAATCAGAGATTGGAATTGACGCACCAAGGAAAATCATTAGGGTCCCCTAAGCTTTAGTATACGTTTAGAATCGCCAAATTATGCTGATGATAAATGCGAACACTTCCACAGGCGTAATGATATGCACACGAAAACCAGTGAATCGGCAAGTCGGTCTGATATTGAAATTCAACTAAATGCACGATCTAAATGGATCCAGCACGAAAACAAAATTAAATATATTCATTGCCTGTGTCCTGTGTATATGTATTTTACGCATTTTTTGGTTTAATATAATATCAAATAGTCATCTACTTGAAATGGTCAAAATAAGCAACATAAACAGCGAAATACGAAAAAAAATTTAGTAGATAGGGGACATCTTATGGCGGGAAGTTGATAGATAGCATTTGCAAACGAGCCATATCGTATAACTCTCATGTTTCTAGAGGACGAGGAACACCAAAAAACTGGCGCTGTACTTTAGATAAAATCAACAATTTGCCTAAATACACAGAGAGAAATATTGGTAATCTAATAGAGGAATGCAGATGTAAGCTCCAGAAGCATAGTTCTTATTGAAAGATCCTACGTTCACCAAGGCTTATTGTTATCACCATGGTTGGTGCTACATTTCTTTGATCTTCTATTATCATGGTTGGCGAGTTGTGGTCGTTTTTCAACATTTTTATAAAAGATTAAGGACAAATTTTGCTTGTTTTCTTTAATCTAGTACATAAATGTCGAAATATGACAACGAATTCGCCAACCACTATAAGAGCCAACACACCTATGCTCAAAAGCAGTTGTTTTGCTATGAAACGTATAAAAAATCTCGGTCACTAAATTAACAAAAAATGAACACTGAATAGAATGGGAACTGGATATTTTCGATTCAAATCGGAATGCAGAATAGGGGTGATCAACATAAAATCCGGTTAAATCTCCGCATATTTTCTTACAATACAATAGCAGTTTTAAAAGTATTATAAAGTATAAAAACTGAGTATATTGATTTCGATGCTTTAGCGTACTGTACAAAAATAATTGCAACGATAATTTACATTTGTGTAGTCAAACACTATGCAATGTTTTTTAAAAATCCTCCATTTCCAAAACGAAAAGTTCTGAAGACAAAAATTTTCAGCTAAATTGCATGAGACTATCTCTTAGCACCTTAGAGACCTTGTTGGCTGTACAATACCTTAGATAATTTTATTCCCACTGCGAAGACGGAATGCCTCCTTGTACAATCGAAATAAAAGGCGATCAAATTTACATGATTTGTTTCCCATGAACATAAGAAAAATAAAAATTCTACAAAAAGAAAACCGAAAAACTATTCAAAATTGCTGTGTTCTGCGATGTTCTGTTAATCAAGGAAGTTATTTTAAAGGTAACATTAATTAAGCGAATTAATAAAAAAAATATCAAAATCTTGCCAGATTTTAATATTATACCAATTTTAAGTTACATTCGATTTAAATTTTATACGATTTTTATTTACAGAATTTAACCATATTTTTTTATTCAAAATGCCAACATTTTGTATTTAGTATCGGTTAATAAACGCATATTTTTGATAAGTTAGATTTACAATAGTTTTATTCTACGTCGATTGCCCGTGTTGTTGGCGCATCTCGACAATAGCAACTCCGACTCGCCAACTATAATAAGGCATACGCCTTTCCAAATTCGAATGCTTATTTTAAGCGTCAACTATCCGTCGAAAAATTTGCATGACCATATAAAATGTATGAGCAAAAACCCCAATAGCGACGAGTTAACCGATTTTGATAGCGCATTAACAACTGAACTTGTTTGCACAACAACTGTTTTCCATTTGCCATTGCTAAAAATTAACAACTTAAGCTACTTTCAGGGAAATTGAGCAATTTTATCTTTATTTCTATGTAGAGTAAGCTTTATTAAACAAGTTAAATTCGCATTACTGTTCATTATAGTTGATGTTGTAAATTTGAGATGGCGGGCATCAAGTTACTCTTTCGTGGCGTCGAAACTAGCTAGCTCAACTAAGTTGCGATTGATCTGTATTTTTGGATTGTATATACAAAGAAAAAACAAATAAACAACTTCTTGATTTTTAACAAATTTCATTGAAATTGTTTTTAAAGCATTTTTTAAAGTTTATTGCAAAGTCGTTTTTTGTTAATAAAGTCTAAACTTAAAAATAACACAAAAATAAATCAAGCTATGTATACATATGTATAAACAAAAATATTTTTTTTTTTAATTAGAACATTAGATTTTAGTTTACAAAAAAAAAAAAAAAATGTTTAAACTTAAAAACAAATTAAAATAAACTTTAAAAAATAAATAAAATATATGTATACGCGTAGGTTAAGTTTTAATAATATTTGTTTACTATGTATATATATAAAAAAATTATAACATAATTAATTTTAAAAATAATATATGCACATGTGTTGTTGATTGATTTTTTTTAATTATTGTATAAGCAAAATATTTTTTAAACATAGCTTCCTTCTAATTTTTTTTTCTTTTTTAAGTGTGTTGGGAGTTTTTTTTTTTTTTTTTTTTTTGTTACGCATGTAACACACAATAATTGTTACTTTTGTTCTTACTTTTTAAAAAATATGTTAATTGAAATTTGTATATATATTTTAAATAATTTTAGTTTCATTTTTTTCTGTTGTTGTTCTTAAAAATTACATAAAAATTAAAAACTTTAATTTTAAGTGTTATCTTTCATTATACATGCATACTATGTATTTATAAATATGTATATATAAATTTTGTTTTATATTAATTGTAAGAGTGTGTGTGTTGCATGTAAGTGTGTGTTTTAATAACTATATTATATATATAAATATATAATATTTGAAATATGTTATAATTATTTTTTTTCCATTTTAATTAAATAATTGTTCTCTTGTCCATTTTGTTTTCTTAAAAATTAAATGTGTGTGTGTGAGTTACTTTTTTATTAATTCTAACTTTTGTATAATTTCTCTTTACTTTTTTTAATATTTAAATTTAAAATTTCATTAATATTGTTTTGACCCCTAATAAGTTTCTAACATTCTCGTTGTATTTGATAAGTACAACTTTTGATGCGCAAATATTTAATTTTTCACCAGCGCACAAAAGTTGTAAACATGTCGCCTTCTCTAAGAAATCCGACATTTTCAATTCACGCATAAGACTTTTTTGAGCGGATGCTACGGAAGCTGGTGATGAAGACGTGGTTGAGGGATAAATCTAAAAAAATTAAAAAAAGTATATATATTATATAAAACAAGTATTAGATCATATACATATGTATTAAGATTACGCGGTTTTTTTTCACTAGATGATGTCGAACATATACACATTTTTAAAAATAACTGAAAATTCAAAACGTTATCATTATATTTTACTTATCTATTACAGAAAGGACAAGAATGCGTAGCAGGCTGTTAAAAAAATTGGTGAAGTTTACGGCTGTAACAAGAAAAACAGCAGCGAAATATATGGCTCGTTTTCGGTCTGATAATTTTAATCGTTAAAAAAAAGTCGATAAAATCATTAAAAAAATATTAGAAAGACGAACATAATTAGCGTAGACATCTCTAGGGAACTAGGCACTCATCACCAAACAGTTATCAACCATTTGAATCCCTATTTGTCCCTATTATGGTTTACAGCTCGACTAATATGAGTTGAAATTTTACAACTGCTATTGATGAGTTGTAATTGTATATGTTTTTAAAAGGTTAAGTTGTTTGTTATCGATAATACCAATTTGTGAAATTTCCACTGAAATTTCAATTCAACTGTGTCGAGTTGTAACCTGTAATAGGGGCCTCCATTTCGGATACACTGCTAAAACGAAATGAAATCTGACCATTTCTGATGCAACTCTGTGTGTTTGGTGGAATTGGAAAGGAACATCTTCAACCTAATCAAACTATTGATTCTGATCACTATTGTTAGCAATTAACGAGATTGTAGCAAGAAACTCAATTGAAACAGCCAGAATTAATCAAACTATTGATTCTGATCTCTATTGTTAGCAATTAACGAGATTGTAGCAAGAAACTCAATTGAAACAGCCAGAATTAATCAAAAGAAAAGAGAAGACCACACAAAGCAAAGACCACACACATCTTTGACGACCCGCTAAGAATTGAAAAAGCTTGGCTACGAAGTACAGATGCATCCACCACATAGCAAGCGCACTTTGAAATTATTTATTTCGATCTCTACAGAATTCTGAATGGTGTAAATACAAATTCTGTCGAGGTCTGCAAGACGCAATTGAAAATTTTTTCACTCAGAAAACACAGAAGTTATATAGTGATGATATAACGGCTTTACTTCAAAAATGGCAAAAGGTTATGGATCAAAACTGCACATATTCCATATAGATTTCAAAGTCTTAACGTCAAACATATAGAAGGCATAATGAGATTAGAATGATACAATCCAAAGCTGATACAACCTTGCGAAACAGTGGTCGTGATAGAGTAAGCTGTCAGAAAAATTAATCAGAGAAGCACGATGCTTGCATCACTTGCGAAAAAGGGTTCAATACATCAATATTAAGGCAAACAATGATATTTTGCAAGTTTGGTGAAATTAGAACGTTATTATTCACTCACAACTCGATGGAGCAAGGCTAGGTTAGTCGGCGAAGACGTACCTCACCCAGAGACCAATAAAGAGGTAAATTGTGGAAAAAGAAAAAGAGGTTTATTGTAGAAACCTTATACAAAGAGAAAAATGAAACAATATAAACAAAGAAGAAAGTAGATGGGACACAAGAGGAATAAAGGGAGTAGAAAACAAAAGAAAGATTGAACAAAATGTTTAAGAAATAACAAAAAATTAGTTGTGGTGTTCCATTAAAAAAATGTCAGGCCACATACACATCTTTGATGATCGACCAAAGATTGATCGTACTTGGCTAGAAGACATCAATGGTCAACTAAAGAGTCGCTGAAAATCGCTTGGCTAGGTTTTTCAGTGATTAACTACAAAAGTTTTACAGCGATGAAATTTTAATGTTTTAAAATTTAAAGGATAAAACCGCGAAGACTTTTATATTTACCTTTATCATGATTATGCGATTGTGTAATAGATTAAAGACAAATTTTGAAATACGACAACAAATACTCCAACCATGATAATGGCAATTTAATTATGTTGTATATATCGTTAGTTACAATTTTGTGCATATTCTTCTTACCTTATTCAATAGAGTGTCCTTAGATTTAACTTTAAGTAAATTGCACAAATCATTTAAAAGCACCCATTTATCTTGGGTGCCCTCGTCTTTTAAGAGATACAATGGTGGTAGTAAGACATCGGCCTCTTCGAATTCAAACATTTCACCATCACTATCAGAGTTTTCAACTAAAATTTCTGGTTTATTATCATTGTATAAACGTACAGAATTGAAACGATCGATATTATCGAGTACAACTGCACATTTTTCCATAACAGTCTTTGTTTTTGATAAGGAGGTCTCCCCTTTTAAATCTTGTTGCGACAGCGGCTGCTGCTGCTGCTGCTGCTGCAAGTTTTCAATTCCTTGCTTTTGTTGCTGTATTATTGCACTACTACCACTAGCAGCTTCATTATTACCACTACTACTACGATTATAACTATTATTATTCGGTATTGCACTATTGCTTGTAGTAGTATTACTACTACTTGTACTTGTACCAGCTGTGGCGGTAGTGCTTGTAATAGCCGTAGTAGTTGTTGTTTTAGGTGTAGTATTAGTAAGGGAGTTATTATTATAATTATTTGTGGAAGATTGCACATTTATTATTGTAGTTGTTGCATTTGATGTTGTTGTGGTTGTTGTTATTGTTGTTGCTGTGTTTATTGTGTTTAACGGTAATTTTTTATTATTAATATTATTCGTATTTTGATAGATTTGACTATTGGTTAAAGAACCTCTACGTAAGAGAGCTCGGCTCATATCACATATTGTATTCGGTGCACCCTCAAACACATTATAACCACATTCCGAAGGATCTGCAAAGATGAAACACATAAATAAAGCAAAAAATTAAATATAACGAAAAATAGAACAAGCTGTTAAAATATTATCTTAAAAAATAAAGAAATATAAGTAAATTAAAGTGGTTTTAAATAGCGATTATTTCAAAGCATTGTTGAACTCATAATTTTGTGGTCCGTACTCCAAATTAAATGAAATTTTATATTAAAAAAAATAATAATAAAAATACTTTTCATAGCAAATTTTAAAAACATTTTTTGACGTTTAAATTGGCCAAATAAAAACGACATGAAAAGAACTTTAAATAAAACAGCAAAGGTATGACATAACTAATTAATTCTAGGGCCAAATCGTCTTACTCATGATCGTACAAGCTTGCGTATCAAAATGTCGAAACTACGATTGAAGTTATTTAATCACGAATGCGACGATTTGAGGTCTGGCTCTATTTTAAGCAGCATTTATAAGCACAGATTATAGGATACCAAAATTTTACTTTAATCTCGGTTTCATAACGGATATAATAGCAAAATTAAAGTATGAGCTGGCCAGAAACCATGGTTCAGCAATGGGAAGGGAACGTGATGCTGCTTATAATAGATGGAAAAAGTTTAAGGTTGATGATCTTCGGATTATCTATTAGTCTGCTCGCAGAGCTGTTACAAATATCCTTAGGGTTGCAAAATAATTGTATTATCAAAAAAAAAAAAAAAATGTCATCAGTTATTGACTGTAAGTCCAAATGGAACGAGATACGTAAAATTGGTGATCGTGATTTCGACTGTAATGCTTTAAATGATAAATTTGTAAATCTGTGCATACTATCACCAGCGAAAAATGCCTATACTGCACTCTGTCATATCGCTGGGGAAAAAATCTTTCAGCTTCCGCTGCGTTAGCCAAGTTGAGGTTATTCGAAATATTTTGGCAGTTAAATCAAGTGCTGTTGTTTTGGACGACATAAAACCCATATTTTTGAAAGCTTTAACCCCTAGGTTGCTTTTCTATATTACCCACCTATTTAAACCGATTTTTACCCAATCAAAAGGTCAAAAACTATCCCTATACCTAAGACTAATGGTGAGTTCCGACCGATTGCTATGCTGCAATTCTTATCGAAAGTATTTGAGAGATTAATAGATGGCCGAATATTTAGCACATAGCCATATTATTGAGACTGTAACTTCGGCTTACAATTTGGGTTTACATTCAATTAATAACAAACTCACATGGGCGATTCATATCGGCGTAGCAGTAGGAAGAATATATGTATGGTATGCTTCGTAACCTTTGGGCTGTCAAATATTCTACTCCACTTGCCATCCTAATGCTACTGGCAAAGACTTACTTATTTCCAACTCCCATATACGGTTGTGAAATCTTTACAAATTGTGATAGTGACGATCTTCATTAACTTAAGATTGCTTATAACAATATGATAAATATGTTTTTTTTTAAAGAGTCACGAAAACACATAACGTCTTTCGCTAATCAAATTTACTATATCAGTTTTGAAAATCTATTTAAACTTAAGTGCCTTATTATCTTGCATAGAATTATAATATTACACCAACCTTCACATTTATATAGGAGAATTTAATTCACTAGATCTAATCATTGGAGAAGAATAATTCAACAGAGATTTAAAAGCCTCTTATCGCAGCGTCTATTCTTTATGTATACAACAAGTCTTTGAAATTCTTTACCAAGTCACATTCAGAATATAGCCAACGCCAATAGTTTTAAAAGGGAGTTAACTAAATTTTTACAATGTAATTAGATATCTTAATAATTTATAATTTGGTTGCTAAGTTTTAATTCTAATTTTTTCTTTTTTAGTTTTAAGTCAGTATAATGATATTATATTATCATATGTCATAAAATTAGAAATTACATATGATTTGCTCACTAACACTCTTATTTATACAATTTTAATATTGTGTTAGATCTCAAATAAATGGATAAATGAAATGAAAATAGTCTTCCCCTCCCCAAAGAAGCTATTCATCCCTATTCAACGTTTCGATTATATCTTCGTATATCACTAGGGTCAACCGACGATAAGGCAAATTTTCTTATAATATATATATATATATATATTATAATTATATATATATATATATAAACCAGTTAGAAGGGTATAATATATATATATATATATATATATATATATATATATATATATATATTATATATTTATATATTATACCCTTCTAACTATATATATATATATATATATATATATATATATATATATATATATATATTATAAAAAAACAAGTTAGAGGGGTATAATATATAAATATATATATATAATATATATATATATATATATATATATATATATATATATATATATTTATATATTATACCCTTCTAACTGGTTTATATATATATATATATATATATATATATATATATATATATATATATATATGGTTTTTTTTTATAAAATTCCACTCAACGTTTGGTAACGTTTCTATGGATAGATACGGTCCATATTACATGCAATTACACTAATTAGCCTGCAACATTCAATTAAATCTTAGTTTGATCCCACACTTTGTTGGACGCATAAAAACTAGTCATAGAAGGCAAAAAAATAAATCATATTGATTTTTTTTTCTTAATTCAAATTTATTTGGTTCCAATTTCTTAGAACTTTATTTCTACTATTATCTTTCAACTCACCATATATTTCCCATGGGCCATTAAATTTCCATGGCTGACGTTCAGGTCCCATACTTTGTACATCTACTAAATGATTACTTAAAATATCACGCATTGTTTTGCTTGAAGCTAACATTAAGGGAGTTTGACCTAGGGGAAACATGAAAAATAAGATATTATAAAAACAAACCAACCATTCCTCGTAACTCGACGAATAACTCACCTGAATAGGTAGCCAATAAAGGATCAGCACCATAGGATAATAACAAACGTACAATTTCTTCATGATCATTTTCACTAGCCTCATGCAATGGCCGTATACCTGAATGAGCTGCTTCCGAATGATTCGCACCATATTGTAATAAGACTCGTGCAATATTTAGCCAACCGTTTGTGCAGGCCTCATGCAATGGTGTATAGCCAGCATTATCTTTTTGATCGGGATTCAAGCCCATACGATCTAAACAGTAAACGATAACATCGATATAACCCAAACGAGCAGCCTTGTGCATAGTACTTTGTCCCACACCTTTGTTGAGCACCCACTTTTGAATTTCACGACTAACATCATCTTCGGTTTTCATTTTATTCTCGTACTCATCAGCCTCATATTTTTCCGTTTTTAGCGAATATTGTGGAAGATTAGAGAGTGGACCATTACTAACATGCATGGCATTTGCAGATGATGTAGTCGCAGTTGGTTTTTTCTTTTTCCTTATATAATCGAAACCAGAGCTACCTTTGCGTCGCAAATATTTACCACGACGCTTACGCAAATTATTGTTTATGGACTCCGATTTTTGATCTTCCTTCAGTTCATCGGCATCTATGACACTAGTCGATTCAGTATCACCTTCTTCTTGCTTAATACTCGAATTTGTCAAGTCTTGATTTCCGTTAATAGTCGCAGCAGTAGGCAGTTTCTTAGTGGTAGATGAACGTCCCAATCTGCCGAACTTATCGGCATTAATCACAATATTCATTTGTTGTAGAAATTGTTCGTATTTCTGTTCATAAGTCATTTTCTCCGATGAACAGTCTAGCGACTGAGTCATTTCTGGTGGTGCCGAAGCGGGACGATCATCACCTACAAATATTTCTCGGATATTTTCTTTCTTTTGTTGCAACTTCGATTCTGTTCTCGTTTTAGTAGGCAGAACTTTAGTGTCGAATATGCTGAAATGTCTCTTCTTGCCACTGCCACCATTTGCAGACTCGTTATCATCATTTTCTTCGTCGTCCTCAGAATCCTTTTTGAGTTCAGGCAACATTTGTAACTCACTTGATTCCGTCGTCTGTGAGGTTTCACTAAATATGCCACAATTGTTGTTGTTGCTGTTATTGTTATTCGCAGATGATTTTGAATTATTTAAACTGGTGGTACAGCAGGGTTTTATGGGTCTATATGCCGCTGTAGTGGTAGTGGTTTTACTACGTACATTTAAAGCCGAAGCTTTAGTAACACGTGAGTGTAATAAATCTATAATGGATTTAGGTTCTTCACTATCTGCTCGGGTGTTACGATCGTTTGCTTGTTCATTTTTTATTTTTGTTAAACATGATGAATCGGTTTTTAGTTTTTGATTTTTTGAATTTGGTTTTTTACTTTTCTTGGCATATGCCTCCAAGGCGTCAGCATGCCTTTCCAAGTCCGGTAAGGAAGCAGCTATTTTATGTGCTCCTGGATGTTTAATACTTATCAAACTAGGTGGCACTTTGAGGGCCCGTTTAAAACGATATAAATCGATAACGTTTCTATCATGCACATCATTTTCGGGTTTTGAATTTTTCAATTTGCAAGTTTCTTTGCTATTACTGCTGCTCACCAATTTATTGTTATTCTTGTTGCTTTTGTTGTTGTTGTGACTCTTAAGTGAATTCAATTTGGCAGAATTTCTTTCGAGTTTAGCCCTTAAACGTGTAGATTTCATGATACCCGATTCTCTACTCAAACCACCCGTTTCGATTGTACTATTGATAGCATTATATTTCCGATTATATTTACGTTTTATTTTATTCGACGATGACTTTGAAATTGTGGAAAAATTAATGATTTTGTCATTACGTAACACTTTACTGTTGGCTAATTGTTGTTCGAGCTCTTGTTTACGTTTTGATCTGGTCATGGTGTTAGGAGACAATTTTTCCTTTGAGTTGGCGGATGGGGCTCTGTCTTCTTCCTCTTCCAACTGCTCTCCTCCTTCTTCATCTTCTCCTTCCTCTTCTTTATGTTCTTCATCATCTTCGCTGGTGTTTTGTTCTGATTTTTTTCTTGACTGTTGTTGTAGTAGTTGCTGTTGTTTATTGTTGGCATCGACCGTCTTTTCCTTCTTCAAGGAAATTCTCACTTCTTTGGTTTTATTGTTATTATTGCTGTTGTTGTTAGTTGCTTTCTTTATTGAATCATTCTTATCTTTTTGTTGTTCTTTTAGCTTTGCTTCTTCTTTCTTATCGTCTTCTTCTTGTTCTTTCTTTATGGTTGTATCACATTTTGTTGTTGTTTTATTTTTAATTTTGTTTTCTTCATCCTCCACCATTTCTTCATCATCCAATTTTTCCTTTTTAATTTCGGTTTTCATGGGTGAATTTCGTTTCGTATTTAGATTGTCATTTTCCAGATCCACACTACTACTCGTGCTCGTTGAATCTGAACCACAGTCTGTAAATCGATTTTTATCAGTTAGGCTACTATTGGAAGAGGAACTATTCGAATTGGTGTTTGCTCCAGATTTGGAAGATTTAATTTTATGTTTTGTTTTCATAGGCGGCTTTTTCAACCTCTCAGTCTTACGTTTATCCAATTCATCTTCTGTTTCTGAAGATGACTCCTTGGCTTTAAGCCGTTCGGCCAAACGTTGTTCCTGTTGGAAACGTTTCTTTTCTCTTTCGGCTTTTGTTAGTTTCTTGTAAATTACACCCGAACCTTGTGAATTTATAGAGTCTTGATTGAAGTTGTTGTAGGCGGTAATGGTAGAAGACTCTACACCACCAGCATCTAATCTGGTAGCAAAGGAACTGCGTGTGGTATTATCAGCTGACTCTATAGTGGAGAAATTGTTGTTTTCGAGAGAATTTTTTGCTTCGTTGGATGTAAACATCATATCGGGATCTTTAAGCAATTTCTTCAATGGCATTTGTGCCGATTTCTTTTTATTGTTGTTGGCTGTTGGCCTTGTAAGCAATTGTTCCATGAAATTGTTACATGTACTGTTCCAACTCAAATCTAACAGGTTATCCTCTTTAAATTCATCATCCAAGCCAGGAATAGTGGGCATTTCAATTTTAGCCACAAGTTCTTCTTTGATTTTTAACGGTGCACTTATTTCTGTTTCTTCTTCCTGTTTTATGGAGAACATCTTAGGTGGTGTTGGCGGCTGCTGAGGCGGTGGCGGTGTAGGGGGCGAGTCATGAACATCTGTTTTTTGCATAGGTATTGGTGGTGGCGGATTAAAAGTAAATCCCTTAAGTTCAGCTTTCGTTCTTATGCGAGCAGTGGAAGCATTTACTGTTACTTCAGCCGGTTTATTATTGAGTGGCAGCGGTGGCTTATCTCCAGTTGGCGTTAAGGGTTCTTGTTTACATACTACCAACGAAGCAGAAGGTGAATGACAATTTACATTCGTATGCAAGTTATTTACAATAACTTTTGAGTTATTCACGCCTGTGGCAGAAGCTATAAAACCAGAGTTGATTCCGTCTGTTGGTCTTGGATCAATGCTGGTTGCGGTGGTGCTGATAGTAGTTGGCTTGTTTGTAATCACTTGTGGTTTCATTTCAAAATTATCATGTTGCACATCATTTACTGCAATAACGGAGATATCAGCTGGACGCATGGCAATTTGAGGCTTTGAGGAGGGCGGCTGTGTCGTTTGTGGTGGTGAGTCTATATAACGATTATGTTTTGCTGGCGGTTCGTTCAACGCCATTTGTTGATTAGAGTACTCTTGCAAGTGTCTTTTCCGACCCAAAAAATTGGGATTCTTTTCACAAGCCAATGTATAGTTTGAAGGTGGCGCTGTTGCATTGGAGCTGGTAATATTTGCATTATGATTATTTTGTATGGCAGATCTTACAACGCCATAGGGATTTCTAGCGGGCAAAGCCATTATGCTAGTGTCGGGCGGTAGTCTTTCAACTGCTGCCAATGTATGATGAGGTGAAACTGGCGGAGTAATGTGTAATCGCTTCGTTTCAGTTTTAATTACTGTAGCATAGGGGTTTGTTTCAAGCACACTTGGTCTAGAGACTTGGACGGCGGGTGGTGGAGCTGGAGCTGTTATAGTTGAGGTTCTTACAACCAAATCGCTATTGAGGTTATTCAGTTTGGGAGCAGTTTTTATTACCAACGAGTTTTCATAACAACTCATCGAATGTGGTGACTGCTGGTGTGGTAAATTATTTGTCAAATCATCTCTTCTTTTCGTTGTTGGAGGGCCGTTACCACCGCCACTTGCATATTGATAGGTAGGAGAGGCAGGAATGTGTTGTGTAGTAGAAGGAGGATAAGGACTGCCACCACCACCACCCAAAGGAGGATGTGTGTGTGCGGGTGGTGTATAATTTCGTCTGTCTAGGGAATTATGTCTTGAATTCGTTACAGCTAAAGGTTGTCGGGTGGCTGCACTTGCTGTTCCTGGCTCGAATGCATGTACCGAAAATACCGGCGTAGAGTCTACTCTAGGCAAGGTATAGCGACCTTCAGACGATGTTGTGGAGCTTGCCGTTGCAGGCAAGCGTGGTTTTTGCTGGTATTTATAATCGGTCGAATCGGCTTTAGTTTTCACCGTACGCATAGAGAGATCAAGCGGGGAAGAAGAAGTGGTGCTACCGGTACAAGATGATGGTTTGTCATCTTCTTGTTTAATACAAATGCGTTGTGGTATAGCCTCGGGCGGTACTTCAATTATACGAGCTGTGGTTGGCAAAGGCACCGCAGCATTATGTTTGACCAATACCGAAGCGGTATGTTTCGGTGAAGCTAATAAATCTCTACCTCTATTGGCGGTTGGTATTCTTTCTGTAGGAAGTTGTTGCGTTGGCATAGCGGC
Source organism: Wohlfahrtia magnifica (assembly GCA_023159175.1). Taxonomy (NCBI): domain Eukaryota; kingdom Metazoa; phylum Arthropoda; class Insecta; order Diptera; family Sarcophagidae; genus Wohlfahrtia; species Wohlfahrtia magnifica. The sequence goes on from JAKWBJ010000045.1 coordinate 918,632, forward strand.
TACACTGCTACGAGTAACGTTGGCTAAAGGAAGTTGATTGTTGGTTGGTATTCTTATACTTTGAGTATCCACATTTAGTGTCTTTTTAATAATTTGCAAGTTGAGCTCTTCTTCCGAGGTGGCATTACGCATGGCCAATTTCTGATTGATAAGTTCTCTATAATTAGGCTTTTGATGTTTGGTTGAAAGTTTAGAGGCAGGATTTGTGTTAGTCGTCGCAGGTATTTGCAATGCTGAAGCGTTTGGTGCGTTCGATGATGGATGAGGTATTGCATGTTTTGTTGTTAAGTGCTGTGACATTGGCGGTGCTGGTGGTGCCGGAGGTTGTTGGGTTTGGTAATGATGCATTGCACGTTCATAGGGATGTGTAGAAGTTGGTTGTACCGCTGTTATCATTAAATCATTATTTCTCATTGCCGCCGTAGCTGGTTGATGGTGATGGTGGTGGGGTTGAGCAGATGAAGGTGGAGGTTGTGTTGTATACGTTTGCTGTATATTCGGAACAGTAGAATGTCCTGCCATTGGTATTGGTGGAGGTCCAATTCCAGGTCCCGGCGTTATATAGTCCGTATGATGTATTGGAGTCTGTGATGTTGTCGTCAGTAAGGCTGAGGGAGAAGGAGATGCCGCTGTAGCTGCTGCCGGTGAGGGTGCGCTATGCGAATTGCCTTCATAGAAATAATTCGCTTGATGCTGAACTCCTCTCTGACTGGGTGCCCTACTGGGCGGTGGAGTATTTTGATTGATAAGCGAGTGTTTGCTGGAACTTAGAGTCTCTGTCATGGCCAATTTGCCATATTTGGTTGGATAAAATTGTGGAGATTCTACGCGGTAATTGGGCGTAGCCGAGCCTGTGGTGTACGGCGAGGAGGAGGCGGACAAAGCTACTTCTTTACAACAATTATCACCAGTTGGTGGCGGAGTATTATAGGGATTTATGTAGATACCACTACTAACGCCACTAGTGCGTGATGACTGCACCTGATGTGGACTCTCATAGATTTCGAGATCTTCTCTTTTCACGTTATCCATTATATAACTGCGTTGTGAACTACTACCCGGCACCAAGGTTGATGGTGGTGCCCCTAAAGTCGCTGCCGTTTGACTTTTAGCTGCCATTTGTGAAGGAGGAAGAATTGTTTGTTGCTGCGGCTGCTGCATATGGGACGGTGGTAATGGAGGTGGAAGTGGACTCTTGGAATACTGATAATGTGTTGTGTGATGACTTTGCTTCATAATGATTGGCGACATTTCCGGTGGGAGAATTTTGGAGGGAGGAGTCTGATTTGTGGTGGCATAATAGGAGGAGCTGGGATTACGAGCTGACGACGTATGCGATGGAAATTGTGGGGATTCTCGCAAATGCGATGTGGTATGCATGTGATGTGGACTATATTTCTCGCTATGCGTCGTCGGCACCATATAAGCACTCCCACTGGGACTTTCCCGTAATTTAGTAAAATCTGTGGGTGGTGCATGCTGCGGCGAGGCTCTGGTAAACTTATCTGAACTAAATTGCGGCGTTGACATGTACAAATGCTGATGAGCTGTACTTTGTTCTTCGGGCGTGTAAATTTGGGGACATTTGCGAGCATAATTTGGACTGGGATGTTGGTCTTTTGAAGCGGGCATATTGCTGGGATTTATAACGTGATGATCGACGGGCAGAGTTTTACTAATGGCTTGACTACTTAAGTGATGATGGTGACTATCATAGATGGCGGACGTTGGTGTGATGTTGTAGGACATTTTAGACGTCACACTCGCCGCGGAAGATGTGGAGGAGTATTTGTGTTGTTCATAAATGCGTTCTTTAGACATATAAGGAGAATTAGCGTTTGTGCAGCCGGGCCCCGCTGCATTCGCACTACCTACACCAGCAGCCGCTATAGAGCCACCAACCCTTTGGTGTACAGGCATTGAGGAATTAAGAGAAGATGAAGAAGGTAACGGGTAGCTGCTACCGCTAACTATACTACTGCTACTACCGCCACCTACAACCCCACTACTACTACTGTGTTGAGCCGGCGGCATCGTTGTCGGTGACTTGTATTGTTCATATTCATTGACAGCGGGGGGTGCGTTGCGTCTTGTAATACTAATGTCTAAATGTTGTTGTTGTGTGGGGAAGGTTCCTAAGTGTTCATCACCAACATATGGTTGACCTGAATTACTTTGAGGCCAATAACTATTGCTACTACTTGTTCTACTACCAGGCATGTTCCCCACATGAGCTGGATGTTGTTGTGTTGGTGTGTGGTGTTGCAGCAAACTTGGCGGCTGTTGTTGCATATGGGGGGCATGCTGTTGTTGTTGTGGTGGCGGCTGTTGGTGATGTGGATGCTGTTGTTGCATGTACATAGGACTTTGTCGCATATTCGAACGTATCGTTGCAGTTGTTTCTGCCGCCATACGATGATGATGGTAATCTCCAGTACCAACAGCACCAGCACCTCTCGGTTGTTGTTGATGTTCGATTTGATTGGGATTTGCCATCGTTGACCAGCCGCCATCATCGGTTGAATTTAAACGACAGCCATTGCACGTTATACTACCAGCCGTTGTACCACTACCCGTGGTTGTGCAAGCACATGTCTTTCGTGTATTACCAACTGTACGCGTTGTAGTTGTCGGTCCATAATAGTGATGTGACGCTAGTTCGGGTATTTCGCGACCATAATATGAATTTCTATTAGTTCGATGATCATCATTATTGGCTATAAAATCGTGATGTCTACTTGGATCCATATTTTGTTAAAAAGGAAGAAGAAGAACTCTGAAAAGAAGGGAAGAAACAAAAAAAAAGACAAATGAAATGCAGACAAAAATTATAAATTTAAAGATCTGATATAGTAATTGAAAATGACAAGAAAGTCAAGCACTGAAAGAGAAAACACCATAACACGCATATTCGCAAGTGTCTATAACTTTCTTGGCCTTAGGTGGCCAACACCGAAATGCAATATTTCGATAGTCTGTTATACCGATACTCTAACAAGGAAAGAGTACGAAAGTGAACACGTGAGAATTCTCAGTAGATAGCGTTAGTAGTTCCTACGGAAAGATCAGGTTCAAAAGAACGTCCCTAGACACTTGGTGAAAGAATTTGGAGATGATGGACACAAAACCATAACCCATGATTTCTTATGCTCGGTCAATGGCCACCTAAGTAAGTAAATTATGTTTTACTTAGTTTTAAATAAAACATCAGTGAGAGATACTAAATTAAGCAATAAGTCAATGAATATTTGCTTCCCTGACTCTCTTGTTTATCATATCTTTAACAATATCACTATTTTAATACAATTAAGCAATGATATCTCCTCCTCTAGTCTTGCTGGAATCGTTAACAGTCAAGACGAGCCAAGTCTGTCTATCCTGTGCAGAATACCATCTTAGATTTCTGTGTTTGCGACATTTCATATAATTTTCGTAGCTATCGGTCAAAAGGCTGAGAGATTTTGGTATTGTTAATACGGCCAGAAACTGGTGATTGTGTGTTTCTTGTTTTTTGACATATTTCTCCGCCATTCATTAATCGTTTACCTTGCTTTACCTATAATCTTCCTTCTCTCTTATTCCGTTAGAAGCATAAGCGGACGTCTCTTCTTTCACTTATTTTTTCTTTTAGGTATTACAATAGATTTCAATGGATACCAAGTGAGTTGTTTGTGTGTTAGTTTGAATATTGATCCGAAAAATCCATTTAGCAATTCCGTGCCGTTTTGTTGTCACATTTTCGCTACCAACTAGTTAAACGGCTCTGAAACTTTATAAGTCGATTAATGTCCAAATCGGGACAGCTTCTCAACAGTTGAAACTTTCTTTCTTGATAAAACAGGGCATTCACAAAGGAAGTGGAATATAGTTTCCTTTTCTCCGTCTGATTACAACTATGACACTATGCGATGCAATCTAGTTATTACCGCTGTCATCCTGCAAGCATCCTAACATTTCATACAAAGTTGAGGTTCTCCCTAGGTCGTATTTTGGCCAAAGCGCCCTATCGATTCTGCGGTTCGTTCGACCAATGGTATTCTGAATTCTGTGAAAATTTTCTCTTGAGCACGCTATTTGATGGGAAAACCAATTCCGCAAGAATAATGTTCATGGTAGTTCCATGCCTAGCCAAGTTACCCCCAATATTTCGGTGACCCGGGGCGCAAATTAAGATCGCGTTGTAAATTTTGCATAATGCAGTAAAATTCTATGCTTCAACAGTCTAGATGTAGTCACAGCTAGATCCAGTAGTCGGACTTCAGCTTGGCTATCAAAAAGGATAGCAATATTGTATTTACTGAACATCCTACCGCTTCTATTGCCAGTTTTTCCGTCTAAAGTACAATGGAAGTATCGGGGAGTCGTATAGATTTCTGAATCTCAAGTCGTGAGAGTAGATACCTGCTCCAACACCACTGTACATTTTAGTGGAAGCGAGTTGTATTTTTCACTGTCTTCTGCTATACTATGTTTATCTGCACATCGACAAACATTGTACTTTACATAGGAAACGGCCTCTCCAATTTTGGGCAAAAATACTTTGCAATCCCTTCGTAACGTCATTTGAGCGATAGAGACTGTTTTATTAGAATTCGAAATCGAATTGAAAAAACGGTGCAATTTGTGAGTTTTTCTAAAACGTGAATAGATAACCTTGACCTTGACCTTGACCTTTACGAATCACTTTGATTATAAGCTTTACGGTGCAGCAAAATAAGTGTTTCTTATAACAACTATTGTCTTGGCTGCAAGGGTAAATAGAAAACTAGTTTCCCCGTATTCTCCGCCTTTTTTTGACGGAAAATACTTCAGTGGTGTTCAATAGCAATTGTTCGGGAGAACTAAGACACAAGGATTTTTTTAAAAGAAGTCGTTTTTGAGTTTTCATAGAACCACATCCCCGCCATGCTGAAAAATTGTGTTGCAGACAAATAAAAAATTTCAATAAACCCGAGAAAAAAGGTTTTTGAACTTAATATTGAATTAATAAATTAATTTTGAAAAAAGCTGAAATCAAATAATAGCCATACGAAAATTAAATAAAGCAACAACACATTTTAATAAGACAGAGAGAGAAAGGAGATCATAAAATAATGTGTACAATGACTTTTAATAGGCAGAAAGCTGTCTGACTGACTGACTGGCTGGGTGGATTGTCTCTATCTGCTGTTCTTTTTTATTTATTTTTTTTTCCTTTGTCGTATGTCTGAGAAAATATAATAAAAATGAACAATAAAGAATATGGCCTAAAGCTACCCTGACCTACCCCTTTAAACAAAATTTTAACTCAACCGAAAATGCGAAAAATAATTTAACAACGACAATACAAATAAAACAAACAAAAAAAACCAGATTAACAAAAAGGACAACAAAATACAAGAGAGCAAAAGAAAGAAAAAATAACAATTTGCACACACATGCACGTACACTACCATCTAAACGTAATAAAAATTGTTTGCATCACCGCTGCTGCAGAGGACGTTAACGTTTTTTAAATGCCGTATATAACAAGACTACTATTTTAATATTCAAAAAAAGGGAGAAGCAGAAAAAGAAGTAAGCAAAAACAATAACAAATTCTTTGTCTTAAGAAAAAATAATTTCAAAGAAAAATTAAACAAATACAACACTACCAACAACAACATCTGAAAGAGCAGCTTAGACACCATTCACAACGGTATGAGTGTATTAATAACACCAATAAAAAATGTTAAAAACCCAAAGGAATACCTACGTTTTTTTCATGTACTAAACAACAACAACATAATATAAGTACATGCGCGTTTATAAAAATACCAATAACAAAAACAAAGCAAACAAAAATTATACAAGAAACAAAATAAATATAAAAAACACGACAATAACAACAACAATTTAAACACAGTGGGGTATATGAACTTTAGCAAGGCCGACAGAAGTAAACACAAACACAGCCACACCATCGCATACATACTTATACAGACATCACCATTTCACGTTCTAGTTAAAAACAAAATGAAAAGTTTTTACCCCAAAAACACAACAATAATAACAACAAACACATTATCAAATAAAATAAACAAATATCGCACGCCATAAATTACTTGTACTAATGCAACAACAAAACGATGAAGAGGATAGTGAGTAAATAAAAGACAAAGGCGTATATTTAATGTGTAAGAACAATAGAGACTTCAAGCAAAACAAAAGTTTGGCAACGCGATGTACAAGTAGGTATGACATTAATTTCACAACAATTTATCATGAGAAATTTTGATGCCTGAGTGTTGGTGCAAATGAAAAAAAGTAAACAAAACAAAGAAACCAAATCAAACAATGAGATTAGAAAGTAATAATAGGTCAAGTACGACTATATAGAAAGCACTACAATACATTTAATTAAATAGGTATGTACTTAGTTACTTTTTATTAGTTTTTAGACATAGGTATTTGATTTAGAAGTGTGAAATAATTTTTTATGTTTCTTCCTTCTTTCCCTCCTTCTGGCCGTAAGGCGGAGAAAATATTTATTTTTTTAAAAAGCCCTTTGTAACTTTTTTGAACGTACTTGTAGACACAAGCCGTTAGTTCAAAACATAAGAAAAATTGGCAGTTTTTGCAAAAAAATTGTACAAACACGGAAACACACGTTACACAGAAAAATATGCCTTTACAGACCTTTAATATGAATAAAATATTTTAAGGGTTCCTTAATGCTCAACAACATTCTATCATTTGTAGCATATACTTTAGTGAGTATATATATATAGAGTATTTAATAGCACAAACAAGAACAACAAAGGTAAAGACTTAAAAAATTAAAGCTAATTTTTTAAGGCTGTTTCAACAGAAAAAAGTGTATCATCTCTTTACTGTTTTTTTTTTTTAAATTCATTTCGTTTTACTTCATTTTACTCTCTACTCATTTTCTCTTTTTGGGGTCAGTGTAACGGGAGTATATTGTACTCGAATGAAGGAAAAAATAATAATCATGACGAATAATGAATGATGTGGGTGCAAAGAACTGTGAAAAAACAGCACATGTAATTTGTTGTATTTGCATTTAAATGAATTCCACCTCTCACTCTTTCACTTCACTACACACTTGCATGTTCTGAGCTCTCTTTTTGTTATGGTAATATGGCAACAGTCTCCTCCGACATCATAACTATTATGTATGGTTTTTTATTAGTGTTGTTGTAAAGCTATAATTTTATACTTGTAGTTATATTGCTCTTATTCTTGCTTGTTTGCTGTTGTAAGTTTTAGTTGTTGTTCCTTACACTGTTAATTATTATGATTATTGTGATTGAAAAAATAAAACCAGACCGTACGTTCAACCGTATTTAGCCGGCCAATCAACCAACAATAACAACAATGGTCAAATGAAGAAATTAAATTTAACCAACCAAACGGTTGAAATATTTTTTGTTGTTTTTATTTCTTGCTTTAACGCAAAAAGTTAAATTTCATTTTTAATATTGTTGTTGTTTTATACATGCACATGCTCGTTCATATGTGTATAAATAAATACAATTTTTCATTTTATAAATAGACCTGTTTTAACGAGAATATTTTAATTCTCATTGTTGTTGTCGCTGTTGGTATTGTTGTTGTTTGTTCTTTAAATGTAGCAGGTCATTTTTAAGTAATGAATAAATAAATAAGAAAACAAGTAAATTAGCTTGTTTTTTATGTGAATGAACCTCCAAAATTTGTTGTTAAATATTTCAAAATTTGTATAAAACTTTAGCTCTTGAAAGCTGTGTTTTTCTTAAATGATTTTAATAAATTTGAAAACATTTTGTTTCTTATTGATTTCTAAAAAAAACAGCTGATATAACGGAAAATATATCGAAAAAAGCATAAGCAATGTTGTTAACGATTAATTTTTTTTAATAAAAGCGGAAAATAACATTTAATAAAACGACATAAGGTGCGGAGTATTGATATTTTGAAGCATACTAAGTTTTGTTTGTGTAGTTTTTTCAACAACTACTCCGGGATTTTAGTACATCTCTGTTTTTTTTTTTTTTTTTTTTTTTCAATGAAATGAAAACTCTCAAGACCCTCAGAAGTTTTTCAACTTTCAGTTGTACACTTAAATAATACTTAAACTAAAATGGTATTAAAAGTAACTTAAGACTAAGGTAACCAGCATAAACATCCCTGTGCAAGTTTGCACAAACAAGATGGCACGAGAGTTGCGTGGATGAGATCGTGTAAAATAGTAATACATTCACTAACAGAAGTTATAATTCATTATAAAAACGATTATGCGTGACTATTAGCAGTAGGCTTTTATGGGACAATTTTCCATCCATTCATTCTTCTAAGTGGAATATTCGACAAAACTTATATATCGACAAAATTTTTGCATATAAAACTTCATCTTGAATCTGCTGATCAGGGTAAACCCATTCTGAAGCCAGGAGAGAACGATTGTCAAATTTATCCGAGTTGGTACAATTCAGCTTAAATGAATGCATCATTTTTGTCAATAGAGTTGCACCGCAAAGCTCAAACGGGTAAGGTTTGAGCTTTTATATACGCAACGGCGATCAGGTTTATCAACCCAATGGGTTAACTGGGTGGGTTTTTTATTTAAAGTAATTCGTAGCTTCTTTACAACAAAAATTAGTATAATTTACGTATTGGGAGTACAAATTAATTCGGACCTTATTTAGCTCGAAAAAGTTAATGAGTTAACAAAAATAAAAATTTATAAAATCACAGCTAACACTTTTTTCCCACCTCTGGAGCCAATTTCCGAATCAAGTTTCAGAAAAACTTATCATCTTTGAGGCAATCCAACTTTGATGCCGATTTTATGTTTTTTAAAAAGAAGTGATTTGGTGGTTTGCGCAACTAGATCGTTTCTGACAATCGTTTTGCAACTTTTACGAAAGAGGACGAGCGTTGTTATGGAGATAACTAACTTAATCATGTATATCTGTATTTCCGGTCGTTTATCTCATAATGCACGGTTCGAACGAAATAATTGCAGTCTGCTTTAGCAGCCCATATTGTACAACCCGTCTTGATCTGACCAAGAGTGCAAAATAGACTTAAACAACGTAATTTTACTAACAAATAACAAATATTGTCTAACTGAACGAAATTAGGAGGGGTTATTAAACTCAATAAAACCCAGTGTTGTGTTTTTTTTTAAAACCCTGGTTTTTACCAACCCTGGTTAAGACTCTCCAATACAAAATGGCAGCATATGCTTTCTTAGAAATACATATTACAAAATGCATATAGTTGTACTTCATACTAAGAGTTAGAATGAACAAAACGGAGGATATTAATCCGTGCGATGCAAGAGTAATCCAAGAAAGTTCATGGCTTCTGTTTAACGTTATAGGTTTCAAGCTTTCGTCCCAATCGGTGGTATTTTGAAAAACCTGTTGTTTATTTTAGGTGCAAACCCTGGTTAAATGCTTAGCCATTTGAGAGAATACATAACATTTTGCGACTTTAGAGATATATGGCGTAAGATCTGGCTTGAAGGCCTAAATTACAGAAATTTAATTGAAGAAAAAAATTGGATAAAATAACAAAAAATATAATTTTACCCATTTTAATATCGCCTGACGCTGCCATTGTGATTGAATTTCTAGCTAATTATTCTCATTTTGTTTTCTCCGTACTAATACTTTATAATGCTCTTTTAAATAAAACTACTGCTATGTACAACTACTTTTTTATATCTAGCTTTTAAGTTTCTCAATATAATATGTACTTGTATATAAAAATTTTTATATGTACAACATACATATTTATGTGGAGACTGTTCAATAACATACACACACATATACCATTTACATGTGTTCCCATTTTTTCATACAAAAAAGCGTCTGTTAGTCTACCCAACATTCAAATACTATATACTTTTAAATGTTGTATTTGTTATGGAGTTTGTTATTTGTATGTACATATGTACATACATACACACATATATGTATACTTATATAAAAAATTCATTAATTTTGCTAACAATAACAACAACTTTCACAAATATAGTTACAAAAACCACACACATACACTTGATTTAACCATGTCTACACACAGTTACTGCTAATATTTGTACGTGTATGTATAACGTTTTTTTGCTACATTGACTCCCTCTTTTTCTTCAATTTATAAGTTCTTTACAACACAGCTGCCTTGTTAAATGAGTGGGAAAGTTGAAGAAGGTAAATTTCTATTAATAATTTTGTTATGCCGTTGGTAACACGAAAAAAATTTCAACAATGGCTCTAAAGAAGGTAAATGTTTCTAAAAAGGACCTTGAAAAAGAAAATTTCTTATATTTGTTTAAGGGGGAGATTTATTAAGTCATAAATTCCAAATGAAAAGGAGAAAAAAAGGAAATAGGGCAATAACATGTACGAGAGACTACATTGTTGTTTTTTAGCATCGGTGTTGCCATGTACATGTAATGAGAGGATGAGTAAGAAATGCTTTATGTTAAAAATGCTGTAAATGATAAATCTAGGCGAAAAATGTTTTTGATCTTTCAAGGACGTTACAAAAGTGCAAAAGATAATCTTGACATTATAGGTATAAAAAAAACAAAATCGATAACAAAGTTTTTTGGTGGGGTTAAAAAAATGGCTGAGTAAAGGAACCGACTCCATAAACAATTTAGCAATTTAGCTTAGAAGAAATAGCATAGTATGTATCCACAGATCGTATAAATGTGCAGTGTTATCCAGGCAATAGAATCACGATTTTGGCCTCCAACTCATCTATGGTTATTAGATTGTTAGCATAGACTGATGAGTGGCGTGTTAGTTCGTGATCTCAGCTTGCACTAACTAGAAAAGCTTAGCAAACAAGTATATCCTCTAAATTTTTATATATCGAAGTTGCTAAGCATTGGTTTTTGGTTTACATTGCACTATACCATTGAATATGTAGGATAGCAGGAACTATTTCATCATAAAACCATGCCAGTTGATTAGCCTTTCTGAAATATGGTTTTTAAAAATTTCCTTATTTTAAGTAATGATTGAGAAGCATTATTATGTTCACTTCTAAAATCAAATTGTAGCAGTGAAAGTATCTCCAAAGGCGATGAGGGCTTTTGAATCAAGTCGTTTCTCCTATGGTAAAACATGTGGTCTTTAGCCGGTGGAGAAAAGCTGAGAAAGCTACCACCATGAAAAAATTACACAGGCTACAAAGACCCGCCTGCCTCGGTATAACTGGGGCAGCGATGAGAACGTGTTTAACAGCCGGACTTGTAGGTCTTGACACCGCCTCATATCTACGATATAGTGATAGTGGCGGCATGTTTGGCGGAAAAGTTTTTCGCCAAGGGATGCCGAAATGCGTCAGAAAGTCTTTCCATTCTACGTAGGGTAGTCAGATAACCATTTCCGGTCCTGGATGCTTTGCCTTCGGTTCTGTGCTTTGTCATAATTGAATTTCCGGATCGACTTCCGGATTATCGGACTAGTCGTGGACTGTTATACCAGTGGCTTCAAATTAATAACTGTGTCGATGCTTGTGCTCATGGACCCCACAGACACTTGTCGACCCTACTAGGAAGATCACTGAGTGTTTTCTTTCTGAAATCATGGCCTTTGCTATATGTTCGGAGATCAACCTGGACAATTAGCTTCAGGGTAAGACTATTAATATATACTCTGACAGACAAGCTGCCTTAAAGGCACTCGGCTCAAATCGTATGACATCTAGACTGGCCAAATATTGCTGCGATACGTTGCAAAAGCTTTCGTTTTAAACTAAGGTCCAGTTGTTTTGGAGATCTGGACACTGTGGAATAGATGGTAATGAAATAGCGGATGCATGGGCCAGGAAAGCCCTATATCGGTCCGGAACCTTGCTGTGCAGCGCCACTTACTACCATCTGCAATCTAATCAAGGATTCAGAAAATCCCAGATGCTTGGAACACTGAAATGCTCAAAGAGGACTTCACCACACTATGGCTGTGATTAGTCTACAATTTGGGCGTTGATTTGAGGTTCTCAAGTATGGCAAGGCGGACTTGAAACATAGGGTTTCTTATGAGCCACTGTAGACTAGGAAAGTATCTAAAAAGGATGGCGGTCACATATGTGGATGTTTGTAGACATATTGGAAAGGTGGAAATGTTTAGGTAGACATAGGGTCTCACTGGGTGATAGATCCACTATTATGGTATGAGTTATGCTGGTGCTCATTAGGAAAGCAGCAGATCTGTTAAACAAATTATAGATTGAAAGGAACACGACAGATCCTATGTGTCACAGACTCCTGTAATAGTGCCTGGTCGATATGATGATTATGATACTATTTGCATCTATATAATTCGTAAGCTTTTCATTTATAATTTTTTCCAACATTTTAACCAAAGACGAAAGCAGACTTATAGGTCTATAAGACAGTAAGGAGTCTGCCGACTTATTTGGCTTAAGTAAGGGTATGGTTTTTGAGATTTTCCATTCACCGGCGAAATACCACAGCGTGAGATATGCAGTGTAGATGTATTTATATGGTTTTCCAATTATTTATTTTTAATTCCGTCAAAACCTGTAGGTTTTTTGCATTTCAGCTTCTTTATTATAACTGCGATCATGAGCTAGGAAAATTTGACTCGCTATACTAACGACCTCTGAAATGATATTAGCTTTGCAAAGGTTTGTAGAAATATAGTGATTCAATTTAAATTTTTATGTTCCTTGCATTAAGAAATGTTTTTGTTTTTTCTTAAGTCGATAATTTTGTTGTAAATAATTACTTTATATAGAAAGATATAGTTTTATTCTACTTCAAATGGACTACATGAAATAAGCTGTGAGCAACACTGTATCTCTTAAGTTCGCAGCCTTGTTTTCAATGCACGCACATCTAGAAATAAACATACACAAATGCATACATTCACACAAATTCTATGTTAATTGTTTATATTGAATTATTCATTATCTTCTTTTATTTCTTTTTTGTTCATTTGAAAATTACGTTTCGAAAATTTTTAATTAAATTTATAACGTTTTTTGTTATTATAGAGATAATCTTTTTATTTTAATACATATTAATTTAATAATTTGCATATTGTTTGGGCAATTAAAATGATATTAAAATTTAATACAACAAGAAAAAGAAAAATTATAACAAAGTTTCTTCTTCGGCATCATTTTCTTCTCTTTTCGCTTTGCAGGTTATCTGTGTTTATTTTTATAATTTCTTTTTTGTTATTGATGTTATTGTTGTTTTATTAGGTGTAAAGTTTTCATTTTCTTTTAGTTTATTATTTTCCTTTTTTTACTGGAAAAAAGTTTCACTTAATTTATTTTATTACTTTTTGTTGTTGCTGTTGTTATTGTTGCTGTTTTCATAAAAGTTTAATTTATAACGTGAAAAAGCAAAGAGAGTAAAACGAAAGGAGGGAAATTAAAGATAACGTTTACGGTTTGTTATTTAAAACAAGCAGCGTTACCAACATTACGATTTTTTGCTTGAAATTTAGCGCTTTTGGCCAATAAAGAAAGACGCATAAAATTGAGTGAATTTTTATATCTGTTCTAACCTTCCTAACTATTTTCGTTTTTGTGAGACACATTTGTATTTTTCGGTCTCTCAGACCGATGTTAAGCTTTTGGTTCTAATGGGTAAAATCCTTAAGATATGCATAAATAAGAAAATTTAATATTTAGCATACTAAACTGAAGTAACCAAAGTTAACTAATTAATCGCGAATATACTGAAAAAATAAGGACGTTTCTCTTTCTTGTTTTAATGTAGTTGACAAAAAAGTTGATGTGTCGGTCTTACAGACAACGAAAAGTCAGGAATGGGTAAATATTTTTTAATTAAAAAATATAATTGGACGTTTTCCATTTTTAAGAAAAATACTTCAACATTGTTTTATTCCTTTTCAATGTACTACAGGCTTATGAGCCAGTGCTTTACCGTGCAGCAAAAGTTTTGATTTCCGCCTTTTTTACGCCCTCGATTGAACCGCATATGCCATAATTACCCTCCTGATAGGAATAGTGATAAATGGAACAACACATTGGCTATAAGATATGTAGCTGCGATAAACTCACGGATTTCGAACAGCACTTGGTGGGTCATAGGCTTAAGGTTATTGGCGAAGAACGAAATGAATGCCGCAAAATGAGATCGAGAGACGTCGAAGTACAATATTACACCAGGAGCAGAGCAACGAGACTGATACCCACCGAAGTCTCTTTCAATTTGTGCGCCTACTTATCAACAACAAATTTCCAAACTGTAAGCCTCAAATTCCAAGGATCAACAGATGAGGATTTGGGAGGAGTTTTACACTAAGTTCCTCTCACCAACGGGATATAACATGCCAAGAGTCTGTTCTTGTCAATATCACGGGGAAAACATACATTTCGACATATCTTGTCTAGTATTCGCGAAATAGTGGTTGCCATATCAGCATTAAACAACAACAAATTGTTCATGCCAATTATGATCAGCTGTTTTCTTGAAAGCAACTTGAAACGCTCGATGGAAAGCGAATTTGGTTATCAAGTTGGTATAAATTTTTGAAATTATGAGTGTATTAGTAAAAAAGTGGGAGTGTATTAAAAATTGAAAGGCAAAACTTGATCGTGTAGCCCCAATTGTTAAATTAAATACAAAAACTCTTCTGTTTTAAAATTAGCGATTTTAACAAAATTTGGTATTTCAATTTCGCGATTTTTTTTAACATAGAAGTAGTAGGCAACACAAAAATTATTTGTAGTACTCTTTAACAATGGCTTTGTAGCGTGTATGCGTGTGTATTATTTAAGATTATTTGTTTTTTTTTTGCTTCATTGTTGTTGTTGTATTACCATCTTTAAGCTCTTGTCTCTTCCTTTTTAATAACAGAGACAACAATAACATTAACTAGCAATTATACAAAGCAAACAATGGAAGAAACAAACAACAACAAAACATAATTCAATCACTACCGCTAACATTTTGTTTGTGTTACGCTACGTTTTTATTGTTTTTTTCCTTTTTATTTATTTCTTTTATTAAAAATATCTTTCCACGTTGTGTATGGTATATTATAAATAAATAATATGAATAAAAAATTCAGAAACAATTGTTGTCAGTACTCTTATTTCTATAAATGCATGTGTGTGTATTTGCAAATGTGTTTCTGTTTTTTTTTTTCAATTATATTATTAAATCATTTGCGTTTTTGCGGCTGCCGTCAGTGACGCCACTGCGGCTGCTGCTATACATATACTGTTTTATTTTTTTCCAATGTCAATAAATGCTGCCATGACCTTTAAAAAAAATTTAATAAAAAACACAGTGAAAAAAAACTACTTTTAGTTGTTAAATTAGGTAACAACAAATTTACATAATTTGCTACAAAAAAAGTAAAAAAAGAAAGAAATATAAATAATCAGCTGAAACTATTTTTCTATAAATTTGTTAGTTTATATTTTTATAGGTATTGTGTAAGAGAGTAAAAGTAATAGTTTGATAATGAAATTTTGTTCATTGTTATGATAAAAAATAACAACATAATCGTTATTGATGATAAAGCTTACACGATGATTATAAGTTGTTAGTGTTGCCTATACGTTATATCTGTTTCTTAAGCTTTTTTTACATAAACAGAGAGGGCAACACGGAATGGCAATGATGACAGAGATGTTATGCAATGTTTTAGACAGCCAAAATAACGTGCCTTTCAATAAGAATTTACGAACTTTGACAGTTGATAACGGCCATATTATTAAAGCTGAAGTAGTTGTTTTATCAAATCACCACGGACATGGTAATTTGTTCTACCTTAATGGGTGTTCTTTTCAGTCAAATTTCCGTAGCTTCGTCTGTTTTGTATATAATCCTTTATTTACCAATTACAATAAAATTGTAAAAGTTCAAACAGTACATAGGGCGACAACGGTTTCTCTCCAAGCATTTCCCTCTAGCAACTAGTTTTAACTGGTTCCAAGTAGCACTCTCACTGCGCACCATGTACATTTCATTAGTAACACACTAAGACTAAAACTGAGCAAAATTTGTTTAAGACATTTGTTAATGAACTCTTATATCGTCCTGCGGCTGTTCAGTATAGTATTTCACGTCATGCAACCATATAACAATACCCATTGCATTTGAAAATACGTCAGGTTCCGCAACACTTGGTCTCTCCAATGAAGATTTAGTCGTCCTCTTCCATCTTGGTCTGCCTTGCTGGACGTCTCCAACTATATGAGAGATTTGGCCAAACTATGGCAGCCGGTGTATCTAAATGCGCTTCAGTATGTCCACGTTCCTGTACGCTTCATACTGTTCCAACGTATGCGGGACTCACTGTTCCAACGTATGCAGGACTCATAACCTAATTGTCAAGCACCGAAGATGTTATGAAGTATTTTCCTCGCGAACGCTTCTAAAACATTTTCATCGTTATTCGCTTTTCATTGCCTACTGAGACAAAGTTCGACTCTTTATTTGTTGACAATAGATACTTATTGGTCGATTATGGATGAAAATTATATTACCCATTACAACTGTGAGCTAAAAATCTGCCATAGATACAACTACAAATTTCTAGTTGCCGTTCGGCAACGTAGGTGAAGTTCAGTTACCATACATAATCAATCTATTAGTCTAACTAATCCATTCTAACTCCCTCTAGCCTCGAGTACACAGATATAGCGCGGGTATTAAGGGCAACAATTTCGATATCGTCGGCTACGACTACAGCATGATGCTGTTGTAGAAAATGGTGCCATGGCGATTCGACCTGGCGGCACGAATAAATTTCTCCAGTAAAATTCTGAAAAAGTCATGTGACATGGAATCGCCTTGTCTAAAACCTCGTTTATTACCAAACGGCTCAGGGAAGTTTTTCCCAATTCTGACAGAGCTTTCAATGGCGCTTAACGTCATACTGCATAGCCGTATAAGTTTAGCTGGGATACCAAATTCAATGATGGGTCTTCTCTAGGGTTTGACGTATTGTAAAAATCTGCTCGATGGTGGATTTACCAGGCTTGAAGCCGCACTACTAGGTCCCGATCAGCTTGTTGACAAAGGGCTTCAGTTCATCGCACAATACGCTTAATAGGACCTTGTACGCGATATTAATCAGGCTAATACTGCTATAATTTTCCCGGATGGCGGGATCACCATTCGTATGAACTGGGCAAAGCAGGTTCAGGTTCCAGTCGCTACGCATGCATTCATCTGACCATATTTTGCAAAGCAGCTTGCGTCCTTCCAACTCTTCACCACCGTTTTCGTAATATGCTATTGTGGCTTCGTATTCTTCTGCTGTGTCCACACTACTGCTTCTTTTATTCAGTAACTGCGAAAACTGACTCCTCCATAGCCAAAGCATGCCCAGGACATCTTTCACTAGATTGTCGTCACTAGTCCTGAAATCTTCCGTCTGGCGCATGACACTCTAAATAAATTTTCAGGTTTTGATCTATCACTCAGCATCTCAATGTAATCGGCCTTATATTTTCCATGGATATGCGTATAACTTTACCTTTCCTGGTGTTGATTATAAGTCCAACTTTATCGACATTGAACACAAGTTATTCAATTGGATATCTCCATAGCAATGCGCAACCAGAGAATAACGTCTACATAATCCAGGTCGCATAGCAGATTTTGCATTTTCCAGTGTGTGCCGCGTGGAAACTAGCTGTTGGTCTGGTCAAAGACACTGGCAAGTAAAAGTAAGAAGAGTGCAGGCCACAGGACACACCCCTGCTTCACTCCGACCTTGAGCTCAAAAGAAAGCTTCACTTCTAACTCCATTAAATCTAACTTTACACCTGGAATCACTGTATAGTTCACACACCAGTGCATTTTTTATATCCAGGGCATCTTTGCTGCGCATTGTTTCCAAGAGAGCGGGTCGTAAAACGGTGTCCAATGACTATTCAAAATCAAGAAACAGGCTCTTTGATGGATTGTTTTAGAAAGCGAACTGTGTTGATGTTGTCCCTCTTGTCTAATCTTAGCAATATGTTTATTTATCGCGTTTTGCTTCTCCAGTTGTTAAGGAACTTTTCTCTCAACAGTAACTATGACAGCCTAATTTCATATGTCCGGAATAGATCCGCTAATGCAACTCTCCCGGATAATTGGATGCAATGTATGTGCTATGTGCTCTGCGCCGTATTTGTGTAATTCCGCGGGCCGGCAGATTTACTATTCTTTTGAAAGACAGTTATAATTTCGCCATAAGATGAAGGATCGGTAGAAATGTCCCTTACAGGCCGAAACCCATTCTGCAACCATGGTCAGAATGATGCGCTCAATTCAACTTCTCACCAACGCGTAAATTCCCACCAACATTACCTACAGTGATGCTTCTACGTTACGTCCATAATGACATCTATTTTAGTGTCGCCATAATCTTTCTGCCGAGAGGGATATTTACAGTAGGGTGGATATATTTAAGTCCACTGGTTTAGTGGGCAATAAACCACCAATAGCGGTGAATCGTAAGATCTGTCGAAAACATCGCCACTGTCCGTAAACGTATACAGAAGATTCAGAGGCATTCGATTACTCGTCTCTCAAAAGTTCTCGCCCTTTCGCAGACACAAACTTGGCGAAATTTGCATTATAACTTGGACCTGTACAAAATGAAATAAACACTAGCAATCAAACTGATGTACTACAGAGTTGTAATAAAATGAAACAAGAGTTAATTAAAGAAAATGTAAGAATATTAACAGTGTTGTAAATTTGAAGAAAAACTATTTTTGTTTTCTTCTAAAAATGGTAAAAATAACAAAATGGCAGCACAATCGTAAAAATAGCAGAAAAAGACAAAAATCGTTTGAAATAGCAAAAAACAAAAAAATATTATCTTCACTGTTCATGACTGTTATGGATAATAGGACATTTCGTATGTTCGCCACCCTGCAGAGCTGTAGCGATGCCATACATAATCGCATTTATATGCCATTGGAACAAAATAAGAAATTTCATTGATATCTTACACACACTTTATTTAATTTTAATTTAAAGATAGGTTAATATAAGATAGCTTAATATAAGACCCTTTATTTAAGAAAATTGTTTAAATTTTTTAAATTATTTTATTGATTAAGAAAAATACAACTACAAAAATAAATGGTTCGCCATCTAACGTTTTTTTTTTTTTTCAACTAGTGCTTATTTCGTGAATGGTAACACTTAGCTTGGTAACACTTAGATAATTAGTTTTATCCTTCCGCTGAACGAATATGGTTGTGTATACGCTTGAACAACGCTGGGAATCTGGGCCTGCGATCGACTTACAGAGATGCCGATTTTGCCAAAAAATCATCTTTTCAGATGAAGCTCATTTTGATCTTGGCGGGTATGCAAACAGCAAAATTGTTGCATTTGAGGCACAGAAAACCCGCACGCATACAGTGAAAAGCTGATACACCTAAGACGAGTCACTGTTTGGTGCGGATTTTAGTCCAGAGGCGTAATTGGGCCATTTTTCTTCGAAAATGAGCAAGGAGTGGCCATTACAGTCAATTGCGATCGTTATCGGGCCATGTTGAACGAATTTTTGTTCACAAAAATTGAAGAGGAGGAGGATATTAGCAACATTTGGTTTCAACAGGACGGCGCTACGTGTCACACAGCCGAAGCTACACTCGATGTTGTGCGCCTTGTTTTTGAAGATCGCATTATCAGCCGCAGAGCTGATGTCGTTTGGCCATCTCGGAGCTGCGATTTGACACAGTTGGACTATTATTTGTGGGGTGCCGTCAAAGAGAAGTGTTACGCCAACAAGCCAAAGACAATTGACGCTTTAAAGGACAATATTCGTGAAGCCATTGGTGAAATACAGCTGCACACAATCGATAATGTGCTTAAAAATTGGGACAATCGTGTAGGCTACTGCATAGCCAGCCGAGGCAGCCATTTGAATGAAATTATTTTCCATTATTAACCGGAAGGATTGTACTTTCAAATAAAAAAAGAAATTTGAGAAAATATTCAGTAGTTTTTTTTATAGCATTTGCAAAACAAAAAAAATATTTGGCGGACCCTATATAAATAATGTGTTCCCTTTAAAATATTTTATACCAAATTAAAAACAATCCATAATAAACAAATTTGAATAAACATACAAAGCATTTAACAAACAAACAAAAACGCTTAAAAAACGTTTAAACACTTATAAAAATAATAAAACATAAATAACTTTTAAATTATAAATATAAATGTATAAACATACACACAAGATATGTAGTTATTTAAATTAAGATATAAACAAACTATTTTTACCAAAATATAACCAGCAAACATTTTAAATAATAATTTTCTAAAAATAGTCACGATAAACTAACAAAATAAACGCAAAATTGACTTGTTCTTCGAATCAATGCTAACACACATAATATTTAAATGTTACGCCTACATATTTGTCAAATAAATAAAATAATAAACAAATAATAATAAACTTAAAAATATGTTTAAAAGTATAAAAGAATCAAAGAGTCAGACAAAAATTAAAGGTAACACACACTAACACAACTTATAAACACTTAGTGTTCTAGCAACAATTTAAATTAAAGCATATGACGCGAATAAAAAAAGTATTGCAATGTATAATAGCACAATAACAATAACAACACATCAACTAAAAATGACACATTTCTTTCTTTTGTTCTCATTGTTGTCTTTTGTTATTATTGCTTTTGCTTCCTTCGCTCTCTTGTGCATTTTGTACTGGAAAAAATTTTGTGTGATTG
The DNA here is from genome assembly GCA_023159175.1 of Wohlfahrtia magnifica. NCBI lineage: Eukaryota > Metazoa > Arthropoda > Insecta > Diptera > Sarcophagidae > Wohlfahrtia > Wohlfahrtia magnifica. The sequence continues at coordinate 939,332 of JAKWBJ010000045.1, forward strand.
CCAATGTTCAATATTAATTTGATTTACGACAAGGGATACCATATCTTCTGCTTGTTTAAAGAAATTTAAAATATTTCCTGGAATAACAATTCAATTTAGTTCAGTATGCGATTTCCTGGAAATTTTTTCTTCAATCGGGGTATTTTACAATTTTGTTGAATTTTTCTTATAAGAATATAATATTTATACTTCAGTAACAGAATTATAAAATTTTAAAATCTTATATACATTTAAAAATGAATGTGTGTTTGTAGGTACATATGTCTTTTTAAAGTCTAAAGACAGCTAAATAAATGACTGAACTGTTTTCTTGACATTTTTACATGTCTGAAGAAAGCTATATATATCACGCGCATATAAAGTATATATTTATTTTTCTATATCTTCAAAATGCTGAAAATAAGAATATCTAAATTTAATCCAAATTGCTTCATAGTCAACACAAATCGTCAAACAAAAGTGGGCGGAATAGGATAAGTGGGCATGGTACCCCCCATACAGTGTAAATATTGAATTTTGCAAATATTAAGAATGATTAAAGTTGAAGCTTCTGAAAGCGGTCTGAATGACCTAATTCAATGCATATCATCGGTCAAAAAGTGGGAGGAATTAAACAAGTGAGCGTTGCATCTTCCATTCGTACTAAATATGAAATTGTTTATATGTGGAGAACAAGAGTTAAAGCTTCGTTATCTACCTATATCAGTACAAAAAGCGGAAAAGATTCGATAAACGGGTATTGAGCAAAGAACTCCGTTTAAAAGCTATTAATTAAGTTGGGTTGGAGAGGCCCAGCCGGCCATGGAACTCGATCTAAAATCTACTGTGCCAAACACTCTGGGGTCAGACTCGACAGCGCAACAGCCGGCGGCAATTAATACCCTATTGAGTTAATACTAGGCGGATGACTGTCCGATCGGTCTGGAAGCACCAGTCCGTACAATTTAGAAGAATACCCTCTACCTTGCATATGAAGACAGCAATATCCCCAACGGGTAGCCGACGAACCTGTTCAGGCCTAGTAAAGGGCTCCATAAACGTTCGTCGTCGAATGTTTGCCAAAGCAACATATTCACAGAGAATATGCTTTATCGTCTCCTCTACCTGCACAGGCGACACTCTGAATCAGGTACCGGATTGAGATTGTAGAGGTGATATTTAAGATAGTAATGCCCATGTGGCGCAACTCTTTATTGTAAGTGAAGGGTCTCATTAAACCCGGGCAATGTACCTATTCACCCACCTTTCTCTAATCCTGGACCAGCTAAAGCCACAGTACGGCTCTAGTCCTACGAGAAAAGTGGCCTAGCTCCGCTTTATCCAAGAATCCAATACAGCGTTACCCTGTTCCCCCATGCCAGTGTGTTGACATTTGTGAAGCACTCGAGTAGCAGTCGCAATTCAACATACTCTGAAGGGCCCTTAGTGCTGTTTCAATCGGAATATATATTAATGGAAGCATCCCTGATCTCACGCTATATATTAGTCCCTGCACAGATGGAAATAGCCTGGATTTGTGTCTGACAAACGCTGGGCGACTTGCCCATGGATTCCTAGGCTTTGATATTGGGCCCGAAAATCTCGACGCCCACACCACCATCCATTTTAGATCCATCCGTATACTACTGTAAGCAGTCTGGGTTTACTTTAGGGACCCCGAGGTCCCACTTCCCACGATCATGTATAAAAATCTCAAAATTGCGACCGAAGTTTAAGCCATGGTGCTTATGTCACTTCTACTCAACAAAAGCTCAGTCAGGGATGCTCATGTGACCCCTGTAATCCACTGAGTTGAGACCGTCCCGTTTCAGCAATCTGAAGCCCCTTGAAGTGCAGATTTCATAATGAAAATTTGCAATGGGCTTAGGCTGATAAAAGCTTCCATGGCTTCAGTGGGACAAGTTCCCATTGCACCGTTAAGGCCAAACAGACCTGCCTCTGAAGTTTTTGTTTAGCCTTGGGCCACCATGCAGTCGATGCATAAGAAACTATATATTTAACAATCATGGTATACAACCAACAAAAGATATACGTGTATATATATACTACATAAAAATAAATGTGTGTTTATTTGAAGACTTTACACAGCTAAAAAGCAGATTCTACAGCGCCTTTCTGAAAGGAACTATAGCCTATCTTAAATGTTTGGATTCAAACCGAAAGGAAATAAAATAGGGAAAAAGAGTAAAAATTGTAACTAAGAAAGTAATTAATATAGGAGTAACGAAGCAAGCCGGGTTTCAGCTAGTTTTTTATAAAACAAAACAGAAATTTTAATAATTTTAGAAAATATCGGGTTGGCCATCTATCGGTTTAAATCAATTTTAACCAGCGGTTATTTCGAATCTGGCAACATTTATGTCTTTTCTATTCTGAACGAAATAAATGGATTTACGCTTGAGCAACGTTGGGATTTATTGGAAATTGATTTCCAAAACAAAGATAATTGGTCGGAAATTGCACAAAAATGTCGTACAAAATTTTGTCGCAGAGAGGGACCAACAGTGTCCGTAATACGTAAGTTTATTGCTAAAGTTCGTGAAACTGGTTTCATTGTTGATACGCTAAGACGTAAGCGTGCTCGTACAGTGCGTACACCGGAAAATATCGAAGCTGTGGCTAAGAGTTTGCGTGAGAATCCATCAACGTCAACTGGTCATCGTTCTTAAGAATTGAACATTTCTTACACAAGTTTACGTCGAAATTTGCAAAAGATCTTGGTATGACGCCTTAGAAAGTTCAATTTGTTCAAGAGGTAAAGCCGCAAGACCGCAAGCCGCACCCGCTTCGTTTTCGCTTCTCTAGATGGGCCAACGAGAAACTGCACGTTGATGTCGATATTGCCAAAAAAAAAAAAATCATCTTTTCGGATGAAGTTCATTTTCATCTTGGTGGGAACGTTAGTAAGCAAAATTGTTGTATTTGGGGCTCAGAAGACTTAAACGTGGTCTTTCAGAAGTTAATGCACCCATTACGAGTGACTGTTTGTTGTGTCTTGTAGAGAGGAGGCACGGCGCAACCATTACGGTCAATCGAGACACCTATCGCATCTTGATAGCCGATTTTTTTGTGCCACTCTTCATGGTACTGATGTAAACGATGTTTGGTTCAAATAGGATGGTGCAACTTGCCACACATTTCATGCCACAATCGATTTATTGCGTCAAACGTTTGATGGCCGTTTAATTAGCCGAAATGGTGATGTCAGTTGGACTATATTCTGTGGGGCACCGTTAAAGATAAGTGTTATGCCGACAAACCAGAGACAATTGAGCATTTGAAGGCCAAGATTCGTGATGCTATTGCCGAAATACGACCCTGTACACACGAAAATTGGTCCAATCGAATGGGGTACTGTGAGGCCCAGCCGCGGCAGCCATATGATTGAAATAATATATAATTTCTAACCGGAACAATTGTACTTCACAACAAAAAAAAAAAAAAAAAAATTTGGCAAAATTTCAAACGGTTTTTGTTTTATTGCATTTTTAAATTTTAACTTTTAAATGGCCCACCCGATTAGTGGCATGTATTTACAAGGAGATTTATAAACACGATTTTCTGTGTAAAATATATTTTGCCAATTAAATTAATTTAATTTTTTAGGGAGAAAACAAATTAAAACCATAAACTTTTTACATTTTTAAGTATATCGTCACCTAAAATCCAAAAGGTCGTAAGCGACAAAAAGAATTTAAAATCGAGTTTTTTATTGATTTAATGTAATTAGTCAAAATACTTACGTCATAATGAAAAAGTCAATTTTGAATTTTTCGTCACTTACTGCCTTTTGGATTTGATGTAACGATATGTTTAAAATTTGTATTTTCTTCTGTAATCATGTGAATTTTCTTTTCTCTTAAAACACAATGTTAGCGTCAAGTTAATAACGCTTCTCGCCTTTTTATTTAAAAAATAACAATTATTTTTTATTATTGTAATAAAAAAAAGATAATGAAAAATTTTTAGCATGTGAGTAATAAAAGATAAGAAAACTTTAAAGGCCATAAAAGTGATTTATCTTAAATCAAGTGCATGGTTTGACAAGATATTGCCACAAAAGTAAATAAAAAAATTGTCATTGTTTGCCGTAAATAATAACTAAAATATGAGTATTTTAAGATTTATAGTTTTTTTTTAACAATATATTAAAAAAAAAAAATGCGTTTGAACAAATAATAGAAAAAAAGCCTTGGATATGTCACGACACTTGGAACCTTATAACGTTAGGGAAAGAAAATAAGGCGAACATAAACTCTGCAAAAACTAGTATGGGAAAAGGAATACTGGCGGAAGCATGGCCATGCTCGGATGAAGCGGTGAAATGCAGTACAAGGTATAAGCGGAGCTACAATTAAGAACTTGCTCAGGAAGCACAGTTAGCAGCAGACACATAAAGAAAACACTGCAACAAACGCCTATCTTTTGGGAAACCACTGAGTAACGAAGATAGATAAATGATTTCATCGAAAAGTGACTAGCTCGACATCTGGGTAAAACACTATGCGGCCATTAGAGGTGTACCATACAACCGAGGGTACGCTCTTCTAAACTCGCCACGAATAACGGAGAGACATACCGAGAAATTGCCCAGATATTAACGAAGTAACAAATGCAATTAAGTGGAACAATCTGTGAAATTACGATCTCCATTGTATCTAATATTTATTGATTTCGCTAAACCATTCGATGCTGTCCATCATCAGGCAATTTGGCAATTTGATGAGGATGGTAACATGTTCGACATAATATTTTTCGCCAAAAGGTACCGAAATGAGTCGGAAAGTCCTGGTGTTATGTCTTTGGATCTGTTTTTGGCAGGAGATTCAGGGTTGAACTCCCAGACCGAAGCCTTAGTTCGGAATGAGTTTGATCTAAACTGGTATACCGATGGCTCCGAAATGTATGACTATGTCAGTGCTGGTGTTCATGGATAGAACCGTGCCTTGTCGATCCCACTGGGAAGATCACTAAATAACTTTCAGGCTGAGATCATGGCCATTGCTATATGGGCGGAGATCAACCTGGACAGTGGGCTCAAGGTTAAGACCACTAAAATATTATCTGACAACCAAACTGCTTTAAGGGCACTGGGCACGAATTTTATGATATATAGACTGATCAAATATTGCTTCGAAACGTTTTAAGCTGACTTGGTTATCTGGACACTGTAGAAAAGATGTTAAGCAGAAAGCGGATGCATTGCCCAGAAAGTGACATGACATCCTATATCAGTCTAGAACCTTGCTGATCAGCACCACTTATCACCATCCTCAATCTAAGCCATTTACTACATTCCTCAATTAAGGTTTGGGAAATTGCCAGACGATTGGAACACTGGAATGCTTAAAGCGATCTTCGCCACTCTAGGGCGGCGATCAGCCCGAAATTTCTGCGACGTTCTGAGGTTTTTAAGTGTGGCAGGCCAGTTGGAAGTTGGCTGCGAAGAAAAAAAAATTAAAGAAACACCTAATTTACTCGATGATTTTTCATGCACGCATTTATTGCATGTATTCTTTGTGTGTAGGAGAGAGGAGTAGAGAAGAAAGAGTGGTAGGGTTTTCGCATTCTCCTTCCCGTTTATTTTCGTATTTGCCATTGTGCTTTGTTCTTCAATGTAATCTTAAACAATTATTGTTAAAAAATCAACCCTGCAAGAAAGCCTTGCCTCACAAATTATGGTGTAAATGCAATTGAGTTTTAGAATTTTATAAAAGCCATGCCTTTGAAGTCATCGTGTAAATTGGGTGTTTCCCATTGATCATGATACAATGTTAATGTTATAAATATATCCAAGGCTACCGACCACCGACTACAAGCTATCAAAACTAGAATACATGTGTGCATATGAGAATAATTATTTTAGTGGTAACACGGCTACCGGCTAAACGACTACCATTGTAGCCCGTAGCCAACTTAGGCTAATTTCTATTTTTCTTGGCAACAATAACCAGTTATTGCTTTAATACAATAAGATGCATGAAAAAGGCGCTTTAAGAACACAATACATGAAATATATACATTAAAAAAAGGTTATGTTTTGTTTAGTTTGTGTTAAATGTGTCAAATGAGATGTCTATTTTTTAAAATAATTAAGTAGCTGGTTACTTGGCTACTTTTGTCTTTTGTAGTCGTGTGGTCGATGGTCGGTAGCCTTAAATATGTTTATAGCATAACACTTTTATTTAGGTATGTCATATCAGCGTCAACGCTAGATAAATGTCAACGCAACGCCCAACGCTCTAATTTAGGTTTGCCAGTTAATAGAACGATTTTCCTTAACGAACAGTGAAATAGAGTAAGGGGATGATTATAATTACCCCTAAGAAAGATGAATAACATTGTTCTCCATGTTCAACAATGTATTAGCTAATACCTTGCACAAAAAGATAACTGATGCACTCCTGCCGTTAACAAAGCAGTTACTTCTAGTATATCCAAACTTAAACATCACAGTTTGTTGCTCTCCCCCAGGCATGTTAGGAAAATTTTCGTGCATATGAGGAAAGAATATTTCTGTTGGATCGCTTCTCATATATGGCAGCCTTAAACGACATATACAGAGACACCATCAAAACAGTGGTCAGTCGCAGGATATCTTATGAATGTTGACTTGGAAGTCGCCGACAAATGAAGCTTGGACAATACGGCCGCTATCAACTGTCAATATTCGGAAGTTTCTATTCGAAAACACCCCTCATTTATGCACAACAACAACGTGATATTTTTAATTTTCGCTTTAAAAAATTTTTTAAATTCTTAGAAATTAATCAAACTCATATAGAAAAAACATTTAAAGGCGCCAAATTGAAATTTATTTTCATATAAATTGAAACTCAATGATTTAAAAACAAAAACCCATATCTAGGAGAATTTTTAAAATACTTTTTAATTTTTAATTGGTTTTCAATACAAATAAGCGAAGTATTCAGTTGAAGTTAAAACTTTAAATTTTGATTTTAATGGCATGTTTGCTAATAAAAAAAACAAAAAAGCCATTTCAATTCTTATATTATTTGTTGATTTAGTCGTCTGGATATTTAAATTTATTTCGAATGGAGAAAAAATTATAATTCACTGCATTCAATAAACACATGTCCCCTGTGTACTCGTATGGTTGTTTAATAAATTTATGAATTTCTACTCTGGTGTGTTTTTTTTTTAATTTTATATTTAATAAATACAATTTGTTTACACATTTTTTCTTTTTATTTTTTTCTTTTTCTTTTGAAATGTTTATTTTTATTGATATGCATTCACGTCTGTCTCTCTCTACTGTTTCACTGTGCATCAGTATTGCCATATTTTTTTAGAAAAACTGAAAATGTACAAGAAAAAAAACAATTTTTAAGTGAAAAAACTGCGCATACCTAAAAAAATAAAAAATATTTACATATATGTAACCGTATAATTTATTTCATAGTGTATTTTTTATTCAAACAGAACACTAGAAACTAATTGTGATATACATAAATAATATGATATAACGTTGTGCTTGAATTTAAAAGTTTTCCGGCAAGTGGCGCCCCAAGCTGGTAAGCCGAATTCTAGTACGCTGAATCCAGTAGTACTAACCGTTTTCTTAGGCTAGCTCTTGTTTTCTAGTTATACAGTTATTTAAATCGAGAAGGTTGCACAACATATATTCGCGTAACTCAAAACTGGTCAGTTATATTAAATAAACTAAAATACCTGAATTCGCACTCAAATTACCTTAAAGTAAGGCTAAAACTACTTAATCTGCGCAATTGTTCTAGAAATATAATTTTTTTTAAATTTAAGAACAGTGGGATCACGTTATTACGTAAGTACGTAGGTATGAGTGATATTTTATTAGTAAAGCAGATGTATTACTCATACGTACGCACTCAAATTCAAATTTAAGCGAAAATAAAAATACCAAATCATGAATACAAAAGCCGTTAAATTCAAATTTTACGAGAAATAAAATGTTAAACTGGAAATAAAAAATCGTTAAATTTAAAACCGTTAAATTCAATTTTTTTAATTTAGACTGGGAATTTGTAAATTCAAAATTTAGTCAGAAAGCAAGATATATAAAAACCGTTAATTTAAAATTTAACCGGAAACGTAAAATATAAAAAACGTCCTATTCAAATTTTCCAAATTCAGAACGCGAATATGAAATATAAAAACCGTTAAATTATAGTTTGCTAAATTCACACCGAAAGTATAAAATATAAAACCCACTAAATTCAATTTTGGCCAAAAATATAAAATATCAAACCGGAAATAAAAAAGCAGTAAAATTAAATTTTCTTATATTCAGAGTGGAATTAAAAAATATCCCTTAATTCAAACCGAAAATATAGTGCGTAATTCAGAGAATGTGCCGGCACAGAGATGTTTCGAGGTTATAGGAAGCTCAAAGCGCTTGAATTTTGATTTAGGCTAAAAGCAAATGGGTTGTAATATCTCCATTTAAATAAATGTAAAAATATTGATTACGTTTTTTTCGTCAAATATTTAACAAATGTGACCGTAGCTTATTATTGTTGGCAGAATTTTTTCTGGTGGATATTTCCTCTTAAAACTTCATATAATTAAAAAAATTTACTGGTGAAAAGTATTGCCGAGGCCTACACTGGTGATAGCTACCGGTTCCACGCAGTGAGGAACTGATGTATTTATCACATCGCATAGTTCATTAACAGTTTCTTCCTCCAGGTGGAGGGCAGGGTAGGCTTTAGGGTGTTTGAAGAGATAGATGTTAAGCAATAGCTGCGATAGAACTTCGTCCTGGGGTACACCCTGTTGAACTCTATGTGGTTTTGAAAATTTGTGTCTAATTTCTACGAACGGCTGACGGCCTCTTAGGCAATTCGCTATCCAACTTTTGGTGTTATTGTGCAATCTAGACTCAGGATATCTTTGAGAAGTGTGGTATGGCTGACTATGTAACTTTCGATAAATCAAGCACCACAATGGCACGTATCAATTCTGATTTTAAGCATTTAATATTTTGTATTCAGTCCGAGATTGTCTGCTTAAAAAACGCTTATTTTTATTACAAAAAATGACCGTTGGCATTGCTGTTTCAAACTCTTAAATTTTACTAATGTTTTAATATGAATGATTTTTTGTCCCTTTCTAATTTTCAACATTTTTTTACACTTTTTCTCTGTATTTGTATTTTGTTTGATAGAGAGCATTGGCTTTAATCAAATTTTTGTTTGGTTTTCTTTTGTGTTCTTTTTTAGTACATTTTTTCGAATATTATTGTGTTAATCATTTGTGTTATTTCAAGTAATTTCTAATTGAGCAAAAACAAAATACGAAATTTTATTGCTGCTATATTTCTGCTTCTTCACCTAAATATATTTTTATGAGTTCAAGGTTAATCAACAACACAAACAACAACGACAGTAATGTTGACTGCAGTAGAAGCATTATTAATGGCTGCCAAGGTTTTATTTTACTAAAATAATAAATTTGAGCAAATAAATAAAATGAATTATAATAAATTACTAGGCTAACAAAGATGTTCTTTTATTATTTAATAAAATTATCTATAATTTATGGCTATTTTGTAAGGTTTTTTTATATTTCCTTTTCTTATTACACATGTTTTCTGTTATTTCTTTTCTCTCTTTACATACATGGGTATGAACGGATGTGTGTATATATGTGTACATGTAGTGACTTGCTCATCAAGCATGTTATAACATTGCTTTTTACACGTTTTATGTTTACCAATCAATCCACTTTTATTCTTTAGATGCGTAAGTTTATACATACGAGTATGTATGTAAATATACATTTGTGTTTTGTTTGTGCTTTTGATTTTAACAATGATGTTGTTGTTATTATTTTTAACTTTTTTTTGCTTCTTTTAAAGAAGAAGAAAACACTAACCAATCGACTGACTTTCACTTTAGTTTCTTTATTGTTGTTGGTGTTATCATTTTTTATTGTTTTTTTATTGAACACATATTTTGTTGTTGCCATTAATATTTTCTGAATTACACAGAAGAAAGTGTTTTTATTTTAGTTAGTTTTTTGTATTGCACTATGGAAAAATAATGTGTAAAATGTCCAATAAAATAAATTGTAAAATATTTGGAAAATATATTAATTATTCGATGTTTAAAGTTTAAAGTATTGTATGGAGTGATCTTTTAGAACATTGTTTACATTTCTGGAAAACATAGGGACTATTTCTTACCTGTGATTGGTATCAGCTGCGCGATTTAGAACAAATGATGGCTACGTCTACGGTTACGTAAAAACTAGAACTCATTTGTATTGGCATGGTTTTATATACACATTGTACTGAAGCCAATAAGGCAAGTGTAAAAATATAAAACTTATGACTAACGGCATTGTCGGAGTTAATTTTTGAAAATGTTAGCATTAGAGCATTAGAAATGACTTTTTACGAGAAGAGAACTTGATGGTATTAAATTGAAACGACGATATACTTCAGCTTCACTGCAAAAATTTAACCTGTCATTCCTTGATGAATTTTTTTGTGTACAACTTCATTTTCATACGTGAACTCATGGGGTCAACATTCAAGACGTAAGGGCTGAATAACGCTTCATACATACGGTATTGTATTATCGAAATACTCACTGACGAGCAATTTCCCACTCAGTATGAAGCAGCAATGTTGTTTTTAGTATTCGTATACAATATACTGAATCCATTCTGCCTTCGACCAGAAAAAAGGCCACGGTTCCCGCGTATAAGAAACTGCTCATTTTTATAATATTTCCAACACGGTTTAAATGGTTTTTATGGTATATTGGGGACGGAAACCGAAGTTCGCATGTCTTCGTACAAGGCTATTTAAGTTAGAATTAAATAAGTTTATCTTTGTCTCATCTGATCGCAAAATATTTCTGTACTTGTCTACAGATCACATCAAATGGTTCTTTGCAAATGCCAGTCTTTGTTTTATGTGTTTCTTGTCTTTCAGTGGGATGGTGATCCAAGGCAGACAGCTAAAATTGTCAAAGAATGACTATTACAACAAAAATTTTGGGCAAATTATTGGCCATCATAAAGCTCTAATTCCAATCCAGTGAATAATATTTGGATAATAGTAAAAAACACCTGGATAAATTTAATTGAGTTTCGAGCTTTAAAAATGCCACAATAAATAAAGAGCTCTAAGTGTATTACAAATATGAGCTCTCCTTTATTTAAGCGAAAAGTGCAAAACCAATTGCATGCGGATTCCTTTATATAATTGGCTTTCTCTCATTTCAGTATTGGAATATCATACTTTTTGTTAAGGTTTTTTTGAAAGGACTTAATGAAGTATTGTTTTATTTTAATGAGTATTTACATTTTTATAGGAACTTTTTTGTTCAACTTCAAAACATCCACTTGGTTTTGATCCCTACGGTATATTTTTTATAAATTTCTCGATAAATTTTCTTTTTCAACTATAAAGTTTTTTTACCTCTGCCAATTATGTATTCTTTTTTATACAGATTATTAAAATTAATTATAATCCAAAAAATAAGTTACAAATTTTTAATTTTTATTTTTTATTTTTATTGAGTCTATTTTATTGGTATTATAAAAGTCCAGACAGCTATTTGACCGATTGCTGCCTGTAGTTTTATAGACAAAAGCGGACGTTGTTTTAGTTAAGGTTTCCTTTATTCAAATCAAACAAATATATATATATATATATATATATATATATATATATATATATATATATATATTTTATTATTATTATTATTTTACGCCATATTATGCCAACTAATTTTTCCCAGTGTATTTTAACTGTTCGCACAAAAATGCTTACTAAACAAACTAAAAACAGAGTAGCGTCGCAACATTAATTATGTTGCTCTTCTTTAAAGTACCGTTATACAAGTATGGATTTTTTTATAACGGAATTACTTTCTGTGTACGTAGCAGCTGCTGTTGCCAAAGCTTTATTTCTTTTTAAATACCTACTCGTATTTGTACTTTCTTTGATTTGGTTACAAACAGAAAGAGAATATTGTACACAAAAGGAAAGATCTTTTGATACATTTACTCCCACCACAGCCTCTCTCTCTAATATTTCTTCTTACTCCTACGATTCCTTCTTTTTAGATTTTTTTAGTATATGAATATTATTTAGTTTTGAAGTATGTTGTGTAGATGTTGTGAATGTTGTTATTGTATTTGTGTTATGGCCTTAATTGCTTTGCCCTGACCTCATTTGTTTTTGTTTTATTTGATTTGTGTGTGTATGTGTGTTACTTTTTTATTTTATTTCATTTTATTTGTTTAAAATTTGTATGTATGTAAGCTTGTAAGACTATGAGTACGTCTGGATGTGTGTGTGTGTGTGTATTATATGTAATTTTTTTCTATAAATTATTGTTGTATATAATATTTTTGTATTTGTATTTTTTCACTTTATCGTCTTCTTGTTATAGGAATCCACTTTTTTATTTATGAGTATTGTATTAAAAAAGAAAACAAGTAGAAAGAAAAAGAGGAACTATAAAAACAACAATAGCAACAACAACATTAAAATATATTCTATTTGGGTCATAAATTATTTTTGCTCATACATGTGACATAAAAAACAGTTGTTCTCTATGCATGACGCTTTTTTTGTTTTCTTTCCTTATTACACATTCATACAGCACTGGCATATTTCATTACAACAAAAAAATAAAATAAAACTGCGATTGTGTTGTGTCTCCAATGAACAAAATGTGCTTGGGTATATTTGTGTGTGTTTTTTTAAATCAGCTAATCTGCCACCAGCATAATAATCAGAAATAAAAAGTAACAAATTATTTCCACAATTAAATTAGTTTGTTTTACAATAAAATGTATCATTTTACTAGCATGATAAAATATTTTGTATTTAAACATTTAAAAAAATCAAATAGGTACCTACCTATTTATCCATACTTATTGAAAAATAATTTTAAATTTTTTTTTTGCTTTCACTTTGATTGTTTTTGTGAACTCATCAACTTATTTTTTTAAACATAAATTTGGCAACACTGATAAAACCGGTCGTTGTTATAAAAGCAAAAAAGATAATGTGAGAATATTTCAAGATCAGCTGTTTAGACTACAAGTTTTTAATTTCCTATTTCAACGAAAATGTAACAAAAGAGAAATTTAATATATAATCTTTGCTATCAGAAGAAAATTTAAAAAGAAAGTAAAAGAAATGGTAACTTGCTACGTTCAAAAGATACCAATTTTTGTAAGTATAAACATCTACAATAGATTACCGTCATATAATATGATTTCGCAAAACCACTCTCTTCGACGTCATCTTAAAAGTTTCAAAAGCAGCTTATTTTAGTTTTTCAAGAACATATTAATCAATTTGCAGAAAAGTATAGGAACGTCCAGGTTGTATGTTCGCAGGCCTCTCAATATATAGTGTGAAGAAAAACATACAAGAAAATCAGTAAAATTTGGAGGTGCTAATATTGTTCCAAATAAAATTAATCATAGAACTTCCTTCCAGTCATAAATTTCCTCACAGATGAGTGGGAACATCAACAAAAATTTTCTGACGTTTGCCGCAACACCTAAAACTCTTCGGTTTAATAAGGCATTCGACACCATGCTTTGCTCTGCGGCGAATGTACACCGTTACAAGACTGGGAAATACCCCAGCTCTTAAGTGTAGAATTAAGTGCATGACAGGGTATGCCGACTATCCCCATGCCAAAAATAATATCAAGAGCAATAATTTAGAAGGATATGAGCCTGATGCCGCACACCGATGTAACAATATTTTATCAAAACTAAACTAAATATATGTCTAAGTCGGTAAAACGACGTCGTGTTAATTGGACTCAGAAATGTTACCAATTGAAGGCTTTAATCAGGATTCTATTGTCAACTTAACCATTCTATTGTCAACTTAACCTTGTTTGCAATTTTCATCATATTTCCAAGCGCACGGCAGACAAACGTTTGTGAAATTCAGAGGCCAGAAGTCGAAGTACCGCATATAAAAATGGGAGTGCCACAAGGACACAGGCTTGAGCACATTACTGGTGGCCGCCACTCGGAAGCAATAAGTCTTCTTGTATGATTGTCCATAAGGATCGTCCACTGACATGACCTTATGAAACAACAGGAAATCTTTTTACCGTGGCTGTAGAATTTTAGTTATGCCAATTTGAGAGTGCTGCTGTTCGACAGGCTTACGCATTCGTCGGGCTAGAAATAATTAACGTTTAAAACAACCCAATACCAAATCCTGAGTACGTTTGTTTTATAGTTTAGATAAAACTCCGTTCATACAATTAATACGCATAAATCGTGTTTCTATTGCTCCGAATCCTGTCAAACTGTGTCATACTATAACTGGAAAATTAAAATGCATTAGAAAAGGAGTTCTTAAAGAAGAAGCCAAAATCTAACTAAACGCAAAACCTAAAAATTTTTTAATTTTTATCATACTACATAGATGAATAATTACGTTTCACAATTATTAAATAATAATTTACGAAAACAGAAAACCACAGCTTTCTCTATAAATAAATTTGTGCGATAACATGTTTTATTTAATAAATGCTAAACGAAAAAAAAAATCTGGTTTCTGTGCCAATTAAAAAGCAAAAAAAAAATAAAATAAAAAATAAAACAATGTTCTATAATTAATTCACACTATAAACTTGTGATTAGACTAGATTATTATTTTTTTATTTTTTTAACTTTTTATTTATTTATAAATATATTTTTATGTTGAATTAAACCAGATGTTAGTTTGAGTTTCCGTTTGTATAATTAAGACCTTAATTATTAATTTTTCATTTATTATTGTATTTTTCCTTTTTTATTAATAACCTTGCATTTAAAGATTTATTTTTTATGAAGTTCAACTTTTAATTTGAACTTAAAGGTAACACGGTAATATTGTGTAAACGGATGGAATTGTTGACGTAATAAGAAACACTTTTGAAGAAAAAAAATATTGCTGAGCACTTTTACAGAAGCCTCATAAGCTTTTGATTAAGTGTGGCATGAGGGATTTGGATAGGTTAGATTAGAAACTGGTAGCCGGTCATAACTTTAGTCCACTTAGGCCAAAAAGGCGCATTGTGGAAAGAGAAAAATCAAGAGTATGGGCCCGCCGGTACTAAAAGCAGTAATCCAGAGTGTATAGGATACAGTCACCGTCTGACATTTGCTGTATCCTCAGGCAGCCGAACTCTTGGATGGGTTCCTAGACACAGAGGCGTGATGGAGAATGAGACTGCTGAGGAGCTGGCAATTGCGGGTGCGGCCAAGTTTTTGAACTTGCGGATGAATCCGTCAGACTCCCGCTTGGGTGCTTCGTGAGTTTAGTGGATAATGGGGCCCTTCGGAGAGTGAAAGGATTATGAAGGGGCAGAGGAGACTGTAGGATCTCCAGGCTGATTTGGCCTAAATTCAACCTCTTTAGGACGATGTGTCCTCCAGAACTCTAATTGTTTTCCTGACTGGGATCTGTGCTCTATAGGCAAGGATTAGGGACTATAAACCGTTTACCAAATTCGAAGGCTCAATTTGCTAGGCCAGGTTTTTCTTCAGTAGTCCAGGTGAAGTTGCGTCAGCCAGGATCTGTGACCTGGAAGGTTTTATATCAGGCAATAAGAGGGAGCCAGACACCGTTTACCATTTCCTTTGTTTTTGCCCGGCTCTCCGGAGTCGAAGGCTCAAGTCGCTAGGCCAGGGTTTTCTTCAGTGGTCCAGATGAAGTTGCGTCAGCCAGGATCTGTAACCTAGAAGTTTTTATATCAGGCACCATCTGGCTTATCGTTGTTCCACTTTTTTCTATGGTGTCCTATTTCCTCTTTTTCGGCTTTCTCTTTTTCTTTTTTCTATCTCTTTTCAGCATTATCATTTCTTTGTTTTTCTTTCTATCCATAAAAGGATTTCCACAATTAACCTTTCTGGTTTATGGGTTTAGTGCGATTGTACCGCCTTTCGAATCTAACCTGACCTAAGGTGTCTTCCCAGCACCCTCCACTTCGACAGCGCCGGGCATACCAGTAGAATGTGCTTAGCGGTTACCATCTCCTCTTCACAGCAATAACTGCACAACGTAGAACCAGTGCACACAAGACGGAGCGCATGTCTGCCTACTAGACAATGACCAGAGAGCATATCCACCGAAACCCAAATATTCCGTCTTGTCAATTTTACTGGTTGATTAGTCCTTTTCCGATCAAATCTGTCTCCATCCTCTGGAGAACATAATGCTGGCCCAGCGCTTATAATACAGATGAATCGAGAATCTATGCCATCGCGCCCATAAGAGCCTTATATCGA
Source organism: Wohlfahrtia magnifica (assembly GCA_023159175.1). Classification (NCBI taxonomy): domain Eukaryota; kingdom Metazoa; phylum Arthropoda; class Insecta; order Diptera; family Sarcophagidae; genus Wohlfahrtia; species Wohlfahrtia magnifica. The sequence goes on from JAKWBJ010000045.1 coordinate 955,604, forward strand.
AGTATTCCGCATTGAAGTCAATTGACGTAAATTGGCTAATATTCAGAATTTAATCTTAAAATGAAGATTATAAACTCCTATTTTATAAATCAACCAACCGTAAACTGAGCTATGGAATCAAACACAGAAAATATTATAATTATAGTTGCCCGTTGTGCTATCATTGCAGTTTTAATGTGTAACGCAGTTTAAGTTGCCAGCAGAAACCAAAAGTCTCCTCTATTTATTTTAGTGCTCAATAAAAGATCAAAGTTTTAATTTTTTTGCTCCGTTACTGCTATAGGAAACTATTTTGTTTCAGCTTCATTAATCAAGTTGATTTTCAAGCTAAGTAGATGGTTAATTTACTGTAGCTCGCCTCCACTTGATTGTGTGTAGTTAGCATTATAATTTTTGATATTTTTCATCATAACCAGAGGTAAGCTGGAAAGTCAGGAAGCTTCTTTAGATTGATTTGTCTGGAGAGAGGTTGAAGTCTGTTTATTAAACTCTCGAAACCGCAATTAAATTTTTTGCCATGTGCTCATGGGCCGTTTGTGATGTATGCCTGCACTCTAACCAATATACCACACCATCCCCAAAGAAAACTTTTTTACGTATTAATTATATTAATTATATTTAGAATGAAAAGCTGTGGGGAACGACTAAAATATGGTACAGTACGAGGTGCGGGATTGCCTGGACGGTTACAATCAGATGCAGGATTATATGGAACGTTTACCATCAGGATGCAGGATTTTCTGGAACTATTACAATTAGGCACAACGTTGTCTGGAATGTTTAATATGATTACAATACTACAGAGGTATTCGGAAGGCATTATCACCAGCTACGGTTACTGAAATTATAGAAAATTATTGGAAGCCTTTATAATTGGTAAAACTACTATGGTGGCATCGGAAGCTACGATTAGTACATATATCTACAAAGATGCTGCGATGCGATTGCAATGCGTCTTTAATGACAGGAAAGTATTCAGAGGCCCTTGTCACGATTAGTATAACTACACGATTAGTATCACTCATCAGCTAAGGTTGATAATTAATGTTATCCGTCTTTTATGACAGGAAAGATAGCGGAAAAGTGTGTCAAACCAGACACGTTTAGTATTACTACAAAAACGCCAAGAAAGTAGCCCTAGTTACTAATCGTTAATGACAGGAATGTATTCATAAGACCTTGTCATAATCGGTTAGCATAACTACAAAGACACCAAGAGAATAACCCTTGATCCTACTTATCTTTAGTATTAGGAAGCCATTTAACCAGGTTTAGGTTAGTATAAACTTTTATTTAACCTTAAGCTATAGGCATATTATGCACGACTCGCGACGAGATTGTTTACATGCGGCAATAGATCCTTCCAAACACACCAGAAAACAAAAAGCAACAAAACGTTGAATTTATTCAGGTGAATCTAAATCAAAAAAGGTTATGGTTGTACTGATGGTTACAGTTTTCTGTAATGCCATTTACTTAAAATACCTTTAAGATCGTGAAACGTTTAATTTTTGAAACCAAATATATTTTTTCTACTTAGATTCATACTTTTTTTTATTTTTCTGCTACAAATGTTTTCCACTTACTATTTTAAGCACCTCTGCTTTCTTTACAACAGTTTTAATCCTTCTAATTGTTTGTTAAATTTATAAATTCTTACATTTTTTCGAATATAGGTACATATTCATTTGTAAAAAGACCTTAAATTGAGTTTGTTATAAAGTAAACATTTTATAATTGATTGATAATTAAAACAACAAATAAACAAACGCAAAGGAAAACTAAAAAACACTTGAAAAAAATAAATTGAAAAAAACCAAAACATGTGTCAATGTAAAGCAAACAAAAACAACACTAATATCATAAGAGTTATTTGTAAATGAAAAAATACGCAATTACAATAACAAAACATGAAATAATAAAATAGACAGTGATAGAGAGAGAGAGACAAAAAAACAATGTCAACTTTAACGCCAGCAGAGGCAGAGAATACAAATAGTAATAGAGAATACTCTAATAAGATTAAAAATTAACTAATCTATTAAGAATTATACGAAAAAAAACAAATTCCACAATACTTACCTTTTAGCTAATTTTGTAATCCTTTTTTTGGAGAATGCATAAATAAATATCTTTCTTTTTTGCTCTTTCTTTTGCCTCCCTCTTCTGGGAATAATATAGAGTGTGCAACCAATATTTAAACTTATGTGAGTGCTTGTTAGACTCAGTTTTCGAAAAGAAGTTTCACCACTTTCTTTTAACCGTTTATTTTTTAGGTTGTTTTTAGCGGGGCTTTTTTTCTTATTATTATTAAGTTTTCACATATACACATACACATGTGTGCCAAGTTATATTTATGACTATTATTGTTACTGTTGTTTAGTAATAGCACAAAGAGTAGTTGAGTATAGATGAGTAATTGTGTATGTGTGTGTGCTTTAAAGTTAAGATGTTGTTATTGTTTTAGCTTAGCTTTACTTGTTTTTTGTTTGCTTCTACTCTTTCATTTCTCAACAACTTGTTTTTTTATAAAGACGTCGTCGTTGTTGTTGCTGCTTGTTGGTTATTTTAGTTAGTTGATTGGTTTGTTTTGTTGTTGCTGTAAAAACAATAACAACATAACTAACATAATGATGTATACACGCTATGAAATAAAAAGAAAACCAGTATTTTCTTCTTTCACTTGATTTGTATTTTTTTATTTTTTGCTGGCTTTTTTTTATTAATTTTTCTTTAAAGAGTATGAGAAATTTTGTTTCTTCTTTTATAATATCTTTTTCTTTTGCAAGTTATGAATTTTCACTTTAAAAATTTGTGATATAGATTTTTAATTCCATTATATATTTAGCATTTTAATATAAGGTTAAAAATTCTTAAAATTATGTTTAAACATAAAATTCAAATCATATTTTATTATTAATTGTAAATTATATTTAAAATACATTTTGTTATTATTTATTTGATAACTTTTATTTATTATAAGATTTTTATAATATTATATATTTTTATTTTACTATTTAGAGCTTTTTGCATGATTAAGCAAAATATTTTCAAGAAACCGTGAAAAAAACTCTTAAACGAACAACAAAAAAACACACATTAAATTAAAACAAAACGGCACATCTCTTATAATGAAAAGACAGAAAGAAGACGAAGAAGAAGCAAACGAAAATATTTTGACGTCTCGGCCCGTTAAATTCTTTTTGTTTGTTAAAATTTGTTGTTACTGTTGTTGTTATTGTTAATGCTTTTTCTTCTTTAATATACTCTCATAAGAAAATATAAAGGAACGAACACACACAACGTTAACGTCAAAGTTAAAAATGACGTTAACGTTTATGAGAGCGCAGCAGAGAACAAAGAAGAACGACAAAATACAACATTTATTTTATTAAATTTACTTAATTATTTTCACCTTATCTTCTCTCACTTTTTAGTAATTTCTTAAAAATATTTTTATTTCCTTAATTAATTTGCTAAGATTTTTGTTGTTTAACTTTTCATCTTTATTTCATTTTTTACTTGTGTTATTGCTGCTTTTTGCTAATTTTTTTCTTAATTATTTATTATTACAACACACTTTTAACGACATTGAGAGTGTAAAGCTTAAGTGTAGTTGTATTGGTATTTTTATGCGACTGTGTGTAATTGTATTAAAATTATACACAAAAAAAAGATTTTTTTCATATTATTTCTTCTTTTTTTATATTTCATTTTACACTTACTCACTTAAAAACTCTTATTATTAATTTATATTTAATTTCTTTTATATTTTTTACATTTTTTGTTATAACTTGTGCTGTTGCTCTGCTTCTTTGCTTTTTGTGATATTTCGTTGGTTGGTTTTTTTCTTTTTAATTTCTTGTTCTCCTTGTGTTGATTTTCTGATTTGGCCTACTTTATTAGAAAATTTCCATTTTTTCTTATTACAAATCACAACATTTTTTCTCACTAAATTGTTATTCAGCTTTTATATTTTATCAAAACTATGTTAATTTTATAAAAATGTATCACTATTATATATTTGTTTAAAAAAATTTCTGGCTTTTTCCTTGTCTACAGTCTCACAAATAAAAAATCTTTTTCTACATTTTTTCACACACACGCACGCAAAAAAGTAACGAGACGTCTCTACGACGTGTAGAAAATGAATGAAAAAATCTGCATAGGTGCTTAATAAGGGTTGCCATTAATTTGTGTTGGTACATTTTTTCGGTTGTGTAATAAACCGTGATTTCTGATTGGAAAATATAATAATAACGAAAGGAAAGTTAAGAAAAAAATTTTGCAGCTTTGAAAACGTTAAATAAAGGCATTTTTTAAAAATAAAACGAATTTTCTTGCATTTTAAATATATCTGAAAAAACGTTGTTAAGCAACCCTGTTTGAATTTTAAATTACAGTGTTGTATTTACATGTTGAGTATTGAGTATTTAACACAGAGTTATAATTTTAGCATAAACACCGTAAAAAATTACTACTACTCATTACTAGTAAAGACTAATCGAGATATTTTAAACTTTTATTAAATTCAAATTAGCGTAACAAGCGTTATGTCGTCATACTCGTGCTAAATATGACTAAACTATCAATACTTTAAATTTAAAAAATTTAATTTACAAATATTTTTTGATACTTGCATTTTCATTGAGTCTAAAAATAGCTTCAAATGTTGCTCATTGATAGAGAAAGATCTTATTTGTTCCAGTTGGAGTGTTGAAGAAATTAGAATATGTATGTATGTACGATGTAGCTTAAAATTCTATCCGTGCTAGGTCATAAGGCTCTATAAAGTAGCAGGTCACTGTAATAATGCGGGAAACGATATGACTGATGATTTGGCCCGATATGGCTCATAATCCGTTAATATATTGGCGAACTCGAAGGCTTCTTTGCTAAGAGAACTGATCATCTCTTATACAATAAGCCAAGAAATGGAGTTTGAAAGTATGTGTGACCGGCTATCTCTAATTGGAGGATCTCTTTTCTTCTCTCTAAGAGTAAGACGTAAATGAGGCTGTGTACGGGCGTCATTATGGGACATTGCGGCATACGTTCAATGATTTGTAAATGGAGAAATTGCAACACCGATTTTTGTAGACTGCATAAGGATAAGAAGAGAATTGGAAACAATCAAACAAATATTAAGTCACTGACCTAGAATTTTCGGCAGAAGGCATCGATTTTTATCTAAGCACAATAGTCAAGCTATAAAATTCCTTTCTACAATTTGCTAACACAGCGTCTACACCTGCGATTAACTCTAATATAATATCTGAGAGAACGTCAGCAGAACGACGTTAATATTAATGTTAATGTCTAACAAGGGGAACCGTATTTCTGTTAATCTTATAATAATTCATAAATTACTGACAACCATTAAAGAAACACTATAAGTGTATCGTTTTTAATATGATTTTTAAAATTCAATTTTTCTTTAGACACTTTTTATTAATAAATTTATCACAAAACCTTAGATTGCACTTTTGTAGGTAACACTTGTATAATTTGTTTCAGCAGATTTGTAATGGCAGCCTTTGGTGTACATATATATATATATTTACTTTTTGACAGCTCATGTTATAAGATTGTTATCATAAGATTTCTTATAACAACTCTCTTATAACAAATATTATAACAGTACGATAACACTATTTAATTTGAAGTCTACACGTAAGATAATAATCTCAACGATTGATTTTGACATTTGATTGGCCTCATCTTGTCGATCTCTCTCTCTCTCTTGTTCTTATTGTCTATTATTTACACTAATCTTCTAACACACTTTATTTTTACAGGATAATCACAATGAACCACATGGTTTTTGAGTGATACAACTATCGGTTCTCCTGGTGGTTGCAGATATTTTGACCTAACCTAACCTAGTTTATTGGTCATATTACTAATAGCTTATTAGAGTAATAATCCATTAATCTGAAGGTTGAGTCTGAAACTAATAGACTTAACCCTCCTGACTAATTCGTTGTCTGTAAGACCGATATATCACTTTTTTGTTGATTACATTAAAACAAGAAGGAAAAACGTGCTGATTTTCTTAGTATTTTTACTATTACTTAGTTTACGTCAGTTACTTTGATTACTTCTGCTAAGTGTGCTAAATATTTTTTTTTTAACAATTAGGGAATAAAGAAGCTTATCCACTAGAAACAAAAGCTTAATATCGGTCTAAGAAACCTAAAAATACAAATGTGTTTCAAAAAACGAAAATGGTCAGGAAAGTTAATATTTTACAAATTTATGGCTAGAAAATAATGGAAAGAAAAGTTGATATTGCATTTTTAATTAAAATTTTACTATAAATTATATTTTTGTACTCTAAAATTGTTGAATGCGTAAAATAAAAAAGTGAATTATTAAATATTTTATTATATTACTTTGAATTCAAAATAAATAAATAAAATAACACACCCTTTAATCGAATAACCAACGTTACTTCGATTAGTGATGCTATCGACAACAAAACGATAACAATACCAGCATGAGTAGTCATTAGGCAAAAGTATCATCACTAATATTATAATAGAATGAACAATGAACACAAACGAAAAGAGTATAAAAGCCACACGAAAATAACAAGTGAACGTTTTTCAGTTCTGTGCTTCTATTGACCGGGTTCGTAGTCCAAGTGTGCAAAAACAAAAAATAAGAAAGAAAACAATGAATTGATAAAAAAACGAGTGTTATAAAAGTGCTGCAGTTTATATATATATTTAAATTCATTTCTTTTAATAATTTCAATTTTATTTTTGTTTTTTGGTATATTTTAAATAGAGAAAGAAAAAATTTATAAAAACAACAACAAAATGCCTCGTGATAGTGCAGCAAATCAATTGAACGATTACAAAAAGAATTTGACCGTAAGTAGAAAAAACAACAACAGCAACAGTTATCTGTTTATTTTATTTAATTATTATAATTTTAATATATTTGTTATAATTAATGGTATAGAATATAATTCTTGTAAATTTCCATTTCGTGTGTTACAATCAAAATAAAAGAATGATAAAAATCTAAAAGCAAAGATAATTGCAAAAAGTAAAAGTACCTTCAAACATGAAATGGCCTATAATGACATTGTTATACACCCTACACTGTCAGACTAAGGGTTAGATATTGTGTATAAAGCTGTACAAAAAAGGCAATCCCTAAGCCAATTTCTAATTACACGTATCTACTCAAATTCACTTTCTGAGTTAAATAGGCGGTAGCCATTCATATTCCAATATGTACACATATAGTTTGTAATTAAATGCCACAATTTTGAAGACAAGATGATGGAACTCATGGCAATTTGCTTTTCTCACGGCTCTAGGGACCTTTTATATAGGATAGGGTTTTAACATAATAACTTCTTTAAAAAACACCATATATACATGAAACTTGTAAGTTCACTTAGACGTTACTTAACGTAACGCCATAGCCGTAGCCGTAATACATAAAGATTCTATTAATATCTATAGTTACTGTTACGGTGTTGGGCCATGTTACCACTAATCAAATACAATGTTGTCCAATAGGTTGTCTTGTTACGTTACGGCTACGACTACGGCGTTATATTAAGTTACGTTTAATTGCAGCTTAAATAAGTTTAATTATGTGAACTAATAACTGTGGCCATAATATAACGGTTCATAACACCGAAGATTTTTTGAAAGTTTTAATCTTAAAAATTGTAAAGTAAGCCAACAACTTCTAGTTCAGGCAATTGGTAAAGGTCTGATTTAGATATTAATTAATTTAGAAATTTAACACAGAATGAGATTTTTGTTTACTTTTTAAAACAGAACCATATGTTGTTAAAACAGTTTACGTTCAGCTTAAACTGCTAAAAAGTTTGCAGACATAATTTGTTAAAATTCCTAACGTTATGGTCGTGAACATTTACTGAAATAGCCACTAGAATGAACGTTTGGAAATTGAGAGAGAGAGAGAAGGTCTTCATTCAATAAATCCCAGTGAGTTATAATAGCGTAGGTATAAGAAGCTTACAAAGGCATTAGAGATAAGTGTTTAAGGGTTTCGGTTATCTACAATAATACAAGGCCTTTAACTTTCTTGCATAGGCTGGTCTTTCAAAGATCACTAATGGCTATTCGCTTTTATACTGATTTCTGCAATGTGCATAGGCTAATTGTGAATTTCATTTTGTATATAAGCACTTTTGTCTTTCGATACGGGCCGGATGCTTTCGCCAGGTTTTTTAAAGTGCTGATACTTCGGATTTTCGTATCCCTGATTACCACTTTCTAACGCTTTTTCAATTTCTTAGGAGTATTGCAATATACGTTTGCGACGAAGTTATGTACTATTTGCAGCAACCTCTTGGCATGCATAATGCAGAATTTAACTGCACTTAACTGCATTGGGTTAAGTTCAAACTTAGGACACATCTTTTGCACTTAAGGTTTCTGCGTGAAAGTTCAAACGCGAGAAGACGGGTAACCATACTCGTATTTGACTGCGATCTTTTTCTGTCTCCATATCGGATATCGTTGCGAATTATCCCTAAGTACTGCTGAAATTATTGTATCTGATTATTTCACTGCTTATAATCCGTTTTGGCTATGCCATTCAGACCGCTATTTGCCGCTCACAATTACTGAAGCATATGTAAATATATTGTGATGGACACCAAAATAACAACCTAGACCTTTTCCTCATATTGCCTGAAAAATATACAGCAAGAGTTCTTGCACCTCTTCGTAATTCTGACCATACCATGACGTTTAACCTACAGCTACGAAAGGCTTTAGAAATGCTCTTTGATTGGTCTCAAATATCTCTTTATTTTTTTTCCCAAAATGTTTTCCTAGCAAAGCGCTTTGCATGAATATAAATTATACACTGAGTATGGGCGTTACAAAACATAAAATTATGAAATTCTTAAGAGCAATTAGGAGTGACTCTTGTTTCTAGGCAGTAGCATTTTAGTACAATCTATTATTTATTCATTACAATTTTTTTATTATAGCGTAGGGTATCATCGAGTAGTGCTTAAATTAATATAACTTTCTCCTGATTTTCTATTACCATTGTGTGGCCATTATAATCATTGAACAATAATTTTGTTGTTAGATATTAAAAAAATGAAAAAGAATGCAAAGCAAACCATTAAAACAAACTGTAATTATTGTAGCAATCATATATCTGTTTAAAAGTACATTAAAATATTTATAATTAATGACACTCCTGAACCCTTCTAGAATTATGTGACTGCTGTGGTGTTGACGTTAACAATGACCATGTCAGATCATTAAAGATCCTAAATTTTTGCCACTTTTTATGACTTTTGGGTTTTAATAATCTCTTTGCATTAATTTATTTCTTTCATGTATAACAGCCCCCGAAAGCTATGCTCATAGAAATTTGGTTTCTATTTGAACAACAATTTGTTATCTGTATGTTTCTTTAGCTAAAATTTCTTACACATATATACTAAAATATAATTTTAAAATAGTAATTTTTGTTTTAGAACAAGAAAAATAATGTAAATGTTTGAGTTCTTATTTATGTATTTAAAATAAAAAATTTATTGTTTTTTACTTATATCACAAGCTAAACATTATATTACTTATAAAGAAATACAAATTTGTTGCATTATTGACTAAAGTGGTGATTTTTAAAGAAAAAATATCGATTGTATTAGTTTATTTTAAGACAAGTGGACAAATATGTCTTATTCCATCATTTTCCCTCGCTTGTATTTTTCTATAATATTTTAGCGAATTTATAGACTTAAACTTAAAATTATTACTTACTATATTTAAGGTTAACTATGCGTAAATACATTGGGTTCAGATTTTCAATTCTCTGATTTTTGACAACGTCTTCCATTTATCAAAGATTATATGATATAACATCTTTTTTTTGCATGCGATTAAGGCTCTAATATTGCTTCATTCAAGTTAAATTGTTTTCCATTCGATTAAACGACTTTTCGACAGTCTTTATTACTGTTTTTAGCATTCCACGTCATATGATCTTTTTTAAATTGAAGTCGAGTTGTAGTTGATGGTTTTTCTTCAGTTTTCGTAATTGAGATGTCCACTGATTAAAATAATACGTCGAATGCTGATCTACTTGCATATATTTTGCCTAAATACTTTATTATAGCGATCAAGTGAATTGTATTTGAAGTAGTTGGTCTAAATTTTTGTTTATCCTGTGCCGTTCAAGCTGTGTAGGTACCTCTTTTGGAATTTTTACCGTTTCCGAGTAGCTTTATGTCCTTTTTCCACCCATTTCAATTTAGCAAACTGTAGCCACTAACTTTAGCTCTAATTTAATTCAGTTTTTAAAGAAGTTTGTCGCAATGGACAAACGATTTTAATGAATACTGAAGGTAGTTCTATGCTGTTGAACCAAACTAAAAATTGTGTGCTTGACTAGAAAGATGAAAAAAGTACCAATGCAATAAGCTAGGGCTTAATTTTTAAGTTTAATTTATCACTTAAAGTATCTGTTATTTTTTTCGAAAAAAAAATTCGCATATTGTTTCTGTATTCGTGATTTATAGTGCTTAAAGAAAAGTGGTTTTTTCCTGTTGAACCGGAATGTATATCAATTGATATGTAAACTAAAATGAAAAATAACCTAAATTGTTCTCATTTAGTAACGATATCAAACGAACACACAACCTGCCAAAATCTTCGCCTATATCAAGGAGTGCCTTCGGACCTTCGGATATTCTCTACCCATATTCATATGAACTTTTGTATGTGCCAGACCCAGACAAGGCAACAATGGCCTAGAAACCAAGCAGTCAAATCTGTTCCTGCAGACATGAGTCCTACTGTACAGATTCGATGCCCTAATGGCCTTAAAGTAAGAGTTTTATTAGTTCCCTTCTACTCTTAATTACCAGCCTGTCAGTGCTGTCTGAATATCCAAGTAGATAGTTACTTTAGAACTCAATGTTCTGCTCAATCATACCCAGGGCTTGGAAAATGCTAAGTAACTCATCCAGAAAAAGTAGTGCAACTTTCATGTATCTTATTAAACATTTATCTCAACGAGCATTCAAAATTTATTTAATTTATATTTAACAATATTTTACTTTTAAATTTGTATTCACTTAGACAGTGGTCCTTCGGGCCGAATTTGAACCAGTGAGTTGTAAAAAATGTTTTATTATTCAGTCAACCTTCTATACAATGAAGTTCTCTCTATTATGAACTCATTTTAAATACACAGCTTTTTCGTATCAATGTAAATGTATTTTCATCGCTTTATAATGAATAATGAAGTTTCGTAGAGGGATTTTCCTTGCAATAAAATAATTTTACAGATATAAATTTGACCCTCATGCATTTCTGTCTCCATATGATGAATTATTCAAAAAAATTGTTTACTACAAATACTACCTACATTAGAATGTGTTTCTTCATCAGTTGACATACTCCGAACCTTTATGAAGATGAGGAGCAACGTGAAAGAGAGAAGAACAAATATAATTAAGTTGTAGTGAAGTTTCTATATAATGAAGTGATTTTCTAATTCCATGCGAATTCATATAAATATATTTTCATTCAACAAATATTATTTTTTCTCTTTTTTTTGAAAAATAAATAAATTAAAACGATTTAAAGGTTCTTTTAATTTTCTACTTTAAAAGTAAGTGTTATTCTCTTGATGATTATGTGGGTATATTTTTCCACTATATTTCTTTCTATTTTTAGTGTAATCTGGCAAATTAAATAACTTTTGTTTAATTTCTTTTGCTCTTATCATGATTAAATTAAAAAAAAATCACTAATTTGTTTAGTAATGCTTCCCTGATACCATTGTGTTAAAATTATCAAATCTACAAACGAAAGAAAACTAATAGTAAATAAATAGCAAATATTTAATTTAATTTATTGGAAGATATATATGAAATCGAGTCCAATAATAATTTGCATAAATTCTTCAGAATTTTTATGCATTTTATTATCATAATTTAAACGTTAAGCGAGGGTTTAAAAAACCTTAACCTTCATATTTTTAAAAATATTTTCGTTTTATAAAGGATTTATAAAACAAATTTACCACCATTCTACGTTTCGATTACGTCTTCGTGTTCAATTATGCTTCGATCGAAAATTGGTATTAAAAAAACAAAAAAATAAGCAAATTCTAATAAAAACTCAAAATGTAGTACATACAAGAAAGGGTTTCAATAAGAAAACACTAAACTTTTGTTTGTTTTTTTCATGCAAATGGACGAGCGCAAACTTATATTTTTATTTTTTTTTTATATTTTGTATATTTTCATTCTGTATTCAATAAAAATAAATAATATAATTAAAACAATTTAGTCCAATAAATAAATTTTAGACTAAAAAAAAACAAAAACGAAAGAGTTTCCGTCACAGTTTAAGCAACTTAGAAAAACGTAGCTACGAACGTAATGCCAGAGTGCATATGTATATGCAATTGAATGAAACTGAACGGTGAAAATTTCGGTTCGAATCGAAACGCAGAATAGGGGTGATTATGTTTTATGAATATGAAGGTAAATCTTTATAAATTTTATGAGACAAACAAATTTTTAAACTCAAGATATAAGTCTTATGCGAGTTTGATAATATTGCTTCCATTCCTCAGAAATCTTTTTATCATGCAATCGTAACCATGTACACGATTTAGTTTTAGTATGATTTCTAGAAACGTCTATAAAATGCCATGACAAAATAATTATTATAATTAAGTTAGACTTCCTTCCCACAACTGTTGTTTTTGCGTGAGTTTCGAAAATGTAACTAAAAATTGCTAATTGCACAATCTAAAGTGAAAAATAATGGGAATAAAAGTTTAAAAGCGTTTGTTCTCTAAATCAAACACATGTGGAGAGAAAAATAGGTGTACAAATCCATTTTGTTTAAATTATGCTGAAAATGTAATGAGCTTTAGTTACAATATATGTATTAAAAAATTGAAAACAAACTTAGTATAATAAAACAGTCTTCACTGAACGCAAAAATTGAAAATCCACTGATGAAAACCCTGACCGTTATATGGCCAAAAGACACAACTTTGCCTCATCTGTAAATGTGCTGGTCTAAGCAAAATAAATTTCTGAGCTATTTTATCTGTTTGTTTTGTATCAAACAATACTTTTTTTTTAGCTGCACAGCCTAGATTTTGTGATTATCGGACGAGGGAAATAATATTTTACTAAATCCAAGTCTCTCAGTACATATTTTGTTTTGCTTTCAAATATTACCAAATGATTTGATGGTAATAAATTTGAATTTTTATTTTATTTACTTTTCTATTTCACTGAAATTATTACTACAACCCATTATTAACTATTTGTTTTTATACTTAATACAGCGGCCTATTACAAAATAATATGACGCTATCTTACTTTTTCCACAAAAATCAAACTTACAACTCAAGGTAATTTGAACCTATTTTTGGTGCCAAGCAGACGTACTACTAAATCAAACAAAAATCAGAGTTTCGTTTTTAAACTCTGTCTGATTTATTATTTTAAATGTTTTTAAATAAATCGAGTTTATAACAATGTGTGCAAAGTTTTTATACCTATTTTTCTGCCCACATATGTATGTATATTATAAATGTATAATTTTAAATTGGTTTTTCCAATGTTTTGTGAGGTTTATTATTAAATAATATTATTTCACTATCAAACTTTTCCACAGAAATAAAGTTTCCCTAATTTATACCTATTTTTCTGTTCAGGCAGACTACTGAAAGAGAAAAATCGGAGTATTTTTTTAAAACATATGCTTTTGTCTCAGGGATTTCTCATGTTTCCCTTTCTAAAACTTTTTATTTATTGTTTTTAAACTTTTTAAATGTGAGACAAGTAATTACAATTTCTGCTAAGTTTGAAAAAACATTTTATTTGCAACTGTATTTCTATAAAGTACACAATAAATGTATAATTTTCAACTTTTTTCCACTATATTTGGATGGTATTGTTGGTCTTTTGCTATTTATAATAATATTCCTTTCAAATCTAAGTTTTTGTTTGATTTTACAAATGATTGATCGATAAATAAGATTAAAAACAATTTTATATTCAAATCAAATGTACTTTTAACAAAGAATGATAACGAAGATAATGAATTTTGAGACATTAATAAGTGAAGTTTGCGAGATTTACTTTTGTTTTTGAGTTGAAATGACCGCCTATGATTTTAAGTGATTGCTAATGTAATTTTGGTATGTTATAAGAATGATTTCCAAATATTTTGGTCGGAATAAAAACAATTTTATATTCAAATCAAATATAATTTCGACAAAGAATGACAACGAAGATAATGAATTTTGAGACATTAATAAGTGAAGTTTGCGAGATTTACTTTTGTTTTCGAGTTGAAATGACCGCCTATGATTTTAAGTGATTATTAATTAATGTAATTTTGGTATGTTATAAGAATGATTTCCAAATATTTTGTTCGGAATACTTGGTTAAATTTTTTATTTTACCCCTTATACCTAAAACTATTTCGGATTTATAAAATTTTTATACAACGTAATTTATATGAATTTTTTTTTATAAACCTTGTTTTGATTTATCAAATTGCATTAAAAATATAAAAGTCTTTATCTAAAACTGTGCAATATGATTAATTTTTAACTAAATTTTATTTTCGAACATGTATTTTAAGTTAATTAACTAATTAGTGTTTTAATTGGATATTTTATTAAAGTTATTTGTAATTTTTTAAATAAAAAAGGCTTTAATTAATTTTAAGTTGTTTTAATGAGTTTATCAAATCATTAAAATTACAATGACTAATTTTTCAAGTTTTATAAATGGAAACATACTTGTTCTATACTTACATTAGAGAAGATAACTAAGACATTTCTAGTAAAAGTTTTATAGTTAATTGTAGAAAAATCTAAAGAATGAATTATTATTACTCAGGAATAAGAATAAGCATGGGCTATCTACATAGAATCCATTTCTGTTTGTCTGCTGCAATAAATCGAAGTTCATTATATGATTTTTCGAACATATTAAGGTAGTTTTTGGACTTCCTTGTTTCCTTGAGCCTTGGAGTTCCTTTCAAGTGATTTGTAGCAGATCTCGTTGTGTGGTTTTGTTAACTTGTTTTCCATTTTTATTTCCTTCTTTTTATTTGCGTATTTATATTGTCTTCACCGGCTGTTGTTCATTGGTTATAATTTTAGGTCACCAGATTTTCAAAATATTTCGCATGCATCGATGCGTAGTTTATGTACGACGGCTACATTAGCTGGTCTGGCTTTGGAATCGTGCTTCGTTTAAATGGATACTGAGTTCGAATTCCATATATTTCGATAGTTGCAAAACGATGATTTGGCCTTTTGAATATGCAAATCTACATCCTCCATTGCTTCACCGTCTGGGATGATTATGCGACACAAGTTTCAAAAATTGTTCGCGCGTTGTTCAGTGCAAAAATTCGAGGTTGATTGTATTTAATAATCATGCACTCTGACCGTTACAGTTAGAACGTCTGTTTTTCCTTGCATGTCGTCCTTGTTCGAAGTCAGTAGGACTAGGTCGTCTGCATAGTCAAGGTCCTGGAGCTGACCATTTATTCTCCACTTTCACCTGATACGGACGACATTATGTCGTCAAGAACTGTGATTGATAGGATTAAAGAGAGTAAGGTATCCTTGCTTGATATCACTAATTGCCTCAAAAGATTTGCTTATTCTTCCTCAAAGTAAAACACGCATTTTGGAGTCTTTATATTGTATCTTTTACAAGTATCTCTTTGTAAACGATTGCATGACAGATTTTGTTTTCATCGAAAGAATGAATTACAATGAACGAATCAATAAAATTCTAATTAAAATAATGGATCATATAAAAGTATCCGCAGATTATAAACAAATTTTTGAACAAAAATTTCTTTATTGAACATTTATTTTAATCAAGTATACATTTGTCATTGTTATAAATGACGTTTAACAACTTTTCTTTGGGTAGCTTCATAATTCTATCAGTTCTAAAACTTCTGTGATTTATTGGCAAAAAACTTGATTTTTACTGATTTTAAAACCAACTGTCTTCATCGAAAATGTAATCTGAAATATCACCTTGCAAACACATTGTCATTTTACACAAAAGCAATTAGAGTTGTGTTCGATATATGGTCGCCAAAACCATCTAGTAACACCCTTGAGATGAGATATTTTATCATATGTTTTATCATATGTTGGAGCCATAAAAATTTAACGATCTCAGTCATGAATTATTTCAATTGAAAGGACTCTTTTTCTTCATTTACGACAATTAAATATTTGGTGAAAGGGTTTAATCGATACTGTACGGTAATGATCGTCGACTGAAGTCGAAAAAGAAGTTTCAACAAGACGAAGCAGCAGTACTCACATCTACTACTATGATTGAAAAAATTGCCTAATTTCCCAGATTTAATTCCAAGTAGCTTAGGCGGTTTCTGCTAAACTAAAATATTTTTTCTGAATGTTTTTTGGATTTTCACTGTAAGGTGGTCTAATTCTTTTACAATGTGATGAAGTTTCAATAAATTGAGTATAATCATTGACATTAATTGACTTACTATTACTTGTCACTTAAAGTAGTAAATTATTTATTTAGTACTAGAAAACTCTTCCCGCGTTGTTTGGAGCCTATGTGTTGTATATATACCTGTTAAATATATTTTTCATAAAAAAATTAAAAGGAATGCTCACATTTGATATGAAATAACACATCATCATAGAACGGCAACTAGATTTTATGTATGGTATCATATATTAGAACGTAAATAGCTTTTACACGGTGTGCTTTGTGCAATACCCGCTTATTCAATCTTTCTCGTTTTTTGACTGATGTGGATAGATAACAAAGCTTTACCGTTTGCCACACATGCAGAATCCCATATTTAGTGTGAATGGGAGTTTCGACGCTGACTTATTTAATCTCGGCCAGTTATTGACTGGTGATGTGTCCTGTCCAAGAATTTGTTTAAACCAAATTTAGAAACTTTTTCTAACACCGTTCTCAAGATATACAAAAATAAATAGTTACTATGTATGGTATATGTCACGCCCAATCATTC
The DNA here is from genome assembly GCA_023159175.1 of Wohlfahrtia magnifica. NCBI lineage: Eukaryota > Metazoa > Arthropoda > Insecta > Diptera > Sarcophagidae > Wohlfahrtia > Wohlfahrtia magnifica. The sequence continues at coordinate 972,655 of JAKWBJ010000045.1, forward strand.
ACTTCCGCCCACTTTTAAACTGATGAATTGTATTGACTGCCAAGTCATTTAGACCAGATTCAGAAACTTATCTGCCCACTTATGCCATACGCCTACATTTTGACTGATGATTTTTATTAACCACGAAGTCATTTAGACCAAATTCAGAAACTATATTCTAACCGTTCTGGAGATATAAAAAAAATCAATATTTACCTTGTATGGGAGATATAATGCCCACTTGTTGACGATAATTTGTATTGGTTACGGACCTATTTGGAATAAATTTAGGGACACCATTACCGTTTTGATGATATAAACAACTAAATATTTTTGTGAGCGTGGCACCGACTGTTTTTTAAGACAATCAGTGAAAGTAGGCCTTTCCAAAACAAAATATTGGTTTCTAAATCGTTCGAATAGTTCTCAAGTTATTTAATTACGAACATAGAACAACTTATTTATATATATATATATATATATATATATATATATATATATATATATATATATATATATGTCACTGCATACACTAGTTTTCGAAATTTATTTTTAACTACTTGGGAGTGCAGTGAACTTAACATAATACTTGGGTGTTAAACAAAATTATTTAAATTGCCTAAAATCGTTAGAATTTTATCATTTCTCAAACAATAGCTGGATAACTTAACTGTTTAATTAGAGTGCGCTAGTTGTACCTAATAATTGGGGTTTTTTTGTATATAAAATTTTGCAATTCATGATTTGATTTAAAAGAGGTTATATGCTGATGTTTCAATCGTTTATTTAGTTAGTCGGTGATTAATTTCACTTTAAATAAATTTTATTTCCTTTTTTAAATAATTATTTTTTAAATTTTGTTTTTTAATTACATTTTATTCTTACAAGGCTTTTACAAAATTACCGCCTTTTTTATGTGTTGAAATTAACACAATTGCAAGTTCTTTATTATTAATTTTGTTTATTGCAAGGTTTGCTTTGTTTGCTTTAAATTAAAAAAAAAAAAAAAACAGAAAAACCTATAATTAAAGATTTGTTTTGTAATTTAAGCAAAAGTATTCTTTAAAAAATAAATCTTAATTATTTTTTCATTTTATTAATGAAGCATAAAATGTAATTTTTGTTTTTGTTTGTTTTATGATTTCTAATTGCATTTCAAATTGTTAAATACATACTAAATTCTAAAAAACGTATTTATCCATTATTTTTTTGTAAAATAAAGTTATTAAATAAAATCTCATTAAGTATGCATTTTAATTGAATTTATATTTTTGCTAAACGTTACAAATATTTTTTTTAAATTAAAGGACGGTTGTATGACACATAGTTGTTGTAATTATTTTATTGTGTATTATTTTATTACTTTGCCTTAAAGGATGAGAAAATATTATTTAAAAACATTTGTTTTCAAAATAATTACAACTTCAAAATAATTACTTCTGCCAATTGTTATAAAACCTTTTAAAAGTAATTACTACGTATAAAAAAGTCACTTTCAATTACGTCATGAAACAAAATATAAAAATTATGCATAAACATGTGAAAACGATCTTAATATTAGCCAACCTAACAAAGAAAACACAATAAATTTGTAAAAAATTTCCTTTTACACTTTGAGAGATTCGATACACTCTGATAGATTCGATGCAGTTTGATAAATTGTTCTTCGATACATTGTTTAAAACAGCAATCAACAGCAGACTTCACCGCTTCTTTGTTGGCAAATCTTTTCACTTTTTTATGTTTCAATACAATCGTATGTTGGTTTCGGACGAGTTGGAAAAAAAAAATTCCAAATCGATCTGTCTTTGCTTTAGCTGTCGTTAGTTAAAGATTTTCAAGACCGTCAGTAATGATGTGAAGTTAGCTTCGTAAGTTAAATTCTTTTTTTTTTACCATTTTTGTAATTTTAACAGCAACTGTTATTTAACATAACTTATATATACTTTTTCATGTTAAATAAAAGTGAATGTTAAAATTACAAACTTACGAAGCTAACTTCACATCCTTGGGCGTCAGTTTATACCACACTTGGTCTCCAACAAAGATATGGTTGTCCTCTTCCACGTTTTCCACTCCAGGGTATCAGGGTCTCGCAGGATTGTCTTCCAATATTTCTTCGTTCATTTTTTTCGCCAAGCACGGCCTATTATATTGAGCAAACGCGCCAACCACCTTAAGCACAGCTTCCTCTTATACAAACATTCGGTCATTGTGTATTATATAGCACTTTTTTAAATGTCTCTTATTTTAATTTGCACGTATCAACTCGATTTCCGTGAAAATGGGTTACTGTATCCCGTAATTCTTATCAGTAACTAATCTCGGAACTTTAATTCCGAATATTGCACTAAAAAAACCAATGAAGAGGATACTAGCAGTATCCGATGTATCCATGATGGACGGGAGTATAGGCTATAGGCTGTGGCATCTATTGACAATTTTTTCTCCTTCACTTCTTTAGGGAGCATATTCGCTTTCCACAAAGCATACATTACTTTGTTTCACTTTCAGTAAGTTGATTTTCAAGTTAAGTAGATGATTGTAGCTCACCTCAAATGATTGTGTGTAGTGGTGATGATCCTCGCTAAGCAGTTTTTTTTTTGTCATATCCTCTGCTGTGATTCCTGGGTCGTTAGTGTTGTATGCCTACACTCTAACCACTATACCACGCCATCTCCATCCATTTAAATTTACTGGTTCGCAATGTTGCACTTGAGATAAATACATATCATGAGAGTCAACAATACTAACACGGAAAATAACATGTTACAAAGTCAACCAGTCGAGTATGTAAATAGCTTCTGCTATCTGGAAAGCGCAATAGCTATTGCACCGGCGTAACAGTCGTTAACAATCAGCTCAGCAAAGCAAGAGCGGCATTCAGGCGACTGCAGTCAGTATGTAAAGGCTCATACATGTTCGCGTAATCTAAGCTCACACGTTTTGTCACAAAAGAAGGCTTTGTCTCGGTTTTCATAGTTTACAACGGTGTAGTGCATCATGAATTTTTGCTAGAAGGCCAGACAGTAAACAAAGAGTATTATTTGGGCGCTATGAGACGTTTGCGTGAAGCAATTCGCCGAAAGAGATCAGAATTGTGGGCAGTAAACTCGTGGATAACGCACCGTCACACAGTGTCATCGTTATTTAAAATTTTTTGATGAAAAATGCAACAAATACCATCCAACAGACACCGAATTCTGTTCAATCGAGTTAAAAAACCACTATGGAGAACGCATTTCAGCAGCCGAGAGGTAATAATTGAAAAATCGCAGAAAGCACTGATGGACATACCGACAACTGAATATAAAAAATGCTTCGAGGATTGGATCAAGCGCGGCTACAAGTGTGTTGCAGTCGATTGGGATTACTTTGGAGAGAACAATATAGATATACTGGCCTAACACCATAGTCAAGGTAGAACTATGGAATTTTACAAATGAAGAGCCCATATTGTAGCACATAAGGCAAAGGAAGTGGAGATGGATTGGCCATATCTTAAGGAAAAATCCGCCATAGTATTACATGGATGGCACTTCAATGGAATCCTCAAGGGTCTCGCAGGAAATACCTGGTGACGCACAATTATCCAAGGGAAGAAGAGACAAAGACAACAAACCATGTAAGATGGAAATGCTTTGTAGAAGCCCTATGCTCCCAAGAGGAGTAACTGATCCATAGGGTGTGTATGTAGTCTATACATGAATAAAACTGTCTGAAGCCAGGTTACTCTTAAGATCAAAAGGCAGTTCGCCAATATTCCAAAGTTATCGAGTCTGCACTGGGTATATTTGGGGTAACATTTCTCAGAGTGGATGGATGGTCGTGTACAGCGGCAGAATACTTTTAAGCACTTTCTCTTAAATTTTTAGTAGCGAATCCCAAAGCTTGAGCATTTATTACTTACTTATCATTTTTGACTTTTTATTATTTTGTTTAATTTTTGTAAACAAATTTATCGCTCTTTTATATATATACTAAATATAATATACAAAAAAAAAAAAATAAATAATTCTAGATTATATGGAGTACACACTCCAAGTATTCTATTTATACAATATATGCATATGTATGTACTATATACCAACATATAATATATATTGTTTTTGTCTTTAAATATTCACATTTGTAAAACAAAACAAACACAACAAAAAAAAAAAAAAAAACAAATTAAATAAAATAAAAAAATAAAAAACGATAAGTCATTGCATTCTCGCTTAAAATGCGAAATTATATTATAAAAAATTGTTAAACAATAATTAAAAAACAAAATACAATACAAATACATACATAAGTATATATAAAAAATACCGGTTAAAATTTAGTTATATTTTTATTGTTGTCTCGGGAGAGACTGTCAGCCTGCCTCTACCCAACAAAATAAAATTTTTTAAAATAAATGTCATTTTAGAAAATTTGTTATAGAAAATGTTATTGCATTACATCTCCTCCTTGCAGTTGCTAAGATGATGATGCGTACGTGACTTAATCACTAGGAAAATTAAATATCTTGTGAAATTCTTTTATAATTCATTTATAATTTAGAATCATATCCCCAAGTAAATTAACTATTTGAGATAAAAAACTATTTTTAAGTTTTTAATTAACATTTCATTGTATGCATCATGTAGTACTACTATTTCACAATCTTATTCACCTACCCACCCAACCTATCCAATCTAATTAATACACAGTTCACTTACTTTGAGCACTGATAAGAATTCAAATGAAGACAATTTGCAGTAGCAGCAGCCATAATATCAGTACTTATCACAGAAGTTCTATACTCCACCGTTTTATTAATTAATATTGTAGAGCGGGGTTTGACAATTAATACATAAACAAAACAAAACAAAAAATAAAACAAAAACGAAATAGAATATTGCAATTTGTAAATAAATATTTAATATTCCTTTGACATCACTTACTTGCCACATAACAAATTGTGAAATTGTAAACAAAACTTTACAAGCGCAAGTAATAAGAAATCATGTTAAAAAACCATAAAAAATCGCTATTATAAGTTCTTGAAAATGCATTAAAAACATTCAATATTCTTTCCATCGAAGTTATAACATTTTTCTCGTATTTTTCCAAAAAATTATGTGGATTCTATTCGCATCGAATCGGTACTTAACTCGTTCGAACTCATAGGCGAATATTGGTAATAGTTCTTGGCCAGCATATTTTAAACAGAGTGCATAGCATCTCTTCGCAAAGGTTTGCAATTTAAGCGTTTGCGCATGCGAAAGATACCAAGTTTCATTCACTGACTTAACGCAAGTGTCGAAGATTAAAAAGCTTTGTATTAATCCAAATCGGGTTAGTTCGCCAAATGCGACTAAGCATTCTGCAAGAATTTCGTGCTTTCCGAATACTATTTCTTATATCAGCTTTGGATCCACCATTGAAACATATTCTTTCTTGCTTAGGTACTCATATTCGGTGACATTTTCAATCGACGTCCTTCAACACAGAAAGATGCGGTGTTGTTGGTTTTCAGTCTCATGTATTTGGTGTTATTTAAATTGATTTTTAAACCAGCAGTATCGGCCAATGTAGTCAGTTTGAGTTAGATGCCACTGTGATTATCTGTTAATAAAGCGACGTTGTCCACATGTATGAATTTGCCCAATTTGGCTTATACTCCAAGCTATGCCCAAAGGACTGTGACAAACATGGTTGGTGACAAGGAACAACACTGTTTAACACCGCTTGTAGTGGTGAATGTTTCACTTAATAGCCCTGAGTTTTTAACTCTAAGAGGCATTCTTAAACGTATTTGTTATCATCCGGTATTTCTCTAGCCTCTTGTGCTGCCTATAAAAAGTTTCTTATAAAGAGTCGAATGTCTTTTTAAAATCTATAAAGGCAACACAAAGAAGCGAATTGCCCTCAACGTATTAAAGTGATTCACGCAGGATCTGTGTGTGGTTTTTTAGAGCATTTAGATGTTCGGCAATGCTGTTCAATATTATACAGGGTGGGCAAATTTTAGGTTAGGAAGTAAATTGGCTGTCAAATGATAAAATGTCAAGAATTTAGCTGTCAACCTTTGAGACTCATTTAGTAAAAAAATTGAATTTTTAACTATAGAACGCTACACTCTTGAACAAAGAATTTTAATTGTGAAAATTTACTGAAAAATTATCTTGAGTGATGAGGCCCATTTTCAATTAGGCGGTTATGTAAACAAATAAAATTATCGCATATGGCGCTCACAAAATATACAAACCGTTCCCGAAAACCATTACATCCAAAGAAAGTGACCATGTGGAGCGGTTCGTGATTAGGCGGCATCATCGGCCCATATTTTTTCGAAAATGAGCAAGGATACGTCGTCACCGTGAGTTCTCTGCGCTACCAAACCATGATAACCAATTTTTTGTGGGCACAATTAGCTAATGTTGACCTCAGTTTCCTTTGGTTTCAGCCGGCGCCACAAGCCATACAGTCAGTTATTGTAGAAGAAATTCCCCGATCGTTTAATTTATCAATTGGCCGCTTAGTTCTTGTGATTTAACGCCGCTGGATTATTTTCTCTGGGCCATTTGAAAGACCGGGTTTACCAGAACAAACCACAAAGAACTGACACTCTGAAAGATGATATTCGGTGCTGCATTGACGAGATAAGCGAAGCTTTGTTGCAAAATCTGGTTAAAATTTTTTTGAAAAGCAAGGACGTTTGCCGACATGCTAGAGGTGGACATTTGACCGACATCATATTCCATTATTAATTCCCATGTGTCTATTTTGTAATGGTATAAATAAAACTGAAAAAAATGTGTTTTTAAGTCAATTTACTTCCTAACCTTAAATTTGCCCACTCTTTATATGTATTATTATTTAATATTTTCGTAACAGACGGAATAATTGAAATTCCTTTCCAATTCGGGCAGATTCTGTAGTCATCTTTCTTCAACAGCTTAATAACTATGAATGAGCAATTTCGGTTTCCCACACCTCTCGTAACAGCGTTGTTTGCGATGGCAGTCTACCGCTGACATTAATAGCTCTATTAGAGTTTAGACTGTGATCTATATACAATTCCTTTGTGTCACCTTACCGCTCTAAGTTCAGAATACATTAGAAGTGTCATTGCCTTGTTTGCCCATTATTCGTTTGTTACTAGAAACATAGGTTTAAACGAAAGATGAAATTTTTAATTATTTGAAGGAATACCTAATATCTACTCTATTAGTACACTCAGAGTGGTGCACAATTTTCCATTCACAGCAATATTTCCACTGAGTTAGTTCACATTAGACCAAGATTTTGTCCATTTTTAGGCAATGCTCTCTTTTAACGGTTCAAATGTATTTGGTGAAGGTGGATTTTACTAGATTTTGATAGACAAACATATATGGACTCTACTCATAATGCAGAAAAATATCCCTTTAAGTAGTTCACATTTACACTCCGGTTCAACATAAATCGCGAATACAGAAACTATAATTGAAAATTTTTTTCAGACGAATAGCAGATACCTTAAATGATAAATTAAACTAATCGAAAAAAAAATGTAAAAAAAATTGCAGCAGAGGTAAATTGGGTGAACAGCTTCAAACTCACTTAATCTCTAATACGGAGCAATGAGCTGGAGTAAATGCCAGTAAATCAGCATTTTGACGTGCTATTTTAATCAGTGGACATCTACAATTACGAAAACTGATGAAAATGCCGTAACTGAATACAGTTCGCTAAGAACAACGTGATCAATTTATCAGAGATCATATGACGTGAAAATTTTATTTTTGGCATCGGATGCCAGCTCTAAAATTGTTCTATTGACGCATATTATGAAAATAAAAACAATAGCCATCGTGGCCATCCAAGTTAAATTGTTTCTCATTCGAATAAACGACTTCTCGCCAGTCTTTATCATTCAACTGTTTTTGACATTTTACGCCAAAAGTATATTAAATAGTACTTTAAAAAATAAAATATTTCTATTCGGAGTGTATATACCTGATGAAAAATCGGATGCAATTGTGGGGGAATTTAACCTAGTAAGCGTGGTAGGCAAGGCTTCTGGCCAGTACATTTCAGATCGGAGATATATAAATCGTAGAAAAGTTTTTGGCGCAGATTCTGCCCATTTTTTAAACTCATCTTGCTTATTCAGTACAGATCTCCAGTGATTGTTTTACTTGGAATTCTATACTCAATATTTCCTGTTCATTAACTATAGACTTACTAGTGCACAATTTCTAATATACTATTTTGCATATATATGCAGGCCAATTTTCTTTAAATGTAGTTTTTTTCTGTCACTCCTCTAGGGAGCATATTAGCTTTCCACAAAGCATTAATTGCTTTGTTTCAGTTTCATTAATCAAATTGATTTTTCAAGCTAAGTAGATGATAAATCCACTGTAGCTGTGGTGAAGATCCTTGCTAAGTGATCGTGGCATTTTAATTTTTTGTCCCAGTTGGTGGCGTTATCTCCTAATCATTCGTTTGATGTTTGTCATCATCGCCAGAGGTAAGCAGTTAGGTTAGGGGCTTCCTTATTATTTTTTAAAAGGACTTCTTTGGAAGGAAGTGGAAGTCTTTTTATTAAACACTCGAAACCTCGAATTAAATTATTTTCGCCATGTCCTTTGCTCGAGCTTGAACGGGGCCGCCACCCGCATGTATTAGTTTCGTCTTATTGTACACACCAGAGTCTTGGGAATCGAACTCACAACCGTTAGTTATTAGTACAGCACTTACTAGTCCATTGGGCGACTCGTAAGTCACAAATTATTATCTGCTGTGCAAGATTTCTATATTTTCGTTACTGATTTTTAATGTGGCGAAACCCACGTGACTGACAGCACTTTAACTAAGCTCACCCGTCTGGACTGTAAGTAACATTACCTTGCGTATAACAAAACTGTTCTTTTTACTCTTTCACAGTGATTTTAAAAGAGTTTATTAAAAAGTGTTTTAAGGAGTTTAAGTGTAACAGAGGTTTTTGCCCAATAGATTTTTGACTCACTCTATAAAGGTTCTTAAATTTTAAAGCGCATTTAATATTTTAAAAAATTGTTTGATAAATAGTTCTAAATCACAAAAAAAAACTTAACGGGAAGTGGATAAATTTTGTTTTGTTTTAATATGTACGTCCTTTTTTAACTTTTTCATTTTGTGTCTTCTATTCTTAGCTTGTTTTGTCTGCTACGTTTAAGTGTTTTTAATTTAAGCCAGGCTGTAAAGCTGGTTTTTTTTTAATAATTGTTGTTGCTATTGCAGAAACTAACCGGCCAAAGGTTTATTGACTTTGTCTGTTGTTGCTGCATATGAAGAGAAAAAGAAAACATGCCACACTTTAGCGCTTACAATGAAGGCTAGAGGTGGTGCATTTGTTTGTCGTTTATTACTCGGAGTAAACGAATATATATTTTTTGTTACTATCGACGGTTTTAATGTTTAACTCTTAACAGTTAAGTTTTATTATATATTCGTATGTATATGCATATATGTACGTACATACACACATTTGTACTAAGCAATACCATTTGAAGTCTGGCTTTGAAAGTTGTTGTTGATATTGCAGCTTGCGCTGCTGTTCAATAATTATGCACTAAAAATATTGCGTTTGTTATTCATATTCACGTATCTTTGACAGCGAGCGAATATATCAAAGCAAAAAGTAAACATTCAACATTTTTTTTAGATTCTTTTTTTATTGCTGCTGTTGTATATACAGATGTACATATGTTTGCATGTATTTTTTGAAATCAGGGTTTTTAAAGTTGCCTTTTTTTGCTTTGGTTTAACGAGTAATATACATTTTTATATTCAATTGCATTTTTTGTGTTCAATTTTAACATTGAGTGGAAATTGTTGAACAGCCAGCAGTATTTGACAAGGTTTTTAGAATTAAACAAAAATTTGTACTTTTTATGAAATAATAGTGTGTGAAGTTAAATACGAAAGTTAAGTAAATGCTTCATTTGCCAAATCGATTAACTCCACTTTTTGTATTTTATTAGACAGTAGTGTCAATAAGTTGTATTGACCATCAAATTCTTAGTGCGCTACAAACAAATATAACAATCGAGCCAAAGGATTTGAGGATATATAGTAACCAAAAAAATATGATCCGCCATTACGTTACATGATATGAAAGATTGTATTGAATGTATGTTACGAGGTGCCGCATTTTATGTTAACATTCATACAATGGATTTTAATTTCGAATTGAATATCTTCAGCTTCGGGCAAATTTGAGTTTAGGAAGTAAATTGGCTTAAAAACACATTTTATTTTTTGACAAATTCAGTTTAATTCATGCCAATACAAAACAGAAATATGGGAATTAATAATGGAATATGATGTCGAGCAAATGTCCACCCCCAGCACGTCGGCAGACATCCGCTCTTTTCACAAAATTTTGAAGCATATTTTGCAACAAAGGCCCCTATTATGATTTGCTTTCGACGTTCGATAGCCAACGAAAGTGTTTATCGAAAGAATTGTTGTTTGGTATTATGACGTGCATTCAATAGAAAAAAGTGTTATTGTGAATTTTATCTATTGTGAATAGACAATAATAATGACAATAGAATAGTTTTATTCAAATTACGCTTTCGTTTGCATCCTTGTTGAAAAATAACAAAATATGACTACTTCAGCGGAGCTGTGGTTTGATGAATCCTCTGATGAGGATGATAACTTAGTGGAACTAGCTAGATACCGAAAACAAATAAGGGATGCCTCTAATCCTTTGGAAATGAATTCAACGGCGAAAGTGTACTCCATTCTATTTATATACGCATTTATATAATTTGAAGAATTTTTTTTTAATTTTATATATAACTTCCGACTTTGCAAGGAAGCTTTTATGTATTTGATATCCACTATAGATGAGCAACTGCAGCAATGTACAATGTAATTGTTGCCTGGTACTTACGATCTTATTCCTGTATAAAAATAAATTAAAAATGAAGTTCAGTTTCTTTAAATAAAAAAAAAAAAAAAAAAAAAAAAAATGGTAAACGACTTACATTTTTAATATTTTTATTGATTTAAATATATTGTTCAGAATTTAAAAATACACACTTTAATAATTTTCACACACTAAACATCAGCGTCGAAAGCTAACAATTGTTAGATAAATAAATCGATGCTCAACGAAATATTCGACAGAATTGCCAGCTCATAATACCAATTTGATAATCGATAGTCGATATTCGATAGCCAACGAATATCGAAGATCGAATGCAATTCGTAATAGGGGCCAAAGCTTCACTTATCTCGTTAATGCAGCTCCAAATTTCATCATTCAGAGTGTCAGTTGCTTTTCTTGTAAAGCCGGTTGTTTTTGTAAAGCCAGACTTTCAAATGGAAATAATCCAGCGGCGTTCAATCACAAGAATGAGGCGACCAATTGACATCGCCAAATCGAGAAATTACGCGACCGGGACGCCATCCTGCTGTAACCAAAGATCACTGATATCAACATTAGCAAATTGGTTATCATGGTTTGGTAGCGCACAGAATTCACAGTGACGGCGTTTACTTCTTCATTTTCAAAAAAATATGAGCCAATAATGCCGCCAAGCCACAAACCGCACCATACGGTCACTTTCTTTGAATGTAATGGCTTTTCGAGGACTGTTTGGAGATTTTGTGAGCCCCATATGCGAGAATTTTGTTTGTTTACATAACCGCCTAATTGAAAACGGGCCTCATTCCATAGTTAAAATTACCCAATTTTTTACTAAATAAGTATCAATGGTTGACAGCTCAATTCTTGACGATGAAATGTTTGACAGTCAATTTACTTTCTAACCTAAAATTTGCCCACCCTGTATATGTATGTGAAGAGTTTCACACTGACGAATTGTTTTTTTTTTTTTCTATTTATATGCCTAGAGATGTCGACCTTTCCATGTAACAGAATGATTCAACCTCGTCAAGCGGTTGGTTCTGATTCCATTATTTACATTCACTCGCATCGTTTTCGATTTTTTGTCAATATTTATCCTTAAGATAACATATAGTATGAACCCAAGTAATACCTCTTCTATGGGATGATACTCTATTCATTACCACTTTAAGCACACAATTAAAAAGCAATGGCGGTAATACGCAGTAAAAAAGGTAAAAAAGCGATGTCCATTCTACAGTTTGCTCTATGATTACTCCCAGGCTGTTAATGTGATCAACAAGGTATTAAAAAGCGAAACAACCAGCCTGTTGCTTTTTGAGCTCAAGTAGACCAAAGTTGACGATCTTAGATTTAATAGGTGTGCTTTCACTTTGTTGATCATACAGAATTGGTCTATAATAGGTTTTTATAACATGCTTCGTTATTGCGTATTTTTTTATATTGTGTGCTCGGTTATGTTCGGTTACTAATTGTCGGTAGATGACTTTAAAATATAATACATCTTGTAATAAAAATTGCTTTAGGCAACAGTATGGCTTGCGTCGTAGACTACTGAAGAAATTTGTGATGTTTACGAAGTATATGCTGCAAGTAGAAAAACAGCAGCGAAATGATTCGCTCTGGACGACAAATCATTAAAAAAAGTCGATGAAATCATGTAAACAAATGAGAAAGACCGGCACATAAGCTGCATTGACTTTGCTAGGGAATTAGGTATTCATCAGTAAACAGTTATCAACTGTTTGAAGAAATACATATAATTCACGAAACGAAATCTAACCATTTCTGAAGCGAATGATTACGAGCGCAAAAAAAAAACGGCCAGAATTGATCAACAGAGCGCGTGTTTTTTTCTATCATGATAACGCTAGACAACAGAAATCGATCCGATAGAAACTAAGAGAGCTTGGTTTGGAAGTTTTAATGCATCCACCATATAGCCCAGACCTTCCACCTTCGATCTCTGCAGAATTCTTTTAATGGTGTGAACTTGAATTCCGTAGAAGCCCGATAAACGTTCAGAAAACTAAATTTAACTAATGGCTTTACCTCAAAAATGGCAAAAGGCTATCCATCAAAACGATACATACATATTTGGTTCAATAAAGCTCGTTTCAAATATAGGAAAGATGAAAGATATTTGACTAATTTCCGTCTTCTGAGCATGTGAGTCAAGCTAATGATGTTACCAGCCGATAGCGTGTTAAGACAAATCATTCTGGCTGTAAGTTGTTTTTTTATCCTCTGTCTATGTATTCTTTTTGTACTTATTCATGAGTTGCAGTAAGTCTCTAAAATTGTAAAATATTTCTATTCACTTAGACAATCATCATGTAGAAAAATTGGTTTCCACACATTCGTTAATTTGCAAACATAATCGTGACATCTTTTAAGTTTAAAATGCTATCGGGTGGGCAATCTATTGGCTTAAATTTGAACCAGCGGTTACTTCGAATCTGGCAATGCTTATGTCGTTCTATTCTGCCGCAAAATTCAGTATATTATCTCCACTGAACGAAATGAATCGATTTACGCTTGAACAACGTTGGGATTTATTGAAAATTAATTTTCAAAACAAAGACAATTGGTCGGATATTGCAAAAAAAAAGAAAAAAATATAAAAAAAACATCTTTTCGGATGCAGTTCACTTTCATATTGGTGAGTACGTTAATAAGCAAATTTACCGTATTTGGGGTTTAGAAAACCCAAACGTGGTCTTACAAAAGCCAATGCACCCATTACGAGTGACTGTTTGGTGAGGCTTGTGCATATTTCGTAATAATTACGGTCAATGGAGACACCTAGCGCACCATGATAACCGAATTCTTTGTGCCCGCTCTTCATGGTATTGATGTGAACGATGTTTGATTTCAACAGGATGGTGCAATTTGCCACACATCTCATGCCAAAAATCGGTTTATTGCGTCAAATGTTTGATGGCCATTTAATTAGCCGAAATGGTCATGTTAGTTGGCCGCCAATAAGCTGCGATTTGACACCGTTGGACTATTTTCTGTGGGAGCGCCATCAAAGACAAGTGTTATGCCAACAAACCAGAGACAATTGAGCATTTGAAGGCCAACATTCGTGATGCCATTGTTGAGATATGACACCATATACTTGAAAAAGTTCTCGAAAATTTGTCCGATCGAATGGGGTACTGTGAGGCCAGCCTCGGCAGCCATATGGATGAAATAATATTTCATTTCTAACTTAAATGGTCCTTTTAAATGGTCCACCCTATACAAGTTATAATCAAATGAACTCCAATTAAATAAGTTGTTTGTTTGCTTGAAAACAAATATTTTAAATTTACTTTGTTGTTTGAGCATCTAAAACAAAATTTTTTAATTTTTTTGCGAATATTGTAATACATAACATACATACATAGATTTTACATACATTTTTTAAATATATTTCTTAACAAACGTGCCATAAAATTCTTTTAAACAAAAGTATTTAAAATAGTAATACTTGCAATTACAGCCATTTAAACAACAATTTAACACTAATTATCGATTAGCAAATACGTTTAAATAAGAGTATTTTATCGGGTGTTTTTTTTAAGTTACACAAATTTAAATCGTAATAAAACAAAGAAATATATTTTTAATATCAATGAAGCGGGCTTTGTTGGGTAGAAAATTTTGTGGGCGCCGCCACAGCTGGCGCTTACAAGTCGGAATCTTGGACATCAATTTTCACAAACTTTTCGAAGCATATGCAGCCGTATTTTGCCAATTATTATTATCTGTTGACTAATTGATAATTGATTAAGTCACCTGAAACTATATTGATCGATTCAGAAAGCGCACCTCCGTGCAACATTCTACGCTTGAGCTTTGGAAGCGTAGCTCTAGTGTAAGTCTATCCATAATGAAATTTTGAACTAAAATAAACAAAAGCAACTATCAGCTGCTAAATCTTTTGTCAAATAAAGAAGTGTTGCCAACTCAGAGTTATGAACCTCTAAAAAAAACACGCATTATAGTTCTTTACACGTATTAACTTTAAGAAACTGTTTTAACAAAAGTAAATTATACAAAATTAATAGACTGTACTATGTATATGCATGATTTTTTTAATTAAATGCAATTTAAATACATACTATCTGTTTCAAAAAAACCTCTGACCATATTTAAGTTCATCTATATTTAACGCATTTGATTTTTATTAGAAATGTTGTCGTTCCAAAAGTTAAACAAAAAGAAACAATTAAAAATACAATTTTGAAATACATACAGAAATAAAAAAATACGAAAATGAAATTGAAATGAAATTAAAATTAAAGAAATTTAAAGCAAAATTAATTTGTTTAATGCATATACATATGTACAAATGTATAAAAAAAATAATTTCAATCCTGTTTTCCTTTTAAAGTGTAATGGTTAAAAAAAAGTTTTGTTTCAGGTTTGCCATTTTTCTGAAGAATATTGTTACACAAAAGTAAAAAGCATTTTTAATTATGACGCAATACTACTCTAATTAAAATTTATTTATTTATTTATTTATTTTTTAAAACAATCGTATGCTTAACTTTGTAACTGCTTTAGATTTCCTACGATTATATGTATGCAGTTAGATTATAATGTGAATGATAAGATAATTAGAGATTAAAGTCCTCTGTGCTTACGAGTAACAATTTTAATATGTGTACGATTTGTGTAAAACTTTCTCAGTTGAATTAATTAGAATTATTAGAATTTAAATATGTATTATTTTATATACTATGAACATATATACTTCTAGAAATGTCATTTCAATTCCACATTTGCAAGACCCTGATGCCCACGAGTTAAATAACACCATAAATAATAAATGAATTTTAATAATTTGCTCTGGGTTATCTGCAAATTTTTAATGTGACTGTTTGCACTTGTGTACGATGAAACACGAGCTGCATAATATATTATACATTAATATATTGATTTAAATATCGTTTTATTTGAAATGCTTAATGTTGGCTTACGTTTTATCAAAGAATAAAGAGTCGTCTTTATTAATAACACTGTTGAACAGTGGCCTCAACATAAGCAAATAATATCTGTTTTTATCTATTACGTTAAGTTTTTAAGCTACGCCTACAATCTTGTTGGCAACACTTACTCTTTTCATCACTAAATGCAGCAAGATTCTGAAGGAAGTTATCAATGCAATTAGATACTCATGTTGAAAACAAGCATTCGCAAGCTAAACAAGCGTTGCAGGACAATTTTGCTGTTATTCTGTGTGTCTTTGACAATGTTTTTGTAGTTCTGTCTTTTTTGCCATAAAATGTTCATATTTACTAAGCTGCCCAATCTGTGGACCTTGAAACACACACACCTATTCAGAAAATAGGCTAGGAAATGCCGAAATGTGATTTTTGAAATACTTTTGGAAAACATAAAGCTTTAACACATTTTTTCATGATTTTTTCTGTTGACAAGGGACTGATATATCGTAGTGGCCAATCTAACTGCACCCAATGCTTCTTACGAGCTCTACAGTCTCACATACATAAAAAATAGGGATACAGCAGACCATTTTAAGGTCAGTACAACAAATCGAACACTCTCTTTATGTTAGATTAGCTTTGAAAGGCAGTGCATCTGCACTCCACCCAGAGACCAGAATGGTCAATTGTGGAAAATAGAACGAAAGAATCAAAGAAAAGAAGAAGACGAAAGAGAAAAGAAGAAAAAGAAGTAGAAAAAGGACACCCTGAAATCCGGACGTCACCTAGTAAGCCAGCCGATGCCCGATATAGAACCCTCCAGGTCACATCCTGGCTGACACAACCTCATCTAAATCTCTCAAGAAAGCCTGGCCTAGCAACCTGAGCTTGTGCCTCCTGAGAACCGGGCAGACGATCCTCTGGTTCCCCCATATTGCCACATACTCGGAAAATTAGGGGTGCTCACTTCGAATGCCCCGTGTTTGCCCTTAGAGCACAGTAAGAAAACCTATCAGAGACCTAAGGGACTTCCTTATCAGATTAAGGACCTATTCCGTCCTAGAGTAATCGAGTTTAGGCCAAAGCAAACTGGAGATCCTACGGTTTCCTCACAAAGAAACCAAGGGGGTCTGACAGAGACACTTCCGCCCGTTCAATAAACTTCGCCTCGCTCGCTTTCGCGAGCTCATCGGCAGTGTCATTCCTCAACACGTCACTGTGTCCAGGAACCGAGCACAGCTTAACTTAACGCACACATCCAGGAGTGATATGAGGGTCCTTGCTTCCTTCCTTTGATCTGACACAGTGTTCAGTCAGCGCCTTAATAGCATCCTCACTGTCAACATAGGAACATAGGTTACCACACTATTTCCAACAGCGACAAAGTTGCAAACTAGCTCGGCAGCCCTGAAGACAGCAAAGACTTCAGCATTGAGGACACTACCCTCGTTCTAAAGCTTATAAGCCAGTCTCATGTCATTGTCCACTAGAAAGACCTTTGCACCCGTACCTTCCTCGGTCTTAGTGCTATCCGTGAAGTTCAGATAGTCATTCAGCAACCTATCAACACCTTTCTCTATGAGGAAAATCTGCCAAAGGGAAGTTGCATTCTCTGAGTCTATAGTCCTTGAACCTCGGATAAGTCACCACATACGCACCCCAATCTAGCTCCCCCCAAAAGATGGCAGAATGATCATAGTCGTAACCTTCGCAAGACTTCGCAACCTTCATTAGAGGAGGCGGTGAAAAGGCAGGATCTCCTTGAGAGGGCCCATGCCAAGAGTGTGAACATGCCCATATTCTGGTGGAGTTAGATTTAGGCACACACGGTGCGATGCGTCCGAGTCTCACGGAATATATAATCATAATGTGCGCTTTCGATAGGAAGCCCTCAGTGGCATTTCCTGATAGAGAGATGGATGGCTACGCGATCTTTATGAATGCCTTGGAAATCTATTTGATGGGTCAAGGTTATCGTATAGACTTCCGGATAGAAGCAGTGTCTTCCAGGCTGAGGTATTTGCGGTCTTTATGGTGGCAAAGCTGATCCATGACCACTCCATCGCTATGGGTGAGATGGAGAGAGAGCCTCTTAGAATTTTGATAAGTTTTCTGAGTGCACATTGTGATCTGAGGGCAAACATCAGGCTGTGGGATACAAGCAACAAGTTGTTTGTTTCTTCTCATGTCTTGTTTAATATTTCAGTTTTATTTCCTACCGTTCGGTGGCAACTGGTCTACTGCATCTTCTGTTGTCCTGCGGGTTCTAACCGAGAACTTATCTGGAGATTTTCTAGGTGGGTTTTGGTTGTGTGTGTGCTCAATCCATTTCTATTTTCTCTTTCGTATATAGCTCACGATCAGTGCTTCTTTGACAACTAAGTTTGGTTGCCATCCATAATCGATCCATTAACAAAAAATTCTTTTTCTACTTTCCACTCAATATTATATTTTTTTTTCATCTTAAAAATTCTAATTTTAATCTAAAGCATTTTTCTAATTTTTTTCTTTTCAGTCACCTCCTGGTGCTATTACCACCGGATCCGGTAATCCAGTTGGCATTAAGGATGCTACCATGACTGTTGGCCCTCGCGGCCCTGTCTTGTTGCAAGATGTCCAATTTCTCGATGAAATGGCACATTTCGATCGTGAACGTATTCCTGAACGTGTAGTTCACGCTAAGGGTGCTGGCGCTTTTGGTTATTTTGAGGTAACCAATGACATTACTAACTACTGTGCCGCCAAGGTATTCGAAAAGGTAGGCAAACGTACACCTGTGGCCATACGTTTCTCTACTGTAGGTGGTGAAAGTGGTTCGGCTGATACAGCACGTGATCCCCGTGGTTTTGCTGTAAAATTTTATACCGATGATGGTGTTTGGGATTTGGTTGGTAACAATACCCCAATTTTCTTCATTCGTGATCCCATACTTTTCCCCAGCTTTATTCATACTCAAAAACGTAATCCCCAAACTCACTTGAAGGATCCCGATATGTTCTGGGACTTTATCTCTTTGCGCCCGGAGACGACTCATCAAGTGTGTATTTTGTTTTCGGATCGTGGTACTCCTGATGGTTATCGTTTTATGCATGGCTATGGCTCGCACACTTTCAAAATGGTCAACGCTAAGGGTGAACCCATCTATTGTAAATTCCATTTCAGATGCGATCAAGGCATTAAAAATTTGGATGCAAAGAAAGCTGATGAATTAGCTGGCTCTGATCCTGACTACTCAATTCGTGATTTGTACAATGCCATTAAGGGTGGCGAGTATCCGAGCTGGACCTTGAACATTCAGGTCATGACCTTTGAACAGGCCAAGACCTACAAGTATAATCCATTTGATGTTACCAAAGTATGGTCTCACAAGGAATTCCCCTTGATGCCTGTGGGTAAAATGGTGTTGGATCGCAATCCCACCAACTACTTTGCTGAGGTTGAACAGATTGCCTTCAGTCCCGCTCATTTGGTGCCCGGTATTGAACCCTCACCCGACAAGATGTTGCAAGGTCGTCTCTTCTCTTACTCGGACACCCATCGTCATCGTCTTGGCGCCAACTATTTGCAAATTCCTGTCAATTGCCCTTATCGTGTGCCTATTAAGAACTACCAACGTGATGGCCCTATGACCGTAACCGACAATCAAGGTGGTGCACCCAACTATTACCCCAACTCTTTCTCCGGTCCCGAGGAAAGTTCACGTGCTAGAAATTTGCAAACCAAACTTCCGGTTTCTGGCGATGTCTATCGCTATAGCAGCGGTGATGAAGATAACTTTAGCCAGGTTACTGACTTCTGGACACGTGTTTTGGATGAGGGTGCCCGTAAACGTTTGGTCAACAATATTGCTGGCCATTTATCGGCCGCCAGTCCTTTCATTCAGGAACGTGCTGTCAAGAACTTCGCTATGGTCCATCCCGATTTTGGTCGCATGTTAACCGAACAATTGAACTTGGTCAAATCCGCTAAGATCTAAAGTGTTTTTTCTTCTTCTAAAGTCCAAATAAGTGCAATTTATGTAAAGAAAATAATATTTTTTCTGGTTGTGGGTCTTCACTTAACCCTTTCTGAGTAGTAGTGCACATATGCAACAAAGTAATGTCGCTTTAGAATTTTCTATATATTATCTTATTATTCATTATTATCATTATTACTATATTTAAGCTAACAAAGTATATTTTGTTTTTTTGTTTTTAATTTTCTTTTGAAAGATAATTACATTTCCAAATAATCACAAAATGGTATCTATTTTATTGCGTCATATATAGTTTTTTTTTACCTTTAACTTTTTTAAAACATAATAAAACTTTTAATAAAACTTAGTTAACCGTGTTGTATGTATTGTATGCAACAAAGTCAGCGTGGTAAGACGAGAAAAAGGTGAGAAAATAATAGATGTCATGCAAAGCATTCTGAAGTTTACCCGGAAGTTTCACAAAAAAGAGTTTTGAAATACCTAAAAAGTGTAAAATATACAAATTTTAGAGGCTATATCATACATATAGACGCACTACTGAAGGCTTGGATCTTATCCAAATTGCTAGTAGGAAGGATTCGCTTGTCGTTGAATCTCCTGACTAACCAAAAACAAACTCCTCTCCGTTGTTGCAGTTGCTACAAAAATCATTATTAGGTATACCCAGCCTTTGCGCATTTCACCTAAGAGCCAAATTGGCAGTTATGACCCCTGTAAGATTCTTCACATAAGTTGTGGATATTTTTATTATCATTCATGAACAATCTTCTTCGATGTGCTATGCCTAATCCAAAAATCAATGACATCCTCGCTATTAGTAAATATGAAGAAATCCCTGTTAAATATCCTGTCATATTGGATACATTGCGCGGCAATATTTATGGCCATAATATTGGCCTGCAGAACACTGCAGTAATCCGGAATTCTCTTAGGCACCCTAAATATTTTCGTTCCTACTTTTAAATTACTTAGACAAAAAAAAGAAAAACAATAGTTTGACTATTTTAGTGTGTATTTTACGATTTTCAGACTCAATCCCAACGAGTATGCAAACAAAACGTGAATTCATTATAACACTTCAGGAAGCCAAAACATAAAGATTTTCTAAGTGAACTTAGAAGAAAAAATATAACGTTTTTCATATTCAAAGCCCTTGTATTTTTAATAAAAATCTCCTCATCTAGCGAAGGATAAAAGTAATGTTCCATCGAGACTATGCACGTGTGATACGAAAAAGACTAGAAAAGAGGTCTGCTGTGGATTGCTTAAAAAATTGACATCATCCAATAATGAAGAAAATAGATAGGAAACAAGAAGAGAGCATAGAAACAGTAGATAGAATCGACCAGAAGTCAGAAAAGATAAACAAAAACAAAAACACTGTACCTGTCTAGAAAAGACATAAAGCTCTTCCTGTAGGGTGCAACTAGGCTTGAGCTAACAACGCCTAGCCAGTCCACAATTATAACTACCCTCTCATCCGTAGCGATATAATCACAGAGTAGTATTTAAAAAGTTTATAAACACGAAATTACGTAGTAAAGAAAAAATGTAAGACAATGCACATTAGACACATCACAATAATGGCAAAACTTCTTCAAAATTAGCCCTTTGCAACTATTTCTTATTTTTAGATTTGAAGAAATGGGTTGGTTTGAATCAAAAAGAGGACCTTCTTGACTTACTATTTGAAAGGAATAAAAATTAAAAAAATTATTTGAAAAATAAAATTCTGGACTAAATGTATAGAGTTTTAAAAGAACCATCTTGCAAAATAGGATACCTATATCGAAAAAAAGTATCCCAAAGTATGTACTTAAGATCCATATCGCTCATTTGTTGCTGCAGTGTCATAAATCAAAATCCGTTACTTAATATTGAAATGGCAATAAACACTTTGCTCTTGTGCTCACAATTTTATACGAATCGTAATATTTTAGAATACTTACTAAAAAGTCACGTTTTTTGAGTTATGACACTGGTGCAATAAATGCGCGATGTTTTGTATTTTTTTTTTTAGCAAAAAATCAATTTTGCCATTTTCGATATTGAGATTTGTCATATATGAATTGTACCTTATGTTTTAGCAAGGAACAGCACAAAAATAGTTTCCCCAGTTTACTTGTTTTTTACGACTTTTGGTAACCCTTTTGAATATTTTGACGGTTTCATTTGCATACTCTTAGGCTGAAATAATATTTCTCGGCCAAAAAATATGCTGTAGATTTTTTATAAATTTAAAAAATATCCCTGCTAATTTTTTTTAGATTATGGGCGCCTGGTAGAAAACTAAATTTTGAAAAGTTGCACAAGCTGGCGAACGACAAAGCAAAATCAAAGAAAAAAACAACAGTACGCCGCAACTAGAAATGAACGACCGACCATTTTGAGTAGATTTTTTGTATAAAATAAATAAATAAAAAATTGGTTCTTTATAATTTTTCTAATTTTTTTTTATCATTTTTATTTTTTGTATTTCTTACATTTTTACTTTAAAGTACATAAACTATTTTTTTTGTAAAAATATATGTTTGTATTGTATGTATGTATAAATAAATATTTTAAATTTACATTTTATTAAAAAATTATTTTCAAGTTACATATTTCACGTGTTTTTTTTATAGAATTTTAAATATTTGTTTAACAAAAAAAAATTCCAGTTCTTGTGCTTCAAGTGTTTAACCAGAGCTGTAAAAGTTTTTTTTTTTTTAATCAATCTTTTCAAAAATTGATCACAAATGTCCACATACGACTACGTAAATCTCAAAAGTTTAAACATTTTTAATGTATAAGTACTATGCGAAAAATTAAATTTTATTACTTGATTTGTTACAAAATAATTGATTTGAATCTAAATTTGAAATATTTCTGCATTAATATTTATAATTATGATGAAATGTTGTATTTACGTTTTTAAATAAAATATTGCAGAATTTTTGGTACGGTCACACTAAGCAAATATTTAACGAAAAAACGTAACTAGTACAATATTTTATCGAAACATCTTATGGAAATATATCCTTTTAGGTAAACATTTCATAAAAAATTATTTTAAAACAAACAATAGTATCAAAAATGTTTGTGTTTAAGTTTTTTTTTAATAATTTATTTGAAAAATATATTTCTATAAAATATTGGCTGTTTTCTTCGACAAATATTTGTCAAAAGTGACAAGTGTAGAAAAAATGCGAGCAATTTAGTATAAAGCCGTTGATTTAAAGACGTCTAAATTACAACAATTCAAAAATCGATGTCTTGATTTTGTTCGCTTTCAGAAATAAGCAAAACGCATATTCGAATCAGCTGTTTAGTTTTTGTAGTAAATTTTAAAAGTCGCAACGATGATACTAAACATTAGCAAATGTTATGGTACGGAGAAGGTTTATAAAACAAAACTTAATTGTTTGAAAGTGTGGTCTGAAACCTTCAGATTCATTATACAATATTACTTAATTAGTGAGGTTTTCCAATATTGTAGGACTTTTGAATCAGGCAAATATATTCTCAAGATTTTTTTCTAATATGTAATAGATAAAGATTGCATACCGTTTTATAGTGTTTTGATAAAGTTTTGCTTGCTTGATTTATCTTCAGTTAACAAATCAACCACAATTTCATATTTGTTTTTGTCTGATACTGTGGACCAGAGATCAGCAATGAATACATGGGTGTACTCGAATTATGATTCACAAATTCTAATACTTATACTCATTGCAATAGGTACTCATAGGCAGTCATATTCTAAAGCTTGAAGTACTCATCATACTCATACTTATCAACATTTATGACGCTATTGATTCATACTTATCTGCACTCATTGTGCGTAGAAATAAAATTAGTATCATTCGATTCGAACATTTGAATACTCATTAGAAGGTTGTAAACACACAACCTGTTTTCTTTTTCTTTTTAATAGCCAATACTTATATTGAATACTCAAGAGTATTCATGAATGTCAAGAGTATTAATCAATCATGCGAATCATTTATGAGTATTATCAGGTATGTCACAAAATTCAACTCCCACCGAAAGTGGCATTTATTCCGTAATTAACTTCTACAGAAAACGTAAACCGAGAATATTCTTCGGAATGAAACCACTTTTAAAATTCAAAGTGATTTAATTCGATTTTTTTTTTTTATTTTAAACAATTTTAATACAGTCTACTTCTCTAACAAAATTTTGGACATATGTATGAGGGAAATATAACACATTTTATTTTATTTTCACGGAAAAGTAAACTAAGTTTTTTGGATTCAACAAAATCGTTGGGGAATTTATAGAATAAAAAAAAATATTTCGATCGGATTGTGTGACTTACACGTGTGAGTATTTTCTGAGAAATTAATGAATGCTGTGAGTATGAGTAGCTATGAGTATGAATAGTTGAATTTCAATGATGTGTATTCACCTATACATATAAATTCATGAGTGAGTATGACTAGCAAAAAAGCGATTCATTACTGATCTCTGCTGTGGACCACAAAAAAAAAAAAATCTTAGACAAGTGTTATATTTGTAGTGTAAGCATTGTAAACTTATATAAATATGGACGCGGGAAATGCCATATTTACGATTTTGTATTGCGAATTATTTTATCCAGCTTTTTCCAGTTTGAGATTAGGATAATGGGACTTATTGCGGTTGGCGTATTTCGACACTTTTATCATAGATTAAAGAAAACAAGCAAAATTTTTCTTTAATCTATTACAAAAATGTCGAAAAACG
The DNA here is from genome assembly GCA_023159175.1 of Wohlfahrtia magnifica. Classification (NCBI taxonomy): domain Eukaryota; kingdom Metazoa; phylum Arthropoda; class Insecta; order Diptera; family Sarcophagidae; genus Wohlfahrtia; species Wohlfahrtia magnifica. The sequence continues at coordinate 997,160 of JAKWBJ010000045.1, forward strand.
GCTATGACTCGCCAACCACGATAAGGGCGATTGTTTGTCGAATAATGTAAATAATGCGTTGTTATTCGTTATAAAAAACTTTGTTCGATTACTTAAGCTCCGATTATATCCCAAGATTTATGATAACCCATATGAAATCGGCATCTTACGATGAGTTATAAAAGTTAAATTTTGCTCTTGAGCATCCATTTTGCTTACTTTCAATGTCTGCTAGTCATATTCTTAGTTTAAGTGTCAAAAATGTGTACACACTTGATATTAAATACTGATTCGAACAAAAAATCAATAATCACAGAAATTGATTTTTTAAGTCAATTTAGTGGAACCCCGGCATTTTAATTTAATTTCATTATGAATGCATTCTTTTAAATTTAGTTCAGATTCAGTTTTTGTATAGAATAAATGCAATCAGATAACAACAACAAATCATGGCTTGAAGGATACGTAGTTTCACTACAGAATGAATCATTCTTTTACAGCTCTGTGTTTGCAATACATTTAACCGTATCATGCATGGCGAGTCGTAGTCGTTTTTTGACATATTGGTAATAGACTAAAGAAAAATTTTGAGTGCATTCTATCTAACCTAGGACAAAAATGTCGAAATACGACAACGAATACACCAACCATAATAAGGGCTAGTATTTTGAGTGTGTCTGTTTGTATATATACATATATAGTTGTATCAAAAAAATATATATATTTTAAATACAATAATTATTTAAAACAGAAATGCATCAAGTCACAAATACTAGATTATTAGATATACAAATATTGATAGTATAGTTGTTTATTGTGTTTTGTTGTACATACGTTAACATTCACTAAATAATGTATTTAATGTATGTATAGCCCAATTTACAATCTCTATCGTCTTGTTGTATCGTGTTTAATATGGTTGTTGTTGTTTTTCGATATTTTTGTAATAGATTTAATAAAATTTTTGCTATAAGGAGAAAGGACCATTATAGTTTTGCAACATACAATGATAATACAACAGTCTGATTGTGAACTGGGCTGGTGTGTATATGCTCCTATGTAACTACTACAACTTAATACACAACAATGAAATGACATTTAGAATTTAGATTTTGTTTTTGAAAATATCTAATATTCTCTGTTTTTTAACTTACAAAACTACATAAACGTTACGTTATCATACAGATATTTACTTTAAAAAACATTTACTTTTTACTCGTACAACTATTTTTTTAACTTAAAATTAATTTGTTTGTTTTAAAATGAAAATTGTTATTAAATTTTATATTCAAAATTGACTATAAAAAATAGTTAAAATTATGAATTCAATTAGAAATCGATAGTAGAACCATAGAACAAGAGCAGCACACTTAAGTGTTTATGCACCGAATAATGAATGGAAGAAATAGAGAATTTTTTTTTGTTTGTTTTTACTTAAAACTAAATAGGATAATGTTTAGTTCGAATTTAGTGCGTGGCATTAAGAGCTATAGTGCGTGCCCAATCGGGGAAAGTTGTTAAATTTGGATATACAACTAAGCCCCATGTTTGACAGAAAACGAATAACACAATGATACTTATAACAGTGGGACCAATGCCAGCAATTGCCTATAAAAAAGAGAAAAAAAAACCTTTTAATAAAAAGCTATCATTTCAAAAAAATCTTTACAACTTACCATATCCTTGGTACGTATATTGGCATAACCAGCTACTAAAGCATTGGGTGGCGTACTGACAGGCAAATGGAAGGCCATACTGCAAGCCAAACCAGCAGGTAAAATTAAGTACAAGGGATGTATTTCAATGGCAATTGACTATAAAATAAAAACAAATTATTATCTCTCTAATCTCTCTTGTGTAATTACCGTAATTACTTACCATTTCAGCTAAAACAGGCACCATAATATTAGCAATGGCAACATTTGAACTGAAAGCGGTCAATATCACAGCTACTATGATAATAACGAATAAAAGCACTGCATGTGGCAAAGCTTTTAAGCCAATTAAGGCATTACCTATCAGTGTAGCCATGCCACTGACTTTACTGCCTTCGGCTAGAGCGAAACCACCGCCCAACAAGAATACCAAACCCCATGGCACTTTAGATTGTATGAATTTCCAGGTAATCAATGATGGTGTGGGAGCTGTAGGCAATTCCAGATTTTTACGATTGCAGCAATAGCGCATAAATGCATAGTTGGCAGGCAACATGAAACACATTACTACTACGAAAATGGTAGGCATAGAGTTGCGTATATCCTTGGCATCCAACCAATCAGCCCAACCGGGGAAAATACCAGGTTTACGTGTGAAATACATTACAACCATAATGATGAATAAAATCATGACTTGGATTTCATGAGCGGTCATAGGACCCAATTCCTTGTAACGTTGATCGATTACTTTACGGGCTACATCGGCACCCTGATTACCTAATTTAACTTCCTCGGCTTCTTTGCTCTTGGGACGGAACAAACCCATATAGTGATATTGCAACCACAAAAAGGTTAAACCGGTATAAATCAACATAGAGGGTACGGAGTAAAACATAAAAGTGGGAAAATCTAAAGTTTCAGTAGAGGTGGGGAAACGACTTTCGTAGATACCCTTAAAGGTTAAATTGGTTGCTGTGCCTATAATAGTACCGCAACCGCCCATGGAAGAAGCATAGGCTATACCCAAGAAGTAGCACAAGGTAACTTTTGAGGGATAAGGAGGCCTATAAAAAAATGAATTTTTTTAATGAAAATCCTTTTCTTTCTTTTTCAGAATTCCTAGTTTTACTTACTCTTCTTCACCGTTCTTCTTATTGTTGCCCACAATTTGATATTGTGGTTCACGAGTCATTTTGCATAAACCTTGTTGTTGCAATTCTTCTAAAACAGCCTGAATAATGGGACACATCATAGCAGTACAAGCAGCATTTGAGATCCACATGGATAAGAACATGGTAACAAAAATTAAGCCAAAATGTAATCTGGAAAAGAAAAAATAAATAAATTTAGAAAAAAATATTTTCCACGAAAAGAAAGACGTCAATAAAATGAAATAGAATTTGCACTTAAAGGTACACCCCGAAAATTGTATCTTCTCACTTGTTTTTAAGCGATGCCAGACTTACGAATGCATTAAAGTAGAGGAAATATAAAAGTACACGTTGTTCGGAAAACATATCGCTAAGAACAAAATATAATAAAATTTTAAACAAGTACCTTAAAAATCTGGTTGCGATCTTGGCTTCAGATTTTTCCTTATGGCGCGAAGCGAGAAAACTTAATAGACCTGTAATGAGTAGACCTTTATTGGGAATTTAGAATGAAGACTGGGTCAAGTGATTAGCTCGAATAGGAGAATTTATGTGTTGAATACTTGAAGAAAGTTTTTTTTTCCCGAATATTGAAGACGACGTTGTGGAATTATCATCTTTCGTATCATGATTTAATGCAGCCCCACCGTTGAGATATGTGACATTGAAAGGGCTATAAGCGATTAAAACTCAAAAAAAGTACCCCGGACTGATAAAATCAGCAATCAAATGATATTGGAGCTACTCTGTTTGCAGAGAAGATTAATTCTCTTTATATTTAAAGTTCGTTTGAAACTAAAATATTATTCTCGTGCTTGGAAAATATCTCACAAAGATGGAATCATACAGACAGATAACAGTCCAGTTTCCAATATATTCAAGATTTTAAAGAACTCTAATAAAGAAGCTGAGTTTGTTAAATGAACGTGACTGTATTCCAGAAATTCAATTTGGATTTAGAAGTAGAGTCACAGCACAATTGAACAAATGCATAGAGTGGAGTAAGTGCTATTAGGACTTTTGAAAAAAGAAGATATTGCTCCGTTCTTTTTGTCGACGTTTCTCAGGCGTTTGACAAAGTATGGCATCAGACGAAATTTACCACCAAATGCTGCAATCGATAATAGAGATACCAAAAACTAATAGAAAGTTTAAGGTTAAGGTAGACGATCATGCATGTAAGCGAATCTCAGTCGGGTTTGTGTTCCCCAATGAAGCATACTGGGCACATCCTACAGCAGATACCACATATATATCCAACATGCCAGCATGCAGTAGTACCTAAACCTCCACATTCAGTGATTATAAGCATCTTTGAAAACCGGTAGAAAAGAATAACGTACAAAAATGTAATCACGTTACATTCACATTGCATAGGGATTATGGTCCACCTATCAAAATAAACAACCAAATAATCGTCCAGGTTTAAATAATTCGAAATACAAACTAAGTTGAACCAATGCAATTAAAAGTTTTAGAGTTAAACTGACTTATCAATAGGAAGATGGTCCTAAGCTTACACTTCAAATTCCTCCATGTATATGCTTTTGAAATTAATCTGGTGCTACGGAGTACAGCTATGGGAAACTGTCTCAGCTTTAAAGACCTAAAAGTGCATATTGTTAAAATGCAAAGGTTTGCAGAAGGTTTGCTAAAAGGTATGTGGAAGCTATAATTTCATCCGAATACAGAAGTAGAGATACTACAGACTGATATGAAGACCAGCAGCGATAATTTTACTTAGAAATAAAGTTCACAAACAGTTAATATTTAGTATTTAATATTTATTGAACATTTACTTTGCAATGAATAAATTATAAAAAATATGTATGTGGCTCAATTTAATAGCCGGCCAACTAAATTATATGCATTTTCTAAAAAAAAAAAACAAAATTTTTCCATTAAATTAAAAAGAATTCGTAAATATAAAAATGTATGCAAAGAATGCAAAAAAAATCTCTATATAAAAGCAAAAATATGAAATTAATAATCGGGCACTTCAGTTTTTTTAAATAAATTTTGTTTTTGATTTAGTATATAGTATCTTTAAAACAGATTCCACTAACTCTGCAATAAGGATTAATTCGTTCCAATCTCTTTTTAAGAGATATTTTTAACTCAGTGATGTTGGATATTGATCGATATATTAATTTATTTTGAGATATTCCGCGAAAATTGATGTCTGCGCAAAACATTTGAACGGCACTGGGATTCGCCTATTTGTAAACTTTTAGACATAAGTTTTGTCAATTTTGGTGCACTTAATTTGGAATCATTATTAATTCGAGTTACAATTCATCGTTCCTCAGATTGACTCAACTCTTTTGGTTGTGCAGTTTTAGGCTTATTTTCAACTGATTTAAATCGCTTACTAAAATCGTGAACCGTGGTTTGACTTATATTAAGAGCAGCAGCAATTTCACGCACAGACAGACCATTTTGATGATGTTGAATTATCAATTCCCTAATTTCAGTCTTATATTTACTTTCTCTTTTTAAATTAAAAACTTAATCGCTTAATTGCAGTCAGTCGCAATTTGGAGAATTTTCCCATTAAGTGACTTTAAAACAGCGTTCGGCAAACTAAGATTAATGCAGTTTATAATTGAGTCTGCCACTCGGGGCACTTTGCACTATATTTTTCCACTTGTTTTATCTTTACTTGTCTTTGTTTACTTTTCTGCATATGCGAGCAGCTTCCTGCCCGAATCTGCTTTAAAAGGCGATAATTACCACATGTCCGATTATTAATTTGTAATTTGATTATACCATATTTCAAATTTTTATTTACCAAAAAGGTTGTGCGTTTGATACCATACTTAGTGAACAATGTAATGTAAGGTTCCCTAAATAAAATAGAGTAATTTTTAACTTTAGGCTAAAGGCGATTTGAAGAAATGCATAGGTTTCCGATTATTAAATTGAGCCACTGTATGTAAATATTTGAAAATATATTTTTTAAAATTATTTTTCTACTTCCCATAGCATTAAAAAAAGCACTCATCTTTCCAAAATTACTTTAAGATATAACAATATAATGTATTATTTAGGAAAATTTTTATTTAAACATTGAACCAATAACAATAGCTTTGAGCATAATAAAAGTTTTAATTATATTGTATGTTAAATGTGCTTTCCCTGAATACATTGTTAAATAAAAAACAGAAATAAATGATTAATTAAAAAACCATTAATTAATTAAAGCTACTTAAACAACAACAAAAAACTAAAAGGTGAGAACATACAACAGAATTTTGTTTGTCTTATTGTCTTTCGAAATTAATTTGAAATGCAAAAAAACAACTTTTTTCTAACTTAACCCATATACATTTCATGAATTAAATTACTTAATAAACCATAAATATTTATAAACAATTCACTTATAATTGAGTATAGCACGTCTACACAGTTTAAGAAATAAAAGACAATTTAGAATTTCGAATAAAATGACAACAACAATACTAACGTAACACAAAAAGTTGTACACTTTTAAGCTCGTGTCAAGTATTTAACAAATAATCATCACCTACGTGTATAAAGAAAATTCTGAACAAGTATTGCAATTAATATCGCTTTCAAATAGATAAAATTGCATTCATATAACAATATATAGTTTAAATAAGATTTCTGTTTTTTTTTTTTTTTGCAACTACAATCTACTCATTCATATACGATACATACCTTCTCGGACTGCAGCCTACAATTTGTATAACGCGCAATGCTAAACGCTTATGTAAATTACAATATTCAATAGCTAAAGCAACCATAATACCACCCATAAACATTACAAGTGTATCTTTGAAATATAATCTACACGTTTGATCAGAACTCTGTAAAAAAATAACAATAAATTAAGATATAATTTTTGTTTTGTTTTACATATAAAACTATAAATCAATTAATAACAATTAAATTGTTCTTTTTTTAAATAGAAACATACCATTATACCCATTACAGGAAACGCAACAATTGGCATCATAGAGGTGACATACAAGGGTAAGGCTTCTGTAACCCAAAATATAGCCATAACAATAAGCAGGTACATACAACGATATTCCTGTGGGGAAAAAATTAATTTAAAAATTATAAAACCAAATGTAAATAGTCAAAAATATGTATACGAAAAAAGTTATCGTTTAAAAAAGTAGCTTAAAAGTTAGGTTGTTTACAAGAAGTGACGTTTATCGTGCATTCACTGCAAAATCTGTGATTGTGAAGCTGGGAACACACGATTGTCGCAATGCATCAATTATTGGTACGGCAATCGTGTGACCGCCCAATAAATAATAATACGTCAACAAAAATAGCAAAAAATGCGCCAATATTTATTGTGTTCTTGTGCGACAATCGAAGTTAACAATACGTACCAATATTTAAATTTTGAAATTTATTTTCGAAGAATAAGTTGGGATGATTTTGATATTTTACGACAATAAAGCACAATAGAAATTGTGTTATATTGGTACATTTGCGACAATCGTGTAATCCTAGTTTTACTGTCATACTACTAAATCTTTGTTAGGGAACAAAAACGCCATACGATTTGATAATTTTAATAATGATACTTATTATGTAGTCTAACACAGGAAAACTCAGGAAAATATACAATAAAATCCGGCTCAATTTAAACTAGGTTAGGTAAGGTTAAGAGGTGCCGCCGGAAAAACGTCCAGCACACTTAGGGTCGCTAGAGCCCATTGTGATACCCATAACTTCCCTCAGACAGACTGATCAGTTATCTAACCAGTTCGTCCCCTCTAATAACTTACTAATCAGCCCTACAGGAATTTTCCGTAGAGCCACAATTATAATTATAGTGGTGGAAGAAATAATTTTCTTAAATTACTTTTTTTTTAATTTGATCATTACAAAAATCAAATAAAGAATGCATTGTAATTGAAAGAAGTTCGTACATATGATTTTCTATCTGACCCAAATAAATAAATCTTCGTTTCTTCAGACCATTTAACGTTGTTCTAGTTGTTGAAAAAAATGAGTGTCCTTGTTATTTCTTCCACCACTGTATATGCCCACCGAATATTCTGAACCCAATTCCCGCCAACGCTGAGCATTCCAAAAGATGTTCCGTGGTCTCAGCTACATAGGATAGAGTCCCTATGGCCCAATCTAAGGGCGTGTTTACCCACTAGACAATGACCCGGAAGTGCCAGTATTACCGTAGATATCCCGTCTCTCGGCAAGTTAAGCAGCTACCTAGACCTCCTCTTGTCCACCCTCGGCTAGAGAGTTGTAGCCTGTCTACAAGTCGGCGCCCATCTCCACCTTTCATCAAACATATAATCGGCCCATTGCCCTATACGCAGACGACAGGTAGAAATCAATATACCAAATTTCTTCCTCGCCCAAAGAATCCTAGCCACCCACAGTGCCCTGTCTAGTCAGCTCATCCGCTGCACAGTTGCCCGGAATGTCACTGTTACCCGGTACCTAAATACTCAGCTATCACTCCTAATGATGAGCGACATTTCTTTACCATTAGGAATTTAGTGAACATAGTCCTTAAGGATTTAATAGCGGACAGACTGTCCCTATAAATGCAAACTTGCCGGACCATTGCGACACTATCCTTTAATAAGTCAACAACCTCGCAAATAGCGGCCACCTCTACCTGAAACATACTTTAGTGATCTGGCAGCCTGTAGGACCTATTGAAATTGAGATCAGCAGATTGGGCGCCGAAGCCTATTTCAGCATCTAGCTTTGATCCATCCATCGTATACTTTCCGCGCCCCCCTCCAACGACCTTTTCCAGGTATTCCAATTATAATATATGTCACTGGTATAGATACAGAATACAGTAGTCCAATCTCACGGGAGACAACCCAATCCGGTGCAACAGTTCAGCAGAGTGCTCCGATAATCTGAGACCACATGCCATGATTCCCAGCAGAGACAATGAAGCAGTCGATCGTCCATAATATCAGGTATCCAGATTTAAACTAATTTAAGAAAACTGCACGAATCGAGGGATAAGTTTCCATTTATGCCCCATAATGATACCACAAGGGTAAGAGTTAACCCGCGAATTAAACTGTCTCCATTGAAAACTATTTTGACTTCAAAATAAATCTAGCGATTGTGAAAACCCTTTTCCTCGAAAGTTCAGTTAAAGATCATAAGAAGTGAGAGGTCAGGAACTTTCGTTATTTTATAGCAAGGACTGGTCAATAACACTTGAGTTGGAAGATAGTCTTCTCCTGTTCTTCAGAAGTACTGCTTCTGCAGAAGTTAAGCAAGCGAAGGCTGAGTCTGAATGCATGCCTTCCAAAAGGGCAATGGACCGTAAGAACCGCAATAGTGCTATAAATAGTCATGTCATTGAAGGAACAAGGAAAGTTAGTCCTCTTCTTCAAGCGCGTTGCGACTGCATCAAATTGAGGCTATGAACAAAAGCAGCTATTTACTCTGGTCCGTAGACACTTAGTAGTATCTGAGAAAACAATATTCGATAATTAGGCGCGTTTGTACCCTAACTCCGCTTATTGAGCAGAAGTAGCCCACGGAATCTTTCTGAAAACAAAATTATTCGATTGGCTTAGTCAATAGGGCCTTAACAAACTCCTTCCATTTAATCCTATATAAAGAAAACTTTTTGTATTTCATGCCATGTATAGCCTGTTTATAGTGCATCTGCGTATTAGGCGACTACCCAGCGGATTCCAGGGCAGAGCTGAGCTTCAAATATCATCTTGGGGCTTACTTAGGCCATTTATAACACCGAATTTCAATGCTACCAGCAGCTCCTGATTCTTGGCTGACCATAAACCTGCGTTTGAGATGATGAAAATGTACATGCTTTTTCGTAAACAGTAGGTAATGAAGGCTTGCATTGCTTTTAATTCTTTGTTCGCTGCATTCCTCGTCTCGGAGTCTTTAAGAGTCACGGATTTTATGCTGACGTTGTATATTGTAATTTTGGTGTTTCTTGTAATGTATGTATTTGGATTAATATTTACAAGTCATCAGGAAATTTTAACAGTGATGTCATCTTGGATTAAATTTGGATTTTTTATAGAGATGTTTATTACTGGGTTTTACCAAGTGAAAGATTTTAATAAATAATACCGTGTTTGACTTTGTTGGGAAATAAAAAGGTAAGTTAGTAAAGATTTTTTAAATGCAACCAGCCGTACTTTGACATCACCTTTTAAATCTTGGTGGTTTGGGTTATTATTATATTTAAAACCACAATATGCTCTATTCACATTTGCAAAGTCGTATTGAAGTAGATAGTGAGCAGATTATATACAATCTTTTCTAATACACCGCTTTTCAACCTCTACTTAAATTTCTATACGTATTTAAGCAAAATTTAATTTTCTAAAACTTTTTATGTATTTAATAAAACATACTTACAGGAGTATTATTGGTTAACATCACAGGTAAACATAGTAGAGGAACAAGGAATACAACTAAACCCTTCCAATGATTGGCAATAAATGTTGTCACTTTACCGCACCCTGACAGTGGTGCCCTCTCACCCGCCTCACTGTTATAAAAAATAAGATTATTTACATATTAGAAAATATGCTTAAAAATGATTAGGAATATAAAAAAAATACTTACATCTCCATGTTTGTTTGAAAGTCAGTTTAACTAAAAAGAAAGAAAAAAATTTTAAGTTTAAATTCAATGGGTAAAAATATAATTTTAAATTATTTAAAAGCTATTAATTTTTTTATCGATTTACATAAACTTTAGCGTATAAATGCTTCCCGTTAAAGAGTTTCACGCTTATGCAATTCTAAAATAAAACTTTTTCCTTAAATATTTATTTTCAATATATATTTGTCTCTTAACAGTATCTCGCCTTACTGGGTTACACTCGTAAATGCATTATAAATTTGGTAAAAGTATAACATAAGCAGCCAAAAATTCGAAATTTAATGTAGCATCCTACTAAGCGCAACGAGTTTACTTAAACGACAACTTCCAAAATCTTTGAACATTCGTCAAGACTGTTAAGTTAAATCTGGCAGCCAGAAGCAATTGTTTCCGGTATAATGATAATAGAGAAGGCGAATCAGTAACAAAATTTTACAGCAAATAACGATTGGTTATAAAGTTAGTAGAAATAAAAGGGAATAACTTAAAAAGTACACTGAGAATGATCCACTTCTCAAGATATGGGTGCTAGTGATTTTCAAGACGTGATTCCAAATATTTAAAAAAATAGTTAACCTCAGAACGCGTTCAATGTTAACGAGTGCAGTTAGCCGACATTAACTATATCTTAATCAGTAGACTAAAAGAATGCAAATAACGAACTACACCTTTGTTTACCTGCAATCAGATGTGCAGATTTATCTGTACTTTGCAGTTTTTTAAAGTATTTTTTGGTTAAAAAATAAGTTTTTCAGTAAATTGTGCAGATTTTAGAGTTTTTAACATTTTAGTTTTTTTAATTTCAATTGCGTTATTTTAAGTAAAATAAAGTAAGAATTTTACCCCATTTGCTTAATATAATTGCGGTAACGTTTTATAGTACGTTTTTTAATGCGAAAATGTAATTATCCTTTTTTTGAACACTGATCACAAAGAAAGAGAGAATTCACACAGTGTGTGATACTCACAGAAAGAAAGTTGCGTTTTTCTGTCCAGTCGTTTTAGAAATAATTTTCTTTGGCACAAGAATAGTGGATTCACATTACATACTAGGTAAGTACGTAGTGATATATCTACTTCACTATTAAAATATCACATACGTACGTACTTACATAGTAATGTAATCTAAATGTTCTTTTGCCAATATATTGATTAAGAAAGTTTTAGCCCTAATTTCTTTTCGTCATTTCCGTTTTTTAGTTTATGCAATAAGCTAAACTATTTTTGAGGTATGCGAATATATGTTGTGCAGCCTCTTCCATTTTTGAAATAACGGCATATCTCAAAAGCAATAGCTAACATATAAAAACGGTTAGCAACACTGGATTCGCCGTACTCGAATCAGGTTTATCCGCCGTATACCCCACTCGTCGGGAAAAAAGAGCCAAATTCGACCACTGTGGCATCATATCTAAACGTAACATTTAATTTGTTGTCTTCTTCAAACTACTATAATAAATATGTAAATCAGACAAAAATTTGACAGTTTTCCTTATTAATTTACTTAATTACACTTCAAATAACTTCTTTGATTATCAAAAATTTTAAAAATTAGTGCACTTAAGTTTTATTTGTCTTTGAAAATTTAATTTCACTTGTTTTCGGTATATAGAACATACCCGTATACAACCCTAATCAAAATGATTCCGAAATAACCCCCGTTTTGCGGTCTCATCATTCCCATTTGAGCTTTTTTCTTCTTTTTTTTGTTAGATTGGTACATCTGTTATTGATATGCCCGCTAAATCTTAGTCTCATAGTTTGACATTTGCAAAAGCTACGTAGCCAAAAGTACATCTATCTCTATGTGTGTTAGCTATTTTCTAAAATTTTGACCGTGTTGAGGTCGCAAAAAACATGATTTGCGAGGCTGAATCCGAACGATGGGTCCGCCACACGGGGGTTATTCCGGAAACTTTTTGATCAAGGTAGTATGTTTATTTTTTTACTTTTTTAGTTATGTGCGGTTTTTCACTTGAACATCCGGTTTTTTTGCTACATTTCCAGTTTTTCTAAAAAAAAAACACTCCCTGCAATGCAACGGACTAGTACACTAATGTGTTTTTATAAAGGATCCGCCAAATAATTTTTTATTTTTTTTTAAATGCTATAAAAAAAACTACTGAATCAAATTTCTTTTTTTATTTGAAAGTACAATCCTTCCGGTTAATAATGGAAAATAATTCCATTCAAATGGCTGCCCCGGCTGGCCATGCAGTATCCTACACGATCGGTCCAATTTTTAAGCACATTATCGATTGTGTGCAGCTGTATTTCACCAATGGCTTCACGAATATTGTGCTTTAAAGCGTTAATTGTCTCTGGCTTGTTGGAATAACACTTATCTTTAACGGCACCCCACAAATAATAGTCCAACGGGGTCAAATCGCAGCTCCGAGGTGGCCAAACGACATCAGCTCTGCGGCAAATAATGCGATCATCAAAAACAGGGCGCAAAACATCGAGTGTAGCTTCGGCTGTGTGGCACGTAGCGCCGTCCTGTTGAAACCAAATGTTGCTAATATCCTCCTCTTCAATTTTTGTGAACAAAAATTCGTTCAACACGGCCCGATAACGATTACCATTGACTGTAACGGCCACTCCTTGCTCATTTTCGAAGAAAAATGGCCCAATTATGCCTCTGGACCAAAATCCGCACCAAACAGTAACTCGTCTTGGGTGTATCGGCTTTTCAATGTATGCGTGCGGGTTTTTTGTGCCCCAAATGCGATAATTTCGCTTGTTTACATACCCGCCAAGATCAAATTGAGCTTCATCTGAAAAGATGATTTTTTTTTTTTTGCAAAATCGGCATCTTCTGTAAGTCGATCGTAGGCCCAGATTCCCAGCGTTGTTCAAGCGTATACACAACCATATTCGTTCAGCGGAAGGATAAAACTAATTATCTGTCAAATCAGACATGAGCTAAGTGTTACCATTCACGAAATAAGCACTAGTTCAAAAAAAAAAAAAAAACGTTAGATGGCGGACCCTTTACAAAAACAAATAACAAATGAATTTTGTTACCTTGCCTGCATAATTTTAAATGAAGGGGATACATCTGAAGATGTATCTCAGCGCATACACAAAACATGAGTCGTTTTTATATCCTAAAAAATATATAGAAGTCCAGTTCTCTGTCACCTACAACGAAGATACGTATATACAATGCCTGCGTAAAATCAGTACTACTGTATAGTTCTCAGACATGATTAGTTAACAGCACCATTAAACCAAAACTGCAAGTTTTCACCAACAGATGTTTACGTAATATCTTGAGAATATGGTGGCATCGACGAATAAACATTGAAGAGTTATGGCAAATGACAAACCAAGAAAACATAAAAATACTGAAATCAAACGAAGAAAATGTCTACAATTGGCTTGGCTACAGACTAACAAAGCCATACGATGATATATGTCACGCCATATTGGAATTGAATCCTCAGGGCAATAGAAAAAGAGGAAGACCTAAAATAACATTTTCAATGAGACGAAGAAAGCCTTTAAGCAACTCCGACATTTATCGGCAGACAGACAACGATGGAGATTCTACGTTAATAGCCTATGTTTCTGATGAAATTTGGCCTAAATTAAAATTAAAAAATTAAGAATTTTTCTATTTCCAACGTAGTAACTCCTGATGATGTAACATAGTTCTCGTTAACGGTTTCTATTACTGGATTAATATTGCATTTTAAGATTCTATTTTTTTGTAGCTTCTAACACATATTCGTAATTATTTTTTTAATAATAATAAAAAAAAATATTTAATACGAGTATTATCTCGTTGTGTGCATCACAATATCACACTTCTATTGCAGCGGAACCAAATCATTTACTTAAAAAAAAAAATCAATTATAATTAGCATCTGTTTGCAAATTTATTTGTTGATAGATTGATTTTCTTTTTGTATGTATCTAAATACTTATAATTATTTAAATGGCATGTTAAATAAATCAATTACAATATAATATTCTATATAATACGAGACAACTATTGTCCAAAACTATGTACGAGCATAGAAAAAAAATTTTGATTGAATATTCAATTAGATTGATCGCGTGTTTTCCCCATAATGCTGGCATTATATTGTTATAAACGATCTTTATTATAATTATTGTATATTTATAATATAATGTACAAAAAAAAAAATGTGTAAAAAATATATTAAAATTACGCTAAAATGCTATAATAATAAAACAATTAATGGAAAAATGTTTAAAAAAATATGTACATATATATCGCTCCTTTACTTTAATAGTGTCATAGTTAAAAAAAAATGTTTAATTTTAAAGGAATAAACATTTTGTTTCTGTGCTCTTAACCCGAAATAGCCCTCAAAATATACCATTACATTTACAAGATTAAATCGAAAACAACATAACAAATTTAGAAAATAAAAACGTTATTTGATGTATAACATTTGTGGCTTCCCAAAAATAAAAAGCTTTTGCTATTTTGAATTTAATTAGCGATGTAATCGCATGCCAAATTGAGCTGACGAAAAAAAATCGTTAAAAATTCCATGTTTTTTGGTATAACATGTTTAATGTTTATATCTCTTCAAAACATATGTATGTTCACTTTTATATAAAACATGTATTCTAGGCGACCCATAGTTACCATATGGGATTACAAATTTTTCACGTTTTTACAAAAGTGTAACAATGTATGGAAAAATGGACTTCACTTTTTTGCTCAGGAGGACGAAATAAATATACTGTATAAGTAAACATCTTTTCAACAAAATAGACAAAAAAAAAGTTCTGCGTATTACCGGGTTAATTTTGTACCAATCAAAAAGAATTTTGTACACAATATAGCTCATAATGCTGCGCATTTCATCGGATGCTTAACTAAAAAATTAGATTTTATTGTGTAAAACCATCAAAACAAAATATTTTCTTGTAAAAATAAAAATAAATTCACATCTACTTTAAAAAACATAATGCAAATAATGTCTATATTTAAATAAATAATTTAGATAAAATATCTTTTCAATAGAAAATGTTTTTTGATTTTTTATTATTATTTTGTTATTATTGACGTAAATTTTATTATGGAATCTAGTTCAGAAATAGTAAAAAATAATAATAATAATCCATATTAATAAGCAATTTACACTTGTGAAGTTTATTTCCTAGCTTAACAATTCCATTATTGATAATCTTTAAAAATTTGCCTTTCTAATCATTTATATTGATACTTGACTTCAAACACACTTTTCATCTAAACGCTGCTGTTATACATTGACTGTAATGCCATGTTCACACGGGACTTCCAATTACTTGTGCGCTATTTGAATTACTTGGTTCCATTTATTACATTTCTCTTTTTTCCAAGTTGTTTTTCTTTATTGCTAAATTGTCTAAATTGCTAGTTAACTTTCTTTTTTCCTGGTTAATAATAGAAGGAAAAAATAAGGAAAAAAAAACCAAATATTTCGTAAATAATTATCGTTTCAGCAAATAACGGTTAATTTTTTAACCTATTGTGTTTTGAGAATTGAAAAAAAGGCGGAAAATTTGCAAAAGTAAATGAAATATTTATTTGTGGCGATAAATGAATGCCTGCCATTTACTTTTTCAAGATTATTTCATGTAATTGTAGACCGCGGCTACGACAATATTGACATACTTTTTCAAACATTTCGACTAGTATTTCACTGACAACTGTAATCCTTTATTGAGATTGTGGTGAACTTGTCACTGTACACGAGAGACTTCACGTATTCCCACAAAAAATAGTTTACAGCTGTCAAATCACAGAATTTGGGCGGTCAATGGATTGCTGCAAAACGTGAGATTAATAGCTCAACAAACTCGTCTTCCAATAGGTTCGTGGTATCGCGTGCCGTGTGACATGTAGCACCGTCTTGTTGAAACTACATGTCAACCAAGTATAATTCTTGCATTTGCGAAAATATCGGTAATCATTGCACGCTACCTTGCTTCTTTGACGGTAACGTCGCAACTTTCATCGTTTTTACAAAATTACGGTCCAATGATGCCGTCGGCTGACAAACAGCGTCAAACAGTGCATCTTCCAGGGTGCTTCAGCAGCTTTTGAATTGTCTCTGGTTGCTCTCTAAATGAAATTGAGCCAGAAATTAGTCTCAATAGAATAATATAGGGTTCTTAAGAGATTTATAACTTTGAGTTGGCAACACTGCTCTATTTGACAACCAATTTAACAGCTGGTAGCTTTTTGTTAAGTTTGGTTTAACATTTGATTATGGATAGACTTACATTCGAGCAACGTTTACAAATTGTTGATATTTTTCATCGCAATAATGGTTCTGTTTGTCAAAATTATCGTGCACTTTGTTAATTTTATGGCGTACATAAGCAGATCGTATGATTTAACCCTATTCGATTATTATTATTTTTTTTGGGTTATGTAAAACACTTTTCTACATCGATAAATCATAGACAACTGAACATATTGTTGATATTTTTATCACAATAATGGTTCTGTTCGTCGATAAACGATAGACAACTAAACACCTGGAAATCGACAGTCATTTGAAGAGTTGCTTGCGAAATATGGCCGCATATGCTGTGAAGTTTGTAAAAATTGATGCTTCAGATTGCGGCTTCTACGCGTCAACCATAATTCGAGTAATTCGTTCCCAAAATTTTGTATAAAGAGTTATACAATTCGGCTCATAATTTGCGGTTAAATTATGTTAGTGAGAGTGAAGTACAAAAAAACTTTATCGTGTGAACATGGCATTACTTTGTACTATAATACAGCAGTTTTTTTTTATTTTTATTTAAATGCAATATAGTACATTTATAATCATACAAATTAAAGTTAATACGCAGTTATAAAATACAGATTTAAAAAACAAAAACTTATAGTAGCAGACGTTCATTCCAGCTGATATAATACCATATACTAAGCTAAACTTTTTGTAATAATTTATTTCTTTTAAATATGTAGTCAAACGTTATTTTATGTCAGAAAAAAAATTACAATCGAGGTAGAGGCGATATGCATTTTATCGGTGCCATTTAACTGACGTTTAGTATAGAACTTTTATTATATTTTAATTGTGGACGATTATTATTGATTATAAAATTTACTTCAATACACATATATACTAGTGTTGTGCCGTTTAGCTTTTCTAATGAGCTCGTTCATTCACTTACAACAAAAAATAAGTGTGTAAAACAAAAATTGTATTTATGTATGTATATATATATATATATATATATATATATATATATATATATATATATATATATATATATATGTGTGTGTTTAACATACATGTTTTGTGTTGTAAGTGAACGAACTAGCTCATTAGAAGAGCTAATGAACTCAACTATAATACATATATATACAAACATACATATGTCTACATAAATATTTTTAAATTATTTTATTATGTCAAAGTCCATAAAAAAGTTAATGAACTCCGTAACATTTAAATGCTCAATCATTAAACATCTTTGTTTTATTTGTGAACATAATAAGTGGGTCAAAATGTAGATACAGTACAACGAAAAAGTATGTTTTTATTTTAGATTTATTTTATTTAATTATTTATTTTTTATTACTATGGGAATTTTAGAACATATATCAGGATATCTGTCGTATAACTACATGATAGTTGCAGTGTGTTTTACGCTGATATTCTTGGCATATTCAAGGCCATGGTCTGGTAAACATTGAGAAGGACTATCTACGTGGATAGTCGGGCGGCAATTAAAAAGACTTACCGAATTGTTGCAATATCTAGATAGAACTGGAGATAGCTGAAGGTCGAGCTAGCAGTGGGTCGAGCTCGACAAATCTCTGAGAGAAGCATCTGTTAGGATTCTAATATGATCTTGACTTAGCGCAAAGAGATAAATAAAGAAAAACAGATTGAACTGCGGTGTATTTAGATCATTGTGACCTAGCATAGTTAGTACTTAATATAACAACAATTAATACATAGAATTTCTACCATTGTCGGCCAAATGACCGGTTTTTATTTTTCATGATAAATAAATACTCGTAAAATAAAGAAGAAAGGGGAATAAACAAATATTAAATGATTAATTAATTAAAATGTATATTAAAATGTATATTATTGAGTAATATTATTTGTCAATTACTACTTATATGTATCAAATTTCATAAAGACCGGACATTTAACCGGCTGTGGTAGAAAATTATATTACCGGTCAAATGATGGTACGCTTATTGTTAAGCCTATGAATTTAAATTTTTACATGCTATTATTTTTAATAATTCCTAAAATATATTTCTTCTAAGTATAAGCCGAGGCGGTCTTATGGTCATAGTGAATATACTATATTACTGGTCACTCGTTTCTAATGAGCATGATGAGTAGATGGGACAACGGCACCCCTGATTTTTACAGGTTGTGTGAGGATGTAGAGCACATAGAGACAGTGGAGTACTTAGTTTTTAGTACTGTTTTCTTTTCTTTTGAAGGATGGAGGCCCAGTTTGACGTAACTTACCTACCTACCTATTTACGAACTTTAGAATTTCATCTTTTTTTTAAATTTTGGTATTAATATTATATGATAGCGGTAAGAGCCATGATAAATTCATTAAGGAGAGTGTATGTACTTTACTCGTATTCCTAAAAAAGATCACAGTGAAACCAATCGACGTTCGTTTTTTTCAATAGCCTGAATAGCCGTTGCCATATTTAAGCTTTCTGCAAAATGCCTTGCTCTGCATAACAAACTTTAAATATACTTAAAACTACCGTCTCACTTTAAACAAAGTATGAGCGTCTAATACCTCTCTCTGCGGCTCAAAATAAACCTTTAAAAAGCGCTTATCTTAACTGTCTTCTTGTTAGGTGTTAAAACATGTGTAATGATATGACGGTGTTCGATAAAAGGATTTTCCTCAAGCTTTATGGCTCTTCATGCATTGAAGATGTATACCGTGGAGAACGAATGTTGAAAATGGCAACATTCCCGTTTAAGTAACCACATAGAACATGGCTTTAGGCTGAAAGGTGTGCCATGTGCTGTTACTAATGTAAAATTTAATGTTTTCAGTGTCACTTTTTAAAATCAGACCTAACTAATTTATACTCCTAATACTTTATATTTCACATATACATTGTATGTATGTTTGTAAATAATGTCAACAAATAACAAAATCGTATGACATTCGTTGTAAACAACCATCATATTTCATTTAAATTTTCAATTAAAATTTCTTCGAATGTCCTTAACAAAATCGTTTTCTCAATCTCTATTACATCATACAAATTAATAGGAAAACAAAACATTTAAAAATATGTTTTTATTAAATTTCAATAACAAAATAATATTTAATAAAAAAATACAATCTCTACTAAGATTACAAAACAATAAACATGTGAAAGTAACACTCACCACCAGTAGCAAACAATGGTTGGCAATAATAATGCGTTGAATAGAAATGTACATAGCAAAAAAAAAAAAAAAAAAAAAAAAAAAAAAAAAAAAAAAAAAAACGCCAAGTAACTGGTGTTACGAGTATAATTTCAATTAAAAATCAATTTATTTTATTTTTACTAAGTGTATGAATGTTATATAGCAAAGTAGTAAATATTTAGTCAACATAACACAACAAATCAATGAAGTCTATTTAAATCAATTTTGAGGAAAAAGGTAATAAACAAATGAAATAAACGATTCATTTTATACAAACTCGTGGCAAGATTTTTTATATATTAAAGTGACAACCAAGAAGGGGTCAATACTTTTGACGTCAACTACTCGTGAAACTTAAAGAATAATAAAAATATATATTTTTTAATATTTAAAATTTTTTTAAAAATATTTTTTTTTTAAATATTTAAAAATATTTTTTTATTTTTATTTTCTTCTGTAGTAAAGAAACAATGTAAACAAATAAAACTGTACACCACAAACACTTCCACTTCACTTGAATAGAACTATTTGTAGACATTTGTGGACTTGGAAAACATGTTTTGCTCTTAAGTATTCACATGTAGATACAATTACTCGTTTTATTTTTCGTTTCGATTTATAATGAAAAGATAATAATTGTGGTTGCTAAGCGGCGCTATTAGGTCATGAGTCAAGACAGACAAACAGACAAAGTGGAATTAAAAATACTACACAATAAAAACATTCTTTTGTATTAAAAATAATCATGTCACACTCTAATCACCAGTAACAAGTTTAAAGCAATAATAAATCAAGTTCAATGTCATACCATGATTAACAACACATGTTATGTTTGGTGATTTGAATTTGGTATGTAGTATATGACACGAATATAGTTTTTGAATTAAACAAAATTTTACATGTCATAAACACTTTGTCAAATCTATGTTTTCAAAGTAGAAAAAAATTAAAATCTTATTTTCATTCGATAATTCCAATAAAAAAATTTTTAACATATACGAACACATAGTGCTCAGCAATAAAAAATTGGTCAAACGTGCAACAAGTGGTCCTATATTTAAAGGAACACACTACGGGAATACGAGTCTCAAAAGATTGGGGTATATCCATTGTTTTAAAGACAAATCAACTAGAAAATTACTTGATTTTTTTTTTAGGGCCGTGTACAAGATCATATCCGGCGCTGAAGAAGTAAAAGAATAGAGTTAATAAATCAAAAATAAGAATTATGCTGGAAAACGTTATTATGACAATATTTCCATTTAGCCTTATTCGTATTTCAAGATCAACAAAGTAACTTTTTGAACACTAAAAAAACCAAACTTTTCCATAAAAAAACAAATTTCGAAGAAATGTTTTATTTTTGAAAAAATTTATCTGACATCATAAAAATCAGGTAAAGATCTTTTTTGCTGGTGTTGTAATGTGTGGGTTTATGTTAAAAGTTATGGCGTCTCGAAGTCCTTAAGAGGTACAAAGAAATATAAATAAAAATGTTATGAATTTCTTCTTGGAATTCTCGAATAAAAATAAGATTTTAACTTTTTTATACTTTGAAAACATTTATTTGACAAACTGTATGTATATTTACTTTTATTTTGAAACATTTGTTTTGTTCTCACAGGTTACAAAAACTATAAAAAAATTTGTGTACATATGTGATGTAAGACAGACGCTATATTGGGCCCCAGACAGGTTTTAAGAACAGTAGATCATGTGTGGACCAAATTAACACTCTTAGAATTAAGATTGAACATGCAGTCAAAATGATTGTTAATTTCAATAAATTCACTCTATACATGGGTTGAACTTAAAATTATTCTTGATACAATAATTTCCATAATTCGCAGTAGTTAGAAGAACTTTAAATGCGCTATTCTACATGAGGAAAAAATATCTGAAGCTTTAAGCACTTTTTTAATAGTAATAGTTTCCCTATCCAAGTAATCGTCCGCAAATAAGCCTAGGGGCATAGTTACGAATCCACGCAAACCGTTTTTTGAAAACGGACCGAACTAATTTGTATTGCTAACAATATTCAAATTACAGTTGAAATTTAAAATATGATCAAATTTAGCACAAGTAAAATTTTTACATCTATGGCCTTAAATGTCAAATTTATTCAAATGAAATTAAACGCAGCTTTGTTTCCTTCAACACTGTTTTTTTAAAAACAACATATGCACCTTAAACATTAAGTAATACTTCTGCGGGGTGTAAGTTATGAAACTAATGCCATTAGTTCAATGACACACTTATTTTTTGTAAATTTTATTTTTAACAATAAAATGTTAATATTTTTTAACTGATTTATTTTTGTTTGGCAAAATACAACTGGTTTTCATGAAAGAAAGTATCCTTTTGTATTTATTTATTAATGAACCTAATGTATAGATATACATACATGCGTTGTACTATATTGCGCTATTATACATATAAAAACAAATAAGAAAGTTAAAGTCTGTCTAGTTCGACTATGTAATACTCTTCTCACAGAAATCTAGTTTTTGGATTAATAGGTTTCTTGTATGGAAGTTAAAAAGTGAAGTGAATGCGTCTATAGGAGAGATATAGCTTTGCTTAACACTATCCAGAAGATATTAGTTTTTTTTTTATATTGGAACGCATCTCTTCAATAATATAAGTAACCGAAGCTGTTTTGATGAAGTGAATTTACTTCGCATAATCGTGGAGCAATCAGTAAGAGGTAACTTGCCAGTATTTTTACCTTTCAACCTTAAACGATCAACAAAAATGAAATTTGGTACTGCCTGCAAAATCTCGGGATACCGGAGGCGATTATCTCCTTGATAAAAGGAGTCTATCGTGATACACCAAGCAGAGTTCGATTAAAAGGCTTTCCTCTCAACAGGAGTGTACGTAGGCTTGCCAGATGGCCTTGATTTCGTTTGATTTTCAAGAATTTTACAGCTTGCCAAGAAGCAAGAAAAAATATGGTTTGTCAGGATTTTTTAAAACACATTTTTTCAAACTTTTCCTTACACAAAAAAGCTATTACATATTTTAGTGAATTAAAAGCGTAAAGCCTTTTAAGTGAATTTGTTTCCTAGTTTAGTTTGTTTAAAAAAATTATAAATACATTTTTAATCAACCCTATATTTGAAACGAGCTTTATTAAATCAAGTATATGTCGTTTTGATCGATAACTTTTGGCCATTTTTTGCGTAAAGCTATTATTCGATCACTGTAAGACTTTTGAACGAAAAACTGATCCAATTCCGTTTATTTAAATTTAAATTTACACCATTTAGACAGTGCTGCAGAGACCGAAAAATATGATAACCTGTTGGTGTAAGGTTGAGGATATTTGGTGGATGCATCACAGCTTCTTAGCCAAGCTCTCTCAGTATCTGCTAGGCGATTAAAGATGTGTGTGGACTGGCGTTGATAGAACCCAACACCTTTTTTGCTGACCAGTTGTGATCGTTTTAATTGAATTGCTTGCCTAAATCTCATCAATTGCTGACAGTAGAGATCAAAATCAATCGTCTGACCGGGTTGTAGAGCCTAATAATGACAATTCCCTTTTAATCCCCACCGGACACAGACCTTTATCTTACCTTTCTTGATGTCAATTCGGGCTTTGACGAAACCTCAATTTCTTCGTCAATGATCCTTTTTGCATCATAATCATTCGGACTTTCGAAATATTATCAGAGATACCTACTGACAATTTGTAACCGAAGTCTTTCGAACATCAATATTTTTGACTGTCAATACTTTTTATTACAAATGGCAAGAAATTCGCAATGTTGAATCAGGCAACCATAGGTTTACGTCAAAAATGTCTATTTTCGCCTACCCATTTTCGGTTAGTACTTGTATATATAATGTCGATCGTATACATTATCTGGCATTCAACACAAATTAACCAGACTAAGGGAGAATGTTTAAAGGATGGGCCTTGGAATCAGTGCGGTGATGATGAAACTGATACTTATAAAGGCAAACAATAACTTTACCATTTACTCCTATATTTGCCATCTATAGTTTGATTATAAGCAATTTATGGGCAAATAGACGCACGAAAGGACACATGCTTTTTTCGGTTCAATGGGTATATGTATTTAAAGTTGGACCTAGAGCTATCATTAGATAGCATATTACAAACGTTATAAAATCCTTAACTCACCTATGATGACGTAGGGTATTTAATTGACATGTGTGCCCTTTGTTTAAATTGATTACTGGAAATACAATATTTTTCGTATTTAATAACAAAATATAAAGAAAAATAAGTAAAAATAACAAATTTCATTTATGAGACAATTGAGTATTATTGAATAGATTGTTTTCTTTCTTTATTTTTAGAGTACAATTGATTTGCGCTGAAAAACAAGTGTGTTTAGCAATTGCAAAACAGTCAGTAAGTGATGGATTCATGATTAGTTATTAATAGAGAATGTTTATTAAGAAAACGTTTAAAGCATACAAAGAAAAATTGCTGCTCTTAACACTCTTCTCTAAACAAATTCTTTGTAATACTCTTTATTATTTTAATATTTAATTAATGACTGAATATTTATTTATGATTTACAATCATTTCTTACCGGTTTTTTTTTCTTCAGGTGTTACTTTGCTCGTAATGTCAAGGGGATTACTGGAAATACGTTCAAGTTATGACTTTGATATTTTAACTTCGTTCTTTTTGTTGCATAGTGTAATAATAGTCATCACAAAATTCTAAAATAATTTTTATTTTAGTACACATACTATTTGTATATATACAGGTGTTCTTTGCCTCAGGCTTGTTATCAAAATGGAACAAATTTGTCGATAATATAGTGTGATATGATAACATATTAATATTTTAAACATAATTAAAAAAAAAGTTCATGTGAAGTGCATGTTTTCAAATACTGACAAATTGAATTTTAAGATTACAAAGATCAAAGTTCTGAAGTTTAAAATTGTGTTAATTATTCTATGCCTTTTCACAAGTACATAGTTTTTTTTAATTTATTATATAACATAAAAAACGTAACCTATATTTATGCTTAAAAAAAGATTAAAAAAAAACAAATTACTAAAATAGCCGATTAAATAAAAATAAACATTTTCTGCTCTTATGTTATCTTGGCATTGACCCTTATATACAATTTCTGCTACTGTGTATTATTTTGATTGTGTTTTTTTTTTTTTTGCGGACGGTTTTACAACAAAATTGAGTACAATACAATGGCATTAGTGTTGCCGCTGTACATAAAACATTTTATGTTGTACGATTAGCGTTACTACACTTAAGAAAGTTTAGTTAGAGGTTTTACTAATACATATGGGGATCAAAACTGAGTGCATATTTTGAAATTGAACTGAAAAGTTCTTGTAAAAATATAAAAATCAAATAAAACAAAAAACTCTGGAATGAAAAAAGGCAATTACATAAAAGAATACGTATTAACTCAGTTTTTTGTTTTTCCGAGAGTGGAACTTCCAAATATTTTTAACACTTTTTTGTTTGGATTAGGAGGGAATGGCAGTCTCGTTGAGTTAAGGCACACTTGATCACACATACCACACATGAAGCGAAGGCCCTGTGTTAGCCGCCAAGTCATGATTAACCGGTTCTGATAGTCATTCAGAGGTCTCACATAGAAGTACAATTCCGCAAATTAAGTCGGAAACTATCCCGATTATCTAATGAACCCGGTCAATGGTCGATAGTTCTGATAAGCTGTTGAGAAAGAGCGATCCAAGTATGAGCAATCTACGCTAGCTAGAGACGGATACTGGTAAATGAAGCGGACCACACTCTCCTCTTTCTAAGTCGATCTACAACCTTGAAAGAAATCATTCATAACGCAATGCCCCGTAAGAATAGACACAGAGAGGAGATGCTTCCACGATGCAATTTTAACAACTCATTGGTGCGCCTATATCTAATCTAGGCCAGGAGTCTAGGAGTCTAGCAATGAAGCCAGATTCCCACTCTTCCCAAGTGTTCAATAAGTACTACTGCCTAATAGACAGCTTAACGGAGTACAGCGGTACTTCAACCCTCACAGGTAGGTGACTGTTCGGAAAGAGTACTTTTCTTAGAGCTCCTTTATTTTTGTGGCACTTTAAAAGCATTTAGATGCACTCTCTACAATATTACAAAAAATGTAAGAGAAATCTGGTTCAATTCGTATTATATTCATTGCCATAGCTCCAACATGTTTCTTGAAGCCCAATTATATTTTTCAAAGCGCCTTGTTTACTATTATCCAAAAATTCTCCATTGGTTTGGAATTAGGGCTTTATGGTGGGCAATAGTTTTAGCGATCTGTTTTGGATCACCATATTACAGAAAGACGATGTATTCTATCTGTAAATATGATAAGGCTTAGAAACGGATTAAAATTTAAGTTTTAGAGAAAAATTGTCCATTAGCTTTCACAGGGTTTCAACAAAATATCGCCATTTATTTCGATCCTTCGCTATGCTTTTCACCCCAAATATTCTAATTGTTGTTGGGGGTGACACGGTGTAGTATTTAGAGCACACGCTTAACAACACAAGAGGCGCAGGTTCGAGACACAGCAGAGTACATGACCAAAAAATGTAATTGTGGTTTCGAGTGTTTAATAAAGAGACTTTCACTCCCCTCTAGACAAAATAAGGATAAAGCCACCCTGACCATCCAACTTACCTCTGGCAATGATGACAATCATCAGATGAAAGTAAAGATCACCACCATCACTTAGCAAGGATCTTCACCAATACACAACCATATGGAGAGCTAAAATTGGTTAATCATCTACTTGGCTTGAATACTCCACTTAATTAATGAAATAAATAAATGCTTCGTAGAAAGTCAATATGCTCCCTTATTTTTATATATCTTTTTCCATGCTTCAGCTGCTTTTTGTCAGGATTACACAACCAATGTGGTTGGATGAGTTGTTATGCTTAATTATCTCGTCACCCACTTTAAAAATACTGTCAGGGTCGAACGAATTTGAATCTTTAGACCTTCCGTCTTCATGGAGTTGAGCTTTAAATTAATTGAATGCGATTCGGTAATGATGTCGCGATTTTACTATGCACATTGCAGTGTCTTGATGATATTAGACATTATTAGGTAATACTGAAAATCCACCATATTACACAACTTTCACCCCTGTTAGAACATCATATAGGACAATCAGAAACAATATTATTCCTATGTTCTGGAACCAATAAAGGATCTGAAATTGTAATGGAAAACCCCCGGCCTTCATGGCTTCAATATGACGCCCGTAAGCGACTTGATTGCTGTCTCATTTTAAGAGTAAATCAGAAGATTTTCAGAGCAAATCCTGCTACTAGACATGCGTTATACAACCTTCAGTATAGCCATGATCCCCGACTAAAGTACTATGCAGTGGTCAGGTAACCTAAAAGTAATTCTAATGTTACAACTCTTCACGTACACCTAAGGTAGACATAAGACAGCCCTGAAGTATGTCACGGAGGAGATGTTGTTAAACTGATCAGATAATTTAGCATTGTTGTCTAACAGCTTAGAAGCTATTTCCCTCCGCCGCAACTCATCCCATATGCAGCTTCTATCTATGCTATCAAATGCTCTCAATAAACACAAGTTGTAAAGCTGTTTTTCACTTACTGACTGCTCAATGATGATTCTCTATGTGTTTATGTGGTCAACACTAGAGCCGTTGGGACGAAAACCAAATTTCTGTTTTCGTATGTCAGACTCCAGTTTATCGTTTATACGGTTAAATAGAATCCTAGTGAGCACCTTTGATAGGATTGTCAACAACAATTATCTAAGTTATTATAAATTAATTTACCGTTTAATAACATCGTATAAATTATGTAAATTTTTTAATAGGAAGTTATTTTTTTAAACTAAATTTGCGTTTTTTCATGGTTGCTTATATCGATTTTGAGTGTTCATATATAAACTTGAAAAGTTGAGGCCAGCAATTATTAATAATTATAATTATAGTTAAATAAAATACACAAAAAAGGCGAACGTGATTTTAATAGTTTTTACATTAATTTTAATAATAATGTTAAGAATATCGCTTATTAAAAATTCGCCTTAAAGAAAGCAAAATAGCTCTTGGCAACATTGTTATGAAGAAAACAAACAATGCTGTGTGTAATTTTTAGCTGTGGGGGATTTATTATCTATAATTTTCCCTTTTTTGTTTACAATACCGATGAGAGAGAAAGGAGCAATAAAAATAGTACAAATGGAGAGGAATAGAGATTACTATTGTATATAACATCAAAGAGAAATTTTGAAAATTAATGGAAAATTTTATATTATAAAAAATAATAAATATGTTAATAATTGATAAGCTTAAACCCAACAAAATGGTACATTTATCGCGCTATTGCTATTATTGTACGTTATTATGTTTCTTTTTTACAACATTGTTTGCAGCTGACATTATAGCATAACATAGTTTAGTTGCAGGAAATTGTTTTGGCGACTCATGACTAAAAAAAATTGCATATTTAATGGAAAATTATTAAAATACAATTTTTTAAAATTTATTTTAAGGAAAATACATGAAATACATGAAATAAGAGATTAAATAAAATGTATGAGCGTCACGCTGCTATTTATATTTTTATTTTATTTTTTAATAAAAATATTCTAATTATTTATATTGAATTGTTTTCAATCATTGTATGTATGGCAATCAGACAGAAAAATTTCTTAACGATGTGGAATTTTTATGGATGATTTTGCAAAAAAAAAAAAAACAAAAAATGGTTCATAAATTGCTTTAAAATAAAATTAGCAATAAAAAAATTAATTCAAATGTACACAAACAAATTTATTATTCGATGTTAAAATTTCAGCCTGATAAATATTTTTTTTTAGATTTCTACTACAAAAACAGAAATCAGTCAGACTGGTTTATTAAAAGTCAGCTTCAAAGAATTTTAAATTAAACAGGAAAAACTAAAGCAAATTAGATCCAGTCAGGCTGCGAACAGGGCGTTCTGCGGTGTCTACTCTGGTATGCGAATGTCATCTCTAAACGAGATGACGAGACATTCAGACCAGGAGATTATCTGGGTGAGGGGTCACTCTTACACCCGGGGGCATTGTGTGGCGGAAGGACTAGCTAGGGAATATATCCTTGGCAACGAGGAGATTGGCCACCTGGTTTAGATGCCACTTTTCTCTTGCCGACTTCTGGTTCTGTGGGCACTGTAAAGGTGTCAGAATGAGCATTCATGCTCTGTATCGAGACAAATTTGACGCCTGTACGATAGAACTAGTTGGGATGCCGCGGCATAGCTACGAATCCTGGTGGCGGTTGTTATCACAGCGCATTGGCTGGTGTTCACTAGGTTTACCATTCAATTATCACTGTGGTAGTTGCCAGGATGAGGAAGAGGAGGGGATTGAATAACATTTCCTGTGTCCGTGTCCGAATCTTTTGGATATTAGGAGTGTTTTTCTTGGCAATCCGTTTTTGCATGCCTTATCAGGCCTGGCTGATGTAAATGTTAGCAGGCTGTTATCTTTTTGCATGCGTCTATTTGGTTTTCTTGATATTTGTACCTTGTAAAAGCACAATACGAGAATCAAATATAGAGATCCTCATAAAGGCAGTCAGGCAGAATTGTCGTTTGCCACCAATATTATTTTTAATTGTTCTCGATGATGTTCTGTCTCAGGCGCTGAAAGGAGAAAAACGAGACTTTCAACGGATCTTTAGGGAACATCTTGAGTAACTTAACAATATTAACGATCTTCATCGTGCATCTAAAGGAGTGGGTCTAACGATCAATTATACCAAGACCAAAACTATGTCTGTGCCAAGTTACCAGTTTTGTAATCGATAACGAAAGCACAGGACGCACGTAAAAGTATTGCCATTCGGGCAGACTGATTGCACCCGAAGGTTAGAGCTGCTGAAGCTGTGGACAACCTTACTAGCAACGTTATAGTAACTTTTGGTCAATGGAGTAAAGTGTGGAAAGCTTAATCCTCAACCACCAAATTTCGAATTTTCGAATTAAATGTGAAGTCTGTTTTACTGTAAGGCTGTGAAACCTGATTTATGACTGAAAGCCTGGCAAATAAACTGTAAGTGTTTATAAACCGTTGTCTAAACCAAAAACTGATGATATGGTGGCCAAGAATTGTCAGTCCACATTTGTTGTGTCAAATGAAAGTGAATTGCTCGTATTCTACGCATGACAGTAGGTGAATACCTCAAAGAGGTATTGATTTGAATCCGGAGGCGTGATAAGACAAGATCAATGTAGGGCGTCGGACGTTAAATGCAAAAATTTAAGCTTCTGATAAAAGCTGGATGAAAATAAATCAGATTGCGAAGAACAGATAAAGATGGAGAATGCTTTTGTAAGTACTTTCCTCTAATAAGAGCCTAATTTAGGACACTTTTATATGTATATATAACCTAACATTTGTTTAGCTTCAACTCGTATTATTTGTTCATTTTTGCTGTCAATTAGAGTTTGTTTATAAACATATTCGTGGACACAAAAAATTGTAAAAAAGTGCATAACATGACACTCATTGGGCGTTTTAGACGAAATTTGATTAGAGGTATTTTTTAAGATAAGATAATACGAAAAAGTCTTAAGAATCAAGTAGTTCACACCTTAACAGATATAATAATTACCAAATTATATAAACTTATTAATTATATAATTAATTATAAAATTCAATTCAAAATAATTACTTTTAATTTTTTAAATGCATTTTGTATTTCATATAAAAATGAATGCTATAGCATTTACGCTTACGAACCTGTTAACTTGTTTCAATAATAATAAAGGTTTTCTACTATTTAACGAATTTACATTAATTTTTCTAATTTTACAATAACTTGGGTCATTTGTTCTAAAAATATTGTAATGAAATTTCAAATTTTATTGACAAGCTACATCAATATATGGACAAGGTAATTTATAATAATAGGTTTAACAGGTGTGCAAAAAAGCCAGATAAGCAAATCTAAAACAATTTTTGAAAGTAAACAAATAAAAAAAATATTTGAAAACAAATTACATGCCATTTACAAATTTATTGTTTTTTCTTTTAAGTACGTAGCTAACTACTGAAAGCAAGAAAAAAAAGGAATATCGATAACAAGTTGCGGAAAAGTAATTAATTTTTAAACAAACTAAGAAACATGACATCTTAAATCATCATAATGTAAAAGGTTAATTATCCATTAAGTAAATTGAAAAATTTATTTAAAAAAACGCATTTAAAATGTAGATGTTTCATCTAGATAATGCGCCAATTAATGGCCAACCTATTAAAAGATACACATACTCTCACACTCGTGCACACACTTTATATTTTTGTTTTGAACATGGGAGCAAAATAAGCCAACATGTACGTACACATGGCCGTGTAAGAGTAAGAAGGAAAAGAAAAAGTAATGAATACTTGGCGGTTTTTTTTTCATATTTCTTTTTATCAAAACACGTGATTATAAGCTAATGATTCAATTTATTCAACTTTTTTTTAATTTGCACTACTCTAAATAGTTGAAATTTAAATGAAATTAACACTTTTGATTAAACTCATACATCATAAATGACAATCGATTGTGTGTGATTAAGTGTGAAATATGAGCAGTGGGCTTAACCATTCACAAAACATATAGGTACACAAAAAAAAAGGAATAGTGGAGGCCAAACGTTACTAATGACACGTAATTAAGACTTATACTAGAAATACTCGTAATGAATTGTGAAATATTTAAAATTTTTAGCTATTGGTGCGAAAAAAGTTGAGATAAATTATTAGGAAGCAAATTAGTTTAAAATCAGCTTTGTCTAGAGAGTCAATCGGGCTAATTATTTTGACATCTTGGGAACGACTCACACATGGAATATGGCACTTTTTTCATATATTAGTTGAAGCATAAGGAAGACCTGTGTAGACAAAAAAATATACATCGTATCATTATTAAAGTCTTACAGTGTACGAAATAAAAAACTTAGTTTTGTATGTAATTTTGTTGATTATTGAGTCATTAAGTCTATTAAGAAAGTAATCGATCTGTGACAGTCCAATAATTTCTGACAGAACGAAGTCTGTGGGGGCAGTTAATTCTTTATAAAATCGCTGACGAAAGCCATTGAATCATTTGGTAAAAAAAATGTGGGAGTTTATGTTGTTCTTTTTTTTTAATTCAGTTAGAGTTAATTTATTTAAATCGTTTTCTTTTCTCCATAATTCTTAATTAATCCTCTTAACTAACATGTCATAACAATTTAATTATTTTATTAAAATTATTTAATTTCTTTAACCAAATTTCTCCAGACAATTAATTTAATATTTTTTTTTTTTTTTTTTGTATAAATCACGGCATTTGAATATAAAAATCTTAATATTACTCGTCATATTCCAAGTAGCTAATAGACAAATTAAAATTTCAAAAGACTAGACCTCTATTTGTGATGTAAAGTGATGTGTTGTGTGGTCACATTAAATTACTTGATTTAAATGAAATGTAGTAGCCATCAAGTCGTAGAACGGTTTAGTTTTTTTGAATTTCAATAATTGAAAAGTGTCAAAACAAATGCATCAAAACAGGTATAAAAAATAACAAACAATAGAGAGACAGATGAAGAAAGAATATTTAAATTAAATATGGGGTTATAATTGCATTTAGTTGGGGATGGAACCTACATATACAATTTTATATACGTATTTGGTTTTAAAGAAAATCAATATATTTTCTAAAAATATATTAAACTTCTTAATATTATTTATTTATTAATTTTTTATTCAACTTTTTTGACCTTTGAAAAAAATAAATAAAAATATTTTTTCTATTTTATGATTGCTTTAATAATAAATCACTTAAAAAACAATGGGCTGGCAAATCGAAGCAAGGTGGCAATGGTTTTCTTTCGTTATATTGCGTCTTGTGTGTGTGTTGTAAGGTAAAACGTAAACAAATAAATATAAACAATAAGTGGCAACCATAAACAATAGAGCTTAATACACCACTTCTTGGTAAACTTTACGAACAAGGTTACATTTTTATATTTTACGTGAATTTTTTTTAGGATGTTTTTACAGCTTCAAAGGCGTTTGCAATGTTTGTATTTTTGCTGTTGGTTGTTTTAATTTTTACCAACTAATTTCTAATCACTTTATTTCTAAATCAAAAATATTAGGGCTAAAGTAGAACATCAGCTAGAGGAGCAACAATATAAGGGGGCACCCAGGATCTCTTCTTTATAAGATAGATATAAGAGAAGACAATCGAGTACAATAAACAATTGTATGTATGCTTCATTGACCAGGAAAAGTTTTTGATACATAAGATGAATGGAAATATAGAATGTACTCAAAAGAAAGAACGTAGAAAAAGCTCTCATCGTACACACAGAAGGCTTTAATAGGCGGTATTGTGGCAACTATATACGAACTGGAAATAATATTTCCAGGGATCAGTTACAAATGAGAATGGAAAATTGAA
This sequence comes from Wohlfahrtia magnifica, assembly GCA_023159175.1. Taxonomy (NCBI): domain Eukaryota; kingdom Metazoa; phylum Arthropoda; class Insecta; order Diptera; family Sarcophagidae; genus Wohlfahrtia; species Wohlfahrtia magnifica. Next base: position 1,030,423 of record JAKWBJ010000045.1, read on the forward strand.
CGACGGCATAAATGCCATAATATCAGCGACAGACAGATTATATACAGGCCTTAACAGAAACTTCTTGAGCAAAATAATGGTGAGCACCAGAATAAAACTAGCGATCCATAACTTTAAGTACTTACGTTTTTTATTCAAACATGGCGACTAAGAATAAAGAGTGCATTATTCTATAGTTAGGTTACGTGGGTCGCCCTCGTTCCGCGAGTTCACTAGGAGGCCCTATGACACATTGTAAAAGCCTTTTGGAAGACAGAGACGTAGAGACCCACGAACATGCCCACCTAAACCTGAAAATCTAATTCATCAATATCGACACAGACACCACACCACCACGTCTATGTGCCAAAAAACAACATTGGGTCTTGAGTGCATTAAAATAAACCCTTCCAGAATGCTTGTGAGTGTGACACTTATATTCTTTTAAAGGCTCGACCAGCGATCAAAATAATATTTGTATTCATATTATGCTGCTGTCATCTGCGAAAGAGTAGGTAAGTTTGGTAGCGAGAAGAAACTTTGCAAATGAAAAGCAGTGTTGCTGAAAATTTATAAGTTATTTTCTGTGGTAAAAATTTGAGATCGTGAAGTAACTCAGGAACAGGTTCCTTTTTTGCTCGCTACCTGGTCATTTATATACCTGGGCTTATAAGAGGAAAAAAACTGGCCAATAGAAAGGCGAAAAGACGAAAGCTTCAACAGCCATTTTAAGACAGATATATAACAAGAAGTAAACTAGGAATTGAAATTATATTTTTATGCCAAGATCCATTTCTTAAGGCAACATCAACAACACTGTGTTACAATAAGCACAACAGAGCGAGAAGAAAAAGAAAACAAAAACCAAAACAGTCATAAATAAGGAACAAAAATGAACAAAGCGTAGGCCGATGAATGAACTCTTCACTGTTATTAACTTCTGTTAGGGTTATATATACGTGTGTGTGTTATACACAACACGTAAAAAAATAACAGCATGAGAAATGTTGTCTGCAGTAAACGTCAATAGCGATAAAAACAACTAAATAAGTACATATAACAAAAACGCGGTAAAATAAAATTAAAAAGTAATAAGTATTTATGAGTGTATGTGTGGAGTATGTTCAACAGAAGAAACATTAAAAATATTTCTTGATATTATTTTTGTGGTTCTTGTTTTTCTATATATTTTTTAAAACATTTCAACGCATACACACACATGCATGCACACGAGTAGAAAATAAATTTAAGTATGTAGAACGATTGAATGTTAAATATTTAAGCAACAATAAAAAAATCTGTTGTCATGTGAATATTTCGTTTTTGTTAATAAGAAATGGTAGGGGAAGATTTCTTTTTATTTTATTATTTAAATTAATTAAAATTGATAATATTGCTTTTGTTGAATTGATTATTTAGCAAGAATTAAAAATCATAATGAAAGTATTCAATCAAAATATAGGAATAAACGATTGTATGATCGATTACTTACGTACGTCCTCACTATATCGATACCAAAGAAAGAGAGAATGAAGGAAAAGTTACAAAAGAAAATCAAGATGTAAATACAGTAATAAATAAAAATCTATTTTGTTTCTACTTTTTTTTTTTAAAGAAAATTCAAAGCACAAAAGCAGAAAATTGGTAAATGGTCTAAAAAACAAAAAACTTTGTAGGAAACGTTCTTTGACAAACACTGATAGTCTCGCGTTATACACACAAAAAGTCACGTCATTTTATATTTTTAATAAAAAAATACATATTTTTTAAACGTTTGATTTTTAATTTATAACTGTTCTATTAATATTCATTTCAACACTTAAAAACACATTTTTGTATAAAACTTGTTTCCTTTTTGTTATAATAATTATAACAGGTGTATGTTATTTTTTTATTATTTATTTAAACTTTTATTTATAAATTTTCACTCACTTTATTAATTTTTATTTTAAAAATATTTTGCCGCTTAAGTTCTTCTCTTGTTTCGGTAGAAGAACCACCCTAATGTCAATATGTATTACACCTTACTTAACACAGATTCAACAAAAACAAAGAATAAAAATTAAATAAAAACAAAAGACCACAACACGTTCACTGTGTTCAGTCTGTTGTGCGCGACTAACTTAATGCTTTTGAATGGTCATGTATTTTAGTTGGTTTACAAAAATAAATACAAAACAACAACAAAATCATTTGTGGTGTGTTCATTTTTATTTCAACTCAGTCATTTATTTGTGTATTTTTGTTTGTACTTTATGGCAACACTAAATGAGTATGAGTAATTACTATTTACATTTGAGTATGAGAGGGAGAGTTATAATAAAAAGAGAAAAAAAATAAGATAAAATTTTAATAGCAATACAGTGGCAATTTGTTTTTATTGCGATAATTGCAGCGAATTTTTTGGTAAAATTTGTTATAAAAAAAAATATCTTTTAAAGCTATAATTTATTAACAGTCCATCCACCAATTATAAAGTAATTTTAATAGCAGCTTCAATGAATTCCGATGAACTATTTTTTTACAAACAGTGGCTGCATACAGTAGTGTCTATTTGAAAAATCCCCACAGGCAAATTTAAGTATCAAAACCAGTGTTGCCGTCTTGTTTATTTTTAAACAAAACTGGCAATTTTTTTTCTTTAATGTGTGGATGTGTACTTTTTTCAATTTTGGTTAATTTTTTCTCGTAGTAAAATAATATATGTTCCTTCATAGAATGTTATGGAAATAAATATAATAGAATGTTATGGAAATAAATATAATATATATATATATATATATATATATATATATATATATATATATATACATATATATACACATCCACACATAAAGATATATATATATTATATATATATATATATATATATATATATATATATATTATATATATATATATATATATATGTTATGGGATTAAATATAATATATATATATATATATATATATATATATATATATATATATATATATAAACTGTAGGTCCCTTTCAATAAGTTTAAAAATAGAATCGGGTGCAGCTCATTGGACTGAATTAATATAATATATATATATATATATATATATATATATATATATATATAATTCCCATAACATTCTATGAAGGAACATGGGGACTATAAATACATAATAATATATTTATATATATTATATTAATTCCCATAACATTCTATGAAGGAACATGGGGACTTCCCTCAGTCCAATAAGCGGCACCCGATTCTATTTTTAAACTCATTGAAAGGGACCTACAGTTTAACGATGGCTCCGAACGCCAAATGGATTTAGAGAAGTTTTCAATAGTAGTGATACTCATAACCAGTTACTAGCTAATGGTATGAGGTGATACCGCTGTCGAAAAACTTTTTTCTTTTTTTTAAGATGGTCTGGCCTGGTATTGAACCGACGACCTTCTGGTTGATAGGCGGGTGTCTTACCTATCATACCACAGCGAAGTAAGAGAATAAAGGTAATGATTTCTTTTAACGATCGAAACAAACGGTAGTCGGACGGGCAAGGTCTAGATTATAAATAGTTTCATCTGATCTTGGAACATTTGGCCGATTGTTGCCTCAATAGATCTATTTTTCACCGCCAGTAATGATTAAATGCAGCAAGAACTGTTTTATAACTTTCCAACAATATTTCAGACATGAAATTTCGGCTTTCAACATCTCTCGACATTTATTCGTGCGGAGCTCAATTCCATTGCTTTTTGGTTAATCCTGCTGCTTCCAAAAGTTTTGTTTGATTAGCTGTGAGCTTGAGTTTGAAAAGAATCTTCATAGAATAATGCCTTAAAATCATCAATATCCGAAAATTTTTGTCTGACCTGGGCTATCTTCCTTTTTCATGCCACAATAATCACTTCTGTACTGCATAAATAATCTCTCGTACGTTGAGATCGGGTGACATACTCGGGAAAGGTTTTGGTAAACAATCAAAGCAAAAATACTTCGTTGTTTATACTATTTTCGTTCAACCAATAAGTAAGAATAAATGTCAGACATATTTGAGTTTTTTCTATTGTTCTGTGTAAAGGCTATTGAGCTAAAATTATTAAGAAATAAATTTTAAGATCTCATCATAACCAAACGTCATCATATGAGAGAACAGTATTTACTACTGTGCAAAGTTTGTTAATACATAGTTAAAATATTCAGCACAAATAGGATGATAAAGATGTAAAATTATATACTTTATGCAGATGACACCCTAATATATGCGGAAGGAGAAACAGATGAGCAATGTAAACAATATCTAGTACAAGACATAGACAACATAAATTGTTGGTAAAAAATGAATAAACTAAAGCTAAATGAAAATAAGACCAAGCTACTTCAAATTAACATGGACGATGATTCAATAATTAAAATTAATAATGAGATAATAGAAGAAGTTGATAAAATAAAATACCTCGGGCTTATAAATGATAAGGAATTTAAACTAAATGAACACGTTGATTATATATGTAAGAAAATTGGTAAAAAAAATTTGATTCTTAAAACGGATTAGAAATAAAATATCAATGATAACTGCAATCAATATATATAATACAATGATAAAACTTCATTCGGATCTACAATTTTATATACCTGCTGCTCGACAACACAAATATAAGACCATGAGATCAATACTAAAATATAATAGATACACTCCAATCAACTTATGTTGGACACACTAAAATGATTAAATATCCAACAGAGACTGATCCTTAACACCCTTCAATTTATTCAAAAAATGAAAATCGGAATAGCGCCTAGTTATCTAACCGAACAACTTGAATACGTAAGAGATGTTCAACCGTACCACCTGCGAAACACTGAAGATTTCCGTTTACCAATGGCGAAAACAACATCTATGCAGGGGTCACTTTTTTGCAAGGGACTTAAACTTTACAACATGCTACCGGAATTTGTAAAAACAGAAACAAACTTTAATATGTATAAGAGAAATATTGTTCAATTTGTAAGAAATAATGAGATAAATCTTATTTAGTACAATAATTTAATTTTAATAATATTTAAGGTATTAAGAATACTTCTAAATAAATAAATAAATACAAAATAAATATGCCTCTTCAATTATTGTACCAAGCTTTTTTGACCAGTCTACATTCAGTCAATACTGCTATAAAATGCATATACAAAATGATGTCTTAATGTTTTTTGTATTAAAATTAGGATTTAAAATTTTGGTTATTTTTTGGTTACTTCTTTATAGAAATTTGGTTACTTTTTTAGAGAAATTTGGTTACAAAAAATTCGAAGTTGTGGCAGCATTGATTAGAGCTTAAAGAAAATAGTACATATATACATACATACATATGTATTTGAGTGTTTTTTTTTTATTAAAATCCCTATAGAATTGGCAACTGTTACGGCCTATATTAAGAGTAGATTATTAGTGTTACTAGTTGATAAACACCCGTTATTGGTCTATTAGATGATCACACTTGGTTTGACAGAACAGCCTGATAAGAGAGAGTTTTTTACTGTTACGCGAGCCTGATGGCTTGAAACAAAAGAATTTGGAAAAGAAAATTTATTATTAAGGATGCATATAATAAGACGTTATATCCTTAAGTTGGGGGAGTTAATGCCTTAGACGAGACAAGAAATCCACAAACACTAGATACAGGGGTATAAAGGTCAGCCTGACTTCTATGGGAATGAGCAGGCACAGGAACGACATGGTGTGGACAGAAGCTGACCTTGGGGGCATCGCCCATATGATCACTGAAGAAGACTATTTTTGACGTCTACCTTGATCGGGCAGGCCGCAGGATCACGAAGTTAATTTGGCGTGAGTATGATTCATTGGTCATGGTAAAATGGATGTATCCAGACAGGTGACTGTGTTTACCGGGCACTGGTCAATTGGAAACCATGCTCACAGAATGTGGTTACAGTACAACGACTACTGTCACAGCGGTGGCGAGGTGGAGGAGAAAAAGATGGCTTAGCACTTCCTATGTGAATATCCGGCCCTTATGAACTATTGCCGTTAGGTTTTTGAAGAGTGGTTTCTACACACCTGCGTGATATCCTTCATCGAACCAGGTGATCTCCTCAGATATCTAAACCTGACGGAGTGAGTCTGAGCTATTGCCGACATAGTGCGGCAATTTTAACACTCATGGTAGCTACGGGTACCCTCTTAAACCAACCAACCTGCCAAATCTACCAAGTGCACAATAAACAATAAACATTAAAGAATTTGTTGAGAAAGTCGTCTTAACTTTTGAACCGCACTGCGTAATATTATAGCTGCTTGCAATCTTTTTCAATCTTTCTTTGGGATTAGCAATTATGTATGGCTTGCATTCACTTTGTTTCTTTTGAACGGTAATTGAATACTGCTTTGTGTGTAATCTTTTTTCAATGGTCACGTGTGTCTGTCACAAATTGATAAATAAGTATACAGCCAGGATTCAAGCCATACTTAAAAAACGCAAATGATTATGCCTGAACTTTTCTTCTGATGCACTTTTTACAAATATGTTTTTTTAACCCAAATTAACGTCATAACAAACAGTTTGTTTTTTATTTTTTCCAAATTGACTTTTAAAATCTTTTCAAACAACTTGTGTGTTATGGTCGGTCGCATGCCGTCGAATCGTATGGATGGAGTTTCGACAACAATAACAAGCAAACCCGTTTTAATTTCACTTTAATATGAATGTTTTTTTTTGTTTGTATCATTTACACAAACATCACATAAACCATACTATATACTCGCACTTTGTATAGTCAAACGTTAGAGTTTTTCGGGGGCTTCCTAATAATACAACAACAATAAACAAAAACAATTTTAAAAATAATCTAAAAAAGTGTTGGTTTTCAAAGTCAATGTCTCCATCATATACTCATATATTAAGTTTTCTTTTTTGTTGTAGTGATGGTCGAATTTCGCATTTCATTTTTATGCAGTTCATGAGGTCAATGTTCGACGTAGAAAACCAGAAATAAATTTGAATTTTAAAACGATTTGTAAGTGATTATCTCAGTGATATTTGTTTCTTCTTTAAATGCTAAATATAATTTATAATAGAGTATGCAATATGCTTAAAACGCACCTGAATTAATCGTGAAACATGTATAGGGTGTTCCAATAAGACTTTACGGTTTTTGTAGCCCGCCGTTTTAACTGTTGCCTTTTATTACTTGGCATTAATGTACATTAAGACTTAAATAATACCTTGGCACACACAATAAATAAAGTACATACAGATCTACAACAATTTAAATAATGACAAGAACAACAGTCAATTTATTTTTGTTTTTTTTTTCACAGTTCGAATGTGCCAATGACAGCTGATAAAGCGTAGGGTTGTTAGATATTTTGTCTTATCAGTATGTACAGGTATTGTCTAAAATTTTTTGAATGTATCAATTAAATGTAATACTGAGTTTTACATAAATATAAAATATTATTAGGATCTTATACCAAAGAGTGTTTTGACATAAAGGTTAATAAATTCCAAAAGCTGAGTATTTTCAAATTAGGTTTTAATATTTAATTTAATGATTTCTCTTATATAGCCAAGGCTGCTTAATTTATACTAAAACGGGCTCCCATCTTACTAGTATGGCTGCTTAATTTATACTAAATCTGGCTTCCATCTTTCTACTATGGCTGCTTAATTTATACTAAAAAGGGATCCCTTCATTCTACTACGCCTGCTTATAGTTGCTTAACTTATACTAAAACGGGCTTTCATCTTTTTATTATGGCTGCTTAATTTATACTAAAACGGGATCCCATCTTTCTAATATGTCTGCTTAATTTATACTAAAACTGGCTTCCATCTTGCTACTAAAACGGGCTCCCATCTTTTTACTATGGCTGCTTATGATTGCTTAACTTATACTTAACTTATACCATCTTTCTACAATAGCTGCTTAATTTATACGAAAACTGGCTTCCATCTTTCTATTAAAGCGGGCTCCCATCTTTCTACTAGAGCTGCTTATGGTTGCTTAACTTATACAAAAATTTTCTACTATGGCTGCTTTATTTATACTAAAACGGGCTCCCACCTTTCTACTATGGCTGCTTAACTTATACCAAAATGAACTCCCATCTTTCTCCTATGGCTGTTTATTGTTGCTTAACTTATACTAAAACAAGCTACCATCTTCCTACTATGGCTTCTTAATTTATACTAAAATGGGATGCCATCTCTCTAATGTCTGCTTAATTTATATTAAAACGGGATCCCATCTTCCTAATATGTCTGCTTAATTTATACTAAAACGGACTGCTTATGGTTGCTTAACATATACAAAAAAGGGCTCCTATTTTTCTACTATGGCTTCTTAATTTATACTAAAACGGGATCCCATCTTTCTACTATGGCTGCTTATTGTTGCTTAACTTATACCATAATAGGCTCCCATCTTTCTACTATGGTTGCTTAATTTATACTAAAACGGGTTCCCATCTTTCTACTATGGCTGCTTATGGTTGCGAGCTCCCATCTTTCAACTATGGCTGCTTAATTTATACTAAAACGGGCTCCCATCTTTCTACTATTGCTGCTTAATTTATACTAAAACGGACCCTCATCTGGCTACTATGTCTCGCTTCATCCTTGAGCCAACTGTCTACGTCTATAGCAATTGCAATGATCTCTGCCTGGAAGGCACTCAGCGATCTTTCCAGTGGGATCGACAAACCTCAGTTGGATCCTTGTACAACAGCACTGATATAATCATTCATTTTAAAGCCAGCGGTATACCAGTTTAAATTAAACTCATTCCGAAATAAGGCCTCATTAGATCAACAATCCCAGTCTGAGAATTCAACTCTGAATCTCCTGCCAAGCACAGATCCAAAGGTATAACATCCGACCACCCTGCGTAGAATGAACAGACTTTCCGACGTATTTCGGGAACCCTTGGCGAAAACTTTACCGCTGAACATGCCGCCACACCCATCAGATAGATGCCTAATTTATTCATGGTGGTAGTTTCCTCAGCTTTTCTCCACCAAGCTATCGCAGCATAAGTAATAATGGCGATAGACTCTTATTAGGCACTCAGCCTTTCAACAACCGTTTTTGAAGGATTCACCGAGGGCCCTTCCTGAGGGCAACAATTTGAGGCCTCGCTCAGGGTTGTTCTCATGAGGTCACACCCCTGTTGAGCAAGCCATTATCTACTACCGTCCATTAGTGAGAGATTAATGAAAATTCAACACTTTTGCTATATATTCTGGCATCTGATCTAAGTTTCCGTTGATTAAAAAACCATTACGGAGTATAAGTGGAATACAAAGGTGTTACTAAAATATTGTATTTAATTTTAAGGGAGTGCAACACTCCTTTAAAAAATCAATGGATTTTTCGTATCTGGCTTTTGAACAAAAAAAAAAAAAAAAAAAAAAAAAAAAAAACAAAAAAACAGAATAAAATCAGCATTTTAAACAAATGCAATAATTATTGGCCATTAATTGACTATATGACTTGTTGCATTCCATAATGCGCAACACTATACTTAAAACATTGCAATATACTTTTAAGAGCAATGAAGGCTATACAAGATTTTAAAGACACATCTGTGTGTGTATAAAGATACTTGTACACTCAAAAGATCTGGTTGAACAAGTGGCTTACGTGACGAAGCTGTTCAAAACAAACAAGAGTTACGATGATTGGATGCCATGTTTTCTATTGCGTTGGAAAAAAGAAATAAAAAAATAAACAAAAGTGTGCCTACGTGAACGCATTTAAACAAGAAAGATACACGACGAATAAGTGCAATAGATAGAGAGATGCGTTGCACTGAAAGGGAGAAACTATCGTTTAATCTTTTTCAGATGGCCGGGCCGCATTAGGAGCACTGATTTCATGCTCTATTAAATCGCGTCTGGTTAAGGAGAGCTTTGACTATCTTCAATAATACGGTGAGGCAAACATGGTCGTACTTTGCTGGATGCCGGGTCATTACGGAATCGCTGGCAATGAAACAGGTGGAAACAGTCCTTTACTGTAGCAAAATTTGAAGGCGCCATAGGACTATGTCAGGCAAAACGGTTAGTGTGCCCCTTTTCTTATAGAGAAGGGCTGTATACCATAGATTATAAAGGAATATTATTGGTAGGATAATGTCATCCCAATACCCGAAATATCATCCCAATAAGTTACGTCTCCTGGATAAAACGCGGTGCTAGCTCTGCGTTTGCTAGGACTAAAGGAATTTATTTCATTCGGAGAGCAGAGCAGTTGAATGATTGTGGTTAACTGAACATCATCAGCGGGCTGTGGTGTACTGATGTGTCCGCAAAAGATATTTTAGGACGAAGTGACTGCCGTTGAGCAAACTACTGACTACTGATAATAATAATACCGAATGAGGTCAAAACTTTAGAGCTATATAACCTGTTACCAAATACGGAAGCCGCAAGGTGTGTGATGTCGTGGAAGACCTTATGTAACGTGGCATTGTACTATTCTCAGAAAAACCGGCAAATTGTGTACTAATATGCCACAGAAACCATAAACTGCTAAATATTGAGTATGAATTCAAGAAAAATATAATTTCATACCAGAAAATAAAAAACATAGGGTGGGTTACTTTGAGAGAACGTTCAGCATAAACGGCTAAAAAAGTCATGGCCACAGTTTCTTGAAATTAACGCGATATAATTTACTCTGATTATCCTGAAATGGGTGAAACAATTTAAGACGAGTATTCTTCAGACCTTGTAGACAGATTCAAAATTGAATTGAAATAAAATAAAATGTACGTAACGAAGAACGACTGTTCCTTGTAGTCACTATGCTAACCCACCCAGCCTAGTCTTCAAATGTAACTGAGGCGCCCTGTAACTACTTAACACCAATTACTGAGCACGACAGTAACCAAATTAAAAAACAGAAACTCGCATTGTTTTTCACTTGGGCAATATAGCACTTTTCTCTACCTTTTTACCTGTGTGCATCGTTGAGAAAACGTCGTAATTTTAATTCTTCTGTTAAAATTAATGAAATAATATAAAGGGTGTTCCAAAATTAAAGCAAGATTTGAAATTGTCGCCATTTGTGCAGTAGTGTGTTAGCAACCCTGAAAAAAAACAATTCGACAGCTGAGAGTTTAGGGTTAGTAAAAATGGAGCGTTTCACGATAGAATAACGTGTCTCCATTGCTGAACATTATTCCAAATATAATGAAAGCTTGGCGGTCACAGTTTGCAAATTTCATACAAAATATGGTTGGAATAGTGCTTTAACTTCGTCAACTATGAAGAGATTAATTGAAAAATTCAGGGAGACTGGATCCGTTGGAGAAGCCAAGTACGCTGGTCGTCCAAAAACAAACCGTTCAAATTTTTATATCGAAGCGGTGTGTGAGAGTGCCGGCGATAATCCAGGAACCTCAATTCGGCGTCGTTCACAAAAATTGCAAATTTAAAGAAGCTCTTTACAGTATATACTCACTAAAGATCTGTGTCTCCATGCTTACAAAATTCAATTAACATAACTACTGAAACCTAATATCATCCTAGGCGATGAAGCACAATTTCACTTTGACAGCTTTGTTAATCGCCAAAATTGCCGCTTTTGGGGTCTGACAATCCACATGTGATTGTCGAAAAACAGATGCATCTACAATGTGTCAATGTTTGGCGTGGATTTGACGTTAGAGTCATAATGAGAGCATACTTTTTTGAAATTGAAAAAGCAGTGACTGTTACTGATGGTCGTTATCGCGACATGATAATACAGTTCTTTCCGCCGATATTAGATTATATTAATGTGGCCAATATGTGGTTTCAACAAGACGATGCCACATCCCATACAGCCCGTTAAACAATTCAATTACTGTATGAGACATTTTCAGGTCGTGTGATTTAAAATTATTAGATTTTTTTTATGGGGTTATTTGAAATCACAGGTCTATGTCAACAAGCCCGCAACCATCCGTGCATTAAAGAAGGAGATTCAACGCTGCATCACCATCGTTTATGCAAAAAGGTCATGGAAAATTTCGTCAAACGAGTGCGTATGTGCCTGCAAAGCCGTTCATAAACCTACCCTATGTATTTTAGGATTCAATAAAAAAAAAACAACAAAAGACTAATAACTGTGTTTTCTATTTAATTGAAATCTTGCGTTAATTTTGGGACACCCTTTAATTATTTTAAATTTAAGTTCCGTATACTGTGAGCGTCAAAAGAAACTTAACTGTATTATCTAGAATTAAGGCTTTATTTCGGTCTTTTTTAAGAGCGTTTTTAAGACTTTACAAAATCCATTAAAAACAACAACAAAATTCTTACAACATTTAAAGTTATACAACAAAAACGAAATTTACTCTATTTTTTACGCGTCAAAATAAAGTGTACAAGAAAAAAATATGCCACAAAAGAGAATGAAATAGAAATACCTGGGAAGTGATACCATTCTTTTAAAAGTGTTGTCAAGTACAACAAAAATCATATTTTGGAATTCTCTTAACAGCTCCAAAACTTGAGTTGCGGATAAAAAAACCGGATTTTGGTACCTTAATGCACTTCCCTACAAGAAATGAATGACCGAAACTAACACAGAAACAATTTTTTTACTAACACATTTACAACTTTTTTATATATAAACGTTTGAAAGAGTGAAACAACAAGTGTTGCAGAGTTATATTTTTAGGCATTTGACAGAATACATAAAAAACAATATTTTTGTGAATTCTAGCAAAATTAAAATAAAAATATAATCGAAATAAAAATATTGTATGTATTATGTAAAAAAAACTGATAAAATGACAAGTGAATGTAAAGATTGCTTTTAATATACATATTATGTAAATAATAATAAATATTTTTACCAGGTCGTGCCAAAACTAGAAATGATGGCTCAATAGATATTCATGATAAAATACAAGATAGCCATCAGTCTGTCTGTTAATGACTGGTGAGATACAGGACAAACATCGTGACGAAGTCGCATGCATGCCGCAATTTATGACACTTGCGGATGGAAGGTAAAAGGTGGAACCGCCAGATTTTGCTCAGGTAATGGTAACAAACACAAATTAATACTTTATTATTTTTATATTTATCCTTCTTTACAGACAACTTTCGAGTAATGTTTGCAGACAATCTGCTTAGAAGTACTACTGGGAAAGGAGGTGGAAAAAGCATGCACTAGGCGAGCTCATGTTGTTCAACAAGACTGAATGACAAGACTGAATCATATAAAAATGATGAAATAATTAGTAACTTATATACTTGCGCATATAAATATTATTATTAATATATCTTTTCTACAATTTTCAGATCTTTTTCAACTGTATAGACCCAGTTTAGTTCAAAACAAGAGTAAGAAAAGCGGAAGAACCAATTACTGAGTGAAATAAAAAAAATTATTTAATGATGTACATTGTATTACTTATGAATTATAAAATATATTTTTAATTTACTAAATTATTAGTGTAAAAATAATAAATCGTCTTTTATTAGAAAAAATGTGTACACTTTTTTGACGGGTATGTACAGAAATTTGACGGATTTATACATCAAATATGATAAGTCAACTTTGACTAACATTTACATCATCTTTGATAAGTAAGCAGCAGCAGAGTAAGAAGCTCAGATATATGTTTTATAGTCGACAGAATTCATAAGTTAGAGAAGGATGGAAAATCACATGTACACAAATGATTCGGTCATTTTTTTCATTTTGCCCTTAATAACTTGATAGAAAGAAATGATAGATATTTAGGTCACAGTGCCAGGTCAAATGATTGACACTGTTCTTGCAGGGTTATAAGCTAATAACTCAGCTATATGTTAACCGATTTTAATAAGCTTGGAGGGTTTTGAGAGAAGACCAACAGATCTATTTACAGATGTATACTTTACTTAAGTTAACTCAAGAAATCTCTGAATATTTGTCAAGCAAATAAATTTTCTGTTCAATTAATTCGAAATTTTTCAAGTTTAGAGATGTTTTACACGATATTTTATATAGGTACTGCGCGTATTTGTGGTTATATTAAAGTAGTATGTTTTGTTATGAATAAAATGATAATTCACTTTTAAAAATTGGATGGGAATTAATGGAGTTATGACAGCTATTAATTAAAGGCTTTGTGGTAAAGCATAAGAAGCTTTTATATCAGCCTTTTGATTCGAACGAAAATGTCACTATTAAAGCCATTTTATAGTCCTTGAAAAGCCTTAGTGTTTTAAGTAAATAATAAAAAATGTCATAAAATCGCTGGTTTAAACTTATGAAATAAGTCATGGAATTGTGACTTACTGCTCATGTATCGTATGAGTATAAAATAACAAAGTAAAATTGTGGTTATGTGGGTTATATTATTCCGCTTGGACGTTTTACTTTTTTAAACTTTTTTGAAATGATCATTTATGATTTATTTTCTTTGTTACAAATCTCCTATATGACCGAGTATAATTCATATTAAGGCATAATTATAACAAGTTTTTCTTTTTTGTTACTCTCTTCCTTTCTACATAATTTTCAACACTGCGCACCTGTATATGGCCAGACAACTTTCTCCCAATCTTGTTTTTTTTTTACAAAAAAAAAAAAAAAAAAAAAAAATTAACTGTTTTACTTGTTTTCCTTAATTGTATGTATTTCACAAAAATACAAAACAATTGCTTAAAAATAAAATACATTTTTAAATAGAAATACATATCTTATTTAATTAAGATTAAAAGGCAGAACAACAATTTATTTGTTAAATACTGAGTTGTAATAAACAGAATTTCTTGAATTTTTGATGACAAACAATAACGAATATCTGTTTACTTCATAAAATGACGTTGAAAACTCTTAAGTTTCCTAAAGATAATTTCTAGATTATCATTTTATAATGAAGTTAAGTGAGAGCTGCGTGTCTGTATGTGTGTCTGTGTATTAATAGATCGTATAAGATTAGTGACGTTATTTTTTTGTAAAAATTTTTCTACTGCTATAAAACTAGACTTTTTCTTATTAACAAATTGAATATAAAATTTTTTTTTATCTGATTTTTTTTTATTCTGTAAACAATTAAATATTTAAGGTGTCAAATCTAAATGCGACACATTAAGTAACGTTTTGTTTACTTATACATACATACATACATACATACATACATAAATACATATATTATTATATCTGGCGTTAACAACGAAGCAATTGAAATTAGGAAAACATGTGAATTGTATTATAATGAATTACTTTTTTATTTTATTACTGGTATTTTCTCTCTCTCTCTACTGGTATTTCATAAAGTGGTATTTGTATTACGTATTACGGTTCTTAAGAAACAAAAAAAAAAAAACTTTGCTACGTAGCGGTATCATACATGTATCCATCCATGCACACATCCATACATATAACCAAAAGCGTTTATTTCATACGTCATTTACCATATGACTGTTTAAATAAGTGTATTTGGCAATGGCACGTGAATGTGGGAGTGTACATTTTGCACCGATAATTTTTGTTTTTTTTGCCAGTATATCCTATGGTTTTTTCTTTAAAATATTTTTTGTTTTTTGTATATAAACATTGAAAAATATTAAAAAGATAGATTTTTATGACTATATTTGTATAAAAAAATCGTTTTTTTTCCGTTTTTTCTAATATGTATGCATGTATGTATATAAAGAAATTAATTTCTTAATTATTATGTAAAATTTTTTTTATGCCTTATGATAAAATTTTTATTTAAAAAAAATAGAAATGATAATACAATAAAAATTTTTTAAATTATGCAATTGTCTTATAGGGGGTGTTTTTTATAGAGGTATAGAACTTTAAGTTGCAATAAAACAACGATGGATTATTCGATTGACATGAATTTTATTTATCCGAAAGATAATCCTGTGGCATTACATTTTAAATATGACTTCAGGCATATGGCGCGAATGTAGTCCAATCTGGACGTCCAATTTTCGATAACTTTTTCCAACATTTATGACCGTATATTGGCAATAACACAGAGAATGTTGTCTTCCAAATGGTCAAGCGTTTGTGGCTTTACCGCAAGGAAAGTGGTCTAGCGGTGTTAAATCACAAGATCTTGGAGGCCACTTCACAGGTCCAAAACGTGAAATTAGGCGGACACCAAACGTGTCTTTCAATAAATCTATTGCGGCACGAGCTGTGTGACATGTTGCGCCGTCTTAGTTAATAATCATGGCTCTATACCGATCACCATTGACTGTAACGTTCTGGCCGCCATCGTTTTTGAAAAAGTACGGACCAATGATTCCACCAGCCCATAAAGCGCACCAAACAGTCAGTTTTTCTGGATGTAACGGTGTCTCCACATACACTTGAGGATTACCTTCACTCCAAATGCGGCAGTTTTGCTTGTTGACGTAGCCATTCAACCAGAAGTGCGCTTCATCGCTAAACAAAATTCGCTTATGAAAATCGGGAACAACGGTAATCTCGTTTTGGGCCCATTCGACGAATCTACGCCGGGCGTGAGTCTATTCATGATGAATTGCCAGGCCAAACTGAAAATAAATCACTTGACAGCTGTTAAATAGGTCGCTATCTTGAAAAGTAATGCCAACTTAAAGTTCTATACCTCTATAAAAAACACGCTTTACATATAGAAAAATGATTGAAGTCTATAGACAGCTAAATGGCTAAACCGATTTTCATGAAATTTTTACAGTATCCCTCTGTATGTCTGAAACTCTTTTTTTTTCTTCGTCACTCTTCTAGGGAGCATATTGGCTTTCCACAAAGCATCTATTGCTTTGTTTCAGTTTCTTTAATCAATTTGATATTTTAAGCTAAGTAGATGATTAATCCGCTGTAGCTTGCTTTTTTGTGCAGTGGTGGAAATCATTGTAACTTTTTTTTCCCAGTAGGTGGCGTGTTTTTCCTGATCATTCGTCTGATGTTTGTCATTATCGCAGAGGTATGCGAGAAAGGTCTGGGGGCCTTTTTCTTTATTTTTTTTTAGATGGAGTTGTCTGGAGGGAAGTTGAAGCCTTTTTTATTATTAAACATTCGAAACCACAATTAAATTTTTTCTTCGTCATGTCCTCTGGAACTATAGGCTATACATATTTCAAAAATTTCAACGGGGAGGTGTCACGCCCATACAAAATAAATATATATTTGTTTATATCTTCAAAAGGGTAAGTAAGAGTAAGAGTCTCTAAATTCAGTCCAAATAGCAGTTAGAGTAGCTAAGAAAAAATCAAAGTCATATATAAAGGCTAAAAGAAAAGAAATTTACTATTCTTGTAACCACCGGAATTTTCTGGCTCTTGCACTATGCAATATGCCAAGCTCTTTATCAGATATATTACGGCAGAGTATCGGAAGTGAACAGTCGATCGAACACTAGGGAGGCTTGCCACTTTGTTAGGAACCTGAGGAGGCGGAGCTCCGACTCCTCCTGGGATAATGAAAATGCATTTTTCAATTTTTAGGGAACCATGTCACAAACAACACTTTTATCTCCTTTTCGAAATTTGGATGACTTCCACAGTTTTACGCCCATTGCACTTATCTCCACTACTACTTGTCTTAATGAATTTCTTTATTGTGTGCTTTCACTGTAGTCTCAGGGCCTCAAGGTTGTTATTGCATCCGTGAACATTAGCAATGCTAATGATTGGGATGTTCTTTTTGTTTTCAGTATGCCTGCCGATCTTATTGATTGGATACTCCGTTTCTTATCGGATAGGGAGCTTTGTGATCATTACACATTACCGTTCTCGAGTTTTTTGCTTAGAAAGGAATTTTGCATGATGTTATTGGTTGAAAGTAACAAAATACAAAATACATAAGTATTAGAGTATTCAATTATTTGACTTTTGTTTTTGTTCGAGTAAGAAATTAAACTTTTAATATTGCTCGATTAATCGAGTAAGATTTTCAAATTGTTCGGATAACTCGAATAACTCTAAAAATTATACAAAAATTCAATTTTATGTTTTCATACCTTTTTTTATCTGAAAGCGAGGTCGATGTTTTTTCTTTTGAAACCAGCACTAAGGGAATGGCTCCAATCATGTAGTTCATTATGCTGGTATTAGGAAAATAAATAATTTGAAGGAGGAAGAGGGAGTAGTATTTATGGATACTTGATTTACATTTATTTATTTCGTAAGTGACAGGGAAAACTGTCGAGAGAAGATCGTTCCATAGACGAATGACGCGGCAAAAAAAACGAATTTTTTCTTTAATGCGTTGTGTGATTCATTGGACAATCAACTACAAAGGAACATGCTCTACGAGAGAAACGAGTACTACCTGAAAATATGCGATTATTAGGAATTAATTCCCCTATTTTGTCAGAGCACACATTCCGTTATAGTACCGATAAACAATAAATACAATAAACACACACGACGATGCTCTAACGAATCGATAGAGTTGACTACCGTCATTAATGAGTATCTTCGCTCTCACCTGTACGTGGTAGAGCAGCTACAAAATAGACTTTGAAGCATCGGCCCATGAGATGAGAGTTGTATTCCATTTTGTGTAGGATATAGGTCTTGTAAATATTAAGGAATCAGATGAAGTGAAGTATTTCTTAAACTGTCTTAATGCTTGAATGCTTCTTTCGACACATGAAATATGTGATCTTCCAATGAACATCACAGTGAATTCTCATGCCTAGAACATCAAGAGCATCTGATGTTCCAACATATGCATTACCCGCTAGCACAGATGACAACACACCATCTCTCTTACATGCCATATCACATCAGGATTCAGTTCGTTGAAAGTTAAATGCCACCTTGATCAAAAAGTTCCCGAAATAACCACCGTGTGGCAGTTCCATTGTATCGATTAGAGTTTTTTTTTTGCTAAGTTGGTACATCTGTTGTTGATATTCCCGCTAAACATTTGCCAAAGCTACGTAGGCAAGAGTACATCTATCTCTATGTGTGTTGGCGATTTTTTACAATTTTGACCGTGTTGAGGTCGCAACAGACATGATTTGCGAGGCTGAATCCGGTCCCATATTCATCAAAAGGATCATTACTGAAGACGAAACGCGGGTTTATGAGTACGACACGGAATCCAGACATCAGACAAGTGAATGGCGCTCACCAAATGAGCCGAGATCAAGAAACCGCGTCGTTTTGAATCAAAAAAGAAGGCAATGTTCATGGTTTTCATGACTTACAACGGTGTAGTCCATCATGAATTTTTGTCAGAAGGCCAGACAAAAACAAAGAATATTATTTGGGCGTTATGAGACGTTTGCGTGAAGCAAATCGCGGAAAGAGATCAGAGTTGTGAGCAGAAAACTCGTGGATTTTACATCATGATAACGCATCGTCGCACAGTGCCATCATCATTCGAAATTTTTTGACGAAAAATGCAACAAATACCACCCAACAGCCATCGAATCCACCTGATTCCTGTATCTTCTTTCTGTTCAATCGAGTTAAAAAACCATTACGGGGAACGCGTTTCAGCAGTCGAGAGGAAATAATGGAAAAATTGCTGGAAAAACTGATGGACATACCGAAAACCGAATATAAAAAATGAATCAAGCGCTGGCATAAGTTTGTTGCAGTCGATGTGGATTACTTTGAAGAGGACAATATAGAATAAACTTGTAATGTTAATTTTCTGAATAAATTCCGTGAACTTTTTGATCAAAGTGGTATTTCATTGTTTAGTATACACAATAGGGGTGGCGTGGTAGTGGTTAGAACACAGGCATACAACACATATCGTCCAGGTTCGAGTCTCAGCAGAAGACATGACAAGGAAAAATTTAATAAAGAGACTTCAATCTTCCTCCAGACAATTCTATCTAAAGAAGCCCCCTTCCAGCTTACCTCTGGCGCGGTGATGACTAACATCAGACGGTTGATCATATGGAGGCGAGCTACAGTAGATTAATCATCTATTTAGCATGAAAATCAACTTGATTATGTAAACTGAAGTAAAGTAATGGATGCTTTGTGTAAAGACAATATGCTCCCTAGAAGAGTGATGGAGCAGTTTTGCTTCTTATTTTTATTAATTATTGCTGTAATATCTGCTTTTTTTTAAATAATTTGTATATTTAATACATATATTAATTGGAATAAAAAAAGAATACTTGAAATGGTACCAAAAATAATCTAACCGTTTCGTGCTCTAAAAATGTTTTTGAAATAACAGCAACAACAACAACAATGTCAAAAAGTAACAAGATAAAAAACGAAAACAAGAAAAAGTAGGTGTGTATACTTTTATTTTGAAAATTTCTCCAATACAAACAGTATAATACAGGAAAACCTTTATAAGCTAAGCAATATTCGAGAATATGTGCTACTCGGCGTTTAACATCCATCACATGGAAATTTCACTGTATAGCGGATTGTTATTTTAGAGAGATAAGAAAGCAACCACGAAAAAGAAATTAAAATTTTCGTTTCGATTGTTGTTTGTTGTTCTGCGTCATTTGGAAATAGATAGATAGACGGGCACATGGAACGGTAGATACATTGGAGGCAGACGTAATCATATAATCTATTTTATATAGGGAATATATATGTACATATGTATGTATTCTCCTAAAGGTGTCACGTGTTGTTATTGTTGTTATTTTTTCGTTTACTTTAGAAATATTTTTGAAAAATAACAAACAAAGAAAATTTTGTATTTTGTTGGATTATATGTATGTTATAAATAAGTAAATGCGTCTGTTATGTATAGATAGATATACATAGATATAGTCAAGTATTTCTAACCACAAGATACCCTATATCATAATATCATTGTTTTGGAAAACAAGTCCGCTTTAACTTTGATGTAGTAGATGATTTTGTGTACCTTGGCTTCGCAATAAACAGGGACAATAAAGTCAGCCAGGAAACCAAACGGAGGCTAATCCCAGCAAATGGATGTTGCTATGGATTGTCAAAGCTAAGGTAATGCTAAGATCCTCTCTAGAAAATCAAACTCCTGTCCTACAGCACATCAGTTCTGCCATTCACACTATATAGTGCAGAGTCGAAGGCGCAATCAGTTGAAGTAGCTCTGGGAGTTTTTGAGCGGAAACTGTTGCATTAAATATATAGTCTGGTAGTAGTGGTTCACAGAGAACTGTATTCCGATATTGATGTGCGGCATCTAGAATCGATTGGACACATTATGAAGGTGGATGAGGCAGCTCACACGGAGAAGGTATTCGTTAATGAACCAGAGACGAAAAAGGGGGTGACCGAGGCATCATTTGGTGAATCAAGTTGAGCAGAACTTATCGAGATTTCATGTGGTAAAATGGAGAAGATACGCTTCGTACACCATAATCTAGCGTTACACGACAGAACAACGTGTGTTCATTATTGAAAGCTTGACGGTTGCTGTTCGAAAATTTCATAAAAAATATGGTCGGAATAGTGTTTTAACTTCGTCAACTGTGAAAACATACTGGTCGTCCAAAAACAAACGTTAAAATTTTAATATCGAAGTAGTGAGTAAGTGTCGGTGACAACCCAGGAACCTCAATTCGGCGTCGTGAACAATAATTGCTAATTTCAAGAAGCTTTCTACAGTGTATACTGACTAAAGATCTGTGTCTCCATGCGTGCAAAATTCAATTAACACAACGACTGAAGCCTAATGACCATGCACAGCGAAGAGAGTTCGTTGAATGGATTATTGAACATCAATAAATCGACGCTAATTTTGTGAGCAAAATCATCCTAAGCAATGTAGTACATTTTTACCTTGATGGCTTTGTTAATAACCATAATTGTCACTTCTGAGGTTCTGGGAATCCACATGTGATTGCCGAAAAACAAATGCATCCACAACGTGTTTCTGTGTGGATTTTGAGCTGAGGCACAAATGGATCATACTTTTTTTAAATGAGGCTGGTCAAGCAGAGGCTGTTACTAGTGCTCGATATCGCGACATGATAACACAGTTCTTTCTGACGAAATTGGCCAATATGTCATTTCAACAAAATGATGTCACTTGCTTTACAGCCCGTTAAACAACTCAATTACTGCATGACACATTTCCAGATCACGTACTCT
Source organism: Wohlfahrtia magnifica (assembly GCA_023159175.1). Taxonomy (NCBI): domain Eukaryota; kingdom Metazoa; phylum Arthropoda; class Insecta; order Diptera; family Sarcophagidae; genus Wohlfahrtia; species Wohlfahrtia magnifica. The sequence continues at coordinate 1,052,382 of JAKWBJ010000045.1, forward strand.
CTTGTTTTGGTGATCAAAAATGACTCCGTGTGACGTGTGATTTATCATCACTAGATTTCCCACAACTATCCGTGCATTAAGGGAGGAGGCTCAATCGCTAACACACCAACGAAATTCAGCCACATTTATGCAAATGGTCATAGAAAATGCAAAGCCGGAGAGGCCATGTGCCCGATATGTTATTCCATAAATAATCCCATTCTATGTAATTTATAATTCAATAAAAAATAATAATCAAAACACTAAAAACCAGGGTTTAAATTGCTTGCTTTAAATTAGCAATGGAACTAAAATTTTAGCTTGGCTTCAGCTTTAAGCTTTAGATTAATTAACTGTGTTGCTGAATGCTTACTGGAAACTTTAAACTATAATAAGCAAAAGCAAAAGTAAATAACTTGCTTAGCTTCACTATGTGTTTGTATGTTCTCTGCTTAAGCAGTCAGCAAAGCAAGCACATTATCAACAATTGCTATAGCTGTAAACAATAAGTTGTTGTTTACTTTATGTTTGCTTCTGTTTAACTGTTTACTACTTACTCATTGACTGCATTGCTGTTGCTTGAATATCATGGACGTTTGCCGTTTCATGGAGGAAAATTGATTAAATTGTTTTTCACTTACATCAGTATTGAAATATTGACCGAATACAAGTTGCGTAGATCACACAACACTTTGCAAGTAATCATTGAATAGTCTATAGAATTGTGTACCCCCTTTATCTACTATTTATCGATTTAAAAAAAGCGTTTAATATCATCAGACGAAAGGCAATGTGGAAAGCACTAAGAACAAAAAGAGTACCCCAAAAAATAATTCGAATAATCAGAGCGATATATGAGGACGCAGAACTTACAGTTCTTCACAACGGGAATATCAGCCAACCATTCCACACCAATGCTGGAGTTAAACAAGGATACCCACTATCACCTCAGCTATTCACCATCGTGCTGGATGACAGAATGTGTTCAAAAAGAAGAGGGTCATTCATGCCAACTCGAAGACTTGAACTATGCAGATGACATTTGTCTACCCTCGCGGACGAAACTGGAGAACCTGAAAAGATTGGTTCGTAATGTTGGACTTGAGATAAATATTAAGAAAACCAATGCCATTAGAGTAAGCAATACGAGCACAGAAAATATCATGACTACAAACGGCGGCACAGAAACGGATGTAGATAACGAGCCCAATAAAGCGAGAGCGGCTTTTGAACGACTACAGTCAGTATGGAGGAGCTGACATATATCCAGACGGACTAAGCTCAGAATGTTCAACTCATGTGTTAAATCAGTACTGTTGTGTGACAGCGTTTGTATTGAATAACATCACACAAAAACTCCAGGTATTCATTAACAAGTGCCTCAGTATCATATACAGAGTATTCTGGCCTAACACAAAACTATGGAGCATGACTAATGAGGATCCTGTATTGAAATAGATAAGGAAAAGAAAATAGGGATGGATCGATCATCTATCCGAATGTCACTCGGGTGGAATACTGAAAACGAAAAATGCCTGGAGACGCACAATTATCCAAGAACTGAGACGGAACAACCTTACGCGGGAGATGGAAAAGTCAACAGCGGTAAAAGGTGTTAGATAGAGATGCTTTGTGGAAGCAATATAATAAGAGTAACGAAAAAAAAAACTAACTCTTTGATTTCTATTTTTTTTTCATGTTATTGGTGACAGAGTCCCAATATACGCCCCCATTATAGTAAACATTTAAGTTAAAAGTAAAGTAAATGATAATTTATTGCTTACAGCAAAAGCAACTTTTGATAAAATGGTTGCTTTGCTGACTAAGCAAGTTGTTTACTATTTTATTTGTTTGCTTTTTGCTTTTGCTTATTAGTCTTTAAAGATAAAGTTTTCAGTAAGCATTCAGCAGCACAGTTGTGTAATTTGAAGCTAAAAACTGAAGCAAAGCAAAAATGTTTTCTTTAAGTTTTTTTTAAGTTTAGTTAAGCAATTTCAAATCCATTGAAAATAGTCAAGCATTTTTAAGCGCAGCTAAAATGTTTCTGCAGCCTCTACTATATTGTTAATAGCGCTTTACTTTATTCGTATAAGTCTCTGGTGGCAGTATCATTCGATAACCGCAGGAATTGCAGCATCTACATCACTTCTCCAGGTTTTTTTTTTATTTTTTAAACGACCTCATCTTCTACCGCCTTGTGAACTTGTCTCGAAGATTTTTTTCTACAGCTACTTGTCATAAAGAGCCCGAATTTCGACGCTTGACCGAAAACTTTAATCTGGTACCACGAGCGCCAGGATTGTGATAGCTTAAGTTTGGGTCCTGCAATAAAGTGCGGTTTTTCATCGAGAATGTGAATAGCACTAAATTACAACTCCAGTGCTTTTAATAATAGAAGTAGTGTAAGGACAGACATGTTTTATTCCATTTCAAAAATTATTTTTAATCAATTAGTGTAATTAAAGTGCTACAAGTTTCACTGTAAACATTATCATCACAACTTAGGGAATAACAGCCACAACACCACAATGTTTCTTTCTTTTTTCATTCAATAAATTAGTGCAAAAAGATAGAAAAAGAACGCAAAACGTTCATCGTTCAAGGTTAAAGATTGTGTTGAAAAGATTTCATTTCTTTTTTTTCGCAATTTAAACAAAAAAGAAAAAAAACATCGTAAAAAATAATCATCACCACTCTATTCTGCTTTGTTTTTTTCTATTATTATTGTTGTTATTGTTACTTGTTACTGATTTATGAATAAAATTAAAACTGACTCAAGTGATATTCATAGCGTCTGGAGCGTGTAGGTACTTGTACTTTTGATCTTTTATATGTATAATCTGGCCTATAATTGACATCAATTGTATTTTACAATTAAAGAAACTTTAACATATTTTTACAAAATTTTGTAAGTGAGAAAGAAATCTTCGTTGGTTGAGTCAAAATATTTCCGAATATTATTTTCAAATTATTGTGTTGCTAAGCAGGAGTAGACGATTGCTTAACTTCGCTGTCATTCTCAGACTATTGTGATTTGGTTTATTCAAAATAGTTTGCCCTAATTGAACCCACTAACGTCATAGATTTGAAAAGGCGGCAAACAAATTTCGTCCGAATTGTTTCTGGTCTTTGATTGAAGGACGACAAATTTTTCGTCTTGCCTACATTTTGTGACCGACGAACTATGTATGCCTAATGCGAAAGTACACCGAATTCGGTGTGAAGATCAGACAGAGGCAGTTCAAGAGCTACTAATACACCATGAAAGATGCACTGTCTGGTGCGGTTTGTGGGTCGTCATCATCATTGGACCGTACTTCTTCAAGAACGATGCAAATCGCAACAATACAGTCAATCTGGTAACATTAATTACCGACTATTTTTGCCCAAAATGGAATGATTAGACTTAGTAGACATGTGGTTTCAACAAGACGGTGCAACGCACCGCACACATCGCGAGTTTGGCGAGCACTAAATCTAACTTTTTCAAACAGTCCAATATCATGCGATTCACATTAGACTATTTTTTGTGGGGATACGTAAATTATCAGCCCTGGAATACAACATTACAGTTACATGGTGAGATACCGGCCGTCAGACTGGATAAAGTTTACAAAATTCAGGTTCATGACCACCTATGGTGTACCTGTGGCAGGATTGGCAAATACCCGGTTTTTTTTTCTAGGAATCCAACCCACCGAACTTTATTGTTTTTTTTTGGGTTTTGTTTGGCTTCATACCTGCTTCCAAATTTCGTTAATTTCGACAATATTCTTTGTTTTTTAGTACAATGCAATTTTGCATTCTTGGTAGGATCAAGGCGGCATTGTGTACTATGAGCTGCTAAAACTCGGTGATCGGAACAAGATGTATTTACTTAGTTTGAACTCTGCACTGTGAGAAAAACGGTTGGAATATAAATATAGACAGCCAGATAGTTTTCCTTTTGCATGACAGGACTCGGTTTCACATCGCAAAAGTTGCTAAACAATTGTTAGAAACGATTAAATGGCGCACCTGCCGTATTCTCTAAAGATTGTTTTTTTCTGAAATGTAAGATCAGCTTCGGGGTGAATCACCACACATAAGAAGAACGAGAAGTTTTTCTGAGACGGGATTCGGATATTGGGGGAAAAAATGTTATGTCATGTGTTAATTCATGATTTTTTTTTAACTAAAAAAAAAAAAAAAACGGACCGAATCAATTTGTACTCCCAATATGTAAATTTTAATTATTTTTGTTGTAAATAAACTACGTTTGTTTGTTTGTTTTTTATATAAAACCCAATAAAATCCGGATTTCACCAATGGATTCACGAATATTGTCCTTTAAAGCGTCAATTGTCTCTGGCTTGTTGGCATAACACTTATCTTTGACGGCACCGCACAAATAATAGTCCAACGGTGTCAAGTCGCAGCTACGAGGTGGCCAAACGACATCAGCTCTGCGGCTGATAATGCAATCTTTAAAAACAGGGCGCAAAACATCGAGTGTAGCTTCGACTGTGTAGCACGTAGCGCCGTCCTGTTGAAACCAAATGTTGCTAATATCCTTCTCTTCAATTTTCGTTCAACATGGCCCGATAACGATCGCCAAGATCAAAATGAGCTTCATCTGAAAAGATGATTTATTTGGCAAAATCGGCATTTTCCGTAAGTCGATCGCAGGCTCAGATTCCCAGCCATTCACGAAATAAGCACCAGTTGAAAAAAAAAACGTTAGATGGCGGACCCTTTATCATCATAGCACCTGAGTTTAAAAGCCAAACACTTTGAATATAGTTTGAATCCAAAATTTTAGACGATAATAAGGTAGTAAGTATTGGAATGAATAGTGTTAGCAGATTTTAACTGCTATTCTGCTGTCCTCATTTCAATCACTTTACCCAATACTTAAATGCTTTGATATTCATAAACAAACCTTATCAGTTTCTTTTCAAGAGGTTCCACTGCCTTATTAAAATGCAGGTTTATAGCACAGCATAAAGAAAAACATTTCTTTTCCTAGCAATTAATTATGAATTCCGTTGAAAGTATCAATCATTAATTGAATTGTTAAAGTATAAATAATCTTTCGAGGTTTTTAATTCATTCCCCTTTATAACAAGGTTCTGAGAAAATATTTCTATATTTAAGAAGCAAACAAAAAAAGTACAATTATTTTAAAACTTCAATATTGTTCACAGACGGTGTTGGGCTAAGTGCGTTTGATGTTTTAAATTCCTTGAACTTCATTAAAAATTTGCATACAATCAATCGTTTAAATTAATATTAATTTTAAAAGTAAATTTTAAAATTCTCAACTTAAGTTCAGACATAAAAACTCGTAAGTGTTTAAGCGAAAACGAAAAATAAGCTTAAATTCAAATTAATAATTATTTTAAAATAAAGAAAAGATTTTAATGTATGACGGTTGAGGAACTTAATATCGCTCTGAGAACAGTGGAATCTTTTGAGAATCGTTTAGATGTTTTACCCTTCAGGAGATATCGGGCAGGCTCTGACTACACCCATTTGTATTTTGAACTTAATGCTTATGCTTATTTCTTAAAAAAAACGTGTGCAAAAATAATTTCACTTTCAATGAAAACATGCATTCTAGGAGACCCATAGCTACTATATGAGATTGGGAGTTTTTGCGTTTTCCGGAAAAGTGTACAAATGTATTGAAAAAGACTTAATTTTTGGGCTCAGGAAGTCAAAATTCATAAGTATGTGTACATATTTTTAACAAAACATAAAAAAAGTTGAAGGCATTAGCGAGTTAAATGCCTTTTTTGTGGTATTTTTTTCATTCTTAACATAACTTTGTTTTGATTATTCATTCACAATCGATAGGTTTTTTTTTAGCAAATTGTAATGTAGTCTCATAGCTTCCATTTTCGACCCATTTAGAGGGATGAATTTGCAAAAATTCTGTTTGTAGCTCAAGTCTTTAAAAAAATTTGATCGATTTGGAACCTATTTAGAATGATCGTGAAGAAAAATTCAAACATTTGTTAGATAAGGACCACCCTAATATACATACAGTAGGTGGAAAAAAATTCATAAGTTGTTAAGACCAATGTTTTAGTAATGGTGCACAGTAAACTCTATTTTAGTGTTAAAAATTTTGTTTTTCTTAATTTGTATCATTTAAATACTTCGTAGTTTTAGACAATAATATATTTTATAAAAAAAAAAAAAATCTTATTTCAGTTTTGAAAAAAAAAAAAACAAAACTATGCAATCGAAATTCATGTTGAAAAAGTAACTTGTAAATAATTTAATATCCGCAATATCTAAAGTTATGAATGACCACTTTGCCCAGTCTGTGTTTTACGGAGTCCATGAACTTATAACATTTATACCGCAAAGAGCTACTATCTTTCATATCTTCTAGTTCTTGAGCCTTATCCTTAAAAATTCGGTTTTTTAAACTTCCCCAAGCATTTTTTATGGTAGACAGATCTGTCCTTTGCGGAGTCAACTTTAGATCATTTATATTTTCTCTTCCCAAATAAGCTTTGATTACACTGGTCTAAAAACAACAAAAAATTTTTCGCCTTTAAATAAAACTTTATGAAACAAAATGATTTTGATGCGCTGAATTCATATTCGTTTTCAGTTTTTTTCCATCGGGCTCAAATTTATTTTTATGGGCGTGGCAAATTTTTCGCCCATAATGTGGTAGTTATGCTAATATATTTCATCATAACTTGAACACGACTTGACCAAACTAGTATCAATTCTACATAGTTTAACCAAATCGCATCAATATCCATGTGTTTTTTTTTATTACGATATAATTCAAGAATTACTAAGACGTATTACAATTCATTGATGGTTTTTGTACAACTGGGCGGTGCCAAGCAAATTTTGGCAAATTTTTCGCCCATAATGTGGTAGTTATGCTAATATATTTCATCATAACTTGAACACGACTTGACCAAACTAGTATCAATTCTACATAGTTTAACCAAATCGCATCAAAATCCATGTGTTTTTTTTTATTACGATATAATTCAAGAATTACTAAGACGTATTACAATTCATTGATGGTTTTTGTACAACTGGGCGGTGCCAAGCCCATACAAAATTTTTATTTATACGTCTATATCTTTAAAACGGTAACAGTAAGAGTTTCTAAATTCAACCCACATAACTTTGTGGTCAATACAAACCATCAGCCAAAAAGTTGGCGGAATTAGATAAGGGGGAGTGGCACATCCCATACAAAGTATATATTACTTTGTGTATATCTTTGGAAAGTCTTGAATTTAGTCTAAATAACTTTGTAGTCAATTCACATTATCAGTCGAAATATGGGCGAATTTTAATAAGTGAGTGTGGGACGTACCATACAAAGTACACATTAATTTTTGTATATCTAGAACACTGTAATAGAAAGTTTCTGAATTTGGTCCAAATAACTTTGTGGTCAATATAAATCATTATTCAAAAAGTGGGCGAAATTAGATAAGTGGTTGTGGCACCTGCTGTAAAAAGTAAATATTGATTTTTGTATATCTTTGGAACAGTAATAGAGAAGGGTTTTGAATTTGGTCTAAGTAACTTCGTAGTCAATACTAATCAAATTAGTTAAAAAACGTGTTAAATTGAACAAGTGGGCGTGGTACCTCCCATACAAAGCTCACATGTATTAATATTTGTATATCTTGCGAACGGTTACAGGAGAAGTTTATGAATATGGTCTAAATAACTAGGCAGTCAATACAAATAATCAGTTTTAATGTCGTCGGAATTAGATAAGTGGGCGTGGCATCTGCCATTTATAGTAAATATAAGCTTTTGTAAATCTTGAGTGTGGTAATAGTACATGTCTCTAAATTTGGTTTAAGCAACTTCTTGGACAGGACACATCATCAATTAACAACTGAGCGAGATTGGATAAGTGGACGTGGCAGCTCCCATTTATACTAAATATGAAATTTTGCTAGTGTGGAAAACGGTAAAAGTTAAAGTTTCGTTATCTATCCATATTAGTCAAAAAGCGGAAGAAATGTGATAAGCGGGTATTGCACAAAGCACACCGGGTAAAAGCTATTTATATATTTGTTCTTATCTATATACATAAATACAAATAAGTTGCCCTTTAGTGATGATGTGTTTTTTCTGTATTAAACGTGTGCATTTCTTTAAATTTTTTTATATGAGCAATAGATTTTATAGGTATAAAACACAAGGCTCCCAGCAACGCGTGAAATGATTAATTTTTATTGAATATTTTTAATGGTTTTTAAAAATAATTTATTTTAAATAGGATCCACGCTGAGATACGAATGTGTGATATCTTAACAAAAAGCTATTCATGACTACCTGCAGATTTGATGCCAAAATCGCTTCAGTTATTGATTGAATTGACTCTTTTTAATTATTTAAATTTATCCATTTCGATTAATCACTTTCTATTTACAATATCCCCACAAGAAAAAATCTGTTGTTGAGACCAGGAAGGCCACAGTATGGTTGAGTTTTTTAAAATAATTATGTATATTTGAACTTGCCCCATGTTGTTGAAACCACACAAAACTGAAGGAAATTATCCTTTGGAGCATTTCAGAAAAGAAAAACTCCTGCAATATTTTTAAATAACGATATGCAGTTACAGTTAAAGTGCGACTGCTTTCTTCAAAGAAGTTTGGCCCGACAACATAGCTTGATGTTATTGCAAACCAGACTGTAGGTCGAGCTGTGTAGGTAGAATTTTTGGCATAGAGTCAAGAGTTAAGAAATCTTATTATTTTCCACAACTCCTGGTGTCTATTACGCCAAAACTCTTATTGAACAGAGATTATTGACTCGTGTGGATGCTAGCGGCGTACAATCCAAATACGAGTTTTATTATTCAAATTTTACATTTTTACTAAATTTAGATAATGATATATATATGAAAAATAAAATTTAAGGCATAATTTAATTAGAAAAAAGTTATTACTTATTATTATTATTATTATTTATTTTGGTAGTGCGTTTCTTAAGCTACCCTGTACATAAAGTTCAGATATAGGCTTGCATCGATATTACAGTGGCATTGAAAACTAGAGGCTCTGAACGCTTGACCTTTATATAATGTCCACATCTGTGAGGTTTAATGCATTTGAGTGTTGGATATCAAAAATATATTGAGAGTTCAAAAATATTGTTATGTTTTACCTTTTTTAAAACGCTTAAGTTCGTTTAAATTGCGTTAAAATAAAATAAACTCCACGTTTGTTGTTGTTACAATCTTATTTATTCCACTATAACTTGTATACACTATGTCTTAATACCACAAATTCACTTATACAACACTTTTTACTTTCGCTTTAACACAACTTTATTTATTGACAGCCAAATTATAACTAACTCACCAACCGCAATCTGCCATTCTGAAACTTCCAAGATATACAAAAATCAATATTTGGTGTGTATGGGAGGTGCCACTCCTGCTTATTCAATTCCGTTTATTTTTACACTGATGGTGTGCATTTAGACCAAATTCAGTATCTTCCATTTTTACCATTCTCAGTATATGCAAAAATCAATATTTGGTATACATAGTATGCTTGCCACTCCCAGTTACCTAATTTCATCCATTTTTTGATTGATGATTTGTGTTAACCATAAAGTTATTTGGATCAAATTTAAAAACTCTTACTGCAATCATTTTGAGATAAATAAATTCTTGCTTACCGCCTTGAAAACTTTCCCTATGCTTTAATGAAACTATGAAAAAAAAATTTATCCGAATCGGTTGTCTTTCTCTAGTTTTAAGCTTAACACGGATTTTTCGATTCATTTTTATTTATGTAGAAGTAGGCAAGGATTTCAGGCCTACTTGTTATGATCTTGAACCTATAATTGAACTATATTCCTTATAAGAATTTTGATAAAGTCTTCAAAGTTTGGTATAGAAAAATATTTTTCAGTGGTGACACTCAAGCTTTTCAAATCCACCAAAATAAAATCGCTCTTTTAAAATATTACTCAAAAATATAAAAATTAATGAAATTATGTGTTTAAAACTTTTTAATTATTAACATAAATGTTATATGATACAATATTTTAATTTTATACTGTTGTTTTCTGATAAATAAAAAAAAACTATATTTACGTTTTTTTATTTAAATTTTTATATTGTATTGATATCACTAATTTTTGTTTTGCCGCGTAAAAAGCAGCAAAGGTTGTTGTCTAGGCTTTTGCTGCTGCCTATAAAATAATTATTTTCATATAAACGTATGTATTATAATTTTGACATTTTGCTGTCTGTTGCTTGCTGTCGGTTATGTGTTCAATACTTTGTGGGCAAATATGACACCAGAATATATAAGGATGGAAAAAAATAAAATGCAGTATCTTGTGTTTTTTGCGACGGGCTTGCGATAGCTATATCGTACATTCTTCCGGATAACTGTAGCGTTTTTCAGGCTGAGATATTCGCGGTAAAGGTTCAATTATACGTGACTAAACATAGCACTGTAGTTGCAACACAACCAACCATCCTTATGGGCAAAAATGTGTTCGATTAGTGGTGGCATACCGACCATTTTGATTTTGGTTGTCTCGACTATGGTTATGGTTATGACGTTATGTTAAGCCACGTCTAATTGACTCTGAATAGCAACCTGTAGGGTACTATAGTATATGCTTACTGTAGCCTATAGGGTGCTATGTATATGCTTGCAATATTATTCGTGGCACGTGCACGACGTTTTTAATCACCCAGTAAAACCATATTCTCTAATTAATTATTTCGATAGGCTTTTTAAACGAATAAAAAATTTCTGTGATATCTCACACTATGACTTCTTGGTTATTAACTTTAAAGTTAGGAAACGCTTTTTAGAAGACCCTTTATTAAAAAACATGCCCTAAAATTAAATCCCTAATTTTCTATTTTCAAAATATTTTATTAAGTATTTATAAATAATAGTAAAGGTCTCAGCTTATTTTAAGACCATTGCTTCCCAACTGTTTCCGTGGTGTAGTGGTTATCACATCCGCCTAACACGCGGAAGGCCCCCGGTTCGATCCCGGGCGGAAACATAAATATTTTTTTTTTTATTTTTTATTTAAATGTAACATGAATGGCCAAAAAAAATATTTAAAAACATTAAGGACAATTGTAGAGATTCGTAAAATATTTGGAACCATTTCAAAAAGTTTGAATGTTTTTATTTACAAATTTATGTGATTATAATACATTATCGATTATTGTTACAAAAATCGCCCGAGGTATATAGTTTCCGTGGTGTAGTGGTTATCACATCCGCCTAACACGCGGAAGGCCCCCGGTTCGATCCCGGGCGGAAACACATTATTATTTTAAGTTAATAAAACGAAATAAAGCAATTAATTCCGAATGATCACATATTTTTACGCGGTACTCATTTTTCTCGTAGAGTGCATACCTCTATAGTTGATTGTACAATGAATCGCAACGTATTACAGACAGAATTCGTAGGAGTCTATCCCTGAGATAAAAAAAGTTAATCGTTAAGTTAAACCAAACAGTCGGTCTGGCAGATGTTAAAAAACACATGGGCTGAAAGTCCAGAGCCTAACAAACAAAACACAAAATTAGCTTTATTCAACAACGTAATCTCCATCTAGAGGAATGCATTCATTCCAACGCCGCTCTAACATTTCAGTCCACACAACACTCTTCAAGCCATTGCTATGCTTGAACGGTATTTTTTCCCATCAAGAAGCAGTGTAAAATTAAAACACAAAATTGTTTTTGATCCATTGTTCTGAAAATAACAAAAGTAGTGTCACTCTAAGCGCGATAACTCACAATCTAATACAAAAGTTGTGATATAAACGTGTCCACTGATTTTAGCTTTTTCGAAAAAAATTTTCTTCAACGATGAAGCTCATTTCTCACTCGGTGGTTACGTCAACAAGCCAAATTGCCGCATATAGGGCTCAGAGAACCCAAAAGTAATTTGAAAAGGCATTGCATCCGGAAAAAGTAACTGTTTCGTGAAAGTGTTAAATGATGCTGGAATAACCGTTACCGTCATTTCTCACTCGGTGGTTACGTCAACAAGCCAAATTGCCGCATATAGGGCTCAGAGAACCCAAAAGTAATTTGAAAAGTCATTGCATCCGGAAAAAGTAACTGTTTCGTGAAAGTGTTAAATGATGCTGGAATAACCGTTACCGTCATTTCAGAGCGTTATGGCCTCATATAAATTACATTGTATTTCGTACTTAACCGCAAGGTCTAAGCATTATAATGAAATAAAAGTATCATCGAAGTCATAGCTTTAGACATATGTATGGGTTTTATTTACATAATGTTAAGACCGAGAACCCTGACCGGCGGTTTGAAACCACTAAATGCATAACCCAATATAATAGATAGTTATTGATAGATATTTTCTCAATAATCTGCCATGACGTGATAGCTTTAAAGTTACAATTAGACATGGCTTAACATAACGTCATAACTGTACCCAGAGACAACCAAAATCAAATTGGCCGGTTATGGCGTTACTGTATGTCACCATTAATCCAACACATTGTTGACCATAAGGTAGGTTGAATGCGTTGCAGCTATGGCGTTGTGCTAAGTCATGTCTAATTGAACCTTAAGCCTTTAAACCAGCTTCATCTTATTTATTGTATTTCGGAGCAGTACTAAAATTTTTAACAGATCTGTGCCGTTCTGGATAATAAACTTTATAAGACACGTTAAACACATCAAATGACAAATAAAAAAAATCGAAATAGTTGTCAAACAAATTGTAGACTACTTAATGAATTATTTATACTGAAGTACATACGTAGGCTTATTGATAAGTAAGCACACCTTTTTTAATCTAAAAAACGAAACTGAAGAAACCGGCTTTGAAAAAATTAGTTTCGGTAACGGTTTTAAGAAAAAAAAAAAAAAAAAAAAAAAAAAACAGTTCACTGTTAGCGCGTAAGTTCTCTGTTGGAGCATAAAAAACCGATTATTCGGTTTTTAGTTTTGGTTTTTGAATCATTTATTGTTTTTGGTTCTCGAATCATTTTTTTTTCTTATTGTTATTCTAATTATATCCTAACACTACCTACGCATATTAAACAAGTGTAGGTGTATATCGTGTAAACATACATCTGATTTCAGCAACAATTTCCGCAAATACGAATCAAAAATATTAAACGATTTTCTCACACCGAATTTAAAACACTTAAAACAAAAATATATATTTTTTAAATTATAATTTACACACTTACATATTTAAATATGGGGCTAATAATACGAAGTAGACTTTTGAAACATAAAAAAATGTTAAACAACAACAATAAGTAACTGTAGACAATAAATAAATAAATTTATGTTAAACGCCCAGCGTTACAAAAATATTTAAAGTTTTTCTTTAAAAGTTGACACTGTAACATTTTATTTCTGTTATTTATTTATATATTTATTATTTTAATTAAATTTTATTGTTTTTCCACTTTTATAGCTTTTTTTTATTAATTTTACACTCTTTAATTGTGTGTCTGGCGATTATTGGTTGGTAACGACACCGACTGACTGACTTCTGACTGCCTGTAATATAAACATACAAATGGAATAAATGAATGAAAACGATGAGTATGCGACGCGGCACTTTGTAATATTTTGTGAGACAGACGACTGTGTATGTGTGTTGTGTGTAAAACATACAACCTCACCACAGTTAATGTTTCGTTGCTATCAGACATTTGATAGCCAGAGTTGGAAAGTTGTAAAAAGCGGTTATGAGTAGTATTCAAGTAAATTTTTGATTAGAAAAATTATATCTTTTTCAAACAACAAGTATGTACTTGGTCGACTATTAGAAGCGGAGATACGAGTATTACTCGATTATAATGCATAGCATGTACGTGTGTATCTATTCTTGTACCATTTTCCTTTTGGTTGAATAAGGATTTATTTTCAAGGCAAACACTGGGGTTTGTTTAAAAGAAGGACGAAAACGCTGGAGAAACGACAATGTTAGGAAATCGAATTGTAAGGTAATATAAACGATGCCATAAAATTTGACTAGCGTGTTAAACACTAGACAGTAGATGCGACTATTGGTATAGTTTAGTGTCGAGACGAAAATGGAAGTCTGGTGACGGATACATCGAATATGCTGAGAATTTGTAAGAAACATTTTTCAAATTTACTTACTGCTGCAGATAGGACTGGTGTAAGCAGTCACTGTCCAATTAAAGATGATGGTGTGGAATATAAAATACCGTCTTGGAAACAGCAAAGCTGCAGGAGCCAATAGACAGGGAGAAACGGATTGGTAGAATACATCACTGAGCGATACGAAAACTATAGTTAAAATAGTAAGTGACCTTTCCAAACTATTTGCTACTACAAGAGGCCTTAAACAGGGTTACAGCATTTCGTGTAACCTCTTTAATGTCTTGTTAGAAGAAATTATCCAAAAGGCAAAAGTTAATAAAACGGGCACAATTAATACCAAAGGCCCATCCTTCCCGCTTATTCCGGTGGCATTGATATTTTTGAGAGGACAGAACGAGATGTAACTGGAGCTTTTTCAAGAATCAAAATAGAGTGTGATGGTAAATGAGGACAAGACTAAGAAAAAGCGGCAGCTGCCGCGAAAAAAGTAAGTTGAAACAGTCACAGCTGGCAGTTCAAGGTCAAGGTAGATAGACAAATTTAAACATCTCAGATCCGCCATAAATCAGATGAATGATATCAGCCCTGAGATAAAAAAGAACATCATGCTGCCAAATAAAAGCTACTTTGGATTCGGTAAACAGAAGAAAATGAGGGAATTGTTAAATAAGATAAGATGCTAATGACTTACGACTTTAGTTTGTATCAAATCATATTATCGCATAAGTACCGCTTACGAACTCTTGAATTATGATCTGTAAACAAAAATCACAACTGGTCATAAATCATGGAAGTAAGTTAATGACGAGACAACTTAACTCCAATTATCTCTATTAAGAAGCGCCAAACACGAATAAATGCTTAGGTTTTCATTACTGTTTTCGTCGATTATAGTAGTGAAATGCATCAGCATTTTGAACAGTACGATACCTACTACGAAGTTAAACAGTGACTATAGCATTAGCGTACCTCCAGAAGGGACCCACTAGTGGGCTACGGTATCTGTCCTTCTACTCTGATGAGCTTGACGTCAGGATCTCTCTCAGACTATACGATGATTGCACTACACCCTAGAAGGAGGTTTACCCATAGAAAGGGCAGCAAGGCGTATTTGGGAGTTAAATCTCAAGGACCGGAGACTTTTCGAATCTATATGGACATAGACTTCTCAATTGTATTCGCTCACTGGAACGACTGTAACGGCATCGTGTCGAACTGATATGGGTTCCGAATCATGTGAGCATCCGGAGGATGATTTTGTTGATGAGTGCACTATTAAGTGGTTCTTCAAGATGTTTATCTTAAGCGGCTCTCTGATTGCGCTGTCGAGCATGGTGGAATACAGGTGGACCAATATTACAAATAGTAGAACATCTGGAATGCTTCGGCCTTCTTTGTGTATGGAAAGAACTATATCTCGTTTTAGGTTTGGAAGGGGATCGATAGGGATTCTTACGACAATAATTGATGTGCACTGTATGATAGGGCGCATGGGGCGACAATTTCTCTGTGACTGCGCTTTATAGGATATCAGACTAAGGCACCTGGGTGCATGACCTGAACTTCTCTACGATGTGTCAATGTGGAATTTGACCAAATTCGACAGGGATAACAGTTGACTCATGTGAGGGACTTATGAACTGAGTTTTCAGGCTTAGGGACTATGGATGTTAATCGGGAATTCCCTAACCCGAAAATTCCAGGATTTATAAATTAAAAATTTCCAAATTTTATGGTTTTCAAATCCCGATAGATTAGAGAAAATCGAAGAAATGGGCAAATTAAAAAAAAAAAGATTGGTATCACAACAAGGCATCGTTTTTTAAATTTTTAAAAACTGAGCAGCCCCATAAAAGTATAATGATTTATAACGACTGCGAATATTTATTTATTAATTTATTAATTACAAAAAATATGTAATTGTTGTAACGAATGGAATGGAAAAGAAGTATTAGCTAGTAGGCTATCCTCCTACATTAAGAATATAAAAACTGCATTACTTTAAGATCTCATGACTACACCGAACTAAAACTTCTATTTCAAACAGGTATTTTATAATTAAAATTGTTGACTTTGTACTCCATTATAATTGAAAAGATTTTAATTTATGTAACGACACGGTCTTGTTATAGAGTTTTTTTTTAATATATTAAAGATTTATAATTTCCATGCCTGCAAAACAGTCTAGAAACACTTATACATGCACAGGATATCGCTGGTTACATTTAAACAAAGAGATTTCTTTAAATGTGTTTGTATATTGTATACTCGCAAATTTGTGTATTATTTTTGTTGTTTTTATCATTGTCGGCTTCGTTAAACTTTCTTATGGCAGTTGTCGTCTCAGCCGTCGTATCCCACACAATGTATTTTATATGACCTTTAACTATCCTTTTTACAGAGTTTGTTTTCAATTTTTGTATATATACACACATATATTTATATAAGTATGTAAAAATGCTCAAGTATTAACGGTATAAAGAAACGCATGTTAACTGTATGGGTGCAATATATGTAAGTCTACTTGTATGTATGTATAGAAGTTTTGAAAGTGACATCGACAAAATAGCTTTCATTTTCATTTATAATACGTTTGTGAAAAATTACGCAGAATATGTGCGTTAGCGAGAGTCTTTAGGGGAGAAGTGTTAAAGAAAATAAAGAAAATATGTTTTTGATTTGATTTTGTTTTGTTTACCTTCAAAGTGACGTCATTAATTGTAAATTATATTTGAAAGTACGAGTATGCAACACAAAGGCATTGTGGTGAAATTTTATACGTTTGTTGTTTTGGTACTGCTTTGTTTTGATTGCTAAGAGATTAATTTAAGGGTCAATTTTAATGACAGAAATGAGTAATGGGGAAATTACAGGGCGTAAGCACATAGTAAGTGAGAAATATAGAAATTACAGAGCATGTATAGCAGTGTATGTGTAAATTGTAATTATTATTAAGGAAATTAAAGCATATTTTCAGGTAGTACAATGAAATACAAAATAAATATAACATTTTAGAGAAATGAAAAGTTTGAGAATCAGTGCCTTTTGATTTTTATCGCTTAGCGCTATTAAATATACAAAAGCTACAAAAACAAAAAAAAAAAAAGAATAAACTGGCTTACAGAAATAATCATCCTACGAAACAACAACAACAACAAAACAGAGTAGAAATAAATAAATTTGTTTACAAGTGATCGAGTTACAACGTAAGAGTGAAGCGCAAGGAAAATAATAAACAGTTGTTTACAATCAAACTGTTTACTTTTTATAGAATATGACCGAAGTGATGAGAACTTTGAGAGTGTTTAAGGTTCAAGGCTCAATTAAATGTAACTTAACACAATGCCATAGTTGTTCGATTAGAGGTGACATACCATAAGGGCATAACGGAAAGTAAAAAATATTTTATTCAAAGTATTGGCCATTGCTGGCTACACATTTTTCCCATCTTTCAAGCAATTTGTGGATTCAACGCCAAGAAAACTTCTTTTGAAGTAAATCAATTAGTCACCCAATTTTCGACTTCCTCGTAGGAATTGAAGTGCAGCTTAGCCAATGCGTGGTCCCACTGATGAAAACAAATAGTAGTCGGAAAGAGACAAGTCTGGTGAATATTGCGTGTGAGGTAACAGCTTACAAACTTGTGTGCAGGTGCATTATCATGCTCTAAAATTGCCTTGCCGTGTCTTGTGGCCCATTCTTGTCGTTTTTCGATCAATAAATGGTTCAGAGTGATCATTTGTTGTCGGTAGCGATCTGTATTAGCGGTTTCACCAGGTTTTAGGAGCTCTTGATACACCAACCCTTTCAGACACGCAGCATTGTCTTCTGCCGAATCGATCTTGTTTTGCAACCAAAGTTGATGGTTGTCCCGGATTAACCCATGATTTTTTCCCTTCAGAGCATGATTACCATATCCCTTCAAAAAATGAAAACAAAAATTTATGGTTTTCGCAAATCATCATTTTTTGATGCAAAATTCGCCATCTTTAACATGATGAAAAAAATATGTGTTTGTTTGTTTGTTTACTGATTTGATGTATATTGAATATGTTTGACAGATGTCATTGTCACAACAAAAAAAAAAAAAAAAAAAAAAAAATTAAGACTCGTTCACAAAAAATGTTACGTTTGTTACTCGACGCTCACTTCATGCCGGTGCACTTGGTATGTGTACGGTTATGACGTTATTTTAAGTCACGCCTAATTGAGCCTTAAGCTTTGTCTAATTGAGCCTTCAGGCAGTCAGTTTAGTTCGAATATGTTTAGCGTGAAAAAAGCTTTGGAATAAACTCTGGTTGAAGTTGTCGGTCAGGTTGGAGTTGTAATTAGCTGTCCTTAAAGTTTATTGACAGCCTTCCTGGACAGAGTGTTCTCTATGAGCATCGCACTAGAATCATGCCTGAACCCGTCGAGGTGTACGCGGACGAATCGAAGGCCTCGGAAGTAGTCGGGGGCGGTGAGAGTAACCTCTAGACTTCCGGACCACGGCAGTGTCTTGTAGGCAAAGGTCTCGGCAATAAAGAGGGCAGTGGTCTACTACAGGGAATTCGATGTTGATATCCGGATCCATACGGACTGAGATAAGTACGCTCTCCGGTGTCAAGTCGACATGGACGGGTATCTCTAAACAAGATGGCTTGATATTTAGATTTCGAGATCATCTGGATGAGGATTCACTCCGACATCCGGGGGAATTGTGTAGCGGACGGACTAGCTAAGGAAAACTCTCTCCTTGGTAACGAGGAGATTGGGATGCCACTTTCCTCTTGCAGATTTTCTGGTTCGGCGATACTTGTTGGACAGGGCACAGCAAAGGTGGGAGAGTGAACTCTACTGCTCTATAATGAGACAAATTTGGCGCCCGTATGATGGGCTCGTTTGGAGTCCCTCACGAGGATGCCACGGCATATGCGGCTGTTATCACTGGACACTGGAAGGAGAAGAC
Organism: Wohlfahrtia magnifica; assembly: GCA_023159175.1. Classification (NCBI taxonomy): domain Eukaryota; kingdom Metazoa; phylum Arthropoda; class Insecta; order Diptera; family Sarcophagidae; genus Wohlfahrtia; species Wohlfahrtia magnifica. Next base: position 1,071,413 of record JAKWBJ010000045.1, read on the forward strand.
TGTTACACATTTCCTAAGTCAGTGTCACAATCTTTCGGATATTAGGACTGTTTTCCTTAGCAGCCCATTTCTTTGTGCCGTATTAGGTCTGGCTAATATAAATATTAGCAGCCTGTCATTTTTTTTTGCATGGGTCTGGTTGGTTGGTTTCGGTTCACCTAGATGCTACTTTCTACGGACGTCACAGTGGGATTAGTATGGAACCCAAGTGAGCTGGACTTATGTCTGGCCACTCGTTGTAACTAACTAACTGACATCTTTTTAATATCTCTTGGCTTGTGGTGAAAAACCTGATGAATAACGTTATCGACGCAACAATACTGACCGACTGACATGCCAATCCATTTTAAACGCTATCAGTTTTAAGTACGTCTTACATTCGTAGTAACAATCAACAAAACTCAAGGCCAGACATTGTGTAAAGCAATGAAATGAACGATATTGTGATATTACAGCAAAGCAATCGAAACAAGTATTTATAAGTATTGATTATGTGAATATCAGAATGTAAATGAAACACCTTAAGATTTATTGTTATTGCAAATCTACATAAAACATAGCCCAAATCTTTATAAATACAAATGATTATTCAAAAATCCGTTCTTTTTTCTCTTTTTAACTATTTTTACACCAAATTTAAAGGCAAAACAACATTTACCTGGTCGGCTAGTAAAGAATAAAGCCTAAACTAAGGAATGAATAAGATTGAGTACTTACCTAAGTATGGCCAAGTACCATATGAGATATATGTCTAGGGATCACAGCTATTTATTATCTACATACCTGAATAACGAGACATATGTTTAGATTTCTAGATATTGCCTAAAAGAGAATAATAAAAATTATCAAAAAAATTCTTCATTTAATTTCTATCTTAAATAATTAATTTCTCATATAAGGTCTGTTTCTTTACTCTACATTGGCCGCCCTCGGAATCCCAGTTATACCGAAATGCGTTGCCGTACATAAAAATTGGGTAAATTGGGTAAACATTTTCAGGGACTAATATTTGTATTTTTCAGGAACATAACAACCCGTACTTTTTCTTTGGGCCGGTTTGCTGTTTGACAAATAAAAAATTAAAAATAAAATATTTTTTAAAAAGCTAAACAAATTATTATTTTCTTTTTTATTTACTATTTACTGAATCTTTTTACATAATAAGAGCGCTCTATATGTAGGATTTACCTTTTGTTACTTTTATACTTAAATAAAAACACTTGTTAATATGGCTATGCCGCTAATTGGGAAGCTCTTCGTCTCACACAACACACACGTCTCATTCAACTGTTCCTGCTAAACTGTCGTTCGTCATTAAATCCAAAAAAGCCTTACCGTAACTTTTCTCCGCTTCAATTTATCTATTATCGTCTCGTGCCCTGTCCATACGTTCGTTAACCCTCCTACTGACTGTCCGTTTAACCCTCAAATGCGTTCGTTCGTAATAGTCGGATCCTACATATAAGATTTAGATTTAAGAGCGCTATATATGTAATGCAATAGCTGGACTATATTGAATACATATCCGTAGTGTATCTTCTGACCCATAAGCAAGTGCTTACAAACAGGGATCATAAGGTAAAAATTAACCTCGAACCTTAACCTTAGTTTCCAGTCCAAACAACAACCTACACCAACACTTGCTGGCCTTGCTAGAATTAAACTTAAGTCGTCCGTATAAAAATTCTGTCCCAAACATCCTTGTGAACAGGCAGACTGCGAGTGGAAGGATCAAGAAGCTGACTTTGCCGGAGTATGATGTGAGACGCGCTTGATCGCTTATTGGTCATGGTGGAAGGGATATGTCTAAACCAGTGGCTGTGCGAATCGGTCACTGGCCGACTGGAAAGCATTAGCACAGAATAGGAAGAAGGCAGAGACGATTGAGCAGTACGTATGTGAATTCTCGGCGCTTAGGAACCGTCGCCAAAAAGTGTTTGGCGAGTGGTTATACACAGCATCTTCTCGATATGCTGCATTGGACCAGCTGATCTCACATATCTCAACCTGATGGAGTGGGTGTGATGTATTCCCGACCTTGATTTTTTATTTTTTAAGTATTTGTGCTAATACTCAAAACATTGTCTAAAGACACGGCTTCACACTCGTGGTAGCTACGGATGGATAATGATTGAAAATGCATTAATTAAGATTTTCACTCCTTTACTACTGCCTTACTGTTTCATATCAAAAATGAACGAATATATCAGTTTTCATAAGGTAGATATAAAGTTAAAGTAAGAATGCAGTTTATCCAACAAGAAATTGCAGTTCACCGTTACCTCCGATATTGCGACGTTGCTGTTGCGAATATTCCCTTTCAGTGATAACAACAGTGACCGTCCTGATACTCAAATCAGGGCGAAAACTGTATAATCAGAAATCTTGTCTTTAAGGATGGTCTGAACCATTTTGAACAAGATGTTGAGTATGTATGTATGCTAATAATCCTAAAATTATCTAATGATGTTATAAAACAGTGCGGGAAGTTTTTCATTAAAAAAGATACCTTGAGCTAGAGCTGATGTTCTATTAAATATAAAAAGTAAGAAGGACTTAATAAAAGTGTATATTTTCCTTAAAAATTGTAATGGAAATCTATATGATTCCACTGCTTTCGGTTTGATAATGTAAAAGTAGTACTGAAGAACAGTGCTACGACATACCTAAAAGCAATCCCACTATAAGAAAATATTAAAGAAACTTGTGCTAGATAACTTTAACAAATTTTTTTTTTGTTTATTACATAATCATGTTTTTTTTTATTTAAATATTTTTTGGTTTTTATAGAAGTTTTATTTTTATAATTTTATAAAAATCCAAATATAACGTCAAACATATTCTGGGTAAAATCAGCGTTGCCGTTGTGACACTAAAGTATCACTTTTTATGCCCCTTTTTTTAATTTATCCCATTTTGACCATTTTTGAAAATGAGTAAAGTTCCAAAATTCCTCACGAATATTCTCAGTACACTTAGCTTTTATATATGTATGTTGTATAAATACATAACATGCATGAGTTTTGTGAACATATATATACAAATTGCATTCGATATTATTACTACAACAACTGATTTTTATGCAACTGTCATATTCTATGCATTGAGCAGTCCATAGAATGGCGTACCCTCCTGCATCGATTCAAGAAAGCGTTTGATACCATCAGGCGAACGGCTATATGGAAAGCACTAAGAACCAAAGGAGTACCCCAGAAGATAATTCGAATAATTAGAGCGATGTATGAGGATGCAGAACTTACAGTTCTTCACAACGGAAACATCAGCCAACCATTCCACACCAATGCTGGAGTTAAACAAGGATGCCCACAATCACCTCAGCTATTCACCATCGTGCTGGATGACATAATGAGCAAAGTCTGTTCGAAAAGAAGAGGGATCGCATGGAGTCTCTCACGCCAACTCGAAGACTTGGACTATGCGGATGACATTTGTCTACTCTCGCATAAGATTTCCAATATGCAGTCGAAACTGGAGGAGCTGAAAAGATTGGCTCGTAGTGTTGGGCTTGAGATAAAATTCAAAAAAATCAAGGCCATAAGAATAAACAATACGAGCACGGAAAACATCATGTTACAGAGTCAGCCAGTCGAGTATGTAGATAGCTTCTGCTATCTAGGAAGTACAATGACTACAAACAGCGGCGCAGAAACGGATGTAGATAACGGGCTCAATAAAGCGAGAGCGGTTTTTGGACGACTGCAGTCAGTATGGAGGATCTCACATATAGTCCGTCAGAATATTCAACTGTTAAATCGGTACTGCTGTATGACAGTGAAACCTGCCTTGTATCGAATATCAGAAACTCCAGGTATTCATTAACAAGTGCCTCAGAATCATATGCAGAATATTCTGGCCTAACACCAAAAGTAACACAGAACTGTGGAGCATGACTAATGAGGAACCCATACTGAAACAGATAAGGAAAAGAAAGTGGGGATGGATCGGTCGTACCATCCTAAAAAGTCCAGAAAGTATCACTAGAATGTCACTCGAGTGGAATCCTCAAGGCTCAAGAATTCGTGGTCGACCAAAAAACACTTGGAGACGCCCAATCATCCAAGAACTGAGACAAAACAACCTAACATGGGAAGAGGCAAAGTCAACAGCTGTAAACCGTGTTAGATGGAGATGCTTTGTGAAAGCCATAAGCTCCAAAGAGGAGTAACGGGAAAAAAATATATTCTATGCATACCTTTTTTTTTCATATAAAGTGTGATAATTTGAGTAAAATTAATTGATGATCAACTGCGATTATGCCCTGATTTATGTATGTGTTTCGGCTTAAGTTTTGACAGCGAGAAGCTTTTATATATTTTTTTTTAGTAAATTTCTATTTAATTTTGTAGTTTCGTGTGCCATCCATATACTCATACATATGTTCATATTTGCAACAAAATAATTGCCAATGGACAAGTATTACATTCCCAAATATCTTATTATATTAACTTAAGTTTTTTTTCTCCATCACTCCTCTAGGGAGTATTTTGGCTTTCCACAAAGCATCTATTGCTTTGTTTCAGTTTCTTTATTCAATTTGATATTTTCAAGCTAAGTAGCTGATTAATCAGCTGTATATTGTATAATGTATGTTGTATAATATATTTTTGTTTGTTTGTGATTAAATCAAAAAGAACAGATGAGCAGCAGGAAAACCATAAAAAAAATGCCTAACATATAAAGGGTCCGCCAAATATTTTTTTATTTTTTTTATTTGAAAATGCTATAAAAAAACTACTGAATATTTTCTCAAATTTCTCTTTTTATTTGAAAGTACAATCCTTCCGGTTAATAATGGAAAATAATTTCATTCAAATGGCTGCCTCGGCTGGCCATGAAGTAGCCTACACGATCGGTCCAATTCTTAAGCACATTATTGATTGTGTGCAGCTGTATTTCACCTATGGCTTCACGAATATTGTCCTTTAAAGCGTCAATTGTCTCTGGCTTGTTGGTGTAACACTTATCTTTGACGGCTCCCCACAAATAATAGTCCAGCGGTGTCAAATGGCAGTTCCGAGGTGGCCAAACGACATCAACTCTGCGACTGATAATGCGATATTCAAAAACAGGGCGCAAAACATCGAGTGTAGCTTCGACTGTGTGGCACGTAGCGCCGTCCTGTTGAAACCAAATGTTGCTAATATCCTCCTCTTCAAGTTTTGTGAACAAATATTCGTTCAACATGGCCCGATAACGATCGCCATTGACTGTAACGGCCACTCCTTGCTCATTTTCGAAAAAAAATGGCCCAATTATGCCTCTGGACCTAAATACGCACCACACAGTGACTCGTGCGTGCGGGTTTTCTGTAGCCCAAATGCGACAATTTTGCTTGTTTACATACCCGCCAAGATCAAAATGAGCTTCATCTGAAAGGATGATTTTTTCTGGCAAAACCGTCATCTTCTTCCCAGCGTTGTTCAAACGTATACACAACCATATTCGTTCATCGGAAGGATAAAACTAATTATCTGTCAAATCGGACATGAGCTAAGTGTTACCATTCACGAAATAAGCACCAGTTGAAAAAAACGTTAGATGGCGGACCCTTTAGTTAATTTGCTTTTATTAAACGTTTATTAATAAAATTTTTTATTTTGGGTTTATACGACAAAAAGCAATTAATAACCAGTGTTGCTGTTTTGGTTATTTTTTTACCAAAATTGGTTATTATTTTCTTTGACGTGTAGATGTGTACTTTTTTTCCATTTTGGTTACTTTTTTCTAGAAGAAAAAAAAAAATAAAGATAATGATCTCTTATAACGTCCATTACCCAAGTTCTTGTTAAACGTATCACTTTAAAAGCAGGATTTTTGGCATATCTTGGCTTTTTGTTGTGAGTATGCTATGACCTTTCCCATTCTTCCGGTAACATTATGGATTTCGTGCCAAAAGACTGCATATTTCAATACTTATACTTTATTCTAAAGTGAAAGGTACTCCGATCGAAACAAATGATAATCTGACGGGCATGATCTGGATTATAAGGCGGCTGAAACAATTTTCTAAATAATTTCAACTGATTTTTGAACATTTGGCCGAGCGTTGTTCTAATAGATCCATTTCTCATCGCCAGTAATGATTGGATGTTTTTTGAGTTTGAAAATAATCTTCATAGAGTAATGCCCTCCAATCATCATCTCCGAACATTTTTGTCTGACCTGGGAGGTCTTCCTTTTTCATGTCAAGATCCTGACTTCTGAACTGCATAAATAATCAATCACACGTTGAGATCAGTGGAACATATTTGGGATAAGCTTTGTCAAGCAATCAAAGCAATAAAACTTCGTTGTTTATACTATTTCGTTCAGAGGCTAAGTGAGAATATAGATCAGTCACATTTCACTTCAATGCTATTGTTTGGTTCGGGTGATTCATTAAGCTATCTTTTAGTTGGGCTATAAATTTCAAAACCTCATCATAACATATGAGAGAACGATATTTTCTATTGTGCGAAATTTGTCAATTCATAGTTAAAATGTTTAGAACAAATAGGAGAATATGCCTCATCAATTATTCTACCAAGTTTTTTGACCAGTCTATGTTCAGTCAAGGCTGCTATAAATTCCATATAAAAAATTATATTTAAATGTTTTTTGTATTCAAATCATGACTTAAAATTTCGGTTATTTTTTGGTTACTTTTTTATTGAAATTTGGTTACAAAAAAAAAAAATACGAAGTTGTGGCAACGCTGTTAATAACTATTGTATTCTTGAAACCTAAAATAAGCTTTTTTATGAATTCAGACGTATGTTTTTTTTAACGCTTTCCTACATTACTGTTTAAATGGCTATTTTTACTTACAATATTAAGCACAATAGGTTATTGTCTATACTAGTGCCTTACTATGTTTCATAAATATCCCAATCTCAGCAACACTTTGTTTATACAGTTAAGAAACAAACCTTTTACTTGATATGAGAGTTGAAGAAATGTAAGCATTTATCGATAGCTGCGATAATTTCAACTTCGAAACATGAGTGGTTCATGTCGTCACTAAATACAAGACTGTAGTTGAAAAAATTATATATTTTTTTGTTTTTTGAGAAATTTTATAATTTAATGTATTTCTGTTACTTTTGAAAGAAAAGAAAGTGTGTTTAAAAGTAAATTGAAATGAATAATTATAATATCGAGGTTTGTTAATAAATTTAAATGAAATATTATTTTTCTCAAAATAGAAAATCGTTTTTCATTTTTAATTTCATTGAAGAATTATCAAATAAAGTAGAGAGTGTAGTACTTTCTCTATTGTTATGGAGGGGTTTTAGTGTAATTGATTATGTTAATGACCTCATTATAACAGCAAGTGGGAATTAAGAGAGTACGTTGCGTGACCTCATGAGGACGACCTGGGCGGGAATTTCGGTGAATCTCTCAATAACGGTTGCTGTACCTATTACAAGGATATACAAGTTATCATGTGACTGTATTTCTTTTATGGTTACCACCATCAACTTTTTAAGGAGGTTAAGTATCTAGGTGTCCTGCTGTATAGAAAGCTTAGTTGGAACTCACACATTGGAGCCGTTCAGAATAAAGCTCTAAGATCTCTCTGAGTTATGAACATTAAAAAGTGTATTGTATTTTCTTGTTCATCATCGATTTTCACCAATCGTTCTATTGGAAACACCATCACAGAGTATATATGATAATTGGATAAGTCGCTTCTCCTACGATAAGAAATGGGGTCTTTCGCCGTGAATGACACTATGGATACATAGCCGCTATTATTCAGTCCATTAACACTTATGCGGCCATAGCTTGGTGGAGAAAAGTTGAGAAAGCTACCACCATGAATAATTTAGTCAGGGTACAGAGACTCGCCTGCCTCGGTTTAACTTGGTCAATGAGAACATATCTTGGAGGTCTTGATTGGTTTAACACCGCTTCACATTCCTTTGATAAGGATGACAGGATGAAATTCTACGTAGAGCGATCGGAGAACCATCTTCGGTCGTGGATGTTATGCCTTTGGATCAGTGCTTTGGCAAAAGATTCAGGCTTGATTTCTCGCAGCAGAATTGTTGGTCTAATGGGGCTTTTAGTTCGGAGATTTGATCTAAATTGGTACACCGATGGCTCTAAAATTAACCACTGTTTCGGTTCTGAACCTAATCGTGACTTGTCGATCCCACAGGGAAGATCACTGAGTGTCTTTCACGCTGGTATCATGGTTATAGTTATATGTGCGCAGATCAACCTGGATAGTGAGATAGACAGCCAAGCTGCCTTAAGAGCACTTGTCCGAATCGAATGACATCTAGACTGATCAAATATTGCTACGATACGTTGCAAAGGCTTTCGTTTTGAAAAAAGGTCAAGTTGGTTTGGATACCTGGACACTGTGGAATAGACAGCAATGAGATAGCGGGTGTATTGGTCAGAAAGGGTTCCATGATACCTTGCTTTGCAGCACCACTTACTACCATTCTCAATCTAATCAAGGATTGGGAAATTGTCAAATGCTTGGAACACTGGAAAGCTCAAAAGTATTCGCCGCTCTATTGGACGTCGCTCTGAGGCTCTCAAGTATGGGTGATCTTTGGTGCTCAACGTTAACTCGTTGAGCTCCTCTGTTCCTCCAAGCTGAGCAATTTCAATGTAAGTATTTTGTTATGAATTGTTCTTTAGTTTATCTTGTATTTGCACTCGGAGACTTAAATACATATATGATGCAGTACGATCATATGGAAAAAGTCAATGAACTTTCATCCTTTTTTTTAAAAAAGTTCGTTATCCTTTTTTCATTATCTGCCTATTTATCACAGAAGGCGACTCAAAAAAGTGAGTTGGTTCGTAACAAAACATAAAGGAAAAAAGAATCTATGAAATCATGGGTGCTGTGTGTTGCTTAAAAGAATGAATGAATGAATCCTTAAAAAAAGGAAATAGTGATGATGAAAGTATTGTTGTTGTTGTTGTCTTCTAAAAAAAGGTCGATCGATGATAATGCAATTTTGCATTTTTTTATTTAAGGATTATAGAGCAGAAACAACAGGAAATTTAAAAAATATTTCATTTTCTTATTTAGATAGACAGACCCATATGATGGGAAGATTTCCCAAAGGGTGGTTTCTTGGTTTGAATAGAAGATCGTTTATTTTTACAAAAAAAAAAAAGATTCAAATTTTTTAATATAATTTTTGAAAACCTATCTGAAGATAAAAAGGATATATGGTTATTTAGAAAGAAATCATTCAATTTTTCGATAACATACTACCTAACTAGCCAACAGTGTTGTTTAAAAAATTCTAAAATTTAAAATTTTCGCCAATGTATAGTTAACAATATCCAAGCGTTATTCGCTGGATTTACTCAACAGTTATTGAACCTAATTTTCTTTACGTAGTGGTCTTCTGGTGGAACGATTAAAATTGTAATGCCAGACTTCTTTAAAAGGTCAGGAGATTTATTGTGATTCATATCAGAGGTGAATTGCGTTTCACCCCTACAAAGACCCTTTTTATCAAGCTTGGCATGCTTTCTTCCACCATAATTGCCAGGCAACAGGCTAAGCTTACCCCTGTGAGACTAAATGTCCTGCCATGCTGTCATATCAGCAACCCCTACTCCTGGGTGAATTTTACTACGTGTCATCTGCTCCGGAACTGTATAAAGGGATTTCATAATGTGATATCAATATGTATATATACACAGTGTGCAGCAAAAAAATATGCACGAATTTCTGGTTAATATAAAATGTCTCAACAAAAGCAAACACTTTTGGATTTTAAACTATTTTAAAATCCATTTTCTTTATAAAGTTATCATCTAAATTCACTAAAAAATAAATAAACAACGCAAATCCCTATTTAATTTAGAAAAAATCATTTTGTACGTCGAACACAGTTTTTTTTAAAGGCGACAAAACATAAGCACGTCTTCAAAAAATCCACTTAAAATATTAATTTTTACTAATATAGGTGGGCAATTTAAAAGTTCAAATATAAAATTGCAATAAAGCAAAAAGGTTCTGCAATTTAGGCAATTTTTTTTTTTTTTTGTTCTGAAGTACAATCGTTCCGATTAGAAATGAAATATTATTTCATTCATATGTCCGCCGCTGCTGGCCTCACAGTAGCCCCTTCGATCGGACTGATTTTCGAGAATTTTTTCGAGTGTATGAGGTCGTATCTCGGCCATGACATCACGAATATTGGCTTGTCGGCATAACACTTGTCTTTAACGGCGCTCCACAGAAAATAGAGCAACGGTTTCAAATCGCAGCTTCTTGACTAAAACGGCCATCAAACGTTTGACGCGATAAACCGATTGTGGCATGAGATGTGTGGCAAGTTGCACCATCCTGTTGTAACCAAACATCGTTCACATCAATACCATGAAGAGCGGGCACAAAAAAGGCGGTTAACATGGTGCAATAGGTGTGTCCATTGACCGTAATGGTTGCGTAATATGGGCCAATGATGCCTCCACTCAACAAGCCGCATGAAACAGTCACTCGTAATGGATGCATTGACTTCTGCAAGATCATGTTTGGGTTTCCTGGTCCCCAAATACGGCAATTTTGTGAATTAACGTACCCAACAAGATAAAAATTAGCTTCATCCGAGGAGATAAATAATTTCCAATAAATTCCAACATTGCTTAAGCGTAAATCGATTCATTTCATTTAGTGGAGATAATATACAGAATTTTGTGACAGAATAGAATGACATAGGTATTGCCAGATTCGAAATAACAGCTGGTTCAAATTTCAACCGATAGATGGCTCGCCCTATATTTAGTTGCCCAGCCCTTATTTTTTTAAAAGTTCTTTACATATTGATATTATGGAATCGGTTCGATTCTATAATATTTTACCAGAAATTTCATTCAATGCAATTTCCACTTGTCTTAAAGATCATTCTTAGTTCTTCAATTCGTGGTTCATAATTTCCGCGACATGCCAAGTGGGACAAGGGGGACTTCTCTTAATTAGTGAGCTGCACCCGATTTTATTTTTAGACTCATTGAAAGGGACCTAAAATTTAACGCCGACTCCGAACGGCATATTCCTTAGTTAGAGAAGTTTTTCATGGCGTAAATACTCATAACCAGTCGCTAGCAGTGTTATGAGGTCTGGTCTGGTATTCTCTCTTCTTGCATCACACACCTTTTTTCATTCACTATCCATGAGGTCAACGGGTATCTCTCTGTTATGAGGTGATATCGCTGATTAAAATGACCTGATGGTCTGGTAGGCGGGTGTCTTACCTACCATACTACAGCGGCACAGTTCTGCAATAGATTTTCTGGGGGATTAAGATCTGGCGAATGCGCTAGACATTTCAAAACGTTGATTTGTTTACGTACAAAACACTCTCACTCATTTATCTGTGCATTTTGGATTGTTGTCCTCTACTTCATGTATCTCCAATCAAGTGGCATTTTCTCCTCTGCATTTGGTATCAGTATGTATTCCAATCGATGCATAAAACCTTCTATTTTTTGTATTGGCCGAACTCAGCTTAAAGTGGCATTTTCTCCTCTGCATTCGGTATCAGTATGTATTCCAGTATAGCCTTGTGACGAATCGATCCATAACACCCTTATTTTTTGTATGGGCCCAACTCCTTGGCCAGAAAAACATTCCCAGACTAAAACTCTTCCTTCTTTATGTTTTACTGTGTCTGTGGTATACCGAGGGTTAAGACGTTATCTTTTTTGTTCAGCTTAACAGGCTAAATCCATAAGAACGTCTCACATTAAACCTCAATTCATCAGAGAACAGCACAGTCTTCCAATAAAGGTATAACTAAGTTTATTTGTTCCTTTGTAAATTCAATTCTGACCCATCTGTTTTTGGCAGTAGTAAATGGTCTTTTTGCACTTCGACATAATACTAATGCACCGTCTACTGATCGTGTTTGGATGACCTTCCTGATATGAAGACATTTCTTTTATTAAACAGGGTATCGCCTGGTAGTTCTGTTTGCTGGTTTTTATGGGTCTACCACCTCTGTGTATGGTTGTCAATGAGCCTGAGGAACGGAAACGGTTATAATACGGTAAGTAATACTATGTTGAATTCCAAATTTGTTTGCGATTGGTATCACTGATTTATTTATTTACTCTGATCATTAATATATAGAATATTGCAAAATATCGTTGACTAGGGGCAGAGTTTGATATACTACCTTGATCAAAAAGTTTCCGGAATAACCCCCGTGTGGCGGTCCCATCGTTCAGATTTGAGTTTTTTTTTTGTTAGGTTGGTACATCCCTTGTTGATATTCCCGCTAAATCTATGTGTATTGGCGATATTTTAATTTTAGAAACGGCAGCTGAAACGCGTTCCCCGTAAGGTTTTTTTTTAACTCGATTGCACAGAAGGAAGCCACATTAAGCCAAAACAGGTGAATTCGGTGGCTGTTGGATGGCATTTGTTGCATTTTTCGTCAAAAAATTTCGAATCATGATTGCACTGTGCGACGGTGCGTTATCATGGTGCAAAATCCACGAGTTTAGCTGATGTCTGATTTGACAGATAATTAGTTTTATCTTTCCGCTGAACGAATATGGTTGTGTATACGCTTCGCTAAGTGGGCCTGCGATCGACTTACAGATGATGCCGATTTTGCCAAAAAAAATCATCTTTTCAGATGAAGCTCATTTTGAACTTGGCGGGTATGTAAACAAGCAAAATTGTCGCATTTGGGGCACAGAAGACCCGCACGTATACATTGAAAAGCCGATACACCCAAGACAAGTGTCCGTTTGGTGCGGATTTTGGTCCAGAGGCATAATTGGGCCATTTTTCTTCGAAAACGAGCAAGGAGTGGCCATTACAGTCAATGGCGATCGTTATCGGGCCATGTTGAACGAATTTTTGTTCACAAAAATTGAAGAGGAGGATATTAGCAACATTTGGTTTCAACAGTACGGCGCTACGTGCCACACAGCCGAAGCTACACTCGATGTTTTGCGCCTTGTTTTTGAAGATCTCATTATCAGTCACAGAGCTGATGTCGTTTGGCCACCTCGGAGCTGCGATTTGACACCGTTGGACTATTATTTGTGGGGTGCCGTCAAGGATAAGTGTTACGCCAACAAGCCAAAGACAATTAATGCTTTAAAGGACAATATTCGTTAAGCCATTGGTGAAATACAGCTCCTCACAATCGATAATGTGCTTAAAAATTGTACCGATCGTGTAGGCTTCTGCATAGCCAGCCGAGGCAGCCATTTGAATGAAATTATTTTGCATTATTAACCGGAAGGATTGTACTTTCAAATAAAAAAAGAAATTTGAGAAAATATTCAGTACTTTTTTTTATAGCATTTAAAAAAAAAATTATTTGGCGGACCCTTTAAAAGAAGTATATTATCTATGTTATGAAGATATATGTATGATAGTAATTACAGGCTTGTGCATATGTTTTGTCACATTCTGTACTATACTGACGGCTTTAAAGTTAAGAATGGGGCGAACAGTGGAATTTTTTACGAAATGCTCAACCTTAGGGTGTTTTTTGTCTCCCGGACTACTGCCGTGTGTTTTAGGCCCAAGTAATGCCTTTTTATTATACTGCAGAGTTGATCTGTAGTGGTGAAGCTTACTCCACTACAGATTCTTTTTCGGGTGTGACGCCGTAACCGATCAAGTGAATTTTGATTGTTTTGATTAACGTCAAAGTTATGGCGCTATGTTAAGTCATATATAATTGAACTTTTAGCTTCACTCCACCGTAAATATAACCGAGACAATTCCGCTTCCATTTGCCAATAAAACGTGTGGGGTAGTCTTTCCCTTTTGCAGTTGCCTTGCGAATTCCAGTCAATGGCTTCTTTTATTATATCAGTGAGCTATTTGTACAGTGTGTTCAATATAATATAAGGATCGCAGTTTGAATTAGTTGTTGATCGGTAACAGACCAGATCAGGACGTGTGAAGAATATTTCTAAGGCATTTGGCTGATGTTATATTTCATATGATAACAAATTTCAATGATATATCACTAAGACATTGTTATATTTACATTTAAGACTACGAAATAGAAAAAAATTAAGACTACGAAATAGAAGAAAATTCTTTTAGAAAAAAAAATCAACCACAACTTCAAAATTGACAAATTAAAAAATAAAACTGATCCTTTACTTAAAGATCACAGGCCAAGAAACAAAAACAATAAGAATTTTGCCAAAAAAGGTCACTTTTTAAAAACATTGCGCTAAAAAAGGAAATTTCATGTAATTTTACTGCTACAGACTCAATTTGTTATTATAGGTTCAATGATTGCACATACACACACAGACTTTAAATCACTTATGCTTTGAGGCTTAATCACACACATACATTAACATTCAAGCACTTTAGAGGGTGCCCTCTTTGATTTCTATCTTATAGCAGTGTGACAGAGGGACACAGACAGAGAGAGAGAGCAAAAGTAAAACACCAAAGCAACAAAAACAAAAATGTTCATATGAATGTGTATGTGAGCGCGCAAAATGCACAAAACCGTGAATAATTGTTTGTTTTTTTTTTATTATTTTTTACAGTATTTCGTTTTTTATGTGAAGGTTTGGCGCGAAAATATTTTCGATTTTTGCCCAGAAAAACAGCATTAATTTTTTACCCTAAAAAACAAAATAAATAAAAGATTTGTTTTTTTGTCTTCGTTTAATAAAATTCTAGGGTTTCATTATGAAATAAATTACGAGTGTTGAGCGGCGTTGAAAAATAAAACAAAAATTGGGTAAAAGATTGCAAAATCATTGATAATATGTGCTGTAAAAGAGTGTGTGTAAGAGACAAGGAGTAAAAGAGGGCAGTTGGTTTATAAGCCCGCTGTTTAATTTACAATTGAATGATTTTATTTTATTTTTTGATTGCAATTTTGAAATTCTATTCAATTTTTTTTTATTCAATTGCTACGTACTCGGTATGCTATTAGCCCAGCACCTATTAATTAAATATAATTAGAGGGGGAAGGCAAACAAATGTTTTTTTTTTTAAATAGGAAAGAGTTGATTATATTACGATAAGAAATAAAATTAAAATAATTTTTTTACGCAAAAAGAATGCAATTTGTTTTGAAATATTGAGTTTTTTCAAAAGTATTTTTTGAATTTTATGGGATACCAATATTTGGAATTTTCTTCTCGTTATTTTATATTAATACACTCGATTTGAACTTGTGGTTTACACATTTAACCTAGAGAGTGAAGCATTACAGTTTGTTTAGATGTGATTTGCTACTATGTAAGAAAAGTATCAGGAATTAAGATTTATGTCCAAGCTACAGCCCTAACCCAAAGATGTTAGGGGATACAGAAAGTACTCTCAAAGTATCGTGACAATTGAAATGGTGTCCCACACGTATTATGGCCAAATGGAAGCGGAAATATCTCTTTCATATTTACGGGGGAATGAAGCTACATTTTCAATTAGATTTAATCTATCGTAACGCCATAGCCGTAACCTTTGTCGAAATAACCAAAATTCCCTTGATCTCTTACGGCGTTGTGGAAAGTCACCGTTAATCGAACAAAGTGTGATTTATATGGTTGTTCCATTGCGTTTTCATTATAGCATTACGTTAAGTCACATCTATTTAAAGCTTAAAAATCTCGTTTTAAATCGAGTACAGTAGATGGAACTAGTTTTTGCCACATGCTCTTTGTAGGAGTAAGAAGAATGTATAATGTATACAGAATATCGAACAAATGTCCGCCGCGGCTTCGCTGGGTGTCGTGTATGCAAAATATTCATTAATTTAACGGATAGAATGGGTTATGTTGGTTTTAAGGTCTGCTGGGGTTTGGAGCTTATGAGAATATACATGCGACCTTAGAAATCCCTACAAGAATAAGTCTAACAGAGTAATATTAACATGCCCTCAAATCGCTCCTGCAGAATATTCCATATGACATACGCTCTATGTCATATAGCGCCTTTTTGTTTAGAAGAAGAAGTTGGTAACCTTCGAGCTAAAACGCGTGCCATTGGCGGTTACGAGAGGATATGGATATGAGGTATGTCTAGCATAATATTTTGACTCATAAAGTAATATGATCTGCCCTAGATTGCTACTAAGGGCCGAGACCACTAATACACACACGACTGCCAGCTGTCGTGTTTTGCACAAAAACTTATTGAGCCATATCACTGTCAACATTGGGGTTTGACAGGGCTGTATAATGTCCCCATTGATCTAATTTACTGAATATAGTGATGAGTCGTACAGTAAGAGCAGATAAGGGAATTATCAGGGGCATGTTCAAGCGACTAAAGGACTTAGGCAACGCCGATATCATATACTTATCGTCTCATAACTTTACGGATATAGAAGAGAAGCTGGATAATAATAATTAGTTTTTTATTATACATCTATGTATTTGGAAAAACCTGCATAGAGATAATATCGGAAGGTGCTGCGTTCCATGACACATAAAAATGAACTATTTTTTACACATATGTTTTTTGTTGTAAATGAACAACCTAGTTGATTCAAAGAGCTAAAGAGCCCAACTCTAGTATATAATAAGAGGTTATGTTCTCTAACCAACAAATTACGATCCAGCGGGAAATAGAATCCTCAAAATAGTCGTAGAAGAAGACGCCATGCCCACACAGAAATTTATAGAAAAAAAGTACTTAGTACATGTAACGCAAGGGATAATACTTGGCAACTTTCATCGAGGTTGACACTATCATAATATATATCGCACTTATACCGCTAAAGTGAACCAACTCAAAATAAGGGTCCGCCAAATAATTTTTTTTTTTTTTTTTTTTGAAAATGCTATAAAAAAAGAACTACTGAATATTTTCTCAAATTTCTTTTTTTATTTGAAATTACAATCCTTCCGGTTTATAATAGAAAATAAATTCATTCAAATGGCTGCCTCGGCTGGCCATGTAGTAGCCTACACGATCGGTTCAATTTTTAAGCACATTATCGATTGTGTGCAGCTGTATTTCACCAATGGCTTCACGAATATTGTCCTTTGGCCACCTCGGAACTGCGATTTGACACCGTTGGACTATTATTTGTGGGGTGCCATCAAAGATAAGTGTTACGCCAACAAGCCAAGAGACAATTGACGGTTTAAAGGACAATATTCGTAAAGCCATTGGTGAAATACAGCTGCACACAATCGATAATGTGCTTAAAAATTGGACCGATCGTGTAGGCTACTGCATGGCCAGCCGAGGCAGCCATTCGAATGAAATTATTTTCCATTATTAACAGGAAGGATTGTAATTTAAAATAAAAAAAGAAATTTGAGAATATATTCAGTAGTTTTTTTTATAGGATTTTAAAAAAGAAATTATTTGGCGTACCGTTTAGAAGTCATTATTATATTATTTAATTGGGTTGGAGAGGTCCAACTAGGGGTCAGACCCGCCAGCTTAATAGCCGTAAAAGCAGTAAAAAAATCCCATTGGCAGATGACTGTTCGATCGGTCCAAAAGTGTCAGTCTCCAGAAGGATACAAGCTGTGTAAAACTGTGTGTCCATAGAATGCTTCCTGATGCCGCATCCTACTTGAGTCAGTAGCATAAAATAAAAATAAAATAAAATAACATTCGACTCCAAAAAAAAAACAATAGACAAAGAAAGTAAGACCAATACCCGCAGTCTACAGACGATTAACGTAGCCTTGATATGAACATATTTTAAAAGAGGGATTACTTATTTTTACGTTATTTTTATTTAAATTTTTTTTTTGACAAACATTCTGATTTGAGAAAATGAGACGCTGTACTGTATAGCAACAGTTTCTTAGCTTTTCTACAGAGATTCCAATTCATAATAAATCAGAATTAAATTTGTGCTTTTGTTTTCGAGAACGACACCCGTCAAATAAGTCGTGAATTGGCGGAAAATGTGAACTTCGTTTATAAAACTATTCTTTAGCACATATGGTTAAAACATATGGTCAAAGAAAATCACCTTCAAATTGTTTGTAGGGATCTCACTCACCATAGAGCAACACGCGGACTTAAACAGCGCTTTTGGTGCTACATCGTCAGGGAAGATGACAACAAAAATATTAATCAAAAACAGGCGTATGTGGCTGCAAGAGATATGTACACCAAAGCCAAAAGTCAAGCCAGATCTACATCCAAATTTCATGATCTGCGTTTGGACATGGTACATTGAAAAAGGCTACCTATGCTACTTCCTTCTGTAGGATGTTCCATAATTTTATGTATGTCATTCAACTCATTCATCGGATTATGTGATTCGAAATGCACTCGAAAATGATTTTTTATTGTCAATATGAGTTTAGTCAGACAATCAGAGTCAGTCAATCACCTTTTCAATTATTTATGGAATTTGCAAAAGGAAAGAAATACACAGACACACTCTTTTCACAAAAGAGTTGTAATCAAGTAGCGATCATTTTACATCATCGTCATCGTCATCATCGTTCGGTTTTTATTTTTTATTTTCTTTTGTTCGCGGCCTAAGCAACAGTTCAGCATAAAAAACAAGACACAGAGAGAGAGAAAAACTGGGATTTTCATAAAAATGCGCTGCTGCATTAACAACGACAGCTGTTTGTGTTTCCGTTTGAACAACACAACAGCAGTATGTTTTTAATATAATTTTTTGAATTTAATTTTTATTTTCATTCTACCCTTGCCTTGCTTTGATTTGATTTTTAATTTTTTTTGTTTTTTTTTTTTTTTTTAATCGACTCGTCTAAAAGGGGCAAAAACGCAAGATGCTCGTTGGCAAAAGCACCCCTTTTTTTCATTAAAAAAAAACAACAATTGAAATGTAAAATAACTCGTATGCGATCACTTCGCTTTTTATCCTTTTTTGAAATTAAATTTTTTTTTGTGTTTGGTAAAGGGTGGTTTTGTTACAGACGGAGTTCAGCATCTGATTTTAAAATATTTTAAATCAGGAAACATTTTTTAAATATTTAAACTTTGAAGGCACACAAACAAAAATGTACAAAATGTTGAAAATGAAATATTTTTTTTTTTTTTTTTTTTTTTATAAAAGACAAAATTTAAGAAAGTTACAGTAGGGTAAGCCCATATAAATATTTAACGCCCTTCACCATAACTCTTGCCGTAATGTTTTCAGAATGCGACGCACAGTGGGATGGCTTCATATGTTTTTGTGCAAATATTATAATGAGTGGTTTTAGATCATTAAAAGCTGGCTTTGAGCTTTAAATTGACTAAATTAAGAAAATAATAGAATTTCTGCAACACCGTTAGCTACCAATGACCACCTACACATTTTAAATCAATTTTTATCATACAATTTTTCTTATCCAAACAAAAATCTTCGAATTTGATACATAAACTTTCTAGCATAAGTAAAAGCTGTATGACAGGTCCACCGCACCACAGTGGTATGGCTCCAGTTACGAGTAGCA
The DNA here is from genome assembly GCA_023159175.1 of Wohlfahrtia magnifica. Taxonomy (NCBI): domain Eukaryota; kingdom Metazoa; phylum Arthropoda; class Insecta; order Diptera; family Sarcophagidae; genus Wohlfahrtia; species Wohlfahrtia magnifica. The sequence goes on from JAKWBJ010000045.1 coordinate 1,090,787, forward strand.
CAGTAATATTATTTAAAAATAATATAGAATCAAAATTTTAAACAGGTTATATCTCGAAAATAAGCGCTATAATAAGCACCATTGAATTAAGTGGGCCTCAAATAGCTTTATCAAAAGGTCGCTCAGCTGGTTAAAATTTTGTACTAGCAAAGTGTTATAAATAATTATATAGGGCGCGCCATTTAAAAATTAAAATTTAAAAATGCAATGAAACACAAACGGTTTTTTTGTTGTGAAGTACAATTCTACCGGTTAGAAATGAAATATTATTTCATTCATATGGCTGCCGCGGCTGGCCTCACAGGCCAATTTACGGGAACTTTTTCGAGTGTATGAGGTCATATCTCGACAATGGCATCACGAATGCTGGCTTTCAAATGCTCAATTGTCTCTGGTTTGTCGGCCTAACACTTGTCTTTACGGCGCCCCACAAAAAATAGTCCAAAAGTGTCAAATCGCAGCTTCTTGGAGGCCAACTAATTAAGCGGCCATCAAACGTTTAACGCAATAAATCGATTGTGGCATGAGATGTGTGGCAAGTTGCACCATCCTGTGAAGAGTGAGCACAAAAAAATCGGTTATTATGGAGCGATAGGTGTCTTCATTAACCGTAATGGTTGCGCCGTCCTCATTTTCAAAGATATATGGGCCAATGATGCCTCCGCTCCGCAAGCCGCACTAAACAATTACTCGTAATGGATGTATTGGCTTCTGTAATACCACGTTTGGGTTTTCTGAGCCTCAAATACGGCACTTTTGCTTATTAACGTACCCACCAAGATGAAAATGTGCTTCATTCGAAAATGTGATTTTTTTTACAATTTCCGACCAATTGCCCTTGTTTTGGTAATAAATTTCCAATAAATTCCAACGTTGCTCAAACGTAAATCGATTGAATTCGTTCAGTGGTGATAATTTACTGAATTTTGTGACAGAGTGGAATGACATAAGTGTTGCCAGATTTGAAATAACAGCTGGTTCAAATTTAAACCGATAGATGGCCCACCCGATAAAACAGCGCGTTTGTGTTAAAGCAAAACCGTTAAAAAATATTAAAGACAACACTTGTGAAAAAATTGCAACGTAGACAGATTTTTTCATAATCGTTATTCTGTATGTCCATCGTCTCTCGCTTAAAATTACCAACATTACCATCGAATGCTAAGAGATGCTAAAAAATGGAAATAAAAAGATGGACGTTACACATCTAAGTAAAGCAAAAAATTACAAAAATTAAGCGGAAGAGGTATGAGCATAACAAAAAAAAAAAAAAAAAACTGAAATAAACTTTCATAAAAACCGACTATATCGACCCCTTTGAGCGAAGTTATCGTATGTTACATTTTTTACGAAATCGACTTTTTGACGCGAATGCATTTCAAAGTCACTAACTCACCACATAATAAAACATTATATCGATATTCGCAATACTTATAAATTAGGTTCTCCTGTAAAATTTGATTTATGTAACATACGATAATTTTGCGCAAATGGGTCGATATGATACCCAAAAATAAATAAATGCAATATACAAATTTTTAGTTATATATGCAGATTTCAAACACCTTTTATTGAAATACAGACATCACAAGAAACATAATAAACCAGTAATACCTATGGTATACCCTGCACTACCGTAGGGTATATCATACCATAAAAATTTTTTTTAAAGCGTCTAAAAAACGCATTAGTAAAGGATTTGTTGCGGCAGGACAATAAAGAATGTGTGTTGAATAAAAGCAACAGCCAAATATGCAATAAAAACAACAACAACAAAAATACACGTTTAAAAATACATAGCCAATGACTCATACACACACATACATGCATATTTAACACATACGCGTAGTACTGATATGATTACACCAAAATAAACAACAGTTAGTTAACAGTGTTGTCGTGTAGGATATTTTTAAAAATAATGAATAATGAAAAGTGTAATTTTGGTCAATTTGTGTTATTTGTAAGAACAGTCAGTAAGCGGTTCCATCATTCCGATTTAATTTTTTTTTTTTTTTTTATCTTAACGTCATAGTTTGACATTTGCAAAAGCCACGCAGCCAAGAGTACATCTATATCTATGTGTGTTGGCGATTTTTTACAATTTTGACCGTGTTGGGGTCGCAAAAGACATGATTTGCGGGCCTGAATCCGATCCCACATTCATCAAAAGGATCATTTGATGGTACGACACGCAACCAAGACATCAGCCAAGTAAATGGCATTCACCAAATGAGCCGAGATAATTTTTAGTCAAAAAAAGGTAATGTTGACGGTTTTCATGGATTACAACGGTGTAGAGCATCAAAAACTTTTGTCAGAGGGCCAGACAGTAAACAAAGAGTATTATTTGGGTGTTATGAGACGTATGCGTGAAGCAATTCACCGAATTCGCATAAAACTTGTGGATTTTACACCACGATAACGTACCGTACACACAGTGCCATCATTATTTGAAATTTTTAGACGAATGCAACAAATACCAGCCAACAGACACCGAATTAAGCCGATTTGGGTCCGGGTCCCTGTGACTTCTTTCTGTTCAATCGAGTTAAAAAACCGTTACGGGGAATAGGTTTCATCAGCCGAGAGGAAATAATGAAAAGATCGCAGGAAACACTGATGGACAAACCGAAGACCGAATACAAAAAATGCAAATTTCAAGCTATGACGCTAATTTGTGGAATTCACGGAGTATTCCCATTCGATTTAAAAAAAAATAAAGTATCGTTTTATTCATAACTTAACATACCTACTACCTTAACAAATCCAAAAATGGCACGCTTCCTATATGAAATATCATGTAAAAACATCTCTAAACTTGAAAATTTGGAATGAAATGAACAAAAATGTGTTTACTTGATAAATATACACATATTCCTTAAGTTTACTTAAGTAAAGTATACATCTGTAAATAGATCCTCTTCTTTTAAAATCCTCCAAAATGTTTTTAACATCAGTTAAGTTACTAGCTTATACACAGGCTTACAAAAGTTTACATACGTTTGGTTAATTTCAGTTTTCTTCATAAAATGAACACATGAATGTACACACAAATGATCCAACATTTTGGGAACATTATTCACCGACGAATGTAAGTTTATGGTTTTTGGAGGTGATATTCAGTTAAAAGTTTGGCGAAAATCTTTACAACCAGATAATATTAGCCCAACCGTAAAACATGGAGGCAGATCGGTCATGGTCTAGGGATGTATGGCCACAAATGGCAAGCTCAGTTTCATTGATGGCACTACGGATAAGGCTATGTATGTGGAGATATTAAAGGATAGCTATCTGCCAAGTTGTGAAATCGTAGACCTAGGTGAAAATTCTGTATTGCTTTAAGATAATGATCCAAAGCCTACTTTGAAGCTGCTAAGAGAATGACTGCTAAACAACGTAAAAAACAAACTGGAACACCCCCTTCCATCTTCAGATCTCAATGGGATGTATGAGATGCTCTAAAGCGTAACTTTAGAAAACTTCATATCATATTGAAGGCTAAAATAGAAACTAACGGAGCGAATACGGATGGCAATCGAACTTTATTGCGTTGCCAGTTGCCAAAAATTGCATTACGTATGGCAACTAGCAACTAAAAACCTATTAATTTCAGTTGCCACTACAAATTTCAAGTTGCCGTTCGGCAACGTAACTGAATCTCTGTTGTCATCCATAACTGACCCATAAATTCTAGAGAATAAGGATGCACACTTTTTTTGGCGCTGACATATTGGCCATAAAGCATTCGCTGCTTTTATTGCAGTTTCATTATTCAAGTCAATTTTCTAGCTAAGTAAATAGGTGATTAAACCACTGTAAATCGCCTCCACATAATTGTGTGTAGTGGTGAAGATCCTTGCTAAGTGGTGGTGGTGATCTTTGCTTAGCATTGCAGTTTAGTTCTAGTAGGTGGCGTTAACTTCTGATCATTCGTCTGATGTTTGTCATCATCGCCAGAGGAAAGCTTAAAGGTCAGAGGGGCTTATTCTTTATTTTTTAGATGGAGTTGTCTAGAGGGAAGTGAAAGTCTCTATTTTAAACACTCAAAACTATAATTAATTTTTTTCGCTCAAACCTGGGCCAGTTGTTTTGTTTTTGCGTGTATTCTAACCACTACACCACGCCACCCCTAGACCAATAACTAATTCACATAAAAATAAATAAATATTTTGAGAGAATGTATTAAGACTCATATGTTAACTGTTCATAAATTACGCTTTTCTTGCGAAAATTATTCGACAAGGCATCTGAAATACGGGAATTATTACAAATATTACGTTGGTAGTATCTTCATAATTTTTCCTCAGAAGACTGATAAAGGTTCGATCTGCACGCTTAAAGTAAGGCTAAATTAAGGTGGTCCTTATCGCATGGAAAACGCAATGAATATTGCGTGCTAGGAGAGTATGCTGGTCGACTTGGACTTACGTTCAATGACTATTGTCGCAGCTGTAATAACAGTGAAAGGGGTAGGCAGTTTTCATTCTTCTCTGCGAATCAATCTTGGTGAGTTATCTTGGTCTGGACTCAATGATCTACTGAAATATCTCACGGCTACAAGCTGAATTTAATACCACATTGCTATACATTACGATATTCCACGTCGAAGGCTTCAAACTGTCTCTTATGTTTTATGTTTTTTGTTACCTTCGGTTAGAAATAGTTTTATTTACCATAATCGTATAGATTAGGCTCTACCAAAATCCTTGTTCCAGCTGCCGTAGCAGGAAGATCTTTTGAATGATTACACCTTGGAGTAGTATATTATCATTTCTTTTCATGCTTAAAACATTAAATTATTGAGACGTGTGGCATATTTGTCAACTAAGCCGCTCGATCAGAAACAGACGAACGTTTTGCAGCCACACCCAACTTGGCTAACAGATGTCGCGTTTTGCACTTTAATATCCGTTTTATCAATTACGCTTCCTTGAGCCCTTAGAATAAATAAGTTGAAATGGCCAAAGGAGACCACCCTTCCATATTAGATCTGACCTAGAAACCTACACGAATTTGTTGCCGCGTCGTCATCAAGTTTGCTCAGGTTTTTAGAATGCATAGAATAGAAATCAGTGTAGGAATTGAACACAGTTGTTACCTGGTAACAGAAAACGCCAAGCACCCCATTACATCCAGTGCAGCCGGACTGGAAGACAATATTACAGAAAAACATAGGCTATGGCACAAATTCTTCGCCACATACCTATGTGGATAGCGAAATTGTTGAATGTGTATGTATGGTTACTACAAAGGGTGGAGCTGACAAGCGTATTAACAAGGCAAAAGCTGCTTCCGGCATACTCCGGTCTATTTGGAGATCTCAGAAAATATGAACAACTACAAAGTTACGACTTTGATTTGACGATTTCAAAACTTGAAATCGCATCGCATCACGCGCCTATAAATCTTTACGAACTAATGTCTGAGGCAGATACATTTGGTGGCCGAATTGCAGGCTATGTACGAGGGTGCTAAACTCTCAGTTCTGCACAATTGGATCATCCGCCAACTATTTCATATTAATGTCGGAATAAAGCAAGAATAGCCACTATCACCTCAACTATTCAGCATCGTGCTAAATGACGTTATGATCGAAGTCTGTTCAGACAGAAGGGAAATTACATGGAGTTTCTCTCGAGTACTTGGATTATGCAGATTATATTTATCTACTTTTGCACAAGATCTCAAACATGCAAGATAAATTAGTAGATCTGGAAAGATTTGCGCGCAATGTTAACCTTAACAACCAGAGCACAGAAAATATGTTACAAGGTTAACCGACTAAATATGTGGATAGTATTTGCCACCTAGGAAGTAAAGTAAAAACAACATTCGGACGACTACAACCAGAATGGAGAAGCTCACAAATATCCAGACAAAACACAGCTCAAAATATTTAACACATGTGTAGAGTCAAGCCTGTGTAAACGGTAGTAAAACCTGGATAGTGTCGAACACCATTACGCAGGCTACAGGTAGTTATTAATTAACAAGCGCTTTAAACGCATATGCAAGATTTTCTGGCTTCACAAGATCAGCGAAACCGAACTCTGAACGTCCAAAAATCTCATAGAGATGCATGATGCCTTACTTCATCTTACTTGGGAAGGCACAGGAACAATAGCGGCAAACCGAGTAGGAAGATGATTTGTGGAAGCCATATGCTTCCAAGAGAGGTAATGAAAAAAAACTGACGCATAAGAAGGCATTTTTCGGTTATTATAGTTTATTTTTGTTTTTTCAGCAAAATTTTTATGGAATCTGGCACCCTACTGCCTTTCCCCGTCCTCAAAAATTAAGACGGAGATTTTTGTCGAATGGATTTTATCGACATCTGCAAAAGCGCAAGGCTTTCAGAGAAAAACAGTGTTGTTTCGAGTGCATTACATCTACGGGGTAAAACAACGTGGAACGTGTAAACACCCAATGAAGTCGACCATGGTAAGCTAGTTTATTAAAAAGAGAAAATTAAATACTCCGAATATGATTTAAACTAAATGAGCTATATTAGTTATTATTTTTAAGTGTAACCAAAAATATTTGCAAAATATAGGCAAAAACAGTGTTTAAATATTTCTAAAACTATTTCCTTTTTCATATAAAATATTTCAACAATGGCAATACTATGTCATAAGTAAACTTGTTTTTTAATTGAGTAGATATGTAGACAGAGCGAGAGAGTAATAAGCAAAAGCCGGTTAAGGTAAACAATAAGTTGTTGTCTGCATGTGTGTGCTTGCATTACTCTAAAGACGTACATATGCATGAGTAAGTGTAAGCATATGTGTACGTTATTTGTTTTTGCAGGCTTAACCAATTTTTTTTGGGATTTGTTACAGCAACAATGGCAATATTGCACAATCAAACCAACAACCCGTTTTCATTTATACAATATAATGATGATTATTCCTTTTCACAAACACAAACACACATTCTTAATGTGATTTAAAAACACAATATTCTAGAATTTAAAGTGCGAAAGGGATGTTTTGAAATTTGTTCCTTTTTGTTGTTGTTGTTATTGTTGCAGTTGTTGCTTTTAAACTTCTTTAGAAATCATCATCATGTGTATGAAAAAAGCCCGTCATTTACGTGGATTCACCCCTTCGTCAATACGACATCAACGGGGGAAATAAAAAAAAACAAAAGCAACAACAAATGAGAGTTGCCTTTGGGATTTAGAATTTTAAAATTATCTTTGTAGGTTATGTAGTGTGTGTGTGTGTGTGTATGATTGTGTGATTTAGAAACGATATGTGAGCGCGAGAGACGACCTTTTGTTATTCATTTTTTAACCGTTTTTTGTTTTTGTTTTGAAACTTATGCGTAGCAGCAAAGAGCGTAAGAAATGCTGTTTTGAAATAAAAAATAAATGAAAAAAAAATTGAATTTTTTTCCTTAGAACGCACAGCAGCCGGTAGTTGTTAAAGGTATGCCGTCCTTAAAACATTAAAAAACGCAATAGTACTCGTACAGGCATAAACTTTAAAATTCGGTTTACATCGCTAGAGAAATTCGAGAAAAAACAAAGAAAATATCCTTTTCAACTGACATTTGTCCAAAAGAAATGTCAATGTGGAAGAAAATTCAAACAAAAATAAATATAAAGTTTTCTCTGACAGTTCGACAGTAGTGTATCTCACGTTTAAAAGAAAAACAAGGAAAAACTTTTAAAAAACTCTCTTGCGAAAAGTGTTTAAAATGGAAATTTTAAAATTAAAAAGAAAAGTGTAATAAAATATATGGAAAAATAGCGGTAATTGTGCGCATGTGAAGATTTTCTTTTGAAAATTTTAAATTAAAAATTGTCCCAAATTCCTAAGAAAAATATTTAAAAATTTATATAAAAAAATAAATAAAATTTATGCAAATCTTTTCTTAAAATAAGCTAAGAAAAATACAGATTTTTTAAAATAAAGTGCTTTAACAAAACATGTAGAAAATTTATTACAAATAATTCGAAATTTATTTAAAGGAACCTATTTATTATTTTTTTTTTTAACAACAATTGGCTGCATTTCTTTTCCCCCCAAAAAAGGTAAATATTATTTTTAAAAAATTATTAGAAAGCTTTATATATAAAAATTATTTAAAAAAAGTAATTAAAAAGAAAGATGCAAAGCTATATTAAAATATTTGCTTAACAATTGACGGCGTCCATTTTGTTTAAGATAACCCAGCAAACAATTTGAAATTTAACTTAATATTTAAACGTCATTAAGCGGTTAATTTTTAATAAAGCTAAATACTTCCAAAAATTATTTTTTTATATTTTTTAAATTATGTGTATGTATTTGGCCATGTTCCATAGAATAAAATTGATTTAAACTTGAATCAAAACCACAATAATATTTTTTATTTGAAAATTGGCATAATTTTTACCCAATTCCTACGCTTGATACCTCATTAGGATCTCGGTAAATTCCAAATGTAGTCTGATATCCTAACCATGGACTTAACTATGATACCACGGCCACTAGGACTCCTAGTAACTTTGATAACGGCTTAGAGAATAAGAGCGGGTCTTCTGCTAGTGCACGTGGTGCTTGTAGTTAAGACCACCATCACAGTGAAAGGTCTTCGGAGGTGCAGGCAGACTCATTGTATACTAACCGTTGTTAAGATTATCAAATTAATTGTTCTCATTAATATAACGTCTTAAATAAATTGGATTTATAGAACATTAGAAATTATGTATTTCCCATCTATTAATGCCCCTAATTGTTGTTCTCAACTCAACTCAGTTTGGTTGTCTGAAGCTGGATTTAACCATTCAGTTCCGACAAACTATGTGCTCAGATTTGCAGTAACTACTAGTACATATAAAAAATTTTGTTCGAATAAAATGGTTGAATCCAGCTTCAGAAAACTGAATTGAGTTGAGAACGATACTAGGAATTGAAATTGACTATATTTCATCTGGACCGAAATTGAATAGGAGATTCGACATTATTATCCCAAGTAAGGATGACTGGGCCTCTGGCATGGTCAAGTCCGGGTACTCGTTGAAATTCTATACTGACGATTCTAACCTTGAGACAGGGTTGGCAGTGGAATTTTTCCCGAAAGGCTTACAGTGGGGAGCAAATACAGAGGATATTTTGGTGTTGAACGAAACATTTCTATAAAAATTTAAATACTCATTCAAATAAAATAACACTTTACGCATTTATTCGTTGTTAAGTTCTTTCAAAAAAAAAAAAAAAAAAAAAAAAAAAAGGATATTCCAATAGTGGAATGAAAGAAAGTCAATCATATAAAAGACTCCGCATGCACTAAGTTTTGCACTTTTTGCTTAAATAGTAGGGAGATCGATTATTCGACTCCGGTTTTCGAATAATTCGAAAAATTGCAATTTTTAAAAAACCGCTTTTCGGTTATAAATTTATCAAATAACCGATGAACCGGTTCTGTTATTAAAATAAAAATCTTCTCAATTTTAGTTGCAGTAGCAAATAAAACTGATACATTTTTGTCCCAAACAAGTGAGAATGCTAGAACAAAGTTCGGGTTTTTAGGGCCTTAACGAACATTTCTTTCTCGACTCCGCAACGTCCTAATACTTCATCCAGTGATTCATTTTTTATAGTGTATTTTGTAAGAGTTCTACTACTTGAAATAGAATCAAGTTTCTTGCTGCACAATAACGTTAATCTCATAAGGGGTATTTAAGGTGGTTAAAAATTCCTTGTGTCAAAGAGCTTTTTCAGCTTAGTGTTTAAGGACACTCAATATGTCTAGACTTATCCCTTCAATCAATTTCCAAATATTTTTACACTTTGGAGGACACGTGTAGAAACATAAATGCATGCACCACGTGTTTGATAGTGGCCACTCTGGTATGTTAGGTAAGACACCCGCCTATCAACGAGGTAGTTCTTAGTTCAATCACAGGCCAGGTTAAAACCGGTCGAATAATAACCGTTCGTACTCTCTAATAAATAAAGAGGAACTTGTAATTTTAAACTCCTCCTAGAGCTTCTTATTTTATGTGTGGCGTTTTAAAGAATTTAGGCATACTCTCTATAATGTAAGGTGGGCAATTTAAAAGTTTATATTTGAACCAGCGGTTATTTCGAATCTGGTAATGCTTATGTCATTCTATTCTGTCACAGAATTCAGTATATTAACTCTACTGAACGATGATTCGATATACGCTTGAGCAACGTGGGAATTTGTTGGAAATTTATTAACATTTAAAATCATGTTTTCGGATGAAGCTCATTTTCATCTTGGTGGGTGTGTTAATAAGCAAATTTGCCGTATTTGGTGCTTAGAAAACCCAAACGTGGGCTTACAGAAGCCAATGCAACCATTACGAGTGACCGTTTGGTTCGGCTTGTGGAGCGGAGGCATCATTGGCTCATATTTCTTTGAAAATGATTGCGGCGCAAACATTACGGTCAATAGAGACACCTATCGCAGCGTGATAACCGATTTTTTTGTACCCGCTGTTCATGGTATTGATGTGAACGATGTTTGGTTTCAACAGGATGATGCAACTTGCCACACATCTCATCCCACAATCGATTTATTGCGTCAAACTTTTGATGGTCGTTTAATTAGCCGAAATGGTGATGTCAGTTGGCCGCCAAGAAGCTGCGATTTAACACCGTTAGACTATTTTCTGTGGAGCGCCGTTAAAGATAAGTATTATGCCGACAAACCAGAGACAATTGAGCATTTGAAAGCTAACATTCGTGATGTCATTGCAGAGATGCGACTCCATGCACTCGAAAAAGTTTTCGAAAATTTGTCCGATCGAATGGGGTACTATGAGGCTAGGTGTGACAGCCATATGAATGAGATAATATTTCATTTCTGACCGAAATTGTACTTCACAACAGGAAAATAAATTTGGCAAAATTTCAAACCGGTTTTGCTTTATTACACTTTTAAATTTTAACTTTTAAATGGCCCGCCTGATATATTTACATTTTATATTCAAACGAGCATACGATCTGTAATTTGCAATCCGTTCGGCTTTTAAAACCTCGTTAGCTCAATGTGGTAATAATTAAACGCTAGGTTAGTTTAGATTACGTAGCTCACTCGCAATGGAAGGCCCAATGGTCTATTGTGATAACCTAAATACACTTATAAACTTATGAAAGACGTCGGAGACAGTTGAACAAAGCGCATCTCAAACTGAAAAGTAAACTGAAAAGTACTAATCGCTAAAACCAACCGGTATTTCTGACAATATTAACCAGATTAGTCAGTGATATGACCTTGAAATAGTTAGGGTCATGGAAAAGATGTTTTAGTGTCCTTTTAACACTCGATTGATTGTTATTTATCTAAAGCATCAATTAAATTTTTAGAAAGTATGCTATCAATAACTGTTATCTTTAAAAAATTCCCGTTGATTTTTACGAAAATTAAAAAAGTTAATAGTTAATTACGAATTACAGCTCAATCGCCATAAATCTTATTTAACAACAGCATTGAAATGAAATTTTTTACTTATGTTTTATATTAAAACAGATTTTTGAACGTATACGTTTTGTGAAAATTAAATAAACATTTTCAAAAATAATTTTTTTATTTAATTTTAAATCAAAAATTTTTTTTCATTGGAAATATTTTTTATTTTTTACGTTTTCAAATGCTCCATAAAACGTTTGTTGGGTTAATATTTTAAAGTTTTCTTGCATTTCCTACTTCCACTACTATTCGTATGCTTTTGTTATTAAATAAGAGAGCACAGCAAGCACCAACACACAAAACAATAATATAAAAATGTAACTCTCTCACACTCTCTCTCACTATTTGCTAAATATTAAAACATTTCACACATACACACCCTCACTATACAATGCAAATAAAGCCCATAGTAGAAAACTGACAGTTTAATAGAAGACGCCATCTTGCAAATATTAACGCCTTTTGACTTTTCTAAATAAAAGTGTGCATTAGTATGTGTGTGTGTGCGTAAGTGTAAAATAGAAAATAAAAGTGCAGAGAAAAATTAAAAGATTTCATAAAATTGGAAAAATTAAAAACAAAATTTAATTAAAAAATCAGCTTAAAGACTCTGAATACAAACAAAATTAATTTTTAAAACCACTTTTGTTCGAAACTAAATAGAAAGAAAAAAAAAACAAAAATTTTTGCAATATAAAGGCGAACAAAATTACTGCAATGTGTGTGTGCAGTAGCAGTGAATCATGAGTTACAGCCATTCACTAACGAACCACTTTAGAGTTGGCCAAAACGTACATATTGCTGGCAAACAATTAGAGGGCCGTATTGCTTATATTGGTGCCACAAACTTTGCTCCCGGACGCTGGATAGGTGTTATACTCAATGAAGAACGTGGCAAAAATAATGGCACCGTTAAGGGAACCTTTTACTTTAAGTGTCCCCCTAATTATGGCATCTTTGTAAGGCCAACGCAATTGATTATGAAAAAAAGCAACGTCATAGAGGAAACCTCACGAACGATAATGGAGAACGAAGTGAAAACGAAAGAACAGCAGGCGCCGCTGCCACCACCACCAAAAAAGTTGGTGGCTGCAGCGAAATTAAACGAGAATTTAACGACGAAAAAGGTAAGCAAACAGGCCACCTCGAATAGTTTACTAAAGACGACGAAAATAAATCAACCGAAAGAAGTTACCCCCTTGCAGCCCAGCACTAGTCAGGTATCGTTGGTGCAAACCGTGGTCGCGGGGCCATGTCGCACTCTCAGGCCACCGCCAGCTTTGGCGCCGAAACGCAGTAAAACATCGATGAGTCCATCGGAGACATTTTGTTGTGCCAAACGTAGCTCATTTGTTGAAACCGGTTTTCTAGAGATTTTAAGACCTCAATTTACACCCGGCCAACCCTTAAGGTCACCCACATTCAGTACCATGATGTTGAACTCGAGTTCCAGTAATTTGCATGACTTGAAGCAGCAGAACAAACAATTGGAGGCCCGTATCGTGGAGTTGAACAAGGAAATTGATGTTTTAAAATCTCAAAAAGCCGAAGATATACGAAAATTACAAGACATGGAACGTTTGCGTTTACAAAATGAACAACTAACGGAATTTAAGGCGCGCATAATGGACCAGCAAACAAGTTTACAGAGAGAATTACAACGTTTAAGGCAGGAACTAAGAGAATCCAATGAGGCCAAGTCTAAATATCAGCGTGAACTAGATGAGGCTGCGGAAAATATTGAATTGCTTACTTTAGACAAAGAAATGGCAGAGGAAAAGGCCGAAACTCTGCAGCTAGAATTGGAAATCGCCCAAGAACAAAATGAGGAATTGGCTTTGGATGTAGAGATTTTAAAAGCCGAAAATGAACGCATGCTTTTGGGCTCCGACAACAATAACACCAGCATTAATAAGGAGGAACTCAATAATTCTGTGGGTGAAATAAGAAAACTGGAACAATATAACCAAAGATTAAGAGAAACTGTCATCAAACTTCGTGATGTTTTAACGCTAGAGAAACAGCAATCAATGAAGGCTGTCAAAGAACTGGAAACTAACAATTCCGAGATCTTAGAATTAAGAAAAACCAAAGAACAGCTAACACAACGTTGTGATGTTATGGAAACTCATATTTTAGATCTTAGAGAGCAGGTAGATGCTGCTTTAGGTGCTGAGACTATGGTTACTAATTTGGCCAATGCCAAGCTGGAGTTGGAAGAAAGAGTACGTCTTTTGGAGGAAGAAGTTAATGAACTAGAAGCTTTAGAGGAAATACATGAACAATTAATTGAAAGTAATCAGGATTTGGAAAAAGATTTGAGAGAAGAAATCGAAATGTTAAATGCCAACATACGCACCTTGCAGCAGGAAAAAGATTCAGCTTTGGAAACAGTATACGAAAGAGACTGTACCATCATGAAGTTCCGTGCTTTAGTCAAATCCCTCAATGAGCGTGAGCAGATAAGAGAACAGGTTAATCTCACCACACAGGCTTCCACTACAGCCACGGTTTCTACTTCCGAGGATATGAATAGCATCTCCTCAAATCCAGAATTTATGCCTGGCGTAGATTTTCAGCAAGTTTTCGCCTCTACAAAGGCCTATGGTCGCGCTCTAGAATTGCAACTGTCAGCGGTGGATTTGAAAATGTTACAGCTCCAAATCGAGTATTTGAAGGCTTTTCTACCTGAAGAACTTTTGCTAAGAGGCGCTGCCTATGATGTTATTTTAGTTTTAATTTTAATACAACGTTGCATGGAGAAAATCGACATTATTTGCTCAGGTATACACGAAAAATTTCCGGCTTCTTGCGAATTCGGTCGTGATGCTATATTCGAAGGTTATTCTGTACATCGTTTTGCGTTTAGAACACGCTGCTTGTATCTACTGCGTTCGCTAAAAATGATTTTAATGCAATTGGAATTCGCCTTGAATCATTGTGACTATGAAATCTGTACACATGCCGCCATCTATAGAGGAGAAATGGAGACACAAGAGCGACATTTAGACGAATTGTTGAAATTACTGAAAAAGGGTCTGCTCGATGAAAACTCCCCCATTGAGGGTTTGGAAAGGGCGGCCAGCTTTTTCAATGTGCTGTTGAACAATCTATTCGCTACACAAAATCTAGGCGAACTTTTAGATGAACAAAAACTGTATGTAAGTCTTATAGAGGTCTATGATGTTGCCTTGGATTGTGTGAATACCCATGCTGGTCTGCTTTATACCATCATACAGTTGGGCGATGAACATACTGATTCATTTTGTAGCATGCAATTCCTAATGGAGCATGCGCGTTCCTTTAAAATGCAAATAAAGCAACTACAACGCAAGTTACCTACCAAATCCGTAACGTATAGCACTCTGCAATGGCCCCAATTGCAAAGACTGCACGAACGTAATGAACATTTGGGCAAACTAATTGAACTTTTGAGTTGTACAGCTCGAGAAGCTACTAAGGATATAGCCAATAGCTCAAAATCTGATGCCAATACCAATGAAATAGCCATCGATCATGAACGTCTGTGGCGTATTGTCTTATTGAATTGTAATAAACTGGCACCAGAGGCCTTCCAAAGGTCTCCAGTGGAATTTTTCCACAATTCTGTGCTTATACTACAAGAACAATTGGATGAATTCCAGCAATTTATCAAAGACAGCGAACAGGCTTTAACTATTAATCTCAATACTTTGTATGTGCGCTCCAATGAGGTTACTCTGTTGCAGCAAGCCAACGAAATGAAGAAACACTACGACGAAACGAAACTCTTACAGAACCAACTTATCGAAAAGGACAAAGAAATCAAGTCCTTAAAGTATTTGGCCAAAATGAAACAGAACGACTATTCGGAATTGCAAATACGTAAAGATATGGCTGAAAAGAATTTACAAAAACAACAACAAGAACATGAACAATTATTGCAGTTGGTGGCGCAAAAAATGGAGGAACTACTCGACGGTTTACAAGAGCAACAAATCAAATTTTTACAGGCTTTACAAAACAACAACGACAAGCTATTGCTGTTGGAAAAAAGCCAAGAAAATCTTAAACTTTGCCTGGCCAACAACTCCAAAACTTTGACTTCCTGCTCGCATGAGGCTCTCAAAGAAATCGACCAGCTAAGCGAATGCATACGCTATCATCGGCAAGAGAATATTTCACTACAATCAAAATATTTAAAAACCGAATTCCTTAAGCTGGATCCTCTACATGTACCACGTCTAAAAGCTGTTACCGAAGATCATGAACAGGATCAAGAAATCAAGCAATTACGCGAACAACTCCAGAACTTAAAGAAATCCTGGCTTCTAGGCTACTTGGCTTTGCCAAACAACACACAGCAAAGGTTAGTACAACGTGAAATGCAACAGCTGATGGATCACATCTTGGCCACCTACTATAGGAAACATCCTCACCGCCAAGCTTTAAGCGATTTTGGACAATTTTGTACACCAGAATTTAAAGATTTACTAGAATAGATCCGAAGTTAGCAAGTTAATAGGACAGAAGGAATTACATTTTAATAGAACACAATAGAATAGTATTAAAGAATGTTACGTTTTACTCAAACATTTTACGAAACTATGACTACAAACAGTTTAAATTTTAAAATTTAAAAGTTCCTTTATTTTTAATTTTGATTTGATACTTAAAATAGAAGAAAAACTTAAAAAAAAACTTTTTCAATTCTGAACATAAATGTCTTGTTTAAAACTGTGTAACGTTATGTGATTATTTTTTATTCAAAAATAATTATTTAAAATTACAAGATAATAATTAATTTAAAAAACGAATATTTAAATTATTTAAAAACAAGTAAAAAATATATAAGTCGGACAAGACCGACTGTATGCCACCCTATGCCACACACAAATCACAATAATGAACTTTAAAAAGCTCATTGCAGTGTTTAAAACTTAGCTAAGCATAAAAGGTTTGTTCAAAAAATACGTATTTTTTAATATTTTCATTAAACAATTGTCTATGCATCAAACTCCTAGATTCCACGCTTTGTGCTATACTCGCCTACAGCTTTTGGATCTACCCGAGATTCACGGAAGATGATCTATATGACCAGCCCTCAATCGCAATGTGAGGTTCGTTTCATTGTTCTATCCATACTATAAAGTAACTATTTTTACATCTATTGACTCAGTATACGTTTTTCTCATTGAATACATCCCTTTATAGTTCATTGTCCATTAAATCGCATAACGCAATAAAGAGGGAATTAGTTTTTTAGCTGCACCGTTCGTCTGTAGACATATGCTACGCAGCCTGCGAAGCACTCTTATCCTTTCTATAATATAACAGCGAACTACATTACTTCTTGCCACGCTTTGTGCCATACTCGCCTACAGCTCTTGGATCGACCCATGCGATTCAAAGTTAACCAACACTTCGAGCTAACAAGAGATCTTGTGTTCTACTACAGCCTTTGTAGTTCATTATACAATTAATCGTACAACGTTTGTCTACGAAACGATTTTCCACCGAAAGTTTTTTCAGCCACTTACGACATAAATATTCAAATCAAAAATCCATAATAAATCCATATCTCCCTTCCCGCAACCTATTTTTCTAATATCAACACAATGCACTGCATGAGTAGGAGCCATCCCCTGAGTGCTGGACTCAAATAAAAAACCCTGCAACTTAGTTGCACAAAATGTGCACAGAGGTTTAATTACGTTCAAACTCAGCTAGTAGTAGCCCGATAGGAAACCCACTATCTTAGGGCGCCCTCCCAAAGTAAAATCCTAAGAGAATGTTCCCACTCTCCGATGCGGACCGTCAGCAATTTCATTGCCAGTGTTTCCAAAATAACTTGAGACTCAACAACACACAACTTTGTTCGCCGAACCGAGTAGTTAAAGATAGTCTAAGTACTCTTCAACTAGACGCGATCTCAGCAAGTATGATGCTATTGCCATATGTGAGTATGTTTGACACTCCTCTGTAGATTATCCCTGCATAAGCTCAAATTGCATTAGTTTTAGCCTGAACGACACTTTGCCATTTGCCCATAGCTACCGAGATCTTTTTATAAAAAAAAGATCTCCGCCCCTACAGGGACCTTAGCTGCGCTACCCTGTTTATAGAAGGAACTAACCAGCTCTTTATAATTGTCATCAACCTCTTCCATTACGTTAAGTTTGGAAAAAAAAATAATCCCAAAGAACTAAGTCCAGCTAACAAAGTTCGTGATTAAGTAATTCGAAATTTAATTCATTAATTTTGACATTTGATGATTGATACTTGTGCCGTTTTGATCGATAACCTTTTGCCATTTTTTGTGGCAAAGCCATTACTCCATCAGTGTCGTACTTTTAGTTTTTCTGAGCGAAAAACTGATGCAATTGCATTGTACAGGCTTCTACGGAATTTAAAAGAGAAATCGAAACGAATAACAATCTGAAGGTGCAAGGTCCAGGCTACAGGTAAATGCATTAAAACTTTCCAGCTACACTCTCTCCGTTTCTGCTGGGTCACCTTTTCCGTTGAGCTACTCTGGCCGTTTAATTGAATTGCTTGTTTCAATCTCGCTAATTGTTAGCAGTAAAGATCAGATTCAATCGATTGAACAGAAAATCACAATGAGCAATTCCTTTTTCCCTTGTCACTCTCGGCTTTGTCACCTTCTGCGACGCTTCACCTGGCTTTGTACGTGATCCACTTTTCATAGCCCATAATAATTCGCTTCTGTTCAGAAACAAAAGACACCTACTGGGAAAAAATTACAATGCTAAGTAAAGATCACCACCACCACTTAGCAAGGATGTTCACCACTACACAATCTTATGGAGGGGAGCTACAGTAGATTAATCATCTGATTAGTGAAACTGAAGCAAAACAATGTATGCTTTATGGAAAGCTAATTTGCTCTGTAGAGGGCTGATAGAGAAAAAAAGCATTCACTTCAGAAATGGTTCGAAATCGTTCCCTTTTAGCAGTGTTTCACAAATGGAAATTCGGCCCATTATGAAGAGTGTTTTTTATAGATAAATAAAAAATAATCTTCTGACATTATAATTTAAATATTAATACAGACAATATGACCGCCACGGCTAACTCGGATGTAGTCTAATCTGGAGGTCCAATTTTCGATGACCGTATATCGGCAACAACGCGACGAATGTTGCCCTTCAAGTAGTTAATCGTTTCGAACTTATTGGCGTAGACTAGCGACTTCACATATCCCCACATGTGAATGCCTGCGAAGCATTTTTACAGAACAACAAACTATGCAGGTTATGTTCCGTATTTTCACTCATTCACAAAATATTGCGATTCAAGTAATATCTCCCAACAAGGTAATGCTATAAACACATTCAAGGCTACCGACCATCGACTACAAGTTGTCAAAAATAGACTACATGTATGCATATGCGAATAACTATTTTAGCGGCAACACCGCTACCAACTACACAACTCCCGTCGTAGCCCGTAGCCAACTTAGGCTAATTTATATTTTTCTTGGCGACAACAAACAGTTTAGTGCTGTCAATACGATATGATGCATGAAAAAGGCATTTTAAAAACGCAATACATGAAATATATACATTAAAAACGCGAAAATATTTACATATGTTGCACCACTGAAAAAGAATAATCAGTGTTTCAAATCAGATGTTTTTTTTTTTGTAGTTGTAGTCGTTAAAATAATTAAGTAGCTGGTTGCTTGGCTACTTTTGCAGCCAGCGTTTTTTGTAGTCATATGGTTGGTAGTCGGTAGCTGTAAATGTGTTCATAGCATAAAGCTTAAAATGTCATCTTTGGAGCAAGAGCTATTACATTTTATAACCATCCACCGACAATTTGTAACCGAATACCCACATAAGTTAATATGACTATCTGTCCGTAAGTAACTGATTTTTGTGTCCAATTATGGACTCTTTTCACTTGAGCCAGCGAGGGATTTTGAGTCTATCGATCATTTCTTTTTAATAATGCACAATATGATTTTATCATGTACAGTGGGTAGTGGTGTAGAGTATAAAATAACTATTCAACATAATTGAGACGACAAGCGTTGAGGTTAAAACACAAAACACTTTAAATCTATGGTGCTTATGATAAGGATGCTTGTAAAACAAGCTAAATTAGAAATAAATATTCAATTTAAAAAAAATAAAAAAATTTTCTAAAAATTTAATAAGAATTTAAGGATTTACCCTCTTATTCATAAGAAATATTTTCGATTTATAAAAGATTTTTCCATATACGGTGGTTGACAGTCAAGGTGAGCCAAGCTATATTTTTGTAGCAAAATTACTGATATCTAATCTGCACTACACAGTGAAATTGAGCCACTAACAACAAATATATTTTATTCTTAATATTGAAATCGTAAAATAAAAGCTTACAGACTGAAATAAAAGCTTACAGACGTCTAGGCATCGATTCCAATTCCCACTTGTACTGTAGAACATCGAGGAGGTATTTTTGTAACTTAATGGCATGTTCTCTGATATATTGATCAAGATGGGCCCATCAATTTTCACTAATATTTAAGTCCAGAGATTGTACTAGAGCTGGGAAGAGGAATGAAGCAGTTTGAGTACATTATATAATAAACTCTCCGTTGTAATGCTTGCTGTATGGTTTGGGTTATTGCCTTATTGGAATTATCAAATTCAAAAAAGAATTAATTTTACATAACACGGGAAGCGTGGGCGTGGTATCTTTTACAAAATTTCAAATAAATTTATATAAAATTATAATCGTACACCTAAATAAGTAGTCTAAGCGTTTTTCGTATGAAGGCATATAGGTGAAAAATGAAACGCATAGGATTGTGAAAGAAGAAAACTTATCTACTATTTGTAATATACAGTGCCGATCAAAAAATAACAATGAAATGAAAAGTCACTAGCCATTGATTTACACATCAATGTGCAATAGTATTATGCTAAAACGTAATGTCTACTTGAATGGTTGAACGTTTGGTCAGACAAAGTAAGAAGACCCCTTTTGCGCCAGCTACAGAGTTCAGGCAGCATCAAAAAGTAACTACAAGTATTGAAACTAGTACTCGAAGATTAAGAGCCACTAAATTAAATGCGTGAAAGTTCCATTGCTCACACACAAGCACATTGCAAAACGTTTGTATTGGTTTATTTTAAAGTGGGGGAATATGCTATGGACAGATAAGTTCAAGGCTGTTTTATTTGGAGAGAATTAGGACCATAATTCACCTCTAACACCATTAAATATAGTGGTTTAAGCATTATGGTATGAAGGTGTTTTTCCTATTACAGACAAAGTGCATCAAAACAACCATGATTTCGACAATTAATGTTAACATCCCAAAGGATATTATGCTCTCTTAAGCTTCTAAGGCAACGCCGCTGATATGGACCCTTCCGCGGGACATCGTCCTGAAGTATACTGGCAACCTTGCAAAAAAAGTGGCTTTTGGAAAATAACACTAATCTGATGGATTAGCCCGCTCAGCTACCTGATCTCAGTCCCATTGATAACCTTTGGACAGATATAAAAAAGGGTGTATCTCAAATAGAAACAAGCACTAATAAAGCCCTTTGTGTGGCTGTCAAGCAGCTCCTGGAATTTAATTTTAATTGAAAGATGTCAAAACATAGTAAATTTAATATGAAGACGCTGTGCAGCGGTCATTGACAACAAAAGGCATGGGACAAAATATTAATGTTTTGACATGTGCATCGGTGACAATAATAGTGAATTCAAAATGTTTAGTTTATTTATATAGGGTGGGCAAATTTGAGGTTAGGAGGTAAATTGGCTGCCAAATGATGAAATGTTAAGAATTGAGCTGTCAAACTTTGACACTTATTTAGCAAAAAATTGGTAAATTTTAACTATAGAACGCTACACTCTTGAACAAAGAATTTTAATTACGAAAATTTACTGTTTAAAAAACTGAACGAAAACAACGCATTTTTCAACAAAGTCGTCTTTAGTGATGAGGCCCATTTTCAATAAGGCGGTTATGTAGACAAACAAAATTGTCGCATATGGGGCTCACAAAATCTACAAACAGTCCTCGAAAAACCATTACATCCAAAGAAAATGACCGTATGATGCGGCTTGTGGTTAGGCGGCAGCATCGGGCCGTATTTTTTCAAAAATGAGCAAGGAAACACCGTTACTATGAATTCTCTGCGCTGCCAATGCTAAACATGATAAACATTTTTTTGTGGCCACAATTGGCATTAGTGACTTTAGTTGACATTAGTGACTTTTTTTTGGTTTCAACAGAATGGCGCTACAGACCACACAGCTAGCCAAACAAGTCAGTTATTGCATGAGACATGCAATCGGTCGCGTAATTTCTCGATTTGGCGAGATTTAACGCCGCTGGATTTGTTTTCTCTGAGGCCATTTGAAAGACCGGATTTACGTGTGTTTTTTAGGTTTTATTTTTAAAAACTTAAAATTTATAAATAAAAAAAACTAAGTGAAATGACCCTATTTTTAAAATAATAATACAGTCTAATAAGCATTTTGTGCTACAGTTTCAAAGAAATCAGTTGAACCTCATTCAAGATATAAAACAAAGTCTATTTTTTCCTATAGTGGTGCTAGTTTTTTGACCGCAGCTGTATCCGGGCAATACCGAATAGGTTAAGCTAGTCATACAAAATTCGTTTTTTAAACCATTTATAAATCGAAAATATTTTTTATGAATATGGGGGTTAGAATATAGCTTCCAAAACATATTAAAACAAGATAAATATTTTCTATTAAAAAATTAAAAATTATTTTTAATAAAAATTGTAAAAAATAAAAAACATACGCTTGTTCATTTATTGAGAAAAATAATCCGATATGTGTTGTAAACCGAAAACAAGTGAATTTGAAATCGAGTTAGTTTTCAAAAAAAAATAATAATTGCGACACTTGTTTTAAAGTTTTGACAATCAAAGAAGTTATTTTAAAGATAATTAAGCAAATTAAAAAAGAACATATTGAAATAATAAAATCTTGTGTTGTCTTGTCTTGTGAAATTACACGAATTTGAAGTTTCATTCGATATCAATTTTACTCAATTTCGGTTTGCCGAATATACCCCAATATGTTTACATAGTTTGTAATTAAATAACTTTTAGGAATATTTCAGCCTTTTTAAGATAAATGTTATTTAATATAGAGTTTAATAGCAAATTACGAAAATTGCTTTAACCCATTAATAGCCAAACAAAAACTACAAGGAACAATTTGGAAATTTATGTGTTTTTATGTTATTAGTAATGCAAAAAAAGCAATGAAATAAAAACATTTCGTCCGTGTTCTGTTTTCAGAGTGGAATCAATCCGTGCAGAATTATAAAATTACTCGTAATCAAAAGATCAGAAATTTGCTGTTCTTCATATTTATAAACAAATTTTAATTTCATAATTTATAGCAATTTTTGTTCAAAGAATTGTGTAAATAATATAAAAACATTCCAAATGATGGATTGCAATCGATGTTTTAACAGTTCAGGGTAGTTTTACTAAAAAAAAACTTGATTCGATTTGATTCCACTAACATTTTCCTACACGAAATAAAATGAAAAAAATTATTCGGATATGGAAAACAGAACGGCTAAGAAATACGGAATATTCCGATTACGAATAAAATCTTTCTGCTCCGAAATACTGTTTAATAAATTTATTTAAATTATAAATAAATTAATATGTAACGGGTGTTTTTTATAGAGGTATAAAACTTTAAGTTACAATAAAACAACGATGGATTATTCGATTGATATGAATTTTACTTATCCGAAAGATAATCTTGTGGCATTACATTTTAAATATGATTTCTGGCATATGACCGCCACGGCTGGCGCGGATGTAGTCCAATCTGGACGTCCAATTTTCAATGACGTTTTCCAACATTTGTGGCCGTATATCGACAATAACACAGCGAATGTTGTTTTTCAAATGTTCAAGCGTTTTGGCCTTACCGCATAGACCATTGACTTTACATAGCCCCACGGAAAGTAGTCTAGCGGTGTTAAATCACAAGATCTGGGAGGCCAATTCACAGGACCAAACGTGTCTTTCAATAAATCTATTGCGGCACGAGCTGTGTGTCATGTTACGCCGTCTTTTTGAAACCACAACTCCTGGACATCATGATTATTCAATTCTATACCGATCACTATTGACTGTACCGTTCTGGCCACCATCGTTTTTGAAAAAGTACGGACCAATGATTCCACCAGCCCATAAAGCGCACCAAACAGTCAGTTTTTCTGGATGTAACGGTGTTTCCACATACACTTGAGGATTACCTTCACTCCAAATGCGGCAGTTTTGTTTGTTGACGTAGCCATTCAACCAGAAGTGCGCTTCATCGCTAAACAAAATTCGTTTATGAAAATCGGGAACAACGGTAATCTCGTTTTCGGCCCATTCGGCGAATCTACGCCGGGCGTGAATCTATTCATGATGAACTGCCAATTCAAACTGAGAATAAATCACTTGACAGCTGTTAAATCTGTCGCCATCTTGAAAAGTAATGCCAACTTAAAGTTCTATACCTCTATAAAAAACACGCTTTATATTCTTTAATATTATATTTAATAGCTACACATTTCACTACTTAAAAACATAATGTTTTGTTAACTAATCGCAAGAAGTTTTTAAAATGTGTCAAAAAATAGGTGTTTCCAAATTGTCACTAATGCTAAGAATGGGTTAATAAAAATATGTCTTCTAAAAACGTCAAATTATTTTAAATTAAATATAATGTAACGTTATAAGTGTAACATAACTTTAAACTTTAAAATGTTTTTTTTTTTATTATTTTTAAAAATATATTGTCTTTGTAACATAAAGAAAAATTAATTAAAAAATTTAAAACGTTTGTAAAGCGAGTTGATGGTCTCTAGTATCCTCCATTCACAAAAAAATATCGTTTTTCTTAAAGGTTAAGATTTTGTTTATAAAATTTTAGATTTTTGTAATAAAATTATAACAACAAGCAAACGCCTTAGCGCTTAACGTTTTAATTGTGTTCACAATGAGCAACTACGGTCACAGACAACAATAAACTTCCATTTAATTTTACAACACTAACAACTAACTTAAATTGTGTAATAATTTTAAGTTCTAAGCTAACGAATTATTTATTTTATTTTAGTTAAAGAAAAATTATATATTTAATAAATAAATAACAAAAACAATACTAGTCAAATATGTCATACATACGAATAAATAATTAAATAAATTAATAACCTATTCTAATTACTATATTACGAGTATAAAACAAATACAACATTATTATTATAAAATAGCATAAAAATAATTCTAATTATTATTATTGATAAAAAAATATAAAAAATAAAAATTTGTTTGTTTTGTTGCAATTTGAAAAATTCAAAAATTCCAAAAAAATAAACGCCATTTTATTTTGTTGTTGTTGTTTTCTTACCATTGTTGTTATTCGTTCTCTTTTTTTGTATTATTTTCACATACACACTCGTTTATGTATTATATTGTATTGTATTGTTATACATGAGTGTGTAGGTGAGTTTGGTGTGTAAATAACAACCCCTCTGTTTTGAATAGTGGTAAGTAAGTAAGTGATCCTTATGCGTGTATTACTATCTAAACACAATATGAATATTCGACTACACGTTACATTTTAGACTGGCTGACCGTTTCTAAACATTATCATCCCTTAAACCCTTAATAAGTGGCCTGCTTTTTTTGCTACACTCAACAAAGACAGCCAGTAGAGCGTCTGTGGTCAAGTACAATAAATGAATTTTTGATTTTAGGCTGCAGAGTTGTGTTTAAGGTACAGATGGTTTCATTTTTCTAAAACTGGCCAATGGTATGAGAGTTTGAAAAATAATCCATTTTATGAAAAATTGAAATCTAAAAACCCTGATAAACGGACAAATACGTTTGACCAAAATTTTGTTTGTATGGTCATATGCATACGTTGTGTGTCACAACTTTTTATCTTTTAACGCACACAAGCACAATGTTGGTCAAGCATGTTTGCCCGTATATAGTCGGTTTAAAATGTGAAATATGCAAAAATCTCATAATTGCTTTCCCGCTTGACCCCGACATTCGGTAATAACATCGCTTTCGAACGTTTAGCAAACATTTCTCTGAGAAAACATTCGAAAACACCCGTCGCTCAGTTTGTGGCAGCAAATCTTTCGATCTCGAACATTTGCCAGTAATATCAATAGCAAAGCTTTAGCGAACCCTTATCTAAAGCGAATTTATTTGCTTTACTCTATTCTGCTTTTGTTCTTTTCTGTTTTTGCATTTTATTTCGCCGCTCAATGCTAAAAACAAGAGAAGTTTACTTGTTTCTTAAACAAAAATAGAAAAATATCAGCATATACCCGATACGCGTGTTCATTCGTCGCCGTTCATTGCAAGCATAAGAATATATGTGAATTGAGAAGGAACAAAAGTCTTATAAAATGAGTAGTAACGTTCTATGCTTTTTTAAGCATTTTTGTTCGGCAAAAGCAAATATTTTTGTTTAGCGAACAATCGCTTATTGCGAATCATAGGTCCAAACAATTGTTTATTTGTTGGTTTGTTTGTTTTTAGTGCCTTATAGACCGCTGCACCGGTTTTCTTGAAATTTTTACGTTATCTTTCTGTATATCTGGAAGGAACTAAGCGGTGCCACGCCCATACAAAACGTATGCTTATTTCTCTATATCTTCACAATGATAAAAATGAATGTGTGTTTAATTGAAGTCTGTATACAGCTAATAAGCAGAACCTACAGTGTCTTCCTGTGAGGAACAAATGATTGGATTTTGACCGCAAGGGGACAAAATGTGGAAGAAGGCTTAAAAATGTAACTATGATAGTATTTAAGATAATAATCAAGATGGGGATAGCGAAGCACGCCAGTTTTTAGGTAGTAAAGAAGATTGAAATTTTTAATTATAATCTGGTAGATAATTTCATGGCATTTATTTTTTTAATATCATTTCCCTCATCTGTCCGCCGAGACTACGAGTTATATGGTTAATTCGAGTTTATTCAATTCGATGAATTGAACAATTCTTCGCCTTGCTTCGTTTATGATCTGTTTGTCACATTTTTGTCGTACATCGCCCGTAATTATTCGCTTCAAAAATGATTCGATTTCGTTCCGTTTAAGAAGTGAATCACAAATGGAAATTCGATTCATTCAATTTTTTACTGTTAGTTCACGTGGCAGCCAAACATCGAGCTTCTTTGCGTATAGCTTTTTTGAAAAGGTTGAGAACTTTTTGGTGATGAATGCCTAGTTCCCTAGCAACATCCAAGCTGCTTATGCAACACATTTAGTTGCTGCTTTTCTAGTTACAGCATCATGTTCTTAAACTTTACAAACTTTTTCAGTAGCCTGTGACACACAGTGCCTTGTCCCATATACAATAATAGCAAAATCATTCATCTCGGATTTTAAAAAATATATAACTCGTATGTGGATTGACTACGAAGTTATGTAGACCAAATTCAGAGCATTCCACTGTTACCATTCCAAAGATGTACAAAAATAAAAATATTCTTTATATTTGGAGGTGCTACTCCCACTTATCCAATACCGCCTACTTTTTCACCGATGATTTGTAGTAAACACAATATTATTTGGCCAATTTTAGACTATTACTGTTTTAAAGATAGGGATATATAAATAACCGCCTAGTTAAAAAAAACCGTCACTAAAAGTACACCTTTTCAACGCATGTATTAGTTTGTAAATCGGTTTAGTGATTCTCGAGTTATAAAATGACGAACATAGGACAACTTAGTTTTATATCTAGTGGGCCATTTAAGTTTAAATTTAAAAATGCAATAAAACAAAAACGGTTTGAAATTTTACCAATTTTTTTTTTTTTTTTTTTTGTGAAGTACAACTGTTCCGGTTAGTAATAAAATATTATTTCTTTCATATAGCTGCCGCCTCACAGTACCCCATTCGAGTGTACAAATTTTCGAAAACTTTTTCGAGTGTATGGGGTCGCATCTCTACAATAACATCACGAATGTTGGCCTTCAAATGCTCAGTTGTCGCTGGTTTGTCGGCATGACACTTGTCTTTAACAAATCGCAGCTTCTTGGCGGCCAACTGACATCACCATTTCGTCTAATTAAACGACCATCACACGTTTGATGCAATAAATCGATTGTGGCACGAGATATGTGAAAAGTTGCACCGTCCTGTTAGTACCAAACATCGTTCACATCAATACCATCGGTTATCATCAGGCTTGGCAACTCACTGTGTAATTATATTAAAAAAAAAAAAAACCGGATGGGTTTTTTATTTAAAGGTTTTCGTAGTTTATTCACAAGAAAAATAGATGTAATTTACGTGTTGGGACTAAAAATTTATTTTTTCAGTTTTTTAGCTTAAAAAGATTATGAATAACAAATTTATCAAATCACTGCTTACAATTTTCCCCACCTCTGAGCCGTCTCACAAAAACTTCTCGTCTTTTAAGGCGCTCCAACTTAGAAGCCGATTTTGTATTTCTGCAAAGGAAATGATTCGGTGATATGGTAAAAGATAAACTCATAATTCTTTATACGGCCTAGATAGTTTCAGAAAATGTAGGCCGTAAATCGAAATGCCTTTAAACGAGATTTTTTATTAAAAAAACGGAGAATACACGGTTTTTTAACCGTAGAACGAAGTAATTTGCGCTTAAAGCAAATGAGTTTCATGATTCAAACAGGCCCTTATAGCGAAATGCCATGTAAAGAAAGCACGTATAAAGAAGTATGAGTATATTGTATCCGTCGCAACATCCGGAGAATACGGCGAATGCGGCATTTGATCGTTTCTAATTATTGTGATGGTTTCAATTGTTTTGAAACTTTTGCAACATAAGGTCGAGTGTTGTCAAGCAAAAGAATAATTTAATCATGTCTGTCTTTATATTCCAGCCGTTTTTCTCATAAAGCATGATTCAAACGAAGTAATTGCTGTCTACTACGATCGCCGAGTTTTAGCAGCTCCACCAAGAGTGCAAAATTGCACTATACGAGTAAATACAAAAACAACGTGATTGTATAAATAAACAAAAAATATTGTCGACTTGAACGAAATTTGGAAGCAGTTATAAAACCCAAAAAAACTCAACAGAAAACTCAATAAAGCCGGGGGGTTGGGTATTTTTTAAAGCCGGGTTTTTGCCATCCCTGGTGATCATGGTGCAATAGGCGTCTTCATTGACCGTAATGGTTGCCCCGTCCACACTTTCAAAGATATATGGGCCAATGATGCTTCCGCTCCACAAATCGCACCAAACAGTCGCGAGTTTGCTGGGCTTTGGCTTCTGCAAAATCGCGTTTGGGTTTTCTGAGCCACAAATACGGTAATTTTGCTTATTAACGTACATACCAAGACGAAAATGAGCTTCACCCGAAAAGATGATTTTTTTAATTTTATTTTTTTGCAATTTCCGACCAATTGTCTTAGTTTTGGAAATAAATTTCCAATAAATCCCAACGTTGCTCAAGCGTAAATCGATTCTTTTCGTTTAGTGGAGATAATATACTGAATTTTGTGACAGAATAGAATGACATAAGTAGTGCCAGATTCGAAATAACCGCTGGTTCAAATTTAAACCGATATATAAAGATATATTAACCAAGAAATAATTAAAATTACTATTCAGATTAACAATTTGCAGTGCAACATAGAATTTTCGGCAGATTGCAGTATTTTTTTTTTTTTTTTTTTGCAAAATCCACAAAATTGCATGCGTTAAAAACGTTATGGGAACGACGCATTCTTACCTTTTCTAACATATTATCGAAAACCAAAATATAACATTAATGTTTTGTATTTTCATTAATTTTTAAACGTAGATAACTTTTCACAGAATAATGCAATTTTATTAAGGTCTGCTAACAAAGTGAAGCTTAAAATGTCACCTTTTAAACAAGCTATATTGTCGCTTAAGGCATTTAATCGTCCCCGTTCTGTATTCAGAGTGGAATCCATCCGTGTGGAGTTATAAAATTACTCGTAATCAAAAGTTCGGTAATTTGCTGTTCTTCATATTTCTAAACAAATTTTAATTTCATAATTTATGGAAATTTTTGTTCAAAGAATTGTGTAAATAATATAAAAACATTCCGAATTATGGATTACAATCGATGTTTTAACAGTTCAAGGAAGTTTTCTTAAAAAACTTGATTCGATTTGATTCCACTAACATTTTCCTACACGAAATAAAACGAAAAAAATTATTCTGAAATGGAATACAGAACAGCTAAGAAATACAGAATATTCCGATTCCGAATAAAATCTTTCCGATTCGGAATACTCAACAGCACTGAATATACCAATGATTTGTAATCGAATTTAGCCGAGCAACTAATATATTTAAAAAACAACTTAGTGCATATTATAGAACTTATGCCATAAATTAGTCTTCAAGCTTTCAGAAATATTCACATAATTTTCAGTTATTCTGAAAAAAAACTAGTTTGTTCTTAGCTTTTTTTTATTAAAAAAAAATAATAATAATTTATTTTTTCAAGGTGTCATTTAAATACCATTCAAATGAGTTTTGAAAAATATTAAATGAATAATTTTAACTTTGTGACCTTTAGACTTTCGTTATTCAATTTTAGCCGAAATATATCATTTCATTAAATAAATTTTTTAAAATTCATAATAAGTTTTCTTAATTCAATTTATTTTTAATACTTTAAATTAATTCAATTTTTAGATACCCTCAATACATCTTTTTTAATAATAAATAAAGATTCTTCAATTCGGTAGCTAAAATAATATTTAATTGCCAAGTAAAAGTCATGAATTAATTAATTAATAATTCTTTTTTTTCATTCGAAAAGCGTCAGGAAAAATAAATGCCGAAGAAGAAGAGCCACATAAAATATTCAATACGAGTAGAAAATACGTAATGTCACGTAAAATAACACAATACAAGTATGTATCTATTACGTAAAGTTACGAAATACTCATACAAAAGCAGCATATACAACAGTTATCGCTTTTATTGTTGTCGATTGTATATATATATACCCTACACCTGCATGGGAACATTGCGTTTATGCTGATGTTAATCTATATCTATATATAAGTAAGTTGTCCTATGTTCGTCATTTTATAACTTGAGAACCACTAAACCGAACGGTGCCACGCCTATATATCTTTAAAATGGTAATAGTAAGAGTTTCAAAATTTGCCTAAATAACATTGTGTTCCCTACAAATCATCAGTCAAGAAGTGAGCGGATTGGCTAAATGGGAGTGCCACCTCCCATACAAAGAACATTTTTGTTTTTGTATATCTTTGGAATGGTAATAGTGGAACGTTCTGAATTTGGTCTAAATAACTTCGTAGTCAATCCATATCATCAGTCGAAATATAGATGAAATTGCAAAGTGGTTGTGACACCTCCCATACAAAGTAAATACTGATTCTTGTGCATCTAGAGAACGGTTAGAATGGCAGTTTCTGAACTGTGTCTAAATGACTTGGTAGTTAATACAAATAATTAGTTTTAATGCATTCCTTTACAGTTTTCTTATGAGGCATAAAGTTAATAAGTATACAACACAAAGGCTTTCAGCAACGCGGGAAGGATTACTCTAGTAACTCATAAAGTTTAAAGAATACCTATACTTATTATTAAAAATAACGTTTTGAATCGAACGGACGACGTAAGCTTCCAACACAACTTAACAACACTTGAGTGTCACCAATTAGAGCCAGAATGCGAAGCATAGGTAACATATTTAACGTGAGTATCGAAATGTCGGCAATCTTAACTCACCCATATATGAGACACTCTCACATGTGAATATCAATTTCGAAGCCATGTTATTGGACATGATTTTCACTTTAGTTAAATGGTCAGTACACACAGAATCAACACTTTCCTCGCTTTCACACAGGTGGTCTCACCATAATCCAGCAGAAAATTGAAAAAAATAACACTTTAATACCTCAAGAGGTAGAGATTTTGTTGAATTATAGCCTGAAATTTACGTGCCGCTGAAGTGTGGTAAGTAAGACATCCGCCTACCAACCAGAACTAGCCATTCGGCGTATTGACGATGCTTTAAATGTCAAGTAGGATTCAGCTCTTGAGTCATTTAAGCCTTGTTAGCGTGTAAATTCAAATCTTTATTCAAAATTCGCATCAGTAATGTTCGTAAGATGTTGGGCACGACGACGATTCAAGATTGACGGCTCTTCTACCACACTATCGCTAACAACGGCAATATCTTCCACAGAACGAACTGGACGAGCATGCACAGGTGTTTTCACATTTCCCACAGACCAGGTTTGCTGAAATTTGCGCATAATTCTCCCGATTATGAATTAAAGGCGTTAGAACGAAACCAAAATATGTTCAACCAATTTTTAGAAACCCAATGCTCTGCGTAGGAACGATGAGAATATATATATTAGAAGCGAAGGGCTAAGATAGTCTTGGTTCTATGCTTTGCTAGAATAAGCCAAAGATATGCAGTAAGTGATAATAGATAACTTGCGCTCCATGTTCTCTACCACCCATTTAACAATCAATAACGATATTTTATTCAGTCCATATAACATATATGGTGTTAAGCAGACTAATTTCTCGCCAATAATTACAGTCTTTCAAGCCGCCACTTTTTGGAAACTGGACCTTTCCCAACGCTGGAGGCAGACACTCTTCCCCATACTGATGTAATGCGAGGCCGCAGAAGTTTAGCCGTAGTTTGGACCATGCGTACTCATTCGGAATCTTATAAATTTGGATACTCCCATAACCTGGAACCCATAACAGTTCTACAATGTCTTATCCAAGTATTAGTCTACTGTGATCGGTCTACTGCAGTAGGTCTCGAATGAATTATGGTGCTGCCACCTGCCATTGCCTAGAAACAATAATCTATGTGTTTATGGTGCAATGGTGAGGAATCTCCGCTTACCACATATGCCTACCTTTTTCTTTTCCCTATTTACGAGAGGATGCAAGACGAAATTTAGTTCTCGATTACTTTTCCTGGTTATGTCGCTGACATAGATGACCGTTTTGACAGTTTTCGTCATCGATCATTAGTGTAAAATAAGATCCTATCATTCTGCAGGATAGTGTTCACTATGTATTCTCGAAGTTAAGTTTTTTCTCCTTCATTACTTTGCTTCAGTTTTACTAATCAAGTTGACTTTCAAGCTAAGTAGATGATTAATCTACTGTAGCTTGCCTCCATATTATTGTGTGTAATGGTGAAGATCCTCGCTAAGTGTAGGTGGTGCAAGTGGAGGTGTACATGAATCATGTCGGGCGGCATACCCCAAGGTGCCCATGGCACGGCCTCATCCATAATAAACACAAGTGAATATCACAAGTGAGTACCAATTCAAAGGCACGTTGCTAGCCCACTAACCTTCACACTTTGGTGAAGTGTTGGAGGCCATCTAAACTTCTGTCGTGATACGGGTTACAGCACCCGGATGAGGAGATGCAATACCACACCGAGTATTGCGCTCTGTCTACCGTTTAGGTCTAGGCCACAGCCACCCCGAAGCTCTCACAAGGGGGCCTACCCAAACAATCGGGCACGGGCAGAGATCGGAATCCCTGTGGCTCCCGTTTCCCGTGGCACCAGAATACCTCTGATCAGGCTTAGTGACACGTGAGTGAAGGGAATACACCAACGTGCCGCCTCCAGTTTCGGCCCCCTTACGGCCTTGTAATGGTCGCCGTGGTGGTGGTGATTCTCACTTAATATTGTAATATTCTCCTGATCATTCGTCTGAGTAAGCTGGACGGTCATGGCGCTTCTTTAGATGGATTTGTCTGGAGGAAGGCTGAAGTTTCTTTATTAAACACTTGAGAAACCGCAGCTAATTTTTTTGTCATGCCCCCTGCTAGGATTAGAACCTGGGTTGCATGTATTGTATGCCTGCAATCTAACCACTATACCACGCCACCCCGTAGTACTATAGTGTATCGGCTAGTCGGTTTTGAACAACTTTAAATAATTTTCTTAATTTTTTACGATATTTCTTTACTTTGAAAAGTTAACGACATTTGAACTTTAACAACTCAAATGGACAATGCAAGGTAACAACAATAACAACATCAACAACAAAATACGTACTCGTAAACAGATTTGTTTAAAAAAATGTAGTAGGAAATGGTAGAAAAAAGAAATGTGAAGAGGAAATGCTAAGAATTGAAAATAAATATTTTTTTACTGGTTACTGGTTACTGTTATTTTTTTTTTTTGCCGAATGTTAATTTCTTTTTTAACTGACATGAGTCGCAAAGAGAGAGTATATGTATATGTATGTATTTGTATGTGTGTGTTTGTGTTTAAAATGAAAAAGTCAAAATGCATTTTCCGTGTAACTGTTATTCAAAATACTTAATTGAAAATTAAATATTCAAAATATTACGAAAAAAAAACAACAACAGCAACGAGCAATACCTACGACTCATATAGAAAATATATTTTTTTGTTTTGCCTTTACTACTGTAGCAACTCGCCGCTTGTCAAAATTCTTAAAATAGGCATAAGTGAGGCCGATTTTATAATTAAGGTAAACCTTCAACCCATACCCCTCCTCTAACTCTTAATAATATTTATTTAATCATTGTGTGTTGAAGTCATTCATATGAACTGATATTTTTTATTTCTGTACTTGCATGTTGGAAGAAGAAAAAATTGTACTTTCGTGTCTAGCTGGGCTAAAAGTTGATAAAAAATTTGGTTATTTTATCTGCCGTTTATGCCAAAAGAGCAGCGTTTGTAAGTGACTTCTGATTGAACCATTTAAAGTCTCTTATATACGAATTTAATGGAGGCTTGACAAAGATTTTGACATTCAAGTCCATTAACGATTGACAAATTTCACATACAGCTAGAAACACAGAGTCTGAGAAAGAGGCACCGCAACAAGACTTATTGAGAAGAAGATCCATCATATTAAAATTCATCTTTATGACACATGCTCTTATGAGGTATTTAAATGCATATTTAATGCGAGAAACCATTAGCAATGATTAGTGCTGACAGTTGTGGTTATTAACTGATATAAAAGGGCTATTATTACAACAACAACAAAAGAAGATTCGCGAGAAATAAATCAAGGAAATCATAATTGGCAAATAAAATATGTAACAATATCAACAATTCTTAATAGCTTACGGCAACAGGAGAGCTACAAGGTTCAAAAAGAACTTGATTTGTTTAATAAAAACCTTTAGAAAGATTAAGTATAGTTAAGTTATACTAAAAGTAGATTTACTAGGTAATCAACGAATGCACTGGTTATAGCCTGCACATATTTTATGTACAGTGTGGGCAAATTTGAGGTTAGGTAGTAAATTGGTTATCAAATGATGAAATGCCAAGAATTGAGCTCTCAATCTAATTAGTAAAAGAAGACACTTATTTAGTAAAAAAAAATTGGGAAATTTTAACTATGAAACACTACACTCTTGAGGAAAGAATTATAATTGTGAAAATTTTACTGTATCACTTCGTAAAATTGGAGTAACTTTTCGTCGTAATCAAGCTCCTTCTGAGACTGATGTGCGTAATTTGATGGGTTAATTCGAGGCTCACGTTACTGTTGTTGACAATAGATCAAACCAATACGCTTGTAGTGGCCGTAGTGATGCAAACATAACTGCTGTACAGCAAAATGTTGAGAATGAGCCTAGAGCATCAACTCGTCGACTTTCGCAACCATTGGGCAGCTCCAGAGGAATCTTGCACAACATTTTGCATAAAGAAATTCATCTTCATGCTTATAAAGTTCAACTCGTTCAAGAATTAAAGCCAGCCAACCATTATTTGCATCGAACGTTTATGAATTGGCTGTTGGAAAAACTGAACGAAAACAACGCATTTTTCAACAAAATCATCTTTAGTGATGAGGCCTATTTTTAATTAGGCGGTTATGTAAACAAACAAAATTTTCGCATACGTGGCTCACAAAATTCACAAGCAGTCCTCGGAAAACCATTACATCCAAAGAAAGTGACCGTGTGGAACGATTTGTAGTTAAGCGGCATCATCGGCCCGTATTTTTTCGGAAATGACCAAACCATGATAATCAATTTTTTGTGGCCACAATTGGCTAATTTTGACATCAGTGACCTTTGGTTTAAGCAGAACAGCACCACAAGCCACACAGCCAGCCAAACAATTCAGTTATTGCATGAGAAGTTTCCCGGTCGCGCAATTGCTCGATTTGGCCCCGTTCTTGTGATTATTTTCCCTGAGACTATTTCAAAGACCGGGCTTACGTCAGCAAACCACAAACAACTAACACTCTGAAAGATGAAATTCGGCGCTTCAATGTCGAGATAAGCGAAGCTTTGTTGCAATATGTGGTTCAAAATTTTGTGAAAATAGAGGACGTCTACCGACATGCTAGAGGTAGACATTTACCCGAGATTATATTCCATTATTAATTCCCATGTTTCTAATTTATATTGGTATGAATAAAACTGAATTTGTCAAAAAAAAAAATGTGTTTTTAAGCCAATTTACTTCCTAACCTGGAATTAGCCCACCCTTTACATACATTCGCAAAGAAGTTGTGTACCAATGCCAGCAACCTCTTAACAAAAGAGGTTACCATACCTAGCTTCGGACTCTCATTCCGACTCCATATCGAGTATCTTTGCACATTATCCGAATGGTGAATTGTTGTTGCTGGTGACTTTAATGTTCATAATTCGTCTTGGTTACGCCATTCAGGCCGCACAATTTCAGAAAATCAATACGTTGAATTGTTTGCCACCTACAATCAGCTTGCGCAATTAGTGAATGAACCTGCATATATATCGTGTGTAGATGAGCACCAGAACAATACACTCGAGCTTTGAAAAGTATGTAGTTGAGGTGCCTGCACCTCACGGCAATTCAGAACATTGTCTAATTTCTGCCTCATTCTCGTTCTCTGCTTTTCATGAGGTTTCACTCACGGCTACGGAACGCTCTGTGTTTAATTACGGGAATGCTAGTTGGGCTGAGCTCAATGATTTCTTTAGGCATTTTAATTGGAAACTTTGTTTCTTTGACTCAAACGCCGATGTAATGCAAAAATGGTCGTAAATATGGTATAATAGGGCTGGAGATGGATATTTGAATTCCATCCAAAATGCTGTAGACTAAATCTAGAAATAAATCTTGGTTTAAACAGCCATGTAAAATGGCAATCAGATCCAGAGAGGAGGCGTTCAGGAATTGACACAATAATAAAAAAAACTCCCTACGAGCAGCGTCTTCTGGCTTAAGTTTTTAATTTTCTGAGGAGAAATAAAAACTTTGATCCATTTATTAAAAGTCTAAGAAACAGCGCAAGTTCGGTTCCTATTCCTATAAAGACTGACTAAGTTGTCACGAACTCGATTGAAAAGGCAAACCTTTTGGCTGAAATGTTTGCAAGTATTTCTCACTTGTCAGAGAGCGTTCAAGCACTGCCCAAACTTGAAAGAGTATCAGTAGCTATGCCTAGTGTATTCTGTGCTGTAAAAAGGGTTCTTGCACATCTTAATGTCAATAAGTCATCTGGGCCGGATGACAATCCAGCACTGGTTCTGAAGCTTATCCTTCGACTTGCACGTCCATTAGCTCACCTTTTCAGTCCTCCCTGCCACTTACGACATAAGTAAATTTAAACCGAACATTCACAAATACTACTCTCTCTGTCCTCCTTCCCACAACCTATATTTCTAGTATCAAAACAATGCACTGCATGACTAATGGTTATCCCCTAAGTGCTGGTCTCAAGAGAAAGAAAACAAAAACATTTTTAACTGCATTATAAACTATCGAGCCCTGGTTTATTTATTATCTAAATATAAAGAAAAGTCCCTTCAATCTGCCTGAAATCGTTAGCTTCTGTCTGGTGATTTGGTACGGAACTTTAAGAAGTACACG
Organism: Wohlfahrtia magnifica; assembly: GCA_023159175.1. Classification (NCBI taxonomy): domain Eukaryota; kingdom Metazoa; phylum Arthropoda; class Insecta; order Diptera; family Sarcophagidae; genus Wohlfahrtia; species Wohlfahrtia magnifica. The sequence continues at coordinate 1,128,100 of JAKWBJ010000045.1, forward strand.
TGGTTATTATGGTTCATAGGTATTGACCCGGTGTAACGTTGGATTAATGTTACATAGATCTTAAACTCTAAGCAAGGAAGGAGCACTTTACTCACATAGTGCAGCCCTGGTTTCCGTGATAGATCGCTGAGCGCAAACAATTAAGTGCTTTTAAGCCTCTCACAAACTGGTGAGCGTGTTAGGTCATGACTCATGCAGCTAAATAGGTGATTTAGCCAGCTTTAGCTTGATAAATAATAAATAATTACGTGTTCGAGTGTTAGAATTAAGGATCACCGCCACTTTGCAAGGATTTTTACCACTCATATGGAGGCAAGCTACAATAGATTAACCACCTACTTAACTTGAAGAGCAACTTGATAACTGAACAAACTAATGTATTATTTGTGGGAAGCCAATATGCTCGCTAGTGACGAAGATAAAAAAGTGTTCGAGTATCTAAAAAAGCTATTTTCGTAATTATAGAAAAAGAATTCAATAAATAAATCATTTCCAAGCTATCAAGCAATATCCACCTAGAGAGACGTTAATAGCTCAGCTGTGAAATACTGAAAGTGAAGGAAATGGATAAAGGCCTTTTGTACCACTATAAGGGTGCGATAATGAGTGCGATCATTTGTTATATTTTGATCACTTTAGTCATAGACTACCGCGGCATACTAACATTTTAATAAATCCGTCAATCTCCAATGGATTTTTAAAACTTAGGACTCGTTTTATTCATAACTAAACATAGTTTCTTAATTAATTCATAAAAAGTACGGTTCCTATATAAATTAGTTCGCAAAATCAGCTCTAAACTTGAAAAATGTGGCAAACATTTGACGACAAATCTGTTGGCTTGAGAAATACACACAGATTCCTTCAATGTTACTTAGATGATATATATGTATATGATATATATGTATATATATAATTTAAAAGGTCTGTTTCTCTTCTTTTCAAATTCTCTACTATTTAGCTAAGTTATAAGCTCATAAATGCATTAAGATACGAAATTCCAATTTTTTTACCTGTAACCCAAGATTTTAGAGATGTTTCGAAAAATTTTCAAGACAGATCTTTGTTGTATACTACAGCGCCTATAGGAAAAATAGTATCACTTTCTAATTAAATGTTAAACGATTTTAATATTTTAAGCAGATATGGAAAAAAGAACAGATCTTTTAAATCGTGCATACTTTACTTAAGTACGATAAACATGTGGAATCAGTATGCATAGTCCAAGCAAATGTATTTTTAATTCAAAATCATTCAATTTATAGAGATTTTCCCCCTCCAGACAACTCCGTTTAAAGAATAAAGAAGCCCGCCTGACCTTCCAGCTTAACTCTGGCAATTATGACAAACATCAGACGAATGATCTAGAAAAACGCCACCTACTGGGAATAAACTACAAAGCACCTCCGCTGAGCACGGATCTTCACCATTATACAAGCATATGGTGGGGAGCTACAGTCGATTAATCATCTACTTAACCATAAAAATCCATCTGGATTGATGAAACGGACTCTACTATTTATGTATTCATTACAGAAGTACATTTGGTTACGAATACAATGTTTCTTGGTTTTTTAAGATCCTATTTAGCTGCCACCAAACTTTTTTTTCCCGTTACTCTTGGGAGCATATGGCTTTCACAAAGCACGGTTTACAGCTGTTGACTTTGCCTTCTCCCATGTTAGATTGTTCTGTCTCAGTTCTTTAGTAATTGTGCGTCTCCAGGCGTTTTTGGGTCGAACACGGTTGCTTGAGCCTTGAGGGTTCCCCTTAAGTGAGATTCTGGTGATACTCTCTGGACTTTTTCATGCTCCACAGTTCTGTGTTACTTGTGGTGTTAAGCCAGAATATTCTGCATATGGTTCTGACGCACTTGTTAATGAATACCTGGAGTTTCTCTGTGATGTTATTCAATACAAGCCAGGTTTCACTGCCATACAGCGGTACTGATTTAACACATGAGTTGAATATTCTGAGCTTAGCCCGTCTGGATATATGTGAGCTTCTCCATACTAACTGCAGTCGTCCAAATACCGCTTTCGCTTTATTGAGCCTGTTATCTATGTCTGTTTCTGCACTACCGCTTGTAGTCATTGTACTTCCTAGATAGCAGAAGCTATCTACATATTCGACTGGTTGACCCTGTAGCATGATGTTTTCCGTGCTCGTATTGTTTATTCTCATGGCCTTGGTTTTTTTCATATTTATCTCAAGTACAACATTACGAGCCAATCTTTTTAGGTCCTCCAGTTTCGACTGCGAGAGTAGACAAATGTCATCTGCATAGTTCAAGTCTTCGAGTTGGCGTGAGAGATCCTCTTCTTTTTGAACAGACTTTGCACATTATATTATCCAGCACGATGGTGAATAGCTGAGGTGATAGCGGGCATATTTGTTTAACTCTAGCATTGGTGTGGAATTCTTGGCTGGTCTGCATCCTCATATATCGCTCTGATTATTCGAATTATTTTTTGTGGTACTCTTTTTATTCTTAGTGCTTTCCATATAGCCGTTCACCTGATGGTATCAAACGCTTTCTTGAAATCGACGAACAGTAGATACAGGGGGAATGCCATTCTATGGACTGTGCAATGATTATTCGTAAAGTGTTGGCCTGAACTACGCAGCTTCTATTCGGTCTGAAGCCAGCTTGTTCGTGTCGCAGTATGTTATCGAAATCTGCTGACAAACTTAGGTTAAGTTTTATTTTTTAAGGCAGTAAATAGCAAATTAGTGATGCTAACGCAATATGAATGGCAAATGCAGCCAACACAATTCACAGCCAGTTTGCTGCTGTCTATGTGTTTAATTGTATTACAGCTAACTGTGGTTTAAAAACTTAAAAAATTTAACAGTTAGAAATTGTCCCACATTTCAAACAGAGATACAATAGTTAATCTGTCATATCTACTCACAGACAATCAGAACAGATATGTCAGTAAAAGCTAAGTGGCCATTTAAAATGGCAGTAACATTTCATTGACATTCAAAAGATTGACACTTTTGTTGACATATACAATTTACACCTTTATCACTCAAATACATATACATACATATGGATATATAGTGGAGAGAGGTATAGAGATTTAGAGAGAGGAAGGGAAAAAAGAGAGTTAACTCTTTTTCCCACCATTTGAACTGACATCATTTCTGTTTAGCTAATGCCTAAATGTAACTGTCAATCTTTTGAATAAAAAACGTTACAAAAAAAGGTGAGAATAACTTTTCTCTTTTTCGAAATTCTAAATCTCTCACTTGCAAATCAATTTTAATTATTTATTTGATTTTTGCTCTAATTGCTAGGTATTTAATTGTTTAAGAATTGTTTTAAATTTAATTACAATACATAATCAGTATTCTTGTTGTTGTTTTTGTTAATTTCAAACTGCAATATTACGCCAAGTAATATTGAATTTTAAATGTGTTCTCTCATACAACAAATTATTCAAAATGTTCAAATATTTGACGTTTTACTTGTACTCAACTTAGAAAAAACAAGAAATAGAAGAAAAAAAAAACAGAATAAAATATTGTAATTTCACGATATTTTACAGAAATACATATTTAACAACTAAAAGTGTAAATGACTTCCCAAGAGATTCTTAACCAAAACGAGTAACAATAAAAAATAATAAAAACAGCAAAACAACTGTCAAAATTTATTGAAGGCGACATTTAACAGAAAACACAACATTGTCTTGACATTCAGCATAAGTGAGCAGGTAAGTTATAGATGCAAAAGTATCGAGTATACACGAATATTTAAAGCGCACTACCGTAACTGATTATGCCTATCACTGTGGACTCGAATAATAAAACTGCTGTAATATTATTCAGTTCGAGTTAATGTCTTAAAGCGAAGCTCCAAAGTAAGTTCAGTTTTGACAACTCTTTCAGTTTGTCATCGAGCTCTCTACACAGGATTTTGTACGAATTGAATACGAGCAGCAACGTGATAATACAAAATATACCAGATTTGTGATTTAGGGTTAAGGTTGCAATTTTACTTAGTAACTCAGGTTTATTCGAACCCACACTGCAAGCACTGACAGCAATAATAACAATGAAAATTTATAAATAAATACCGAACTTTTTTCATTATAAGATCTCTCCGATTAGCCTTCAACACCTCTAAAGCTGTGGCAGTTTATACTGGACTCTAGGCTGTGTGTAAACATGCCACATAAGCGCCAATAATGCCGCCTGCAGGAACTGTGGAGGACACATCAGTGAATAATCGGTAGAGCAGCCAAATGTTAAATGAGCGCCACGTGGTCTCAAATACATTCTTAGTGACATTTGAAATCTGCAGTTTTGAAGCACTTAGTCAAAGTCCATTTGGCGGGTCATTTCTAGCTTCTTTCTTCCAAAGCTGAGGCTGGCAACGGGCTTTTTTACAGGCCACTGAGGCATACGTTCAATAACTTATAAATGGGAGAATATCGACAACGAGTTCTGTAACTTCCTAGGCTCTCTGACAAAAGGTATCGACTTCTGGGTGGTTTTACGATTCGAGCTCTTAAGCACGTAACCTTCCACAAATTATCAGTTTAATAAGCGCCTTGGAATGGCTTTGGCATGGGAACTGACCTAAATACGGGCGCTTTGTAGTTAGGAAGAGGTTAAGTTTCATGAGTTCAGCATACAAAGCGCCCCGTAACCGGTTCAGTCTCCATGCCATGTTGTAACTTTTGGTGTGGATAAGGCAAGTTGTAACAAGCAGTCGAGGGCAGAACCTTGTCTACCAGCTTTAATAGGAATTGGTCGATTAACGCTGCTATCATGTAGGGTACACCAACCCATATTTGCCTTAATAACGTCGGTAATTTTCTCAGAAGTACCCCTGCAAGACAATACATTTAAAATTGCTTAGTGGAACTAGAATAATACAAATATTTTTACACTAGCACCTCGATATCCATGACAAAACGTTAACTTTTTTACAGTTATTGTAAAAACTGCAGTACCAAGAAGAAAACGGAGAAGTATTTTCTTACTCCCTGCCTACATTTGAGCAATATCATCACATGGAATGTTTTACGGCAAAAGAGTAACTCTTTGAATACGGAGATAGGACTTATTGAGTTCGTACTGAGTGTGATAGTTGAGCCGTGTACAGTAAGTTAGTTCGTTACAAAGGGTAGCCAGACACGAGTTCAGCTCACTTAGATCCATATGTTGATCCCACTGTGATGCCCAGAAAAAGGTAAGCTTACGAGTCAGTGCTCAGGCCCTAGACGAACTAAAATGGCATGCACGGAAGAAGATAATATGCTGATATCTGTGTCAGTCAAGTCCGATGTGGCATGCAGAAACGAACTTCTTTGGCAGTTCTTATATCTTAAAAATACCTACAGTAGTTATTAAAGGGTACACCAGAGTCTTTTCCTCCATGTTTGACAAGTGTCGCGGAATCAGTACTCTACATGAGGAAAGTGACATCCCGGCCAGATGATCAATATCTTCACCGGTTCCCCTGGGTTTAAGAGTGACTTCTCGCCGCCTCATCGCTTAGAAATGCCTGGCGTACAATAAAACCGAAAGAATATTGTTTTTGAAGAAGTTGAGCTTTGAATTGCTTAATCCTAAAGTTCTTCAATTATTTGACTTGATTATTTGATTTCTCCAAGTGTGGCTTGGTCTTCGGCTTCCCTGTCGATTCGTTTCTATGACTATTAACGTCGTCGAGTTTTTCCAGGCTGTGCCCTTCGCATAATTGCCTTTCAATAAGAACTAGATTTAATGCATAAGGAAAGATAAGATATTGTTTCTGGCGAGAATATTCTTAGAATGCGCCGTAGGCAGCGGACGAGATAGCAAAAGAAAAAAACATTATTTAACACTCGAATCAAAACTAAAACTATAATTCTTTCCTGAAAGCATGTAAAATATATTTCTATTAAACTTATTTTTAAACGAGTTTAGCTGGAAACCTATGATAATCAGTAGTATTGGCACCTTGTGTGTAATTACACATATTGTGTGTAATTTTACACAGTGTGTGTAGCCCGTGTGTAATTAACCGCTTGACCACGACATTCGATATTAACATCACCTTCGAACTTATCTGATAAAACATTCGAAAACGACTATTGGAAGCGAAACGAAAAACAATTCATAGATTTCAACCGTCGCTCGATCTCGAAAATTGCCTGTAATATCAACATCAAACCTTTAGCAAACTTTTATCTAAAGCGAAATAACTTTGCTTAGCTCCATTCCGCTTTCGCTTTTTCTTTCTTCTGTTTTTGCCGTTACTTTGGCTTTTGCATTTTTTTTTTTTTTTTGCCGCTCGGTGCTAAAAACGAGAACATATTACTTGTTTTTTAAAAGAAAACATAAACAAAAATAAAAGAATATAACATATATCCGACATGCGTGTTCATTCGTCGCTGTTTCAGTGACGACTAAAGGCAACGGCATTAGAATATATGTGAATTGAGAATGAACAAAAGTCTTATGAAATGAATAGCAATGTTCTATGCTCTGTAATGCATTTTTGTTCGGTAAGAACAAATTTTTTTGTTTTGAAAATTCTTCGCTAATAGCCAACAATCGTTTATTACGAATCTCAGATCAAGCGGGTAGCTTCATGTGTAATTTGTGTGTAATTTTACTTTTTGTTTTACCCATTTTATTGTTCGCTATATATAAATATATATATTTTATATATACATATGTATGTATATAAGGTTCGATTTTTGCTTTTCGGTTTTTTTAGTGTAACAAAAGATTTATGATAAGTGACAATGCCAAAAATGATCAGTAAGGTGTGCCATTTTACTATGAATATACTAAAAAGCGAACAACGCTTGCATAGACTTTTATCATCAAAATAGCAAAAAGAGCTCGTACTAAGGAGAATATTGGCTATATCAGACAGTGTCAATGAAGATCGCATAACCTATTAAGAGGCAAACATGGTCGCCAAGATATTATGATTTGGCTTCACTAAACAAATTTTTGGGAATACGTGAAGTCTCTCGTGTATAGGGACAAGCTAGCTACAAATTCAGCACTGCAAGAAAACATTAGATCTGCCATTGGTGAGATATCAAGTCCAAGTGTAGAAAAAAGTATGACCAAATTTGAACTCACAGGTAGACCAACTATGACGTAGCCGTGGGCAACATTTGCATGAAATAATTTTCAAAAAGTATATTACAGGCATTCATTTATTGCCCCAAATAAATATATCATTGACTTTTACAAAATTTTCTGTTTTTGTTTTCTATTTTTAAAACCAAGACGGTTAAAAAATCACCCGTTATAATACTGTAAAACCAGATATTTATGTGTAATTTTACTTTATATGTGTAATTTTGTTGTCAGTTGTGTGCAAGCCATAAAGGTGGCTCCACTGATGATAATTTTTTATTTAAATAACATACTTGTTTTTTTTTATATGGTCACCCTATATCACATTGTAGGTGTAAAACTTTGTAACGTACTTAAAATACCAATTTTACCAATTAAAGTAGTAAATACTGCATAAGTCAAAATACGTAGTAATTTGGCTGTGACGGCAATCCCCTCGCCTTTACAGTAAAGAGAAACATTTCAATCCTTTTATTGTTATTTATAAAACGGTGTTAATTTTTATTACTTTTTAGCCTCTCTCTCTCTCTCTCTCTCTCTTTCTTTCTTTTCTTAACTCTCTCTTTTTCGGTTATCCTTGTAACCACACTTTTCCTTTGTATTACATTTACATTTAACTGTCAAAGCTAATGATTTCTTATTCTCTAACATTTACAAATTGTTTCGAATTTCAATCTTTTTTTGTTTCTTTCTTTTTTTGAATTCTTCTGCATTCTCCATGATTTCTTTTTCTTGAATGAAAAAATCAAGACAATATTATGGTAGTTTTACCAAAATACTTGCAAGCATTACAAAAATAGATTTTTACGTATATCATTTACCGTTACCGTTGCTTTGTTTTGTTTATGTATCGTGACAATTACTCTCATTTATTATTTACGAACTTTAAAAACTCACTGCATCCGCAATTTTAGCATTTGACAGACAACCACAATAACAACAACAATAATAATAATGCTATAGACATGGCTGTAATTTTTCGTAGTTTTCGTAACGTTAGAAAATAGAAAATGTCTATGAAATAAATGATGTGAGAATTTTTAATTGTTTAAAGAAATTGTAAGGTTTTACTAGATTTCTGGAAAAAGATTATTTCTTTAATTGTTGCTTTAAGAGGAGTTTAGGATGATGGAGTAACAATGCTTCGTAGCTATTTTCTTAAAATTCTGTATTGTTATTTCACTAAGCCAGAGCTTAGTAGCCGAAAATCTAGCCTCATTCGGTCGGCGCCTGAAAAACGGTGAGCTTTCTTTCTTATTTCGGTGTTTAAAGCTATCGTAGAATTAACCACAACCAATCTGTGGTGTTATCTTCCATTTTTCGCATTTATATGGCAGAATAGATCTTACTCTGGAATTGAATATAACAAGTTTGCTTTGGTAAAAATCTTGCACTATTGATCCGATGCGATATATCAACCAATGGACCATCTAATTTGTCAATGAGACTGCCCAAATAGTAGGGCGAAGGTACTTCACTTCCTGGTCTTGGATTACATATTTCCCCTCTATGTAACAGTTGATCTGCAGTGATTTGGTTTTGTTTATATTTATTCTCAATCCAGCTAATTTTACAGCTTACTATGTGGTATGTAGCTTTGCCTGCATTTTGAAAAATGTCTGACTTAAAAGCAAATATCATGAGCGTAGTCCACGGGTACATTTGTCGAGTGGTGTCATCTTTCGTCTCTACTTCAGTGCTTGTGTGTAGAGAACTATTTTCGTACTAATTGTGATTGATTTTAAATTGATTTCGTACTAAGCATGATATTGAACCCGCTTACAATAAGTTAGTTGGTTGCAAAGAGTAATTAGACACATGTTTATCTCCCTTTGTTCCATATGCTGATCCCACCGTGATGCGCAAAGAATGGTGGACCTACTAGACCGTGCTCAGGCTCGAGACAAACCAACCTGACGCATGCATGAACGATTTCCGACAAAAGCTAACCATTAATATCATTTGGTTAGAGAATAAATAAATTTTTTGGAGTTGCCATATCTCCCCTGCGGGATGTTCTGGGCGCAAATAGCTGCATAAGTCGAGAAGAATTTACATCGACCGTCCTCTACATTTCACTGATGGTATCTAGGACATTTTGTTCACTCAAATAGCCTTTTGAAACTACCGAGGGAAAGCGAAATAAACTTTCGCACATGTCTAACGCTGGAAGTATTCCGCCAACCCTGAACACTGAAAGATAGCTCAGACCCAATAAAACCAAGCGGACTTTTCTGATCACTAAACAGTCAGCCCTTTCGTTTCCAGGATAGCCCATATGACCACGGACCCAACATAAGTAAAGCTGTTGCGAACGCCAAGTTCATTAAGAGATATCATGCGGTCCAAAACAACCTTCGATTTAACTTCATTGGATGGCAAACCACAAAGGCCGCCGGATTATCGGACATCACATAAATATTCTATCTCTTCAATTTTCTTCTTAGACATTCCTTAAGTCCAGTGAAAATGGCATAAACTTCCCCCTAAATAATTGAAGAGTAGCCTATAGGCAAAAGCCCTTTGGAAATTATGACCAACCCCACCGGTTTCAGTCTGTTTCGATGCATGGTGCACAATGGTATGCAACCACAATTTGTCCAACCATAAATTCCTTTCGAGTATATTCCTGCTCAACATTAGAGTGGACAATATGTAATCATTTATCCCAAAGAGGCATGTACCACACCATGTCGCCAGCCTTTAAGCCGGAGATACCAGGAAGTCTAAGATCATTTTTACAAGCCTCCTCCATCCCCGAAATATGCAATGGAGGAAGGTATGTTCAGGATTAACCAAATGACAAGTGTGTTCTTTATTCAGGTTCTTATCGCGCGAGTGAATGAAACACAAGCAAGGCGATAGACCTTACCCAAAAAGGCTCCTATTATCCTGCTTCGTTCTAGATCACCACCTATACTACAACTAAAGCAGTATAGGTCAGTACTGGTGTTATTATTGTAACGAAGATTCAGTAAATTATTTAGGGTTTAAGACCCCATTTTTATGGGGTGGAGTGGTGTAGTGGTTAAAGCAGACGCATAACAACACAAATGGACCATGTTCAAACACCAGCAGAGGACATGACAAAAAATAATTAATTGTGGTTTCGAGTGCTTAATAAAGAAGCTTCAACTTCCCTCCAGATAACTCCATCCAAAAAATAAAGGCTTTCCAGCTTACCTCTGACGATGATGACAAACACCAGACGAATGATCAGAGAAAAAACGCCACCTACCGGTAAAAAACTCAAGCCAAGTTAAGATCACCACTACCACTTAGCAAGGATCTTCACCACTAAACACAATCATATGGAGGGAAGCTACAGTGGATTAATCATTTACTTAGCTCGAAAAATCAACTTGATTAAGGAAACTGAAACAAAACAATGGGTGCTTTGTAGAAAGCCAATATGCTTTAGAGAAGCGACAGAGAAAAAACAAAAAAGAGGAACTAATGGACAATGTTAGGCAAGTTCTTATCAAACAACAAGTAAAGCGTTAGACTTTACTTAGTAGAGCCCTCGCATTGCCTTTCTCCTATCGGAGCCATCACGCTCAGACAGCATAGGTCGGCATTGGTCTTATAATCGTGCCCAAAAACCAGTAGATCATTCGAGGTTTTACCATAAAGGCGCTGACAGACAAAATGCGCTCTAATCGCCTTGTTAGTAGCAACATAGGACATGTGTTTGATCCCCAGATATTTCATTTCATCTGAGAATTTAATAGTAGTCACTTATTGCCAGCTAAGTGAATATTAGATATCTAGTCTAGTGACTGTTGCAATCACCATCTTTGCAGGGTTTATATGTATGTAGTTAACTCTCTCACCCCACACTAGTCGTATGTTACAACAAAATCACTTTGCATCTGCTTCGATATGATAATGTCCTATTGTCCAACCACCGATATAACCAGATCAACAGCGTCGCCAAAATTACAGAACCCAAAGTTATTAAGTTTTTCCAAAAATATATCGAGGACCAGTGTCCACAGAAGAGGTTATGAAACACTACCTTGTGGACAGCAACTAGCGGGCTCTACACATTTGGTATTATTATTATTAAATAAGGTCGGAGAGGCCCAACTGGCTATAGCACTGCGACCTAGAAAGATCTATTGTATCCGCCAGCGCTATAGCCGACGGCGTTAGAAATCCCATCTAGTCAATACCCCAGGGCGGCTGACTGTCCGATCAATCCGGAAACGCCGATCGGAACAGTCTCCAAAAGAATAGCCTCTACCTTATGTATGACGACAATAATATCGCCAATGGGCTCAATAAATGGCTCAATAAAAGTTCGTCTGTGAATGTTTGCCAAAGCAACACATTCACAAAGAATATGCTCCGTTGTCTCCTCTTCGTTCCTTCACAAGCGACACTCCAAAACCGGTACCACATTGAAGCTGAACTCACTATTATAGATGAAGGGTCTCTTTACCCGCTTCACCAGCCTCAGACCGGTGCATTGTACCCAATGTGACGAGCGTAACCATGCTCCCATTCGTCGATCTTACTTCTGGCCGTGGGCCAGCTAATACCACAGTACGGCTCTAGTCCCACGAACCAGGGGCCAAACCCCGCCTTGCCAGTTCGTCAGCAAACTCGTTCCCCATAACACCAATGTGTCCAGGTATCCAACAAAGAGTTACTCTATTTCCCAATCCCAGTGTGTTCACATTTGTGTAGTACTTGAGAACCAGTCTCGATTCTATATACCATATGTACTCCGAAGAAAGGGCCGTTGGTGCCTCTTGACTATCGGAATATATATTGATAGAATATACCCTGATCCCACGCTCTATATTTTTGGATCTCAGCCTGCAAAAAGCTGGGCCACTAGCTCAAGGGTTTCCGTTTCCCCTTAGGGATGGTAAAAACCCGGGATTTAAAAAAACCCAACCAACCGGGTTTTATTGGATTTTTGTTTTTTTTTTTTTTTGTTTTATTGGGTTTCATAAATACTTCCAAATTTCATCAAGTCGACAATATATTTTGTTTGTTTAATACAAATGTTTTAGAATTTATAATGCAATTTTACACTCTTGATGGGATCAAGGCGTCACTGTGTACTTTCGCTGTAACAGCCTGTTTGTATTATGGAACATATTCGCTTTAAGCGAATTAAATTATTTCGTTTTACGGTTTAAGAAAAACGTGGATTCTCCGTTTTTTTTTTTTTTAAGTGTAAGGGATGCAAACGCAAGACATATTCATCTCGTTTAAAGGCATTTCGATTTACGGCCTACATTTTCAAAAATTATCTAAGGCGTATAGTCCGAATAAGTAATTTAAACCTATTTATGTTGCCATTAAACTACGAAACCTGTAAATAAAAAGAAAACCCAGCCCATAAATCCCGGGTGGATTTAATTGGGTTACCCAGTGGGTTGCCAACCCTGGTTCTCACACCACCATCTATTTTAGATCCATCCATACACCACTGTAAACAGTCGAGGTTGACATTAGAGACCCCACACGATCATGTGTAATAACATTGAAATTGCAACCGAAGTTTAAGCCCTCAGTGCACACGTCATTCCTGTACAACAGTAGCTCAAAGTCGGGCATACGCTCCCGGATTATAATGTGACCCTTATGGTTTACTAAGTTAAGACCATCACGTGTCAACAACCTGATGGCATACACATTCGGTAACAAGGCATGCTTCACTAACCTTTGGAAGGATTAACAACTTTGTGGATTAGCTAGTGATGAAAAACATGGAATTTATGGAATTTACTGTAGGTGGCTATTAAAAACTCTTTAATTTTTAAATTTATAAGATTTATTATTTTTAAAAATTATTGAATTGCAATAAAAACTATAAAAAAATTTTTTTTTTCAGAATTTCTTTCTCATAGCTAGGGGCGTTACTAAAAACTTTTTATTTTTCCAACCTAAACCTGTGCCTAAAATCAACTGCGCGTGCTTAAAATTATAATAAAACTTTGCGAACAATCGTCCGAAAAAACAGTTTAGTTTTAAAAATAACGACCTACCCCAAGATATTTGCTAATAATTAAAATATTTTAAACGGTCTAAAGAAATTTTATTGGCCAAAATAAACGATTAATAAATAAACACGTACAAGAGTAATAATAAGTGATGAATATGGGGAAAAAATAAAAAATAAATAAAATTTCAAATGATGCTTTAATACACGATTTACTTGCGAATTCAAAAAAGAAAGGGAATAAATTATGGCCAAAATGCGCATGATTAAGAATTTTTTTATTTAAGCCGTAATATACTACTCGTAAAACACATGAGAGGCAACAACAATTTAATGGACAATATATGTAAAAAAGCAATCGGTGTTAATCGTTTTTATTAAACGATGCCAAAAAAGGAAACAACGAAGTTAAGATAAGATTTTGTTAAAAATAAGATCATAACAGGATAACGGAAGTAGTTATTAGAACCGGATATGCAGTCAATAACAGCATCTCATACCGTTAAGACACAAATAAAATATATTTTTGAATAAAAAACAACAATAATTTATATTGGCAAGTAAATAAATTCAGATTGTAATACAGTTTCTAACAAAAGTAGTGGCAGTATAAGTGTTATAAAAAAAAAAAATGTTGAGTGTTAAAAGAAAAAAAATTGGGTCCTTATATAATTTTGATTGTTGCTCAGAAAGCCCATATTTATATATCAGTTGACTTTCGAGCTGCAATTAAAAACAAATAAGCGATCCCCTCTTCAAAACTAAACAAAAAAATATTACAAAAAATTATTTTTTTCAAATAAAAAAATTACTTTTTAAAATTTTAATAATTTTGTTGGCTGCTGTGTATCCCACTAAACACAAAGGTAAGTATTTAAGACCTATTTTCCTAAATTTATATACTTATTTCATTTGACGAAATTTATGGCTGTGATGTACTAAATTTAATCTGTACAATAGATTTTAGTCGATAAAGAATGCTTCAGGAAGCAACAATTTTTCCAATACGTAGTTTTTCCTCAATTTTAACCTCTACCAAGTCCGTTCTTTTCACAAAATTTTGAACTAAATCATTTTTAGTGATGATGATGATTTAGGCGGTTATGTAACAAACAAAATTGTTGCATTTGGAGCTTACAATATCCCCAAACAGTCCTCGAAAAACCATTACATACAAAGAAAGTGACCGTATGGTGCAGTTTGTGGTTAGGCAGCATCATTGGCCCGTATTTTTTTCGAAAATGAGCAAGGAAACGCCGTCACCGTGAATTCTCTGCGCTACCAAACTATGATAATCAATTTTTGGTGGCCACATTTGTCTAATGTTGACATCAGTGATCTTTGGTTTCAGCAAGACGGCGCCACTATCTACACAGCCAGCCTAACAATTCACTTATTGCATAAGAAATTTCCCGGTCGCGTAATATCTCAATTTGGCGATGTCAATTGAACGCCTCGTTCTTGTGCCTTAACGCCGCTAGATTACTTTCTCTGGGGCTATTTGAAAGACCGAGTTTATGAAATATGAAATTCGGCGCCGCATTGAGGAGATAAGCGAAACTTTGTTGCAAAATGTGGTTCAAAAGTTTGTGAAAAGACCGGACGTCTGCCGACGTGCTAGAGGCGGACATTTGGCAAATATCATATTCCATTATTAATTCTTATATTTCTATTTTATATTGGTATGATTAAAACTGAATTTGTCAAAAATAAATGTGTTTTTAAGCCAATTTACTTACTAACCCCAAATTTGCCCACTCTTTATACCTTTTTTGTAAGGTCATTGAGGCCGTTATATCGAGGGTCTTAGAGAGAGAGTGAATGCTTTAAAAAAAAATTTCATTTTTTAATTTTTAGAAATCTTTTTGAAATATTTTTTATAAAATTCTTGTAATTTTATTGAAATATTTTGTGACTGTTTTCTTAAAATTAAAAAAAATGTTCTCTTTTCTAAAGTATTTTATTTTTTCTCTTGGCTTTTGATATAACAAAATCTCTGCCCTAAAAAGCAGAAAACCTTCCGAATTATAATGAGACCGTGTGTAGAAGGTCATTGAGACGTTTTTTTAAGTTTACTTTATTTGATAAATTTTATAACTCTATTGCTCTAATAATTGCTCTAATTTTGCGCGAAAAAATTTTTTTTCGCAACTAAGATATTAATAACTCCGAAACTGTAAAAAATACCAAAAAAAAAATTATTCAGATGATTTATAGGAAATTTTCTTAAAATCGGCCAAGTCGTTTTCAAGCTATGATGAAAATTGACATAACAACCATATTTTAGGCGAAAAATTTTCTACGCTCATAAAAAGTAAAAAACTGAATACAGAATTGAATTCAGCGCATCAAAATCATTATATTCCATATAATTTCATTTAAAGGACAGAAAATTTTTTGTTTTTTGTAGACCAGTGTTGGTAAAAGTTTAAACCAAATGGCGCATTTAAGTTTTGTCTTTGAAAATTTAGTAGCTTTTAGTTTTACTCGTTTTCGGTTTACAGAACATACCCGATACGGTTATATGTCTTTTTTTTGTATGTGCAGTTTTTTTACTTTAAAATCAGTTTTTCTTCTAAATTTTCAGTTTTTCTAAAAAAATATGGCAACACTGCTTGCAGGCATCAGAGCCGGCGGAGCACATATTGCGTAAATATGCAGTTCTTAATAGGTTTAGATGCGATGTATTTAGGGTAGAGTTGGCAACCCACTGGATAACCCAATTAAACTCACCCGGGTTTTATTGGGTTTTATATTTAAAAAGCCCAGGTGGGATTTTTATATTTAAAGGTTCTATTTACAATAAAAAAGTTAAAAATTTACGTATTGGGAGTACGAATTAATTCGATCCTCTTTTTTAGCTCAAACATTTTATCATAACGAAAAATTATCAAATCACTGGTTTACATCTTTCCCCGGCTCTGAGCTAATGCCTGAATCCCGTCTTAGAAAAACTTCTCGTTTTTTGATGCGATCCACTTTGAAGCCGATTTTATATTTTTTTAAAAGAAGTGATTCGGTGACATACTATTGTAATAGATATTGCATCCATTGAAAGCCAATAGTCAGAAGGAGTTATGCTTGGAGAATTTCATGGTTTCTAAAAATTGTTTGGCAACTTTGCCACGAAAAACTGAGCATTGTCATGCAAAAGGAAAACTTTATATGTATGTATGTATGTCTGTCTGTCTGTCTTTATATTCTGTCCGCTTTTCGCATAATGTACGGTTCAACCGATATAATTGCAATCTGCTCCGAATACCGCGTTTTAGCAGCACATAGTACACAAATTCGCCTTGATCCCACTAAAAATGCAAAATTGCATTATAAATATGAAAACAACGTAATTATACCAACAAACAAAAAATATTGCCGAATTAAACGAAGTTTATAAAACCCAATAAAACCCTGTGGGCTGGGTTTTTGCCAACCATTATTTAGGGAGGCTTACGGTTTTAAGGGGGGACATATCCACCACTAAAGTTTCAGACCTGCTACAGTTCAGAAGGAAGGCAGTAGATTCGCTGAACAAACAATAGACTCGAAGGAATGCTACAAATTGTATCTTATAACAGTGCTCGGTCTGAATCGAACTCAATATATTGTCTAGATAAGAAAAATAATAAAAAGTTTAAAGACGGCCGTATTGCTGTTAAAAGGTGTTTCAAGAAAATGTAAAAAAATGTGATGAAAACTAAAATCATTTTTTCTGTGGTCCATTCCTACAAAACAAGTCGTTATTGGTTTATCTAAGATTGCCGAAAATTGTAGGTGTTTAAAACCAGTTTTTTATAAAAAAAAATTCAATTAATTTTCATTTTTTAGCACAATTCCCTTGTAATATTCTGTGGAGTTTTTTCCCAAAAATTGTCATCACATTCTCCCTTGAATTGACTTTCATAATACCTTGTTTTCTCCCCGGGGAAGAGTTGTTCATTTTTGAAGTTGAAAAGAAAAAGATTTCATTTAGAATAGAGAAACAGAAAATACGGAAAAAATTTCCAGATAAATTTTATTCAGAATAGGGCTGTTTATGTAAACTCATATACAATTTCACTAATTAACTGTAAATTAGCTAATCACTTTTAAAATTTAATTTTGTTTAATTAAATGTTAAAGCGGCTAATACAAATCGCCTTAAGAATTTTTCTTTAACAAACTAAAACTCGATTAAATCAATTCAAGGAAATAAAATAGCGAAAAAACCATAGTGCAAACATAAAAAGAACAAAATTGTAAAAGTATTTATCATATGTACATACATATCTGCCTCTATTTTAATAAAATACATTTCACTCTATTCAATCATGGAAGACCCTTGGAAAAATTAAAAACAATTCATTTTTTTCGAATTAGGAAGTTCTATTATAACGGCTTTTAGCTCTAATCAGTATTTATCTATTCGAACATAAATTTCCGCTTTCATTTCAAACATAAAACAATAAAACTCAAATGCATTGCCTGCATTATAATTGCAATGAATATGCAAATTTAGAAAAAATGTTTTTGAAAATAAAAAAATTGCATTTTATAATATTGAATACTCCTCATCGCCGTATTGTCAATGTTAATGTCAAAGTAATAAACTTGAAATAAAAAATGCACAATAGTTTTGAATTTAAATTCGATTTCATGAAAATAATATTCAATGGGAGTATACGAAGATATTGATAAATAAGTACCTATGCATTTAATTAAAAATTTAACATTTTTATTTTAAAATTTAATTAAAGCATTATAACACGTAAAAACTATAAAAAATGTAAAACAGGGAAAAAAAATTTCAAAAAAGTCTTAATTGATAACCTTTATAAATAAATACATACGATTAACTTTAAGGTTTACTTCCATGCCTATAATAAAATGATTATATTTTATTTATTGTAAATTATTAAAACTGGGTATAGGACCATTTCGTTCATATTTTTGATTTTAAACAATACGTGCATTAAAACAATTTTCGACTTTTTATAATAAAACCAGAGCAACCCTTCTCCTTTGTGTTATACACCTATAAAATGTATACATCATAAGAAAAATTGAAAGTAATGCACTGTGGGGCAGGATTGCGCCATTTTTGGAATCAATTAAACCATTGAGTTTAGGTATAAGTTATTGCTATCTTGGAAAGGTCGTGGTCTTGGTATTGTAATTCAATCAAAAACTTTTGTTTTTATTGAAAAGTTTAGGAAGTAAATTGCCTGTCAAGAATTGAGCTGTCAACCTCTGACACTTATTTAGTATAAAATTGGGAAATTTTAACTATGGAACGCTACACTATTGAACAGGGAATATTAATTGTGAAAATTTACTGTTTGAAAAACTGAACGAAAACAACATATTCTTCAACAAACTCATTTTTAGTGATGAGGCCCATTTTTAATTAGGCGGTTATATAAACAAACAAAATTAACGCATATGTGGCTCACAAAATCACAAAATCCACAAACAGTCCTCGAAAAACCATTACAGTTAAAGAAAGTGACCGTATGGTGCGGTTTGTGGTTAGGCGGCATCATCGGCCCGTATTTATTCGAAAACGAGCAAATAAATGCCTTCACCGTGAATTCTCTGCGCTACCAAACCACGATTACCAATTTTTTATGGCTACAATTGCCTAATGTTGACATCAGTGACCTTTGGTTTCAGCAGGATGGCGTCACAAGCCACACAGTTATTGCATAAGAAATTTCCCGGTCGCGTAATTTTACAATTCGCCGCCTCGTTCTTGTGATTTAACGTCGCTAGATTATTTTCCCTGGGGCCAATTCAAAGACCGGGTTTAAGTGAAAAAACCACAGACAGCTGGCACTCTGAAAGATGAAATTCGGCACTGCATAGACGAGATAAGCGAAGCAAAATGTGTTTCAAAATTTTGGGAAAAGAACGGACGTCTGTCGACGTGCTAGAGACAGACATTTGGCAGATATCATATTCCATTATTAATTCCCATTTTTCTATTTTATATTGACATGAATAAAACTGAATTTGTCAAAAAAAAAGAAAACGTTTTTAAGCCAATTTACTTCCTAACCTCAAACTTGCCCACCCTTTACAAAGAAAAAGATAAAATAAAATAAAATTTTTTTCATAAAGCCAATACAAAAAATTTTAAATATTTCGAAGGTTACAACACCCATTTATCAATTTCGGGTTACATTATTATGTATTTATTCGATATCACTTTGTGCTTACGTTGAAATCCACCTTATCAGATGATAAAAGAAACAGACATTTTTCTTCCTTAGTCTTGCGAGTAGCCCTGACGACCGTTCCTGAATTTATTAACAGAAAGTTTGGGATAGCTTCTAAATTACACTGGTCTACAAAAAACAAATAAAATTTTCTCGCCTTTAAATAAAACTATATGGCATATAATGATATTGATGCGCTGAATTGAAATCCGTTTTTAGATTTTTTTCGTCGGACCCAAATTTTTGGTAGTTATGTTAATATATTTCATCATAACTTGAAAACGATTTGACCGATTTTAATGAAATTACCAGAAAATGTTTAGGAATAAAATTTCCTATAAATCAACTAAATAAATCTTTGTTGTATTTTGAACAGTTTCGGAGTTATTCGTAACTTAGTTGCGAAAAAAAAAAAAAATTCGCGCAAAATTAGAGCAATTGTTTTTTCAGTCATAATAAATTTTCAGAATGAAAATTTTAGATGTTAAGCACTTAAATTGGTATGGTAGGTACCGTCGGTTCAATACCAGACCTGACCATCTTAAAAAAGAAAAAAAATTTTGCAACAACGGTATCACCTCATAACATTAGCTAGTGACTGGATATGAGTATTACTACTATTGAAAACTTCTCTAAATGCAGTTTCCGTTCGGAGCCGGCGTTAACCTGTAGGTCCCATTCAATGAGTTTAAAAATAGAATCGGGTGCAGCTCATTGACTGAGAGAAGTCCCCCTGTTCCTTAATGGAATGTTACGGGAATCAATATAATAAAGCACTTAAATTAAAGCTTAAAATGTTGAGAATAAAATAACCTTTAAATCATGAAAATCGGTTAGCCATTGCTGATTTTATTCAAAATTAAATGCAGGTACCTAACTTTGACCAAGATTAGCGAACAAAGTTTGTCTTGCAAAATTAATGGAATTTTTTTTTATGTCCAAAAAGTTATAAAAAAAATTCCTCGAATATAAATTTTACATTTTAAGCAATAAAATGAAAGTCAGATATGTTGAAAGTAAAATAACCCCTAAGGCAGGTGCCTAAAGAGCTCATTTTTCACTGATTTTCATGATTTATAGCCTATTTTATTATCACCATTTTAAGCTTTACTAGAATTTTTGTGCATATGATTTTTATTTAGTACTAACCTTCAAACGATACATGCATAAATTTGACAGCAATCCGACTATTGATTCGTGAGTTATATCATTTTGTTTGAAGCAACTTTTGTTATTCAAAAAAAAAAAATAATGGAAAAAAGTGTATTTCGAGTTTTGATAAAACATTGTTTTTTTGATAAAAAAAAAATATGGTGGAAACCAAGCAATGGCTTGATAAACATTATCCGAATTCTGCTACATCGAGACAAATGGTAGAGAAGTGGTTTGCTGAATTTAAACGTGACCGTACCAGTACAAATGATGCAGAGAGCACTGGACGTCAAAATGAGGCTGTTATTCCAGAAAACATCAAAAAATCCACAAATTTATTATGAACGATTGCAAAGGTACACGAGCTAGCTAACATTTTACACGAACATTTGGGTATGCGAAAGCTATGTTCAAAGTGAATGTCGCGTGAGCTCACAAATCGTGCTACAAATGCAATCGATGAAAACGATGTCTAAATTGAATGAATTGGACTTCAAATTGCTTACCCACCCAACATATTCTCCAGATTAAGCCCCCAGCGACTTCTTCCTGTTTTCAGATCTCAAGAGAATGCTGGAAAGATATTTAAGTCCAATGATAAAATAATCGCTGAAACTGAGGCCAATTTTGACGAGAAAGAGAAATTGTACTATACTATGTAAGTGGTATCGAAAAGTTGGAAAATCGCCTTCGATGGCAACTATATTGAATTATAAAATCGAATTTGTCAAAATTTTGTTTTTTTCTGACTTATCTTGCAGACTTATTGACTATATAGTACATACATAGATTACAAACACTTTGTCTTAGCAGCGTTATATTGGGTTTGGACTATTTCTGTGTTTCGCCTAATCTTATTGCTTACATTCTTAATGAAAGTAGTTCTGATATTTCAATTTTTAGTATTAGATGGCTCGGCACAAACCGTGCAGAACCTACACCGATCATCCTTAACATTCCCTAAAATATACTGATGATATCTAAAACCAGTATACCCAGTAAATACACCCGTTAATACCCTGAGATCGTTCTTATTGAGTAGCTTTATAGATGTACCTGGAAAAAGAAAAATTAACCTTCTCTCCTATATCGTAGGTACTCAAAAGCCGAGCGAAGTTTTCATTATTCTCAGGTCAAACCTCCGCCTTGTGTATCTCACAGTGACTCCGAAAAATGGCTCGGGATTGCCTTCATGACCAGGGACACTACATAGAATAACCCTGTTATGAACGCAAATTCATTAAAAGATGTCTTACAGAATAACAAAGCCTTTAAGAATGCCTATCTGATATCACATAAACACTCAAACCCCTTGAATTTTTCCTCAGACATTTCCTAACACCAGTGAAGATGGCGTAAGATTTTGCCTGGGAAATTGAAGAGTATTTGCCCATAAGCAAAGCCCAACCACACCGGCTCCAGCCTCATCGCTATTATGCAACCACGATTTGTCTTATCATAAATTCCTTTGGGGATAAGAAGCCTGATATTCCTACTGAGCATCAAAATAAGTGATATATAGGGTGGGCAATTTAGAAATTAAAATTTAAAAATGCAATAAAAGAAAAACGGTTTAAAATTTAGCCAAATTTATTTTTTGTTCTGAAGTATAATCGTCCCGGTTATAAATCAAATATTATTTCATTCATATGGCTGTGACGGCTGACTGCACGGTACCCCACTCGATCGGACCAATTTTCGAGAACTTTTTCGAGTGCATGGGCTCGTATCTCGATAATGGCATCACGAATTCTGGCCTTCAAATGCTCAATTATCTCTGGTTTGTCGGCATAACACTTTTCTTTAACGACGCCCCACAGAATTTAATCCAACGGTGTCAAATCGCCTTTTCTTGGGGGCGAACTAACATAATCACATTGGCTAATTAAACGGCTATCAAACGCTTGATGCAATAAATCGATTGTGGCATGAGATGTGTGGCAAGTTGCACCATTCTGTTGAAACCAAACATCGTTCGCATCAATACAATAAAGAGCAGGCACAAAAAAATCGGTTATAATAGTGCGATAGGTGTCTCAATTGACCGTAACGATTGCGTCGCCCTCTTTTTGAAAGAAATATGGCCCATTATACCTCCGCTTCACAAGCCGCACCAAACAGTCACTCGTAATGGGTGCATTGGCTTCTGTAAGAACACTTTTGGGCAATTTTGCTTATTAACGTACCCACCAAGGTACAAATTAGCTTCATCCGCAAAAATTTTTTTAAATGATAAATAAATATAAATTTAAATATAAATTTAAATAATTTAAATTTAAAATAAATTTAAATTTAAATTTTCAATAAATTCCAACCTTGCTCAAGCGTAATCGATTAAATTCGTTCAGTGATTGCCAGATTCGAAATAACCGCTGGTTCAAATTTAAACTTTTGAATTACCCAACCTTTATAATCTTTTATCCCAATAAGAGAATCGCCATCAAATAGGCGCATTAACCTCTAGTGCCCCGTTATGTTGCCAGCCTTCAAAGCGACAGTCTAAGAACACTTTTACATGCCTTCTCTATCACCGGGGAGTATGTGCATCATCGCATCCGTGATTGAAACAAAAGTAGAGTCCGCGCATTATCCTGCTCCATTCGAGGCCATCACGCTAAGACAGCATAGGTCAGTACTGGTCTTATTACCGTCACGGAAGACCAGTAGATAATTCTAGGTTTTAGAAATCGCTTTTTATCATAAAGGCGCTTACAGCCACAATGTGCGCTGATTGCGTTGTTGGTAACATGGAGCAAGTGTTTTCCACATCCAGGATGATCTCCAGGTATTTTACTTTATCCGAGAATTCAATAGTCGAGCCACATATTGTAGACCCAGTGAGTATTAGTTTCCTACTACAAGTAAATGGTATAATCATGGCCTTTGAATGATTTATATTTAGCCCCTTCTTCCCTCTCTATTTCAATGTTAAATCAGGGGCACCTTGCCTCCGCTCCAATATGGTTACGTAGTTCCATCCGACCACCGAAATGACCAGATCATAGGCTTAACCAAAAGTATTGAACCACAAGTTATGAAGTTTTTTCAATAGTCCATCAATGACCTGTGTCCACAGAAGAGCCCGTAGTGGCTCTGATGGTTCTTGATGAACCACACAGATTCAGCTTAACAACTCTGCACCTCCCTTATCTAGTTCCCTAAGGCAATATAAACCATTTTTCTATAAAGTGTCCCTATAATGACATGGTATTTACAAAGGCACTGTGAGCGTCGACGAAAGCTTTTAAAATCTATTAAGAAATTAAAAACTTATTAAAATACTTTTGTTTTAAATTAAAAAAATCAATGGAAAAAAGCAAAAGATACGTCGTCTCAATTCGTTTTAAAGATATTCTAATTAGTGGATAATAAAAATCACCTTGGACACATTAGAAGACATTACCCCCAAAATGTATGCTTATACGTGGACTTTGTTCATTAGACAGCATATATGTGATTCAGACGAATTTAGAATCCATTAAAAAAACAATAAATCTTGTAGAAGTTTGAAAAAGTTGAACTCTAATTTAATAAATTCTAATTTCAGAAATTAATAACAAGTTTCTTAAAAAGAAATAAAAACACTTTCATTATCATTTTCTAAAATCGATTAAAAAAAATTAGTTTTTATTTTTAAAAGCTATCAATAAGGAAGGAAATAGATTAAAACCATATGACCATATAAGACTCCGCGAAGAATGAGTGACACTAAAGTGGGAAACAAATGAATATTTATTAACACTTTTAATATCTCTCCCCCAATGAAAACGAGACAAAATCAATAACAAGTAATAAAAAAAAAACAGATAAATAAAAAATAAAAATCGAGTTTTTTATCATATCCTATCATACAATAAGCAATAATTATAAATTATGCATAAGAGTTCTGAAAAACGCAATCAAATCGATCGATATTTAAACAGAATTAATATATTATTTCATATAAGTATATATGTAAATCACAAATTAAAAAATAAAACTTATGTTTTCATTTGAAATTAATTTGTTAGCAAGAAACTAAAAAAAAAACTAAAAAGTTCATTGACTTAAAAAGCGATAATATGTTAATATACTAAGAGCATATGATGACAAATCGCATATCAAATATTCCACCATAAATGTCAGCTTTAAAACTATACAAATAAAAAAAATTAAATTTATTTTCACACTTAGAAACGCTTAAATGAATTTTAAAAATGTTTTATTTTAATTATTTTTTGTTTAGAAACTAATAGACGTCAAATGTTAATAACCGGTTAATCAGTTTAATTCTATTCGTTCATTTACCCCCACTATTTACAGCATGCTTGCGCACATGGTACAAGAGTACACAAAGAATTTATATGTGTGTGTGATCTGATATTACCGGTTACTAACCTAACTATTGCCAAAAAAAAATAATAACAAAACAATAGACAAATAGACAAAAAAAAGTGCATTGACTTGCCTGATCATGCTTCTTTGGTCACATACACATTTTCGGTTGAAATGTTGTTGGTAGTTTTTTTGTTTGTTTTTTATCAAATGCGCCGAAAAAAAAATATGATAATTTTTTTTTTTTTGTTATGTTTTTTGGGAATAGAAAAGAGCCGCATTTTATCAAATTAAAATTAAACACTAAAACGAATGTTAAACACTTTACACTTCAAATAATTATTTTATATTTTCCTTTTATTAAAACAAATCTTTCTTAATTAGATCATTAACAATATAAAAACAATTGTGACGTTTGTTATTGACAGTCATTTAACGAAATGTCTCTCATTGTAATAACTTAATCAATGATGTCAACTAGATCACGATAAAGTAGAAAAGAAAAAAAACGCTGTATTTAAGCTTATCTTAGTAAACATTGCAGAATCTCATAAAATTAAACCGTAATCATAAAGTGTTAAACTTAAAGTATATTTTTTAACACGAAAAATATCATATGCAAAAATTGTTAAATAAAAAAACATATTCAATACTTATGGAAAATATTTTCAATAATTAGGGAAATCACTCTTTGTTGCATATTTGCAATACAACACATATGCTCTGAATTTCAGTAACAAAAAGTTCTTTCATGGAACTTTTAGCAAATAACTAATAAACATTTGTTGAAAATTTTGTCAAAAAAAAAATATTTTCAACATTTTATTTATTTTACGCCTAACACTGTCTTTAAATGATTTTTTACACGGTATTGTTTAAATTGTAGTTACCGTGTTAAAACAGGTATATACAGGTTCTGGGTATGTAAATAAAACAAAAAACATGGCTGTTTAAGTATAGCAAACTTGTAATGATTTTTTGTGTAGCACATATGCATAAGTGTAGCAAATGCCACTATCATGGAATTTGTTGTTGTGATGTAGCGAAATGTAGCAGATATTCTAGGCTTGCTGCGTCTGCAAGACTTGCAATGCCTGTTAGCAACAAAAAGTGATTCCCCTAATATTTTTCAAGAAAGTTTCTTTTTATTTTACACTAATCCTGTTTTTACTTGATTTTTACAATAAAAATAATAATCAGGATGAGGTATTTAGTTGTTTTGAGTATAAAAACCAAACAAAGCCAGCTGTTTAAGTATTGCAAACTTTTACATTTTTCAGTGAATTTTGTATTGCAAATATGAAAAAGTGTAGCAAATGTCATTATCATGTAATTTTGTTGTTGTAAGATATTAATATATACATAGGTTGAGGATGGGGAGGGCATGCAGCAATCTTGCGGTAGTTGGATGCAATCCCTGGATCTATTCTATCCGTCTTCTGAATAGCATATTTTCTGTGCATACGTATCTTACCAAAATCGGGCATTGGTTCTGGTTCTCGAGGTGTACACTGACTGATCGAAATCTTCGGAATGTATCAGAGGCGCTTTCTTTATTCCCGTATATGGGGTGAGAGTATCCTTTAGACTTCCGGACCACTGCAGCGTCTTACGGGCGGATGCCTGGGCGATAAAGAGGGTAGCGGACTGGTTGATCTACAACAGGGTACTCGATGTCAATATCTGGATCTGTACGGACAGCCAGGCTGCAATCAGAGAGCTTTTCGTAGAGTATTATATATTGGAGCTGGTATGAGAATAGCGGGCATCTCTAAACGAGATTATCTGGGTTAGGGGTCACTTTGACACCCGGGGAAATTGTGTGGCGGGCAGACTAGCAGGAGAAGTCTGTCTCTTTGACAACCAGGTGATTGAACACCTAACTGGGATGTCACTTTATTCTGGATCTTCGATACATGTTAGACAGGTCACAGAAACGGTGAGAGAATGAGCCCACCTGCTTCGTATCAAGACAAATCTGGACCCTATACGATCGAGCTCGTTCGGAGTCTATCTCTGGATATTAGGAGACTGGGTCTAACGTTCAATGTCTTTTGTAGGAGTTGCCAAGATGAGGAAGAGGAGGAGACTATCGGACATTTCTTATGTCAGTGTTCGAATGTTTCGGATATTAGGACTGTTTTCCTTGGCAGTCCATTTATGCATGCCATATTGGACCTGACTGATGTAAATATCAGCACGCTTATTAGGTCTACTTGAACGCTAGCTTCTTTCACGGTGGAATCAGCATTGCAATAAGTAAGCTGGACTGGTATCTGTCCTTTTGTAATACGAATGCTAGGCTTGCTAATTCTGCAAGACTTACAACAGCAGTTTGCAAGAATAGTAGATTTTCCCTATTGAAATTTTCGAAAGACTTCAACTTGAATTTTAGGTTATAAATTTTTCCAAACGTTAACGGAAAGCTAGATTCTGTACGGACGGAAGCATACAGAACCGGCTTGCGGATAAACATTTCCAAAATCAAAATTATGCGAATCAACGCTAATAACACAACGAATTGGGTACAGAAATCTGCAGTACAGTATCTTCACGACGTCCGGCGATTGTAGAGCTGATATTCAGAACAGATTGACCCTGGGCATCCAATCACTTGTCAGACTGAATGCTATATGGCGTTCTGCACATACATATCTGTCTAACAACGAAAATTAACATCTTTAACCCTTGTGTCAAGTCTACGCTTTTTTTTCGTGAGTCAAGGAATGCAGGTGTGAGGGATGTCAATTCAGACATTTCTAAGCCGCTGTCTAAGGCGTATTCTAAAAATATTCTGGCCAGATAATAGCAAAGATTACACCAAGTTCCTGTAATTTAAGAAGGAAATAGAAATGAACTGATTTACCTAAAATGACTTTGATCCAGATTAGATCATTGGCTTTACATAGGCGTATATGGAAGGAATTTGTTATGGCAGAGAACGAGTTACTCTAGCTATCTTCATAGCTTTCTTAGAAGATCTTTTATTGCTTATAAATATTTTTCCCTAAATAGATACACCAAATTATTGAGCACAAAATTTACATACTTTTGTTTCAAAATCTTATGTAAATCCTTTGTTCCATTTACAACCAAGTTGCAAATCGTTTAACACGATGACTTAATGACTTTAAAAAAGCTATACGAGTATAAGTAAAATTAAGTTCGAAATAAAGAATAAAACTCATATTTGAGAGCACTGAAAGAATAAAAACTTGCCGAGAGAGTAAGGTAGATCGGTGGAAAAAGGAAATGAAAACTATTAATGAAATCACGAGAACATTCTTTACAAAATTGCTTTAAAACACGATAACGTCTCAAATACCTTTACATTATAAGTGAGCTAATAATGTAAAAAATAAAGGGTGGTCCAACCATAATGCACGATGTAATTAGTGAGTCACACCTTAAGGTCAAGTTTTTGTCCAATTAATTTCACATTTCTTTGTTTCAGTGTTTGACAAATTCAACTATGGAAAGGTACGCAATGGAGCCGCACGTTAAGCTGGTTTATTTATTTATTATTTATTTATGCATTTCATGCACTTCGTGGTAGATTTGGGAGATTTTTTTCAGAAATGCCGCATTGAGAATCCACGAGTAATTTTTGAAAAGCCGATGCATCCACAAAGAGTGACTTTTTGGTGTGGTTTATGGGCTGGCAGCGTCTTCGGGACATACTTCTTAGAAAATGAGGTCAGTCACGCAGTTACCGTAAATGGTGTTCGCTGTCACGAGATGTTAACGGACTTTTTATGGCCAGAAATTGAGAATATGGACCTAGATATGGTTCCAACAAGATGATGCCACTTGCCACACAGCCAATGAAATTCAATGAACGTATTATCTCATGTCGTGGCGATGTTATTTGGCCGCCACAACAATGTGATTTGATTTTTTCTTTGGGGATATTTATGAGAAAAAGTGTACGTCAATAAGCCAAGAACAATTTCAGAGCTAAAGGATGAGATAATTCGACAAATTAACGACATTGAACCTCAATTATGTCTCAGTGTCATCGACGGATAGAGGTATGCCACCGAAGACGATATCTTGTTTCACACATAATAGATTCTTCCATCACAACAGAAAATATTAAGATAATTCTCTGAAAACTTTTTGTTTTATTTACAAGTAACATCGACCGTTTTGGTTGGATCACCCTTTATTTTTCCAAAGCAATAATTGTTGTAAACTTGCGACACTTTAATCGTAATACGAACTGGGACTCTCTTGTAAGCAAATTAAATGTTTTAACCAAAATCGTAAGCACGCACCCTACACTAATGTAAAAAACCGTTACCTATTTTAACAAAAAAAATACCTCCAAAAAGACGTAAACGCCATGGTTATCGATTTTCATTTTTTACAAAAATCGATTTATAACTGTAAATGTAACTTTATGATTTTACATAAACATATAGAACTTATGTATTACACTAAAACCAAAAATATAAAAAAAGCCCACAAAATTTGTGTTCTGTCGCTTACGTCTTTTTGGCAGTTATGGCTCAATATAGCAAACACCTGTTAAGTTTTAAAAATTTTTTATAAATCCTATAGGAATAGATTTAATAAATTTTATTTAAATTTAAAATTAAAAAATTTAACAGAAAATTGGAGTTAAAATAAACTTTAACTAAGCATACCTAATGATACCTCATAGGGTATTTACCAAAATAACTTTTACTATTTTGTTGACTTCAATGTGAAGGTCGTTCAAATTTTTTTATACGCTGATTACGTAGTGAAATCATTTTTTTTCGTTTGTTTTTGTTGCTCATTGAACAGGGATTCTTAAATATTAATATTTGTATGTCTTACTTTTATTGTCCATAATTTTGAAACAAATTGTGTCTTTGTATAGACGAATTATATAAGAATACAGACGAATTATATAAGAATTATAGTAATTTTTACTTTATACTCTAACATATTTTCATTAGTCATTACCAGGGAAACTAGAAATATGCAATTGCATAGTTTTCCTCATGCATCCAATCGAGTCGAATGTAATATATAAATATTTAACCGTTTTCGGAATTTTTATGAATTTTGGCACCGATTTTTTAATGCATCTTTTTGCATATTTTATTCATAATAGCATTTTTTGCATATTTCAGTTTAACAACATTTTTTTAACATTTTTTCGTATTTTTACCGTAAAATATTTTTATAGCGAAAACAAAATTTTTGCTTTAAATTTTGACCAAGTCATAGCTATTCTGTATTATATGTTATTTGAAATTTACTGCGTCAAGCCGAACTTTTAAATACAAAAGAAACAAAAAATACTCTCATCGGCGCAAAAATGTTGTAATAAATTGTACATTTTTGACACGTTTCATTAGAGATATTGAGATGTTAACACTAAAACGGTAGGTTACAGCGTTATGACCCGTTGCTGTAATTAGAGTAGGTTACATATATGTTCGACAAATAAGTTAATAAGAGAGGTGTGAGTACTGCAAAATGTATTAAATGTATTCTTACATAAAAGTAGTAAAGCCAAATGATGAAATTATAATGGTATTTAAAAGAAATTTTGGCAGAAAATTTTAAATGGGTCATTTGACCCTTTCATGGTAGCTTTAGTGTTAAAAACTGAATTTTGCTATTAGTGATATATGCAGCTCCGTATATAGTAAAAACTAAAAAGGCCATAACGGCTAAACTATGCCGTGTTAACTAAAAAAATTCAGAATATTGGCAAAAAGAATACTAAATATTGAAACTAAGCTCAAAAAAACTATAGCAACAAACAGAAAACTTGATGTAGTAAAATGTATATGCCAACATTTTACATAAGATCCTATAATGCATCTTCTAATCAGGTTCTAAAATATAACCTGAAGGCATTGTTATCCTTTAAACATGCTCCCATAACATAAATAGACTTTGAAAGGACGTTTTCAATGCATAAAAAAAGTTTGCTTAGACTTAATAGACAACGTTTTACTTTCAAAAATTTAAGACAATGCCTTGTTGTTTGTTGCAACAACAATTTTTTTTCTCCGTCACTCCTCTATGGAGTATATTGTTTGTTTGTTTCAGTTTTCTTTAATCAATTTAATCTTTCAAGCTAAGTAGATGATTAATCCACCGTAGTTTCCTCCATATGATTTTACGTAGTGGTGAATATCCTTGCTAATTGCTGGTAATCATTACTTTAGCATTGTAATTTTTTTTCCAGTAGGTGGCGTGTTTTCCTGATCATTTGTCTGATGTTTGTCATCATCGCCAGAGGTATGCGGGAAGGTCAGAGGGACTTCTTCTTTATTTTTTTTTTAGATGGAGTTGTCTGGAGGGAAGTTGAATCCTCTCTCTTTTTTCGTCATGTTCTCCGCTGAAGCTCGAACCTGGGTCGTTTGTGTTGTTATGCGTGCGCTCTAACCACTGCACTACGCCACCACACAACAACAATTAAAAATTGTAAAATTTTTTATATCTTACGTTTAATATATCGTCATATGAAACGCAAAAAGATCTAAGTTACATTTCAAAAATTTTACAAAATAACCATAAAACTCAATAAAATTGAAAAAAAAAAAACAAAAGAAGGTTGTACTCCGAAAGGCTGCATTATAGTCAATCAAAAGATCAATTTTGAATTTTTTGTAACTTAGGCTTTTTGAATTTTATATGTACACATACTCATAAATACATATATGTTTACAAACGATATTGAATTTTAGAATAAAACTTTTGCTCTATTATTAAACAAGACATTTTTGCTTTTTAGGGCATATTTTTAAAAAGTTTAAGTCATATTTTCGGATTTTTAGTGCATATTTTATACGCATTAACCACTTTTTTAAGAGCATATTTCTGTTTTCCCTGGTTATAACAATTTTTATTTTTATATACATGCTATACATACATATGTATATCAAATTCATTATTAAAACTACATTTGAGAACCTCTGTATTATTGTTTTGTATACAGTTTGTACACCTCTTTTGTTTATGCGAAAGCATATTCTTTTCTTATTTATACACCTCCAATACACTATAGCCAAAGGCAACAACAATAATAATAGTTCAACACAGTACAACGACCGATGACAACTTTTCATTTTGTTTTTATTTATTGTTGTTTTAAATGTATTTTTACAAAAACAAAACAAAAAATTCAATGTCAACAGAGAAGTTGAGTAAGAGTTTCAGCTTTCAGTGGAATTGTATAATGATCATCACGTTTACATAAATTATTACTATACTTCTGTACAAGTATGGAGTGCATTATGTTAATGTGTTGTTTTTGTTATTTTTGTAATTAATATACAATAAGCATATTAAACATACAATGTACATGCTTGAAAACAAATTAAAACTGGCCCGTATGGAAAAATGTGTATAGAAATTGAGAAGTTTAATAAACTTTTGGTGTTCTCTGAAAGCAACAACAACAAAATGTAAACATTACCATAAGGCGGTGGTGTTTTTTCTGGGAGATTTATAGGGAACTTTTACTAATACATACAAACATATTAACCCAATCACCCAGTAGCTTAGTAACATGTTTTAATTTTTTTTTCCATTCTGTTCCACTCTATTCATTTTTTAATGAATGTGTGTGTGTGTGCGTGTGTGTGTGTATTATGCAGTTCCATGAACAATTTAAAACATGTTAAGTTTCTCTTTTCATTAAAAATTCCCTTTTAAAAACAGAGAGAAGCTTTTTTTTAAACAAAAGCTTATTTAGATACAGGAACATTGGCGTGCTAAGCATGTGTGCATGTATAAGTAAGTATAGAACACTTTTTGTCTCTCAGTGCATGTGTTTATGTGTATGTCTTTAAGGCAAATGATAACTATATCAAAACGCATTCAACAAGTGTTAGGTTCTGTTGTTAACTTAGATTACTTCCGACTCTCGTGGCTGACAGTAGTAGTGTGCTGTTATTTAAAATATTTGTGTTGTTAGTATTATTTCTACTCTTTATATACATGCTTATGTGCATTAGTATGTAGTTGAATAAAGCGTATTGCGTATTTGTGTATGTGTGTGTTATGTATTAACAAGAGTCACTTCAAACTTGAAATAGATTCTATTGTTTACCATCTTAATAAAGTTGTGTTGCTGCTCTTCTTATCAGTTGTTATGTATTATTTATTTTCCAAACAAAGAATATTATTGAATTGGGAGGAACTAAAAAAAACAACATAAAGAAAAAGCTCTCATTTGAGCTAAATTAAAATGTCAATGTAGCCATAATACTACACATTTAGAACATTTAACGTTTTTTGTTTTTATATAAATAAATGGCAGCTGACATATGCAGAATCAGTTTGTGTAGAAATTCTAAATTAGACTCATTGCAGTTTTTCTACAAAAAATTATTTCAAAAAAATTTTAAAATTTCAAATAAAACAAATTAAAACACAAATTGTTTAAATAAATATATATATATTTTTTTGTAACGGAAATATGTTTAAATTAATTGGGTTTTTAGTGTTAATTGTACAGCAAGTGCAATGTCAAATTGGATGTGAGTTTTCCAAAAAAAATTTAAAAAAAATTAATTATAAATTGAACAAATTTAAATAATAAAAATAATAATAAAACAAAATATAATTTTAATAAAAAAAAACTGTAATAATATATATTATAATAATTAAAGTAATAAAACAATAGCTACTAAAAAAACAATCTCTCTACCAAGACGTATAATTAACAATTCCCTGTCAACAACACTTATACGCAAAGTGTTTTAAAAAATAAATAAGAAATTTTTTTATAAAAGAACAACAACATTAATAACAAATATTATTTTGCATCAATTAAAATTCATAACAAATGATTTTTTTAAAGTTTTGTTTGTGATTTTTATTTGTCTTTTTGCTGAATTTAATTTTAAAACATTTTTATTTCAATTCTAACTTTGGCAATTTGTTGTGAGAAAAAAATTCATAATTTAACTAATCTTCCTCAAGAACAGTTAGTCCTTTAAAAACTACAGAAGAAGAGAGAAAGAAAGAAAAGAAAAAGTGCAAGTGTAGAGAGTAATGTCTTAAAATAGTCGATAGACAAGCAAATCGTTTGAACCAACATGGTTACAGGCATAGGTTTCGTGTGACAAATTTATATCTTTTAATGCATACAATTCACACAGGTTACGCTTTTCCGAATTCCGTTGATTTTTCTCTCTTTAAATGAAAGTGACCGTGACGTTTTGTTTTTAAAGAAAAATAGTAACTTTTTATACTAAAAATGAAAGAAATTTAAAAATATAATAATAAAAATTTAGTATAAAAAATTACAGGTCTATCTATGCATGCGTCACGCACACTGTCATTGAAAGAGAGAGAAAAACTAACGGAGTTTGGGAAGGTGCAACAATCTCTTGTTATTTAATTCATGGACTCAAACAATTTGAGTTAAGAGGCATTATGCCGTTAATTTAGTCATTATGTTACAACAGTGTTACCATCAGTGTTATTTCTAACCAAAATTGGTTATTTTTTCTTCGATGTGTAGATGTGGACTTTTTTGTCATTTTGGTTACTTTTTCTCGAAGTAAAAAATAAAAATAATGATTTAATTTAACTTTTATTACACAGATTCCTGTTGAGTGTATAACTTAAAAAAACGCGATTTTTATGACCTTTCCCATAGCATTTCGTGTAGAAAAACTGCTAATTAGATGCTAAGAACAAGTCAAAAGATAGTTAGACTAGCAAGGTCTGCATTATAAGGCGTCTAAGACTATTTCTTAAATAGTTTTAACGGCTTTTGCAACATCTGGGTGAGCTTTGTCATAATGGAATATAACGGTATGGAGTTTTTGGCCAAAGTTTGAACTTTGATTTGTCGTTATAGCTCTAGTTTGCACAGTCAGTAATGATTGAAAGTGCAACAAAATTTCTTATGACTTTCCAGTAACATTTCGGACATAATATTTCATCTTTCAACATCTGTCAGCATTAACCCGAGCAGTACTCAATACCACTACTTTCTGATGAATCCAGCTGCTTACAAATGTTTTGTTTAAGTGGCTTTTGTAATTTTGAAAATAAGCTTTTGGAGTAATACCTCCAATTCATCATCTCCAAATATATTTGGCTGACTTGGGCGGTTTTTATTTTTCGTGTAAGTGTCATCACCTTTGAAACGCATAAATCATCTCCCGCACGTTGATATCGATGAAATATAATCAGGATAAGCTTCTGTGAGCAGTCCAAACAAAAAATCTTTGTTGTTTGTATTATTTCATTCAGTGGCTAAGTGAAATTAAATAACAGATATTTACCCTCCAAATTGCCATATACACCTTGTAATAGAATAAAAATTTGTAGGTGAGTTGTTACTCCCGAGGATGAAGCAATCAAGTCTATAATTCCTAGTCATTTTATTATAAAATTTTGTTAAATATTTCATTACAACGCTACTATTTGATTCAGGCTATTGAGCCTAAATTAGGCACAAATAAATTTTAAAGGCTCATTATATCTAAACATATGCGAAGTTTTTTAACACATAGTTAAAGAGTTCAGAGCAAATAGGACTTTACCAAGTTTTTTTTCTCGGTCTATATTCAGCAAATACTGTTATAAATTCCGTATATAAAATTATATCATATTGTTTTTGTATTAAAACTGGGACTTAAAATGTCGGTTATTTTTGGTTACTTTTTTATTGAAATTTGGTTACAAAAAATTCGAAATTGTGGCAACACTGGGTGCCATTTCAAACAAATCTTAGCTAAATGAATAGTTTTATTTTAATGCCATGTTCAAACGACAACATTCTTTTTGAAACTCGATCTCAGTCAACCATTAATTTTGAGCTGAATTACATACTTTCCCATTATTATTATTATTACTATTAACTGGGTCGCATAGGACATGGAACTAAGACCAAAAAAGACCTGCTAATGTACTAGCTGTAATCAACCAAAAGACTCCATAAGAGAGAGCACATTAGCTTTCCACAAAACATCCATTGCTTTGTTTCAGTTTCTTTAATCAATTTGATCTTTTCAAGCTAAGTAGAGGATTAATCCACTGTAACTTCATCCATAGGATTTTGCGTAGTGGTGAAAATCCTTGCTAATTGGTGGTAATTTTTACGCTAGCATTGTAATTTTTTTCCAGTAGGTGGCGTGTTTTCCTAATCATTCGTCTAATGTTTGTCATCATCACTAGAAGTATGCGGGAAGATCAGGGGGACTTCTTTTTTATTTTTTAAATGGAGTTATCTGGAGGGAAGTTGAAGCCTAGACTCTTTATTAAATATTCGAAGCACCACAATTAAATTTTTCTTCGTCATGTCGTCTCCTTTCCTCATAGTTGCCCTGCCTATGTGTATAAGTAAATATATGTATAAATATAAATTTATGTATAAGTAAATACTCTCATCAGTTGCTTCACCTGCCTCTGGCCATTGTGTCCAAAATGACGAGATAAAGAAGTTTCCAAAAATTTCTTTAATTTCTAAAGCCATAATTCTCCATTTAAAATTTTATAAACAAATCACCCAATATTAAGTAATTCAAAACAAAATATTATTTCAATCATATGGCTGCCGCGGCTGGCCTCACTGTACCCCATTCGATCGGACCAATTTTCGAGAACATTTTCGACTTTTTGGGGTCATATCTCGGCAATGGCATAACGAATGTTGGCCTTAAAATGCTCCATTGTCTCTGGTTTGTCGCCATAACACTTATCTTTAACGGCGCCACGCAGAAAATAATCCAACGGTGTCAAATCGCAGCTTCTTGGCGGCCAACTGACATCACCATTTCTGCTAATTAAAGGACCATCAAACGTTTGACGCAATAAATCGATTGTGGCATGAGATGTGTGGCAAGTTGCACCATTTTGTTAAAACCTAACATCATTCACATCAATATCATGAAGAGCGGGCGCTAAAAAATTGGTTATCATCGTACGATAGGTGTCTTCATTGACCGTAATGGTTGCGCCATCCCCATTTTCAAAGAAATATGGGCCAATGATGCCTCCGCTCTACAAGCCGCACGAAACAGACAGACAAATTTAAACCGATAGATAGCCCACCCGAAATTTAAAAAAAAAATCTGCCAAAAATTAGTTTACGATTAAGGTCTTTGGGTCAAACTTGACCCTGAAAGAAAGCTTGAATTTCTGTTATCCTGAACGGCCCAGTAAGCAACAATTCGCGAGTATAAGATTTTACAAGTTTGCACAAATGGGTAACATACGCAATGGGTTAATATACTTTATAAACTGTCTCAAGAAGAAACAGTCGATGAGCAACTGGTGGCATTTGGAGAAAGATGCCAATTTCGGCTTTGCATAACTTCAAAACAAGCTCAATATAGCATACAATTATGGGTGCTTTGCAATTCTGGTAATATTTACTTACGCCACGCCCGGTGTAAACAATCATATACAGGTCAAGAAATAGCCACTAAAAATCTTACTGTCTATGGTGTCGGCAGTTACTTCTCTCGATTTATATCGAGCTCTCTTAGAAATCACTTTATAAGAGTGGTTATAGATGGGATTTCATGCGACGAGTTCAGGATAAATTCAAGGATACCGCAAGGCTCTGTTCTTTCTCCAACTCTATTCCTAATATTTCTTAATGACTTTCTTCTTCTCACTTCCAATCGTATCTACTCTTTTGCAGACGACAACAGCACTTGTCAACATATTCTTTGTACGACTCAGATAATTTCTGAAAATGTAGGCCGTGAATCGAAATACCTTTAAACGAAATGAATATGTACTGGTATATTTTACACTTTAAGCGTAGAATGAGATAATTTGCGCTTAAAGCGCAAACAGCGAAATGCCATGTAAGGAAAGCCCGAATAAAGAGGTGTGAGTATATTGCACCCATCGTAACAGCAGGAGAATACAGCGGATGTGGCATTTGAACGTTTCTAATAATCAGGTGCTGTCATGCAGGAGAATAACTTAATCAAGTCCGTCTTTATATTTCAGCCGTAACGATATAATTGCAGTCTGCTCCGATCAACGAGTTTGAGCAGCACATAGTACACAATGCCATCTTGATTCCACCAAGAGTGCAAAATTGCACTATCAATACTAAAACAACGTGATTTTATAAACAAACAACAAATGTTATCGACTTGGACTAAATTTGGAAGCGGTTATTAAACCCCAAAAAAAACATAAAAAAACGCAATAAAATCCGGTGGGTTAGGTTTTTTTTTAAATCCGATTTTTTGCCAACCCTGAGACAAGACCCAATGCTGTTTCCTGACACACAGACGTGATGATGTGATGTCGTCTGTAACTATGGGTAATGTAGATATTGAGGAGTCAGTTGGTGTTGATGTTCTGGGCATAAGAATACATTGTGATATCCGTTGAAATGATCACAATTGTCGAGCGTCGAAAAAAGCCTTTAAGAGCCTCAGTATTTTAAGACGGTGCAAGAAATACTTTACTATATCTGACCTTCTCAATATTTACTGGACCTATATCCGACCTAAAATGGAATACAACTCTTATGTATGGATAGGTGCTTCAAAGCCTATTTTAGAGCCTCT
The DNA here is from genome assembly GCA_023159175.1 of Wohlfahrtia magnifica. Classification (NCBI taxonomy): domain Eukaryota; kingdom Metazoa; phylum Arthropoda; class Insecta; order Diptera; family Sarcophagidae; genus Wohlfahrtia; species Wohlfahrtia magnifica. Next base: position 1,166,325 of record JAKWBJ010000045.1, read on the forward strand.
CGACCGCGTACAGGAGAGGGCGAAGTGCTTTTTAATTACGATAGGGTAGCCAACTCTATCGATTCGTTACAGCATTATCACAATGTGGTGTGTGTTTCATTATTCCATCGTTACTATAACGGAATGTGTTCTTACGAAATTGTTTCCGCATAATCATATATTTGCAGGCAGTAGTCGTTTTTCCCTTTTAAGTTGATTGTACAATGAATCGTACAACGCATTATGGAGAGTATTTATTATTTAGCCGTACCGTTCGTTCGTTGAACGATCTTTCCGCGAAAGTTTTTCCCGTCACTTACGATATGGATAAGTTCAAACCAAACATTCATTAACACTACTTCCTCTATTATTCTTCCTACAATCTATTTTCCTAGTACAAGCACAATGCACTACATGTGTAGGGGTCATCACCTGAGTGCTTGCTTTATGTTAAAGAAAAAGTTCATAATGTGACTGCAGAGATTTTTTCTTTACAACATATCAAATGGAATCGAAATTAATAGAAGAACAAGTTAATTTAGTAGAAAGTATTGATTTTGATTTTTTCTATCTTAGCTTTATATCCTATTGGCAGTTAAAGCTCTTTGCAGCTCTAATGCAAGTATTATACAAGCTGAAGGATCGCCACCAAATTTTTTTTTCGAATTTCTACATTGAACTTTTGCACTTCATATGTCCTCAAACCGCTGTGGTATGGTAGGTAAGACACGCGCTACCAACCAGAAGGTCCTCGGTTCAAAACCAGGCCAGAACATCAAAAAAAAAAAAGTTTTTTTAACAGCAGCATCACTTCAAAACATTAACTAGTAACTGGTTATGAGTATTACTACTATTGAAAACTTCTCTAATGCCTTTGCCGTTCGGAGCCGACGTTAAAGTGTACGTCCCTTTCAATGAGTCTAAAACTAGAATCGCTACAGCTCCATTGACTGAGAGAAGTCCCCGTGTTCCTTCATGGAATGTTATGGGAAGTAAAAAAATGTCCTCAGACCAGCCTCTTTTAACGTTTCTTACCGAAGTCTTGCAGCACTTTGCCTTCTGAGTCACTTTTCTTCCAGAGAGATAGGTATACTTCAATAAAATTCTTTTTATTTTCTCAGCCAACTTATGATCCGAAAATCCACTTTCTCTACCGCAGCCTTGTTTTCTATCGATAGTCAGAAACTCTTTATATTTTTTTATTACCCTAGACACAGTATTTAAGGATACGTTTGCAAGACTAGCAATTGTTTTTTACCGACAACTTGATTTTCGTTAAAAATCTTAATAATAATTTTACGGACTTCTTGCTGACTCGGCATTTTTAGAATAATTAATTTTGATACTGACATAAAATTCAGCACGTGTTTTTCGGAAGCGTTAACAAGTAACATGCCTAAAAGTATGCACTATTTATTCGCGCGCACTCTTTAGATTATGTACGTTAAGGCATATGAATACGTTCTACGTAACAGCCCTTCGCTTCAGCACGGAGGATAAAGTTACTTATCAAACAATAAATCTGTTGAACATGTAAGACTGCGCAAAAGATCATTTTTTTTTTTTTTTTTTGGTGCATATGGCCTTAATCAGTCAAATCAAACGCATAGTTTAATGTTAATTGCGATTTTCACTAACAGAATGAAGTTAATGTGTTGATGTCCTAAACAAAACGAAATATGTACTACCAGGCAGTTTTTTTGTATGGCCATGCCCCGTTTTAAGTCATCCAGTGCTTCGTTTCTGCATTTATTTGTGAACAGTTTTCACATCGCTTTTTATTTCAAGATTAAAAAGTGTTTCTCTAATTCAATTCGAAAAGACGACTCATAGAAAACTCACGCGACTTTTCCAAATTGTTATTATTATTATTTTTTTTTTTTTGAATACAGTTTCAAAGTAAAAACCCAGTTATTAATGAGTTCCATTACTAAAAAGTTAGATAACTTCGTCAATTTATAAAATTTAAGACATATTTTCTTCATAACTAACCATGGTTTCCTAAAAAAGTTATAAATAGTACAGTTTCTACATAAATTAGTGCACAAAAACGACATATACAGTGGTGGAACAAACAATAGGGACATAGTTTAACAGTTTCTTAAGTTATTATTTATTAAACTCAAATAAAGTATGAATTGTAACTAAAATATGTTTGTACACACGAAATAAATTAATCTACGTTTCGTCAGACCATGTTGTTCTAACTATTACGATGCCTCCGTGTGCTGAGAAATGATACATTTCGAAAACTTTTACTTTAAGTCTAGCTTTCGTAAGTTTTTTCTTTTCTAATTGTGCGACTTGAAACAGGAGCAATAAGTTCATTTTTTAGGTTTTTTGATAACATGAAGGGATTAATCTTTGAAGTACGAATTAAAAGTTTATCAAAACCGACAGTTATTTCACGCTTTCTTCCCATAGCCTCTGCAGTTTTCTTTCACTGCATCGTATTAATTTCTTTAGTTTTGCAACATTTCATGGTCCTATATTCGCTATATATAAGGATTACTCTTCCATCAAAAAACTGCAATGCATCAAATTATGTGACATATTAGAAAAATAGAGTCCCTATTATTTGTTCCAAACTGTCTATTTCGCATCTTTCAAATTCGAACAGAAAAATCGGGTAATATTCAGCTAACTTATTAGCTTATAAGTGCATTAAGGTCCAAAAAAACGGTTATTTATCCGTAAATAGAGATTTTTAAGGTGTTTCGAAAATTACAAAAGCAGATCCTTATTCTGCTCGATAGCGCCTATCAGAAACAAGTATTAGTTGCCAAGTATTTTTTTGTTTTCGCCGTCTAATATAATAATAAATTTAACTCAATTAATTTTGGCCTAAAAAACAAAAATCAAAAGAATCACTAATTTAACCATTTGGAAAAACGTGGCTATGATCGTAATGCAGAATACATACAATCGAAGGAAACTGAGCGGAAACTAAATGGAAACTTAAAAGAATACATTAAATTAAATTCAGTTTACTTCGCAGAATGATCAATAGAAGGATCTATTGTACCAAACACTCCGGGGTCAGACCAGCCAGCTCAATAGCCGGCGGCAGTTCAATTCCATTGATTCAATACACTCGGATCGATACGATCAGTCCAGAAGCACCAGTCGGCACAACCTCCAGAAAAATTCCCTCTACCTTGTGTATGAAGACAGCAATATCCAGGCTCAATAAAGGGCTCCATAACAGTTCGTCTCCGAATGCTTGCCAAAGCAACACATTCACAGAAAATATGCTCTGCCGTCTCTTTTTCCTCCCTGCACAGGCGACATTACGCATTAGGTACCACATTGAGATGGAAGAGGTGATATTTAAGATAGTAATGGCCGTCAGATAGAAAATAAGTCTTCTCATAGTTGTCTTGCCCATGTAGCGCAGCCCTCTGTTGTAGGTAAAGGGTGTCATTAGCCGCTTCGCCTGCCTCAGACACGGGCATTTTTCCAAATAAGACGAGCAGAGTTCATGCTGCCATTCATCGATCTTTCCCCTGACCGTGGACCTGCTGATACCACAGTACGACTCTGGTCCCACGAAACCAGTTGCCGAGCCCCGCCTTGCGAGTTCCTTAGCAATCACGCTCTCCATAACACCAGTGTGTCCAGGAACCCAACAAAGCGTTATTCTGTTCCCCAATGCCAGTGTGTTGACATTCGTATAGTACCCGACTACCAGCCTCGAGCTTGACTATTGGAATATATATTCATAAAAGCGCCCCTACTCCCACGCTCTATATTAATCCACGCATAAATATTTAAAATGCATACAATTGAAGAAAACGGAACGGAAACAACACGGAGAATACCAAATTTGCCAAACGGAGAAAATTTCGATTCGGATCGAAACGCGGAATAATGATGAATATATATTTACATACATACACATATTAATATATGGATTATTTAATTAATCACCCCGTTTTACAACACAATTTAATTTGACATTTGAAAGTTACAGAAACACTTTTACTCACTATTTTTAAAAATATTACGCTAAAAAGTATAACTGACAGATAGATCTTACAAAAGAAAATTAAGGAAACACCATTCAAGTGGAAAACGAGTTTTTGTTTTAACTTTTACCCTTTTTTTTAATTCCAAACATTTTTTCTTCATTCTGAAGAAAAATAAAAAGTAATGCCGATAAAAAGTGCTATGTATTACGTTATTGCATTGACCAAATAAACTATAACATTTATTGCAAATATTTTTTACATAATTTTTTTTTTTTTAATTTTCATTCAGTTCTTAATTTTGATGCATTTCTACCAGTCCATACATTTGTAAAGTGGAAATTCTGTTAGTAATTTTATTTAGGGTACTTTTGCTCTTCTATCTGACGATACACTCGGAAAATTAGTAGTCCACGCGACAATATAATTGAGACTACACAATAGAGGTGTATACTATAAATATTGTTACGTTTTAACCTTTAAAATAAAAGAAACGCCGCTATTTTTTGTTTTACAGTTTTATTTATTTACTTCACTATCATTTTTATACTGTTTGTCTTAATACAACAGCTTAATATTCGTTTATACAACACTTTTATTTCCGCTTTAACACAACTTTATTTATTGACAACCAAACGATAACTAACTACGTTGGCAAAGCAGTCTCCTACAGTTCGGAAAGAAGATGAGAAAAGGACATTTTTGCTCAAGAGTGCATATCTTCTTCGATCTACCTTGGTTTTCACGTTCTTTGTAAGATGAGCATATTTTCAATAAAAATATATACAAGCGTATAGAAATTATAGTTATTTAAATTAACCGGTTATTCGTGTTAAATTAACCGGTTTATTCGGTATTCAAAAAATGAAGATTTTGAAAAAACTGTATTTGACAAAACCAAAAAAACCGGTTAAAACTGATCGAATAATAACCGTCCGATCTCCCTAATATATACAACAGTTAAATTATAGTCCCAAAAAATCGTCTAATTAATATGTTTATAATTTTTTGTCGTATTTCACTTGTTTATAGACTATTGTATCTGGAAAAAAATTTTCACTGAATTATCGCAAGATTTTCTAAAAAAGTTAAGCACTTATTTTTTCACAAAGTAAATATCGAAAAAATCAGCAGACTTAACCGAATGAAAATTACAATAATTACAATGGTACGGCAATCGGGTGACCGCCCAATGTGCACCTATATTTATTGTGTTCTTGTGCGACAATCGAAGTTAACAATACGTACCAATGTATAAATTTTGTAATTTATTTTCGCAGAATAAATTGCGATAATTATGACATTTAACGACAATAAAACACAATAGAAATTGTGTCATATTTGTACATTTTCGACAATCGTATGATCCTAGCTTTAGACATGAGAAATGTGTTTTCAAATAGTGATGTTGTATACAAACAACAAATGCATAAAAATGGTTAACAACCTGGTATTAGCGGAAGGGCTGTTGCTAACTAAAGCAAACGATACCGCTAAAACGCGTTAAGGGTATAAGCATTATGTGTATTAAAGAATTCGTTGTTAATTCCTTAATTCCGATTTATTAATATTCGGGTTTTCTCCTTATTTCTTAAGGCAATTGCAAAAAGCGGGTTATTCTACATACATATGAAAGTATATTTCTATTGTAAGAATACATCTTAACAGAAGTGCATTATATCTTCTTTGTTGCTCAACGAAAATTATATTTGGTTGTAAGATATTCAAATGGGAGGCAAAGGAAAAAACACTTCTGTGGAACAGTGAAAAATTGTGGACATTCATCACAAAAAATGTAAAGCCTGCAAAAATATCAAGACAAATAGAGTTGGGAACATAGTCGAAGAAGAAAGAATAAACTTCAAAAAAAAGAGAAAACAATACCAAAAAAAATAAAAATTATTGGTAGAGAAGAAAGTTTAATTGTGCGAAAAATAAAAGCCAATCCGTGCATCAGTGCACCCAAGCCAGTCACTGAGGCTTCTAATGAGTTTCAGAAAGAAATGTCTGCATCCACCATGAAAAGAACCATAAGAAAACGGTTCCCATGGTCGAGTAGCACGTAGTAAGTTAGTTTACGCAACTAAAGTGCTTTCGGGCTTTGTCAGGGAGTACCTTCATAAACCTGGAACTTGGTGTGATGATGTTATTTTTGCAGACAATATACTATAACGTACATATTTGGATCTGATAAACATGTAATAGAGTATAGAAAATCAAACGAGGATCTACAACAGCAAAATTCAAAATCTACTAAAAGACGTGGAAATGGACATGATATAGTGTGAAGTTGTATGGATTTGAAAATTAATTTTTATTGATTTATTATTGTTTGACAATCACGTCAAACATGCTATTACTCGAGCTGGTTGACTTGCCATCAAGCAGTGCTAACAAGCCGCACTGGAATGTGAAATCGTCGCTTTACACACAACGTATGCGTGTGGCTATTTTTTTACTTTTCACGCATATACACACATAGCGTGTTTGATGAATGTGGGATCGGATTTAGCCTCGCAAATCATGTCTTTTGCGACTTCAACACGGTCAAAATTATAAAAAATCGGTTACATCTTGGCTACGTAGCATTTGCAACTGTCAAGTTTGGCGCTAAAATTTTGCGGGAATATCAACAACAGATGTACCAACCTAACAAAAAAGAACTCAAATCGGAATGATGAGACCGCCACACGGGAGTTATTCCGGAAACTTTTTGATCATGGTAGTATGTATATGGACGTGAATATTCCTACTTAGAAGGTATTCACTAAATCAAAACCATAGTAAGATTGTAGACTTGATCGTTTTCTCTTTGCACCTTAGCGTATAGCAGCAATCGGTTTGCTATTTTTCTTATAGATTTCGAGTGATTGAGCCGGTGGTATTACCGAATTTTACTAACTTAAGTTAAGGACTAGGCTTTCAAAGCCTTTAAATAAGCTTAGTAGGCGCTTAATGAAAAAATCGCTTTAAAAACAACGAACTTTTAAAAATCTGACACATTAAATCCTTAATTGAAGCCCAATTTAATCGCCAAAGTTAGGAGGTAAAATACTTTAAAAATTATTTGAAATAATTTTACAGTTACATCGGTACCTTGTGGTACGCAACGCAATCCAAAAATAGTTGGAGGCCTTGAAGCTGAACGCCATGAAATGCCATATATGGTGAGTTTAACACGTCGTGGTGGACATTTTTGTGGTGCAACTATAGTACATGAGAAATGGATCTTAACAGCGGGTCACTGTATATGCAATGGGCTAAATAAATTTATGAAACCCTCACAAATACAAGGTGTTATGGGTTTGCACAGTATTTCACAATACATAAATGGGATTGATAATGATCGCAATGGTGATGGACCAGTACGAGTGGATTTTAAAAGTGTTATACCCCATCCAAACTATAAATGCGCGAATGCTAAAAATGATATTGGTATTTAAAAATCATAGGAAAGTTATTTGAGTAGAAATTAATGTTGTATTTTTCTTATTTTGTTAAAGCCTTATTGGAACTGATACAGCCTATACGATTTTCCCGCCACATTCAGCCGAGTTGTTTGTCATCCGCTGACAGCGTGAGAAATCATGAAAATGAAGTTGCCACTGTTTCTGGCTGGGGCTGGACGCAGGAAAATCAGATTTTAGGCGATCGTGCCGATATATTACGCAAAGCAGCCGTAAGAATTTGGAATAATAATGTCTGTGAAAGATCATACCAGCTAAATGGTAGACCGAATAGCGTAATTACCGATACCCAAATGTGTGCCGGTTATGAAAATGGCGGTATTGATTCTTGTTGGGTAAAGTTATCAACATTCTTTTTTCTTAAAATATTTGTTTTAATTTAGAAAAAAATGTGTGTCCTATTTCCTAAAAATTTTCATTAAATATACATATTTATTTCATAGGCTGATTCTGGTGGTCCTTTGATGTCCAAAGAAAATTTCCTGATTGGTGTCGTTTCCACAGGAATTGGTTGTGCTCGCCCCGGTTTACCTGGCATTTATACACGTGTGAGCAAATACGTACATTGGATGGAATCTGTGATATTTCCACACAATTAATGCTTAGTGAAAAAAACAAAGTAATTTTTCTGTGATATTTACTAGTTTAAGCAAATATATTGTATTAAATAATAAGAATGTAAGTTGGTTTATAAATAAAATTTGTTTAATTTTTAAAAATGTAAATGGTTAGAAATTTTGGAGTTTTCTTGAAAAAATATGCACTTAGAAGGTTTGTAAAATTTATATTTTTTTAATTATTTAAGTTTTAATAGCATACAAAATGATTGAAGAGAATTTTTTTTACCTCATTTTATATTTTATTACAATGTTTTATATTTCATAAGTTTTGCAATTTTAATTTAAGTTATTTTTTGAATTACAAACAGTTTTTCATGGCCGACACAGTTCATAAAAATAACGGCGTCACTTTCTACTACTAATAATTACAATACTGTGTTTTTGTTTTGATACCACATTCACTAGACAATAGTAACATTTGTTTACTTTGCATGATCAAACATGGCTGATAAGATTCAAGTAGCGCCATAAATATACATATAAGGCGCCCTTCTTCAAGGTAAACTTTCTACATGGAAGTAAAATTTAATATAGACATAAAAAATTACTTACACTTATCTTTTTTTCTAATTAAAACCGATAGTCAGTTAACACGCTTACTTTTTAGGTAATCTAAATTAACTTATCGTGAAACTATTATAAATGAGTAAAAATCTCCTTAAAAGCACTCAAATTGTAACACACACAACACAGATTAAAATAAATACTGATTCTTCTTCTTTCTCCCTGTTTTTATTATTATGAAATCTGACATGCATCGTATAATAATAACACATGTTTACATATTTCGCGCTAAAACCAGACAGACGACAACTGATCATATAGAAAATACATCCGCGCTTTGTCTATAAGAAATGTTAGAGAATCTAATTATTACAGGTTCATGCAACATTAGAAGTCTAATGTAAGAACGTTGCCACGTACAAAAACAAATATCTCTGGTATAAATTTATAAAAAACAAACATTTTATGTTGTCAGTGTTAAATTTCTTGAATTATGGAAACACCGAAAAGTACTCACCAACAAATACGCACAATGCGTAATCATACTCCCAGATTATCGGAAAGAAAAAAGAAATTATTTGGTACAGCCATAGATAATGAATGTGGTGCTGCCGATGGGGAGGATGAAATGATGAAAGGCATTGAACCTTTGTGCGTAACCAAAACCAGAAATGGTAATCGAACACCAAAAAGTACAAAAGCTATGGAGGCTCTTATGGGTTCATGTAAGAAATCGCCACGCGTTATTAGTTTCTTTGAAACTGAGTCGGAAGATGGAGATACTGCTGGAGAGGAGCAGAAACCATCGCCTTCACGTCGTAGTATAAGATTAAGTCTTAAGAAGTCACCGGACTCCAATAAATCAGAAGGAGAATTATCTAATTCATCGCACAAAGAAAATATACCCATTAAAACGCCCACACACAAAGAAGCCCAAGATGCTAAACAACTACAGAAAATGTTTAACAACTCCATGCAAATAACACCGCGTGAGAAGTCAATAGTAATTGAAGAAACTTCCAGTGATGAGGAGGAAGTTAAAAGTAAAATAAATTCTTTAAAAAAATGCCATAATAAAAGACATTGTGAAAAAGATAGCTCAACTGGCTTGAGTCCCATGCGTAAAATGACCAAAACTTCCACATCGCCCATTGAAACGGTTTCGATTTCAACAAAATCTTTTTACTCCGGCAAAAACAAAACGTCCCCCAGCAATTTAGCTAAAAGCAGTAGTTGTAGAAATCTATTTGGTCACTCACATGGTAATACTAATTCTGCTAACACACCATCTTCAAGATCTAAACAAAATACTAGACGTAGTTTTGGTTCACAATCTACTTCTATAAATCGTGGTGTTCATCATAAGATACGTAAAAGGCCACATGCTTTTGGTTTTACACCAAAACATTATGCTCCCGTGGACATAGATCAAATACTTAATAATGTACGCAATGAAAAGCTACGCAAACTTATCACAGCCAAACGTGAGGAGAAGCAACAAATTGAAAAGGTCCATAGTATTTTTCGCAGAGCTTCAAATCCCATTGCCATGGCCAGACCCTTAAGCTCCCTCTCCAATCATGACGATACGAATAACAATAACTTGTCGATGGAAACTAAGCAAGAAAAACCTTCAGAAACTTCAGAATCAACTTATCAGCTGGACACTGATTTTTCAGACATCGAATGTGATACTGAAGTTGAAGAGAACGGTGATGATAATCTAGAGGATGCATTAATGGCCATGAACGAGGAAGTTATACCTATTATATCACATCAGGCTGATGATGTCATATCGGTTAAATCTGAAGATCAGAATTCAAATACTAAACGAAAGTTCTTTAAATCTGGCCGAACGACGTCGACTCGTAAAGAAGTCCATCTAACAGATAGCATAAAGGCAACGGTAACAGCTAATGGCAAATTGGCCATAGTACCGGAAAAGAAAAAAGTTAAAAAACGCATAAAAATACGAAATTCAGGTGAGTATTGCTCATTACATAGCAAGATTGTAAAAACTTGTTTTTTTATATTTTCCCATTTTAGTTACAAATGAATTTTCCGATGAACAAGCTACAGTTGAAGCCATTTTACGAAATTTGGATGATACAGCTTTCGGCGATATAGTAATGCCGAAGGCGGACGATGAAGATGAAAATTGTAATATTAATGATAACAACAGTGAAATTTTGGATGAAATTGATCAACAATTGGCCTTAATGAACGGTGAAGAATCTTCACCTCATCTGGATGATATCGTTTTACAGGATGATCAAGATTTTGCAGAATTTCGCAACAGACTACCTTACAACACTTCTGATCCTGAAATAATAGAACGGCAACATTTATTATTGGATTTCTTAATAAGCAATAATATTTGTACAGAAGAAAATTTTACAATATTTATTGCCGATCCCGATAATCATAAGGATGAAGCCGAAAGAATTATCGATGAGTTGGTTATGATTGTAACGGATCATCAGAATACCGATTTTCGTCAGCGAATACCATATAATACCACAGATCCGGAATTAATTGAGCGACAGCACAGTTTCTTGGATTTTCTATTGGAAAATAATATTTGCACAGAAGAAAATTTCGATATATTTATAGCCAATTATAATCAAAGAAAAGATGAAGCAGATGCCATATTGTCACAATATGTTACCGCTGCCACAGCACCCAGTGAAATGGCTACTCATGTAGTCAGTGGTACTGAAAATGCAGAAGATAAAACGAATTTCCATACTAGTACAACAAGTAATAATAATATAACTGCAATACCTGAGCAAATTATGTATGATTCTGTAGCTCCTCGTCCGCCTACGGCAGTTACACCCTGTGCTACGGCTGCAACAAATGAGCCTCCTGTAAACAGATGTGATTTGAATGCAGCAAATAGCGTAGAAAATCATAATCAACAGGAAAAACTCTTTCCTGTTTTCTATCAGAGCGGTTGTCTACCATTAGTACAGCCACCATCACGTCGTAGGCAGCCACGTGTTTGGAGTGGTGGCTATGGTGCAAATCAATATCAAATTGATGCTGGTCAAAAGTCTTTCGGCGCTCATCAGTGTAAGCAATGCGGGTTGGTTTACACACTGCATGAACCGGAAGAAGAAAAACTTCATAGAGATTTTCATGCTTCACTGCATATTTTACGTTTTAAAGGCTGGATTGACGAAGACATAGTGGCTATTTATCCCGAATGGGGAGCCGATGGCAGGATTATACGTTTATCAGAATCGTCACCGATTAAACGGCGAGAGCGCCTTATGGATATTTTAAAAATTGTCGATAAGGAATTAGGTTTTTCCTCATATATCATACCAAAAACATTTGTAGCCTATTTTGCTGTAAGAAAAATGCAAATTGTTGGTCTATGCCTGGTGCAGCCACTGGACAAAGCAAATAAGTATATGTGTATGAACGGTGTTGATTGTTGTACGGAAGAACAATTTGAGGCCAAGTAAGTTAAATGTGTTGTTGTATACTTTTGCTTGATGTCACTTTTTTCTATTTGCAGATGTGGAATTTCTAGAATCTGGGTTTCTCCTCTGCATCGTCGTTTTCGTATTGGTTCAAAATTAATACAAGCCGTGCAATTAAATACAATATTTGGTGAAGAAGTGCCATTGGATAAGATTGCTTTTAGTGCCCCAACAGAGATGGGCAAAGCATTTGCACAAAAAATTACTAAAACTGCAAATTTTTTAGTTTATCAATAGGAATAGAAAAAAAAACACATTTTTATGCATGAAACTGAAAAAGATAAAATATTTGTTGATTTAAATGAAATTTAAAAATCATCGACAAAGAAATAATTATATGCTTTATTAATTTTTTATTCAAGTTTTTATTCAATTGCTTTATGTTTTTGATCGATTGAATTTTATCTGTTGAAAAATGTTTTTCTTTATATATATTTTTTTTTTCTTATTACATTTGTACGTATAAAACGTTTTATATTATACTTTTGTTTTTAATAAAAATATTTACTAGGATGCCTTTTATAACATGTTTACTTTTCTTATAGGATTTTAATTAAGTTATGAATAAATAAATAATTTCTGAAAAGACGTCCAAAATATGATTACTATGCTAGAGAACATTAATGCGTTAATTTCGTCTTTGGCAAGGTGTTAAATATTGCCGAAACCCAAGATTTATGTATAGGAATTATCCCTCTGTGATATAATTTAATATTTAAAAAAAAAAACAAGTTTTTACTTTTACTGCAAACTTTTAAATTTTGAGTTGCATCACTTGTACTTATACATATGCAGTAAGTAACTATACTGACTAATTTTCCAAAATCAACATATTTTAATGGGAAACCTCCTCTTAAAATGTTCTCTTTAGTAAAAGATAAGTAGTCTGTGAAAATTTGAAATCTATATCTTAATCTTAACACGTGCCTCATTGAGGTTTGACTTTATACCTATAAATTAGATTGGTTCTATGACACAAAATTTTTTTTAATATTTCAATGGGGAACCTCTTAAATTATTCTTTTTAGTAAAAGGATTCTGCGAAAATTTGAAATCTATATCTTAATTTTAATACCAGCCGCGTTGAGATTGAACTTTATACTTATAGGTGCGCCCTATGCGAAAGTTGCATTAGACTGGCCCTTTATAGCAGATTTTTTTCAATAGGGAAACTTATTTTTTTTTTTTTTTTTTGGACACAAGATCGTGTGCTTGTTATTGTGAAAACATAATCTACAGAACAGCTCTTGGTAGTTCCAAACATTCTTTCAGGATCAGCCAAAACTTTTAGTGCGGACTTTGGAGAAATGTGGTTTGGTGCAAAAAGATCTAGATTTTGTGTTTGATACATCTTCCAACACCGACAGATTAAATGGAGCTTGCACACTGCCCGAGATTAAATTGGGACGGAATATACTACTGTTCCTTGCATGTCGCCACATTTTTGAATTAGTCTTACCAGCTGCTATTTCTTCCGTAAAGTTATATTCTTCTATTGGTCCCTACATTCTATCTAAAAAAAATTAAAATTTCTTTTTCCAAAAATTAACTCTGACCTCTTCCCGAAAACCGTCAGAAACCTGTTTCATTGTCTAAAAATATTGATACATAGAACTTTTAGAACTCATAGTAATACTTTTGAGGAAATCTTCCGAAAGGAAATAAAATTCTAAAACATGGGGCTTATCGTCAGGCCAGATGCATGGAAAAATAACAAAAGGAAAGTGTTGGTATGAATTTGTGGTTTTATTGTAGTTAATTATATAAAACCGCGGTTTACTGCGAATAACAACTGAGGCTACACAAATTACAAAGTAAAAATTTGCTGCCGCCATATGGCGACAAAATATAAAGAGTATTTCTTCAGAGCTTCCTGTCTATGCATTTTTACAACTCCACCTAAAATCTTATAAACCTATATGCATATAAATAAAGAATAAACACGATTTTAATGTATATATTAAATTTATTCATTTTCACAATAAATAATTGTGTTTATGTATATTGTTATAGTTTTTGATGTTTCTAATATTTACATTTATGTAAATTCTTAGTTAAAGATTATTTCAAAACTGTCTAAGAAATTTGATCTTCATTCTAAATTATATATGTTTTTATACTAATTGAAAATCAAAATCAATTTTACAATGAATTCAGTTTTTTTTTTTTGTGTTCTTAAAACCAAATTGGTTAATTTTTGTAAATGAGTCTTTAGTTTCATATTTAATCTACCAACTAAAGAAAAAAAGGTATACAAAACGTATAAACCCAGGGACGGGTATGTGTAATTAAAAAGATTAGAGAAATAAGATTCAATAAAACGTACAAATAGTAGAGCTAAAAATGTTAGCTGTATGTTTTTGTTTACAGGAAGTGGATTATAAAAGTAAAAATTGTCTTATTTATCTGATTAATGTCAAGCGCAAACGAAATTATGTAGGGTATCAAATAAAGAAAACGATTATACTGTAAAATACAAAACACATGTTCCATCCTTTCATATGAAAAACAAATTCAACGTCGGGTGTTAGCATTGGTTTTGAAACCACTATTTAAATAGTAGGAGTACAGTTTATCTCAGTACGGTGCATAACGGCGACCGGGTGGTGAGGGACCACGCATATTACGCGAAGACAACATACGATCGTCAAATGAATCCCGACTAAAATCTTCATAACTAAAAGAAAAAAATAAAACAAAAACTTTATTAATCATCTACGACGAGTAAAGAGAATGTTATAACTTACCCGCCATAACGTCCCATGCCATTGCTGCGAGATGGTGGTGGTGATCGTCTACTGAACATACTATCATAACCACGTGATAAGCTACCACCTCTTAAACTGCCACTCAAAGGTGGTGGCAAAGGCATTGGATCACGTCTCGATAATGGTGGTGGTGGAAAATCACGCATACGCGATGACTGATAACGGCGCTCGAATAAATCACGCGAATCATCGAATCTGCGATCATAGTAATCATAGTCCTATAAAAGATCAGTTCAAATGTTTAATTTAATGTGATTTTAAGCACATGTATCCCAAAATTTAATTTAAATATATTAATTGTGATTAAAAAAATTTCCTAAATTAATTTTTTGGTGCTTTATTCAAGAGGCGCGCTTGTTTGTTCTTGACAAACGAAATATTTTTTCGTTAATCATACAACTAAGTTTTAAAAAATTAAAAAAAAAAAATCTCAATATCTGTTAAATGAAAATAATATTTAAAAACATCCAATGGGAGAAACTTTTTTTAACGATTTATGTACTTAACACGACACATATGAAATACTATTTAGTAGGGATGCAAGAATTGAACCTTAATACGATGAAACATATAGACGTTGGCCATTTCAGTCATTAATTTATGATCTGGCCGTGTAGCATTTCACTTCTTTCGAAATATTTACATATATTTTTAATTCATCACTGTATGCTACTAAAATAATTCGGCATATTAACTATTGTTTTAATAGAAATTTCTATTTATAATAGGTATGTAATAGAACAATAAAAATCTGTATTTCTCTATACAAGATTTCAAAAGTAATTTTTCGCCTCAACTCTTGAACATCAAACGTCATCAGCAATTATATATCAATTATTTTTATAATCACAATTTTTGTACACCGTATATGTAAACAAAAAAAAGTTATTATTACCCTAAAGCCATCCATAATTCGGTCGCGCAAGAATGGTGGTGGTGGTGGCGGTGGTGGATAGGGATCACGTCCGTACATACGATCTCTGTAGCCGACCGGACCCATATCACGACCACCACCGCTGCCGCCATATAAACGCGGACATTCTTTTGACCAATGACCCGAACGGCCGCAACGATAGCACTGCTCTGGATCACCCATACCGGGTTTTGGTCGTACACGACTAGTTGAGACTTGAACTTTTAAAGGTTGGCCATCGACAACACGACCATTTAACTCCTTTATACAATCTTGGACATCACCGATGCAGTCGAGATGAACAAAACCATAATTACGTACGATATCACATTCAACTACGGTGCCGTATTTTTGGAACAATTCACGTACTTCGGGCGCACGAGTTTTATCGGTTAGATTGCCCACAAATATTTTAGTTGTAGGCGTATTGGGTGCACGACGGCTCTTAGCCGCTTCTACCTTAATGCCATAACCATTCAACATATAACCGTTAAGATTTTCAATAGCTTTACGTCCTTGTTCTTCGGTTTCCATGTGTACAAAACCATAGTTTTTGACCACATCACATTCCACTACGGTACCGTATTTTTCAAATAGTGGCCTTAATTCTGATGCTTGAGTTTTCTCATCGAGATTACCGATGAACAGCTTAAAAGTACCTGCTCCAGGCATTTTTTTCAACGCGTATAGTGCTTCTTTTTTGTTTATAGAAAACGGCTAACGATCACGTACGACGTGGGATGCGGGCGGGCGGGCGATCGGTCGATCTTACGGCGGCTGAGTCTGCGACGTCGCGTTTGTTATTTAAGAAACCGCAAACGTACGTTGTAACGATTATCCAAACCGAAACGTTTTAATCTCACCGGTATTCTAAATTAGAACAAATTTGATATTTTTCAAACCAAAGGCTTTTTTCAATTTCACTTAATATGTATAAATTGCATACAATAAATAATTAACGAACACCAAGAAAACGTTATATTTGACAAATGCTCTGTAGCATTATAAATATTATTTTTGTAAAATAAATCACCGAATGTAACCGCATTGTCGGCCATTTTTACTTTGGATGGTTGAATGACCACCATGATAAATATTAATGAAATTATTACAACTTAGAAAATGCTGTTTTTCGCTAAACAATGTTATTACATTTATATATAGTTATTTGCTTTTAAAACAATTTTTTCTTAGTTAATTAAAAAGATTTTCATTAGTTAGTGAAACGTTTAAGTATTGGGAAAATTTTACCGGCCGTGTATAGGTTTATGTTTGCCGTCGTAGTCGTCTTTTATAAAAAATGGCGTCATTAGAAGAAAAATTGTTTTAAAATTCATTGTTTCATTGAACTTTTTGTTTGCAAAGTTTCGTTTAAAATTTAGCTTACCCGCTTCCAACAATTTATATTACTTTTTATGAAATCTAGCGCTTTTTAATAAATAATTTTGTAAAAAGATATTACTTCTGGAAGTACGTCTGCTCGTTGACTTAATTTTATTTCAATAGATACCGAAAAAGATGGTGGCTTACCCTAGTGTTGTAAAATGGTAAAATGGTTAAGATGCGTTGCCAATAACAGAAATGCCATATTTTTAAAAATAATTATAGAAAAATATGGAAATATTTTTTACCTAAAAATAATTTTATTAAAGCAAAAATAAAAACATTAAAAAACATTTTAGTTTGTTTTAGGCTTTAACGTTTTTATTATGCTCTCTTGCACCTTGAAAATTTTTAAATGAAAACATACACATAAGAAACTTTTTTTCATAAAAAATAAAATATATTCATTTAACGGGCGAACTTTAAAACACCACACAAGACGAAAGTTAGATGATTAATTTATTTAGCAATAATATATCATAGTATAATAACATCATAGTTTAGAGCCCTTTTACAAAGCAGCAACTGAATGACAGGCAGATGAAGTTTGTAAGCGAGGAGTTAAAGAGGTAGAGTGTGTTATTGTTGTAGTAATAGCGTCTTTGTTTCCTTATGTTCCTTCCTGTGAGAGAGATGTAAATTCACAATAGTTTAATTATTAACTAAATTGTGTCATATAAGAAGTGGGTAATCCTAAATGTTGCGCAACAAGAATCGGTCGCAGCCATAGATCCAAAGGGCGCAAGTTCGTGGGCCTGCGTGCACATTGAAATAGATGCGACGTATCGTGTGGTTCCTGTTGACATTCTGAGCATCTATTCAGCATGCCAGGAACGATTTTCTCACGGTAGCAGTTGAGAATACTACTCGATCCTGCTCTTAGATGCGCGAAGGTCGTCCTTGTTTGTCTAGGCAGGATTGTCCATCGCTACCAACACTGTCTGTTGATGTACGAATTGCTGCGCGTCTGCAAGGGCGGCCAGGTTCACTAAAGGTGGGAAACATCCCGGACGTCGTTGCATTATTGCCGAATGTCCTGTCGGATGCGTCAAGGAGGAGGAACCTGTATTATAGATTGGGGTGACTGGGCAGGTGACAGGCAATCAGGAACTGCTTGGCCTGGAGCTCATTATGGCATCTGACTGGCAACAGCCTGGTTTCCTTGTGTAGATGCTTTGTGTTAGTCATCCTGACGCATGCAGTTGCGATTCTCAAGACGTTGTTCTGGACGGTTTGCAGATATCGCCCAAATCGGAGCGGAGTAGCTAAGAAGAGAGCGGCCAATCGCCTTATATGTTGTGACAATGATTTCCTTTGTGATCCCCCAGGAAGTACCCGCAAGAGCCTTTAATAGTTTATTCCATTTTGAGCAATATATGAGGCATGTGAGGCAAAGTGAACGAGGTTATCGAATACTACACCCAGAGTTTTTGGGTTTCGAATGGTGGGTATTCGTCGGCCATCAACTGAAATATCCAGCTCTAGCCTCACCTCCTTTGTCCATGAGGTAAATAGGGTAACCGAGGACTTGAATGGAGATAGCCTCGATTCGTGTTCCCGCAAAAATTCTGAGATGGTGGCCAAGTAGTTAGTGATCCTGGCACTTATGTCGGCTATAGTAACCCCAGATGCATATATTGAACAGCCATCTGCATACGACACCATCTGAACTTAATATAGTGGAGTTGGAAGTTTGGATAGGTATATGTTAAATAGAATTGAATATAGAACTCCCCCTTGAGGGACGTTCATTTTCAGCTTCCGGAATTTTGATCTTTGCCCTCTAAATTCCACAAATGCTTGCCTACCACTCAGATAATTTGCCACCCATCTTTTAACGCCATTGGGGGGTGTAGAGCATGAAATGTCCTCAATGAGTAGCGAATGGTCTACCGTATCAAAGGCCTTGGACAGATCCAAGGCTGTCACAATTGTCCGTTCACAAGGTCTTTAGTGATTAAGGCCGTTGGTTATATGGGAGACCACCATATTTAGTGCTGCGGTGGTGCTATGTGATTCCCTGAAACCATGCTGGCGTGGGGCAAGCGTGACTGTTCCTTAAGGGTAGACAAGAGTAGGCCCTCCAATATCTTCGCTATAAGTGAAAGAAGGGAGATCGGTCGGAATGAATCTCCCTTAGCAGCAGGCTTATCCGGCTTCAGTATTGCAATTAATTTGGCCACCTTACAAATATCGGGAATAACAAGATTCATTGATAGGTTCAAGAGGTGAGTCAAGAATTCTAACGCTACCGTGCCTAGCTTCTTTAGCATCAACATGGAAATGCCGTCGGGCCCAAGAGCTTTGGATGGTTTAGCTCTAGAAATGGTGAATGACTCGTCGGGGAGTCTTCATTGATGGCAGCAAAATCCGAGCCTTCAATTTCTTCCGAAAATTTTACACCACGGGTCATCTGGGAGTTGTGAGTGCCAGGTCTACTTTTGTTTACATTTTTATACCCGCCATTTTTAAAATTCAAATCTAGGTTGGCAGATTTAAAATTACAAAAATCAGAATCAGTACATTTATAAAACAATAGCACGTATCTAATTAAAAACTATATTCGATATATAACAACCAACAAAACTTATTCTATTTAGAACAGTTTAAACAAATTTTTAAAATTAATAATTTCAAAAGATACCGTCATTTTTGCATCGATTTACTAAAAAAAAAATTATAAACAATCTATGTACATGCATATGAACTTCTATAAGCAAGTTAAATATGTTTCTAACTTTTTTGCCCTTTGTTTATAATTTTTCGTTTATTTTTCTCTTTTCTTTAAATCAAAAACATTTAATCTAAAAAAAAAAAATCTTAAATGCACTTCCACTTCAAAATTTTAAAATTTTTTAAGCTTCCAGTTTCTTTTGCACAGATTCAGTAAAATTTCCGATAAATACTGCCGCTGTAGTGTGGTAGGTAAGACATCAGCCTACCAACCAGAAGGACCTCAGTTCAATACCAGGCCAGACAATCTGAAAAAAGAAAAAGTATTTTCAACAGCGGTATCACCTCATAAAATTAGCTAGTAACTGGTTGAGTATTGAACCGCTCATTGCCTGAGAGAAGTCCCCGTATTCCTTAATTAATGATTTTCCTTATATACCCAAGATATTTTAAATTAAAAATATTGATGTGAATATTCTTGTTGATGGGTATATACATATATATAAGCTAAACATAGATATGTATATACTGAGTATATATGTACATATGTACTGAGTATATATTTTATATATGTATGAGTATATATGTACTGAGTATATACATACGTATGTTTAGCATATATGTATATATTCATCAATAGGAATATTCACATCAATATTTTTAATTGAAAATATCTCGGCTATATAAGGGAAACCATTAAATGAAATATTAAAACCTAATTTAAATATACTCAGCGTTTGGAATTTATTAACCTTCATTTCAAAATACTCTTCGGTATAAGATCCTACTGATATTTTATATCCATGTAAAACCCAGTATTACCTTTATTTAATACATCGATTTAAAAAATTTAAAATAAAATCTGTACTTACTGATAAAACACATCGTATGGCAACCCTGTACTTTATCAGCAGTCGTTGACACACTCGAACGGGTTGAAAAAAAATACAAAAACAAATTGACCGTTGTTCTTGTTGTTTAAACTGTTGTAGATCTGCATGTACATGTACAACTACTTTTCTGTTAAATCAATAATTGCAGTGTTTGTGTGATTTCCTGGCATTCGGCTTTTAGTTAGTTCTTTATTTGAATCTTTAACTTTCCCTTTATAGTCCTCAATATTTGCCAATTCCTTATCGACTATAGTTTTGGTTTTTGTGAAATTTTCTTGAATTTCGGCTTCATTTTTATTTAGTTCTCTATTTTCATCATTAGTTTTTTCATCGTGGTCTCTAGTTACATCAATAATTTTGTCAAGCTCTCTAACATTTCCAAATTTCTTTTTTATTTCATTTTCGTTAATTGGTTCCCCAAACTGAACGGTTTGCTCCACTTCAAGCTCTTTATTGATTTCATTTTCTACTGATTTTGACCTTATTTCTGCTTCATTCTGTTTTTTAGGTGAATTATTCTCATTAGTATATGAGGTATTTTCAATTTCGTCGACATTACTCTTTGTTTCATACTCTATTAGTGCGTTGTTGTACTGCTTTTCAATATTTTCCAGGCTTGATTCTTTAGGTTTAGATTCACTTATGGTTTCTATTAATTCTAAATATTCACAATCTGATGTTGAACTGCTAAGTAATAGGATTTCATTGGTTTGACTATTGGGAATCGGGGATGTTGCGGACTCTAATGATATGTATGATTTAACACTGCTTTGATCAGTATCATCACTCTCTACTAGGGTTACAATATTATGGGTTTCATTTCTTTCTTTTCTTTTTGCATTTATCTTCTTTGAATTTGGCGATTGCCTTTCTTCATCAGACGAAAGCAGTTTAAATGTTAATATACCACTTTCATCTTCTTCTACTGAAGAACTGTGAAGACTTATATTCAGGCTAGATTCCGAATGATATGATATACTTAAATCACTCGGAATTTCTACACTTTCCGCCAACTCTTCCTTAATTGTTTGTTGTTGCACCAGTTGTTGTTGATGTAGCACATGGTTTATATGACCATAAGCCATAGCAGTGTAGGCCATGTGTGGATCCATATAATAACCAACATTGGGCTCATACTGCGCTATTTCCGAATATAATTCTTCTTCGTTTTCTTCATTGCCAGGATAACCAACGCGTCTTTTCGTTTTGCTCTTTTTATCCTTTTTACCTTTGGACGGAATCGTACTACCACTAGACTCTGAATCACTGCTAGAGCTGACACTGCTGTTGCTGCTGGATGATGACGAAGATGATGATTTTTGTTTTTTCTTCTTTCTTTTAATTTTTCTTAGTTTTCTATGCTTTTTTTCTTTTCTAAGATTGTCACCTTCATTATCACTGCTAACGTATTCACGTAATCTTTCTGTTTGGTTATGCCTTCGAATTTTCTCATGATTTCTACGCGTTTGCCTACGTACTTGCTTTTTTTGTTTAGTGTCTAATTCCCTAAGCTTACGTTGACTCCGTCGATAATTGCTTTCAATCTGTCGTTTATTGTGTTTCACCACGGAATTAATAGTGCGTGTCCAGAAGCGCTTATTGGGCTTACCAAGAGGGTTCTTTTTTCTTTCTGTTGGCAGACCACCCTTTCCTTTACCGTCATTCATATCCCTCAACAGTTCTTCGATTGCTTTTCTAAAGATGTACATTTTGCTGTAAAAAATTTGGCTGAAGAACTTAAAACTACAACAACAACTTACTTAGTTAACTCAGTATCATCCATTATTATAATAAAATCTTTAGAAAATTTTATTTTTAAAGAAATGCAGCATAAAAGAACTGTTTCACAGAATAACACTGTTTACTTCAGCTGTTGCCAAAAGGAAAATTAGCAACGCTATGTTCAAATAAATGTGGTTGGCAACTTTAGAGGTTGCCGTGTTCATATGAAATACAGGTTTGCACTTAATTGGCAAAAATAGTTTTTATAAATTTATAAAAATTTGTATTTTCTTATACATATTCTTACGAAAATCAAGTTTGAGAACATCTGTCGTTTGTTACATCGCTGAAACAAATAAACAAAAGCTTCAAAACACAACTATGTGTGCTGTTTATAAATTACCAGAATCGACAATTATTAGCAGAGATAAAGTAAATAAAAATAACACAGCAACAACAAAAACTAACAGCAAAGAAAACAAGTGACAGAAAATAAACAAGCAACAACAAATACTAAGAGCTGAAAGAGGTAGATGTTTACATACGCATGGCTACGAAGGAACTAAAAATAACGAAATGGAATTTACCTGAAATATCGAGAGCTTTCGATGTATTGTTTACTCAGCGAATGCGTTACTGGTGTGAAGAGAGTTTATAAGGAGTAAACTCGTGAAGCTAGTAGTGAAGTAAAAACCAGTTTAGTTGGTGCTAACCCAGTAGAGTTAGGTGTGGATAACCTTTGATTGAAAAGGTTGTGATCGAACCCAAGTTATAACTACGATCGGGTTGGAAGATCTTTAAGTAAAAAGAGCTGTTGAGTAATTCTTGTTGTTGACAATGTTGTAAACAGACAGAGTAATTAAGAATAAAAATTGTTATTGCTTGTAAAAAGATGTGTGTTGAATAAAGGATTTTTAATTAAAACCAAACACAAAATTTATTTTATTTTAATTACAATCTACGAACCCCAAGATACAAGTTTTAAAAAGGTAAAAACGCAACAATATATACAAATCAATAATCTAAAATGCTTCACAAAAAGGTACACATATGTATGCATATTGCACTTTATAATATGTTGATTCTTAGGCACATAATGGTTAGTATTAGAACTAAAAAATAAGTATATTGTATTGAATTCAGCCATTTAAAAATTCTTCCAGTGCATCTTTTGTTTCAGTATCATCTAAAACCACTTCTTCTAAGGAAACCTCTGGACTAACGACAGTGTGTATTTCTTTAGAAACAAATAATATTTATATTCGACATAGAATGAAAAATAAAATATGTAAAAACTTACTTGGTATGTGACCCTTTTCTTTAAATTCTTCCAAATCATGACGAAAGGCATCATCAAATACTGCTTGACGTTCTTTTTGGATATTTCGTAAATTCTCTTCATATAGCTTGATACGTTGCTGATGTTCTTTTGCTATTTTTTGGCGATATACTTCCAGATCCTCTATAAATTTTAAAGTTAATACAAATTAGGAATACAGATTAAAGGAAAAAAAAGAATTAGTATAACGTTTAAAATAAACAATTTTGGCTTCAGTTTCCAACGAAAAATTTATAAAACCAACTTTTCCGAAGCGAGGGCTCAACTAAAGAAGTAAAGTTTTTGTGGTATATACATACTACCGAGGCAAAAAAACTGGGTCTTAAAAGGAACGATATTCTTCAAATAAAATGAATATTGCTTTTTGATACTGTCTAGCAATTTATTAATTTACATTTTCACCGAGCTAGAATCTGACTTATTAAGTAGTTTTTCTTCCAAAAGCGTTATGTAATATCTAGAGTTACTCGTGGTTAAGAAAAAGGAATATGTAACCATTTTTTAAATTTTATCAAAAAACGCTGACAAAAGCAGCTTTAGCTGTTCCAGTTAAAGAATACTGAAAAATTTGTTATTTATAGACTCGCATTAACTTACCCATTTTTTTCTGCTTATATTTTGAAATCTCACACTGTCTCTCTAGTATATACTCCTGCAGTTCACATTCATCACACAAATCTTCAAGTTTTTCCAACTCTTTATTTACTATACTACTAAGATTGTTCACTTCGTTTAAGGTTTCCTGGCAAGTTTTCAATTTGAGAACTAAACTTGGTATACCCGATAAACAGTGTATAAGGTCTGTCATAACAACATGATGATTTGTCATACGCTTTTCAATATTCTGTATTTGTTTTGCCACTCCTTGGGCCTTTTTGGCATTTTCAACATTATTTTCATGTATCGCTTTCCATTCATCCTCATATTTGGCTAATAAGTTGCAGCCGGCGGCAACGTTAACATCAGATGGTAGACCCAAGTCAAGCGTCGAATTGGCTAATGAATTACGACTACTACTAAGGCTCTGAAACAAAATATAATGATACTTAGCTGCAGGAGACTAAAAAACTATTTTGTGCCACGGCTTCCGTATAACATTACCAGGTAAATTGAATTACTTACCTCTGGAGTTGTGACATGTTGTCTATATTGCTGTTGTAAGTTTTCTGTAATTATTGAGGCTTCTTGTAATGCATTATTAAGTTTTTTCTTAAAACTGCTAAACATTGTGTCGATAGTTAATAATATTTAACAAAATTTCTAAGTAAATTTTACGTCGGTCAAAGTTGCAACGAAAAAATAGCAACGAAAACGCTAATGCAAAAACGCCTTTTAAATACTTTTCTAAGTTTACGCAATTTGAAAATTGACGCTTGATCATAAATGGACCAGCTTCCAAAACACTTTCTGCGTAAAAAATCAGCAGTTTTTGTAAAAACTGTATTTAAAAAAGGTATTTTTTTTATAAAGTTTTAAACTATATTTTTATAATTTTCATATACTTTTCCAATTTCAAAATTGATGCCTGTTAACTCTGCGGTTAAACCATGAAGTTTTTCTTGATATTGTTTCATATATTGCTTGTCAAAATTTACTAAAATTGATAGCTGTGATGTAGGCGGCAAGCAACTTGAAATCAATTTGAAAACAATTTCTTTGCTTAAAATGTGTTCGCTGAGAAAACAACTACAATTTGTGCATGACAATTATGACCAGCTGTTTTCTTGAAAGCAACTTGAAAGACTCAATGGAAACCAAATTTGATTATAAAGTTGGCATCAATTTTTGAAATTGTGAGTGTATTAGTAAAAAGTGTGGTGTATTAAAAGTAGAGAGGCAAAACTTGATCGTGTAGCCCCCATGTAAATGTTGGCTCGTTTGCCTGTCCAGGTGGTATACCAAGACAATCTAAGAAAGGTTGTGGGTAGTTTGCTTAAATCAAGATAACTGTGTTTGATTATTTTATTATCCAAGGGATGCACAAGGATAATGGTGGATTATTCTGAACACTTTGCAGACTTACTAGTTGGAATTTATTGTATTAATCTCAATAACCACAGTTTGCTCGATGAATACAAATATTTGGTATATTTTGTTTGTGCCATCAAATATGCTGACGTATGAATTCTTATGCTTTGCTTGACCAAACTGTGGGAAACAATAAAAAACTATAATGATAATCTACTAGAGATTCTTTTATTTATTTATTTTTTTGTTGGTAAAATAAAAGAATCCTAAAGAATTAACAATGCCTATGTGACATATACGGAACGATGTTATCCCGGCGTACTTAAACAAAACAAGCAGTTATTGTTTTCCGGGCTTACCTTACAGGAAAGCTGCAATGACCGTTATTTTTTGCATGGTAGGCAAAAGTAAACAAGACATCAGTGCTGCCAACCTTTAATTAATAGGAAAACTAAAAACATGCAATAATTAGCTTTTAAACAGACAAACAACTGTTGCACTATTGGTAGAGCCATTTCTAAAGGTTTCCATAACACCCTGTCAAGGATTAATAAATTTCTTAGGAATAATCACTTTAATTAAGAATCTTAAAACAAAAATTTAAAGTAAAATCAGAAAATATAAAGGCGATGTAAGCGGTAGGTTAGGTTATCTGTTTATATTAAAATCAGCAATATCTCTAGTAAAAACATAACTAGCTTTACAAGACCCTTACCCTTGTTTACAAATTATGTGGTTATTTTTTTATTTGTAGTGTTGGAAAATTAGTTATTTACTAGAGATATTGCTGATTTTAATATAAACACATAACCAGATAATCCAATAAACAGCCTATCGTGAACAACACCAATATATTACATTCTATTATTCTCAACATAGTAAATGAAACTAAAGAAATGTTTCTACCTTCTAGAACGTACTTCGTATTTGGTAAACGATATGAAATAAGCTTACTAAACTTTGACAGAGGCACTTTTTGTGATGATCTTCTGTCTTTAAGTTGATTTTACTGCTCGAAATGGGGGTTTTGTGCTCATCATCAGTACTAGTATTATTAGCATCTGTAGCGATAAGAATTATAGTGAAAAGTAAATAAGTACATATATGACTTTGAACTTAGGGACTTTCACACTAAAGTCTCAACTAGTAGAAAGAACATTACGATCGAATGATTACTAATATATGTAGATGCTGTAATTAGATCTTATTATTGGCATTTCTTTGCCATTCACATTTTAAACTCGTCTAGGAATAACACAAGTTATCGGTACATGGTCTGATTGCAAAACATTTGGGTGTCTCAAGGTCAGAAAACTGAAGACTAGAGTTCGACAAAAGAATGTCTACTATAGATGACTGGACTGGACTGATGTTTTAACCAAAACGAGTAGTAGCTGGATTAGAGACAATGGCTGTAGAGCTCTTTACCGGTGGAGTTGTTCGATATAGCGGTTCCAATGTGTGTATTGCGCATTTAAATAACTAAATATAAAGAAGTCGTTAGGGAAGGATGTAATTGAGCAGCTGATGACTCCAATGCATTACTTGAATCCTTTGTAAACACATAGAGTTATATGGCATGTTTAAGCATCATACCTAAAACTCGGAATTCGTCATACTTAATTTGACATTGTCGTAAAGCATCGACAGCATTGAAAAATATCTACATTAGCTTTTCATTAGAAATGTTATCATCCTAATAAAAGTTACCATAGAGGAGGTTTACGTGCGTTACCTAAAAGTTCACGCCTTGGTAATTGTGGAAAATCATGATTCTCAGCATTAAAAAAAGGAAAATTGTTTTTGCTTGTTGTCTTCGCTTTAGCAATTAACCCATGACGTATCTGTAAATATTCTTGACGGCTAGGACGTTTTGGATCATAAGCTCTGATTGATATTCCTTAAGTTCATTTTCAAATAATTATAGCACTTGTAAATTATGCTGTTAGCACTGTTACTATATTTTATAGAACAGTCTTAAGAATCATGTTTTCCAACACAATTTTAGTCAATATACTGCTTTCTGCATAATACCTACAAAAGTACGCCCATATGACACTTACTTTTTTCGACTTTTATTAATCTAAGATTGATAGAGCAATGTTTCTTCAAATTCGTTATGTGGTAAAATTAAATTGTCTAAAATTTTAACTAAAGGCATGACGGTGCCTTTGAGGAAAATATTTGACGAAAAAAGCGTAATCACTATTGTTACGTTTTGTTTTTATACACTCGTTTATTTATATTGTACTTTATATAATTATAACTATATAATATACAAATTATTTAAAATCCGCTTAATACACCAATATACTCAATACACCACTTTTAGTACGACTTTATGACTGCCAAGCTATCCATAACTGACTGACGCAGGCAAAGCATCGTTTCTTATATACCTGACCGCCAGCAGTTTCGAATGTACTGCTAAAATCTTAAACCTTCTCAAATCATCTATTCAGATCCATTAACTTTAGATATAAAATCCAAGTTGAGTTAGTAACAACGTTCAATATGCTTTTGGTAACACTGTTAACACAAATAATTACGCAATTGCCAGAGTGACACATAGACAGCCTTGACACAAAACAATAGATTAAATCCCAAAATAAAGTTTTAAATGTTCCGATGTTGGTGTATCGTCTCTTTAGGCATTTTTATTTTCGTAATACTATTTTATAAAAATATTTGTTTTCGAGTTTTTCGAATTCAATTATTAAATCATCTTAAAATTTTTTACACTATTATTTGGTTTTAAATAATTTTTTAAGACGTGTGGACATAGGAGGAAATGTTTTCATTAAATATTTATATAAAGTAGTGGTTTGCCTTCATTTAACAGTACGTTAATAATCTGTCTAAGTATTCGATAGAATTACTATTGAATATGATCGCAAATTTATATTCTGTTATTCTAATTGTTATTCCATGTTATTTATTTAATTTTCAAGGCGTTTTCATTTAAAAAACAATGTACTTTTTTTTACTATTTCTGCTCATTTCTCCTCAATGTACATTTTTTTTGTCAATTAAATATTTGACTACTCTAAACCGAACACCGAACCAATTATAATTTTTCGCGCCATGTCCATACATAGCACATTTTGAGCATTATATAGTACGCTTATTGCCCTATAAAGGTTTTCTCCATTCATATTCATTTGACATTCAAATTCACAAAACGAGGCAACAAATATATGTTGTTTTGTTAAGAAATTAGTTGTATATGCAACACTACCTTAATTTGTCGTCTATGAATAAAAATTTTTGAATTTGTTGACAAAAACCTTTTATAAAGCCGTTTTAAGTTTTTAATACAGTCGTAAATCTATGAACTTAACTATAAAATTTTGGTTTTTAAAGCACACATTACAACGCCAACAAGAAAAAAGGTCTTTAGCGCATTTTAAGTTCTCAACTAAATTTTTGCACACTGAATAATAAGAAATTATTGAAATTGCTTGGAATAAGGGATTTATTATGAAAGTTATCATATCTAAAAGCTATCATATAGAGTTCAGTTATTAAATATTTGTTAAACATACAACAAATGTTTTCGGTTTCCTTCGATTCTGCATTACGATCATAGCCACGTTTTTCTAAGTTGTTAAATTTTGTTTTTGTTTTTTTACTTCAAAATTTATTGTTTGGCTAAAATTTTTATTTTATTATTTATGAGTCCTTTATTGATGTAAATCTAACTTCAGTTGCGTTGCCGGACGGCAACTAGAATTTTTTTTGTTTTATTCATGTTTAGCCTCAACATATTTTGTGATTTTTCTTAATTTTGATATTTCATTCGCAATGAAAACTCGATTAGATAGCAATCGAACGCAATAATTAGGCAACTTGATATGTATTTTCGTACGATAGACTATTCAATATCAAAAGACCCCTGATTTGACAACACTACTGTAGTAGCTGATTGTGGAGACGTAATCGAAACTAAGGATAGAAGTGCATATTTACATACAACCATTTCGGAACCACGAGTCTCACAAAATTAGAGCATTTTCATTATTACGAAAGCAAACCAGCTAGAAAAATTGCTTATTTGTTGTCAGAACTGTGTAAAACATCATATTCAGCGCTGAAAACGAAGTTACTTTTAGAAATCTTACTTACAGGCATGATTGTTTGTTCTCTATATAAAAAAAAAACATTTTCGAAATTGCTTTTCTTAAGTATTTTTTAGATATTCATACTGCCTTTTACAAGACTTATATGTAGACTTTATGAGGCTCTTATCAAACTAAATTTAAACAAAGACAACAAAACTCCATTTATCTGTTTTATTTGAATTACAATAAAAAAAGACGCTACTTCTTCTGACATTGAAATAAAAACATATATTTCTTTTTCATACATAGATTTAATTTTGTTTAATATATATCTATATATATATCTATATTTTTATTGCTAGCTTAATAAACATGCGTAATGCAAATGTTTTCATTTTTCAAAATTTTATATATTTTTTTTAATTATGCTCATAAAATATTTCTTTAATTATATGCGGTTTTTAAGGTTTCTGTTTCTGTATGTATGCATTAATTTTATTTAAATTTCCTTTTGTACATTTTTTTTTAAAATTAAGATGTAGATATATAGTTTAATTTAAATTTATAGATATTTGTTTATTATATAAATAAATGTATATTTTTGTTATTTAATAAAAATAACTTAGAACTAAATTAATAGAAATGTATCTATAATTTCAATATGTATATGAATATTTACTTGTATTTTATTTTATTTAAAATTAATAATTATTAATAAAAAATCTTTACTTTTTTATACAGTCTGAATCAGTTAAAAAGAAAAATTTCATTTATAATGAAATTTCATTATGTTTTAATTAAATAGAAAAATTAATAATTATAATAAGTATTTATTTATAACAACATATACAAAACTAATACAAAAAAGTATGTTGTTGTTTTAATATTTTCAACGGTGTAATAGCATAATTAATATATAAATTCGTTACTATTTTTAACAAAAAATCTTATTAATTTAAACGGCAGTTTAAAAAATTAAATTTTTCAATTGAGCAAACTTTTAAATTAAAACAATAAAATAAAAATACATTTTTTATAACAAAAAGTGGGAGAGAGCGAAAAAGATATTAAAATGACATATATTTAAATATTTATATGTATTTAAATATATATATGTTTTCTAAACTTAAACTTTTATTATGTTATCAAATATCACAAACTATTATTTTTAAATTTATTCTCTCTTACAGTATTCTTTAAAATTTCGATTAATACAATAGAAAACAAGATGTATTTAATAAGGTGATATTATAACAATTGCAACTAAATGTTTCATTAAAACGGCAAGCACAATTATAAAAAGACAAACAAATTTAAAAAAAAATTTTGTTAAAAAAAAAAATATTTTGTTTTGCGAAACATGTTAACATACAGATATTTCGTTTTTTGGACGTTTCTTAATCATAAATTATAGAAAATTAAGAAATTTATTATAATTTTTCATAAAAAATGTCTCTGAAGCATATTTTCTTGCAATGAGGTACATATATATAGTTTTATATGGTTCTACTTAGTAAGCCTCTGCTGTATAAGAAAAATGCATTCAGTCGGACAGGCACAACACCACCTTATCAAATACACCATGGTACAAAATGAATATACAATATTTAAACATTACATACTTTAATTTTTTTATATACATATATATGTATATATGGTGTACTTTTGTTGTTGTTGTGATTTTACTATTTTTTATATATTTTTTCCTCTTTTTTAATAATTGAGCACCCTTCTCTTTTTGAATGGCATTCTGGCATTTTGTTGTTGTGACAACCAGCAATCCTTCTTTATTAGCTACTTCGTTTTTAATTTTTTACGTACATGATTTGTTGATATTGTCGCCGATATCGGAGACGTTGATGAAGTTAATGTTGTGCTATTGGTAGGATTGATTTGTGTTGCTAGGCCAGCCGCAGATGAAGTCAATGGTGATAATTGAGAGGAGACTGAGAGATTCGTTTTAGATTTGAGTACTGTTGTTGTAGTAGAAGAAGTAGTGCCGTTCATTATATCATGCATTTTATTTTTACTTGATTTACTACTGCTGCTTAGCTTAACATCGGAAGAGGTTGCCGTTAACGTGGCTGAAGGCGTTTTCTGCGGTACTGATTTTAATACATTAGGTGGTGTCATTAATGACTTATCCAAAGTCTTATGCCTATTTTTCTCATGCTTTTCACGTGTTTTTTCTTTGGTTGAGGTTTTATAGTGTAGGGTTGCAGAGTTATTGCACTCTTGTGTGATAACCTTATTGTGATAATCGTGCTTTTTTACCTCATTATTGAATTTACCTTTAGACTTCTCTTTATTCTCCTGTAAATGATGATGGTGTTTGTCTCTATTTTTTATTAAATCGTACTTGTCTTTAACAAATATTGAATTGCCGTTATCATTTTTATTTGAACAATTGGCCGCCGTTGTGGTAAATGTTGAAGAGAATGTTGAGTTGGTGGTGGTGGGTAAATTGTCTGTATTATGAGTTGTTTTAGGTTTATTTTTTATATTCAAATTATTGACATTTGCCTTTTCCTTATCCTTAGCAGCTATACTCACATTTGCAGTAAGTACAAGCTTTCCCTTATCTGAATCCAACACAATTGTTTTAGTATCAATAAGTTCGGAAATATGATCATGTTTACTTTTGCTACTGCAGTTTGACGCACTGTCTGCTTTTAAAGTACAATGATTGTTTTTATTTTGGACCATTGTGGAGGACGTTTCTTTGTCTATAGCAATTTTATCATCTGTACTGGAATTTGTTGTAATACTTTTATTTAGTTCTTCATTAAGTGTTGATGGTGGTGTTGGAGTAGGTGGCGATTTTATAAGTCTTGATTTTGGTATTGTTATTTTCAAGGGATTGGTGGGTACATGTGGTGTTAGTTTTGAAGCTTTTAGTATAATTTTAGTGGATCTTTCATGATGTTTACTTTTTTCGGATTTGGAAGATTTTGATTTTTTACGTTTCGATTTTGAAGATTTTTCTTCATTAATTATAGTTGTAGTAGATGGTGAAGAACCTCCTCCACCTACGCTTTTATTTCCAACGCATAAACTACCACCACTACTATTATCGACTATTTCAATATTATCGCTTTGATTCACACCATCTTTTAGTAGTTTTTTAAATTTATCTTCGATTTTACCCATAGATCCGTTAGTTTTTATATCATCCACATTACTGGACACAATTTTATTTTTTACAATATTGCTACTGTCACTAGTAGATTCAGCACAAAACATTGTTTTTCGTCTGCTTTGTTGTAGTGGTTTCTGTTGTTGGTGCTGCTGCTGCTGCTGTAATTGAAGCTGTTGTTGTTGCTGCTGTAATTCATTAAATAGGATTTCATCATGAGTAGAAGCTTTACGATTTTTACGATTATTTGTAATAGTTGTTGTTGTATTTGTTGACGAAGAGCCTGTCAGTGTTAGAGTGCACATTTCTGGCGAGTGATTAGTGGTATCTACTTGATTGTTTTGTAATAAGCCAACAGTAGATGAAGTTTGATCATCTTCTTTATTTTGGAAAGTTTTATCGTCGGCTTTGATTTGATTCTTAATTGCATTTGATGAGCACGATAATTTATCTTTATTTGCCATAGATTTCTCTCCAAATGCATCAATTTGTTTACTCTTGGTGGGGGTTTGATAAAACGTTTCTTGGGTAGAAGATACCTCATGTTCTGATGGTGACAACATTGATTTTTCTAAATTGCCTATTGCTGTGGTTGTTGTCAATGCATTCGCTGACATGTTTTCTGTTGAAGGGGTATTTAAATAAGACGAAGAATCTACGACATTTGTATCGCTACTTTGAATGGGTTCAGGTGTAGCTAAATCACGACTTTCATCGTTAAACAAATAAACCGGTACTGTGGCAGTAGCCTCGATGTTCATATAATCATCCCTAATAACGGTGCCAGTGCCAATATGAGGAGGTCTGGCGCTTACAATTTCCTCTAAAATATGCTCGTTTGCTGTTGGTATTGGTAATAACTGTTCGGCAAAGACATCATCTTCATTATCGACAACAGCATCCGTGTCATCGTCAGCGTTGCATTCAGGCTGATTACTTATTATATCTTCTGAATTAACACAATCTACCGGCTCGGGACGTGTTAACGTTTTTTTTGGTTTTTTATGTTTGCGCCTTAAACTACCCGTATTTGTAGGCAAAATAAGTTCCGAATCTGCCACCGTGTCAACGTTATCTACATCATACTCTGGCAAAGTTTGGTCCAAAGGAGAGGATGTATAAATTCTTGCTGTAGCTATATCGCTAGTTATGTTTGATATGGAAGGTGTGGTAAGAGAAGATACTAGTTGATCTTTACACTTAGAGGAGGTAATTTGGGAACGAGAC
Source organism: Wohlfahrtia magnifica (assembly GCA_023159175.1). NCBI lineage: Eukaryota > Metazoa > Arthropoda > Insecta > Diptera > Sarcophagidae > Wohlfahrtia > Wohlfahrtia magnifica. The sequence goes on from JAKWBJ010000045.1 coordinate 1,200,437, forward strand.
TTTTCCGTAGATATTTTTTTGCAAGTCTGAGTGCCTATTAACGTAGGTGGTAAAGGGGGTTGAGGAGTTTCATCCTCTGCAATGCATTTGTTCTTAATTGGACTACGCTTCCTATTAAATTCAGCCGGTGGTTGGGTACGTGCACAATCATTAATGGTATTAACGAATATCTGAAGAGTCTCAGCGGCTCTTAAAGTATTATCCGGTAATTTTCGCGGCGATCGTGAGTTCTTTTGATAATAGCCTGAACCTCCAGCTGTATGTGTACCAGTGTGGCCCTTAAATTTTTGTTGTTTGTGATTGCAACCATTATCCTTAATGTTTTCATTTAAATTGGACAAATCAAATGTAACTGTTTTTGAACCTTTTGATTTTGTTTTCGGCGTTGAACTCGTATTATTATTTTTCAAAAGGACTCCAGAGACTGATGTTGTTCCTTGTTGCTGTTGTTCAGTTTTTGATGTTTCCATCTTTTCCACTAAATTTCGATCTTCTACATCAAGCTTTGGTTTTTTTGCAGCCGATGCCTCAGTTATTTCTAAGAAACCTTCACTGAATTTTCTACCCAATTCCTCTTCAGCGCGTTTGCTACTGTATTTTAAACAAGGCTTTTTAATTAATGGAGTCGTTGTTTCAGTTTTATTATTATTATCACAGATTGAAAGGTTGTTTGATGCATTCTCAGGCTCTTCAGGCTTTGTTATCGGTATAGCCACCCAAGTATCTTTTTTAGTACTTTTACTGCGTTCTACTATAGTAAGACGCTTAAGTCGTACACGGCATTTAATATTAAACGTTTCTTTAACAGGAGATAATGTAATTTTGGCATTTGTGGTTTCGCAATTTGGTTTAGTGGAAGTTTGTTCGGCATTAATAAGTGTACTTGTCTCATTAACAGAGTTTATATTTGCTGGGTAAATCTCAGAATTTTTTATAATAAAAGTGTCTTTGCTATTAGATTGCGCGTCTTTATGATTTGGGTTGACAAAAGATGTATTTGAATTGTTTTCAAGAGATGTATTACAATAATCCTCAATATTACTTTCTTTGTGGCTTGTCTTTGAATTCTCTAAAATCCCTGTAATATTATCATTTGATTTACAATTTTGCAAATTTTCGTCAATAGCGTTTTTATTTTTACTAATTTTATTGGAATCTAATGAGTTATTTTCATCAATTACATTTTGTACTGGTTTCTCTTTATCATCGTCTTCTACAGTTGCATCAGAATCAACAGTTTTACAGTTGCCTCCAGTTTCTGCTTCTTGCATAGCCAATTCTGCTTCTTCTTGTTCAGGTGATTCTGTTGCCGATGTATCAGCTTCCGTTAGAGCATTAAGTTCTTTAATAATTTTATCTCTTGTCTCTGATTCTGCATCTGTTACAGTTTTATTTAATATAAGATCAAGAAATTTGGTGACATTGTTATCGCATTCTGGTTCTAAAGTACCCTTAAGCGGTGTATTATCCAATTCCATTTCCGATTGTAGACTAAATTTTAAAGGAGTTATTAAATCGGCTCTTGATTGTGTTCTGCAACTTTCGTCATTATCAGGCAGGGATGGTTGTTTTATGGGCGTGTTTAAAGAACTATTAAGGGGATTTAAGCCGTTTTCTAATTGTGAAGTTGTTGAGGACGACATTGGTATCGAAGTTTCTTGAGTTTGTTGGTGTAATGGCGGAGATGTTGGAGGTATTGTAGGCATTACCAATGGTAAATCTGATAAATTTATCATTGGAATATCTGTTGATTCTATTGCTGTGGTATGCGATTGGTGTGAATTATTGTGGCTAAAGCTTTTCGATATATCAGACTCATTAGAATTATCTGACATATCCGTCACAACGGGAGAAGGTTCAGCTACTTCCGGTAAGTGTTTCGAGAGTTCAGATTCTAATGCAATATCTGCCAAATCAGCAGGTATTAGAGTTGATACCTTAATATTATTTGAAATTTCTATTTCACTCGACACGTTTGAGAGATCACCACTTATTATTGACGGCTCAACTGTACTCATAAGCGTGAATGGTCTGTCAACATTCGTATCTTTTTCATTTACATCTTTGGTTTCATTCGCTAGTTTATTCATAAAGGTATTTAATTGATTGTTTTCATTCTGAAGCAAAGGCTGTTCATTCTTTTTGTCCACATCACTCTCTGATGAGATGCTATCTGTTAACGAGTTATGTTGCAAATGGTTTAACGACTCAACATTACTAATTAATAAAGGTATTGTAGACTCAATTTGTGTTTGCGCACTCTTGGAAGCATTGCACTCGTTATTGTTATTGTTACTAAAAGGACTAGTTACAGATTTTATAGATTCTTCAAGAATTTGTTCTAAAGAATTGGTTATTTTTTCATTCCTGGCATTGTTTGAGGCATTGTCTTTATCGGTATTTGTTTGTGGGTGTTGTAATAAATTTACAGGACTAGAATTTAATATAGCTGCTACATTAAGTTTTGGCTCATGGGCATAGTCATCGGTTTCTTCTTGTTGTGAATCTTTTTCGTGTTCTTGTTGAGATTGCTTTTGTTGTTTTTCGTCTTCATCTATTTGCTGTGGTTTTTCTAGCAGATTGTCAAATGATTGTATGAATAGTTGCTCGGTTATGATGGCCTTATCCTGTAAGCCAGCATCTTTACAAATATTACTCTTATCATTGTTTTCTGATGCTGGATTTTTTAATGCGGGTATAGTTGGTTCTATTACGGGTGGTAGTGGTGGTGGTGATGGCGATGGCGGCGGTAATGATGTTGACGAGGATTGTGGTGGTGTTGAGGAAGATTGTGGTGGTGGTGTTGACGAAGATTGTGGTGGTTGTGTTGACAAAGACTGTGGTGGTGGTGGTGTTGACGAAGATTGTGGTGGTGATGGTGGTGTTGACGAAGATTGTGGTGGTGATGGTGGTGTTGGCGAAGATTGTGGTAGATTATTATTTTCAGGTATGTCTAATTGATATGGAGATAAATGCTGTGCTATGTCTGCTAAAAGATTAAGTTCTCTCATTTTTGTTTGACCTGTGTCATTAGTATTATTACATATTTTTTTATTTAATTTGTCATTTATGGAATCTCCTAAAACCTTCTGCTCTGTTCTTTTATCCTGTTCCCTCTGTTGTGTTAATTCTTTTTTTTGTTCATGGACTTTTGTAACTGGTTTATCTAAATGGTCATCAATTGCATTTAACAGCGATGTTGTGGAATCCGTCGTGGCTATTTGAATTTTAAGTGGCTGTAACATTTCTCCAACACTTTGTTGCTTTTGTTTACGAGTGCGCACTTGAAAGTTTGTTTCGAATTCCGATTCACTACTCATAAATATTTCATTGTAATTTCTTCGTCTTCTACGTTGCGATGAATCTTTTATATCCATAGGTTTTGTACTCACACCTTTTTCAGCTTCTTCGTTGTTTAATATGTCTGCTGAATCTCCTTTTTCCTCTCGCCTACTAAGTCGTCTACGTTCCTTTTCCCTTTGCTTTTCCAAAGCCCGGAGTTCGAGTTTCCTTCTTTGTTTCTGTAAGATTTTATTGTACAATTCATCACGTTTACGTTCGTATTGTAAAAGTTCTTTTGTCGGCCTTATTACCACAGTACAACGTTTCCTAAGTTTAACATCATTTTTTATGATGTCTGTATCCGAAGCTGCACCATAATAGTTTCTTGAATATCTCCTCCTATCTGCTGGTTCAGATGAATGGTAACCATCGGTTAACGATTCCTGACTTCTTATTATAGAATATTTTTCGTTGTTTAGATGTTCAATATTATCCTTTTTCAGGTCTTCTTTAGATCCCACCGTTATTCTCCTTTTCCTTATTGATGGCTTTTGATTTTTTGGAATTCTTGATTTCTTTAAAGTTTTTGACGGTGTCATTGGTGTTGCCGGTGATGTTAAAGATCTTGATGACACTGACGAAGATGATGGAGAAAATGGTGGAGGATAAGAGTAACCAAATAAATTACGAAATGCTGCTATGTGCTCTATAAAGTTGAATAAGATAGAATAACCGCATTAGAGAAGAAAAAGGAGAAAAATAGTATTAATTAATTAAACTGTAAAAATATATAGTAATTAAGAATTATTTTAATTATTTTAGGAAAATGAAGTCACATACTTTAAACTTCGTCATGATCTAGAGAAATAAACCTTTGTATTTAAAATCTTTCGAATTCTATTACACTTTTTTCTAAAACGGATAATAACATTTTCATTCGCTAAAATATCAATTAAAATTCCAGGTAGAAATAAACTTGTTGGCGAAACTAAGGAATCAGAGGAATCGAGTTATATACATACATAATTCCCGCAACATTCCAAGTGGAACAAGTAGAATTTCTTTTAATCAATGAGCTGCATCCGATTCTGTTCTTAGACTCAATGAAAGGGACCTATAGTTTAACACTAGTTTCGAACGGCAGATGCATTAGTTAGGGAAGTGTTTCATAGCGTAAATACTCATAAACAATCGGTAGCAATGTTATGAGGGGATTGAACGAGAACCTTTTGGTTGGTAGGCGGGTGTCTTGCCTACCATACCACATCTGCATAATCGATATATCATTGCTTAATTCATTACAAAATAATAAAGAGTTGTCAAGATATACATACAGTCACACAGATAATAATGCGTACCCTCAATAAAAACGTTTTTTAAGAACAACTTTACATATCTAATCGAAGTTACCTTTACATTTGAAAATATAATGACACAGGCCTCCAAACAAACCATAAAATGTTCCACTAAGTATGCGCTTAAGGTGTTATTACACGATATGTATTTGTCATCTGACTTCTCAATTTTATTTCACTTATGCATGTCAAAATTGTCTGTCTGTGTGTCAAAATTTTACTTATACAGACGCTTTGTCGTATTTGCTTTCGAACGTATACATATGTTGAATAAAATCAAATCTGACAACAAAATATTTTGTTATAAATCTAAAAAAAGTTGTTGTTAGAAAAAAATATTTTGTGAAATGGATAATCCAAAAAGAAATATAATTGCAACTTGCAGTATTATTTCGATAATAACTGCAATTAAATTGAAAAAGAAAAGATAAGAAATAACGTAATATATGGAGTAAAAATAGTTACTTCGAAGGGACGCTGGATAAAGTTTCGCTTCTATGGCAATAAAAGAGTTAAAATTAGAAGATCCGAAAGAATTCCAAAATTTTTCAAGAATTTCCTATATGCCGCCAATGAAAATTTTGTTTGAAGGAGCTGCAACCAATGGTCGCCGTAGTTTAGAAAAAAAATTTAAAAAAAGTCATAGATTTTTTCAACAAACATATTAATTTAAAAAGATAAACTAATATAGGTACGTGTGAAATAAACTATTAAAATCAAGTAAAAAACAATTTTTATTTACAATTTTTATTAACTATCAGCGCCGTCAAAAATTTTCTATGGCATTGGTTTTTGAAAGCAGAACGTTTGTCAGACGAAATTAGAACACACTCTAATTGAAATTTTGTCAAATGTAATGTCAGATGGGTTTTACAGAAGCAATGTTTTTGTGCTTTTACACGACATGTTAACATTTCGCAGTGGAAAATTTACATGGCAAATGACATATACATGTCGTGTAATACGTTCTTTTTTGCGCTGCGCTTAAGTACTTTAAAAGACATACGACAACGCAGATAATTATAAGGTACGACTTGAAAAGATACTACATTTTTCAAGCTTTACGAACCCATTTCTATATATTTTTACTATTTCGAGTCTTTGATCAACTTCTGTTGAAAACAGACAGTTATTAAGCGAAAGTAAAAGAATATTGAAACAAAATCAAAGAGTAAATATACGGTTCTTTTTACAACAATAATTATGATTGCGTTAAAGCGCAAGAAATTTAAAGATCTAGAGAATTTGGAAGATAATTTTGGCACGTACAGTGAAGGTGAAATCGAAATACAGGAGTCTAAAGATTTGGTTCCTCCTATAGTTGTGGATAAGGTACATGGCTTTTAATCTGTAAAGTTATTGGGATCGACATACAAGTTCAAGAGAATGTATATCGGTACGAAGGTGGGGTCCCCCACACTCTCAGATTTTATAGCTGCAAAACAACTCTTTCTGGATCAATATTTTTATATTATACACATGATATAAAAGACAAAAACTTGTTTAAGTTAGTTCTTTTTGGACTCTCTCAAATGGATATTAATTATATAGCGAAGGACATCCGGGATTCGTTCAACGTTACTGCATAAAGTATCAAGGAAATTAAAACAGTGCGAGCGTCAGCCGACGATGCGTTGTATATGAGTTTGACAGGTCGCAGCATACCAAACGTGACATAATAAAAATTAGGTATTTGAGTGGTATAGCAATACGTTTGAAAAATCCATAGATGGGTAGCAAGGGCCACACTATATAGGCACACTGCTCCAGAAACTGTTTCCGTAATAGTATTTATTTGTATTGCTTGTGGAGGTAGTCACGACTCTTCAACTTGTTATGATAACAAAATTGATCAAGATGGCCCAGTTGTACACAAATGTTTTAATTACGTTAGAAAGAATTTGAAGAACTATAATCATCGAGCTGATGACCCGAAATGTCCATATCGTAGAGTGTATATAAAGATGAGACAAAACGTAAATGTAAACAAAACTCATCCTCAACTATGCTTAGAACACCACAATTAGATTGGCTAACTAATAACGAACCAACGAAAACGGGTCCTAAAATGAGTTATTCAGAAGTATTGAAGCAATGTAACAAGCAAAATGCGCATGGAGGCAATGAATTATTTTCGGTAGAAGAATTGTTTAACATATTTTCTCAATAGCAACATTTGTCTTGAGTAAATGTTGAACAAAAATTGAGCAGCTAAATGTAATAATGTCACTATTTAAATATGCATTATAAAACAAAAATACTAAATTCTTTAAAAGTGATGCACTGGATTTGCAAGGCATTAAAATTCAATCTGAAATCGCACATCTTTTTCATTTTATTAAAAAAGAAAAAAATATATATCTTAATGCTAACTGAGACTTATCTCAAACCAAGACATAAGCTATGTTAAGTTAATTTTCAACCAGATTAATTGAAAATATTTGTATTAGTGACAATTAACAGGAGAAACATTTTATTTGTTGCTGCTTATTACCCCAAATATAATAACGATTTTTTGAATGACTTAAATTTAATTACCGCGTACACTAGCGTTTTTTTATTCTGGGAGATTTCAACGCACAACAGAGCAGTTGGAACTGAAAAATTGTACAGCTGGTCGCTTATTGTTTAATCGTCAGTTGTCATCAAATTAGTACATTTACCACCCTGCAGCCGCCACCAGAATTCCATCAAATATAGTTTAAAGACGTTCCTCTACACTCCATATCCTGTTAACCAATTTATATTTTTCATATTTAGAAACTCATCCATTCGAATTAAATTCTGATCATTTACTAGTAACCTTTTCAGTGCATGAACATGTTCTAGAGTAATATAGAACAGAATTGTGAGCATATGATCTCAACTAAAAATAAATATAGAAGACAATTTCAGAGGTGTACTAATCCCAGTGCCAAAATTGATTAGCATCCATATAAACAGCACTAGAAATGAAAATAAGTCAAAACTGCTTGCATGTTTGCCGGTTGGTAGCAGTGTTTTCAAAATTAACAAAACTAATAAAGGGTTCCAACAAGACCATCGTCACTTTGCTAGACGCCGATAATTTAGTATTTTCAAATTTAGATAAGGCTAACATACTTGCACATTCTTTAACGGATAATTTGACTGAACCAATTGATGGATGGCAGGCAAGGTAAGCACACTTGAAAATTTGCTTGAAAACAATACTAATAAGATGTATCTCATTCTTTTACAAAGAGAGAAATAAAGCACCTAGTACTGATGGCATCCAGAACGTATTATTGAAAAACTCCCAGAGTCAGGATTTTACTTTTTAGTCAAGTTGTTTAATTTTTGTTTGAAAAATTCTCTTTTTCCCCAACATTTTAAGAGGACAAAAATTATTCCAATACTAAATGGTGGTAAGTATCCAAATTTACCAAACACTTATCGCCCCATTAGTTTGCTTTGTTATCTTGGTCAAATATTCGAGAAAATCAATTTTATAAGATTAAAGTCACATGTCGATGAGAATGATCTCATTCACAATCGTCAGTATGGTTTTAGAGCAATGCAATCTACAGTTCATCAGCTCAGGAGAGTAGTTAAGATGATTCAAGATAATAGCGGATGCGGTACTCCACTGTGGTTTTATTTTTGGACATTGAAAAGGCATTTGACACTATATGGTATGATGGTGTTGTTTATAAACTTCAAAGGATGCAATTTCCTTTGTACTTAATTGAACTCTTTAATAATTTTTTGACCAATAGAAGTTTTTCAATAGATGTCGAGGGCTCCTTGTCGAATAAAAAGTATATCCCAGCTGGAGTACCGCAGGGGTCTACGTTATCACCCCTACTATATTCTTTATATACACTGCGCGTCCACAGGATAATGTTAAATACTATCTAAAGGGAGCTATCAATTCCCTTTAAAATAAAGCAACAATGACTGCTGTGCCATTTAAAATAGATTTTCAATAATTTTTTTTTTTAGAAAAATATACTAAAAACGTATTGAAAAAATTGGTCATCAGGATAGCGTCATCAGCTATAATTTTAATTTAATTAGTATTTTAAGCAACTATATAGAATTTTAATTCTTAAATACTATATTTTAAACAGTATTAAGGATAATCAGTAATGCGTAGACCGCCTTTATCTGAAATATTCTCGAAAATCCAATTGTTAAATGCTTACAAAAAGTGTTGGCTTCTGTGGACAAATATTTCCATAAGTTGAAAATTAGGATTAATGAGGATAAGTCACAGACCATTATCTCTCCGTTTAATAATTCTTAAAGGATAATTCCTATACGACCATTTCTATATCGGGAATACGTGATCCCTTTCTTAAATTGTATTAAATATCTAGGTGATTTATCCAATACTTAATCGCAAGAGTAAATTGAATATTAGGAACAAAATTTTGCTTTACAATGTGTGCATTAGACCAATTCTTACATACGTTTGCCATGTATGGTATAAATGTGCTAAGACTCATAAACAACGCCTACAAATCATTAGGATTAGTCCAAGGATGCTACCCCAGAGTTTATATCTCCCTTTTTAAAGAAATATCCTCAACTTATCAGAGTCGCAATCGGAATATTGTTTACACAGACGCATCAAAAACAAATGAAGCTACTTCTTTTGCGCTAGTCAATAATCGACCGCAACAGGTATTCCTTGCTACACTCGGTGAAAGTCGCTCTATATTTACTGCCCAAGTAACAGCAATCCTATACGCATTAAATAGATACCATACCACCGCAAGTTAATTTATAATTTGTTCTGACTCTGAATCAACCATCACAGCTATTCGGAACTTGTACAATAGATATCGTCATATCTAAAATAAGAGATCTATTGATAAGATATCACAGGAAATTCAAACTGTGGATTCCAGGACATATTAGAATAACTGAAAACATAGTATCAGACGAAGCAGCCAAATACGCCACCTATGCACCAATTATAACTTCGAAATTTGAACTAATCGAAATTTGAACTAATTACCAACACCGCTATAAAGCCAACAATCTCCTTAAAACTGCACCTATCTATCCAAAAGACGCTTACAAACGGGATATTCAAGTCTTTTGCCGTCTTCCTAACGGAATTTGTTAAACGCCACAACTTGGAACCTTTGACACCTATACAACAACAACTTGACATTGTAAAATATATAATTTAACTTAATGTAGATAATATGGATATTTTTGGGTCAAAGACCACTGTAGTTAGTTCTCCCACCCTTTTTGCCTTATCTTTATAATTAATTATGTCATAAAGTTTTTCTAAATAAATAAATAAATATTGATAGTATTAAAGAACAATAATACTAATACTAAATATACAATTTTACCAAAAATAAATCGAAAATCGCAAGATATATGTATTAATATTCGAGGACATATAATAAGCTTAAGAAAAGCTGGAAATTTATTAAATACAATTGCTAAATTTGTTGGTAGGACCAAGTCCACAGTCTAAACAGTTTTTTAAAAATTGCTGAGTCGAAATCTTAAGCAAGCAAAAGCAAAACTAGTCGTTCGTCTAAAATTTTTCGTGGCGTTGCCCGATACAAAAATGTGTTGTGGATAAAACACCTAAAAGAACTACGGTGGAAATTCATAATACACTGGAAAATGACCACAATATTAATGTGCATTCGGACGCTGTCTGCAGGAAATAATGGAAATGTCTTTGAGGAAATAATGGAATCCAGAGTAGAGTCATGAGATCAAGTTTAACTTATTCGGTTTGACGGCAGGAAAAAAATTAAGTATGTTTAAAATCAAAATATATTTAAAAGGTATGTAATATAATCTGTATGACTGTATGTATGTATATAATATGATATGAATATTAACTATATTTTACATTTATGTGTTAAATAAATGAATCACTTTAAAAAATAGAACAATATTTGGAACAATAGTAATGAAAATAAAAATAAAAGAAATTTTTAGGAACATAAGCTTTAATCTAGCCTGTATTTGAAAGTAAATATTATTTAATGTTGCTAATAACGTAACAAGCAAACTATAATTCCATTACATAACTTTAAAGGCACAATTTTTAAATCAATTCTTGGGTTTATAAAGAGAAAGATCATCCTATGGCTATATCATGTCGTGGCGACACGTACACGTATAAACGACTAAGGAAAGTAAGTAGCTTCATAACATAATCATAAGTTGAATTTAAAAATAATTTACATGTTAATAAAAATAAATAATCACAAACAAATTATGAAAATAGAATACTACAAGTTAATGCCAGCAAATAAACTACGTTAAATATACCGAGCCATCATAACCGCCAAAAATGACTTAAGCGAGAAAAAAAATTTTCTAAAGGAGGTTTTTTTAAAATATTTTTTGTTCTAGTGTAGTATATAAGCCTCTTTTGTATTTGCTGTAAAATCATCATAATAAATCATTTATAAAATTTTGTGTGCTTGTGGGAATAATATATAAATAAATAAAACGAAAATCGAGAATCATGGCGATTACGTCTTTTTGGCGGTTATGGTGCGATACTACAGACGCTACAAAATGTTAGTTAATAAAATCGTAATATAAAGTTATTATACACAATAATCTACGGAAAGGAAACAATATTGCATAGATTACTTGGTTAAAATTTAAACTAAAACGTTGAAAGTAAAGTTCAGAAACAGAGTCAATAACTTTTAGAATCTTTGTATAAATACGTTAATAATTAATTTTGTAACAATTTGCTTTTTAATTATTACATCTTTTTAACAATAAAAACTTGATCATAACGGTACTTTAATAAAAAAGAAGTAATGGCTAAGAGGATAATATTATTTTCTGGTGCGAAATTTATTTAGACGCAGTTATGTTTAATGAGTCTACTAAAACTTTAAACCTTTCGATATTATTTATTAAGTTCACATTATTTTAAATAATTAAAAATTAGGTTTTTAGTTTTACAATTGAAAAAGATTGATTGACAATTGATTATATGCATTACAAAATGTGGCACAATTAAATTAAAGCTCATAGTTGAAAAACAAGTATACAGTTGACAGCTAATCATAAACTGGCACAGTTGACATTAACAAAGACTCACATGGCGTTGACTGAAACATGGCAAAGAATGATTTTTATATGAAAAAAGTATATGGTTTTAGTTATTATTGACACGATCTATCTGCAAATAGCCACCCAAAAATGAGACGAAAATTCGGTGAATATTAACCATGGTATGGGGTGCTTTTTCATACCACAGGAAGCTAAAATTACGATTCGTTCCACCAAAAATGGATTTCAAAATGTATATTGAAATGTTAGATAACGTTTTAATTGGATCTTGATAAGTAAAAATGAAATGAAAATTATATTTCAAAAAGATAACGCCGGTATTCATTTATCAAAAAAGTCTAAGGAGTTCTTTTCAGACCTCATTTAAACACTATTAAAAACGTTTGTGGCATTATTGAAAAAACTGTGTATGCAAATGGGAGGCGGTGTTTAACTGTTCAAAAAGAGTTAAAAACTTAAATTTTGCAAACCTGACTGGATTTGGACATAATAATGCTTCGGAAACTAATAAGCACACTTCCTACTCGGATTTTTCAAATTATTAATTAAAAAAGGCTCACAGACTATTGAATATATAAAGTTTTTAAGGTTTTTTGTTTAAATTATTATTTTTATTAGTTACTACTATCCGGCTAAGTAAATTGATTTTTTTTGTGATAATTTATTATAATCTTTTTAAATAAAGTTGAAAAACGGGTTTTATTTTTAGATTTGCAATAAATAAAAAGAACAGAAAAAAAAACTTTTACAAATATTTTATTAGTTATTGATTCAGCTAAATTCTAACAATATCATATACGGCCAAATAAATTTCGCTTACTTTAGTTAGAGTCGTATTTCGACTTTTTTTTAAAAGATTGATTGACCCATTAACACAAAAAAAGAAATTTTTAATAAAAAACTTTCTGTTTTATTTTATTACTTTAATTTGGATAAAATTAGTTAATTAAAAAAATATTAAAAATATAATATTTTAAATAATATATTAATATAAAAAAAAAATATATATATATTAAAAAAAATAATATTTAAAAAAAAATATTTTAATATTTAAAAAAAAAAAAAATTTTTTTATAGAAAACAGGGTGGGCAAAAACTCAACCCACCGCGTTTTATTGGGTTTAATAATTGCTTCCAACTTTTGTTCAAGTCGACAATATTTTTTGCTTGTTACTACAATTACGTTTTTTTAATGTTTATAATGCAATTTTGCACTCTTGGTGGGATCAAGGCGGCATTGTGTACCATGAGATGCTAAAACTTTCTGATCGAGGCATACTGCAATTAATTCGTTTGAATCGTGCATTATGAGAAAAATGGCCGGAATATAAGGACGGACACATTAAGTTATTCTTTTGAACGATAACGCTCAGCTTCACGTCGCAAAAGTTGTCAAATAATTGTTAGAAACGATTAAATACAGCACCCACCACGTTGTTCAAACGTTACTCCTTCTGACTATTGGCCATCACCAAACCGCTTCTCTCGAAGAAATATATATTCGGTTTCTAAGTTGGATCGCCTCCTCAAAAGACACGAAGTTTCTCTAAGACAGAAATCGGACATTGACTCAGAGGCGGGGAAAAGATGTAAACAGTGATTTGTTAAATTTATATTTTGATAAATTTATTAATTCATTAGTTTTTTGAGGTAAAAAACGGACCGAATTAATTTGCACTACCAATACTTAAATTTTAATTATTTTTGCTGTAATTAAACTATGAAAACCTTTAAACAAAAAACCGTTCAGGTTCCTGTTCGGGGTCGGTTTCAGTCTCTGGTATTAAATCGAAATTTATATTAAATTATAGTAAATGAAAAATTAAATTGTGCCAACGACGCAAACAAATGTATTTTCATGATAACTTCATTGTAATGTCACCGTACTGAAGTGTGCTGAAATTTAGCGGCGTTGTCTGTAACGAGTCGGCTACATGCTGAACAATACAGGATTTTGTCTGCTACACCTCTCAAAGAAATTTATTGTCAGTCATAGATGATTTACCATTGTCAGCGTTTGTCACAATGATTCACTATAACCGCTACCGGGAATATTTACAATTAAGTTTTAGCGCTCAAAAGAGTGACTGTGAACTTTAACCAGCCAGTAGGAATTAAATCTAAGTTTCTTTAGTAATGATGAAAGCTGAAAGCTCAATTAAACGTGACTTAACATAACACCATAGTTGTAACGCAACTAACCAAACTTATGAGCAGCAACACCGTAACCAATCAATTGAAATTTGGTTGTTTCGACTACAGTTACGGTTATGGTACTATATTAAGCTACGTCTAACTGAGCCTAAACACAATAAAGTAAGTTAAGTGTTTGCGAAAAGCCTACACATGTACATATGTGTGTTTATAATTGTACTTTTTCAATGTTGAAAACCGCTTAGTAAAGTTATTAGTTCTAAAAAGTGAATTACCCTTGGAACACATCGGTTAACTTTTTCGAGATTCTACTGTACAATGTCATCAAAATGACCGCCTCAAGCGATAACGTTCTGAATTGATGGTTACGGTTATTCCAGCGTCAGTTTCGGAAAAATAAGCCCAATGACACCTCCAGACCGCAATGCTTACCAAACAGTCACTTTTACCAAATGCATTATGTTTTTCATAATCACTTCAGAGTACTACGAGTCCCATATACGAAAATTTTGCTTGTTAACGTAACCACGGAGTGATAATTGAGCTTCGTTGCTGAAGAACATTTTGTTCAAAAATACGGCCTCGTTTGAATCACCACTTTTATAGTAAGATTTAACTATTTTTACTAGTTCTTCGGTTGTTAAACGAACCATATTCGTAAATTACAAATCTTTCACTAAATAAATTACACTTCGGATGACAGATATATAACAGGTGATAGCCTAGGCCGACCTACAGTTTTAAAACCACTGAATGATTGACTCGATATGAGGACAGTGATCATTAATGGGTAACTGGCATTCTTTATTCTAACACAAATATGTCGAAATACGGCAACGACCAACCATGACAGGGACCACTCTTTTTCACAATTTTTTGGTGCAATTTATTTTATTCTTAACCTATTTTGTACTAGAAGTAGTAAGTAGACTCACCGTATATCACTATCAATATTTTAACTGTTTTCAATTACCTAATTTCATTATTTTTTTAAATCTGACAAAATTCATTGATCTCTTTTTCGACAGAAGAAAACTGTCATTCCATTCAAATACGTGAACCTATACGCCAAAAAATTCTATATTCTAACAGGTATATAAAAACAGTAAACAAAAAGAAAATGAGCTGTAGTTATCAAGTAAATTGTGAAAAATCATATTTTTTAAATAAACCTCTTATATCCCTCACATTACGAGGTGCCAACAAAAATGTTCTTATTTCGAGTTTCATGAGAAAATAATATCATGTTATTCTGAATGAAAATGGTGTTTCCTAAAAATGTTAGACCCTGAAGAAACAGGCTTTCAGAAATATGTATGTCGATTATTAATTCATTTTAAAAATTAAATTATTTTTAAGAGCTTTTATTTTAATACATTAAAAAAGCTAATAGATGTGTTAACAAAGAACACTTTTGCTGTACGATTATGATTGTTGATAAATTTTCTTTTGATTATTAAAAAAAAACTACTTTTGTTTGGATTCATAAACATTAGCTAAATCTCTGGTTCATGTCAAATACTTTAATAATTGCAAAAGTGGCCTATTGGGTGGGATTGGTATAAATTATGACGAAAAATGGTTCAATGAAAAAGTAATTATAAACATTGTGTATACTATTGCAGATAAGAACCATTTTTTTTTTTTTCAGAAAATATTTAAACTTTAAAACAATATTAAACAAAAACGAAAACAAGGACATTTGTTAGAAAGAGTATTTAGTTAACATATTAAAATGAAAATTGAAACATGGTGTATATTTTGCGCAAATTGGAAGGGCGAAGGAATAATATTATAGTAAGGAAGTTATTATTAGTACATAATTTCATTTCAAATATTATTTCTACTCACTGCCAAAATATATGTAAATAACGATTAATTTTATTATTATTTATTAATGGTATATATTTAGAAAAATATATATGTATGTTTTTATATATATTGTTTCTTTCTTTGAACAGATATTTCATGAACCAATTAAGAAAATTTTGGGCTTACTAAAAAGTAGTTTTAAATTTAAAAAAATATACATATAATTAATGTAATGAAAACGAAAAGAAAACTTAAATACTATATTTGTTTTAAGAAAAACATTATTTCAATCTGTTATAGTTGTTGTTGTTGTAAAATGTTATGGAACCAAACAAAAGCTATTATTTTTATTATAATAACATACAGAAAATTTAACAACACCATTAAAATATTTCAGCAAATGTAGTCTTTCATTTATTACAATACTTTTTTTTTTAAACATATTTACCAATTATCTGTAGAAAATGAAGTTAAATATTTTTTGCACTACAAAAAATATTTATTCACTTTTGGTTCCATCATGAGTAGTGGAAATGTTGAGAGTTGGTAGTTTGCTTTTTTAATTAAAACTTACAGACTAATTATTACGTTACGTATATGTGATTTATAAAATACTTAATAGAAAATATTTTATTAAATTAAGGAATATTTAAAAAGCTTTTTTTCCTTTAGCTTCGGATTTAATGGTTTGTCAGTTTTTAAATATTAATAAAAGAAAAAATTTTTCCAAATTAACTGTCTATAAATAAAATATACTTCAAAAACTAGCTTCATGAAAATATTGATTTTTTCAAGTTCAATATATAATAATGTTGATTGAAGATATTTAAAATTTCCAAATTAGGTAAATAGTTTTTGTTGTAGGTGGTTATCGTCTGTGTTATATTGAATGTTGGTTGTTTCCATGTTGATTGATGCTCAATAATCCTCCATTTGTAAATATTGTATGTTGATTGTAGATGATTTCCAAGCACGCATATTACATAGTATGTTGATTGTTGAATAAAACTTTCCATACAGTCCATTGATTGCTTTTTAATCAACCTGATTTTTAATCAACCTGATTAAAAAGCAATCAATGGACTGGTTGATTCTTCCACCTTTATTATATAGTAAGTTGATTGTTGAACACATTTTTCCAGACTAGTATGTTGATTGTTGTTCATCATGATCATCTTTTTTTGTTGATTGGTGTCATACTTGCTCTTATTTATTTTTTATTAAATACCTAATTCTCATCCATTATTTATAGGGATATATAGATTTAGTGGCTGTTTTATGTTTTTTTTTTCTTTTAATAATTTAAATATTATACAATACAATGCATGAAGCCCAAGTCTTTTTTAAAGTGGTTCATAACATTTTATAACAAACTTTTGCAATTATTAAAAATATGTATATACGCAAAAATTTGTTTATACACTACCCCCTTAATATTAATTTCAGAGAAATATTCGATAAATTTATAAAATGAAAGTAGCATATAAACAAATTGGTATCGTTTTTTTATCTTATACATATATGTAAATATAGATTAAAATCATGCATACATAATAATTTAAAAAAAAAGTTGAAATGTTATTTATGCATGTTTTTTGTTTGTTTATATAAGCCAAACAAATTAACCACATACATACACACTGAGAGTTTACCATGATAATTAATATTTTATAGCAAAAATTCAATTAAAAATTAGCGCAGAATTTTTGTGATATTCAGAACACATCAAAGTACTCTTTCTGTACTTTTCTTTGGTGTTCATTCCAATTAAAGTCAAAACAAACTAAAAAATGTTTATTGAAAACTATTATTAACTGCGGCGTTAATACGTTTAACGGCTTCTCGGGCTGCAGTACGTTGCCGAAAATAAGCATGGTCCGTGGCATAAATGCCGCTTGGCTGTTCAGAATTAATTTGTTTACGTTTTGTGCGATTGGAAGTTTTAGTTTGACGTTGTGGTTTATTTTTTATTGATGAAGATGGTTCATCATTGCAGTTATTTTGGAAGTCTGCTGCACTAATTTCATTACATATTGCTGTAGATACCAAACTCTTTCTGGGTCTACCGCGTTTTCTACTTTGCATAACACCTCCTGTTATATTATTTTGCTCCTGTTGTTGTCGCTGCTGTTTTTCTGACAATTTTATTTGCACATTGTGCTTAAGCCGGGAGAATTCCATAATTTTACATTTCAAGTCCTCAGCTAATTTATCGTTCCTTTCTTTGCATTCGCGTTTTACGCTATTTAATCTTTCTGTTTCCTGTAAGAATTGTTCGTGTCGTTGCTCTTCTCTACGAAAATTTCGTAATTTTTGTTTTTGTAAAACTTCATCACGAGACCCTATAAAATTAACATATTCTTTTGCAAAACCCGGATTGATAAATGTTGACGTTTGAGGCGAGTCTTGTTGTTGTTGCTGTTCCTCTAGTTGCTCATTACTATTGAGGTTATTTGGTTGCGTTTGATCGATAAATGATTGTACAACTTGTAGAGCACCAGAATCCCTATTGGTTATGTTTAGTGTTTGATTTGGATTTCTTATCAGTGAAGGCAATACATTATTAAAATTACGTTCACCTGGCATTCGATGAAATCCAGGCATATGATTTTGTTGAGGATTGCGTATTAAAGTAGGCAACATAGTATTATATTGTTGCTCTTGTACTGTAAAATTATTCCTATTATTAACATTAATATTGGATGATGTTGATGAAAAATTAGAGTTGGATACTTCTTCGAAGACTTGTAGTAAATGTTTTGAGGTCTTTTCGTGATCTTTAATTAAATAGGTTATATAAGGTTGTAAAATTTCCTTATAATTTGATTCCCTAGTTTTATTTTGGTTATTTTGTAATATAGTTTGTTGTTGTTGTTGTTGCTGCTGCTGAGAATTAAAATTGGTGGCAGAATACCTTGTACACATGCGATGTTGAGGAGTTTGTTGTTGTTGCAAAGGATTAAGGGCTCGTATATTGTTATTAATATTTATTGATAGATTTTGTGATATATTGTTTGATGATGATATGTTTCCTTGTTGCTGGTTAGATGTATGAGGGCTTGTTACGTTTAGCAGTTGATTTATTTGTATTTGTGGTGGTTGTGATTGCTGTTGTTGCTGCTGTTGTTGTTGAATATTTTGTTGTGTACGATAGGGATTTTGTAAATTTATTTCTTGATTGCCAAATATTGATATAACGCTATTACGACTATTATTCATTATATTATTTTGTATTATTGAAGAAGATCCAGATCCATTTCCTAGAAATTGTCGATTGCCAAAAGATTGCGATGTTGGTGACAATGATGAGGAAGTAGTAATTTGCTCCAAGTCATCTAAAGCTCTATGTTGCTGTTGCTGTTGCTGTCTGGTATTATATTTGTGTACAGGTTCTGTTGGATTATTGTTGCCGACTGTAGGACCTGATTCATCGGTTATAGAAATAAATATATTTTGTTGATCTTGACAATTTTGCGGCATTTCATGCAATTGGACACCATTTGTGTTGACAATAACTTCATTTTGAGGACTTGTAGCACAAGGCGGATTAATATATAATTGATCGTTATTAAGTTCATCCCAAGAGCTACTATGCTTATCTTGTTGAACATGCTGTTGCTGCTGATCATTTTCCATGTTAGTGGTAATATGATGTACAGTATTGGTAGTTGTTGCAATAATTTCCACTCCGTTGCCTGAATTTGTATTTCCAATTTGCATTAGATTATTCCAATTTTGGCTACTATTGCTTAAAGTAGTACTTAGTTCCTGTTGTATTGCAGGATCCTCCGATTCTTGATGTTGATGAGTGTTTGTACAATTTGTGGCCGGCAAATCTTGCGATGCATCAATATTTGAATTCATGCTGAAATTTGTATTTTGTGCATCATTGTTTGTAGCAATTCTAAAATAAGAAGTTGATGGCATGTTGTGACTGGAGCTGTTGTTGCAATCTGAGACCTTTCTGGAAAGGACTTGCATACATTGTTGCAACGAGCTGGTATTTGTATTGGGTTTAAGTTTCGAAGTATATGATGTTTGTATTAAGAATGTTAAGGCTATATTAATACGTTGCCTTACGTCACTTACTTTGTATTGTTGCTGTAATATTGATAAAACAAATGACAATTTCAATAGTTGTTTTGCTGTTGAGGGTGGTAAGGCAATCCATTCATTGTCGTTGTCATTAAAAATGGAAATAGTATCCCCAGCACTCTTTTTCCAATATAAAGGCTTCGTGACCGATGTGTTGCCTTTCGCATTTGCAATATTATAGTGCTCCAAAATGGCTATGCGTTCCATTTCGAAAGCCTGGCCTTCAGCGTAATAACCACATGCATTGGCGTTATCAATAATTGTCATAACATCTGGTGAGGCTAATAAATCTTCTATGAAGCGATTAAAATCCATTAATTTTTCCACATTTGCTACACTTAGCATTGGAGTGGCAGGATAGGATTCTAACAATTGCTGTGTATTCTGAGTTAATATGCGTTGCGCATTAGGAACTTGAATTTCCGGAGCTCTATGCTCTTGTAATGGTGAAGGAGACTTATCTTTTAATTGCGGCGCAACTATTTGAACTGGCGGTTGTCCTATAGAACGCATGGAGTTTTTACCACGTCTCTTAAAAGGTGCAGAGGGATCATTTAATTTCTTTAAACTCGCTGCACTAGTCGAAGGCTTATTGTCTTCCAAATTATTAAGCATTATCGAGTTCTCGATGTGCTTCACTTCTGTTGTTTGATGTTTAGAATTTTCTGCATTATTTTCATTATGTTCGTCTTCTTTTTCCAACATTATTTGTTCGATTTCTGAAGAAGAATTCTCCTCATTTGTATTCTTGAGCTTCTCAAAATTTTCTATTACAACTTCGGCAGCTATTTCTTGAGGTTGTTCTAAGTTAGTAGCAACAATTTGTTCAGAGTCTTCTGTCTCCCCGTTTGGTTCAGATTGTGTGGGGCGTTTTTTTAAGGGCAAGGAGCAAGCCGAGTTAGAGTCATGTGAAAACTTTTCAATTTCTATATTATCAGTTTCTTCCTCTTCGCCTTCCTCTTCAAAATCCTCATTCTCTTCTTCAATATTATTTTCACAAATGACTTTATCTTTCTCAATCTTTTTTTCTTCATCTTTATCTAAATATGTAAAATTATCTTTACGGCATAAATCTTCTGGAGCAGTCTTCACTTTTGTGTCATCATTTTTTGTCTCTGTCATGTTTTCATTATTTTGCTTTATCTTCTCTGCTTCTTTAGATGTATTATCATCATTTTCCCTGTTTGAAATCTTGAAATATGTTTTATTATTGGGAGTAGTGCAAATGGATATTGAAATAATAGGTATTTTAGGAAAAGAAAATATAGCTGAAACGCCTCCCGCCGATTCAGAGTTTTTAGGTTTATTCTCATTTTGCATATCTTGTTTCCAATTTGCCAACTCCAAAGTCATATGTTGGTTTTCATTAATGGATTTTTCCTTCTGTTTGAAAAGTTTTTTATCTTCTAACTTTTCCGCCGGATTACTGCATATACTGCTGTCCATAATGTCAACACTTCTTGTTTTCATAAGATCTTCTGAATTTTCTCTAGTGGGCGACTTAATCTTTCCTTCGTTTGCATGCTTATTAGATTTCTTAATTTTTTTCATAGGTGTCTTATGATAGTTTTCCTGATTATGTTTTGTTTTATAAGATCTTAAACTTTTCCTTATTTCACGTTCTTTAGTATCTGTATTAATTGGGATTTCTTCTTTATTTAAGTAATCATAGTTATTAGCAGTAGAAAAATTTGGAGACAATATAACTTTAGTTTGGTTGTCCTCCAAAATTATGTCTGTCATCGCTGAATTACCACCTCTGGAAACTTTATTAGTTTCTCTCCTTGGTAATAGAGATTTCGTTTGATTGCAATCAGTCGCAATCATATTATTTCGGCTTTCGTCTTTTTCTTGCAAATTCTCATTGGATATATTAGAACAACTGCTGATTTCCTCCGTATTATATTTTGTTTTTGAAGATATTTCAACATTTTCACTATCCTTTTCATTATTTTCACTTTCATCATTTAATAATTCACTAATATACCTTTTCCCCGTATTTTCAATACCTATAATATCTTTGTCTTCAAGAGAACGTTTTGTTGTTTCATTAGAAACTGTATAAAGTGTCTTCTCCTCTTGGGTGTTTTGCTCATTATTAGAAATAATTAAGTCCGATGTTTTTGAATTTTTACTCAAACTACTATCGACTATGTCTTCAGTTTTATGATTGAAATCTTCCAACAGCTTATCCGCTTCACAATCTTCGATTGATAGTTGAGTAAGAGGCATTGTATTTGGTAGTTCTGACGTATTTTCCGTCATAGTATCCAAATCAAACCGACACATTGTAGGTGTAGGACAATGATTTTCGAATTCAAAATCAATATCATTTCTGGCATCAGAATTAGTATTGTTAACATTTGGTATTTCTGAAGAGGGTTCGTTTGGAAGACCTGCTAAAAATTCTGCACAAAATTGAGTCACTAAATTGTGACTATCGTCAGTTTTATTTTCTGTATTCAAAATGTCTTCGTCTTTTAAAATATCATCACCGACGTCCTCATTTTTACTAAAATCAGTAATAGCTTGAGCAGAGTTTTCTGTACCATAGGATGTTGTCGAAATTATACAATCTTTCGTATTTGTAGAATCATAAGTAGTTTTCAGCTCTTCACTAACATCATTGTCCTTTAAAGTATCTTCGTTTGAAATTTCAAGCAATTTATTTTCAAATATCTTCTCACTATCCTCGACTACATTTTCTCCGTTTTCCGTATTTTTTTCGTATGTTTCTTGATGGCATTTTGCATATGAATTTAATTCTTTTTCAAATTTTTTATTGTCATTTATACATTCGAGTATTTCGTCGCCCTTCAAAGGGTTTTTACAGTAGTCCGAAGATGCTATTTCTGTGCTATTCGTAGATAATTCATTTTCTAAATTTATTTCATTAAACTTCTCTTCATTTAAAGTGTCCGATTTTTTACCCTCAATATTGTCATTTGTAGAGGTAATTGTGGAATTTTCAGAAGTTTCTCTTCCCTTTCCTAATTTATCAGTTACTTCAATTCCATTTTCTATTTCCCGCTCATTTTTTTCTCTTTCCTGAGTAATATTTTCAATATCATTCTTTCCATTTACTGTATTTGAATTAAGATTGTTATGTTCACTAGTAAGATTGTTAATTTCTTCTGTTAAAAGTTTACTTATTTTCGACAAATCATCCATTTCTGCTACATTGGAATTTGGCACATTACATGCGTTATTTTTATTTTGAAAATTTAATGATAATTGCTTACCTGAAGCTGGTTCAGCTTTAATTTCTCCTTGGATTTCTTGTACGTCAGTTCCAATAGGAGTTTTCCAAATATGATCATTACCTTTAATACTACTCCCCCCTTTCTCAGTTTGTGTGGAATTTTTTGTTTTCAAATAAAAGGATTGTGCTCTTAACGATACCACTTTATGAATTTTAAAAGGTTTTGGCGATTTTACAATTTTTTTAGTTACGGGTAGAGGTTTCTTAAAAATAACATCATCATCATTTACTTGAATATTGTTGTTCATAGAATTGTCAGTAGAATTAGTTTTCAATTGACATGTTTCAGTTTGTTTATGGTTAAGGTGTGTTGTATTATCATTTAGTAAAGTTAGTGATGTATGTGGTAGTAGTGGCGGTGGCTGTTCTACTTCTTTTTCTTTACTACAGTTACTATTGGAATTGGTTAATGAAATATCGCTATTTAATTTTAATCTCTTTAAATTAATTTTGACATTTTTAAAAGATTTATGTTTAAATAAGTATTTTTGATTAAAAACTGACAAATTTTTTAAACACTTCTTATTGTGATTTACTTTAATAGATGTTTGTTTAAAATCACGTTTATCTTCATTATTTTTATTATTACAATTTTCATTTGTATGTTCTGCAGTTTTTGAGTAGAAACAATTAGATTAGAAACTGTTGGTTGATTGGTTTGTATTGCATTGTTAAAATTTTGCACCACAATAGTGTCTTTTAGAATCAAGCTTTTTTCTGTTAAGGATATCAGACAAAAAAATACGTAAATATAATCAAAACTCCTACCTTGATGATCTTGTTTATTAAGCGATAATGTTGTAGATACAGAACCACATGTAGATGCAGATCCTGTTGTACTGGGAGCAGTGGTCATTAAACGCTCGTAACCACGCAACTGAAAATGATCTGGAGCATAGGAGGCTTTATATGTGGACTGCTGAAGAACCGGTTTAAGGGGTTTGTGTTGCGCTGGGTTAGCAACGTCGGTAGGACCTATCGGACTGGTATTGAAGTGAACTCTTTTTTTTTGTTTCTTATTAGTCTGAAAAGGAAAATTTACAATTGTTTTAAGTAGGCATAACATTTTTCTTAAAATAGTATTTAAGTACCTTAATTTCTGAACCGTCGGAATGATATTGTTGTATTTGTGGATGTTGTTGTTCCCACTCTTGTAAGCGCTGTGCTCGCTGCTCTTTATCATATGCCAAACGTGTAGGAGATTGTGAGAAAACTATTTTATTAGTTTGAATTCTGTCATACGTAGGATAGGGCCCTCTGGGACGAGGTGTCTCAAGCGTTATTGATGAAAGTGAATTGGTTTCCTCTTCATCTTGATCATGTTCATCCTGTACATCTGTGCCGTCATCTTCCTGATTATCGCTATATTGTTCATCTGGATTTTCGGGCGGCGTTGAAGATATATGTATACTATCTCTTCGATAGGCCTTATCATTATTATTTTGAGATTCCAATTGATTAACTTTTTTTACTTGATAAGTACGTATAGTACCAGACAAGAAACGTGATGACAATTTCGTAACATCATCATCATCTTCTACATCAGAAGACTCCAAATCAGTTCCACAATTAATGGGCGTTACAGTAGGAGGATAATTATCAACAAATAGTTCTTCAACCAAGCTATTTGAGTTTTCATTATTTTCTATTGTTGTTGACATCGACTGTTTGACATTACTAGTCGTAGTTGAGATGTCTTCATCACTTTCTGAATCACTGTCGAGACTTATGATAACATCTTTTTGATTGTTTGAGATCTGTTGGCTATTTTGTTTTCTCTCGATAATAATTTGAGACTCTCGATATTGCTTGGCTAACTGTTGGAAATTATTTAACCATTTGTCGTGTATCTCACATATTGATTTTGGAGAATTTGTTGATTCTTCTTCCTCCAAAGTTAAGTCCACCGTGCCAATTATTGTTTTCTCTTCAAGTTTGATGTGAGTCATGCTGTTGTCTAAGCTCTCTAACTGAACTGAAGAAAATATTTCAGCAAATTCTGTTGAATTTGAAGTATCTAAAATTATTAGGTCAGCATCTTCATCATCATCACATAAGTCCTACAAAACGTAACATGTGTAAATATTATTACATATTTCTGAAGCTTGTATCTATTTTTCAATATAATAAAAGTAATCAGAGTTTAATATTTTTATCTTTTTATATCTAGTTATTTTAACATATTTTTACTTAACACACAGTTACAGCGACTAACTGCTGTATTGTGCAGTAAAATATATGAATTTCTCTAGAAAAATCAGACCTTTTACTAGAACATCATATACTTAGACTTTTGCTACAAAATATCTACAAGATAATCTTTTATTTTCTACAATTGAGAAACACGTACCACTATAGGACCAATTTTTTTCAATGCATTGTCTATAATTGAGGCCTGCAAAGAATAAACATAAAAGTTAATTTTTTTTTTTTTATCTTTAGTCATTGTTCACTTACGTTACGAATATCCCTATAAAATTTCATATTATTTAAAATGGTACGCGTTGCCGTACTGTGCGTTGTATATCTGGGCAAATGTTTGGCATACAACTGATTTGTACATAATGTCACTGATGGTTTCATAAAACTTTCAGCAAAATTAACAATCAGCAATTTATCGTCATCATCCTTTTGCATCATCATCCAACGATAAAATACAATTATGTATAACATGTATAATCTATCAGACAAGACATTGACATCGACTACAGGTTTCATCGGTATAAATTGACTATATTAAAATATATTTTATGAAATAATTATAAGAATAATAATATTTCGTATTAATAGTATGTATAACACACTGAGTTATAAAAATAGTAATTACCCAAATATTGCACACATTATATCCCGAGCATTAAAAAGTCTTGGTATATAGACCAAGGTACGTAATATATTGTAACGTGTATCCTCCTATTCGAATTAAATAATAAGAATTAATAATATTTATTTTAAATATTAAACACTAATACCTCTATCTCTTGTACTAAATGTCTACGCATTATATAGACAATACGTTGGCCGATCAGAAGCTGTTCTTGAGTTGTTGTATCAACACTTAATCTAAGTTCACATGCTATAAATATGGCCATCATTTCACAAACTCTATGTTGATATTCTTCCAACTGAAAATCGTAAATTTCAACATAACATTACATGATGCACATTCATAGTATCAATAGTACTTTAAACTTACATCTGTTAGAGATGTACATAATTCCTTGAATATATCTATTGTACGTACAATATTTTGAGCTAATTTTTTACTCATTTCATGTGATTCTAAGACCTCTTCAAAAATTCTATTGCAACCACTTTAAAAAAAAAATAGTTAGCATATTAGTAAATATATGATATAAAAAAACGTAATTAACATACTTTTTATATTTATTGATGGTTTGCATCAAATGGTTATTATAACTGTCTTTACGAAAGCCCGAATGTAAACGTCTTATATCTCGATATGCATCATCAATAAAAGTAAATAATTTACCCATCTTCATATTTGATGGCTCCTGAAATGTAGATGACATTGTAGATGATGTAGATGGCGTAGGAGATACTATTTTTGGAGTTTCCTTGGCAATATTTGTTAAATGTTTTGATGTTGTAGGTTGCTGAGGTGGTCCTGCCACTTTCGCCGTGTTAGCTGATGCTTTAAATTCTTTAAAAGACATCATGCTGTAATATACAAAAAATTGATTAAATATTGACTCATGTGGTTGGGGTATTCGTTGTCGTATTTCGACATTTTTATGATAGATTAAAAAAAGCAATATTTTTCTTTAAGCTTTTACAAAAATATCGAAAAATGACTGCTTTACGATACATTTTAATAAAATTTGTAAGTTTTATTCTTCTTTTGCACAACTTTTAAAGCCGTTTGATGAAACAATACTGTTGAGAGTTGTATATTTTCTAAATGATGTTTGTTTATCCTTTGTAATCTTTAAGCCAAATACAGGTATAAATGAGTGCGTAATAATGCATAAATTACTTATATACATATATATAATGGCATATTTATACGTGTGTGAGCACAGATGCTTTATTATTCTAATCTTTCTTAATAAATATAGTTAAGAGACATTAAAGCTAAGATTTTATATTAAAAACATTGATATTATTAAGAAATTCTCTAATTATTACCACGGCTGATACTTTTTCTACAGTCGCACAGTAAAGTATACATACCCCCTTGAAAACTGGATTTTACACAGAACTATAAGGTTTTGACTATCAAAAACGATATGATGTAAATCTACGCGAAAAATAAAATAAAAATATACTAACTTTTTAATAACATATTCTTTAAAGTTGAAGAAAAAAATAACAAATATAATTTTTTGTAACTAATTTTCCCAAAAATAATTTTTTATACTTTATAGAGCCAATTTATTCATTAAATTTGCTTTTCACTTAAAATAAAATTTTGTTGTAATTTCACTGGAATTTTTGTGTCATTCTTTAACAAGAAGACAATTTTTGTCCGCTTTTTTATTGCGGTTTTTTGTACTCGGTGGTCCAATTTACTAAATACATTACCTGTGAAGCTTATGTCAGGTGACTAACAAGTAAAATAAATTTGTTTGGGAACGTTTTAAAATAACCACTCCTTTACAATGCTTGCTGTATGCTTTGAGTTATTGCCTTGTTGGAAGTACCAGCTTCTAAACAATGGCCTATTTTGTTCACAGATTGCTTAGAATCATCTTCGATTAGGTTCGAATATGTGAAACGTTCCGCCTATATGTAACGCCAAACCATAGCAAACCTATCTACATAAATGCTCCATCGTGGGTTTTTATGAAGAAA
This sequence comes from Wohlfahrtia magnifica, assembly GCA_023159175.1. NCBI lineage: Eukaryota > Metazoa > Arthropoda > Insecta > Diptera > Sarcophagidae > Wohlfahrtia > Wohlfahrtia magnifica. The sequence continues at coordinate 1,228,253 of JAKWBJ010000045.1, forward strand.
CTTTTGATTTTATTTTGTCAAACTTTTTAACTTCGTCACACTCGAATATACATAATACTTCTTCCATTATCACTCAAAACATTTAAACTTGATACCCGCGATACATCATAAAGTTAACCATAATCCATTATTCGATTTTAATAAGTTTTAAATCTGAGCTAAAGTTATAATTCTTTTTTACATTTTTAATTTTTTGCATTTAATTACACGGTGCTACAAAATTAAACGAAGTTTTAAACTTGGGATGTAATACTATTTTTCTAATAGCCAATATCGAATACAGCATGAAACTGGTTTTTTAAATTCTCGAAATGCACAAAATCTTGAGTTGAGTTTGAAAAGAAAATTTTTAATTTTTTCGTGGTCGTTGCATTTTTTGATCTTATCAGTGATCAGGAAAATTGGATTGATGCAAAAAAGATTTGATTTATTGTGATTTCGAAATAAATTATAATTCACAACTCTAATTCAATTAACAAGAAATTATATTCCTCATAAACTAAAATGTTTTCGTTTAATAATACATAATTAGATTTGTTATAAATTTTTAAAATAGTTACACAAAATAAATGCGCTTTTAACCTAAACGCATATACCCTTCAATAAGGTGATATCGTTATCAATGGCTTTGTTTATTTAATCATTAGAAAAAAGTTTTACATATATAAATAAAAAAAAATAATTACAATTCATACAAATATGTGTACTTATACAAAGCACATATTATTATTTATGTGTTTATGATATTTTGAAAATATATCCCTTCAACAAAATGTTACTATTCAGCATATTCATTTTTATAAATTTAAAAACTTCTTCTATTTGATATTTTACATAGAAAACAACAATCTTATCAATGTCAGAACAGTATATCAACAAATGACAAAAGTGCACTACAGTGTTGAAGACTATTTTATCAATCACAAATCTTTTTATTAATAAAATTATATATATCACATTCTTAATGAAAGTGAAAGAATTTTTTTTTAATTTTTGCTGACTTATAAAGAAAAAAAAATTAAAATAATAATACAAAACTCGCGCAACATACATACATATGATTGGTTTAATTGGTGATAACATTAATGCATATAAGAAATTTATGAATATATACATACTATATATGTGTACACAGTGCTGTTCGAAACCGAAGCATTTAATTCTTATTATCTTAGGTACCTAAATTATAACTATAATAACAAAACTTTTCTTAAGCTGGCGGAGAGTTTAAAATTAGAGTGGCAATCAATATTGACAATAATTATAGCAAATCTCATAAAAACTATGCCAAAACTTAATTTACCTTAATTGCCTCGATAAGAAAAGTTGCTTCGGTTTCGATCAGCACTGTACATATTATACATATATATATATAAAATATATAAAAAACTTTCAGCGTTGCCAGAATGATGACTTTATCATATTTCTGATATTTTTTTAACCATATTTGATTGTAAATAGTAGGCATTCATTTAACGCTTCAAATAAATATTTCACTCACTTTTGCAAAATTTCTGGTTCTTTTTTCAGTTTTCTAAACCCAAACGGTTAACAAAATCACCATTTACAATATGACATCTGCTTTTTTATAAATTAATTATTATTACATTTATGTTTTTTAATTAAATTTTTTGGATTAAAAAATTATGATTTTTTCTTCAAAATATGATTTTTTATTTGCCAAATGATGATTATCTTTCTAAAGCTTTTGGCAGCGTGTGAACAATAATGGAAAAACGAAAACAGAATATTACTTCTTATTAAAGTGCATTCAATTTGATTTTTTAACGTAGCCTAGTGATATAATGACGATAGAATATAAATAAACATTTTTATGCAACTTTACAGAACTTTAAAAAATATTAAACGCTAATTTTAAACATCAGTTCAGAAATGCTGCTAAACGTTTAATAGAAAAAGCAGTCACTGTAAACTTTAAAAATAGACAAATTATGAACCTTTACCTATGAAAACTACCTTGATCAAAAAGTTTCCGGATTAACCCCACTTTTGGCGGTCTCATCGTTCAGATTTTTTGGTACATCTGTTGTTGATATTCTCGCTAAATCTTAGCGCCATAGCTTGACATTTGAATTTTTTATATTCGGTTTTCGGTATGTCCATCAGTACTTCCTGCGATTTTTCCATTATTTTCACTCGACGGCTGAAACGCGTATGTCGTAATGGTTTTTAACTCGATTGAACAGAAAGAAGTCACAGGGAGCCAAATCAGGTGTACCAATTTTACAGGAAAACTCAAATCGGAACGATGGGATCGCCATACGAGGGTTATTCCGGAAACTTTTTGATCAAGGTAGAATACAAATTATGTAAATAACACGTTTACAAAACATTATGATACGCAAAGAACGTTCTAGAATCTAGATGACTTCTAACAATTCAACTTAAAATTCAATTATTTAAAAGTTGTTAAAAATATATTCTATGATAAGCAGCCAGAGTATGTATACACAAACACGAATCTGGTGCACATAATATTATTTAAAATCCAAATTTACTTCTAATCGTTTCAGTTTCCCATTTTTAATCAGCCCTCATTTTTAAGTAAAAATAAAGTTCGGTTCTTCTTGAAATACATTTTTTAGATACAATTTTTATTCGACCTAAAAGACTCACATCTCCATTTCCAACATTGTTCATAAAAAGCATTACTATTTTTAATACTGCACAAAGGATAACTAGCAATGTTATACGTTGTGAAAGTTTACATGTATGACATTGTCGCATTTCAAAGCAACATTCGTTTAGGATGGCAACCAGTCATTATTATATCTATTTTAAATCTTTCATTCACTTTTTTTGCTCGCGTACATTTTTGGTATTAAAAATTACTTTTCACTCTGTACCCAAAGGAGCCAATGCCTGTTTGTCTATCCACTTATAAAGCTAATGTTGTGACTAAACCAAATAAACTAAAAAAATTGCATCGTACGCAGTTGTCTAGACTTTACAAGCTTGCTTTTCTTTTTATACATTTATTGTTTTGCCTAGTTTTGAGTACAGTATTGCTACGAAAATGTTATGGATGATGCAGGTATAAAAAGTTTGTATGTGTGCAATATTATTTTGATATTTATTTATTTTTTTTTTTTTACTTAAGAAGTTCGCCAGTAGGATTTCACGAATCTGGTTTATTCAAATGTACATTTTTTACCAATACGTGTGTCATAAATTTATTTGACAATACTTTTTTTATATATGTACATATGATGATAGTAGTATGTGTGTAAATATGTTTTCGAAAATATTGCTTTCAGAATATTTAAATAAAGCTTTGTAAAGTCTGACAGGCTACTTATCCAAACTATATAATTAGGCTTCATATTTTCCTAAATAGTTTTATTAACATAATACATATGTATTGACACATACATATGTTCCAATTGGAAATTTATCTTTAACAATAATAATAAAATCAGTATATATTTTGTGCTTCGTATAAAGTGGCAAATAATTTTCCTAAGAAATTCATTCAATTGATATTTTAAAAATAGAATAAAAAAAGATATAAACACGAAAAAAGAACAGGTTTAAGCAATGCGAATTGTAAATAAACAGGAATTACAAACGAAAATGCCAAATACACATACAGTGGTATGCATAAATATAAGTGCACCTATTTAAAAAATTAACCTTTTACAATGATTTAGGTATAATTTGTTTTATTGTTTTATTTATCCATTTCCAATAGAATTATGTATAAGAAAAATTGTATAAAAACTTAAATCTAACAGTCGTGTAAAGTTCCATCGAACTTAATAGTTTAACAAGAAGACAATTTTTTAATTCGCATATGTCTGTGTCGATATAGACGAATAGCTTAAGTCAAAAAATGAAGTTTTAAGATATTCATAATTTTGTATAATTTTTATATTAATTTTTTTCACAACAAAACTGTAAATTAACACATTGGTAACAACTTTATTGAGCAAAAAATGTAAAAGTTTAAAAAAAATCTAGGTAAACAGAGAACATACAACACCTTTTATAACTTAAGCGATTTTTTAAAACAGAGGTTTGCGTTTTACTGAGCCTTAAGTATACTTAAGTTCTTTTATAGAAATAATATATACATATGTATTTCATAGTTTTAAGTAAACATAACATATTGTATTTTATTGAAGCTTAAAAAATAATAATACAGTAATATTATCAAATTATATCTATTTAAGTTATATAGTTATAAAATCAATAAAAATGGGTTTATATATAAATATATACCATATACACATAAGATGTTCTAACAGATTATATATCGCTTTAAAGAACTTAAGCTAAGAAGTTAACGCGCATAAACTTGGCAAACAGAAAAATTAAAAAAAAAATATTAAATGCAAATATCCGACTTGAATTCTATTAAGCTCATAACGCAGTAACTAATTTTGAGCTTACGTCGACATAAGCTAATCTTCCATGTTTGCACAGATATCTTTAATAAACGTACATATACATATAAATTGGTAAATAAACTTAAGATCTAAAAAGGGTATGCCGATTTTTTAACCCATGCTTTTCGTGTGAGTTAGTTAGATGACTAACAACTTTATTTTGATGATTACATACAATCTGTCAATAATGAGTTTGCACGTCGAAAATATACACGGTTTAGATAAAATTATTAGTAAATTTATAAAGTTTTTATTCTAAAAAATTTTTTTATACACATATTTCAAAAAAAAAAAAAAAAAAAAAAAATTAATATCGCACACTAAGTCATGAGCAGCCACAACTCTAAATTTGCAAATGCTCAGGAGAGGTAAAAAAATTGATTCTAATAACGTGGTTGCTATTTTATCCACATTGAACTAGACTACCTTAGAAGACAGTTTACTTAATTTTTGTTTAATTTTGTGCAATAATTTTGCAAATAAGAGGCAATTTTGAGTTGTGACTGTTTAGTTGAAAATTTAGTTGAATTGTTTTCATTGAATAATGGGTATTATATATAATTATGCCTTTTTAACTGGAAATATCGTTTTAACATAAATTTTTTTTCATTAATAGCGTCACAACTCGAAATGATAATATTTATGTGAAAGAAAAACAATCAATTACTCATAATCTTACTGTCATAACTAAAAGTAGTACTCTTTGGTTGATAAGGTGCCAGCGTTACAAGTAACATAAAAACAGACATAACAATATTTTATCATGTAAGGGAGATTCTGATGAAAACGAAATTTGCATGGTCCTTAGAGATTTGATCTGTGAATTGATTTATGGAAAAAAGGCGAATTTGATAAATTTGGAGTTATGACTGTTCATGATTTAGTGTGCGATATGTTCAAAACAAAAAGAAATACAACAAAAACAAATTTTACTTCATTTTAAACTGTCAATAAACTCTGCACAAAAATGTTTTGTTATCTTTAAGTTAATAAACGTTTCGCTTGTACTTTTAATTCTTTGAAGCCAAACGGAGATGTTGTTTATAAAAGTGATTTTTTAAATTAATTTGTAATTAAATTTTGCACTGCACACGTCATAAATTTACTACATTTGAAGTTTTAAAAATGACAAGAAAAATGATGTAGAATATCATTCAATTGATAATCGCCAACTGGGAGGAAGTGCGGACGAGTTGTCGAAAATGTTTTCAGTTTCAAGAAGAACAGTGTACAATGTCATAAATCAAGCGGATAGAGAGAATAGGCTGGAATTAAAGCAAGAAGGTGGACGAATAAGAAGATAAGCCGACGTAATGGGCGGTTCATTTTATGAAAACTGACTTAAAACCCAAAAATGTCTACACAAGAACTAATAACAGAGCTGTAGGAAGAACTTGGTGTTATTATTTGCCACGAGACAGTGCATCAAATCATAATAAAAAATAAGAAAAAAAAAAAAACACTTCTGTCAGCAGAAAATAAAGATAAGCGCTTTTCCTTCTCTATTCGGAACGTTTCACTGCCGAATGAGTATTGGGACAATGTAATGAAGATGATGTTGTACTACAACGATGGACCGTCTACGGTTTGACGTAAGCCTTAAACATCTCTGAAGCAGCAAAACATCATCCCGACCGTAAAATTTTGAAATATGTCAACAATGATTAGGGCTTCATCTCAAGTCAATTAGTGGGTGATAATATGCTTTTATAGACTCAACAATGAACGCGCATCATTGTGCGAAGAAATTTGACAACAAACCAAATTTTAAAATTTATCAAGAGACACACAAGGTAAGGTATGTGGCTGTTATATAACTGTGGCTATGTCATCAATACATCCGTCCAAAGCATCGATCTCAATCCCATAGAGAATTTATGGGTGTTTTTAAGAAAAAAGCGTCGCTAACGCCGACCAAAAAATATGGCATCGCTTAAGACAGCAATATTGAAAGAATAGCGCCTAATACCAACGAATTATGGCCTAAAGAAGTTAATAGGATCAATGAAAAATCGTATACAATGTGTGGTAGATGCTAAATGTCTCCGTACCAAATATTAAATTTTCTCAAACTTATTTAAAACCTGACCACTGAAATCAATCTGCAGGTAAATTTTTGTACAGAGTTTATAACAGTGTAAAATTAAGAAAAAAATTGTTTTTGTTGTTCTGTTCTTTGACGCAATTTCTTAAACTTATGAAATAGGTATGTATATAGAAAATTTTTGTGGAATAAAAATATAATGAAATTACTAAAAATAATTACTAATCCGTGTTAGTTAGTTTTTAGTGTGCAAACTCGTTATAGACAGTCTGTACATGCCAGACCTAATAATTAAATCGCATCATTAAAAAAATCTGTTACTATAGAACTATAGAAAAATGAAAGACACTTCAATATGAAGTTAATAGGACTGTTTCTTTACTCTAAAAAGCGTTCCAATACACAAAAATTGGGTAAATGAGAAACATTTTGAGAGAAAATATTTTTATTTTTCATGCACAAACACAGTTATTACGAATGAAACACATCCGATTGTATACTAACTATTATGTAATAGAAAAAATTGATATAAAATTTTTAAGCACATACAACTCATTCCCAATACATTGTAAAATTAAATGAAAATTGGAAATACAAAAATTCATTGCATTAGCATCCGATTTGGATGGGTTTGTAATGAATTATATTGTTATTGTAGTTTCGATTATGAATTCTTTTTTTGCTATTTTTCCAATTGTTGATTTAAAAAGGAAAGATAATTATTTTTAAAAGTGCAAGTGGACTAACCGTGTGTGTGGTGTATGGAGTCTATATGAAAGCAATTATGGTTTATAAACTGGAAATAAATAAATATAAATAAATATTTGACAATTAAAACCCTTCAAACTATACGAGCGTAAATGGTCTACCTACCGGCACCTTTTTTATATTTTTTAAATTCACTTTGTAATAATAATAATTCATTTATTTCTTAATAAATAAATGAACATATATTTGGTTTTACGTTTTTAATACATTTTTCTCTCTTATTGAGTAAATTTATAAGAGTAAATTATAATTTATAAGAGTAAATTCTAAATTTATAAATTTACTCTTATTTTACCGAACCTTGCCCAAAAAGTAAAGAAACAGACCTATTATTTAAAAATAATAAATAAATTATGTTTTCACCTGAAAACGAAAGTTAAATAAAACTGTAAAAAATAGGAATGTAAGTGCGAGAAAATACCTTAAGATTGTAATGTATCAAAGCTAACACATTCAATGCGTACATGTTTACAAGCATTAATGCATGCTCAATGGAAACAAACGACTATAAACTACAAATATTGAAAATTATTGTCATTAAAACTAATTGACAATGCTAAACTTGAATTTCTTTTTTTGAAATTATTTCTTTTTATTTATTTATTTTATTTACTTATTTTTTTAAATCTAATTTAAAAAGATTTATCTACAAACATAAGTGTATACTTAAATAATATTTTATACCTACCCACCTACTAGTTAATTAAATAAATTCCATTTAATACACTCTTATTGCTTCACACACATACATCTGTCTGCTTTTGTTAGCATTTCACTATTTTAATGAATGTATCAGAATAACAACAATTACAATGAAAACGGCGGCGTATTAAAACAGGTACATCTGTAAATACCCTCATGCATTTCTTATAGTTTTGTATTTTGTTGTAACCAAAAGACAGTTGGGCAGACACACGAACAAGTTTTAGAGAAACAGCTTTTTGCTCTAAATATGTTACTTTTGGCTCGTTGATGTCGGCATCGTTTTATTTATCATATCTATACAGTGGTTTTTACTATGGCTGCGTATAATGAATGCAAATATAAAGGATGCGAATTATAAGTCTTGTTATTTTGTTTGTTTCAACGCTCTAGACTTGATTTAATTTACGCATTTTTTATTGCACACACATTTTGGTTCAACTGATTCCTTTTTTCATTTTTTATACAACTTCAAAAATATTTTTTATGCATTTTTTTCGTTTTTTACGCACTCATATATATGTATATATGCATAAACACACTTTTTTGGCTTAGCATTTCCTGAACCAAAAATAAAAAATTTAACTAACAACAAAAACACAGCTATGAACAAAAACTAAATAAAAACACAAGCAACAAAAAAAATGAAAAACAAAGCAGCCTTCGTAATATCAACTCTGACATTGTTGTTTACTTGCACCGCACAAAGTTGATTTGGTCTACAGGAAAAATTACTGTATAACAACAAAAGCAAATCAATGATGATGATGAAGAAGAAAAAGAGCACCTCGCTCACCACCACTAAGAAAGTTATGCAAAAAGAAAAAAGTTGGGAAAAGAAATACAGAAAAAAAAACAACTTAGACGCAACTTACTTTTATTTTTTCGATTAATTTTATTTATTTACAATTTTTAGATGTAATTTTATTTTGTTTAAAATCACTTATATATTTTTTTTTAATTTTTGTGTTGTTTTAAAAATATGTAATATTAATTTTTTTTTTATATAAAAGCATTTTCTTTGAGATTTTCTTCTTTTTTTTCATGCTTTTTCTTTGAGGTAATTTAATACACAAAAATTAAAAATGGCGACGTCAGTGAAAAAAACAATTTTCATTTATCAGTGGCCACTTTTTCATACACAATAACAAACTTTCATTAAAACCTTATGCAATTTGTATGCACAAGCACTTATTGAACTTCTATTTTAATAATTATAATTAATTATTTAAACTATTTTAATATTTAATTATTTTTTACGTGAGTATAAAATTTTCTTCGACTTTCTGGTTCTATTTTTTCAATACATAGTTGTTTGACGGCGTACTCGTGGAAAAGAAGCGTTGTAAAACGTAGTAGTATAACATGGTAACGATTGATAAGCGCATATTTTGTGAAAATTATTATAGTTTTAGTAAAGACTAGAACCACCAATAAGAGAGATTTGTTGAAAAATTTATTCGAAAAGGAACACGTAAAATTTTTTTTTTAGATTTTCAGCGAATAAAAATGTATTTTTTTAGGAAATTTGTATAAATTTTTTAAATTTACAAAACAATGTACACTTTAGATTAAGATATATGCTTAGCCCACATGTAGGTGAGATTATTATTATTATTGATTACAAGAATAGAGATAAATTCCAAATTAATTCTGAGCACATGTTTATTAAAGGTAAATCTAGTAGTAAACTTTCTCAGCTAGATAAATTTATTATGATGTAGGCACATTGGTTCTTTATTGTACTTCTCAAGTAACTTATATATGTACTTTACAAAAATATAATCTTGAGTACTTCGAATTTTTGCCTAAACTTAATGATTTATCAAAAATTTGTTCATATATATTAAAGAAAAATTTTCCCAATTAAATACAAAATTCAGCGGTGGGCATAAAAAATATGTAAAACGAGCTGTATAAAGTAAGTAGGATGCTGTGTTGGTTGGTATTTGTAAGAATTTATAATTTATTCTTGTACTCTTCTTCTTTTTCAAACTTTTCTTCTTCATTGGCCTGAAAGTTAAAATACAAAATGTGATGAATTTTTTTATATTAATTGAATTAATGAATTTCTAAATTATATATAAATCAGTTTAGTATAACTTACGAGTTTAATATCACCACTACCAGAATATGAATTGAAATTGTTGTTATGTAATATGGTGGGTTGGAATGAACGTATCATGTTTTTAACTCCTAAATTTATTGAACTAGAAAACGATAGGTAGCCTAATTGACCATACATCAGCGTATCATCCATTAGACGCTTTGCAAAAATTTTCTGATCTGGCTTCAGTTTGCGGTATGTGACTGCCCATGATTCAGCATAAATATCAGCTTCATCTTTGTTAGGCTTCTGACTGCAGTTTTGCAGATGATTAACCATTGTTTGTAGACATATACTGGGATCAAGTGCCCTTTTTTTAAAGCTTGGTTCCTGCAAAGATAAATAAAATTTTAAATATACAATCAGTTTTTATAAAATTAAACTTACTTTTTCAGTATCTTCCTCAGACGATTCTTCAATATTAGTAACTTCATCCACTTCGGTTCCTTGATCACATAAAAAATTTAAATGATCAAAATACCACAATGTAGGTACATATACATCTTCACGGCCTATTCCAGATTTTTTACTTTCTCGAATTTTTTGTAATTCGCGCCTATAGCAAGCTCTTAAGGCATGATATTTCTTTTTTACCATCTCGATTGTAGCATATTTATCAAATTCTTTATATTTTGCTAAAAGTTTTTCCCATGCTTTCTGTTTTTCTTTTCTATCTTTGTATTTATCGCTTTTAATTTGCCAGATGGATTTCTCTTTTTTTAAAATTTCGATAAATTCTATTAGAAACTGTTTGCTACACATCTCAGCGATACAGATACTTTTTAGTGTTGATAAAATAAAAAATGTCAATTGTTCGCGTACATTCCCACTCACACCCTGCATGAGCAAATCACTAAACAAATCACAAGTGGGTAGACAAGACGGATTAACTTAAGTTTAGTGCTAAGCATTACTGCATCAATACAATTGCAACAAAAACAACGATCGCTAAATTCTCCAGATACTAATAATAACTGATAAAACAGCTGACTGTAGAACAAAATTAATAGAGAAGCAAGCAACAGAAACAAACTTTTTTCGCGCTTTTAAAGCTACACAGTTTTTGCTTTAAAAACAAACGTGCTAAATTTCTTAAGTTAAGCACAATTTGACTTTTTTAAACATAAACAAACAACGATCACTTTTTCAAACACAATAATATATTCTTTTATACTTTTAAGTAATTTATATGCGCAAAAACTTTTTAAAAATTTATTTAATGATTCTACTTAATTACTTTATTTTAATAATTTACGTAAATAAATTACGTTCTACCAGTTTCCAGTTTATTATTTAGACATTTGCTTGACAGCGCACCCACTACATTGTTGTAAAATATAGTAGTAAATAGCAGGAAGAACTGTCATATATTAACAAACATTATCATATATTTAGCAAAGGTATAAACCACTTTTTATCAAAGTTTCTTCTTATATTGCATTTTGATTAGATTTGGTTGGCGTTATATTTTAGTTACAGGCTGGTGGGCGTTAGGCATTTCATAAATTTATAAGCAAGAAAAGGAGGTGATTTTGGGCTTACATATGTCGCCACATCACCCGATTTCAACCAAACTTAAGTTTGTATAAGTAAGTTTTTTTAACTTAATTTTCACAGGTAGTAGTGTGACTTTCGGTGCTTCTAGACATCCTTGTTACAGTATTGCAAGGAGGCGTGTTTGTTGTTACAGCTCAGATTTAGCTTGTGTTATTCACCAGGAGACGAAAGATTGCCTTATTTGTGTTGGCAGTTTTTGATAAAGTGATATTGAATCTTTTTTTGGAGACAAAATATTTAGGCAAAATATCCTGGACCGCCAACTGAAATGGAGAAGGAAAGTCGAGGAGCGATCAAAGAAAGGAATGGATCTTCAACCACACTTTCAGGTGGCAACAAGTCCATAAGGCTCAGGGAACTGGGCCTTTGGCGGGACGCTCACTATATGCATGAGCTCGTGCTGCGCAGCTTGGGAAATGGTATTGATTTCGGACCAAGTAGAAGTGCTATTGATTATATCTTGACGACTCTGAGTCTTGAGATCATTGGTGTAGCTATACCTAGCAGAGACGACTTGAGACAGGACAACCAGCCACTTGCGGTCTAGTCTTCTTCACGGATTGCTCCAGATCAGGGGAAGGTACTGGGACTAGCGTTTACTACAGCAACTTGACCTTAAGTACTTGTATAAGTTGAACGATAAGTGCAGTGTTTTTAAGGCGGAAGTATTTTGAAGTGGAGATGATCCATGGCGGTTCACAAGGCTCCTAAATTGTACTCGATCAAGTTTGAAGACGTCCTGGATTGCATGACCTTAGGGGACTACATGAGATCGCAAAACTTTGTGTGGTACCGGGACATTGCGGTATCAAAGTTGACATTGCGGTATATAAGGGGGCTGGGGTTCGGCGAACGTGTGGTCGAAGTCTCTGTTCTGCTGCAGTTGTTACTACATTAGCGAACTTAAAGGGTTCTTTAATGGGAGGTCGCTCAACTCTGGTACAATTAGCGATAATGTAGTGTTTCAAGGCCCATCTGGCCGGCTATCTCTAGTCGAAAGATCTCCTCCTTCCTCTCCATGGACGAGTCGGATCTAAGGCTGGTTACGGGCCACTGCGGTCTACGCTCAATGATTTGTAGATGGAAGGACGGTGATGCTGATTCTTATAGGCTGCGTGGGAATAAGGAGGAAATATAAACGATCGACCAACTATTGTGTAACTTCCCCAGGCAGTTTGATAGGAAGCATCGATTTCGGGTGCGTATACGATTCGAACTCTTACTTAATTTTCCCGCTTGGAACCTTATTGGCTTTGGTATAAGCATTGAGTAGTTGTATCATTCCGGCTATGCTTTTCTAAAGGTTGATTTTTTTTTTTTAACTTATGGACTTCTAGATTTCTTGTGTCCAAATGTTATGGCTTAGGTTTTAAATAAAAACGCATTTAAAATAATGTTTGTTTCCAGATTATTCAGTTCTTTATTATACATTTTAAATATCTTATCTTCTTTACAAAAATTACTCACAATATTGTTTCCCAATGGAAGAGTTATGTATAATTTTTTATAAAAAAAAAAGCATATGTGCTTGAGATAAGCGGGAATTATTCGAAATTTAAAAAGCAATGTGCCTTTAATCAAACATACTACCTCTATTCAGTTAAGAAGATTCCATTGCAATTAAAGCAACAACAAAATCATGTTAAACATATAAGTTTAAAATTGTTTTTAATTTAATTTATATATAAAAATAGAATTAAAACTTGTTTACAACTTATTACAAAAAACGGAAAGCAAGAATTTATTTCTTATAAAATAAAGAATTAAAAAAACAAAATAACAAACGTTATTTTCTTTGTGTTATGTCATCATAAGAGCAGGATTAACCAGTATTCCTACTTAAATATTGACGTAATTTTTAAGATGCAAACAAAAAATGCAAATCTTAAAAATCTATCTTTAAATAAAAAACCACTTAAATAAACATAAGAGAATGTTTTTTTCTTATGGTATTATTTTATGATGGATTTTTTCTCGTTGAAATTAAATTACATGAAAGAAATTCAATGGTGGGCGGAGGAAATATAGTTATAGAGAAGTTTTACAAAGTTAGGGTGGTGGTGGTGAAAGTTGTTTGTACAAATTTACAATTCATCCTTCTTGTGCTCTTCCTCTTCTTCAACCTTTTCTTCTTCATCAGTCTGAAATTTGATTAAAAAAAATTAAAATTAATTGTCTAATAACATAAAGAAGTTAAGTGAAACTTACGGATTTAATATCACCACCAGCTTCTAAGAATTTGACGAAGTCATCCAAAGTTCTGTCCAAATTGTAGTCGATGACTTTGTTGTCACCCTTGCGGTACAATTTGATGGTGGGGAATGATGAGATCTTAGTGTGTTCCAATTCGTTGGCAGTTGAATCGATCTTGGCAATAACAATGCTTTCGTGATCCTTGTATTTTTCACCCAACTGTTCGTAGATAGGAGCCAATTGTTTGCAGTGACCACACCAGGGAGCATAGAATTCAACTAAGACATCTTTGCTCTTGTCCATGGCTACATCATCGAAGTTGGTAGCTACCAAAACCTTAACAGGGTTCTTGTCCCAATCTTCTGGCAATTCTTGGGACAACAAGTGTTGCTTGAGTTTGCCATCCATGAATTTTTGCAAGAAATCTTTAATGGTTTCAGCTGACAAATCATTGGTTTCGGGCTTGTATTTAGCCATATCTTCTTCCAATTTGATCAAACGAATAGTAGGTACTTCTTCCTTGGTCATGCCGAAGAATTCAAAGATGCGAGCATGATCTTCTTCATCGGAAGAGATGGTTACAAAGAGGATTTCATCACGGTATTGCTTGGCAATATCCTTCAAGGGTTCAACGTACTTTTCAATGTGGCCAGCTTCTTTAGAGACAAAGAACAATAAGTGGGACTTGATTTGACCACCGAAAATCTTGGAAGCAGATTCGTGATTGAATTCAACAATCAAAGGCAATGATTCAACTTGAGCGAATTTCTTAAGGTTGTCTAAATTGAGTTCACCATCGAAAACGGATTTCTTATCATCAAAAGGCTTGAACATGACAACGGCACCATCCTTAACTTCATATTTGGAAATGACATCATCGCTGTTTGTAAGACCGAAGGCAAATGAGTCCAAAGCATTAGCAGCTGAAATGAAGGTCTTAGCGGCTTCTGATTCTTGATCCTTGAAGAAACCAATGATGGCGATCTATAAAACGATAAAGACAAAAAAATGTTTTTAAAATAAAAATTGTCTTTTTCAAATGATTTTTATAAACTTACTTCATTATCCTTCAAGAATTTTTCAGCTTCTTCAACGTTGGTCAAATCCTTAGCGGGAGGACCGGTCTTCTTGCTGACCCAGCTAACGATGTCGGCAGCTTGACGACCACCGGTATATTCGACGGGAGCACCGTTGCGGAAGAATTTCAAAGTGGGATAGCCACGTACTTGATACTCTTCAGCCAAAGGACCTTCAACAGTAGCATCAACTTTAGCCAACTTAATGTTGAATTCTTTCTCAGCCAATGTTTGAGCAGCTTTAGCGTATTCAGGAGCCAAAGATTTGCAGTGACCGCACCAGGGAGCATCTAAAAATAAAGAACAAGGAAAAAAAAACAATTCTATTATAATGTTGAACATATTAAAATATACAAATTATAATAATTATAAATTATATAGTTTACCTAGAGGTGGTAATTGTATTTTTATAATTAAAAACCTTATTACAAGCAATTAAGAATTGTTCTGTGTCATTGCAAATTATATAATTTCCAAGTGAATGAACAACCGAATATAATACACATAATTATCAAGTTAATATTTGCATAAAAAGCAACGAATAACTAATGTTTTGCGCATACACAGCCATTATTCTATAAGACTTTAAAAACTACGTATACAATAGATACTATGTCGTCAATCAGTTAAAACATTTGGTTAACAGTAGTAAGAGTCAATTTGCTATAGACGACTATTATGTGCTATATGTTTAGAATGACGCAATTCGATGTTTCAGTGAGCGTTATAATAATGTTAATTTAAGAGAATAATTCAATAAAGAAAGGGAGATACGAATTTGACAGTAAGAAAAAACAATATACGTGGCGTTTAAATACAAACAATCTGTGTTTTCATTAAACAACTAAATTCATGCTATTAAAAGATTTCTTTTAAGGTATTAATGATAAGGCTGGCTAAGAAGGAAAATAATGAAAATTATTCAACCAAAAAATTTATCATAAAAAAATATGATTTCAGTATGTACAGCATATTTAGGCACTGGACTTCTATTACAGGACGAACTATACGAATTCGCTTCCTATCCGTTTATTAACTTTGACTTCAATAATATTAAACGGAGTTTACCCTCTAACATTAAGTTGTAAATTTATGTATGTACATCATCGAAATAGCGCCCCTCTTTTACTGACAGTTAATATTAAATAGTATCTGAACCAACTGCGACTAGGCCTTAAAATTTCTATGTAGTAGATTCCTATCAATTGCCTTTGAAATAAATCAAGAATGACTGCTGAACCATTTAAGATAGTATTTTAATTTTTTTTTTTTTTTAGAAAAATTATACTAAAAACGTATTGAAAAAATTGGTCATTAGGATAGCTCCACCAGCAATAATTTCAATTTAATTAGTATTTTAAGTAGCTATACAGCATTTTAATACATAAAAACTATATTTTAAAAAGTATTAATTATATTTAGTAATGCGTGGGACGACCCCCTTGTTTGAAATATCCTCGAAATATTGATTGGAAATTGAATTGTAAATATTTTTCAATATAATTCAACGAAATGGTGGACCAAGTATGTTTGACCTCTTCCATTAAAGCCATTTTCATGTTTTATTGTTTTCCGGACTCGTACACTTTCCTAGCCACCCATCTTCATAAGTTTTCGATTAGGCCGGGGAAATAAGGTGGCCATACAAGGGCTTCAGGTTTCTGGCTCTTAATCCACGATTTAACGGATCGGACTGTATGGATTGGAACATTTTAGATTTCCAAATACGTTTTGTCAAATTCCCAAATAATAATAATTGCTAATCTTTTTACTTAATTTTTAAAATATATTTGCATACATATACCATTTAAAAAATAGCATGTATTTTTAATTGCTTTTTAAATGTATTTTCAGTTAAATTAAAGACACGTAGCTCAAAGTCATTAAAAGCTAAAGATAAAAAACAATTTGTTATTATTTGAACAAATGGTTTAATTATTATTATTTTTTTAACTTAAGCGTGTCTTTATTTACTTTAACTTAAGGGAAAAAAACACTTGTTTAAAGTTTATAAATACAATACGATGTCTTTATAAATACGATGTTTCATTAATACATATGTATAAAATGCATTTCTTTACAAGTTGATGGTCCCATTTAAGAACAATTACCTTCTTTACATAAAATGGCTAAAAATAGAATCCATGTATACAAGTTTCTTTATAAGCAAATGATGGCAAAATACATTTATCGCTATGTTTGAACACGTGTCATATACCTACAAGTGGCGTGGCATATAAAATTATATGTTTATTATAAGGCGAATTTTAAAGTCGCATAGGTATTTCTAAAAGAAAATGGGACTAAAATAATCTATAAGTAAAATAGCGATATTAATGTAAAATCTTTCGCTTTTTATGTAAACCACAAAAACCAGTAGATCTTTTAAACCTGTTTTGTCAAAATTTAAGTTAGTAAACGCAAGATTGCTTTCCTTTTTTCAATTTCCTCTCTTTTCTGCAAGATTAGAAAATCTCTTGTGTAGGAAAAAGCATTCGTTCGTTTAAATTTGTCTAAAAACTGTTTACAAAATTATCCAATATAAAAAAAGCATTTTTTTTTTACTAGTAAATATAAAAACATAAAGTTTTATCATTTTACAAAAAACAAACTATTCACTGAATATCAAGCTGACTAAAACCTCCTTATCATTTAATTGTAAAGCATAACAATATTTATAAACCGGCCTAAAATGAACTAACAAAAACTACAGCAACGTCCTATTATGTTTTTAATACACTCTTTCGATATTTTTTCTATTTACTAGACATACTTTTTTCTATTAACACATCAGCAAGTCAACACACAAGTCGTGATTTGGCCTAAAGGTTTATTGAACTCTTAAAAAATAACGGCTTTTAACTATAAGATACTAATAATGACACAAAGCGAAAAACATAAACTTGGACTGGTGTACAGAAACAACTACATATGTATATAACAAATGAAAATACATGTTAAATAAAATATAAGAAAAAAAAATATAAAAAGGAAATATAAATTCAAAGCAGAAGAAAAAGTTTCTATAATAATATTACTAGAAAAATAGAAATTTAAAAAGTAAATGAAAGATAAATTTAATTAAAAAAAAAAAAAAAAAATACAAAATCTGACTCATTTTAATATTAAAAAAATGTCAAGCAATTTTTTTAACAAACTGATACAAAATAATTTCGTTTAAAATATGTTTGAAGAAACCTTCGAATATGTTTTTAAAATAATCGTAAGTAATAGGGTGCAACTCATTTAAATTAAATTTTGAAAGTTTCTTATTTAGAAAAGCCTAAAATGAACATTTAAAGCTCAATGCTTGATCTTAAAACAAAAGATTTATTTAAACAATTTCTAGAATACGTTGGCGAATTAAAACTAAATTCTTATCAATTCAATGCGAGTTATTACGGATGTTTATTGCTTCATAATTTTGTTGTCAACGCAGTTATTTGTTAAAGCTGCAATTTTCCTATCAGTCAGGTGCATAAGATCATGACCTCATATATCTTTATATTATACCTTAAATAAGCTGCTGATAAACTATAATAGTGCATCTGGCCTCTTATGATTCAAAAGTACAAAAAATGTTTTAAAAATTATGTCCTTGTTTTTGAGGCTGGCGATAAGCGTTTCTTCTTATACATGGTTTCTTTTAATACACAAATATTTCTAATGAAGAAAAAAAAAACTGATAAGAAACCGAAAATTTTGTGCCATTAATGATAAACAAGTAGACTTATAAAAAAACGTGCTATATGTTAGGAAATTATTATTGTTTAAAAGGAAAAAAAAACGTTATCAGTTCTTAATGAACAAGTTCTATAATTAAAAATGAATCGATAAGAATAGTTTTTATTGTTTGAGTTTAGTGTATGAAAAATTAAAAAAGTGGAAATTTTAGAAATTAAATTAAGGATATAATGCAATTGAGGTTTTGAATAAACAAAAATCATTTACGATCAAAACTTGATAATACTGATCTCTTTAATCCGGACATCATTTTTGATTGCAACTTTATAACGCGAAATGCACTCAAACTGTTGTTCAATGTTAATCTCTATTCATTGTTACTCCAAAAACCATTTTGTTTTTGCCCTATTTTGCTAACTCTAAGGGTTTTTTGTGTGTTATTTTCATGACTTATAAAAATGAAATAATATATAAAAAAAATTATGAAAATAAAAATAAAATGTATTTAAAACTCATTTTATTAATATTGAAGGTATACTGTGTATTATCAAATAATATATAAGCTGATATTTTACGCTCAACCATATTTTTTTGTCCCTTATCGCATTTTAGCCTTCTGAATGGTTTTGTTCGATTTCATTTTGGTTTTCATTTTCAAACTCCGCAAAATTTTTCAATGATTATAGGTTACAAAGAACATACATATCAGTTAAATCTCGTCAATATACGAATTAAATTGTGCCTTTATAAGGCATAACCTATTTAGGCCATGTTTTATACAAACTGAACTGATGTCAGTTGTGAGGGCAAAATTGCTTTTTTTGAATAAAGGTACAAGAATTATAAATAAATAAAGGCCAGTTTTAACCAAAACTGTGAGGATGGGCTGTGAAAATGCGAAACTATCCGCTTGCCTTCCAGCTGTAGTTGCTGGTTGTGTTGCAAACAACAGTATAAACGACTTTAAACACATCGTCTATATTGATGTGAATAAAACTTTACCTATTCATTACAAGCCGGGAGTGACAGTAATTGAAGAGCAACTTTTGAGCGTCTTTATTATATACAAAATATAAAATTCTATACTGATCGGTTTATTAAGCAAATGACCACAAATTTATGGTACGGATAATTATTCCATAATTTTTTACACCTTACAATACTAGTTGTAACAACAAATAAAAAAAAAAAAAAAACCTACTTAAAAAACAAACAATAAGAAGCATGCTTGGTCTGAATTAATGTAAAATACTTAATGTATTTCACAATGGTTTATTACACGTATGTTTTATAGTTAATTAAAAGTTAACTTCAATTTCAAGAAAATAAATAGTAAACATTATAAAAATTGACACGTCAACATTAAGTATACCCACACATTCTTTCCCCTTCACACCTTTCTCCATAGAGTGAGAGTGTGTAGAAATAAATTAACTGTTTGTTTTATTATGAATTAATGCTTAAATATTAAACTCTGAGAGAGACAGAGAGAAAAAGAGAGAGAGATAGAGAGAGTACAAATGGGGAAAAAGAATTAACAGCAGAAAATGCCGGTAAAGCAACAAGAATAAAAGGTTATGTGACCAAGAAAAATTTGATTAAAACAAGAGAAGCAAAAGAAATAGAAACGAGTTAACACAACATATGTACATTGTATGTACATACACGTATTAGGAAAGAAAGAAAACTGCAATTGCAAAAATTGTACATGACAAAAATGGTAGATAGACAAAAGAAATGTACACGCAGTCTATTTTTCTTAACAATGAAAGTTGATGCTGTACCACCATATTGTTTATTTTATTTTAATTTTAAGAATTACTACTTACAAAATTCAACCAAAATGTATTCGTTATCGGCAATGGCTTTTTTGAAATTGTCCACCGTCAATACTAAAACTCCATCTTCGGTTTTGATTTCTTCATCAGCGTAGACACCCAATGTGGCGGTCGCCACCAATAAGAGCGAACACAATAAGAATCTCATATTGTTTTTTTGTTGATTTAATTTAATTAACTTTTCACGATTATAAGCTGTATTTTCAAATTTGTATATTCTTTTAAATTAAAAAAATATACCAAATAAAAAACCTACACAAAAATATTTACTCAAAACACGTAAACGACTTTGGCCCAGCAACGATCCACACACGTCGAAATTTAATTGTAAAATGAATTCGTTCTCCCAGTTATGAGAAAGATGTTGTTTTGAGTGTAGAGAATTGCATTGAAAATGACACGTCATTCTATTGCAAACAAAACACAACTCACAAAAGAGTATAACATGCAAAAAGAAATGTCAAATAAATGCGACTTTGTATTAAGCAAAAGCAGAGATATTTTAAAAAATACCGTAATACCGACATGACTTGTACTTATACAGTACTCATGTTGTTCAATGATGACTAGTCAAATATATAAATGCTATGTTTTCTAGCACAGTCTTATACCACTATTGAGAAAAACTACCTTGTCATTAGTGTGTTCAATACACCTAAAACAGAGGTGTTTAAATTAACAAAAATACCTATTCATATTGTATTTTATAGCATATCTCTAAACTGTTTTGAAGCTACCATACATTAAGTTAATATGGCATTTTGAAATAAAAGCTTTTTATCAAATGTCATTTTATTGCTTATATTTTGTGTGTGTGTGATGACCTCATAAATTTATAACTTTGTTTATATCGCGGAAATAAACAAATTAATTTGGCTAAGAGCTCTCATGATAAGCAGTTAACAGTTGTTTAAATCAGTTGTGCATAAATCTTCCGAAAATGCAAACTAACGAAATTAAAGTAGAAGCGGCTCCGCAACAGCAATTGGAAAATTTGGTAATTGTTACGGGATTTGGTCCTTTTATTGGCCATGAATCGGTAAACGCCAGTTGGGAGGCAGTAAGTAAAAATTCATTTTTCATGCTCTTAATTGCCATATAAAATATTTTTTTCTCTAACAGGTACGCTTATTGCCCGACGAAGTTTTTTATAAACATACAGCCTTTAAGTTAGAAAAATTAGAAGTACCTGTTGAATACGAAGCCGTTGACAATGCCGTAGAAAACATATGGTCACGACGCCCCACTTTAGTCATACATTGTGGTGTCCACGGTCAGGCAACTTGTGTTAATGTAGAAAAATTAGCTTACAACAACAATTTTAAAAGAGTTGATTATGCCGGCAAACATTTACCAAATGGTACAGCCTGCTTAAAAAATTGTCCCCCCAAAAAGACGGCCATCTTTTGTAAACTTAACCTTAAAAAAATTGTCGAAGTCATTAGTGATAATTGTGGCTGTGCTCCTGACTATGCTCCAGGCGAGCCAAATACTAAAATTGCTAAAATATCCAAAGAAGTGGGCAATTATTTGTGTGGTTATATTTATTTGAAATCCTTAGATCATGATAACAATCGTACACTGTTTGTACATGTGCCTCCTTTGGACAGACCTTTCAGTGCTGAAAAACTAAGTGAAGTTGTATTTAAAATTACCGAAGAATGTTTAAGACAAGTCATGGAAGAAGGTAATGATTTAACTCAAAGTAGTTAGAAACCATGTAGTCAAGTAGTTTTATTGAAACATAAACAATTATTAACTGAAAAGTTAAAATTTTGTTGCATTTGTAAGATAGAACGTGTTTTATTATGAAATACATATTTTAAAACTAAATTTTCCAAAATTTTCCAAAATTTTCCAAAATTTTCCAAAATTTTATGACAATAATCTTTATTGGGGGACGTACCATACGTTAATTGTTTTTACAAATTCTGAAAAATTAAATAAGAATTCATTGCATATTCGTAGGCTGCGAAAAAAATAATTGTTTCTGTTTCATATCAGTAGTAGTTTGATATTGTACTCGCATTACAAATGTATTGTAGTAAGTAAATAAATGAAATATAAAGAAAATAAAAATGTTTACTCATTTTTGCCATTTGATATTAACTTTAATGAAAGAAATTGTTCTGATAATCCTTCGTGTGCATTTTTTTTTGTATATTTGACGTTGTTTTTGGCAATTGTAAATATGTAATTGTTATAAGTTTAATGTCAGAGCAATGTACTGATGAAAGATATCCACCTATTTCTATCTTTCGCCATATAACGAATTTGTGTTAACATTCTCCACGTTTTTAGTTGTGGCCTTTTTGTTGAGGCATCCATTGTAGACTGCCCTTTGCTATGCCGACGAAGTCTGCGGAACGTGTGCCTAATACAAGTCCTTTTGCAATGACAGATTTTGTGAGCGATGGGAATTTGGTTGTTAGTTGATAACGGGTTAGAGTTTGTTATACGGTAGGAATAAAATATTTGGTTCATTTTTCGCAAACAATTGCAGTTTCGACTATATGGTAAGATAGGACAGATGTCATCTGGGTGTACGTGAGTCTAAACCACAGCCACCACGAAACTCCCACAAAGGGGCCGACCCAACATACGGGCAGAGATCATAATCCCTGGGGCACCCGATTCCCGTGGCACCAGAATACCTCCGGTCAGGCTTAGTGACACGTGAGTGTAAACACAAACACGTGCTGCCTCCAGTTTCGGCGCCATAACAGCCCCGGACTGGTCGCCGGTGGTAAGATAGAACAGATTTCATCTGGGTATACGTGAGTCTTCGCCGTGCGGCATAACCCACGGTGCCCCAATGGCACGAGTGAATACGATGCGTCTACCAACGCCCCCACCTGTGATACTCACAAGTTAACATCACAAGTGAGTACCAATTCGAAGGCATGTTGTTAGGACACAAACTTTCACACCTTTGTGGCGAGTTGGAGATTATCTAAACTCTTGCCGTTATATGGGTTAGAGCACCCGGTTGAGGTGATGCAACACCATACCGATCTCGCGCCCTGCCTGCGCTTTAAGTCTAAACCACAGCCACCACGAAACTCCCACAAAGGGGCCTACCCAATAATCGGGCAGAGATTGGAATCCCTGGGGCACCCGATTCCCGTGGCTCCAGAATACCTCTGATCAGGCTTAGTGACACGTGAGTGTAAATACAAACACGTACTGCCTCCAGTTTCGGCTCCATAACAGCTACGGACTGGTCGCCGGTGAAAAGGTAAGATAGGACAGGAGGAAAGTGTTCGTTCAATCAAGCCCGTTGTGATACAACTTGGAACAGTAGTCACCAAGTCCAGAATAGCCGGTCTTGAAAATCAGCACAGAGGCCTCTAGAGGCATATTTTTTTAAATTAAGTCGGAAACCACCTACCGGCCTAATAAACCTGTCTTTTATTGTTTCGTCACTTCTCTAGGGGAGCATATTGGCTTTCCACAGAGCGTCCATTACTTTGTTTTAGTTTCAGTAATCAATTTGATTATCAAGCTAAGTAGATGCGTAATCTACTTTAGCTGGCCTCCATATGATCATTAATTAGCATGTGATCATTAATTAGCATTGTAATTTTTTCTCCTGATCTATCGTCTGGTGTTTGCCATCATCACCAGAGGTAAGCTGGAAGGTAGGGAGGTTGTAGTCTCTTTATTAAACAAACGAAACTGCAATTACATTTTTTTCGCCATGAAAATATGATAAATTTTGAATCGAACCTTGGCTGTTTGTGTTGTATGCTCGCGCTCTAACCACTGCACCTGGCCAACCCTGTCTATTTAACTGATATCAAAGGTCGATAGCTTCGATAAACCATCGAGAAAAGTCGAGCCCACTGTTAGACATCTACACCGAACCAGAGACGAACTTTGGCAAATAAAGTGGTTCTTATTTTTCAATCGATCTACAATCATAGCAGGAATCATTCGAAGGTAAACGCAGAGTCTCTGCGTGATTACCCATTACACAATACAGTGAGAATGGTTACAGTGGAGAAGATGTTGCTACGATCCAGCTCAAATATTTAATTGATATGCTTCTTATCCAATCTACCTAGCCAATCTATTCGATCTACTTAGTCTAGCAGTATAGCAACATTCCTCCTCTGCCCTTGATTCGTCAGCGTCCAATGTGGATGGATGTCCGCTAAAAGTTTATCCGCCATAACAAGTTTATCATCAACACAATTACCCTTACCTAACCAGCCTAAAGTTAAAAATTTGACACAAAAGAACTATACGTCAGTAGTAGAACCCCCATTACTCCGGATCAACTCCGTAGCATGATAAATAGCCATTACTTCAGCCTGAAACGCACTAGAGTATGTCGAGGATCGGAGAGATATCCAAGGTTAAGCTCTTTTTCTCTGTTCCTAAGTATAGAGCCGAACCAATTTTCCACTAAAATTGAAGAGGTTAACTTGATGCTGCTTAGGTAATAATAATTTCCATAACATTCTATAGAGGAAAAAGGGGACTTCTCTCATGCAATGAATTGAAGCCTCTTCTGCTAGCTGTTGGTTTACGAAAAGTAACGGCGTTAGAGTACAGCCTTTGTTGATATCAAAGACCCGTTTAGGTATAGTTCCTTAATGAGAGATGTAAGGGTGTCCGGAATACCAATGTTTTCCAGAGCGGACCAAATTGCCTACCTTTTGGTGATATCGAATGCTCTTTGGAAGTCTACGAAAGCTTGCAAAAGTTGGAAGTTGTACTCTACAGATTGCTCGATTATTGTAGGCAGAGCAATTGATTTGGTCCACACATGATCCGTTCGGTCTAAATTCACTTTGTTCATTTTAGAAACACTTTTCAATTACTGAGCAAATGCACTTTGAGATGATCACTGACATGATCTTTTAAATCATCGATTGTATACTGGTCCGAGACTAAAAAAAGCTTTTTATAGATGCATGAAGCTTCAGAGGCAGGTTTGTGTGGTCATAACGGGTGCAATGGGAACTTTTCCCACTGCGGCCATGGAAGCTTTTATAGGGCTAACTCCCCTGCATATTTTCATTATGAAATCTGCAGCTCTGGGGGGTCACATGGGCACCGTGGGGCGTATCCCCGAACTTGAGCTACTCTTGAGTAGGAGTGACGTTTACACCGGGGCTTAAACTCGGTTGCAGTTTCGAGGTTCTTATACATGATTGTAGGGAGTGAGACCATGGGGTTTCTAGTGTCAAGGCCGTCTGTTTACAATGGTATACGCATGAATATAAAATGGATGGATAACTGGGCGCGGGAATTTTCGGGACCAATACCAAAGTATGGGAACTCTTGGGCAAATAACCCAGCGTTTTCTAGGTATAGATTTAGATTTAGATTTCGACAATTTACATCTGTTCGCGGATTAATATAAAGGGAGGGATCAGGGGCGCTTCTATTAATACAGGGTGTTCGCCGGGAAGGTATACTAATTTGTTTTGGTGCCATTTTGGTAAACATTAGTCTTTACAGTTTATATTTGGCAGTCGTGAAGTAGAGACGTGGAAAATTTATTATGGAAAAATATTCAGTAAACCAGCGTGTTTTAATCGTTAAAGCAGCTCGCCCATGACAACCCCAATGTTCATGAAAAAATCATAATGAGTGACGAGGCACATTTTCATTTGAATGGTTATGTGAATAAACAGTCGGTAAATAAGGAAAAAGTCGGTTCTGAGCAATGGAAAACCCTCCAATTATTCATCAGTCACCTTTTCATTCATTAAAGGTGACAGTGTGGTGTTCAATTTGGTCAGGAGGAATCATTGGACCTTACTTCTTTGAAACTGAAGTCGGCGTAACGGTAACTATCAATTGGGAGCGATATCGTGATATTATTGAAAACTTTTTAACGCCAAAACTGCATGCTTTGGGCTTGACTAACATGTGGTTTCAACAAGACGGTGCCACATCGCACACAGCCAGGATTACAATGAAATTACTGCGAGACCTCTTTCCACAACAAATTATTTCAAGGAATGGAATCCTATTTTTGGGGATATCTGAAAAGCAAGGTTTATGCAAACTAACCAGAAACGCTGGAGTAACTCAAAAAAAGTATTCGTGATGAAATTATTGAAATACCGCGAGAAATGTGTGAGAATGTAATGAAAAATGTGCTCAAAAGGGCTCCCATTTGTAAGGCTAACAGAGGCGGGCATTTATCTGGCATTGTATTCCATACATAATTGCTAACATTAAATAAAACATTTATCAACATAAGATCCATTATCTTTCATATAATCAAAAATTATAAACAAACAAAGTAGTATACCTTCCCGGCGGGCACCCTGTATATGTATATTGTGATAGTTAAGCGGCACTTAGGGCTACGCGAATGTCAACACATTGGCTTTGTTAACAAACTACCTGTCGAACCGTTTAATGACAATCGACAACACCACACTCCTCTTCAAGCTTTTTCACAAGTGTTCCTGTGGAAATTTTATGGTTTTGAGATGATTGTTGTAATATTAATACGCTCTGCATGTTTACTTATTATGGTCTTAGAGCCGATTTCCATATTTAACTTCAATCTTCCGCTTTTTTCAGCTCGATCTTGTACGTTGTAAATCGTTTTTCTTGCCACTGAAATCATTTCTGATAAATCGCCTATACCCTTTTACAAATTGAGTTCTACCCTAAGAGGTTTTCGTTTTTTTTTAAACGTAATAAGTGTTGTACGTTATATTTATTTCGCAATGTGAACCAAAGAGTATCTATCCATTTATTTGGTTTTTTATGTTTTTTTCTGGACTTTTTGTGTTTTCTTTGTTTCTCTATTATAAAATATAAAAAGAGTTAAAACATATAAAAAAGGAAATTCTCCTTAATTACCGACGAAAGGGACACATATCTCAAATCATATTTTAAACCCCGATTGAATATACCACCTTGATGAAAACGTTCCCGAAATAATCCCCCTGTGGCGGTCCCATCGTTCCGATTTGAGTTTTCTTTTTGTTAAGTTGGTACATCTGTTGTTGATATTCCCACTAAATCTTAGCGTCATAGCTTGATATTTGCAAAAGATACTTAGCTAAGAGTTCATCAATCTTTATGTGTGTTGGCGATTTTTTACAATTTTAGAAATGGATTTAAATTTCCAACAACGAACTTGTATCAAATTTCGCGTAAAAAACGGATTTAATGAAGCGCAAAAGTTGGAAATGTTGGAATAGTGTTCCGGTAATGATTCACTAAAGAAAACAGTCGTTTACCAGTGGCACGAGCGGTTCAAAAGTGGTCGTAAGTTAATCGAAGATGATAAACGCAGTGGCAGACCATTGACATCGAAAACTGACGAAACTATTGATAAAGTAAAAGAAATGTTGGTTAATAACCGCAAGTTAAATATCAGAGAGATCGCGGAGGACTTCAACGTTTTCTATGGATCCTACCGAGACATTTTGGTTAATGATTTGAGTTTTCGTCGTGTACTGAAAGACCTCAATTTCCGGCAAAAAGAGACCGTGTTGAGGTCGTAAAAGACATGATTTGCGAGGCTGAATCCGATCCCACGTTCATCATAAAAATCATTACTGGAGACGAGACGTGGGTTTATGAGTACGACTCGCAATCCAGACATCAGGCAAGACCAAAAAAACTACGTCGTTTTTAGCCAAAACAGAAGGCAATGCTCACGGTTTTCATGTATTACAACGGTGTAGTACATCATGAATTTTTGCCAGAAGGCCAGACAGTAAACAAAGAGTATTATTTGGGCGTTATGAGACGTTTGCGTGAAGCAATTCGCCGAAAATTCGAATTCGACCAGAATTGTGGATAGAAAACTTGTGGATTTTGCACCATGATAACGCACCGTCGCACTGTGCCATCATTATGCGAAACTTGTTAACGAAAAATGCAACAAACACCATCCAACAGCCATAGAATTCACCTGACTTCTTCTGTTCAATCGAGTTAAAAAACCATTACGGGGAACGCGTTTCAGCAGCCGAAAACGCTGGCATAAGTGTGTTGCAGTCGATGTGGATTAATTTGAAGTGGACAATACAGATTTAGATAAATAAACTTGTATTTTTAATTTTCTGAATAAATTCCAGAAACTTTTTGATCAAGATGGTACGTTAGTTCTCTGATTTAAGTAAGGCATTGGTATACCTATAAACCAATTACATTACATTACCAATTTACAAACCAATACAGGCGTTGGAAAGTGTAGTTTCACTGACGGTTTAGCTTAAACTGGGCGGTGCTACTCCTATTTAAAATTTTTCTTTGTATGTGCATATCTTCAAAACGGTAATAGTTAATGTTTCTAAATTCTACCCAAATAACATTGTGGTCAATCATGAGTAAAAAAGTAAGCGGAATTGGAAAAGTGGAAGCGACACCTCCTATACACAAAAAATATTAATTTTTATATATCACGAGAGCGGTTAGAATAGTAGTTACTGAGCTTGGTCTAAACGATTTGGTATTCCATACAAATAATCAGTTGAGAAATGAGCAAAATTGGATGAGCGGGCATGGTACGTCCCATTCAATTTATATGTTGATTTTTGTATATCCTGAGAACATTTAAAGTGAAAGTTTCTGAATTTAGTCGGTAGGTAACACAAATAATCAGTCAAAAAGTGGGAGGAATTCTATAAATGGGTGTGGCAACTCGCATACCTATTAACTATTAATTTTTATATATCTTGTGAACGATAATAGTAAAAGTTTCCAAATTTGGTTTAAGCAACTTCTTGGCCAGGACACATCATCACTCCATAACTGGTCGAGATTGAATAAGTGGGCGTGGCAGCTCCCATTTATAATAAACATGGAATTTTGCATGTGTGGAAAATGGCGACTGTTTAAGTTTCGTGGTCCATCCATATATAGAAATACAAATTTTTGGCTTTGAGATGCCCTTAAGCCCAATTTAATCAACAAAAGCTTTATATTAAATCGAATACCAAAGAGTTCATTTGTTTCTTATCGAACAACGCTGATTTGATCAAAATCAATTGGAAAATATGTATGTAACGATAAAAAACTAAATTGGGACTTAATGTGTCCATTCGTCGTCAAGGGGTTTATGTTTGCCCCTCTTTTGCATCAAAAAATCTTTGTCTAGCGTTTTATATTCTTCATTTTATTTATTTATTTATTTATTTTTTTGCATTTTTATTTACATTTAAATCCATTCCAAGTTAAAACCCCTTGTGTATAAATAAATCTGAAACCATTTAAGTGCTCCACCATACCAAACAAGCCATAGCAGGTTGTCATTATGTGTAACTGTACAGTGTGTTCCAATAAAGTGGTTGGATCTTTTTATTGCATTGCACAGTGTGCTGTGCTTTAAGCTGCCTCTTTAAATGCCTATTAAGCTGTTCGTATTTAGTAAATACAATGACCGCCATGACAAATCCAAGTCATCAAATATGTTAAAAGAAATCTAAGGAAATGCCATTTCTTTTTCGAACAAGAAATCAATGGCAATAGTGGAAAAAAACAAAAGAAAGAGAATAAAACAAAACTTAAGAAAGTATTAACTAAACGCAATGAATAATGCAAATTAACCCTTAAATGTATGTAAAGTGCTGAGCCATGTTTGTGTGTGTACAAGTATGTAAAGGAGACAATGGGCTTTACTCAATTAAAATGGCAAAATATTGTAAAATGGTTTAAATGATAAGAAAGTTTTACATGTACGGATTTATAAAGAACAGAATGAAAAAAAAAAAAACTGTAAAGACATAAAATAAAAGAAACCTTTTGAGTGGTAATGTTGATACATTACACGTATTTACACTAAAAGAAAAATGTACGTTTGAAGTAGACCTTTGGACTTTTTGCGTTTTATTTAGGTGATGTCTTATACTCACCGGGAATTATTATTGATATCAGAAACTGAGAGGCGCAATTACTAATGACACTAAGAACTAAAAGATCTATTGTGCCAAACACTCCGGCGTCATGGCCCCTGCTGTACAAGCTGCAATGAGTCTGCTCGGACACTCGTAACAGTGTCAAGAAGAATACTCCCAAATTTCCGTTCCTGTTCATACCCAATTACAGGCTTTATAAACGTTCACTTACGAAAAATAACACTCTGCTCGAATTTACTGACTATTTTTGACAAGATGGATACCCTTCTGGCAAAGCTAATTCGGTGAAGCTGAATTCGTTGGTGATAGTCACTTTTCAAACGTAGCGTTTGTATTTGAGATATTCTTGATCGAAGCTGTTCAGACCCAGTTAAGGGCTTTATAAACGTTCACCTACGTATAATCACACTGTGCTCGAATTTGCTGACTGTTTTTGACAATCTGGACACACTTCTGGTAAAGCTAATTCGGGGAAGCTGAATTCGTTGGTGCTAGTCATTTTTCAAAGGTAGCGTTTGTATTTGGGATATTCTTGATCGAAATTTGATCTAAATAAACGTTTTTTTTTAATGTTGTACTTTACATACTTTATGGCTGAACCGATTTGCTTTAAATTTTTACAATATGTTTCTGTAACTCTGGAAGGAATTACAGGTGGACTGATAAATTTTGCTATATTAAGAAACCCAAATAACTTTTTTTTTTATAATTAGCTAAAATAACCCCTCCCGCCTTGCTGGGATTCAGCCTGTATTTGTTTTTTGACTGATGTGGATAGATAACAAAGTTTTAACTGTTAGCGTTCTCCACACATGCAAAATTCCATATTTTCTTAAAACTGATGGTTTGAATTGACCGCCAAGTTATTTAGAAACTTCAGCTCTAAACATGATCGAGATATAAAAACATCAACATCGACTTTGTAATGTATCATGTACCGCCCACTTTTTAATTAATGGTTTTTATAATCTAAGAAGTCATTTAGAACAAATTCGGAACCTTACGCTTATTATTCGACCGGTTTTAACCGGTTTTTTTGGTTTTTTCGAATACGGTTTTTTCAAAAACTTAATTTTTCGAATACCGAATAAACCGGTTAATTTAACACGAATAACCGGTTAATTTAAATAAGTATAATTTAGAAACGTGTGTATATGTTTTTATTGCAAATATGCTTATCGTTTTCTATTTGTATATAAAGCGTCGATTGTCTCTGGCTTGTTAGCGTAATACTTATCTTTGACGGCACCCCACAAATAATAGTCCAACGGTGTCAAATCGCAGCTCCGAGGTGGCCAAACGACATCAGCTCTGCGGCTGATAAAGCGATCTTCAAAAACAGGGCGCAAAACATCGAGTGTAGCTTCGGCTGTGTGGCACGTAGCGCCGTCCTGTTGAAACCAAATGTTGCCAATATCCTCCTCTTCAATTTTTGTGAACAAAAATTCGTTCAACATGGCCCGATAACGATCGTCATTGACTGTAACGGCCACTCCTTGCTCATTTTCGAAGAAAAATGGCCCAATTATCCCTCTGGACCAAAATCCGCACTAAACAGTGACTCGTCTTGGGTGTATCGGCTATTCAATGTATGCGTGCGGGTTTTCTGTGCCCCAAATGCGACAATTTTGCTTGTTTACATACCCGCCAAGATAAAAATGAGCTTCATCTGAAAAGATTTTTTTTTTGGCAAAATCGGCATCTTCAGTGTGTCGATCGCAGGCCCACTTAGCGAAGCGTATACACAACCATATTCGTTCAGCGGAAGGATAAAACTAATTATCTGTCAAATGAGACATGAGCTTAATGTTACCATTCACGAAATAAGCACTAGTTGAAAAAAAAAACGTTAGATGGCGGACCCTAGTTAGTGAAGATTTTCACAGCGTAAATACACATAACCAGTTTTTAATAATGTTGTGTGGTGATATCGCTGTTGAAAATTGTCTGATAGTGTGGCCTGGGATTGGACTGATGACTTCTTGGTTGGAAGGTGGGTGTCTTATTTAACATAACACAGTGACACATACACTATTAAATACTTGGTGCATGAATTTATATACAGTGCTGTTCGACGCCTAAGCAACTTTTTTCTTGTCGAAGCAATTAAGGACTCGTATATTACTAATAGATTTATTTAAAGTAAAACATTTAATTCTTGTTATCTTAGGCACCCAAATTATAACTGTAATAACAAACAACAAAAAATAAATTAGCTCTTTGAGTAGCTGCTGTTCGAAACTTAAGCAACTTTCAGTACTTTGTGTAATAAACTTTGTTTTTTATGGCCTTCGCACACTGTTTTGGCAAAGTTTTTATGAGATTTATTAGAATTATTATTAGTATTGATTGCCACTTTAATTTTAAGTTCTCCGTCAGCTTCTGCTTATTTTTAAAACAATGTGATCCAGCTCTGCGCTTCAAGAGTTAAGAACGATTTTATTTAAATAAAAGAACTGGTTAAGAATCACTACTTTTCGAATTATTCGAAAACCGGTTTTTAAAAAAAGTCGAAGAATCGATCTCCCTACTAGCTACAAACCTACAATAAGAATTTCATATTTATTAATGGTTTATAAGAGCTTTATAACACTGTTTATCGTTTATGAATACAAATTTTTGGATTTTGTCTTAAAATCCTGTTATAAAGCTGTTTTAAGGGATTATGAATAAGACGGTGTACGAGGGCGGATTGATATTGAAGCTACCTAAGTAGGAAAAAAACATTTTTTTTTTTCAAAAACCATTCATTTCTCAACATAGTCTCCTTTTAGCTCAATACACTTGGTACGACAATTTTCCAACTTTTTTATACCATCTGAATAATACGATTTTGGGAACTCCTCAAAAAACGCATTAGTTTCGGTAAACACTTCTAAGGTGGATGATCAACCAATTCGAAGTGGATTTCTCGTAGTTTTAGCATCGTATCTAATGCTGTGTGAACCGGTGCGTTGTCTTGAAGAAAGAGCACTTTTTTCTTGTTTAAATGTGGTCGTTGTGGTCCTTGATTGCATCAACCAATTGATCCAATAATGCACGATAATACTCTCCTGTGATTGTGGATCGCTTTTCAAGATAATCGATGAGCAATATTCTGTGTGCATCCCAAAATACAGTGGCCATAACCTTGCCAGCCGATTTCGCTGTCTTCGTCTTTTTCGGAGCACTTCCACAAGCTTCCACCCATTGCTTCGATTGATTTTTGGTTTCAGGTGTGTAGTGGTGGACCCACGTTTCATCAACAGTTATTAATCTACGCCAAAAATTAGCAGGATTATGCTTTATCATGTCCAAACACCGCTGTGAATTGATTTGTCGAACTCGTTTTTGTTCAACACTGAGCAAACGCGGCACCCATCTTGCCGGTAGCTTTTTCATATGCAAATGTTCAAACGATATCGAGGATTTTCTTGATATTTTCTTCAGTAACCAATTCTTTTGGCTTTCCTGTTGATGGTATAGTTGCAGAGCTTGTTCGGCCACGTTTAAATTGAGCAATCCAATATTTTACTATACAATCCGACGGAGCAGATTCGCCATAATGTTTATCGAGCTTTTCTTTTGTCTCTTTCTCCGTTTTGCCTTTCAAATAATAGTGTTTAATCACAACACGAAATTCACTTTTTCCATTTTCCAAGAAACACAAAAGTTGCTTACTTCAAACGACTACAACAAATAAACTAATCGATGAATTTGGCTAAAATTTTAACAGCTGACGTTTGACAGATCGTAAATTCTAAGAAAGAAAAACTTTTTGTGTTTGTGCTGCCATCTAGCACTAGGTAGCTTCAATGTCAATCCGCCCTCGTATATGTATAATGAGGTAATAAGAAGAATGTCAAGTATTTTATACGGGATTAAGACCTTTATTAGGACGAAACTATAACTAATATCTGTGTTGGTATATTCGTAAAACTACCATTGAATCTTTTCAAAAAATTCAAATACCAAACTAAGTCTTATACTATTTATGTAACAAAACCTTGTCATTTTTAAATTTTAAAGTTGAATAACCCCTGCTTTATTTTTCTGTCCTCTGATACCAATTATTTTCCAATAATAGCACATAAATAAGGTTACTTTATTTAAAAACTGTCTTCATGCCATAAAATATTGTAAAATTCACGTATAAAAGTTGAACAAACTTGATGTTCCGAAATAAAGGTCCTTTTATGTTATTTGTTCAAAAGGTTCCTTTTTTTTTAAATTGCACACTTTAAAAGAATTCTACTTTGATCAAGAAAGTTGATTGAACTTTTCTACATCTATTGCAGTTACTTGTTATTTCAGAAAATGGGATCCTTTTTTTCTCTCTCAAATATTTTGATCAAAACATCATAAATAAACGTTTTCTTTATTAGTTTGCATTTGTAAGGCGTAGTTTTTACTAAAAGTTGAATAAACTTTTAGTAGTAGATTTCTCAAGTTAGATCCTTTTGGTCAATTATATTTCTCGTACAGCTATAAATATCCTTTTTTTGACGGGGGAGCTTATATGATAGAGCCCACAGCAACATAAAAGGTGATCAAAGCTTATTTTTGTCTTTTGTTAGAAGGTTTATTGAACTTAGAAAAGCAACGGTAATTGAAATAAAATTCAACATAATATTTTTATTTGTTGTTGTTTTGCACTAGCTAGAAGGCTTTTTTAGGGCATTAAAAAACCCCTATATTTTGTTAACAACTCTAACAGGTCTTTGACATCTTTTAACCCTACAAAATGTGATAAAATACCGAAAACATCATCAAGAAGAGAAAGAAAAGGTTCAATAAACCTTAGATTTGAAATGCCTTTAAAATACAAATAAAACAAAAACTAAATTCGATATGAGAAAAGCATAAAGAACAGCTAATCGTTTGACAAAACCGAAAAATATGGCAAAATAAAACACTAAAATTCGTTTTTGTTGTTGTTGTTGTTGTTAGACATTGAATTTGAACGACAAAATTGTTCAAGGATCCCATATACAGTGGCTCACAGCTTATTTTATGCAGTAAATTTTTCTGTTAGAACTTCAACAAAAGCAAGTCTAACAGAGGCATAATGAAACATTTGGCGTCATTGAAAAGGGAACTTTCTTGTTTAACAATAGAAATGAGCATTTTAATCATTTAAAACTAAAAAAACCAAAAACTCCGTTTTTCTATCTCATATCCTATCTTTTATGTACCAGGTCAATAAGTCCGTAGGATGACACGTAGATGGCGTTACTAAATGGCATCATTGGTCCGTATTTTTTCGAAAATGAGCAAAGAAACGCCGTCACCGTGAATTTTCTACGCTACCAAACCATGTTAACCAATTTTTTGTGGCCACAGTTGGCTAATGTTGACTTCAGTGACCTTTGGTTTCAGCAAGACGTCGCCACTAGCCACACAGCCAGCCAAACAATTCAGTTATTGCATGAGAAATTTCCCGGTCGCGTAATTTTTCGGTTTGGCGATGTCAATTGGCCACCTCGTTCTTGTGATTTAATGCCGCTGGATTATTTTCTTTGGGGCCATTTGAAAGATCGGGTGAATAAACCACAACAACTGACACTCTGAAAGATGAAATTAGGTGCTGCATTGACGAGATAAGCGAAGCTTTGTTGCAAAATGTGGTTCAAAATCTTGTGATAAGAGCGAAAGTCTGCTGACGTGCTAGAGGTGGACATTTGGCCAATATCATATTCAATTATTAATTCCCATATTTCTATTTTATATGTCAAAAAAAAAATGTGTTTTTAAGCCACCCTTTATAAGGAAACACAAAATTTCAAGCAAAAATATTGTAAAAGATGTACGAGTACTAAAGACGAAGTGAGAGAATATTTTGCCCAATTTAATACAAAAACTGGTCAAATCTATGCCAAACCGCCTCAAATCTGTCATAGATAATAACTATTGTCACACAAAGTATTAAATCATTTAGTAGACATTATTTCGACCTTTAAAAAATTGCAATTTTGTGAAGAAAATAAACTGTAAGATGGAAAAAAGGGTCATGTTTGTTTGTTTTTTTAGTTTTAAATTATTAAGATCAGCTTTTTTAACAAAACGTATTCTCTTTTCATTGATGCCAAATATTTTATTATGCCTCTGTTAGCTATGCTTTTTTTTTCTGAGGATTAAACAGAAAAAATGTACTGCATAAAATAAGCTCTGAGCCACTGTATTTACGTATGTACATAAGTATGTTTGTATGTATGTATGTATGTATGTATTTGGCTCACTTTTGCACTCTTCCTTATAAATACAAACTCCTTGTGTTTGACTCGTGTTGGTGTGTTTTGTCAAATGTTTATCGTAATAAATACTCGCAACAAATGCACAAACAGATCGAGCTAGAAAATAAGACAAGTCTCGTATTAAAAAAGTCCCCTCTTTAGTATTTGTATACAACAGAGTCAGTGATGTCTACAAGCAATTTTCTAAATGAGCTAGAATGCATGATATTACGAGGACAGTTCGAAATGTTCGTAGCCTAACAATGAAAAACAACAGCTACTCGTAGATTATTAAAATCATTTTATTTTTCAATATATGGTAATCTCCTGAGACTTCAATACACTTAGTCCAACGTTATTTTTTTTTTTTTTTTTTGATTAAAATAATTCGCCTGAAGATCCTATAATCATCGCTTACATCTGCCATTGCTCTTCATTCGAGTCATAGGGAGCTACATCAGCAGAATAAGGTGTATGGTCAAAAAATTCGTACATCAATTAGTTGAATTAGTTTGAATTGTAAATTAGGTCGTTTTTCTCGAATTTTCAAATTTAATTGATCCAAAAGGTTACAATAATATTCCGAATTTATTGTTTTACCTTTTCAAGATAGGCGATCAACATAATACCTTTATAATTCTAGAAAACTTGCCATTACCAGCCGATTGAACTGTTTTTGTCTTCTTTGGTACACTTCCATCAGCTTCAGTCCATTGTTTGGATTGTTGTTATGTCTTTGGTGTCCTTGTTTTATCATCTTATATATAAAAACTAGCCTTACTCAACCGGCTTTGCCCGGGAATCTACATACATCTATTTAGGAACAACATTTGTTTGTACATTGTCCCAGTGATTATTTATTTTTAAAGCCTTATTAAAAACAACGATTCCATTCCAATTCCGCTCACCTTTAAACTGTTGATGTCTATTGACTGCCAAGTCATTTAGACCAAATTCAGCAACATCCACTTGAACTGTTCTCAAGACATCGAAAGATCAATATTTACTTTGTATTAAAAGCAACACCATGCCCGCTTGTACACTCCCGTTTTTATTTGCTGCATAATTTAGAATATGTGAACTGAAGCGAAGTGCCAAATCTTATCCAAATATCTTTAATAGGAGCAGAGATAAAGGATTGACCGCCTGCAGGGTCACCTGTTGAAAATTTTTCGACTTTTCTTCTTTCTAAACCTTTGCGTGGCAATTAAAAACAAAATCGCAGAAGAAAGTATCCAATTTGGTCCACTCGTTTTCGAGTTTTAAGCATCCGAACAAACCACAATCCGTTTTTATATATATGGATGAATGTGTGTTTGTTAGTTTGTTTGTGCCTTATGGACAGCTAAACGGCTAAAACGATTTACTTGCAATTTTTACAGTATCTCTCTATAGGCCATATAAATGTCAAAAATTCCAACTGAGCGCTGCTACGCCTTTACAAAGTGCATATTTATTTGTCTGTATCTTCAAGATGGTAACAGCAAGATTCTCTAAATTTGACCCGAATGGATTCATAGTCAATGCAAATCATCAGCCAAAAAGTGGGAGGGAATAGACAAGAGGGCGTGGAACATACTATAAAAAGTAAATATTGATTTAAGTATATCTTGAGAACGGCTAAAGAAACAACTTCTGAAATGGGTCTAAATAACTACTTAGTTAATGCAAATCATCAGACAGAAAGTAGGGGGAATTGAACAAATGGGCGTGGTATCTTCTATACAAACTAAATATTGATTTTGTTATATCTTGAAAACGGTTTAAGCTAAAGAGCCAGTATTTGGTCTGAATGACTTCATATTCAATGCAAATCATCTATCAAAAAGTGGGTAGAATTGAACAAGTGGGTGTGGTACCTCCGATCTTAAGAACGGTGAAGCGCTCTTTTAACACCTGTTACTATATGAACAAGTTGACTGATCTAAATAACTAGTTAGTTAATGCAAATCATCAGGCAGAAAGTAGGGGGAATTTAACAAATGGGCGTGATACCTCCTATACAAACTGAATATTGATTTTGTTATATCTTGAAAACGGTTTAAGCTAAAGAGCCAGTATTTGGTCTGAATGATGCAATGCAATGCAAATCATTTATCAAAAAGTGGGCGGAATTGAACAAGTGGGCGTGCTACCTCCAATACAATCTAAGTGTTAATTTCTGTATAGCTTAAAAACGGTGAAGCGCCTTTTTTAACACCTGTTACTATACGAATAAGTTGACAGATCTAAATTAAATTTAACATGTGTTCATATGACGGATGGAAGTTTCCATTATAAAAAGCTCTTTGCTGCTTATACCGTAATAACTCTGTTAGGCTAAGAAAATTTCGCACTGCCCTCGTAAGCTT
The DNA here is from genome assembly GCA_023159175.1 of Wohlfahrtia magnifica. Taxonomy (NCBI): domain Eukaryota; kingdom Metazoa; phylum Arthropoda; class Insecta; order Diptera; family Sarcophagidae; genus Wohlfahrtia; species Wohlfahrtia magnifica. The sequence goes on from JAKWBJ010000045.1 coordinate 1,267,039, forward strand.
TGTACAGACGATTGTCAGATCTAACAATATTGTCAGACCAAGAAATTTGCTAACAACGACCAGACAATGGGAAATTGCCTATACAATGTATATTGTTAGATTACGCGACTGCAAGACATTTGTCAGAAAATATGACAATCCCATTATACATATATTTTTTTCTGACAATGACGTCGTTGCCAGATGTTAAAACCATATGACGATGATATGACAATGCTTTCTCTGATAATATTGAAAGACAAAAATTGTAAGTTTAGAGGGTTATAAGACATTTTCTGTACATTTTTCTGACAATATTTTTAGATCTGTCAATCGTCTAAACAGGGCTTTGGTGGTCTTATTTGATAAACATTTTATTTTATGCTATTTGGTTTCCCTTAAAGTAGTCCCATTTAGTTTTGAAATACTTTTTTTTGCCAAAACTTTATAAACATTTTTTGGAATAGCGTTTAAGTCTTTATGATCTTAATCATAGTTTACCTCTATGGCTTAATGAGTCTCTTTAATTTTTGAAACAGGAAAAAACCGCAGAGGCATAAATCCGGTAAAGATGATGGATGAGGCATGTTTGAGATGTTGTTTTTGGCTTAAACATTAATCAAAGGCAATGATGAGGAGACCATAAATTGTTAAAGATAACATTGAAGATAACTTTAAGATAACATTGACTCTTGAAGCACTACGCCACGGTAATCGCAGAAAATAGTAAACAAAATTTTAGTATCTGGTGGATTTTTGTTAGATTTTGACTTGTATGGCCACTTGACGGCTTTATTTTCAACTTCTTTTAGGCAAAACAAGTTTAACGTTGATACCTGATATAAGTTAACCGATTCTTTCGACAATTATCCACCAACATCATTCACTTTATTTCATATAACATTTTCAACATTTGTGTAGTGTGCATCACAAAATAGCAACCGATTCTGAATACATGTAATCCAAATCAATTGTCCTTTAGCGATTTACCAAATTTCTTTGAATAAAATAATTTACAACCTGTAAACTCGTTCTATTAAAGTTAAAAGGTAATTATGGGTTCTGCACTTAGATTCAAAGAGTCGGGTGGACTGAGGCACGTTCGCATTGGACATGGTATCATGCTACAGAATGTGGGCGGATCGATCCTGACGCGTCGTACAGATTGAGCGGTATCTACTTTGAACTTCGGTGGAGCTTACGGCAGTAGGATACCTTCTGCCTGTCGAATCTGTCCTTCGAGATGATAAAGTCACGGTCAATATCGATGGCTCGAAGACGGAAACTTGTACAGGGTCTAGTTTCTACTATGATGATCTAGATCTCAATGTCTTTTTCAAACTATCCGATGATTGCACTGTTTTTAGCGAATTTAAACTCGAGGACTCAAGGCCTATTGGGATCAACGTAGACAGTCTCGCCACAATCAGTACTCTCAGCTCGTACGTGGTTAAATGGCTCACTTGGGCATTCGAGGAATAAAATTGCTGATGAGTGCTTTATTAGAGCCTTCTCTGTCTCTCGTCCAGGGCCACGTTCATGCCCCTCTTGGTACGTTGTCGAGCTTGATAAACAGATGGGCACTGAGCAAATTGGAACTAAGGTGGACCAATATTACCACTTGTAGAATATCCAGAATGCTTTGGCCGTACTAAGTCTCTTCTTAGTTTTGGAAGGGGTTCGATCTGGCATTTTTCGGGCATAATTACCGTGCACTGTATGATGGGCCGCATGTCAGAGCGCATAAGATGTCCTGGTCATGGCTACTGTAGGAGCTGCCATGATGAAGAGGAAGAGAAATCAGTAAAACAACTTCTCTACGACTGCCACGCTCTATGGAAGCTTAGGTAACCGAAATTTTTTGGTCCTTTCGGTAGAGATCTTTTTGAAACTCTCCCATGTCCGGCCTATCGGTTTCTTTAATGGGTCTGTCTTGTAAGGGCTAGCACAATGGGCGATAGTACCAGTAAGTAATCTCGTAAATCGCGAGCGATCCACATAACCTAACCTACCTAACCTAGTAGACTTAAATGCAGTTGTTTTTGGTGTTTTATTTTCAAATATTTTGATTTTTCACTCTTTCGATTTCACTTTTTAATTTTCTGTTACCAACGTGTATTTAATAGCTATGGGTGAAATCCAAAACGTTAACATACCTTGTAACGATGTGGTTTCACTATTGTATCGATAAAAAGTAAACTCACTGTTTTTTGTTTTGTAAAAAAAATATTTCACTTTTTACATTTGGAAATACTTTTTGCTTCAGTCAGCTCCTTTTTCCATAAAACGGACCTTCTTCCTTTTTTTAAATTCAAAATCATTCTTATTTTGTAAGCAATAGTTGTTTCCATTCAAAAGTTTAGTTCAATTTGAACAAAATTTCAAATTGTAATGAAAAAGCATCGACAAAATTTATACTACAAAGTTTCCTAAGATTTTCTTTGTGCCGGATTTAGAAAAGCGTACTTAGTGAAAAAATTCAATATCGATAAAAAAGAAGTATACTAAGGGCCACCAAAATAAAAATATCTAATGCGTGCGTAGAAGCAGCAATTCTTTATGAAAGCGAAACATGCGTGTTTATTGATCATTATAATTCGTTTTTAGGTTCTTGTCCTTTTTCGTATTTATTTCATTTATTGTTTTGTTATTTGCCAGTAAAAAGTGTTCTAGGCATGAAAAAAGCTAGAAAATTAAATAAACAGATTAGCGATGACAAACACCCGTTAAAAATTAGAGATCACTTTAATGTATACTTTGGATGATTCGCTCTTGAAATTTTGTATGAGGAATTATGTAATTCGACTCATAATTGGTGGTTGAATTATAAAAAATAGTGGAAATTACGAAAATAGTTGAAGAACCTATCGAAATAAAAATCAAAAGAAGAAAATGGAGATGGATCAGACATACTCTGCGAAAGCTAATCAATGTCATATTGGAGTGCAACCCTTAAGGAAACAAAAGACCGGAACGCCCGAAGATGAAAAAGCATGGAAAAGAATAATCGCTAAAGAACTTAGCACAATTAACGTTATTATAAATGTTTTGTTGATGCCTTCTGTTACCGCGAGAAATAAATAAAAAAAAAAATTCTGGCGTGACCTGGTACCAGACATAAATATAAGGAATTACTTAATTATGTTGTAAAAACTGAGTTTTTCGTTAAATATACGATCTTCTTGCCTTATAGCCTATTGTGGCTTAGGTGCAAGTCTTCTTAGGTCTTCAACTTAAGCTAATGTAAATAAGCTTTAAGGCTCAATTAGACTTGAATTAAAATAACGCCATAACCGTAACCATAGCCGGAACAATCAAAATTTAATTTATTGCTTATGGCGTATGTCACCGCTAAACGAACACATTGTTGTCTATAATTTTGGTTGATTGGATTGCGACAATTGCTTTACGTTAAGTTGTGTCAGATTTCAGCTTCAGTTGCACCGTAGATGCACTTTCTAGTACATCCATTATGTATATTACGACTTATGTATCTTATTTATTAAGAGCTGGGATCAAGTTATTTGTACATATTTATGAAATTCATCTTAAAAAAATGTATTATAACCGAGTTTTGATATATTTTCTTTAATTTCTTTTTAGGTTGTTATTAGAATTTAATATAAATGTACAAAGCATATGATGAGATCTGTATGGTTCAGTACAGAACAACTTTCCTATGGCAAAATCATAGGTAAGTCCTTCTCTTTTATCATAATCCAATCACACTACACACCTTTTTAACAAACGGTGCTATCATTTTACACTACATTTTATCTACTTTATACATACCCTTTTGCTGAACCAGCTGGATAGGGACAATAGGGGCAGATTATGCTGGGTCCCGGGTTTTGAAGGAATTCTGGGGAATGAAAGAGCCGAACCCTTTTGTAGACTGGGAAGGAAGACCTGCAAGGGCATACTCAACGAAAATGAGGATAATGAGAGGCGGTCGTACGGGTCTGAGACAATATAAACTTTTTTGTAACTATAATAGGAGAAGACTTGAATCCTGTATAGGAATGTCCAGAGACAATCTGATGATACTGTACTGGCTTTTGACCGGTCATACTAGGTACGTGTGAGGTATTGATGCACTCTAGGTGAAAGTATCTAGGTCATAATTGAACAGATAAGCTCGTAAGAGCCTTATCTGGCTGAGGATTATCTACAGCGTAAGCAAATAATAACGAGATAATAAATAAAGCAACAAATATTAATTAGTTGTAGAATAGATCTCTATGAGAGCAGACGTAAAAAATTTAAATTTAAATTTTGAAAATTTTTTGTTTGTGTTGTTGTTTTCTTGGTTAGTTTTCCTCTTCAACGCACACAGCAAAAATTCACTAACACTGTTATCTACGTGAACTGAATTATCAGCGGTATGTTAAGATTAACCAACTTAAGCTTACCTTACGGGGTTAGGGTATCGAAACTGTTGCCTAACCAAACCGTTTGTACTTCCCTTTTATTGAAAAAAACGCATAGATTTTATATATAAAAAACCGCTCAATTGTTCATATTCTCAACAACTTGTGAGGCTTAAACAACTAATACACAACCACAGAGAAAATTATTTACAAGGAATATAAGGATGCACGTCACCAGGAATAATAAACTAAACAATAAGAACAACAATAAAAACAAATTGTAGAAAAAACCCTTACAAACAACAAGCGACATGTGTTGTGTATCTGTTCATACGTCGTCCGTCGCATATACTCGTACATATGTATGTATGTTGTTGTGCATAAAATCCAGTGCAGAATGCATACAATCCACATCATTAACATGCATTTTGTGTTGGTTGATTGCATGGACGATTGAATGGATGGATGGATGAATGAATAGGTGGTGTAAGAGTATAACTGACTGGATGTGTTTAACTTTTTTTGCTGTAGCTGGTAGATACATAGAGATACTCGTATTTAAGTAGTAAAGTGAGCAGTTGTGCTAGTAGTAGTTGTAGTAGTTAAAGAAGCTTGTGGCTTGGCTCGTGTCATCTGTTGCCGCTTTAATATATTGCCAAGAAATTAATTTTGCACCACTACCACACAGTTTCGGTATGTATTGAAACGCAAAGCCAGACTTGAATGTGCGCACTTATACATGACTAAACGCCGGTCAAGTAGTCTGACTAACGAACAAAGTAAGCAATTTTACCACTTTTTGTTCTTTGAAGGATCCTTGTTGTGTGTGTGTGTTTTTTTTTCAAGCTTTAGAAGTATGTTTGTAAATTAAATAAATATAAGTGTGTATGTGTTTATGCTAGAGTTCACTTCAATCTCTTATGATAAATCCTTAAATGACGAAAGGACACGAATATGCTATCGGCTATTTTTTAGAAACTAAAAAACAAAAAAAACAAAAACGAGAAAAATTATACAAAAACATTTATAAACGTTTTTTTAGGGTTGTCTCAACTTGCATCACACCTGTCGCAGTTTTTTTCAGTCTTCTTTGTGTAACCAAAAAAGGTGCTCTTGAGATGATTTTTGTTGGCGTTTTTTCTTTTCAGTTAATCTTTTTTTATACAAATCTTGCCGTTTGTTTTTTTCTAATTCGTTCTAAAAAGATTTAAGTTTAAATCAAAGATGTTTGATTTTTTAATATAAAAACGTTCTTATTAATCGATTGAATAAAAAGTGAACAAAAGTGGCAACGTTTGTGCTATTAATTGAATCAGGCGAAATATTGGATTGACTCTTTATAAATATCTTTTAACTGATATCTTAACATAAGACCAAACATTGTCTAATTGCCTATTTTTATTTAGTGTCTCTTTAAACGATTCTATTGCTGTTTTACTTGGCTTGAGGAGATCACTTCCTTCCTGTACTACCAGATATGACATAAATATTTGATTTTGTCTTGATTTTCCTAGTTTGTCATGCTTTAGGTATAGTTTTGAAAATAGAATTACAAACAACGATTTTCTTAGTTTTGTAGCGCTGCAGCACAAAACTCTGAATACTACCCTACCGTACTCAATGCTCCAAGTGTGCTTTGTATGAACATGGTATTAAAAATTGCAATAGTGTTGTAATATACTCAGCCTGAGCTGAAAATCATGAGCTTTCAGACTGCACAGTAAACAATATTAAAGACCCAACTATAATATTCTTTAGCTTACTTAAGCTACTGTCAGAAACTCAACGAAAAGTCGACAAAGTACTTAATCAACTTTTTGGTGGCTATAATATATTTTTGAATAGTTGTGTTAGTGAAAACATGACAATTGCTATCTGAGAGTTGAATTGAATGGATTGAATGAATAAAAATTAAAAAAAATCTGCATACATCCGCTCCACATGTTGAATCGTCGCTGTTTCAGTGACGAATAAAAGCAAGAGCATCCATTGTACAACGTGTTTCTTTTGTTATTGTTTTGCATATAACACACATACAGCTGTTTACGTACGTAAAGTACGGTTGGATTCGCTCAACATGTAAGCATATGATACTGAACGAAACTTGACGAAAAGCTTGTTAAGTAAATTATAATAATACATATTCACACAGTCGTTTTATCTATCCGACGCATATTATAGTTGAGCCTTAATAATGTTAATAAACTAAAATAAAAACAAAAATTTAAATTAATATCACGATATGGACTCCAATCTGAATTACTAAATAAATCAAGTTTCTTTTTAAGAACTAGTACTTTGTAGGGCCTCCATTACGTTTAAAAACTTTATTTAAACGTGCGGGGAGAGAATCACAAATTTTTTTGTGATATCTTTCGAAATTTTGTTCCATTTCATGGTTAAGACAGTTTTGATATAATTTTTGCAGCTTAAGTTACAGTTTCTTAGGTTAGCCTCAACCAAATTCCATCAGTTTTCAATAGGATTAATATATCCGGTGACTGTGAAGGCGTCTCAAACCAATTTCAAACATTTTGTAATATATATTTGAAATATTTTGTAATATTATATTGGTTAGTATTCCAAGCAGTGTGTTTGGGGCAGTGTTGGCAACTCGATGGTAACCCAATTTAACCCACCCGGGTATTATATAACACATGGCCTGAAAATAAAGAAAACACATTCTTTTTGTTTAAAATTAGCTTTATTCATCAACGTAATCTTCATTAAGAGCAATGCAGACATCCCAGCGCCGCTCTAACATTTCAATACCACTTTTGTAGAACGATTTATCTTTTGCTTAAAAATGGACCTCAGTTTCAGCGATAGCCTCTTTATTCGTGCGAAATTTCTTACCGGGAAACATTTTTTTTAACTTGGCGAACAGCTAGTAGTCGCTGGGAGCCAAATCTGGCGAATACGATGGCTGTGGGAGCAATTCGAAGTTCAATTTATATACATAGTTTTGCCATTGTTTCAGAATCATCAGCACGCTCTTGTTTTTGGGCAACAGTGAGCAAACGTAGCATCCACAACGTTCTTTTAATTTTAATTTAAATATGATTTCGGCCATGTGACCGCCACGACTGGCGCGTATAAGACCCAATTGTAAACACCAATTTTCCCAAACTTTTCGCAGCTATGCGGACGTATTTCGCCAATAATTCTTCGATTGATTGTTGATTTCCAGCTGTCCAATTGTCTCTGGTTTATCAACGTAGAAAAGTGACTCTACATAACGCCAAATAAAATAATTCAATGGAGTTAAATCACACGATCTTGGTGGCCAATTGGACCGTTACGTGAAATTTTCTTTCTTGAGTAAATCAATTGTAACCGGAGCTGTTGGAACCACAAGAGAGCAAGATTAATTCCAGCTAATTGATATGTGGAAAAATTTCAAATCCTGTCCTATATCGTTCACCATTCACAGTAACAGTCTGACTATCATCGTTTTTGAAGACATATGGACCAATGAATTCAGCAGCCTATAAAGTGCACCAAACATTATATTTTTGTGGATGTAATGGTGTTTCGGCAAAAGCTTGTCGATTATCCTCAGTTCAAATGCGACAATTCTGCTTATTTACGTACTTATTGAACGAAATTTTGAATTTTGACGAATAGAACCATTAATTGATAAAAATTTCAACAATCTGCAAGTCTTGCTCTAGTATAGGTTTATCCATAATGAGATGTCAAACCAAACTAAGCAAAAGCAACTATCAGCTGTTAAATCGTTTATTAAATAAAGCAGTGTTGCCAGCTTAAAGTTATGAACCTCTAAAAAAACAAACACCCGACAGCATGATTTGATATAGTAGGACATATTTTACGTTAAATTTAACGCCAAAGAAAGTAATCCAATGGGGCTAAATCACACGATCTTGGTGGCCAATTAGTTGGACTGTTACGTAAAATTACTCTTTCTTATTTGAGCTGTTGGAACCACAAGAGAGCAAGATTAATTCCAGCTAATTGATATGTGGAAAAATTTGTCTTATACCGTTTACCATTCACAGTAACAGTCTGACCATAATCGTTTTTGAAGACATATGGACCAATGAATCCGCCAGCCTATAAAGTGCACCAAACAGTAATTTTCAGTGCATGTAATGGCGTTTGGACAAAAGCTTGTTTACGTACCCTTTCAACCAAAAATGGGCTTCATCGGAGGACAAAACACCTGATAGCATGATTTAATATAGTAGGACATATTTTACGTGGAACTTAAATAGGACATAGTTCTGCCCATCTTAAGATAGTGTGTGATTTATGGATAGAGTTTTAAAGAACAAATGCTTGTCTAGCTTTATCTATTCTGTTCACCGCTTTTGTCGATTGTGTTAAGTTGCAATTTCATCTATTAAATTGTTATTCATACGCAGCCTTTCTGAATTTGCTGTGTTTAATCATAAAGTTTTGGTTATCAAAGCAGTAGCGCTTCATTACAATCAATCCATGATATTGTTCAGTTATTTCTTAACCTAAAAGGACATGTCTTACTATGTAATTCCTGCGTTTATTTAAGGGAAGTAATAACTGCAGCGATTAGAGATCAATTAGGTTTTTTTATCTTAAATACCATTTTATAATTGCCCTTAGCTGTCATCTGATATTTTAACAAAAAATTTATTTAAAATCGCTGAAATTATTTGAAACTCACATTTTGCGATTTATGATTTCCTATTTGGCTTTAACGAGCATTTTCTTTTTAGTTTGTATGAACATGTGTATACGTTAATTCCTATAAACTTCAAATTAGTATATCTCTTATCACAATAAAAGGTCTTTAACCGTTTCAAAAATAGAAATTAACCCCCTCTTCGTTGAGTAAATAAAAATAATAAAAAGACAAACCAAATCGAACACCTGAACCCACATCATTTGTCAAATAACCACAATTAAAACAATCAAATAAAGAATAAATGAAAAATAGATATATTTTTCAACAAACGACAAAGAGGTTACCACAAAAGCCCCTATAAAAACCAAACCCTTTATATATATATGCTTAGAAACAGTATTAGCGATTTATGAATAAGTTGTTTGAGAAATTTTGTTACAAACAAAAGGACGAGAAGAAATACTTCTAGACGTTTACGAAATAGAAGAATATAAAGAATTCTTAAAAAAAGAGGAGGGTGCTTATAATAATTGTGTAAATATTTTAAAATTATACGTGTAATTCAGTCATATTAATTAAAATCACCGGTTGTTAGAGCAATTGCACCCTATACTATTACACGGTGCTACAAAAAAAAACCTGACAAATAATACTATTTTCTTGATAGACGCTGTCGAGAAGAACAAGGATCTGTTTTTGAAAGAAATTTTCGAAACACTTCCAAACTCTCGAGTTACAGCTAAAAAAACCGGCTTATCGGACCTTCATGCACTTATAAGCTAATAACTTAGCTGAGTACTACTCGATTTTAAGTCTCTTTTCGGATTTGGATAGAAGAGAACAGATTTTTTAAATGGTATATATTTCGTTTAAGTAGCCTTGAAGAGTCTTGGTGTACTTCTCAAGCAAACACATTTTTCACCCAATGTTTTTTCATAATTTTCAAGCTTAGATGAGTTTGCGCACTATTTTATATAGATACCGTACTATTACTGAATTAGTTAAGGAATTATATTAAGTTATGAATAAAATGAGACTTACGGTTTAGAAATACTTACGTTGGAAATAGTTATTAAATATTTTAATAAAGCAACTGCGTAAGAATACGTGTGAGTCGATCGGGGACAAAAGTCCCATGAAAAGCTCGTGACTGGTCTAGAGCGAGTTGTTATATTTTTATTAGCTTGTAGAACAGATTCCGACAAAGAGCTACTCTTTTCTTTTGTTTCCACACTTACGTACTCACATGCATAGGCAAAAAATAAACAAAGAGAAGTAAAGAGAAAACAAGTGGAAAAATACAGTACAAAGTGGCCTGACTGGGAGACTCCCAAATTACTATTTACCACAATTGTAAAATGCATTAATATTAGTTTGCCTGACGCTGTTGTATAGTATCATATTGTTACGAAAATTAAATTGTCTTGAAAGATACATCAACATTTGTACACTTAAAGCTTTACCAGCTTGTTTCAAGGCTGCGATCACCATGTCAATGCTGTAGTTATTCGAACGGTGTTACCACTTTATTTTTGGGTATTAAATTTTACAATAGAATAGAGGGTTGTAGATTATGCTAGAATTTTTGAAATTAATGTCAACTTACTATGAAAGGCGGCGCATTATGCTTAGTCAGTTGGTCATAATTAAACAGTCGACGAGTAAAGTCGTGCTAAGGCGTTAGTAAAAGTGTTAAGTAAATTTGTATTGGACATGGTGTATAAAAGTAAAATTGTGGAAATAAAAACTTCTGTATGAAGCCAAACAAGAAATTTTATTTAACGCAATTTAAAAGAAATTCAACGTTTTAAAAAGGTTAAAACGTAACAATAAAGTAAGTAGTATACTCTGTTGATCTCTGCGTGATAAAGTTTTTTCGTCTTTCGCTCGCTCGTTTATAATAAAGGGTCCGCCATCTAACGTTTTTTTTTCAACTAGTGCTTATTTCGTGAATGGTAACACTTAGCTCATGTCTGATTTGACAGATAATTAGTTTTATCCTTCCGCTGAACGAATATGGTTGAATACGCTTGAATAACGCTGGGAAATACTGCGACATTACTTTGAAAATCATGGTAATGTTGCAGAATGTGTGCGATGTGTTCAGATGAAGCTCATTTTGATCTTGGCGGGTATGTAAACAAGCAAACTTGTCGCACTTGGGGCACAGAAAACCCGCAAGCATACATTGAAAAGCAGATACACCCAAGACGAGTGTCCGTTTGGTGCGGATTTTGGTCCAGAGGGATAATTGGGCCATTTTTCTTCTTTTTTTCTTTCTTTCAATGTCGATCGTTATCGGGCCATGTTGAACGAATTTTTGTTCACAAAAATTGAAGAGGAGGATATTGGCAACATTTGGTTGCAACAGGACGGCTCTACGTGCCACACAGCCGAAGCTACACTCGATGTTTTGCGCCCTGTTTTTGAAGATCGCTTTATCAGCCGCAGAGCTGATGTCGTTTGGCCACCTCGGAGCTGCGATTTGACACCGTTGGACTATTATTTGTGGGGTGCCGTCAAAGATAAGTGTTACGCCAACAAGCCAGAGACAATTGACGCTTTAAAGGACAATATTCCTGAAGCCATTGGTGAAATACAGCTGCACACAATTGATAGTGTGCTTAAAAATTGGACCAATCGTTTAGGCTACTGCATGGCCAGCCGAGGCAGCCATTTGAATGAAATTATTTTCCATTATTAACCGGAAGGATTGTACTTTCAAATAAAAAAGAAATTTGAGAAAACATTCAGTAGTTTTTTGTATAGCAAAAAAAAAAAATTTATTTGGCGGACCCTTAATTATTTTGAGTCAACATTGATGATGAAAGGCTAAAGGTCTTAAGTTTTTTTCAACCGAGCTCTTTTACAAGCACTGAAGCTACTGCCTACATAGATCTCATTTCAGAATTTAATTATATTATAAGTGTTCTAGAGGCTATTATTAGCGAATATGAATTATTAGAGAGGAAGGCAGAAGATAATTTTAATTTTAAGTTTGTGAACATTTTTGGCACACAATAGGTAATACTAAAAATTCATTAAATGAGCCTTCTACTTAAACTTATACAAGCTTGCTGTGCATATGTTAACTCACAGCTGCGCGTGCGTTGAACGAGTTTTTTTTTCTAAATTAGGCCTTGTGAAAAATAAATTAACAAATAGATTAAAAGTAGAAACTTGTGCATCCATGTTGTCTTCATTAAATTTATTAGATAAGGAAATAGAAAATTGGATTCCAAATAGTGAACTGATAGAAAAGCAAGTTTCAAAAAAATAAATTTAAAATAAAATTAAGGGTCTTTCTTCTACCGATATATTGATACTACTTATTGAAAAACAGAATTAATTACTTAAACGAAATAAATAAAAACATACGTGTACATATATTATATATATAAAGCGTGCTTTTTATAGAGGTATAGAACTTTATGTTGGCATTACTTTTCAAGATGGCGACCGATTTAACAGCTGTCAAGTGATTTATTCTCAGTTTGGTTTGGCAATTCATCATGAATAGACTCACGCCTGAACAATGCTTGCAAATAGTGCAATTTTATTTCGAAAATAATTGTTCTGTGCGGAAAACGTATCGCGCACTACGTCCGTCAGAGCAGTTAATTCGATTAACCATGAAACGTTTTCGCACCACGTTTACTCTTATTGATAACTCGCATCCCCAGAGACGCTGTACGGTGCGTACAGAAGAAGCTATTGCTGCTGTAGAGCGTAGCATTGAGGAAGACCCGAATGAGTCCATCCGCCATCGAGCACAGGAATTGGATCTGTGTCCATCCACTTTATGGAAGATTTTGCGGAAGGATCTTGGTTTGCGTGCTTACAAAATCCAACTCGTGCAAGAATTGAAGCCAAACGATCATCAAGTAAGGCTTAGATTCGTCGAATGGGCCCAAAACGAGATTACCTTTGTTCCCGATTTTCATAAGCGAATTTTGTTTAGCGATGAAGCGCACTTCTGGTTGAGTGGCTACGTCAACAAAAAAAACTGCCGTATTTGGAGTGAAGGTAATCCTCAAGTAAAAAGTGACTGTTTGATGCGCTTTATGGGCTGGTGGAATCATTGGGCGTACTTTTTCAAAAACGATGGTGGTGGTTACAGTCAATGTTGATCGGTATAGAGCCATGATTACTAACTTTTTCATTCCTGAATTGAATAGCCATGATGTCCAGGAGATGTGGTTTCAACAAGACGATGCAACATGTCACACAGCTCGTGCCACAATAGATTTATTGAAAGACACGTTTGGTGACCGCCTAATTTCACGTTTTTGACCTGTGAATTGGCCTCCAAGATCTTACTACTTTCTGTGGGGCTATGTAAAGTCATTGGTCTATGCGGTAAAGCCACAAACCCTTGACCATTTGGAAGACAACTTTCGCCGTGTTATTGCCGATATACGGCCACAAATGTTGGAAAAAGTCATCGAAAATTTGACGTACAGATTGGACTACATCCACGCCAGCCGTGGCGGTCATATGCCAGAAATCATATTTAAAATGTAATGCCACAAGATTATCTTTCGGATAAATAAAGTTCTATACCTCTATAAAAAACACTCGAATTATTTGTTATTTATTAAACAATTGAATTATTTTTGTTTTTCTCTGTTTAACTTTTTACTTAAATAAACGACTTTTTTTTTAAATCCCCTTTTTGTGCCACTATTTGAAAAAACTCAACTGTCACCAGCGTACATCCGACGTGTGTTTGAGATAGTTGGGCTATACCCAATTTTCCTGCACTTTGCTTTAAATTTTTTTTCTCAAGTATTGAGATAAGCAAACGGGACCATTGTACTAACAATAAAATATAATTTGTTTCTATAACGTTTATTTTTATTAAACATTGCTGTATTGATCTATTTCGTAAGTTTTTGTAAATAAAAATATCATTATCGCATTTATAATTGGATCTTACAATTTGATGATTTTTTGTTGATTTTTTTAAATCGATGTACCGATAATGTCGAATTTATTTCTTAAATATGCCGGTTTTTAATCAAATTTATCTGGCACCCCTGGTACCATTTCTAATTTTTATAAAACTTAGATCATATGAGTTTGGCATACCTTTTAACTCCCTAAGTAACTTCCCTTAACTATGCTGTCAAGCACAAAAAAATAAGCAAAAAAAAGGTCAAGAAATAAAACATCGCCCGTTTGCTGCATTTATTCCATTTGCCAGCACCTAAAAAAATGCCGTGCGAACGTAATAATTCAAGAAAGTAATACAAATAGAGAGCTTAGCATTAATGCGGTATAATTTGTTTACTTTTGTAAAGCTCTTTACAGACTGTTAGAAAAATATATAAATTAAACATTTATTTAAAACCCGCTTAAAACATTAGGAATTATTAGACACTACTTAAGATCATTGGATCTCTATATCCCTCTTAAGTTTTTAACTTTTCCGAAGTAAATTGTATATTATAGACTTAAATATCCTGAAATTCCACAAATACCTTCGAACATATTTTGTTTTTATAAAGAACGTACAAAATTGATAATTGAAAAGTTAAAGAAGGAAAAAAATTAAACTAAACTGGCGGTATATTGAATACTCGCATGCAGGTGATTTTTTTAAGTGTCTGTGACTTTAGCTATTAATAAAAATTGAAATAGTTTCCAATGAATTATAATAAATGAAAACAAAAAACTACAACAAAAACAACAACAACAACAACAACAACAACAACAAATGTAAATAACAAAACAGCAACCCCATGTAGACCAGTTCATCAACACTTTTTTCACAAAAAATTTTCTGTTTAAAGTCAAAAAGACATGCTCAGAATCTTCAATAAAAAACAGGGCTATCGAAAAAAAGATGTCTTAGGTCAGGAATTGTGCCTCTTTTTTATTATTGTTGTTGTTTTTGTTGTTCTCTTCGGTGGTGTTTGATTAAAGTTAAAGTAAACAGACGCACCTTTTACATCAGACACATACGCATAAATGTGCAACATACATACTTGATACAACAACATTATTGTTGTCACTATAATCATCATCATCATCAACATCATCATCATCATTATCATCAATATTATGATCATTTGCAGTGGCAGAGTCAGCAGCACTATGTCATAAAATTGAGTAGTAGCATCGTATGTAACCGAAAACGTTATACGTAAATTGGTAAAAAAACACAAAAACAAAATCACACTGATAGACTGACGACAGACATATAGATCTGGTTGTTGGTAATCAGTCCTCAAAAGCAGGTGAATTGGTTTAAATACAGGGTTTTTATAGAAGTGAGTGAATCTATTTGTATATTTTTAACTCTTTATCATTGGATATTTAGGCTTGGAGAACAGCCATAGCATGGCTAAAAATTTGTGGAGGTTACGTGGCTACGGATGTGCTAGCATCTTTAATTTTTTTTTCTCCGTCACTCCTCTAGGGAGTATATTGGCTTTCCACAAAGCATTCATTATTTTGCTTCAGTTTCAGTAATCATGTTGATTTTCAAGTAAGTTGATTGTGTTCAAGCTAAATCGCCTCTATATGATTGTGTGTAGTGGTGAAGTTCCTCACTAAGTAACAGTGAGTCTGTTGCTTAACGTGAGTGCCTGTCTTAGAACTTAACCTCACGACGCCATTGCATGAGTGACTACAATGCGTTCATCAACGCCCCTACCTACGATTAAAATCACCAGTGAGTACCAATTCGAAGCAATGTTGTTTGGACTTGACCACCACCTTAGTAAGATATGGGAGACTATCCTCGGTTAAGAGTGTAACACCACACCGAGCCAGCATAGCTCTTTCTGTGATTTGGGTGCAACCATCCCGTTGCAACCACAAGGGGGCCTTGCCCTAGTCAGGCAGGTATTAAAGTCCCTGAGGCTCCTGACATTCGTAGTACCAGAATTAAGCCTCTGGTCAGGCTTCGTATCATAAGTGCTACTACCAGTGCAAGTCTGAAGCGATTCCGTAATGGTGGCCAAGATGAAGGTGAAAAACACCATACAGCAAATAGGAAACACTGGAAACACCAACAGTAAACAGCAAATTGGAAACCACAAACAGGAACAGCACGACAGCCAGAAGCCGGAGTCGAACTAGAGTACGCAACAGGCTGCAATCCAACCAAACAACCAATACATACTGCCATGTGTTAATACACTGGAAAATGGCAACTCAGTCAGCCTCAGTATTGGAAGTGGATGGCGTACCTACCCTAACATTCTATCTTGTCTTCTTAAATCTAGCAAGCACAAAAGCACCCAACCTTCCCAGAGTTCGATTGTCTAGCAAACACCTATTGAAATTACAAACCCAATAAAATAACAAACTGCAAACAGAAACACAGCAAACACGAAAACACAAACAGGAATAGCATGACAGCCAAAAGTCGGAGACGAATTCTACTGAAATCACAAACTACCCAGTATGAGTAATACCAATACTGTCTAATGTTAGCATAGTTCGGGCATGTAGTCAGTATATGCCTCAATTCCCAACCCACAGTAGCAGCTCGCAGATTCAGTCTGGCCAATTCGATGCCAAAATGCATTGAAAAAGCCATGCCCCGTCAGTATGAAGCCCAGACTTAAGCCGGAGTCAAAGTCTGGGTGTTCTTGTACGACATCACGTCCGGTACAAACTCATATGGTACCCTTAAATTGTCACTGTTCGTCCATTTTGTCTGCCACCTATCTACAAGGCGCTGAGTAGTAGTGGTGATGATTCTTACTTAGCATTGTAATATTCTCACAGTAGATGGCGTATTGTCCTGATCTTTCGCTGAAAAGTCAGGAGAGTTTCTTTAGATGAATTTGTCTGGATGGAGGTTAAAGTCTCTCGAACCCGCAATTATTTTATGCTATGTCCTCTTTTGGGATTCTAATCTGTGGCCATAGGATACACGAAAACCCCTACTTTTATACGGATTCCACGATCTATATTATGGATAAATTACAAACGAAAATAGTCTGACCCTCCCTGAGGGAGCTATATATTAGTATATTAACTAATAGGCCGTAGAGACATAGGAATGCTGGCAACCGGGCAACAATATGTCTCGAAGACTTCCAGACTGCAGTGTTCTACAGGTCGCCATTGTTGCCATCAATTATTATGCCATATCTATTATTATGGGGCATTCAGCAGGGATACCTTTTACTAAATAGTGCCTGGAGATATACACTTTTTTCGTTACTCCTCTTGGAACCATATAACTGCCATAAAGCATCTTTCTTTCAGTTTCTTTGTAATAATTTGTCAAATAATTAGTCTTCCAGTTAGAGAGGTGACATGTAAGGTATATTTGTTGCTTATTATAGGCTCCTACCTTGTTTTTTCGTTGTTTTGTTGCTGATTTTTAAACGTGGCTGTTAACTTTTGTATGCAAGAAATTTAACCGCTACACTACCATAGCTACAAATCTGCATATGATAGCGAGACATTTGGTGGTTACACTTAAATAGATTTCCAAACACAGATCAATTGGTGGCAAAGTCATGACTGAAATGCCGAAATACCCGAAAGGTGTCGGAATGTCTGCCCATTCTGCGTAGAGAAGTCGGAGAATCATATTCGGCAGAAGATACAGCTCTAAATTCTCGGATGGAGATTGTTGGTCTAATGAAGCTTTAGTTCGGAATGAGTTTGATCTAAACTAGTATATCGATGGCTCCAAACTGAATGACTGTGTCGGTGTTGGTGTTCGTGGACCCACTGTGGGATATATGGTAATAAAACGGCGGATGCATTGGCTAGGAAAAGATCCATGAAACCCTATATCGGTCTAAAAGCTTACTGTATAGCACCACTTACTACCATCCTCAATCTAATCAGGGATTGGGAAATTGCCAGATGCTTAAAACCTTGAAACGTTCAAAGGGAACTTTGCCACTATATGGCGGCGATCAATGCAATATTTGGATATCGCTCTGAGGTTCTTAAGCATGACAGGCTGGACTTGAAATTCCGAGCAGAGTTTCTGACGAACCACTGTAGACTAAAAGCGCATCTATAGAGGATGTTGGTCACAGATGTGGATATTTTTAGACTGCGGAACACATATTGTGTGAATGTGGGGTTATCGATAAGCTTAGAAATGTTTAAGCAGACATAGGGTCTCACTGGATGACATATGCACCATAAGGGTTTCAGATCTGCTGGTGTCGTTAGAAAGATAGCTAATCCACTGAAACCACTATAAACACAATAAATAACATGGGTTGCAATTTCCTGCAAAACTACCTATTCAGGATGATAATGATAAGTAGGTTTTAAAAATAGTTTCCTGTAATTGAAAAATAACTCTTATTCTTGCAATACCCTCTTAGGCAGAATAGCATTTAATTTTTTACAGCAAGTGTAGACTTGAATGAAGTAAAAATACAACATTAACGACAATGATCATTAACATCAACATGATAATGAAAATGGTAATTATTATAAAAAAGGATGCTGTTGCTGTTGATATATGAAGACCAACAAAAAAAAAAGGAAACAAAACTACATGTATGGAGAAGTTTAGTTAAAGGCACCTGTAAAAATGTAATCGGGTGCTGTAATAATGGCAATGAGCCCTTAACTCAATATACATACATACACTCTACTCGTATATATGCAGACAGCGATTTTATATCCTTTTATTTCATTGCTTACTAGTATGTATTAATGTTGGTGCTGCCATTGAGGCATCCCTTAGCAACGAAACGTTTAAGAGGAGCAATAAACAGACGTACAAAAAAGAAAAAGAAATCAAAAAAAGATTTTCTTATTAACGAGAAGAAGAAGAACACTGCTGCAATCTTGGCTAAAAAAATAAGCACCTGCTATTGTATTTTTTTTCTCTGCTTCTTCTTCTGATGCTTATGTATCTGTAAGACAGTTTATGCCGTTGTCCTAAATGAATCCTGTAAACCAGTCTGCTGTTAGTAGAAAACAAAAAACAAAAAAAAAACTTTAAATAACGTCAGCAGGCTTCCTTTAAACGTTATTTTTCGTTGCTTTTTTTCTGGCTCACCAAAGCCTAATAACTGCATATTCTTTTTTTTCGTGTGTGCATTGTATTTCTTGAGCCATGAGCTTCTTGGCCCTTTAAATAATGTGGCTCAAAGTATAGAGAGAAAAAATATTAAAAGCAAACGGCAGCCGGTTTCATTAAGTTAAAGTATTCTTAACAAATAACACGGGAGGAAAACGAAATCGAAGAAAAAAAAATAACAACAGAAAACAGCACAATCCTTGCAAGACGTTTAATGAAACACATGCTATTACTCGTATTTATAGCGGCATTTGTAATGAAAATTACAGCAGCTTGCTATTCTTAATTTTTCTCTGTCTGTCTGTTTGTCTGTCTGTCTTAATTTTTATACTCGTATGTAGTAGACACATTACCAACACCATTTAATGATTTACTTCTTAAATGGCTAAGGATCTTTTATAAATTATGTAAAAAAGCGCAACACAGCACAGTACGAAAGTGGGTCCTTAATAGCATTTAAAAAGAGGTCCTTAATATGCACTTATGCAATTTCAGACTTAATATTGTTATCGGAAATTATTTTAAACTTTTTTGGGGAAAGATTAGAAAAATACGTCTGTAGATCTGATCTAGCCCTCCATTGTTAAAAAACATTTAACCCTGTAATCAAAGTACCAGTAGTTCTTGGAAAGATAAATCAAAGAAATTTAGTTTGTATTCCTTTTATATGTGTTTGCCTAGAGTTGGCGCTTTACTACACAAACAGAAAAAAAATCATTGTAAAATCAAATAAAACAACAATTTTTAGTAATGATTTTGCTTTATTATCGTTTCGTGTTGATTCAACATGATTTTACAACAAAAAGAAAGTTAGATTTTTTCATTTCAAAACAACTAGAAATCATGTTGAATTAATATTAAAATTCTAGTTTTCTGGGCCGGATGGCATACCAGCAGTGGTCTTGAAGCAGTGCTCTTCGACGCTTGTGCGTCCATTAGCTCACCTTTTTAGCGCACCGGTAATTTTCCATCTTGCTGGAAGGTTGCTAATGTAGCGCCAATCCCCAAAAAGGGCGAGGCTAGTAACCCTGAGAACTACTGTCCAATAGCAGTTTGGTCCGCACTCTCCAAGATTATGGAGAGTATGATTAATCACCACCTTTTTGGATATCTGGAGTCCAACAATTTACTTAGCGATCGTCAGTACGATTTCCGAAAGGGCCGTTCTACTGGTGACCTGCTGGCGTTGCTCTCGGAGAAGTGGAACAAGTCCATTCATGGTTTTGGCGAGAGTAAGGTTGTGGCTCTGGATATCTCAAAGGAGTTTGGCACGGGGCTCTCATTTTTAAACTTAATGCTTTTGGTGTCGTTAGTCACTTCTCTCGATTTATATCGAGTTTTCTCAGAGATCGCTCTATAAGAGTGGTTATAGATGTGGTCTCATCCGACGAGTTCAGGGTAAACTCAGGGGTATCGCAAGGCTCTGTTCTTTCTCCTACTCTTTTTCTAATATTTCTTAACGACTTTCTTCTTCTCACTTCTAATCCTATCTACTCTTTTGCGGTGACAGCAACATTTGTCACTCATATTCTTTTGATCTTAGACCGAGCCTTTTGGAGGCTGGGCAAGAAGGATGAATATGAACGTCACACTCACAAGTGACCTGGTGAAGGTCTCCGAGTGAGGTCGTGCGAACAGGGTCGATTTTAATGCACGTAAGACTCAATGTTGTTTTTTAACACACAGACGTGGTGGTGTGCTGACATCTGTGTCAATGGGTAATGTAGATATTGAGGAATCAGATGTTCTTGATGTTCTGGGCATGAGAATTCACTGTGACGTTCGTTGGAATGATCACATATTTCAAGTGTCGAAAGAAGCATTCAAGTGCCTTGGTATTTTGAGACGGTGCAAGAAATACTTCACTCCATCTGATCCTTTTAATATTTACAAGACCTATATCCGACCCAAAATGGAATGCAACTCTCATACATGGGCCGGTACTTCAAGGGCGTACAGGAGAGGGCAAAGATGCTCATCAATGACGGCAGGGTAGCCAACTCTATCGATTCATTGGAGCGCCGTCGCAATGTGGCGTGTGTTTTATTGTTCTATCGGTACTAAAACGGAATGTGTTCTAATGAAATTAAGGAATTAATTCCTAAAAATCATATATTTTTACGTAGTACTCATATTTCTCCTAGAGCGCATACCTTTGTAATTGATTGTCCAGTAAATCGCACAACGCATTATACGAAAAATTCGTTCTTTGGTCGCACTGTTCGGTTGTGGAATAATCTTCCAGCGAAAGTATTTCCTGCCACTTACGACATGAGTAAATTTAAATCTAACGTCCATAAACACTACTCCCTCTGTCCTCCTTCTAATAATCTTTTTTCCTAGTACCAGCACAATGCACTGCATGAGTAGGAGCCATCCCCTGGGTGCTGGTCTTATATGAAAAAAAATATATTAATATTTTTAGAATATTTCTGAAGCAATTAGCAGAATGGCAAATTTACCCTCTATTTAATGCTAAATGTCGGGTGATTGCGACTGGCATTCTTCAGGGATGCAATATATCATCATTATGTATTAATTCCCATGAAGGAATATGTGGACTTCTCTCAGTCAATGAGCTGCACCCGATTCTATTTTTAAACTCATTGAAAGGGGCTTACAGTTTAGCGCCAGCTCCGAACGGTATTAAACCAACGACCTTCTGGTTGGTAGGCGGGTGTCTTACCTACCATACCACAGCGGCACACACAATATGTCATCTCTTCTCTTTAATATCGTCCTATTATAGTACGTTAAGCCACTCGGGCAAACTGTGGTTCAAACAACAAATTGAGAGCCTTTCAATATAGAGACGATATTTGCTTCTTGTCGCATAATCACCGCCATATGTCAGCTAAACCTAAATCCTTCGAAACCGAGGCTGCAAAAGCTGGTCTAAGAACAAATACACGTAAAAGAAACGCTGCAACACTCAGAGCAGTGGCAAATTTAAAATATAGGGTGTTGAGCAGGAAGAGATGTAATAATTTTCCTATCTTGTTAGCATGCTAACGTATGCGGGTGGTACTAATAATTTAAAGTAAAGGTAAAGTAAAGTTTACCGAATTTCGATGGCTGACCAGTCTATCTAGATCTAACTGCTTGGATGGAAATCTCTAGAAACGTACTAAGATCAGTTGCCTACGAAGGATTATTTTCATATCCAGTAGTCAACTTTGGCTCTAAACCGATCACCGACTAATTTATATTGCGATACTTAACTACAAATGGCGCTGAGTTAGTTACACGCTGTACAGACCTCAAGGTGAAACTGCCAGAGCGGTTATTGATTGCAATCCTCTGGGTAACATGCAGACTTGGCCGTCCCTCGCACACTTGGCGACGCCAACGTGATGATAAAGTAATAGGAAGTAGTCTGAGCTGGAGTGAGATAAAACATCTTTCAACAAACCGAATCGAATGAAATGAGTTCGTTGCGGCCGTTTATTCCTTATAGGACTCACAGGTCATAATATAATGGAACGAAAAATTAAATACTTATTTGACAAAAAAAAAAGTTTTCTGTTTTTATTATTTTTTTAGAATTCAATATGAATTCAAAATTTTTTTGACACTACCTTATACAACATAGAAATATACAACGACTTAAAATCAAAATTTTTCATATTGATTTTGCATTGGTTTTTTTTCTGTGAGCAAGTACTTCTCATATTTTTAAGTTTGCAAACAGTTCGTAACAGTTTTCTATTGCCGTATCATTTTTAAGAAATAAGTCGAAAAATCAATAATTTTTTTTTGCAAGCTGTCATAGATATTGTTAACCAAACAATTAAAAAAGGTCAGTAATTTCTAAGATAGATAAGAGGCTTCTAACATCAGACTAGACTTTGGTATACTATATATCAAGTTTTTTTAGAGGTTCATAACACCACTGCTTTATTTGACAACTGATTTAAAAGCTGATTTTTGCTTTTTGTTTAGTTTGGTTTAAAATTTCATTGTGGATAGCCTTACACCGCTGCCAATTCGACGGATGGGGTCTAAGACACAAATTGATATTGATATGGAATTTCTATTAAAAATTTTGTGTCATTATTGTCAGAAATTTACTGTTTGGTGTGCTTTATAGGCTGGCGGAGTTATTGGTCCATTTTTTTTCTTCTCTGTCACTCCTCTAGGAACCATATTGGCTTTCCACAAGGCATCCATTGCTTTCTTTCAGTTTCATTAATCAAGTTGATTAATCCATTGTAACTCCCCTCCTTATGATTGTGTAGTGGTGAATAGTCTTGTTAAGTGGTTGTGGTGGTGATCTTTACTGAGCATTGTAATTTTTTCCAGTTGGTGGCGTTTTTTTTCCCTGATCATTCGTCTGGTGTTTGTCATCATTGCCAGAGGTAAGCTAGAATGTCAGAGGGACTTCTTCTTTATTTTTGATTCTTTAGATGGAGTTATCTGGAGGAAAGTTTAAGCTTCGAAACCACAATGAATTTTGTTTTTGTCATGTCCCCTGCTGGTGCTCGAACCTGAGCCATTTGTGTTGTTATACGTGTGCACTAACCACTACACCACGTCACCCTGTCATTGGTCCATATGTCTTTAAATAAGATGATTGTCAGAATGTTACTGTCTCTTTTTGTACCTCAATTAGCTGGTATTGATCTTGCTGATATGTGATTCAAACAGGACAGAGCTATATGCCACAAAATGTGCGCTACAATTGATTTACGCTTTTGTTGAAAGAGTAATTTCACGTAAGGGCAAAATTAATTGGCCACCAAGTTCGTGTGATTTAACCCCATTGGATTTTTATTATGGGGACGGCCTATTGACATCGCCAAATCTGAATTGTTCGGCTGGCTGTGTGGCTTGTGGCGCCATCCTGCTGCTAAAGGTCACTGATGTCAACAAAAACCAATTGTGGCCACACGATGACATTGCTCATTTTTGAGAAAATACGGGCAGATGATGCCGCCCAACAACAAATCGCACCGTACGGTCACTTTCTTTGGATGTAATGGTTTTTCGAGGGCTGTTTGTAGATTTTGTGAGTCCTATATGCGACAATTTTGTTCGTTTATATAACCATCTAATTAAAAATTTGGCTCATCACTGAAGGTAATTCACAAACGTTCGACACAAGCAATGGTCGGCTGTCTTTAATTCTTGATCGAGTTGAATTTTATAGCGTGAAGAGGAAGATCTTTATGCCAAATGTTGCGCAAAGTTTCTCTGGTGGTGACCATTGTTATGAACGTCGACGAGGTGATGTTCCAGGCTCATTCTCAACATTTTTCTGTACAGCGGTTATGTTTGAATCACTACGGTCACTACGGGCATATTGTTTTGATCTATTGCCATAAACAGTACCGTGAGCCTCGAATTTAGCGATTAAATTCCGCACAGCTGTCTCAGAAAGAGCCTGATTACGAGGAAAAGCTGCTCGAATTTTACGAAGTGATACAGTAAAATTTTTACCATTTTGATAGTAAATTTTCACAATTAAATTTCTTTGTTCAAGAGTGTAGAGTTCCATAGTTAAAATTTCCTAATTTTTTAGTGACATATTGTGAGATAGAGGCATTCTGGCACATTAGTTACATTTCAATACACACGATTTGTTCTCGCTGGATACCCTATAATTTATCAATCGCTTAAAACAAAGCTTGCGTTGATTGGAGTAAGGAAATGATTGAAAGGTTCGATCTTGAGGCTTCAAAAGACGAGTATAAATCGTGACAGGTGATGAATCATGGATATGTGCGTATGAGCCGGAAACAAAACAGCAATAGTCTGTGTGGGTATTCCAAGTCGAGCTAAATCCGACAAGAGATGTTTGTGGATAAAGCGGAGCGCAGAAAATGGTCGGCTGTTTCTTCGGCCGAATGGGTCAAGTGGCCACTGTTCCGCTTGAGTAACGTAGGACAGTCAATTCTGGGTAGTACACGACCATTTGTTTGCCGGAAGTCTTCGGGAAATTTGTAGAACCAACCTCCGAAGGCGAATCATTCCCCATCATGACAATGCGAGCTATCAGACATCTCATCAAACAAGTGATGTTTTGACAGTAAAAACATCGAATTGATGTCTCATCCTCGTGCAGTCCTGACTTCTTTTTTTTCTCGAATATCAAAGGTAAACAGTGTGATCAACAATTTACGAGAGCCAATGAAGCAGTTGAAGCGTCCAAAAAACTTGTTCTGAAGATGTCTCAAGAGGAATGGAAAAACTGCTTTTAGAAATGGTTTGAACGAATGCAAAAGTGTATTGATCATAAGGGAAATATTTTCAAAAAGAATAAAACCATTTTCATTTTAAAATATTTGTTATTATTTACTATTTCCGAAATATAAATAGTACCCCACGTACCAAACGGAGTTTTCACCGTCATACTGCATTGCCGTCTAACTGTGGAGAGGACCGTCCCTATTCTGACTGAGCTTACAACGTCATAAGTTCAGCGGGGGTACAAAATTCAGACATGTTGGAATAGAGGCTGCCACCATTAGGTAATTGCAAGAAGTGATACTTGAAACCTTCCGACTGGCGCTTGACATTTTGAAAGATTTTTCACGTCATAATCGTAATGATCGTAAAATCTAAGATGATTTAAAAATTAAATTAAAAAAAAATATTTTAGAAATGATGGTATTAAAAATGATAAGTCGCCTATTGTACAACAAAATTAGGATTTTAGCACTATTGCAATGTAATCCCTGATGTACCAACCACATAGAGATTTTTTAATCCGAAAATTTGTTTGTGTAATACTTACTTATTATTTGATGTGCCAGTGTTATGCTCAATCTAATTTTCTGACACATTTAGATATTGTGCTTAAGGATTTAAAATCTTTCAAGACACAAGACACACGCAAAACCCAAAGCAATTACAGAAACTGACTTTTTTAAGAAATTTTAAAGGCCTTTGCCATCAAAATGTGTGAGAGTATGTGTGCATATTTTGGGTAACAGTCAGTTCGGGAACAAAAAAAAAAAAAAAAAAAACAAAAAAAAACAAGCAGTAGAGTAGAAAATTAAAGGTTTTTACAATGTATTTTAAAACATGCATTATAACAGCCGATTAAAATAAAAAAAAAAAACAAATTTAAGCCGATTTTTTGTTTTTTTTTGTGTTTCCTTTTGGCCAAAATCTTTCATAAAATTTGGCTGCTGTTACCACTGCACCTGTCACACACTCTCTACTCTATACACACACTCCTTACAATAATTTTCCTTTCTGCTCTTTTTCTTATGTTGGTGTTGTTGTTATTTTTTTTTTTTAAATATAATTTCCTTGCATTGACCCAATTTTTTATGCTTCTTCAAGTACTCACTCCACTTTAGTGATCATTTTGTGCTCATTGTCTGGTATTTTACGATCATCATTTGTTCTCTTTTCTTATTCTTTTATAGGAATTTTATTTATTCAGTTTTTGTTTGAATTTTATTTAAAATGTGCGAGTATTAGGCCTCATATTGAGTTTTTGTACAACATAATGATTTTGAAATAGAGAGTTTTTTCCCTGTTCTGCTCTCTTTCAATTCAATTGCAATTGATTATTTTGGGAATTTTATGACAAATTTATGTGTTTCATGTTTAAACAATGGTTTTAAATACAATACTTTGAGCATTTGATTTCACAGTAACAGGTTAATAATTTCCCATAAATGTTTCAAGTTGAAATTGATCGTTTCGAATAAAAAGGATCTAATAGAGTGAGTGAACTTAAAAAAGGTTTTAGATTTTAAAAGGTGTTTAAATATTTTTAAAGAATAGTTAGTTAAAATGTCCTTTTTATACTTTACACGCTATATCGTAAATAATTGCCTTACACTCTAGTTCAACAGTATAGAACTACCTTATTTTCTTTGTAAGGTATTGTTACGTTTTAACCTTTTTCAAACGTTTGACTTCTTCTTGATGCGCTGAAATAAAATAAATAACACATTGTTGTTGTTTTACAGTTTTTATTTCCTCACTTTTACTTTATACAGCTTATCTTAATACAACAACTTATTTATCTTGCACTTAATACTCGTTTATACAACACTTTTATTTACGCCTAAACACAACTTTACTTTATGATTGGAAGATGATTACTATACAACGTTTTCAATTTATAAAAGAAAACAATTTGATTTTTAATCTTCTATATATATCATATAAAAATAAATTGCGGTTTGTTCGGATGCTTAAAACTTGAAAACGAGTGGACCAAATTGGGTATTTTCTTTGGCGATTTTGTTCGTATTTTCAGCAGGCGCTGTAGGCGATCATTGTTTTATCTCTGCTTCTGTTAAAGGTTTTTGAATAAGATTTGAAACGTCGAGTCGGTGCACATATTCAAAGTTCTGCGGCAAATATAAACGGGCATGGTACTTCTAACACAAATAAAATATTTATATTTGTAAATCTTGAGAACGGCAAAAGTACTCGTATATGTTTCTGAATTTGGTCTAAATGACTTTGTGAGCCGAATCGAATAAGTGGGTATGGTATAAAGTAAATATTGATTTTTGTGTATCATGAGAACGGTAAAAATAAAAATTTCTAAATTTAGTTTAAATGATTTGGCAGTCAACACAAATCAGCAGTTTTAAAGTGAGCGAAATTGGATAAGTTAGCGAAACATCTACCATACATAGCAACTATTAATTTTTGTGTATCGTGAGAACGATAATAGAAAGTTTTTAAGTTTAATTTAAACAACTTTTTGGAAAGAACACATCATTAGTCAATAACTGGACAAGATTTGATAAGTGGCCGTGACAGTTCTTATTCATACTAAATATGGGATTTTTCATGTGTAAAGAAAGGTTACCACATCAGCCAAAAACTGGGTGAGATTGTATAAGTTTTCACAAAATGAAGCGGCTACGAGTAAAAGCTATTTATACACCAATTGGCTATTTATACGCTAATTGGTACCGGAGAAACACGACGCAAACCGAAGTACGATTTTCCATATATTTATATTAATTTGCATTATTTAATTGGTTCAGAGATTCATAGTTTTATTTGAAAAAATGTTTTTCAACAAAAAAAAACTTCGTTTAGTAATTTATTTTTTAACAAAGGTTTTTACTAAAATAAAAATATAACAATTCATTTAAAAAAGAGTAAAAAAGAGCAACAAAAGCATAACAAATATTAATATTAAAATAAAAATTAAGAATTTATAGTAAAGGGTCCGCCATCTAACGTTTTTTTTTCAACTAGTGCTTATTTCGTGAATGGTAACACTTAGCTCATGTCTGATTTGACAGATAATTAGTTTTATCTTTCCGCTGAACGAATATGGTTTTGTATGCGCTTGAACAACGCTGGGAATTTCAATTTCTTCAAGAGACGCGTATTAAATTAAAAAGTTTGCTGAAATCACAACCTCGTAAACGGGTAACAAAAATGAGAAGTCCTTTAGTGGGAATAATGGAGTCACTTCTTAGCGTTTTTTTGCTTTTATAACGGGTCCGCCAAATAAATTTTTTTTGTTTTGAAAATGCTATAAAAAAAACTACTGAATATTTTCTCAAATTTCTTTTTTTATTTGAAAGTACAATCCTTCCGTTTAATAAAAGAAAATAATTTCATTCAAATGACTGCCTCGGCTAGCTATACAGTAGCCTACACGATCGGTCTAATTTTTAAGCACATTATCGATTGTCCCATTATTATTGTCCTTTAAAGCGTCAATTGTCTCTGGCTTGTTGGCGTAACACTTATCTTTGACGGCACCCCACAAATAATAGTCCAACGATGTCAAATCGCAACTCCGAGGTGGCCAAACGACATCAGCTCTGCGGCTGATAATGCGATCTTTAAAAACAGGGCGCAAACATCGAGTGTAGCTTCGGCTGTGTGGCACGTAGCGCGGTCCTGTTAAAACCAAATGTTGCTAATATCCTCCTCTTCTATTTTTGTGAACAAAAATGCGTTCAACATGGCCCGATAACGATTGCCATTGACTGTAACGGCCACTCCTTCCTCATTTTCGAAGAAAAATGGCCCAATTATGCCTCTGGACCAAAATCCGCACTAAACAGTGACTCGTCTTGGGTGTATCGGCTTTTCAATGTATGCGTGCGGGTTTTCTGTGCCCTAAATTCTTATTTACATACCCGCCAAGATTAAAATGAGCTTCATCTGAAAAGATGATTTTTTTTTTGGCAAAATCGCATCTTCTGTAAGTCGATTGCAGGCCCACTTAGCGAAGCGAAGTTCAAGCGTATACACAACCATATTCCATAAAACTAATTATCTGTCAAATCAGACATGAGCTAAGTGTTACCATTCACGAAATAAGCATTAGTTGAAAAACAGTAAAATATGTGCATAACTTTAAATTTTTCTTATGAGAAATATAAGATCTATAACACAAAGGCTCCCAACAACTCGGAAAGGGTTACTATAGTATTTTATATGACCCTATTTTGCTATTTTGGCATGGACTCCACTGCGTTTTTGCACAAATCTGTGCTAATGTTTTGCCAAGAAGTTTGAGCTCTTTGAGTCATAAATCGTCGTATTTTCTGCAGTCATTTTCAGCATTTGAAATTACATGCTCAGTCTCAACCCATTCATATCCGATTCTGTTTATATCTGGGTATTAGGGTGACCAGTCTACTTCTTCGAATCCGTTTCCTTGAAGTCAAGTTTAAGCAACATGGGACGTGTATTTGTGTATTTGATAACAATCGTGTTGGAAGATGAGGTCCGACCAGGGTTGACAAAAACCCGGGTTTTTCTTAAAAACCCAACCCATTTCGCTATAACGACCTGTTTGTATTATGAAACACATTCGCTTTAAGGACAATTTACCTCGTTCTATGGTTAAAAAAAACGTGTAATGGAAGCAAACGAAACACATATTCATCTCGTTTAAAGGCATTTCGATGTACGGCCTACATTTTCAGAACTATCTAGGGCGTATAAGGACATATGAGTTTATCTTTTAAATTGTCACCGAATCATTTCCTTTGAAGAAATACAAAATCGGATTCAAACTTGGAGTGCCTTAAAAGATGAGAAGTTTTTCTGAGATGGGATTTGGAAATTGGCTCAGAAGTGGAGAAAAGATGTAAGCAGTGATTTGATAAATTTGTTATTTCCTTATCTGTTTGAGGTCAGAAACGGAACAAATAATTTTGTGGTTATAATACGTAAATTTCACCTTTTTTGTTGTTATTGGAAAAAGGAAAATAGGTTATTGGAAGGAGGACAGAGGTAGTAGTGTTCATGGACGTTAGATTTAAATTTACTCATGTCGTAAGTGGCAGGAAATACTTTCGCTGTTGTAAATAAATTACGAAAACTTGTAAATAAAAAAACCCAGCCGGGTTTTATTGGGTTACTCAGTGTGTCGCCAAACCTGGGTCCGACATACATTTTGCCCAAATTTCTAAACTTTCATAGAGCTCTTGGTGTAAAATATCGTCTAACTGTGTTGGCGCTCATTCGTCGATAAACTCTAATGCATTAACCTACCATATCCAACCTCACATACCCCCACAGTGTTGCCCTTTCAATTAAGAAGCGGGAAATTCGTGAATTTATTGATCTGGGATTTGGGGTTTAAGAAACACATAAGAAAACCTAAGCAAATAACCGATTTAAAAAAATTTTTCATCGATTTAAAATAAAATTTAAAGAAAGTTTAAATGCTATATGGCTTGTATTTAAAGGCTCTTTTTTGTTTTGTTTTAATTAAAAGCAACTATTCAATCTGAAGCAAAACATTTTATCACGTGCCCTTTTGATAATTTCGATACGCTAATAAACGCTTACCGACAACTTTGTCGGTCTCTTCTTGAAAATATCTTCTTTTCGGCTGCACAGTTTAAAGACAAAAACACTGTCAATACATCAAAAAATTGAAACCGAAAAAGAAGTCCTTGAATTACATGTGAAAATTTTCGATCATCATAAAAAAACAATTGAATTGTAGAAAGATCTCTTATAGGTATTGTGATCACAAGTGTGTGTTTTAATTTTTGGGCCGATCAATTTGTTAAATAGTTGACGTATTTAAACGTACTCCAAATGAATCCATTCGCACTTGACCAACAACAGAAAATTAAATAAAAAATAAAAAAAAAATCAATGAAAAATTAAAAAAATTGATCATTGATCATTTTTTCGATTGTTTTTTTTTTGTTTTAACGAAGATGGATGGTTTGGGGATAATTTGAGCAGCAATTGTTGAGTTTAACTTGCCACAGATTTTATGAACGAGATTTTTGCCATTAAAACTCACAGAGGCAGCAGCTGAAATTTTTGGTAATTGTCATATTATCAATACGTTGGTACAGAAAAAAAAGAAATAAAAACTTTAAACAGGGTATTGATTATTTTAAAGCCATGATTAGTGAAACTGTTTAAAGTGTTTTGATGGTGATGATGCTCTCTGTGGCAAACAGGAATCAAGTGCAACAATTTCGCTTCTTTTTTTTTCGTTTCCTTCTGTTTTTTTTTCTTTTTTTTCTTTTTTTAATATAACTTTACACAGAGACACGCATGTAATTCAAGTCCTTTAATGTTTAGTACATAATAGGGTTTTGCGTGAAGTAGCATTTGGGCAGTAAGTAAGTGGCATTATAGTATAGAATGGCTTGCGGTTTTTTACAAAAAGCCTAATTATTGACATTCCCACCAACAACTACAATAACATTAATGAACAAAAAATTAAGAAAAATTATAAATTATAAGATCAAATAATATTGCCGAACATAAAAGTCGATTTTTCAATAAACCGCGTTTTCTTTTACAAGTATTTACTTCAATTAACTAAACCAGCCAGCCCTGCTGTAACCCCTGCCCCTAAAAAAACCATTGCAAACCACTGATCGATATTTTGTCAAAAGAAAAATTTTGGTTTACCAAATCAAGCTTATAAATATTTGTTTTTTTTTTTTTTGTTAAACAATTTGCTTAAAATGTTGTTAATATTTTGTTTTTCATTAATAATTACAAATATTCAGCAAGAAAAAGTGTCATTCTAAGTACTCAGTGTTTCATTGGTTTTCTTTTTCGTACTGTTGGTAATTTTTGTTTTTTAGTACTTTATTTAAAAAAGTAATTCCTTTTTAAAAAATTTTAATAATTTTTTACTAGCTTTGGCATTTCGGAGCTTTTATAGCGGTTGTTATCAAAGCGTTCCCCGCCTTTGATCTTACAAGGTCACATTCTTTAAATTCCTTATGTCCTTAAGATAAACATATTGATCTCATTATTATGGAAAACCTTTTAAAGAATTTTATGTTAAACAAATAAGTTCAAAGAATTTTGTTTTAACCCTAGAATACATGACTAAAAAAAAAAAAACAATAATTTGCAGTTAAAACAGAGTTCTTCGTATGTTTAAAGAAAGCAAATTTAACATTGTAGCTGCCGATGAATGCTGGATGAATGCTACCTGTCATAAGCTCTTGACATGCCACTCGTGCAGATGGTAAACTGTCAGAAGCTAAAAGTATGCAAAATACTCTACAAACACATACGAGAAGATAAAACCACTCCAAAAAGAGATATACGGACTATGGTAAACAACTATTTAACTTTGTATTAAAAACCTAGTAAACATTTGAATATCAATGAACAACTTCTTCCCTATCCGCATTTTTTCATGCAGTATATTCCCTCCATCCAAAATATGGTATTAAGGGTTAGTGGAGTTGGCAAGCAAACATCGGGTGATTTAGCTTGATTTGTTGGCTATCTGCTGAATGAATGCTACCTGACATAAGCTCTTGACAAGCCACTCGTGCAGATGGTAAACTGTCAGAAGCTAAAAGTATGCAAAATACTCTACAAACACATACGAGAAGATAAAACCACTCCAAAAAGAGATATACGGACTATGGTAAACAACTATTTAACTTTGTATTAAAAACCTAGTAAACAATTGAATACCAATGGACAACTTCTTCCCTATCCGCATTTTTTCATGCAGTATATTTCCTCCATCCAAAATATGGTATTAAGGGTTAGTGGATTTGACCAGCAAGCATCGGGTGTTTTTTGGAGATTGATAACCTTGAGTTGGCAACACTGCTTCGTTTGGTAACTGATTTATCGGCTGATATGTGCTTTTTGTTTAGTTCAGTTTGCCATTTCCTTATATATAGACTTACACAAGAGCGATACAAACCTAGTAAACATTTGAATATCAATCGACAACTTCTTCCCTATCCGCATTTTTTCACGCAGTATATTCCCTCCATCCAAAATATGGTATTAAGGGTCAGTGGATTTGACAAGCAAACTTCGGGTTTTTTTTAGAATTTCATAACTCTGAGTTGGCAACACTGCTTCATTTGGTAACTGATTTAACAGCTGATACGTGCTTTTAGTGCGGTTTGCCATTTCATAATAGATAGACTTACACAAGAGCGACAATGGTTCTGTTCGTCAAACTTGTTGTTCACTTCGGTTGATTTTTGGTTGAATTGGTACGTAAATAAGCAAAATAAGCACAAGCACACCACAAGCGTTTATTGAAATACCATTACATCCACAGTAAATTACTATTTGGATTGCTTTATGGGCTTCGAAGTCATTGGTGCATATGTCTTTTAAAACGACGATGGTTAGAATGTTACTGTCAATTGTGAAGGGTAGAGGGACATGTTAAGATATATTTTCTTACCTCAATTAGCTGGCATTAATCTGGCCGACATTTGGTTTCAACACAAAAGAGCGATAATGGTTCTGTTCGTCAAACTTGTCGTTCACTTCGGTTGATTTTTGGCTGACTTCGTACGTAAATAAGCAGAATAAGCATATTTGGAGTGAGAATTATCTACAAGCTTTTATTGAAACACCATTACATCCACAACAAATTACTATTTGGCCCGTTTTATGAGCGTCGGATTCATTGGTGCATATGCCTTTTAAAACCATGATGGTCAGAATGTTACTGTCAATTGTGAACGGTATAGGATATATAGATCGTGCGCTACAATTGATTTACTCAAACAAACTTTTGGTGAAAGAGTAATTTTACGTAAAAGTCCCATTAATTGGCCACCAAGATCATGTGATTTAACCCCATTGGATTATTTTCTTTGAGGTTTTTAAAGTACTTTCTCTACCTCGATAAATCGGAAACAATTGAACACCTGGAAATCAACATTATAAGATTGAGGAAAAACGGCCGCATATGGTGCAAAAATTTCTGAAAATTAGTGTTCCCGATTGCGATGGCTGAAAATATATTGAAACATTATGCTATAAACACATTCAAAGCTACCGACCCGATGATTAACAGACAAACCTAAATTAGAGCATTGAGCGTGACATACCTAAATAAGAGCGTTAACTTTGTATCGTAAACACTAATGTCAACTTAAATTTTCAAAAAAAACATACCTAAATAAAATTTGAATAGTAATTAAATCGCTAATGTGATGTGAAAATAGGTAATTGACATTAATACTTTATATAAACACATTTAAGTCTACCGACCATCGACTAAAAGGTGTCAAAAATAGAATACATGTGTGCATATGAGAATAATCTTAGCGCCAACATGGCTATCGACTACACGACTACCGTTGTAGCTAACTTTAAAAAATGTCTATTTTTCTTGGCGACAACAAACAGTTTTGTACTGCTAATACAATAAGATGCGAGGTGGCGTGGTGTAGTGGTTAGAACGCACGCATAACAACACAAACGACCCAGGTTCGAGCCCCAGCAGAGGACATGTCAGAATGTTTAATAATAAAGAAAGGCTTCAACTTCCCTCCAGACAACTCCATCTAAAAAAAAAGAAAAAGCCCCCCTGACCCTTCTCGCATACCTCTGGCGTACTGGGTAACCTAATTAAAACCATCCGGGTTTTATTGGGTATTATACAAAAAAAAAACCGGGTGGGGTTTATTTACAACAAAAGAAAGTATAATTTACGTATTGGCAGTTGTTATTAATTTGGTCAGTTTTTTTCTAACTCCAAAAAGTTAATGAATTAACAAATTTATCAAAATAAAAATTTATGAATGCACTGATTCCATCTTTTCCACGCTTCTGAGACAATTTCAGAATTCCGTCTCAGCAAAACTTCTCGTCTTTTGAGGCGATCCAAATCTGAAGACGATTTTATATTTTTTGAAAAGAAGTGATTCTGTGACATGCCAAAAGATATTGTATAAACGAAACAATTGTCAGCCAATAGTCATAAGCAGTCGGTGAATACGGCGAGTGCGACAAGATATTTAATTTCAGCGTTTGAAATAATTGTTTGGCAGGTTTAGCAACGTGAGGCCATGCACAGAAAAAAATCATTATAAAATCAATTAAAACACGATTGATTTAACATTTTGTAATAAGGTGTGCTTCACCTTATTAAAAAAAATTCTACGTTCAAATAAGTGAATAATTAACCGGTTTTGCTTTTAGAGATGTACCGTTATATGTGTTTATTTAAGTTTATGTAAATAAGTGCAAAATTCAATGTGTCAAAATGATAAGGTCACTGATTAATAAGCAATTATTAATTAGTAAAGTTTTTCATAACCAGTCGCTAGTAATGTTGTGAGGTGATATCGCTGTTGAAAATGGTCAGATGGTGTGGCCTGGGAAGGTAGGTTCTTACCTAACATAACACAGTGACACTCACACTATTTGGTGCATAAATTTACATACAGCGTTGCTCGAAATTTAAGCAAATTTTCTTGTCGAGGCAATTAAGGACTCGTATATTACTAATAGATTTATTGAAAGTAGAATAAATTTAATTTATGTCATCTTAGGCACCTAAATTATAACTATAATAACAAATCTTTAATTCCATTATCTACCAAGTAATACAACAAAAACGAAATTAGCTGCTTGTTAGAAACTGCTACGCCGATATGATTTTTCCATGTAAGCTTGTTATTAAATGTTATACCCAAATTTAAAGCTGAAGTTACAATATCAATTAGTTTGCTATTAATCATTATCGGGTAAGAAACATTAAAAGTCTCGCTAGTTCTTGTTAAAATAATACACTTAGACTTAGATGGATTAACACATAGTCCATTAGCCATTGCCCATTTGTCGATAACATCCAAATCATCATCAATGTTATTAATGGTACTTATGATATCAATGACAGCAGTGCATTTGTACAGTTGTACATCATCAGTATATATGTGACTATTACAGTTAGAAAGAATATCCGGCAAATTATTAATAAAAAGACAAAATAAAAGTGGCCCAAGTATAGAGACTTGAGGAACACCCCTGGTTGTATAAACTAGATTAGATCTAGCGTCCCTATATTGAACAACCTGAGATCTACGTCTAAGATAAGAAGACAAGAGATTACGTGCAGTCTCGGAAAAATCAAACTTAAGCATTTTTCAGTACTTTGTGTAATAAACTTTGTTTTTTCTATGGCCTCCGCCCACCGTTTTGGCATAGTTTTTATGACGTTTATTAGAATTATTGTTAGTATTGGTTATCACTTTAATTTTAAGCTCTCCATCAGCTTCTGCTTATTTTTAAAACTACGTGGTCCAGCTCTGCGCTTCAAGAATTAGGAACAATTTTATTTAAATAAAAGAACGGGTTAACCGGTTATATGAATTATTATTAACCGAGAATCGGTTTTTTTTAAAGTGCTACTTTGCGAAAAAAGTCGCATAATTGATCTCCTAACTAGCAAATAAAAAATATTGTCTAATTGAACGAAATTAGGATGCAGTTATAAGACCTGAAAAAA
This sequence comes from Wohlfahrtia magnifica, assembly GCA_023159175.1. Lineage (NCBI taxonomy): Eukaryota > Metazoa > Arthropoda > Insecta > Diptera > Sarcophagidae > Wohlfahrtia > Wohlfahrtia magnifica. The sequence goes on from JAKWBJ010000045.1 coordinate 1,303,707, forward strand.
CGCATCAAAAACCCCAATAAAACCCGGTTGGTTGGGTTTTTGCCGACACTGCATGCTAATTGCATCTTCACAACTACGCATTAATCGTATGGAAGAAGCTACAGCGGATTAATTATCTATTTAGCTTGACAGATCAAATTGATTAAATAAATTGAAACAAAGCAATGGATGCTTTGGGAAAAGCCAATATGCTACCTAGAGGAGTGACAGAGAAAAAAAAAAATTAATTGCCAGATTCGAAATAACCGCTGGTTTACCCGATAATAAATTAACTACAGAACCAGGTTTATTTTGTCATGTATTCCATAGCTTTGGTTAATTAAAACAATACGTTATTACTTTTTGTTTTCCATCATAAAAACTTTATTTTCAGTATTATTTTTTGTAGTATTTTTTTCAATATTTTTTTTAATATAATTTTTCTTAAATTAAAAGAAAATTATAAAAAAATATAAACTATTTCAATAATTAAATTTAAAAAATATTAAAATAATGGTAATCAAAAATAAAATATAAATTATTATCATTATTATTAATAAGATGTTGTTTTAACAGTAGACATACCAATCAAATAAATAGTTTAAACAAAATAGATTTAAAAAAGTCGAAGATAATTGAAATACAAATAAATAAATATTATTATTCTTTGGTACATTTAGCTGCAATTGAATTCTTTTCTTAAAAGGGTGGTTTTCACACATTGTCGGCCACTTAAAAAAAAATAATTAAAAAGGTCAAGGGAGAATTTATTTAAAATTAAAAAAAAAAAAATAAATAATTTTACTAAAATAATAATTAAAAAAACTAAAATTAAAGTCTTCCGAGTTGTTTGATTTTTTTAATATTAAAAATATAAAAAAATAAGTCTATACACAGTTTCAAATAACATAATAAATAGTTTTGTTTTTAAACACAATAAGTAGAGTAAGGAATTTTGTTTGTTTAACTTACAATTTAAATTATAAATAAAATTTGATTTTTTGTTTTTTAAATAACTAAACATTTAAACTTAAAAAACTACTTCAACTGGATCTTGATTTTATTATTACATATTATCAATAGTATTTTGGATTTCTAGTTTATTTGTTTTAGAAAAGAAGGCATTTCTTAAATTTTACTTAGTAATTACAAAAAAATATGGGCTTAAAAACTTTGGCTTAAAACAAGACTTAGCTTTATATAGTATTTAATTATAAATTTAACTGGTGGCGTTTTCTTTTTTTTCTATATTTTTATATAAAAAAATAAATAATTTTAATATTTTTTACATGGAGTTGTGTTCTATATAATTTGTTTGTTTCAACAACTACTGGTCACTTCCATTTTAACTAAAGTAGCACTGGTGTTGTTATTATTGTTGTTATTATTAAGGCTAGAGGGTGACATAGAGTGCTCCTCATGGCGACTTTCACGATGTCTTCTCAAATCAACCTTACGCTGGAAGGCTTGATCACATAAACCACAACCGAAAGGCTTATAACCGGTATGCTTGCGCATATGGGTAATTAAATTCGAACTCTGGCTAAAGGCTTTCTGGCATACCGTACATTTATGGGGTTTTTCGCCTGAAAATATATAAAAAGAAAAACAGAAATATTAAGCATTTTGTAATAAAATTAAATATTTTAATTAATAAAAACAACAGGAGAACCTGTGTAAGCCAATTGCAATTAAGGTTTCATTTGGATCGAATTTTAAAGAATTATAAGGTAATCAGATGGGATATCAAACTGATGTTCGCTTTGGACGAAGAACTTAATGGGCAGGGAAAAGAGAGCGACCACCTCTAAAAGTGTCCTAGGCAGGACTTGGAATCTTAGGACTTTTTTTTTGCTACGCAGGAGGTGTGGAATCTTAAAAAGATATTTATAGCTCGTACTGTAGAGCATGCACTACATGGAACTGCCTTTCGGTGGCGACAGTAATTCTTTTATGGCTGTATATCGCCGTTTCGTTCTCTATTGTAACCGTTACTCTGGGCAGATTTTCATTGTACCTCGACTTCACGTAGTATTTGGTTCAGTCTACCGATAAATTTGTTCACCGTTTACCAGTTTTCCTCGGATTCAAGCATAAAATCGACGATATTCTCCTCGTAAATGCTTGCACCAAAGCATATCTCGACAAGGTAGCGGTCCCTGGCAAAGCGTGGACAGTAGGATACAACGTGCTCTACATTTCGTGCTCTCCCGGACAGATCGTACACCTTGGAGAGTCGTCGTGTCTACATCGGTATAAGTACTTTCTATATCCCTGTAGGAATTGATTAAGATTGTAGTTGATCTCGCCATGTTTCTTTCGTATCCACTTATCTATCTGCGGAATTAGCCTGAAAGTCCATCTTTCCTTTGGCGAGTTTTTTCACCTATCTTGACATCTTATCTCTTTTATTAATATTTCGTGGAACGGTTAAGTTTGTGCACGAGTACTCTCTAGCAATTGTATATACTGCTATCATTCCCGCTAACACGCTTGCAGCCTTCACAGACACCGTTCGAAAAACGCTATACACTCTTAGGCAATTACTCCTGCTAATTGTCATTAACTCTCCTTTAGATGTGCTACTCCTTAACTTCTCCCACATGAGCGTAAAGTAGTATGGAATTAGTCACCTGGGATTCTGTAGTGTCCACTGACGTTTGGCATCATTCGAGCGAATCCATTTGATACACCGTCTTTCGCAGAGACGCATTTTGCATGTTTCTTGAAGCTCAGGTTGTCATCGATCATCACGATCAAGTATATTACTGCTTCCGACGACATAATTGTGGCATTTCCCACTTTGACACTCTATTCCTTCCTGATAATAAGCATTAGCTCCATTTTGTGATCTGCCAGCTGAAGATTAATGGAGGATAGCCATCTTCTAATCTCCCTGATAGCCTTGTTCGCATATATTTGCACTTCATCTTTGTATCTTGCATGCACTATAATTACAATACCGTCTGCAAAGCCGACGGCACTTACTTTCTCCGTAAGACTAAGGTTAAATATGTCGTCATGCATTATGTTCCAGAGTAGCGGGCCTAGTACTGATCCCTATGGAACTTCTGAGGTTATATTGTATGTAACCACGCCTTTGTTGGCTGCGGAACATTAATTTTTCTCATCGCTGTCACAATATGAGTTCATCCGGCCGAGTTGAAGGCATTTTTAATGTCAATGGTGATAACAGCACAATATTTTTTTGTATACCATTACTGTCTGAGGCCAGCGGCCCTATTGGCTCTATAGGGCCGTGGTGGACCCTACTCTACGGTGCTCATGTTTGATGAATAGTGTTAGACAGAATATAGAGGGTGTTAGTCCGAATAACTAGACAGGAGACGCTCAGGTAGCTGTTCTGCTTCTATTACCGCCGATATCCTGCCTCTCGGTAGGTTAATCAGCTACTTCTTGTCCACTCTCGGCCAGAGAGTTCTACCCTGTCTACAAGTTGGAGCTTGCCTCCACTTCTCATCAAAGATATTATCGGTCCATTGCCATATACGCAAATGGAAGGTAGAGATCGGTATACCAAACCTCTTACCCGTCGAAAGAGTACGAACCGCAGTGCCTTGTGGTTCTTGTTTAAGTTCCATGACACAGGAATATCGTCGGAAATTGGTTTGCTAACGAACTGGCTAGAATGGATACAAAATTTGAAATTTTGGAACTAGAACCGGGCATAGATCTTCCAATGGCCTCGGTTAGGCTGTATATAATCCGCTCGATGTAAAAAGAAACTCAGTCTCGTTTATAACATTAATGCCGAGTCTACAAACCATCTCTTTCTCAAATGATATTTGTTTGCACCTTCAGAATTAAAGATCTAATTGTAGGCTCACTATATACGCATAATGTTTCTCAAACAGCTGTTTATAAAGCATACAAGGCATATTTCGGGGTGTGGATTTGACATTGGAATTAAAAATTCTTGTCTTTGCTGTATTTGATAACTGTTGGGGCCTTCATATTTGTTTCTGCTTCAAAATCAGCACCCCTGAACTGCGCATGCCATCTCTTGCACTTTACAATCGGTGGAAAATATTAAGGTTAGGCTTCTTCTTAAATTGTAAATGTTGGCCTTTGTTGGACTAACAATCGATATTTTTGAAGCAAAGAAGCTTTGTTGTTAACATTTTTTTCTGTGAGAGCATAAAGATCCTATCTATTAGGAGCTTCTGAAATCCAGACGATCATAGGTAACCTACACCGATTACAATTGATTCGTTGGTGGCGAGTATAGGCCGATAAATGTTCTGAACGCTACAAAGCTCGGCCACAAGCAAAACCAGATAAAAACTATGTATTTGGAATATAGTGGCTGGGAAGTTGTGCTTGCCCGTTTAATAGTCCACAGATGGCTGCGTTTGACTGCCATTTGACTAGATCACTGAAGTACGCTTTGTTTCAGACCAGGCTATACGAAATTGGCTATGTTTGCTCTTGGCCTTAAAAAATAAGCAGTTTTTATGGTGCAGAATCCCTGCTAATACTTTAAGTAGAAATATATTGCACCAATGTTTTACAATAAACTCTAAAAACTAGCCAAGATTATCAGTTTTTAAGTTATATACTTTGGCTTACATTTATAAAAAAAAAATGTATTTGAAATCTATTGTAAGACCATCCCGGCGGCGCATTTAAGCGATATTTTCACTCTAATGTATCCAGTCGACATTTGCATGAAATTATAGTAAATGAATAATTTAATTAATAAATCCTCGTCACAATGACACCAACAAAGTATGTTACGTATGGCAACTTAATGCAATGCAATGTCTCTATACTTAAGAATGCTAAAATTTAGCGACATTATCTGTTATGAGTCGACTTCATGCTAAAATTTAGCGACATTGTCTGTTATGAGTCAACTACATGCAGAACGGTGCAGGATTTTGTCTTCTACACTTTCCCGTTAACGAATAAGGCACTAATGATTCTCGTTGATATTGTCTGTAACGACTCACTAAACGGATGCCTGCAAGACAAAATCAATTTCTGTCGTCTAGGAAATTACAATCGCTTAAAAAAGTCATGACACCAAAGAAAATTCATGGTCAGTCATCGATGATTTACTATTGTCAGCGTTTGTCACGATGAAACACTATGACGTTCGCAACTGGGATTTTATATGAAGAATTGGAAATAAAATATATACAGTTTGTCAAATAAATGTTTTCAAAGTAGAAAAAAAAATTAAAATTTTATTTTCATTTGAGAACTTCAACGATAAACTCTTAACATGTCTGTTTATTTTTTGCACACATTCAGTTACTGTAGAAATATCACACGTCATAACTGTTAAAATAGACCCTTACATTACAACTCCAATAACAAAAGAATCAAATAAATGATTTAAAAATTTAGAAATCGCTGGAATTTTTTGGAATATGAATGTTATTGTATGTAAAAGACGTCACAAAGCATTCAGCAATACGAGTAAAAATTTGGTCAACCGTGCAAAAAATTACTCTATATTTCAATAAAAACATTCCGAGAACACGAGTGTCAAAAGTTTGGGGTAATTCCATTATCATAGAAGCAAATCAGTTAGAAAATTCGAAGATTCGATTTCAATATATTTTTTTCTAAATTTAAAAACTTTTATTTGACAAACTGTATATATTACAAACTAATTTAAAATTTTAGATAATGTATGTCGGTTAATATTTACATAAAAAATATAAGTATATATGTAAGTGTATGTTTCTTATATAATTTTAAAGCAGTTCTCCCCCATTTTTTTTATTAAAACTTAATTATTTATTCACTCTATTAGTTAAATTAAATCAGATATAATGGTTATGCTTTTTAATGTATGACTACTCTATAGACAAATGATTTTTAAAATTAAGTGGTATACGAATACGACAATAAAAAAAGAACAAATTGTTATTGGCTCCTAAGATAATACTCGTACATTTCAAAAAAGGGGGAAACAGCCACGTTTAACAAAAACAATGTGTTATAGTCACGTGACGTGTTAACTTTTTCTTGTTTTTGCCTATAAACTTTACATGCATGCAAGGCTTGCTAGCAATGCATTTTATTCTACTCTCTGGAATGTGTGGTGAATGCGAGTGTATGTGAGTGATTGTTATGACAAGTGTTAATTTAGTGGTGTTCAACAACAGCAACAACGACAGAATAGCTTTTAAGTGTTGCCATAATGTAATAGGTGACCAGATAGTAAACTAGAGATGTAATAGAGAAAAGCATAAAGAGTGAATATAAACGCAAAATAGATGTTAATAAATGCGTAAATATTATGTATTTATTTTTTAGATTGTTTGTTTTAAATTAAAAGACAAATTATATTATTATTTCGAGCAGAGTAACTAATACCATATGCTCGGTGTAATATAACAGACCAGAGTCTCTTGTGGAGGGCGAACTCACAACCACTAGGCTGATAGACTAGTACAGTATCAACAACCCTGCAGCGGCAACCAGTGTAAATTACTGTTAAGATTTGTTTTGTATTTGAGATATGAACTAATGTGAAGTTAGGCCTGCGAAATATTTAGCAGAACTACAAAAACTCCAAATGTTAAGAATACAAATTAGCTTTTTTTTTAACTTTTTATTTTTTTATATAAATAACACGGTTGAAATACCTAGGAAATGATACTACTTTTCTAATAAGCGCTGTCAAGTAGAACAAGGATCTGTTTTTGGAATTTTAAAAATAGAACCCCAAAATCTGCAGTTACGGGTGAAAAACCGGTTTTTCGTACATTCATGCACTTTTAAGCTAATAACTTAGCTGAATATTACCCGATTTTAAGTTTTGGAAAGAAGAGAAACAAACTTTTTAAATGATATATATGCTGCTTAAGTAGCCTTGAAGAATCTGGGTGTATTTCTCAAGCAAACACATTTTTCATACAATTTTTTTTCACATTTTTCAAGTTTAGATGTGTTTTTGCGCTACTACTAATGAATTAATTAAGGAATTATATTAAGTTATGAATAAAATGAAACTAATGATTTAGAAATCTGTTAGAAATTAACGGAGTTATTAAGCTTTAGCGTAATGCAACTTAAAATCGGGTAATATTCATCTAAGTTATTAGCTTATAAGGGCATGAAGGACCGATAAACCGGTTTTTTTTCCTGTTACTCCAGATTTTGGAGGTGTTTCGAAAATTTTAAAAACAAATCCTTGTTCTGCTCGATAGAGCCTGTCACGAAAATAGTATCACTCGCCAGGTCCTTTTTTTTGTCGCACTGTGGCAACTTTCAAAATTAAAACTCCCAATATTTTCAAATTTTTCAAACACAGCTAAAACTAATGTCCTAAAGATTCGTACATCTTCCGTCAGAACAACTAGTAGCCAAAAGCATTGCCCGGCGCATACGGTAAGTGTTTAGTTTTCTTTATTTTATATCTAAATATAAAGACCTTTCATTTAGGCTTACTATTGGTTCTTCTTCTATAAAATAAGATCCAAAATATCATAGAAACCTTTTAAAGTATATGGTATTATCTCGGAAGTTGCGGACAAAGTCTGGAGATTAGCATAGAAAATGTTAAGTTGGTTCTTCGTTTTCATTGTATGCCTGATAATTACTATTACTTCTTTGGTTTTATAATTAAGGTAACTTTATAGGATTCCATTTGTTCTGCCTACTGCTTAGCTGTAGTTCTGTAGCCTCACAAGATAAAACGTTTACAGAATTCATTGTAATTGGCACTCTAGCTCTAATTACTAGACTATGAATATCTTTAATAATGGACTGATATCTACATAAGGTATGGGAATTGCTGAGAATCGGGGAATGTGGTATAAGACTATCGGAGAATTCCGCTGAGCTGCTGCATCAAATGGGTTTGGCTACTGTTAGGACGGACTACTGTATCCCTTGCCTACTACCAACAAAATCTAGGGACATCTGTTCCGAATAGGAATACCTGGAAAAAGTCGGTAGAGTGTGACATGGGTAGTATCCGATTCTTTACGGACGGGTCAAAGCTGGATGTAAATGAGTCTTACAGGCTGCCGGACCATTGTGTTTCAGGCAGAGGTGGCCGCATCTGTGGGGTTGCTGAACTACTGAGAGATAGTGCCACGACGAACCGGAGGGTCTGAATCTATACGGACAGTCAGTCCGTTATTTAATCTTTAAAGACTATGTATACTAAGTCTAGGACGGTAAGGAAATCTTACGAATTATTGAGGGTGATGTCTGAGTACTTTGATATTAATCGCATCTGGGTACTGGGTCACAGTGATATACACGCAACTGCGTAATGGATGAGCTGGCTAGGCAGAGCACTGCGGCTGAGATTAATTTGGTTGTGGGGGGATTTTGTATATCGATCTCTACCTGTCGGCTGCGTATAGGACAATATGCCGATGGTGTATTTAATAAGGGGTGGAGACGAGCTCCAACTTGTAGACAGGCTAGAACCCTCTGACCGAGTGTGGACAAGAGGAAGTCAGGGCAACTGCTGAACTTGACGAGAAGCTGGATATTTGCGGTAATGGGGCATTTACAGGTCACTGCTTAGTGGGAAGACATGCCCTTGGGCCAGAGGGTCTCTATTCTATGTAGGTGCTGTTTAGAGGAGGAAATAGAGACTACGGAACATCTGTCTGCCGTTGCCGGCACTTTGTTGGTATTGAGGCTCTACTGGAACCTCCTGTAGGGCTAACTGGTCGGGTAATTGACTGGCTGTCGGAGGAAGCTTATGGGTATTACAATGGGCTTTATAGAGCCTAAGTGTGCTGGACATATGTCTGGCAGCCCCTTTAACCTACAGTAACCTAACCTAACCTATGGAAATTGCGTGGTGTAGTGTTTAGTGTACTCACATACAACACAAGCGGCTCAAGTTCGAATCCGCAGCAGAGGACATGACGCAGAAATTTAATTTACAGTTTCGCGGTGTTAAATTAAGATATCTTAACCCCGCTCCAGATATATCCATCTAAAAGAAGCCTCCCTGACAGTTTGCCTTACGTCTTCCAACACATAGTGGGGAAAAATGGCTATGCTAAGCAAGGATCACCACCACCACTTAGCAAGCATCTTCAACACTACACAATCACAGTAGACTAATTACCTATTAAACTTGGAAATTAACTGAATAATGAAACTTAAACAAGGCAATGGATGCTTTGTAGAAGGCCATATGCTCCCAAGGGGAGTTGCAAAGAAATAAAATCTACATAAACTATGTATACTGGACTCTGACTTTAGCTTTTAAGAAGTTATTGCTTCAATTGATTGTCGGATATCGTAAAAATAATACCCATTTTTTAATTACCGCAAAGTGTTTTATAATTTTTATGTAAATTTCGACTCAACTACCTGAATCATATATAGAGTATCCGTTAACCTTATAATTTAGTTCATCGGGCCATATTAAGGATTAATCGTTGTAAATTGTCTTCCTATTTTAATTCCTTTCATTTTCCAGTGGTAGAAGGTCTATGTCCATCACGTTATCTTATTTTTATTTTTTCTGAACAGTTTTTGAAGTCGTATGATAAAAAATTAGGATCATGACTCTAGAAAATTTATCGTATAATAGCACATGTCTTCGCATGAGATCCGCAGATACTAGAACATTCAAGAATTTTTAGTTTCCTCATATAAATTTCAGCGAACTTCACAATTTTCTCTCTAAACAGGGGCACACTGACGTCTTTATTATATTTTATGTACCATTTGCATCTGTTATCAATTTCAATATTTTATTTGCTGTCTTTAAATCCTTTCAATATTTGAGGCTGAGCTGTACTCCGTAGCATCAGATTCGTTTCGAAATTTCGTTATAAATTAGGAGCTTGCGCGAATTCTTGTTGATAAGCTAGTTTCACTGTATTGCTTTCAATTCCAGTAAGATAAATTTAGCAACTATGTCGCTCATTCATATTAGCCATCGGTCGAAATATATGCTTAAATGTTTAACTATAGGACTTTGCAGTATTATTTGGTTGTTCATTTTGATATGTGGGCAAGCCTTCCTACTCAATGTGACTATTACGTGTGTAAATTTTTGTCGTTAACATTTATCCTCCATTGCTTTAACTAAGCCTTTAGCTGACTATATGGGTTTGAAAACTATGGTTTGCTGCCTGCGGGTCTTCATAAAGACATCAAGATTTGGGTACTATTCCATGTGAGCACATCGAACGTATATATTACATATAGGATGGGTCCCAGAAAGCTTGAGACTTTAATATACCGATATTCGATTACATGATCGCCTACTTCAACTGTAAACTTTCAGTTAAATATCTCTGCAGACATGTGGTGGTAAATTTTGTCTCAGTTTATATATCAAGCCTTCCAGCAACTGTGGTGCTAAAGAAGGCAATACTAAAACATCGCCTGAAATTTTCGGTGTAAAAACCTGCTTCGAGTGTTCGACAAATAAATTTCCCTCTTCAAAATCCTTACCTAGTTTCCATTCGACTTACACAAAAGAGGTCTGCTTATTACAGGGCTTTTAACGTTTAAGGAAAAATTTGAATCCGCGGTCGCGTCCGGATTTTTAAGGGTATTTGTTTGAGAAAATAGTCTTTGTAGAATCCAGCAGGTTTTTGAGTTTTTGAACACACTTCTCGGTTTTAAGTCTCGGAGACTAATTTTATTGCTACACTCCACATCTGCGCAGGTAAAGCAGCGTGCTGGTCAGTCATATAAAGTGTGTAGGCATCAATTGTTTATTACACTTAACACATATGCTGAAAAGTCCCGGGCATAACACATTGAAGACGCTACTTTTATTGCATTCCTCTTTTTCAGTTAGTGCTAACCTTCAAAAGATAGCTGTTAAAATTTCATGATATTGTATTAATTAGTTTGTGAGTTATGGTGCTAAGAGTGACGCTACTTTTATTATTTTCCGAACAATGAATCAAAATCAAAATCGTGTTTTAATTCTAATTCTTCTGCTAAGAGTGACGCTAATTTTGTTATTTTCACTGCTTTGTGTTGTTGTTACACTGCTTCTTGATGGGAAAAAATACCGTTCAAGAGAAGCAATGGTTAGAAAAGCGTTATGGGGACTCCGCTTTAACAGAAACAACAATAAAAGGTTTGTTTACTGACTTCAAACGTGGTCGTAGAGACACCAACGATGCAGAACGAAGTGGACAACTAAATGAGGCGATAACACCAGTTAACATCAAAAAAATCCACAAAATCGTTTTGAGTGATCGAAAACTGAAGTTGCCTCAGTTAGCTGACATCGTGACGATATCGGAAGAACGTGTTGGCTTTATATTGCATGAGCATTTGAGTATGAAAAACCTCTGTTCAAAATGAGTGCCGCGTTTGATCAAAAATAAGAAAGTGTTGATTAAACTTCGAACTGCTAGCACATCCACAGTTTTCGCCAGATTTGGCTCCCAGCGACTACTGACTGTTCGCAGACCTCAAGAAATGCTCGCCGATAAGAAATTTCGCACTAATGAAGGGCTTAGCGCTAAAATTGAGGCCTATTTCGAGGTAAAATATAAATTGTTCTACAAAAGTGGTATTGAAATGATTGCATTGCGTTTGATGGAGATTACGTTGATGAATTTTGAACAACCAAGAAATAATAATAATATCTTTGTTAAGCCCGGGACTTTTCAGCTCATGTATTGAAACTTACGCATTCTTATCTAACATTGATCTCTTAACCACTAAATCAAGTCTCCGGCTATAACAACACTAGACTAACTAAGAGTAAGAGCAAATAAATTGAACATCTTTCTAATTGCTAAAAGTTTAGAGAGTCTGTAATAAATCATTCGATGTCTTGACTTAGATTGTGTATATCGTTCAACAGAACTTGAGCTAAGGCTGCCTAGGTATTAAACAAAATACTAAACATTAATTTTAAAACATGGTAGCTTAGGTGATAACCTTAAGCTTGAGCTTGAACACCTTTATGTTTTTTCTTGTATATGTTTGGATTTAACGTAAATCCCTCATTTTACTGTTATTTACAAATTCAATAAAAAACCCATATGGCCACACTAAGCATTAATAGATTTTATTGCCAACTCTTTCTCTATCAATAAGTAAATAACAATTGTGCAAGTCCCTTAACATTGCCAACTTGTTGTAAAGATTTTTAAACGCTGATAACAAAAATTGTCTGCGATTTTTACGTTTTTTTTTTAAATTTTATTATTGTTGTTGTTGCAATTAAAAAGATTTGTTTTTTAATAAATTACATTACACATTCAACTTACCGGTATGTATATAAGTATGTTTTTTCATATCCGATTTTTGATGAAAACGTTTACCACAGTACTGACAGGGATAGGGTCGTGTATCACTGTGTATAAGCAAATGGGTGGATAATGTTGAAGAACGTTTAAAAGATTTACCACATTGTTTGCACTAAAAAAATAGGAAAAAATAGTAAAATTTTTAATTCTTTTTAAAATAATATTTTATAAATACTTATTATAATAATGTTTAGTTAAATATGTTAAGTATATTCTTAAAAAAATAAAAAATAAAAAACTAATCAAAGTTTGTTTAATATAAAATTTGGAAATATTTTGGATTGATTTCTTTTTAATTTTATTTTTATGCACAAACAAACGCTATGAATTTGTTAAAGTTTTTTTTTTGTTTTTTTGTTTTAAACCAGCTAAATAAATATAAAGGTTTTTTTACTCCTTTTTCAAAACAAAAATCTTGTACAGAAGACGTTCTGCTTATATAAATATGGCTGGAAGAAAAATTAAATATCATTAAGCAAATGTTAAAAAAATAACAAAAAAAAAAAAAATGAAATATTTTTTTTAAACACAGCTGAACTAATTTGTTGATTATTTTTTCTTATTTTTAAAATGCAAAGAAAATAAGTCCTTAATAACATCAATACCTTTTGTACCCTACACCATAGTTAATCATGAATCGAATAACACAGATTACGTATTCTCGAGTTCTGTTAGTTTATCTCTCTCTCTCTCTGTGTGTAAATGAAAGTGTGCGTGACGTAAGCATAGACCTTTTTGTTTTGTTTTTAAAGGAAGAGCGTAATTTTTTATACTACAAATGAAAAAATATAAGAAAAAATGAAATTTAAAAGTTCATTTCTTATATTTTTCAACTTTTATTTGTTTATGTTTCTTTTTGATATTTTTTAAATTTTGTTTTATTCAATTTTTAGTATAAAAAATTATTCTACTCCTGTAAAAACAAAATAAAAAGGTCTATCTTTACATCACACACACTTTCATTGAGAGAGAGAAAAACTAGACGGGCCTTCGGAATGCGTAGTCTTTGTTATTTAATTCATGATAGTTAATGGAAGTATTTATGTATATATTTTTGAGTAGATTTTTGCAGAACCTCAAAAGCAGTCCCAGAATCATCATTGCTTTTATCATTTAAGTTTCAAAATGAAACATAGGTTCACAACTAAAGTTTTTCAAGCATTACTTCTTAATGCTTCCTTTAGGTTTTCTCAATATATGACCTTTTTTCCATCACGACTGCTTGCTTTTAGTTTCGTTATACCACCTTGATAAAAAAAAATTCCCGAAATAACCTTCGTGTGGAGTTTCTTTTTTTATTAAATTGGTATTCCCGCTAAATCCTAGCGTCATAGCTTGACATGTCCAAAAGCTACGTAGCCAAGAGTAACTCTATCTCTATGTGTGTTTTGGCGATTTTTCACAATTTTAGAAATGGATTTAAATTTGCAACAACGCGTAAAAGACGGATTTAATGCTGCGCGAACGTTGGAAATGTTGGAAAAATGCTTCGGCAATGTTTCTCTTAAGACAACGGTCATTTACCAGTGGCACGAGCGGTTCATCTTGTTGATATTCCCGCGTCATAGCTTGACATTTGCAAAACCTACGTAGCCAAGAGTGCTTCTATCTCTATGTGTGCTGGCGATTTTTTTACAATTTTAGAAATGGATTCAAATTTGCAACAACGCGTAAAAAACGGATTTAATGGTGCACACAATGGAAATGTTTGAAAAATATTTCGGCAACGACTCTCTTAAGACAACGGTCATTTACCAGTGGCACGAGCGGTTCAAAAATGGTCGTGAGTCAATCGAAGATGATGTACGCAGTGGTAGACCATCGACATCGAAAACCGACGAAAATATTGATAAAGAAATGTTGATCAATAGCCGCAAAATAAGCATCAGGGAGATAGCGGAGGACTTGAACATGGCTTATAGATCCATCCAAGACATTTTGGTTGATGCTTTGGGTTTCCGTTGTCTAGCAGCAAAGTTGGTGCCAAATGACCTCAATTTCATGCAGAAAAGAGACCGTGTTGAGGTCGCAAAAGAAATGATTTGCCAGGCTGAACCCGATCCCATATTCATCAAAAGGATCATTACTGGAGCCGAGACATGGGTTTATGAGTATGACACGCAATCCAGACATCAGGCAAGTAAATGGCGTTCACCAAATGAGCCGAGACCAAAAAAAAAAAACGTCGTTTTCGATCAAAAAAGAAGGCAATGCTCACGGTTTTCATGAATTACAACGGTGTAATGCATCATGAATTTTTGCCAGAAGGTCAGATAGTAAACAAAGAGTATTATCTGTGCGTTATGGGAGGTTTGCTTAGAGCTATTTGACGAAAAATGCAACAAATGCCATCCAACAGCCACCGAATTCACCTGATTTGGTTCCCTGTGACTGCTTTCTGTTCAATCCAGTTAAAAAACTATAACGGAAAACACGTTTCAGCAGCCGAGAGGAAATAATGGAAAAATCGCTGGAAGCAGTTATGGACATACCGAAAACCGAATATAAAAAATGTTTCGAGGATTGGATCAAGCGCTGGCATAAGTGTGTTGTAGTCGATGTGGATGATTTCGAAGGGGATAATATAGATTTAAATGAATAAACTTGTATTTTTAATTTTCTGAATAAATTCCGGGAACTTTTTGATCAAGGTGGTGTATTATTTTTGAGTAGAACATGTATTTCATCGATACTTTTGTTATCTAAGATCCTGGATGGAACAGAAGACCACAACTAAAGTTTTCCAAACATTACTTCTTAATGCGTTATTTAGGTTTTCTCAATATACGACCATCGCGATTTCCTGCTTTTAATTTCGTTATACAGTAGCGTTTGAAACTTAGGTTTTAGAACATCTGATGTACTACAGAAGAATCGTTGTTCGGCAATTACAGCAAAAAAAGTTTTTTTTTTTCAAAACTAGGTATTTGCACTTGATTGGTAATAAAATAAGTATTTACCCATCGATTTTCATGCATTATCTTGTATTTTATTTTTATTATATGCAGTTTTATGCATAAATAGTAAAATTGCTAAATATATACTGCTTTAAAAGCGAGTTTTTTATAGAAGTATAGAACTTCAAGTTGGCATTACTTTTGAAGATGGCGACCGATTTAACAGCTGTCAAGAGAATTATTCTCAGTTTGGTTTGGCAATTTATCATGAATAGACTCACGCCCGGCGTAGATTCGTCGAATGGACCCAAAACGAGATTACCGTTGTTCCCGATTTTCATAAGCGAATTTTGTTTAGCGATGAAGCGCACTTCTGGTTGAATGGCTACGTCAACAAACAAAACTGCTGCAATTGGAGTGAAAGTAATCCTCAAGTGCATGTGGAAACACCGTTAAATCCAGAAAAACTGACTGTTTGATGTGCTTTATGGGTTGGTGGAATCATTGGTCCGTACTTTTTCAAAAACGATGGTGGCCAGAACGTTACAGTGAATGGTGATCGGTATAGAGTCATGATTACTATCTTTTTCATTCCTGAATTGAATAACCATGATGTCCAGGAGATGTGGTTTCAACAAGACGACGCAACATGTCACACAGCTCGTGCCACAATAGATTTATTGAAACACACGTTTGGTGACCGCCTAATTTCACGTTTTGGACTTGTGAATTGGCCTCCAAGATCATGTGATTTAACACCGCTAGACTACTTTCTGTGGGGCTATGTAAAGTCATTGGTCTATGCGGTAAAGCCACAAACGCTTGACCATTTTGAAGACAACATTCGCCGTGTTATTGCCGATATACGGCCACAAATGTTGGAAAAAGTCATCGAAAATTGGACGTCCAGATTGGACTACATCCGCGCCAGCCATGGCGGTCATATGGCAGAAATCATATTTAAAAGGTAATGCCACGAGATTATCTTTCGGATAAATAAAATTCCTCTCAATCGAATAATCCATCGTTGTTTTATTACAACTTAAAGTTCTATACCTCTATAAGAAACACCCCTTATTTTTTGTGAATTTTTAGAAATCAAAAATTTTCTTATTTTTTTCAAATAAATTTTTTTTTATAAGTTGTTTCTCAAAATCTCTAACATTATTGGTTATATTAAAAAATGATATTAGAACGACTTAAATTGGTTTAATTTGGAATTTTTTAACATATGGCGTAAAGAAAGCGAATAAGTAATAACATAGTTATCATAAGATGTATGAAGCAGCCTCTTCAAAATCTTACATTTTAGAAAAAAAAAAAAAATATCTAAAAAACTTATCTATAGAATCTAAAATCTTGATGATTTTTGAAGTTGGGCGACCATAGCGCATCAAAAAAATATTTTAAATAAAGGTCTGTTTGCTTGTTGCATAGTGTTACTTCTGGGGTAGGACAAATAAAATTTTATAAAATCTGCTTGAGGTTCGGCTTTTGAAATCTTTTATTGCTGTACAAGTGTTGGTAAGAACCGGGTTAATGCTAACTCTAACACCTATATAAATATTTGATCTTATTGGGTTTCTTTATTGTATATACGAGTACATATTTTTATATAGTTAAACCTAATCTGCTACAAATTCATTACTCGTTTTTCTCAACAAAAAAAATCTTGAATGCATTCAGTTTATTTATAAAAAAATGGAAAATATTTTATTTAATTTTCTTCGCCAATATTTAAACAGTTTGATTTTTATACTGGCTGACTGGCTGACTGAACAATTGTTGTTTGGCCATTTGATTGTTTGGTTTTGTTTTGTAAAAAAAAAATGTTACATTTTTCTAAATGTGTCACTATTAGTTAGTGGTCTTTTGTCTAAATTGTACGTGTTAATCATTAATAATTATTCATTTATTTTTCAAATGGTTTCTGTTGTTGTATTTCATTTTAAAATCAATAATGACACAAGTGTTTTAAAAACAAAGTTTTATACTGTTAAATGGTTGGATTTTCTATTTATTTTCTTACTTTTTTCATTTTCTTTAGAAATGCAAGTCAAAGATCTTTATTTTCATTTAAGTATTTTTGTATATAATAAGTAATGATCTAGTGATTTCTTAATTTGTTTCTTATTGTGGAATTTAAAAAAAAAGGAAATTGGAGTTTTAATTGATATCAAAAGTAAAGCCATTTCTTTATGAGCTGGGTTTTCTTTTCCTAAAGATAAGAGTTTTTTCTTTCTTTGCTGAAAGTTTAAGGATATTAAAGCTTTTTCTGTTTCAAGAACAAGTGAAAAAATATGCGTATGCATTACTAAACCTTTCTGCCAAGGCTATGCTTTTATTCAGTGCTGCCACCTTGTGTGTAATTACACTTATTGCATGTAATTTTTGTGTTTGTGTGCAGTAGATATAGGCTTGTGTATAATCGTCGGTTCAAACCATCTTAAAAAAAAAGAAAGAAGTTTTTGACAGCGGTATCGTCACCTCATAACATTAGCTAATAACTACTATTGAAAACTTCTCTAAATGCATTAGCCGTTCGGAGCCGGCGTTAAACTGTAGGTCGCTTTCAATGAGTTTAAAAATAATATCGGGTGCAGCCCCACGTTCATTCATGGAATGTTATGGGAATTAATATAATATACATAATTTCTGTGTAATTTTACTTTTTGCGCTACTGTTTTCTTTAAACTAGGATCACACAATTGTCGCAATGCATCAATATATGGTACGGAAATCGCGTGACCGTCCAATAAGCAATATTGGGGTAACAAAAATATCAAAAATGCGACAATATTTATTGTTTTCTTGTGCGACAATCGAAGTTAACAATACGTATCAATATTAAAATTTGAAATTTATTTTCGCAGAATAAATTGCGATAAATTTGATATTTACGACAATAAAGCCCAATAGAAATTGTGTCATATTGGTGCATTTGCGACAATCGTGTGATCCTAGCATGAAGCGCTATACATATTTTGATCAATATGTATGGCAATTGAGGTTTTAAACATTTGTCAGCTATTACTTCTTAATTCTGTATTTTTGATTTAATTGCCGCTAGTTCCGATTCTTGAAACTTCGCCAATAAAGCCCAATAGATATTGTGTCATATTGGTGCATTTGCGACAATCGTGTGATCCTAACTTGAATCGCTATACATATTTTGATCGATATGTATGGCAGTTGAGGTCAGTTTTGAACATTTTTCAGCTCTTACTTCTTAATTCTGTATTTATGATTTAATTCCCGCTGGTTCAGATTCTTGAAACTTCGGCTTCAAGCTGTTTTCTACAGGTATAAGCCATTTTTTCTCTTCTTTTTGCTATTAGTGGGTTACAATTAATGGTTCTACGTATTCGTACCATTTCTTCCTTAGGTTTTTGGAAGATTTGATTAGCTCATGTTTACAATTCGGTGTTCGGGCAAGAAAACTCTTATCCTTTTAAAGTTTTTCATTGCTAGAGTATAGTACATATGGTATATGTTTAATGAAGACGTTTCAAAATAAAGAAGACTCCCTGACCTTACCGCATACCTCTGGCGGTTATTTTAACACGATTAACCGGTTAATTTAAATATGTATTGCTTGTATAAGTTTTAATATTCTTTGTTGCAAATATGCTCATTGTTTATGTATTTTTCCAAATTTAATTTATGAAGTTGGATTTTTATACCATGGCAACCTTAAACGTGTCACAAAGAACGTGAAAACCATGGTAGATATGTACACTTGAGCAACAATAATTAGTTTCTGTAAATAAATATTAATATTTTATATATGGAGAATGATGATCAAGTAGACTCATTGAAAAGGATCTACAAACACCGGCTCCGAATGGCAGATGTATTAGTTAGTAAAGTTTTGCACAGCGTAAATACTCATAACCAGTCGTAGCGTTGTGAGGTGATATCGCTGTTGAAAATTGTCAGATGGTGATTGAACCGAGGACTTCTTGGTTGGTAGGCGGGCACACACTATTAAATACGTGGTGCATGCATTTATCTTTCTATAAATGTCCTCTGAAGTGTGAAAATACTTGGAACTAGATGGAAAGGAAGGTTACGTTAGGCGAACTTAAATGGGTAGCTCGCATTTCGCCAGTTCACTTGGTGGCGAGTTCACTATGGCCCATTATGGCACCCCAACAAGAACAGACCCATTAAAGAGGACCCACAAAAGGTTGGACACGGGAGAGTCCAAGAAGAACGATCCCCACCTACAGATCCAAATATAACAGTTAACCCATTTGAGCCAACCGGTGCCCTTGACGAAGTTAAACAACTTCGAAAGTGCAATTACCCTTTGCGTGAGACAGAGTTCACTCATTAGCAATTTCATTATAGTAGTTCACTCATTAGCAATTCCATTACCTCAGAACCCGCATGACTTGGAAATAGTATGAGAAAGATCCTGAGGTCCAGATGATCAGAGTAAAAACCACTGGCATAAAAAACTCCTACAAAATACGCTGTCAAAAATTATTCACTGGATGAAATATTAGGACGTTGTGTTTTCGAAGAAGGTATGTTCGTTAAGTCCCCAACAAAAGCCGAGCGTTGTTCTAGTATACTTATTTGCTAGACACTACGACATGGTACAAAAATTTATCAATTTTATTTGCTAATCCAACAAGAACTGAGAAGAATTTTATTGTAATAAAAGGACCGGTTAACCGGTTATTTAATTAATTCTTTACCGAAAACCGGTTTTTTTAAATTGCAACTTTTCGCATTATTCGAAAAGCGTTTTTTGAAAAGAGTCGAATAATCGATCTCCAGTTATGATTACTTCGAAAAATGAATAAATTTCATACCAATAAAATTATTATATTTTTAACCCAAACCGAACCCTGAACCGCACCCGAACCTTAACTTTTTATTTTGATTAACCCGAAGCCGAATCTGAATCCATTTTTTCCGAGTTTTCAGTCCCTGCTTGAAAATCACTTTTTTCTTCTAAATTTTCAGTTTTCTTAAAAAAAAACTATGGCAACACTGCTTAGCATAGAGATTTTTTTCCCAGTGGGTAGCGTTTTCTGCTGATCAAAACAAAACAGTCCAAAGGCCCAACCATATATGCATAAGCTAGCTTAACAAAAAGCCTGTCAAATGCATAAATGAATAAATATTATTATTATGTGGCCATATTGTACTTATGTATACTTAAAGACTTTAAACCAAATGTTATACATTTTCGTATATTTTGTAGTTTTTGTTAGTAGTTCGTTTATAAAGTACCGAAATTAGCAACAGAGTATTTGTTTACAAATAATCATTTCAAAAAAACAAAATAAAAATAACAGACACATTTGGTGATTTCTTGAATTTAAGTTTAAACAAGTACGTTTTCTATTAATTTAAAAACAAACGAATTCTCGTCCGCGCCTTCAAATTTTTTAAAATTATTTTAATGTTTTTTCTTTTTTTTGGAAATTTTATTTTATTGAATAGAAACACTCACACAAAAATGCTTTAAACAGCCGTTTCCGTACGGAATGTGCGTTCAGTTTCGAACTTTGCATATGCAAATGACATTTAACGAAACTTGGCGAAAAGTTCCTTAAGTACAATATGGTTTGTCACATATATATGAGTTTTAAGTTACCTATGCACATTATGGTTAGACCTTAATGTTTGTCAGGCGTGCTTCTTTTACACGGATATATCTGAAGGTGGTTGAAATCTGTTTATTAAACATTCGAAGCCGCAATTAAATATATTCGTCATGTCCTCTAAAAGGGATTCGAACCAGGACCGCTTGTGTTGTATGTGTGCACTTTAGCCACTAGACTACGCCACCCTAATTTTTTTTAAGAATACAAAAAATGCAAAGGGAATACCGGAAAAGAAAATGGCATGTGATATTCTGGCTGATTCTATGGGTATCATAGATTTGGGATTTAGAGTATAGAGGAAACTTAATAAGACTTTAAATTAATTAAAGATTTTTCATTATTTCAGTGGTCTTATAATGTCTTTTAATTAATTTTTTTAAATTTTATAATCACAGCTATGCCAAATGTCTTTTACTTAGTTTCTTCAAGCCAAAGGTAACTCATTAAAGGATTCCTTTTCTGTAAGACCACCCATTTAATTAATGATTATTTTTTTCGAAATTTTATAACTGCAACAGATGCAGTAGTACCGTTTTATATAACGTTAAAATGAAAGTAATTCTTAAAAAAAACTTATTTTGTTTTTAAGCAATAAAAAGAAGAAGAAGACGAAAACGAATAATCGTTAAAATCTTTTGATAAGCATTTAAGCCATCTGTTTTATTCTAAAGAAGTCGCACGCACAATATCAAAAAAAAAAAAAAAAAAACCGATCGAGCGACCAAACGCTCAAAATTGAAAAAACAAATTATACAGGCTGTGAAGCAGTAAAATCCGGCTGGCTGCCAAAACGCTTTCTCTCTCTCTCTCTATCCCTATCTGTGCCTCTTTCTGTGTTATATTGCATTTAAGAAACCTTTCAGGCATATCAAGTTGCATATAGTGAGTACACGAGTATGATGATGTATGTAAAAGTAATTTGTATCTTGTTTATCAAAAAAATTACAGAGACCATGTGCCACATATTATTCAGTTATGTATTTGAACAATTATTAAAAAAATGAGTGAATGAATGTGTGAGAAAATTGTAAAATGATATTCGTTATTGTTTTTTTTCTTAATATAATTAAAATAATTAAATCACAATTAAAGGTATACAAATAAGAGACAACAAAAGCACTCGACTCTTATAAAAATTAAAAAAAAAATTTAATAATTTAAAATGCTTTCGAATACAATTAATATTTAAGCTTTTGTTTTAAAAGTGGTGTAAGTCATTATCTTTTGAAATCGAAATGAATATAGACACATACTATATAAATAATTTCGTATAGTCATTGGACATTTTTTTTCTCTCCGTTACTCCTCTAGGGAGCATATTGGCTTTCCACAAAGCATCTATTGCTTTGTTCCAGTATCTTTATTCAGTTTGATATTTCAAGCTAAATAAATGATTAATCCGCTGTAGCTTCCTCGATATGATTTTTTTTTGTGTAGTGGTGAAGAACCTTGCTGATTGGTGGTGATCTTTACTTTAGCATTGCAATTTTTTCCCAGTAGGTGGCGTGTTGTTCCTGATCATTCGTCTGATATTTGTCATCATCGCCAGAGGTATGCGAGAAGGCTCGTGGGGGCTTTATTCTTTATTTTTTTTTAGATGGAGTTTTCTGGAGGGAAGAAGTTGAAGCCTTTTTTTATTATTAAGCATTCGAAACCACAATAAAATTTTTTCTTCGTCACGTCCTCTGCTGGGGTTCGAACCTGGGTTGTTTGTGTTGTTATGCGTGCGCTCGAACCACTACACCACGCCACCCCCATTGGACTAGACAAGCCATATCATGTATTATCATTCAATGGGATTGAATGGAGTCCAAAATCTCGTTATCATAGTTGGAACAATGAACAAGATGGATCATTTTGAGATACCAAAGGATAATTTTGCACAATGCGCTCAAAGTCAAATTTAAGTGAGGTACTATACGAGGTAGGTACTTTTCTCAGTCAATTTAAAACGGATCTTAAAAATCCAAATATCATTTTATTCGCAACTAAACATACTTCTCTACAAAATGCATAAATAGTATGGTTACTATATTAAATACACTCTATACATAGCAGATAATGACAATCAGTACTCAAAAATAATATATACTTAAGTACTTTTTAGGTGTTGTGTATACCCACATGTTAACAGCATACACCTATAAATCCACTTCATACTTATAGCAAACATGTCTGTACACAACTATTTTAAATAACTTAAATAACATGTTTGTATCCATGTTTTTCGCTATACCTATAAATATACTTGCGTGCGCGTGAGTATGTGTATCAATGAGTATGAAAAAATATTGGGAGTTCATTAAATACTCATGTGTAATAAGTACTCGTATGACATGTGTTATGGATCACATGACACATGTTTGTATCCATGTTTTTCGCTATAGCTATAAATATACTTGCGTGCGCGCATACTAATGCATTCAAAATATGTGTATCAATGAGTATGGAAAAATATTGAGAGTACATTAAGTATTCATGTGTAATAAGTACTTATATGACATATGTTATGAATGATTGAATGAAATGATATGCTCTTTTTCATCAACGTTTGTGTTTCTTCTTTGTATCTCTGAACTTTTACAATTTGGAATAAATTGGATGAAAAATGTTTACTTCAGCAAGGCACACAAATTTCACAAGCTTACTTAAGTAAAATATATACCATTAAAAAAGTATGTTCTTTCCATATCTTTTCCAAAAGTATTAAAATCGGTTAACATTTGGCAAAGTTATTAGATTAAAATTACATGTTTGCAAGATTTTGAAACTGTTACGGAAATTTCAAAATATGGTTCGATAGCACCTATTGTCAAAATAGTATCACTTCCCAGGTATTTCTACTTCATTCGTTTTTATAGCATAGTTTCTTCATTGTACACTTTTTAAAGGGGGTGATACATTGGCAAACATTTGTTTGCAAACCTCGCAAATAGCCAAGCACATACATTGCGATGTTTGCAAACAAATGTTTGCCAATGTATCAGCCCCTTAACGCGTAAAAATAGAGCACCTTTTGTTTTTGTTGTATAACTATTGTTGTTGTAAAATTATGTTGTTGTAGTTTTAATATAATTTATAATCTTATATATATTCTTATTTAAATATTCTGCAGGCGATTATGAATATCCTAGTTCGAGCGTCTGTTTACGAATATTGTATTCCCAGTGATAATTTACCGAAAGCATAAACGAGCTTCTATAGACTGCACTAAAAAATCAATCTCTGTGGATCTTGCGAAATGCTTAAGCTTTAATAACGGCAAAAAAGGTTTTTTTGACGTTGCATATGTAAAATTGAGCTTTCAAATTACAATTTTTTAGTTTTCAAAACGATATATTGAAAAAATGCTAATCTTACTGAATATTTTGACAACTGGAAACGTTAATATACTATCAGAATTGTCTGGTTACTCTTTCTAACAGTAGCATGTTCAAAACATTAAAAATATTGGTAAAATTTTCAAAATACACTAAAATATTTAATTAATTATTAAACAAAATCCTTTATTTTTGTCTTCTCTATGTAAATCAAATATTTATTTTACCTGGTAAAGCACTAAAATATTTGATTGAAATCCTTTTAATAATCATTATAGATTTTAATTGCTCAATATCGTGCCATTCATAGATTTGACCATCACCCATAAAAACTGTAGTTTACTTTGGCTTCATAAAATTACTGCTAAAATTATTAACCTCAATTCAATTAATTGAAATATAAAGCAGCTACTGTTACAATTACTACAACACTAGGACAACTATTGAACCCTTCTTTTTACATAAAAAATATTATTAATTGAAAAAAATAAATAAATAAATAAAAAATGAAATTCTATAATATACGAGTACAACAAATATGTTCATATACAGTGAGTCCTCTATTTGAAATGCGTGTTTGTTTAACGAACTTGTGTTAATTGTTTTGCCATTATTTACGATTTTATAACATAATTTAATTGCTGAACTCTCTTCAAACCCACCATACTCATTATCTTAGTTAAGAATTTCCCTTTTGGAAATGATCTAATTTTATAGATAAAAGTGTCATTGAATTTGTTTTCCTTTTGTTTGTAAACTTTACAAACAAATACAAAAACGTTACTATTAAATTGAAATCTCATAACACGCAATTAGTTAATCAAATTAATTAAAATTTGATTGAAATATTTTCGTTTTTCAGGGATTTTTATAGATTTTTACTTCAAAACTAATTATTACAACTTACAAAAAATTGAATTAAAAATTATCCTCTTAAAATGCATTTTAAGTATGTAGCGGGTGTTTTTTTTACAGTTACACAAATACAAATCATAATCATAATTAAACAAAGACATCTATTTTTATTGTCAATGAAACAGGCATTGTTGGATAAAACATTTCATGACAGGGCCGTTGAGAGGCACAATCTGGTACACTAATTTTCATAAACCTTTCGCAGCATATGCCACTATATTTTGTCAATAACTCTTCGATCGTTGATTACCAGATGTTCAATTGTCGCTGGTTTATCGGCGTAGACAACTAACTTAACATAACCCGAAAAAAAAACAAACAAATGGAGTTAAATCACACGATTTTGGTGGCCAATTAATTGGACCATTACGTGAAATTACTCTTTCATCAAATCGTGTAATCGTAATAGTGTTATCGTAATAGTGAAATCGTAATAGTGTAATCGTAATGGCGAAATCGTAATTGAGTAAAGCAATTGAAGCGCGCGCTGTCGAACATTTGGCCCTGCCCTGTTGGAAGCATACATCTGCAAGATTAATGCCAGCTAATTGAGGTCAGAGTTGGCAAAAATCCGGTTTTTTTCTAAACCCAGCCCACCGGGTTTATCTGGCTTTTTGATGGGTTTTATTGGGTTTTATCATTCAATTCGACAATATTTTTTATTTGTTAGTAAAATTACGCTGTTTTAGTATTTATAATGCAGTTTTGCTCTCTTGGTCGAATCAAGGAGGTGTTGGGTACTATATGCTGCTAAAGCTGACAGCAATTACTTCGTTTGAACCGTGCATTATGTGAAGAAAGATCGGAATATAAAGACATGACTAAGTTATTCTTTTGCATGACAACGCTCGGTCTCATATCGCAAAAGTTACCAAAGGATTTTCAGAAATAACGCACCCACTGTAGTCTCCGTGCATTGATTCCTCTAACTATTCACCGAATCACTTCTTTTCAAGAAATGTAAATTCGTCTTCAAAGTTGAATCGCCTCAAAAGATGATAAGTTTTTCTGCAACAGGATTTGGAAATTGGTTCAGATGTGGGGAAGGGATATAAACAGTGATCTGACAAATTTTTATTTTGATTAATTTGTTACCTCATTATCATAAAAATAACGGAACAAATTAATTTGTACTCCCAATACGTAAATTATACATATTTTTGTTGTAAATAAACTACGAAAACATTTAAATAAAAAATCCACAGTATCCTCACTCCAAATGCGACAATTCTGCTTATTTACCTACATATTCAACCAAAATTGGTCGTCATCGGAGAACAAAATGTTGAATTTTGACAAACAGAACCATTATTTTGATAAAAAATTTCAAAAATTTACAAGCGTTGCTTCGGTGTAATTCTATCCATAATGAAATGTCAAATCACTCTAAAGAAAAAGTAACTATCAGCTGTTAATCGGTTACCAACTCAAAGTTATGAACGCCTAGAAAAAAGCACCCGATACAAAAGGCACTATATCGAGTGTTGAAGTGGGCAAATTGGCAATCTGCATTTCATTGTTGATAAAATGCTCAAATTAATGTTAAGCAAAGTACTCAGAAATTGGATCACAAAGCTTTAGTTGATTGATCCGTAAATCTTCTAAACTTATAGGACGTTTTTGAGAGGGTTTGGCTAAGGGAGTTCATCAAAAAAGTTCAACAGCCGAAATTAATTAAAATCATTTTTAAGACGACTGTCTGGCTGTTTTGGATTACCAAGGATATGTAAACTATTACTAATTGTTCGATTACACGGTGCGAAAAAAACGAACAAAGCTGAAATACCTGGGAAATGATACCACTTTTCTGATAGGCGCTGTCGAGTAGAACAAGGATCTGTTTTTGGAATTTTCAAAATACTTCCAAAATCTCGAGTTACGAGTAAAAAACTGGTTTTTCGGACCTTCATGCACTTATAAGCTAATAACTTAGCTTAGCTTCGGATTCGGAAAGTGGCCTTGAAGAATCTGGGTGTATTTCTCAAGCAAACACATTTTTCATCCGATTTTTTCCAAATTTTTTAAGTTTAAATGCATTTTTGTCCACTATTGTATATAGGAACCGATGATGAATTAATTAATTAATTTTTGTTGTTGTTATAGTATTTTAGTAACTCATACATTGCTTTATACGATTATAGGTTGGGTTTAACATTTTTTTCTCCGTCACTCTTCTAATGAGTTTATTTGTTTTCCACAAAGCATTCATAGCTTTGTTTCAGTATATTAAACGGGTTGATTTTTAAGCTACATAAGTAGATGAGTAGTCTACTGAAGTTCGCCTCCATATTTTTAGGTAGTGGTGAAGATCCTTGCTAACTGGTGGTGGTAATTCGAACTTAGCATTGCAATTTTTTCTCAGTAGGTGGCGTTTTCTCCTGATCATTCGTCTAATGTTTGTCATCATCGACAGCTGATGTAATGGTGTTTCGAGAAAAGCTTGTAAATTATAAGAAATGTAAGAGCCAACATCGGGTCAAACAATTCCACAATTTTTTGCATAAAACACAGCCTCATTGAATTCTTGGCAAGGACTGACGTGGACGCAAGAGTAACTAAGCCTACAAAGGGTACTCCACAACTTAGGAAAATGTGGCGGTCAAACGTTCTCTCAACAGAAACGAAATTAGAAATATTTCGGTCAAACGTGATTAACTAACTTCACCGCATTTTAAAGATTTTCTAGCACAACGTCATCAGCAGTATCGAATTGCTTCTTAGGTGTGAGATGAGCCAAGTGTCTAATATGATTACTAATTGCAAATGAGGTTAGATTAGCTATACCCTCAAAACCACACCATGAGGTCTGCACAGTCATAGTTGGCTGGAATTCACAAGGTTCCAGGAAAAGAGGAAGGTCAGAGGCAATGTTATAAGGGTAGTGGAACAATCTGATACAATTGGAATGAGATGAAAGAGTTGGTGCATAAACTTATACGAATTAGATGGTTTTCAAAGGCCCTATGCTAATCAATTATCCGCTGTGATCATGCTTCTAGACCAGGGACCGTAACGGCTATAAATTATAATCAAAAACTTATTTTTAATACGAGGGAGTTTTATTTTTTCGTCATAAAATAAAGCTCATTTTTTGAGTTTTATAGGAGTTTTATTTTCTCTGTCATAAAACTCATTTTTATACTTTTTATAACTCAAAAATAACTGTTATTTTCTGTTAGAAAAATAAAACTCACAAAATGTGTTTTACTCACAAAATGAGGTTTATTTTATGACAAAAAAATAAAACTCTCTTTTTAGAGGTTTTATCTAACCTTTTATTATTCCGACGAAAAGTAACAGTTAAAATCCGATTAATGATCATTATTCCAAATTCACCACAGATTCTGTAAGAGCTCTCCAAGGCGATTAATTTGGTATATAAAATCATATGTGTCTGTCGACTCTAACACGATGATTTTTTTAATTTAATTTTTGAGCGATAACTGTTATTTACGGTCCCTGCTCTAGACACTTTTCGATCATTTTTTCTGTATACACGTGCAGTCCATTTTCTAGCTCACAAGTAAACTACTTTATTTGAATTCTAGGCTAATATTCGAGATCTTTTTGTCACAAATATTAAGCCGATCGCCAGTAGTATTACCATATAGGTTACACACACTTCACTCGCTCTTTTTTGATAGCTTATCGAAGCTATCGACCATAGATGTCAGTAGATATTAATAACCAGGTTTATTAGTCTGTCGGGCTGGTTTCCGATTTGATTTAAGAGATTGTGCTTCTATGTGACGAGTCTGGTGGATTGTTAAGACTTGGTAATGTGGGATTGTAGACTGGCACAGGGGCAGCGCTTCATGTGTGGTATCACGATGGTGCTCAAGTATGTCTTGATGTGACGATGCTGCCGCTCCCTCCTAACCTAACCTAAGAGTACTGCCAGCAAAGCTAAGGCAGTAATTTGAATGCTGTATCATGGTTCTGATCTTGCTGGAAAGAAAAATCTGGAAGGAAAAACTTGACAACTTGGACATCTCACAACGGAGTTTTTTAATTAATTTCTTGCCGTGACTTGTTTCAACAAATATTTTCTCTGGAGCTAAGTCAAGTCCTTACTAACAAACCTAAACTATTTAGATCTGAAGTGACATACCTAAATAAAAGCGTTAAAAATCACTAAATTGAAATTAAACTGTTACTAAAACGCTAGATTGACGCGAAAACAGCTAAATTGCCCTACTTTTTTTCTTGCTTTTCTTCTATTACTTTCTTAGCAGTCTACTTTACTTTATAACGCGCAGTCAAAATTGGATTTTCAATTGCAACGCGTTGACGCCGCGCTATTATGGTTTGCTTCATACAATTTGTAGGGCAACGGGCATTTTTGACAGCTAGACAACGCTTAACGCTCTGATTTAGGTTTGATTGTTACTCTGGTCTAATAAATTAATCTCGTTTGATATTATGGTGAGAGCACTAATGATGTTCTTGAACACATAACGCCAAACAAATGGCTTCGAATTAACAATCATTAAAAACATAATGATTGCCTTTCATTTAATTTCTATTCTCAGCGAGTTTAATTGGTCACCTTATACATAAAATAATTTTCGTTATAAGAACATATTACAAAACTTACCTGAAAATTTCTAGCTGTTCTTTTTTCACCATTATGTGATATGGTGCCATTGCTGCCACCACCATCGCTATCCTGATATCCTGTACTTGAGGATAAACGAACATCTGTTAAACTGCCTATTAAGGCTGTTGAATCCGGGTGTTGTTGTGGTTGTTGTTGTTGCTGGTGGTGGTGGTGGTGGTGGTGTTGATGCTGAGACATAAATTGTTGTTGTTGTTGCTGCTGTTGTTGTTGTTGTTGAAAATCTTCACTACCGGCTAAATCACCATTATTACTATCATTATCACTGGTTTGTTGTACAAATAAATCCACTCTTTGTTGCCTTAATAATTCCAATTCTCTTTGGGTTTGAGCCTTTAAATGTTGCGTTAACAGTTCCAAATTATTACCCGCTAAACCAGCCATAAAGGCATTACGATGAGCATAAATATGTTGTTGAGCCAATTCCAAATCATTATTGGATTTTACTGAAGTAAGTGGAAAAGTCGCTGGACCCGAAATAGATGATAGAGGCGTTAACAGATTTGTATCTTGTAATTGCTGTTGTTGTTGCTGTTGCTGCTGTCTGCTATAGGAATTACGACGTTCGTATTTAAATTTACGCACTATAGGATCCATATCATGTTCTTCTTCCGTATGCGGGTGTTGATAACGCTTTGATTTTTCACACATACTGGCCGGTGACCAGATATGTGAACCCTGTAAACGTCTTTTTGTTGAAGGCTCATACTCCTCCCCCTCTTCCTGCTCCTCCTCATTATTTTCGGGTGTACGCGGGCTAGATTTTAGATGTACGACTTTCAAAGGTGGTGGGGTTGATGTTGTTTCTGATGTGGATTGCTCTTCACGTTTAATGGACAAATTTAAAGGCATATCATCATTGTGGCATTCATCCTGCGAAGAACCTGAGATGTCTTCTTTTTCAGGTGTCAAGGCATAATCTCTGCTGTTGGTTATGTTCAAAGGAGATTTCGGTGTAATGGGTGTATGAGGTGAGCCTAATGTCGAAGCAGAGGAAAGTAGAAATTGAGGCCACAATAAGGCGCTCGAATAAAGTAAAGGATTGTAAAATAAAGATGATAAGTCTAGAATAAAAAAAGAGAAATGATTATTGGAAATAAAACTTTAAGTTTAAATATTTTTTATGTAAATTTTTTTTATAATTTATTTGCTTTTCGAAATACATGCATAGATAGGACCTCTCAAAATAAAAAATTTCTGTGGCTTCGAATTAAAAGGGCCAAAGTCAAAATATTACTTTTGACAAAATTGTATTTAAAGCTTAAAAAAAAAAAAAAATCTTTTAATTATGTTTTAATTAATTAGGGCTAAATTTGATATTGGCTGTTCCAGCAAAATAAAAGTGAGTAAGAAAAAAGCTAATACAACGATTAACTTAAAACAGCTATATAGCGACATTGGCCCTTAAACTTTCAAACCAGATCAAATTTAAACCTTTACGAATAATAAGAAAACCAGCATTTTGTCCAATAAAAACTGTAAGTTTTACCAGAAAACTCCAACTCCAGACAAATCCATCTAAAGGATTCCAGCTTACTTTTGTCGATGATGATAAACACCAAACGAATGATGAGGGAAACCGCCACCTATTGAGAAAAAATTACAATGCCAAGTAAGGATCTTCACCACTACACAAAACCTATGTAGCTTGAAAATCAATCTGATTAAAGAAACTGAAACTTAGCAATGGATACTTTGTGAAAAGTCAATATTCCAACTAGAGGAGAAAAAAAAAAGTTGAGTTCAACTTATAATCGTACAAAGCAAAGTATAGTAAGTTTTTTTTTCCATAAGACCAGCACCCAGGGAATGGCCCCTATTCATGCAGTGCATTGTGCTGGTACTAGGAAAATAGGTTATTGGAAGGAGGACAGAAGGAGTAGTGTTTATGGACGTTAGATTTAAATTTACTCATGTCATAAGTGGCAGGAAATACTTTCGCTGGAAGATTATTCCACCACCGAACAGTGCGACCAAAGAACGAATTCGCCCTATAATGCGTTATGCGATTTACTGGACAATCAACTACAAAGGTATGCGCTCTACGAGAAATACGAGTACTACGTAAAAATATATGATTCTTAGGAATTAATTCCTCAATTTCGTTAGAACACATATCGTTATAGTGCCGATAGAACAATAAAACAAACGTCACATTGCGACGGTGCTCCAATGAATCGATAGAGTTGGCTACCCTACCGTCATTGATGAGCATCTTCGCCCTCTCCTGTACGCGGTCGAGAAGCTCCAAAATAGACTTTGAAGCGCCGGCCCATACATGAGAGTTGTATTCCATTTTGGGTCGGATATAGGTCCTGTAAATATTAAGGAGATCAGATGGAGTGAAGTATTTCTTGGACCGTCTCAAAAAACCAAGGCACTTGAATGCTTCTTTCGACACTTGAAATATGTAATCATTCCAACGAACGTCACAGTGAATTCTCATGCCCAGAACATCAAGAGCATCTGATTCCTCAATATCCACACTACCCATTGACACAGATGACAGCACACCACCACGGCTGTGTGTTAAAAAACAACATTGAGTCTTACGTGCATTAAAATCGACCCTGTTCGCACGACCCCACTCGGAGACCTTCATCAGGTCACTTGTGAGTGTGACGTTCATATTCATCTTTCTCGCCCCAACCTCCAAAAGGCTCGGTCTACGATCAAAAGAATATGGGTGACAAATGTTGCTGTCAACAGCAAAAGAGTAGATGGGATTAGAAGTGAGAAGAAGAAAGTCGTTAAGAAATATTAGAAAAAGAGTAGGAGAAAGTACAGACCCTTGTTTTACTAAAACGCAATAATCGAACAATTAGTAATGGTTTACATATATTTTGTAATCCAAAACAGTCCGTCAGTCGCCTTGGAAATGGTTTTAATCACTTTTGTTTGTTTAATTTTTTTTTTTTTTTTCGATGAACTCACAATTCTTAATCTTCTTGACCATGCATAGGTGTTTCTATAGGCTTAGAATTTAGTTACGGATTAACTAAATCTTTGTGACACTTGATGTGTGCTTGGCATCGTTAGCTTGATAGAATTCGCGGTTGTTTGGCATAATCAGTTTTCCTGCACTTTACTGTACATTTTCCTCTTGAATGTTGAGATAAACAATAAAATTCAAATTGCCATTGTCTGACAAACTTCAAAATTTAAAATGTTGTTCTTTGACGAGTCCCACTTTTTGTTGAATAGCTACGTATATAAGCAGGATTGTCGCATTTGGGTTAAGCTTTTGTCGAAATACCATTACATCTACGGAAAATTACTATTTGGAACGCTTTATAGTAATTGGTGAACGGTATAGGGACATAATTATAAATGTTTTTGTACCTCTATAAGCTGGCATTAATTTTGCTGGCATGTGATTCCAACAGGAAGGAGCCAAATGCCAGATAGCGGGCGCTACAAATGATTTATTCAAAGAAACTTTTGCTAAAAGAATTATTTCACATAATGGTTCAATTAATTGGCCATTAAAATCTTGTGATTTAACCACATTGGAGGACATTTTTTGGTGTTATGTAAAGTCAGTTGCCAACGTCGATAAACCAGAGACAATTGGACACGTGGAAATCAACATGCGAAGAGTTTAAAAAAGATTGTGGATATTGGTGTTCAAGATTACGCTTTGTAAGCGTCAGACGAGGTGGCTTCATAAAATTTCCTATTCAACAAAGCCTTCATTGACACTGCAAATATAATTCTTTATTTTTTTATTATTTCAACTTGTATAACTGTAATAATAACAAAACTTTAATGCCATCCTCGACCAAGTAACACTCGTAACACTGTACAAAGAAAATTAGCTTCTTTAGTAATTGTTCGAAACTTAAGCAACTTTCAATACTTTGTGTGAAGGCCTTCGTTTTTTATGACCTTCAGTGAACTTTGAGACATAGATTCTATAAGATTTGTTAGGGTTGTTATTGTTATTAAATGTCACTCTAATTTTAAGCACTAGCTCCTAAATTATATTTAAATCGACGTGATCCAACGACACGCTTTAAAATTTCGAAAAAGTTGAGATGTCCAGTATAGAACTACCACTATTTGAGCAATTTTGACGAGTGCTTGAGGTCGTTGCCCACCCAATAGAATTTCACATTCAGCTTATGGAAGTATGTGGTTGGCTAGAATGTCCTATAAACAAAATGGTCCATTTTTGTTTGTATATCAAGAAAAGTGTTAAATCTACTCGTTTAAAGCAGGTTCTCACTATTACATTTCTTCCTCCACACTTTATTGTGCCTTTACAAGAACACAAATGTAATTGTTTTCACTTTGGTTCATTTGCAATTAACCAGTTCAATTTAGACTTGTTGCTAAATAAAACTGATTTCCAATTAGTTTATAAAATCCCTTCCAAAATTTCAGGTAGGATCACACGATTGTCGTAATACATCAACAATTAGTGTATTTTATGTGCCAATCGTGTAATTATACGTCTTATTGGCTCATACGACAACTCGAAATATTATTGTGCTTATTTATCCCAATAAAATGCAACCCTGGTGCGGCAATCGTGTGAAAGCTTTATCGGCAATAATGCATCAATATAAATGCCAAAACTACGCCAATATTTATTGTGTGTGCCAATTGAGGAAGACAATAATCACCAATTTGTATTTTTTAATTGATTTCTTTCTGAAACAACACATGTTTATCGCAAACTTCCACTATTCTTTCTTTCAAAGCCGATGTAATTTTTATTTTTCAGAGAACAAATCATCTTTGCTTTAGAGAATTAAATATAATTTGTAATTATATTCTGATTTAATAAATAAATATTTTGTTGAATTAATTTTTTTAATTTATTATGCGCACCATCAATAGCCCTTCGTGTAAGCCAATTTTTGACCCACACACTTCTTCTATTCTTTTTTTGTATTTCTTTTTATTTATTTGTTCACTAAATGACCTCAATGTAAATAAAGAGGACGCTATTTTAGTTTTTTTTTTTAAATAACGAACCATTTTGAACATCAAAAAATAAATAAATTTAATTTACCACAGTAGCTGATTCACAGAGTTGTCGTAAACTAGAACAATCGTGTGACAGCGCTGGGACAATACATCGCTTTGCGCCATCTTGTGACAATAAAATTTGTATAAAATAAGACAACCGTGTAAATACAGAATTTTTTATTGGGACAATTATATTATTGTGCGCTAATTTGCCACAATAACATTTGTATCAAATTGATGCATTTGAGGCAATCGCGTGATCCCAGCATTAGATATCGAATAATATTGTATATGTGCTCCGGCTATTTTAAGAGCCTAAGTTAGCATCGTTCATATTGAATACTTATATTTTGTAGATATGCATAGTAAAATTGTTGATGTACCTCTTTCGGATGACACAGATATATACTTATTTTTTACCAGACGGAAAAAGATTCGCTTAATGCAAACGTCGTGCTGAATTTCAAGACAAGGATATTAAAGGGGTGATAAATTGGCAAACATTTGTTTGCAAACATCGCAAATAACCATTCGCATTCAAGGAAAAGTAAGTTATCCATGTATGGTATTGGCTATTTGTTATGTTTGCAAACAAATGTTTGCCAATGTATCACACCCTTAAAAGAAGCCGTCAAACACAGTGATTGTTTCCACCCATAATATGGGATGTATGTCTCCGTCTAAGGTTGGAAAACTACATTTTGTAAGCGGAGCAACGGATACGAAGTATTCAAATGATATTCCAAAGGAAACAGTTACGGAAAGTGTCAAAAATATTGTAATAAAATCTAAGCAAAAGTCTTAGATAACTTGCTAAAAGGTGTACAAAAGTAATGGAGACTTCTTCCCAGTTACAAAACTTAAATGTTATCCAACATTTATGGACAAAATTAAAAAAGAGAGTAGCCAAACGATGGCAAAAAAGGATTTTTGCCTTGAAGGAGGCAGTACTAGAAGCATGGGACTATATTGGACCAGAAGTTTGTAAAATTTTGTTTGAAAGTATACCACGACGACATCTTCAAACTATGAATGCAAGCAATGGAAAGGGTTCCAAGTACTAATAATACCGGGTCCGCCAAATAATTTTTTTTTTAAATGCTATAAAAAAACTACTGAATATTCTCTCAAATTTCTTCTTTTATTTGAAAGTACAATCCTTCCGGTTAATAATGGAAAATAATTTCTTTCAAATGGCTGCCTCGGCTGGCCATGCAGTAGCCTACACGATCACTCCAATTTTTAAGCACATTATCGGTTGTGTGCAGCTGTATTACACCAATGGCTTCACGAATATCGTCCTTTAAAGCGTCAATTGTCTCTGGCTTGTTGGCCTAACACTTATCTTTGACGGCACCCCACAAATAATAGTCCAACGGTGTCAAATCGCAGCTCCGAGGTGGCCAAACGACATCAGCTCTGCGGCTGATAATACGATTTTCAAAAACAGGGCGCAAAACATCGAGTGTAGCTTCGGCTGTGTGGCACTTAGCGCCGTCCTGTTGAAACAAAATGTTGCTAATATCCTCCTTTTCAATTTTTGTGAACAAAAATTCGTTCAACATGGCCCGATAACGATTACCATTGACTGTAACGGCTACTCCTTGCTCATTTTCTCATGCCTCTGGACCAAAATCCGCACCAAACAGTGACTCGTCTTGGGTGTATCGGATTTTCAATGTAGGCGTGCGCCTTTTCTGTGCCCCAAATGCGACAATTTTGCCCGCCAAGATCAAAATGAGCTCCATCTGAACACATCGCACACATTCTCCAACATTACCATGATTTTCAAAGTAATGTCGCAATATTTCCCAGCGTTTTTCAAGCGTATACACAGCCATATTCGTTCTGCGGAAGGATAAAACTAACTATCCGTCAAATCAGCCATGAGCTAAGTGTTACCATTCACGAAATAAGCATTAGTTGAAAAAAAACGTTAGATGGCGGACCCTTTATATACCAAATTTTGATTAGTAGAAAAAATAAACGCTTTTCAATGCAGCAAACATGAAATTTGCTAACCCATTGTCCACCACTGTACATATGTTTTTTCTGGCAATGATATCGTTATCAGACGTTAAAAATTCGAGCATCTGATAAGGAATCCATAGATTTTGAAGTAGAAAAAAAACGTTTTAATAAAGCTGATATTCTATGATTTTTATATTTTTAATAATTGATCCTTATAGCAAATACAGTTTGTAAAAAAAATCTTTTCAAATAGAAAAAAAGTTAAAAATCTTATTTTCGTTTGAGAATTTCACCAAAAAATTTTTAAGATAAAAGATCCAAATTCCAGATAATTCCAATACTTTGTTATATTTGCAAACACTTTTTTAAAAGCAAAGAAATCAGGTAAAAATCGTTTTTTTTTTGTTTGTTATTAGCGTTGTTATGTGGGGGTCTATATTAAAAGTTTTGACATATCAATGTCCTTAAGAGGTACAGTAACAGGATATAGCCAAAAAAATAAGCATATTAAGAATTTATTGTTGGAATTCTCACATGAAAATAAGATGGTAACTTTTTTCTACTTTGAGAAGATTTTTTTTACAAACTGTTTTTTGATTTTATTTATTTATTTTTTGTATTTTATTTAATTTTAAATTTTAAAATTATTACCTCTATTATTAAGCTTTTGAGCTGCTGCTGTGGCCATAACGTTATTAAAAGCTGAGGCTTTTTGTATCCAATTTTTGGAATTGCTTAAATTTATGTCTAAAGCTGGATTATTGAAATTATTTAAAGATGAGGGTTTCGACTGAGGCGAGGGTGGTGGTGATAAATGATTCATTTTTATAGGATTTTTAATATTATTTTTTCTTATTTTATACCATCAAACAAGGGAGTTGTTTTATTAATTTTCTGTTTTCCTTTTTTCAACAAAAAACACTTTTTTATAAAAACATTGACTTGAAGAAAATGATTTATAGGCACTATTTTTTAATTTTTCTTGCTTTTTTAAATAAATTTTAGCACAATAACAATTTAATACAAAATTTCCTTTTTTGTTTAAATATAAAAAAAGATACCGTTAATAACGCATTTTAAATAACGTCCGTTATAAGTATTTTTATTCAAAATAAAACACTGGTTCTACTATTCAATTTTGTTTTTCAATTTCTCATTTTAAATAAAAAGAGTAAAAATTTGAAATAATAAAGTAAAAATTGCGTTATCATGAGTCTTTGCAATAAGAGAACACGTCCGTTCGGTTTGGTGCTTGGCACCTGACTGAATCTTTTAATGTTGGCCAAGTTCTCAAAACACTAAAGAGCAGTGCACGGTGTAGTTAGCTAAGCAGAGTATTGTATGGCTAAAATCGAGCAAGAAACAAAAAAAAAATATTTATTCAAAAAAAAAAATCGTTGCCTCTTTTTGTTTTTTTTTATTTTTGAAACCAAAACCAAAGTAAAGCAGTTACTAAAGAAAATAACAACAATAACAATGACTACACTACTACCAATATTTGTATTAAAACACAAAAAAAGGAAAAGAATTATCAACCACCACCAACTGTAATATCATCACTGGCTGGCTGCTATAGGCCAACTAGTAAGAGTATATGTGTTACCACTTAAGAAAACATATTGTCAAGAGAGACAGAGAGAGCGAGCATAAAAACGAAGGTGAAACGAATCAAAACGGTTTAAAAACTGTTGTTTATATTCGTGTTTTTTATTCTTTTTTGCTTAACATATATCGGTATTCTCAGCTCCCATATGTTATTAAATTGTTATTGTGCCTGAATGTAAGAAAACAACTGCAACCCCAAAAAAAAATTCCCTTTAAAAGGCTTTTGGTTAAGATCCTTTAAGGGATATTTGAGCATTACACGAACAGTTATTTTAACATACTCATACTCACTCATCTATCTCTACAAACACATGTGTATTTTCAACGATTAACATCTTCTCTGCTCTTTTTGATAACGTTGATGTTTGACGATGATCATCGTCGTCGTTGATTTTTAAAAAAAATTTTTTTTTCAATACGACTACACTTATAATAATAGTTGGCAGCACGCGCTGCTTGTTCTTCTTTTGCTAATTGGTTTTATGCATTTGGCGGGCGTTAGTAAATTTTTTTGCTGCTGTTGTTGCAACAACTGACACTCTTTTCATGCAGGAAACCGAGTTTGTATAGCTTTTCTTATTACGAGTACTTCTCCGAAATATACGTTTTTCTAATTAATTGGAAAAATCGTTTGAAATAATATTTTAAATTGAATTAAAAGTAAATCAAATATTAGCACCAGAAAGACCAAAACTTGTTGTGGCCAGCACTCAGGGGATGACCCTTAGGGAAATAGCTTGTGGGTAGGAGAATAGAGAGAGTAGGGACGATTATGGCCGCTTGATTTGAACTCATCCAAATCGTAAGTAATGGGAAAATCTTTTACGGTGTGGCTGAAAAACCAATTTTGTTTTATAAGGAGTTATGCGATTTACTGAGCAATCAACTGCAAACAAATTTGCTCCACAAAAACAAGAAATGCGTGAAAATATGTGATATTTTTATTTCGTTATAGCACATTCCGTTGACAGAAGAATGACAAACACTAGAGCTGCAAAACTATCGATAGTCGGCCCATTCGATAGTTTCGATAGTTTGCAAAAAAAAAACTATCGATACTATCGATACTATCGATACTATCGAATTCTTTAAGGTGTTACTTGTGGCAACAATATTAGAATTTAAGTGAAATGGAAAGAATAATAATAAGTATACAGTGTTGAAACAAATAATAGGGACACTTTATTTTTGTCCAGTACATCATAGAATTTGATGTATTGAAGTTTTTTGATGAAAAGTAATCCTTATACACAGCGAAAATTGTTCAGATCATGAAGTGCTCCAAAAATATAGTAATTAATGCGATCCAGTGAAAGTAACCTGCAAAGACTATGGGAAGAAACGTGGAATAACTGTCAGTTTTGATAAACTTTTAATTCTTACTTCAAAGATTAATCCCTTCAAGTCATCAAAAAGCCTCAAAAATGATTTTATTCTCCTGTTTCAAGTCGCTCAATAAGAAAAAAAAACTTATGGAAACCAGACATATGGGTAAGAGTCCTTGAAATGTATCATTACTCAGCAAATGGAAGCAACACCTGACGAAATCAGTGCTAAATCGTATGTCCGAACATATTTTAGTTACAATTTATACTTTGAGTTTAAGAAATAGAAATTTAAGAAACTGTTAAACTGTGTCTCTATGTTAGTATAAAAGGTTACAGACGTCTAACAACCTGCGTCAAAAAAATTTTGCAAATGTGACTTTTACTATATACATTTAGTGACCTCCATATATACACTTAGAATTTGGCGATAGTATCGATAGTGAAAATAAGTATCGCGATGGTCAGCCAAACACAAAACTATCGATACTATCGATAGAACTATCGATTGTTTTGCAGCTCTAGCAAGTACATATGTCAGTGTTGTCAAAAATTGCAAATCATTTTACTAAAACAATGAAAGTTGCCGTGTTTTTATTTTTTTTTATCGATAAATGGGCAATTTTGGAGCAAAAATCAGCAAAACGACATTTTGTTAATTTTGAGGCAAAATATCGGCAAATATGGCAGGCCTGGTCCTATGACAAGCTCATGACTGATCTAGAGGCACAACTTCGCTCTCGCCAAAACCATGTATAGACTTGTTTCACTCAGGGAGAGCATTGCTAGCAGGTCACCATTAGAACGGCCCTTGTGCAAGCCGTATTGACAGACTGCAAATTTTAAGCATTGTAAGTTAATAAAGATTACATGGATCGCTACGGCCAGCGAGTACACCCTAGGGAGATCGGGCGGTATTTATTCGACCGGTTTTTTTTGTTTTGTCAAATACGGTTTTTTCAAAATCTTTATTTTTCGAATACCGAATAAACCGGTTAACTTAACACGAATAGCTGGTTAAGTTAAATAACTATAATTTCTATACGTTTGTATATTTTTTTTATTGAAAATATGCTTATCGTTTAACTATTTGTATTTCACTATTTGTATAAATTTAATTATTTTTGTATATATGACAACCTTGAACGTCTCACAAAGAACGTGAAAACCAAGCTAGATCGAGAAGGATATGCACTCTTGAGCAAAAATAACTTTTTCTTATCTTCTGTAAATATATACTGATTTTTATATATGGAGAATGATCAACTGGACTCATTGAAAGGCCACAAACTTACAAACGTCGGTTCCGAACGGCAGATATATTAGTTAGTGAAGTTTTCCGCAGCGTAAATACACATAACCAATCGCTAGTAATGTTGTGAGGTGATATCGCTGTTAAAAATTGTCAGATGGCCCGGGATTGAACCGACGACTTTTTGGTTGGAAGGTGGGTTTTTACCTAACATACCACAGTGACACACACACTACTAAATACGTGGTGCATAAATTTAAATACAGTGCTGCTCGAAATCTAAGCAAATTTTCTTATCGAGACAATTAAGGACTCGTATAATGTTAATAGATTTATTGAAAGTTGAGTAGCTGTTCTAAATTTAAGCATTTTTCAATACCTTGTGGTCTCCGCACACCGTTTGGGTATAGTTTTTATGAGATTTGTTAGAATTATTGTTAGTATTAGTTGCCAATTTGATTTTAAGCTCTCCATCAACTTCTGCTTATTTTTAAAACGATGTGATCCAGCTCTGCGCTTCAGGAATAAGGAACAATTTTATTTAAATAAAAGAATCGGTTAACCGCTTAATTGAATTATTATTAACCGAAAACCTGCTTTTTAAAAAGTGCTAGTTTTCGAATTATTCGAAAACCGGTTTCTGAAAAAAGTCGAATAATCGATCTCCCTAGTACACCCGGAGGCCCTATGACTTACTGTAATACCCCCAAAACAGTACTTAGAATCTCATTAACGAACCAAAATCAGACATATCGAGCAGGCAGATCGAGCAAAGCTCTCCTTAAACCTGAAAGTACAAATCACGTGGTCCTCCTGTTAATAAGGTCAGCGATATATCCCTGAGACAATTCAGATCATGAAAGAGACGTGCATCGAAATGCCTAAGCACCCGTAGGGCAGGGCAGTGGCAACTTCCTGACAACTTTCTCTATATTACGAATAATCTATACGCTCCGATATACGTCCAATCACACAGTCTCCAGTAACTATACCCGCCAGAAGCCTAACATACTTCATCGCAAAAGTTAGAAGATTCATGATCCTTTCCACTGACTGAAAAGGCCAAAGCAACCTGGATATTCTGTAAGCGATAATATTAGACCGTTCCCCACCGTTGCCCACCTATCAATTTTATCAATTTTGTTGTGACAAATCAAATCAAATCGTTTGTGAGCGTTTATATATCATGCCCAATAGTTTCTTGGAGAACAAAGAAATGCAACAAATCTCTTTTGTTCGGTCCTGTTTAGTGGAATATGTTTGCTTTCGCTGTAGATTCGACTTCCAGCTATGCAGTAGGCACGTTTTCCCAACCTATGGCAGTTCTTGCTATGTTTTCATGTAAATTTCGAAGCTTGTGACCAATCTCCATGTGAATTGGACGTTGGTTCGATTGTTTCCACGGGTTGATGTTCGATATAGCGTTTGGCTAAAATATTTCCCATATCCGTCTTCGAAAAAAAAAACGATTGATGAATAGCTGAACAGCGTTGGAATAGCGTGTATCGTTTTCCACGACTCACATCCAACAAGAAGAATTGATTTTACGCAATAGTTGAATATCTCGATTTTAGTACAATTCGAGATAGCGGTCGTTTTTCACACAGGTTGTAAAACTTCCAAAGATCGTTTGGCTTTGGAGTTTTGAAACATTATAAAGTGTGATCCAACCATAATGCACGATATTAATTGTGAGTCACACCTTAATGTCAAGCTCTTTGCTCAAGTTAATTTGACATTTTGTTTCAGTGTTCAAATCAAAATGCATTTCGTGCAATTCGTGATTTCAGTATAATCAGTATGATCGACCAAATGTGTCCACATTGTCGTATTTGGGGAAATGAGAATCCATGAGTGACTATTGAAAAGCCGCATGACGGCGTCATCAGGCCGTACTTCTTCGAAACTGAGTTCAGCCAAGCAGTTACCGTGAATGGTGTTCGCTATTGGGAGATGATAACGGACTTCTAGTGGCCAGAATTGGGGATATGGACCTACGCGATATGTGGTTCCAAAAGCATGGCGCCATACAGCCAACGAAACAATGGCTCTTTTGCGTGAGTAATTCGTTAGCCGTGTTATCTTATGTCATGGCAATGTTAATTGGCCGCCACGATCATGTGATTTAACACCGTCGGACTTCATTATTTGGGGATATTTAGAAAAAAGAGCTAAAGGATATGATAATTCGGTACATTAGCGACATTGAACCTCAATTATGTCTCAGAGTCATTGAAAATATAGACCGACGGATAGAGATATGACACCGAAGCAGTGGCAAGCATTTGGCCGATATTTTGTTTCACACATAACTGTCATAGATCCTTTTACCATAATAAAAAATATTAAAATAATTCTCTGAAAACTTTTTGTTTTATTTACAATTAACCAGCCTTTGTTAGAATGCTGCCAAGGCAACAGAAATCAGCACCAGTTTCAAACTCGCCTTTGCAGCTTCATACCTTAGAAATCTAAGTTTAGACCAGTGTAAGGCAAATCAATATTAATTAATATTTGAGAGTCTCTAACTCAATCCACTTTGCACTGTATTTTTCCACTTGTTTTCATTTTACTTCTCTCCGTTTGTTTTGCTTATTTTTTGCCTATGCTTGTGAGAAAAAAAGAGAGCAGCTCTTTGCCTAAATCTGGCTTAGACAAGTGACGGTATCTGTGTGTTAACAGGGAAGTATCATCAGCTGGTTCCAAACTCACCAAGTCTTAATTAAGTCTCCAACTGGAATAATATGCATTCCTGTCTGATTGCGACTATCACAGAGAAGTTATAACTCAGTGTAGCATCATGACTGACTCGGAATTTATTTGTGATTGTGTGCGCAATTTAATTTTGTGAGACCATGATTATACAGGGTGAGCAAATTTGAGGTTAGGAAGTAAATTGGCTGTGAAATAATGAAATGTCAACAATTGAGCTGTCAACCTTTGGCACTTATTTAGTAAAAAATGAGGAAATTTTAACTATGGAACGCTACACTCTTAAACAAAGAGTTTTAATCGTAAAAATTTAATTTTTCTTAAAACTGTACTCAAACAACGCATTTTTCAGCAAAATCATCTTTAGTGATAAGACGGTTATGTAAAAAAAAAAAAATTGTTCCATGTGGAGCTAACAAAATCCACAAACAGTCCTCGAAAAACCATCAACGTCCCTTATTTTTTCGAAAATGAGCAAGGAAATGCC
Organism: Wohlfahrtia magnifica; assembly: GCA_023159175.1. Taxonomy (NCBI): domain Eukaryota; kingdom Metazoa; phylum Arthropoda; class Insecta; order Diptera; family Sarcophagidae; genus Wohlfahrtia; species Wohlfahrtia magnifica. Next base: position 1,347,634 of record JAKWBJ010000045.1, read on the forward strand.
GTCATCGCGAATTCTCTGCGCTACCAAACCATGATAACCAATTTTTTGTGGCCACAATTGGCTAAGAGGCCTTTAGTTTCAGCAGGACTGCGTCACAAGCCACACAGCCAGCTCAGCAATTGAGTTATTGAATGAGAAATTTCCCGGGCGCGTAATTTCTCGATTTGGCTTTGTCAGTTGACCGCCTCGTTTTTGTGATTTAACGCCGCTGGATTAGTTTCTCTGGGGCCATTTGAAAGACAGGGTTGAACAAACCACAAACAACTGATACCCTGAGAGATGAAATTCGACGCTGCATTCACGAGATAAGCGAAACTTTGTGGCAAAATGTGGTTGAAAATTTTGTGAAAATAGCGGACGTCTGCCGACGTGCTAGAAGTGGACAATTGCCAGACATCATATGCCATTATTAACTCCCATATAGGTATCCTTTTTATATTGATGTGAATAAAACTGAATTTATCAAAAAAAAAAAAAAAAAAATAAATAAAATAAAAAAAAATGTGTTTTTAAGCCAATTTACTTCCTAATCTCAAATTTGCCCACCATTTATACTAAAGATAGGTTTGGCAAAACCAACTGAATAAATGGAAACCAATTGAATAGACCGCTATCTACTGTGAAAGTTCGGAATTTTCTATTAGAGGTAGAGCTGCAAAACAATCGATAGTACTATCGATAGTATCGATAGTATAGTACTATCGATAGTATCGATAGTATCGATAGTTTTGTGTTTGGCTGACCATCGCGATAGTTATTTTCACTATCGATACTATCGCCAAATTCTAAGTGTAAATATGGAGGTCACTAAATGTATATAGTAAAAGTCACATTTGCAAAAATTTGTTTGACGCAGGTTGTTAGACGTCTGTAACCTTTTATAGTTACATAGGGACACAGTTTAACAGTTTCTTAAATTTCTATTTATTAAACTCAAAGCATAAATTGTAACTAAAATATGTTCGGACATACGATTTAGCATTGATTTCGTCAGGTGTTGCTTCCGTTTGCTGAGTAATGATACATTTCAAGGACTCTTACCCATATGTCTGGTTTCCATAAGTTTTTTTTCTTATTGAGCGACTTGAAACAGGAGAATAAAATCATTTTTGAGGCTTTTTGATGACTTGAAGGGATTAATCTTTGAAGTACGAATTAAAAGTTTATCAAAACTGACAGTTGTTCTACGCTTTCTTTTATAGTCTCTGCAGTCTTTTTTTCACTGTATATTTATGTATATTTATTATTATTCTTTCCCTTTCACTCAGATTCTAATGTTGTTGTCACAAGTAGCAATCAAAAGCACTCGATATTTTTTTTTGCAAACTATCGAAACTATCGAGTAGGCCGACTATCGATAGTTTTACAGCTCTAGTACTTGCTGCAATCAAAAAGACAACTGTTAATAAGTCAGCGCTACTGCTAAACATAAAAAATTAAATTTATTTAAAATTAAGTACAGTGACTACTCTAACACATTATCAGACATGAATTTTTCTCTCATATAAGTCTTCTAAATGTAAAAAAAAATGTGTAGATTTTTCATCAGAAAGCTTTTTAAATTTGATTTTGACAAATTTTGGCATAATTCCTGCACGATAGAGTTAAAGTCTTCAAATAAAGTTACTTTAAGCTGAACAAGGATGAACAAGAACTTTTTTGATGGACTTCCCTAGCCAATTTCTCCCAAAAATGGTAGTTTTGTCAATATTTTTCATCATAACTTGAAAATGACTTCACCGATTTTGATGCAAGTACAACCAAACGTTTCAAAACAAAATTTCCTACCAAATTTCCAAAATCACCTGAACATCATTTTTTTTTTTTTTTTTGTATTTTCAACAGTTTCGGTGTTATTCACAACTTAGCTACGAAAAAATATTTTTTTTTGCGCAAAATTAGAGCAGTTTTTTTTTCAGAAGGCAAATTTTAGATGTTAAAGCTGAAAATGTTGAGAATAAAATAGGCTTTAAATTATGAAAATCGGTTGGCTATTGCTGATTTTATTCAAAATTAAATGCAGTTACCTAACCTTGGCCAAAATTAGCGAACAAATTTTTTAGTGGAAATTTTTTTCTTTTATTTCCAAAAAGTTATAAAAAAAATTATTAGAATATAAATTGTCAGGACGAAGGTGCTCATTAATGAGAGTAGTATAACTAATTTTATTGATTTGTTAGGTTAGAGCATCGTTATAATGTAGTGCGTGTTAGAGCTGCAAAACAGTACGTACTATCGATAGTATGGATAGTTTTGTTTTTGGCTGACCATCGCGATAGTTTTTTCCACTATCGTTACTATCGTAAATTCTAAGAGTAAATACGGAGGCCACTAAATGTAGTCAAAGTTACATTTGCAAAAATTTGTTCTATGCAGTCGTCTGAAACTTTTATAGTTACATAGAGGGGCACTGCTTAACAGTTTCTTAAATGTCTATTAAACTCAAATACAGTATGAATTGTAACTCAAATATATTCGTACATACTGTACAGTACTTGAAGCAAACAAATTAATCTTCATTTCGTCAGACCATAACACATTGTTCTGAATATTACGGTGCAGGTGTTGCTTCCGTTTGCTGAGATATGATACATTTCGAGCACACTTACCCATAAGTCTAGTTTCCATAAGTTTTTTTCTTATTATGCGACTTGAAACAGCAGAATAAAATCATTTTTGAGGCTTTTTGTTGACTTGGAGGGATTAATCTTTGAGGTACGAATTCAAAGTTTATCAAAACTGACAGTTATTCCACGTTTCTTCCCATAGTCTTTGCAGGTTACTTTCACTGGATCGCATTAATTACTATATTTTTGGAGCACTTCATGATCTGAACAATTTTCGCTGTGTATAAGGATTACTTTTCATCAAAAAACTTCAATACATCAAATTCTATGACGTACTGGACAAAAATAAAGTGTCCCTATTATTTGTTTCAACACTGTATACTTATTATTATTCTTTCCATTTCACTTAAATTCTAATATTGTTGCCACAAGTAACACCTTAAAGAATCCGATAGTATCGGAATGGGCCGACTATCGATAGTTTTGCAGCTCTAATTAGAGAAGACACGTTATTTCAAACAGCTTTTTGATATCAATACTTAATTTTTAATACATATCTTAAAAACCGCAAAAATAGCATTCAAATTCAAGACAATGCAATCTTACAATCATAATTAAAAACTAAATAAATACATACCTATAGTTGATAGGTACCCTACACTTTTATTTTAAAAATTTAATATAAAAAAATAATAATTTTTTAAACCTTTAATAGGTAATTATTGTTTAATAACCTTCAAAACATAAATCCCATCATATGTACTTCCTTTAGACTTAATATACATTGTCCACCTACTTAACTTGATAACAATTACGACGTTTAATTTAAATTTTCCCAAACCTTATCTCAACATTAGAATTGGCAACGCAAATGCTTTATTTCATGTAAAATTCCATTTGAAAATACCCACACATTCACTTGTTTTGGTAAGTTTTCAATTACAAAAACAATTGAATTATAAATAACTTCTTATTAAAGTCCCATACCGTTATTTTTTACTATACTGTATTAATATCTGTTCTCCTAATTAAAAAATCTCCAAATTTCCTTTAGAAAAACTCATAGAAAATAGATACTTATTGAATGAAATTCCTGAGGTGAAAAATAAGTACAAATATTTTCATGTCTTTGCCGTATGTTGGCACAAGTCATATGTGCTAAAAGTTAAGTTAACGCCTTCTCTTTTAATAACGACTCAACAACCAATGGCAACACAGAAAAATACAAATTCAAAAACAACAACATGAAAATAAGCACATGCACAGACAGCTGTATAAGTTGGCATGCATAGGCATTTTGTTGTTTTTACCATAGTAAGTATGTATGCGAAAAAGAAAAACTCACCACTAAAAGTTAAGTAGTGACTCAAGCAAACAAGCAGCAGTGTTGGTATTGTATATCTTTGGTATTTGGTAAATAAAAAAAGAGGGAAATTTGTAAAAAATGTAAACAATAAAAAGTAAACAATAGCTACTTATACGTACAGACTAGTGTTGCCAATTTTTTATGACCAAAAAACGCAGACCTCCTATTTAAATAATATATAAAAATAGATAAATATACTGAAATTGTAAAAACAAAATTTCCGCTAAAATTTTTTTTTTTTTTTTTGAAAAAAACTACTGATTATTTTCTCAATTTTTTTTTTTATTTGAAAGTACAATCCATCCGGTTAATAATGGAAAATAACTTCATTCAAATGGCTGCCTCGGCTGGCCATGCAGTAGCCTAAACGATCGGTCCAATTTTTAAGCACATTATCGATTGTGTGCAGCTGTATTTTACCAATGGTTTCACCAATATTGTCCTCTAAAGCGTCAATTGTCTCTGGCTTGTTGGCGTAACACTTATCTTTGACGGCACCCCACAAATAATAGCCCAACGGTGTCAAAACGCAGCTCCGAGGTGGTTAAACGACATCAGCTCTGCGGCTAATAATGCGATCTTCAAAAACAGCTTCGACTGTGTGGCACGTAGCGCCGTCCTGTTGAAACCAAATGTTGCTAATATCCTCCTCTTCAATTTTTGTGAACAAATATTCGTTCAACATGGCCCGATAACGATCGCCATTGACTGTAACGGCCACTCCTTGCTCATTTTCGAAGAAAAATGGCCCAATTATGGCCTCTGGACCAAAATCCGCACCAAACAGTGACTCGTCTTGGGCGTATCGGCTTTTCAATGTATGCGTGCGGGTTTTCTATGCCCCAAATGCGACAATTTTGCTTGTTTACATACCCGCCAAGATCAAAATAAGCTTCACCTGAAAAAATATTTTTTTTTGGCAAAATCGGCATCTTCTGTAAGTCGATCGCAGGCCCACTTAGCGAAGCGTATACACAACCATATTCGTTCAGCGGAAGGATAAACTGTCTGTCAAATCAGACATGAGCTAAGTGTTACCATTCACGAAATAAGCAGTAGTTGGAAAAAAAGGTTAGATGGCGGACCCGATATAAGCATATTGAAGAATTTATTCGCGGTGGGTATATTGAAGAGAGTATGCCAAAATTGCATTCAGCATATGAACCATTTGAGACGTAGCCGCAGTTAACATTTACATGAAATTATCTTTAAATATCTTTAGATCGATCTATGGACTCAAAGATTTCATACAATTCTCTGCATTTTATGTGTTTTATCTTAAATCGAATCAGAAAGCTCTTAAAAAATCACCCGATAGCTTTCTTCTTTAAAATATTTAATTTTTCATATTTTACTTAAAATAACTTATTAGTCTTGAAAAATGGGCCCTTGATTTGAGACACATCTTATAAACACTATCTCTTTTACCAATTTTTGCGCGAATATTCTTTTTTTTGCTCCGTAACTCCTCTAAGCCTCATAATGTCGTTCCACAAAGCATCCATTACTTTGTATCAATTTCAGTAATCAAGTCGATTAGATGATTAATCTACTGTAGCTCGCCTCCATATCATTGTGTGTAGTGGTGAAGATCCTTGCTAAGTAGTCTCGCCACGCTGGCATACCCCACGGTGCCGCAATGGCACGGGTGAATACAATGCGTCCCCCTTCTGTGATACCCATGTGTGAATATAACAAGTGAGTACCAATTCGAAGGCGTGCTGTTAGGACACTCATAACCTTCACACATTGGTGGAGAGTCAGAGACTATCTAAACTCCTGCCGTGATATGGGTCACAGCACCCGGTTGAGGAGATGCAGCACCACAACGAGCTCTCGCTTTAGGTCTACACCACAGCCACCACGAAGCTTCCACAAGGGGGCCTACCCAACAATCCGGCAGAGATCGGAATCCCTGGGGCTCACGATTCCCGTGGCACCAGAATACCTCTGGTCAGCCTTAGTGACACGTGAGTGTAAATACAAACACGTGCCGCCTCCAGTTTCGACCCCACAACGGCCCCGGACTAGTCACCGGTGAGCCTTGTTAAGTAGCATAGTAATTTTTTCCCAATGGATGGCGTTTTCTCCTGATCACTCTTCTGATGTTTGTTATCATCGCCAGAAGTAAGTTTTAAGGTCAATGGGATTATTTTTTAAATGGATTTTTCTAAATGTTTTTAACATTTTTTTGGTGTCCTCTGCTACATTCGTGCTGCAACCGTGCGCTCTAACCACTACACCACGCCACCCCTAATATTATCTGGAATAATGTATCGGGTGGGCCATCTACCGTTTTAGATTTGAACCAGCGGTTATTTCGAACCTGGCAGTACTTATGTCATTCTATTCTGTCACAAAATTCAGTATATTATCTCAACTGAACGAAATGAATCGATTTACCTTAAGCAGCGTGGAGATTTAATGGAAATTTATCATCATTTAAAATTATCTTTTCGGATGAAGCTCATTTTCATTCACTCGGAGGTGAGTTCACTGTGGCCCGTTCACAAGGACAGACCAATTAAAGTGGCCAATAGGCCGTACATTGGAGAGTCCCAGAAGTAAGATCCCCACATAAAGACCCAAAAATATCAGTTACCTCATTTGAACCAACCGGCACCCTTGACGAAGTTAATCAACTTCAAATGTGACACATCCCTAAAACAGTCCAGATGATGGAAGTGACATGAACCCAAATGCCTAAGTCTAAGCTCCCATAGAGCTGGGCAGTCGCAGAGAAGGTGTTCTACCGATTCCTCCTCCTCATTATCCTGACAGCTCCCACAGTAGCCATAACCAGGGCATCCCATGCGCTGCGATATGCGACCCATTATACAATGCCTGGTAATTATGCCCGAAAAAACCCGATCAACCCCCCTCCAAATCTAAGAAACGACCTGTTTTTTTCCATGGAAAGAGAAGGCCAAAGCATTCTGGATATTTTAGAAGTGGTGATATTGGTTCACTTGTGTTCCATCCTGCTCAGTGCCCATTTATCCAACAAAACCGACGACGCACATAGAGGGGCATGCACGTGCCCTGTACGAGAGACAGAGAGATCCTATAGTAGTGCACTCATCAAAAATTTCATTCCCCCGGATGCCCGCATGACTTGGAATCCATATCAGTTCGACATGATATCGTTCCAGATGAGCCAGTAAGCATCAGGCACTCTGAGAGAGACCCTGAGGTACACATCATCAAATTAACAATACCTGGAAAAAATTAATCACTGAATGAAATATTAGGACGTTATGTTTTTGAGCAAGAAATGTTTAAGGCCATAAAAAAGCCGCACGTTGTTTCAGCATACTTTCTTGGTAGACACTACGACATGATATACAAATTTTAAAAATTTTAGAATTTTATTTTAATAAAAGAACCGGTTGACCGGTTATTTGATTAATTCTTAACCGAAAACCGGTTATTTTAAAATTTCATATTTTCGAATTATTCGAAAACCGGTTATTTTAAAATTTCATATTTTCGAATTATTCGAAAACCGGTTTTTGAAAAAAGTCGATTAATCGATGTTCCTAGTATGGTAATAAGCATAATTTCCGTATTTGAGGCTCAGAAAACCCAAACGTGGTCTTACAGAAGCCAGTGCACCCATTACGAGTGACTGTTTGGCGCTGCTTGTTGGATGGAGGAATCATTGACTCATATTTCATATTTAGCTACAAATACGGTCAATGGTGACACCTATGGCACCATGTTAACTGATTTTTTCTGCCCGCTCTTTATGATATTGATGTGAACGATGTTTGGTTTCAAAAGGATGGTCAACTTGCTATACATCTCATGCCACAATCGATTTATTGCGTCAAACGTTTGATGGCCGCTTAATTAGCTGAAATGTTGATGACAGTTGGACGCCAAGAAGTTGCGATATGACACTGTAAGGCGCCGTTAAACACAAGTGTTATGCCGACAATTGAGCATTTGAAGTCCAACATTTGTGATATTATTGCCAAGATACGATCCCATACACTCGAATAAGTTCTTCTCGAAAATTGGTCCGATGGAATGGGGCATTGTGAGGCCAGTCGTGGCAGCCAAATGAATGAAATAATATTTCATTTCTAACCGAAACAATTGTACTTCACAACGAAAACTAACTTTTGCAAAATTTGAAAGTTTCTGTTTTATTGCATTTTTAAATTTAAACATTTAAATGGCCCACCATATAATTTTCACAGCATGAAGCATTTTAAGCCCCTAGTTTATATGAATTAATGAATTTTTTGAATGTAATGACTTTCTTACAAACAGAAAAGCGCTAACCTAGCGCGTTCTTTAAAAAAAGCGCTAAAAGGAAAAATTGCAACTTTTTTTGTAGCAGAAACACACTAAATATAGCGCGAAAATACGTTAAATTGACAAAACTAGTATAGAGTGGTAAAATGCAAGAGGAATAGGGTGTTTTGACTTTTATCAGTGACGTTATATTGTATAGCTGTGGGTTGAACCTAAAATAACCGCCACTATTTTGTTTTCTCTCTTTTTTTTTAACTTAAAATTGTTTCTTCAACTTGGCATTAAATCGTATTGATGGTATTGTTGTTTTCTTATTGCAGTTGTTGCTTTTACCTGTTAACCTGGCCTGGTGATAAAAAGAAACAAATTTTTAAATTCAAATGTTGACTTGTGTATGGCATACGGTGAATCCGTTACAATTATCAGTAAGGTGTGTGTATGTGTAAAAAAAGAAATTGTTTTTTTTTAACCCCTACATTTAGGCTAAAGATCCTTCAAGCATGATATTTTTACAATAACAACAGCAGTAAGTAAGAAGAAAGAAAAAAATAAAATTTAAATTGAGGACACAAGCCAACTGATAATAGTTCAACCAACGTAGTCTCTTCTGTCTGTTATATCTCTGTCAAGTGAGAATGTCTAAAAATAAAAGAAAATAACTCACGTGCCCTTATTTTACAACCTAAACCAGGAGCGTTAAACTGTAGCGCGCGCCTGCGCTTCATTATTATTATATTTCCCTTTTCTTTTCGAAAAAAAAAAAACGGGGGCTTTTTTTCATGTGCTATGTGACGCGTGTCACTGCAACGTTTCTACAATTGGCGGTCAACTGTATTTTATTTTTTCTTTTCTTAGGAAAATTGTCCGTTAATGGTTGTCTTCAAAGTACGTTTGTTGTACCATCATAGTTTCATTTGGGCTAAGGGCTGTAGTTGAAGGCTAATTTGATATGTAAGCACATGTACTGGCTGCTTACACTTACTCTCCTTCTCCCTCTCTTCCTACTTCTTTCTATTCTATAATATACAAAAAAGAATAGTTCACCGCTCAAAATGAGGGCTCAAATCAATTTGCTGTCTTGTAAAATGTAAATTTTTGCTTTAAGGGCTTAAGCTAAAAACTAAAACATAGGCAGGTGTCATTGCGGAGTGTGCCATGCTTCAGTTTCTGCTGCTTTCATTTTATGTATTTTTCTATGAGGGATTTATGATAGTGGACTTAAATTATATTAAATTTTTGCTAACAATTATAAAATTAAAAAAAAAAAACTAATTACAGGTACAATGTCCTTATACAGATAGAGATGTTAGCGTAGTTTAGAAGGTAGGAAAAAAATATCAAAAAAGCATGATTTCCTCTTTACTATTAAACTGTCCAGCTCGATGGGTGCTTAGACTTTTTTCTCCGTCACTCATCTGGAAAGCATATTGGCTTTCCACAAAGCATTCATTGCTTTGTTTCAGTTTCATTAATGAAGTTGATTTTTCAAGCTAAAGTAGATGATTAATCCACTGTAGCACCTCCATATCGATTGTGTAGTGGTGGTGCATATCCTTGCTAATTGGTGGTGATCTTTACTTTAGCATTGTAATTTTTTCCCTGTAGGTGGCGTTTTTTTCTGATCATTCGTCTGATGCTTGTCATCACCACCAGTTCTTCTTTATTTTTCAGATGGAGTTATCTAGAGGGAAATTGAAGCCTGTTTATTAAACATTGAAAACCACAATAAAATTTTTTTTCTCATGTCCTTGTGTTGTAGTACGTGCTCTCTAACCACTACACCACGTTACCCCAATGGCAGGTCAGACTTAAACACTTAATTGCACGACACTTCCAAAGTCTACCAGGTCCGCCATCTAAGGTTTTTTTTCAACTAGTGCTTGTTTCGTGAATGGTAACATTTAGCTCATGATTGATTTAACAGATAATTAGTTTTATCCTTCCGCTGAACGAATATGATTGTGTATACGCTTGAATATTCGCTGTTGCAGAATGTGTGCGATGTGTTCAGATGAAGCTCCTTTTTATCTTGGCGGGTATGTAAACAAGCAAAATTGTCGCATTTGGGGCACAGAAAACCCGCACGCATACATTGAAAAGCCGATACACCCAAGACGAGTCACTGTTTGGTGCGGATTTTGGTCCAGAGGCATAATTGGGCCATTTTTCTTCGAAAATGAGCAAGGAGTGGCTGTTACAGTCAATGGCGATCGTTATCGGGCCATGTTGAACGAATTTTTGTTCACAAAAATTGAAGAGGAGGATATTGGCAACATTTGGTTTCAACAGGACGGCGCTACGTGCCACACAGCCGAAGCTACACTCGATGTTTTGCGCCCTGTTTTTGAAGATCGCATTATCAGCCGCAGTGCTGATGTCGTTTGGCCACCTCGGAGCTGCGATTGGACACCGTTGGACTATTATTTGCGGGGTGCCGTCAAAGATAAGTGTTACGCCAAGAAGCCAGAGACAATTGATAATATTCGTGAAGCCATTGGTGAAATACAGCTGCACACAAATGATAATGTGCTTAAAAATTAAACCGATGGTGTAGGTGCATGGCCAGCCGAGGCAGCCATTTGAATGAAATTATTTTCCATTATTAACCGGAAGGATTGTACTTTCAAATAAAAAAACAAATTTGAGAAAATATTCAGCAGTTTTTTTATAGCATTTTCAACAAAAAAAAAAAAAAAAAAAAAACAAAAAAAATATTTGGCGGACCCTTTAGTTTCCTAACTTAAAATTTTTATAAGTTAAAGTAGGTTAAGCGAAGGAATTTTAAGCTAATAATCGTTATTGCCTACAACTTAAGGAAATTTGCTTAAAAAAGGTTTAACAAGTTTTGTTAATTTTTTTTTTGCATATGGCCGTACATATTGCAAAGAACGACAATAAACAATTCCACACATGTTATGATTTCTATTTTTATTTAAATTTTTCCTTTTTTGATTTTTATTATTAATTAACACCATCAAGTTGATTTAAAATCCCGTCAAATTGTTAATAAATGTTTGCGTTTGCGCCGCTCATACACGTAATCGTTTTGCATGTGTCAATGCCGGAGATAAAAAGATTTTGTTTTTTGCTGCGTAAAATCATATAAAAATTTATTGTAGATTTACAAGCTTCTAGAGGGGGGTCTAACATGGATAAATTACTTGATGTTGCTACTACAAGTAGTAAAATTTAATAAACCAGGTAACAAGCTAACATTCAAGTAAAAGAAACGAAAATAAAAATAAAAATGTAAAGGAAAAAAATCTTGCTAAAGAGAAAATAAAATCTAAATGTAGACAACAAAAAGCCAAAAGTTGAAAACGTTGTGAAGAAAGAAAATCAGACAAAATCAGTAATAAATTTATTACATTTTAAAGCTACTGGTTATGAGCGCTGGCGGGCAGGATGCCAACCAACTAAAACAAAAAATAACAAAATAAAAATTAAAAAAAAAACTAAGCCAGGCCATAACATGTTAAACCATATTATAGGCCAGGCCTAGGTACAGTAAAAGAAAAATATTCAATTCATTCAATTGCATACCCATATACTAGACCAACCGATGTACAAAGTTCTTTCTGCCGTGGTATGCAAAAGGAATAACCAGAGTTTATGTTTTGTTGCTTTGCGTTGGTTTGGTTTGGTTTGGTTTGGCTTTCGTTTGCCAAAGCCATGCTGCGTCTCATATATCGTGAAGATTGTTGGCAATTATTAAAATGATAATTGCACAAATCTGGCTATCAATTGACGACCATCAAAGGACCTTTTTTTAAATACGAGTATTAGCAAAACAACAACAACAACAACAACAACGTACAACGGAAAAACTACAGTGAAACAAAACTTGATGGAAAAAAAATAAAATTTTCTACAATTCAATAGGTTATCATACTAGTAAAGAAAACCTTAAGCAGAGATTCCCAAATAAAAGATAGGTGTTTAAGCGTCTTCTATGACATACATACATAACTGGTCTTTAGAATCCGACTACCGAATTTCGGCCACACCTTACAGGGTTTCTTTGCTTGACCTCTCAAATGTAGACAACTCCTGCTGACTTCCGCATCAAACAATCTTCTCTCTGGAACAACTGTCAACATGTATTAAAACGACATGTCTGAGCCAGAGTAGCCACTGGATGTTAATTCGCTGAGTAACGTCCAGGTCATTGTATAGCTCGTACAACAAATTGATGACTAGTTCAAAACCGAAATTCATTGTGAAGACACAAAGGGCCGAAAATTTTGCGTAACATTTTCTCTCGAACACACCAAAGGCAGTTACACTAATGCGTAAAGGGTGTTTTTATAGAGGTATAGAACTTTGAAATGGAATAAAACAAAGATGCATTTTTTAAATTGACATGAAATTGATTTTAAACGAAAAATAATCTTCTAACATATGACCGCCACGGCTGGCTCGGCCGTATATCAGCAATAACGCGGCGAATGTTGTCCTCCAAGTGGTCAATCGTTTCGGTCTTATCGGCGTAGACTAGCGACTCCACATATCCCCACAGAAAATAGTCTAGCGGCGTTAAATCGCATGATCTTAGAGGTCAATTCACTGGTCCGAAACATGAAACTATGCGGTTACCAAATGTTTCCTTCAATAAATCAATTGTGGCACGAGATGTGAGACATGTTGCCCCGTCCTGTCGAAACCACAGCTCCTGTTCAAATGATGAACGAAAAAGTCAGTAATCATGCCTCTATAGTGACGATTAGACTGATTCGGATCCTCCTCTACGCTACGCTCTACAGCAGCAATTACCTCTTCTGTAAGCACTGTACGATGTCTCTGTGGAGTCAACGTGGTGCAAAAACGTTTCATAGTTAATTAAATTAATTGCTCTGATGGACGATTATCTTGACCGTAAAATGGACGTAGTGCGCGAAAATAAATTTGTACAATTTGAAAACGTTGTTCAGGCGTCAGTCTATTCATATTGATATGCCAAACAAAAGTTTTATACCTCTATAAAAAACACTCGGTACATGCTTCCATTCCATAAAGTAGAACGTGGTTACTTGTAAAGGATCAATTTTGTAGCGCGAGAGAAATCTCTACTACTCAACTGCCCATTTTATTCTCCGTCACTCCTTTAGGGAACATATTGGCTTTCCCCGAAGCATGCATTACTACTTTTTAGTTTCAGTAATCAAGTTAATTTTCAAGCTAAGTAGAGGATTAATGTACTGTAGCTCGCCTCCATATGATTGTGTGTAGTGGTGAAGATCCTTGCTAAGTGGTGGTGGTAATCTTTTTTTAATTTTTGCCCAATAGGTGGCGTTTTTCTCCTGATCATCCGTCTGATGTTTGTCAGGGAGGCTTCTTTAAATGGATTGAAGTCTCTTTATTAAACACTCGCAACTGCAATAATTTTTTCGATCGAGAGTTACCTTTCTTTTTTCACAGAGCTGCACAGTCTTAATAGTTTTACAGAAAGAAAAAGCTCAGGCTATCGAGGGCTGTTACAACAAGATGGTGAATTTCGACTTGCCTTTTTTTATGAGTCTTTTCCTACATTTGGCGTGGTGTGAATCGATCTGAAGCCGCACTGCTAATGTCCAATCAGTGTCCTGCAACTGCGCCAGGTCTATATAATACAAACTTAAGTTCTAATAAAAAATTTATGCAAAATTTGAACTTTTTTATGTTTCAACGATTTTTGTGTAAAAGCTTCGGCAAACAAAGTTTCGGAATCCCCTTTGAACTTAAACTGCTGTTTAGCAAAGCAGCCCAATTGTTTGACAATTTGTTTTTAATTTAGTGAAAAAGATAAAATGCCAGAGTTTGTGTGTTTTGTTTGCTGTTTTTCTTAAAGTTGTAGCTTAAGCATTGCCGCGCGTATAACGCGCATTGCTAGCATTTTGCTTAAATATGCCACAAGACTGAGAGATTCTGCGTAACACCACCCGCCAACCTTTAAACTTTTTTTTATTTTTTATTTTTATTACAACTGTTGAAAATAAACCTTCAACATGTGTACGTACAATGTAGTTTATATTGGTAAAATGTTGTTGCTGCTACTCCTGCTGCTGCTGCTGTTGTTGTTGTTGTCATTGCTACTAACTTTTGGTCAATATTTCTTTGTCTCGTGTTTTTGCCACACACAATTAAAAATTTCTTTTTCTTTTATTCTTGTGGCCAAAAACTATTTTTTTTTAAACTTTAAAAATGATAAGGAAAAAATAAAATTTCTTTTCTTTTTTATGGTTTGCAAATATTATATATTTTAAGTTGGTTTTTGGTAACCTATACATACGTATACGTATTGTACTTATATTTTTTTCGTTTTTTTTTTTTATAATTTTTGTTACAATTTTCGTCTTTGGCTAACCATACGAATCCTGGTGTTGAGTTGTGAGTGAATGAGTGTTTTTGTTTTTGACCACATGTGGTCAAGAGCTGTAAAGACCAAAAAAAAAAAGCAAAACTAACAATAAAAAAATTATTGGTAACATTTGTTAGGGCAAATGACAATAACGATAACAAACGACAAACGCATGATTGATATCGATAACAGCAGTAGTAGTAGCCCAGGAATAAGACAAAAACTGAATTCACCGAAAAAAAAGTTAAAAGTCCAGAGACAATGTTACAAATTGATTTAAATTTAAAACGCATTTCCGATTCAATAAATTTTCTTAATGACCATTTAGGGGTTACAACATGAAACGAGTGACATTTGCTACAGATTAAGTCATTTTATTTAAAAACAAATGTAGTTTAAAGACTAACGGATCGTAGCGTGGAAGTTTCAGTCATAACTCGATTATTTTATCAGCTTACGAAATCAGGGCAGGAAGTGCATAGTTTGAAACGAGTTTTTTCTACGAGTAAGTTTGTCATATAAGGCTCCAGTATTGATTATAGGCTCTACTCGAGAGCACCTGCTGATTTTAGCAGAATGAATCGTTATTGCTATACTACGGAGTACTCGAATAGAGTCAGGACGAACTTTGCTGGTAACCGCAAGTTCTTTAATAACTTGCTTTGTGTTAAACACAAATCATTTTCGTCTCCTACCAGGGTTGGCAAAAATCCGCGTTTTTTTTTAAACACCCAATCCACCGGGCTTTATTGGGTATTATAGCTGCTTCCTAATTTCATTCAATTAGACAACATTTGTTATTCGTTAGTGCAATTACGTTGTTTTATAGGGTTTTATATCGAAAAAAAACCCAGGTTGGTTTGTTGTTCTAAAGGTTTTCGTAGTTTATTTACAAAAAAGCAATTAAAATTTAAGTATTTGCAGTACAAATTAACTCGGTTCGTTTGTTTAGCTCAAAGAAGATAATGAGTTAAACAATTTATCAAATAATTGCTTACATCTTTTCCGCAGCTCTTAGGCAATGTCCGCATCCCGTCTCAGAAAAACTGCTCGCCTTTTGAGGGGATCCACTTTGAAACCTATTTTATACATATAAAGGGTCCGCCAAATAAATTTTTTTTTTTCAAATGCTATAAAAAAAACTACTGAATATTTGCTCAAATTTCTTTTTTTATTTGAAAGTACAATCCTTCCGGTTAATAATGGAAAATAATTTCATTCAAATGGCTGCCTCAGCTGGCCATGCAGTAGCCTACACGATCGGTCAAATTTTTAAACACATTATCGATTGTGTGCAGCTGTATTTCACCAATAGTTTCACGAATATTGTCCTCTAAAACGTCAATTGTCTCTGGCTTGTTGGCGTAACACTTATCTTTGACGGCACCCCACAAATAATAGTCCAACGGTGTCAAATCGCAGCTCCGAGGTGGCCAAATGACATCAGCTCTGCGTCTGATAATGAGATCTTTAAAAATAGAGCGCAAAACATTGAGTGTAGCTTCGGCTGTGTGGCACGTAGCGCCGTCCTGTTGAAACCAAATGTTGCTAATATCCTGCTCTTCAATTTTTGTGAACAAAAATGCGTTCAACATGGCCAGATAACGATCGCCATTGACTGTAACGACCACTCCTTGCTCTTTTTCGAAGAAAAATGGCCCAATTATGCTTCTGGACCACAATCCGCACCAAGCAGCGACTCGGCTTGGTGCGAGTTTTCTGTGCCCCAAATGTGACAATTTTGCTTGTTTACATACCCGCCAAGATCAAAATGAGCTTCATCTGAACACATCGCACACATTCTGCAACATTACCATGATTTTCAAAGTAATGTCGCAATATTTCCCGGCGTTGTTCAAGCGTATACGCAACCATATTCGTTCAGCGGAAAGATAAAACTAATAATCTGTCAAATCAGACATGAGCTAAGTGTTACCATTCACGAAATAAGCACTAGTTGTAAAAAAAACGTTAGATGGCGGACCCTATATTCAAAGGAAGTGATTCGGTGACATGCCAAAAGATGTTGTATCCGTCGAAGCAGTAAATAGTCAGAAAGATCAATGTTTGGCGAATACGGTGGTATGGCAAGTGATTATTTCTAGCAATTGTTTGGCAACTTTTGCAGCGTGAGACCGAGCGTTGTCTTGCAAAACGAGAACTTCATCTCTCTGTCTTTATATTTCGGTCGTATTTCTCATAATGCACGGTTCAAACGAAGTAATTGTAGTCCGCTCCGAAGACCGAGTTTTAGCGGCTCATAGTACACAATGCCACCTTAATCCGATCAAGAGTGTAAGATTGCTTTATAAATAATAAAACAACGCAATTGTACTAACAAACAAAAAATATTGTCGAAATGAAACCTAATAAAACCCAAAAAAGCCATCAAAAATCCAATAAAACCCTGTGGGTTGGGTTTTTTTTAAAACACCGCAAAATCAAATCAAAATCATTAACAAAAAAATGTTAAATCAACCTCGTTTTTATTGATTTTACAATCATTGTTTTCTGTGTGTGGCCTCACATTGCAACAGCTGCCAAACAATTGCTTGAAATGATGAAATTAAATATCTTGTTGCACTCGCTATACATTTCGCCGAACATTGCTCCTTCTGACTATTGGCTGTTTTGACAATTGTTGTTATACAATATCTTTTGACATGTCACAGAACCACTTCTTTTAAAAATATGTAAAATCGGCTTCAAAGCTGGATCGTCTTAAAGACGAGAAGTTTTGCTGAGACGGGGTTCGGAAATTGTCCCAGGAGTGTGGAAAAGATGTAAGCAGATGTTTCATAAATTTTTATTTTGATAAATTTGTTAATTCATTTTTTTTTTTACTTAAAAAAAAAAAACAGACCGAAGTTGTTACAACTGCCAATATGTAAATTACAATTCGCTCAGTCAATGAGCTGTAGTCGATACTATTTTTAGACTCACTGAAAGGGACCTACGGTTTAACGCCGGCACCGAAAGGCAAATGCTTTTAGAGAAGTTTTCAATAGTAGTAATACTCATAATCAGTTACTAGCTAATGTCATGAGGTGATACCGCTGTTGAAAAATCCTTTATTTTCTTATTTTTTTAGATGGCCTGGCCTGGTATTGAACCGAGGAGCTTCTGGTTGGTAGGCGGGTGTCTTACCTACCATACCACAGCGGCAATTATAAATTATATAGGGTGGGCAAGTTTGAGGTTAGTAAGTAAATTGGCTTTAAGATACATTTTTTTTTTGACAAATTCAGTTTTACTCATATCAATATAAAATGGAACTATGAGCACGTCGGCAGATGTCCGCTCTTTACACAAAATTTTATACCATATTTTGCAACAAAGCTTCGCTTATCTCCTCAATGTAGCGCCTAATTTCATCTTCCAGAGTGCCAGTTGTTCGTGGTTTGTTCACGTAAACCCAGTCTTTCAAATGGCCCCAGAGAAAATAATCCAGCGACGTTAAATCACAAGAACAAGGCGGTCACCTGAAAAAGCCTAATCGAGAAATTACGCGCCCGTGAAATTTCTAATGCTATAACTGAATTGCTGGGCTGGCTGTGTGGCTTGTGGCGCTGTCCTGCTGAAACCAAAGGTCACTGATGTCCAAACTAACCAATTGAGGCAAAAAAAAAAATTGGTTATCAAGGTTTGATTAAGCAGACAATTCACGGTGACGGCGTTTCGTTGCACATTTTCCAAAAACTACGGGCCGATGATGCCGCCTAAAAACAAACCGCAACATACGGTTACTTTCCTTGGATGTAATGATTCTTCGAGGACTGTTTGTGGATTTTTTGAGCCCTATATGCGACAATTTTGTTTACTTATACAACCACTTAATTGAAAGTGGGTCTCATCACTAAAGATGATTTTGTTGCAAAATTCATTGTTTTCGTTCAGTTATTCAAACACTCAATTTGCACAACTAATTTTCTTTGTTCAAGAGTGTAGCGTGTCTAAGGTTGACAGCTAAATTCTTGACATTTCATCATTTGATAGTCAATTTACTTCCGCCCTTTATATCTGTCCTCAAGGATATATATCATCTACGTTGTTACTACGTATTGAATTTGTTGCTGCTTTGTCTATGGGCAGGAGGCGTTCATTGTAGATAAGGGTTCACTTTTGATTTAAGTTATACTATTTCTATTCAATTGAACTCATTGCTCTCGTCTGTTGATTGGTCGTCTCGAATGGTTCAGAGCGATATGAGTCATCCTTTCTTGATACGATTATAGATTATTTGCTTTAACGAGTATGTTCCATATATATGTCGTCGTTTCAGAGCGTTCTGATCCTCCAAGGAATTCGGCTACTCTGGCGAAATTGAGGAATTAAATATCGCGGTTGTTTAGAACATTGGCGAATTCTAGATCCAGTTTTGATTACAGACTTTACTCGAGAGCAAGTGCTGATTTTAGTAGAATGAATCATTATTGTTATACTACGGAGTACATAAATAGACTCTGGACAAACTTAGCTTGTAACCCGAATTCCTTTTATAACTTCGTTTGTATTAAACGCAAATTATCCTCGTCTCCTACTAAAATGTTCTACGGGGAACAAGTCGTCTTCTGATTATGTTGATATATCGACTATGATTGCCTAATTCCTTTAGTCTACTTATAGGCAATTTCACTCTGTCTTGGATTCATATGCCTAACATGTGTGTGTTAATTTCTAATATTCATGAATTTGATGTTGAAGCTGTTCTTCTGTCTTTGTCTAGGCTAAAGTTTTCACACTCGCCGGGACCTAATGGGGCTCCTGCCTATATCTTGAGGGGCTGTGCTATCGTTTTGATTTGTCTTTTGATGTTTATCTTTAGCAAATGGAAATAGGTCAAGTTCCTCTTATTTGGAAGAGGTCGGTTATTAGTCCTTTGCATAGGTCCGGTAGTAGATGGAATATATGGAATTATAGGGCTATTGCTAAGCTCATTGCTATTCCTAAGCTAATGGAGGAGCATATGACTGATTATCTCTCTTTTTAGATGAATGCTATAATGTACACTTCCAGCATAGTTTTTTAAAGGGCAGGTTGACAGTGACTAACCTTAAATTCACTACAAGGTTTTTAGTGGCTTTGTGGCGGGTGCTCGAACTGATGTTATTTGTACTGACTTTAGTGACGTCTTTGGTAGAGTTGATCATAGGATTTTGCTTCATCAATATGCACTTGTTTGAACCAGCTTTCGATTTTGGACCATTACATTATATTGACAGTAACATTTTGACCACACACGTTTTTGAAGACATATGGACTAATGACTTTGCCAGCCCATAAAGCGCACCAAACAGTAATTTTCAGTGTAATGATGTTTCGGTAAAGCTTGTGGATTATCCTCACTTCAAATGCGACAATTCAGCTTATTTATGTACCCATTCAACCAAAATGGACTTTTGAAGTTTGACTAACCGAACCATTATTTTGATACAAAATTACAAAAATTTACAAGCGTTGCTCTGGTTTAAGCCTATCCATAACGAAATATCAAGCCAAACTAACTAACCACGCAAAAGGCGTGGTGTCGTGGTTAGAGCGTAGGCATATAACAGAAACATTCCAGGTTCGAATTCAAGCAGTGGACCTTAGACAAAAAAGAAATAATCCGGCTACGCCTGTTTAATAAAGAGACTTCAAGCTCCCTGGAGACAAACCCATCTAAAGAAGCTCTCCATCAAGCTTACCTCTGGCGATTTTGACAAACATCAGACGGATGATCAGAAGCAAATGCCAACTACTGGGAAAAGATTACAATGCTAAGTAAGGATCACAACCACCACTTAGCAAGGATTTTCACCACTACACACCATCATATAGAGGCAAGCTACAGTAGATTAATCATCTACAGTAGATTAATCATCTACAGTAGATTATCATCTTGAAAATAACTTCATTACTGAAATAATATGCTCCCATGTGCTTCCTAGAAGAGTGACGGAGAAAAGAAAAATCAGCTGCTAAATCTATTGTTGAATAAAGCAGTGTTGTAACTCAAAGTTATGAAACTTTAACAAAAAACACCCGATAAAAAGGTGACTAGTTTCGCTTTTCCATTGCTTATCTTTCTCAATTAGACTTTTAGACGGATTATTTATCAATGTTATTACAAAAGGGCAGCTGTCTGACTGTGGCGCTACTCATCTTCGTGAAGAAGTGCGCTATGAGAAGTGCTGTGAGGATACAAATTGTGTCAGGTCTACAACTTTGGTCACATGAGTACCCTAGGAAGCGTTCTAGATCGTATGATCATGTGTTCTATCCTCGATGCACTCGCACTTAGTCTTCGATAGCAATTTGGTTTCACTTCTACCATCATGTTTGAAAACAGTTTCCCTTTTCACCATCTGTGCATGTTTTCTTTAGGGCTTACAGGTTGTTCCAAGAAATATTTAACTGCTGGCTACTGTGTTATTTTTTTCTATAAAATTTTTCTTTTTTTGATTTTATTTTAAATTAAATTTTTCATTTAAAAGTTTTCATTTTAAATACGGTTTTGTTTCTAGATCGCTTAGTTATCAAGCCCTTTTTTTAAACTTTAATTACAATCCATTCACTTACTATTCTTTGTTGAGATTTTTGTTTCCATTTAAATGCCTTTATATTTATTTAATCAGCCTACAATGCAAGTATTAGCCAAAGATGTTCTAAATGATATGCAAAATTTATAAAAAAAAAATTGGAAAAAAAACCGTATGAATCCTTTTCTTACAAGTAAAACTACAACAACAAACAAATCGCCATAATTTGCATTTCAAAGTGAATTTATTTCAATTTTATTTGATATTAATTGCGCGTATAACCAACCAACAACCAACGAAACAACCATTCAATTGACCACCACATTCAACCAACCGAAAAGACGTTAGTAATGGGCCAAAACTAAAAAACTATTGTCAGCAATAAGCAGCAGCAAAAGATTTTTAATAAAAAAAAAAAAAAAAATAGAAAAGAAAACAAAGAGCCTTAGGAACAGTAAAGATATGCCCAATGGTGAAGATAAAACCTAAAGAACAAAGTCTACAAATACGTACGTACGTACGATTTGTTTGGACGGTTTTAGAAGCTGCAGCATTTTCCAGTAGCCATCATCTCAATATATTTCTTCGTTCGTTTATTGTAAATTGTACTCAATTGTGGCCTGCAGCTGTTAACACAACATTTAAGTCAACAACAGCAACAACAGCAACAACAAGAAAAAGTAAAAAATTAAACTATTGCTGTTTAATGTGTGTTTTGTTGTTACAACTTACAGCAACAGCAGCAGCATTTATAGCAACAATAAAAAGAATATTTGTTGCCTTAAGAAATTTTTGTTTTAACTTGATATTGAGTACAATTCAAATGTTGCAGCAGTACTTAAGACAGGGTGTTTAGAAAAGATGGTGTGTTTATGGGACAACTATTCGCAAGAATTGTATGAATTCTCCTCGTATGATTGGATGTACGGTATTGCTGTTAAATTGCCGATAAAAAGGAAATACATCCGAATGCAGCAATTGTAGAGGCTTAACCATTTTATGCGCCGTTATGTAAGCTGTCACGAGAACAACATTGAAGCGACTTGCTTATTTTCGCCTCTATATTCTTCACAGTCTTAACCACCGATGTGGCAAACATATATATCATTCGTTGGGTAACTAACGTTCGGGTTCCGGTCCACTCGATGTACAAGTACTGAAAAGAGCCTTCAGGATCTTTTCCTAAATCGCGATTTTACACTCAGTCGTAATGGCAAGTGTCACCTTATAGTATCCAGGTGGATCTACATGTCTGTTCTCAAGTCCGAAACGAACTAACTAGATGCATGCACCATTGCAGATAACCCGCCACGCTGACATCTGTGCCAGCAAGTTTCAATACATGCAGAAACGGACTGCCAAGAAATGAGTCTTAAAATACGAATGATTTGGACTTTGACACAAGAAATGCTCTACAATCTCTCCATCTCTAATTCCTATAGAAATAACAGGCAGTCAGACCAATTCTTCCCGCATGCGCACCAGCAACCAGTAATAATAACGACCAAAATACGTAGCGGTATCCGCATAATAAACTTCTATTAAGCGCGATCATATAAGAGCCAGATTTGCCTCTTTTTATTATATGGCCTTAATCCATTAACTAGGTCAGGTTAGACTATGAGGGTTACCCGCATATTTCTGAGTTTCCTCGAAGGCTCTATAGCCTAGCCTATCATGGCATTGTAGACAAAACTTTGATTTTTACATAAAAAAGGCTAATCGCTTTTCCTAAGCGTAAATTCAATACCCACAGTCGTTGTGCCCTGACCGGCAGGTGTTGCAGAATCAGTAGCCTGCAATAGAAAAATGGCATTCCGATATGGCGGTCAACCTGGTCATCGCTAAAAAGAGAGACATCCCTTTTTATTTTACCTGTCACACAATTCCACTATGACCCCTTACCAGCACAAATTACAAGTCTCAGTATCTCGCCATCTTCTTTATAGATTTCCGGTATTCACATACCAATAACTATGTCGGGTATACATGGGAGAGCGTCCTAATCGCAGCCTGTCTTTCGTAGAGATCCGGATACTCACATTGGATACGCTGTTGTATATTAACCAGTCCACTGCCTTTTTTTATCTAGTCATTCGCGTGTAATCCGTTGGTTACACATTCATTTATTGCTTTTCAATTTTAGAAAATTGAAGTTCATTAACAATTTTGCTTTCGATCGAGTGTTTCAATTTTAGTTCAGAAAAAGAGCTGATCATAATTGGTATGAACAATTTGTAGTTTTTTTCTCGGTGAATACAATGTAAGCAAATGAATTTTTTCAAGTTAAGTTTTAAGTTTCTATCAATTTTCGAAAATTTCGACGAGCAATATATCGTTACGTTTTAACCATTTTCGAACGTTGGATTTCTTTTAACTTACTTTAAACAAAATAAACTAAGCGAATTTTTATTTATACAGTCTTTATTTATCTTTATACAGTATCTAGCTTATTTAACTTCCACTTAATACATTAATTTACTCAACACTTTTACTAACGCACGACTTACTCTTTGGCTGCTAAATTATAACAGACTAAGCAGAGTCAGCGCGTTTTATAGTAAATTAACATTAATTTCGAATGTTCTAGTCAATTCTACAACCTACTGTTCAATTGCCGTTATGAATTTGAATTACATATCCGACTCATAGTGGTATTGGCTCTATACTGTTCAAATAAATAAAATACAAATACAAATACAAATCGATAGAATAAATTTCCTATTAAAGTTTATAGGTGTAAATGTACATGTGGGCGTATATTTTAAGGCGAATTAATTTTCGTAACAATATAATTTCAAGAAAAAGTTGAATGTGTAACCGAATGGTTTAACGCTGCCATGGTTCGGAAATCTAAAGCAAATTTTCTATTCGAATGCTTTATTGTCTTCTAATTTTCTTATTGAGTTTATGACTTTATATTACCATGGATACGTTGATTGATGTAAAAGTATTTAAGGCCCTAATGAGTAATGTTAACTATAGTTTGAAACTTAGTTATTAGTGCAATTGGCAATGCATTCTACACTTGCTGCTAATAGACCCTGTTTGTACACACATATGTGAAGTTGATGGCGCCTTTTTTAAAACACACAACAACAGAACAGTGAACGCATTTGTAAAGCAAGACCCTGCTGTTGCATACAAAAAAGAAAAAAGAAATGAAGTAAAATAAAATAAAACAATAAAAACAATTACATGTGATATTACAATCAATTTGCAACAAATAAGGCACCGTTGCAATATTATTATTATTGTGATTGTTGCTGTTGTTGCAGTTGTTGCAGTTGTTGCAGTTGTTTTTGGTATTCTTGTTAAACGACATATACAATATAAAGACAAATCTGGCAGCACTGTTTTGTCACATGTTACTCTGTGTGTGTAACAATAGCAACAATATAGTTAATTTGTTACTCCACCATTTTTTTTTTTTAATTGTAAACTGAAGCTCAGCTTTAAGTCAAGCTTTTGCCAAATTTAACTTTAAATCCGTTTTCAACTTCAATTCTAACTTCCATGCGGTTTATAGGTTGAAATTAGTTTCAAATGCTGCCATGTTGTCTGTTTCAATTAAATTACTTTAGAAGCTGAGGCAGCAACAAAATTTCGAATCGACAAGAACGTGTCGTTTAAACCATTTATGGTCAAATTGTTAACAATTCATTAAATGCTTTTCTTGTTGTTGTTGTGTACGAGAATTTAAAGCAGTTTTATTTTCCGAAAAAAAAAAAAAATCATTTCATTTCAAAATAAAAAGAAACGGACGAACTACGATAGCAACTGCTATCGCAATCGTAATGCATACTTTTAGTGCTAAAGGTGTATAATTGTTAAAATATTTCAAATGTATTTTACAACATTCTAAAGGTGACAATTAATACGACAATAGTCAAGCAAAGTAGAAACAAAAAAGAGGTTAAATAAAGTATTTTTTAAAAAAGATTAATGCCCAGCTAAAACCAAACAACCAACCAAACAAACGAACACACAAAACAATTCAAACAACCCCTGCAACTGCCATTACTGCCATTGCTTGATGGCAAAATACTGCTTGTATTACATGCAACCATTTAGACATTTTTGGAACATTTTTATAAAAATCTCTCAAGATTAGTTTGTATGCTAAAAAAATGCTTAAATGCATTATTGAAATTGTTTGGGAAAAATGTTACCACACTTGTTTAAAATGTTTGAATTAAACACCATTTTTTAAATGAAAATTAATAGAAATAAGAAAATCTTTTAAATAATTACGAGGGTTGCAAAAAAAATTGTTCTTATGTGCGAGTTTCTCTTAACATTTTGGTTTCTTTTAAAATGAATATGCAAATATTTCTTATTTTTATTCTTTTTTTTAAATTCTTAAAATTCTTAAAGAAAAGAAAATATTGAGATTTTTTTCTCAACATAAACTTACTTCTCCGAACAATAGCATGGTGCGTCCAAAAAAAAAAAAAAAAAAAAAATATCTGGCAAGTGATACAATTTTTCTGATAGGCGCTGTAAAGCAGAACAATGAACTATTTTTGAAATTTTCAAAACAGCTCCAAAATTTTTAGTTATGGGTAAAAAACCGGTTATTTGGACCCTCATGCACTTATAAGCTAATAACTTAGCGTAATATTACCAGATTTAAGTTTCTTTCCAGATTTGAAGACCCTTCAAGTATCCTCAAAGGATCTGAGTGTATTTCTCAAGCAAACATATATTTCATCCAATTTTTTTCAGATTTTTCAAGTTTAGATGTTTTTTTTGCTACTATTTTATGTAGGATGTTACCACTGTGGTATGGTAGGTAAGACACCCGCCTACCCAGCAGAAGGTCCTCGGTTCAATACCAGGCCAGACCATCTGAAAAAAGTTTTTCTCAATAGCGGTATCACCTCATGACATTAGCTAGTAACTGGTTATGAGTATGTTACTACTATTGAAAACTTCTCTAATGCATTCGCCGTTCGGAGCCGGTGTTAAACTCTAGGTCTCTTTCAATGAGTAAAAATAGAATCGGGTGCAGCTCATTGACTGAGAGAAGTTCCAGTGTTCCTTCGTGGAATGTTATAGGAATTGATTTTTTATAGGAACCGTAATCTTTATGAATTAGTTACAGAATTATATAGAATTATATATATATTGGAGTCGAACACCAGCAGAGGACATGACGAAGAAAAAATTAAATTGTGGTTTCGAATGTTTAATAACAAAAAAGGCTTCAACTTCCCTCCAGACAACTCCATTTAAAAAATAAAACGACAGAAGTTCCCCTGACTCTTCTAGCATACCTCTGGCGATGATGAAAAACATCACACGAATGATCAGGAAAAACACGGCACCTACTGGGAATAAATTACAATGCTAAAGTAAAGATCACCACCAATTAGCAAGTTTCTTCACCACTACACAAAAAACAATCATATGGAGGAAGCTACAGCGGATTAATCATTTATTTAGCATGAAATATCAAATTGATTAAAGAAACTGAAACAAAGCAATAAATGCTTGGTGGAAGGCCAATATACTCCCTAGAGGAGTGACGGAGAAAAAATATATATAGAGTGGGCCATTTAAAAGTTTAAGTCTAAAAATGCAATAAAACAAAAATGGCTTAAAATTTAGCCAAATTTAGTTTTTTGTTGTGAAGTACAATTATTCCGATTAGAAATAAAATATTATTTCATTCATATGGCTGCGACGGCAGACCTCACAGTACCACATTCGATCGGACATGACGAATGTTGGCATAACACTTGTTTTTAACGGCGCCCCACAGACAATAGTCCAACAGTGTCAACACTTCGATTAATTAAACGGCTATCAAACGTTTGCCGCAATAAATCGATTGTGGCCTGAGATGTGTGACAAGTTACATATATTAAGATAAGTCATCTTTCTGTGAGATGGTGATCCAAGCCAGACCGCTACATTTGTCAAAGAATGGCTGTTGCAACATAAATTTTAGGTAAATGTGTGATCACCGTAAAGTCCTAATTCCAATCTAGTGGAGTATTTTTGGACAATAATGAAAAAATGCATGGAAAATATAATTGGGCTTCGTAGAACATGTTGAAGTTATGGCAAAGCATATAACATAAATGAGGCCAGATATCTTAACACTTTTCGGTAATATTGTAGAGAGTATATCTAAATTTTTTAGAACGCCACAAAAAAAGGAGTTCTAAGAAAAGTGCAAAACTAAGTGATTTATTTTTTACGGTGTATTTTGTAAGAGCTTTATTTGCCAGCGCCTGGAGGCTACTTGATATAGAATCAAGTTTTCTTTGCTGCACTATAACGTCTATTTCATAGAACTATTTAAGGTGATTAATAATTCCTGGTGTCGAAAAGCCTTTTCAGCTTAGTACTTAAAGCTTAGTACTCAAAATATCTAAACTTATCCTTTACATCGATTTCCTAATATGTTCACACTTCAGAGGACATCTGTAGAAACATAAATTACGTATTTAATAACATGTGGCACTGTGGTATGTTAGGTAAGACACCCGCCTACCAACCAAGAAGTCCTCTGCTTAGTCCCAGGCCACACCATCTTACAATTGTCATCAGTGGTATCAGGGGTATACCACACGGCTCACTTTTATTTGTTCAAGATTAGCTTTATTCATCAACGTAATCTCCATCAAGAGCAATGCAATAATTCCAGCACCGCTCTAACGTTTCAGTGACACTTTTGTAGATCGATTTATCTTCTGCCTTAAAATAGGCCACAGTTCCAGCTATAACCTCTTCATTCGTGCGAAATTTTTTACCGCCGAGCAGTAGTCGCTGGAAATCAAATTTGGCGAATACGGTGGATGTGGGAGCAATTCAAAGTTTAATTCATGCAGTTTTGACACATCTCCGCCATCTAACGTTTTCTTTTTTCTTCAGCTAGTGCTTATTTCGTGAATGGTAACACTTAGCTCATATCTGATTTGACAGATAATTAATTTTATCCTTTCGCTGAATGAATATGGTTGTGTATTCGCTTCGCTAGGTGGGCCTGCGATCGACTTACAGAAGATGCCGATTTTGCCAAAAAAAAAAAAAAAAAATTATCTTTTCAGTTGAAGCTCATTTTGATCTTGGCGGGTATGTAAACAAGCGAAATTGTCGCATTTCGGGCACAGAAAACCCGCACGCATACATTGAAAAGCCGATACACCCAAGACGAGTCACTGTTTGGTGCGGATTTTAGTCCAGAGGAATAATTGGGCCATTTTGTTTCGAGCAAGGAGCAAGGAGTGGCCGTTACAGTCAATGGCGATCGTTATCGGGCCATGTTGATTGAATTTTTGTTCACAAAAATTGAAGAGGAGGATATTAGCAACATTTGGTTTCAACGTGCCACACAGCCGAAGCTACACTCGATGTTTTGCGCCCTATTTTTCAAGATCGCATTATCAGACGCAGAGCTGATGTCATTTGGCCACCTCGAAGCTGCGATTTGACACCGTTGGACTATTATTTGTGGGGTGCCGTCAAAGATAAGCCAGAGACAATTGACGCTTTAAAGGACAATATTCGTGAAGCCATTGGTGAAATACAGCTGCACACAATCGATAATGTGCTTTAAAATTGGACCGATCGTATGGGCTACTGCATGGCCAGCCGAGGCAGCCATTTGAATGAAATTATTTTCCATTATTAACCAGAAGGATTGTACTTTCAAATAAAAAAAGAAATTTGAGCAAATATTCAGTAGTTTTTTTTTTGCATTTTCAAAAAAATATATATATTTGGCGGAGCCTTTATATATAATTTTGAGAAATATCTCTAATTTGTTTACATATTACATATTAAAAAATTTAATACATTACCTATGATTATAATTTGATTATAATTTTTTTTATAAGATTGTCGCTATACAGCTGCTGGTTTTTCATGAAATTCAAATTTGGAGTTTTTCTAAAGAATTATTATTATTTTCAACGGAAAAAGGATATGCAAACTTAAGTATATTTTAAAATACGTTGGATATGTCTGATAACATAGAGGATTTTCCCTCCAGAAAATAGACACGAAAAGCAGGAAAGAAACACCAGCTAAATTGAAACCGATAGATCAGGTGCATGTATCATTTGTATTTTTATTTAAAATTAGTTTTTTTTCCGTTTTAAGTCCTTTTTTATTTTACCAAGTTTTTGTGGCCCTCAAACATGTGTTACATGACTTTTTAGTTTTATATGATATGCGCTCTCCTATTTTTTTGTTTCCTATAACAACTCCAAAGAAACATCTTTGAATTATTGTCAGTTTTTCAGAGTTTTTTTTTTAAGTTATTGTTGGTATTTGTGTGTATTTGTAAGTTGAAAATAAATAAATTCTTTTAACATAACCAAATAATTGTTCTATGTAATAATGTCCTTTCAACCTGCTGTTGCACACTCGAAATATTTTTTTTTTATAACCAATAGCATACAAAACATAAATTGTTCTTTAAATTAAGGATAGAAAAAAAGGAAAAACACGCCAAAAAAGAGAGGGATACTATAAACAACAGGGGGAAAGAAAAAAGACGAAGGCAGTCAATATAGAGAAGTGTGGACAATTTACATTGCCACCTGCTAGATCGATTACAAGATACTGAAGGGAAAAAAAATTCAAAAAATCGAAGGAAAAACAAAGAAACTAAACGCCCAGACAAAAGAAGTTGGATTGCGCTTAAAACATCGTAAAGGACAATAAAACAAGTAGAAAATGATCTCAAATACATAGGCAGACTATAGGTTAAAGACTTTTAGAGCTGAGCCAAAGGTTTACATATCTACGTATGTATGCATAGGTATATAAAATATAATAAAAATTGTAAAATTGTATGTAATATCTAGGCGTTATCGCTAAAGCACCTGTTTCTGCTCCACAATATTAACAATTTATTGAATTAAAAATAAATATAAAAAAATGTCAAGAAATATAATGGGGAAAAAATGATATAAAATACTGATAGAACACCAAAATCGTAACCATAAAGGTTTCCTTTAAAATTTATATTTGGTCTTAAAATTTAAAGGAAATTTTACCCAGGATCTAAGGATTAAATATTTAAATTAAACATTTAATTATGTTTAAAAAAAAAAAAACATATTTTTTTCATAACGACATTTATTAATTGCTCATTAACTTACTTTTTATTTTTTTAATATTTTTTTGGTTTGAGCGTCTGTCTGTTTTTTATATTTTCCAGTCACTGACTAGCCGTCTGTTGTTATTTGTGTATATACTCCCCCACAATTTCCATGTTAAACGGTTTGATTGTTATTCACACCTTCTTTAGGTTTTTTTTCATATTTGGCCTTTTTTTAAATGTTTGTTGTTGTTGTTATGCTAAATATTTGCTCATCTTGTGTCACTTGATAAAGTTTGTTTCTTAAGTCTTTTTTCATACACTTGGAAAAAATTGCTTATTGTTTAATTTAAAATAATTATGAACGGTTTTTAAAGAAATAAAAAAAAGTTTATTGTTAAATAGGCCTTTGCAGTTTCATCGGTTTATTAAGAAATGGTTTAGATAATTCCTACAACCTAATCTCTCTATCGCAGTTTCGGTGGTTCTCTTCTGCGCCTTCCCTAGGGCAGGGTTGTTAATGATTCAATGGAAAAATCAAAAAATATAATTTATTCCGAATTGCTAAATGTCGCCAAAAGTATACAAAAAGTTGCCATAAAATATACTCGTATTTTGTTAATTTTTATTTAAAACAGTTTATTGAAGACTAGAACGTAATAAAAAATAATTTTGTTAAATGTCTAAAACGCTTTACGTTTCTTATTTCTCTTTTTTTTCTTAGTTTTTCGAACATATTGCATGAGAATTAACACTTTTTCAGAAGTTACAAAAGAAGCGCACAATGTGATATTAACATTACAATAAATGTGAAAAGCATAAGAAAAATTTTTAACTAAAATGGTCTTAAAATACTCAATGTTTACGAATTTCATATATAAAAATACCCAAAATAATAATTTTATCATAGTTTAAAAATCTCATGTCGCCAAACCGCAAATTAGCTTTAAAATTGTCACGTTTGGCGAGAAATCGCCAGAAATTACAACCCTGCCCTCTAGTAGAAACACGAAAAATCTGTTCGCCGGAGCATCTTCATTCATACGCCCGACATGTCGAAGCCAACACAAACTCGCCTCAAACGCAGACGGGGTCGTATATTACACGGTGCGACAAAAAAAAAGTCTGGCAAGAGATACTATTTTTCTGATAGGCGCTGCCGAGCAGAACAAGTATGCGCCAGCAACCACTTGGCATGTAGGATGCAGAACTTAACTGTGTTTGGGTTAAGTTCCGAATCAAGGCACATCTTTTGCATTTCGGGTTTCTGTATAGAAGCTCATATGCGGGAAAAGAGGTCTCTATATCTAGCTTTGACTCTCTTTCCTATTCCATATCGAGTATCGGGTAATTCGTAAAACCCGAACAGTGAAATTGTTGTTGCTGGTGATTTCAATGTTCATAATTCGTCTTGGCTACTCCATTCACAACTCTAGAAGGCCAATACGTGGAGCTATTTGTTGCGCACAACCACCTTGCGCAATGTGAATGAAACTACTCACATATTGTGCGTAGATGGGCACCAAAATAATACCCCATACTTTTGCCTCACTACACACCCTGAAGAGTATGTAGTTGAGGTCCTTGTACCTCTCGGAAATTCGAACCATTGTACCACTTCTGCCTCTTTCCCGTTCCCCACTCTTCGCAGCGCTTCACATACGGTTACGAAGCGCTTGGTTTTCAAATATAGGAAAGCTTAACGATTTCTGTGAGCATTTCAATTGGAAACTTTTTTTCCTTGATCCAAATGTCAATGCCATGGCCGAAATTGTTGTTAATATAATAGAGCTAAGGATGAATAATTTCGTCACATCCAGAAAGCTTCCGATTAAATCAAGAAATAAATCTTGGTTTAATCAGATGTGCAAACTTGCAGTCAGATCGGAAATTCGAACCATTGTACCATTTCTGCCTCTTTCCTGTTCCCCACTCTTCGCAGCGCTTCACATACAGTTACGAAGCACTTGGTTTTCAATTACAAGAAAGCTTAACGATTTCTATGGGCATTTCAGTTGGAAACTTTTTTCCTTGATCCAAATGTCAATGCCATGGCCGAAATGGTTGTTAATATAATAGAGCTAAGGATGGATAATTTCATCACATCCGGAAAGCTTCCGATTAAATCAAGAAATAAATCTTGGTTTAATCAGATGTGCAAACTTGCAGTCAGATCCAGAAAGGAAGCATTCTGAAATTGGCGTAATGACAAATACGATCATACTGATTCGCTACGCCAACAGGCGAGATCTTCATGTGCCGCAGTACTTAAGCGCGAGCAGTGCCTTTGTGCTAAATTCCTTACTTTTGAGTGGGGAAGAAAAAGCTTCATTAAAAGGCTTAGGGACAGCGCTAGTTTGATTCCAGTCCTTATAAAGAACAACCAAGCATTCACAAACTCGGTTGAAAAGGCAAACCTTCTGGCTGAAATGTTTGAACGAGGTATTTTGCGTCGTAAAGCTATATGAGTGTACTGTAACCGTCGGAACAGCCAAAAGTTAGATGGAGCAATGTTCGAAAAATATGGCAGATTTGTTGTAAAACTTTTGCAACGTGAGGCCGGGCGTTATCATGCAAAAGAATAACTTATTCATGACTGTCTTTATATATCGGGTGTTTTTCTCATAATCGGCCATATTCCCGTTGACGTTGTCGTTTTTATTGTTGCTTCTCTGTCGTTGTTGTTTTTATCGTCGCTTCGTTTGTAATCTGGTATTTAAAAATGAATAAATAAAAATTAAAATGAAAGTAATCTAATTACTATTTTTTCCAATAGTAATCAACTGATTTTCCAATAATTCCAGTTTTTTTTTCTTTATGGAGGCATCAAGTCCCATAATTGTATCCGTTCCTTTTCGGCAGTCTTTGAATTAGCTGTGGCTCGCACCCTTGTTGAAACAGTAGATAAATCATCATTTACATTGGATTCGGCAGTAGCATTGCCGTCACCGGTTTTACCTGCTTTTCAAATTCTAACAAGTTGGCCACAGCTTCTTCCAATGGAGACAACAGAACCTGTTTATAAATTCCTCCTCCTGTTGCTCTAGCTTCAGCTTTGTTTTTTAACAGCTTCTTTTTTACTTTGAACTTCAAGTCCTTCCACACCTTTAAGTTTTGTAAATAGTTTCGTTAATTAAATTTTAATTAAATGTTGTCGCTATTATTTTTATTTACTTTGTGCCAACCATCACCGTCACGGGCTGGAGGTCCAAGCGAATTTAGTTTTCTTGCAATTTCTCTCCAAAAGCTTTCGAAATTTAAGGGTTTATGCCCTTCCGAAAACCTTTGGCATAAGCAGGTTCTTTTTCCATTTCAGAAACTAAAGTTTCAAATTGTTGTACTGACGTTATTTTAATTTTAAATTTATTTTAGTCAGAACCGTTTTAATTTCGTCACTTAAAATGGCGGCGACAAAAACAAATGTTTCCTTAACGTTTTTTTTTTTCATTTCGAATTAAGGAATATCGTTTCAATTCTGATAATTATCGATAACGCCAACGGTGATGCCAAATTGTCGTTTTTGTGTCGTTTTTAAACTAAAACGCCAACGGGAATATGGCCGAATGTCACCTTGATCCGACAAAGAGTGCAAAATGTAACATAAATACTGAAAAAACGTAATTGCATTAGAAAAACAAGAAAAAAAGTGTCGAAATGAACGAAATTTTTAAGCAGTTATAAAACCCAAAAAAATCCATCAAAAAACCCAATAAAACCCTGGTTTTTATTAATCCTATTTCAACTGCATTAAGAATACTTTTATTTGAAATACAAATTTTACCATAAAATTTATTTTCACTGTATTTTCGTCTGTTAAATTACTAGAAAACTTTTTTGAGTTGTATGAATAGCCAGTTAAATCATGCAATTATGAGATCTTTTGTCATTGTAAACTAAAATTAAATAAAAAAGAAAAATTAAAAAAGTACTTTTATGCAAATCGTATGTGTCGGCAAACAAAATAAAACAAAAGTAAATAAAATAAAACTGACTAAGAACTGACTATTTGAGTCGTACTCGTCGTAAAAAGCTGGGCTCTCAATAATAAACTGTTTGTGTATTTATGTGTGTTGACATGATATATACACCGATACATACTCACTTGCCAAAAAAAAGTAAAAAAAAAGTATTCACATCTCTCCACCCAAACTAAGGTATTAAGTATGACTTGGAGTTGGGATTTTTTACGTCTCTTGTTGCTTCTTCTTCTTCTTTTATAACTTCTTTACATAGTGATGATGTGGTCTTTTGGCCTGAACTTGGCTACTGTATTTTATACATTTCATGGCATTGTTTACAGATCACTTCCGTAGGCAAATAAACGTTGTTGTGTTGCCGACTCTTAAAGAAAAAGAAAGAAGAAGAAAAGCTCGTTTGGCTTTATACATCACGTCTCGTTAGCAACAAGTTGGTAGTAAATCTGTGTAAATATTTTTGTTAAATTTTTCTTTTTGTCTTGGCCTGAACGGAAAGGCCAATAAGAAATCTTTGCTTTGCTTTTCGTACATTTTTGTTGTTGTAAATTTTTGTTATTTTTGGTTTATCTGCTGCTGTTGAAACTTCCGATACCCATTGATTGCGATATCGTAGTTTTGTTTTTTAATTTTTTTTTTTTCATTTTTGTTTGTTTATAAGTTTGTGTCATGGCATGGCTTATATTTATTTTCGAATTTTAAATTTGTTGCTGATTCGGGTGGCAGAGTTTAACTTTAAAAGTTTATCATTTGTTACTCGTTTATGGCTAAAAAAAGAAGAAGAATGGTAGAGGGATTAATAAGTGATTCCTAGTTTTGAATTAGTTGCTGTTTTTATTGTTGGCTGTGTGTGTGTATGTGTAAGCTTTATTTGGCGCCGTAAAAGAATTTTCATCTATATTTTTGCCTACCAAACGCACCTTTACGTTTTATTGTATTTTTCTGTTGATGATTTGCGTTTGTTGTTGTCGCTATGACTCGTACGTTTAAGGGAAAAACCAAACCTAACCTAGTCTTCTTATTTGATACTTCAACAATATACAAATGAAAATGATAAATGTTCTCTAGCGCCAATGGGACCAACACAATAAAATATTTAATTTTGAAAAACTATACCAAAAAACCAAAGGCGGTGTTGATTAATAAAAGTGAGGAAGCGAGAATAAAACAATCACACACGAAAATTCATATGTGCTAAGGCGATTTAAAAACTAGCTGCCCTAACAAACATAAGATAATGAAGTTTGGAAAAATGTTCTGTATTTCTGAATATAATCTTCTTTTATATTTATTCTCCGGACCAGGCACCATAGCAGGACACTGGGTTCCATGGAGCCTATGTGCCCCTTCCTATTTTTAGCCTGTTCAACAGATCTGAAACAGTAATGATGGATATATCATCCAGTGGGACCCTATGTCTACCTAAACACCTCCACCCAAACTTATCAAGAACCTGACATTCACGTAATATCTGTTCCGCTGGATCTGATGCCTGTGAGTAGTCTACAAACATCCACATCTGTGAGCTCCATCCTCTTCAGCTGCACTCTTAGCCTACAGTGGCCTGTAAGAAACTCCTGACAGCTTGCTATATCTAAGAACATAAGTATATCTAAGAACTTAAAGTATCTAAGAATTTTCGAATTCTTGATTAGATTGAGGATGGTGTTAAGTGGTGCTGCATTTAAGGTTCGAACCCTTTCTCTTCAATGTATCCGCTATTTCATTAACATCTTTCCCATAGTGCCTAGGTACCCAAAATAACTGGACCTTATTTCCAAGCAAAAG
The DNA here is from genome assembly GCA_023159175.1 of Wohlfahrtia magnifica. Classification (NCBI taxonomy): domain Eukaryota; kingdom Metazoa; phylum Arthropoda; class Insecta; order Diptera; family Sarcophagidae; genus Wohlfahrtia; species Wohlfahrtia magnifica. The sequence goes on from JAKWBJ010000045.1 coordinate 1,383,511, forward strand.
CTTGCACAACATATCCTAATATTTGACCAATCTAGATGTCATAAGATTCTAGCCAAATGTCCTTAAGGCAGCTTCGTTGACAGACAATATATTTTTACGTTTTAACCTTTTTTAGACGTTCTAGTTCTTTTTAATTGCGTCGAAATCAAATAAATACCACGTTGTTGTTGTTTCACAGTTTTTAATTCCTCCCTTTTACAGTATACAATTGTTACTATTAAGTCTCCAACTTATTTATCTTGCACTTAATATTAGTTTATACAACACTTTTATTTACGCCTAAAAACGACTTTACTTTATGACTGCAAAACGATAACTATATTGACGTTTGCAACGCATGATTTTTATATACCTAACTGCCTATAGTTTAGAAAGTTCCCGAAATGTCTCAAAAGCTCTCAAATACGCTATTTTATATCCGTTAATTTGAAACATGTAAGATTGTGTTGCACAAAGATGGTCGAATTAGCAATGCCGTCAAATACACAAATCAGTACGGCATTACCGGGGTAACACATTCGCAACTTGACACAAACCAAAAGACCAAAATACCACAATACAGTCCCTGATGTGGTGTATTTTCTGTTTAGGCATTTTTATTTTCGTAACAATATTAATGATCTTATCCTTGAATCAACTGTCGAGGTTGATCTCTGCACACTCAGCGATCTTCACAGTGGGATTGACAAGTCTCGGTTGGATTTATGGACACCAGCACCGACACAGTCATTCATTTTGTAGCCATCGGTATACCAGTTTAGATCAAACTCAATCTGAATTAAGATCCCATTAGACCAACAATGGGCAATTCAATCCCGAATTGCCTGCCAAAGCACAGATCCAAAGGCATAAGACCCAGAACCTAAGGTGGTTCCCCGACTACCCTGCTTGGAATGATGAGACTGCCCGACGTATTTCGGTCAAACAAGCCGTCACCCTCAGCACATACATGTGAAGCAGTATCAAATCAATCGAGGCCTCCATGGCCGCTGTTCGACATATTTTACTTCCTTAAAAAAGTTGATGGTAATACCCAAATTATGACTTTTGTCCTTCCTTTATGGTGACAGCCACCTATTTACCTTGCAAAAGGATATGAGGTTAGAGCAGCAAGACTCAGGTTAGTTCGTAACTGTAAGTCGCCCCTTAGAGGAATGATGGCCCAGTATATGTTCAGACATTGCTGAGTACCGCGTTACTGTAAAATTGACAGAAAGAAAGCTACCTACATGGTAAAACCATGGAACAATTGGTAAAACTCTCTTTTTACGACATTTAAGAAATCTCAGATAAACAGCTCGGAGTCAAGGCAGGGTATCTAGAGAGCTCTATAGTCCGAACTAAACAAATCAGGAATTCTGTTACTTCTAGGATTGAATTTAACCTTCCTATTGGACAGCGGTATAGCGGACTTCTGTAAGGTATATGAGAAGGAGGATAAGCTGGAAACAATAAAGCATATTAACTGACAATGCACAAGACTACAGGTCTTACAAGCAGGGTGATTATACCACCTCGATCAAAAAGTTCCCAGAATAACCCCCTGTGGTGGTCCCAGCGTTCCGATTTGAGTTTTTTTTGTTCAGTTGGCATATCTGTTGTTGATATTCCCGCTAAATCTTAGCGTTATAGTTTGACATTTGCAAAGGCTACGTAGCCAAAAGTACATCTATCTTTATATGTGTTGGCGATTTTTTACAATTTAGAAATGGATTTGGGTTTGAAACAACGAACTCGTATTAAATTTTGCGTAAAAAACGGATTTATTGGTGCGCAAATGTTGGTAAAGTGTTTAGGCAACGATTCTCCATAGAAAACGGTCGTTTACCAGTGGAACGATCGGTTCAAAAGTGCTCGTTAGTCAATCGAAGAAGATAAACGCAGTGGCAGACCATTGACATCGAAAACCGACGAAAACATTGATAAAGTAAACGAAATGTTGGTCAATAACCGTAAAATAACCATCAGAGAGATGGCGGAGGACTTGAACATTGCCTATGGATTCTACTGAGACATTTTGGTTAATGATTTGGGTTTTCGTCGTGTAGCAGCAAAGTTGGTGCCAAAAGAACCAAGTTTCATTCAAAAAAGAGACCGCGTTGGGGTCGCAAAAGACATGATTTACGAGGCGGTATCCCATCCCACATTCATCAAAAGGATGCGGGTTTATTAGTACGACACGCAATCCAGACATCAGGCAAGTGAATGGCATTCACCAAATGAGCCCAGACCAAAAAAAAAAACGTTGTTTTCAGTCAAAAAGAAGGTATTGCTGCTCACGGTTTTCATGGATTATAGCGGTGTAGTGCATCATGAATTTTTGCCAGAAGACCAGACAGTAAACAAATAGTATTATTTGTGCGTTATGGGAGGTTTGCATGAAGCAATTCGCCGAAAGAGACCAGAATTGTGGGCGGAAAATTCACGAATTTTGCACCATGATAAAGCACAGTCGCAAAGTGCCATCATTATTCGAAATTTTTTGACGAAAAATGCAACAAATACCATCCAATAGTCACCGAATTCACCTGATTTGGCTCCCTGTAACTTCTTTCTGTTCAATTGTGTTAAAAAACCATTACGGGGAACGCGTTTCAGCAGCCAAGAGGAAATAATGGAAAAATTGCAGGAAGCATTGATGGATATACCGAAAAACGAATTTAATTTGAATTACTTTGGAGGGGACAATATAGATTTAGATGAATAAACTTGTATTTTGAATTTTCTGAATAAATTCCGGGAACTTTTATTTTTAATTTTAAAAAGTAAGTCCGTAGAAGTATAAGAGACGATAAAAGACCATTGCTTCCTATGATTAAAGCAATAAATACTGGCAATAAGCCAAAAATGCGTGTACTGCTGTGGCCGCCTGCCAAGTGATATCCTAGGTGCAATACCATCTGCTAATTTTTTCTCTAGATAAGTAGGTGATTGGTTTGTTCCAGCATGCTCTATGATAAAGGTTGCCAGATTTAACATTGCAAAATTTTTGCCATTGATAGAAAAACAATCTTGATTTTGAAAGCAAATCTTGACAGTCAAAAGTATTGGTGTCGAAAAATTTAGGTTGAAAATTGGCGGTAGATGGCTCCCTGGTAATATTAATTGCATAAGGTAACACTATAGCTTGTTTGAAAAATGAATCGCGTAAGACAATAATGTGAAATGATTATGGACGAAGCAAGATGAAGCTTCAAAGTCGGTGGAAAGGTCAGGGTTGACATGAAGAAAGGAAGAAAATTGTTCTTTATGAGCTTCTAAAACCTGGCCATTGATTCTGATATCGACTGACAATAATTAACTTTGAAAATGTGTTTTAAAAAATCTTGATACCCCATATTTTTTCTTGATTCTTGACAAGCTGTAAAAATGCTTGCAAATGCTTGTAAATCAAGTGAAATGACAGGTGATTGTGTTGCCGTCTGTTCCTAAAAACAACGCTCTCCGTATTTATTTGGTGGGGAAACCTTGCTTGTTTTAGATTCTCTCATATTTTGTTCTCTCATATTTTATTATCGTTTATTTTTCCATTTCCTAAGAGATAAAGTTGCCCTGAACTTATTATGATGTTCGTAGTGCTCACCCCACAGCAGGATGGCGTGTCAAGAGGCATCATCCTATATGATATATATGAACGGAGATTGAAGCTTCTTAATTTTTCAAACTTCGAAAAGCATGATGAAAATAATTTTTTGTCTTTTTTCGGAATTTTTAAACAAGCATTTTAAGTACTACACCATGCCTCCTTATATTTCTTATTAAAACTCCTTTCATAACTACCACTCTGTTGTTTTTGCGAATAACCGCCTAAAAGTTTAATATGTTCTTAAGTTGGACACATTTATATCTATTCAAAATGGTCTTGTTTGGTAAATTGTTTTATTGCAATTGCGCTGATGTTGTCAACTCCCGAGGAGGTCTAACCCAAAACACTGCGATACTCCAACTCTCTTATTTTTATTATTATGGCCTATGCAAGTAGCAAGCAGCCAGTGGCATCAAAATATTGTCTGTCGTTGTCGTTTACTATTAAATAGCCATCATGGCGCTTTAATAGAATATTACATACAATCACCGCCACCACCATTACCACCACTGTTACCAAATACTTGTTGCCTTTCTTTACTTGTATACTCTGCTGATTTGAATGTAGGAAAAGTCTATTTTACGTATAAAATGTAAAATACTTTGTAATAAGAAGAACTCTTGGTAAAGACAACAGCAACAACTTATACTTTGATTAAGCATCCTTAATAACAACAGCAACAACAATAGAAATAAAGTTAAAAACTTACAATTGTGCTGTGCATTTGTTTATGTCCAAACGTTTGCACAAAACAAAAACAAAACTGCAAAGAAAACTGCGAAAAAAGAAATATTTGAACAACACAACACAACAACAAAAAGAATAATAAGAAGAAAAGAATGTTGCGAGTAAGTTTACTTTGATGTTGCCATACAAAATACCGTTTAGAGCGGTGATTGTGTTATTATTGTTCTCTTGGCATCATTTTGTGACAGTTAGATTTCAGTTTGTTTTCATTGCCTTTTTTGTGGTTTTTATTGTTGAGCTTTTAAGTTCTCTTCGTTGTAGAATTGGTGTGAGTACGTTTGTATGGGTATATAAAAAAATATAATTCTGTGTTTGTATGTTTGTTTGTTCGTAGCTTACTGATATCTTACTGACGATCAAGAGGTCAATCCTTCTATAGAGGATATCATATATTTTGGCACTAAGATAGGGTTAGACAAGGAATGTTGCTGCAATAAATAAATCACATCTTCACCCACAAATCACACTTGGTCTGTTGTGAAGCCCTTTCATTGACTAATACTAATATCATTACAAGAATTCTCCTTTCGCCTATCATTCGTTCCCTCATCATTAAATCCGCACTAAAAACCCAATTATGTTACCCAATTCCAAATTCGTCACCTTGTATGTAAGTCTGATTAAAATCGACTACTTTAGTATCTAGATTGTAAGTTTTGTAGTCTTGGAGAGGGACAGACCATATTCTTAAATGTTTCCAGTTCATCCTCTAGCATATCCTATAAAAGTGCGGTTTATCGCTGTCTCATCGGCATACTTTTTGATCGTAAAAGACAACGTCCTGTTATGATCCGTATGACAATTCTAAGTATTTTTTATTTAGTCCTAGAAGTAATTTGATTTCTACTGGGTCAGACGTGCTACTGATTTGGTATTGCCGGCTATGAATTTTTAGATTATCGAAGTAGTGATAACGGGCAGAGACAACTGGAAATGGTGCAATCTAGCTCTTAGCAGTCTGGTCTTCTTCACAGACCTCCTCAAGACAGTGGGAGGTACTTGGACTGGCGTCTACTACGAGCAAGACGACCAAAAACTCTCACGTAAGTAGGCATTACGGCTCAAAAGTTAAAAACAATGCTCCTTCTGACTTTTTTTTCTTTTGATGAATACAATATTGTTACGTTTTAATTTTCAAAAACGTTTATTTATGAGTTCGTAGATTGCAGTTAAAATAAAATAAATCTCATGTTTGGTTTTTAATTAATAATTCTTTAATAATACGGTTTTGTGTCCCAATTTTTGTAACCTTTTCACGAGCAATAACAATTTCTAGTCTTCATTATTCTCTCGGTTTACAACTTTGTTAAAAACAATTACTTGATTGATCATTTTACCTAAAGATCTTCCAAACTGATTGTGGTTTTCAAGCACTTTCCACACTTAACTGTCATTACTGAGTTAGCTCCAACTAAAATAGTTTTACGTCACAACTCACTAAACGAGCTTACTCCTTATAAACTTTCTTCATACCAATAAACTCTTCTCGCTGAATTTACACACATAAACTGCGACTGTCCGCATCGATGAGCTTTTTTATGACTGAGTAAACAACACTTTATTGAATATGCAAAATGCACAGGGAGTACGCTCTAGTTGCGTTCCTGGATATAGAGGGGGCTTTTAAAAATGTGTCACCTGATGCGATTAGGTCGGCTCTGGTGGCGCTGAATGTTCATGGGTCCGTGATCAGTTTGACAGGGAGACCTTGAGCAACAAGGTCATTGTCTCAACTATGGAGTCAGCCACTGTCTATAGGGCGGCTAAAAGAGGCACCCTACGAGGGGGTTGTCAGTATGAGGAGGATGAGACTGATTGTCCGTTTCTGCATGACATATCGGACTATATCGGATCTCTTCTTTTGTGCATGCGTTTGGTCTGTTCGGTTCGGTCCGGGATGCGGACATGTAGGTCCGCTTGGACGATACCAATTTTTGGCATCATAGTGGGATCAATATTGGACCCAAGTGAGCTGGACCAGTGTCTGGCTACCCTTCGTAACTGACTAACTAAACAATGCTTCAAAAGCTCTTGATATTTCAGGCAGATTTCATTTCTTTCCTTTGATTTCTTTTTAGTTCTTATGAAGCCATGCGAATGTAAGCATCTACTCTTTCGGTTTTTGTTGTTGTTTGCTATTGTTTATTACTTGTTTCGTTGTCTGCTTGCTTTGTTGTTGTTATTGGAGTTTATTTTTAACCATAAATAAACCCGTAGTTATTTTGTAGATTTTTTTTGAAATACATATATAATCCGCTTTAAAGTTGGATCGCCTTAAAAGACGAGAAGTTTTCTGAGACAGGATTCGAAAATTGGCTCAGAGAAGGGGAAAAAATGAAAATGAACAAAATCGAACATCTTTGTCCAAAGTGTATGTTGATTTTTCGATTTCAAGCCTACAAATTTTCTATTGTTGATTTAAAGGTTAAAAGAAAAGCGAAGCGAAACACATCGGGTATGATTACAATAGTTGTGGTAACCACAACAACTACAATCATAATAAAGACTAACTCATAATAATTTTTATTGGCAATGCGATTTATGAATGAATTGAACCAAATGTTGTCACAGCGACTGATTCAGAAAACAAAAAATGCTGTCAAAATTGCTTACTTGGGCATATAAAGTGCCTTCTTAGTGAAGTATTTTAAATGTTTACGTTTAAGTTTTGATTTAAAATCTTTTAGTTTTTCGTGATTTTAGTAGACAGTTTATCTGATATGTGTATTGTGACGATTATCTGATATGTGTATATGGATGGGCATAAATTACTTAAAATATTGGCCCTTATGATGTTGATTGGTTTATTCGTTGTCGTATTGCGATTTTTTTTCCTAAGTTAAAGCAAACAAGCAAACGATCACAACTCGTTAACCATAAAGTGAATGATAAGAGTATGGAGTTTAAAATTAAAAAAAAAAAAAAAAATTATTAAAAGCAAACTGTTAAATATTTTAAATTTTAATTTTTTTTTTAAATTTGATATGAAATTGTCATGAGGGTGGCGCATGTGGCCCAGAATAGGACATGACGAAAAGAAATCTAATTGTGGTGTCCGAGTGCTAAGTAAGGATCACCACCACCACTTAGCAAGCACCTGTGACCAGTCTGGGGCCGTTGTGGGGCCAAAAATGGAGGCGGTACGTGTTTGTATTTACACTCACGTGTCACTAAACCTGACAAGAGGTATTCTGGTGCCGCGGGAATCGGGAACCGCAGGGATTCCGATCTATGCCCACCTTGTGAGAACCACGGTTTAGACCTAAAGCGCAGGCAGAGCGCGAGCTCGGTGTGATGTTGCATCTCCTCAACTGGTTGCTGTGACCCATATCACGGCAGGAGTTTATATAGTCTCCGACTCCCCACCATGTTGTGAAGGTTATGCGTGCCCTAGCAACACTCCTTCGAATTGGTACTCACTTGTGATATTTACTTGTGGGTATCACAGGTGGTGGCGTTGGTAGACGCATCGTATTCACTCGTGCCTTTGGGGCACCCTAGGGTATGCCGCATGACGAAGACCCAGATGACACCACTTATCTTATATAATTATATGGAGGGGAGCTACATCATCATCTACTTAGCCTGAAAAATCAACTTGAATAATGAAACTTAAACAAAGCAATGGAAGCTTTGTGGAAAGCCAATATACTTTGTGACAGAGAAAAAAATGTGCCGTTTTGACCAATAACGTTTCATGAATCATCAGTGTATAACTTCTGAGCGAAAAACTCAACCAATTGTGTTTTGCAGACCTCTACTACTAAGAGTGTTCACAGAGATCGGAACAAATTATAATGTGTAGGTGCAAGGTCTGGAGTAAAGGGTGGATGCACCAAAAGCTTCCAGCCAAGCCATTTAAGTTTCTGCATGGACATCAGATATTTGTGTGGTCTGGTGCTTTCTTCTTCTGGCCATTTTAATTGAATTGCTTATATCCATCTCGTTAGTTATGGACAGCTGAGATCAAAAGCAAACGTTTCTTGTTATCAATCCTGCCTTTATCACTGTCTGCGAAGTTTCACCTTGCTTCGTCCATTATCTTTTATGCACCTCATTGTCGTACGTGACCCGCTTTCAAGCTCGGACCTATCAAACAACCTACAGTGTTGTTTGGTGCAATTATCGGGTTATTTTTTTTAAAGATTTTGCATTTAATTTAAAAAAAAAAACATAAAATTTTGAGAAATGTATGCAATCTTTACTTGAGTAGATAGGACGATCTATATAATTCGGTGTTTAAAGATGATTTCATGTAAATGTTGACTGCTGCTACGTCTAAATGGTTCATACGCTGGGTCCAATTTTTGGCATACTCTCTCCAACACATCTTAGAGTATTTCATGAATAAATTCTTCAATATTGGCTTCTAGTGCATCAACTGTTGTGGGCTTGTCTATATAGGCATGAACCTTAACATAGACCTACAAAAAATAGTTTGAAGGCGTTAAATCGCACGATCTAGGCTGCCAGTTGACCGGGCCAAAACGTGAAATCAACTATTCGCCGAACTCGCCTCTTAATTGGACCATTGTTTCGCGTATAGTGTGTCATATGGCACCGTCTTGCTGAAACCACATGTTAGCCAAGCGCAGCTTTTCCATTTTGGGTAAAAAATTTTATAATCATCGCACAGTAGCGCTCGGCATTCACAATAACGTTCCTGCCTACATCGTCTTTGAAAAAGGACGGTCCACTGATGACACAACAAACAATAAATTTTTCGAGATACATTGGTAATTTGTGCAATGCTTTTGGCTGGTCTTTATAGCAAATATGGGAATTTTACTGGTTCATGTATGCATTCAAACAGAAATGAGCGTCGCTGCATTTTTACAATAAGATTCAATAATCTGTAAGCGTTGTTCGTTTGTAAGTCGATTTATGGTTAAATTATAGACCAAACTGAATGTGTTTCATTGTAACATGTCATAGAGTGGCTCAATTTAATAACCGGACTGTTAAATGATATATATTTTTTACCAAAAAAAAAACAAAATTTTTCCATTAAACTATAAAATTTGTTTATGTATTTTATTTATCTATATGGGACTGATTAGAAATATGTTTAGAATGGATTGAAAAAATTTCTATACAAACAGCAACAACGAAAAAATAATAATTAGAGAGAAAAAAGATCAAATTAATAATCGGACACTTCAAAATTTCTAAGTTTAAGTCAGCGTTGCTTTTAATTTGGTATTTTCTGGCAAGTCATTTATTCTTGAGAATCGTCTCTAGGCTCTTTGAAATATTTTTCTCTAACTTTTTGCAATAGAAAGGGTCTATTCATTCCCGTTCCTCCTTAAGAGTGATTTTTAACTCAGCGATGGTAGATATCGACCAATGTTTTAATTTATTTTCGAGATATGCCAAATTCTCTATGACGTCGATATCAGGAAACTGTGGTGGCATTTCCATAACATGGGGATAGATGTACAATAACCACATTAGCGTATTATGTGCTTTGTGCCTCGAGTCGCTATCTTGATAAAATATAATATTGTCCGAAATCCACAATTTTTGCACACTGGCTGCCAAATTTTCTACTAAAATGGCAGTCTTGCCAAATATAAAATTGCTAAAAAATCTCTCGATAATATAACATTTAATTGATACAACCCACAATTTGTAACCGAAGTTTTTCGACCAAAAATATTGTTACGAACATTATACGCCTAGAAAGATATACTTACATTTGTACATTTAAAGCTATAAGCTTTATGCTATTGGTTTGTGTATAGGCTACGATCACCCTGCTACCAATTTAATTTTGGGTATTAAAATTTTAGATTCGGATTAACGTAGCTGAATAGTAGGTGGTGGAATATACTAAAACATTCAATGCAATACAAACTAATGTTAATTTACTACAAAAGGGCACCTCATTCTGCCTAGTCAGTCAGTTATAATTTAGCAGTCATAGAGTGAAGTCATACTAAGAGTTGAATATTGTATAAATTTGTGCATTAAGCGGAAGTTAGACACTGTACAAAGTTTAATTGAGGAAAAAAAAGACTGTAAAACTACAAATTCATGTGATTTGTTTCATTTAACGTAATTTAAAGAACTCAAACGTAACAATATTTATGCTTGTCAAGGATTTTTTTGTTTTTGTCACAATAAAGATTTTTTTCTATAAAAGTCAAGAATCTTACAATGTCGAATCTGGCAACCCTAGCGGTATGTCATTAAAATTTCAACTTTTTTACTTGATTTCAATATCATAAATTTTTTAATTATCATAAGGATTCAAATCTAGCAGCCACTCTTATAAGAGTTTCAAATAAATTTTTTTAGTCCCTTGTCTCTCTTTGAAACAATTTCTATATAATTTACTTTAAAGATCCCATAATTACTTTACTTTATTTCTATAGTTTTGCAATTTATAGAAAGTGTATTAATCCGGATAAAAATCTTACAGTTTCAGTTTAAAATTCTCTTGAAAACCAAAACCGACGATTGAAGCCGCCTTTTAAATAAGAAAAAACGAAGAAAAAAAATCCGTAATAATTGTAAGCGTCATATGTTTTGAAAATATCATGCCCTTTTTATGTTTCGTTTGCCTTTGTTAAAAGTCAATGACAGTAAACAGGATAATAACCACAACGAAGAGTATGAAATACAAATAAATACTCACACATTGATATACTAGTCACTTATACATGCGCAAATACAAACGCAAACACAAGCACCAATCTGACACGAAAGGAAATATGAAGCAAATAAGGGAGAGAATAAAATCATACTCTTTATTAAGGGATCTACACCAAAAAAAAAGATAAATAAATAAAAAAAACGAAACGACGTACGAAAGAAACCCTGAACGACGACAGCCGGCACGCGCCCAGGTAAGTAACGATAGCAGGTAGTGAATGAAAAAAAAAACAAAATATTTATTCCCTATTAATCAGAAAAACAGAATCTTTTATTTATTAAAGCTTTAAAATATTTAAAATATATTTTTTTGTAAAATTTCGCAACAAATAGAGATTTTATAACATTCTACACTTCCATAGTGTGTTAGTCGAAAGCCTTACAATGCATATTTTTAATTGAATAAAGCATGTACTTATTTTCTTTTCATCACTGTTGGTATTCATTGTGAAAATGTCTAAATTAAAGTAAAAATTGTATAATGAATCGACTAAAGCTGGGATCACACGATTGTCTCAAATACGCCAATCTGATACAAATTTTATTGTCACGAATTAGCGCACAATAATAAAATTGTCCCAATTAAAAGTTCTGTATTCACACGGTTGTCTTATTTTATATAGGGTCCGCCAAATAGTTTTTTTTTTTTTTGAAAATGCTATAAAAAAATACTGCTATTTTCTCAATTTTTTTATTTTTATTTGAAAGTACAATTCTTCTGGTTATGGCTGCCTCGGCCAATTTTTAAGCACATTATCGATTGTGTGCAGCTGTATTTCACCAATGGATTCACGAATATTGTCCTTTAAACCGTCAATTGTCTCTGGCTTGTTGGCGTAACACTTATCTTTGACGGCACCCCACAAATAATAGTCCAACGGTGTCAAATCGCAGCTCCGAGGTGGCCAAACGACATCAGCTCTGCGGCTGATAATGCGATCTTCAAAAACAGGGCGCAAAACATCGAGTGTAGCTGTGGCTGTGTGGCATGTAGCGCCGTCCTGTTGAAACCAAATATTGCTAATATCCTCCTCTTCAATTTTTGTGAACAAATATTCGTTTAACATGGCCCGATAACGATCGCCATTGACTGTAACGGCCACTTCTTGCTCATTTTCGAAGAAAAATGGCCCAATTATGCCTCTGGACTAAAATCCGCACCAAACAGTGACTCGTCTTGGGTGTATTGGCTTTTCAATGTATGCGTGCGGATTTTCTGTGCCCCAAATGCGACAATTTTGCTTGTTTACATACCCGCCAAGATCAAAATGAGCTTCATCTGAAAATATGATTTTTTTTTGGCAAAATCGGCATCTTCTGTAAGTCGATCGCAGACCCACTTAGCGAAACGTATACACAACCAAATTCGTTCGGCGGAAGGATAAAACTAATTATCTGTCAAATCAGACATGAGCTAAGTGTTACTACCATTCACGAAATAAGCACTAGTTGAAAAAAACAAACGTTAGATGGCGGACCCGTTAGTTAGAACAGCATGCTATGGTCCGACGAAATTAAAATTACTACCTTAATCAAAAGGTTCCCGGAATAACCCCCGTGTTGCGGTCCCATCATTCCCATTTGAGTTTTTTTCTTAAGTTGGTACATTTGTTGTTGATATTCCCGCTAAGTCTTAGCGTTATAGCTTGCAATAGCCAAGAGTACCTCTATGTGTGTTGGCGATTTTTTATAATTTTGACCATGTTGAGATCGCAAAAGATATGATATGATGGATATGCTGGAAGCAATTCGCCGAAAGAAAAATTGTGAGGAGATAACTCGTGGATTTTGTACCATCATTATTCGAATTTTTTTTGACGAAATATGCAATAAATACCATCCAACAGCCACCGAATTCACCTGATTTGACTCCCTGTGACCTCTTTCTGTTCAATCGAGTTAAAAAACCATTACGGGGAACGCGTTTCAGCAGCGGTTTCTAAAATTATTAAAAATCGCGAACACACATAGAGATAAATGTACTCTTGGCCAGGTAGCTATGACGCTAAGATTTAGCGGTAATATCAATAAAGGACGTACCAACTTAACAAAAACAAAATCTCAAATCTGAACGTAGAACCGCCACACGGGAGTTCTTCCAGTAAATTTTTGATCGAGGTAGTAATGTTGTTTGGGCCAAATGCAAAATCGTATGTACAAACATATTTGGGTTTAATAAATAGAAATTTAAGAAATTGTTAAACTGTGTCCCTATGTAACTAAAAAAGCTTACAGACGGCTAACAATCTGCGTTTACTCTTAGAATTTGACAGTAGTATCGATAGTGAAAAAAAGCTATCGATGGTCAGCCAAAAACCAAACTATCGATACTATCGATAGTACTATCGATTGTTTTGCAGCTGTGAAGTGTGTCCATTTAACTCTTGCCCTTTTAATAAGCACCGTAAACACTATTGGATTATAAAGTTACAATGTCTAGGACCACAAAATGTTTTTAAATTTGATGAAATACAAACCACTTTCAGAATAAACGGTATATATACATAAGTAATCGTAGCTTTGACTGTCGTTTATATATTTTTTGTTTCTTAACAAAAAAGAGGAAGAAAAATTTTTTTTTCAAGAATCTGTTGAAAATGTATTTTTTCTTAATTATCTTTTTCTTCAAACAATGGATGTTGTAGGCACTCTATTTGTAAACGGAAGGAAGTTAAAAGTTTAGATAAAAATCTTATAATTTTAAAGACTTTTATGAGTTTTTGATGCTCTTATTCGTGTAGAGATTGCTCAAATTACAGTTCCGGTTTCTTTTACGAACTAACAAAAAAATCATTTTTTTTCAACTCCTTTCTTTCCCATTTTATAAGACTACAACTGTTGACTTTTTTTGATCAAGAGGCTCTTTGAAAAAATATTGCCTATATGACTGCAGCACAAAAAAAAAAAAACAAAAAACAAAAAAAAAAACAATTTTTTATTTTTATTGAGTGATTGAAAATGTATTATTTCTTATAGGCAACATATGTTGCCAGGCTTATACTGCTTCTGGACAACAATAAATTTTTATTTTGATATTGACTCTTAACACTCACTTTTCTTTTATACGGAGGGGATTTTTGTTCTCTTTTATAATTTTTTTTTCTTTCCTTGCTTTCATTATTGCTGACCAAACAACTGACGCTTTTCTACCAGTTTTTCAGTTTTATTATCCATTACTAACTAAACTATTGATGATAGACGGGTATTGAACCTCTGTTATGGCTGTTATAGGGATTTAAGTGATGTTCACATACATGCAAGCAGATATTAATTATATCGAAACCGTATGTCCTGTTTAGATTTAATACACAGAGTTTTTGAATTGCATCTATTGTAAGCGAATTATTTAAATTGAAATGTTTTATAAACTTAAGTTAAGTATTTTAGCTGGTATGCCTTCTCCCATATCAAAAGGGATATGATGGGAGGGACAAAATCATTCTCCAATATGACAGAGCAAAAAAGTCACATCAGTCTAAGCTAAGCGTTTTTGTATCAAATATTAAATATATATACCCCTTATGGAAATAAAAGGGAGAAGGTCGGTATTACCATCAACCAGCAGCTTTTTGTCAACCAATGCCGCAGAAGAACACATTGCACATTCTGGCCTTGGAACATTTCGAACTACAAACTGCTAAGTCAGACAAACATCGTTATCAGAGAAAATTCGTAAGAGAAAGTGGCAATAAATTGGCCATACTTTTCGGCAAAACGATATCAACGTAGCGAAACGAGCTCTCTTATGAAAACATGTACAATTGTATGTACTTTTTTGTGCGAATGTAAAGCGTGTTTTTTATAGAGGTATAGAACCTTAAGTTGTCATTACTTTTCAAGATGGCGACCGATTTAACAGCTGTCAAGTGATTTATTCTCAGTTTGGTTTGGCAATTCATCAAGAATGGACTCACGCCTGAACAACGCTTGCAAATAGTGCAATTTTCATTTTTCATAAGTGAATTTTTTTTTTCAATTTTCAAGTTTCGTAAGCGAATTTTGTTTAACGATGAAGCGCACTTCTGGTTGAATGGCTACGTCAACAAACAAAACCGTCACATTTGGGGTGAAGGTAATCCTCAAGAGTATGTGGAAACACCGTTACATCCAGAAAAACTGACTGTTTGGTGCGCTTTATGGGCTGGTGGAATCATTGGCCCGTACTTTTTAAAAAACGATGGTGACCAGAACGTTACAGTCAATAGTGATCGGTATAGAGCCATTTTTTATTCCTGAATTGAGTAACCATGATGTCCAGATGTGGTTTCAACAAGACCTGCGCAACATGTCACACAGCTGGTGCCACAATAGATTTATTGAAAGACATGTTTGGTGACCGCCTAATTTCACGTTTTGGGCCTGTGAATTGGCCTCCAAGATCTTGTGATTTAACACCGCTAGATTACTTTCTGTGGGACTATGTAAAGTCATTGGTCTATGCGGTAAAGCCACAAACGCTTGACCATTTGGAAGGCAACATTCGCCGTGTTATTGCCGATATACGGCCACAAATGTTGGAAAAAGTCATCGAAAATTCGACGTCCAGATTGGACTACATCAGCGCCAGCCGTGGCGGTCATATGCCAGAAATCATGCCACAAGATTATCTTTCGGATAATTAAAATTCATGTCAATCGAATAATCCATCGTTGTTTTATTGCAATTTAAAGTTCTATACCTCTATAAAAAGCACCCTTTACATGTGGTCTACACTGGTTGTCTTTTTTAGAACAGGCGGCGCCACTCACATACAAATATTAATTTGTTTACAATTCATCTGTTATAAAGTGAGCAGAATTGGATAAGTGTGCGTGGCATGTTCCAGACATAGTAACTATTCATTTTTGTATGCCCTGCAAATGGTAATAGTAAGGTAGGAGGGAGTTGTACCACATAATGCGGTTGTGATACCACACAACATGTTATCCCCGTTCTATTCACCAGAGTTCTTCTGATCAAACAGATGCACCGCATATAAGCACTTCCCTAGATTAGATCGGAAACCCGACCGTCTAATGCACCTGGCTATTAAACTGATGTCAAGGATCGTTAGCTCCGATAAGTCATCGAGAAAGGGATAGCTCAATGTGAGAAGTCTCCGCCATGCGAGAGACGGACACTGACTGGCACATAAGGTGAACAACGGCTTCCTCCTCCTTAGCCAATCCACAGCCACGACTAAAATTATTTGCTGGTATGCGCAGCCTTTGTGCCTACCCATCACGCAATGGTCCATGAGGATGGATAAAACAGTGGAGTTGTTTCGACGGTCCAGTTTGAGCAGGGTATTGGTACGCTTCATATCCAACCTGGGCCAGATGAGTCTGGCAATAAAGCAAGAGTCACCTTTCGTCCAGGCTCTTTCAGTGTCTAACATATACTTCCACTTGATCGCCAGTTTCACCTGAATATGAATGTTCGGAAGAAGTATGCCCGCTCTAGCGAGCTCATCACCTGCACAGTTACCCAGGATGCCCTGTAACCAGGAACCCAGATAAGGTGTATACACAACTGTCGTGATAATGCCACAAGGGAATCACGTCCGTCCCTGACCAGCCTAGAGTTGAAGGTCAAGCCCGAAAGAGATCTGATAGCCTCCTGAAATTTTTTTTTTTAAAAGCTATAAAAAAAAAACTACTGAATATTTGCTCAAATTTCTTCTTTTATTTGAAAGTGTATAATCCGGTTAATAATGGAAAATAATTTCATTCAAATGGCTGCCTTGGCTGGCCATGCAGTAGCCTACACGATCGATCCAATTTTTAAGCACATTATCGATTGTGTGCAGCTGTATTTCACCAATGGCTTTACGAATATTGTCCTTTAAAGCGTCAATTGTCTCTGGCTTGTTGACGTGACACTTATTTTTAACGGCACCCCACAAATAATAGTCCAACGGTGTCAAATCGCAGCTCCGAGATGGCTCTGCAGCTGATAATGCGATCTTCAAAAACAGGGCGCAAAACATCGAGTGCAGCTTCGGCTGTGTGGCACGTAGCGCCGTCCCGTTGAAACCAAATGTTGCTAATATCTACCTCTTCAATTTTTGTGAACAAAAATTCGTTCAATATGGCCCGATAATTTTTGCCATTGACTGTAACGGCCACTCCTTGCTCATTTTCGAAACAAAATGGCCAAAATCCGCACCAAACAGTGACTCGTCTTGGGTGTATCGGCTTTTCAAAGTATGCGTGCGGGTTTTCTGTGCCCCAAATGCGGCAATTTGCTTGTTTAGATACCCGCCAAGATCAAAATGAGCTTCATGTGAAAAGATGATTTTTTTTGGCAAAATCGGCATCTTCTGTAAGTCAATCGCAGGCCCAGATTCCCAGCGTTGTTCAAGCGTATACACAACCATATTCGTTCAGCGGAAGGATAAAACTAATTATCTGTCAAATCAGACATGAGCTAAGTGTTACCATTCACGAAATAAGCACTAGTTGAAAAAAAACGTTAGATGGCGGACCCTTTATAAAATAATCAATTAAATAATCAGTAATTTTCCTTTTAGAATATTTTAATAAAATTTTTAAAAATCATTTTTATTTAAATTTTTTCATTGAATTTAAAATTGTTTAATAGGATTATGAAAAGGATTCTATTTTGATATTCCACTTCCGCTTCTTTTTTTTTTTAATGTATATATTTGCGGAATTTTTTTTTAGGGAAAAATTTTTTGTCGTTGTAGTTTCTTCTAAAGTTTTTATTAAAAAAAGAGAGAAACACCTGCTACTTTTAACTTAAAAAACGATTTAAAATCTTTAAAGTGCATGAAAACTGTGCCTACCGTTAACCACAAAGTGTTTAAAACAATCAAGGTAAACCTTAGATGTGTGCTGAGGACTTGTAAAAGACCAGATAAATAGAATGTGAAAATAATTATAAAAATCATGATTGATGAATAGTTTATACAGCAGATAAATATAATAATAAGTCGATGTTTTATTTAATTTGGAAAACATCAGAAATACAGGCATTAATGGGTTAGGAATGTATTTTTAATGGACTTAACTTTTGTGAAAAAATTCTAAAATAGATGATTCTAAAATATAATCTTAAAATCTAAAAACAAATAGGCCTTCTGTCACAAAAGAAGGACAAAAACATTTACTTTAATAAAAGACATACTGAAGGTAGTTGCCTCATATATTTGTGACTAGAAAAATAGGCCTACAATATGCAATTTAGCTTTGTTTCTGCTAGACTCGCCTATTTGCTTCGCATAAAAATATCGTCCGGGCAAAATTTGTTTATATGCAGTTCCTTTTTCCATGAAAAAGAGAAATAATTGACTTAAATTGGCTTTTTTTAAATTTTGTCCGAATAAAGTTGGACTGTGTTAAGTTTATTTACACTAACTTGCCATCTCCAATAGCCTTCCAAAGTGATATTGATGTTTAACTAGCTGCCATACAGATTTAGTTCTGTCAAATGTTCTTGACCTGCCGTTGGGTGAGTCCTGATATAGCAAATGTGGTGTTCGTAACAGATCGCGGATGTAATATTTTTGGTGCAACAAGAGATTTCATAAGATTAAACTGTTCGGCTCATCTTTTTCGAATCTAAAAATGAAATAAAAAGGATTACAAATACTTGCAAAAAACAGTAAAATACTTTAAAAAGACCGATAAGCAGCAATGGAATTCAAATTTCGCAATATTTGAGTAAATTTTTGAAAATTACGCAAAGATCAATGAAATTCTTGCGGATAATGTTCAAAAGCGAAGTATGTTAAATTTAAATATTCTGTCTAATTTTCAAAGAACTTCAAGCGAATGTGTTTCCTACATCATGTTTCGTTATTCCATTCCCTAATAAAATAAAAATGATTTGTCATTTTGAAAATAAGGAAGAAGCTGAAATCGTCTTCACTTTCTTAACGACTTTCTTTTTTCTCACTTCCAATCCTATTTACTCTTTTGAAGATGATAACAACATTTGCCATTTCATATTCTTTTGATCATAGGCCGAGCCTTTTGGAGATTGGGGCGAGATGTTCTGAGCATGAGAATTCATTGTGACGTTCGTTGTGACGGTGTAAGAATTACTTCACCTATCTGATCGCCTTAATATTTAGTATATTTACAAGACCTATATCCGACCCAAATTGGGATACAACTCTCATGTATGGGCCGGTGCTTCAAAGTCTATTTTGGAGCTTCTCGACCGCGTACAGGAGAGGGCGAAGGTTCTTATTAATGACGGTAGGGTAGCCAACTCTATCGATTCATTAGAGCATCGTCGCAATGTGACGTTTGTTACATTGTTCTATCGATACTATAACGGAATATGTTCTAACGAAATTAAGAAACTAATTCCTGGTAATCATATATTTGTACGTAGTACTCGTATTTCTCGTAGAGCGCATCCCTTCGTAGTTGATTGTCCAGTAAATCGCACAACGCATTATAAGAAGAATTCGTTCTTTGATCGCACTGTTCGTTTGTGGAACAATCTTCCTTGCCACTTACGACATGAGCAAATTCAAACCAAACGTCCATAAACACTACTCCCTCTATCCTTCTTCCCACAGTCTATTTCCTAGTACCAGCATAATGCATTGCATGAGTAAGGGTTAACTCCTGAGTGCTGGACTCAAACAAAAAAGGTTTTGGTTGTAACTTCGGAGAAAATTGTTCGGATTGCATAACCGGAAGGCATGGCTCATTCGCCCTTAAATTATTGATGTATGCCCAATATCAAGAAAATCAATACAAATGGTATTTATGTGCAAAAACTTCCAAATAAGTTTGTCTATTTTTAAGTGGGTACAGTTGACAAATGGGTTTTAAAACTAAGTCCCTAAAAACTTGTCGCACTACAATTATTCTCTAAATAATTCTGCAAAAGTATCATTAATCCCCCAAGTTTGAACATTTTTACAAAAAATTAAAAGGTTCTATCTACACAATTATAAAAGTTTACCTTTTGGCGGATCTTAGATCCCGAAGTTCCCCATTCCACCATTTTGGCTTTTTCTTGCGCCTACCAGCCGTAAATCTCGTACTCCCGCAAGACTCCTCAAGTGAAGCCCTATATGCCTCCGTGAAGTTGTTGACCATCTCCTTCAAATCAGATTCACTAGTCGGGTCATCGTTCCCCTAGGAGTCTACGATATGCACCCCAGTCCGTTTTCCTATAATTTCTAAAAACCAACTTTTCCAGTGGTTCAACATCGATACAAAATTGCAGATACCTTAGATCAGAGAAAGAGTGCTCAGACAAAACCCTCCACCATCAAAAAATAGGGTCAGGTCCAAGAGGTTGTGATGGTAGACTCTTCACCCCCATTACAAATTATCAAAACTTCATTACAAAATGAAAACAAAGAGTGAGTCACCTCGATCATTTATGTTAGCACTCGCCCATATAGTGTGATACGCATTAGCATCCGCACCTATAATGATGCTGTTGCCTTGTCCTTTCGCCTCCGATATAAATTCCCTGACGCACTTCGGAGGTGGTGGTACTGGGTGGTCATGTGCCATGTATGAATATACCATCCAAAGATCCCACTGGTCCTTTCCTAGCGAGGGACTAATGGATGTTGTATCACTATCACTAAACCTGTGAAGTAAAGAAGCATTAAACTTGTCCTTAATAAGTAAGCAAGATCTTGATCTACCTGACGTTTGAGGAACAAAGTTCTTATAACCACAGGTCCTGATTCCGCATATACGATTAAAAACCGTCCATACTTAATTTAATCAATAAAATGCTTAGTGCCAACTTTC
The DNA here is from genome assembly GCA_023159175.1 of Wohlfahrtia magnifica. Taxonomy (NCBI): domain Eukaryota; kingdom Metazoa; phylum Arthropoda; class Insecta; order Diptera; family Sarcophagidae; genus Wohlfahrtia; species Wohlfahrtia magnifica. The sequence goes on from JAKWBJ010000045.1 coordinate 1,404,235, forward strand.
AATGACAATATTTTTCGCACAAAAATGTACGAAGCAATACCACTGTGCGTCTTATTGGAACAATCTGTTGCATTTCCCTTTAGCAGAGTTTACAAAATTGTTTTGAATTTAAATTTAAAAACAATTAATTTTGGTTAAAATCAAAATAATTTATTTTACAATCTGTTGACCATCACCTTAATACCTGTGTACCTGTTACCAACAACAATTTTTATTACAGAAGCGTGCCAGTTTTAATTTACCGATTGGTTTTTTTTACCAAAAACCAAATCCAAATTTAAATTTTTAACCACACAACACACTCTCAACATGTGTTGTGTGTGTCTGGTGATTTTTATTTCGAATGCGTGTTATAAGGATTTTTGTGGAGTTTTTTCCTGCACAATAAACGGAGCTATTAACAGCTTTACTGTAATCAAGTAGTACTTGTAAGTTGTAAGTACATGCATATGTATGTATGTATGTATGTATGTATGTATGTATGTATTTTAAGAATAAGTTTTTATTGGTGGTACTTTTAGTTTTGTTTTTGTGCAGTGCTACTTGTGAGCATGTAAAGGGTCCGCCAAATAATTTTTTTTTGAAAATGCTATACAAAAAACTACTGAATGTTTTCTCGAATTTCTTTTTTTATTTGAAAGTACAATCCTTCCGGTTAATAATGGAAAATAATTTCATTCAAATGGCTGCCTCAGCTGGCCATGCAGTAGCCTACACGATCGGTCCAATTTTTAACCACATTATCGATTGTGTGCGGCTGTATTTCACCAATGGCTTCACGAATATTGTCCTTAAAAGCGTCAATTGTCTCTGGCTTGTTGGCGTAACACTTATCCCCCACAAATAATAGTCCAACGGTGTCAAATCGCAGCTCCGAGGTGACCAAACGACATCAGCTCTGCGGCTGATAATGCGAACTTCACAAACAGGGCGCAAAACATCGAGTGTATTTTCGGCTGTGTGGCACGTAGCTCCGTCCTGTTGAAACCAAATGTTGCTAATATCCTCCTCTTCAATTTTTGTGAACAAAAATTCGTTCAACATGGCCCGATAACGAACGCCATTGACTGTAACGGTCACTCCTTGCTCATTTTCGAAGAAAAATAGCCCAATTATGCCTCTGGACCAAAATCTGCAACAAACAGTGACTCGTCTTGGGTGTATCGGCTTTTCAATGTATGCGTGCGGGTTTTCTGTGCCCCAAATGCGACAATTTTGCTTGTTTACTTACCCGCCAAGATCAAAATGAGCTTCATCTGAAAAGATGATTTTTTTTGGCAAAATCGGCATCTTCTGTAAGTCGATCGCAGGCCCAGAGTGTACACAACCATATTCGTTCAGCGGAAGGATACAACTAATTATCTGTCAAATCAGACATGAGCTAAGTGTTACCATTCACGAAATAAGCACTGGTTGAAAAAAAAAAAAAACTTTAGATGGCGGACCATTTACTTATGCATTTACAAAAGGTAAAGAGGATAAGAAAACCACTTTCATTTTTTTTCGGCTTCTGCAAACTTTGTTTTTAAATGCAAAGATGATGATCATGATCATAATGATCGTGATCATAATGATAATTATTTTCGTCAATATCATTATCAACATGTTTTGTTTTAAGATATTTACACTCGTTTTGTATCTGGGTTTGGTAATAAAGCTTAGTTTTTTTAAGAAAAGTACTTTTTTTCTAAACGTAAACATTTGTTATTGTGGCTTAATTTTGTTGTTGTTTTTTTTTTTTCTGAAGTATTGGTCGAGAAGTACCGTTTGTACGGCTTTGGTTATAAATAAATTTGAATTTTCAAAATTAAGTGGATTTTTGTATTTAAATTCGTTTTTCTTTTTCTTACTGCAAAATAAAAGGGTTTCTTTTGTATTTGGTGTTTATTTTTTTGCTGCCCTTGTTTGCATTTAAACCCTTTTTTATTTGTTGCTGCTGGCTCTACTGCACACCTTAAGATGTTTCTTGACCGTTTGTCAGGTCAACGTTATAATGAATTGAATGGTTAAAAATGAATCAACAGTTGCAGTCAGTTTTCATTGTGTTTTATGACCGTTTTTATTTTAATTTTTTTTTATTTTATTTTGTTACGTTTTGCTGCTGTAGTTTTGTAAAATTGGCACAAAATCGTGCGTTTTAACCACGTGCCACCACACATCAGATCGCATTGACTGCAACTGTTATTTCGCGTTATTTTGTTTTTAATAAAAAGTAAACTGCATCATAAAGCATCTAAAAACGCACCTTGCATTTAGCTTTTGTTTTTTCACTCTTTTTTTTTTTTAATTTGACGACCCCCTCTTTTTTGCTGTGCGGATTTGTATGAAATTCGACAGGTTTTTTATGTTTCATTATATTGTTTTTGCCATTTGTCTCCCTCGATCTCACTCTTTAATGAAATTTATTTTTTCTTTATGCAAAAGTTGTAAATCAATGATGATCGATTTCAACACGAGACTAATTCACATGATATATATGTATTTTTGTGGTATTTTGCACCGTTATACTCTTATATTTACAAGCAAAAAAAAGAAAAAGAAACGCTTTCAAAAAGCTGCTACAGGACACCCTCTCTATTAATAATAAAATTCATTTCGTTCAATCATTCATTACTTTATTTTCATGTTTTCTTAATTAAAAATTAAAACAACAAAAAACAAAAACTATAAAAACAACTTCTTGCTCTTTATTTCTCTAATTGCTCAAAAGCTTGTCTCAACATTTGATTGCATAGTGCAGCAAATGGATTGGTTTCCACCAATTGTTGTTTAGCAAATTTACTGCCCATTTTAGCGGCCTCCTCAAAATCTTTTCTAGCCTCGTCTAGTTTATCCTGTTTCCTATAAAGTACACCACGCTGACACAAAGCATGACATCTTGTCTTGAGTTGGTTATTACTATAGGTCAAGGCTTGATTTAGGTCGTCGAAAGCAGCTGAAAAGAAGAAAAAACCAATTTTTTAAATTAAAAATAACAATGTGTACGAGTATATAAAAATTATTAAAATATTTAATTATGTTGTCGGTAACACCACAATTTGTTTTTATATTGTGTCCTCGGTTAAAAATATGACCAAAATGTACAACATTGTCACCTTCACATTTCGACATTGTCAAGTATAAAGTCGAAGTCTGTAAAAAATTATCGTAAATGAAAAATTTCATTGATTAATCCTCGTGGTAATGAGACAAAAAGGCATATTGAAAAAAGAATTTTAAATTTAGCGACATTGTGTGTTATAAGTAGACTATACGCAGCAATCTGGCGACGTTGTCAGTTACGAGTCGACTACTGTTTAAATTAAGCGACATTGTCAGTGATGAGTCTACTAGATGTTTAAATTAAGTGCCATTGTCTGTTTTCTGTATTTTGTCTGCTAAATCTCCACGTTTATAAAGCCCTAATGATTCATGATAATAATTTCTGTTAAGACTCACTAATAAACGGACGCCTGCAAGACAAAATCAACTTTCATGTATGAATATTTGGACAATTACTGTAAAAAGTCATGCATGACAACAAAGAAAATGTATGAGCAGTCATCAATGATTTACCATTTTCAGCGTTTATCACAATAATTCACTATGATGATCGCCATTGGGTTTTTCTTATATTTGCAGCAAGCTCTTGCTATTTTTGGCTTCAAGCTATTATTTTATAAGTATAGAACATTTGGGTTTTCTGAGCAAAAGGCTGTTCTAATTGTACTTAGCAGGCCTTAGTGGAATTTAAATTTATTCCATTAAGACAGTGTTGCACAGATGAAAACAAATGAAGGTGTAAAGTCCAGTTTATGTGGTGAATGCACCATAACTTCCCAGTCAAGTTCTCTCAGTTTCTGCCGGAATATCAACTATGTGTGGAATCTGGTGTTATCATGATGGAATATGATGGCTGTTCTAATTTAATTTCTTACTCAAATCTGGTTAATTGTTGGCTATAGAGATCAGAATCAATCGTTTGACCAGACTGTATAAGTTTATGATGAACAATTCCCTTTCAATGCCACCAGACACACATAGCATTACCTTGTGTGGTGGTTACGCCACCATCTGTAAAGTTTCACCTCGCTTTCTCCATGATCTTTTTAGCACACTGTTGTCGTGTGTGTTACACTTTTCGTAGTTCGTTATCATTTGCTTCAGAAATGGATTTTTATTCGTTTTAGCAGTGAATCGCAAATGGTTATTTCGGACATGTGGCACCCAAACATCGAGTTTCGTTCTGTATACTATTTTCTTCGAATTATTGATAATTGTTTGGGGAGGTTTGCCTATTTCCATAGTAGCGTCCATACTGCTTACGTACCGGACTTTTTCAATTTTTTCCATGGTTTCATCAATTTTTTTAGTGATTGATCGACCATAGATAACTATTTACAGATTACAGTGTGATTTTAATAATGTCTTCTAACAAACTAAAGTTTTAAATGACATCTTTCAAAAATGCTATGGTGCTACCTGATGCTATTATATTTCCTGAGATATTTTATAGCCATTTACCGAAGTGTTTCAAACAAAGAAATGAAATGAAATATTATGGCTGCCGCGACTGGCCTCACAATATCTAATTCGATCGGACCAATTTTCGAGAACTATTTCAAGTGTATGGGATGGTATCTCGTCAATGGCATCACGAATGATGGCCTTAAAATGCTCAATTATCTCTGGTTTGTCGGCATAACATTTATCTTTAACGGCCCCATAGAAAATAGTCCAACGGTGTCAAATCGGAGCCCAAAAAAAATAGGTTATCATGTTGCGATAGGTGTCTCCATTGACGGTAATGGTTGCGTCGTCCTCATTTTCAAAGAAATATGGGCCAATGTTGTCTCCCATCTCCTCTTCCTCCCTGCACGGACAGCATTCCAAAATCGATTACACAATAATGAATATGAAACTTCTTCTTCTTTCACCAGTTGTAATTATATTTACTAATGATGTTAAATATTAATTAAAAAAAAAATATTTCTTACATGCGAATTTCATTTGTTGTAAATTCATTACTTTCAACACCCTCTTTATGCAAAAAAAAGCTAAAAGAAGTAAGAACGGCACGAATAGTTAAAAAAGAACCTAAATTGGCTTAATCTGTACCCAATGAAAGAATTATTAAACATTTTAATGTACAAAATAAAGTTTAAGGAAGTGTATTAGCTTACTATCGATAACTATTTGATATAAGAATTATAACATAAATAATTTTTTCGCCTTCGGATTGTGTCTTTGCTATGGTGAATTTGAATTGTTAAGAATGTGCTATTAAGGCTGAGTAAATTAACAAATTTCCCTTAAACCTGTACGAACTAAATTGTTATACCATATACCACAAATAGTGGTAGCGACGAATTTCACCTCCTATTAAACCGATAGATTTAGAAATAAATTTTAGGCACGTTCATCCATTTGATTGTCCATTTTCCATTCTATTTTTATAATTAATGAAAATTACAAAAACGAATTTTATTGTACAATCGTACAACCGATAAATCGCCTTTAAAATCTTTTTATATGTATATGTGGAAAAAGCACGTTCCCGAATGTGTTTTTGTATGTATCTTTGTTGGTTTGTTTTCACCTTATGGAACTAACCACCTTACGAACAAATTTTCTTGAAATTGTTTGTCTGGGAGGTATTATGGGCTCTATAAATTTCAAATTTTCCAACTGGGCTGTGCCTCGCCTATACAAAGTAAATATTTATTTTTCTATATCTTCAAAATTTTAACAGAAAAAGACTCTTAATTTGGCCCAAAATACCTTCATAGTCAATACAAATCAGCAGTCAAAAAGTGAGCGGAATTGGACAAGTGGGCATAGTACCTCCCATGCAAAGTAAATATTGATTTAAATATATGTATCTTGCGAACGGTTACAGCTAAAATTTCAGAATTTGGTCTGATTATATTCATAGCCAATGCAAATTATCAGTCAAAAACTGGGAGGATTTGGAGAGATGGGTGTGGTACCTTCCAGACAAACTAAATATTGATTTCACTATATCTTGAGAATGGTTAAAGCTAAAATTTCAGTACGTGGTCTAATGACCAATAAAATCATCAGTCCAAAAGTGAACGAAATGGGCCAGGTCGGCGTGATACCTCCCATATAAAGTAAATATTGATTTTAGTACATCTTGAGAACGGTTAAAGCTAAAGTTTTAAAATTCAGTTGGGTTGACTTCACGTTCAACTCAAATCATTAATCAAAAACTGAGCAGAATTGGACAAATTGGCGTGGTACCTCCCATACAAACTAAATATTGATTAGTGCATATCTTGAAAATGGTTAAAGCAAAAGCTTCTGAATTTGGTTTGAATGAATTTAAAGTCAATACAAGTTATGAGTCAAAAACTGTGCGGAGTTGGAAAAGAGGGCGTGGTCCTCCTATATAAATTAAATATTGATTTATTTATATCCTGAGAATGCTTAAAGCTAAAGTTCCAGTATTTGGTCCAAATAGCTTCATGGTCAATACAAATCATCAGTGAAAAAGTAGGCGGAATTGGACAAGTAGGCGTAGTAGCTCCATTCAAACTAAATATTGATTTTTGTATATCTTGAGAACGGTTATAGTAGAAGTTCCTAAATTAGGTTCAAACAAAGTCGTAAACTTTACACATTGTCAGCCAGTAACTGGGTGAATTAGATAAGTGGGTTTGCGGCTTTCATTCATTCTATATATTTTATTTTGCATATGTGGAATACGGCAACAATTAAAGTAGCGTTATCAATCCACATTATCCAAAAAGCGGGTATTCCAGAAAGTACACTGGATAAAAGCTATCTCTATATGTATCTCATACAAAAATTAATGTCCATATGTGTAAATACTGTACACAACTAAAGAAGAGAGTATACAGTGGCTTTCTGGAAGCAAATAGAGGCTCTCTCAAATGATTGGAATTCGAATGAAAGCGTTGTAAAGGTGAAAAAAGGTAAAAAAACTAAAATAATATTTAAGATAATAATTACTATGGGGGTAGCGAAGCATGCCAGGTTTTAGCTAGTTGCTTATAAAAACTACTTTTTGTATAAGGTTTCTCCAAAGTAGGGTCTAAACGGTATACTCGCTTAAATAAATTTATACCTATAAGACTTAAAAATCAATAATCGAAAATAATTTAAGAATTTAAAATGGTTTGCATTAGTTTTTCACCTCTGGATTGTGTCTTTGCTATGGTGAATTTGAATTGTTAACATTGTGGCTATAAAGTTGAGTAAATTAACAAATATCCCCTTTCAACCTTTAGAAACTAGATTGTTATACCATATAACACAAATGGTGGTAATGGAAACTTTAGTTTGTGTTGATATTCGTTGCAACCAAAAGTATTAGTGACAAATTTTACCTTTCATTTAAACCACAGATTTAGAATTAAATTTTAGGACTGTTCATCCATTTGAGCGCCCGTCTCTTCAATCTATCTTTATAATTAACAACATTTCAAAAACATATTCTATTCCTTTCAGTTATAATCGGGCCATACAATCTTACAACTGATAAAGCACCTTTATAATTACTTATAAAAAGTACCTCTTATACAAGGTTCCTCCAAAGTATGTGCTATAGGGTTTACCGTTTTTGAATAAATTTCCACTTTAATTTGAACATCAAAAATGCCAATAATTTCTCGAATTGTGTTGTAGGGTATCATATAGTCGGGTTGATTATCAATAGCGTTCGCACTTGTTTTATTAATAAAAATTATTGTTTCTACTTTTCTAATTACTTCTAAGCACTTACCTTCATCTCTTCCCGCTAATCTTAAAGCCTGTGCTCTGTTATTGTAAACCGAAGCTCTTTGTGGTGTCAATTCCAATGATTTCGAGAATTTTTCTAAAGCCTCTTCCAATTTTTGTTCTTCAGCTAATTTGACGGCTTCTAATTCCAAAAGTTTAGATTCTTTTAATACTTCTGCTGAACAATTCAATGCCTCATCATTGTCGCGTAATGGTTCTGTAGAGTCAGGATTTATATTTTGGGCTTCTAGAGTTGAAGTTAATTCTAAGGGATTGAATATGGTTTCAAGCACTTGTTGATCATGGGCACTTAAACACGATTTCGATAAAGGCATTTTTAAGGTTTTTTAATTCTAATTATTGTTTTTTTAATGTTATCGGTTAGAGATATAAAAACAAACTGAGTGTTAGTAGAGCAGTAGCTTATCATACAGGTGTTGAGATTGTTGCTGTCTTTATTTTAGAGCACCGCTTGAAATGCAAATGAACATGAAAAACTGGTCTAAATGTGTTGTTATTAAATGAATAAAATTTAATCACAAATATGTTTTTTGTTTTTATTTTCAGTTTTGATTTAAACAGCATGTGAGTTTTAGTTGAAACATGGCTGTGGTTAAAAAATTTTTAAAAATGGGGGTCGCGATGTTGGCTTGGAAAGAATGCCTTAATTTATACACAGTGGTGAAACAAATAATAGGAACACAGTTTAATAGTTTCTTAAATTTTTATTTATTAAATTCAAATGAATTGTAACTAATATATGTTCTTACGTACGATTTCGTATATGATCCAAATAAATTAAACTTCGCTTCGTCAGATCACAACATGTTGTTTTAACTATTATGGTGCAGATTTGCTGTGAAATGATACATTTTCAGGACTCGTACCCATACGTCTAGTTTCCATAACTTTTTTTTCTTTTTGTGCGACTTGAAACAGGAGCAATAAGTTCAGTTTTGAGGCTTTTTGATAACTTGAAGGGATTAATCTTTGAAGAACGAATTAATTCCCATGGTCTCAGCAGTTTTCTTTCTCTGTATATTAATAATTATTTGGGTTTTGGAGCACTTTATGGTCCGAAAGATTTGCGGTATATTACTTTTCTATCAAATAACTTCAATATATCAAGTTTTATGACATATTGGGATAAAATAAAGTGTCCCTATTGTTTGCTCCAACACTGTAATATAATTACAAATTATATAAATATTAATTAATTGGGAGTCCACACAGGCTAATATATAGTGTGATAGCCTGCCAGCTGGTGGAAGAGATTCCCATCTGAAACTTTGTTCACCATGCCCACTTTGCTACAAAAGTCTACGGACAACAATAAAACATTTTAATATATTGTTACGTTTTAACCTTTTTAAAACGTTTTTCTTTTTAATTTTACTCAACACGCCTTATGACTAACTGACTAAGCATACTGCGCCGCCTTTAATATACAATTTGTATTAGTTCTGCATGTTCTAGTAAAAACTAAAACCTTTTCAAACTTTCTATTCAGCTATGTACGTTAATTCAAATGTAAAATATTAAGACCCAAACTGGTAACACTGTTAATTATTTTTAAATTTTATTTTAAAATATATAGGCTTACTTAACCTAAACGATATCATTCAACTTGCAGAGTTTTAGTCCAATTAACTTTTCATCTAGAAAATCTTACAATAATTTTATGAGATAAAGTTTCAGAGAAATAAATAATATAAAATTTACTTCAGAGGAAATTATATAAAAACCTCTGATTTGAGATCACTTATAAGTAAATATTTACCTATTCGTAAAGATTAGATATAAGTGGGTTGTCTGAGAAACTACAAAGTAATTTAAAACGTTCCATAATAGAACAAATTTTATTATGAATTAAATTAATATTATTCTACCAGTGGAGCGTTTTAGTGGAGAAATGCCAAGACAAATTTAACATCATTTTCAATAATTTGTTCTGACAGACCTGTAATTTTTTTTACTGTGCGAAACACATTCTACCATTTCTAACAGAAAAATTTATTTTTGTCTTTGCTAAGACATGGGAAGTTGTTAAAATGAGAAATTTTGATGTCTTGGCTAATTTAAGCAAACATTAGTGTGGCTAGCCGAGACACACACATTTACTTTTTTTTTTCAAAATTTCCTATGGTAGCTTTCTTAATAAAAATTCCCTTAAGTAAGTTAAAAGCATTTTCTTAAAGTGAAAAACGTTAGTGTCTCCTACCATCTTTTATAGAGTATGTAGTACAGGCATATTTTGCAGTTGAATGTGGTATTGGGTATACACGCTCTAACAAAAGTATACATACATAAAAAATTTTTATTTTTCTTAAAATGTCGTTATTATTCTTGCAGTTTTCTTATTTGTGTCGTTTTAATCTTAATAATAATTTTTATTTATAACCAATATACAAATATGTCAAAATCAATTGAGAAATCAAGCCATAAAAAATTGGGAAATCAAGCCAACTTGGCTGAAAACTGTTATAAAATTGAAAAATCAAGCCAATTTTGTTGAAAATGTTATAAAAATATTATATTTAAAAAAGCCACGTTCCAAAGATTTATAAAAAATATAACCGAAACGCCCTTATATACTCGGTGATCGAGCAGATAGGGCCAATTAACGATTGATTAGAAAAAATCCAAAACATAACGAGTTGCAAATATTTTAAAAGTTTAAAAATTTTATAGGAGAGACAATCTTTGGCTAAGCCATTTGCAGGTATATTGGAAAAAAGTGTTTAAAATAGCAGAGTTTCGGGGAGAAAGCCATTTTTTTGAGACACACTGCTTGACACACACGACCAAAAAGTAATAACACACCTACACAAATGAACCAACATTTAGAAGCATGTAATATACATGGATTAATGGAAATTGTTGATGTTTTAGAGTGATAAAACCTCTCAAGCGCATAGTATTTATGCCACATTTAAGCCCTGATGGCTATGAACTAGGAATGTATGTACGATGCCATAATGGAGGTAATACAAGGGTAATACTAGTTTTATCACCGTCTCTATGAAAAAATTTAGAAATAGAAATATAACGCATATAAAATTTTAAAAGCAGCCGCGTATTCTGAAAGCCTGTAGGACTCACTGTATAAAAAATAATTTTCGCACTGTTGCTTCCGTGGCATTTGCTACGCTATCACCTCCTTATATATGAGGTTTGCAAGCCGTTTTAAAATCCAGCGTCGCTAGCTTGTAGTCTAAGACCATTAGATCCAACCAGCTACCGGTACAATGCAATCGAGTCGTGCTGCAGCAAGTCGTGCACATTATGTGAAGGTCTATCGGCGGCAGATGGAGTACCATCTAATAACGCATAGGGGCAGGTCTCCAATGTTTCCGTTACTTCCATCACACATCATGGAACTTATATTCACTATCTGAGGAACCACAGGGCCTACGTCTCGGTTGGAACAGAATTTTATAGGGGATCATGATTCTTAGTAGATACGACCGGGGTCATCCCCGGTGATTCGGTGGAAGTCTTATTTAGGTTTCTGGTAATTGTGTTGCTGATGAACTGGCTACGATAGCCGCACTAGAATGGTTGTATCTCTTACCTCTGTTAAGCTGTTTATTAGGCAGAAGTAGTTATTGGACGATGATAGACCCTATGCAGAGGAGGAATCTTGCTTCGTTGCAAGTCTGCTTACACCGACTGTAAGAGCATCTCCACTGCTGTATCTGTTCTCACATGTCATTGTGTTATGGGTAGGTACGCGCAAAGGTGAATGATTTTTGTCGAAGTTGTGGAAAGTGTGGCCTACATCATTTGTCAATGTCCGCCCCTGGCTCGCCGTAGACAGCTCTTATTTGGCTCGCCGTTTCTCTATGGCTTATCAGAGCTGTCGAGCATTGTTATCAGGTAAATAGCGAGGTTTATTAGGCTGTCGGGCTGGTTAAGGGCCGAGTTTAGGGCAATGTGCTTCTGTGCGAAGCTTCTGTTGATGACTGATACATGGGCATCGTCTCTTGTGTGGTATCACAACGGCCGCTATGGTTGCTCTAGTATACCTTAAACTCTATTAAACTCTCTCCTAACCTAACCTGCCCGCGGAGATAAACTAATCTGCATCCTAGCCAGCGCATCGACAATGTTTTGCTTTCTCGTCGCTAGCCACCAGACGATACAGCTACACTGCTGTGGACACTGGTCATTGATAACATTTTAGAAAAGCTCAACAACTTGGGGTTCCATGATTTTGGCTACGCAAATGATGTGGACGTCTTGGATGTAATATTCAAGTGGTGCATGGGGAAGGATTCAACTATAAATCCTGCGAAGATGGTGATTGTACCATACACTAGACATAGTAATCTGGGACTTAGTTGACCGGCAATAAATGGTACCATTAAAACGATCAGGGTATATTATACCTGCCAGCGTCTCTGCAGTAAAACGTGGGCTCAAAAAACCTAGAACGATATACTGGTCTCTTAGCGTGGTGGTCTAGAACAGAGCAGAATAATGTACGGGCTCTACTGTCTAAGTATCGCCTTACTCGCGTTTAAGTCACAGCTACGATGAGAACCTGCCCCATAAAGGCTATTGTGGCCATCCTGCACATAACATACATACTTATCGCCATTAAACATTACGGTGTATACAACTTGAAGGCTGGCGTCATGGTGGGGATATTGCGTCTATCTTATGCCGATTCCCTTGCTTGGATAAATGATTATATGTCATCCACATGCTGTGCAGAAATTTTAGGGTTTCCATACCCGTAAGAAATTTATGGTTAGACAAATCATGGCGTAATATCGCAGACTAGGACTAGTTCAGCATGGATATATGGTGGAACTGAAGCTGGTTGGGTTGGCCCTAATTTTAAAGGGCTTTGGCTAATGGCAAATTTTTTTCCTTCACTCCTCTAAGGACCGTATTGGCTTTCCAAAAAGCATCTGTTGCTTTTTCCAGTTTCAGTAATCAGGTTGATTTTCAAGCTAAGTAGATGCTAATCTACTCTAGCTCGCCTCCATATAATTATGTGTGGTGGTGAAGATCATTGCTAGATGGTGCTGTTCATCCTTACTTAGCATTGTAATCATTCCCAAGCAGATGGTGTTTTCTCCTGATCATTCGTCTGGTGTTTGTTTTTATGGCCAGCGGAGCTTCTTTAGATTGATTTGTCCGGAGGGAGGTTGAAGTCTCTTTTTTATGAAACACTCGAGGCTGCAATTAATTTGATTTTGCATCATATCTGCTGCTGGGGTTTGAACATGTGCCACTTGTATTGTACGTTTGCTCTCTAACCACTACACCATGTCAGCACGGGTATGGGCAAATACCTTTCGATTTTCCAGTCCGAGGTTTACGGCATCTTCACTTGCTAGGGAATAGCTGAGGAGAAAATCGAAGTGTTTGAGTATTTATGGAACGTTAGATAGTCAGGCAGTCTTGGTGGCGGGAGGGGGTTTGTAAGGTAGAGAGTTGGACTGCATGACATTTTTACCGAAAAAGGGTTACTCTAAATTTGCTCCGTGTCCATGGGGGTCATTCTGAGATTGGAAGGGCTAACTGTTTAGCTAACAGGGGAGCTATTACGGTGTCCCTTTGGGATACGTAAGGGGAAAATGTGTTCGGCTTTGGAGGAGTACCTCCGTTGTAAGTCAGGCATGGCAGTCTATTTCACTTTCTCCCTTTAGATCCAGAGCTAGCTCAGGGTAGTGATGGGCACATTTATTGAGCATTGCGTATTTTGGGAAATTTTGAGGATCGATTTATGCAGAATGCTCATCTATTTAGTCCCAGAGGCGCAGGGCGCTGTGATTACTTCAAATGGGGTATGTTTTCTCACTAAATAGGATTACTGTCTTTATTTGTAGCCTAGATCTGAACTTACAAAAAAGATTCTTTAAGTCGCACTGCATTTTAGACATGATCAACATAAATATGTGAAATAATTCGCTCTCAGTGAACTATGCAGTGATTTTATTGATTTGTATTGTGACGTCCGTAATATTATTAATTAATATTATTAATTAATATCAAAAATTATTCTATTGGTTTGTTTCAAGGATACGATCACCCTATCAAGCAATTTTTTTGAACAGCGTTGCAAATACAATTTTTTGGTATTTAAGCTTTACATTTTAATTAACTGCATAGAAGGTTTTAGAATCTACTAGAATATTCGAAATTCATGTTGCTACGTTTTAACCTTTTTAAAACGTTTGAGTTCATTTAAATTTCGTTAAAATAAAATAAACACCGCTTTATTTTGGTTGTTTTACAGTTTTTCTTTATTCCACTATAACTTTTATACTGTTTGTCTTAATAAAATACTTAATATTCATTTATGCAACACTTTTATTTCCACTTTAACACAACTTTATTCATTGAAAACCAAACGATAGCTAACTAACTTGTAGGTAAAGCAGCCGCTTTATATACCTAATTGCCTGCAGTTTGGAAGGTTCCGGAAATGTCTCATATCTTCTATTTTTTGTATTCGTTAATTCAAATGTTACGTAAAGTTGGTTGAGTTAGCAGTGTTGCCAATTACGCAAATAAGTACGACATTGACAGGTTGACACATAACTACCAAATATACCAAAATTTAGCAGTTTTATTTTCGTCACAACGTAAATTTACTATAAGAGGCGAAATGAACTTTTGTAGAATTGTGTAGCTGCTTACTTACTCTGCAAAGCTTTTTTAAATGAATGTAAACTCGTGAACATTTTTTGTTTATTTTTTTAAAAACAATTTATTAATATTTTGTTTTTTTATTTTTCTTATTTTTTATTCTTGTCTTTTTTATAATATCATTCTTTTCAGTTTTTTTTTAATAATATTCCTTTTTATTTTATAATATATTCTTTTATTTTATAATTTAATATTAATGTATATGTAAATATTAAGGACAATATTATTTTAGCCGTTAATTTAAATTAAACATTTTTTATAATTAAATAATTTTCATAATTAATAATAATATATATAATTTTTAATAATAAATCAGCATGTTTTTGTTTATACTTATATATATATTTTTTAATATATGTATTTGCTATGCTAATGCATTTTTTAAATATTTTTTATTTTTTTTTTAATAATATATTTGAATAATATTTAGTTTTTAATTTTTTTTAATATAATTTTTAATTTTTTTTTTATTTTGCTTTTCAAATGTTTAACTTTTATTTTTGTTAATTAATATAAATATTATTTTTATTAAAAATTAATTTACACAGCTGTTTTAGTACTAATAATAATATTTTTTTTTCTTAAAAAATGTTTTTTTTTATTAAGAAATGTATAGCTCAGTGTTTTATATTAATTTTTTTTTCGTCTAAATATCCTAAAATGCATAAATCCTAAATTTCAATGGTGTTTTATACGTTATTTTTTCATTATTTTTATTCAGATCTAAAAAGCTTGCTTTAAATTTTAATCTAAAAATATATTTTGTTATTAAAAAAAAAAAAAAAAAAAATTAATTATATAAAAATCTATTTATTTTTCTGTTGAGTGGTTTAGAAGTCTCGCCTGTTTTTGGAGTTTAGGATATTTCTTTTTTTAAGAAAATAATATGTTAAAATTGTTTTTAATTCTATGTCAGGTGATATGAAATGAAATTTGAATTAAATTGGATGTGATTTTAAATGATTTTTATTTATTAAAAATATATGTTTATTTAATATTTATTTTATATTATATTATATTATATTTATTGTATATTTATTTTATATTTATTTTAGCACAGTGGGGCAGTAACTGATTTCTTTATTATATAAAGTCTTCAACTGAACATCTTTTCCTAGCTTATACTTATAAGAAAAATGCCAGCTAAACAAGTTTTTTTTTATCGATTAAAAGTTTTGCACTTCTTTTTTAAGGCTGCTATTTAGAGTATGTACAAATAGAACCTTTAATAATCTAATGGCAATAAGGTTAGGCATACTAACACTTTCTCTTGCCGGATAAATGTGTGCTGTCATGCTCCGTCTATGTTAGTTAGTTCATCCGCCACACAGTTTCTCGAAATATCATTGTGTTCCGGTAGCCATAAGAGCTTGGTATAGAAATATCCTGCCATCACCATTAATAAAGAATGACTTTCCGACACTATCAGCGAATTAGCAAACATAGACTCAAGAGACATGATTGCCGCCCTTCTAATTGTGGTTAATTTCATTATAAGTTAATTAGTGACTTCCAGAACGTCCGTCGCCTCCGCCTAAAAACTGCTACAATTCCAATTAAGAACCAATAGTGAAGAATCGTAAATTCGTTTTCCTCCTGTTGATATGTGTTCTGTATTTAGCTAGTAGCAATGGTGATCAGATGCAATAATCCAGCTGCAATGATCAGACGACCTACGCGAGGATTTAATGTTAAGATCCGGAGAGAAAATACCATACCACTCAATGTTTTTTCCTGCAAATTCTTGTAGGATCTCTTACATACATAAATGGCCTTTACAACCCGTTTTCTTTCTAGGCCCTTCTGCTTAGCGCGCGCAGCAAATAGTCACACCCATCGCGGACAGAGCTTCTTCGACAACGTAGGCAAGGGCATCCTCTACTTTGTCGCCCACTGACTTCCGCATCGGACACTCTTCTCGCTGGAGCATCTTCATCTATTCGAGCAACACGTCTAGATAGCTTTGCTAGCGGCGTTGGCTAAGAAACGTCCATGTCGCTATATAACTTGTACAGCTCATGGCTTGTTCGAATACGGAATTCATCGCCAAATCGCAAAGGACCACAGATCTTACTCCCATGGAAGCTACGCCAGTGCGTGACGACGTGCATGTTTCTGCTTCATAAAGAAGAACGAAGAAGTTGAGTGACCTGTAAAGAATTTACTTCGTCTATGCCTATTGAGACCCTAATAACGCCTAATGGCAAGAGTGGTTCTAAGCTTGAACTTCAGATTGACACCGTTGCTGCCGGTAATGGCAGTGCCTACAGCAATTATTCACACCTATCGCTGACAGGGCTTCTTCGGCCTGATCAATCCAGTGGGCATCCTTTACTTTGCGCCCACTGACTTCCACATCGAACACTCTTCCCTCTAGAGCATCTTCATATATTCGAGCGACATGTCTTAGCTAGCGAATCTGCTGAATGTTAATACGCTAAGCAACGTCCATGTCGTTATATAACTTGTACAGCTCATGGTTAGTTCGAATACGGAATTCATAGCCAAATCGCAAAGGACCACAGAGCTTACTCCCAAGGCAGCTACGCCAGTGCGTGACGACGTCCATGTTTCTTCTCCACAACGAAGAATGACGAGGATGAGTTACCTGTAAAGTATTAACTTTGTCATACGAGAGATATCTATGTTTATTGAGACCCTACTGACACCTGTTGGTAAGGGTAATTCTACGCTTGATCTTCAGACTGAAATCG
Source organism: Wohlfahrtia magnifica (assembly GCA_023159175.1). Taxonomy (NCBI): domain Eukaryota; kingdom Metazoa; phylum Arthropoda; class Insecta; order Diptera; family Sarcophagidae; genus Wohlfahrtia; species Wohlfahrtia magnifica. The sequence goes on from JAKWBJ010000045.1 coordinate 1,421,358, forward strand.
TTGCTGCCGGTAATGGCAGTGCCAAGGACGATAAATTCATTCACCCTATCAAATCTGTAGTTGTCAACTGCAACCTGGGACTTAATACGCCGCACGTTCTTACTTGTCGAGAATATATATATTTTGTCTTGGCATCATTTATCGTGAGACCATTTCTAGCAGACTCTTTTTCGATGCCAGCAGTTCAATTATGTCAATATCATCAGCGTTCGCAAGGAATTAGAGACTTTTGTAAAAAATGGTATCACGACGATGTACACCCATAACAAAATTGAAAAGGTCGCACGATAAGGGGTCGCCTTTTCTCAAATCTCGCGCAGTATCAAAAGGTTCAGAGAGTTTCCTTCCTATCTTGACGGGGTTGCACAATTTTACCAAACTTGCAGAAATAAAGAGCTCTGACATTTGCGGCATACATGCGATCTCTTAGCGAGCTATCGAAGGCTGCTTTATAGTCGACAAAAAAATATGGTGCATATCGACTTGATTGGCATAAGTCTTTTCCAATATTTGTCATAGTCTAAATATCTAGTTAATGGTAGACTTAATAGGTCTGAAGTCGCACTGATAAGGTCCAATCAATGCTTTGGCTAATGGTTTCAGTCGTTCACACAATACTTTCGTAAGCACCTTGTATGCCCAGTATTTGGCACAAATTATGGGGTCTCTCTTCTTCTTCCTGGGAATTGACAACATTTAGAAACTGATAATGGAGATAAGGTGCAATAACCTTTTCTATCAAAGACTAAATCAAAATAATGGCATGGAGAGAGATTTTTAGACCAGATTTCCTTGCCCTAAGCATGGTAGTACAGGAAATAAAAAATTTCGAATTTTATTAATCAAAAATCAGTCTGCACTGTGACTTTGGAAGAGATTAGAGAAAACAACTCTTTAACTTCTGAATTTTAAAGCAGATGATAAATTGTTGTTTTACTTAAGCCACTTCTTTAATTGATTCGATTCATTGATTAAAGCCATACGCCTATCCAAAGGATCTATTGTACAGTCCTATGTACATAAGACTGAAGCTTCGAACTAAACCAGCTATATTGTTTGATGAGGAAACAAATGTCATTTATGAAGTTACTGTAGCTTCTCCTCGAAATTTATTCTGTGACCTGAGACACCTGGGAACTCGCATAATAAGGGATGTTTGTTTTAAGCCCGATAGAACTTTAAATTGTCAAAAATACAAAAAATTGAATTTTAAACCAAAAAACTTGTATTCGAAAGTTCAATACATGGTATTAATATTTAAAAATGATTTTGACATAAGGCCACCCTGCCTGTACTTGGAGAAGTGCATTCTGTAAGTCCAATTTGTTGTTACGTTATGTTATATTTGTAGGGTCAAAAAACGCCGCCTCTCGAAAGATATTGTTACGAAAATAAAAATACAACACATCAGCGCTTTAAAACTGTATTGTGGGATTTTGGTATATTTTGTGTTACCTTGTCAATTTGGCAGCACTGCCAAATCGACCATCTTTACGTTAAATGTGAAATAACGGATATGAAAATAGAAGATGAGCGATGTTTTCGGAACCTTTTAAACTGAAGGCAATTGAGTATATGAAGAGACTGCTTTACCTACACGTCAGTTAGTTATCGTTTGGCAGTCAATAAATAATGTTGTGTAAATTGTATAAAAGTTATAGTGGAATAAATAAAAATTGCAAAACAATAAAATAAAGCGGTGTTTATTTTGTTTTAACGCAATTTAAACGAACTCAAACGTTTTAAAAAGGTTAAAACGTAGCAGTATATTGTGCAACCGCATGAGCTCACTACATCAAATTGAGGCCACAAATAAAGGCGCTTACGAAGTACGTGTTCAAATGAAATACACTGATAATATTTATGCCAGTTAGTACTAAGACTTCGTTTTAATTTAGCAGTACTAAACTTCGGGATAGAGAAACAAATCTTTGCGCTTGTCTTAGCAGTACTAAACTCCGGGATAGAGAAACAAATCTCTGCGCTTGTCTCAGTCCAGAATTCTTCCTTAGCTGAACAAATTGATTTATTTTCTAGATATCCCTTAAAGGAATTTGTCAGCTTTTTGCTTGTAAGGCTCTCACGATTAAATCAAGCAAATAATTTTATTTTGAAAATTTATTCAGAAAATTTATATAATTATTACTGTTGCTTTTTGCCCACTGTGCTTGATTTGCATTACTGTACAGTGATTTAAATGACTTAAACTAATTTTATAATCAATTTTTTTTATTTTTTTGTATTCTTGCTCTAAAATCTTAATGTGGCACGTAAATTTTGGTTTTAATGTTAAGAGTAATATTTTCTGTTAAATGATTTTGTTTTTTGTTGTTGTTTTTATGCTATTCTATCTACTCTAGGTAATGTTTTAAGTCAAAATGGTGAAAGGAAAATGTTAATTTTTGTGTTTTGCAGATTGTGGGAAAATTAAGAAAAATATTAAAAATAAAAAATACACAATTAAGTTAAAAATAGGGTTTCCCAGAAATATGCTTTTACACATACATAATCACGAATAAAGCTTACCTAAGCACTCATTATTGCTTTTGATATTGATATTGAAAAATTGTTTAAAATTATGACAGTGTAGCAAACAGCTTTAAAGTTCATATTTTACATTTCAATCACTAATCACTGTTTCCAGTCTATAATTTTTATTTTCAGAAAAAGGCTTTTAAGCTTTTCTGCATCTTAGAGAATATAAAAGTATATTTAATTCTAGCCTGTAGCTTTTTTATTTTTTCAGTAAACGAAAGCTTAAACCTTTTGTAAGATATAACAGAACACAATATTAAATAGAAATTATGGTAAATTGATTTTAAATCGCACAAGCTTGAAGATTCGCTTGGTTTTAAAAAAGTTTTGCTGCTTTTCTATTGGTAACAGGTTATTAATTTTGTTTTCAGTAGAAAGCTTTCAAGCTTTTCAGATATTAGAAAATTACTTTTATTTAAATATAACCTGAGTATCAGATAGCTTAATAAAAGCTTAAAGTTTTTTTTAGATTTCAATGAAAATAGAAAAGCTTAAGACTATATTTTGTTTTTAGTAAGCTTGGAAACTTTTTCAACTGATGTATTTAAAAGAAACAATGATTTTTTTACGGTTTCTAGGTTAAACTTAATCTAGACAAGGTCTTTCATAGGTTTCAGCTTTCAGACGTTTTCACATCTTAGATAATTAATAAATTAATTAGAGTAAATTTAAATAAAATCTGAAGCTCAGAAGGCTTAGCATCTCTTTTATGCTTTTAATAAAAAAAGCTTTAAAATTCTCTAAGATTTCGAGGATTATAATAATAAATTTAGTATAAAATAGTCTAAGAGTGGAAAAGCTTAAAGCTTTATTTTGTTTTCAAAAAGCTCGGTAAGTTTTCAGCTGTAAAAATAAAGCTCTAAGCTTGATTTTTTTTTCAAAAAAAATTAAAGCTTTTTTAGCTGAAAATAGAAAGGCTAAAAACTTTATATTGTTTTCAAAAAGTTTTAAAGCTTTTTCAAGGTTTCATAAATTATCTAATGAGAACTTTTAAACATAATATTATAATAATAAATTACAAAAATAAATTTGTTTTCAGCTAAAAGAAGTCAAGCTTTAAGCTTGAATTTGAGGCTTTTAAGCTTTTTTATCTGAAAGTGTAAAGGCTTAAAACTTTATATTGTTTTCAAAAAGCTTTAAAACTTTTTCAAGGCTTCACAAACTATCTACTGAGAACTTTCAAAAATAAATATGTTAGATTGTATTTAAAAAAGTAAAAATTTAAAGCTGTTTTATGTCTTCAAGGATTATTGAATTGAAATAACTTTCGTGAACCAATTTTAAAGTAAAAAAAGCCATAGGTTTAGGGGTATAATTTTATCATAAAAGGAAATGTTTGTTAGTTTTTAAATATCATATATGATTAAACGATCTTAAAATAATGATTTTAATCATATATAATTAAAAAGCTTCTTAGGTTTCTTTCTATGCTATTGCTTAAAAAAGAACGGTGTTTTAAAAGATCGTTTCAGATAAGTTAAGATAAGAGTTTTTTGTTTCTAAAGGTTTTTGGTAAGCTTGTAGGACTTTGGAAAACCCCGGCTGATTAAAAAGCTTTTAATAATTATTTCTCTTTCTTTTTGCTCTTTTACAAAAAGCTCTCCTAGATTTTTTCGTGTCAATTTATAGTAAATTTTTAATTTGTAAAGTGCATTATGGTTGTTTTATATGGTAAATTATTTGTATATATTTTTCTTTTTTTTGGCAAAATATTGTAATTTCAAGCTCTTGAATTAAGTTTTATAATTAATAATTATTAATAGACCTGTTTGTTGTTTTAATTTGTTTGATTTTTCATTTAAACAAACGATTGTCAATTAAGTTCACAACCTCTTACAGGAGACTTACTTTCATTAATGTTTTTATTTTATTTTTTTTTTTGTTGTTAGAAATTTCGAAATTTATTAAAAGCTTTTCTTTGGAAAAGGCAATGATTGAGGAAAGAGGTTAGGTTAGGTTTAATAAAATTATAAAAAGGAATAAGCGAGACTTAAGTCAACGAAGCTGTGGTGTTTTTTAAAAAAGAAAAATTAAATTAAATATATAACGAAATTGCAAGCTTTTTCTTTAAAAATTAATATTTTTACACAATATCTACAACACGATGTTTAGGATTTTTATGATTATTTGTTTAAGATTTGTTACATAGCTACGAAAATTTTATTATTTTCCTATAATAGTTAATATGGTTTTCGTATTTGTTAGCTATTATACACCAGATTTAACTTTAATTGCATTTTGTTGTTTAATAAGCCTTTTTTGTAGTTTAATTATAATTATTATTTTAATTAAATGCTTTTATTTTTTTTTAATTTTATTTTATGTATATAATATTTTCTATATATGTTTTAATTATGCTATATATTTTGTATTAGTTTTGAATTTTATATATAAACAACAGCTTACTTATTTATTTTTAATTACAGTCGCTTAGATTACTTTCAAAATTATTTTTACTCACAATTTTGTTTTATTTTAATTTTAAAATAATGAAAAATTAGTTTGCTTATAATGAATATTATTTTTAAATATGTTTTATATTAAAATATAAATATATTACAATTTTTATGAAATATTTGAAGGTATATTTTATGTAAATAATTTTTAATAAAAGCTTTAAGGCAATAAGGAAAACTCAATTTAAAAAAATTTGTACCCATCACTGGAACGTACTCGTATATTAATAACTTTTTTCAAGCTTTCGAAGCGTATAAAAATATTTTAAAAGTATGTCAAAATATATTTTAATAATTTTATAAATTTCAATTCGAATCACCAGCAGAGGACATGATGAAAAATAGACTTCAAAGACTTCAACTTCCTTTTCCCATAAAGCCATCCAAAGGAAGCAAGTCTTCACAAACATCACACATATGATCAGAAAAAAACATTACCTGCTGGAGAAGAATGGCGATGCTAAGGATTTTTACCACTACATGAAGGCGAGCTGACATTCGAAATCAATTAAGTATTAAAACAGAAAGAAGTCTTGGATGCTCTGTGGAAAGCCATGTATACATACATATCGTCACCTAAAATGCAAATGGCCTTAACTAACAAAAAATTCAAAATCGACTTTTTCATTAATTTTGATGTATTCATCAAAACAAAGGTTTACAAATAATTTTGGACTCTTTCGACTAAAATTAGCGATTTTATTACCAAAAAACAAACGGCCCTATCTACAAAAGCGATTATATGATAAACGCAAAAAGATCAAACTAAACGTTTGTTTAAAATACAACATTGTCAATTGTCAAAACGCCATATTGGTTTATAAGTTAAACAAAATATAAAAATTGTATTTAAACTATTGATAAAAATCTCGCTGATTAAAACAATATTTTTATTTTAAATAGGTTTTTGCCTCTCCTGTAAAATTTGGAAAATGTTAGATAGGGCCGTTTGCGTTTTAGGTGACGATATATGCTCCCAGAGGGATAACGAGAAAAAAATAAAGGTTTGTTAGTTTTAAAAAATTCAAATCCTTGTGAGATGACTACAATAGCCCAAAACAGTAAGGGTATTCAATGGAGGAATAATGAGTTGGAAGGTCTAGTTGTATAAGCTAAAAACAAAGAAAAAAAGAGAATGAGATGATCTATTCGAAAAGCCATGAGAAACGCCATTGAATTTGTCGCAATTTTTGCGAGAATTTCTTGGCAACCCTCAAAAAACATAATTTCGTCAGCTGAGAATTTAGGATTAGTAAAAGTGGATGCTAATTTTTCGAACAATGCCATCCTAGGCTATGAAGTACAGTTTTACCTTGACTGAATTGATTGACTGAATTGGATGCTATTGATGTGGCTAATAGGTGGCTCCCTAAATCGCGTGTTTTAGCACAATTCAATTTCTTTTTATGGGGTTTTTTGAAATCAAAGATCTCAGCACGCTCGCAATTAACCGTGTATACGATAGGAAATTAAACACGGCATCAACGAAATTTAACCACAATTATGGCAAAAGGCTTTAAAAAATTTTAACAAGAGTGAGTATGTGCCAACAAAGACGTTATGATTCAATGAAAAAATAACAATATGAAGACAAAAAACTGCGTTTTCTATTTAATTAAAATCTTGCCTTAATTTTGAAACATCCTTTATAAATCAGGGAAAACTATCTCTTGGACAAACAAGTAAAATATAAAAGTCTATAATGAGCAGCATCGTCAATGCTCCATACCACCACTACACCATATACACAAAGTACGTTGTTTTAAGGCAATAGCAACATCTATCCTAGACACCAGCTAGAACTTTACGTAATATTGGAAACTATAGCAATTCTATATGAAAGGGGATCGGTAAATCGATCATCAAAGACTTCAGCAGTTGTACATTTGAGCCCAGAGCAACACTGGAAAGTCATAACGCGCTTAACCAACCGACCTGAAATGAGGTCTGTAAATCAATGTAATCAAAACATAATGCATGAATGTAAAATCACAATAGACACTAATCTTCAAAGTGAACAACATACCAATACTAAACGTGTATAATATCTGTTCCTAGGTAGCATTATTTCTTCAGATGGCTTGCTACCGCTGGCGATGTTGAATCTCGTATATAAAAATCAAAATTAAGTTTCAACTGTCACCGCAACCTATGGAATTTAAACACTCTCTCTCTCTCTCTCTCTCTCTCTCTCTATCTCTCTCCAAAAACTAAAATACACGTACAAAATGCATGTATTAAGAGCGTCGTAAACGAAGCAATGAAACGAAAACTGTAAGTTTTTAAGAACCGGTGCTTGGAGGTCCATCTGAGGTTCTTAAGTATGGCAGGCCTCCTATCTGAGTTTTTTTACAGACCATTGTATACTGAGAGCGCATCTGAAGAGGATGGCGGCCACATATGTTGGTGTTTGTAGATTGTGTTCACAGGCATCAGAGACAGCGGAACACATATTGTGTGAATGTGGGGTTCTTAGATGGAAATTTCGACATTATTTGACATATTCACAATTATGATATCAGATCTGCTGGTTTTCATCAGGAAGACAGCAGATCTATTGAACAAATTATAGACCAGAAGGCACACTATAGATCCTAAGGGTAGCAGTGTCCTACAAAAGTTCCTGGACAGAATGATAATGATAATAATAACGATAACAATCGGTGTTTACGAAAGTATACAAAAATTTAGTGCCCTAGGACAATAACTAAACGTAAAACTATGGCAAATTGCTGATCAGCTTAATATCAGTACAGGAAATATAAATGTCTTGAACACAGACTCAAAAAACTCTGCAACAATATCTGCCGCAAAATACTGAATGAAACCCAAAAGAGTCTAGAAGCCGAGAATGACCCAAGACTACCTAGTGACGGACAATCCCTAACGAAACGGCGAAACCTTTCAGCGTACTAAGATGTATAGCAGCGAATAGAGACAGCAGTAGATTCAACAGAAATATTTATTAGTAGTTTTAGAATCTATTTTTTATACCACACAGCAAGAAAAAATTGAACTTTGTTTCTTAGACAAATGGTTGGGTACACTGGAAAGAATGTTTTTACACTTTTGAGGTTAACATATGAATTTTAACAAAAAATCTTAAAGAACATTTTTGAAAGATGAAAGCAATAAAAAAAGTAATGAAGAGCAAGAAAATGAAACAAAAAAAGAAAACAACAAAAAGCAATTACAAAAATAATAATTGAAAACAACAACAAAAACAATTAAGAAAAACATTTAAAATAAGTAAAATATGTTGAATAAAATGTTTAATAACATTATCAATTAACATTTTTTCTCGCACTGTATTTTTCCACTTATATGCTCTATACATCACTTTGTTTATTTTCTGCCTATGCGTGTGAGTATGGGCATGCTTTAAAGGCAAGCTAAAGCATCGTGACTACGATCTTTGAACTCACCAGCAGCACGTACAACAATTAAGTCCGAGTCTTTGCATCTTTAATAGAAATACAGGAAATACAATGAACTTAGCCGTAGAAAAAAGTGATTTTCCACGCAAGAAACATCCTGGCTATCCCACTCCATCGCCCTATTCGGAAGGAAAATAAAGGGATTTCAACTATAAAACAGTATCGTCAGGCGACGCCACTTTTGGGATAAAAAAAGGAAAAGCAAAAAGGAGTCTATGATAAGCAGCAGCAGCAAAACTCCACTATACCAAATATACAAAGCGCGTTGGCTCTAGGCAACAACAATATCTATCTAGACACCTGCAAGATCCTTAGTAAACTTTTGAAATCCTGTCTGAAGTCTGAAAGGGGACACATAAAACTAAGGATATTAAAGGCCCTTAGCAGTTAAGCGTTACGCCGAGACCAACACAGGAGTTGCACTGTGCGTTTAAGAACTTGGCTTCTCAGAAACAGTTTACTTGATTTAGGTAACGTGACATGAGAGAAAAAAATGGCGGACATCTATGCCAAAAGAGGGCCTGAGAGGACTTTTATAGGAGTGGCTCCATTATTTTGCTTTAGCAGGATTCTCCTGAAAGGGGTGATAAGATAATGGTCCGTATCAATCGTGAGGGAGCAATGCCATGACATTAGTGGCTTGGACCATTTCTGAGCACATTTTGGATGGTACTTATCTTTCACTACGCCTGAAATTCTGGACGTTTACCATATAATTGCATCTGTGACCATTTTATATGAACAGGGAACAGCAGAATAAAAGCTTTAAAAACATTTCGAAACAAAGAAAAGCTCTATTATAGAAATTTTAGCAATTGTTAGCAATTAGCTCGTTTGCAATTCTAATTTCAATTTCATTACCGGCAATCTAAACAGTTTAAAAAATCCTTGTTGATAAGTGTTAACTTTCGCTAGATAATCTTTTAAGGCTTGTAATCGCACATTGTATTTGAAAAAGTTGAAAGATATTACAAGACATGCTAAGATGTTGAATTAAATAAAAGCTAAAAGAACAGTGATGGATACGCGTAAGCTTTTCAAATCTATTTGAAGCTTTAAAAGCTTTTCTTTTATGATAAAAATTTACCTTAAAACAATTACTTTTAACTCACAACGTTAACAAATTTTTTGTTTTTTTCTTCTTTTTGTTAGATAGCCACTAATTTTTTAACTATAACTTTTTTAGCAAATATTTTTTACACAAATATTTTTATAAACTTTTTTCAATACACGTTTTTTATCAATTATTTAAATTTATTCTCATAATAGAAAGGTACTAGCTTTGTTTTTAATATTAGCTTATAATACATTTATTTAAATATATACTTTTTTACATAATATTTAACAAGTTTGCTTAATGCTTTTTGAATATAATTTTTATAAGTGTATATTTTTTTAAGTTTAATTTAAAAAGTTTAACAAAGTTATTTTTTAAGATGTTTTTTTTTGTTTTTCTAAATTCTTTAACCGAAATAAAATCGAAAATAATTCACATAAAAGTTTTATATATATTTTTTAAATTATATTTTTCTATCACACTCATAGCGACTCAACGAAAGCTGGCCAAGCATTTGATTTTGGTGTATGGGAAAGGAAAATCATAACAAATATTCCCATATTTTCAATGTAATTTAAAAAGCTATAAAGAAACTCTGTTTAAATTTTATAAAAAGTATAAAATATTAAACACATAGACTGCTGCAAGCAGCCGACAGCAAGTTGTCAAAATTAGAATATACACCTTCACTAAAAAGCGATTATTTTAACTATAATACAGCTACAAGCTTAGACAACAACCTATTAAGCTGCTGCCAAAATTATTCTACTTTCAACTTATTGTGTAGGTGACCAATGCAACCAACAATATTCGCTGGCATGGAGTCGTGCTGTCTGCTGTTGCCTAAGTGTTTATGCAGAAAGTGTCAAAAATGCTTTTAATTAAAAATAAGAAAATTAGAATAAGCCAATAAATATATGCTTTACGATAAAAATTAATTAAATTAATTAAATTAGAAAAGAAAAATTAAATATGCCATTATAAGAATATATGATGAAATATATGCTGCTGAGATAGAGATAAAATTTAGAACACTTTACAGCAACAGAGTAAATGGCAGACATAAGCTTATCGCCGCAAATAAATTCAGCAAATTTTCTGTGTCAATTTCAATTTTCAAAACCCAAAAGGTTAAAAAAATCACCCCTTATATGCTTTTATGTAAAAATATATTCTTAAATCCGAACTTAAATGCAAGATAAAATTTGTTTTGGTTGGCAATCCGGGCATTGTGGACATGTGTGTTACCCCGTTCAAAAACCAAGTATTTGGCATGTCGCTTTCATTTTGTTTTTACAAAGCCTGTGTCATAAGTGCCGTAGGTATGTAGGGGTTCCAAACATAACATTGGCATATTCTTGGCATTTATAGAAAAAACTTGATTTTGAAAAACAAATCTTGACTATCAGAAATATTGTTGCGAAAATAAAAATGCCTAAAAAGAAAATACACCACATTAGTGCTTTTGGGACTGTATAGTGGAATTTTTGTCTATTGGTTTGTGTAAAGGTTGATAATGTGTTACCCTGGTATTTCTGTACTGATTTGTGTATTTGACGGTATTGCCGCACTGATTTTGTATTTGCATTGCCAATTCGACCATCTTTAGCTGACACAATCTTACATATTTAAAATTAACGGATATAAAATAGAGGATATGAGAGCGTTTGAGACATTTCCGGAACTTTCCAAACTTTAGGCAATTAGAAGTTTTAGACTGATGGCGAAAAGTTATCGTGCAGAGCAACACATACATAATTCGTTTAAAAAAGCTCTTTTTAAATATAAGAAAGTGGTTTTTCGTGTGCAGCTCAGAAGTCGCCTTTGTTCTACTTTGGATGTGGCGGGAATTATGTGTGTACGTCACTTAGTATTCCAAGTTATAGGAATGCGGCAAAAGCAATAGCGTTTTATATATGGACTCATAAGACAAAAATAATGCTATTGTGTTCGGATTTAAAGAAAAATATTTTTCGATATCTTAGCAACAGATAAACCTTTATCCTTGTAATTATTTCATTTTAGAAACAAAATCACAAGCTATCCCTTTGTCATTATGTATTGCTCTCTCCATGATTGGGTCTAGCACTATGTTAGATAGAAAGAGTGATACTACACAGCCATGCAAAACTCCTGCTACTTAAAGCTTTCAATACGGCAACCGGAGTATCGGTAGAGAGGCTTTAACAAATGAGATAAATTTACGCGACTCTTCAAATTATATTATGATTTAAGCTGCTAGAAGCCTTTTAAAACTGGATAAAGCATAGGTATAAGTGCAAACGCCATATTAGCGATTGCTTGATGATGACACACAATGCTGTAAATTATTAATTTAATTGCACTTTTTTGAATGCGACAATGTATTACACAGTGTGTGATACACTCACTATGAAAGTGGGTTTTTCTGCGCCTTCTGGCAAAAATTCATTTCATTTCAATCGCTGTAATTGCCTTCATCTATGATCCTTTTGATGAATGTGGGATCGGATTCTGCCTCGCAAATCATGTCTTTTGCAACCTCAACACGATCAAAATTTCTGAAAAAAGCGCCAACGCACATAGAGGTCGATGTACTTTTGGCTACGTAGCTTTTGCAAATTTCTAGCTATGACGCTAAGATTTAGATGGAATTTCAACATCAGATGTACTAACTTAACAAAACAAAAGAAACTCAAATCGGAGATTTTTTGAAACACTAAACGGGGCTATTCGGAAAACTTTTTGATCAAGATAGTATGTTTCGAAGTTAGAGCCTTATGCCAAACTCTATCAAATGCCAAAACTATGAATAAACCTGTTCCACTTCCCCGAGAGCAAAGCCAGCAGATCACCAGTAGACCGGCCATTTAGGAAACTGCACTGACGATCGCTTAACAAATAGTTTAACTCCTAATACCTCACAAGATAAATTCTCCATTACTTTAGACAGTGCAGAACAAACTGCTTTTGGCGGTGGTTATCAGGATTATTAGCTTCGCTCTTTGCAGGGATTGGTGTTGTATTAGTAACTTTTCAGCAAGTTGAAAGATACCGTATTGCTATGACACACTGAAAAGGTTAGCTAACGGACGTGCAAGTATCGAAAAGCACTGCTTTAGGACCAGATTAACCTTGAGACTTGCAGGAATAGTTTTTATAGCACGGACTCGAAAGAATATATTAGGCATAGTTACCGATACTCTTTCTGTTCACTTATTCAGCAAACTTAATTCTTTTAGCATACAAGCTTAAAAGCCTTTTGGAGCCTGGTTACTAGTCTCGTTCCAATGTTAACTCAGAGTGGATGCTGAGTTTGTATACGAACGAACGAATTTTTCACTTTTTGAAATTCTCTTATTCGATCATGAATAAAATGAATCGAAATTTCTAATGATGGCTTTCGATAACAAATAATAATTCGAACGTAAGCTTTAAAGTTTTTAATCGTAAGCGAAGAAGCATGCGAGTAAAAGTTTTTAAACGAGAAAATTAATTTAAAAAAGAAAGTTGAAAAATATTTAGTAAATTTTAATGCAAAAGAAAATACTTAGAAACTTTATGCCAAAGCAATAAGGCTTAGCAAAAAAATTGAATGTCAAATAGTTACCTGTCCTTAATTTAAAACCTAAGGTTCACCAAGAAAAGATTTCAAGTTGTGGCGCAAGGAAAAAATATTTTTTCTTATTTTTAATAACCTTTTACGAGGGCGGATTGACATTGAAGCTACCTAAGTAGGAAAAAAACATTTTTTTTTTCCAAAAACCATTCATTTCTCAACATAGTCTCGTTTTAGCTCAATACACTTAGTAAGACGATTTTCCAACTTTTTTATATCATCTGAATAATACGATTTTGGGAACTCTTCAAAATACGCATTAGTTTCGGTAATCACTTCTTCCTTTGAGATGAATCTTTTTCCTATAGTCATTTTTTCAAGTTTGGAAACAGGAAAAAGTCACTAGGGGCTAAATTTGGACTATAAGGTGGATGATCAACCAATTCGAAGTAACCACCTCTTTTGGCCTTCCTGTTTGGCCTTCCTGTTACTATATAATCTGATGGAGCAGATTTGCCGTAATGTTTATCAAGCTTTTCTTTTGTCTCTTTCGCCGTTTCGGCTTTCAAATAATAGTGTTTAATCACTACACGAAATTCACTCTTTTCCATTTTCCAAGAAACACAAAAGTTACTTACTTTAAACGACTACAACAAATAAACTAATCGATGAATTTGGCTAAAATTTTAACAGCTGACGTTTGACAGATCGTAATTTCTAAGAAAGAAAAAGCTTTTGTGTTTGTGCTGCCATCTGGCGCTAGGTAGCTTCAATGTCAATCCGCTTACGTATAAGGTAGGCGAATGCACAAATAAAGAGGGAGTTTCTTGCAATTAAGAGAACATATTGATTGTAGCTGTCGAAGGGTTTTCGATTGCTTTTGTCAAAAAAAGAACAATTATATTAACCTCTCTGAGGTTTGAATCTGTGCTATTTGTCTTCTATTCAAGCACTTACTTACTTTTACTACTACTCCTCGCTAATCATTTACTTCGTGATCAATCAATTTCATTTTTTTTTTTAAATATTCTATCCAGTGTTATAAAACAATTCTTTTAATCCTTTTACAACACCTAAGCTATAATTCTATTCGTTTTGTATCGAGTAACATCATTCGAAAATATTACGATATCGATATATTTTTCAATTCGAATTTTATTTCGATCACGAAGGCCAGAATTAGACCTCACTTTTTTTTGTAAATTTTTAGTTTTTCTAAAAAAAAGTGTGGTAACACCGCATAGATATATATAATTTTATATAAGAAATACAGACAATGAATAGTTAATTTTTTCCGATTTTGAATTTTTTCTTCCCATTTTATCATCTATTTTACTCGGCCAGCTGTTATTGTGTTTAATTCAATTTCAAATATTTTTTTTTTTATTTTTATAATGCGTATTTTCTTTTACAAAAACAACATAAACATTATGAACATTTTGAAAATATTGATAATTTTTGTACACTTACAGAAATAATATGCTTAAGTGTGTGTATGTTAAATAAATATAATATGAATGCAACATATTAAATGATTATAAGCAACTATATTATGATCAATAGAGAAGCAGTAATTAGTATATGATTTATAACAATCATAAAAAGATTAATTATGGTATAATCGAAAATGTAATCAGCCCTATGCTGTAACCCTAACGTTTTAATTTATTGAAATAATAAGTCATACGATTTATTTTTGTGTATGTTTACTAGGTTGTGAAACTAAAAATGGCAAAAAAGAAAAAAAAATTTGAATTAATTTTAAAACGGGAAATTCATTTGAATTTGTTTTATAGAACAGGGCTGATTATAATATGTATAGAATATTGTCTATAAAAATCATTATATAATTGCTTATTATTACTTAATATGTATTTTAATATCAAATTATTATTGGGATGAGCATATTTCCTTTCTGCAATGAATTTGTTTTTTAACTACAACCAGACTTTTGTTTATATTCTATTCACAAAATTCTATAGAGAAAATTTGTTGGTTTTTTTACTAATAAAAAACAGAAAAATGCTGCCAATTTTGGTTTATATAAGCGAACATTTGTAAGATTATTTTAAAATTCTTTTGAAAACGAAATTACATGTAAAATATTTGCTTTTAATTTTTTTTAATTTTTTAATGAGAATAAGTATAAAAGCTTTAGAGATATTAACTGCAATAGTAAGTGTTGTTTTCAATAAGGGTTGTGTTTCTTATTAAATTCAAGTCAAATGTTGTTGTCCTTTGTTTTTGATTTTACTTTTGTAATCAACTGTACATTAGTACAGAGTGAGAGAGAGAGAGAGAGAGTGTATGTGTAAAAGACATAGTGGGAGAGAGTTTAAATGAGAAATTTAGTAAATTTTACAATAGTTTTCATTTTTATAGCGGATTTTAAATTATAAAAAAGCGTTTATTTCTTTCGCTTGTTTTCTTTTGCCTATTTTTTTTTTTTTGGATAAAATCGCGCCCTGTCGGCCATGTTTAACGTCATTTTGTTTTTTCATTGTGTTAAAATTTAACAGCTGTTCTTCGCTATTTAGTGTTTTCTTTTTAAACTTGAATGCCAATCAACCGTTTAAGCTTTTATAGTTTGATTTTTTTTTTTTTTGTAAGCTTTTATGTAGTTTTTGTATTTTTTTTTTCTTTCAACAAACTATTCTTAATGGAATTTGTTTTTCTTAAAAGCAGGAGAGTGTTTTTTTTTCGCTAAAAAAATTAGAAGTTTTTAATAGTTGTGTTAAGAATAGTTTTGTTTATAACTCGTTTACCAAGTGAAGTTATAGCTTTTCTTATATTTTTCCAAATTTTTTCTCCAAAATAAATTTGTTGTTTTAAAGTATGTTTTAATTATTATTTTTTGCTTGTTTTGGTGTATTTAACAGTAAGTTGTAGTTTTTGTTTTGTTAATTGGAAAAATTAGTGCTCGGTGCATAATTGTACTAATACATGTTATTTTTGAAATATTCTTGTTGTTGTCATTTTTTTTTTTTTAATTTTTGTTTTTAATAATATTTTAATATTTATTTACTTTTCTGCTTTTTTTGTGGTTAAAAAGATGTTTTATTTTTCATTGCTGTAGTTTTTTTTCTCTTTTTTATGGGTGTCAAGCTAAACATTTATATTCAATTAATTAATGATGATGAATTTTTACATAATTTTCTATAATTTTATAAATTTTTATATATTATTGTTGTTGTATTTGTTATCTATAAATGGCTTGTGTTATATATAAATAATAATAAATTTTTGTATGTAAGTGTCGAATTGTATGTATTTGTTTGTTAAGTTTTATTATAAATTGTTCGTTCGTGTATGTTTTCATATAATAATTCTCAGTTGGTTCTATAACTACATGTGGGAAATTTTAGTTTAAAAGTTATTATTTTGTTTTGTAATGTATTCTACTGTAGTGTATAGCGTTTTTAGTTAGTTATACGACTGTGGTATTTTGTTGTTGTTGTTGTTGTATTTTTTAGGTGGGTTTTTTAATTTAGTTTAGTAAGTTTTTTTTAAATGTGTTTTAGCCGGTATCTAAGAAGTAATATCAGTTTTTATTTAAAATTTATTTAATAAAAATAAAATGTATTTGAAATCTAGTTTAGGAAAATTTTGTTGAAATAATTTGAAATAACAGACTTTAAACTCATTTAAAACTTTATGAATATGACGGTTATTCTTCAAGCAATTTATTTTTACATACCGGCTTTAGTGTTTTAAATTTTAATATATTTTTTTTTTATAAAATATAAAATTTAACCTAAAAAAATCCTAAAGAAAATCATTTTATAGTTTCTATACCCTTTATAACTACTACTCTAAGAGGCGTTAGTTTAGAAGAAATCATAAAATCATTTCCTGTTAAGTAATGAAAGAGAATATAGATAAGTTTTTACTATAAGTAGAGTCTTAACATTGAAAATAATTCAAAAGAGTTTTTATTTTAATTAAATGAAATTCAATAATTACTCGCTTCACTTTATTGATTCTTGCTATCAAATGAAATCTAATTTCATTACCTTTAAAATGATTATACACTGTCAAGACTCTACCATAATGGCAGTGTTTTTTTATATTTTTTGATATATTTTTTTTAAATACACATTTTTATAATTAAAATTTAAATTTAGTAATTAGTAAAAGCACTGCAAGTTACTTATATCGTTAATATCTAAAAGTAAATTTTCTAATAAATAAGTTTTTATTGTTATCAAAATGATGATAGTTTAGAGAAACCCGAGAAAAAAATTAGAAAACAAGGATTTAATTAAGACGCGTTTAAATAAGCTGCCGGGTGCTCAGATACCCTACAGCTCAATCTAATGCCCCAATCAAATGCGGTACATTACTTACAATAGCAAATATATTTTGTCATTGATTCTAGCACTCAGGTGATGATAACCACTAAGGTGCAATAATACACACAGTGGTTCCAATTACAAACTTAGCACGAACAAAATCATAACTAACTAACCAAAATAAGTGTGGGTACAAAAAATTTTATTAAATTATACACTATTTCTGCGAATTCGAAAAAGAAACTTCAATTTTTCGGTCTTGTAATTTGACATTTAATTTCTCTATTACGTTATAACCAAAATTTGTATTAGGCATCATTAAAAAGTGTATATATTCATTCAGAATAAGCCTGAGAACATATAAAATACTAATTTTTTAATCGTCGTTTTTTAATTTGTATCGGGTGGGCTGTCTATCGGCTTAAATTTTAAACAGTGGTTATTTGGAATCTGGCAATACTTATTTCATTCTATTCTGTCACAAAATTCAGTATATTATCTCCACTGAACGCAATGAATAGATTTACGCTTGAGCAATCTTGGAATTTATTTCCAAAACAAAGACAATTGGTCGGAAATTGCATGAAAATGTCGTACAAACTTTGGTCACAGAGAAGGAACAACAGTGCCCGGTATACGCAAGTTTATTGCTAAAGTTCGTGAAACTGGTTTTATTGTTAATGCGTCAAGACGTAGGCGTGCTAGTACAGTGCGTACAGCCAAAAATATCGAAGCTGTGGCTGAGAGTGTGCATGAGAATTCATCAACATCGACTTGTCATCGTTTTCAAGAATTTTCGAATTTTGCGAAAAGATCTCGGCATGACGCCTTACAAAGATCAATTGGTTCAAGAGTTGAAGCCGTATGACTATCCGTTTTGGTGTCGCTTCGCTAGATGGGCCATCGAGAAACTGCACGTTGATATCGATTTTGCCAAAATAATCATCTTTTGGATGAAGCTCATTTTTATCTTGGTGGGTACATTATAAGCAAAATTGCCGTATTTGGGGCTCAGAAAAACCAAACGTGGTCTTACAGAAGCCAATGCACCCATTACGAGTGACTGTTTGGTGCGGCTTGTAAAGCAGAAGCATCATTAATCCATATTTCTTTGAAATGTAGACACTGATTTTTTGTGCCCGATCTTCATGGTATTGATGTAAACGATGTTTGGCTTCCACAGATTGTTGCAATTTGCCACACTTCTCATGCCACAATCCATTTATTGCGTTACACGTTTAATGGCTGTTTAATTAGGCGAAATGGTGATGTCAGTTGGCCACCAAGAAGATGCAATTTGACGGAGTTAGACTATTTTCTGTGGGACGCCGTTAAAGATAGGTGTTATGCCGAATGTCATGTTAAGGCCAATAAACGTGATGTCATTGCCGGGATACGACCCCTTACATTCGAAAATTGGTTTGATCGAATGGGGAAATAATATTTGTTTTCTAACCGGAAAAATTGTACTTCACAAAAAAAATAAATAAATAAATTTGGCAAAATTTCAAACCGTTTTTGTTTTATTGGCCCAACCGATACAAACTTTGTGCAGCAAGATAATTTCAAAAGTGGCTGAAAGCATTAATTTAAAATTGAAAAGGAGTATATGTAATGAAAATGCCAGAAATATCTTAAATAGAAACAGTTTTATTAAAAAGAGTCAAAGAAGAATGTTGTTCGGTAAAGAGCACTTAAATAAACCATTAGAAGTCTGGAAAAAATTGTATTTTCGGAATAAAATAATCAATTGGTGTAGAAAAAATTCGGTACAGCATTTCATAAGGATTAGAGGATATGTAGCGGGTAAGAAATTTCCAGATTATTGAGTTCAATATGGACAAGAGAGCATAAAGCAAAACGCAGCGATTCTGAGTATTCAGAGCAATTTTTTATGTCAATAAGGTAATGATTCTAAGCACGCTGTCGATATTCTGAAGCTTTAGATGCATTATAATGTTCCAAAACAGTTGCGCAAGCTACCGCAGTCTCTAGATCTTAATTCGATTGATCATTTATGGGATCTATTGGAGCGAAAAGTTTTCCATCATGTCATAACTTCACAAACTATATTAAAAGAAGTTTTGTCAACTGAATGGGAGGAAATATCATTGAAAGTCACACAGTACTGGTACGATCTATACAAAAAAAGGTTGGCTGAGGTCCGCAAAAGAAAAGACTACCCAATTAAACACTAATTAATTGTTAATGCTGTCATAAATATCCAAATACAAAGTTTAAAAAAAGTGCATACGCTTTTGTACGCATACTTTTTCTATCTATTTTTTAATACAATCTTACTTTTTTGTATAATAAAATTTCTTGGCTGTATGTAGAATCATACAAATTTTCATGTTTTGATATAACTGCGTGCACCTTTTCGACAGTTTACTTACAGAATTTCAAGCTGCTTGCTTGCCTTCATTTGTTTTTATAGTCGTTGTCTATCTATTTCATTGAGGCAAACCTAGCAGCTGATTTTTAACAAATATTACAAATCACATGTTGTAGGCTATAACGACATAAAAATTAGAGCGCTATCGGGTAAAATTCATTGGCAAAGACAATTTTTCACTTTTCTACCAATTGAAAAAACGAATGTTATCGCACTAAATTTATAATTGCGACTATAGTGTGGTATTAGGAAAACAGATTGAGGGAAGGATTTGATTTGGAAATTTATAAGCATTTGATTTGAATTTATTTATATTCCAAGTGGCAAGAGAAAACCTTCGTTAGAAGATCGTCCTTCAAACGAATAGGGCTGCTAAAGAAAGATTTTTTTCTGTAATGTGTTATTCGATTCACTGGACATTCAGGACTGGACACTAGACATTCGGAAAATAGGGGTACATTGTTCAAAAAACCGAGGCTTTTGAATGCTTTTTCCGACACTATAAAATATATAATCGTTTCAGAGAACATTGTAGCGAATTCTTATGTCCAGAATATCCTTAGTATTAAGATTGTCAATATTAGGTTTTACGCGCATTTGAATTTATCCTGTAAACAGAACTACACTTAGAGTTTTCAAGGTGTTGCTTGTGAGTGTGCCATTAATATTTCACTTTTTAGCCGTAATCTGCAAATGGCTCAATCTACAAATATCAAATGATGATTACTGTAAAAAAACAGCTCCGAGTGTCGTAACTTAACACTGAACTCGTTGAATGAAAACACATCTAAAACTATTCTTACTTCTGTTAATTCTCATAACAATTTACATGGTGCGACAAAAAAAAACCTGGAAAGTGGTACTATTTTTCTGATAGGCACTACCTAGCAGAACAAGGATCTGTTTTTGAAATTTTCGAAACGCCTCTAAAATCTCGAGTTACGGGTAAAAAACCGCTTTTTTGTATCTTCTGACACTTATAAGCTAAAAACTTTGCTGAATATTACCGATTGTAAGCTACTTTTCGGATTTGGCTAGAAGAGAACTAGACCTTTTAAATATATTTTATATAGAAATCATACTATTTATGAATTATTTACGGTTAATTACGGTTTAGAAATCCGTCGGAAACTGATGGAGTTACTAAAATTTTTAGTAAAGCAACACTTGAAAAAGTCATACTGTTAGGAAAATAAAAATGCCTAAAAAGAAAATACACTATTTCAGAGACTGTATGGTGAGAGATTTGTCTATTGGTTTCTGTCAAGGTTGAAAATGTGTTACCCTGGTAATGTCGTAATGATTTGTGTATTCGACGTCATTGCCAATTCAACCATCTTTGGACAACACAATCTTACATATTTAAAATTAACGAACATAAAATAGAGATTGTGAGAGCGTTGAAAACATTTCCGGAACTTTGCAAACTGTAGGCAGTTAGGTATATAAGGCGGCTGCTTTGCATACATCGATATAGTTATTGTTTTGCAGTCATAAAGTAAAGTTGTGTGTATATAAAAGTGTTGTATAAGCGAATATTAAGTGCCAAATAAATAAGTTGCTGTATTAAAATAAAGTGTATAAAATAAAAGTGAGAAAATAAAAACTGTATAAAAAACAAATTCGCTGCATTATTTTATTTTACGCAATTAAAAAAGTTTAAAACATAAGAATACTTTTATTACAAAATTTTAAACTTTGTTTTTAGTTTGGTGAAAGTTTTATGATTTTTTAATCTGTTGCATTATGAGAAAGCTTAATAGCTCCGTCAATTTCCAACGGATTTCTAAACCGTAAGTCTAATTTTATTTCCAACTTAATATAATTTTTTAATTAATTCATTAATCGTACGGTTCCTATATAAAATAGTGCGTAAAAGCGCACATAAACTTAGAAAATGTGTAAAAATTTTCATGAAAAATATGCTTGCTTGAGAAATACACTTATATCTTTCAAGGCTACTTAAACGACATATATAGCGTCTAAAAGGTCTGCTTCTCTCTTTCCAAATCCAATAAGAAACTTAAAATCGGATAATATTCAGCTAACTTACTAGCTTATAAGTGCATGAAGGTCCGAAAATGCGGTTTTTTACCCGTAACTTGAGATTTTGAAGGTGTTCTGAAAATTCCAAAAACACTACTACTCGACAGTAGTATCATTTCTAAGGTATTTCAACTTTGTTCTTTTTGTCGCACCGTGTTATGCCGTCTGAACTGAACTGGCTGCTTGTATAAAAATTGTATGTAAACAGTAAATTTCGCAAATAAGATTCAGAGATCAAACCAAGTCGTTCATATTACGAACTCTAAAAAACTCAATATAAACCCAGAGAAATGACTACCGACACCGAAGGCACACGCTTTGTAGATATTCAGAATAACAATCCAACTCACACCAAATTCATGAATGACTTTCTTCGACTTTTCGTAAAACAATGACAGAATGCCATCAATAAAGCGGCTACTACGGAAACTGTACTGACGATCTGTCACCTTAAAATACGAATGACAAATAATGTAATTGCAGCTCATTGAATATTTAAGGAACAGTGTTATATTCACAATTGGTTTGCACTAAAAGTTAAAGTAGGGGAAGAGAAAGTGTAGAAAAGAAAAAGAAATAAATTACCTGGCTATTGGTGTCATAAAAGTCCCTAGTCTGTAATAGAAATTTTTTCAAATCAATATAGGCACTTAGAATTTCATTTTGCCAAAAGGTTCACTGTACTATTATTGATTTTACAAATCATTTTTTTATTGTTAAAACGTTTACAACTAGTTAATACAGGGTTTGAATATCGACCTATCCTAAATTGATTATGCCGTTCTGGGTATAATTATACAAATAGGATATTGGGTTTTCAAATATTACAAAATAATCGTTTTTTTTTTTTAAACAAATTATGTTTTTTAATTTTGTATTCGAATTTTTTTGAGGGTTTACTCAACTATATCATCTGTACAAAAAAATTAAAATAACTTTTATATGTATACTATATACACTTTACACTGGTCTACAGCAAAAACGCCTTAAAATAAAACGTTATGGATCCGTTTTTAGTTTTTTTCCAGTGGGCTCAAATTTTTTGCCCAAAATATGGTAGTTATGTCAATATATTTCATCATAACTTGAAAACGACTTGACCGATTTTAATCTACATACCATCAAACGTTTAGGAACAAAATTTCCTATAAATCACCTGAACACCATTTTTGTTTGTTTTTTTCAACAGTTTCTGAGTTATTCACAATTTAGATGCAAAAAAAAAATTTTTTTTTCGGGCAAAATTAGCGCAATTTTTTGTTTTTTTTCAAAAAGTCATAAAAAATTTTTCAGAATAAAAATTTAAGATGTTAAGGACTTAGATTAAATCCTAAAATGTTAAGAATAAAATAAGCTATAAACTATGAAAATCGGGCGGCTATTGCGGATTTTATTCAAAATTAAATGCAGGTACCTAACTTTGACAAATATTAGCGAAAAAATGTTTTGTTGCAAAATTAGAGGAATTTTTTCCTTCTTTTATTTCCAAAAAATTGTGCAAAAATTATTGAAATATAATTTTTACATTTATAATAATAATATTTAATATAATACAATATTAATATAATAATACATTATTCGGCAACACAAACATAATGAAAGGAAATGTCTGGTTGGAAACAGTACATACGCATGTATGTACGTTTTTCTTTGATGCATCCTTAAAGAGTTGTCAGACTTTTCAGGGAAACTCAGCTTTCGTAATAGTCCGCATCATCACAAGATACTAAGTTGCCATCTTTGCTAAAATGGGCCAGAAAATCTTCTTGTCTGTATTGAAAATATGAGTCCTCCGTGTCCTTATCTAACAAATTCCATTGCTGTAATCTTGACACAAGAAGTTCTGACTTGGATTTTGAGAGTTGTAAGCCTCGCACAAGATCATTTATGTCAGACTGGTTTATAAAAAGAGGTTTTTTCGATGGACTTCTATATGCAGATGTAGTAGGACCTACAAATGCCTAACTGGTTTCACTCCGAACAGAAAAAAAAATCTTCTTCATTAACCATTTCGTGACGTTTAGGAGGCATTGGAGGTAAAGAAATATGATTGTTTCGTCGGCAGATGAAATGTTCGGATATAATACTCATATGATTTTGTTCTTATTTTTTCTTGTAAATCCACGTGTAGCGGTCATGCAGAAATAACAATCATGTCAACCTCTGCACAGGTTTTACAACATATTGTGGCAGCAAATATTTGTTTCTTTCAGCGATAGAAAATTCAAAGTAATGTTATAAGTATTTCATATTTGGGAGGTTATTGTATGACGTTGTGATTTTAAAGTTAATTTCCCACAGATCTAGCAAAACAAATCTGGAGAATTTTTGCAAGTCCAAGCCCTTGACATACTGTAATCTTAAACAAATATCCACTATAAATAAACTAACTCTATGTATAAATTTTGTAAAACACTTACTACTCGTATAATAAAAAAAAAATATATAAAACGAAAATAGTCCTTAGAGTACTTTTCTATATAAACTTTTGGTTTTGAGAGAAGCAAATATAGGATTTGTCTTTTTTTTTCGCGAACAAGTATTGAATGATGAAAAAAATTGTGTTATCTCTCTTAAAAGTGGATTTTTTACCACAATAATAAAGGATCTTATTCTTAAAATATTTTTTACCTACCATAGCCATAAAAACTGAACCCTTTACTTTTGTCCAAGTTAGGCACCTGTCTTTCTGGGTTATTTTACTTTCAACCCTACACCTGGCTTTCATTAAAATGCTTAAAATATAAAATTTATATCCTAAGAATATGTTTAAAACTTTGTGGAAATTAAAGAAAAAAAATGTCCACTAATTTTGCAAAAAAAAAATTTCCAGCTAATTTTCATCAAAGTAAGGTACCTGCATTTACTTTTTAATAAAATCAGCAATAGCCAACCGATTTTTATGATTTCAAGCTCATTTGATTCTCAACATTAAGCTTTAATTAAAGTGCTTAACATCTAAAATCTTCATTCTGAAAATTTTTTTATGACTTAAAAAAAAATTGCTCTAATTTTGCGCAAATTTTTTTTTTTCGCAGCTAAGTTGTGAATAACTCCGAAGCTGTCGAAGATACAAATAAATGGAGTTGGGGTAATTTATAGGACATACTGTTCTTAAACGTTTGGTGGTACTTGCATTAAAATTGGTCAAGTCGATTTTGAGTTATGATAAAATATATTGACATAACTACCATATTTTGGGTGAAAAATTTGCCACGCCCATAAAAAGAAACTGAAAACGGATTTGATTTCAGCGCATCAAAATCATTATATTTCATATCGTTTTATTTAAAGCCAAGAAAATTTTTTTCTTTTTGTAGACCAGTGTTATCATTATTCTATAACCAAATTTTCAAAAACTAAACTAAAAGTAGTTTATGTTTAGCTTTCATAACTCACATTTCTTTTAAAATAGATAAACGATTTGCAAATATATATAAAATAACAAACTTCTAGTTTCTATAATGGTCCAAGAATTATGATGAAAAATTTTAAAGAAACTACAGAAACCCCAGAAGATTTTTAAAGTGCAGTACAAAAGTAACTTTATTAGTAATAAATACGAAATCATATAAATGAACGCCTTGGCTTCTCTGTGTGTCTTTAATCTATTTTTATTTAAGATTCTCTAATACCGTTTTCCTTATATTGTTCGGGACCTTACGGCACCATTTACAGCCCTCCTCAATCTAATCTACGATTGGAAAATAACCAGATGCCAGATGAACACTGGAATGTTCAAAGGGGACTTCGTCACTCTAGGGCGGACTTCGCCTTCAACTCCTCAAAAGTGATCAATTAAAATTTTCGATAGAAGGCTAAGTTGGAACACGCACATTAGTGCTGTCCAAAATAAGGCAAGTCGCTGCTCTTACGGTAGGGGTGGGATGTTTCGCCGAAAATAACACAATATACACCGCTGTTATTCTATCCATTATCACTTATGCGTTGATAGCTTGATGGAAAAAAGCTGAGAAAGCTACCGCCATTAATAAATAAGGCAGGATACAGAGACTTGCCTGTTTCGGTATAACTGGGGTAATGAGAATGTATTTAACAGCTGCCTTGGAGGTCTTGATTGGTTTGACACCGCTGCACAACTATGTGGCGGCAACTTTGCTATGCGTCGGAAATTCTGTCTATTCTGCGCTGAGTGGTCGGAAAACCATCTTCTGGTCTGGATGTTATGCCTTCGGATCTGTGCTTTGGTAGAAGATTTGGGGTTGAATTTCCGGACCGAGATTGTTAGTCTAATAAAGCCTTAGTTCGGAGTGAGTTTGATCTAAGCTGGTATACCGATGGCTCTAAAATTAATGACTGTGTCGGTGCTGTGGTTCATGGACCCAAGCGACACTTATCAATCCCACCAGAAAGATTGCTGAGTGTCTTCCCGGCTTTGAGGCCATTGCTATATGTGCGAAAATCAACCTGGACAGTGGGTTCAAGCATAAGTACATTAATATATGTATTCTTTGCCAGCTAAACTACCTTAAGGGCACTTGACTCGAATTGTATGACATCTGGACTGGTAAAATATTGCGACGATATGATGCAAAAGCTTTCGCTTAGAAATAAGGTCCATGCACTGTGGGATAGATGTTAATGAAATGGATGAAATGCATTGACCAGTAAGGTTTCCATGACACTCTATATCGGTTTGAACCTTGCTGTGTTGCACCACATATTTTCATCCTCAATCTACTCAGGGATTAGGAAATTGCTAGATACTGAAATACTCAAAGAAGACTTCGCCATTCTAGGGCGGCGATAAATCCGAAATTTAGGCAATGCTCTGAGAATCTAAAGTATGGCAGGCCGGACTTGAAACACTTTACAGAGTTTGTTACAGTTAATGGTAGATTAAGAGCGCATCTGAAGAAGATGGCGGTAACAGATGTGGGTATTTATAGACTGTGCTCATAGGCATCAGAGACAGCGTAACAGATATTGTATGAATGTAGGGTTCGTCATAGTTTTAGACGGAAATAATTAGCTAGACATAGGGTATCACTGGGTGATGTATCCTCCATTATGGTTTGATATCTGCTGGTGTTACACACGGAAGGGGCACAATAGAATCCATGGGTCGCAGTGTCCTGCAGTATTGCCTGGTCGGTGTGATGATAATGATGTCGATATAATGTTCGCTTAAAACTGAAGTCGTTGTCGACGACGCCAAGCAGAATAGGGATGTATATGGAAACATATTTGAAAACTTTTACATTGTGATTTACTTTCTAAACTAATAATTCTTAGACCATTTAGACTTGGGCACCTTGGGAGTTCAGAAATTCTGAGCAATGAAGTTTTGTAACAAGCTTTCAAACAAACTAGATCGGATTTGTATTCTATTCAACTAAGTTTACTGGTAATGACTTTACTTTGGTAATGAATTTGCGGGGCGTTTTGATAAATACATAAGCATAGCACAATTAACCGTTTTTTGTTACAAATAAGCATAGAAGCGTGTTACATTTTAGCGATTTTTTAGTTTTAACTCTTTCAAGGCTGCAACGCTTCTACATTTAAGCACACATACATACATCTTTAATGGATTTTTTTAATAGATTTTTAATTTTTTTTTTGTTTGTTAAGGGTAAAACATACAATACATTTAACATTTTTTTGATGTTGTTGTCGTTATTGTTCTAGTTGCTGTTGTTGTTGTTCGATTTGTTCGGTTTTTGTTGTTTTTTTTTACATTTTTATTTTATTGGTAAACGGAATCATAAGTTTTTTTGGTGTAGAGATGATGTGTAGGCGTATTGTGTTCACTGGATGAGAGTGGTGATATTAAAGTTTCTAAAGTTGATTCCAGGTGTTGTTGATGTGAATGATGATGGTGGTGTTGAGTAGTATGTTGATGGTGTATTGTGTTTTGTAATTGGTGGTGTAATTGTTGCTTTTGTTGTTGTTGTTGTAACTGTTGCTGTTGTTGAGTGTTCGCTGGTGTAAATATACCTGAGGATTTTGTTTGTTGTTTGCTGGTATTTGTTGTAGTTGTAATAGAGTTTGCTTTAACACTAGTGTTTATGTTGTTGTTATTGTTGTTGCTAATGTTGTTGTGTAATGAGTGTGAGTGTTGTTGGTGTTGTATTAGTGTTGGCAGTGGCGGTGGATTTTTAGCTTTAGTTAGTGGTATTGGCGTTGGCATTGGTTTTGGCGTTGTCGTTAAATCGATACCCCATTCGTAAAGAAACTCCAGTTTCTGCTGTTCCAATGGGTCATCAGTAGCCGGCAGGGCAAGCAAATGTTAGGCTTCTAAAAATATTAAAGCAGTTGGTTTAGGTTCCAAATTCGATTTTTTTGCTTCGACAACTAAAAAGGTTATATCAGCCTTTTCACGATTTGCAAAACATTCGGCTATAAGACGGGCAACTTCCTATAAATAAACAAAAACAAACAAACAAAAACAACAATAAATAATATTCCAAAATATTTCTCAAAATATTTTAAAATCAAGTCAAACTCCCTTTCATACCTGATGATGTAGACCCTCAACTTTGGTTCCATCTACCTCTAGTATTAGTTGACCCACTTCTAAGCCTCCCGCTTCAAATGCTGCACCATTTTCCTTTATATTAAATACATAAAATCATTAAAATTCTTTTTAAAAGGAAAAGGGTGTGGCAGTGGGCGTGTTTTTCATATACTTACATGTATATTAATTATTCTAGGAAGCGGATGTTTTGTATTAGCACCACCTTCGATAGCAATACCTAAAATAGGTTTGGTTTTCTTAACGGTTACATGTAAGTTGCCTCTATGATCAGGTACGACGTTTGGATTGTGTTCATGAGTTGTTTGTTCAGTCGTTGAACCATTTTGTTGTTGTTGTTCTGCCGATAATCTTTGCATAGACTGAAATTATGTCATTTTATAAAATTATTTTTATTTTTTTACTTTTAATTGAGTTTTTATATTTGAAATAGAAGTAAATATATTATACAGATACTCATTTACGATAATTTTATTTTTCAGTGTAAAATACACCAGGCCATTCATTTTTATCCAAAAGAAGTGTTTTTATTTGCACAGTTCTCTGTTATGTAAATGGGAAAGAAGTATACACAAAAGGGTTAGCAACCCACTGGGTAACCCAATTAAACTATCCGGTTTTATTGGTTAATATACTTAAAAATCCGGGTGGGCTTATTTACAAGAAATTTAGGTGTAATTTACGTATTGGGACTACAAATATATTTGTTGTGTTTTTGACCTCAAATTACTACCGCAATTGCAAAAAGCAATAATATTAGTTTGCCTGGCGCTGGTTTAAGTCAAGGATTGGCATATCATTTGGAAGTTACTTTGATGCAGATCTGTGATTATAGGTTAGGCTTGGTTATGGCTCATTGTGAGACCATTATATACAGAACATACTCATTACAAGAGGCCGAAAGGCAAGACATGGTAGAGCTTCCCAAAAAAAAGACGAAGTCGATCAACTTCGACAGTGACACATTGCTAAGACAGTCCATATTATTGAAGTGACATGCACCCAAATGCCTTAATCTTAGCTTCAATAGAGCGGAACAGTCACAGAGAAGGTGTTATATCAAATCGCTGCTTACTTCACAGATAGCAACAAATGGATTGCCTCAAACGTATGGTTAAATTTCCCGGAAGCATTATGAAATGGGAATGTATGTTCGCAAATGGCTTAAGAAACCTTTGTTTTATAGAATTGACAGTAAATGCTTCGCGGTACATAACTGTTTTCGAACATTTTTTCTTGCCACCTATGACAAGCTTAGTTACTTTCGACGAAACTCAAGTTGTTAGAATAGTAGTTGTTTATGTGTTAGATGGGTATTTAGGTTAAGTTGTCTTGCGAGAATAAGATGGACTATGTGTGCGTTAGCACGCCTTAAATCATATCCTGAGTTTTTCTGTTTAGAATCATATGAGGGGTATAACTTGTTATTGTCTAATAACATGTTTACCAATAGGGCTATCTGAACTTTGACAGTTGAGAGCGGCCATATTGTTGAAACTACAACTGTCGACTTGGCTGTCATTTATTCAGTTTGGTTTTGTTAAGTCACTATGGGTACACATAGGGTTCAACATCGAAAATTAATAAAAATTAAATTTTCCAAACAAATATCAAGTAAAAATGTAATAAAACATAAACGATTTTAAATTTTGACAAATTTATTTTGTTGTTGTGAAGTACGATTGTTCCGGTTATGGCTGCCGCGTTTGGCCTCACAGTACCACATTCGAACGGACCTATTTTCAAGAACTTTTTCGATTGTATGTGTTCGTATCGCGACAATGGCATCACGAAGGTTGGCATTCAAATGCTTAATTGTCTCTAGTTCGTCGGCATAACACTTGTTTTTAACGGCGCCCCACAATAAATAGTCCAACGCTGTCAAATCGCAGCTTCTTGGCGGCCAACTGACATCAAACGTTTGACGCAGCATGAGCTGTGCGGCAAGTTTCATCATACTGTTGAAACCAAACATCGTTTACATCAATAACATGAAGAGTGGGCACAAAAAATCGGTCATCATGGTGCGATAGGTGTCCCATTGAACGTAATGACTGCGGTGTTTTCATTTTTAAAGAAATATAAGCCAATGATGCCTCCGCTTCATAAGCCGCACCAAACAGTTACTCGTAATGGGTGTATTGGCTTCTGTAAGACCACGTTTGGATTTTCTGAG
This sequence comes from Wohlfahrtia magnifica, assembly GCA_023159175.1. Taxonomy (NCBI): domain Eukaryota; kingdom Metazoa; phylum Arthropoda; class Insecta; order Diptera; family Sarcophagidae; genus Wohlfahrtia; species Wohlfahrtia magnifica. The sequence goes on from JAKWBJ010000045.1 coordinate 1,451,789, forward strand.
CCTCAAATACAGCAATTTTGTTTATAACGTACCCACCATGATGAAATGAGTTTCATCCGAAAAATTAATTTTTTTTGACAAAATCGACATCAACGTGCAGTTTCTTGTCGGCCTATTGAACCAATTGAACTTTGTAAGGCGTCATGTCGAGATCCTTTCGCAAAATTTGACGTAAACGGGTGCGTTAAATGTTGAATTCTTAAGAACGATGATGAGTTGATGGATTCTAGGGCACACTCTCTGCCACAGCTAAATTTTGTATGATATTTTTGTGCAAATTCCGACCCATTGTTTTGGTTTTGGAAATAAATTTCCAACAAATCCCAGGCTCAAGATTAAATCGATTCATTTCGTTCAGTGGAGATAATATACTGAATTTTGTGACAGAAGAGAATGACATAAGTATTGCCACATTCAAAATAAACGCTGGTTTAAATTGAAACCAATAGAGTGCCCACCAGATATAAGTCCTTTTCGGGCATCGTTCCTAGTGCTTCGTCTATGTTACGGTCACCATAATTGTCTTAACGAGAGAACTATTCGTAGTGTTGTGAATAAAATTAAGTCTACTGTTTTAGTAAACAATAAATCAACGATAGCGAATTGCAAGGTCTTCCGAAAACCTAAACTCTGTTCCTTAGAGTTTGTGGTATAAACCGAAGTACTCAATTTCGAAAGAGTATTCGTTTTTTACAGGCTACAATTTGGCAAGTTTACACCTATACAAAATTTAATTATCCTTTTCGGCGAGGAGACCCATTTCGGAATGAAATAAATCGCGTCTGTATATTGGAGTACATAGGAAAATCCGAAGTAGGCAATTTCATGTTACTGAAAAGAACTCGACCTTTCGTAAATTACAACTTGGCAAATTAGGCATTACGACTTAGGCCTGCCTGCACCCGTATGAAGTTTAAGTGATTTTCGTGTGCTCATTAAACCGGTCATGTGACAGGCTCATCAATATAGGGTCCGCCAAATATTTCTTTTTTTTGAAAATGCTATAAAAAAAACTATTGAATATTTTCTCAAATTTCTTTTTTTATTTGAAAGTACAATCCTTCCGGTTAATAATGGTAAATAATTTCATTTAAATGGCTGCCTTCATCTGAAAAGATGATTTTTTTTTTTGGCAAAATCGGCATTTTCTGTAAGTTGATCGCAGGCCCACTTAGCGAAGCGAAAAAAGCGTATACATAAGCATATTCGTTCAGCGGAAAGATAAAACTAATTATCTGTCAAATCAGACATGAGCTATATGTTACCATTCACGAAATAAGCACTAGCTGAAAAAAAATCACTAGATGGCGCACCCTTTATATCACACTGTATTTTTAATGCTTTTTAATTCCTTAAAAAACATTTTTGTTTTATTTTCTTATCAAAAGTTTAAGAAATTGTAATAAAGAAAGAGTGCTCCAAAATGTTGTATAAAAAAATGCATACGCTTGTTTATATTATTTCAAATGGCAACCATACGTACAAAAATATGTGTGTGCGCCACAATTTATATTCAGTCGTTTGCTTTTTGCCAAAGAAAAGGGACTGTATCGCATGTTTTTGTGTTTTTTTAATTTCACGTGATTTAGAAGAGAGCTAAAATTTTGCTTATTACACTGAGAAGTTTGATAATAAGCTATATAAATTTATGCAGGTTTATTTAAACTTTGTATGATTATATATATTTCTTTACAGGACTTTGAAATAAATTATTTAATGAGTATGTGGGATGTTGAGTGGGAAGCACTTTTTATTATTTTCTAGCAATACATTTAATGAAGCTAAATGCCTTGTATGTAATCAAGTAATAAAAAATATGTTTGCATCTTGTCTTAAGCGACATTATGATAGAATACATCCTGAATTGCATTGTGTTTCTGGAAATGATAAAAACCAATTAGAAAAAAAAAATCAAAAATCTTTATGTTCAAAGTAGACATGCGAATAGTTTTTTAGACTGCACCTCTTATAATCAAATGAAAGCTACATATATATATTAGCTTTAGCGAAAAAATGTCTCCCTCTTGAAGATGGAAATTATTTTACAGAACTGTGCTTATCCATAATGCATTTATTTGGAGAAGTAGGGACAAAAATTTGGAATATTATAAATGGAATGCCTTTATCTCGTGAAACACTAGCACGCCGGACGGATAATATAGGGCTATTTATGCCATGAAAAACGACAGAACGTATAAACAATGCTAAATACTTGACATACTAGATATATCCGATGCTAATTAAATAATTATTTGCTTAAGAATGGTTGATAATTTTTTTAAAGTCGAGTCCTTCTTTTATGGAAGTGTCACTGGTGCAGCTATTTATGACAGTATTTTATTAGTCCCCGTTTATAAGAGAAAATATTCTGAAGGGAAACATTTTGAATTCTCTTTTGTTTTTTCCATTCGTGTTCACACAGGCGAACATTTCGTCGTCAACATTCCATTACTATTGTTATTGTAAAGAAGTAAAGCTAAAAAATATCAACAATGCGAATATGACCACAAAGTGTATCGCCCCACCCGTAATTTGCTACCAAACTAAATGTTTCCCATCAAATTGTTTCCTCGTATAAACGTGGACTTAAAGTACAAAATATGTGCAAAATATTTTAATCTATGATGGTAAGTACTTAATTTAAAAAAATCTTAATTCGGATTTGTCCACTCTTTCATATAAAGACACGGAAAAGTATTTAGCTTTTTTAATCCGCCCTTTTGCATCCCATTGCATATACTTACATACTTATTATTTTAAAAAATATTTTTTATTTATAATGCAAAAAAAAAAAAAAAAATCGAAAAACTTAATTTTTTTTTCAGAGTGGTTCTGTAATTTTAAGTGTGGCTCTCTTTTTGAGCGTCTCTGGTAGAGAGGTATATTAAAGTCGTTTTCGGGTCCACAAAACGTTATCGAATTCGCTCCAAATTTTACTCATTTATTTTTTTAATATAAAGGACCAAAAATCTGCACGGGGAACTGAGATCAAAACACTTTTAAATATGGCCATACAAATAGGAATAACTTTAAAGGACATAGACTAGTTTTAGAGTAGTTTTTAAGGGTTTATGTAATGCAGACATGGACTTTTTAGTTACAACATGGTCCCAGACATGATCTATGCCTAACTATGAAACATAGCGTATATGACTGCATTTGTATGACTGCATTATGTGGTCCTCACCTTGCGCTCAACAATGTTAATTGCTACATATCTATTTCATACATTTGGATGACGTTTGTGTTAGTGGTAGTTACACTTTACACGCACGTTTGGAGTAATAGCGTTTTCTGCAAGATAATTTGACCGTTTTCTTTGTATTTAACACTGAATAAAAATGTTGTTTTTGTATTTAGCATCTGTATAATTTAAATGTTTGAAATAAAAACAGAAATAGTCCTGTAAATTTTAAAGGGTTGGTGGTTTTTTTTTGTAATAAAACAAAGTGTTTCATATAAATAAAGAGGTACCAGTTTATTTTTAAAATAAAAAAAAGGATAAACAAAACCAAAAATAGTAAATATTTGAAAGTGAGTGTTTTTAATTATTAAAAAAGAGGAGTAAAGGAGAAGTATTCAAAAAATTAGTTGTATTCATAAACAATATCTAGCAGGCATTTAATTACTTGTTAATCAATAATAATAATAATCAAGAAATAAAGAAATTCAACATAACCAGGTTGATTTAGGCATGTACGTATGTAGTAATTGGTTGGTAATCCATAAAGTGTGTGATAAAAATTATTTATTTATTATTATTTTTTTTTTTTAAAATATATTTATATAGTGTATTAAGTATTATTCAAAATGGTTTCTAAAATTAATATTTCAAAATAAAAATTACTTTTACAAACAAGCCAATTACTAAATTACTAAAAAAAATTAAACCAAAAAAGTATAGAGTCAACCGATTTTAGGGAAACTTTTTCATTTGATTTGTATTTTGAGTTGAGTTGTAACGATAACATAATGAATAGTATTAACTGAGTGTCTGCATTTGAGAATGTAATGTCATTGTTTAATTTTTAAAATTTTTCTTGCAATGATTTTGAATTGAATTGCTTCAGTATTATGTTGTTAATTATTATTTTTTAAATTTATGTATATCTTGTCCTTTTTTTCTATTTTTGTTATAAAATATTAAAATTGTAGTCTGTTGTTTAGATTGGTGCCTGTTTTTTATACATATGTATGCATGTAGTAGGTTCCCTTAACTCTTCTATTAGTTTTACTTACCTGATGTCTACGCACACCTTTATCGCCCAGTAAAGTACCGCTTTCCTCCTTCATATCGAAACTTCTTGAGAGTTTTGTGGCCAACTCCTATTCATTTTTATGATTTTGATTTTTTATTTTTTTTTTTTTGTATTTTTTACAATAATTTTAGTTTCGATTTAATTTTTTTAATTGTATTTTACATTGAAGTGTGATTTTGAAGAATTGAGCCCATTTAAGAGTTTATGGTTCAAAAAATTGAAAGAAATGTTTAAAATTGTAGAAGAAAATAAATTTGTTTTTATGGAGAATTTGCATAAAAGAGTGTTTGATTTAATTTATTTTTCAAGAATTTAGAATTTATTTAAATTTTAAGTTTCTTAATTCAATTGTTAAACAATTAACATTTCAAGGTGCTTTTTATGATCACAATTATTTGAAAAATAATTTAAAAAAAAAACATTTAAATTTTAGGTTTCGTTTTGTAGAGAAATTTTAGAAATTTTTTACAATTTATAAGATACAAAGAAGACAATTTTTAAAGAACTGAAGAACTTTTTTTGGCAAAGAACAATAATAAGAAATGGACAACATTTAGACATTATCACTATGATATTTGCTTCGATGAATAATCATCACAATATCAGTATCAAGTCGAAATTCCTTTAAAATTAGCATAAATGAAAAATTTCGTTGATTAATCCCAGTGACAATGACACAAACGTCATTGAATGTCACCATACTAAAGAAAGCTGAAATTTAGCAACATTGTCTGTTATGAATAGATTACATGTTAAAATTTAGCGACATTGTCCGTTATGAGTCCACTATATGCTGAACGATGAAGGATTTTATCCGCTACTCCTCTCCGTTAACGAAGACATCACAATGATTTATGATTGTATTGTCTGTTAGGACTCACTAATAAGCGAACACCTGCATGACTAAACAATTCGAACAATTACTTTAAAAAGTCATGTACTCGTATGACATCAAATAAAATGTATTTGGCTTTGGCTTGGTCACCATTTGTCATAGTGATTCACTATGACTTACTCGACTTGGATATACCCCACACAACAATTTAATTTTGCAATAGATTTCATTATAATGATAAAACGTTCTTAAAATGGTTGCTGCCATTAGTATAAGCTTCATACACCTTATTTGATAGGTGCCTTGGTACCTCCTACTAAATACCAAGTGCCTGGTTTTGTCGTCTACATTATTTTACTATCTAAGAATTTCTCTAGGTGTTTCACCTACGTTTTCTTTGACATTAGCTCACCCAGGAGCAGAATGTCCATTCAATTAGAGAGTTTCCCCCTTTTAGTGCATGGTACTGTTGTGATATTGTCCGTGTTCGATCCGGTTGACCTGCACAATCAGTCTAAAACTTGAATAGTATTGCAACGAACATCTTCGAATTTGACTTTTACTATCAGAACAATATCTTCTGCATATCCTTGCCAGTCAATGCCTACTTAATCTTCTAAACTTATCAGAACTAAGTTCATCTTAAATCACGTAACTTGATTTTACAGAATTTTATCATATTCTGATTAGAAATTGTAATGGTATCTAGGATCAATCATAAACATAGACGGGCTGAATTAGAGGCTATTATAACTCGAAACATATGTACAATATCTTTATAACTCTCTTACGCGTAATCTACTTCTTACGAAACCAGTCAGGAATGCATCATTTTTTATGTTCACTTCATATCAAATTTCTAATAATTTAACAATGACGTTAAATTTGACCATATTTAGGCTTTGCTTGATAACCGGATTGGTTCCATTTTTACCGTTAAAATAATATGCTACATATCGTTGATTTTTGCCATGCCGTCATTACACGAGGGATGGCCTTTTTTGGTGTCGGTACCCTTCGTATGTGATAAATTCACGTTTTGCCCACGGTTACGAAATGGCACAAAAACTTGTTTATATTGTGGCTGAACAACGTTTAACACTGCTGCAGAGTTGTCACGAAATTGCATTTGTGGTCGATTGTAAACAAACGCGGTAACTAAAATTGAAGCTACGGAGACATGTGAGATGCCAATGGCTATAACAATCTCTTGCTCTTTAAATCTTCTATCGTTTGTAACATTGCTTGTCTATTAAACTACTACAAAAAGATGGTATACAACGCATTAGTTCATATTCAAGTCCTTGGCACATACACAAATGTTGCACTGTGCGCTTGGCCTAGAAAAGCAACCCATAGAGAGGACTCTTATATTTAATGAGTCGCAATTGCAGGCCTTTTTAAGTCCTCAACTGAAATTCAAAAGTAGTTTTCAACAAAATTTAGTATTGACATCTCCTCGCAAACAACACTGGTCTACAAAAACCAAAATAATTTCTCGGCTTTCAGATACGAGTAAAACTATATGGAATGTAATGATTTTGAGGGGCTAAAAAGTTTTTTGGAAAAAAACTGAAAACGGATTTGAATTCAGCGCATCAATATCATTATATTCCATACAGTTTTTTAAAGGCTTTTTTTTGCTATAGACCAGTGCGATTAGCAGAATTAAAAATTTTAAAAAAATTTAAAAACTGCAATCGTAAAGGGTTCGCCAAATATTTTTTTTTTTTTTTTTGAAAACGTGGCACAAAACATCGAGTGTAGCTTCGGCTGTGTGGCACGTAGCGCCGTCCTGTTGAAACCAAATGTTGCTAATATCCGCCTCTTCAATTTTTGTGAACAAAAATTCGTTCAACATGGCCCGATAACGATCGCCATTGACTGTAACTGCCACTCCTTGCTCATTTTCGAAGAAAAATGGTCAATTATACTTCTGGACCAAAATCCGCTCCAAACAGTGACTCGTCTTGGGTGTATCGGCTTTTCAATGTATGCGTGCGGGTTTTCTGTGCCAAGATCAAAATAAGCTTCATCTGAAAAGATGATTTTTTTTGGCAAAATCGGCATCTTCTGTAAGTCGATCGCAGGCCCACTTAGCGAAGCGAAAAATGCGTTACACAACCATATTCGTTCAGCGGAAGGATAAAACTAATTATCTGTCAAATCAGACATGAGCTAAGTATTACCATTCACGAAATAAGCACTAGTTGGAAAAAAATTTAGATGGCAGACCCGTTATAAAAGAAGTACTTGAAGTTTCGAATTTAATTTTGTTGTGAACCTTTAGAAAAGCTCTTTTGAAAAAATGTCCTCTGGAATGAGAAATAAAAATTTTCCCGATTTGTATGGCATTTCTCAAACATGCAACACAACCCCGGGTACACATCAATGACAGTAAATCATGCTGCCGGAAATGTGATGGTTTGGGTAGCATTTTCTGGCGTATATATCAAAATATATATACGCAAATGAATCAGTAGCTTATAAGGATATACTTTTGGACACAATGATGTTTATTATCCATAACATATTTCAAGTGCAGTGAAATGTTGCTTAGAGTGAAATATAAATAATATGCCGAGGAGATATACAGCTGTTATTAAGAAAAGTACACATAGGTAATGTGCGAAAATCAGGTCTACCACTTTATGTCATCTGTACTGGCACCAGAACGCTTTGAGACCTTAATTTTTTTTTTAAATTTCTTTCTAGAATTCGATCTCATTGAGTTGATTTTTTTCTTACACCTTCGACGGTAGCACTAGGCCCATTTTCTCTACCTTGCGACATTTTACTTTATGAATAAACATATTTTAATTTGCATACCCATATACGAGTACAGTAGTTCCTAATTAAATGCTTTCTGGCACCAAAAATAACTCTATATACTGCCTTATAAAAAATTTCGCTTAAGTGCGCCTCGCCTAAAGCATTCTTCATTTAAATAAGCAATTTTTCGTAACCGAATTCTGTATTCATATGAAAACCATTCGCTTGAGTGAGCTTTTTTTTTTTGAAACGGTTTGTAATCTGAATCTGGCAATAATAAAATTAGAAAGATATAAATGGACACAGTAATAGGCATTTTTTTTATAAATTTTAGACTGAGAGTATGTGAAATGAGGGGTATAACAAAAAAAAAAGAAAACTATAGGTTTAAAAGAAATATTCACATATCCGAGGTTTTTATAAATGCGTCAGTTGATAATTTATCTGATTTTTCATCTAAATGATTCCCGCTTAAATGCGTCAAAATCTGCACATTCTAACGTGCGCATTTAAGCGGAGACTACTGTATCACGATTTGTATGGAAAAGTATGCTACAACTTCAATATTTATCACATGATCTGCAATCCAGATCACAAAATTTTGTGTTATTTAGTGATATAGATCCGGATCGCGCTTAACATAAAGGGTGGGCAATTTTGAGGTTAGGAAGTAAATTGGCTTAAAAACATTTTTTTTTTTTTTGACGAATTCAGTTCTATTCATAACAATATCAAATAGAAATAAGGGAATTAATAATGGAATATGATGTCGAGCAAATGTACATCTCTAGCACGCCGACAGACGTCCGCTCTTTTAACAAAATTTTGAACCACATTTTGCAACAAAGCTTCGCTTATCTCGTCAATGCAGCGCCGAATTTCATCTTTCAGAGTGTAAGTTGTTTGTGTTTTTTTTTTCAAGTAAAACTTGGCTTTCAAATGGCCCCAGAGAAAATAAAGCAGCGGCGTTAAGTCACAAGAACGAGGCGGCCAATTAACATTGCCATATCGAGAAATTACTCGATCGGGAAATTTCTCAGGCAATAATTGTATTGCTTGGCTGGCTGTGTAACTTGTAGCGCCGTTCTGCTGAAAGGTCACTGATGTCAACATTAGCCTAGTGTGGCCACAAAAAATTGATTATCATGGTTTGGTAGCGCAGAGAATTCATGGTAACGGCGCTTTCTTGCTCATTTTCGCAAAACTACGGGCCGATGATGCCGCCTAGTCACAAACCGCACCATACGGTCAGTTTCTTTGGATGTAATGGTTTTACGAGGACTGTTTGTGGATTTTGTGAGCCCCATATGTAACAATTTTGTTTGTTTATATAACCGTCATCACTAAAGATGATTTTGTTGAAGAATGTGACATCATATTCCATTATTAAGTACCATATTTCTATTTTATATTGGTATGAATAAAATTGAATTTGCCAAAAAAGATATGTTTTTAACCCAGCTTACTTCCTAACTTCAAATTTGCCCACCATTTATATGGAACATGCAGCAGTGTCCATGAATATAGATTTGATGTTAAACGTTGTTGTTAATAAAATATTTTATATCTATCGTTTTAAACTGGTCATGACGTTTATTTAATATGTATAAAAATAGCGATCTTTACAGGAAAGAATAGGCGTTTGAACCAATTTTTAAAAGTGATAATGATTGGAATGGCATCAACTTTGCTTTTTCGTAATTTCGTTTAATACTTCTTGAGTGTCATATTAGTGGTGTTTTAGTACTGTATTAATACTCAAATCTGATCAGTTACTATTTTTAAAGTAATATACGAGTAAGTACTATAATCAATTTAATTTAAAAGTAACGGTGTTCTCGTAAATGTTATCAAAGAGTATGTAGACTTCTATCTCTATGTATACTCGTACGTATTGCCATTGCCAATAAAAGTTCTTTAGATAAAGAAACGATTTTAATTTTTTTTCCACTTGAAATGATAACGATCGTTGTACGTATTATTTTGAATTGTTTTTAATTTAATAAAAAAATTTCAATTTAATTTTATTGATTTATAAGTTGTTATTATTGTTTCCTTTTTTTAAGATAAAGTTTAAAAAATGTAGACAGAGCTTGGTGGTGCTTACTGTAGTGTATGATTCAGTATAATTTATGTTTCATTTTAATATTTTGATTTTTCTAATTATTTTAATTTGTTTTTAATTTTTAATTATGTTGTTGTTGATAGAAAATGAATGTGACGTTTTATGACTGAATTTGATAGAAAGTATAATTAAAACAAAATAAATCTAATACAGAATAAAATTACTTTTGATATTTAAATGCAAAATTGTTTTACAAGACTAATGGAAAGTTAAACACACTACAAACTAGTTAAGAATTCAACACTACAGTTTAAATAGAATATTTGTTTTTTGTATTAGAAGTTATTTAGTTAATAGACGAAAGTAAGAAATTCAAGCTTTACTAAGTAACATACTAAACTACAGGTGGTTTGAATATTATTTAATGTGATTCATTAAAAAAAAAGTTGAATTAGCAAATTAGAAAATAAAATAGAACAAAACAAAAGGATAATAAAAATATTAAAAAGGTAAATAAAATAAAAAGAAAGATGTGGAATTTAAGGATTTGAATATCCCTTAAATTTAAAAAAGATAAGGTAAAAAGGATGACGGGGGAGTTGACTATTGTAATATGTTTTTAAACAACCGTATGCTGAAGCTGATGTCACATTTGTGAAATATTTAACGTAAAAATATGACCACTATTTTATAGAAGTATGTACTACGTTGCTGTGAGCCTTTGCATTGTACCAGCTTTTTTATTTATGTGGATAGATAAGAAAAGCTTTAAATGTTACCGGTCTCAATATATTGACTGCCAAGTTATTTAAACCAATTTAAAAAACTTTAACTCTAACCATTCCAAAGATATACAAAAATCATTAGTACCATGCCAACTTATCCGATTCCGACAACTTTTTAACCGACGGTTTGTACTACCTAAGAAGTCATTTTTATCGTTCTTTAGATATACAAAAATCATTATTTAATTTGTATCTTAGATGCCACACCCACTAATTCAATTTCGCCCATATTTCGACCGTTAATGTGTATTAACTACTAAGTTATTTAGATCAAATTCAGAGCGTGCCACTATTATCGTTCCAGAAGTATACACAAATCAATATGTACTGTGTTTGGAAGCTGCTACTCTCACTTATCCCATTTGGCTCACCTTATGACCGATGATTTGTATTGACCACAAAGTTATTTGGGTAAAATATAGAGACGGTAATAGTAAGAACCGTTTTAAAGATATAGACATAAAAATACAAATTATATATGGGCGTGGCACCGCCCAGTTAAGCAGTAGTGAAGTCAGACATCAAATGAAAGTTTTCTATAACGTATGCTTTTTATATATTCAGTTTTAGAAATACTTTCTAACTCACACAAATGCTGTAACAAATTTCGTTTTCAAGTAAAACTTGGGGGCTTACTCTGACGTCAATAACTCGCAAACCAATGGACCTGCAAGAACATTGACTTCACCTTCCGTTTAAGGGCTTACAAAATCGGTTGGCGCATTTCAGAGAACATCAATTACAAAGCATTTTATAGTCCTCTTTTATATATATAGACTAGAGTAGCCCATTCTCGCGTTGCTGGAAGTAAGTATTTGCATTGTATACCTATAAAATGTATTCCTCATAAGAAAAATTAGAAGGACCAAGTTCAGAAAATAACATTCTAGCCGTTCTTTAGATATACAATAATCAAAATTTTCTTTCTATGTGAGCTGTCACATCCACTTATTCAATTTCAACCATATTTCGAGTGATGATGTGTTTTGCCTACAAATTTATTTAGACCAAATTAAGAACCTTCAACTGTTGCCGTTCCAAAGATATAGATACAAAAATCTGCGTTTTTTGCACCAAAACCTTCTACTATTACCGTCTACGAAAGGGTCGGCCAAATATTTTTTTTTTTTTGAAAATGCTATAAAAAAAACTACTGCATATTTTCTCAAATTTCTTTTTTTATTTGAAAGTACAATCCTTCCGGTTAATAATGGAAAATAATTTCATTCAAATGGCTGCCTCCGCTGGCCATGCAGTAGCCTACACGATCGGTCCAATTTTTAAGCACATTATCGATTGTGTGCAGCTGTATTTCACCAATGGCTTCACGAATATTGTCCTTTAAAGCATAAATTGTCTCTGGCTTGTTGGCGTAACACTTATCTCTGACGGCACCCCACAAATAATAGTCCAACGGTGTCAAATCGCAGCTCCGAGGTGGCCAAACGACATCACCTCTGCGGCTGATAATGCGATCTTCAAAAACAGGGCGCAAAACATCGAGTGTGTGGCACGTAGCGCCGTCCTGTTGAAACCAAATGTTGCTAATATCCTTCTCTTCAATTTTTGTAAACAAAAATTCGTTTAACATGGCCCGATAACGATCGCCATTGACTGTAACGGCCACTCCTTGCTCATTTTCGAAGTAAAATGGTCAATTATGCCTCTGGACCAAAATCCGCACCAAACAGTGATTCGTCTTGGGAGTATCGGCTTTTCAATGTATGCGTGCGGGTTTTCTGTGCCCCAAATGCGACAATTTTGCTTACATACCCGCCAAGATTGGGTTCGCCAAAGTCCATGTGCGACAATTTTATTGTAGACGTAACCACCGAATAAGAAATTAGTTGCATCTATGAAAAAAAATCTTCGAAAGTTCGACCTTGTTTGAATCGATCCATATTCTTAAATGGCCTTTTACTAAATAAATGACACTTTAGATGGCAGATATTTAACAGCTGACAGCCTTGCCAGGCTGGCGATTTGGCAATCGCAAAATACATAACTCCATACATTAGACATTTTAGTGTTAGTTTGGTTAGGTTTCACACATGACTTCTCAAATTCATTTCTAATCGCCGATAATAATTCGATTTGAAAATTACTTGTGCTTATGACGTTAAAATAGCGTTTCGGAAAAACAAGTCTTTCGGATCCAACTAGTAGTTTGGCAACAAATGTTCTTGCATTTGGACTAATCCTAGTTTTTACAAACATTTTGATATGATAGCTTGAATGGCTCTCAATGATTTTTAAATTCTTGAGTTTAGGGGGAAAATCTTCATAAGGCATTGCTTCCAATTCATCGTTTTCGTATATCTTCTTACTGACCAGGGCGGTTTTTGTATTCTCTGTTAAAATAGCCAGTCCTGTACCACACAAACCATCTTTCGTACATTGAAATCAATGGTACACATTCAGAATAAACTTCGGCAAGTTTCGAGATGCTTTAAATGCTTTAGATGCTCTTTTATTTTCTAATTGAATGAATGAAGCAAAACTTTCTTTAAATGATGCTTTTCTGGCACATAATTCAGTATTTTCTAAGCCCAAAAAGCTTTGTGGTTTAAATTACTTCGTTTAATGGCTAAGTGAGAACAAATAACAAATATTTACCCAGAAGTATGCTCTAAAAATGTTATATGCGCACAAAATATGCACCGAAAACCCAAAAATATGGTCTAAAAATTTTAAAATATGCTCTAAAAAGGCAACAAATTTTTCTTTGTTACTAAATGTTGAATTCTACAATTCAATACATATCGTCAAATGAAATACAAAAAGGCCAAAGTTACAAATATTCAATATCGGCTTTTTGATCGATCGTACATCATAATCATAATCTTTCGCAATACAACGTTCTTATCAATATTATTCTAAGCTTAACTTAAATGTTTTTTTGTTTTTAATTTCTTATCAGTATCAGTATGAATATTGTCTAGTAGGGAGGAGGTGCGGTGTAGTGCTTAGAGTGCAGGTGTGCATCACAAACGGTGCTGCTTCGAATCCCTCCTTGATCTTCCAGATTACCTCTGGCGATGATGATAAACATCAGGCGAATAAACAAGAGAAAACACCGCCTACTGGAAAAAAATTACAATGCTAAGTAAGGATTACCACCACCAGCTCTTAGCAAGCATCTTCACCACTACACATAATCATATGGATGCTAGCTAGAGCAGATCCTCCACTTAGCTTGAAAATTAACTTGATTATTGCCAATATGCTCCCTAGAGGAGTGTCGGAGAAAAAAAAAGAATCCTATTCATTCATTCTTGTTGGTGGTCGATTTTCATGTCTTAGCCAATGTATAAGCGGGCTTCATGCAACATTCTCTGAACTGAAAAGTATATTTTGCACTGAATGGTAACTTCTGAACTAAAGGTCAGAAATTTGCACGATTACGGGAGCTTATATACAGTACTGATGAAAGAGCTTAAGTCCAACAAAAAGTACTTATCCGAATTTTTTATGATAAGAAAAGGAGTTGAGTGGATTTTATAATAGATATTGATGAATAAATTAGTATTTATTTGTTTTAAATTATAAAACAATTACCATATTCACGGTGTACTTTAACAGACCTGAAATCGAATCCACGGCCCCGACCTGAAAGACTAGTACACTAGCCAGTAGTCTGCCTATGGATATTAATCCGATACATAAATATTTTTCCGTAAAATTAAAAATGTTGTAGTTTTTAAACAAACCTCATATACCCTGGTTTATGAATTATTTCAGATATATCCTATAAAATCCTACCCCCTTTCAAAGTTAGGTAGGTATGTAAGAAAGGCGGTACCGAAAAGTACCACACCCAGAGAAAACACAGTGGTCTATTGTGGAAAGAACCTTTCATCTGATAAGAAGAAGAGTGAAGAGAAGAAATAAGAAAACAAGTAGAGAGGAAGGACAGAAAAGGAAAAAGAAGAAGAAGAAGAAGAAGAAGAGGGTCAGAAGAGACATACAGAAAAAAGAGACGTATACCTAAGGAGGACCAGGCATCACCTAAGGAGCCAGCTGAGACCTGACAGAAAGCCCTCCAGGTCGAATATGCTGGCCGACGCAATGTCACCAAGGCCATCAAAAGAGCCCGGCCAAACAGCCTGAGCCTGCGCCCATAAAGAGCCGGGTAGTAACAGAGGATATACTCGGCAGAAAATAGGGTAGCCTGCTTCCCAAATCCCAGTCCTCGCCCTCAGAGCGCAGTGCCCAGTCACAAAGCTTATAAGAATCCTAAGAGATTCCCTCCTCAAATTGAGAACCCATTCCGTCCTAGAGCGGTCAGGTCACGGCCACAGCAGCCTGGAGACCCTACAGTCTCCTCTGCTCCTCCACGGCTCCTCCACTCTACGACCGGCCCAGCAATCAATTAAGCTACCAAAGAAACCAAGCGGTGGTTTCACCGACGCGTCTACCTGCTCTACATCCCAAGCCGCGCCCGCTCTTGCCAGTTTTTCTATAATCTCGTTGCCCCTTACGCCAGCATGCCCTGGAACCCATCACAGAGTAACGCTACTCCTGCACAATGCAACCAGCCTTGAGCTGACATGGCGACTAGTCAGCGCCCTAATGGCCGCCTGACTATCCAAGTAGAAGACCACACCATCCCTCCCAGCAGCCAAATCGCGAAAACGCTCAGCTGCTCTGAGAACAGCGAAGATCTCGGCCTGAAAAACACTGCACTCATCCGGGAGTCTAAAGGACATTTTAGTGTTACTGTCCACAATGTAGACTCCCGCGCCAGTGCCCTCCTCGGTCTTGGATCCATCTGTAAAGATCGCGTGGCCGTCGAAAAGCCCATCAACCCCACGCCAAGACTCTCTATCCGGAAAAACTGCCGCAGGGCATATGCCGAAGTCGCATTCCCTGACCTTTTAGTAGAACCAGCACAGGTTCTACTAGTCCCCGCAAAATGGCAGAGTGTCCATAATCCAGAGCCTTGGCCAGGCCCCCTTCAAAAATCCTTAAGAAACTTCTAGCAGCCAAAGTTCACTTTTTCAAAGTTAACTTTTTACTAATTGCTTATATAATTTACTACCCAAATGTGAATCGATGCGTTAGAATTTCTACTAATGGGTTATGTACCATGCTTGGCAACCTGGCCCGGGTATTATTGGGTACTATATTTAAAAATACCAGAGTGGGTTTTTTGTTGAAAGGTTTTCATAGTTTATTTACAACAAAAGTAAGTGTAATTTGCGTATTGGGACTACGAATTTATTTGTTCCGTTTTTGAGCTCAAAACTTACATGTTTTTCGCATCTTTGAGCCAGTTTTCAAATTCCGTCTCAGAAAAACTTCTCGTCTTTTAAGGTGCTCCAACTTTGAAGTAGATTTTGTAGTTCATTAAAGGAAGTGATTCGGCGACATGCTAAAAGAAAAACTCATACCTCTTTATACAGCCTAGATAGTTTCTGAAAATGTAGGCCGTAAATCAAACTGCCTTTAAACGAGATGTATATGTGCTGCGTTTGCCTTCCTTACACTTTTAGTTGAAAAACGGAGAATCCACGTGGAATGAAGTAATTTGCACTTAAAGCGATTGTATTCCATAATTAAAACAGGCCTTTATAGCGAAATGTCGAAAGAAAGCCCGTGTATAGAGGTGTGAGCAATGTTCGGATAATATGGCAGATATGGCATTCGATCGTTTCTAATATTTGTTTTGATACTTTTGCTACAGGATATCGGGTGTTGTCATGCAAAAAACTGAATTAATTACGTCTGTCTTTATATTCCGGCCGTTTTTCTCATAATTGCACTATAAATACTAAAACAATGTGATTGTACAAGCAAACAATAAAATATTGTCGACTTGGGCGAAATTCGGAAGCAGTTATAAACCCAAAAAACCCAATAAAACCCGGTGGGTAGGGTTTGAATAAAAACACGGGTTCTTGTCAACCCTGTCATGTACGCATAAGTATATCGACTATGTTTAATTTTGGTACGATTTTGATGAGTAATAGTACGGTATTTATATTTCAGAATGCTGTGATATGGTAGGCTGCAGTACTAAGAGGTGCTCGGCTCAATCCCAGACCAGAACATCAACAGACAATTTTCAACAGTGGTATCAGCTCGTGTCATTGCTAGGGACTGGCTATAAGTACTATAGTATGAAAAACTTCTCTAATTAATGCATCTGCGAATGTAGACGGCGTTAAACTGTAGGTAATATTCAATGAGTATAAAAATAGAATCGGAGGATAGTTTATTGATTGAGAGTTCCACTTGGAATGTCGCGGGAGTTATGTATGTTTATGTACGTAACGTCTAAGTTTCTGTGGATTAACCATCATATTCGTAAAATTTAAAATGAGTTTGAAATGTCTTTTATATAAAATTTTTCATTCAAAATTTTCTTAAATTAATTTCAAAAACATACATTATTTTTTTATGAATATGGTGGTTAGTGTATAATTTGTAATATTTAAAGAAAATACTTTCTGCTATTCGTGATGACTGCTACAAAGTCCGACGTTACTTACTTGTCTTAATTTTGGCTATATAAAGATCTTATAAGAATTTATGAAATTTTGTGGATATTTTGTGATAGGATTGTGGTGTAGGCTTATGGAAAGTCGGTCTTGATCGACAATATGTATACTTGCTTGTTTTATTTAATTATGATAGTTTTACAGGAGAGGGAAGGACAAAATAAGAACTTTGGTTTAAAAAATATAAAAATAAAACTAAAAATAAAACTGAAAATTTAAAATTGGTATGAAAGTGCATGATTTTTCAAATAAAACTATTGACGTGTGAGTTAAAGGCCAATAAAGAAAAACTATAAATGGAAAAAACTAAACTAAAATGGGGAACTAAATATTTATTAAATACAGGGTGACTCATGCGTTATGGTGCAATTATATTTTTCAAGCTTTTCATTGAAAGTTGTTGTTTTTGTTGTTGTTTGATTTTTGTTTGTATTAAGTACTAAATACTTTTACAAAAACAAAAAAAAATACTTACATAATACATTGATAAAGAATTTTTACGAACTTTACAAAGACTAAGTTTGAAAAAATATTTGTTTTTTTTCTGTACTAAATTGGATAAAAACTACTACGTCAAGATTGGAAACCAAGTGCAACATATAAATGTACGAAAAAAGAACAACTACAAAAGGATATAGAATTTGGCCAAATAAAAAAAAAAAAAAAAAAAAAAAAAAAAAAAAAAATTCAATTAAAAACTCAATAGATTTTTGAAACTAATTATTAACACATTTTAATTGAAAGAAACATGTTTTTCGAAAGCAGGCTTATAAATTTAGAACAAAATTTAAATTAAAAAGGACTTTTTGAAAAAATCATGTATAAATGTAGCGAAAATTAAACACAAGAATTTAATTAAAAAGAAAAAATAAAAAAAGAAATATTAAATGAAAAAAAGTAGCAAAACCAGGGTTAGGCTTTTATTTAATTTTTTTATTTTTTTTTTGTTCAAGAAAAATGTTGGTAAATGTGCTTTTTTAATAAAAAAAAAGTTTTAAATAATTCTGGCTGTTTCTTATAGTTTGAATTATAACGTTTTGAATTTGTTGGTTTGTTGTGGTATTTACGATTTTTGTTTTTATTTTTTATTTTTATTTTTTTTATTTTTAAGACAGAATAACAAAAAAAGAGAATTTTGAAATTTTTTTTAATGAAAAATACAATTGCACTTACAAGAGGTCGTCCCCAATACCATGATTTGACACGTTGTGTTAAACCACCCAAATGTGAACGTAGTCCATCTAGGTAGCCTCCCTGAAATGTACAATGAACGAGAGAAAGATCGAAAAAAACCATACACACAAAAAAAATATAGGGAGTAGAAGAAAAACAGAGCAACAGAACAGGGCCAAACAGGAGAGTTAGAAATTAAAAAATAAATAAATAAATAAGTAAACACAAGAGCGGAAAACAATTGAGGGTTTTAGTTTTTGGGAACACAAATTTTAATATATAGAAAGGATAGTAGAAAGTATTTACAATACAACAAAAAACAACCAAATATTACAGGGAACACAAAATTTTGTAAAACCAAAAGAACGTTTAATAAGTTTTTTCCCAGTTTATAATACAACAGGAAAATTTTATGAAAGTTGTCATCAGAGAAAAATAAAAAAAACAGAAAATCAGAAAATCAGCATGAAAAATATGAGACATGATTGTTAGGAAAAAAAGGAAAAACCAAGAAAAAAATATTAATATTTACAAATAAACAACAAATTCCTTATGAAACAATGAAACAAACAAAAAAGTACTAAGTACTAAAAATTCCATTTATAAAAACTTACTTTAATATACATAAAGTAAGTAAAAATCTACCCAAAAAATACACTCTGGGGTTTTAAATCAATTCTATATAAAATCTTACCTAAAAAAAATTTATATATTTTATGTATAAAAAAAACTTTAAATGTATTATGACTGAGATTGTAAACGCTAATGTTCTATTAAGAAAAGCTACCTTTTTATGTATATGTATGAGAAAATTTAATATAAAGTCTAAAATATCTCTATGTTACAAAAATAAGCCTAAGTTTTTACTAAATAACTATTTCAACTCTTTGTGTAGTAAGTGTAAGTGTAAAAATAAGGGTTGTTTAGTACAATTTTTCTTTCTAACTTCTTAAAAGTATCCTATATTTTTTGTAACATTTTCTTTCTATACGAAAAAAGTTTATGTTTTATTTTTTGATTTTTATTTTTTAATGAATGATTGATGATTCTAAATTAATTAAAAAAATTATAAATTATTTTATTGGCTTACCTGTTCCTTTAGTACCGAAATATTTCATTTAATAAGAGTACCCAAACAAGACATGAAAAGAAAAATAGAAAACAATAGCTTAGTATGTAAAGAAACACGTTTGTTTTTATAAATTACGATTACTTTTCATTAATAAATAACAGTAAAAATGATATAGTTAATGTACATAAAAAAGGAGCAAAAATGTAACCCAACTGGTGCCATAAGCCCTTACTACTATACTAACCACAAATACTAATTGAACTAATTTTTTTTCAATTTTCTTTTGCCAAACCATCAAACACGTTCAAATAATATATATGTTTTATCAAAATTGGTAATCTGTCCGCACGATTTACTACTGCCCGTTTCGACCACTTTACGTTCGCCATAATTGTCCTACCGAGGCAATTGTTTGGTATCTACTGAACCAGTGATGGGAAAGTTGATACAAAGTTGGTATTTTTTTGATACTATATAAAGGGTCCGCCATTTAACATTTTTTTTTCAACTAGTGCTTATTTCGTGAATGGTAACACTTAGCTTAACTTAACTTAGTTGTGTATATGATTGAACAACGCTGGGAAATATTGCGACATTACTTCGAAAATCATGGGAATGTTGCAGAATCAATAATCATCTTTTCAGATGAAGCTCATTTTGATCTTGGCGGGTATGTAAACAAGCAAAATTGTCGCATTTGTGGCACGCATACATTGAAAAGCCGATACACCCAAGTCGAGTCACTGTTTGGTGCGGATTTTGGTCCAGAGGCATAATTGGGCGATTTTTCTTTGAAAATGAGCACGCAGTGGCCGTTACAGTCAATGGCCATCGTTATTGGGCCATGTTGAACGAATTTTTGTTCACAAAAATTGAAGAGGAGGATATTAACCACATTTGATTTCAACAGGACGGCGCTACGTGCCACATAGCCTAAGCTACACTCGATGTTTTGCGCCCTGTTTTTGAAGATAGCATTATCAGCCGCAGATCTGATGTCGTTTGGCCACCTCGGAGCTGCGAATTGGCACCGTTGGACTATGATTTGTGGGGTGCCGTCAAAGGTAAGTGTTACACCAACAAGCCAGAGACAATTGACGCTTTAAAGGATAATATTCGTGAAGCCATTGGTGAAATACAGCTGCACACAATCGATAATGTGCTTAAAAATTGGACCGATCGTGTAGGCTACTGCATGGCCAGCCGAGGCAGCTATTTGAATGAAGTTATTCTCCATTATTAACCGGAAGGATTGTACTTTCAAATAAAAAAAGAAATTTGAGAAAATATTCAGTAGTTTTTTTTTACAGCATTTTCAAAAAAAAAAAAAAATAATTATTTGGCAGACCCTTTATTTAACTTCAATAACTACTGTAGTACTCCCCTAACAGATTTGATATTTTCATAAATACCAGATGTGCCGGCATGAAGTAAGCGTCAAGGAATATACGTCTCCATAGGGAACATTTATAACGAACCAGGGTTGCGAAATGAGAACATCGAAATTGTACCCCAATGGTACCAAAAATATTTTTTTTATTATTTTTTATTTTTTTATTTTAATTAAGAGCAAAAAACAACAAAACTTTACATAAAACTATATTTATGTGATAATAAAATTAAAAGTTAATTTATAATTTAAAAGTATATCTTTACAAAAACTACACTGTGGTATAACTAAGGGGTGTACAAAATAGAGGTATCATTTTAATTTTTTTTTTTTATTTCAGTTTATTACAAATAGGTTCCGGTTAAAAATTAAAAATTATGTAGGTCAAGTGACAACTGGTTCGGCAGGCACTTAATCTTTTAACAAAATTATCATTCACGTTTCCACAAATCGCATTACTTCACGTAGAGGTGGAGTAGATTGTTCACCATGATCGTGCGGTTTGACACCTTTATAGTTTTTTTTTGGGTTTTTTGTAATCGAAAATGTACAGCAATAATCCCGTCTTCAGACGACTGGGCAGTGGCGAAATTTAAATGTGTCCCTTAGACGTTGTGAAAAGCTTAAGAGATTTTAGGAGAGTTGACTACATAGCGCCACACTATGACTTCTTAATGATGTTCCGGATCACAATTGCAGACAAGAGGGAATAGGTGAATAGTGTGATGCACTTATTAAAGACTTAGAGCATATCTTCACGGATGCCTCTATGTTGTATGGAGCGGTGGGGGGAGGTATCTTTTCAGAGTCGGCGAATATATCTAATTGTAGAAGGTTATCAGACCACTGTAGCACTTTTCAGGCGTAGATATCAGCCATACGAGCTGCTTTGGTAATCATTGAAAAGGGAAACGTCTCCAGAAGTGAGATGACCAGGCGGCAGTGTAGGCCTGGGATCACACGTGCTTACCTCAATAAAAGTTATAGATTGTCGTAAATCTCCCAACAAGATGGCTGAGCACTATGATTTTCATATTATATGGGTACCGTTTCACAGTGATATTCCGCGGAACTTCCAGGCATTACTATCAAGCTTACTAGCGAATTTTCCACATTGGGCATTCCATTGTAAACTTGCAAGCTTATGATTCACAATTAGGTAATAGACTCTGTCAACATCGCATGGGCAGCTTCGGTGACGAACAAGATGGCGCAGCAAATCTGGTCAAAACTGGACCTGAAGCGCACAAAAGATCTGCTCAATCCACAAAGAAGCACAGTTAGCGTAGTTATCGGTGTCTATTACTACTACTGGGCATTCGTGCCAGGCGGCTGAGTCACCTGGCCAATGATTTCTGCAGGAGGAAGAAGAAACAATTCTTCTACCATGCGACTGAGCTCACGGAGTTGTCGGGTACGGACATTGGAAAGGTTAGCGTTTTATCAGGAATTCCGGATAGCACCGGTTATAGCGGGAATAGTATCCATCGTGGTATC
The DNA here is from genome assembly GCA_023159175.1 of Wohlfahrtia magnifica. Classification (NCBI taxonomy): domain Eukaryota; kingdom Metazoa; phylum Arthropoda; class Insecta; order Diptera; family Sarcophagidae; genus Wohlfahrtia; species Wohlfahrtia magnifica. The sequence continues at coordinate 1,474,140 of JAKWBJ010000045.1, forward strand.
ACAGCAGACTATTTTTTGACCTACGTGTGACCTTTTGGGCAGCCACTTCTACTGTACCCACATACCTACCTAGACAAACAGCGGTCGTAGATCATTTCTAAATTCAAAGAGGGTGTAATTTCTGTACAAAAATGTTCTACTTTAACTAAGGTTTTAAGTTTTAACAGGCAGTGAATACATTTCATAGTGCATTTATATCGGGTGGGCTATCTATACGTTTATATATGAATGGCAATACTTATGTCTCTCTATTCTGAAGGACCAACAGTGCCCGGTCCAAAAATGGTCTTACAGAGGCCAATGCACCCATTACGAGGAACTGTTTGGTGCGGCTTGTAGAGCGGAGGCACACATTTCTTTGAAAATTATGTCGCAACCATTACGGTCAATGGAGACACCTATCGCACCATGATAACCGATTTTTTGTGCCTGATCTTTATGGTATTGATGTGAAAGATGTTTGGTTTCAACAGGATGGTTCAACCTCATGCCACAATCGATTTATTGCGTCGTTGATGGCCGTTTAATTAGCCGAAATGGTGATGTCAGCTGGCCGCCCAGAAGCTCCGATTCGACACCGTTAAATACAAGTATTATGCCGAAAAACCAGAGACAATTGAAGATTTGAAGGCCAACATTCGTGATGACATTGCCGAAAGTAAAGAAAAAGAAAGAAAAGTTCTCGAAAATTGGTCCGATCGAATGTGGTACTGTAAAATAGCCGTATTGCATTCACTATTTAAAATTATAGGATGGTCCAACCATACTGCATGACGTTAATTGTGAGTCACACTTTAACGTCAAGTTTTTTGCCCAACTTAATTCGTCATTTTTTTGTTTCAGAGCTTGATAGATTCAACCAAAGCCTTGAGATGAAGGCTTTTACGAAAATGGGCTATAAAATAAAAGTGAATTTCATGCACCTCGTAATTTTTCGATGAGCATAATCGACCAAATGTGACCACAATCGGGAGAATTGTGCGTAAGCAATCCGGGTTTGTAGGAAGTATGGAAACACCTTTGCATGCTCGCCCAGTTCGTTTGCTGCGGTTTATGGGCTGGCGGCGTCATCGAGCCGTACTTCTTAGAATATGTGGTCGGCCAAGCAGTTACCGTGAATGGTGTTTGCTATCACGAGATGACAGCAGACTTCTTGTGATCAAAAATTGAGGATATGGACCTGGACGATATGTGGTTTTAACAGAATGGTGTCACTTGCCACACAGCTAACGAAACAGTGGCTTTTTTGCTCGAGAAATTCATTGACCGTGTTATCTCCTGTCTTGGCGATGTTAATTGGCCACCACGATCATGTGATTTGATACCGTTAGACTTCTTTCTTTGGGGATCTTTATAAGAAAAAGTGTATGTCAATAAGCCAAGAACAATTCAAGAGCTAAAGGATGAGATAATTCGGCACATTAACGATATTGAACCTCAATTATGAAGCCGTGGCAAGTATTTCGCCGATATTTTGTTTCAAACATAATTGTCATAGATCCTTCTATCATAACAGAAAATATTAAGATAATTCTCTGAAAACTTTTTGTTTTATTTACAATTAATATCATGCGTTTTGGTTGGAGCACCAAATCAATACATTTTAAAATTAGTACAATTACCTAATATAAGAACTTTCACTGCAATGAGCTTTCAAATTTTGAAGTATAAAAGGTACTTTTTAAAAATTATTGCACTTTTTGCAACAGAGTTCGAAAAATCTCACAATTAAGTATTGCACCTGCACAGGAAATGCGCTTCATTTAATTAAACTTATAAAGATAATTCTTTTATAATTATCATCTAAATACAGTATTAAGTGAAATTCAACATCTTTCGAGAAGGCTTTAGACACATTCAGGTATTTTCTGAATGAATTCATGTTCATTTTCTTTAACATTTATTTTTCACCCCACATGTTTATGATTTTAAACATCCTGTTTTTATAATTCTGCTTTTTTTTCTATTCTTTTCTTGCAGCTTTTGGCTCTAGTGAATCACAGTCTTAATGAAAATAAAGATGAGAATAAGACACACAATTATAAACCACACACATAGTTAAAATTTAAGTTCTTGATTAAACAAAAAAAAAAAAGTACGTTCCATAAAATATGAAATTAAACATGAACTTTAGAACTCGATAATAAAAAAGTACGTAAAAAAATGAAACTGAAAATAAAACAATTCTAAAAAAAGAAACATTTAATAATGGCTAACACAGTGCAAAAAAAGGTACTCGTATCTCGAAGATATAAAAAGAAACTATTTTTAGATAAGTTGTACAGTGTATGTAAGAAAAAGTGCTACAGGTGAGTAATTAATTTATTTTTCAAGTGACATTAAAAAAGTACAAAAAGAAAACTTAAAATTGTGTACTAAAAATTATAAAAATAGCACTTTTTGAAGGTACCAAATATGATGATAACTAACGGGTAAACCAGAAATATGCCATTGCATGTTTTTCTTAGGCATCCAATCAAGTCGAATGTAAAATATTGTAACGAAAATAAAAATGCCTAAAAAGAAAATACACCACATTAGGCACTATATTGTGAGATTCTTGTCCATTGGTTTGTGTCAAGCTTGATAATGTTTTATCCTAATAATGCCGTACTTATTTGTGTTTTTTTTGCGGCATTGTCTTAAAATCGTTGCCAATTTTACATGTTTAACACCATCTTACATGTTTAAAATTAACAGACATAAAAGAGAGGATATGAGAGCGTTTAAAACATTTTCAGATTTTTCCAAACTGTAGGCAGTCAGGTATATAATAAGGCTGCTTTGCCTACGTCGGTGCTGTTTATTTTATTTTAACGTAATAAAAAAAACTCAAACGTTTTAGAAAGTGTAAAACGTAAAATAAAAATGCCTAAAAAGAAAATTCACCACATTAGTGCCTTTGGGACTGTATTGTGGGAATGTTTTCTATTGGTTTGTGTCAAGGTTGATAGTGTGTTACCCTGGTAATGCCGTACTGATTTGTGTATTTGACGGCATTTCCAATTCGACCATCTTTGGTTAACATCATCTTACATGTTTTAAATTAACAGATATAAAATAGAGGATGTGAGAGTGTTTGGGACATTTCCGGAATTTTCTAAATCGTAGGAAGTTAGGTATATAAAGAGACTACTTTGCCTACGTCGATATAGTGATCGTTTTCCAATAATAAAGTAAAGTCGTTTAGAAGCGTAAATAAAAGTGTTGTATAAACGAATATTAAGTCCAAGATAAATAAGTTGCTGTTTAATATATACTGTATAAAGATAAAACGAAGAAATAAGAACTGGAAAACAACAATAACATGGTGTTTATTTTATTTTACGCAACTTAAAAGAACTCAAACTTTGTAAAAATGTTAAAAAGTAACAATATTTATTCGTTTTAGAAATTTTTATATATTTTGGCATCGAATTGTTAGTTCATATTTTTGCATATTTTTCTAATAATATGGTAAAAGCTGAAAAACCCATAACTACATGTGTTTTTAGCTAAACTAACACAAATTACATGGATTGCTCATAGACGCTTATGCGTAAATATTAAAGATCAACTCAAAAACGCCAAGAAAGTGTATTTAAAAGGTTCAAAAAAATATTTAAATTCAAAAAGATATGAACTCAGACTAAACCATATATTTCCGTCCGTAAAATTTCGAAAAGATCTCAGAAGTTTAAAGCGCATTAAATAGTGCGAAGTACTGAGATAAAAATGGTAATACATAGATGGTCCAACCAAACGCAACATTAACATGTAAATAAAACATAAAGTTTTCAGAGCATTATCTTAATATTTTTTATTATGATAAAAGGATCTATGACAATAATGTGTAAAACAAAATATCGGCCAAATGCTCGCCACGGATTTGGTAACATACCTCTGTCCGTCGGTCTATATTTTCAAAGACTCCAAGACATTTTTGAGGTTAATTACCATATTCAGATATTGATTTTAATTGAGTCAATTCATTTAAAAATTGAGCTATCAGACTTGGTGTTTACTTATAGAGCAGTTTGTTAAAGTTTGTTCAATTAGCATTTGACAGCTAAAAATGCTTAAACACGTTTTATTCGTGAAAATTTAAATTAGAAAATTTTACAATAAATAATAAAATAAATAATAAAATTTCAACATCAAAAAGAGTGTAAAATGAAAAGAAAAAATTTAAATTTAATTCATAAAATATCTGTTTACTTTTTCAGTGTGCAAAATCCGCTTTCATACAACCCACAAAATTTAAATATCATTATATTAAAAAAAATTAACTCAAGTGCCGTTTTTTATTTGTTTTAAGTAATAAAACCTTTTGGTTTAAAATCGTATAAAAATAATTATTTTTTAATTATTATTTTATTAAAAACTGATGATTTTAAAAATGTCTCTTGAAAATTTGTATCAATAAGGATTTTGCATACTGTATATAGTTATTACTTCTCACTGAACAGACTTCATAACGGGTTGCCATTCTCCATTTGATATACCTTACACAGGGTTGCATTTTCAATTCGCATCAATTAATTGTGCATTTAAGTATTAATTGGACAATTTATAAATTGTCAGTAAATTGACATCAATTAAGGCGTTAATTGCCCAAAACCTCTTAATTGGTAATTAAAGCTTATGTGTGAACACTATATAATGTCGTTAATGTGTTGAATTATCTCATCCTTTAGCTTCAGAATTGTTTTTGACGTAGACTTTTAAATATTCCCAAAGAAAAAAGTCCAACATGATCATGTCGGCCAATTAACATCACCACAACAAGAAGGTTAAACGATGTGGTATACAGAATACAGAAGCCCGTGATCAAAAATGAAAGTGGTACATCTAGAGCGACTTGCGAGCTATGGGAAGAAAGATAATGAGCCTATTCGGTATGAATAGGCTTAAGTGGGAGGCAGTGTTACGAAAATAAAAATGCTTATAAAAGATAACACACCACATCAGGAACTGTATTATGGCAATTTGTCCATTGGTTTGTGTAAAAGTTGATAATGTGTGGAACCACATATCGTCAATATATGGCCACAGGAAGTCGGTTGTTATCTCGCGTTAGCGCGTGGTTGAGATTGATGGCTCTTCTACCATACTATGGCGAATAACAGCAATGTTTTCCGCAAAACGAACTGGACGAGCATGCTCAGGTGTTTTCACATTTCCTAGATATCCGATTTGCTGAAATTTGCACTCAATTCTCCCAATAGTGGACACATTTGGTCGATTATACTGACCAAAAAAACACGAAGTGCACGAAATGCTTTTTGATTTGAACGCCCCTTTTCTTAAGAGGCTTTAATTGTGTACCTCTCTATGGTTGAATTTGTTAAATACTGAAGCAACGAAATGTTAAATTTAGTTGGGCAAAAAAGGTGTGACTTACAATTAACATCGTTCATTATGGTTAAACCAGCCTTTACAATAGATCTTCTTATGTCACAGTGCCATGGCCATTTTTGCCCCTCTGCTCTCTATAATAATATATAGGGAATGCAAGGCATCTAACTCATCTTGACTATACTGAATATCTTTACCTCATGTTTGGCTAACAGCTTCTCGGATGTTGCAAGCTTTGGAACATGACAAAGACGACGTATGCGCCTTGGTTAAGAACGGGCATTTGCAAAAGTAAAAATGTAGTTGTGTTAGTGAGAACATGAAAATTACTCTTTCAGAGAAGTAAAGTTGATGTTTTAAAAAATTAAAAAAAAAAATCAACAAGCATCCGCCGCACATGCGCATTTATCGCTGTTTCAGCGACAACTAAAAGCAAGATGGTAAGAATTTATTAAAATTATTTTTCCGTGTCTAAAAAAATTTGCGCACATGATCTGCACATGTGCTTTCGTCGGTATCTCATTGACCACTAGTGCAAGAGCGTAAGAATACGTGTCAATTGAACGCGAAAAATTGTACTATGAAATGAACATTATTGGTTTAGAACCCATACCACTAAAACCAAAACCCTTCTATGTACTGCGGTATCTCAGAAATTATTTACGATAATAGTTGCCTCAAAAGAGAACGTCGGCTAGTTTTGTTGACGATATTTTCCAAAAGTAGAGGGTCAAGTGAGTATATTAACAACCGTATACAGAGTGGCCCTTTTTTAATAAGAGTCCTTGACAACAATCCAAGCAACAACCTATAACCATGGAAATAAAAAGACATAAATGACGGTGGACTAGACACAATTTAATAATGTCAGGGCACAACATCTAAGTGCTATAGACTGGAGCAAGCAGGGCATCCGAAAAAGGGAACGGTTGGTTCATACGCAGATGAGGCAAATTGATGGGGAACTGGCTGTAAGAGATAGAAGCTGGGGCGAAGTAAGAGTTTTGTTCACAGATTTATTGATGTTTCGAAAAAAATCTTTCATTGTTACTTTTGTCACCTACTGTTTATTAAACATTTTTGCTTAATTTTATGTGCTAAGCTTTGACGCATAGAATCTTTAGAACTGGTCTGATTTGTTTTAAAACCATTATTACTGTTGGCTGGTTTATTTTAGTAACTCTTGTGTTGTTGTTTCAGTTTTGTATTTGTCTTTGTCTTTTTGCTGTAGCAAAATTCTCTCCAGGGAATTCTTATTCTTCTTGTATCTTTCGTAATTCCACGGAGGAATGTGGCCAAGAAACAAAAATAAAAGAAGTTTTTAGATCATAAAAACGATCTTGCCAAAAGAATGTCTGAGAATCTTGAAATGATCTTTAATACCACATTTTCAATTTTAAGTTTTTTTTTTTTTTTTTTTTTTTTTTTTTTTTTTTTTTTTTTTGGTACTTGAGGATGATACCAACGACCAGCCAAACAACAAGTCAAGTAACCAATTATTTTTGTGTTACTTTATCGCTGTTGCTACGAATAAAACAGCCAACTTATAGAAAAAGGCGTAGCAGCCAATGTTACAAGTTGAAAGTGACCAGCAACAGATTTGACCCACGTTTGGCTTTATTTTTGTTAAAACTGTCTTTTCTGCTTTTTGTTTATTTTTTCATTTAATTTTTCTTTCTACTTCTTTATTAGCCGCCAAGAATCTGGAAAAAACTGTGATTTTTTCCTCCTCTCTCTCTCTCTCTCTTAGTTTTTATTTGTTTTTGTTTCTTTTTGGCATTTTAGAAAAACCATTAATGCGTGTGCGTCTGCGTCTGGTCTGGTCTACTGCTGCAACAGGCATAAGACTTTGTTTTGTACACATAGTGTGTAAACGTATGCTTATTATTATTATTGCTTTGAGCCAAGTTAAAAAGCTATCAAGTCTATAAAGTGTAATAACATGTATAACAATATTGTCTTGTGTTTGTTCTTTTTTATATGACTCGTTTAAGATCGTTTTGTGTGTATGTGTGTGTGTGTTTTAAAATAAGTAAGAGTGTTTGTTAACCATCTATATCACGTCATACCACTTATAGCCATAGAAAAAACAAATGCCCATACACACACATAGGAACATACATACATTTATGAATATGTGGCACATTCATTACAGGCTCAAGCAACAACAGCATGTTGTCGTCCAACATATGATGTTGACGATGTGCGCTGTAAGCTTTTTTTATGCTTTAATACTCGTTAAGGCCATAAACTTTGGACAATCAACTGAACCGAAAAAATAAAAACAACAAGAAGAAACAAAAAACTCACATTAAAACTAAACTGATATGAGAAATTGAACAGAGAACTGAATTAAGCCAAACTAAAACTAAACTAAAAACTCTTTTATCGCGCCATCATCATCTTTGGCCAGGAGACAGAAAACAACATAGAGAAAGATCTTGAGAAAGCCATACTCAGGCAGAGTGAGGTAAACAACAACAAACTTAAAGCCAAAGCGTGCAAACAGAGAGCAAAGATGAGGCCTGCGGCTCAGTGCCTGGCACAGTGGCTGCATTTAGACAGCCAACAAAGCTAAACTGAATTTAAATATAAAAAAACACACACACACACAACTACAAAAACTGTCTGAGTGGTGAAACAAATTAAAGTTTTTTTTCTTCATAACCACAACAACAACAACAACATAAACTAATTAACTTAAAAATAATTCAACAGTAGTAGACTTGTATAAGCTTTAAATCCAAAGAGTTTGGCTAAGTAGTCTACAAAAAGTGAATTAATTGTGAGAAATTTCGCTTTTTAATTTTACAAAAATAGCGAAATGAAATTAAAGGCTAATTAGGGTTAAAAGTATAATTTTTGTCTCATAGTTCATTCCTACGAAACAAATAGTTATTAAGGACTGCGTTTGAAGAAATTCTCCATCACATGTTTCTAAAAATCTGTTGATAAATTAATTAGCATCACATTCCATGAAGGAATATGGGGACTTTTCTCAGTCAGTGAGCTGCACCCGATTCTATTTTTAGACTCGTTGAAAAAGACCTACAGTTTAACGCCGGCTCCAAATGCATTAGAGACGTTTTCAATAATACTCATAAACAGTTACTAGCTAATGTTAGGAGGTGATGCCGTTGGTCTGATCTGATATTGAACCGAGGACTTTCTGGATGGTAGGCGGGTGTCTTACCTACCATACCACAGCGGCACCTAAAAATCTGTTAAACAAGGCGTTTCACTTTTAAAATACAAATTTTATTACAGTGCACTCGGGATAACGGAAACTCCCGTTTTCGTTAACATTCCAAAACCTTCCAGAAAAAACCTTTTCTATTGGGTATACAAGTTAAGTTAATGTCAATTTTTTGCTTGGAAAATGCATTTATTATAACAACAAAATGATGTCTTGTCCATCGTTAGCCATTACTTTTTCCCATCTTTCTGGTAGCATATAGATTCCGCGTCAAAAGAACTGCTCCGGTTTTGAGATAAAGAATAAATCAAGCCAATTTCTGATATGCCGTTCTGAAGTGAGGCGTATTTCCGTAAGGGCGTAGTCGAAAGGGGCAAGGTCTAGACTGTAGGGCAGGTGAGCCAAAACTTCTCATCCACTGTTTTCGAAATAGTTTTTTACCAGTCTTGCAATATCTGGCCGAGCGTTGTCGTGATGGAAGTTTGTGGCCTCGTGCTTGGTCGAATATTCTAGTCGATTTTCGTTGATTGCTCTCTTTAAGCGACCCGATTTTAACAACTCATAGTACAAAACACCCTCTTTCAAGAGCATCATGAACAGTTGTCTTGGAAACAATAAGAGTGAAAACTACAGACAAATTGTAGCTGAATTATTGAAAAATTATCACGAATTAGGTGCACGTATGTCACGAAAAATGCATTTTCTTCATTGGCATTTAGATTTTATACCACAAAACCTAGGTGCGGTGAGTGACCAACAAGGGGAGCGTACTCACCAAGATTTAATGAAAATTGAAAGAAATTATCAAGGATTTTAAAACAAAAGCATGTCAAACCGAACCAACAAAATACAACCACGTTCAAATAACGCCAATCACTTTAGAAACTTAATTGATTTTTAAATAAACAAATAATTGACGTGATAGAGAAAAACCAATTATAGATCCGATTTCAGCCTACCAAATTACCTTAGGAAAGAATGGAGAATTTGGTTGCTCCTGTCCAAAACCTTGTTGGCTAGTGTTATGCTTGAGCATTATTTTTTTATTTTTATTTTATTTTTTTTTGTTAGGCGTCTGAAATATGCATTAATTTTTTACAATTATTTTTACAAATATTTTATAACATGTATTACCCACTCTGCTGGTGTAGGGTACAGATTTGATTTTTGTATTTTGTATACAACTCCAGTAACAATAACAAACAAATCAAAAATAAAAAATAAAAAATAAAACAAACAAAAACACAAAAAAACAAGTTAAAAGCAATGTTGTGCTATTGCTTTTATTACTGCCGCTGCTGATGGCTTGTGTTTTTGTGTTTTGCGGCATTTGGCATACGATTTTGGCCAAAAACTTTAAAATAGTCAGTCGTTAGCGTTTAAAGCGTACGGTTCGATTACTCTTAAGTAATAATAAATAAAGAAAAATATATATTAAGAAAATAAAAGTATTAAAAGCGTATTATAAATAATTTTAAAACAAAACAAAAATCTAATAAAAAATAAAAGAAAATTTAAAAAAAGGATACAAAAATTTAATTACAAATTTGTAATTTAAGAAAAAGGTGGGTATTAACACAACAAAAAATTATCATTTAAAAGAAAAATGAGTAAAACAAGGAAATTATTATAATTTGTTTTAACATTTAGTAAAGCCTATATAATAAATATAATTTTTTTGTTTTTTCTTTTTTTTAATACGCTCTGTTTGAGTTGGTAATTTTCTTTATTTTTATTTTAATCATTTTCCAACAATTAAAGTATATTCACCTTTTTCTTTATGACGTTTATTATTATAAAGTAATCATTTGAAATTAATTTTTAAATAATAAACAAGTATTAACTAAAATACTTTGGTAAAGTGTTTTACATAAAAATGGTATCACAAACAACAACTCAAGTAACTATTAGTTTATAGAGCAAACGGTAGGTTGTTAGAGGAGCAATTGCAATAAAACGCACATTTGAAATTAATTTAAAAACGATATTATGTCGTTTTGTTTTATATATACAGTGAAAACTCTACTTACGGACACCTCCTGCAAGCGGACACCTCTATTAAGCGGACAATTCCTTCAGTCCTTTCGATTTCCAAGTACTTTTAGAACAAATTACATTCTGTTAGAGGGACACTCCCATAGGTGGATGCGGACACCTGTTTTCTGTAACACACCTCCCGTAGACGGACAAAAATATCAACAAAAACATAAAAATATGTTTGAAGAAAAGTACAAGAAACACAATAATGTTTACAAGAATCATTACACAGCAACACTAAAGCCCGTATGGCTCTTATAGGCCTCTCCCTTATACTGACGGTTAATGCTAAATATTAGTTCAACCAATTGAGATATGACCTTAAAATTATCTATGCAGTGGACTTCTATCAATTCTTTTTAAAATAAAACAACAATGACTGCTGTATCATTCAAGATAGTATTTTCATTAATTTTTCTTAGAAAAATTATACTAAAAACGTATTGAAAAAATTGTTGATTAGGATAACGCCATCAGCTACTTATACGAGTAATTTCAATTTAATTAGAATTTCAAGGAACCATATAGCATTTTAATTCCTTAATTTTATATCTTAAACAGTATTAAGGTTAATTAGTAATATCCTCGAAAATTCGATTATAAATTGAATACAACGAAATGGTGGACCAAGTATGTATGACTCCTTCCATTAATTTCATTTCTGTGTTGCCTTGTCTTCCGGACTCGTACACTTACCTAGACACCAATCTCCATATGTTTTTGATTACATTTAGGCCGGGCGAGTAAAGTGGCCATTTAAGGTCGTCAGCTTTTGGGTCTGAATCCATGATTTCACGGATTGGACTGTATGGATTGGAGCATTTATAGTCTTCCAAATATGTTTAGGAAGTAGCAAAAAGTCGTTTTCAAAGCGATAGTTGAGTTAGTCCACATTTATGGCCGATTTTAAAATTGTAACTCGTAGGTGACATGGTAGGATATTGTCTCCCACACTATCACAGCACCCACATCTTCTATTGCGTTATGGGAATCATTATGTGTGATATCTCCCACGAGAAATTAAAACGCAATAGAAGATGCTGATTTACGCTGATTATTTAAATATTAATTATAAATTACGTAGTATCTCAAATGAGTTCGGACAATTTTCAATATCAGAGCTTTCTTGGAAAAATTTTGAACCTCCTACAACAGCTAACTGTTTTGCATCAAAAACCAAATTGTCAACGAATTTAATCCAGAAGATGATGTGCCATTAACAACACACTCTTAAACTTTCAGAATTACAGAAACTAACGAAACTAGTTTTGAAGAATTTTTAAACATCTCGATAGCATTGATTCAGAAGATGATGTTGTAGAGCAAGAAATCAAACATAAGTTTTAATGCAGTTTCGAATAAATAACTAAAACAAATTTAATATTTTAAACTGCGCTTTAAAACATAAGTATTTCTTATTACCTACTACCTTGATCAAAAAGTTTTCGGAATAATTCCCATGTTGCGGTGCCATCATTTCGATTTGAGTTTTTTATTTTTTTGTTTGTTAAATTGGTTCGTCTGTTGTTGATATACAAAAACTACGTAGCCAAGAGTACATCTATTCATCTCTATGTGTGTTGGCGATTTTTTACAATTACCTCTATAGCATATTTCTTAAGATGTTAGTTACGTCCTTTCTAAATTAAGTTATCGACATGTGGATGTGTATGTATGAATCTTAAAACTTAAATGAATTTTGGATGCAATGCATTAAAATTTGTTTCACTTACATATTAATACATAATAGAATATTTAATAGCAGTGAATACCGACCATTTTTAATCAACTGTCCCGTAGACGGACACCTCTCGATAACGAACAAATCTTCTGTGTCCGCCCACGGGAGCTTTAACTGTATATAAAAAGAAACAGCATTTCTTTTCTTGAGCAAGTGTTGCAACATACTTTAAACGAAATCAACAATTGCATCTAAAGATTTAAAATTAAACTGCGTTTTTTGTGAACAAGCAGACCACTTTGGATTTAAATGGTTTATAAACCAAGTGTGTGCATGCTTTGGTTTATTTGTTGTCGTGATATCTTGTTTGTGGTTTTTGTTTTTATTTGCTTTTTGCTTTTCTTTACTGATACGAATTACAACAGAAATTTTCAACGAAAACGTTAGTGTGTCATTGAGATTTTCGCTTTTGTTTTTATGGTTTATTTCATCATCGTCGCCATCAACATCATTGGCAACAACATCATTTATTTTCATTATTTAATAGCCTTATTAAACACAATAAAAATAACAACAATATCTGTAGACCGCAATAATAAATGAATGATACTTTGGTGAGGCCAATTTAGCGTTTTTTGGTGTTTTAAACAAAATTACAGGGATGAGTATATGCGCTTAAAATTATGAAAAATTATATCGTATCCTCCTGCTTTCACAATTCCAACTACACACAGAGAGGGTATTTGATGCCAAAAATGGGAATTAATTAAAAAAAAAAAAAAAAAACAGTTGCATCACTAGGAAAAATATCTTCAAATACACCAATTATTTTAAACTTTTGTAATTAGAGAAGTTATTTGTAATGTCAGTAAGTGAACCAGGGTTAAAATTGCTTGCTTTAATATAGCAACAGCATAAAAATTGTTGCTTTGTTTCAGTTTTTAGCTTCAAATTAAATATCTGTTTGGCTAAATGCTTACTGAAAACTTAAGGCCCAATCATAATGTGCATAGGTAAACTTAAGCAAGAGTTCGAACTCATATGAAACATATATGACAAACAATATCGTACTTAAGAAACTTTTCGTCAAGTTTCGTTAAATGTCATTTGCATATGCAAAGTGCGCAACTGAACGCACATTCCGTACGGAAACGGCTGTCTAAAGCATTTTTGTGTGAGTGTTTCTATTCAATACAATAAAATTTACAAAAAAAATTTTTTTTTAATGAAAGGCGCGGGCGAGAATTCGTTTGTTTTTAAATTAATAGAAAACGTAATTTAAACTTAAATTCAAGAAATTACCAAATGTGTCTGTTATTTTTATTTTGCTTTGTTTAAAAGATTATTTGTAAACCAATACTCAGTTGGTATTTTCGGTACTTTTTTAAACGAACTACTAAGAAAAACTACAAAATATACAAAAATGTGCAATAGTGGGTTTAAAGTCTTTAAGTAGAGGGTCCACCATCTAACTTTTTTTTCAACAAGTGCTTATTTCGTGAATGGTAACACTTAGCTCATTTCTGATTTGACAGATAACTAGATTTATCCTTCCGCTGAACGAATATCGTTGTATATACGCTTGAACAACGCTGGGAATCTGGGCCTGCGATCGACTTACAGAAGATGCAGATTTTGCCAAAAAAAATCATCTTTTCAGATGAAGCTCATTTTGATCTTGGCGGGTATGTAAACGAGCAAAATTTTCGCATTTAGGGCACAGAAAACCCGCACGCATACATTGAAAAGCCGATACATCCAAGACGAGTCACTGTTTGGTGCGGATTTTGGTCCAGAAGCATAATTGGGCCATTTTCTTCGAAAATGAGCAAGGAGTGGCCGTTACAGTCAATGGCGATCGTTATCGGGCCATGTTGAACGATTTTTTGTTCACAAAAATTGAAGAGGAGGATATTAGCAACATTTGGTTTCAACAGGACGTCTCTACGTGCCACACAGCCGAAGCTACACTCGATGTTTTGCGCCCTGTTTTTGAAGATCGCATTATCAGCCGCAGAGCTGATTGCGTTTGGCCACCTCGAAGCTGCGATTTGACACCGTTGGACTATTATTTGTGGGGTGCCATCAAAGATAAGTGTCACGCCAACAAGACGTAGCATACGAATACATTTAAGTAAACAAAAGTAAGCAATAACTTATTACTTACAGCAAAAGTAATTTTTTATATTTTTACTATTTCACTTTTTTGCTTTCTACTTTTGCTTTTTTTATTAAAAATTTTCAGTAAGCATTCAGCATTATATTTTTTTAGTTTTCAGCAAAAAATTGAAGCAAAGCGTAATTTTCTTTAAGTTTAGTTAAGCAATTACAAATGCATTGAAAATAGTCAATCATTTTTTAACGCCGAAGTGAACTAATAGGAATTAAATCACAATATTGTCTGATTTGAAAATTATAGCAAGTTGAAGTTTTATTAGATCTCTATTTCTTCCGATTTAAGTTTATAGAACACACCGAAAAATTTATATTATAGTTTATTATTTGTTTAAGCATAACGCAACAAATTAAAAGTGGTATACCTAAATAATATGACATAATGATACTGAGCTCGAATTTAACACTTTGTTTCCGAGTGCTCTGATACCAGTGGTGCTAACCGCTTTTTTAAATTAGCTCGTGTTTTCAAAATATATCGTTCCACAACATACATTAGTGTAACTCAAAAACATTTTAGTTTATTGAATAAACTAAAATGAAACAGAAATTATGCAATTAAATTATCTTTCCGCTTATAGCCTAAGATTTTGTTAATCAATATTTATTATCTTATTAGTGAAGCAGATACTCGTATATCACTCATACGTACGCCCTTACTTACGTAGCATATAGTGTGATGCCACTGATCTTTTGCCAAAAAAAAAAAAAAATTATTTCTAGAACGACTATACAGAAAAACGCAACTTACTTAGACCTAAATGTGAGTATCATAGTCTTTGTTAATTCTCTCTTGCTTTGTGATCAGTGGTCAAAAAATGGACAATTACATTGTCGGATTAAGACTGAAATTAAGGATGAAATTATTACTTCAGAAATTTTAATTAAAAGAATAAAGTTGAAAATAAAAGGTACAATTTTAAAATCTGCACAATTAACAGAAAAGTTTATTTTTTAAATAAAAAACTTCACAACTGCTCATTAATTTAAAGAAACTGCAAATTTGGCAACGCTGATGGTAACACAAAAACTTTTCCTAATTGGGGGATCACCAACAGCTTTCGAATGCATCCGACATTATATTAGAAATAGTTGATATACCGGAGTTTTTTGAAGATGCAATGAAAGAAATTTCAGGGGACCAGTATGTTACCCCAAATCCCATTATTGTGTTAACTCATGTTATCGTTAAAAAAAAATCAGTCATAAGCTGGGATCAATCTGATACAAATTTTATTGTGACAAATTAGCGCACAATAATAAAATTGTCCCAATTAAAAATTCTGTATTCACACGGTTATATTATTTTATACAAAATTTATTGTCGCAAGATGACGCCATACAATGTATTGACAATACACACACACGATTATTCTAGTTTACGGCAACTCTGTCAATCAGCTGTTGTGGTAAATTATTATTATTTTTTTGTTTGGTTCGTTCTTTAAAGATAGAAAAATTCATATTTATATTGAGGTCATTTAGTGAACAAATAAATAAAAAGAAATCAAAAAAAGAAATGAAGTGTGTGGGTCAGAGATTGGCTCACCACAAGGGCAATTGATGGTGTATATGAGAAAACACTTCAATCAATTAAAAACAAATTAATTTACTAAAATATTTATTTATTTAAATTGGAGTATAATTACAAATTATGTATATTTAATAAAGTAAAGATGATTTTTGCTCTAAAAAATTAAAAATTGCATCGGCTTTGATTATCAGGTGTTCGCTTGATAAAAAAAAAATGGTAAAAATAATAAAAAAAAAACAAATGGTAGAAGTTTGTGGTGCAATTTACATTTAAATAATTTAAAAAACGCATATTTTAAGTTTAATAAGAAAGAAATCAATTAAAAAATAAATATCGGTGATCATTGTCTTCCTTAATTGGCGCACAAGATTACAATAAATATTGGTGTACTTTTGAAATTTACATTGGTGCATGATTGGCAATAAAGCTTTCACACGGTTGTCCCACCAGGGTTGCATTTGATTGGAATAAATAAGCACAATAATATTGTCAGTTGCCGTATGAGCCAATAACTTGTATAATCACAAAATTGGCATATAAAAGCTCTAAATATTGGTGCATTACGACAATCGCGTGATCCTACCTATAGCGTGATTATTTATATACGAGAAGCGAAGATTTGCAATGCTTACAACTATTGTAGATTATCTGTTTAAAAAACGAGACTTTAGAAAATTTAAAAACGCAAATAGTGCTCTAAAATATTTAACAGATGACATTTTGTTATATAAAACAAGTCCACTTGGCCGAAGTTTTAAGCTGGTTAGATGGTCAGCTAGTAGAAAAGTGAAATTCGCTTGAAAGCAGAGGATTGCTACAATTTATACAAGAAACACAATCACTTATATGCACATCATCTTTTATAAGCGTAGGGCAATATATACAATGAAAGCTCCCACAGGCGGATACCGACTAACGGAGAAATTTTGCCAAGTTTTTGCAACAACAAAATGTATTGTGTTAATGTTTAATACAGAAAACTATGAACCTTAAGGCTTTAAAATGTAATTTTTTTAACGAAAACATTAACTTAAAAATTTCTAAATATTTTTCGTCATTAGAGTAGAAGATTATCATTAAAATGAACCATCAATCATTAATTCAGAAGATATTTGCAACCAATAGTAATATATAGGATTTTTCAATAAAAGTAAAAATACAGATATTTTTTTAGTTTCAAAAGTGAGATTTCGATAGTTTTTTAAAGATAAACGTTTATTTGTGCACTAATTTGAACCTGCCTATCTAAAGTGGTTAATTATTCCATCTTGTTTGTTCATATACATATCACAGTTTTATGACGGAATTCAGACATTAGCTCAGAGCTGGGGGAAAGATATAAGCCAGTGATTTAATAATTTTTTATTTTGATAAAATTGTTAACTCATTATCATTTTTGAGCTAAAAAAAGGGACCAAATTGATTTGTACTCCCAATACATTAATATTTAATTTTTTTTGTTGTAAATAAACAACAAAAACCTATAAATAAAAAACCCAACTGTTTTCTTAAACCCTGATCCGTGAGACAATTTATGCCTCACCTACATAACGTACCGACTTCGATGAAATTTTAAACTAAACTGATCTGCGTACAGTAGAACACATATGTTTTACGTTTTTTTTTTTAAGAAGTACTTAGAGGGGAGTCACAGGGGCTGTTTCTCCCTATTCCCAAGTATTGATCGCAGACGAATGAAATTTAGCGAGTAAGTTCGTAGAGTTGATGTCGACAATATCACCAAAAATGGGTGTGGCAACCCTCCTCCTTGCAGAGATACATATAACTCGGATAATATCCAAGCTATAGTAATGAAATTTGGTATAATAGTACAGAGTACTATAGGCACCATTTATTCAAAAAATTAGTGTTTTACTCCCATTTACATAGGGTCCGCCAAATAACATTTTTTTTTTAAATGCTTATTTGAAAGTACAATTCTTCCGGTTAATAATGGAAGATAATTTCATTCAAATGGCTGCCTCGGCTGGCCATGCAGTAGCCTACACGATCGGTTCAATTTTTAAACACATCATCGATTGTGTGCAGCTGTATTTCACCAATGGCTTCACGATTATTGTCCTTTAAAGCGTCAATTGTCTCTGGCTTGTTGGCCTAACACTTATCTTTGACGGCACCCCACAAATAATAGTCCAACGTTGTCAAATCGCAGCTCTGAGGTGACCAAACGACATCATCTCTGCGGCTGATAATGCGATCTTCAAAAACAGGGCGCAAAACATCGAGTGTAGCTTCGGCTGTGTGGCATGTAGCGCCGTCCTGTTGAAACCAAATGTTGCTAATATCCTCCTCTTCAATTTTTGTGAACATAAATTTGTTCAACGCGGCCCAATAACGATCGCCATTGACTGTAACGGCCACTCCTTGCTCATTTTCAAAGAAAAATGGCCCAATTATGCTTCCGGACCAAATATGCGCACCAAACAGTAACTCATCTTGGGTGTATCGGTTTTTCAGTGTATGCGTGCGGGTTTTCTGTGCCCCAAATACGACAATTTTGCTTGTTTACATACCCGCCAAGATCAAAATAAGCTTCATCTGAAAACATGATTTTTTTTTGGAAAAATCGGCATCTTCTATCGCAGGCCCAGATTCTCAGCGTTGTTCAAGCGTACACACAACCATATTCGTGCAGCGGAAGGATAAAACTAATTATCTGTCAAATCAGATATGAGCTAAGTGTTACCATTCACGAAATAAGCACTATTTGAAAAAAAACGTTAGATGGCGGACCCTTTATTTCTCCCTATTCCCAAGTATTTATCGCAGACGAACGAAATTTAGTGGGTAAGTTCGACAATCGCACCAAAAATAGGTGTGGCAACCCTCCTCCGTGCAGAGATACATATAACTCGGACAATATCCAAGCTATAGTAATGAAATCTGGTATAATAGTACAGAGTACTATAGGCAAGATTTATTCCAAAAATTTGTGTTTTACTCCCATATATAGGAAGCAACTGTTATTATGCTTCGTAATATCAGTCACTTAAAACTTTGTAATGGTAGGAGACTTACTGTAAAAAAGTTAATGGGAAATGTTATTGTAGCCACTATTTTCATTGGAAACTTCAAAGGTGAACACGTTTTGATTCCACGCATTCCAATGATACCATCGGATTTAACGTTCGAGTTCAAGCGTGTACCATATCCAGTGCGTGTTGCCTTTCGATGGACCATTAATAAGGCGCAGGACCAGTCTTTGGGAATTTGTGGGATAAACTTAGAATTTTCAGTATTCTCTCACAGACAATTATACGTAGCATGTTCAGGAGTCGGCAATCGATCTGTATTATTAATTTATTGTCAAGAAAGAAGAAAAACAAAAAAATATTGTCTTTCGTAGAGTATTACAAGAAATATACAATGTGAATTTGGGCGGGACAAAGTTCGCCGGGTCAGCTAGTAATATATAATATTTTACTGTTTTTTTCGCTCGATTGATTATTGTTTTAAGGTTAAATTATAAGCTGCTCGTGCATTTGAGAGTTATATAGCTCAAAAACAGACTATTTTGTGTTTTCTAGAATTTTTTGCTTTTAATTTCTAATTAAATTTATTACCTTTTAATTAAGACTTAAAAATATATTTTTATTTTTGTGAAAAATACTAATTCCTTTTTAGAAAATTCTGTAACGAACAGGTCTATTATTTACAACATATCAATTTAAGTTTGTCTATTTCTTTACTCTTAATTCTTAAGTTTATTTTTTTAAATATTTTTTGGTATGATTTATGGCTTTTTTTTCTTCAATTACGATTAAAACCAGTATTGCCTTTTTAAGCGCTTTTTAGTTAATTAAAATAGAAAAGTAGACCACAAAATTTTTAAACATATTGGCATTACTATTTAAATGGTTTCAAATATGTGTGTATGTATGGCATGCAGCAACAACAACAAAAGCAATAAATAACATAAAATTTGTAACAGTAGCTAGATTTAGCTGTAACACTATTAGCCATATCAGGGTATAACGTAATAATAACAACAACAGTAACAACAATAGATGTTGGTGGCTGAAATCATAGATCATGCGAAACCTCGAATTTGATTTCCCATAACTTGGCCTAGACTGGGAAAACTACCACAGCTGAAAAGGAAAAATGAAGAAGAAACAATACAATAACAATAACAACACAGCCAGCCATCCAACCATCTGTCTAACTAACTATCCGCTTTTGTCTTTGCAATAACATCTCAAAACAAAAGGCCTAAATCATGATGATGTTATGCGAAGTAAAGTTTGTGCGCATCTGTGTGTGTATGAAAAGCGTATTTTTTAATGCTTTTGGCTGTTATATTAACTTGGCTTACATACTAGTATGTTGAGTTTTTCCGCAATATGTATATGAATATTTCTTTTGTGTGTACTTGCATAAGCAAGTGTATGATGTTAGTTTTTGTTTGAATTTAATTAACCTCATCTCTCCGTGAGTATGTTTCTTAACATAAACGTATAAAAAAAAAAAAAAAAAAACATTTTAATAGAGTTGATAATGGGGTGACTATGTAAACAACCACACTTACTCAAGCATTCTACATGACTCCCAGGCAGCTTAGCTGTTTTATTCCTTTCTTTTCTACAAAACACTTGGCCAAAAGTTTTTATATGTATGTGCGCATACATATAAAGGGTGGGCAAATTTGAGGTTAGGAAGTAACCTCAAATAGTGAAAGTAAGTAAAAACACATTTTTCTTTTTTTGACAAATTCAGTTTCATTCATACCAATGTTATATATGAATTAATAACTGAATATGATGTCGCACAAATGTCCATCTCTAGCACGTCGGCAGACGTCCGCTCTTTTCACAAAATCTTGAACTACATTTTGCAACAAAGCAATGCCGCGCCGAATTTCATTTTTCAGAGTGTCAGTTGTTTGTGGTCTATTCACGTAAACCCAATCTTTCAAATGGCCCCTGAGAAAATAATCCAGCCGCGTTAAATCACAAGAATGTGGCGGCCAATTAACATGACCTAACCGAGAATTTATGCGACCGGGAATTTTCTCATGCAATAACCGAATTGTTTGGCTGGCTGTGTGGCTTGTGGCTTCATTCTGCTGAAACCCAGGGTCACTGATGTCAACATTAGCCAATTGTGGCCACAAAAAATTGGTTACGTGGTTTGGAGGCGCAGAGAATTTACGCTGAAGGCGTTTTCTTGCTCATTTTCGAGGAAATACGGGCCGATGATGCTGCCTAACCACAAACTGCACTATACGTTGACTTTTTTTTTGGATTTAAGTGTTTGAACTGTTTGTGGATTTTCTGAGACTCATATTCAATAATTTTGTTTGTTTACATAACCGCCTAATTGAAAATGGGTTGGAAAAAGCGCGCGAATTTTACGAAGTGATATAGAAAAATATTCGCTATTTTGATAGTAAATTTTCACAATTAAAATTCTTTGTTCAAGAGTGTATCGTCCATAGTTAACATTTCCCAATTTTTTACTAAATAAGTGTCGAAGGTTGACAGCTCAATTCTTGACATTTCATTATTTGACAGTCAATTCATTTCCTAACCTCAAATTTGCCTACCCCGTATATACATGTGTGTATTTTATTGTGAGAAAAACTCCACTTTAGAGTTCTTTTTATTTATTTCTTTTAATAATTTTCTTAAAATAATTTCTGTTTTTACGGAAATTAAAAAAAAATAAAATAAAAAAGTGATAATTTAGCACATTATGGAGGTTGTTTCGCTGGCCTCTCCACTTTTCTACTCGCTTTTCAAAAAAATTTCTATTTTTTTTTTTTTTTTTTTTGTTTATTCCGCTGCTATTATACGAATTTTATGTGTCATAATAATTCAAGTATTTCGAAGAAAAAGAAAGTCATTTAGGAAAAGTAAAAACTTTACTTTTTCCATTTGTTGCTAATTATGACACTGTCTGGAGGGAATAAAATGAAAGAAAAAAATTTCTCAGAAATAAAAAAAAGAATAAAAAGAAATTTTTGTAAAATGTTTTTGTAAAGTTCAAAATAGTGTAATAAAACACTGACAAAAAAAAGAAGAATAAAATAGAAATATATGTTAAGTGATACTATTTATTTGGTGGATATACTATCGAGTGCCTGTATGCACCCAATTTTAAGCTGCTCAAAGGATTTCAAAAGAGGAAGAACAAATCTCTAATTATGTAACTCAATTCAACCCTTTCATGTATTTATTGTTTGTATACAACAGCTCTACTCAAGAACACTTTTCTCATACTTAACGGTATTTTATTTTTAAACATAGTTTAGTTAGATTAGTTTTGCTTCGAATTTTGCTGAAGTAATAAATTTTTGTGTTCCAAATTATAATTTTCGATCGGTCAAGTCTGCTGATTTTTTTGATAATGAACTCAAATCCGTTTTCAGTTTTTTTCCATCGGGCTCAATTTTTTTTATGGGCTTGGCAAATTTTGCATCCAAAATATGGTAGTTATGTCAAGATATTTCATCATAACTAGAAATCAACTTGACCGATTTTAATGCAGGTACAATGAAACGTTTAGGAACAAATATTTATATTTTCAAGAGTTTCGGAGTTATTCACAACTTAGCTGCGAAAACAAATTTTTTTGCGCGAAATTAAAGCAATTTTTTATTGTCTAAGCTCAAATCACGTCTTAGACACGTCATCCGCTCCTAGGGCAAACAAGAGCATGACGTGTCTCAGACATCAAATGTACTTAAGGGGTTAAAAAATTCGAGCTCAAGGTCTAACGGGTCTATTTAAACACCGTCAGTATATTTTGGAAAATTTTGAGAATGATCGGTCTTGGTTTCGCACGATTTATGCTGAAACATCTGAACTTCTGAACATGTGCTGTGCCTCAGTCTGATGTGATACTTTGCGAAGTGTTGCACTTTGTCTATCACCAATATAACATAACATAATACATTATACATTATATATTAATTCTCGCAATATTCCATGAAGGTACATGGGTACTCTCTCTCAGTCAATGAGCTGCACCCGTTTCTATTTTTAAACTTATTTAGAGGAACTTACAGTTTAACGCCGGCTCCGAATGGCAAATACATTTGCATTTTCAATAGTAGTAATACTCATACCCAGTTACTAGCTAATGTTATCAGGTGATACCGCTGTCAAAAAATTGTTTTCATTTTTCTTTTAAGATGGTCTGGCCTGGTATTGAACCGACGATCTTCTGGTTGGTAGGCGGGTGCTTTACCTATCATACCACAGCGGCACACAACATAATAATAAAGGGTCCGCCAAATAAATTTTTTTTTTTTGAAAATGCTATAAAAAAACTACTGAATATTTTCTCAAATTTCTTTTTTTAATTGAAAGTACAATCCTTCCGGTTAATAATGGAAAATAATTTCATTCAAATGGCTGCCTCGGCTGGCCATGCAGTAGCCCATACCATCGGTCCAATTTTTAAGCACATTATCGATTGTGTGCAGCTGTATTTCACCAATGGCTTCACGAATATTGTCCTTTAAAGCGTCAATTGTCTCTGGCTTGTTGGCGTAACATTTATCTTTGACGGCACCTAACAAATAATAGTTCAACGGTGTCAAATCGCAGCTACGAGGTAGCCAAACGACATCAGCTCTGCGGCTGATAATGCGATTTTCAATAACAGGGCGCAAAACATCGAGTGTAGCTTCGGCTGTGTGGCACGTAGCGCTGTCCTGTTGAAACCAAATGTTGCTAATATACTCCTCTTCAATTTTTGTGAACAAAAATTCCTTCAACATGGTCCGATAACGATCGCCATGGTCTAATTATGCCTCTGGACCGAAATCCGCACCAAACAGTGACTCGTCTTGGGTGTATCGGCTTTTCAATGTATGCGTGCAGGTTTTCTGTGCCCCAAATGCGACAATTTTGCTTGTTCACACACCCGCGTATACACAACCATGTTCGTTCAGCGGAAGGATAAAACGAATTATCTGTCAAAACAGACATGAGCTAAGTGTTATCATTCACGAAATAAGCACTAGTTGAAAAAAAAAACGTTAGATGGCGAACCCTTTACATATTGCTACGTTTTAACCTTTTTAAAACGTTTGAGTTCTTCTAAATTGCGTTAAATAAAATAAGCGACACGAATTTATTGTTTTACTTCATAAAATCTTTTATATCCACAATTAAAATTATACAGTGTCCAACTCATTTAACTTCGACTTAAGAGACAAATTTAATCAACACTTTTACTACCGCTTTAGCATGACTTTACTCTTTGATTGACTGACTAAGCACAATTCATCGCATTTTGTAGTAAATAAACATTAATTTTGAATGTTCTAGTAAATTCCAAAATCTACTATTCAACTGCCGTTAGGAATTTGAGTTACACATGCGACTTATATTGGCAGCACTATTGAAATAAATACAGCATAGACAGGGTGATCGTAGCCTTGAAACAAATCAACAGAATAACTTCTATAATAAGGTTTATAGCTCTAAATCTACAAATGTTGCTGTATCTTCTTAGGCACTTATGCGAAATTTTGAATTGACTCCCTTTAGAAGAGCCGTTGTGATATTTTAATGAACAATGACTGTTATTAAACGAAAAACGTGTTTCTTTCGGAAAAAGTCCACTGATTTTTTCATTTACACCAATTTAAACCACTGCTAGGTCCTATTAAAAATATACCCTTAATTGAATTTTTGTTAGTTGGATTTGTGCTTATATGTGATTTTCCACATGATATTTTATTATCAGGTTGCACAATGACTAAAAGATTAACTTCACAGTAAGAGTAGAAGTGGCAACTAACATAAGATATAATATTTTTACCGTACATTTCAATAAATAATCAGTGGGAGACGACACATGCCGTATTAGCATTATTTCTATAAAGTCAGTTGGTAAAAAACGAACAGCACCGGGAAAATAATATATCATCTGTACATGTATGTATATATGTAAATTTCTGGGCAACGCCGGATGGGTTAAGCTAGTAAACAATAAAAAAGTGATGGTTAATGTCACTTGGGAACCTTTTTACCAAGAAATTCGACAATTCTGTGAACTTAAGTTTTAGAACAGTGAGAAGTTTTCTTTTCTTTCTGTCACTCCTCTAGGAAGCATATTGACTTTCTACAAAGCATCTATTGCTTTGTTTCAGTTTCTTTAATCAATTTGATATTTCAATTTTTTCCCAGTAGGTGGCGTGTTTTTCCTGATCATTCGTCTGATGATTGTCATCATCGCCAGAGGTATACGAGAAGGGTCAGGGAGGCTTTTTTCTTTATTTTTCTTTAGATGGAGTTGTCTGGAAGGAAAAAGTTAAAGACTTTTTTATTATTAAGCATTCCAAACCACAATTAAATTTTTTCTCCGTCATGTCCTCTGCTGGGGCTAGCATCTGGGTCGTTTGTGTTGTTATGCATGCGCTCTAATCACTACACCACGCCACCCCCGAGAAGTTTTCCAAAAGGTTGTAATTGCCGCGAACTGAAAGCAATAAAAACGCGATTTGCTCTTCGTAATAACTTCAGGAAATGTGGAATATGCCGATCATGGGGAACCCCCAAATATTTCGAAAGCTTTATCTTATTTGGCAGTTACATACAAATATGTATATGTATAGATAGTCTAGAAGACAACATAAGATTTACGATCCATTCAATAAAATTGTGGAACCGTTACGGTTCAATTGAACAATGAATGAAAACTAGTGAACACTACATTTTTGTGTGCGCATTTAAAGATCAGAAGTCAGATCGAACCTCAGCTATAAAATTTTCGGAACATTTTTTTTCGAAGGTCGTCAAAACAAAAGTAGGGATTTCACAATATTTCAACCTAATTTATTTACCGTATCATTTTCGGTCAAAACTCCTTTGAAATTCAGTGATTGGCCGGAGCTGTTGTTGCTGTTTTAGTTAGCTTAGCTTCTATAAGGGTTAATACATTTAAGATAAACTCTCAATTATTGACGTACTTTGTTAATATTTTATTTTGTTTTATTTTTAAGTAATTCCGTTTGCTAGTGTTCGACGATACATTTGTTCCGGTTGTTAAAGGGTCCGCCATCTAACGTTTTTTTTTCAACTAGTGCTTATTTCGTGAAGGGTAACACTTAGCTCATGTCTGATTTGACAGATAATTAGTTTTATCCTTCCGCTGAACGAATATGGTTGCTCATTTTGATCTTGGCGGGTATGTAAACAAGCAAAATTGTCGCATTTGGGTCACAGATAACTCGCACGCATACATTGAAAAGCCGATGCACCCAAGGCGAGTCACTATTTGGTCCAGAGCGAATTTTGGTCCAGAGGCATAATTGGGCCATTTTTCTTCGAAAATGAGCAAGAAGTGGCCGTTACAGTCAATGGCGATCGTTATCGGGCCATGTTGAACGAATTTTTGTTCACAACAATTGAAGAGGAGGATATTAGCAACATTTGGTTTCAACAGGACGGCGCTACATGCCACACAGCCGAAGCTACACTCGATGTTTTGCGCCCTGTTTTTGAAGAGCGCATTATCAGCCGCAGTGCTGATGTCGTTTGGCCACCTCAGAGCTGCGATTTGACACTGTTGGACTATGATTTGTGGAGCGCCGTCAAAGATAAGTGTTACGCCAATAAGCCAGAGACAATTGACGCTTTAAAGGACAATAAGCGTGAAGCCATTGGTGAAATACAGCTGCATACAATCGATAATGTGCTTAAAAATTGGACCGATCGTGTGGGCTACTGCATGGCCAGCCGAGGCAGCCATTTGAATGAAATTATTTTCTATTATTAACCGGAAGTATGTACTTTCAAATAAAAAAAGAAATTTGGGAAAATATTCAGTAGTTTTTTTTATAGCATTTTCAAAAAAAAAACTTATTTGGCGGACCCTATATTAACAAAATATTTATAATTTTTTTTTCTTTTTTTAACTGATTTTAAAATAAATGTTAATTTGTTTTAAGCACTGGAAATATTATAAAAAAGTTTTTATGATTTATTTTAAATTGATAGCTCGCTCATTAACACACTGCCTTTTTTATTGTTGGTTTTACTGTTAATTTTTTTTTATGATTTCAATGAACACAATGAATTTAATGACGATGGTAATTATGATCGAATTTCAATTTTTTCCTTCTTTTTTTGCAAAAAATACATAGGTTTTTATTAATGATTTTAAGGCAAAAAAAATATATATTTTTCCTAATTGTTTAATGAAATTAAAATAAATATGTACATTGTACATACTCGTATATATATATTTTAAATCTATAAAACACATGGCCACGTATATTTTTAAAATATTTTTTTGTCCGTTTCTTTTGTATGTGGCCTTTTGTGTGGCCATTAAAAATCATTGAACTTGTCTCATAGCCAAAGCGATTTTTTGTTGTTTAACCCTATAGCAGGTGATGTAGGTTGGGATAAATTCGATTTAGGCTTGTGTTTGTAACATATTGTCACTTTTTACTATCAGAATAATTGGATTTTTCTGTGTGTGTTAAACAGCAGTTTGCAATCGTGTAAATAATTGTACAAAAATTTTTATGAATATTTTTGTTTCCTAAGAACAAAGTCTACCGAAGATCCTGAATCTAAGACCTGAGCATTCTCAAGGAGATGTTCCGCGGTCTCCTCTTCTTTCTGCAAACAGCACCTACATAGGTAGGAGTTCCTATGACCCAACTTAAAGTCGAGTCTTCCAACTAGACCCGTAAGTGATTCTGTTACCACAGATATCCTGACTCTCTGCAAGTTAAGCATCTGCTTAGACCTCTTCTATTCTAGCCTAGGCCAGAAAGTTCTTCCCTGTCTAAAGGTCGGATAAAAATATAATTGGTCTATACGCAGACGGTAGGTAGAGATTGCCATACCAAACCTCTCTACCGCCGAGAGAAACCGAGCCGCAGTGCTCTATCTAGCTAGCCCATCTGCCGCACAATTGCCCGGAATGTCACTGTGACCAAGTACCCAAATAAGATTGATATCGAAGTAATTAGTCATTACTCCTAGTGATGAGCGACATATCTTTACTGTCAGGTACTTAGTGAGTATAGCCCTTAAGGATTTAAAAGCGGACTAAGTGTCCATATAAATACAGCCTTTGCGGACCGTTGTAACTCTTAATAAGTCAGCAACTTCACCAATGGCGGCTACCTCTGCTTGAAACACACAGCAGTGGTCCGGCAACTGGTGGAACATATTGATATTGGGACCTGAGGTTTTGACCCATCCGTGAAACTCGGATACTTACTTACTGAACAAAAATGTGAACACAGGAGCTAAAAATTACTTTAGTTATATACACTGGTGGCCAGCTATTTAGGGACAACTGTTGCTTGCATACAGACATGCCCATTTACAAATTATATATATAAATAAGTGGTCCTATGATCGTCATTAATAACTCGAATGCCTCTCAACCGATGTACAAATGAATATATATTGTCTTTTTTAAAAAACTGGCGGTGCCACGCCCAAGGAATTATTTAATTTTTTCTATCTTCTTAGCGGTAACAGTAAGACACTGTAAATTTGGTCCTAATAGGCTCATAGTCAATGGAGATCATCAGTTAAAAAGTGCCACGCCCACTTCTCCAATCCGCCCACTGATGACTTGTATTGACTATGAATCTATTTGAGCCAAAATTGGAGATTCTGTTACCATTTTCAAAATATAGACAAAAATATAGACTTTGTATAGGCGTGTCGCGTGTCGTGTAGGAATTTTTGAAATTTGTATAGCCTAAAGTTCATTCCAGGCATATATACATACATTCAGCCGGACATACTTTCACACATTCATTTTTGTATATACGAATATGATTATTATAACGCGCATTGATTTTGTAACATTTCTTGATTATCAATACTTTTTAGAATTTTAATTTTTTATATTCTAACATTTTTTTTAAATATTGTAGCCAAACCAAATAGAAATAAGACTAAGTTGGCTACAACAGCAAAAGAAGTCGTGTAGCCGTATAGCTGTGTTGCTACCAAAATAATCGTATTCATATAAACGTCTGTTTTTTATTTTTTGTAGTTTGTAGTCGGTAGTTTGCCGTCGTTTATAATAAAGCAAAAAGTGTATTTTAATAGAATAAAGTGTATTTTAAATGTAGTATAGCCGATCCTGGTAAAAAGTTAACTTGAAAACAAGAGTGGGCGTGGCACCTGCCACTAAAAATAATATATATTAGCGTACATTTCAATAAATATCTCAGCGGGAGACTTGAATGGCCGTCTTTAGCGTTAACTTTATAAAGAGAAATAAATGGCAAAAACGGATAGAATCAGAATAAAGGGAATTTATCTCCCATTTATAATATACACATACAGATATATAAAGGGTCCGCCAAATAAATTTTTTTTGAAAATGCTATAAAATTTCTTTTTTTGATTTGAAAGTACAATCCTTCCGGTTAATAATGGAAAATAACTTCATTCAAATGGCTGCCTTGGCTGGCAATGCAGTAGCCTACACGATCGGTCCAATTTTTAAGCACATTATCGGTTTTGTGCAGCTGTATTTCACCAATGGCTTTACGAATATTGTCCTTTAAAGCGTCAATTGTCTCTGGCCTGTTGGCCTAACATTTATCTTTGAAGGCACCCCACAAATAATAGTCCAACAGTGTCAAATCGCAGCTCAGAGGTGGCCAAACGACACCAGCTCTGCGGCTGATAATGCGATTTTCAAAAACAGGGCGCAAAACATCGAGGGTAGCTTCGGCTGTGTGGCACGTAGCGCCGTCCTGTTGAAACCAAATGTTGCTAATATCCTCCTCTTTAATTTTTGTGAACAAAAATTCGTTCAACATGGCCCGATAACGATCGCCATTGACTGTAACGGCCACTCCTTGCTCATTTTCGAAGAAAAATGGCACAGTTATGCCTCTGGACCAAAATCCGCACCAAACAGTGACTCGTCTTGGATGTATCGGCTTTTCAATGTATGCGTGCGGGTTTTGTGTGCCCCAAATGTGACAATTTTGCTTGTTTACATACCCGCCAAGATCAAAATGAGCTTCATCTGAAAAGATGATTTTTTTTTTGGCAAAATCGGCATCTTCTGTAAGTTGATCGCAGGCCCACTGAGCGAAGCGTATACACAACCATATTCGTTCAGCGGAAGGATAAAACTAATTATCTGTCAAATTAGACATGAGCTAAGTGTTACCATTCACGAAGTAAGCACTAGTTGAAAAAAAACGTTAGATGGCTGACCCTTTATATAGATACCCGAACAACGCCGGGTTGATGAAGCTAGTATGAATAGAAATCATTAATAAAATTTAATGTAAATAATTCGTGAATGCTACAGGTGGCTAAAAGTATGCAGTTAAGAATTAAAGTTTGCTTCCTGATAAGTAAAAAGTTTTGCATTAACAATGTGTGGTAGTGTGTGAAACAGTCGGTCTTTTGTTTGTCTACAATTTCCTTAAATAATTTTTAAATGATTTTGGTGTGAAATAAACCAATTAAGCAATAATTTTAAGCCAATGTTAAGCTGGGATTTTTTGTATTGCTCTTCCTGATTGATGTGGTGTGTGGTGTATGAGTTATTTATTTATTTTATATATTTAACACTACGAGTATATTTGCTAGAAGTAGTTTCTATGAAACTCTTTTTTTGCTTCACTATAAGCCAAACAATTAAAGCCATAAAAACATCAACATGCAAAATTTACCACAAAAATAAAAGTTAAACCGAAATGCAATGAAACTCATAAATAAAAAAATCAACACTTTTTGTTTGTTTGTTTGTTTGAGTGAAAAGAAAACCGAAAAGAAAAAAATATATTTTTAAATATTGAAAAATACTGCTGCAACATAATAAATACTCTCTTTTTGTTATAAAATTTATAAGGAAAATATAAAATTTATAGTTTATTTCTTGTTGTTGCTGTTGCTGCTGTTTGTTATTGTTTGTAATGGGCTTTTGTTTTTAAAATGAAAACGTAAACGCTGCAAACCGGAAAATTGTTGCACACACAGCACCCCACAGCACATTTTCCGCAACAATTGCAAAGTCATTTACATACACACACACACACATTCACATATATACCACTTAGTGCTGTGGTATGGTACTTTTGCTATAAGTCAACAAAATACAATATGCAACAATCAAAAGACCACATAAAAACAACAACAATACCCCCAACAACATAAGGAAAACAAAGAAAATTTATAGCACCAATCATACTATCTACCCCTTTATTTAGCAAAAGTAAAAGTAAATTTTTATTTTACCCCCTTCTCCTACCGACATTTAATAATGTTTGAAAAAGAAAAGCTTTTTTCTCTTTTCGATACTTATTCGGTACCAATCAAATAACGGAAATTTAAGGTAATTGGTACCTTTTCCTAGGAAAAGTTTTCAAAAGTTTTAAGAAGAAATTAGTTTTGTAAAATGAAGTGGAACAGAGTGACCATGGGAAAATATTGTTACGTTTTAACCTTTTTAAAACGTTTGATTTCGTTTATATTGCGCTAAAATAAAATAAAATTTTACTTTGTTTTTGTTTTTACAGTTGTTCTCTTTTTTTCTGCACTTTGTCTTAATACAGCAAATTCGCTTACACGACACTTTTTATGTACGCCTGAACGTGACTTTACTTATTGACCGCAACGTACCATCTTTTTATAGTATTTCATCATTAGTTTCGAATCTTCTAGTACAGACAAATCTTCGATTTTTCTAAGTTAATTTAAATGGTCTAAAATAACTTTATAAGCACAAAGTAATCGAACTGATAACTCCATGCGGATGGTAGCACTTTTAATTAGTAATTTTAGCAGTTATTAAACCTTGACACAAGCCAATAAATTTTATAGCTAAAAGCTCATAATAAGTCTCTGATGTGGTGAATTTTAAATTTTGTCTTTAACATTTACATCTTCGTAACAATATAAAAAAATAGATTCTAAAATATAGTGGAAAACCTACTTGAACAGCACATAACAGTAGTCGGGTGTCTTACCCAATATTAACACATTGTATACGCATAAAATTCGCCGCGGAATTGTGCAAAAAATAGATAAAACTATGTTTACCAGCCTAATACTTGTACATCTTTCTCTAAAAGTGATACAAAAACACTATGCCTTTACACTAACCCGTACTTGTACGTGACCAGAGCTAAAGTATCAATCGTCAGAAAACGTACTAGTATGTCTTCCGCATACAATGGGTTAAATACGTGGTGGTGCTTGCCTTAATGTTGTCCTCTAAAGTTTGAAAATGTTTGGAATTCGATGGAAAGGAATAGTCTAGATATATTGAGTCTCCTTAAATACAACTCGAAAAGGCTCTTCGACATCCGGAATTATTAACCATCTTAAATATGAAAACTTGATTCTATACTAAGTAGTCTCTAGACGCTGGCAAAGAAAACTCCTACAAAATATGCTGTAAGAAATTAATCACTGGATGAAATATTAGCACGTTGTTTTGTTGAGAAAGAAAGGCTCTAAAAAAGCCGAACGTTGTTCTAGCATACTAACTTGCTAGGAACTTCAACATGGGACAAAAATATATCAACTTTATTTGCTAATACAGCAAGAATCGGGAAAAGTTTTATTTTAATAAAAGAACCGTTTAACCGGTTCTTTGATTAAGCCTTAACAGAAAACCGGTTTTTGAAAAAATCCGAATAATCGATCCCCATACCTTTTATCATTTGACAACCAGTTGACTTTCTAACCTCAAACTTGCCCCAACTGTATTTCTTTACTTAGATTTTTTTTAATACTTTTTAACCGAGTTTTTTTTAATACTATGGCCACCTTATTTATTAATTTAACAAAGTATATGAGTATACTTAGTTAGGTTTTTTGTTTTCTTGTTGCTTGCTGGCTTCTAATTTGGTCTGAACATGATTTCAAAATGTTTTTCTTTTGGTTTTTAGTTTTGACATAAACATGCCACATACTTAAGTAAATAAAATGTTTCAATTATGCTTGACTAAAGCCATTTTTAAAGAGTGTTTAAAGGCTTTTATGGAGATTTACCACAATTTAAAAATGTTGCTAACAAGGCCTATATGTATGTACTATATGTTTGGAATAAAAAATCATTAAATGATTTTTAATAGAGAGTTACATTTTGCAAAACGCAATAAAACAATTCATAATTATGTTTATTTTTTTATTAAGAAAATTTCATTATTTTTAATAATTTTCTTTAAATGTGTGGCTTATTTTAAGCAAATCGCTGTTATTATGCTGGAAAATTGACTTTCACTTTTATTTTATTTTTTATTTTCTTCTTTCGTTTTTTGTTTTACAAATAATTGCTGTCTTTCCCCCCCCTTATTTGGTTAAAATTTGATTAAAAGTCATTAAATACTTTTTTCTTTCGTTTTTTTCTAAGTAAAATTTACTTTTCAAATAAGCTAATGGTGGGTCTTATACGTCTGTCTATATGTCTGCTGTACAACGACTAACTGCCATAAAACTTTGGCGGTACGAAGAGAGTAAAGAAAAACAAAAAAGCATAAATTTTTGTTGTTTTAATTTATTTCAACACTCTTTCTGTTCGTTTAATTATTCGCTTAGACCCACTATTAGTAAGTGTGTACGTACATACGTAAGTCGCTCAGTCTATTAACATTTTCATGAATTACATTTATACCTTCCAAGTAATATGTTTGTTGATGGTGGTACATCATGGTCAACTTGTACGAATGCAATTTAAATGTTTGTTTTTTTTTTTTGTATTTTATTTATTTTTTCGACAACATTAAAATTGTATTAAAATTTTAATTATTTTAGTCACGTTTGACTTGGTTTTGAAAATATATAAACAAAGAAGAAAACAACAATTGTTGCAAGCCAACTCAATTTAAATTCAACAGTTTTATTTTCCCTGAAAAAAAAACCACACAATTTGAAAGCAAAAATTGGTGACATCTTTTGGGTGTTTCTCATGCAGAATTATTTCGAAATTTGGAAAAAATTAGTTCCCACTGTTATTAGAATGTATAAAAAAAAGATTTAAAATACGAGAATATTTAATAGAGTGGCGAAAATGAAAGTGTTTACGTATTTAACGTTCATTGCCATTGTTTAATTACAAAAATTATAAAAATTGTTACGCAAAAAGTACCAAAATTAAAAAGTACTTTGTTTACTTTTTTTAAAGTACGTTTCTTTTACCAAGAGCAACATTTTATTGAGTTTTTCGCATTTTTGCAACGATAATATGCGCAGGCTAGTTTCAACGAATAGCTGTGCGAATGTTATCTGAAATGCGCCAAACGATTTTATCTTGTAAGCCCTTTAACGAAAGTCGAAGTGAATACTAAGATTTGTTCGCGAGTTATTGACGTTACAGAATTTGTTATAGAATTTAAACTTTGTATGAGTTAATATACAGTGGCTACAAGGCACACTCGGACACTATAATAAACTGATTTTATTGATAAAAATCAAACTAATAATAGTTAAGGAAAGCTTTTCTTTGATGTTTTATTATCTATTGAGAATAGAGAACAAAATTAAAATTCGGTAGTGTAAGCAGAAATAAACTTAAAAGACTTAAATTTGTTAAAAAAGTTACACAAGCGTAACTCGGACGGCTACATAAATGTCTGAGAATATTATTTATTGTTATAAAATTAATATTTTGTGTGCAGAGCCTTGTTTTTTTATAACCATTAGGAGTCTCTTGGGAATAGATTCGAGTATTATTTCCCATTCTTCTAATAAAACCATTCTTAGCTCAGATATGCTGGAAGCCGAATGATGCTGAATTTTTTTTATTGAGATAATCCCACAAATATTCAATAGAATTTATGTTGCGGCTCTGAGGCCGTGTTTCGATGACTTGTGGCACATTATATAGCAGCCAAGATCTTACGTCGTGGGCCTTGTGTGTGGGGTCGTTATCTTGGTAAAAGTACCAACCGTTATCTAGAGCGAGCTTATACAAGAGCTGCAAAACTATCGATAGTCGGCCCACTCGATAATTTCGATAGTTTGCAAAAAAACTATCGATAGTATCGATACTATCGGATTCTTTTAAGTGCTACTTGTGGCAACAATATTAGAATTTAAGTTAAAGGGGAAAGAATAATAATAAATATTCAGTGTTGAAACAAATAATATGGACACTTTTTTTCAGTATGTCACAAAATTCGATGTATTGAAGATTTTTGATGGAAGAGTAATGCTTATATATAGCGAAACCTGTTCTGACTATGAAGTGCTCCAACTAAAGTAAATAATAAGATCCAATGAAAGAAAACTGCAGGGACTATGAGAAGAAAGCTTATTCTACGCTTTCTTGCCAACAATTTTTGAAATTTCGCGAACACTTTTTCCTTTTCGTGCATGTTAAATAATAAGCTTTCTTACTTCAATACTAGTTTCTCCCCTTTGTATATCAATCTTCTCGATTTTAGCTCTTTTTATTCTGTATAATGTTCGAAAACTAAACCCCTAAATATGTAAATTATATCACTGAAGTTGGCTGCATTGAAATTACAGAGTTGCAGTTATTAACCCATAAAAGTTACTGTCCGAGTTTAGCTTGTGCAAGTTATTTTGACTTTCAAAGCGTACAATTATTAAATTTCTGAGTTGTTTTTCCTTTTGAACGTGGAAGATATACACAAATAAGAAAAATAACTGAATAAGCGATCGAAAATATTATGGTATCCGAGTTTGGGTTGGAGCCACTGTATACAAAAATTAATGTTTCATTGTATGTATATTTGTTTGTTGGCTTGTTTGTTTGTGCCTTATAAACAGCTAAGCCGCTGAACCGATCTTTTTGAAATTTTTGAGTATCCATCTGTATATCTGGAAGGATATACAAACTGTATAGTTATTTGTCTATATATTCAAAATGGTAACAGAAAGATTCTCTAAAGTTGGCTCAAACAGATTCAAAGTCAAGCCAACTCATCAAAAAAAAAAAAAAAAATTGGAATTACACAAGTGGGCGGGGTACCCCCCATACAAAGTATATATTGGTTTTGGTATATCTTGATATAACTTTCAAATTTGGTCTGAATACCTTCATGGTCAATACAAATCATCATACACAAAATGGGCAGAATTGGACAAGTGGGCGTGGTACCTCCCACACAAAGTAAATATTACTTTTTGTAAATCTTGTGAATAGCAATAGCTGAAGTTTCTAAATTCGGTTCAAAGTTTTGAACAATACACACATCATCGGTCAGTCAGATTAAATAAGTGGCAGTGACACCTTCCATTCAAACTAAATATATGATTTTGTATATGTAGAGAGCGACAACTACTAAAGCTTTGTTATCTATCCACATCAGCCAAAAAACGGGAATTACAAAAATCACACTGAATAAAACCCGGTGGGTTGGGTTTTTGCCAACCCTGAAAATCTGCCCACAATTCTGGTCTCTTTCGGCGAATTGCTTCACGCAAACGTCTCACAATGCCCAAATAATACTTTTTATTTACTGTCTGGCCTTCTAGCAAAAATTCGTGATGCACTACACTACTGTAATCAATGAAAACCGTGAGAATTGCCTCCTTTTTTGACTGAAAACGGCGTTGTTTGTTGGTCTCTCATTTGGTGAACGCCATTCAGTTGCCTGATGTCTGGATTGTCTGTCGTACTCATAAACCCACGTCTCGTCTCCAGTAATGATCCTTTTGAAGAACGTGAGAT
Organism: Wohlfahrtia magnifica; assembly: GCA_023159175.1. Classification (NCBI taxonomy): domain Eukaryota; kingdom Metazoa; phylum Arthropoda; class Insecta; order Diptera; family Sarcophagidae; genus Wohlfahrtia; species Wohlfahrtia magnifica. The sequence continues at coordinate 1,510,728 of JAKWBJ010000045.1, forward strand.
CGGACTCAGACTCGCAAATCATATCTTCTGCGACCTAAACACAGTCAAAATTGTAAAAAATCGCCAACACACATAGAGATATATGTACTCTTGGCTACGTAGCTTTTGCAAATGTCAGGCTATGATGTCAAGACTTAGCGGGAATATCGACAACAGATAATAACAACTTAACAAAAAAAACAAAAAAATCGGAACGATGGGACCACCACATTTCGAAAACTTTTTTATCAAGGTAGTAGATCAAACTGAACGTGTTCGACAGTAACATGTTACACGACAACAGCTGAGTGTTGTCAAAAAGAAAGTTGCTAAAAACAATTACCCGATAGTATCAATCGTGCATTAATATGGAATATCCTGCACAATGCTGTTTATCTAATAAACTAATAACTCTGATAAAATTCCATTACGACGGATTTAAATGTAGAGTTCTTCACACTGGTCGTCTGTCTGATCCAATTAAACTGAACTGTGGAGTTCGTCGGGGTTACATCCTTTCACCTCTCCTTAAGTAATCTGTGGCTAGAATTAATATTGATAAGACAAAGACCCTCAGCGCCGATTAGGCTTTAATATCCAACCTTATTGCTTTTGGTGTCGGTAGTCACTTCTCTCCATTCATATCGAGCTTTCTCAGAAATCGCAGTATAAGAGTAGTTATAGATGGGATCTCATTCGACGAGTTCAGGATAAATTCAGGGGTACCGCAAGTCTCTGTTCTTTCTCCAACTCTATTGCTAATATTTCTTAACGACTTTCTTTTTCCCACTTCCAATCCTATTTACTCTTTTGCAGATGACAGCAACATTTGTTATTCATACTCTTTTGATCGTAGGCCGAGCCTTTTGGAGATTGTGGTGAAAAGACAGAATATGAACGACATGTTTACAAGCGACCTGGCGAAAATTTCTGAGTGGGGTCGCGCGAACAGGGTCGACTTAAATGCGCGCAAGACCCAATGTTGTTTTCTGTCACATAGACGTGTTGGTGTGTTGTCATCTGTATCTATGGGTAATGTAGATATTGAGGAATCAGATGCTCTTGTTGTTTTGGGCATGAGAAATCACTGTGACGTTCGTTGGAATGAGCACATATTGTCGAAAGAAGCATTCAAGTGCCTCGGCTTTTTAAGACGGTGTAAGAATTGCTTCACTCCATCTGATCTCCTTAATATTTACAAGACGTATATCCGACCCAAATTGGAATACAACTCTCATGTGTGAGCCGGTGCTTCAAAGCTTGAAGCTTCTACAGGAGAGGGCGAAGGTTCTTATTAATGACGTTAGGGTAGCCAACTCTATGGATTCATTAGAGTATTGTCGCAATGTGGCGACAATAAAATTGTCCTGTCAGTACTATAAAGGAATGTGTTCTAACGAAATTAAGGAACTAATTCCTGGTGATCATATATTTGTACGTAGTGCTCACATTTGTCGTAGAGCGCATCCCTTCGTAGTGAATCGCACAACGCATTATAGGGAGAATTCGTTCTTTGGTCGCACTGTTCGTTTGTGGAACAATCTGCCTGCGAATGTCTTCCCTGCCATTTACGACATGAGCAACTTCAAATCGAACGTCCATAGACACTACTCCCTCTATCCTGCTTCCCACCACCCATTTTCCTAGTACCAGCATAATGAACTGCATGGATAGGCGTTAATCCCTGAGTGCTGGTCTCGAAAAAAAGAAAAAAAATGCTTTTCCGCATATATTTGAGAGGTACTCAAAGTTAAGGTTGGGTTCTAATGAAAAATAGGTTTACTTATGCTTGGTCTATAGGGAGACAATTCGCTATTAAATTGAAAACTATTTCAACCCGATAAAAATAATTTCGATTTTAAGTTTTACATAACAAATTTTAACTCTTAAGACTCTTCAGCGTTAGAAAAGAGTGCTAGAAAATCGACTTCAGCAGTGAAAATATTGTGCTTAATGAGTAAAAATATTCGGAAACAAATTTGTCATCTATTTACTTGCTGTCTAGTAAAACATATAACAAAAAATATTTGGATTTAGGACCGTCGGCTTAACTGAACTAAATTCGTAAACGTGGAGTACATGCATGTACACACACTTTGGTTTTTGGCCAAGTTTCTGAGTTTCAAATTTATATTCTTTGTAAACACAAACCTATTTTGTAACCCACACGTGACTAATTTAACATAAAACTGTTACTACTTAGTTTTTAACTGTGAAGGAAATTAAGTCATACTACATACACAAAGGTGCTTAAGCATTATTGCTAATATATTGTTTTAAAAGTACTTCTTTGGTGAAGTTTGAAAGTATCTGCGCCTAAAATAATATTAAATTATGTGATATGCCGAATAAGGTCATTAAAATTGATTTATATGGCTGTTTTTTACAATTATTTCATGAAAATAAATTTTTTAAAATCAATTTTAAATTTTAAAATACAAAAGTAAACTTCAAAAACAAATCAATGGCCCATATTGATGTTGATTCACGTAATATTGCAAAAAAAAACAGTTTTCAAAATGAAAATAAATCAAATAAAAGATTACAAAATCTCTAGAGGCGCATTAAATGTAAATGTTTTTATATGAAAGCAAAAACATACAATAGTACCAGATATGAATTATAATTAAAAAAAATTCTGTTAAAAAAATCACATAAAAGTACTTTTATTTGTAGTACTTTTCCAATTTAAATTCGTTTTCGTCATTAGCGAATTTATCATCATGTTGAAATGTAGAGAATCAGTTTTTCAATATGCAGAGATTCGTACCCAAAACATAATTATATGCGACAAGTTTTACTTTGGGCTTCGATTTTTCATTAACATTACCATCATATCGACCAGGCACTATTGCAAAACACTGTGACCCATGGAATCTATTGTTCCTGTTGCGATTTTTGAACGTTCAGCGAATCTGCAACCTTCCTAATGAACACCGGCAGATCTGAAACCGTAATGGTGTACATGTCACCCAGTGAGGCTATATGTCTACCAAACATTTCTACCTAAACCTTTCAAGAACTTCACATTCACACATTTGTACTATGCATGTATTGGCATTCCCCCATCTACAAGTCATCGAGTGGATACCGCAGCTGCCAGTAATAACACCCATAGTTAGCTTCAGTTCCGTTTTGCTGATGGATGGAGATAGTCCTACGACTAGAAAGAACTGGCTACATGGACTTTGAAATTTTACATCTTGGCTCGTTGTACCAAAATTGGCCAGCTTTCCCGTCGAAAAACCTCTCTGTAATGACTCAATGAAGAACCAGTTCATCAGCTCATTCGAAACGACACCATAATGACCCGGTAGGCAACAAAGCCGCCTGTCAACAAAAATGGTTACCGGCCATCCAATGCTTCCAACCACGTTCAGATGATGTAGAAGGTGACATAAGAAGTATAGACATATCTGAGGTCAATAGAGAAGCTGAAGACCAAATGACGTCGAGGCAAATTTTAATGAAAACAATGGTTTACCCCGAACTGTAATGCTAGGAAGAAGAAGAAGTTTGTGGGAGATAACATCCAAGTTGAGAAATTGCGTTAATACCGATATCTTACTTTTTAATAGGGAACCACTGGGGAAAACTACGAAGATAGGCTTAACACTTAACCAGTATATGAAGGACTTGTGTGGCGGGTGACCTTGAACACTACCTTAGCTACTGTTGGGTCTTTGCCAGGAATAGGTCACGGTTTCTGGAAACACAAATTCGTTCATTTCTTATCTCGAATAATAGGATATAACAATAGCACGCAGTTCATTAGGAACTGAAATGATAGGTTTTCTTTTGTTAACGAACGCACAATATACCGAACTCTGCGAACGATGAGATTGTATTTTTTAATGTCTGTTTCCTTTGAAGTAACAATATGCGCCACTGTGGTGTGGAAGGTAGGACACCCCCTACAAGCCAAGAGGTTCAGGGCTCAGCCCCAGACCAGACTCTTTCGACAGCGTCATAATCTTATACCATTGGCTGGCGACTGGTTATGAGTACTGTGCAAAGAAAATTTATCTTACTAATGCAACTACCGTCCGGTGCAGGCGTTTAACTGTAGGGGACCTACAATAAGTCTAAAATAAGTCTAATAATAGAATTGGGTACAGCTTATTGATTAAGAGAAGTCCTTATTGTTCCAGTTAGGATATTTCTGTGTTAAACATGGTGGTCCTCCAATATCTCTATCTTTTATAGTCTAGCCATCTAACCTAACCTTTCTGTTATAAATTTATGAACAGCTTTTCTAATTTAAAAAAAACGCCTTTTAGAGGCGTGCTTAGTGCTTAGATCTTTAAAATGTTAATACATCATTACATATTATACATTCTTAGAGATGGCGGGGTGTAGTGGTTAGAGCAAAGGCATATATAGCAAATATTCCGGGTTCGAATCCCAACAGAGAGTGCTTGTTTGTTGAAGTCTCTTTAATATCCCTCAAGACGACACCATCTAAAGGAACCCTTCTGACCTTCCAACTTACCTCTGATGATGATGAAAAACATCAGACGAATGATCAGGAGAAAACGCCACCTACTGGGCAAAAATTACAATGCTAAGTAAGGCTCATCACCATTTAGCAAAGATCTTCACCACTACACAGAATCATAAGGAGGCGAGCTATAGTACATTAATCATTTATTTAGCTTGAAAATCAACTTGATTACTAAAACTGGAACAAAGTAATGGATGCTTTCAATAAAGCCAATATGCTTCCTAGTGGAGTGACGGAGAAAACAATAGTCTAGCCATTTAACCTGACACTTCCGCTATAAATTTATGAACAGCTCTTAGAGTTAGTTATGAGCCGACCCTTGCACTAGTGCTTGAATCTTAAAAACGTTAATACATCCCTCCTTTCAATCGTTTAATATAATAAGATGCTGGCTTAGAACTAATCTCTGGTACTTTTTTACTTAAATTTTTTTCATAATTAAACTTTTAGACAGTGAAGTTTAAAAAAATTGTTTTAATCTTTTCGAAAAAGTTTCACTTATTCTAAGGTGACGTCAGGTGTTTTCATTGTGGTGCCATATGCATCAATACATTATTCACCTTCTGTTTTTTTTTTTTTTATTGTGGTTTTTATTTTATGGTCTTGACTTGACTTATTTGACATCATTCTATTTCAAGTTAAGACCTGTTTTCTTTTTCTTACTCCATTTAATGTATGGGATGGATATATGGTGGCTCATTTCTTTTCATATCAAAACCAAAAAAATCTTAAAGTGGGTCAACTCACTTTAAAGAAAAAGTACACACAGTGGTGCATCAAACAAACAAAAAAAGTACCAATAACCAGTACCGACCAAAAGAAAGCAAGAAAAGTAGAAAAAACAACACAACACAATACAATACAGCAGCTGTAGCAGATCTTTAGAGCTATAAAAACGTTATTGAAGTTAAAAATGTTGTAACTTTATTATGTGATTTGTTGAAAAGATTCTACTCTTTTAAAGTACTGTGTGACTGCAATAACATTTAATTGTATTCATGTTCGTACATGGTAAATATGCTGGAAGTAAAAAGTTTTACGGCTATTGTTTGTTGTTGTCTTTTCATTTCACGTTCGTTCCCAGAGAGTTTGTTAAGAGTCAATACGTACAGACGGCAAAAAAAAAAAAAAAAAACAACTTAGAATTGAAGTGTAAAGAGGTTATATTTCATGGTGCTCGTAATTTACCTTTTACTTTGAAAAAAAAAAGAAAACCGAATAAACAAAATAAAAAAAAAAAAAAAAATTATTTTGTAATTATATTTTTCTTGTTGTTATAGTGATAAAACCTTTTTTTTGTTTTTCTCTTTCTGTCTTGCTGAGCAAAGATTTGTTTCTTTAAATAACATTAAAATATGGAAGAACAAAACAAAAAAGTTCAAAATGCGTTAATTTTTTTAAATGATTTTATACCCTACACAAACATATCTATTTAGGTAGGTAATAAGTTTGTAACAATTTACAAGATAATTTTAGAAAATCTTAGAATAACGTTTTTAATTCGAAAAGCATTGTAATATTCATCTGTCAACGTGGATAGTATAGTTCAAGTTTAGACCATAAAATAAAGCAAGTCAACCCTGTTCTGCGTTTCAGTTTTTGTTTTCAAAACATTTTTTTACATTTTGTATATTTTCGTTTTTAATTAAAAAAAATAAATAATGTAATAAAAAATGTTAGCAGAATAATAACAATTTTGGAGAAAAAAAAAAAAAAAATCGAAAGATTCTCCGTCACAAATTCAGCAAATTAGAAAAACGTAGCAACGATCGTAATGCAGAGTATATAAGGCGTGTTTTTTTTATAGAGGTATAGAACTTTAAGTTGGCATAACTTTTCCTGATGGCGATTTAACAGCTGTCAGGTGATTTATTCTCAGTTTGGTTTGGCAATTCATCATGAATAGACTCACGCTCGGCGTAGATTCGTCGAATGGACCCAAAACGAGATTACCGTTGTTCCCGATTTTCATATGCGTATTTTGTTTAGCGATGAAGCGCACTTCTGGTTCAATGGCTACGTCAACAAACAAAACTGCCGCATTTGGAGTGAAGGTAATCCTCAAGTGTATATGGAAACACCGTTACATCCAGAAAAACTGACTGTTTGGTGAGCTTTATGGGCTGGTGGAATCATTGGTCCGTACTTATTCAAAAACGATGGTGGCCAGAACGTTACAGTCAATGGTGATCGGTATAGAGCCATGATTACAAACTTTTTCATTCCTGAATTGAATAACCATGATGTCCAGGATGTGGTTTCAACAAGACGGCGCAACTGTCACACAGCTCGTGCCACAATAGATTTATTGAAGGACACGTTTGGTGACCGCCTAATATCACGTTTTGGACCTGTGAATTGGCCTCCAAGGTCTTGTGATTTAACACCGCTAGACTGGCTATGTAAAGCCACAAACGCTTGACCATTTGGAAGACAACATTCTCCGTGTTATTGCCGATATACGGCCACAAACGTTAGAAAAAGTCATCGAAAATTGGACGTCCAGATTGGTCTACATCCGCGCCAGCCGTGGCGGTCATATGCCAGAAATCATATTTAAAATGTAATGCCACAAGATTATCTATCGGATAAATAAAATTCATGTTAATCGAATAATCCATCGTTGTTTTATTGCAACTTAAAGTTCTAAACCTCTATAAAAAACACTCCTTACACTTGAAATAAACTGGACGGAATCGAAACACAGAATATCAAATTTGCCAATGAAGAAAATTTCGATTCGAATCGAAACTTAGAATAGAGGTGAATTAATTTGTTTACAGAAATACGCTCTATAAATTCCTTACAGTGGGAAGTTGCTGCGACTTATATCTCGGTCATCTTTTGACTGAATAAGTCAAATAAAAGAAGTAACAGAGCATTGTTTGCGTAATTTAAGTTCAAATAATTCACAAAAACAGACTCAATTAATTCACTACAAAGTTAGATATCCTACCTTTTTCTTTGAATTCTGATGCCCAAGTACAAAGAAAATAACCTGTGGATTACGGGAAATCTTAGAATAACGTCCTTAACTAGCAGAAAATAATGATATTCATCTGCCTACGTGATTCATGGAACTCTATTTCAGATCGCATAATAAAATTAGTGAACTTGTGCATAAAAAGATGCTGTATAAGTTCACTACCGTGGGGGGTTGATGCGCAATACTTTTTTACAATCAGCTGCTTAAATAAAAAGCTATGAATCTTGTAATTCAAGCTTAGCTCGTAAATTAAAATAAGTGAACTAGTTCTCAAAAACAAGTGAACTAGTTCACAAAAACACACTTTTTAAGTTTAGTAATGTGTAAGGTTGTTGCAACTTATTTCTTTGTTGAATGATGCCCAAATAGGAATAAAAGAACCTTTGACTTGCAGAAAATCTCGGAATAAACTTTTTACTGGCATTATATTGGAAAATTCTCCTGTTTACGTAAAACTTGTAATCGTAAAATAATGTAAGTGAACTCTTTCACAAAAACATACTCTATAAGTTCACTATTATGGTAGGCGGGCTCTACCTACGTCTTTGTAGTCTGATGCTTAAATAGAAATCTACATGAATCTTAAAATAAATCTAACCTTTACAGTCTGACGTCGGAAAAGGTATGCACATGAATATTATAGTTCAAATTTAGATGGTAAAATAAAGCAAATGAACTAGTTCACAAGAATTTGCTATATAAGTAGACTACAGCGGCAAGATGGTGCTACCCACTTCTTCGTAGTTTGGTGCCTAAATAGGAATAAAAGAATCTTCGAATTGTGCTGTTGTTGAATACTAGCACGCCTTATAAGTTCTTTGTAAGCTGATGGCCGAAAGGGAATCTACATGAATATTACAGTTCAAATTAAAATCGTAAAATAAAGCAGCTGAAGTAGTTCACAAGAACTCGCTATAATATGTTCACTACCGTAGTAGCTCACTTCTTTGCAGTTTGATGCCCAAATGGGATGAAAAAAACCTTCGAATTGTGTTAAGAGGCACTGTTGTGTCCGGTACCGGTCCAGTCTATGATTAGGTGAGATACTTCGGGAATTAACAGACTTCGGCTGTGTTTTAGCTTAATTTGTTTATACCTTAACCTAAAAGAGTGCCTATTTACTCGTTGTGGAGTTGGAGTTTAAATAGTCCTTGAGCATTCAGCGAAGAGAGGCACACAGACACTGTAGTTCTAATTTGTTTCTTATACAAAATGCAAACGTATTATATTAATGCCTAGTGTTACGAGCATTAAACTTTATACCCTTTCCGACTATCTGCATATCGTCACCTTAAATGCAAACTGACGTAAATACACAAAAATTCGAAATCTAGTTTTTGATTAATTATGAATCGTTTCATCAAACTAAATGCTCCTGCAAAATTTTAGCGCACTTCAGCGTAATTCAAACGGACGTAACTACTAGTGCATCAATTTCTTAAAGCAAAAAGACGTAACTATGCTCTTGGATGATAAACATACTGTGGGCAATATGGAAATTATGTATGCCCAAGTGTAACAAGGAGAATATCTGTGGTCTGGCTTAGGATTGAATCGAGGATCACTTGGTTGGTATGTGGCTGTTTTACCTACCATGCACAGCGGTACGTTTGTCGGTTATTTTAAGAATCTAAGTTTGTGTTCTTAATATTGTATATATTCTGTAGATATCATTAGTGAAATTGTTAATGTTCTTTCTGCCGATAATACGAATAATTTCTCGTGCTGAATTTGAAGACGAGGATATTAAAAAACATGTCAAACACTGTAGTTGTTCCCTTATGACATAGAGATGTACATTTGCATCTGTGGTTGGCAAAATCCGTTTTGTAAACGAAACAACGAATGCGATGTGTTATATGATAATCCAAAAGTTAACAGTTAAGGAAGGTGCCAAAAATCTTGGAGTTATAGACGAATTTGTATTCTACCAGGACAAGACGAATGGTACCATATTAAACCCGAAGATTATAGAAGATGGTCGACATTTCCTGAACCTTCTAAACTGTAGGCAATTAGGCATATACGAGTAAAGGGCTGCTTTACCTACACGTCAGCTCAGTTATTGTTTGGCTGTCAATAAACAAAGTTGTGTTAAAACGGAAATAAAAGTGTTGTATAAACGAATATTAAGTGTTGTATTAAGACAAACAGTATAAAAGTTATAGTGAAGTAAATAAAGGAACTGTAACAACAACAAAGTGGTTTAATTTTATTTTAACGCTATTTAAACGAACTTAAACGTTTCAAAAAAGATTAAAACGTAACAATATTTTGTAACTGATTTTGTAATGTTTGCATTTAAAGTGACGATATTATTTATTGGTTTGGGAAATAAGTTCGTTGCGTTTTTATCTTAAGAAAAATCAATAGTTATAACAACAATACGTAATCGCTGTTCCTATTTAAAACCACGTCCCACTACTTGTCCAGTTCGGCGGGTCTGGTGTTGAAGAAATTGCTAAGCCAATTCTTAAGGTTCACTTTATTGTTGAAGACAATGTCCCTCATATGTTTCGAAAAAGATGGCAATTCGTCGGTGCAAGGTGATGGACTTTCTGTTCCATTTATCTATCCTTCGAAGAACTGCATTGTAAGGCATTACATAGTCGACTTCGATCAACTATAGACATAATTATTTCTGTTTGTTACAGAATTTATTGTAAATTTTAATGGACTTAAAAGATATTTTAAGTTTTTTTATTTCTCAAGCTGAACGCTTTTAGATGAGTCATATGTGTAGGAATGATGTAGTTTTCAAACATTTGTTAAAGAAAAAAAAAAGATAATTTTTTTTTCATTTTGGCGCCATTTTTTGATCAATGATCAATGTATATTAATTACCGTTATTGTTTTTTCTTACTTTGTTTCTTATTTACATTTTTTGTTTGTGGTTATAATCTTATAGTCAATGTACCACCCACATTCCTATTTACTGAAGACAATGACTTATTACATAAATAAAAAAAATGGCCTTTTATCAATACCGATTCACAGCAGGTCGTATGCTCACTTTTTCAATCGGCTGCAAAAAACTAGGTCAGCTTTTGGTTGTTTGAATAGAATCTGGAGGACAGCACTGATATCTTAGAATACCAAGTAAGTGGAATATTTTGACCTAAAACTAGCAGAAACATAGATCTTCATTGGTAGACGAACGAAGGAGGAAATGAAGATGGATAGGTAATATAGCATTGTGGACGGAATGGATTAAATTATCACCACAATTAACTTCCAAACTAGTGGAATCGATACCAAGACGTCTCAATGTTGTCATAAAGCTAAAAGGATATCCAACATTCATTTTAGTCTTTATGCATAATATTCTTAATTTTATTGAAATTGTTACTCTGTAAGATTACGGTTTTTGTTATCCATTATGTGAATACTCCGCCATCTAGCGGTCGATTTATAAGATACCTACACATGACTTGTATTTTGTCATAGAAACAATAACTAGACACGTAATTTTTAAAAATTTGCTTATACGTTGAATATTTTGTGTATTTTCTTATTTTAATCGGGTGTACGAATATGGGTTTTGCATACTGTACAGTATTGCTAGATAATAATCTCTACGCCTCGGCAGTCCTAGGACAACGTGGCGCCGAACCATGCTTAAAAAGTTAGTATATGTATATAGAATATTCGAAGATATAAAAATTATTTATAATTACAGATTAAGTTGGAATTTTCTTGCAGAAGCCACATATTCATGGTTGGCAACCCACTAGCTAACCCAATTAAGCCCACCCGTGTTTTATTGGTTATTATATTAAAAAAAATATATTTAAAGTAATTCGTAGTTTATTTACAACAGAAATAAATTTTATTTAATTTGGAAGTACAAATTAATTCGGTCCACTGCTTTTATACTTTCCCCACCTCTGACCCAATTTCCGCAACCCGTTTCAAAGAATCTTCTCATCTTTTGAGGCGAACCAATTTTGCAGCTAATTTTATATTTTTTGAAAAGAAGCCAATTGTCAGAGGGACCAATGACCGGATAATACTGTGAGAGCGGCATTTAATCTTTTCTGACAATCGTTTGACAACTTTGCGACACTTTGCGAAGTAATGCTAAGTAAAAATCACCACTATACACAATCATGTGGAGGCGAGCTAAAGTAGATTAATCATCTACTAAGCTTTAAAAGTCAACTTGAAACAAGATAATGGATGCTAATATGCTCCATAGAGGAGTGACAAAGAAAAAGGGACATTAATTAGGTCAATAACTAAAGTAATCATTCAGCGACAACCTAATAACTTATGACAGAATGAAGTCTTTGGGCGCAGCTAGTAAAGGAATAAAAATTGATTTGTTAGTAAAAGGGAAAAGTGTTAACAACAATGTGTTTTTCATTGCAATTATAGCTGTTAGATTTGATGATTAATCGTCATTTTGTTGATTTTATAACAAAATTTTGGCAAAATGACGATCGTTGTGTTTTGCCGCTAAAATGACGATTTTTGATATATGGACAATTGGCAGCTCTAAAAGTTTAATGACCTTTTGTGGGAGAGACAACCAGCTTACTTCTTCAACGTTAATAAAGAGTAAGGTCTGGAGCAGAACAAAGTAGTTATAGTGTAGCAAGAAAAAATGCGAAAGGAATATTGAAGCTTTCTATATGGTTGCCAAATAACCTCAACAAAAACTTAGAGAATTATCCAAGAATAATATGTGAATTTTTAACAAAATAAGCACCAAATTGTGTAAGAAATGCATACTAAACTACATATTGCAACTACTATTTAATAGAATTCTAAAAGTGGAGTTAATCTATTTGGCAAGTGAGGTATTCTTTTGTACGTAGCTTGAAGCACGCATTAATGTATAATTTGTTATGTGTAATTTGTTATGTGTAAATATAACACATTTCACTTTTACCAATTTTTTCTTACGTGGACAGGATGTTATAAATAACTAATATATATATATTGCTAATAAATAACTAATATTCCATTACAATTTTGACAGGCATAACGGTAAGACTAAAAATATATTGGAAGAGTTGAGCCCATTTTTGTAAAATTCGAAAAAATTGTAGCACATTTGTCTTAAGCCATAGTTATTTCCAATTTAATTACAAGTGGAGGCGTTTAGTTAAAATTTTTAAATTAAATAACAATTTTTGGTTTGTTTTGAAAGTGTAAATATAAAAAATATTCGAAATGGAATGGAATTGCAGAAAGAAGCTTAATTCAACAGAAATCGAACCTATTTTAAAATTTCGCGAAAACGGCAAAAAGATTTCGGAAATTGCAACAAATTTGAATAGAAGTCATAAAGTAATCATGAGTCTTTTAAAAGATCCCGAAAACTATGGAAAATTGTGCAGTCCTGGAAACCAAGAGCCGTATCAGCAAGAGAAAGGAGAGCAATTTTAAGGGCAGATTCAAATTCTAGCCTTAGTGCCAGGAAAGTTGCTGAAAAGGCGGGTGTAAAAACTCCCGTCCGAAATGTACAAAAGATACTGCACACATCTAAAACTATAAAACGTAAGACAATGCACAGAGAACCTCCTCCTACAGTGAAGAATGAACAGTCAAAATTACATAGCACTGATTGGGAACGAAATAACTCAACGTTGCCATAATATAAAAAAAGTCTCATGATATTCCAGCAAGACAACGCCGCTGTTCACACTGCCAGAATAGTAAAAAACTTTTTTGAGGAGAATAACGTTAATATTTAAAAATGGCCTTGGCGTTCTCCGGACTTAAACATAATAGAAACCTGTTGGGGACATTTGGCAAGAATGGTATACAATAAAAAAACAGGCAATATGGAAACGTTGAAGAACTAAAGAATAGTATAATTGCGGAATGGGAAAAATTATCTCAAAAATATATTGTTACGTTTTAACCTTTTTTAATACCTCTATTTTTATTGTTTTACAGTTATATTTTTATTTACTACACCATAACTTTTATAGAGTTTACAACAGCTTAATATTCGTTTATACAACACTTTAATTTCCGCTTTAACAAGTCTTTATCTTACGACAGCCAAATTAGAACTAACTGACGTGTAAGGCAGCCCTTTATATACCTAATTGCCTATATTTTGGAAGGTTTAGGAAATATCCACCATCTTCCATATCCGTTAATTTAAATATAACATAAAGATGGTCGATGTGGCAGTGCTGCCAAATTGAGATATACCCACATAATAATCCCTCAATACAGTGTTGTAGTTTTATTTTCGTAACAATATTAAAGACTTGTTTAAGTCTCTTCCAAAAAGAATAAATGATGTTATGAAAAACAAATGAGGACCAACCAAATAAAGAGTCCGCCATCTAACGTTTTTTTCAACTAGTGCTTATTTTGTGAATGGTAACACTTAGCTCATGTCTGATTTGGCTTAATAATAAATACATAAATAAATTGTTAAATGAAACAAGCGTTTTTATTTAAGTACAAAAATAAAAAAGGTAAATCCTACAAATTTTGGCGGCTCAACCTGGATGCGTGATTGGAAAGGAGAGAATGTGACGAAATATTTGAAAAAAGTGATGTAATATGTGTGTATTAAGAAGATGTAATAATTAAGAAGAAATTTTGTGATGTAAAGAAAAGAGTGACGAACATTTAAATTAACAATAGCGAGTTACTGTGAAGATAATTTTTTTTTTCTTTTTTAATAAAAGAAAAAAACAGTGATGAACAAAATGCTTTAAATTGTGACGCAGAAATTTTATAAGACAAAAAGAAACGCTTGTATGCAAAACAAGATCAACATATGTATGAGTGGAGAAACATGCACAGTCTTGTATATTAGAGAAAAATACGTTAAATTTTAAAATCTAGTGCGTTTTCTTTTATTCGTGCATCGAGAACATCATAAGTTTTATCCTTCCGCTGAACGAATATGGTTGTATATACGCTTGAACTTCGCTTCGCTAAGTGGGCCTGCGATCGACTTACAGAAGATGCCGATTTTGCCAATAAATCATCTTTTCAGATGAAGCTCATTTTGATCTTGGCGGGTATGTAAACAAGCAAAATTGTCGCATTTGTGACACAGAAAACCCGCACGCATACATCGAAAAGCCGATACACCCAAGAGGGGTCACTGTTTAGTGCGTATTTTGGTCCAGAGGCATAATTTGGCCATTTGTCTTCGAAAATGAGCAAGGAGTGACCATTGCAGTCAATGGCGATCGTTATCGGGCCATGTTGAACGAATTTTTGTTCACAAAAATTGAAGAGGAGGATATTAGCAACATTTGGTTTTGACAGGACGGCGTTACGTGCTACACAGCCGAAGCTATACTCGATGTTTTGCGCGCTGTTTTTGAAGATCGCATTATCAGCCGCCGTTGGACTATTATTTGTGGGGTACCGTCAAAGATAATTGTTACGCCAACAAGCCAGGGACAATTGACGCTTTAAAGGACAATATTCGTGAAGCCATTGGTGAAATACAGCTGCACACAATCGATAATGTGCTTAAAAATTGGACCGATCGTGTGGGCTACTGCATGGCCAGCCGAGGCAGCCATTTGAATGAAATTATTTTCCAAAGGATTGTACTTTCAAATAAAAAAAGAAATTTGAGAAAATATTCAGTATTTTTTTCTTTTATTCGAATATTTTAAATTAATCATTTTGCATTAAAAACTTGTGAATTTTTCAAAATGTGCTATATTTTTTCGCAACTAAATTAAGCTTTATATTTTATAAAATCGCTTTTTTATGAAATTGCTTCGATGTTTAAGATTCTTTTGAATTTATGATAAAATGGATTCTTAAATACTTTTTATGTCAATTGGAAAAAATTGCTTACTTTAAGTAAAAAATGATTTCAAAAAATTTAATGTGCTATATTTTATGCGCGCACTGTAGGTAATGTAAATACAAGTTTAAAACACTAAACACTTGGTTGTTTTTTGGTACGATTTCTTTGACGATTTTTCAAAAGCGAAATGACGATATTTTTAAAATTTATCGGAAAAACTACGATTTTCTACAAATTTCATCTGGCAGCCCTGATTGCAATACAAAAATCAACAAGTTTGCAATACGTCTAAACTACTTAATGTAGTGTGTAAGGTATAACAATGAAAAAATAAATTTTGCTTAAAAAAACTTGTGTCATTGGCTTATCGCAATGCATATATCAAATTTCCTTTAGGGTGGAGGTCTATTTTCACTTTCGAATGTATGTTGGAGCATGTATTGCTTAAATATACGAGTAATACGAGTATAAATAATTCATTGTATTTCCTTGACAAACGGTTTTCAATTACAGCTTTATTTAATTAAAGAAATATTGCATTACCACGTAAACATTGAAAAAAAAAAATATTAAAAAATAATATTTTTAATTTATTGCATCATTTTGATTTTTAATAATAAAAATATTCTTTTTTTCTTGATCTTTCTTTTAGAGTCCCTAAGAAAATGGAATCATATTTAACAGAAATTAAACAATTACGTATACCACGCCCTAAATATGAACCTAGCGGTAATAGTCCACCACGTAGCGGTTATTATCCCTTAGCTAGACCCTATACACCACCACGTGACTATCAATTGACAGCAAATGAAACGATCTTAATCAATCACCACCACCATCAGCAAGCATATCAAGAGGATGGTGAGGATTTTCGACCAACATTACATCAGAAATTTTAAGAATAAAATAAGAATTTAAATTTAATTAAAAAATAATAATTATTGTAATAAAATGAAATTTATTTTAATTTTGTTTTTAAATTTAAGTGCTCATAGTAAAAGAAAAAAAAATAAAAATAAAAATCAAGTTATTTTTTAATCGTTTAAATTTTAAGACAATGTTTAAGTGTATTAATTGAAATAAACAATTCTTAGAAATTGTATGTATATTTTTAATAAAAAATAAATTTAAAAAATTAAACTATGTTTTTACTGAAAAAAAAAAAACAACTTAACACTAGAAATATCCTTCTTTAAGAGAAAAATGTGTAAGTACTATTGCTAGTGTTAATGACTTTAAGTTTTTTGAATAATGTAATAATGTAATGAATTTTGAAAACCTTTACTCACCACATCTTGTTCGTAGTCCATATGGGGCAGTACATGGGTTTCACTCATTCTTCGGGACCTATGGTCATCACAGCCGTATTCCTAGTTTTTTGTTTAATATTTTAATTTTTGTTTTTTGTTTTATTGTTTAATTTTATAAACCATTTATTTTACACAAAATAAAAGAATAGACAAAGAAACACAATAAAAATAAAAAAAATAATTTTTAAAACAATACAAAATTATAAGCTATTTTTGACACTTTTTTTGGGTTGGAAAGGGGAAGAAATTATAATTTAAAACAAAAAGAAAAACTTAAAGATACAGATTATAGAGTAGAAAATAAGAGTCAGTTTTTAAATAGTTAAATCAATTTTAGAACCTTCTTCTTTTTCTATAAACAAAAAGAAATTTTAGTTTATATTTTTAGTACTTAAATTATAAATTGTTAACTGTTTACTATTGTTTTTTAAATGAGAAGTTAATGATATAAAATCCCTCAAACAGTATTTTTATATTATCCGGTGAAAATTTGTGTAAGTTTTAGAACAAAGTTAGAGATTTGTTTTAGCATTCTTTGCTAAAAATAAATAAAATTTTTAGATATAAATTTTTTTAGTACTAAATTCAATTTGTATTTTTAAATGGTTCGTAAACCCACAAGTACAGGGTGACAGCCGGGAAGGTATACTACTTTGCTTTGCCGCCATTTTGATAAACATTAGTCTTGACAGTTCATATTTGGCAGTCGTGAAGTAGAGACGTGGCAAATTTATTATGGAAATATATTCAGTAAGCCAATGTGTTCTAATGGTTAAAACATTTTATCAAAATCAATCATCGATTTTCATGAAAAAATCATAATGAGTGACGAGACACATTTTCATTAAAATGGTTATGTGAATAAAGAGATTAATCGGTTCTGGTCAATGGAAAACCCTCAAATTATTCATCAGTCACCTTTGCATCCATTAAAAGTGACAGTCTGGTATGCAATTTGGTCAGGAGGAATCATTGGACTTTACTTCTTTGAAACTGAAAACGGCGTAACGATAACTGTCAATGGAGAGCGATATCGTAATATGATTGAACACATTTGACCGCCACAACTGCATCTTTGGGCTTGATTAACATGTGGTTTCAACAAGATGATGAACCGCCACAACTGCATCTTTGGGCTTGATTAACATGTGGTTTCAACAAGATGATGCCACATCGCATATAGCCAGGATTACAGTATAATTACTGCGAGACCTCATTCCACAACAAATTATTTTAAGGAATGGTGATGTTGATTGGCCTCCATGGTCGCCTGATTTGACTGCTGCGGACTTCTTTTTGCGGGAATATCTGAAAAACAAGGTTTATGCCAACAAACCAGAAACGCAGGAGCAGCTTAAAAAAATATTTGTCATGAAATTAATGAAATACCGCGTGAAATGTGTGAGAATGTAATGAAAAATGTGCTCAAAAATGCTAACAGAGGCGAGCATTTATCTAATATTGTATTCCATACATAATTGCAGACGTTAAATCAATCATTTATCAATATAAGATCCATTCTCTTTCATATAATCAAAAATTATAAACAAACAAAGTAGTATACCTTCCCGGCGGATACCCTGTACTACCTTAATCAAAAAGTTTCCGAAATAACCACCGTGTGGCGGTCCCAGCGTTCCGATTTTATTTTGATTTTTTTGTTTTTGTTCTGTTGTTGATATTCCCACTAAAACTAAGCGTCATAGCTTAACATTTGCAAAAGCTACCTAGCCAAGGTTACATCCATTTCTATGTGTGTTAGCGATTTTTAGAATTTGACAAATGGATTTAAATTTGTTAAGGTCGCAAAAAAACATGTTTTGCGAGGCTGAATCCGATTCCACATTCATCAAAAGGTTCATTATTGGAGACGAGACGTGAGTTTATGAGTACGACACGCAATCCAGACCTCAGGCAACTGTATGTCGTTCACCAAATGAGTCGTTTTCAGTTAAAAAAGGACGCAGTGCTCCCGGTTTTCATGGATTACAACGGTGTAGTGCATCATGAATTTTTGCCAGAAGACAAGGGGCATTATAAGACATTTGTGTGAAGCAATTCCACGTAAGAGATCAGACTTGTAGGCAGAAAACTCGTGGGTTTTGCATCATGATAACGCATCGTCGCACAGTGCCAGCATTATTCGAAAATGTTTGACGAAATATGCCACGAATACCACCAAACAGCTACCGAATTCACCTGATTTGGCTCCCCGTGACTTTTTTCTGATCAATTGAGTTAAGAAATCAGTACGGGGAACGCGTTTCAGCAGCCGAGAGGAAATAAGGAAAAAATCGCAGAGACTACTGATGGACATACCGAAAATATAAAATAAAGAAATATAAATATAAAAAATAAAAAAAATACAATTGTTAAGCTATAACGCTAGGATTTAGCGGGAATATCAACAACAGATTTATCAACTGAATAAAAACAAAAACTAAAATCGGAACGATGATACCGCCACATGGGGGGTTATTCTGTAAGCTTTTTGATCAAGGTAGAAGACTTTGAAGAGCGTACCATAGAGCCTCAGGGCAACCGACAACAAAACTGCGCTACGAGTGAGATCCGAAAATTAGCTGATATGACGTAAAAAAGACGGCAGTAGTTTTTTCTTATTTTCATTTATGGCTTTGTTTCAGTTTCATTAATCAAGTTGATTTTCAAACTAAATAACTTTCCTCACAATGAGGAATGGTATTGAATTCACCTTTCGTATAAAATTGGTTGGAGCATTTCAGACAACATCGATTACAATTCCTTTTATAGTATATGATGTCGGGCAAACTTCTAGCAAGTCTCTAGCACGTCAGCAGACGTCCGCTCTTTTCACAAAATTTTGAACCAGATTTTGCAACAAAGCTTCTCTTATCACGTCAATGCAGCGCCGAATTTTATCTTTCGAAGTATTAGTTGTTTGTGGTTTATACACGTAAGCCCGGTCTTTAAAATGGCCCCAGAGAAAATAATCCAGCGGCGTTAAATCACAAGAAAGAGGCGGCCAATTGACATCGCCAAATCGAGAAATCACGCGACCGGGAAATTTCTCATGCAATAACTGAATTGTTTGGGTGGCTGTTTGGCTTGTGTCGCCGTCCTGGTGAAACCATTAGCCAATTGTGGCCACAAAAAATTGGTTATCATGGTTTGGTAGCGCAGAGCGTTCAGGGTGACGGCGTTTCCTAGCACATTTTCGAAAAAATACGGGACGATGATGCCGTCTAACCATAAACCGCACCATACGGTCACTTTCTTTGGATGTAATGGTTTTTCGAGGACTGTTTGTGGATTTTGCGAACCCCATATACGACAATTTTGATTGTTTACATAACCGTCCAATTGAAAATGGGACTCATCATTAAAATGATTTTGTCGAAGAATGCGTTTTAAATTTTCACCATTTTGATAGTAAATTTTTACAATTAAAAGTCTTTGTTTAAGAGTGTAGCGTTCCATAGTTAAAATATCCCAAATTTTTTCTAAATAAGTGTCAAAGGTGGGCAGTTCCAGTTCTTGGCATTTAATCATTTGACATGAAACACAAACAGATCTAGAAACACCAAATCGATGTTTTGGATTACAATGAAATCTTATTATTAATTTTTTAGAACTAGTCTTAGTATTGTAAGACTCTCAGCACTGTTAACTCAAGTAATGCAATTCGAAATTGAATTTAGTTTACTTAAGTGAATAATTTTTTCAAAATCATAATCTTCCTTAAAATATAATTAAAAATATTGTTCAATATGTCCCAAAAAGTGTCATTTCGCTGTTTAAAAACTGACTCTTTTTCTAATAAGAAAACTTTTTAAATATTATTTATAATACACTGAAAGAAATACCAATTACAAATGCCAAAAGTATTAAAAAAATAAAGAAAAATATATCAAAAAGGGAAATATCACACATACAAAACGACGACAAAAATTTACACATTTATTGAAAAAAAAACAAAATTATTTAGTACAGACTTAAAATAATTTAGTACAACAAAACTGCATTTAGTTACTGGAATCAAAAGCCTACAACTGCCTACAAAGCCTGCTTAAGGTTAAGGTTGTTATACATAAATAGAGAAATACAAAACAGAGTTATAGACCCTAGAGCAAAATATAAAATCTCGAATGTCAATTTTTGTTTTCATATTAAAAATAAAATTTAAAATTAAAATATATTACAATTTTACTTAAATAAAAAAGAAAGTGCGAATTATTAGTTAGAGATGGCAAAAAAAAAAAACTACAAAAATAGATTTAGAGAAAGAAAGTACGCGAAAAAGACACAGAAAGTAAGTAAGAGCCTTAAGAGTACAAGAGCAGTGGTGGTGATATAGACAGCAATTTTTAATAATTTTTTTTTATTATTTTTTTTTTTTTGTTTTAAGTAGAAGTGATAGTGAGAGAACATTAATAAGCGTTACTCTGTTCAAAATTTCTTACATCATGGGTTTTGAACACCCAAGTTGTGGTCAATATTTTATTTTTTTATTTGCTGGTTAAGCTTTTTTTCAAATTCATTTAAAATTTAGTAAATATTTAGTAAATGATCACCTGATGCTGATTGTCAAAATGTTTTTGATTGATGATCAAGCCAGACGATGTGCTATCATTATTTTTTTGATACATATACTGCTTTTGAGGCGTATTATGAGTGGTACTGCTATGAGTTGGTCCCATTATTTTCGATGTCGACGATGATGATGATGAATCAATGCCGCCGGCCCAACGTGTACCAAAACCGAAACCAAAGCTGCCACCAATATGACGCAATGAGGCATGATGGCTATTTAAACGATATGGTATGGGCGATAGATGATGTGGATGTAGGTAATTCGTCGATGACGATGATATTGATGAAGTTGTTGGTGGTGGCAGTGGTGGTTGCTGGTGTTGTAGTTGTTGTTGATGCTGCTGCTGTTGTTGTTGCTGTAGCAGCTGTTCATGCTGATGCTGAAGTGTGGTGTTGGGTGGCAATTTTTGTGGTGTGGGATGAAAATGAGTACGATGTAAAATCGGTTCGGCCGACATAGGTCGATAGGGTAGACGTTGTAAAGGTCTGTTAAGGATTTTTTTTTTTTTGTAATCGAATTGGTTTATTTGTTACCAAAATTTTGTTCAACAAATTAGGTTTTTTAGGTTTTTTTTGTTTTGTTTAAAGCAAAAGTAAAAGAAAAAATATTTATTATGGAAAGAAATTTTTGTCATTAATTAAAATTTGCAGCTTTTTTGTAAAGAGTGTGTATACTATGTGCATAGAGTGTTAATTTCTTTTAGAAAACAAAAAAAAGAGTACCGATTTTTTAAATCCGTCACGGTCATGCCCAGCCCTGAGTCCGATGATGGACTTCTGCCAGTAGCTGCACTTACTTCCAAATCCACATCGGTTACCTATACGTAATGGTATGGTTTAGCAATTATTTTCTTTTGTTTAAACGTTTATTATGGGTGGTAGTAAACAATTTTTGTGTCTTTTATATCAGTACATACATATTTCTTTAAGTGTATAGAAGTTTTATAACATATATATTTTATTGCCGGCATATAGGCCCTTAAGAGGTGCTTTTAAAGTGTAGATTTTTTCAAATATTTAATTCACTAATTTATTGGTCTTTACGTTATAAAGAGAAGGTGCTTTATCATTAAGTTTTATTTCGAATTTATTACGGTGTAATAGTTGTAAAATATTTTGGTGGTGAATTGGTGAGTTTTATTATGGTGATGGCATTAGTGGTGTTTGTAACGGCTATTGCGTTAAAGGTGAGTTATTTAAAAATAATTTTTTATTTAAATTAAACGTTTGCTGTGGTATTTTTCTAAATAAATTTTTTTTTCCAAACCTTAAGATATCATTTCTTTTCAATTTCCATTTTTTTGAAGCACATACAACATGATTTTATGACATAAACCTTAAGTTGGCTTTTGACATATACTCGTAATATTATTTTATTACTATAAATTTTTAATTTCATCAAAGTTTAAATGATAAAGAATTTGATAGACGTATTCAACTGGCTGTCAGATTAAATGGTGTCACAGAGACTACCTTGACGTTTAATATACTACAAAGTTGATAACATATTTGTTTTTTATATTCCATTGAAAATAGGATTTGTCAAATGTGATTAAGGCTGAGTCAACATGTAAAACACTTTCAATATTTTTTAAGTACATACAAAAATTCTAAAATATTTTACAAATATGTATAGTGGCGAGCAGAATTAAATACATACCAATAAACTTTGCAATAAAACAAAAAAATATAAGTAAAATACAGTGAACCAATAAAGTATAAGTACACCTTATATATAGGAAAACTTAGTCATGGAACACATTCTTTTCGAAACAAAAAATATTGAAGGGTTTATAGTTTATTTCTATTTGTATAAAAAACTATTAAACCAGACTTTTCATTAAAATATAGCCTAAGGTTTATAAACAACAGCTTAAGAGAGCCGCAATGTTATTAATTCATATCAAAAAAGCTTACGTACACTTAATAAAAATTATTTACAAGAAAACAAAAGAAATGAAAACTTGAATTAATATTTTTTAGGTCCTCCACACGCAACAACTACCGCTTTTAGACATCGATGCAAGCTTCTGGCTAATCTTTTAATATCATTTTCAATTTTTTTTAGACATTCTCTTGACAACGCATTTTTAAGAGATCTTCTTCGATGTAATTTTGTTTTTTCTAGTCCTTCCTTTTCTCTTGATAATCTCAGATGTGTTGGGTTAAGATCTGGATATTTACTTACAAATATGACCAAATATGACGTATATTTTGTGTCAATATCTGGTTGAAGAAAATATATTTTTATATTTTCTTCTAGACCAAATTAACACCAGGGTTGGCAGCTCACTGGGTAAAAAGAACCAAGGTTTTCGTAGTTTATTTACAACAAAAATAGGTGTAATTTACGTATTTTGACTACAAATTTATTTTTTCTGTTTTTGACCTCAAAAAAATAGTGAAATAACAAATTTATCAAATCACTGCTTACATCTTTTCTCCACTTTCGTGCCAATTTCTATATCCCGTCTCAGAAAAACTTCTCGTCTTTTAAGGCGCTTCAGCTTTGATGCCGATTTTGTATATCTCCGATAGAAATGATTCGGTGATTTCTTATACGCCCTAAATAGTTTCTGAAAATGTAGTTTCTGAAAATCGAAATGTTTTTAAACGAGATGAACATGTGTTGCATTTGCTTCCCTTACATTTTTTTTAAATGAAGAATCTACGTTTTTTTAACCGTAGAATGAGGTGAATTGCACTTAAAGCAAATGTGTTCCATAATACAAACGGGTCGTTATAGCGAAATGCCGTGTAAAGAAAGCCTGTATAAAGAGGTGTGAGTATATTGTATCCGTCGCAACAGCCGATGCGGCATTTGATCGTTTTGAATAATTGTTTTGAAACTTTGGCGACATGATGTCGGGTGTTATCATGGAAAATAATAACTTAATCATGTTTGTCTCTACATTCTGACCATTTTTCTCATAATGCATGATTCAAGCGAAGTAATTTCAGTCTGCTTCGATTACCCAGTTTTAGCAACTCATAGTACACAATGACGCCTTGATCCCACTAAGAGTGCAAATTGCGTTATAAATACTAAAACAACGTGATTGTATAAACAACCAAAATATTGTCGACTTGAAAGAAATGTAGAAGCATTTATAAAACCCAAAAAATATATAAGACCAAATAAAACCTAATTCACCGGGTTTTTTTGCCAACCCTGATTACGACGCACTTTTTTTGAGCTTGAGGTGCAGAATGTTTAGGTATAAGTTCTTATCGATTGTATGTTCTATAAAAACCAATTTATGCGCATTTTCTGTCACCAGTTACCCCCACATCATAATGCTACCACTCCTGTGTTTAGCAGTTTAAATTAGATTTTTATAATGCAATGCTTCATTAGCCTTCTCTTTTTTTTTGTTAATGAAATATGGTTCAAAACTATTATATTTTGACTCGCTGGTAAATAAAACTTTGTCCCAAACCTGCCTTGCAATATTCAACCCCGTCTTTTTTTAACTACGGATATTAAAGGTTTACTACGAGGAGTTCAAGCATTGTAAACAGCTCTTTGGAGTACATTCCCCATAGTTTATGAGTGCACACTGATAATTGAGATTTGTAACAACTTATTACGTATTTTAGGAGCGAATTTTTTGGGTTCAGTTTTAACAGGAGTTCCTATAAAGCGTACTTTTCACAAGGAAAATTTTTCTGGCGACTGATCATTGTTTTCCCTGCAAACTTCCTTTATTTAAACAAGGAATGAGGTTCTTATATGATATTTTGATTTTCACGTAATGACTTATTTTTCGGATTCAGTTTTGCTATCACTTTCTTCAGCTTAAGTGATATCGTCAGAATTATAGTAATTTTTACTTTTACAAAAACAATAACTTAAATATGTCAAGAACTTACTTGTACGTCAACTTTTTTGGCGTTATATTTAGCTCTTTTTGACTATTTTTAATTTTGGATTTAATTTGCCGATAATGCTGATTTTAGTTTTTAAATATGCCGATTTTTAATCAAAATGAAGAATACACTGATCTTGAAGTAATACAAAGGGTAATAGAAATAGAATTACTTGCAATTTGAGGAATTCTCTCTCAAGATTTTGTATGGAAATTTATGTAATTAATGTCATAATCGTGGCTTGTATTATGAATGAGAGAGCGAATGACGAAAAACCGGTGTCGTGCGAACATAGCATTCATATTAAATTTAAATTAAATTTCGTTCAAGTCGACAATATTTTTTGTTTGTTTATACAATCACGTTGTTTCAGTATTTATAATGCAATTTTGCACTCTTGGTGGGATCAAGGCGGCATTGTATATTATAAGCTGCTAAAACTCGTTGATCGGAGCAGATTGCAATTACTTCGTTTGAATCATGTGTTATGAGACATAATTAAGTTATTCTTTGGCATGATAACAGCCGACCACGTATCGCAAAAGTTCCAAAACAATTATTAGAAACGATCAAATGTAGCATCCGCCGTATTATCCGAAAATTGCTCCGTCAGCTGTTGCCACGAATACAATACACTCGCACCTCTTTATACATCTCTTTATAAGAAATAGGTGTGTATCTTTTAACATGGCACCGAATCATTTCCTTTGAAAAAAAAAAAAAAAAATATAAAATCGGCTTCAAAGTTGGATCGCCTCAAAAGACGAAAAGTTTTTGTAAGACGGTATTTGAAAGTTGGCTCAGAGGTGGGGAAAAGATGTAAGCAATGATTTGATGAATTTCTTTTTTTCATTATCTTTTTGAGCTCAAAAACGGAACAAATAAATTTATAGTCCTAATAGGTAAATTACACTTATTTTTGTTGTAAAAAAAACTACGAAAACATTTAAATAAAAAAAACCACGCGGGATTTTTAAAATATAATATCCAATAAAACCCGGGTGGCTTTAATTGGGTTACTCAGTGGGTTGCCAACCCTGATTAAAACACATATTATGAAAAGGATGTGAAAATGGGTAGGCCATACCCCGCATAATCCTGGAAAGCATCACAATATATGCCTTAGAATA
This sequence comes from Wohlfahrtia magnifica, assembly GCA_023159175.1. Classification (NCBI taxonomy): domain Eukaryota; kingdom Metazoa; phylum Arthropoda; class Insecta; order Diptera; family Sarcophagidae; genus Wohlfahrtia; species Wohlfahrtia magnifica. The sequence continues at coordinate 1,536,829 of JAKWBJ010000045.1, forward strand.
GAAGCTTCATGACAAAAGAGCACTACTAAACTAATACGTAAAAATATATGATTTTTAAGAATTAATTCCTTAATTTTGTCAGAACAAATTCCGTTATAGTAGCGATAGAATAATGAAATACACGACACATTGCGACGGTGCTTTAATGATCGATAGAGTTGGCTACCCTACCGTCATTAATGAACATCTTTGCCCTCTCCTGTAAGCGGTCGAGGAGCTCCAAAATAGACTTTGAAGCACCGGCCCATAGATGCGAGCTGTATTCAATTTTGGGTTGTATAAAAGTCTTGTAAATATTAAGGAGATCAGATGGAGTGAAGTATTTCTTGCACCAAGGCACTTGAATGCTTTTTTCGACACTTGATATATGTGAACATTCCAACAAACGTCACAGTGAATTCTCATACCCAGGACATCAAGAGCATCTGATTCCCCAATATCCACATTACACATTGACACTGATGACAACACAACACCACGTCTGTCTGCTTTAATATTTGAAGTTGACAAATTCAAGATGTTATTTAACGAAATTAAAATACGTATTAAGTTAGGATACAACCAGATGGCATAAGATTACCCTATGGAATACAAAATCTGACACTGCAAACCTTTAGTATAAATTTATTTTACTTACGCAAATGCATGATGTATATAATTTTACAAATAATTTTTTATAAATTTTGTAAATTTAAAAAAGTACTTTTTTATAAAATACTTTATAAGCTTCTTGACTAATACTATACTAAGCACTTTTAAGGTCTTTTTTACTAGATGGTTTTTTACTATAGTATATAATTTTATTTTAAATGGTTCCAGTAAATTTCATTATGAGTTATTTACTTTGTTTAAAGATTTGTTTATGGTACTTTTGTTTATCGTACCTGTTGCAATTTTTGGTCTACTTTAATGCTTATGTTATTTATTTATTTTATTTTTTTTGTTTAAAATTTTTAAACCATTGTTTAGAGTTATAAAAATGTGTGCTAATATTGAAATTAATTTTGAGAATTACTATTATTAATAATTGGTTCACACTATTCTACTGTTTTAAGCGGTATTTTTTAGTTCTTTTTGTTTAAAAGAACCGCAACGAGTACTGGAATTTATTTTGTTAACTATTGTTATTTAAATTATGTATGAATATGTTTTTGTTTTTCTATTTGTTCAGAAAGTTCTATAAATGTCATAAAACCATGTTTTTGTGCTTTGTCTTTGCAATAACGTGAGTGTTTCAATAAAATTAATGCGAATATTCAAAAATAATATGTAAAAAATTAATCAACTTTTAAAAATTGACATTCGGCACTTATGAACAGCCTACACTGAGAAAAATTAAACAACTACTTGGAAACAATAATAATAAAAAATACAACAAAAATGTTAACAAAAAAAAAAAAAAAAAAAAAAACAAAGTAATACAGCTCAATAGATATACGGGCTTAGTTTTGTTTGTTGTTTTAAATTGTTAAACAATTTTTTTCTTGTATAACTTTATTAAGGAATTTTTTATTATTTCAAAAAAGTGTGTTAAAGAGTACTATATAGTAAGATTTTAAAGAAAAGCATGCAAAATAATTTTTTAAGGGACTTTAACATTTCAAGTGTGTATGTTTTTTAAATAACTAATATTTTTTATTTAATTAATTTTAAATAAAGTTAAGTATTTATTTATTTAATAATTATAGGAAGAAGTTATAATTTTTTTAATTTTAATAATTGTTTTATTTTTTTTTAAATATAAAATTTGGAAAAATTGTTGAAAAATTATTGTCTTTCTTTAGTTTCCTTTTGCTTTAATTTCTTATCTATTGAGTTTTATTGTAAAAATAAATATTTTTCTTAATTTTTTATATATAGAGTATGTATGTAGTTAAAATAAAAATTACAACAACAACCATGGTTCTAAACAACAACAATATATATTTTTTTTTAATTTTACGACCAAAACTGTAAAACTCAAACAAATACCTTTGCTTACACTTAAAGAAAAAAAACACTAAAAGTGAGAAAAAAATAAATTTCGTACCACAAAAATGTTAAATAAAAAAAAAAAAAAACAAAAAGTATTTTTTTTTTTTTTTGTTTATAAAAGACTAACACGTTTTACATTTAACATGCTGTTATTTGTTTTAGTAACATATATATTTTAAAAGAATACATTCTTTTATTATTTTATAATTGTAATTCAGGTTAAATATTATTGCAACGTTACTTTTTTTCTTTTGTTTTTGTAAGTTTAAATAGGGTTATAGTATATGTATTTGTTAAAGTAGAGTTAAGAGTTAAATAGAGTAGTTTTTTGATATAAATAGTATATAGTAGAGTAGTTAAAGTAGTTTAATATTGAAATTGTTTTTAATTTTAATGTCATCAATACATATATTTCTCTTTTTAATAAAAAGTGTCAGTGTCGTAGAACAAATCTTCTAAAAAGCTTACCGGCAAATCACGTGCACTTTCTCCCTTACGCTGAAAATAAATTTAAAAATAGAAGTAAAAAGAAAATATAAATACTAAAGTAAGAACGATAGGTGTTGTAAGGTCGTTAGGCTGGAACAAAGTTTCTTTTGTTGTTGTTTTTATATATATAAATTTAACTTCATATATAATGGCTCATATTCGTAATTTTAATTTTGCTTCTTTTTCTCTCTTGTTTAACAAATCAATATTCAAAATAATAATGATAGAATAGTCCTGCGATACAGTAAACAGAGACTCAATATGGTCAGCATTGTGGAATATACATAGGTATACTGGACAAAGTCTCAATAAGTTTTTTTATGACTTTTGAAAACTTTTTGAGACTTAGGTGCCTGATTTTCTTACATAGAATTGTCATATCCCATCAAACTCCATATTCATATGAGAGAATTACATTCACTGGGTCTAAGCGTGGAAGAAGGATAATTCAGCAGAGGCTTAGAAGCCTCTTGTCACAGTGGCAGTTTTTCATCAAGTGTTTGGAACTCTTTACCAAGTCCTATTCAGAACATTGGAAACGACAACGCTTTTGATATGGAGTTAACTAGATTTTTGCAGAGTTATTATATATCTTAATATGTTGCTAATGATGTTTTGACCTAAATTTTGTTAGTTTCTATTTGTAAGTTAGTTTTAAGACTACTATATACTATTATGCCCTTAAATTGAAGAGTTATTTTATGATTTACTCACTAACAGGTCTCAAATGAATGAATAAAATGAAAATGAAATGAAATGAAAATCACCATCCTGATCAGGGAAGCCTAATAAAGAACATAATTCAATGGCCAGGATAGCAGATCTTTTTGTATTAGGTATACAAGTTAGGTTAGGTAAGGTGGTGGACCCCCCTAAAGGGAAGGAGTCCCACTTAGGCCAGATATTTGGCCCATTGTGATGCCAAATTCATAAATGCCAACCCGGTAATCCAACAGTTTCCTTAGGAAACCATTTAGCTTCCAAAATAAATCTTGTAATTGCGGCCACCCTTATTCTGGAGAGTTCAGTCTAAGATGACAAACGGTAGAAGTTCAAGAACCTTCGCCTTCTGGCAGCAAGAGTCGGACATTGACAGATAAGGTGAGAGACAGTCTTCTCCTCCTCCATGAAACCACAACTCCTGCAAAAACCATTCGAGGGAATGCCAAGTCTATTGGCATGCCTTCCGATCAGACAGTGACTCGTAGGACCGCAATTGTGCGGTGTATGGCCACCCGACTTAGAGAGAGAAGACATTTAGTCATCCTTTCGTAGAGGTCGGTCCAGCAGACCCTATCGATAACGCATGAGCCCACATGCCGCCATTGAACGTCAACTTAAACTGACCTTGTTCTAAATTCTCTAAGTTATCAAGCTCAATACTCATCCTGGCCAATTCGACAGCAACAAAATTCTCTGCGATATCCCTGTGTCCCGGAATCCATATAAGAGTTACCTTCGAATGAACCGAGATTTACATAAGAAACCTGCGACATTCGTGTACTAGAATAGACGTCGAGGTGACATTAGCAAGAGACCACCGTATCGCAGCTTGACTGTCCGAAAAGCTCAAAAGACTTTAGGAGAGAATCTCTCCGTCCAACAAGCATTGCACGGCTTTCAGTATGGCCATGACCTCTGCCGGAAACACACTGCAATTATCAGGCAACCTATAAGACAGTCTTGTGTCAGAATTTCTCATGAATATACCACATCCCACTCTGCTTCGCATCTTAGCCGTCGGTATAAACCTCAAGGGCATTCTGAGGGAACTCCCGTCCATCAGACCAGAATTCCCTCGTAGGTATATCAACGTGAAATCTCCTATCGAGAAAGTTATCGATCCGAAGCACAGCATGACCAAAGTCCAGATTTGGGCAGGAGTTAGCTGCATTTAGCCTCACAGCCACCAACTTAGCCGTTTGCTTGAGAAGAAGGTCGGTGGGAAGCCAGTTAAGCATAGCAAATAAGGTCTTGGTTGGAGGAGACCGGAGTTCACTGGTGATCAAAACGGCAGATTGTCTTCGCACCCTGTCTACTACCTTACAGTAACATTGATATCTACATACCGTCCACCAGATATGAGCAGAGTTGGTTCTACCATGGCCTTATAAAGCCAGAAGGTGATGGCATGTCGAAGTCCCCATATTCTGCCTAACGCCCTTATACAAGTGTAAAGCGCTATGTTCGCCTCCCTCACCCTATCCATTACATTCTCCCTCCAGATCAGCTTGTGGTCAAGAATAACCCCTAAATACTTTTCCTTTGTGGACAGGGAAAGTTGAATACCACCATATTTATATGCTCGAAGGGCTACAGCATAAACATGATAGGCTATGTGAAAATACGCAAAAGTTCGGGTTAAGAATAAAAGTTTCGAAGACAAAATCAATGAGGATTGGAACAATTAACTCTGCCCCTTTGGTCCTAAATGATGTGCCAATTGAAGACATTGTTCGCTTCACGTATCTAGGAAGCATTATTGGAACGAACAATGGAGCGGATATAGAGTGCATATAGATCGCTTAAAAGAGTATAAAGCTCATCACAAGTATCAAACCGAGTCAAAATGAGAATATTTATCTCTTGCATAAAATGTGTTCTTCTACATGGTTGCGAAAGATGAAGGTGACCAACTTCGGTACAGGAATTGTTTATAAATAAATGTATCAGAAGGATAAATAGAATATTCTGTCCCAACCGCACATTTAATACCAAATTGCTCTCAATTAGCTACCAGAAGTCAATTACAAAGGAAATTCCTAATAGAAAACGAAAATGACATTGCAAGAACCAGCTTGCAGTGGACTGGAAAGCGTAAAGTGGGCCGCCAGAGAATCACCTGGCACAGATCAGTGAAGGCTGAGCACCGGAACAAAGGTCTATCCTGGTGACATATATGTCATATGGCGCAGGACAGAAACAGCTGGAGAGTCTTTGTAGATGCTTTATAATTTGACAGAGGAAGTTGAACATACGAGTTACCTACTATTACACGGTGCGACAAAAAGAACGAAGTTTAATTACCTGGAAATTGACACTACTTTTCTGAGAGGCACTATCAAGTAGAAAAAGAATCTGTTTTTGGTATTTTCAAAACACTTCCAAAATCTCGAATTATGGATAAAAAACCGGTAGTTCAGACCTTCATGCACTTATAAGCTAATAAGTTAGCTAATTATTAATCGATTCTGAGTCTCTTTACGGGTATGAAAACAAGAAAACTAGACCTCCTAGGTGATATATATGTCGTTTAAATAGGCTTGAAGAATCTGGGTGTATTTCTTACGCAAACACATTATTCATAGATGCGATCCATTCCGTAAGTAGGATGTTGTGCTCTTCAAACCAATGCAATAACTCTTTAGAAAGGTAAATATGGCAGCATTACCATGTTGAAAAATGTTGTTGTTAAAAATAAATTTTGATGATGCTTTCTTCATCCAACAAGTCCTTCTATATTTTTTAGCTCATTTTACACATACGAGTAGCAAGAGGAGGATCCAAACATGACGTCTGTCTGTTCGATTATCGAGGAGATCGCGAGATCCATCGGCGGCGTCAACATAACGATTCTCCAGATTTAATATCTGTTGGGCTGTTAAGATCTCATCCCCTTATCAGTGCTTAATAATATTCCCATTTGCTGGGTAATTTTGGGAAAATGTCACCGGTTACCCGGTAAACTTGCGGAGGGTATGGTGATAAATATTTCGAAAACAGAAGATCGTACGAACCTTAGTAACTAACGAGATATTGCGCTGCTATGCATAATTAAGAAGGCTATCACTCAGATTGTTTCCAACAGAATTCACGATAGAGTTACACCCTTATTGACAAAGAAGCTGAATTCAGACCTCAATAGTTCATGTAAATAGCCTTCATACCATTATGGAATAATCTGTGTCGTTCACCACTGTATCTATGCTTTTTAGACTACGAGAAAGCCTTTGACAGACTAAATAATAATGTGATATGATTAAGCGTATTCCATTTGGATTAATTTATCTTTAGCTGAGGAACAAAGAAAGAACACTGCAAGACCATACATGAAGAAGACAAATTGAGGCTGAGTTAAACACATGCGACAAGAGTTGGGGAGAAGTGAAGGCTTTAACAAGATATAGAGATTTCTTCAGGGTATTCATTGATTCATATCAAAAAATATCATAACTAGGTATTAATTTATCAGTGTTTTTTTTTATCAAAAACTTAGGAGAAGGAGACAACTTCAGCCATTTAGTGCCGTTTTGTTTGAATCATATCTTGCATGCTGTCGATATGAGCGATAAGGGTCTCCAGTTTCCGATTAAATAACCTTTGCTTACTTTTCGCAATAATGTTGATATCGACTTCTATGTTCGTTACACACGAGAACTAAGCAGAGCCTTTGCAGAACTTGAAAATCAGTTAAATAGTATGGAGGGCAAAACGGTGTACTTTATTTCGAGTGTGAAACTCTTCAGCGTATGGAACAGGGCAAAACTTTCAGAGACTTTGACTTCAACTCTTGTTACTTTGGGCTAATAGGCAAATAAAAGTAAGGCCCTCTCTCGCAAAACGAACATAACACAGTACAAATCGCTCATCTTACCATTCGTACTCCTTGATGTTGAAACTTGGACACGAAAACATTAAGCAAAGCACTGTTGACAGTGTTTGTTACTAAAATTCCCCGTAAGATTTTGATTTAGGGGTGGCTTGGAGTAGTGGTTTGAGTGCAGGCAGAGTCAGCAGAGGACATAACGAAAAAAATGTTATTGCGGTTTCGAGTGTTTAGTAAAGAGACTTCAACCTCCATCCAGACAAATCCATCTAAAGAAGCTCCCTAAACTTACAGTTTACATCAGGCGATGATAACAAATATCAGACAAATGATCAGTAGCAAACGCAACCTGCTGCAAAAAAATTACAAATTAGGGACTTCTCGCAAGCAATGAATTTCACCCGATTTCATTTTTAGAATCATTAGAAAGGGCCTACAGTTTAACGCCGTCTCCGAACGACAGAGCAGATACAATAGTTAGAGATCCAGTCGCAAGCTAATGTTATGAAGTGAGGCCTGGAACTAAACTAAAGACATCGTAGTTAATAGACGGGTGCCTTACTTACCCCGTAACAGCGGCATACCATACTAAGAAATGATCACTACCACTTAGCAAGGAACTTCACCACTATAAATGTTAATGTACTGAAACAAGGCCATAGATGCTTTGTGGAAAGCTAAAATGCTCCCTAGAGGACTGACGGAGAAAAAGCGATACATTAATTGTGGATTACGAATTAGAATACACCCAGAGTTGTACGAGTTATATGCCGATGTAGTTAAGTGCAACATATGCGCTTGCTCAGACAAATTTGGCGCCTGATATACAAGGAAGAACACTCTAATAGGTAATGTAGAAAAGACGACATAATCTCCGTGGAACAAGATCATTGTTGCAATAAGATCCAAAAACACTTAATGTCTTCAGTTGACGCCAGCATGCAGAGGACAGGAAAAGCTGTCGTTCTTATTTGTTTCAGGCTCAAACTGGCTCTGTTTTTTAATATAATAAGCCGTATAAGTAAGAATCTCTTTCTAGTTGTTGGATTAAAGTACAGAAGAAGCTCTCAATTTTTCATAGTATGATAAATGGTCTACGAAATGCAGTTATTAGGGTTGTATAATAATTTTTTTTTATTTGATCTCTACAAAAAGCACTTAGTCTTTTTGCATTATATGCCCCCAAGCCTCAACACATGGAAAGAAACTTTGTTTCAATAGAACCGTCATTTCATTTTTAATTTTGCGCATTTATTTTTGCAAAGTAAAGAAAACTTACCCTTAATCTCTCACCACTATAGGGGTCGCGTTCTCTACGATAAACTAATTCATCATAGCGGGTACGATCCTCAGGAAATATAAGTTCACGGATTTCCGTCACTAGTGTATGCTGTAAAAAAAAAATTAAAACCAAGCAATTAAAACTTACAATACAAACAATAATTTTCTCAGTGTATTTAAACTAAATATTAAATTACATACCTTTTCATATGTATCTAACATTTCTAATAAGACGGCTACAAAGGCATCTATGGTCATTGCTTTCGCACAATATTCGGCTATATAATACGAAAGACTTGCAAAATGATGGCGGGGTAAAAGAGATCGTGCCTTCTCCTCTACCATGGCGGTAATTTGACCTTTTCGACGTGCTCTTTATAATAAAAAAGAAACAAAAACGAAATAAAAGAAATATGAAATTATTAATAATTAATAAAAAGTTTTAAAAAAATCACCTTGTCCCCGTGGGACTATAGGCATCATAGGGCTCCATTTCAATGGAGGTACAGGAATGTGGCACTTTACCCACATCACGTATCACTAGTGACATACGTTTGTGGTATTTTAACTGACTAACAGCCTCATCATGTGTGACATCTTGAAATGACTGACCATTTACTTCTAAGATCTCATCACCCACCATTAAGCCGGCCCGATCGGCCACACTATCTTTATCTACACCGGTTACAAATATGCCTAGACCATATTCAACACCGCCGCGTATCATCAAGCCTAAGGATTGGCCTGGTTCTATCAGTAACTCAACGTGACGTATTCTGTAAAAGGAAATTAATAAAATAATGTCAAAAACTTATTTAAAAGTACACAAAAAGTACTAAATGGACTAGGTTTCATAAAAAAGGAAAACTATTGAATATAAAGCTAGTTGGGGCAGCTATTATTATTAAGTTAAGAAAAGTACTTGCTTTAAAAATATATTGAAGGAACCTTTTGTATTGAACTGATAAAGTACCTTTAACTTATTTCATTATAACTAATCGTTGCAGTCCAAATATCAAAAAGATATGGATTATTATCAACTATCAGGTGTTTTTTTTTTTGTAGAAGTTTATAAATTCTAATTGGCAGCACTGCTTTATTTGACCAACGATTTAACAGCTGATATTTGATATTTCATTATAGATTGACTTATACCGGAGCAACGCTTGCAAATTGTTGAAATTATCAAAATAATGGTTCTGTTCGTCAGATTTCAAAATTCAAAATTTTGTTTTCCGATGAAGCCCATTTTTGTTTGAATGGGTATGTAAATAAGCAAAATTATCTCTTTTATAGTGAGGATAATCCACAAGCTTTTACCGAAACACCATTAAATCCACAAAAAATGTTGTTTGGTACGCTTTATGGGCTGGCGGATCTTCAAAAACGATGATGGTCAGAGTGTTATTATCAATGATGACCTAATGTTAGGTTAGAAGGGCAGCCTCAATTGAGTCAGGGTGCACTTGATAACACATAGCTGCACAAGTCTCTGTACTATCCGCCAAATTCTGATTAACTGGCCTTGTAGATCATCCAGAGGACTTACATGGAAGCACATTCCCATAAATTACATCGGGAACCAGACCAACAGTCTAATCAATATTAGCCTGACATCGATGATCGATTTCGAAAGGCTATCGGAAAAGTACGAGGCAAGTATTATTAATCTACGCCTAGCTACAGACGGACACTTGTAAGTAAAGTAAGCCACACTCACTCTTCCTCAGTTGATCTACAGCCTCGACAGAAATCATTCGCCGATAGGCGCAGGCCAGGTGAGTCTAGCAATGGAGCCAGATTCCTCCTCTGCTCAGGATTTATCATCGTTCAATGAGTACCTCTGCGACAGCGATACAATAACCCTTACAGATAGACGACTGTCCGAGATAAATTTGCCAACTTTAACAAGCTCATCAGCTGCTAAATTTTACGGAATGTCGGTGTGACCAGAGATCAAAATAAGATGAACATGAAACTGTCGTGAGAGTATTCCAAGGGAATCACGACAGTTCTAACGAGCTTGGAGCTGAAAATTGCACCCAAAGGATATATATAGGGTGGGCCATTTAAAAGTGTAATATTAAAAATGGAATAAAAACGGTTCGAAACTTTTCCAAATTTATTTTTTTGTTGCGAAGTACAATTGGTCCGCTTAGAAATGAAATATTATTTCTTTCATATGGCCGGCGCGGCTGCAAATGCTCAGTTACCTCTCGTTTGTCGGCATAACACTTGTCTTTAACGGCGCCCCACAGAAAATAGTCCAACGGTGTAAAATCACTGCTTCTTGGTGGCCAACTGACATCACCATTTCGGCTAATTAAACGGCCATCAAACGTTTGACACAATAAATCGAGTGTGGCATGAGATGTATGGCAAGTTGCACTATCCTGTCGAAACTAAACATCGTTCACATCGATACCATGAAGAGCGGGCACGAAAAATCGGTTATCATGGTGCGATAGGTGTCTCCATTGACTGTAATGCTTGTGCCGTCTTCATTTTCGAAGAAATATAGGCCAATGAAGATGATGATCCGCTCCACAAGCCGCACCAAACAGTAACTTGTAATGGGTGCATTGGCTTGTGTAAGACCACGTTTAGGTTTTCTGAGCCACAAATACGGAAATATTGCTTATTAACTTACCCCACCAAGATGAAAACGAGCTTTTTTTTCTTTGTTTTGAAAATAAATTTTCAATAAATCCCAACGTTGCTCAAGCGTAAATCGATTCATTTTGTTCAGTGGAGATAATATACTGAATTTTGTGTCATAAGTATTGCCAGATTCGAAATAAACGCTGGTTCAAATTTAACCGATAGATAGCCCACTAGATGCATGTAGGGACATTATTATAAATTTTTTTGTATCCCTATGAGCTGGCGTATCTCAATATTGCTGATATTTGGTTCCAACAGGGCGGAGCCACATGCCTCACAGCACGCGCTAAAATTGATTTACTCAAAAGTACTTTTTATGAAAAAGTAATTTCTCATAATGGTCCAAATATGTGATTTAACTCCATGGGATCATTTTCTTTGGGAGTACGTAAATTCACTTGTCTGAGTCATTAAACCAGAGACAATTGGCTAAATACGGTCGCATATGCTGCGAAAAGTTTGTGAAAATTGGTGTTTCAGATTGCGCATTGTACGTGCCAGCCGTGGGGGCTACATGGCCGAAATCATATTTAAACATTAATGTCATAAAGTTTTCTATCCAACAAAGCCCTTTTCATTCATATTAAATATATATTTTTCTACTTTATATGAGTAATGGTTTAACCTTGTGTAACTATAAAAAACATCCGATATTTTAATTTTTTGTTAATTGGCTCAAGTACCCAATTTTAGTTAAACTGATACTCAAAGTTAATAGATAACCAAATGGGGTTCTCATCTGCTAAAGATTCTTCTAATAGAGAATTTAACTAAAGCTCTTTTGGTAATAGAGGAATTCTAGAAACATTATCCACTTTAATAATTATATGCGACTTAACAAAAGGAAGCTTCGAGAAAAAAATACTACGCGTAGAGTAGATGCCACACAATGGAAGGAAAATGGATGCTCTGAGTTGTACATAAGCCGTACCCAGTTTGGCGTGGAGTTTATTTTAAATAAAACATTTTATTCTCAACGAAATAGTGAAGTATTAGGCAGATATAAACAATGTGGATGGACATTACGACTTAACTTACAGTCTGATACCACCATGAATAGATTAGGCAATGAGAACATGTCCAACAGTGGCCTTGGAGGTTTTAATTGATTCATCCATTATAAGCAGGGTGATCGGAGAACCATCTTCGGTAATGGATGCTATGCCTTCGAATCTGTGCTATGGTAGGAGACTCAGGGTGTCATTCCTGGTTCGGGATTGTTGGTTTAATGGAGCCTTAGTTCGGAGTGAGTTTGATTTAAACTGGTTTACCAACGGCTCCAAAATGAATGACTGTGTCGTTGCTAGTGTTCTACTACTACTATCCTCAATCAAATCATAGATAGGGAAATTGCCAAATGCTTGAAACATTGGAAACAATGGTCAGTCCGTAACTCTATACGGAGTTTCTGAAGAGACACTGTGGACTAAGAACGTATTTGAAGAGGATGACGATCACATATGTGGAATCTTGTAGACTGTGATCACTGGCATCAGAGACAGTGGAGCACATATTGCGTGAAAGTGGGGTTCTTGATAGGTTTTTATGGAAATGTAGACACAGGGTGTCATTGGGTGACATATCCACCATTATGATTTCAGATCTGTTGGTATTCATCAAGAAGGCAGCATATCTGCTAAACAAACTATAAAACGAAAGGAATTCGGAGTTCCGGAAGATGGATGTGAAGCAGTGCTTTGTTAAAAATATTCGGCTAAAAAAAGGAGACAAAAGCGGGCGATAGCAAGTGGCAGGGATGGCAAAATGCCGGGTTTTCTTAAAACCCAACCCACCGGGCTTTATTGGGTTTTTTGATGTGGTTTTGTTAGTTTTATAATTACTTCCAAATTTAGTTAAATTCGACAATTTTGTTTGTTTGTTTGTACTTTTGGTGCGATCAAAGCGGCATTGTGTGGCTGCTAAATATTTATGATTGGAGCAGACAGCAGTTACTTTATTTTAATAGGGCAGTAAGAGAAAAACGGCCAGAGTATGAAGACAGATATGATTAAGTTACTTTTTGCATGACAACGCTCTGCCTCGCATCGTAAAAATTGCCAAAGTATTGTTAGAAACGATCAAATGGAATAATTTGCCGAAACCGCCGCATTCTCCGAACAATGTTCCATCTGGCTATTAGCTATTTCGACAGATACAACATCTTTTGCCATGTCGCCGAATCACTGTTTTTGAAGAAATATAAGATCACCTCAAAAGAAAAATTATTTTTCTAAGACCGGATTAGGAAATTGGCTCAGACGTAGGGAAAAGAATTGAATTGATTTTTACCCCCAATACATAAATTATACTTATTTTTGTTGTAAATAAGCTACGAAAACCTTTAAACAAAAAATCTACCCGGTTTTTTTTTAATATAATACCCAATAAAAGTCGGGTGGGTTCAATTGGATTACCCAGTGGGTAGCCAAGCCTGGTAAGCGGCCATACCAGAGGAAAGGCTAAAAAGTGTTTAGAATAGTGATCTAAAGACTGTCATGTAAAGTGAATGGTATGATATGGCTGATAGTTGTGCCTATTTAGTAGAAGACAAATGGTACTCATCAAAGAGACCATTGTTAATGTCATTATTGATGTCAACGACCATAGCGAGAAGCCAGTATTCGAGGAATGTTTACACAAGAAAAGGATAATTGTTGTTTTTATGCTCCAACAAGAATACCACACATACGAAAACAGATCGGCAAGATTGTGGACTGAACATGACGCTCGTCAAGGAAAATGAGTTTCCTAGGACATTCATTTTCAAAGCGTTATTTCCACACAGAATCAAGTTTTCGAATAACAAGGTAATTTGATATCGATTGGTGTTATTTTTGATGTGTCAAGGATTGCTTTAAGCTTAAAAAGCCTAAATAATTATAATATTTTGGAATAATTTTGTTGCAAACTGTACTTTTTTTTAATATAGTATATAAAACTACTTTAATATTTGATCTTTCTCTAGAGACTACAGCTATGATTAAACTAAAGGTACTATCAGGGAAACACTATTAATAACTCAAATTAATTTGTTTTTCCAATAAAGAAAAGTACCATTTAATACGTGTTTGTGTATCATCAGTTGTTGATAACAATTTTATAGTTTAAGACAAATAATGCACTATTTTAACAGCAATTTTAGTATTAAATTAAGTAGAAAATAGAAAATTTAAAAAGTACTAAGCTATTAATGGCTTTTTTGTGGGTATGTGGGCATGTAAGTATATCGAGCCATAACTGCCAAAAAGTCGTAAGCGACAAAAAACAAATTTTACAGGAGAATGTTTTTCTTTAACATTTTTTGTTCTAGTGTAATATATAAGACTTTTTTTTGTTGTAAAATAATAAAAGTACATTTTACAGCTATAAAATTTTTCTTGCTGGTGGGAATGATTGAATATTATCGATTTTTATCAAAAACCGAAAATCTCTAATCATGGCGCTTACGTCTTTTTGGAGGTTATGGCTCGATATATTTAGTACTTTTTTTTCGTTTTTGTTGTATGAGTCTAAACTTCTGCTTTTTTTCTAATGAAATAGAAAATTTTGAATTATATTTACGTGAAATAGACAATTTCTCCACAGTCACATATACATTTTTGTTCAAATTTGATAATAGGCCTGCAAACAAATTTTGCAAAAAAGTACCTTAAAGAAAAGTATCTACACGAAACTTAAGAACGTAAAGAAAGCTTAACTCAATTTAAAGGAAAAAAAGCATTTTAGTACCATTTTATGGTACTTTCTGATATTATGTTAATTACAAATTTCAAATAAAATTATGTTTCCACAATAGTACCGTTTATGTTATTACTAAAAAGTACTTTAAAATATTTACATATGTACATTTCAAATATCATACTTACCGATCTCTGCGATCGCTACGTCGTCCCCCATATTCCATGGGCGGTGAGGCGGGTCTACCATGTCTATCCATCCAGGAACATGTCTGTCTATATGGTAATGGCCCAACCATTGGTGATGTTCCTATACTGGCACCCGGCGGCAGTGCAGTTTGTTGTGGCAGCAGGGGGGCCATTGATGCATACATTGGATCACGTGAAGGTGGCCCAAAACCATGCAATGGTGCCGTTGAATTAAGCGTAGGTGGCGAACGTACCGTCATACTGATTTGACGTGATGATTTCAATATCTGCACACATCTCTGCGTTAAGAAAAAATGTGGCAATAGAAGAGACAAAAAAGAAGAAGAAACAGGTAGACAGCAGAAGGAAAGAAAAAGATAACGTAACGCAAACGTAACGTCAAACAAAACAAAAGGTAACGTAAGTTGAAAATAAAGAAAAAAAAAATAAAAAATAAAAAATAAAATTATATAAAGAAAGGAAAAATATAAAAAATTGAAGTGTAACTTAATATAAAAGAAATTTATAAAGAGAAAAGCTTAAGTATGTAAGTGAGTAGGTGTATGACTGACAGAGTAGTGCTTTAATTATAAAGTGCAGTGTAAATAGTTGTTTGTACTGGCAGTGCTTAGTTATCTTATGTGCGTGTACATTAACTATTTTGTGTTTTTTTTTTAAGTAAACATCAGTATTTTCTTCATTTTTTCACTAAAAAATTTGTCTCTTTTTTTACAGTGTATTTTTTTAATGAAAAATGCCAAAGAAATTTAATGAAAACTTAGAGAAAAAATATATGAAAATAAAAATTTAAAAATAATTTAATTGAAGGATTAGGAAAAAAAAAAAAAAACTTATTTCTATTGCCAATTTTTTCTCACAGTGTATTAATGTTTCAAAGAAACCGAAAAAAATGGATTGTCAGTATATTTTTAGAAATGATTTATGATACATGATTTGCAATCCAGTTGAGCAGTTTTTTCCAAAGTTTTGAAAACATTGGAGATTTATTAGAAACATTTAAAATCGTAAAGTTCCTGTTATGATTTCCTTAAAAATTTGTTTAAAGGAAAATTAAAGTGAATACGCGCTAAATAATTTCTTTCATCATAGGCAATAATAGGTTTAATAAAAGCCACACTGATGTTTTTAACCTGTTACTATGTAAGAAACAAACAATGTTAAGTCTAAACACGTCATGCTAAGACGTTTCGTCAGCTCGCCATTTTGAACAGTTGTTATGAATTAACCAGTAACTACTTGACAGATGACAATTAAAAATTGGGCCATTACTTGAGTAAGAAGGAGTGGCAGCCTCGTTAAGTTAAGGAAAACTTTAGCTCACATAGTAATTGTAATATCACACATGAAATGAAGCCCCTGTGTTAGCCGTCAAGTCTAGATCTACCGGTTGTGGCAGTCATCCAGAGGTCTCACATATAAGCGCAATTCCAATTCAAGTCGGAAAGCAACCCGATGGTCGATAGTTTCGATAAGCTATCGTGAAAGAGCGAGCCAAGTGTAAGTAATATGCATCTAGCTAGAGACAGACACTGGAAAATGAAGTAGGCACACTCTTCTCTTTCACAATCGATCTACATAAATCATTTGCCAGTAAGCGCAGCCTTTGCGCGTGTCTACACACAACGCAATACCCAGTGAGGATAGATGGAGTATGGGAGGTGCTCTCACGGTCCAATTTAAGCAACTGACTAGTACGCCTACCATCTAATCTGAGCCATGCAAGATTTTACCTCTGTCCAGGATCTGTCAACGGAGAATAGCGGTACACCCACACTTGTAGGCGGGTGACTGTCCGGAAGGAGTGTGCAGTCTTAGCAAGCTCATCAGCTATACAATTACCTGGAATATCACTGTGATTAGGAACCCAAATGAGATGTACACCAAACTGCCTTCAAAAAATATCTCAAGGCAATCACGACAGTTTCTAACCAGCCTAGAGCTGAAAGTTACAATCGAAAGTGATCAATAACTACTGGGCTATCAGAGTAGACGTAAATATCAGCCGCCCCTACTAGCGAATCCGCAGCATACTAGACAGTCGTCACTTCGGCCCAAAACATGCTACAGTGATTGGATATTACCTCTGTCCAGGATCTGTCAAGGGAGAATAGCGGTACACCCACACTTGTATATGGGTGACTGTCCGAAAGGAGTGTGCAGCCTTAGCCGGCTCATCAAGTACACAATTAAATGGAATATCACTGTGATTAGGGACCTAAATGAGATGTACACCAAACTGCTTTGAAAATATCTCAAGGTAATCACGACAGTTTCTAACCAGCCTTGAGCTGAAAGTTACAATCGAAACTGATCAGTAGATGCAAATATCAGCCGCCCCTCCGAACGTATTCCATAGCATACTAGACTTCGGCCCAAAACATGCTACAGTAGTTCGGAAGTCGCATGTTTAGCACTTCTGAAAAAATTCTACTTCCACCCTGTCCTCATATTTAGAGCCGCCAGTATAAACATTCACCACATCTCCGGAGATGACCGAAGCAGTCTTCTCTGCTAGCAATTATGGAATATACATATTCAAAATCGTCTAAAACTCTGGTTTCCTCAGATAGAATCGAGGTGTGCTCGGAGGGAATATAATACGCCATCGTGAAAGGTATTAAGTCTCACTGCTACAAGTTTAGGCTGTTGTCTGGCAACTATTCTAAAAGGTGGCCTGCCCAGCATGACAAAAAGGGCCTTTGTAGGGGTGGTACGCAACGCAATTGCGATCTGGATTGCAGGAGCCTGATGTTGCAATGTCTATCGAGAACAGTCTACCAAAATACCACTCAAAGTAGAGAAGATTAGATTTAATAACCGTCAAGTAGGTCCTCTGCGCTCCTATAGCAGGAGGTTGGACAAGCTGCCGGAATGATGAGGACTATTTTCACCTCGGAGGTTACATTAACAAGCAGAACTGTCACATTGGAAGTTCGAAAAACACAAAAATGATTACTGAAAAACAGATTGGTGCTGTTTTTGGTCGGGCTTTGCCTAAAATGTATTTTGTAAATGTTTTTTTACGACCAGAATAAGAAGATATTGATGTGGGTAACGTTTTCAGAGAATTAACAATGCAGCTCTTTCGCTTAAGAAGTTTTCTAACTGTGTGATTTCTTAAAGAGTTGATCACTATTACTTAACGAGATCATGCGAGATCTTTTTTCGGACTACGCGCCAATGTTCCACAATCGATTCATGATCTCAAAGATGAAATTAGTGATGTTATCGAGGACATACAGCCGTAAATGTGTGAATTGGTGATGGAAAATTGTAAATTAAGCATGTAGTTCTGAAAGCATAGCCGTGGCAGCCATTTGCCTGGCATTGTTAACAATTATTAAAGGCATTCTCTGCTCTTAAAAGTTAAATAAACATCCGATGATTATAATGAAACCCCTTATTGAGAGACCCTATATACACTCTACAAATAATTATTGAATTATTTTGTTCGTCGCTCCCATACGGAGCTTATTGGCTTTCCTAATGGATGCTTTGTTTCCGCTTCATCAATCAAGTGGAATTTTCAAGAAAAGTGAATGATTAATTCACTGTAGCTCCCTTCCATATGATATGTAGTGGTGAAGATCCTTGTTAAGTGGTGGTGGTGATCTTTACTTAGAATAGTAAATTTTTTCCCAGTAGGTGGCGTTTTCCTGATCATTTGTCATCTTATTCTTTTTTATTTTTTAGATGGAATTATCTGGAGGGCAGTTTGCCTCTTAACTATAATCCAATAGATTTTGAGAAGTCTTTTGAACCACTGACTTACATACTCGGTGTTTTGAAGCGCTTTGGCTTACTGTGGAACTTTTTGAAATATCATTCATAACACTTAAGCACCATACACTAATAGCAGCTGCCGTATGCCGCATGATAACAGCATCAGTCGGATAATCTTTTTTGATTTTTGAGTAACTCAGGAAGGAGTTTTCTCCTTACTGCTGTGTGTTACATTGAGCTTTATCCATGACAAGAGAAATAAAGGGTGGACAATTTAAAAATTTAAATTTGAAACAGCGTTATTTCAAATCTGGCGTCATTCTATTCTGTCACAACATCCAGTATATTATCTCCACTGAACGAAATGAACTATTTTATGCTTGAGCAACGTTGGGATTTATTGGAAATTAATCATCATTTAAAATCATCTTTTCGGATGAAGCAAATTTTCATGTTGGTGGGAATGTTAATAAGCAAAATTGCCGTATTAGAAGCTCAGAAAATCCAAACGAAATTTTACAGAAGCCAATGCACCCGTTACGAGTGACTAATTGGTGCAGTTTGTAGAGCGGAGGCCCCATTAGCCCATTTTTTATATTTCGCAGCCATTACGGTCAATGGAGACACCTATCGCAACATGATAACCGATTTTTTGTGCCCACTCTTCATGGTATTGATGTGAATGATGTTTAGTTTCAACAGGATGGTGCAACTTGCCACACATCTCCTGCCACAATCGAGTTTTTGCGTCAAACATTTGATGGCCGTTTAATTAGCCGAGATGGTGAAGTCAGTTGGCCACCAAGAAGCTACGATTTGACACCGTTGGACTATTTTCTGTGAGGCACCGTTAAAGACAAGTGTTATGCCGGCAATCCAGAGACAATTGAGCATTTGAAGGCCAACATTCGTGATGCCATTGTCGAGATACGACCCCATACACCCGAAAACATTCTCGAAAATTTGTTCGATCTGTGAGGCCAGACGCGACAGCAGACCAATTTTACTTCACAACAATAAATTAAATTTGGCAAAATTTCAAACCTTTATTGTTTTATTGCATTTTTAAATTTAAACTTTTAAATTGTCCACCCTATATTTTCTAAACTCCTTTGGTTTTTGGGAAAAATGTGTGTGGCATCTAACATAGACTCGTTTGTGTTGTTTCACAAGTTCAAAAACTTATCTCTTCTAAATTTTCTCTTAATTGGTATTAAGCCGAATGACTGCTAAATAAATTATTGCCTTTTTTAATATTTACGGAAGGAATTAAATTGGAATTTTACACTATTGCGGCCTGAGTAAAAAGTTTATTAGAAAAAGCCTATGCTGTGAAACTTACACTGTTAAAAGCGGACAAATTTCCGCATAATCATGTTAAAATGTTGTGATATGACACAGATCCTATAATCTTACAAATTGGTTTGTTTGATTATAATAAAATTGATTGTAAATAAAATTAAATGAGTGTTTAAAATAATGAATGTGGTGGATGTGAGTGTTTATATGATATTGTAGGTGTGTAGGGTGTTTGTGATATTTATAGGCATATGTGTTTTAAATATGTTTAAATATATATCTTTATAACTTTTATTGTTTTACTTTTAATAATTTTCTCTATTAAAATACAAATAAAAGAAGCAATACTTACTTTTAATGCTTCCTCGTGATTAATTGAAGTGAATGGTGTACCATTCACCTCTAGGATAGTATCACCGGGACGCAAACCAGCACGTTCAGCTACAGAATTTTCCTCGATGCGTGAAATATATACACCAAGGCCTGTAATGTAAAAAGTTGAAAAGATAATGAGTTGTCTATACAGAATATAAAAGTAAAAGCTATATAAAGCTATACACGAGAACAGAAAAACTCAACTTACTGCACATAACTGGGCGTTTGGTTAAAAAACTATATTTTCAACTGAGCAGAATTGCAATTCCATTACAGGAAAATGGATTAGTCGAAGCCATGATATAAATTAATGAAAAATATCTGCTTTTACAAGTGATACGAATGTATTTTACTGCATAGATGGGACTAAAGTAGTGACAAGCTGTGAAACACTAATGGTGAATAGATATTCATATGCGCAAGACGAGAACAGTTTTGTTTAGACTCAAATACGGACAGTAAACGTCACTTCCCGTTTGATGACGACTTTCGATAGTAACAACACCTTCGAACGTTTGATTAACATTTCCTGGTAAAATATTCGAAAACGAGTATTGGAAAGAAATCATAGAGTTCACCCGTCGTTCAGTTTATGGTATCGAAGGTTTGCCTTTAGCAATATCTAAAGCGAATAACTTTAACAATTACACTAAATATTCGCTAACAATAATAATTTTAATTGTTTCATTTTTATCGCTAAACATTCGTTTTTAATAGTTTGGCAATAGTTTTCTTGTGTTTTTTCCGTTGTCATTGTTCTTGCATTTTTTTGCTTCTGCATGCTAAAAACGAGGGAAATTGTTTACTCGCTTATATGCTTTTAAGTACTTTGTTCGAATAACAAGAGTTTAACTATCATTTACTGAAGAAAACTTTTCGTTGTTCCATCCAAAATTAGTTTCAAGATTTCTTCGCTAATAGTTCAGACCTCGACAAATCGTTATGGTACATTGCAACTTCACTTGAGTAATGTGGGCGGTTGGAACTTGACCTTGAAACGAATGAACGATGGGGAAAGAAAAGCGTTGAAGAAGACATATCAGGAAACTTATAGTGGCCATAATTGGCAAACAGGCAAAGACTGGGTATTCTTTAGAATGATTTATGTATGGCCTGTAGTGACTATGAAGAAAGGTAGTCTAAGGAGCATCTTCTGTGCTATTATTCTGCATTCGATGAATTGGTCGTGCCGTGTTTATCAAGCCTAGGGCTGGGAATATTGTAGTAGGAAAGGAAGGCAGCATTTCAAGTCCTGATGGGACGTAATATCTAGGTAAGTTAGTGACTGCAGAACAGTTCTTAGAAGATTGATGGACTTGGTTACTGCAATATCAGCTGCAACTAACAAGGTATAGTTCGTCGAACCTTTTTTTACCTGTAGGATAAATGGCAAATTCAGCAATAAGCCATCTTTTTAGGATATTAAAGGCATAGGGCTTAAATAAATCCTACAGCTGGTGGTGTAATAGGAGTGACCGTAGGAACTCAATTACTTAGTCATTCCTGTAAGGGCAACAGATAACAATCGGAAACTTAATTATTCTTATGCACTGAATATTAAAATATCGGAGAGATCATAACAGATCATTGACTTTTATAATCAAAAATCTTCCTATGGGACGGTTGCACACCGAACTTCTGTAGGATTTGTGAGAAATAAAGTTCTTTTTCTGATTAACGTAATTGGTTTTATCATGGGTGCTCAATGGCTAAAGTAAAGACGATAAACGAATAGAGCATTCATGGAATGATATTGGGATTACTTTATATAAATAATAAAAGTGCTTTACAATGAACCGAAAGCGGTATTCGAGTGAGGATGTAATTATTTATCTTTATATTTCTTTTGATTCCAGATTATATATATCTCACAGTTGAGTAACACAGAGTTGTCATAATGACTAGGATTGAAAAGATTAAAAAGGTTATATATTAGAAACGGCTATCAGACTACGTCTAGCACACTTCGGCTTAATAGAGCCCATTGTGATACCTACAATTTCCTCATGGCGCTGCAGAACTTCTGCATCAACTACATATCCACCGATTATACTTTTCTCAGTCAGGTCACGTTTTATAGAAGGTGTGGCGCAGTTTCCTTATCCTTCCTCAATATATCATTGCAGATATCATGCTCCACGGAAAATCAAGTAACTGTGAAAACCTCTACATGACACCAATCTCGGACAAACATCTCTAGCCTTTATAAAATTTGGGGTTTGATCCCCACTTCCCGTGGAAGATAATATCAGTTAGACAACGATAAGCTTCCTTACCGAAAGATTTTGTGCCGTAGTGTCCTTTCTAGCCAGCTTTTTTGCTATGCATTTGCCCGAAATGTTGCTTTGTCCCGGCAAACAAATGAGCCTGACATCGAAATACTCAGCCATCACCCTTAGTGATGATTGCGCACTCCCTAAGGAACAAATTTAGCTCTAAGGATCTAATAGCCCTTTTATTGTGCGTAAAAATGCTAACTTTCCTGAGTATTGTGACACTATTTCGCAATAGATAAGCAACCTCAACAACATAAGTAGCAGCCAGCAGTACCTGAAACAAACTGCATTGGTAACCAACCTATAGGCAATATTTATATTATGATTTGAAGAATGATCAACTACCACCCATCCGTGAAAAATCGTAGAATACTAACGGGTGTTTTTTTTACAGTTACACAAGTTTAAATCAGAATAAAACAAAGAATTATATTTTTTACATCAATAAAACGGGCTCTGTTGAATAGAAAATTTTATGACATTAATGTTTAAATATGATTTCGAAAATATACCGATTTTCACAAACATTTTGCAGCATATGCGGCCAGATTTCACCAAAAACTCTTCCAATGTTGATCTCCAGGTCTTCAATTGTATCTGGTTTATCAACGTAGACTACCAGTACCAGTACATAACCTCAAAGAAAATAATATTGGTGGCTAATTACGTAAAATTTCTTCTTCATCAAAAGCTTTTTTAAGTAAATCAGTTGAGCGCACGATGTGTGGTATGTGACTCCGTCCTGTTTGAACCACATGTCAACAAGATTGATGTCAGCAATTTGAGGTACGAAAACATTTTTAATCGTTTCCCTATACCATACACCATTGACAGTAGCAGTCTGACTATCATAGTTTTTGAAGACCACCACTATGACTCCGCCAGCTCATAAAGAAGTTTGTGATTTACGTGCTCATTTACCCAAAAATTGGCTTTATTGTAGAGCAACATTTTGAATTATAAAGTCTGACAGGCAGAACCATTATTTTGATAAAAAAAAAAGTTATCAATTTACAAAATATACAAAAAGCAACTATCAGCTGTTAAATCGATTGTCAAATATAACAGTGTTGCCAACTCAAAGTTTTTAATCTAAAAAAACACCTGATAGTATTTCTCTCAAATGACTTTTACCAGCTATTCTTATACGGAATAAATAACTCCAGATTGGTCACTAGGGATAAGCACGGGGCATAGTAGTCCATCCTTACGCAAATCAAGCCTATTTGGTGTTATAGTTCAGCAGAGTGCTTTAACCGGATTCTCTGATTATTTCTAGTTAGTGTCGACATATGAATTTTAATCCCTCTTGTGAAGGGATATGATATCAATTCAAACAATAACGATAAAAGATAGAATTAAGCTTTCATAAGCCAACAACTAATTAACTGTCCTACAATAAGGTTATACGAGTATTTGCAGAAAGTGTATTATGTTGTAGAGTATTATAAAGTCTACATTGATCAATTATAACTTTCCTACACTTTTTTTTGTGCCGACATAGCATATGTATTTAGTTCATCATATTCTTTTTACCCACCCCGCCTTGTCTTTTAGTACTCATTGTTGACAAAATAAAGAAGAATTGCATTTGAGCCAACAACGTATTTAAATATGAAATTCTACACTCTGTGCCATCATATATTTAAAATCAATAAGTGTATCTATTCTAGGAACTTAATTTAATAATGAGTTTGTTAGAACTTTGTCATTAAAACAAAATAAATAAAAAATGTAAAAAATACTAGAAAAATATAAAAATTAAATTAAATTCAAACGTTTACCAACACATTTTCACAACATATGCATGTATGAGTCATGTATAGGAAAATTTCTGCAGATTTCTTCCTGCAATAGTACTATTTTGTGAAACTTATATTTCCATATGAAATGACCCAAACCTATAGAATGTACATAGAATATACATTGCTTTTAAGAGATTGGACTATATGCATATGTATGTATCTATGTATTAGAGAGAGCACGAGAGGAAGAGCATTTTAAAAACTAGTGTGTGGGTGAGATTATGATTGTTTGAGACTAAGTCGTTATAAAGCAGACAAAGACACCAATTTACGTGCATGTCTACACTTTCAGCATAGTTCCTTGATAAGCGTCTAGGTAGTGCTAAATGGCATAGTACGTAAAAACTAGACTCATGAGTAGAATTTTCTTTGGTTCGCTCATTTTATGACCCGTGCTGGTGAGATTAATTTTTTAATTCGTGAACACGAGTCATATTTTTGCTCACAAATGAAAGAACAAAAATCGTAGGCACAAATTTTAAAAAGTTACAACCAAAAACTTATTTCCAATAAAAATCAGAACACCACACAAGCTGTTGCTTAATCATACCATGAGATTGTTCATTGAAATGATTTTTATTTCGTAGTTCTCGCTTTCATCTTACATTTCCTTAATACGCAATAGCAATGCCAATATTTCTTAAATGATTTTACTTTTTCCTATATCTGGCATCACTGATCTTTAAAAGCATATTGTTTTTGCATGAACTTTATCGATATTTGTTCAAGACATGTTTTGTTTCACATTTGCGAATATTAGTATGCTCCTGTATAAGTGAACACACAAACTTTATTACCAAACCTAAATTAGAGCGTTATTTATCTGTTAAAAACTCTTATGTTTATACAAATTGTATGGAGCAAAAGCAAATAGCGTGGCGTCAAGGCTTTGTAATTGGATAGCAAACTAGCACCCGCTTGAGTGTGACCAATGTCTGCAGCGTAGTCAAATCCCATGGACTCTAAACATTTGGGTTATGCGTAGTGCTTGGAACCCACAACATAAGAAACGCTATTCCATGAAAGCCAAAGCAAAATCCGAAAATTATGCCCCCATAGTTGATGACCACGGCGAACGTATGAAGGACAATGATTTGAGAATGGGCACCTGGAATGTGTGGACCCTTCATAGGGAAGGTGCTATTGGCCAACTGGCGGATGTTCTCAAACAGTGTAGAACAGATATCACCGCTATCCAGGAAATGCGATTAATAGGTCAGGGATGCAGAAGGATAACATCGTGTGATATCTACTACAGCAGCCATGTGAAGAGGCGCGAATTCGGATGCGGGTTTGTGATTATAAAACTATACTCTTTGTTTACTGTCTGGCCCTCTGGCAAAAATTCATGATGCACTACACCGTTCTAATCTATGCAAACCATAAGCATTACCTTTTTTTTGATTGAAAATGGTTTCGGCTCATTTGGTGAACGCCACTCACTTGCCTGATGTCTGGATTACGTGTCGTACTCATAAACCCACGTCCCGTCTCCAGTAATGATTAATTTTTTGAGTGCGGGAGCGGATTCAGCCTAGCAAATCATGTCTTTTGTGACCTCAACACGTTTAAAATTGTAAAAAATTGCCAACATACTCTTGACTACGTAGCTTTTGCAAATGTCAGGTTATGATACTAAGATTTAGCGGGAACATCAACAATAGATGTACCAAACTAACAAAAAAAAAAAAAAAAAAACTCAAATCGGAACGATTGGACCGTGGCGGGGGTTATTTCGGAAACTTTTTGATCAAAGTATATAGTATGTTATTTTTAAATGGAGCATTACGTAATTTTTCTAGATCAAGGAGAGGTTGCAGATTTTCCTTTTTATAGAAGATGGTTTTGGATATGTCGTAGCTTTACTTATTGATTAAGTAAATTGTCGGTGATGAAGTGTCTCATTCCGTTGCTCTAATAACGCTTCCAAAATATGGAAACTATTTTATAAATCGGTTTTCTTGTAGAAGCAAAATCTTGTTTCTTTTGTGAGGCTTAATTTTTTTAAGGTATAGGTCAAACATCATTGTGAAAAATGAAATATTTTTTGTAGATTGTCAGCCATCGGCATTATCGGTTTATATTCTTTTGACATGATTTTCGTAGAAAGTACCGTTACAGAGAATAATAGCCCAACCATAATATGCGTAGACTAGCTTCAACGACTGTGTGTATACACAAAATGAAGTGTGTATAAGTATAATGTACTTAACAAACTTTTCGTCAAGTTTCGCTCTGTTTTATTTTCTTACGTTTGGAGCGAACGTAATCGCACTTTACTTACGTAAATAGCTGTATGTGTTTTATATGCAAAACAATAGCAAAAGGAACACGTTGTGCAATGGATACTTTTGTTTTAATTCGAGACTGAAACTGCGACGAGTGAACATGCGTAGCGGGTGTATGCACTTTTTTAAAATGATTTTTGTTTCAAGTGTATTTTATTTCCTGATAATGCTTAATACACAAAATATAAACATTTTTATATTTTTAATACAAAATAGACTGGCCACCATCCGCATCAGGGGAAAATTTCACAACCTAAACTTAATCTACGCGCACGCCCTGACGGATGATACGATCAAAGATGCCTTTTATGCAATATAAATAATTTATAATAAAAGCCTGGCACACGACATAAAGATCGTCCTCGGTGATTTTAATGCAAAGATCGGGCGAGAAGGTATCTTTGGTCCCACCGTCGGACAGTTCAGTCTTCACACAACTACCACTACCAACGGTCTGAGCCTGATCGATTTTCCCGCGGCGCGAAACATGGTAATCTGTAGCACCAGGTTCCAGCATCTCGATATTTACAAAACTAGTTGGCTCTCCCCAGATTGTTAAATGAGGCCAAGACGAAGTATATGTTGTCGACAAGTAGGGATGTGCGGTATATTGACTTCCAGGTTGCGATTGACTATACTATACATTCGATGTGGTGAATAAATTCATCTATCTTGGCACTGCTATTACCGGCAGTGACTATATCAGTCTTGAGGTCAAGCGTGGAATCACTCTTGCCAACAGGGGTTATTATGGTCTCTCTCTCGCACGACGATATTGACATTTTAGAAGTCGCTCATCCTCTCTGTTCTTCTTTATGGGACAGAAACATGGACATTGTTACGAACCGATGTAGCTGCCTTGGGTGTGTTCGAGAGAGAAGTTCTACGTAAGATATTTGGTCCTTTGCAGATTGGCTATGAATTCCGTATTCGAACTAACCATGAGCTGCACGAGCTATATAACGACATGGATGTTGCTTAGCGAATTAACATACAGCGGCTACGCTGGCAGAACATGTCGTTTGAACGGATAAAGATGCTCCAGCGCGAAGAGTGTTCGATGTGCAAGTCAGTGGGCGCAGGCGTCGAGACATCAGGTCAAGGAAACCCTATCTCCAAAAGGTGTGACCAATTGGCGAAGGCACGCGCTAAGCATAAGTGCCTGGAAGGAGGTGCTGTAGTAGGCCGAAATCCACTAGACGGGTTGTAAAGGCCAATTTTGTATGTATGTATGCTTTAACTTCCCCTTTACACAACCTATATAAAAAAGAATCGAAACCCCTCTGACTTTCCAGCTTACCTCTCACGATAATGACAAACATCAGACGAATTACAACGCTAAGTTAAGATCACCAGCACTTAGCAAGGATCTTCACCACTCTTCACCACAATCAAGTGGAGGGGAGCCACAGCGGATTAATCAAGTTGATGTATTAAAGTTGAACGGAAAAGTTCTTATAAAAATTTCAATACTCATTTAAATGAAAGAAAACTTCACACATTTATTCACTGTGAAGTCCTTTCCAAAAAATGTATGCTATTCCAATATTGGAATAAAAGAAAATCAATCGGGTAAAAGAATCCGCATTCACTTAGTTTTGAACTTTTCGCTTATATAGAGAGGAACTTATATTTTTGACACTCTTCCTAGAGCTTCTTATTTTACATGTGTGGCATTTTTAAAGAATTTAGACAATTAATTACAATTAAACTTAAGAGAAATCTGATCCCATTCGTATTGTATTCGTTAGCAAGTGTCTCTTCTGCTATTCCTAGTAGTGATGTCAGCAAATAGTAATAAGAGAATATAAATCGTCATTAAATATGTTTTCAATATATCGAGATGTTGATGGGCTCGAGTGTGAAGTTTTTAAAGTTTGTTCGAAATCTGTTTAATTTAATAATCGCATAAGCTAAGCTTGGCTTAAGAGCTATAGAATGAAGTCTAAAAGATATTGATATGCAGGTAGACTTTTATGATTATGAAGCCCAATTGTTTCTTTTTTTCCGCGACTCCTCTTGGGAGCATAGCATCCATTGCCTTGCTTTAGTTTCATAAATCATATGATTTTAAGGTAAATAGATAATTAGCCATTTACTGTAGCTCGCCACCATGTGATTGTGAAGTGGTGAAGATCTTTGCTTAGTGGTGATGGTGATCCTTACTTAGCATTGCTATTTTGCGCGATAGGTGGCGTTTTCTGCTCCTCATCATTCGAGGTGTTTTCTTTAGATGGATTTTTATATTTTTTTCGTCATAACCTCTGCTGTGGATTCGAACCAGCGCCGTTCGTGTTGTATACCAGCTCTGTGAACCACTATACCATGCCACCCCAAAATTGTTTTATTTAAAAATACTAAGGCCTCAAGACCGAAAACATATTTCGTGCTCTTTAAAACTTAAAAATTTTGTTCAGTGTTTTCTTTGATTATAGTGGCGTATTGCCTCAAAAGTGTATCATAAGATAGTGGTATTATTAAAACAATTTCACTATAATGCAACTGCCTTCTTATTTTTGCTTGTGATTGATGTTCTCGATCACAAATGACATCACAATAATGCCTTAAAGCAGTGTTCACATCCCATGGCGTTCTGCCAAATTTTACTACTTTGAAAATTGGTAAGATTTTTATGAAATAAATCGATGCAGTTATGATAGCTTAGAAGCTTAAAATTTTACCAAAAAGTCTTTGTTAATAACTAAGACGAAGTTACGTAACCTTTGAATTCGTAAGAAGAAAATTATCAATTATATGCTCAATAAGGATTCTATCCCCTGCATAACAAAGTAATGTTTTATGAAACCCTTTATATGTGTACGTTTGTGTAGTGGTGATATATAGAAGTTATGTTGTTGCCATTGCTATTAGTAAAAGCAAGCATGCTTGCATGCATTAATTTTTTCATTCATTTTGATATTTATTGCATACTTTAGGGGTAATTGTATAAAATATTATTAATATAGAATGTATAGGGTTTCCCTATTGTTAAAGTTATAAAAGGAACTATTGATTCATTTTTTTTTGTATAGACAAAGCAAATGTGTTGAGAGTATAAACTGATAATGGAAAACATATTTTTTTTATTATTTTATTTTCTTATTAAAAAAAGGTTTGTATTAAAAATTACTAAAGACTGGCATTAATTGTCATTGCTCCTAGATATTGTATTTCAACAAACAATAATACGGTTGAAAATAATTCTTTTAAGAGCTCAGTTTGCAGTAAAATGAGAACTATTTTAATTTTAAAATCGAAGTTAAAAGCGGGCATCAGCAGTTTTCTATTTAAATGTTATAAAATAAATACTAATATTTTTGAAAACCAAAATTACTAAAATTGCTTTGATGATAAATCACTTTTTTATATTTATCGGTCAACGAATACAGTTTTAAAACGCTTACAAAGGTTGCAATAGAACCCAGTCTAAAATTGTAAGAAATTAATTTACCAGCCCTACTATGTAACGTAAGTTCGAGTAATGTGGAACAGCTATTTTCGTTCTGATTCACTTTGATAAAGTACTTGCAGGAATTTTAATGAGTTAGTGAGATTTCTAATCGATTTATGTACTTCTTAGTGTATATTTTATTTATTGCTTTTTAAATGGAACACAATTACAAATTATAACTTTTAAAAAAGGTTAACTTAGACCAAATGCTTGGCACGGTGGCCAGGGTCTCGCCCGCTAGCTATCATCACATCACAATGCTAACTAGCCTCACTCATCAAAGATTAATTTAATCTGAGACCTACAAAAACCTTCGTTTAGAAAATTTGGGCATAATTCTACGTGCTCACGACTACAATACCGCCTTGAACACAGGTTTCCGGTTATTTATATTGCCCCCTTTAAAGTAATCCACATCGACTGCAGCACATTTATGCCAGTGCTTGATCCAATCATCGAAGCATTTTTTATTCGGTTTTCCGTATGTCCATTAGTGCTTCCTGCTATTTTTCCATTATTTCCTCCCGGCTGCTGAAACGCGTTCTCCGTAATGATTTTTTAACACCATTGAACAGAAGGAAGTCACAGGGAGCTAAATCAGGTGAATTCGGTGACTGTTGGCGTTTTTCATAAAAAAAACGAATAATGATGGCACTGTGCGATGTTGCGTTATCACGGTGCAAATTCCACGCGTTTTTTGCCCACAATGTTGGTGTCTATCAGCAAATTGCTTCACGCAGACGTCTCATAATGCCTGGACTTCTGGCTAAAATTCATGATGCACTACACCGTTGTAGTCCATGAAAACCGTAAGCATTGCCTTCTTTTTTTGACTAAAAACGACGTGGCTTTTTTGCTATGGGCTCATTTTGTAAAAGCAATTTACTTGCCTTATATCTGAACTGCGTGTCGTACTTATAAACTCACATCTCGTCACCAATAATGATCCTTTTGATGAATGTGGGATCGAATTCAGCCTCGCAAATCATGTCTTTTGCGACCTCAATACGGTCTCTTTTTTGCATGAAATTGAAGACTTTTGGCACCAACTTGCTGCTACATTAAGGAAACCCAAATCGTTAACTAATGCTTAAGTCCTCCGCTATCTCTCTGATGGTTAATTTGCGGTTATTAGCCATCATTTCTTATACTTTATCAATGTTTTCGTCGGTTTTCAATGTCGTTGGTCTGCCACTGCGTTCATCATCTTCGATTGACTGACGACCACTTTTGAACCGCTCGTGCCGCTGGTAAACGACACATTTCTTTACAGAATCGTTACCGAAACACTTTTCCAACATTTCCAACGTTCGCGCACCATTAAACCCGTTTTTTAAGCAAAATTTAATACAAGTTTGTTGTTTCGAATTTAAATCCATTTCTAAAATTGCAAAAAATCGCCAACACATATAGAGATAGATGTACTCTTGGCTACGTACCTTTTGCAAATGTCAAGCTATGACGCTAAGATTTAGCGAGAATATCAACAATAGATATACCAACTTAACAAAAAAGAAAAGACTCAATTCGTTCATTCAACCACTAGCCTTTGCAAAGCAAAACAACCTAAAGGGGGCATTCCTCGTCATCGCTCTCAACTATAGTTTAAGTATTTAGACCAGTGAAGTGCAAAAGTAAAAATGTAGTTCTGTTAGTGAGAACATGGAAATTACTCTCACGAAGAGAGTAAAGTTGATGTTTTAAAACAACTTAAAAAAATCAACATCCATCTGCTGCACATATGCATTCGTCGCTGTCTCTTTCGCGACTAAAATCAGTTGATGACTGATTTAGACTAATATGTAACCTTAATGACAACATATTTCCAATATAAACGAACTTATATCTGCAAGAAAAACGTACTTCAGTACTTCAAAGCGAGAAGCACACACCAATAACGTACAAAGATAACAGCGTTAATCTTCATTTACAGTCTTAACTCAAATTAACATGTGAATCATTCCCATCTTATGCTACGTTTGCACGACACCGTTTTTTGCAACCTTTTACTGGCACCATTTTCTATAAAACCTGCTGGCATATGCCGACGACATCGTTATTGTTGGCTTGAATACACTTGCTGTGTATGCTACTTTCATGATCTCATATTGAATCCGTACCTTTTGTCAACAACAAAAACAGAACGTTGTTAAGTATTGAAGTGGTGGAGGAATTTGTTTATCTTGGTACCAGTATTAACAACACCATGATCGACGTCAGCTTGGAGCTCAAATGATAAATCACTCTTGTAGACAGGTGCTATTTTGAGCGCAGTTGATAATTGAAAAGCAGAGCTCTCACTCGACAAACGAAACTCAGTCGCTGCAAAAGACTAACATCCCTGTCCTGCTGTTTGGCGAAGTATCATGGACAGCAAGGAAAATTATTTAAGAGCATTCGAAAGAAAAATACGTAAGATTTATGGTCCTCTACGAGTATTATATGAATGCCACATACATTGAAGCAGCGAGTTGTATGAGCTGTACAGGAGGTATAGTAAAGCGCATTAAAATACAGCAGCTGAGTTGGCTTGGCCACAAATTTTGGCAAGGCAAACGTTTGAGACGGTACCGCAAGTTGGAAAGCGGGGAAAAAGACTGATGGCCTTTGGAATCTCAAGTTGGCGCCAGCTAGCGCAGAACAGATCCAGCTGTCGTGCTTTTTTGGACGGTTTTAGTGCCACATAAAAAAACCTGTTAATCTTGCATTTAATTCGAATCTCTGCTTGCTAAAGACCTTACAATGTGATAAAAAAACTCATCAGTTATATAATTTCTGAATTTGAATACAGACTTTATCCTTTTTGGTTCCAAAATTATATTTAGAAGAAACTCTATTTAAAGAAAAGCCTTTTAATGCTAATTCTTATTTCAGAAAGAGAAGAAAATGCTTTTAATAGTTTTTTACATTATAAGCCGACTAAAATATTTTTTAGAAAAGAATGTATAAGATTTTTTACAAAAATTAAAAAGAAGCCTCAAATGAAAGGGTGCCTAAAGATTGGCACTTTACTGTAATAGTTTCTATACAAAAGTCGATAGCACTCTTTGATAATATCTAATAGAATCTTGAAAACACTTACCTGAGTCTTTACCTCCTTTAACACATATACCAAAACCATGATCTATTTGTTGATCACGAGACATATTTACTGTTCTAGTGGTTAAGTCATGCATACTGGGTATACCACGATCTCGTTCTCTTTCGCGGTAGATCTTCAAAAGACACAAAAATATTTGATTATTAAAACGATTATTTTTACTTAGAAAATAAAATTTTCTAGGCCTTAGCTAAGCAAAAAATTATTAACAATCTTACCTGATGCGTTGTTGATGGCGGACTACTGGCTGGACTACGACGACCAGTGCGATCTCTGGTACCATTACTATAATGATAACTGCTAGTAGGAACTGAAGATGATTGCGTAGCGCCAAACATGCGCAATACCTGCTCTGGTGAAATGGGCCGCTTCTTATTACCATTTGCGGCCACACCGGCCCCCGTCGAGAGGCCATGTCTAGCGGCCGTCGATGTTGGCAATGTCCCACTCATACCGCTTATAAAGTTCGAAGGCGATGAGGATAGATAAGCCGAACCACGTCCCGGTAGTGAACCACCTTTCGTTGCCACACCCGCTGAATTGTAATAGTAATGTGGTGAATGGGGTCGTTCAATGATGGTATATGAGGTACCCGGTGGTGAATAGTAAAGACCCGGACGTCCTCCGCTAACACCAATACCCGCTGATGAACCGGCTACGCCACCCACCGCCGCCACTGACCCCGTACGCAATGAACTCGTACTATTGCCAATGCGTGAATTGACGGCATAGCTGCTGGTCAGACCACTGACACCGGGTGGTGGTGTGGTCATACCGTATGTGGTGCCAATATCTTCGGCTTCGTAACTGCTCGTTGGTGGTGGTTGAGCGCGTAAATGATGGGCAGCAAGCCCAACTGAGCCACCCGTTGGTGCACTGGATGACGATTGGGTGGATGTTTGCAGTATGCTAGGATGCAAGGATGAACTGTGCGCAGCAGGTGGTGGTACATGATAGTAGCCACGCGAACTCCATCGCGTAGGTCCAAGATCGCATAATTCGGCATAGTCGTTGCCAGCAGCGCTCATTGTCGGGGGGTCGCCGTCGTATGGTACACCACCCCCAAGGCGCATTACAAATCAGGCTGGAAATATATGAAAGAAAGTAAAATAAATTAAATTGATTAGTTTGTGTAAGAATTAGAAATTTTATTCAAATTTTCATATTTGACATCCTTTTGACAAAATATACTTATAATTTATTTTCAAATTCTTTCAATTATTTTCAAATTAAGCATATAAACGACTTCTAACATAAACAATATTTCAACAAAATTTCATGGATTTATTATCATTTAAAATAAATTCATTCATTTAATCTTCAAAAGATTGTTTTAAAGTTTTCATGCAAAACAAAAAAACACATATGATTTAAGAGACATTATATTATTTTCTAAATAATTAATTGGCAAAGTCTTTTTTTCAATTCTCTCATATTTTTATTATTGAAGCTACAATGTTACAATTTAGCATATAAATGTCCTTAAGTATGGATTATATTTTAGTCAAATTTCATTGATAGAATTTTATTTATACAAAACTTTGTCATATATCGTCTTTTTCAAATTATTTTGCAAAGAATTTCTTCATTATATTCTTCTTTTATGCTCAAACTCTGCAAAAAAAAACAAAACGTTTTTTGGGTAAGCCATGACTGCTATTATTCTCAAATTTTGTATACGAATGTCTTACAGTGCCATCTATGTATTGACTAAAAAATTTTTAATTTGATGGGATATTAAGAAAGTCTGCCATATATCCTTTTTTTGTGCCATCATAGTAATAATGGAATAAAATGTTTTATAGAAAGGAAATGTTTTAAAAGTTCACAATTTAAGAGAATATTCCTCAAAAATATCTTTTAACATAACAGCAATATCTATTAGCATATAAAACAAATCCATCCATATATCCTTTTTGGCATATAATTTTTTTTTCTATAAATAATTTCTATACTTTTAAGCAAAACAAACAAATGAATGCGATTTATATGAACTCATACAATTAATTTTCTATGTTGTTTTCTTTCTAATATTACATTTTTATTATAGAAGCAACAATGCTAAAATTTAGCATATAAATGTCCTTAAGTATAGATTATATTTTAGCCAAATTTCATTAATAGCACTTTATTTACACAAAACTTTGCCTGTTTACTTCATTTTCCCATTCTCTCCTTTTATGTTTAAACTCTACAATTAATAATAAGCCATAATATTTACTGTGGGGTGGCGTGGTGTAGTGGTTAGAGCGGAAACATACAACACAAGCGGCCCAGGTTCGAATCCTAACAAAGCACATGAAGAAAAAAATGTAATTGCGGTTTTGAGTGTTTGATATAAAAAGACTTTAACCTCCCTCCAATCCAATCCATCTAAAGAAGCCCCACAGACCATCCAGCTTACTTCTGATGATGATGACAAACATCAGACGAATGATGAGGAGAAATCGCAACCTTCTGGTAAAAAATATAATACTAAGTAAGGATTGTCACAACTTAGCAAAGTTCTTTACCACTACACGCAGTCTTATAGAGGCGAGCTACTTAGCTTAGAAATCGACTTGATTACTGAGACTAAAATAAAGCAATGGATGCTTTAGAGAAAGGCCAATATACGCTCTAGAGGAGTGACTGAGAAATAAAAGATATTGTTACGTTTTAACCTTTTCTAAAACGTAGAAGCTCTTTTAAATTGCCTCAAAATAAAAATAAACACCACTTTGTTGTGGTTTTACAGCTTTTATTTGCTCAATTTCTGTTTATACGGATTATCTTAATACAGCAACTTGATATTCGTTTATACAACACTTTTATTTAGGCCTAAACACGACTTTATTTTATGACAACAAAACGATAACCATTCTTGACGTAGGTAAAGTAGCCTCCTTATATACCTAATTGCCTACAGTTTGAAAAGTTCCGGAAATGTCTCACGCGCTCTTATATCAAAAGGAAAGCAGTCATTTAGTCCTCTTTTTATCGAAGTCGATACAGCAGAGCCTGGTAATACCGCACATGATTTCATGACGCCAGCGAGATTGAGCCTGGCCAGACACCAACTGGAGAATAATAAATCTATGGGGCACTCATGATAAGTTCTCGTGCGAAAATATGGAGCTCAGTACCCGCTCTAGCCAGTTCATTAGCCATGCAATTCACGAAACCTATATAAGAATAACCTCCGAGTGAGCCAAGATTTCTATGAGAAACCTGCGTTATTCATGGCAGATCGACAGAATGGTGATCCCCATTGTATTTAATGCTTATAGAGTTCGAAGAAGAACTCGATACACTCTTATACGAAGTAATATGGATCGTCTCAGAATGTAAAATCATTTCTGAGAAGTTAGTAAATCTCATCAAAGGTCTATATAAGGCAGAATAGGAAGCAGAGGAATTCCAGTACACAGGGCTAGGCATGGCTGTGTTACCTTCCTATTACTTCTCAACACTGTGCTGGACATAGTCATGAAGGTAGTCCTTGCAGAGAAACGGGGACTAGTAGGGAATCTCAATACTCCATTGTTCCACCCAGACTACGCTGACGACATGAGGTCTCACAACTATACGGACAAGTTGAGAAAACTAAACAGCGTTGTCATGCCAAAGCATGGAAGGAATTAAAATAAACACCAAAAAAACTTAAGAGTGGCGATAACTCCATGTAGCACATGGACAACTTCTGTTACCTGGGTAGCAGAGCTCAGATGGCTCTTTAATGGTATAGTAAGCAGGGCTGGTGACCCACTGGGTAACCCAATTAAGCCCATCTGGGTTTTATTGGATATTATATTTCGAAAAACTCGAGTGGGTCTTTTATTTAAAGATTTTCTTAGTTTATTTACACCAAAAATAAGTATAATTTGCGTTTTTGGACTACAAATAAATTCGGTCAATTTTTATCTCAAAGGAGATGATGAAATAACCAATTTATCAAATTATTGCTTACATTTTTCCCCCACCTCTGAATCAATTACCAAGTCCCGTCTCAGAAAAACTTCTCGTCTTTTAAGGTGCTCCAAGTTTGTAGCCGATTTTATATTCTTCAAAGAAAGTGAAACCGTGACATCCTAAAAAATAAACTCATACCTCTTTATACGGCCTAGATAGGTTTTAAAAATTTAGATCCTAAGTCTAAATGCCGTAAAACGTGATGAATATATGTTGCTTTCCTTACACTTTTGTAAGGAAGGGATTTATGCCGTAAAACGAATATGTTTCATAATTCAATCAGACCGTTATAGTGAAAGGCCTTATAAAGAGTTGTACGTGTATTGTATCCATCGCAGCTGCCAATATTTAAACGGAGCAATGTTCGAAGAATACGGCGGATGAGTCATTTGACCGTTCCTAATAATTGTTTGAAACTTTTGCGACGTGCTATGCAAAAGAATAATTTAATCATGTCTGTTTTTATACTCCGACCGAGTTTCTCATAATGCATGGTTAAAAAAAATTAATTGTACTCTATTCCGATCACCGAGTTTTAACAGCATATAGTGCGCAATGCCGCCTTGAGCCCATCAAGGGTATTGTCGACTTGAACAAAAATTGGAGGCATTTATTAAACCCAAAAAAACCAACCAAAAAATCTAATAAAACCCGGTGGGTTGGGGTTTTTATCAACACTGATAGTAAGTTGCATAAAATCTGCAAAGAATACGTTTTGACGATTGAGGACGATCCGTTGAAGGTCAACCCCACTGCCAACGAATGCCAAAATCAGTATCTTCAACTTAAATGACATGAAAATACTGTTGTATGGTTACCACGACACTTGAGCTTAATGCTATACAGGTTGTAAGTTAAATTTCATGCATTTCTTATTTCTTCAAAGTCAGTTATATATTCTTTTTCGGTTTTATTTTCTTTAAAGAAAAATAAGCTATATTTTTCAAAAAAATAAATTTATAAAAATTTATATCATTTTTAAATTGTTGCTATAATAACTCTTTTAAGTATTTTGTTGTTTTCATGACTTTACTGAAATTGAGCAAATGAAAGCCTTATCATATCGTCTATATCCAAAATAAATTTCATTGATTTATTACTACTTATACAAAAGTCAGCCTGATGTCCTTTTTTTGCAATTTCAATATATTACGATGAATTTTGTGCCATGCAAACATAGTGTGTTAACACTAAACTATTATTTTATAAATAATTTCCTAACTTCTCTGTTACTCTTGCAAGTGTTTACAAACTTGGAAAATTAATGATTTATTATGTAGTTTATGTTCCAAGAAAATTGCATTAATTTTTTAATACTTATAAGGGGTGTTTTTTATAGAAGTATAGAACTTTAAGTTGCAATAAAACAACGATGGATTATTCGATTGACATGAATTTTATTTATCCGAAAGATAATCTTGTGGCACTACATTTTAAATATAATTTCTGGCATATGACCGCCACAGCTGGCGCGGATGTAGTCCAATCTGGACGTCCAATTTTCGATGACTTTTTCCAATATTTGTGGCCGTATATCGGTCATAACACGGCGAATGTTGTCTTCCAAATGATCAAGCGTTTGTGACTTTACCGCATAGACCAATGACTTTACATAGCCCTACAGAAAGTAGTCTAGCGGTGTTAAGTCACAAGATGTTGGAGGCCAATTCACAGATCCAAAACGTGAAATTAGGCGGTTACCAAACGTGTCTTTCAATAAATCTATTGTGGCACGAGCTGTGTGACATGTTGCGCCATCTTGTTGAAACCACATCTCCTGGACATCATGGCTATGAAAAAGTTAGTAATCATGGCTCTATACCGATCACCATTGACTGTAACGTTCTGGTCACCATCGTTTTTGAAAGAGTACGGACCAATGATTCCACCAGCCTATAAAACGCACCAAACAGTCAGTTTTTCTGGATGTAACGGTGTTTCCACATACACTTGAGGATTACCTGCACTCCAAATGCGGCAGTTTTGTTTGTTGACGTAGCCATTTAACCAGAAGTGCGCTTCATCGCTAAGCAAAATTCGCTTATGAAAATTGGGAACTACGGTAATCTCGTTTTAGGCCCATTCGACGAATCTATGCCGGACGTGAGTCTATTCATGACGAATTGCCAAACCAAACTGAGAATAAATCACTTAACAGCTGTTAAGTAATGCCATCTTGAAAAGTAATGCCAACTTAAATTTCTATACCTCTATAAAAAACATGTTTTACAAAGTCAGCTATATTATGTTTGAATGTTTGTTCTCTTTTTAGGTCCTAAATAAGTTTTGAGCAGTGAAACAGTATAGTCACTATTAAATTTTGATATTTAACATTTTATACAAATTATTTTTCCAGTATCTTTTAACAAGGAAGTGAATGTCTTATTATGTCGACTTTTATGTAAAACAAATTACAACAATTTTTTATGTGCTTATAACAGAGTCACACACATATGCTTTTAATAAATGCACTTTAATAAATTTAAAAAAAAATAGTTTAAATCACCGTAAGTTAAGAGGTTGTATGGTTCTTGATATTAGAACTTAATTTTTATCCTTTGCTAAATGAATGTCTTAGTATATCAACTTTCGTTTAAGGCAAATTACATTAATTTGTTATTACTTGTAACAAAGTCAGCCATATATCCTTTTTTTGCATTTCAGTAAATTAAAAAAAAATAAATAAATAAATTAAATTCAAATAAATTGCTTAAAACAGTATTAGTTAAAAATTCAAACTGCATTTTTCCAAAATATTTCTGCAATTTATTTCTTATCTTGATATCTCAGCTTTCCTATTATGTACATCGGCAAGCAAAACCGAGTACAAAATCAAAATTTTTGGTTAAATGTGCAATTTATTTATAATAACCAAAAGGACGATTCCATTGTAATTTGAAATAATTATTTTTTATTAATTTTACTATAAAAATATGCATTTAGAATAGTAATAACACAACAAAATCAAAAAAATTCAATTTAAGAACATAAGGCAACTCTAAGTACTCAGTTTTGCACGTTTTCGATATGACTAATAAAAGTGGGGAATCACATACTGAAAATAGTAAATAATACGCAATACGCATGCGTTGGTGGTCTATTTTTGTTAATTCCTATCATTGTTAATTTTTATCAGTAATAGCGGCTTCATAGAGCAAAATAAAACCAAA
Organism: Wohlfahrtia magnifica; assembly: GCA_023159175.1. Lineage (NCBI taxonomy): Eukaryota > Metazoa > Arthropoda > Insecta > Diptera > Sarcophagidae > Wohlfahrtia > Wohlfahrtia magnifica. The sequence continues at coordinate 1,577,108 of JAKWBJ010000045.1, forward strand.
ATCAAGAGAATTAATATTGACGCAGAAAATACTATTGTATCTTTGACTGAAAGTGGATACTCATTGCAAAAAAAGTTAATTTGAGTCAACGTTCAGTGATTAAAGTTGAAAAAAGGCGAAATTCAGCTCCTAAAACGAATGTTGGAGGTCGCCCTCGGTTACTAAGGGATTCAGACGCGCGCCTAATGGTCCGAGAAATGAAAAAAAAATCCACAAAAATACCCAAACAGGCTGCTATTGCCATAAATAAAGACGTCAGTGAGTGGACAGCTCGTAGAGCACTTCACAGAATCGCTTTAGTAGCAAGTGTTAAAAGAAAAAGCCAGCTCTTACAGATAAAAAAATAAAAGCACGTTTGCAATTCTGCAAAAAACATCAGCATTGGACCATTGATAATTGGCGATAAAGCGAGTTATTTGGTCTGACGAGACAAAAATCAATCGACTCCAATCTGATGGTAAAGAATATTTTTGGAGCAGACCTCATGAGTCCATTCAAAAGCATCATGTAAAAGAAACTGTAAAACACGGCGGAGGTAGTTTGATGATTCGGGCCTGTTTCACATGGTGGCACTTGGGTCCAATAGTAAGGATTAATGGTGTAATGAAGAAGGAAGACTACCTCCAAATTCTGAAAACCCCTTTACCCGATTTCGTTGACCGCAGCGCCTATCCGAAGGACGAAGTCATTTTTCAGCAGGACGGAGACCCTAAACATACGGCCAAAATTGTCCAAAAATGCTTCTCTGAGCAAAAATTTCAGGTAATTAAATGGCCAGCGCAGAGTCCGGATTTTAATCCAATAGAAAATTTGTGGTCCATATTAAAAAGACGATTGGGAAAACATAATAGAGCGCCTACTAATATTAAGGAACTTTGGCCCCCGTGTGCAGTTAGAATGGGGAAATATTCCTATTAAATTTAAAGCGAACTTAGTTGAAAGTATGCCGAGGCGCATTAAAAATATTATAAAAAACAAAGGATTATGGATACCATACTAAAATTGCAACTTGGAGTGGCCTTATGTTTTCATATTGAATTTTTTTGATTTTGTTGTGTATTACTATTCTATATAAGCATTTTTATCCTACAATGAATAAAAAATAATTATTTTAAATTACAAAAAAATCGTCCTTTTAGTTATTAATTTATACCACATTTAACCTAAAAATGCTGATTTTGTACTCGGTTTTGCTCGCCAGTGTATCTATACAATTATTTTTAAATTTGGTCAACTAATGTCTTATACTGTTTACTTTCGTCCAAAGAAAACTACATTAATTTTCCACTACTTACAACAAAATCGCCCATATATCCTTTTTTGTAATTCAAAAAATATTTAAGAAAACATGCAAAATTCAAACAAATTGTTTAAAGCTGTTGTAGTTAAAGTACTTAAACTGCTTTTTCCTAAAGTATGTTAATATTATAAATTAGTTTTTATCTTGATTTCCTAACTTCCTTGTTATCCGTACAATTGTTTTAAAAATTGGCGAATAAATGTCTCATTTTGTAGACTATCGTTTAAAAGAAACTATTTAAAGAAACATGTATAATTCAAAAAAATTGTTCAAAACTATTGTAGTTACATTTCAGTATTTAAACTGTTTTTTAAAGTATTTTTATAAATCATGATTTTTTTATTTCCTAACTTTCTTATTATCCGTATAATTGTTTTAAAAATTGGCAAATAAATATCTTATTTTGTTGACTATCGTTCAAAAGAAACTATTTAAAGAAACATGTATAATTCAAACAAATTACTCAAAACTATTGTAGTTACATTACAGTATTTACTCTGTTTTTTTTTTAAGTAATTTTTTAAATCATGATTTTTTATTTTCTAACTTTCTTATTATCCGTACAATTGCTTTAAAAATTGGTAAATGAATATCTTATTTTGTTGACTATCATTCAAAAAAAACTACACTAATTTTTCACAATTTATAAAAAAGTCAGCTATAGATCCTATTTTGCATTTCAATATATATTTAAGAAAACATGTATAATTCATACAAATGGTTTAATACAGTATCAGTCACTGTAAATAATTTTTCATCTAGATTTCTTTCTTATTATCCATACAATTGCCTTCAAATTTGGTAAATGAATGTCTTATACTGTTGACTTTCGGTCGAAGAAAACTACTTTAATTTTTCACTACTTATAACAAAGTCAGCCATATATCCTTTTTTTGAATTTCAATAAATATTTAAGAAACAATTTACAACTCAAACAAATTGTCGAAGCCTTAGTATTTAAACAGATTTTTCTAAAACATTTTAATAAATAATTTTTTATCTTGATTTCTAACTTTCTTGTTATCCATACAATTGCCTTCAAATTGAATAAATGAATGTCCTATACTATTTACTTTTGGTCGAAGAAAACCACATTCATTTTTCACAACTTATAACAAAGTCAGCCGTATGTCCTTTTTTTGCATTTTTTGAAATATTTAAGAAAACATCTATAATTCAACAAATTGCTTAAAATAGTATTAGTTGAAGTGTTTTACGTACTTTTTTGTATATACCTTATTATTCCTACGGTTGTGCTCAAACTTGGTATATATTGGTATATTTTAAGCAAAGAAAGTAACTTTTCATATTTATAGCAAAGTCAGCCAATATACCCTTTTTGCATTTTAATACATTTAAAAAATTTTTAGTTTTAAAAACATTTTTTTTCTGTTAATTAAAGCGTTTAAAATGCTTTTTTAATCATTTGCTTTCAGTTCTTGATTTCGTAGCTTCCTTGTTATCCTTACGATTGTCTTCAAATTTTGCAAATAAATATCTTTTATTGTTTACCTTTACTTAAAGCAAATTACATTAACTTTTCATTACATATAACAAAGTCAGCCACATATCCTTTTATTGTATTTCGATATATTTTTAAGAAAATGTATAAAAATCAAAGAAACAGTTCCAAAGACTATAAGTTGAAACGTGTAAATTGTTTTTCGTAAATTATTTTTATACAACAACTTCTAACTTCCTTTTATCCTTATGATTGTCTTCAAATTTGGCAAATAAATGTCTTTTTATGTCATCTATTGTTAAGTATATATTACTTAAATCATTCATTAGTTATAACAAAGTCAGCCACATATCCTTTTTTTAAATTTACAGATATTTTTAAGAAAATTTGTAAGATTCAAGGAAAAACTTAAAAACTCTAAGTGTTCGAAATGGTTATTTTAAATTAATTTTTTTTTTTTTTATTGCAAACTTTCTTTTTATCCTTATGTTTGTTTTTAAATTTGGTAAATAAATATCTCATTATGTTGAATTTTATTTAAAGCAAATTACATTAATTTTTCATTACTTATAACAAAGTCAGCCATATATCCTTTTATTGCATTTCGAATCAAATATTTTTCCTAAATTATTTTTATAAAAAAGCTTCTAACTTCCTTGTTATCCCTATGATTGTCCTAAAATTTGCTAAATAAATGTCTTATTATGTCATCTGTTGTTTAAAATAAATTACATTAATTTTTCATTATTTATAACAAAGTCAGCCATATATCCTTTTTTTAAATTCAATTAATAATCAAAAATTTTTAAAATTCAAATTTTCGTAAAAGTAAATAAATTTTCTTTTTTTTGTAATATCTACTAACTTTTCTATTATCCTTACTATTTCCCTCAATTTTGGAAAATGAATGCCTTATTATGTTTAGTGTATTCAATCCAAATTACATTGATTTTACTTTAATTACAACAAAGTCAATCATATATCCTTTTTTTATTTTGATAACTTTTTTTTAGAAATTTTGTCATTTTTAGTTCAATTTTAAATGTGTGCCAAATTTTAGCCACCAAATTCATATTTATGCGTAATAAATCATAAGACTTATTGTTTTTAAACAAACATATGTAACCAAAAAAATGGCCATAAAATTATCAGATGGCTTTGCATAATTTTTATTTACTATTTTCATTATAATTTTTTATTTTTGTTTTAATTTTCCTTATTATAATAACGATTATTTAGGTTTCATTTCGTTTAAACATTATGGCCATTGCATGTGACAACGGATATTTTTTTTGCGCGGGGGTTTTTCTTTTATAGGTTTTATTAAAACAATAAATTTGCATTTTTTCTCCTTTCGTCCTTTTTATACTATTTCTTTTATCTGTTTTGTTCTGTTAAGCCCACTTTAAAGGTCATCGCCTATAACATTTTATTGAATAGAAATATTTTTTTTTATTTTGTAATTTTTCTTTGTATTTAATTTTGTTAACATGAATATTTCAAGGTTTTGCATTTAGATGATTTACAATTTATTTTAGTATGTGTATATATAGAGACGATTTTGTATTTATGTAAAAATATGTAGAAATTGTACATGATATATTTTATTTTATAGATTTTTTTGCCAAAATATAATGTGTGATCTCTTTGCCACTAATGTACCCATTAGTATATTTATATTTTTATATTCTATTCTATTTATTTCTACTCTTTTCTTCTCTGATTTTGCCTGTTTATCTTGACAAAGGACATTTGAGTTAGAATGTAATGAAAGAATGTTGTATATATAAATATAGAATTCATGTTCACAATAGTATCCAGTTATTGTTTTTGTTGCCAGTTTTGTAGTTCTTATTGCTTTGTTGTTGTCATATAAACCAGTAGAGCGGCAACAAGAGTAGTAGGTGACAGCATACTAAAGGCTCAAACTAAACGGGTGTTGTGTAATAGTATGAGAAAAAATTTAAAATTTCTAATTCTTACAGAATTTTTAAAATGCATTCTTTATAGAAATCCTTATAACACATTTCAGAGTTTTTGTATTATAGCTGGTAAAGCCTGCCATATATCCTTTTTTTTAAACAATACATGGCATTCACTTACAAAATTTGCATGATTTTCTTGTTCCTAAAAAGGAAATACATATTGTCACGTTTTAATCTTTTTCAATTTGCGTTAAATAAAATAAATGACACGAATTTGTTGTTTTACTTTAAATAATCCTTTTATTTCCACAACTTAACTCTATATACAGTGTTCAACTTATTTAACTTTAATTTAATAACACAATTAACTCAACACTTTTACTTACGCCTTGGCTCGATTCTACTCTTTGACTGTTAAATTACGACTGACTGACTAAGTAGAAGTTAGCGCCTTTTTATAGTAAATCAACATCAGTTTCGAATGTTCTAGCATAGTCTGCAACCCTCTATTCTGCTACGTTAATTCAAATGTAAAGTTTAATACCCAAAATTGAATTGGCAACACCGTTCAAATAAATATAGCATTGCTTGCTGACCGTAGCCCTGACACAAACCAGTATAATAACTAACATAATAAAATTTATAGTTTGAAATGTACAACTACTGTAGGCTTATTTTTTTAGGCGTTTTCATTTTCGTAACAATATAAAAAAATAAGAAAAATTTATAAAAATTACAACGAAATTAATTTTTTAATCTCACATTGACCCGCAATTTTTAAAATGAATCCTTTATAGTTATCATAATATCATTTTTAAATTTTACGGCTTTTGCAGCACAGCATATGTATACTTTTTTGTAAAAATTCTAAAAATTGCTTAGGTTGGAACGATTGTTATCAAATTTTCAAAATAAAAACCGTCGAAATTCAGGTCTTTTTTACAACATTTGACGAAGCCGGTTATATATCTTTATAATATCATGACAATCCGTGAGCGGATATTAACTAACCAATACTACTCATGGGAAGATATCACAGCAATTAGTAATCAAGTTGCAGAAGAAACACTTGCTGTAGTGCAGGTACATAGAAGAGACACTTGGAACCTGGTCTCTCAAAGAAGGCAAGTGAAATTGCAGCTGAATAACAACAATACATAGAGGCAGCATTACCTTCAGCTGGCGAAGCAAGTAAATAAAGCTGCACGAAGAGACAGAAGAAAGTTCCTGGAACGTCTGGCGACAACAGCTGATAAAGTAGCTGTCCAGAATAACAAACCAGGCCAGACGATTAACTGTCCCACTAATTGAAAGTACAGTAGAAACTAGAGACTGCTGCATTCAGTTTTTTCACCCACACTGAATTCAATTTATAATATTAATTAGAGTTAGAAAAAAGTCATTCAAAAATGTTACATTCGCTTTAACGTGTATGCTATGCACTCGACAGCACATCAGTAAAAAGAAAAATGGGTACAGTAAATCAAAACGATTCATTCACTAAAAAACCTGGATTTATTTAAAAAAATCAATTTTCGTTTCATTGCCTTTGTTGCTTGTATTTTCTACTTTTGCAAACGAAGAGCACCACAATAATCTTATGAGAGCAAAAAAGTTTTTATTTCCCTGTATTCCTCTTTCTTCTCTTATCAGCAAAATCAAGACTGCTCTACCATATGCAAAATAAAACTAAAAAAAGATAAAACAGTGAATGATTTACTGTGTAGTTTGAGTCATTCACGGATGTTTTTATTTAGTGTGCTCATAATTCTCTTCAGAACCTTTCAATAAAACCAGGAAGTACAGAAGTATTAAGAGCTCATCAAAGATATATACACATTTTAGCGCATTTTAAATGATGAATGAGGTCACAACACCAATTCATTTGAAAATGAATGCACAATTCTGCTTTTTGTTGCCATTCATGCAGGTCTCTAATGGAAACCAAGCAATTGTTGATCGAAATTGTACACTAATAACGGACAATGTGGCACAAACACAGAGGTGAAGACAACATTTCAATGAAACTAGTAACGTCGAAAACACTACTGAACACAGCGGTGAAGAAAACAATCTCAGAATAGCATACAACCTTCTGAATGCCGTAAAAGAAACGAAACGAGAAAAATTATTGTAAAGTGACCAAAAAGTAGCAATTTAAAAGACTGTGATAATTTGGGTGGCACTACTTAGCGCTATACATAGGGTACTTGCCGTCCTTGTACAAGGGAGGTTTCAAAGGCAAATAAACAACATATTGCAAGACGAACAAGCTTCAGAACGAATAGAAACTGAGTAGATAAAGCCAACACTTTACGTATAATCATTGAACAGTCTATAGAATAGCGTACCCCTGTGTTTACTATTGGGCGATTTGAAGAAAGCACTTGACACCATCAAATGAACTGCAATATGGAAAGCACTCAGAACAAAAGGAGTACCACAAAAAATAATTCGAGTAATTAAAGCGATGTAGGAGGATGCAGAACTTTCAGTTCTTCACAAAAAGACAATCAGCCAACCATTCTACACCAATGCTGGATTCAAGTAAGAATGACCACTATCACCTCGGCTATCCACCATCGTTCTGGATGACATAATGAGTAAAGTCTGTAGAAAGAGAAGAGGAATAACATGGAATCTCCCACTCGAAGATATGGACTATGCGGATGACATTTGTCAATTTTTATATAAGATTTCTAATTTGCAGTCGAAACTGGAGGACCTGGAAAGATTGGCTCACAATGTTGGACTTGGGATAAATATGAAATAAACCAAGGCCATGAGAATAACGAATGTAGATAATTCCTGCTATCTAAGAAGTACAATGACTACAAACGGTGGCACAGAAACAGACGTAGACAACAGACTCAATAAATCGAAAGCGGCATTCGGACGACTCCAGACGGACTAAGCTCAGAATATTCAACTCATGTGTTAAATCAGTTTTGCTGTACGGCAGTGAAACCTGACTTGTATCGAATAACATCAAGCAAAAACTTCAGGTATTCATTAACAACTGCTTAAGAATCATACTTAGAATACTCTGACAATAAGTAACGCAGAACTGTGGAACATGACTTATAAGGAACCCATACTGAACATATAAGGATAAGAAAATGAAGATAGATCAGTCGCATCATTTGAAAACGTCCAGATATTATTACCAGAACCTAATTCTAGTGAAATCCTCAAGGTTCAAGCAATCGTGGTCGACCAAGAAACACTTGAAGACGCACAATTATACAGGAACTAAGACAGTGCAATCTGACATGTGAGGAAGCAAAATCAACGGCGGTAAACCATATTAGATGGAAATGCTTTGCGGAAACCATATACTCCGAAGAGCAGTAACGGAAAAAGATCTCAAAAAATAATTAAATTAATCTATTGAAAAACAAACAAAAATAATAATAATTTTTGTTATAAAATCTTAAAAAAAATTCCATAGAAATTTGTCAATTGTTACCAAATTCTCAAAATGAATGGTTTAAAGAGCCCTTAACAACACTGTCAAATTTCAAATCTTTCACACAGCATTCTACAAAGCCGGTCATATATCCTTTTTCTTCAATAAGCTATATTTTGCTTTTCTACTTGTTTTTTGTTCTCAGAAAATACATGTATAAATGAAATTAAAATTAAAAAAAGTTTCTAATTAAATCTATAATGTTTTTGCATAATAATTTGCCAATTGTTACTAAACTTACAAAATGCATCCTCTAAAGAATCCCCAACAAAATTGCCAAAACAGTTTTTTTCGCACATGATTTGACAAAGCTGGTCATATATCATTTTTCTTACAAAATATATGTATAAATAAAATAAATATAATATAAGTATAAAACTATATAAAATAAGTGTACACTTTGATGTCAAAACTAACTCCGAAAACGGCACGACCGATTTCAACCATAATTTTAGGGTACGTTGGGGATAGTCTGAAGATGGTTTCTGTGAAGTTCACATTGGCTCAGTGGTTTCGGAGATATGACATTTAAATTTTCCTATATATTCCCACACAAATATCAGCAAACTGCCATCCGTTTTCCATATTATGATATTTTATTGTCACTTGAAAAGTTCCCAAACCATGTATCGTAATATAATACATGTACAATGACATTCTGTCTTTCTAATTGGAATGTTGAGATGAATCTTTTCAGTCGTTGTTTCGATCGTCATTATAAGATCTCAAAAATAAAACAAATTCTTAAAATTTTCAATCTTTTTGGTGTAGTGAAGTACTACAGACGCAACTTACGTTTATAGTGCAAAATTTTGTTTTATATTCTATATTCTCAAATTTCCTTTTTCATTTGAAAATATAATCCTTCCGCTTAATAATGGAAAATATTTCATTCAAATGGCTGCTTCGGTTGGCAATGCAGTAGCCTACACGATCAGGCCAATTTTTAAGCACATTATCGATTGTGTGCAGCTGTATTTCACCAATGGCTTCACGAATATTGTCCTTTAAAGCGTGAATTGTCTCTGGTTTGTTGGCGTAACACTTATCTTTGACGGCACCCCACAAATAATAGACCAACGGTGTCGAATCGCAGCACCGAGGTGGCCAAACGACATCAGCTCTGCGGCTGATAATGCGATCTTCAAAAACAGGGCGCAAAACATCGAGTGTAGCTTCGGCTGTGTGGCATGTAGCGCCGTCCTGTTGAAACCAAATGTTGCTAATACCCTCCTCTTCAATTTTTGTGAACAAAAATTCGTTCAACATAACCCGATAATGATCGCCTTGCTCAAATGGCCCAATTGTGCCTCTGGACCAAAATCCGCACCAAACAGTGACACGTCTTGGGTGTATTGAATTTTCAATGTATGCGTGCGGGTTTTTTGTGCCCCAAATGCGACAATTTTGCTTGTTTACATACCCGCCAAGATCAAAATGATCTTCATCTTCTGTAAGTCGATCGCAAACCCAGATTCCCAGCGTTCAGAGGAAGTATACATATTCGTTCAGAGGAAGTATAAAACTAAGTATCTGTCAAATCAGACATAAGCTAAGTGTTACCATTCACGAAATAAACACTAGTCGAAAAAAAAAACGTTGCATGGCGGACCCTATATATATATGTATATTTGCATACATGTATTAATATTTATATTTATTTATATATACATATATTTCAAAAATTTAAAAAAAATTCTAATTAAATCTAAAATCTTTTTGAATAAAAATTTACCGATTGTTATTAAATATTCAAACTGAATGCTGTAACGAACCCTTAACAACACTGCCAAGGTTCAGATCTTTTAAACAACATTTTATAAAGCCGGCCATATATCCTTTTTTCAATAAAAAAAGCAATCATTTACAAAAAAAAACTTTTCGGTACACGTATTTACTTTTAGTTCTCAAAAATGTTTGCATAATATAAACTATTCATGTAAATATATGATTTGAACTATTAACACAATTTCTTTTACATTTTGTATTGCAAATGATCTATAGTGCGAATAATGTGAACACTAAAAATTATTTATTTACGCTTAAAATAAGAAATTCTCACTTGGCGTAATAGCCAAGCAAATATCCTTTTTTGTACTACTTAATAATAACTCTTGATCAAATTCTAGAGAAATATTTTTAATTTAATATACTATATCCACTAAACTATGTATGATATTGATTCCAAAGTTTTTATGCGAATGTATAAAAATGTTTTCTATAAATTTACCCAAATTTTTCAAATTTGCTTGAACATTAAAAAATTCTGACAAATATCCTTTTTTTGTACTAGCAAAATATTAATTGGAAAAGGTACTTTACTAAGTATATTTCGCAAATAATCCTTAAAATAAAATATTTTTATTATTATTATTATTATTTATTTAATATAGGTTATCTTTTAAATTAAGTCTGATATTAATTTAAAATTTTCTATAAGAACGGCTTATAATGCCATCTATATATTTACCAAAAATTTTTAAGTTTGACTAAATATTAAGAATGTTCGGCATATATCCTTTTTTTACTATCAAAATAATAGCTAAAAACTGCTTTAGTTAAAAGTTTTCTTGAATATTCCTTAAAGGTCAATTGATTAAATTTTTTTTTAATTTCATTTTGCTTATTTATTAAACTTTGCCTATAATTGTTTCAAACTTTGTAAACGAATGTCTTATTATGTCTTCTATACGTTCACCAAGATACTTTCAATTTTAATGAACACAACAAAAGCCCGGCATATATCCTTTTTTGCACTATTATTTAAGAGATCTTCAGAGTTTTAAATTTGTAAAATTTTCCTTTAAAATGTTGAATTAAAGATAAAGCCTATTTTGTTCTTTTTTTTCATCTAATATTGCATTACCCTTTTTCGTTTTTTTTTCTGTTTTTAAGGTGGCATCTGTTGTGGCACCAGTAGTTGTTTCAGCTTCAACCAGTTGTTGTATTCAACTATTGTTTTTGATTTACAATTGTACCATTTACATTTGTATAACAATTGGCAAAGGACTTCATTGCTATTGTTTAATATGCCTCACTATCTATGCACAGCAGCAGAGAGATATGGAGCAAGAGAAACAGAGGTAGAAATAAAGGGTCCGCCAAATAAATTTTTTTTTTTTTTGAAAATGCTATAAAAAAAAACTACTCAATATTTTCTCAAATTTCTTTTTTTATTTGAAAGTACAATCCTTCCGCTTAATAATGGAAAATAATGTCATTCAAATGGCTGTCTCAGCTGGCCATGCAGTAGCCTACACGATCGGTCCATTTTTTAAGCACATTATCGATTGTGTGCAGTTGTATTTCATCAATGGCTTCACGAATATTGTCCTTTAAAGCATGAATTGTCTCTGGCTTGTTGGCGTAAATTTATCTTTGACGGCACCCCACAAATAATAGTCCAACGGTGTCAACTCGCAGCTCCGAGGTGGCCAAACGACATCAGCTCTGCGGCTGATAAGGCGGTCTTCAAAAACAGGGCGCAGAATATCGAGTGTAGCTTCGGCTGTGTGGCACGTAGCGCCGTCCTGTTGAAACCAAATGTTGCTAATATCCTCCTGTTCAATTTTTGTGAACAAAAATTCGTTCAACATGGTTCGATAACGATCGCCATTGCCTGTAACGGCCACTCCTTGCTCATTTTCGAAGAAAAATGGCCCATTTATGCCTAAACTAATTATCTACTAAATTATCAAATCAAACATGAGCTCAGTATTATCATTCACGAAATAAGCACTAGTTGAAGGAAAAAAAGTTAGATGGCGGACCCTTTATTCATATGCTGTTGTTGCATAGCCACCTTAACTGCACTACACAGTCACTACAGCTGCTATTGTTACTGGTCGCCTGCTATTGGTGTATGTATGTCATCTTTTTACACAGAAAGAAAAAACGGAGAGAGAAAAATGTACATGTTTAATAGTTGTTGTTGTTGTATTTGTAGAAACGTATGACACATATAACTTGCATACTTGCAACTCAATTATAAATGACCTTTTTTTTGCCATCACCATTTCAAATATGCCACAAATGTAATTTAAGCATTTTTTTTCCATCTCCCTATTTGCGCTTTCCATCACTCTTTTTTGTTGTCTGTTTTTACAGTAAATTTTTAACGCTTTACACAAAACATTGAATGATATACTCGCAGACTGAGTGTGTGCAGCAACTAAAAATAATTTATAGTGCTAATGTTGGCATTTCAATATATCATGGCTTGGTATGCAAGAACAGCAGATAAAATATTTTAAAAATTATTATTACAAAAATTCCACATTACATACACACACAAAGGCACGTACAAACAAAACATACACCCGCTAACCGGAAACTGGCTATTGTATGAGCAGCTATGAATGTATGGACGTGTGTATGTGCTTGTAAGTAAAACTAATAGTTATACGAGTACGTGTAGAGTAGTAAAAGAGAAATTAAACTTGTTGCATACTTTTAAGGGAAAATTGCCAGCTTATATGCACTCTCTCTCTCTCTCTGTCTCTCTCCCTTTATCTCTCTCTTTCTCTCGCTCTCATTCTCTCTGCTTTAACATGATTTGCCAAATGACTCGACATAAAAAATCATTTCATTTTGAATTTTCGATTGAGCAAAATTAAATTAATGAAAAATTTCCAACATTTTTACGTTCGCATTTGAAAGCCAGGAAATTATATGTTGCCATGAAATTTTATGATTTTAATGAATTGCATCCGTTTGATTGCATTTCCTATCAACTTTTTTTACATTCTTTTACTCTTTTTCTCTGTTTGCAACAAAATTATTTATAAAAAACTATTGTTGGATGGGGAATAGAAATCTAAATGAGTGACCAACACCATTTTACAGCATTTTTCAGTGCTACAACTGACTGAACAGGCCATGTTATTATTATTATCATCGAGATATAAAAGTACTGTGATCTCTCGATCTATTGTACAGCCCTCCAACTATATAGCGTTTCCCTATAATATCTCCCCTAAAGTCTTTGATCTGACAAATTTAAGGATTTCGGTAGGATATCTGATAGGCACCCAAATATTTCCCTCTAGAGTGCATCAAAGCCTCACACATATCCAGTATTTGTGCTGTTGATTTGATTTGATTTTCTCATAACAGAATCTGCACATCAGGTTTGAGAGTATTCACATTGTACTAAGAATGTTCATTTAGACCGCAATGAGCGGTCAAAAGCCCGGTCAATCTTCTCTGGTTATCTTTGGTTTTAGTTACCTAACAAAAGTTTGGATTGTCTCAGATCTGTATGGTCAGAAAAGAGTATCTGCCTCTCATTATCCTTGTTTTCGTTGTGTATGCTCTTCCTGGTCCACCAGTGGAGTCGAAGCTAACTTAGATGTCCATTTAGACTGCAATACCCGGTCAAAAGCCGGTTCAATATCTTTAGGTTATCTCTGGATATTCTTATGCAGGATTCAAATCTCTTCCTGTGCTTGTTACCTAACAAAAGTTTGGATTGTCTCAGACCTGTATGACCAAAGAAGAGTATCCGTCTCTTATTATCTTGATACACACGCTCCCAGGCCACAAAAGGGTTGTAGCTTCACCAGTGGAGTCGAAGCTAACTTTCTTGCCAGCTTACCAGTTCTTTCATAGTTCAGCTTAAACAGAAAATCCCAAGCTAGCTTTGAGTCAACCTCATAGGAGCCAAGTTCTCGATTGGCGGCCTGTCAATAAGGTAGTAGGGATATGTCTACCCGCTATATTTTCTTTCCAGGTTAAATTGAGCATATCTCTCAATTGCATAAGCCTTCGCCTGGAATTTTCTGGCGAATTATCCCGTAGACTCCTCCTTTCGCGCTTGCACCACTTTCTATCTTTGACCCATCTACATACTACAAAATGGTTCCTTCTCTAAGAATTATGCTGACTTTAAATCTCTCTACTCACTCCCAGTTTTACTCCGAAGCATTTGCCAAAGTCATAGAGTTTCATGATTCACCCATTGCCCTCGCCATGGTCCGTATGACCGTATTTTTCACTGTCAAATGCAGCGGACTGAGGTCTAATAGAGCCTTGAGTACAGTTGTGGGACAAGTTCCCATTGCCCCGATTTTCCTTATTTAGGTGTGCCTGGGTTGTTTTCAAACTCGTCCTTATCGCCCATGCAACGGCCCAAATATATCATAATCTTCTTGCAAGCCTCCTACACACCATTAACGCATGCGTGGCTTTACTTGTAAGGGAATCCACTTGAGCTTTCCACATTACCTTATTATCCAGTATTATTCCAGCATATTTTACCTCCTTTCTTGGTGGTATTTCTCCATCTTATCCTAGTGAATGGCACTATTATGCTTTTAACAGATTTAATGTTTAACCCTGTCATCCTACATCATCTACTTTATTTTCCAAGTCTCCTCTGTATACTTTCACACAAGTATCCTCGAATTTGTCACTTGCTATCAGAACAATGTCATCAAAATTACCCTGGTAGTCAATGACCATCGTAGCTGGCCATAACATCACTATTTGACGAGTGCATCATTTCTCTACAGGCGCCTCTACTTCGCAAATGCCTTCTCCAGTTGGTAACATCAATGGATTACAGGACTTCTTCGGCTTTTTCACGCATGGTTGGACTCTTCGCTGACGTCAGCTGATTCCACATCAAGCAGTCGTCTCGCTGCAGCATCTTCGTGTAGATTCTCAAGAAGCCAATACAGCTCATGATTGAACTTTGCTCTCGAACACTATCAAGGAGCAGCTTTACGGTACAGGATATCGTCCATTCTTCTGCGCTATGAAGAAAAATATAAACCAGAGTATAAGTTTCGTCACGCGAGAGGTCCTTATTTATCAACTGACCACTGAGACCACTTCCAATCCTATCTCTTCTTTTGCAGAGAGTAGGAACATATGTCACTCATATTCTTTTGATCGTAGGTCGAGTCTTTTGCAGATTTAAGCGAAAGGGATGAATATGAAGTTAATTCGTCATTTTAACATTTTTAAGGTAAACAAAAGCCTTGGCAACATCAAAAGAATAGTTGTGGGCAGTAAGCTGGGAGCTTCGTCTTGCCCTAGTTTACCGCCAGAATCTAATATGGTGGCACTAAATGCTGCGGTAACATTTAGCTTCGTATGACCAAAGATGTCGTATAGTAAGGATACGCAAGAAGCTGAACACTGAGGAAAATATAGTGTCATTGCGTTGAACAGC
This sequence comes from Wohlfahrtia magnifica, assembly GCA_023159175.1. Lineage (NCBI taxonomy): Eukaryota > Metazoa > Arthropoda > Insecta > Diptera > Sarcophagidae > Wohlfahrtia > Wohlfahrtia magnifica. Next base: position 1,592,441 of record JAKWBJ010000045.1, read on the forward strand.
TGCCCTCCGCAGAACAGTATCCTTGACTAAGTTGAAGAGGCCGCATGAAAAGAAGTTGCCGTGTCTGAAAGCTCACATGGTATTTAAAGGTCCAAAGGGGTTCTCTCCCACTTTGATGGAATTTAACAAATAGCCCAGACAACAGAATTGGTAGCGATTAAGATTAAGGTGGATACTAGGTTGTCCTTTTGTCTAGGAAACAAATGCACCCCTTTCGTGAATAAAGTTCATGTAGATAAAGGAAGAGCAAGCTAATTGTAGCATCATTACTCGTATGACCTGAGATGCGAAATAGCGATTGTTCGCTATTAGTGAAGAATTTTCGAAACAAATATGTTTGCTTTTGTTGAACAAAAATGCTTAACAGAGCATAGAAGATTCTGTTCATTGCATAAGACTTCTGTTCCTTCTCAATTCACAATTATTATGCTTTTGCTTTCAGTTGTCGCTGAAACAGCGATAAATGAACACACGTAGCGGCTTTTGCCGACTTTTTTATGTTTTTTTCTTTGTTCTCTTGTTTCTTTAAAGAAGCGAGTAAACAATTTATCTCGTTTTGAACATTGAGAGGCAAAAAAAAGCTAAGATAGAAGATAGTAAAGCGAAGTTATTCGCTTCAGATATTGTTACAAAAAAAAATTCTAAAAAATACACAAACATTTGTACATTTAGAACTATAAACTTTAAAGTTTTTTTTATTTGTTTGTTTGTTTCAAGGCTTTTACGATCACCATGTCAATGTCATATTTATTTGTGTAATTAACAGTGTTACCAATGGCGCATTGAACGGTATTGCCAATTCAATTTCTGGGTAATAACGTAGCTGAATTAATAAGCTGAACAGAAGGTTTTAGACTTTACTAGAACATTCAAAACTAATGGCAATTTTCTATAAAAGTTGACGCATTATGGTTAGTGAGACAGTTGTAATTTAACAGTGATAGAGTAAAGTCGTTAAGTTAAGTAAGTTGTATACAGTTATGGTTAAATAAGTTACTGTATAAAGGTAAAGTGTAGAAGTAAGACAATAACTTCGTGTCATTTATTTTGTTCTACGCTGTTTAAAAGAACTTAAACGATTTAAAAAGGTTAAATAATATTTCTTTTATTTAATGCTAAAAGTTTGCTGTTGATATCACAGGCAATCCTGCGTGATCGAAAGATTTGCTGCAACAAACTGAGTAGCGGGTGAACTCTATGGGTTCTTTTTGATTTCGCTTCCAATAGACGTTTTTGAATGTTTTATCAGATGTTTTCAAACGTTCGAAGGTGATGTTATTTTACAATGAAGTAGTCAAGGGGTAAATATTGGTTTAAATCTGCTACTCAATCTATTAAGTAATGTCCGTTTGGCAGATCGCTGCAATATTTGTTTTACCCAAGTGAAATATATTAGTTAGAAATAAACCTTAACAACTATACCTACGACACCTCTCGCTCTTTTCTTTTTTGTGGTTTTGTTGGCTTTCTCGTCATTATTGCCTTATCATAATCTGCCTTTTTAACAGCCCATGCAATCATGCAATTGGTAATTAGTAAACCAGACTGTTTTAGTAAATTTGCAACCATTAATTTCCCCTACAGAGTGCTACCACTGCTGGCACTTTTTCTACCTCCTTTTTCTTTTACACTTTATCATTTTTATTTTTTGTTTTTTTTTTTTGTTTTTTGTGTTTAAACCATAAATTGATAGATAAGTTGGCAAGAGTTTTTGTGGCAAAGGAAAAAAGTATATAAAATAAAAAAGATGTAAAATAAATTTCATTTTAATGGTTTCAAATTAAAATAATTAATGATTGAAATCACAAGGCTTATGTTCAGCCATGTCTTAATTTGGGCTAAAAATGACAAATTAATTGAAAATGATTTATTTTTTATTTTTCAATAAATATTATTGATTATCTTCTTGCTTCTATTACATACTTGCTCAGAACAAACACGTTTTTAAAAATCCTGCTATACTATAACCTTTTTTCATAACGATGAACGATGTTCATAAATTTTCAAACAAAATTCTTTTTAATAAGGATTAGGAATTTAAGAAAAGTATTAATATTTCTATACAATTTTGTTTCTGAAGATATATAATATCTCTAATTTCGTTACCCTTGGTTCTATTACTTTAAAACTGGGTATACGAATGTAGTATTGTGTCATTAATACTTTCGCCAACACTGGCTTGAGTTTGAGCAAATAATACAGGATCCTCTCATATATCCTTTTTAGGTACCAATAAAGCGATATTAAAATATATATAAAATAATAATCTTTATTCATCAAAATTAGTAGTTTTTATGGTCTTTAAGCTAATGCATTTCAGCTTTCTTCAATCCTCTATATGCACTTCTAATATTGACCAGAAATATATTCTGTAAAATTGACTTCTAAATATCATTTATTGTTTCTATTATTCTAAAACTGGCTATACGAATATAGTAGTGTGTCATTAATATTTTCACTAAAATTCATTTAGCTTGAGAGTATGTTTTAGCATCCTGTCATATATCCTTTTTTAGTACCAATATAAAGATATTACAAAACATATAAAATATAAACTTTTATTCATTAAAATTATCTATTTTCGAGGCCCTTAAGCTTTTTCTAATCTTTAATACGCACTTTTAATACTAACTAGCAACATTTTCTTTAGAAAAAAGTTCCTAAATATTATTCCATGCTTCTATTACAATAAAACGATGTATATGAATGTGGTATTATGTCCTTAATAGGTTCGCCAAAATTCATTAGGTTTAAGAGAGTATTACAGCATCCTGTCATATATCCTTTTTTGGTACCAATCAAAAAGTGTTACAAAATATATAAAATAAACACTTTTATTCCTCAAAATCATGAAGGAACGTGGAAACTTCTCTCAGTCAATGAGCTGCACCCGATATTATTTTTAGACTCATTTGAAAGAACCTACAGCTTAACGCCGACTCCGAACGGCAAATATTAATCAATAATCAGTAATACTCATAACCAGTTACTAACCAATGTTATGAGGTGATACTGCTGTAGAAAAAACTATTTTTCTTTCTTTTTCAGATGGTCTAAACTGGTGTTGACTCGAGGACCATCTGATTGGTAGGCGGATGTGTTACCTACCATACCACAGCGGCACACATACGAATGTAGTATTGCATTATCATTACTTTCACCAATATTCATTTGGTTTGAAAGTATACTACAGAATCCTGTCATATATCCTATTTTTTGTACCGTTCAAAAATAAACACAGTTTTAAAAGGTTGCACAGTTAAAAATTCCAATTATAATTTAATTATTTCTGAAACAAAATATCTTTCAATAAAATAATTATTAATTGCAAATTGTGCATTTTAATGTGTTTTCAATTAAATGCATATATCCTTTTTTGACAAATTTCTTTAAATTATTGTACCATGTATTTTCAAAAACAAAAAGGCTGCATATAGCCTTGAAACTGCAAAATAATTAGTTATTTTTATTGATGCTGAAAAATGTCTATTTATTTTATTAAAAAATATATTAAATATATAGTTCTCGGTTTTTATGAAATTTTGCATTCGAACGTAGTAAGGTGTCACTAAAAATCTCTTAATTCAAGTATATATATGAAGATCCTGCCATATATCCTTTTTTTGGAAATTTCCTAAGATCATGGTAAAATGCATTATTAGAATGTAACAAAAATCTGCGAATTACGATGGGCCAACAGAAATATCTCTAATCGGTTAATCGATGTATCGCCAACACAATTTTTCGCATTTCTTGGACGTATTTGTGATCCTTCTTTATAATGTAGGGACGTTTAGAACGATATTTGTAAGTGACATTTTTTTGCGAACATTTAAATGTAAAAAAAGAGAACTTTTGTTTTTTGCGGTATAAGGTTGCAAAACAATTGAAAATTCTATATATAAAAAAAGCTTCATAATTTAAAAATATTAATTAATGTGTACACATATATTTTTGAAAAAAATTTCTTTCGAAAAAAAAACCTAACCCCCCTATTAACTGAAAAATTTTGAATTTTAGTGCAATAAGATCTTATATCGGGTCCGCCATCTAACGTTATTTTTCAAATAGTGCATAACTGGGCCATTTTTCTTCGAAAATGAGCAAGGAGTGGAATTTTTGTTCACAAAAATTGAAGAGGAGGATATTAGCAACATTTGGTTTCAACAGGACGGTGCTACGTGCTACACTTGATGTTTTGCGCCCTGTTTTTGAAGATTGCATTATCAGCCGTAGAGCTGATGTCGTTTGGCCACCTCGGAGCTGCGATTTGACACCTATGGACTATTATTTGTGAGGTGCCGTCAAAATTAAGTGTTACGCCAACAAGCCAGAGAAAATTGACGCTTTAAAGGACAATATTCGTGAAGCCATTGGTAAAATACAGCTGCACACAATCGATTGTGCTTAAAAATTAAATCGATCGTGTAGGCTACTGCATGCCTAGCCGAGGCAGCCATTTGAATGAAATTATTTTCCATTATTAACCGGAAGGATTGTACTATCAAATAAAAAAAGAAATTTGAGTTTTTTTATAGCATTTTGAAAAAAATTTATTTGGCGGACCCTGTATATGCATAAACAAATTATTTTTTCAATTTACTGCAAAATAAACTAAAATTAAAAATTTTTTTTGGAATGCTAACTCTTACTGCTATTAATAGCAAATTTTTAATTCGAATTTGGTGAGGTCTTACTTTTAAATCCATAAAATCTTTTTTTCAATTTCAAGCAAATTTAAAGATGCCCGTCATACATCCTTTTTCTTAAAATTTTATGAAAATATGAAATAACATTAGTTAAAAATGAAATAAATATCGGGTCCGCCATCTAACGTTTTTTTTCAAATAGTGCTTATTTCGTGAATGGTAACACTTAGCTCATGTCTGATTTGACTGATAATTAGTTTTATCCTTCCGCTGAACGAATATGGTTGTGTATGCGCTTGAAGAACGCTGGGAAATATTGCGACATTACTTTGAAAATCATGGTAATGTTGCAGAATGTGTGCGAAAATTGCGTACGGATTTTGGAAGAAGAGAAGCACCGTCAGCTCCATATGTTCGTTATCTTGTGAAAAAAGTAAAAGAAACTGGCATTCTCATCGATAAGCCAAAGCATAAAAGGCCAAAAACAGTGCGTACACCCGAAAATATTGCAGGTGTGGCAGAAAGTGTGCGTGAAGCGCCATCAACATCAATTCACCGTCTTCCTCAACAACTGAACATTTCGAAGACATCATTGCGACGAATTTTGCATAAAGACCTTGGTATGACGCCATACAAAGTCCAATTGGTTCAGGAGTTGAAGCCAACTGACCATCCAATGCGTTTTCGCTTCGCTAAGTGGGTCTGCGATCGACTTACAGAAGATGACGATTTTGCCAAAAAATCATCTTTTCAGATGAAGCTCATTTTGATCTTGGCGGGTATGTAAAGAAGCAAAATTGTTGCATTTGGGGCAGAGAAAACCCGCACGCATACATTGAAAGGCCGATACACCCAAGACGAGAATGTTTGTTGCGGATTTTGGTCCAGAGGCATAATTGGGCCATTTTTTTTTTGAAAATGAGCAAGGAGTGGCCGTTACAGTCAATGGCGATTGTTATCGGGCCATGTTGAACGAATTTTTGTTCAAAAAAATTGAAGAGGAGGATATTAGCAACATTTGGTTTCAACAGGACGGCGCTACGTGCCACACAACCGAAGCTACACTCGATGTTTTGCGCCCTGTTTTTGAAGATCGCATTATCAGCCGCAGAGCTGATGTCGTTTGGCCACCTCGGAGCTGCAATTTGACACCGTTGGACTATTATTTTTGGGGTGCCGTCAAAGATAAGTGTTACGCCAACAAGTCAGAGACGATTGACGCTTTAAAGGACAATATTCGTGAAGCCATTGGTGAAATACAGCTGCACATAATCGATAATGTGCTTAAAAATAAAACCGATCGTGTAGGCTCCTGCATGGCCAGCCGAGGCAGCCATTTGAATGAAATTATTTTCCATTATTAACCGGAAAAATTGTACTTTCAAATAAATTAAGAAAAAGGTATTTTTCTTGTATTAAAAAATGCTTAAAGTATGTTGTTCTTGGTTTTTTGTTGTAAAATTTTGTATACGAATGTAGTAAAATGTTATTTATATATACACTAATAATCATTTTATTCAGCTAAATATTTGAAGATCCTGCCATATATCCTTTTTTTGTTATTATTTTTTAAAATAAAGCAATTTGCTTTTTCTAACATTAGAAGACTAGGCATGGGCTTAAAATATCAAAATTTTTAGCCAGAGCTGAGAAGTATCCGTTTTTGTTTAAACAAAACATGTACAGGGTGTCCGCCGGGAAGGTATAGTACTTTGTTTTGCCGACATATTGGTAAACATTAGTCTTGACAGTTCATATTTGGCAGCCGTGAAGTAGAAACGTGGCAAATTTATTACGGAAAAATATTCAATAAACCAACTTGTTTTAATCGTTAAAACATTTTATCAAATTCAATCATCGATTTTCATGAAAAAATCATAATGAGTGACGAGGTACATTTTCATTAAAATGGTTATGTGAATAAACAAAATAGTCGGTTCTGGGCAATGGAAAATCTTCAAATTATTCATCAATCACCTTGCATCCATTAAAAGTGACTGTCTGGTGTGCAATTTGGTCAGGAGGACCTTACTTCTTTGATACTGAAAACGGAGTAACGGCAACTGTCAATGGGGAGTGATATCGTGATATGATTGAAAACTTTTTAACACCACAACTACATGCTTTGGGCTTGACTAACATGTGGTTTAAACAAGACGGTGCCACATCGCATACACCCAGGAATACAAGGGAATTACTGCGAGACCTCTTTCTACAACAAATTATTTCAAGAAATGGTGCTGGTGATTGGTCTCCAGGGTCGCCTATTTTGACAGCTCCGGACTTCTTTTTGTTAGGATATCTGAAAAGCAAGGTTTATGCAAACAAACCAGAAACGCTGAAGCAACTTAAACAAAATATTCGTGATGAAATTAATGAAATACCGCGTGAAATGTGTGAGAATGTAATGAAAAATGTGTCTCAAAAGGGCTAACAGAGGCTGGTATTTATCTAATATTGAATTCCATACATAATTGCCGGCATTAGATAAAACATATATCAATATAAGATCCATTCTCTTTCATATAACCAAGCACCACAATCATGTAATTTTACATCGTTGGACTTTTTTCTTTGCGGATATTTTAAACGAAAAGCATAAGCCAACATGTCAGGAACAATTCAAGAGCTTAAGGATGAGATAACTCGGCACATCGTTGATATTTTCATAATTTTTGACGACGTTTTAGGTCAGGAACAAACTTAGTGTAACATATTTTTGGCCCCTCTACATCAACTGAGAGTAAAGTCAGCGAATGAATCACGAGCTGTATGAGCTGTATAAAGCTATTAATATTGTTTGTTAGGCGCCTGAAAATACAAGGGCTGCGCTGGTTAGGTCATGTAATACGCAAGAAGGAAGATGATCCAGCAAGGAAATCTTTTAATTTTGACCCTGAAAAAAGCACAGAAAAGAAAAATCAACCCTTCAAGCAGAAAAATACTTTTTAAAAATTGATGTTAGAACTAGAGGAGAAGCGCATTGCGTACGTAGACGTGCTTGAAACAATATTTTTAGTCAGGGGACTGACCTTAATGGTTGTATATCTGTATCGATATAAAAGAGTAACTTAAGACGACTTAAGCTTTTCTTACTTGCAGACAAAATTAGCTCTGGGTATCTTAGAAACACAGGAGGTGGAAATTTTAAGCGAATTTCACAGGACGGAGTTAAGGGTAAAACATTTTTATATTTTCAGTTCGATGTGATCTAAATACAGCGGCTTACTATGAGCGCCAAAAATAAATATACAGGACTTAGCCAATTGGTGCTGTAAGGTTATTTTCGCTTTTTAAATCTCAACTTTTGTAAACGAAAGTGTTATAATGTAAACCATATTTCCTACAAAGTTTTGTTAACTTGCAACAACATCTTAAACAAATTCGCCATATAACCTTTTTTCTGAATCTTATAACCGAAATACATGAAAAAAACTTTTTTGGGTTTTAAAATAAATACTTTTGCACCACAAAAGACTTATATTCAACGGAAACACTGAGGACGACTCGAAGGAAGTTTGATTGCGACAAATTGCATGTCTACAGGCATTTCTTAAAAATTAAAATGCACTCCGGTAGCAAGATAATACATTATGTTTTTAAATACCAAAGACGTTGACCAAAAAAAAAAAAAAAAAAAAAATTAAAATAAGGCTTCTTAAAAACCAAAAACAAACACGACATTCTTTATACTCATGCTAAGGACATCCTATATTGCCAGCTACAGGCACCAATGAAAAACAGTAGAAAAAAAGGGTATAAAATGGAAATTTCAAAGTACTTTTAAGATCCGCATTTTGTATATATAACTTCTCTATTGCTGGCTGCTTTTAATACAGCCTGCTTTTTACCCTGCCTTCAGATAAGCACATGCAATACCATTTCGTAGTATGTTCAAGTCTTAGCTTTAATCAGCTGTAAAATTTGTAACAAAAAAAAAATTGCAAAAAAAAATAGAAATAAAAACTGGCACAAAAGTATTTGCATTTTAAGAATGAAAAAAAAAAATAAATAAAAAACAAGTCAAATCAAACGACAAAACAGCACAAACAGAAAAAAAGAAAAACATTGGAAACATGAATGTGAAATGAATTTTACTTAAAATATTAAAACTTTTCTACTTGTCTTTTACATTTTGTTGTAGTTACTGTTGTTGTTTTGTCTCATTGTTGCCGTTTTTAAGTCACTTTATGGCAAATGTTAAGAAGTTTATTTTTTCATGTTTTCCTATCTCATCACATTCGAAATTCTTGTACTTTTTTATGAAAACCTTTTTATAAAAAAGCAAAACAAAAAATCTAAACTATTTACTGTCTGCATCTGTGTTTAGCTAAGTTGGAATGGTTCAGATTTGCGAAATCTATTTAAAATATTTTTTTTAAACAAGTTTTATATCAAAAGGTCTTTAAAACAATTATTTGGTTTTTTGCTGGATTAAAAGTTGCAAACAAAATATAATTAATACTGCAACGTTTTAATCTTTTCAAAAAGTTTAAGTTCGTTTAAATTGCGTTAAAATAAAATTATCACCACTTTGTTGTTGTTACAGTTTTATATATTTACTACACTATACATTTTAGACAGTTTATCTAAATACAACAACTTAATATTCGCTTTACAACACTGTAACCACGTCTTTATGTCTTTATGACAGCAAAACGATAACTAGCTATAGTTTGGAAAGTTCCGGAAATGTCTCACATCCTCTATTTTTATCCGTTAATTATAAATGTAAGATTGCGTTACCCAAAGATGATTGGATAAGTACGGCATTGACAGGATGACACAAAATATACCAAAATCCCACAATATAGTTTTAAAGGATCTTATATCATGTATTTTCTTTTTAGTCAATTTTAGTTTCGTAACAATACTATTATCAGGTTATCCATTTAGTGGTTTCCAAATCGTAAGTCTGGCAAGGCTGACAACTGTTGAATATCTGTCATCTATTTAGTAAAAGGCTTACTATTCACGAAAATTGAGCATTTAACCACCGAAGAACACGTAAAAATTGGTAAAATTTACTGCAAAGAAGGTTATTCAAACAAGGCCTGTTTACTTTTCTGAATATGACGCTTACCGTCAATTCAGAGCGCTATGGCCCTATAACCGACTTTTTCTGGTTTGCAATGGAACAGTTTGAACTGGAAGATGTGCGGTTTCAATAAGACGATGCCACAAGCCACACAATACGACCATTTTTGGCCTTTTTCCCCCGTCACTCCTCTAGGGAGCATATTGGCTTTCCACAAAGCATATGTCGCTTTGTTTCAGTTTCTTTAATCAATTTGATATTTCAAGCTAAGTAGATGATTAATCCGCTGTAGTTTCTACCATATGATTTATTTTTGTGTAGTGGTGAAGATCCTTGCTAATTGGTGGTGATCTTTACATTAGCATTGTAATTTTTTCCCCGTAGGTGGCGTGTTTTTCCTGATCATTCGCGTCTGATGTTTGTCATCATCGCCAAGAGGTATGCCAGAAAAAGGTTCAGGGGGGCTTTTTCTTTATTTTTTATTTTTTTTTAGATGGAGTTGTCTGGAAGGAAGAAGTTGAAGCCTTTTTTATTATTAAACATTCGAAACCACAAATAAAATTTTTCTTCGTCATGACCTCTGCTGCGGTTCAAACCTCGTTTGTGTTGTTATGCGTGCGTTTTAATCACTACACCACTTTACTGTATGAAAAAATATTCATCGATTTTTCGACGTCAATTGCCGACGTCAATTGTGGGGCTCCGTCAACGACCATGTCTACGCTGTTAGTCCCCTAATGTTGAAGCATTTGAAGACCAATATTCGTCAAGCAAAAGTGATCAAGAACTACCTTAAAATATTGGTCTGCTGCAACCAATCCAGATGAGGTCATGACATTGTATTTCGTGCATAATGACAAGGTACAAGTATTATACCAAAGTACATATTTCATTGAAATCACGGCTTTCTCTGTGTTTTATTAAACTTTGCTTTTTAATGGAAACCCCTATTCAACACCATATCACTCAATTGTTTGCCATACCGAAAAGGGGCGGGTGAAACGCTATGTTTATACAACAAATTATTCGCTAACCGGATGCAGTCATGTAAATCCCTGATAGGAACAAATTAGATTTCCTCCCGCTCTAATTGAATCTATTTAAAAACCTGTAATCTGGTACTGGTAAGCACACAAAATGTGCCATGTGGATTCATCCTCCTCCAGACAGAACCAGCACTCCCTCACATTCAGGCGACGTAACCTATTGAGATGGTATCTCAATAGTAGTGTCCCATCTTACCCTTCGTTAGAAAGGAAATAACAGCATTGGAGAAAGGAAATAACAGCAATTTGGCCTGTCAAGCGCACTTCCAATGCGCGATTCCTGTCCGCCCTTGACTACAACTCTGCTAAGTTACTACAAAAGAGTTATGGACCAATAAACTAAGCTGTAGCTTGTCAGTCAGCAGTTTCATTCCGAAACGACACAGGAGCCAGCATAGTTTAACCCTGTTTACCGCCTACAGTTGTTATTCAAAGCATTCCCCAACTAGCTGCGATTTCATCTAACATGAAACAGGTATCATCAACGTGGCCTGTCAAAGACCTCAACTTGGGATTAAACACACGATCATACAATTCCAAACTGGGATTCCGGTTCAGAAGTGATTTGCATTTTTAATTCACTTCTAATAGCAAACTTCTTCACAAAGATGTACGGGGGTAGTCATGTTGTGACCTTAATTGCAGCAATAGAAACCTGAACATGTCCTCAGTCACAGTCCAGATTAATTCCCAGCGACCTCCTATACCACTTTAGACCACCAAACAGGGAATGCATATGAAATGATCAGCCTTATAATCAACGTACAGTCTAGATCCTAAGTCTTGTAGAAAAGGCAATAGCAGGCCCACACGTTTCTTGCAGCCGTTTCAAATACTACATCGATTTGCAAATTGTGGTATTACAAAGTCAAAGTCAACAATCAGCTTTCACTCCTACTCCGAGTAATCGTATTGAGTCCGCGCCACACTCTTCCCCTGCCGGAGACATAGCCCAATATTTTCTGTCACAGTCGCTCACAGGATTCATCGCGTGACTAACATATATAAGGTAAGTCCTCGATCTGCGCCAGTAACCTCAAAAGAGAGAAATATTAAATTAGTCAGACTACAAGTGTCCAGCTTACGTCATCTATGCATAGCCTTTTGAAGAAAGAGAATGAATAATAGTGCAGCAATCAGTGCCAAAACAAACCTCGACCTGGATGATCTTTTTAGCAGCCTCATAAGTTCACCACATCAAATTGAGTAATGCCATTTGTTGAGATCGCTTTTGGAATCACCGCAAGAACATACGTATGAGTGATATTTCTGTTTCAGTTTCTTTTGCAAGAAAAAAATATATTCCTAAAACGACTGCATAGATAAAAATAAATGTTTGATCTTAATAAATGGAACTAATTTAGCAATCCCAGTTTATTTAGATTTATTTAGTTTAATAAACAAAACCGTTTTTGAGTTACGCGAACATATGTTCTAAAAGCTTCTCCATTTTCGAAATATTAGTATATCTAGAAAACAAGAGCTAACGTAAAAAAACTATTAACATCGCTGGATTCTACGTACTCGAATTAGGTTTACCCTCTAGGTGCCACGCTTGTCGGAAAAAAACATTTATTATTTGAGCACAGTGCAATTTCTAACAATAATGTATTCGATGTTTCCTTTCCTTTGCATAAATATTAACAGTATCAATAGCAATTCCATTTAATATTTTATTTGTATTTTTGTTCATTTTTTACCTGTCGTTTTAGTATCCTCTTTCCTATCTTCCTTAATGAGGTTTTATATCTTTTACGTATTTTTTTTTTGTCTTTCTTTCTTTTTGTCTATATTTATTAAACAATTTATAGTTTGTTTTTTCATTTTTAATACTTTTTAACTATTTTTGTTGTTGTTGCTGTTCTATTTATTTCTATTTAATATAAACATATTGTTGTTGTGTTGGTGGTGAATGTCATTTGTTTGATGTTACTCAAGTATGGGCAAGTAGCAGTACGACAGCCAGACAATAAGCTTAATAGGTAGGCTTCATTTTTATAGACAGGGTGAGCCATTTTTTAAGTTGGCATGTAAAGCGTGTTTTTTATAGAGGTATAGAACCTTAAGTTGACATTACTTTTCAAGATGGTGACCGATTTAACAGCTGTCAAGTGATTTATTCTCAGTATCGTTTGGCAACTTTCATTTTTCATAAGTGCATTTTTCTTCAATTTTTTCAATTTTCAATTTTCATAAGCGAATTTTGTTTAGTGATGAAGCGCACTTCTGGTTGAATGGCTACATCAACAAACAAAACTGCCGCATTTGGAGTGAAGATAATCCTCAAGTGTATGTGGAAACACCGTTTCATTCGGAAAAACTGACTGTTTGGTGCGCTTTATGGGCTGGTGGAATCATTGGTCCGTACTTTTTCAAGAACGATAGTGGCCAGAACGTTACAGTCAATGGTGATCGGTATAGAGCCATGATTACTAACTTTTTCATTCCTGAATTGAATAACCATGATGTGCAGGAGATGTGGTTTCAACAAGACGGCGCAACATGTCACACAGCTCGTGCCACAATAGATTTATTGAAAGACACGTTTGGTGGCCGCCTAATTTCACGTTTTGGACGTGTGAATTGGCCTCCAAGATCTTGTGATTTAACACCGCTAGACTACTATCTGTGGGGCTATGTAAAGTCATTGGTCTATGCGTTAAAGCCACTTGAAAGACAACATTTGCCGTGTTATTGCCGATATACGGCCACAAATGTTGGAAAGAGTCATCGAAAATTGGACGTCCAGATTGGACTATATCCGCGCCAGCCGTGGCGGTCATATGCCAGAAATCATATTTAAAATGTAATGCCACAAGATTATCTTTCGGGTAAATAAAATTCATGTCAATCGAATAATCTATCGTTGTTTTATTGCAACTTAAAGTTCTATACTCCTATAAAAAACACCCTATACAAATTAAATAAATTTGCAATTTTTTAAGCGTTTGTCTTGTTTAAACTTGTTTGCTTGACCACGGTCTGAAGTATTTAAAGGTTTCTTCGATATCAAACCTTGCGATTTTTGGCAGAAAGTCATCAACAAATTGGTCGAGAGGTGCCAGGAGCTCGTCCATTTAAATAAACGTCTGATAAAAACGCCACGAACTTATTCTTAATTCAACTCTCTTCGCATTAGTTTTTGTGAGTCTAAGAATATTGATGATCTTTTAGAAAGTGACAGGAATATTTTTATACAATAACAGGAGATCCGTGGTGTAGTAAATACATTGCCCGCATACAACACAAACGGACTAAGTTCGAAACCTCTTCGAAAAAAAAAACGTTAATAGCGGTTTTTATTGTTTAATAAAGAGACTTCAACTGGATTCCATGATCCGGGGAAAAAACCACCAAGTAGAGAAAATATTAAGGTTAAGTGAGAATTAGTCGCACCATTTAGCGAGAATCTTCACTAGACTAATTACCTACTTAGCTTGAAAATCAACCCCATTAATGAAACTGAAACAAGGCAATAGATGCTTTGTGGAAAGCCATATATGCCCAAGAGGAAGGACGCAGAAAAAACACATGCCGACATAAAACTTTGTTACACTCTGTAGTTATATTTTTTATTCCTTTTGTTGGTTTCTTAGTCATCTAGTGAGTCAGTCACTTAGTTAGACAATCATCCCATCTATATATCCTTTTACTCATTCACTCACTCACCCATTCATTCAATCATTCATGCAACTATTTATTCTATAACATGTTGGTATGGCTGGCACAAGTATTGTTATTCTAGTTTTCAGTTTTTTTGTTTTTCACTTATACTCGTGTTCTAACCAATTTTCATTATAAATTTTAGTACTTATTTGTGTTTGGTACCAATAGCAGTAGTAGTACCTACAACAAGAATGACAAAAAGAAGAAAAGTAGCAGAGGAAAGAGAAGAGTTTTACAATCTATAACAGGCATCTAAAACTGTATATCTGTGCATCTAAAGAAGTAAAACATGAACAGTTTCGTTTGATAATTTTATGATGGAAGTATTGGAAGCAGAAAGAAAAAAAAAGAAGAAAAAATCGTACTTTTATAAGCAACAACAACAACAATATACTGAAATAAGTATTCTAAGGGTTATTGCTTACATTACATCTATTGGTGCTGTAGTTGTTATCGTTGTCGTATTTAACAAGGTGGTAAAGAGAGTGAGTGAGAATGGGCGAGAGCAAAGCGAAGATTTTTTTTATCAGCAAAAATGAAGAAGAAAATGTGAATATAATTGTGCTTATAGTGGTAGTAGAGAAAACTAAATAGAGAGTGAAAGAGGGAGCGAGAGAAAGATCCTGTATTTGCTTTAAAAAAGATTGCATTAATATTAAATGTGTTTGTGTGTGTGTGTGTATGTATGTGTGTCGGTGGTATCTGTAACCATGTGAATATTGCATGAATTGTTGTGTAGCCTTCTTTTAATTTTTTTCCTTTTCTGCTCAAATTTTTCTCCATTTTTCCCAAGTACTGTGGTTGTTCGTCTTTTTGTGTGTTTGGTTGTTTGTTTGAAAGTGTCAATATCGTGTTAAAAAGTTTTTTAAGTTTCTTTTTTAAGATTCGTTTTTCCATAAATTGTCTTTTTTATATTTTCTTTTTTTGTAGTTATTTTCTTTATTGTTTGTTTTTTCAATAATTTTACTTCTTTTTCTCTCTTAATGGCTGGCGTATATGTTCGTGTCATTAAAAAATCGTAGAAATATATTTTTCTGTTTCACAGTTTTTATGGTGAACGAAAGTAAAGCAAAGGCAAACAAAGATATTAAAACAAAAAAATTCTTCAAAAAATCACTTAAGATACGAGAATGTTATTGGACACGCTTTTAGTTTGATCGCAAAATACTTCATGGGTGTCAAGTAAAGATTCAAAAACTTTGTCTATAAAAAAAATTAATGAAAAATTTTTTTAAACGAGTTTAGTTTCATAATTCTCTGACTATTCTATTTTAACAGCAGTTATTACACTGTGCAACAAATGGATTACATTTTTTGAATAACCACTATATTCTTTTTTAAATGAGCTGTAGTCGCCTAATTTCAAAAATCATCTGCATTTCAGATTCTATGGATAACTTTTTTCTTAGAATTTCTTTTTTTTATATAAAAATCATCGAAGTTTAAGCAGCAGTCCAGTAATAGATAACACTGCGCAACAAGCAAAAATATCTTTGATATTTAATATATTTTTTTTAATGCGCTATGGTCGCCTAACTTCAAAAATCATCAGCATTTCAGATTCTATGGATACGTTTTTCTTTAGAAATATTTTTTTTTTCTAAAACGTGAGACTTTTGAAGAGGCTGCGTCATACATCTTATGATAACTTTGAAATGAATCATTCGATTTCGTTAAGCCATATGTTAAAATAATTCAAAATTTCACCAGCTTTAAGTCATTCCAATGTATTAAGAGTTATTGAGAAACAAATTATATATATTGTTACGAAAATAAGGTTGGACACCACAGCGTTTATTACAAATAAACAAAATCTGCAAAAACAACGATAAGTGCTATTTACAAATAACCAAATCTTCAACAACAGCCATTTGCAGAGATAAAGCAAATAAAAATAACACGGCAACAACGGTAATTAAGCAGCACAGAAAACAAGTAACAGACAATAAACAAGCAACAACAAATACTAAGAGCTGAAAGAGGTAGATTTCACATACGCATGGCTACAAAAGAACTAAAAAGAAATTAAAAGAAAGAAATGGAATCTCCCTGAAATATCGAAAGGTTCGAGAACTTTCGATGTATTGTTTACTCAGCCATATAAGAAGCACATCGATGCAAATAGCAAACAGTTTAAGTAAAGTAAACCCAGCGAGTGCAGTTTGTGTGAAGAGAGTTTATAAGAAGTAAACTCGTGAAGTGAATCGTGAAGTAGAAAAACAAAACAGTTTATTTGGAGCTAAATCAGTAAAGAGAGTTAAGTGTGAATAACCTCTGGTTGAAAAGGTTGTGATCGAACCCAAGTTATAACTATGATCGGGTTGGACGATCTTTAAGTAGAAAGATCTGTCGAGTATTTGTTATTGTTTACAAACTTGTAAACAGACAGAGTAATTAAGAATAGAACATTGTTACAAGCAGTGGTGCACAAAATTGTGTTGAGTAAAGGATTTTAATTAAAAACCAAACACAAGTTTTGTTTTGTTTTAACTACAATCTACGAACTCATAAAAACACTTTTTTAAAAAGGTAAAAACGTAACAAAATATATATATTTTTTAAAATTATGATATTTTTGATTTCTAAAAATTCACCAAAAAATAGAAAGCAGCAAATATTTACCAGTTTCACTATTTATTCATAAAGTCGCATATAATAGAAATAAAATAAACCATCATTCTTGAAAATCGATGGGTAAATACATATTTTATTCCCAATAAAGTGAAAGTACCTAGTTTTGAACAAAAATATTTGTTCTAATTGTATGTAATGGGTGTCGTATAAGTGATATCTTTTTCAAAATTAATAAATATCACTTATACGCTCAGTGGAATTTTCGGTAATTAGAGCCAAAAATGTTTTTTCAGAACTAGATACTTTGACTTTGTTGGATACAAAAATATGTATTTACCAAGCGATTTTAATGAATTATGATTTATTTTATTTCTATACATGCAACTTTATGAACAAATAGTGAAACTGGTAAATATTTGTTGCATTTTATATTTTGCGAATTTTTAGAAATCGAAAATATCATAATTTAAAAAAAAATCTATGTATACGAGGGCGGATGGCCATTGAAGCTACCTAGCGCTCGATGGCAGCACAAACACAAAGCTTTTCCTTTCTTAGAAATTATGATCTGTCAAACGTCAGCTGTTAAAATTTTAGCCAAATTCATCGATTAGTTTATTTGTTGTAGTCGTTTGAAGAAAGCAACTTTTGTGTTTCTTGGAAAATGGAAAAAAGTGAATTTCGTGTAGTGATTAAACACTATTATTTGAAAGGCAAAACGGCGAAAGAGAGAAAAGAAAAGCTTGATAAACATTACGGCGAATTTGCTCCGTCAGATTGTATAGTAAAATATTGGATTGCTGAATTTAAACGGGGCCGCACAAGCACTGCAACAATACCATCAACAGGAAGGCCAAAAGAGGTGGTTACTGAAGAAAATATCAAGAAAATCCTCGATTTCGTTATGAATGATCGCCGGGTCAAAATCTGTGAGATTGCTGAAATGGTAGACATATCATATGAACGTGTGTTCAACATTTTGCATGAACATTTGCATATGAAAACGCTATCGGCAAGATGGGTGCCGCGTTTGCTCAGTGTTGAACAAAAACGAGTTCGACAGATCACTTCACAGCGGTGTTTGGACATGATAAAGCATAATCCTGCTGATTTTTGGCGTAGATTAATAACTATTGATGAAACGTGGGACCACCACTGCACACCTGAAACCAAAAATCAAGCGAAGACAGCGAAACCGGCTGGCAAGGTTATGGCCACTGTATTTTTGGAAGCACACGCAATATTGCTCATCGATTATATTGAAAGGATCTTGAAAGGGATCCACAATCACAGGAGAGTATCATCGTGCATTATTGGATCAATTGGTTGATGCAATCAAGGAAAAACGACCACATTTAAACAAGAAAAAAGTGCTCTTTCTTCAAGACAACGCACCGGTTCACACAGCATTAGATACGATGCTAAAACTACGAGAAATCCACTTCGAATTGGTTGATCATCCACCTTATAGTCCAGATTTAACCCCTAGTGACTTTTTCCTGTTTCCAAACTTGATTCATCTCAAACGAAGAAGTGATTACCGAAACTAATGCGTATTTTGACGAGTTCCCAAAATCGTATTATTCAGATGGTATAAAAAAGTTGAAAAATCGTCTTACTAAGTGTATTGAGCTAAAACGAGACTATGTTGAGAAATGAATGGTTTTTGAAAAAAAAATTTTTTTTTCCTACTTAGGTAGCTTCAATAACAATCCGCCCTCGTATATATAATTTGTTTCTCAATAACTCCAAATAATGGGTTATGTTGACTTGCCCTGTTGAGCCTGTTGTTAACGTCTATTTCCGCACCGCCGCTGGGAAAACAACTTACTACTGTCAAAAAGTTTCCGAAATAACCCCGGTGGGGTGGTCCTAGCATTCCGATATGAGTTTTTCGTTAAGTTGCTTTATCTGTAGTTGATATTCTCGCTAAATCTTGGCGTCATAGCTTAACTTTTGAATTTTTTTTGTGTTCGGTTTTCTGTATGTTCATCAGTGCTTCTTGCGATTTTTCCACTGTTTCCTCTCGGCTGCTGAAACGCGTAACCTGTAATGGTTTTTTAACTCCATTGAACAGGAAGAAGTCACAGGAAACTAAATCAGGTGAGTTCAGTGCCTTTTGGATGGTATTTGCTGCATTTTCCGTCAAAAAATTTCGAATGGTGCAAATCCACGAGTTTTCTTCCCACAATTCTGGTCTCTTTCGGCGAATTGAAATAGTACTCTTCGCTTTCTGTTTGGCCTTATGGCACAAATTCATGATGCACTGTTGCAATCCATGAAAACCGTAAGCATTATTATAATTAATGGTATCGTTTTTCTTTTTTTGGCCTCGGCTCATTTGGTGAACGCCATGCACTTGCCTGATGTCTGTATTGCGTGTCGTACTTATAAGCCCACAACTCGTCTCCAGAAATGATCCTTTTGATAAATATGGGATCGGATTCAGCTCGCATATCATGTCTTTTGCGACCTCAACACGATCAAAATTGTAAAAAATCGTCAACGCGCATAGAGATAGATGTACTTTTGGCTACGCAGCTTTTGCAAATGTCAAGCTATGACGCTAAGATTTAGCGGGAATATCAATATCATAATAAAAAAAAAAACTCAAAATGGAACGATGGGACTATAAGTATATATTAAATCAAAAAACTATTTTATAGAAACAATGGTATCGTTTTATCGTTAAAAATTTGCCAAATGTGGCGGTAGCTTCATTAAAGCAACAAAATATTTTAATATGGTTGTAAAACTATAAAACAGTTTTTATAATTTTGTTGATTTTATAAGCAAAAAGAAGTTAGAAAATGTCCATAAAAAAACTCCTTTTTTAATTTGCCCATTTTTAGGGCCCCATTGTGCTGTTTTTGTTATATTTTGGCGTCATAGCTTTCTATTCCTTTGTTAGCAGTTCTTATTGGTGATTTTATTATCGTCATCATTTTTCTCATAGCTGTTGTTGTTGTTATCATTTTAAACATCATTATGTGTTTAGTCTCTCTTTGAAAACTTTGTGATTTCTTTCTTTAAGCAGAGCTTTTTTTCTTGTCTGTTCCCAGCGTTGCCAGAATGATGATTTTTGGAATTTAAAAATTATGCTTTTTTTAGTTTGAACAAAAAATTTAAGTAAAAAATCATCAGTTCTTATAATACAAAAATTTTGTGTCAATCAACTTTTAGTTTAAGTATCGGATCCGCCATCTAACGTTTTTTTTTTTCAACTAGTGCTTATTTCGTGAATGGTAACACTTCGCACATGTCTGATTTGATAGATAATTAGTTTTATCTTTCGGCTAAACGAATATGGTTGCGTATACGCTTGAACAACGTTGGGAAATATTGCGACATTACTTTGATCGATCGATGTTTTCAGATGAAGCTCATTTTGATCATTTTGATCTTGGCGGGTATGTAGACAAGCAAAATTGTCACATTTAGGGCACAGAAAACCCGCACGCATACATTGAAAAGCCGATACATCCAAGACGAGTCACTGTTTGGTGCGGATTTTGGTCCAGAGGCATAATTAGGCCATTTTTCTTCGAAAATGAGCAAGGAGTGGCCGTTACAGTCAATGGCGATCGTTATCGGGCCATGTTGAACGAATTTTCGTTCACAAAAATTGAAGAGGAAGATATTAGCAATATTTGGTTTCAACAGGACGGCGCTACGTGCCGAAGCTACACAGCCGAAGCTATCGTCGATGTTTTGCGCCTTGTTTTTGAAGATCGCATTATCAGCCGCAGAGCTGATGTCGTTTGGCCATCTCGGAGCTGCGATTTGACACCGTTGGACTATTATTTATGGGGTGCCGTCAAAAATAAGTGTTACGCCAACAAACCAGAGACAATTGTCGCTTTCAAGAACAATATTCGTGAAGCCATTGGTGAAATACAGCTTCACACAATCAACAACAATAAAGATAATCTGGTCTATTGGGGTCAAATTGTATAATCTTAGCGGCTAATATATATTATACAATTCCCATAACATTCCCTGAAGAAACGTGGGGACTTCTCTCAGTCAATGAACTGCATCCGATTATATTTTTAAACTCATTGAAAGGGACCTACAGTTTAACGCCGACTTCGGACGGCAAATGTATTTAGAGAAGTTTTCAATAGTTTTTATACTCATAACCAGTTAGTGGCTAATGTTATGAGATGATACCGTTGTCGAATTTTTTTTTCTTTTTTTTAAGATGGTGTGGCCTGGTATTGAACCGACGACCTTCTGGTTGGTAGGCGGGTGTCTTATCTACCATACCACAGCGGCACACTTGGCGGCTAATAAACTGCTTCATAAATAAATTAAATGGTGATAAATTACTCACCAAACTCGCATCTCAATTGGTTAATGGCACTATCTCGTTGAAATCACATGTCAACCAAGTCCAATTATTTCATTTTAGGAGAAAAAAAGGCGGTAATCATCGCACAGTACCTGTTTGCATTTACTGTAACCTTTGGATATTCATAGTCCTTGAAAAACTACGGTCCAATGATGCCGCCAGTCTACAAACCTCACCAAACTAAACATTTGAACTTGAACTGTTTTTGGCTGCTTTTCACTCCAAATTCTGTAATTTTGCTGGTTTTGTTGATGTACTCGTTGAGCCAAAAATCAGTTTCATTGCTGAAGATCATTTTAAATTATTAATTTAAGAAACACATACCTCACACAGCAAGAAAATTGGTTATAAAAATTAATTTACAAGCGTTGTTCGTTTGTTAGTCTATATTATATTGTTACGTGGTAACCATTTTAAAATTGCGCCAAAATAAAATAAAACTATACTTTGTTTTTGTTTTTGTTTTTACGGTTTTTTATTCACTTTTCCTTAATACAGCATATTCGCTTTTACAACATTTGTTATTTGCGCCTAAGTAGACCTAATTTGTGACAGCCATATAATAACTAATTTACCAGCCGCAATCTGCCATCTTGTTATAGTATTTCATCATTAGTTTCGAATGTTCTAGTACAGACACGTATCTTCGATTTTTCGACGTTAATTCAAATGGTCTCAAATAACTTTATAACCACAAAAAGTAGTCGAACTGGCAACTCCATGCAGGTAATTTTAGCAGTTATTATGCCTTGACACAAGCCAATAAATTTTATAGCTAAAAGCTCATAATAAGTCTCTGATGTGGTGAATATTGAATGTTGTCTTTAGCATTTTCATTTTCGTAACAATATAATAAGACCTCAGCTTTTTTTGTTTTTATAAAACTATTCCCCTATGTTTTGCAATAAAATGTTTGAGTAAAGAAATAATGAAATTTGTTTTCAAAATATGATTTTTCTTTCGCCAAATGTTGATTTTCTTTCTAAATCGTCTGGCAATGCTGTCTATTCCCTATTTATTCCCTAACTTTTTAACCTGTTTTTTTGTCCCTTTTTTTGTTATTGTATTTATGTCTGGGTTCTATTTTTCTCTTTTCTCTCTCTCTCTTCTTTTTTGTAGATATTTTTGTATTGATGTGTGTCTTATTTTGCATACAATATTTGGATGTGTTCTAATATAATTGTTGGGTATTATAACTGTTGTTGTTGTTGTTGTTGTATTTTAGCACTACCTCTTCCCCTGCTCATACATGTATGTCGTTTCTCGTTTAACATTTTATGTCTGCCCTGGTTTTTTCCAGCGCATTTCACTTAATATTTAATTAAAAAATCAATAGTTGACAACAATATTACAACAGCAACGAATTTTATCTCTCCTCACACTCTCTTTGTATTTATCTTTTTATTTTTCGTGTTATTCATTATTTTTAAACGATTTCAATTTTTTTGTTTTTAATTTCAAAAATCAAAAACTAAAGAATATTTTTAAAAGAATGGAATTTATGGAATGCAAGAATGGAAATGGAATTTTGGAATGAGAATGAAATAAAAATCATGAGTTTCAATTAACGACAGGCATACTTTGCCCCGAGGGTAAAAAAATCTTTGTCAATTCACATATATGTCAAATCAAAAAAAATAATAAAAAAATGTCTTAAGCGATGAGGGTATGGAGCATTTTTCCCATGCTTTTGCGTTTCCAGGAAAAGCAGGATATTTTTCTCAATAATTTTCTGTGAAAATAATACAAAAAATATTATTTGTTTTAAGATATTGATCTTTTTATTAGAAAGCATTAAAGCCAACTTTTAATTATTGAGCACCACACCTCATATTCTGGCTCATAGCTTTAGTTCTAATGATATTCACCAAACTTACTTTACTTGCTTTTGTCTTAACACCGCTTCACATTCATCTGATGAGGGTGGCGACAATATTATTTTGCCAAAAGGTCCCGAAATGCGTTAGGAAGGCAGTCCTTTCTACGCAGGTTCAAATATGGCCTTAGTTCGGAGTAAGGTTGATCCCAACTGGTATACCGATGGCTCCAAAACGTATGGCTGTATCGGTGCTGGTGTTCATTTACCCAATCGAAATTTGTCCATCCCACTAGGAAGATTACTGAGTTTCGTGCCCATTGATATATATGCGGAGATCAACTTAGACAGTGGGCTCATTAATATATTCTCTGCTTCCCTAAGTGCGCTTGGCTTTAATTAAATGATATCTACTCTCGTGTAATAGATGTTAATGAAATAGCGTGTGCATTGACCAGAAAATGCTCGATGAGACCCTATATCGGTCCGGATCCTTGTTGTGCAGCACCACAGCAAATTTGAGGTTAGGAAGTAAATTGGCTAGGCTTTAATCAAATGATGTCTAGACTCGTCTACGATACGTTGCAAAAGCATTGGCTTGGAAATAAGGTCCAGTTGTTTTGGGTACCTGGATATTATGGAATAGATGTTAATAAAATAGCGGTTACATTGACCATAAAAGGCTCGATGAGACCGCTCGTGTGGCGCTGTGGTATGGTAGGTAAGACACCCGCCTATCAACCAGAAGGTGCTCGGTTCAATACCAGGCCAGATTATCTAAAAAAAGAAAAATGTTTTTCAACAGCGCTACCACCTCATAACATTAGCTAGTAACTTGTTATGAGTATTACTACTATTGAAAATTTCTCTAAATGTATTTGCCGTTCGGAGCCGGCGTTAAACTGTAGGTCCCTTTCAATGAGTCTAAAATAGAGTCGGGTGCAGCTCTTTGACTGAGAGAAGTATATATATAATTCCCATAACATTCCCTGAAGGAACACGGGGACTTCTCTCAGCCAATGAGCTGCACCCGATATACGCTCGTAGTTGCCGTGGTATGCAAACATGTTTCCACTACGAGCGTATTGTTTTGATATTTTAACAGCAACAGTACGGTGAGCCTCGAATTTAGCGATTAAATTACGCACAGCGGTCTCAGAAGGAGCCTGATTACGAAGAAAAACTGCTCGAATTTTACGAAGTGATACAGTAAAATTTTCAGCATTTTTATAGTAAATTTTAACAATTGAAATTCTTTGTTTAAGAGTGTAGTGTTCCATGGTTAAAATTTCGTAATTTTTTGCTAAATAAGTGTCAAAGAATGACAGCTCAATTCCTGATATTTCATCATTTAACAGCCAATTTACATTCTAACCTCAATATTGCCCATTCTGTGATAGGAAATTATTAAATAGATGGTCGACGGAATTTCTTACGGGCTATTGTAGACTAGGAGCGCATCTGAAGAAGATGGCGGTCATAGATGTGGATGTTTGTAGATTTTGCTCACAAGCATCAGAAACAGCGGAACACATATTTTGTGAATATGACGTTCTCAATAGGTTTAGGTGGAAATGTTTAGGTAGACATAGGGTTTCACCGGGTGATATATCCACCATAATGGTTTCAGATCTGCTAGTGTTCATGAGAAAGGCAGCAAATCTGCTGAACCAACTATAGACCGGAAGGAGCACAATAGATTCCATGGGTAGCAGTGTCCTTTTTCTTAGTTTATTTACACCAAAAGTAAGTATAATTTGAGTATTCGGACTACAACTAAAGTCGTTCAATTGTTGGCTCAAAAGATATAATGAAATAACCAATTTATAAAATCACTGCTTACATCCTTTCCCCACCTCTGAGTCAGTTTTCCAGTCCCATCTCAGAAAACTTCTCGTCTTTTAAGGTGCTCCAAGTTTGAAGCCGATTTTACATTTCTTCAAAGGAAGTGAATCGGTGATATGCTCAAAGATAAACTCATACCTTTGTATACGGCCTTGATAGGTTTTGAAAATGTAGATCCTAAATGCCGTAAAACGTGATGAATATGTGGTGCGTACGCTTCCCTTACACTTTTTGTTAAAAAACGCTGAATTCACTATTTGTTGTTAGTCGTAGAGCGAATGTGTTTCATAATTCAAGCAGGCCGTTGTAGCAAAAGGCCCTATATAGAGGTATAAGTTTATTGTATCCATCGCAGCTGCCAATATTTCGATGGAACAATGTTCGGAGAATACGGCGAATGTGTCATTTGATGGTTTCTAATAATTGTTTCGAAACTTTTGCGACGTTTTATACGAAAAAATAACTAAATCATGTCTGTCTTTTTAATCCGCCCTTTTTTTGCATAATGCAGGGTTCAAACGAAGTAATTGCAGTCTGTTCCGATCACTGAGTTTAACAATGCTACCTTGAGCCCATCAAGAGTATTGTCGACTTGAACAAAAATTGGAAGCATTTATAAAACCACATAAAATCCGATGGGTTTGATTTGTTTTCTTAAAATCCCGGGATTTTGCCAACCCTGTTCCATATAGTCGTCTGTTCGATGATTCTAGGGCAACATTTTGTACACTTTATTAGGGCAACATTTTTGAAATATAACACCACAACTTTTATATTCTCTGTATTACTTTTTCTTATACAAAACACTTTTTTAGGTCTAAAAATTACACATTTTTTGCCAAAAAAACTTGCCTTTTTTAAACAAAATTTATAAACATAAAAGCTTTTAGTACTCTTTTCCATATTTTTATAACTCACAATTTTACTTCTAAAACTTTTTTTTAAATTATGCTACAAAATAATGTCAAATAAGTATGAGTTCATAAAATATTATTTTCCTTAATAAGATTATACAAAAACAACTAAAAAAAAATAAACATTTCTTTGACCACTTTTTTTCTCTTTTAAATGTCACCTAAAATATTGCAACAAGAAATTAAAACGTAAATGCTGTTGTAATCGTTGCAGTTGCCACAGAATTTATTTTTAAGAACATTTTTCTTCTTTTATTTTCTTTTGCTTTCACTTTTATTTGTGCTATCGTCTATTTATTACCTTGTAAATATCTATTTTGTGCGCTTAACTTTTCTATTTTAGTGGTGGTGGCCTATTTAAAGCACGTAAAAGGCTTTGTGCTGAGTAAGCGAGTCGGCAACACCAAACAACATCAACGTCACCAATATTGGTGGCATTTATTATAGAAAGAAAAAAAAGTTAACAAAAAATTAAAACCATTTATAATGAAATCTATTACATTTACGTGTAAATTGAATTTTGAACGGTTTTATTTTTTCAAAAGCACTGTTAGCTGTACTAGGAACTAAGACGATTAAATGCTTAAGTACCGCAAATATTAAACGATTTAGCTGAAATGAATATTTTTATTTAAATATGTTATTCTGAATATTAAAAATTAAAATTAACATATCTACTACTACTAATGAACATATCTAGTACTTTTTTAGTACCATTTTGGTACTTTCTATAAAAATTTAAAATTCGTCTTTTTGCATTTTCTGCACGTTTTTTATTGTAAAAGTTCTTAAAATATAGACATATATTAAAAACACTCAACTATTGATACCTCAAATTTAGTACCATTTTCTAATACTTTTGGTACTAATTCAATGCTTTTTTAATTGTAAACCAAATTTTGTTGAGTGTTGTCTTTTTTAATAATCTTTATAACTTCGTTTTATATATTTATTAAAGTATTACTTAAAAAAGTTACTGTATACTTAGGTACTAAATTTGGTACTTTATATAAAACTAGCTTTTTGCTTTCTTTCTTTCTTTCTTTGCAATAAAAATGTGTTTTTTTGTCAACTTTCGCGCTTAATTCTTGATTGCTTTACTACTTAACAGCGGTTTAAAAAAGGATCAACAGATTTATGCAAAACGAATTTAAAAGCTTGAAGGGTGTAAAAACTGCAATAATAATCTTATATAGGAATGTCTGTTGCGAAAATATTTTTTAAGAGAAAAAAGTACTTTAATTTTTTTAATAACTTTTCAATTAGTTTGCAAAAATTAAAATGCTTATTAAAAGATATGTTTTTTCAACTTAGCAGCGGCTTAAAAAAGGTCCTTATATCTCTAATTGACACCAGATTTTTTTAAAACGCTTTTAAAAGCTTAAGGGAGTGAAAACAAACTTCAATAAAAGTCCTTATAAAAGAGTGTCTATTGTGGTAAAATTTTTTAGGGAAAAAATTTATTTTTGGTACTTTAAATAATAGTACCTTTTTGGTTTTTTTGAATAATTTTTCAATTAGTTTGGAAAATATTAAAGCGTTATATATTAAATATGTATTTTTGTCTTAGCAGTGGTATAAAAAAGGTCCTTATGTCCCTAAAAGGCACCAGATTTTTCCAAACGCTTTTAAAAGCTTTAAGGAGTGAAAACAAACATATATATATGAATGTGTATTGTAAAAACACTTTTCGGCAAGAAGTACATTTGTGGTACTTTTTACCTTTACGTGTTTTATTAAAGAGTAAATATATTATGTATTAATAAAAAATTTAGAGCTTATTCTCTAACCTTTCTTATACCTTCGGATAAGAGAATATCTGTAGTAAAAAAATATTTTTTGAAAAAAGTACTTTTTTAGTACTTTTAAATTTTTTGTGTTTATTTAGGAATACACATAAAATCAAATGGGAGTGAATGAGTTTATTGTTTCATATTCTTCTTTTTTAGGACGTACAGTTTTAGAATTGCCAGGGCCTATATGATATCAATTTGCATCCGTTTTTGTATATACACTCATATATCTTTATACGGCATAAAGATTGGTTCTGCAAATGTGGGCCGTAAATCGAAATGCCCTTAAACGAGGTGAATATGTGTAGCGTTTGCTTGTTTACACTTTTTATTAAAAATGGTTAATCCACGGTTTTTTAGCCATCTAAAGCGAAATGTGTTTCGTAATTCAAACAGCCTATTAAAGCGTAGTGTCGTATAAATAAAAGCCGTATACAGAGGTAGGAGTGTATTTTCTTGGTAGTATTAAGACCGTTTATTTAGAAACTCTTATCAAAGTTCTTAGATTGCTTGTTTAAAAACTATATTTAATTTGAAAAATACTTTTGGATAATAAGTACTTTCTGGATACTTTTTATCAATAATAATGCATTTGAGGAAATTATAAAAAAAGGGCATAAGATTAAGTTATAATATAAGGTTTTTCTTGTTTTTAATATTTATTCTTTAGCTCAGAAGGTCGAGGGTCTGAAGCGCTCTAGTCTTGCTTACAATTTTTGAAGAGCAATTTTTTAACACTGCAGCTGTTTTGTGCAAATCATATAATATGTACAAGTAAACCGAATACCCTGTCAAAAGCATATCTTTATTAAAAATTACTTTATGAAAAAGTACTATTTTGATACTTTTTTCTTTTATGTGTGTTTTTATTGAAAAAAATATCTACATATCTTTTTTAAAAAAAATATAATTTTTTTTTTGTACAATTTTTGTTTGTATTTTTTATAGGTATCCTTTATCTCTATCATTTATTATTTACAAGTACTTTTTTGGTAGTTATTATGTTTTCTGTGTATTTTAATTTAAAAAAAATATATATTTTTTGTAAAAAATCTTATATTATTATATTATTATGGATATCTTTATCCCTTTTCTTTTTTTGGCACCCTTCTTCGCAAGTACTTTTTTGGTACTTTTGATTTTTTATGTGTGTTTTAATTAAAAACCTATTTTTTATAGAAAATATATAAAATCCTGTTTTTAATGGATTTTTTCTATCTCTATCCTCTGGTTGCACCCTACTACTTTACATTGTAATCGATTTTAATGATGGTCTATTACAAAAAAAAAAAAAAAAAAATGCTCCACTGGTAGCCGTTTTATAATACGACAACTTTAATGGGTTTTTTGTACTTTAAGTGCCTGTTCGACGTCTTCTTATAGTCAAACTATGTCTCAAAGACTTTTTTCTTTTTATATTTTAAATTTTTGCTCGTTTGTTTCTTTTCTACAATTTTATCCCTCTACTTATAAAAATCTTATTCCTTTTGATAGATTTTTGTGCATTTTTCAGAGAAAAGCATTTTCTAGTGATTTTTCTTTTTAAGATTATTTCTTTGGTTTATAGGTTTTCTTTATACTGAACAAAGCAAAGAAGAGTAATTTTTAACGGCTAAGAACAGCAAGGCGGTTAGACACTTTTCTTTTTCTTTTAATACTTAATAATAAGACTTTGGTCTTTATAGGTACTTTTTTTTACAAAGAATAGTAAAAAAAAAAAAATAGAAAAATGAAAGAAAAACAGATTAGTGAAGGTATCTTTGCAAAAGAGTTGTATAATAAGATGGTAAAATTTATAGCTCCCAGTGGTCAAGACAGTGATTTATGGTAACATGTCAGTTATGTGGAATAACAGTAGTAGTGGCACAAAAAATTATACTCGTAATAGAAAAAGTAAAAACAGTACCTAATTTGAATAATTAAAATTTATATTGGCGTAATAGTTACAGTTACAAACGTAAAAATAATGGGAAACACCAACACACACTCACACTTTAGCTCATACAATACAAACTAAGGCAAAGTAAGACATTTTTATTGAAACTAAGAAAAAAGGAAACCAGCAAACGGTATTTGTTTTGCATATAAAAATGTTGAGTGGCATAAATATGTTTCATTTCCGTTTCAGGTGTAAAAACGTTTACGACCATTTCTTTTCTTTTTTTTATTTCTCTGCTTCCTCCCTTTCTCAACAATTCTTTTATGACCCATTGCTTACGCTTTGCAAGGCAACTGCTTATTTTGCAACGCCATAATTCACTGATTGTAAATGACATAAATAACAACAAGCATTTTATGGTTTTTCAAAATGCATACATACATATATAAAAGAAGTAATTTTTTTAAATGGTTTAAAATAGCGTAGTAATAAGATACTTATAAATGTAAACCTGCTCTCAAAATGCGAAATGTCAAAAAAACTTATTAAATACGAAAAAGTATTAAATAATAAATTCTTTTCCTTTCTTTAATAAAGGGTCCGCCAAATAATTGTTTTTTTTTTTTTTTGAAAATGCTATAAAAAAACTATTGAATATTTTCTCAAATTTCTTTTTTTATTTGAAAGTACAATCCTTCCGGTTAATAATGGAAAATAATTTCATTAAAATGGCTGCCTCGGCTGGCCATGCAGTAGCCTACACGATCGATTTAATTTTTAAGCACATTATCGATTGTGTGCAGTTGTTTTTCACCAATGGCTTCACAAATATTGTCCTTTAAAGCGTCAATTGTCTCTGGTTTGTTGGCATAGCACTTATCTTTGACGGCAGCTCACAAATAATAGTCCAACGGTGTCAAATCGCAGCTCCGAGGTGGCCAAACGACATCAGCTCTGCGGCTGATAATGCGATCTTCAAAAACAGGGCGCAAAACATCGAGTGTAGCTTTGGCTGTGTGGCACGTAGCGTCGTCCTCTTGAAACCAAATGTTGCTAATATCTAAAAATTCGTTCAACATGGCCCGATAACAATCGCCATTGACTGTAACGGCCACTACTTGCCCAATTATGCCTCTGGACCAAAATCCGCAGCAAACAGTGACTCGTCTTGGGTGTATCGGCTTTTCAATGTATACGTGCGGGTTTTCTGTGCCCCAAATGCCACAATTTTTCTTGTTAACATACCAGCCAAGATCAAAATGAGCTTCATCTGCAACATTACCATGATTTTCAAAGTAATGTCGCAACATTTCCCAGCGTTGTTCAAGCGTATAGACAACCACATTCGTTCAGCGGAAGGATAAAACTAATTATCTGTCAAATCAGACATGAGCTAAGTGTTACCATTCACGAAATAAGCACTAGTTGAAAAAAAGGTTAGATGGCGGACCCTTTATAAGAAAGTTTTACAATTTCATTCAGGTTTTTCCTTAATAAGCTACTACACACTTCATATATATACGGTTTTATTCATAATGAAAACCTATGCCGTTACATTTAAACGATTAAATCAAAAACAACATAACAAACTTAAGCTAAGATCCCACTCTCGGCACATTGTATCGATCTACACTTTATTTCATATAAAGATAATGTGAACGCACACAATTTTTTAAAACACCGTAATCGACTCCGATATTGTACCGGTTATATACAATAAAAATAACTTTCATGAGCCGATAAGCTTTAAACACATAAAGGATGGCAGGCTCTACGACTACACAACTACAATTGCCGTAAGCAGCATATGTAGCCGCATAGTCAGCTATTTAAATATAGTGGAAACGACATCATAATAAGCAGCTAATAAAAAAAATAATAAAATAAAATAAATGAATAACATTTTTAAAACCTGAAACGGAAAATCCAACGTCGCCATCACAGTATAGACCAATAACCTTTCTTAGCACCGGGTTTAAGATACTAACGTCATATATCAGCATGAAAATCATGAAATATTGCGAAACACAGAAAATACTAGCAGTAGAACAGAAAGGCTGCCTGGCAGGCGATGAAAGAATGTAAAGACCAACTTGTGATTGACAGTGTCATAACAAACCAGGCTATAAGAAATAAGAAAAACCTGTATACAGCCTTTATTGATTACCAAAAAGCATATGACTCGGTCCCACATTCCTGGCTATTAGAGGTTTTGAGAATTAATAAAATAGATCCACAACTAATAACTTGTATCGAACACCTAATGAGATACTGGGAGACAACTCTGCACTTGGAAAATGGAGAAGGAAATATCACATCCAATCCTATTCGAATATTGAGAGGTATTTACCAGGGCTACTTGCCAAAAAACAACACAAAATATAGCAGTGCTACCAAGTTTTATTTGTAGTTGTCGATAACTTTTCTTCATCGTTTCAATGTATTTCAGGATTACCAATATAGGAACGAAACAATAACGACATAGAAACGACTTTTAAAACAAAAACGACAACGGGAATAGGGATGATTATTATTCAAAGGGAATTTAATACCATAAAAACAGCGGGTTACGAAAATAAAAATGCATAAAAAAAGAAAATACACCACATCAGCAGCTTAAAACTGTATGATGGAATTTTGGTATATTTGGTAATTATGTGTCACCCTGTCAACGCCGTACTTATTTACGTATTTGGTAACACTGCCAATCGACCATCTCTGTGTGATACATTTGAATTTACGGCTATAAAATAGATATAAAATAGAGGATATGAGAGCGTTTGAGATATTTCCGGAACTTTCCAAACTAAGACAATTAGGTATATATAATGGCTGCTTTACCTACGTCAAATGTCATAAAATAAAGTCGTGCTTAGGCGTAAATAAAAAGTGTTATATAAACGAATCTTAAAAATAAAAACTGTAAAACAACAACAAAGTGATGTACATTTTATTTTAACGCAATTTAAACGAACTCAAACGTTTTAAAAAGTTTAAAACGTAATGTTGGTGTCAGAAGCGGGATTGCGTATAAAAAATAAAATAAATAAAAAATAAAAGAATTAAAAATAAAATAAAATCAAATAAATAAACGGAGTAAAAATGAAATACCAAGAATTTAAATTGGACAGGCTCAAACGCGAATTAAACAAATTGGAGCTCTCAACAACTGGTAATAAGACCGAACTAAAGAATCGTTTGTTAGAGGAATTTTATAAAGAAGAGCCTGATATGAAGGCCCCAACAACAACAAGTTATATAGACGTTAATTCGCTGCTGGCTGCAAAATGCAAAATGCTTTTAGTTGAGGTACGAGTAACATGTAGAGCTGAAATCCAAAAAACTTCTAGAGTTGAAAACCAGAATATTTTGGCAAAAATTTAAACGAAACTTGAGAAAACTTCTATTGAGCTACCAGCTTCTAAAGAGACAACAGAGTAGTTGCAGGAAATATTCGAGACGGTACATGATATGTAATGGAGGAGAAAATCAACAGTCTCTAGTGCCAAAAGCCGGAACCAGTGTGTATCATACCAGAAGTTTCTAGCAGAATAAAAACCTCTCGCTTTGACGGAATTCAAATTTCAGTTCGATACTGTAGCCAGCAGAAACGGATGGGACGATGAAGAGAAGGCACTGGAATTAATTTTGGCCTTAAGAGTTGTGGCGGCGGAAATTCTAGAAAACGTGCTAGCCAGCTATAGAAACAACTACAACGAATTAATGTTAGCGCTACAGCGTAAACTTGGTGATAAGCATAAACCAGATTAGTACCGCATGAAGTTAAGGTGCCGAACGCAAAAGGCTAATGAGTCGCTTGAACCCTTTGCAATGGAAGTCGAGAGGTTGGCGTAGCCTACCTACCTAAGACTGAAGCCTTCGTTTCCGGTATATGAGATCCTGATCTGAAGTTAGCTGTATGTGCCACACAAAAACAACCTTTGCGGACACAGTGGCGTTCGCACTAGCGCAAGAGACCGCTCTTACGATATCGAAGCCACAAATACACAAGGTGCGTAATATAGAAGTTGTGACAGAGAAGGAAGATGAAGTCAACAAAGTACAGGAGGTGGTTAAACGGCTTCTAGCTGAACAAATATTTTAAAAAGGTTAAAACCTAACGCTATGTTAGCTTATAGTACATATTTTATATGAAAATTCACGAAATTATCAAACTTTTTTTTTAGAAACTAAAAATTTTGAAAAAAAAGATAATTATTTTAATATGTTATCTTAAGCATACATTCAAATAATTAACTTGCACATTATGGTGAAATAGCAAAATGACCAACTTAATTACATAAAATACTTGAAAAAAAATCTACACTTAAGATATATTTTCTGTAAACTTTTCTAGTTTTCTGCTTTTTCAATAACAAATCTTTATTAGTATTTGATTTGATTTCTTTTTTTTATAATATTTTTTATAAATATTTTATATAAAAAATAATTCCTTCAAATACTACTACTTGTATCAATGTAACAACATTACAAGTATGTATGTAACCTTGGAACATACCCTATTAAATGTAATGAAATATAAGATAAAATATATTAACCCTTGCCTTGCGCTAACAGCTACACCTACTCAATCCACCAAACAACCCTTGCTAATGATTTCCTTTTAAGAAACGAATCAAAAAGCACTTTATAAGGATATAAAGACAAAAAAACAAGAACAAGAACAAGAAATTATGAAAAAAATATTAAAAAATTATATAAAAGTGTATAAAAAGACATTGATACGATAATACAATAATAATAATAAATAATGATTGAATAATTTATGTATTTAATAATATACTCATATATTGCATATACTCATATACTACATACATAAGTTTATTTAATGAAATACAAGTAATCTCAAGTCTTAGAAAGTTATTTCCCATACAACACGTTACGTACAAAGCCAAAGTATGAATAAATGAATGAATGAACGAATTGAATGACTAAACACGGTTGCTTGATATTGAATTAAAGCTTAATTGTATTATACCACCACTTCTAATATAATTTTTTTTTATATTTAAGTATTATAATATAGGGTCCGCCATCTAACGTTTTTTTTTCAACTAGTGCTTATTTCGTGAATGGTAACACTTAGCTCATGTCTGATTTGACAGGTAATTAGTTTTATACTTCCGCTGAACGAATATGGTTGTGTATACGCTTGAACAACGCTGAGAATCTGGGCCTGCGATCGACTTACAGAAGTTGTCGATTTTGCCAAAAAAAATCATATTTTCAGATGAAGCTCATTTTGATGTATGTAAACAAGCAAAATTGTCGCATTTGGGGCATAGAAAACCCGCACGCATACATTGAAAAGCCGATACACCCAAGACGAGTCACTGTTTGGTGCGGATTTTGGTCCAGAAGCATAATTGGGCAATTTTTCTTCGAAAATGAGCAAGGAATGGCCATTACAGTCAATGGCGATCGTTATCGGGCCATGTTGAACGAATTTTGTTGACAAAAATTGAAGAGGAGGATATTAGCAACATTTGGTTTCAACAGGACGGCGCTACGTGCCATACAGCCGAAGCTATACTCGATGTTTTGCGCCCTGTTTTTGAAGATCGTATTATCAGCTGCAGAGCTGATGTCGTTTGGCTACCTCGGAGCAGCCATTTGACACCGTTGGACTATTATTTGTGGCGGGCCGTCAAAGATAAGTGTTACGCCAACAAGCCAAAGACAATTGACGCTTTAAAGGACAATATTCGTGAAGCCATTGGTGAAATACAGCTGCACACAATCGATGATGTGCTTAAAAATTGGACCGATCGTGTAGGCTACTGCATGGCCAGCCGAGGTAGCACTTTCAAGTAAAAAAAGAAATTTGTGAAAATATTCAGTAGATTTTTTTCATAGCATTTTCAAAAAAAAAAAAATTTATTTGGCGGACCCTTATATTAACTAGTTTTTCTCTTTCCTTTTTTTTATATATAGAAAAAAAGTTAATAATTCATACAATAGCAACAAAATCAACAACTCTAAGTACTAGAATATAAACATTTCTTTCAATACAAAATATTTCCCTACGTTTGTTCTCTCTTACACTTCTTGTATATTTAGTTTGTATCGTATACATATTTCTTCTATTATATCATGACATTACAATCCATTAAATCTATAGAATTCATTTTACTTGATTCATATCAAAGCAAATCAAATCAAATAAAACATGTTCTCTAATCGTAAAATGTAATCAAACTTTTGAAAAATGTTTCATTTTATTTTCTTCGATAAGTTGATTTGGATAGAAAAGTCAAACTGAAAATTAAATGGCGAAAAAATGAAAGCATTTTAAATGTTAAGCACACAGAAAAAACAGATTTAAGTAAAATAACCAGAGGTGTTGTGAGCGCACCCGGCTGAAAAAATGTTAGTCACGCCATCTTACAAACGCACCTTATTGCACTGGTTTTTCCAACGACTTTCTTTTAATCAAGGAATGGCCTAATCTAATTGTCATGGTCAGGGAAACCAAAAATATGTAATTGCACCTTTTTTTCTCATGCAAGCAATCAAGTCGGTGAATTTTTATGAATTTTGGCATCTATTTGTTAGTGCATATTTTGCTCATAACAGCATTTTAGCATATTTCAGTTTTAAAAGCATGTTCTTGACTTTTTTTTTTGTTTGAGCTTTAACATATTGTTACGAAAATGAAAATACTAAAGAGAAAATTCACTACATCAGGTGCTTATTGTGAGATCTTAGCTATGAATTTTATTGGTTTGTGTCGGGGCTTGCCATTGCTATCATAATTACTTTCACTTATTTAAGAGTACTCCCACCTGCATGCGTAACGGTGTTGCCAGTTCGATTCTTTTTTGGGTATTTTGGTTTTACACCATTTGAATTTACCGCACATTCGATACAAATAATGAAATACTATAAAAACATGGCGCAATGCGGTTAGTTGATTAGTGATCATTTGGCTGTCAATAAGTAAAGTTGCGTTCAAGCGTAAATAAAGTGTTGTATAAGCGAAATCGCTGTATTAAGACAAAGCGCAGAAACGTTATAGTGCAGTAAATAAAAAAAGAGAGGAACTGTAAAAAAAAACAAAGTAGAGCTTTATTTTGTTTTGGCGCAATATAAACGAACTCAAACGCTTTAAAAAGGTTTATAGGTAACAATATATTTACAGCGAAAACAAAAGTTTTGTTTTGCTTCCTGACCAAGTCAATGCACTTTCGAATTACGTGCAACTGGAAATTTATTACGTCATCTGTATATATTAGGGTGACCTTATTTTTCGAAAGTCGTAACTCCTCCCAAAAATGTTTATTATAGTTCTAAAATATGTTATGAAAAATATTAGCACGATTGGGCAAGATTACAAGGTGGCGCATCGCACCTGAAATTTGCTTTGAAAACTTTAAAAATAAAATTTCGACACATACATATGTTCAAGTGTATAGTATGTGCATAACTAACTGAAAATTAATAAAAAAAAAGAGAGAGAAATGTTATTTTTATTAGTTTGTATACTTTTTTTTTCAAAAAGGGGTCAACTTGTGAGACGATGCACTACACCTTCCCTTTTTCCGACGACCATACTCTGTGCATAACGTATTTTTACACAAACCACATATTTCAGGGGTGGAGTTACGGTCTCTAACTTGAAAAAACTTTTGCCATACAACTAAACACCCTAATGTACGAGGACGGATTGACATTGAAGCTACCTAACGCTAGATGGCAGCACAAGCACAAAAACTTTTTCTTTCTTAGAAATTATGATCTGTCAAACGTCAGCTGTTAAAATTTTAGCCAAATTCATCGATTAGTTTATTTCTTGTAGTCGTTTGAAGTAAGCAACTTTTGTGTTTCTTGGAAAATGGAAAAAAGTGAATTTCGTATAGTGATTAAACACTATTATTTGAAAGGCAAAACGGCGAAATAGACAAAAGAAAAGCTTAATCTGCTCCGTCAGATTATATGGTAAAATATTGGATTGCTGAATTTAAACGGGGCCGTACAAGCACTGCAACAATACCATCAACAGGAAGGCCAAAATAAGTGGTTACTGAAGAAAATATCAAGAAAATCCTCGATATCGTTATGAATGATCGCCGAGTCAAAATACGTGAGATTGCTGAAATGGTAAATATATCATATGAACGTGTGTTCAACATTTTGCATGAACATTTGCATATGAAAAAGCTATCGGCAAGATGGGTGCCGCGTTTGCTCAGTGTTGAACAAAAACGAGTTCGACAGATCACTTCACAGCGATGTTTGGACATGATAAACCATAATCCTGCTGATTTTTGGCGTAGGTTAATAACTATTGATGAAACGTGGGTACACCACTACACACCTGAAACCAAAAATCAATCGAAGCAATGGGTGGAAGCTGGTGGAAGTACTCCGAAGAAGGCGAAGACAGCGAATTCGGCTGGCAAGGTTATGGCCATTGTATTTTGGGATGCACACGGAATATTGCTCATCGATTATGTTGAAAAGGGATCCACAATCACAGGAGAGTATTATCGTACATTAATAGATCAATTGATTGAGGCAATCAAGGAAAAACGACCACATTTAAGCAATATAACGCACCGGTTCACACAGCATTAGATACGATATTAAAACTACGAGAAATCCACTTCGAATTGGTTGATCATCCACCTCATAGTCCAGATTTAGGCCCTAGTGACTCTTTTCTGTTTACAAACCTAAAAAAAGTGGCTCGCAGGAAAAAGATTCATCTCAAACGAAGAAGTGATTACCGAACTAATGCGTATTTTGAGGAGATCCCAAAATCGTATTATTCAGATGGTATAAAAAAATGGAAAATTGTCTTACTAAGTGTATTGAGCCAAAAGGAGACTATGTTGAGAAATGAATGGTTTTTGAAAAAAAAATGTTTTTTTCCTGCTTAGGTAGCTTCAATATCAAGCCGCCCTCGTATATGTACACTGTTGGACAAAATAAAATGCAAGCATTAATTATATTTCATCAGCAAAAAAAGGAGTCAAAAAAGGAGTACAAAATTAATTGAATTCACTAATTTCGTTTACAATGTAGCAAAAACCCTACATTTATGAATTTCTCCCAACTTCTGGCAAAACTGATTGCAATAAATGTCAAAATCTTTTAAAATTCATTAATTTCTAATCACGTTTAACTGATTTCAAAAGTAAACATCAAAAATATTAATGTCAGTTGCGGGTTTTTAAGGTCTAGCACCCATCCTACAACCCGTAACAAGAAAATTAGTTACAAAAAACAAAAAATAAACGGAAAAAAAATCAATGAATCATTCATTGATTTCAATGAGGGTATGAATAAGCGATCAAAAAAATTGTCTTTATGTTTTCAATGCAATTTCATTTCATGTTTATTTATTTTTTTTATACGAATTTAAAACATTATGCACCCGTACATGCAAAAACAATTCATGTTTGAACATGAATCAAATGGTAAAATGCAAAGATAAAATGTACAGTAAATAAAAAAAAATTAAGATGAATGAAGAAAAACAATTGAATGAAAATTGTAAGTAAATAAGTAACCATCTCTCAAGAGTGACAAGGGAACTTCTCTCGATAAAAGAGCGGCGTATTTTATTTTTCAACCCATTGAAAGGGACCTGCAGCTTACGGCATTAGTTAAAGAAGTTTTTCATAGCAAAATAATAGCCAGATAATACCGCTGCTGAAAGATGTCAAACGTTCAGGCCTGGTCTTAAGCTCAAAATCTCATGGTTTTTAGGCGGGTGTCTTATCGACCACACGGCAGCGGCATACACAAATTTCTAGTGAAGAAAGCAAGAGATAATTTTAGTAAGTCTTCTTCACATTCGGACAATTCCTGCAATTATCAGTTTAAAGAGAGCCAGACACAGTTCTGTGAAAGCAGATACCACGTGCATTTGAAAAAAAGAAATTAAGCAGTTTAGCTTTCTTATAAGTCAGCGTAGTCAATCTTTTGGTTCTCGATACTGTCAGTACAAATCCATTCCTTTTCTCATGAAGATCTTTATAGCAATTCTATTTGTGGAAAATGGCAAAGCTAAGTAAAGATCACCACCCATACACTTAGCAAAGGTCTACATTACTTAGCTCAAAACCAGTAGTGATTAGCGCAACTGATACATGGCAGAATAATGGAGAGGATAATACGGCAATTACCTCTGACACAGAAAACAGGAGGCGCATTGCTCAATAAAATATAGGGACTCTTCGTGGAACATCAAGGCTTGCGCAACTTGAACTTTAAACAGCATCGTCTATAATTGACATCTTGGGCTTAAGCGAGATGAGATGACGACGAACTTACTACGGCAAATGGTAACACTGTACTATACAGCGGCAAAGAAAATAGGGGCGAAAGTGGAGTCGAAGAAAGTCAAGAATTCCCTTCAGACATGGAGACTAATATCCGACCATGTGATAGTGCCTCGACTCAAAAATAGAATAACATGCATCACCATAGTACAGTGCTATGTCACAACAGAAAATGCCGAGGACACTAGGAATGATGAATTCCACGTACAAATAACATCAGCGGAGAATAATATCCGACCATGTGATAGAGGCTCGACTCAAAAGTAGAATAACATGCATCACCATAGTACAGTGCTGTGTCACAACAGCACTAAGAATGATGAATTCCACGTACAAATAACATCAGCGGAGACTGATATCCGACCATGTCCACTATCACTATACAGCGGCAAAGAAAATAGGGGCGAAAGTGGAGTCGAAGAAAGTCAAGAATTCCCTTCAGACATGGAGACTAATATCCGACCATGTGATAGTGCCTCGACTCAAAAATAGAATAACATGCATCACCATAGTACAGTGCTATGTCACAACAGAAAATTACGAGGACACTAAGAATGATGAAATCCACGTACAAGTAACATCAGTGCTCAGCCGTATTCGAGCGGTAGATATCATCATTCTCATTGGTCGCTTTAACGCGAAAATAGAAAGCGACACCACCAACGTGCGTTCCAATATGGGAACGCACAGAGAGCACGATTTACAGAGCTATGCCAGACATACCAACTAGTCATAGACGGCTACTTATCTACCCGCATAAGCAGGTTCATAAATACACATGGACATCGCCGACTGGCAACTCTTGCAAGAAAACTGATCATATATGCGTGATCAGGAGACTCTTTTGGTGGACGGCGGCAGTGACCACGAGGCAAAATTAAGCTTAAACTGAAATTTCGAGAAAGAAACATTGGAGTCACAAGACGAAAGCGTTTCGGCCTACAGCAACTCCAGAACTGCAACGAACAGGAACGCATTAGCCATGGCAATACATGTATGTCAGACGACACTTGGCACCTGATCTCTCAAAGAAAAAGCTGTAGCTAAACAACCAACAGCTGGAGAAATAGGTAAAGAAAGCTGCTAGAAGAGAAACGAAGAAGTTCATAAAAACAAAAAAGACACAATTAAGCATAGATGCAAATATGGGGGAAATTGACCCGATTGCGAAGCGGTTTTGGAATTTCTCCTTTGTTAACTGGCCATATCTTGTAGCCAGTTCTTTCCCTCTCTTACTATATTTCTACTCTTTTCATTAATCTATTTCCCTCTTTATTCTAAGATGCTGGATGATGTTTGCACAGCTTCCTAAGTATCTACCTATGCTTCTAAATTGCACAAATGTCTGGCATGAGGAAAGTGCAAAAGTCAAATACATCTTCATGTCTTTTCTATACCTACTCTAGCTGTAATATATATTGAATTTGAATATTTCTCAAAAAAAAAAAAAAAATACATTATGTAGTGAATCAGTGATTTCGGTACCGTTTTTTGTTGACTTTCATTACATTCAGGGTCTATTTTCCATTACTTAGATTTCTTTTTAATGTTTTTGTATTTCCTATACTTCTGTAACAAAATGTATTTGAAATTCATATTCAAAAACGTAAATAAGTACACTAAAGAATATTAAATGCATATTTATTATTTAGTTTCTTTTATTAATATTTTTCTTTTTCCACATGAATGATAGTGAACACGAAAAAAAGAGAATAACGTTTCAATACAATGTGAACACCAACATTTGTTATAACAATTCAACTGCATTACTCTATGCATACAGTGCGCAACAAAATGGGTGAAATAAAAAAACAATATTTTTAATGGATGGTAGGATTTTTTCTTCTTTTCAGAGAAAATGAAATTAAAAAAAAAAAAATTGTTTTATGACATATAGTGGGTAACAAAAGTAAGAAAATTGATGACAATTTCTATCATAAAAGTCACACTGTCTTATTAAGTGCACAGAATATATATTTTTCACAATAAAGTTGTGAATACACTCATAGCTCTTTATATGGCCTTTCTTATTACAGCTTTTCACTACAACGGCCTGTCTGAATTATGTAACATCTTTGCACAAATTACCTCGATATACAGCTAAGCAATCGGGAATTAACCGGTTTTTAAGAAAAAGCGTAGACAAGCGAAACCACATAATTTTGCGGCATTTCGAACTATGCAGAATTATAGGCTGTATAAAGAGGTAAGAGTGTATAGACTATCATATACTTACTACTGTAGAACAGCAAACTAAAAGATTGAAAGGACATTTTAAAAGTACCAGTAACAGACATTTTAAAAGTACCAGTAACAGAAATGAATGATGAAAATGATGACAATCTTACGTATATTAATTAACCCATGGCCGTAAAATAAGACACGAGTGAAGACGCTCCTAACTTAAATGCAATTATAACTTCTCTGAAACATAGAATGTAATGTAATATTATGAAAAAATGGCGCAGTTCAACGTGAGTGTCTCAACGCTGGCACGCTACGATTCCTGAGACACGAGTGAATAAAATGCGTCTACCACCTGTGAGTAAAATCAGCTGTGAGTACCAAATTGATGACATGCGCTTGGACATGACTACCACCTTGTTAAAGTGCCGGAAACTATCTAAGCTCCCACCGATCTATATGTCAGGGCACCCGATTAAGAATATGTGTATAAACCACAGCCACCAAGTCGTTTCCATAAAGGTTCCTGGGGATCCCGACTCCGTTGAGGCCAGAATAAAGCCTCCAGCCAGGCTTCGTAGCACAAATGCTCAATCCCAAATGACTTTGGACTGGTGGCCAATGAGATAAGAAGAACTAAAACCAACAGTAAAAGCAAGAAACAGACCAACAACTAGCTGAACGTACTAACGGCACAATCACACAACCAAACAAGTACACTAATACTACAGATGATCCCGCAACGGTATCTACTCTTGCCTAATCCTAGCAGCCCTCCTATTAAAGATACCTCGAGCAAACTTGCCGAGTCTCCGTAGACTACAACGCCCCGCTAACGTTTATCACACTCCGTTTATATCACTCCGTTACGATGACCCTCATGACCCTCCACCAACACATGTTGTGTATTCTCCGGACCCATCCCACACCTACAATCAGCAGACAAGCTAAGGCCCCTTCTAAGCAAAACTACACCTTGCTAGGTCAGCAAGAATCCCAGACTCAAGCCAAAAGTCTGTGCGCTCACGCACAAACCCAACGTCAGGCACGAACCCATACGTCACCCTTTTCTTGTCGCTGTCCGTCCAATGTGCCTGCTATCTCTCGATAGGAATTCCATCAAGAATTGACGAGAGACTCTTTTCACCACCATTTGCTAGATCATAAGCAGAAACCCAACCAATATCAAAAAGCGGTAGCCCACTCTTGACCATGAACGTAAAAGGACGAAGTGTTAAATCCAAGTCAAGGGGCAGTGCTACAACTACCAATACCTGCAGAGACCGTCCTGCAAACCGGCACACATATAGGTCAGAGCCTTACATCGACCACTACCAAACCTAATT
The DNA here is from genome assembly GCA_023159175.1 of Wohlfahrtia magnifica. NCBI lineage: Eukaryota > Metazoa > Arthropoda > Insecta > Diptera > Sarcophagidae > Wohlfahrtia > Wohlfahrtia magnifica. The sequence continues at coordinate 1,635,855 of JAKWBJ010000045.1, forward strand.
GTCTCGTACCACACTAATGCACATTATGTTGCATATGCCAGAAATAGTCCATCGTATATAGTGCCTACAGCATGTTTTCTAAAGTCTCAGTTACTCCTATGGGTACATTAAGTCAGTGGTTTAACGTGAGTACCTGCCCTAGGACGTTACCTCACGGTGCCAAAGCACGAGTGAATACAATGCTTCCACCAACGCCCCCACCTATGATCAGAATCACCAGTGAGTACCAATTTAAAGCTATGTTATTTGGACATGGCCTCACACCTTGGTGAGGTGCCGGAGACTATCTAAACTCCTACCGATCTATGAGTCACGGCACCCGGTTAAAAATGTAACTCCTATGGGTACACTTGATTATGCGCCAGCAAATTTATCCCCTCGGTCAGAGATAACAGAAGGTATTTGCCATCCGTTGCATACCGCAAGATAACACCGCCAGCGTAATATTATTAAGGTGGAGTCAAGCCTAAAACGGCACTTTGCACAGAGTCTCTTTGTCATTCACGGGGTTAATAAGCCAAGCAACCGGACCAGTTCCTTCCCAGCGTATGCATATGCGCAAAGTAACCTATATCTTCTGTTACCCAGTTCCAAACAGTTAATGACTGCCCTTCCCCAAAGCAAAATTGGCAGGTGCTAGTGTTGTATACGCCCATTCTCTACAAGTGAGCACCAGTGAGTGCCTCCGAACGTGTTCTGAAACCTTTCCTATTTCAGAAATGAGTATTTACGTACTCATTCAAGCAAAAATTGGCTACATGTGAGAACAAAATTTTGAATTTTGTAGTTTGACGAACGGAACCCTCCTTTTGAAACACGAAGTAAGCTATGATGCCTTTTTGACAGATCTCGTCATTTTACTAAATACTTTAAGAGTTAATTATTCTAATGTCTTCAATTTATGTTTTTGTAATAACAATCGCTATTTCTCTTAAATTTAATGATTTTGTTGTAAATAATTGCATTATGTACAAAGGTGTAGAGATTTATTCTTCTTTTAGTTATAACGCGAAATAAGCTGTGAGCCACTGTACGCGAAACAGTTTGACGTATAAGTGATTTTTTTATTAATTAATTTGAAATATTACTCATACGTCCTGTTTAATAAATAATAGAAATACATATCAGAGATAAGCAATGAACAGTGGTGCCAGCTTTTTATTTTTTTAAACCTACGCTTGTGCAAAAAAATCCTTTTTTCTCCTACATTTGAAACAAGAAATCCCCTACAATTATACCTACGTTTTCAACTGCTAAATTTGAAGATGAGGTATTTTTTTAACCAAAGTAAATTTTATTCACTTTTTGCGCATAAGTTAACGGAATTATATGCAATTTTGACCCAGTTTTAAAAAATTTTCACCGATTCTGAATAAAAAAATGTGATTTAACGGCAATTTTTTTGAAGTAGCGCATTTAGTGAATTAAAATAATTTAAAACATGTTTTAAAAACAGCAAATGTGTTCTGTGACATTCATTAGTTAATTCATTGTAAACGAATTTCGCTGATTTTAATTAATCTTGTGAAGAAGACAATTTAAAATATTCTTAAGAAATTTCTTTTTTCCCCTTTAAGCATGATCTGAAATTCGTCTAAATCCGCATATCTCTTAGAGCTTCCCGATAGATATGTTCCAATCTGTCGTATAAGTTCTTCTGGTGCTCTTGGCTGTCAAGCACAAGCTTTATTTACAATAATTGCAGCCGAACGGCAGATGCATTTTATTGTTATTAGTTCTGTGCTTCAAACGAGAGCGAAAGGAGTTGTGCTGACACACCATAACGTTGGCTCCATCGCAAAACATTCCAATTATATTTGAAAATGGAATCGAGTAACATTTCTTGAATAATTTATAGAGATCTTCTGTATTGCAGTCAGATCCAACACTTAAAAGATCTAAAAAATGTACTACTTGCTGCTGCTCAGTGTCAAAATCTTACTAGCACACGCACTATTCTATTGGACCAATATCTGTACTTCTTATATCTTATATCTTCGAGGGCGGATTGATATTGAAGCTACCTAAGTAGGAAAAAAAAATTTTTAGTAAGACGATTTTCCAACTTTCTTATACCATCTGAATAAAACGATTTTGAGAACTCCTCAAAATATGCATTAGTGTCGGTAATCACTTCTTCGTTTGAGATGAATCTTTTTCCTGCGAGCCATTTTTTCAAGTTTGGGAACAGGAAAAAGTCACTAGGGGCTAAATCTGAACTATAAGGTGGATGATCAACTAATTCGAAGTGGATTTCTCGTAGTTTTAGCATCGTATCTAATGCTGTGTGAACCGGTGCGTTGTTTTGAAGAAAGAGCACTTTTTTCTTGTTTAAATGTGATCGTTTTTCCTTGATTGCATCAACCAATTGATCCAATAATGCACGATAATACTCTCCTGTTATTGTGGATCCCTTTTCAAGATAATCGATGAGCAACATTCCGTGTGCATCCCAAAATACAGTGGCCATAACCTTGCCAGCCGATTTCGCTATCTTCGCCTTCTTCGGAGCACTTCCACCAGCTTCCACCCATTGCTTTGATTGATTTGTGGTTTCAGGTGTTCTGTGGTGGACCCACGTTTCATCAACAGTTATTAATCTACGCCAAAACTCAGCAGTATTATGCTTTATCATGTCCAAACACCGCTGTGAAGTGATTTGTCGAACTCGTTTTTGTTCAACACTGAGCAAACGCGGCACCCATCTTGCCGATAGCTTTTTCATATGCAAATGTTCATGCAAAATGTTGAACACACGTTCATATGATATGTTTACCATTTCAGCAATCTCAGGGATTTTGACCCGGCGATCATTCATAACGATATCGAGGATTTTCTTGATATTTGCTTCAGTAACCACTTCTTTTGGCTTTTCTTTTGATGGTATTGTTGCAGTGCTTGTGCGGCCCCGTTTAAATTCAGCAATCCAATATTTTACCATATAATCTGACGGAGCAGATTCGCCGTAATGTTTATCAAGCTTTTCTCTCTTTCGCCGTTTTGCCTTTTAAATAATAGTGTTTAATCACTACACGAAAATCACTTTTTTCCATTTTCCAAGAAACACAAAAGTTGCTTACTTCAAACGACTACAACAAATAAACTAATCGATGAATTTGGCTAAAATTTTAACAGCTGACGTTTGACAGATCGTTATATCTAAGAATGAAAAAGTTTTTGTGTTTGTGCTGCCGTCTAGCGCTAGGTAGCTTCAATGTCAATCCGCCCTCGTATATGCCGAACACTGCGACGTATAAGCGATTTTTTATTAATTATTTTTAAATATTACTCATACGTCATGTATGATAAATAATAGAAATGCAAATGTATTAAAATTGAATTAGAACTGACTTAACGTAACACCATAGCAACACTATGTTTAAATGCCGTAACCGGTGCATTAGAAATTGTTTTATTTTGAGTATGGTTACGCATATGACGTTATATTAAGTCATGTCTAATTTAACTTTAAGTCAAATGAAGATTTTTATCTTAAAAACTTTTTTAGAAACAAAATATTAAAAAAAAAATACAAACTGCTGTTGATCTAAAAACAAAACAAACAAAAAATAACAAAAAAATCCTTCACTCTTAAGCAACAGATCACTGACTGACTGACTGCTTGGCTGACAGTATGTTTATGCATTTTTCAAATCTAACTGACATATCATTTAGTGTGATTTGACAGATTTCTGTTCGTTTGTGAGTGTAAATGTTTTTCTACGAAAAACTATAATTTAAACCGTCAGTCAGTTACAAAAACGATCCCTGTGATGGTAGTAAACGAGTAGCATGTTTAAATAGTATAACATGTTTGGTTGGTATCATGCCAAAGGATTTTTGTTGTTGTTGGTGTTGCTGAAATTTTGTTTTTCATTTTTTTTTAATATTTTGTTGAACAATATGTACTTAATAATACCAAAATGAAATAAATTGTATATATAGAAACTACATATCGTCATATGAAAACCAAAAAGTCATAAGTTAACTTTTAAAAATGTTTCAGGAAAAGCAAAAACCTTTTTGAAATACGATAAAAAAACATTCAGATTTGGCTTAGATTAGTGTTAAACAGAGCGTTGTTTTTAATGGCAAAAATGTTAAAATTCATGAGAACATGTATATCGGAAAGGTAAATCATTATCAAAAACAAAAAATGATTTTGAATTTTTTGCAACTTGGGCCTTTTCGGATTTTATATGACGATATGTTTCTACAATATACATCCACATGCATTTTATAAGACTATTATTTGTTTAAGTTCCTCTTTTTTGGGATCGATAAGTTTACGTTTATAGAACAAAACCAACAAGAATTCATACAGAAAAAAAAGAAAACAAGTATTTTCATCATCTTGTTAAATAACAGCAAAACAAAAATTCTTATTAAAAAAATAACATGAATTCATGTTTATTTTCTATTTGTTTCTTAAAATATTATTTTTATTTATTTTATTTTTTTTTTTAGAAATATTTTTGAAATTAGAAAAAACCAATGTAGACGCACACACAATTACAGCCTAAGATTCCAATCACAGAATTTTAACAATAAAATACGTTTACTTTGCATTTCTTTATACAAACCCTGCACAAGTTCCGAGTTATTTCTACACAATTTTTTTTTTAATAAATTTTTGTTGTGGGTTATGAACAGAGTTAGTAAACCACTGTATAACCCAATTAAACTCATCCGGGTCTTATTGTGTATATTATTGAAAACAAACCCGAGTAGGTTTTTATTTAAAGGTTTTCGCAGTTAATTTGCAACAAAAATAACTCTAATTTACGTATTTTTTCATAAAACCAGCACCCAGCGGATGGCCGCTACTCATGCAGTGCATTGTGCTGTTACTAGTAAAATAGGTTATTGGAAGGAGGACAGAGGGAGTAGTGTTTATGGAGTAGTGGGAGTACTGTTTATTTAAATTTACTCATGTCGTAAATGTTCCACAACCGAACAGGCCCACCAAAGAACGAATTCTCCCTATAATGCGTTGTGCGATTTACTGGACAATCAACTTCAAAGGGATGCGCTCTACGAGAAATACGACTACTACGTAAAAATATATGATTTTTAGGAATTAATTCCTTAATTTCGTTAGAACACATTCCGTTATAGTACCGATAGAACAATGAAACACAAATTGGCGACGGTGCTCCAATGAATCGATAGAGTTGGCTACCCTACCGTCATTGATGAGCATCTTCGCACTCTCCTGTACGCGGTCGAGAAGCTCCAAAGTAGACTTTGAAGCACCGGCCCATATATGAGAGTTGTATTCCATTTTGGGTCGGATATAGATTTTGTAAATGTTAAGGAGATCAGATGGAGTGAAGTATTTCTTGCACCGTCTCAAAAAACCAAGGCACTTGAATGCTTCTTTCGACACTTGAAATATGTGATCATTCCAACGAACGTCACAGTGAATTCTCATGCCCAGAACATCAAGAGCATCTGATTCCTCAATATCCACATTACCCATTGACACAGATGACAGCACACCACCACGCCTGCGTGTTAAAAAACAACATTGAGTCTTACGTGCATTAAAATAGACCCTATTCGCACGACCCCACTCGGAGACCTTCACCAGGTCACTTGTGAGTGTGACGTTCACATTCATCCTTCTTACCCCAACCTCCAAAAGGCTCGGTCTACGATCAAAAGAATATGAGTGACAAGTGTTGCTGTCATCCGCAAAAGAGTAGATAGGATTAGAAGTGAGAAGAAGAAAGTCGTTAAGAAATATTAGAAAGAGAGTAGGAGAAAGAACAGAGTCTTGCGGTACCCCTGAGTTTACCCTGAACTCGTCGGATGAAACCCCATATATATCCACTCTTATAGAGCGATCTCTGAGAACACTCGATATAAATCGAGAGAAGTGACTACCGACACCAAAAGCATTAAGTTTCGAAATGAGAGCCTCGTGCCAAACTCTATCAAACACCTTTGAGATATTTAGAGCCACAACTTTACTCTCGCCAAAACCATGAATGGACTTGTTTCACTTCTCCGAGAGCAACGCCAGCAGGTCACCAGTAGAACGGCCCTTTCGGAAACCGTACTGACGATGGCTAAGTAAATCGTTGGACTACAGATATTCCACAAGGTGGTGATTAATCATACTCTCCATAACCTTGGAGAGTGCGGAACAAGCTACTATTGGACGGTAGTTCTCAGGGTTACTAGCCTCCAACGTTTCGTAAGTACAAATTAATTCGGTCTGTGTTTTACCTCAAAAAAGATACGCTCATAACTTTTTATACGGTCCGTTGAATACTTACTCAAACAAAACAAAACTTCACACATTTATTCATTGTTAAATCCTTTCAAAAAAAAAAAAAAAAAAAAAAAAAAAAAAAAAAAAAACTATGATCTCCTAATACTAGAATGAGATAAAGCCAATCATATAAAAGAATCCACATGCACTTGGTTGTGCACTTTTAGCTTAAATAGCGAGAAACATATTTTTTTAACACTCTTCCTAGAGCTTCTTATTTTATGTAACGTTTTTAAAGAACTTAGACATACTCCCTACAATCTTACCGAGAAACGTAAGATAAATCTAATTCCATTCGTATGATATTCGTTACCATAGCTCCAGCATATTCCCCGAAGCTCAATTGTATTTTTCCATGCCTTTTTTACTATTATCCAAAAATTATCCATTAGATTTGAATTGGGGCTTTATGGTGACCACTAAAGTTTATAAAACGTAAGCTTGCTTTTGTTCCCCACTGTATATTTTCAAAAAATTGATTCAGTGACATGCCAAAATATATATTCGTGGATACAAACAATAGTGAGCAGACGCAATGTTCCATGAATGCAACGGGTGCGGCATTTTATCGGTTATAACAATTATTTGGCAACTTTTGCGACCTGAGGCCAATTGTTGTCATGTAAAAAAATAGCTTAACTCATGTCTGTTATTATATTCCAGCCATTTTTCTCATAAGGCATGATTCAAAAAATATTGTCGAGATGAACGAAATTAGGAAGCAGTTATAAAACCCAATAGAACTCAAGAAAAAAAACATCAAAAAACCCAATAAAACCCGGTGGCTTGGGTTTTTCTTAAAAAACTCAAGTTTTTGCCAACCCTGGTTATGGCTTACTAGCTAAAATCCGGTGCATCTTGCTACCCCTACTTTAATTATTATCTGAAGTATTCATTTTTATTCTGTGTGCTTCGCTGCTACTATCTTAATTATTATGTCAAATGTTAGTTTGAACAAAAACTAACTCCAAAACTAACGTCCAAAACTTCGTTCCAGAAAGACACTGTAGAATCTGTCGTTTAGCTGCTTATAGTCGTCAAACAAACACACGTTAATTTTTGTATACGAGGAGTACTCTTTATATTTCGGGAATTAGCAACACTCATGTCAATAGCAAAAAAAAAATCTAGCAACACCATAATAAAGTTTGATTTTTTTTGTTGGCTTAACCGTACTCACAACGTTTTGATGTACAAGTGCTATTTATTTTGCTATTTCTTTCAAAAAAAGCCACCCTGATGATCTAGCTTACCTCTGGCGTTGTTAACTAAGATCAGACGACTGATCAGTAGAACACGCCATCTTCTGGGCAAAAATTTCAATGTTAAGTAAGGATAACCACCACTTAGCAAAGATTTTCACCACTACCCACAATCATATGAAGACGTGCTACAGTGAATTAATCATCTACTTGGCTTGAAAACCAACTTGATTACTGAAACTGAAACAAAGTAATGGATGCTTTGTGGAATGCCAAAGCCAATTTGCTGCCTAGAGGAGTGACGCAGAAAAAAAATAACAATATTAATGGCATACGACGAACAGATCCGTATTTGGGAGGACTACTCTGCGGAATTGCGGCTGGAAATACGCCAACGATACAGAACAAAATTCGGCTGCCCGCACCACGAAAAGAGGGATAAGATACTAACTCAGCTAGGCCAACCATACCTGACATAGACAACATTTCCTCAGGACTATTAAAAGCTGACGCCAAAAGAAGCTTTAAAATAATCTACCATTTTAAAACGGAAAAAAATTATTGTGAATTAGCCACAGGAAGAAGACCTTGTGGACTGCAAAAACCGTGGTTAAGCATGGTTAGTTACAATGGATAGCCAGACACTGGTCCAGTTCCACTGTGACGCCCAGAGAAGGTAGCGTCAAAGCAGACGTGCATGTCAGCGCACCGACCTGAAACAAACCAGGCAAATGCATGCACAAAGGAAGAAAGCCTACTGAGCCTATATTTACATCAGCTATGTCTGATATGACCTGCAGAAACGGACTGCTAAGGCAAACAATCCTAATATAGGACACACACATAGGGAATGCTCGACAATCTGCTGCTCTTTATTATGCTCCAACAGTAATCATTGAACGGTTAACTCAATCTGCTAGCATGAGCACCGGCCACCCAGTGTGATAACAACCACCAGGATTCGCAGCTCATGTCGGGGTATCCCCATGATAGACTCCAAGCGTGCCCGCTTGTGTAGGGGCCAGATTTATCTTGATACAGAGCAAGTGGGTTCATTCTCCCACCGTATTTGTGCTCTGCCTAGCATGTGTCGTAGAACCGGAAGCCTGCAAGAGGTAAGTGGTATCCCATCCATACGGTTGATCACCTCGGGGAGAGCTTTCCCCCGCATTTCCCCCGGGTATCGAAGTCTGAATGTCTCACCGTCCGCCTATCAGCAACCAGTCCAGGAGAAAAAATTTAAAAGAAGTTTTGTCAATAAACACTTTCTCTAAAGATAGAAAAGAACACGTCGGCTCTAAAATTTCGTTAAAGTGAAACCCGCCTCTTTATCTAGCTTCCAAAACAATATTAATCTGTTGTCTGAAGGTCTACATAATACTTACCGGTAATTGTTGTAGCACATAAGAGTATGAAGGTATGAAATGGTAGTTTTTTAAACGTTACTTAAGATTTTTGAGCTGTTTCTTCTTTATCTACAAGAAAATTCTTGTTATGCTTCATAGCGCCTATAAGAAAAATAATACTACGAGGGCAGAACGGCAATAAGCTTTGTAGATATAATGGAAACTTCCATTTGTTATGTGAACACATGTTATGTTATGTATACACTTTAAGACATATTTATGCAACCAAACATGTTTTGTTGTTGTTTACAAAGTATGTAGTCGTGTTTAGGTTTCATTTCCTGTTGCAGTCGAGGTTTCAAAAATTTCAAAATATTTTGATATTTTCGGGTTGCATTCTATGTTTATCGAAATATGCAACATGAATAACATCAATGTTGCATCAACATGTTTCAAAGCATTGAATTTCATTTAGACCTGTCAACTCATTCGTATGGTAACAGGTCATCAAAAGAGGCGCTTAAGTGATTTTTTTTATAATGGAAAAAATAGAAATTCGTTTTGTGGTTAAATATTTACAAAATAAGGGTTTATCAGGATAAGAAATTTACAATGATATGGTGAATGTGTAAGGGGTGGCGTGGTGTAGTGGTTAGAGCACACGCTTAACAATACAAACGATCCAGGTTCGAGCCACAGCAGAGGACATGACGAAGAAAAATTTAATTGTGGTGTTTCGAATGTTTAATAAAGAGACTTTCTTCCAGACAACTCCATCTAAAATATAAAGAGGAGGCCCCTGACGTTCTCACATACCTCTGACGATGATGACAAACATCAGACGAATTATCAAGAATACGCGCCACCTACTGAGAAAAAATTACAATGCTAAAGTAAAGTTCACTACCAATTAGCAAGGATCTTCACCACTACGTAAAATCATATGGAGGAGAAGCTACAGTGGACTACTCATCCATCTACTTAGCTTGAAAGATTAAATTGATTAAAGAAACTGAAACAACGCAACGGATGCTTCGTGGAAAGGCAATCACCAATGTTCCGTGGAGGAATGACGGAAAAAAAATGGTGAATGTGAGAGTGCACCTTCATAAGCGTGGTCGTACAAATATTGAAGCTCAACCACGACGTGGACGTCCAAAAACTGCAACAACACCAGAAATTATAGCTAAAGTGCTTGACATTGTAACAAGATCAAGAATTCCAAATGAAAATGCTTTCTGCCAAATGGGTGCCGCATTTGTTAACAGTTAACCAAAATCGCATTCGAATGAGTATTTTCTCAAGTTTCTTTGATCGTTTAGAGCGAATTATAATTGATTTTAAGCGTCATTTTATAACTATTAATGAAACATGTATCCATCACTATTCACCAGAGACAAGAGAACAATTCAAACAATGGACTGAAGCTGGTGAAAGAACACCAAAGAAGGCAAAAACAGTTTAATCGGCTAGTAAGGTTATGACAAAGGTTTTCGGGGATTACAAAAGTATTTTACTGATTGATTAACTTCAAAAAGGTAAAACATAAAATTCCGGATATTATTGTAAGCTTTTGGATCAATGAAATTTGAAAATTAGAGAAAAGCATGATGGTCTACAACACAAATGAATAAATTTTCATCAAGACAACGCAGAATCACAAAACAGTATTTGAACAATAGCAAAATCTAATGAAGTGAAGTACGAATTGCTTGATCACCCTGGCAGCTGTAAACGATTATATTGAGAAGCTTCAGGAAATCAAGGATATAGAATTGCTAGAAAAACGTTGGACTAAATGTATTTAAGTTTCAGGAGATTATATTGAAAAATAAAATAATTTTAATAATCTTGCCCTTGTTTTCCACTGTTAGGCTAAGAACATTTCGAACTGCAATCGTAGCAGTTATCAAAAATGTTCAAAAAGAAGTATAAGTTTTTTAATTCATCTTCTTCTTCTTTTCCCCATAGTGCCATCACTAATTCTTCTTCTTATGTTTTGTCTGGCTTATAATTTTCTGTTCTTTCGTTGTTTGTTTGATTATTATTATTATTATTATTGTATGACCAATATTTTCTACTAAAATTACTAGTACACCAATAAGCATATGTATGTGTAAAGGTGTATTAGTAAAAATAAGTTATTGTGTAAAGACCAAAGTTGAGAATAAAGTATGACAGAGAGAGAGAGAGAGAGCGTAACCTTTTTTATGGTAATTTGTATACACCATCACCACCATCAACGTCATCGTCATTATCACCATGCCGTATTGTATTGAAGTTACCATGACATGTCATTAGTTTAATGTTTTTTTTTCTTTCTGTAAGTTCTTGCTATCAAAATATTTTTGTTGTTCTTGTTTACTTCTATTGCTTACTTTTCTCTTTAAAAATTCTGTTGTTGTTGTGTTGTTGTTGTTTGTGTATTTCTTTCTCTTTAAAAAGATAAAGTCTTAAGGTCTTAGTGTGAAAAGAAAATAAAAAGTATATGCGTTGTTTGTTTAGTATGGCAGACTGGTAAGAGCTGATTATAAATGAGCTTAAGGTAGGCAAAGTAGTATGAGAGCAGGAGAAGGTAAGAAAAGAAGAGAGTGAAAGAGTTTAAATTAAGTATATCTTTCTATTATAACGTTACATTATATACGAGTAGTTGTTATTCTTATTAATAATGCTGATGATGTTGTTATTTTTATATTGGACGTTTGACTATCATTTAAGTATAAACCAATACATGCACACATTAAAGGTTAAGTAAATGAAATGAAATTTTAAAGACCACTGTCACATCACTGTTATTTAAATGATTAATACCAGTAACTTTTCATTAGTTACTTAACTAGTTACAAACTGTATACGGGGAGACATTTGTCATTAAATGTCGTTTTTACGATATAATTTGCTATAGCCTACACCATAAAAGCGGGAGGTTGATAAAAACTTGTCTTTATATATCTTTATTAATATTAATGTTATTATTATTAATATTAAGTAATTTTAATAATCTTGCTCTTATTTAATGTTAATCAATATTAATCACACGTAACGTGATGCAGAAAATTTGTAAGGGGTGTTTTTTATGGAGTTATAGAACTTTAAGTTGCAATAAAACAACGACGGATTATTCGATTGACATGAATTTTATTTATCTGAAAGATAATTTTGTGGCATTACATTTTCAATATGATTTCTGGCATATGACCGCCACGGTTGGCGCGGATGTAGTCCAATCTGGACGTCAAATTTTCGATGACTTTTTCCAACATTTCTGGCCGTATATCGGCAATAACACAGCGAATATTGCCTTCCAAATGGTCAAGCGTTTGTGGCTTTACCGCATAGACCAATGACTTTACATAGCCCCACAGAAAATAGTCTAGCGATATTAAATCACAAGATCTTGGAGGCCAATTCACAAGTCCAAAACGTGAAATTAGGCGATCACCAAACGAGTCTTTCAATAAATCTATTGTGGCACGAGCTGTGTGACATGTTGCGCCGTTTCGTTGAAACGACATCTCCTGGACATTATAGTTATTCAATTCAGGAATGAAAAAGTTAGTAATTATGGCTCTATACCGATCACCATTGACTGTAAGGTTCTGTCCACCATCGTTTTTGAAAAAGTACGGACCAATGATTCCACCAGCCCATAAAGCGCACCAAACAGTCAGTTTTTCTTGATATAACGGTGCTTCCACATACACTTGAGGATTACCTTTACTCCAAATGCGGCAGTTTTGTTTGTTGACGTAGCCATTCAACCAGAAGTGCGCTTCATCGCTAAACAAAATTCGCTTATGAAAATCGGGAACAACGGTAATCTGCGTTTTAGGCCCATTCGACGAGTCTTTTCATGATGAATTTCCAAGCCAAACTGTAAATATATTACTTGACAGCTGTTAAATCGGTCGCCATCTTGAAAAGTAATGCCAAGATATAAAAAAATAGGGTTGTCAGATCTGGCGATTTATCGCCAAACGTGGTGATTTTAAAAATCATATGTCGTCCTAATTTTCGGTTTGGCGACATGACGACTTTATGACGATTTGTAAATTGTTGGCTATTTTTGATAAAAAATACGAAAAATTAAATTTATTATTTTGGTATTTTATATGTATGAAATTCGTGAACATGGTCATTTTAATGTGTCGATTATGGATGGCAGTCGAACTTCAGTTGTGTTCTTGGCAACGAGAAATTTGTAGTTGCCTATATGGAACTGAAACTAATAGATTCTTAGGTTCCAGTTCACTTATGTAATGGAATTTTCGGCAACGAAAATTTCAAATTTCCTTGTCCGCCGGGGACGTATACTACTTTGTTTTGCCGCCATTTTGGTAAACCTTAGTCTTGACAGTACATATGGAGCAGTCGTGAAGTAGAGACGTGGCAAATCTCTTCTGGACAAATATTCAGTTAATTTATTGTGCAAAAATAATCGTTAAAATGTTTTATCAAAATCAATCACCGATTACTGTGACGATGAGAAAGTTACGTGAAATTTTTGGGAGAAACAACGTACCAACAAGACGCAATAATTTCGAAGAAAGGGGGATTGTAGCTGATACGCTCAAGCATGGACAACGTACTGCAAGATCGGCTGAAAACATTACTGCTGTTCAAGAAAGTGTTCAAAAAAATCCATCAACCTTAATTCGACGCCGTGCTTGGACTTCAGGAACAACTTTGGTCAAAATTTTGCACAAAAATTTACATTTGTTTCCATTTAAGATTCAGTAGACACAAGAGCTTCTTCCAGAAGACCATTTACGTCGCCGTACATATGCCAATAGGATGTTACAGCTCGCCCATGATAACCCCGATTTTCATGAAAAAATCATAATAAGTAACGTTGATTGGCCTCCACGGTGGCCTGATTTGACTGCTACGGCCTTCTTTTTGTGGGATATCTGAAAAGCAAGGTTTATGCAAACAAACCAGAAACGCTGGAGTAACTTAAACAAAACAGTCGTGATGAAATTAATGAAATACCGCGTGAAATGTGTGAGAATATAATGAAAAATGTGCTCAAAAGGGCTCGCATTTGTAAGGCTAACAGAGGAGGGCATTTATCTGATATTGTTTTCCATACATAATTGCTGACATTAAATAAAACATTTATCAATATAAGATCCATTCTCTTCCATATAATGAAAAATTATTAAAACAAACAAAGTAGTATACCTTCCCGGCGGACACCCTCTATTTAAGTTCATAAATGGTACGAAAAAATCTCTAAATTTGACAAATGTGTAAAAAAAATTAATGTGTTTGCTTGCAAATAATTCACTCATATGCATACCTCAAGGCTAAAAGGTATATCATATCATCATTTAAAAGGTCTACTTCTCCCCTCTCCAAAGCAAAAAGCTTAAAATCGGATAGGATTCGACCATTCCTTGAAATAATTTGTTGTGGAAAGAGGTCTCGTAGTAATTCCGTTGCAATCCTGGCTGGCCAAGCCCAAAGCATGCAGTTATGGCGTTAAAAAGTTTTCAATCATATCACGATATCGCTCCTCATTGACAGTTACCGTTACGCCGTTTTCAGTTTCAAAGAGGCGAGACCCAATAATTCCTCTTGACCAAATAACACACCCGACTGTCACTTTTATCGGATGCAAAGGTGACTGATGAATAATTTGAGGGTTTTCCATTGCCCAGAAGCGACTATTCTGTATATTAGCATGTGCTCAAAAGGGTTCGCATTTGTGAGGCTAACAGAGGCTGGCATTAACTAATATTGTATTCCATACATAATTGCCGACATTAAATAAAACATTCATCAGTACAAGATCCATTCTCTTTCATATAATCAAAAATTATTAACAAATAAATTAGTATACCTTCCTCGCGGACACCCTGTACTAAAATAGAAAAACACAATTATGTAATTTAACTCATGCTTGGTAATAACCAAAAAAAGAATCTTTTAAAGTTATCCAGCACAAGTTTCTTTAATATTTTTTTCAAGTGGGTTTGCTTTTAAGTGTGTCATAGCACTGTTCTTCAGTACTATTTTTCCATTATCAAGTCGAACGCAGTGGAATCAGATGGATTTCCATTAAAATTTTTTAGGAAAATATACACTTTCATTTAGTCCTTCTTAAATTTTACATTTAATAGAGTATTAACTTCATACATACATACACATCTTCTTCAAAATTGCTCAGACCATTCTTAAGAACAAAATTTCTTATTATACGGTTTTCGCCCTGATTTGAGTATTTATTCGCAACAGCAACGTCTCAATGTCGAAGGTAACGATGAACTGCAATTTCTTGTTGGATAAATTGCGTTCTTACTTTAACTTTTTATCTATCTTATGAAAACTGATATATTCGTTCATTTATGATATGAAACAGTAAGGCAGTAGTAAAGGAGTGGAATTCTCAATTAATGAATTTTCAATCATCATCCACCCGTAGCTACGACGAGTGTGTGAAGCAGTGCCCTTAGACACCATTTTGAGTATTACCACAAACGCTTGAAAAATCAAAAATCAAATCTAGATCGGGAATACAGACACCCACAACATATCGAGGAGAAGATGTATAGAAACCACTTGCCAAAAACAACGGTTGGCAACGGTTCCAACGGTTCCGTCTCTTTCTTCAACACAGCTGCGACAGTTATCATTGTACTACAATCCTACCCGACTGCCACTGGTCTAGGCATATCTCTTCCACCATGACCAATAAGCGATCAAGTGTGTCTCACATCATACTCGGACAAGGTCAGCTTCTTAATCCTACAGGACTCTTCAGCCTTCCTTCCACTTGTAGCCTGCCTGCTCACATGGGTGTTTTGCACGGAAGTTTTATACGGACTAGAAATAATCGGCTTAAGTTTAAGTCTAGTAAGGCGAGCATGTTTTGATCTAGAAACTAAGTATACTGATGATTTCGAGGTGAGTTTTTAACTTATGATCTCTGTTTGTAAGCACTTTGAAATACATATGGGTGAGAATATGCACTACGGATATGTATCGATTATGTAAAACGATTCAGTAAATAGTAAATAAAAAAAAGCTTTTTAAAAAAATATTTTATTTGTAATTTCTTAAAAATTAATTAATTAATTATTTTTAATTACAAAAGTATACTACTCCTCAAAATGTTTCTGATTTACCCAATTTTTGTGTACGGGAACGCATTTCGGTAAAATTGGGATCCCGAAGGCACCCTATGTAGAGTCAAGAAACAGACCTACTATTGAAGTAAATACGCGATCTTTTATTTCTATAATAATATTTTCTCTTTTTGAACCAAACTCGGATCATACACATAAATTTTATTGTTTTTATGGTATTTTGGCTTACATTTAGTGGTTTCAAAACCGCCGTCATCTGAATTGTCATTCATTTAGTGAAAGGTTGTCCATTTACGTAAAAGTAATTAAAATTTATTACAAAATTGGTGATTCAGATTCAACTGAATTTTGATTTTTCGAAACAAATTTTTGCATCGGTGAAGCTCATTCCTCATTCGGTGGTTATGTCGAGAATCAAAATTGTCGTAAGTGATTGTGGGAAAACCACTGTATCTAAAAATAGTGACTATTAAGTTCTTATTATGGTCAGAAAGTATTATTGTACCGTATTTTCTCGGAAATGACAACCGATTTTTTTTTTTGGTCTGCAATTGAAAATTTTGAACTGTTCGATACCTGATTTCAAGAAAAAGGTTCCACGAGCCACACTACATGACCGACTTTGTTTTTATTGCATAAGAATTTTCCCGGTTGCGAAGAACATTCTCAACTTGCCGTATGAATATCACAAAAACCTCGAATCTACTCAGACCCTATAAAGGATTTTACTTAGCACAGTCGGCACTACCTATCAGAAATCTGATTGTGCTAGAAGAGGTGACATTTAAGGCAACAGTAGCCAGTCAGAATACCAATAAGTTTCCTCATATGCCGCAGCTGCCTATTTATATGCAAAGGGTCTCATAAGCCGTTTCGCCTGCCACAGACCCTGGCCGTATGTCCAAAAAATTTCATATTCCCACTTATCGATTCTTCCCCTGGCTGTGGACCAGCTAACATCACAGTATGGCTCCACAGCCCCAAGTCTAATGGCCAGGGCCATCTTGCCGGTTCGTCAACAATCTCATTCTTCGCTTCTCTGTCCGAGGACCCAACAAAGTGTAACGCAGTTTTTAAATGCCAGGGTGCAGTTTAAGTATGAACTTGTTAATATGAATCTTTTGCACGTTTTACTTATCAAACGTTTTTATCTCTTACTATTGTACTGCGACTTTCACAGCAACAATATAGGGATCTTCTCGACTTTTTTTAATAACTCGGCCCTTCGTAGGCCACAGCTTGGCAAAAATCAATTAACACAAGAAGTGAAAGAGTGTTCGCTGAATGAACCCTGAAGTAGTTGGAAATCGATCTTAATTCTTTTTTTAAAATCATCTTCAACGTTAAAGCCTATTTTTGGACTAATGAATATGTCAACAGACCGGCTAACAGCCAGCGCTATAGATTGAAGATTACTAATTTCTTTCTGTCTAAATTCGCTGGTATAGACAGACACCAACAACATGTGGTGGTTTAACAGGGAGAACGACCCATAGAGTTGGGTAGTACGTGAACGACCTAATTCAACTGA
This sequence comes from Wohlfahrtia magnifica, assembly GCA_023159175.1. Taxonomy (NCBI): domain Eukaryota; kingdom Metazoa; phylum Arthropoda; class Insecta; order Diptera; family Sarcophagidae; genus Wohlfahrtia; species Wohlfahrtia magnifica. Next base: position 1,653,305 of record JAKWBJ010000045.1, read on the forward strand.
ACTGTTCACACAATTATCACAATTAATTCTTTGGCTCCGTAACACGTGTTGATTTTCCGATCAAATGATTGACATACTATTTGAAAAAGCATTGGTGACCACTTAACAAATAACATCTTCAAACAGTGTTGCCAGAATATGTAAGAAGTGCAAAAACAGATCGTTCATATTACACTCCATTAGGAAAAAGAACAAGGAGTGGCCATTACAGTCAACGGCGATCGTTATCGGGCCATGTTGAACGAATTTTTATTCACAAAAGTTGAAGAGGAGGATATTAGCAACATTTGGTTTCAACAGGACGGCGCTACGTGCCACACAGCCGAAGCTACACTGGATGTTTTGCGCCCTGTTTTTGAAGATGGCATTATCAGCCGCAGAGCTGATGTCGTTTGGCCACCTCGGAGCTCCGATTTGACACCGTTTGACTATTATCTGTGGGGTGCCGTCAAAGATGAGTGTTACGCCAACAAGCCAGAGACAATTGACGCTTTAAAGGACAATATTCGTGAAGCCATTGGTGAAATACAGCTGCACACAATCGATAATGTGCTTAAAAATTGCACCGATCGTGTAGGCTACTGCATGGCCAGCCGATTGTACTTTCAAATAAAAAATGAAATTTGAGAAAATATTCAGTAGTTTTTTTTCATAGCATTTTCAAAAAAAAAAAAAAATTATTTGACGGACACTTTAGTTCCATTACTGTTAAGGCTAGATCCGGAGATGTATTTAACTTCCTTGTGTTATGGGTAAAGCGTAGTATGTAGACTACAATTCGTTGCAGCATCCGAAATGAACCCTTATGATTAATATGTAGACTATGTCTGTTATCGAATTCTCGGATTTTGTAGTGGCTGCTACTTTCTTCCGCTTCAGCTCAATGTCAAATATTTCTAAGATTACCGTAAAAATATGGTCTTTATTTTTTTATTTTTAATAAAATGCGTACCGATTTTTGCTTGAATGTACAGTTATGTGCTGATTTCTTAGATTTGAAATCTGGCAACCTTAGTGGTAGCGGACATTTATACGACGTCATATTCCCCACATAATAATGTATAAAAAAAATTCTATAATACCTCATACACACGTTAGGAGCAGGAAACAGGTAAATGTTACCGGCCACTCTAGTTCCAAATTAATAGCGGTGTACACGGGTCATTAATTATTATCTGTGTACTGATATGGCTTCAAAACGATACTCTGATGCTAATTACAGTTAAACAAGTTTTCGGTTAACTGACCGCCTAACCTAACCTAACCTAACCTAAGCCGAAACTCATATACACTTTTTTCATTTAAATATAAAAGATAACAAAAAGCTTGATTAAAGCGTTTTTATGGGAGTAAAATAAGAGCAATATTGCCTTATTTGTTTAACAAACTTTGCCGTAAAAAATTTGTTAGATTCAGGAATAATTTCATGCAAACTTGCATAGTGTAAACATTTTATTACAAATTATTCCCCATCGCATCTAAAAATTTATTTTAAAGCTTAAAAACAAATTATTTCAAATACTTTTTTAAACTTTTTTTATGATTTCAACGCATAAATAAACAAAAAAAAAAATTGAAAAAACCTCTTACTTTGCAACACTGCACATACAAATACAGATTTGTTGACTCAATAACCTTCAGAAAAAATGAGTCTCTATGAGAATTACAAAAAACAACTAAAAATCGTACACAAGAGTAAAGCAACCAGAGAAGGAGAGTGTTAGAGAGAGAGAGGAGTAAGACAAAAGTTTAGTTTTTTGGAAAATTAATTTACTACTACAACAGCAACAAAGTAGTGGCACTAAAAATGATGAGAAAAACTAACGCAAATGGATAGGATTCCCACGTCAATTGCTAAAACAACAAAAAAAGAGATTAAGTACACACATACACACACACATACTGTTTCTCGCATAGAAGTAAATAAAAAACATGTTATAGTACACGTTCCCTCATCCACCCGAAAAAAAAATTAATGTCTTGAATACGCATAAAAATTAAACTACACAAAGAAACAAAACGAAATAAAGAGTTAAAAAGTATTCACAATAAAAGAGAGCCAAAGGAATAAAAGTCAAAGGTACTAAAGTACTAAAATTGTATTTGTTTAGTTAGTTGCGATAATTTTTGTTTATTTTGTTTATTTATTCGGTAAAAAAAAATTATAAGGGAAAGGAAAACTATTAAAGGGGTATATCGATTAAATAAAAATTATTTAATAAATAATATATTTTTATTTAAGAAATAAAAAGCGTAGGTTAAGTGTTTAAAGTACCCCAAGCAGAAATATAAAATACTTAAGCTGTTATAAATATGGTTTAACTTCTTTAATTTTTCTGGATATCCACACTACTACTATTATCACGAAATTAAGTATCATTCTGAATAGGAAGGAGGCTTAGTTAAAACTTGGTGTTAACGATTGGCGTAGACGCGCGCTGAGCAGAAATGCCTAGAAGGACATGCTGTAGCAGGCCGAAGTCCGGTTAATTGGTTGTAAAGACCAGTTATGTATGTATATATAGAGAAATTAAGCTGTAGGCTTAAATGTTTGGATATGAACCAGATGGTAAAAACGGATAAAAAAATGAGCATAATTGAGATTATACTTAAGATAGAGGCAGCGAAGTACGCCGGGTTTTAGCTGGTGCTTAATAAAAAAAAAAAAATATTCTTCTGTAATTCTTTAAGAAGTTCTACGCCTCTGTTTATTTTCGTTTCTTTTTGCCATAACATTTAAAAATTATTTTCTGTGTAGGCCATTATTGAAACTATTGGACTACTTAAACCATAATGACCCCTTTTTTGGGGTTTTTGTTTAATAACATTAGGCAATCATTTTCTTCTCTTTTATTTTTTCTCATATTTTAAACACGCACACACGCACACAAATTTCGTATTGTGAATAGGAATTAAAAGCATAATTAATAGAGTTTTCTTTTGTTTTCTATAACTTACTTTCAATTGTTTTATAGCCAATGTAACGTTAAAAGTTCCAATAAAAAGCCAAAATGGCAGCATATTTACATAAAATTAATGCTTTTCTGCACTGCCAACAATTTTTCAGGGTTTTTCAATTCGATGGTAGCTTGATCAACCTTCTAAAAAAATTGGAAAATGTTATTTTCATATTCAACTTTCAAGGAAAGATTCGGGAAAAAGGTGGCTTAAATACTTTCAATTTTAATGGTGAAAAACCAGGTTAAATTGGAGTGATATTACCACAAAGGAAGCCAAACTCTAAGGCTGGAATAGTATGTATGAGACAATTTTTATATTACATTTTTGGCGTCAAATTCAATTTTCCCAAACTTTTAGCAGCATATGTGGGCATATTTCGCCAATAACTCTTCGAATGTTAATTTCTAGGTACTCAATTGTTCTTCGATTTATCGACTTAACATAACCACAAAGAAAATAATCCAATGGTTTTAAGTCCAGGGTAAAAAAAAACTGGGTGTGTTTTTTTACAACAAATATAAGTGTAATTTACGTATTGGGATTACAAATTCATTTGTTCCATTTCTGAGCTCAAAATAATAATGAAATAACAAATTTATCAAATCACTGCTTACATCTACTCCGCACCTTTAAGCCAATTTCCAAATCACGTCTCAAAAGAAATCCTCTTCTTTCAAGCCGCTCCAACTTTGAAGCCGATTTTGTATTTCTTCAAAGGAAGTGATTCGGGGCTATGCTAAAGGATAAACTCATAGCTCTTTGTATGGCCTAGATAGTTTCGAGATGAATATGTGTTGCATTTGCTTCCCTTACACTTTTAGTTAAAAAACGGGAAGGAGTCCACGTGGAATGAAGTAATTCCAAAAAGGCTCTTATAGCGAAATGTCGTGTAAAGAAAGCCCTTATAAAGAGCTTGTGAGCAATATTCGGATAATACGGCGGATATGGCATTCAATCGTTTCCAAAATTTGTTTTGAAACTTTTGCGATAGGAGATCAGGTGTTGTCATGCTAAGCAATAAATTAATCATGTCTGTCTTTATATTCCGGCCGTTTTTCTCATAACGCTCAATTCAAACGAAGTAAAGGCAGTCCGTCATCCCACCAAAAGGGCAAAATTTCACTATAAATATAAAACAACGTTGTCATATAAACAAACAAAAAATATTGTCGACTTGTACGAGATTAAGACTCATTTTTTTTTTCTCCGTCACTCTTCACTAGGGAGCATATGGGCTTTCCACAAAGCTTCTATTGCTTTGTTTCAGTTTCTTTAATCAGCTAAGTAGGTGATTAATCTGCTGTAGCTTCCCCCATATGATTTTTTTTGTATAGTGGTGAAGATCCTTGCTAATTGGTGGTGATCTTTACTTTAGCATTGTAATTTTTTTCCCAGTAGGTGGCGTGCTTTTCGTAATCATTCGTCTAATGTTTGTCATCATCGCCAGAGGTATGCGAGAAGGGTCTCTTTATTTTTTTTTTATATGGAGTTGGCTGGAAGCCTTTTTTATTATTAAACATTCGAAACCACAATTAAATTTTTTCTTCGTCATGTCCTCTTCAGGGGCTTGAACCTGGGTCGTTTTGTGTTTTTATGCGTGCGCTCTAACCACTACACTACACGCCGTGACAAGAACACAACACTGATTACCATAACGAGGTTATAACTTATAATTAATTGTGAAATTACACTATTGGATCGTAACAAAAAGCAATAATTCGTACATTGCGTCAATTGTGAATTCCCAGCTGTCATCAAGAACCCTAAAGATAGATTTAGAAAATACGCAGTCACGTTTTATACGTCTTTTCAAGTCATCCACGCACGCCACAGCTATCTACGATAAGATTTGCCGGCAAAACTTGGGTAGCAGATAAGGAAATCTTGTTTATCTCTTACAACGCAATAGACAGGTCTGCACTCAGTTATGCGGCGCCAGGGTGGTATTCATATGTCAATGTTAAGCAGTAGAGAAATATTCAATCATACCAAAACGCCGGCCTAAGTACTGCCCCAAGGTGTTTTCGCTTGTCAGCCCTATGGTTCAAAAGGATTTTCTGATCTAACAGGCCTATCAGACAGGATTTAATAGTATTCACATTGAAGCAGTCACAGAGTCCATTCGGTAATACAGTGTAAATACCATCCTTGAAGATCGCCTGAACCCGGGGAACGACAGTTACATAGGCAAATCAGAGTTGTCTTGGCTCAACTTATATCAGAATGGTCAGCAGTCGTGTCAATTCCTATTGGGCCCGCATTGACGACACAGCCTGCTTAGTATGTGGAATAAATACAAGCTTTTTGCGCTTCACAAAGGGATACGTTAGAGACACTTATGTCACTTTAACAAAAAATCTTAAATTATAAATCTGTTAATCTTATGTACTCGTATTGCATTCAGAGCGCATCCCTTTGTAGTTGATTGCCAGGTAAATCGTACAACGCATTATAGAGATAATTCGTGCTTTAATCGCACAAGTCTTTCCTACCACTTACGACATGAGTAAAGTTAAATCGAACGTCCATAAAATCTATCCTTTCTATTCTCCATCCCACAAGCTATTTTCTTAGTAACAGCAGTTGGTTGCAAGAGGAAAAAAGCCTTTATATCACTGTGCATTTTGGCATTAACCAATATAACATAACATGTTTTGAACCCAGTTACCAAGTTTTATCAATATTGTTTGAGTGAGCTAATATATCAGATGGGCCATCTATCGGTTTAAATGTGAACTAGCGGTTATTTCGAATCTAACAATACTTATGTCATTCTATTCTGTCACAATATTCAGTATATTATCGCCACTGAACGAAATGAATCCATTTCCGCTTGAGCAACGTTGGGATTTATTGGAAATTTGTTTCCAAAACAAAGACAATTGGTCGAAAATTGCACGAAAATGTTGCATAAAATTTGATTGCAGAGAAGTGCCCATTATACGCACGTATATTGCTGAAGTTTATGAAACTGGTTTCATTGTTGATGTGCCAAGGCGTAAGTGTACTCGTACAGTGCGTACACCCGGAAATATCGAAGCTGTGGCTGAGTGTGTGCGTGAGAATTTATCAACATCAACTCGTCATCGTTCTCAAAAATTGAACATTTCATGCACTAGTTTACGTCGAAGTTTGCGAAAAGATATCGGTATGACGCCTTACAAAGTTCAATTGGTTCAAGAGTTGAAGTCGCAAGACCATCCGCTTCGTTTTCACTTAGCTAGATGGGCCAACGAGAAACTGCATGATGATGTCGATTTTGCTAAAAAAAAAATCATCTTTTCGTATGAAGCTCGTTTTCATCTTGGTGGGCAAGCGAAATTGCCGTATTTGGGGATCATAAAGTCCAAACGTGGTCACCCATTACGAGCAATTGTTTAGTGCGACTTATTTTCTTTGAAAATAAGGACGTGGCAACCATTACGATCAATATAGACACCTATCGCACCATGATAACCGATTTTTTAAGCCCCCTCTTCATGGTATTGATGTGTACCATGTTTAGTTTCAACAGGATGGTGCAACTTGCCACACATCTCATGCCACAGTCGATTTATTGCATCAAACATTTGATGGCCACTTAATTAGCCTAAACGGTGATGAAACTGAGATTTAACACAGTTCGATTATTGTCTGTTATGCCGACAAATCAGAGACAATTGAGCATTTGAAGGCCAATATTAGTTTTGCCATGGCCGAGATACGATTCCAAAGACTCGAAAAAGTTCTCGAAAATTGATGCCATCGAAAGGGGTACTGTGGGGCCAGCTGCGGCAGCCATATGAATAAAATAATATTTCATTTCTAACCGGAATAATTGTACTTCACAACAACAAAGTAAATTTGGCAAAATTTCAAATTGTTTTTGTTTTATTGCACTTTTAAATTTAACCCATTAGTGCATAAGATCCCTTTTAAGGGACGCTCTTATTTTTCCACTTTACAGCGAAACGAAAGATTTAAAATTTAAGTTTTATTTAGAATCTCATTCTGATAAGTGTCTCCGTCATAACAACAAGTGTTATTTTTCAAACAAATTTCGTTAAGTGCGTAATATTGTGCAAAAAGTGTATAACGGGAATAATAAAATTCGAAGCACACGTGGAGGGTATGTAATAATGAAAAAAATTTAGAAATTATTTGTTAATTAATCATTTTTTTTTAATGTGTGTTTATTAAAATGTGATTAAGTAATTGATCTGCTCAAGTTTAAAAAAAAGTGTGTTTAAAAGTATTAGTAATTGTCGTTGTTTGTTCATGTCCTTTTTAAGGGACATTATGCTCTGTGGTAATTTTTATGGTTATTATTACAGACTTACAATTGCTGAAATATTGGAAGAGTTGGAAGAATTAGATGACAACATTCAAAATATTAATATATTTGCAATACCTCCTTTGGATGGAAATGATACAGACCACGATTCGGATGCGAATGATGATGAACATGAAGAAAATTTAAATCACCTGGGAAATCACCGAAAATTCCTAAATGCAGAGTGCGAAGTACAACGTATTGATAGTGAGGACGTATTGATTGGAGTGAAGGTGATGAGGAGCCACTTGCAAAATATATAAAGCTGCAACGTGGATCAAAAATCCATTATAAGAAAGCAAATCCAACATATGAAATTGTAACCGAGTGCGAAATTATATCTCCCAGCATCGAAGCTAGAACGACAAAAACTCCAACTGACTTTTTTCAATTACATTTTTCTGAGAATTTACTAAACCATTGCATTGAATACAGCAATTTATATGCGCTACAGAAATGACAGGGGAGGAAATAAAAGTTTTTATTGGAGGAATTTTGATGTCAGGATATGCAAAGTATCCAAACAAACGTCTTTACTGGTCTGAAAAAAGTGATACTCCCAAACTACTATCTAATAGTATGAGGCTCAACAGATTTGAAAAATTATTGAACAATTTTCACATAAATGATAACACCAAACCTCAAAATAAGACCGTAAAGATACGTCCATTAATTAAACATTTGAATGCAGCGTTTATGAAACAAGGCGGAGCAGATGAATTTCTTTCTATTGATGAAAGCATGATTCCCTATTATGGCAAACACTACGCAAAACAATATATTCGTGGTAAGCCTATAAGATTTGGATTTAAAAATTGGGCGTTGAACACAAGTAAAGGAAACATGCTTCAATGCGATATTTATATGGGCAATAATGAAGATGCAGTGCCCCTTGGCTTTGGAGTGGGAATATATTAGTTGTACGATGGAAATATAACAATGTAGTCACTTTAGGAACTAATTTTGATAACATTGAGATGGGAACATGTAAGCGTTACGCAAGAGTACAAGGCGCTGTGCAGATAGCCCAACCAAAATTATTTCAACATTATATTCAAGAAATGGGTGGAGTTGACAAATGGATCAATTAATTGCTGTTTATCGATCGCGAATAAGACAACGTAAGTGGTGATGGCCAATTTTCGTCTGCTTCGATTGTAAATGGTTGGCTACTTATGAAAAAGCTGCATCCAAATGCTCCCGATTATTCAAATTTGTTACAATTTCGTCGATATATAGCTACTTACTATCTAGGAACGTACGGTGTGCCCTCAGTAAGAGGCTCCAGATCATCAATTTCTAATAAAGAAATCACATAATAGGCTATTCCAAAACTGATAAGAGATGTGCAAGCTGCGGTGAGAAGTCTAATTTTATATGCAACAAATGTAACAAAGGCCTTCACCCAAAAGAATATTTTAAAAAATTTCACACTGAAAGTGATTACACTGCATACTGTCCCTTATAAGGGACGCCTTCTAAAATCTTAAACAAATATTTTTTTTTTTTTTTATTAAATCCTTTGAAAATTATTCTAATGGTAGTTTTAATTACATCTATAAAAAGAAATTTGTTTAAAAGTTCCTGGGGAACTTCATGCACTAATGGGTTAAACTTTTAAATGGCCCACCCTATATATGTATTTTAATAACAATCAACAATTTTGTGTATAAAACAATTTCAAAATTTATAATTTTTTACAAAAATTTTTATAAAACAAAAGAATATTTTGAACAAAACTTACCTGCTTTTAATATTAAGGATGCATTAAAAGTATTTTTGTTGTTATTGTAGCTGCTTTAAAAACGTAATGCAGTTGTATTATTACAGCTGTTGTTTTATAATCTTCAAGGAATTATTGTTTTGTTGAAAAGCAAAAGCAAACTGGTATTATTTCTTAATTTTTTCTTCTTTTTTTAACTTAAATTTTTTACTTTTCTTTTATTTAACTTTTTTATTTCATTATTTCACTTTTTTCTTTACTTTAATTTCGTTTTAATTCGTTGTTTATATTTTTTTTTTCTTTAACCAAAACAATTTTTAATAATTTGATTATTATTATTATTTAATTTTCTTCTATATACGAGATATTTTTTTTTCTTTCTTTTTATTGTATTATTTTTCTTTTATTTTTCAATTTATTTTAATTTCATTTTCTTTTTCTTCTTAATTCACATGATGATGTTTGAATTGTTGAATTAACGAACAACAACAATTTTTAACAGGAAACTTGTTTATATTTTTAAAATACTCGTACAATTACCGTTATATGTACGTATATAAGTATGGCTGTAGTATGTAAAGCTGAGAGGATATAAGAAAACAATGTAAAAAAAGAAGAAATTTCAAATTAAAGCTATTTGTGTATGGGTATGTGTGTATGTGTATTGTAATTAAAAACAAAACAAATCGAGAAAACATTTTTAGCATGTTTTTCCTGCTATTGTTTGCATGTTTATTAAATACTCTCTTGTCTGCCCTGCATATAATAATACTTACGTATGTATGTGTATGATGGTATGAAAGTACGTTTTTTTTTTGTTTTTTTGGTTTGTTAATGCAACATGCAGGCATTATACCCAATAACAACAGCAATAACAACAATGTATAATAACGGTATATTATAATGTTATACTCTTTAGACAATTAAAAACGAAAAAACTATATAGCGAGTAACCGTGCATGTTTACATGTTATATTGCTCTTATTAAATTCTCCCCATCGAGCACACATACACACACACATATATATATATAAGTATAAACGCTTATTAAAATCGTTAACACACTTAAATACATACATATATGTATGCTCTTATACTTATGGTCTGCTTCTTTTTTTCTTCTTCTCGTCTCTACTCATTTTATATTTTATTTTCTGACTTCCTTCCTTTTTAAGCACAGAGATATACTACGTTTCCTTATTACATATACTTTCGGGGGAAAAAAATATATTTTGTTTTTATTTTCATAGTTATTGTTATTGTATTATTCATAGTATGAGCATAGGAATACGGGTAGCTATGTAAGTGTAGTGTTCTTGTCATATTTATTTCACAGACTTTGACAACGTGTTTTCCTTCTTTATTTGTTATTTTATAAAGCTTTGTAGTAAAATTCCAAAAACAAGGGAGAAATACAAAAACAACAACAAAAAACACAACGAATTTTAACATTTTTCTTTTTAGGAAGTAAAACTATTTTTGTTTGTTTTAATTTTAAATAAAAATACTCCGCCACACATCTAACAAAACAAACAAAAAGAAAAAGAGAGAAAGAGAGAGAGAGAAAGCAAGAGCGAGAAAATGAAAAAATTTTTATTTGTAGCAGTATTCAGGGTTGTCAAGGGGTGGCGTGGTGTAGTGGTTAGAGCGCACGCATAACATCACAAACGACCCAGGTTCGAGTCCCAGCAGAGGACATGACGAAGAAAAATTTTAATTGTGGTTTCGAATGTTTAATAATAAAAAAAGGACAACTCCATCTAAAAAAAATAAATAAATAAAAAAGCCCCCCCCCCCTGACTCCTTTTCTCGCATACCTCTGGCGATGATGACAAACATCAGAAAGAATGATCAGGAAAAACTCGTCACCTACTGGGAAAAAATTACAATGCTGAAGTAAAGATCACCACCAATTAGCAAAGATCTTCACCTCTATACAAAAAAAAAAACATATGGAGGAAGCTACAGCGTATTAATCATCCATCTACTTAGCTTGAATATCAAAATGATTAAAGAAACTGAAACAAAGCAATAGCAATGTTTTGTGGACAGCCAATATGCTCCCTAGAGGAGTGACGGAGAAAAAAAATCAGTATTGTCAGATCTGGCGGTTTCTCGCCAAATGTGGCAATTTTAAAAATATTTGGCGTCCTAATTTTCGGTTTGGCGACTTGGCGGCTCTTTGGCGATTTGAAAAAAGGTACGAAAAATGAAAATTATTGTTTTGGTATTTCTATGTATGAAATTGGTGAACATGGTCATTTTAATGTGTCGATTACAGATAGCAGCCGAACTTCAGTTGTGTTCTCGGACACGAGAAATTTTTAGTTGCCTATATGGAACTGAAACTAATAGATTTTTAGGTTCCAGTTTACTTATGTAAAGCAATTTTCGGTAATTGGTAACGAAATATTTAATTTAATAAATGGTACGAAAATGCTCTAAACTTGGAGAAAAATTAATATGTTTGCTTGAAAAATACACACACATATGCAGACCTCAGGGCTATGACCCAGCAAAATTTTTACCATATACATACATCTTCGATCCGAGACCACTGACAATGTAAGTCGGACCGGTGGCCTAGGCCCTAAGATGGGTCCGATAGAACAGACACTATAAGCGAAGGTTGAATGGGTCCGATAGAGCAGACATTGTAAGTGACAGTTGGATGCGTCCGATAGAGCAAACATTGTAAGTAAAGGTTAGATGGGTCCGATGATACAGACATTGTTGGATGGATCCAATACTACAGACATTGTAAGTAAAGATTGGATGGGTTTTAACTGTTAAATATTTATTTATTCATTTTATTTATTTATACAAAATTCAATAATGAAAATCCAGCTATCAATTCTAAAGGGCCCGCCAAGTAATTTTTTTTTTTTTTTTTTTGTTGAAAATGCTATAAAAAAAGCTACTGAATATTTTCTCAAATTTCTTTTTTTATTTGAAAGTACAATCCTTCCGGTTAATAATGGAAAATAATTTCATTCAAATGGCTGCCTCGGCTGGCCATGCAGTAGCCTACACGATCGGTCTAATTTTTAAGCACATTATCGATTGTGTGCAGCTGTATTTCACCAATGGCTTCACGAATATTATCCTTTAAAGCGTCATTGTCTCTAACTTGTTGGCGTAAAACTTATCTTTGACGACACCTCACAAACGACATCAGCTCTACGGCTGATAAAACATCGAGTGTAGCTTCGGCTGTGTGACACGTAGCGCCGTCCTGTTGAAACCAAATGTTGCTAATATCCTCTTCTTCAATTTTTGTGAACAAAAATTCGTTCAACATGCCCGATAACGATCGCCATTGACTGTAATGGCCACTCCTTGCTCATTTTCGAAGAAAAATGGCCAATTATGCATCTGGACCAAAATCCGCACCAAACAGTGACTAGTCTTGGGTGCATTGGCTTTTCAATGTATGCGTGCGGATTTTCTGTGCCCCAAATGCGACAATTTCGCTTGTTTACATACCCGCCAAAATCAGTACGCAAATTTCGCACACATTCTGCAACATTACCATGATTTTCAAAGTAATGTCGCAATATTTCCCAGCGTTGTTCAAAACACAACCATATTCGTTCAGCGGAAGGATAAAACTAATTATCTGTCAAATCAGACATGAGCTAGGTGTTACGATTCATGAAATAAGCACTAGTTGAAAAAAAAGCGTTAGATGGCGGACCCTTTATATTAAATTTAGAAAAATACTTAACCGATCAGCATGTTTGCAATAAAAAATATTAAAACGTAAAAAATTATACATATTTAAATTACCGGTTATTCGTGTTACAATAACCGGTTTATTCGCTATTCGAAAAATGAACATTTTAAGAAAACCAGTAGAATAATTATCGTTCGATCTCCATATTGGTCATGAGTATTACTCTACTATTGAAAACTTCTCTAGATGCATGTGCCGTTTGAAACCGACGTTAAACTCTAGGCCCTTTCAATGAGTTTGAAAATAGAATCGGTTGCAGCTCATAGACTGAGAGAAGTCCCCATGTTCTTTCATGGAATCTCATGGAAAATTAATAATAAAAACCTTAAAATGAAAATGTCATAAATTTCCTTATCGCCCCAAACAAATATTTTATTCACTTTCGCAAGTTTTCTGTGTTTAAAATACAATAATTTTCGATATTTGGTTTCATTTAAACTAACTTTTGAGAATATTCTACTATCTATCAGAAAAATAAGAAAATTCATTAAATTTTGGATAACTTCTTAAAAGAATGGATATCTTAAGCTTTATCAGCATCAATGATTTCGATTATTTTCACCAAAATTCTTCATATCTATTCATACTTAAAACCAATCGCTAGCAATGTTATGACGTAACACCGCTGTTAAAAATTGTCAGATGGTCTGGCCTGGAATTGAACCGAGGACTTCTTTATGAGTTGGTGGGTCACATCAAACAAATAGCATGTTTTGGACTTGTCGTTATCGTAAAACATAGCAACAAATGATATGCTAAACAAAATTGTTGATTCAAAATCTACTACAATGATATTTATATTGGTGAAGAAAAATTACAAAAAAACCACACATAAATTTATGGTTCAAGAAAAAACATTTTTAACCCATTTTTGAATAACACAAAAATTGGCAACACTGATTTACACTAGCAAGGAATGTGCTCTTTTGAAAATAAAGCAACAACAATAATATCTGCCATAAATATCTTTCCTTTTAGTTACCTTTTAAACAAATGCTTTCAACGTACATTTGGGAACATTTTTAAAACCATTCATTAAATAATAATTAGGCATTTTTAAAAATTCACTTTGCTTATGAATTTGTAATGAAAAATACTTAAATGTCTCGTCTGTGTAACAACAACGACAACAATAATAATAATAAGAATTGTTTAAATAGTTTAAAGGCTGGTGGCTATTAAAAAATAATTATTTTTTTAATTTTTAAAAATAGTTGTCAATTTGGAGTTGGTTTGGGCTTGATGGTAAATAAGGACAAGGTAAAGATAATACTGGCAACTGCCAAGGAAGCACCGCGAACGAAAACAGCACTGTTGCACAACACTACGACTCATGGGATCTATTGTGCACCTTCCAGTCTATAGTGTGTTCGGCAAATCTGCTGCCTTCCTAATGAACACCAGATCTGCAACCAAATGGTGGATATGTCACCCATTGAGACGCTATGTCTACTTAAACATTTCCGCCTAAACCTATTAAGAACCTCACAATATGTGTTCCGCTGTCTCTGATGCTTGTGAGCACAGCCTACAAGCATCCACATCTGTGACCGCCATCCTCTTCAAATGCGCTCTCTGTCTTCAATATCCGGTACGAAGCTCCATTAGGAGTTTCAAGCCCGACCTACCATACTTGAGAGCTTCAGAGCACCGTCCCAATTGCGGACTGATCGCCGCCCCATAATAGAGAAATCTCCTTTGAGCATTCCAGTGTTCCAAATATCTGGAATCTCCCAATCTATGATAAGATTGGTAGCAAGTGATGCTGACATTACTGTACTGGGGACCGATATAGGTGCAAATGGCTCTAATTCTGGTCCAATTTCTGGTGTTATACAATTAAGACGTCTGTGGCCCTTTCTTCTTTCATTTTTGCCTTGGAGAAGTTCATACTTTTCTCGTCGAAGCCAGAATAGGTAACTTTCCGAATTTTAATTGCCAAGAAGTAGTAGTATTTATTTCCACATTTCTAAGTTTTCTATCGGGTCCGCCATCTAACGTTTTTTTTTTTCAACTAGTGCTTGTTTTGTGAATGATAACACTTAGCTCATGTCTGATTTTACAGATAATTAGTTTTATCCTTCCGCTGAACGAATATGGTTGTGTACACGCTTGAACAACGATAGGAAATATTGCAACATTACTTTGAAAATCATGGTAATGTTGCAGAATGTGTGCGAAATTTGCGTACGGATTTTGGAAGAAGAGAAGCACTGTCAGCTCCGTATATTCGTCATCTTGTGAAAAAAGTGAAAGAAACTTGCATCCTCATCGATAAACCAAAGCGTGAAAAGCCAAAAACAGTGCGTACACCCGAAAATATTGCAGGTGTGGCAGAAAGTGTGCGTGAAGCGCCATCAACATCAATTCACCGTCGTTCTCAACAATTGAACATTTCGGAGACATCATTGAGACGAATTTTGCATAAAGATCTTGGTAAGACGCCATACAAAGTCCAATTTGCTCAGGAGTGGAAGCCAACTGAACATCCAATGCGTTTTCACTTCGCTAAGTTGGCCTGCGATCGACTTACAGAAGATGCCGATTTTGCCAAAAAAATCATCTTTCCAGATGAAGCTCATTTTGATCTTGGCGGGTATGTAAACAAGCAAAATTGTCGCATTTGGTGCACAGAAAACCCGCACACATACATTAAAAAGCCGATACACCCAAGACGAGTCACTGTTTGGTGCGGATTTTGGTCCAGAGGCATAATTGGGCAAGAAAATAAGCAAGGAGTGGCCATTACAGTCAGTGGCGATCGTTATCGGGCCATATTGAACGAATTTTTGTTCAAAAAAATTGAAGAGCAGGATATTAGCAACATTTGGTTTCAACAAGATGGCGCTACGTGCCACACAGCCGAAGCTACACTCAATGTTTTGCGCCATGTTTTTGAAGATCGCATTATCAGCCGCAGAGCTGATGTCGTTTGGCCACCTCGGAGCTCCGATTTGACGCCGTTGGACTATTATTTGTGGGGTGCCTTCAAAGATAACTGTTACGCCAACAAGCCAGAGACAATTGACGCTTTAAAGGACAATATCCGTGAAGTCATTGGCGAAATACAGCTGCACACAATCGCTAATGTGCTTAAAAATTGGACCGATCGTGTAGGCTACTGCATGGTCAGCCGAGGCAGCCATTTGAATGAAATTATTTTCCATTATTAACCGGAAGTATTGTACTTTTAAATAAAAAAAGAAATTTGAGAAAATATTCAGTAGTTGTTTTATAGCATTTTCAAAAAAAAAATTATTTGGCGGACCCTTTACCTATTTTGATGACCTTGAAAATCATATTTTTTGGAAGGGATAACAAAAAATTTGAAAAATGTTTGACAAGGTGTTTGGAGCTCAAAGGGGACTATTTATTTAAAAAAATATGAAATGATTTTTTTAACCAAAAACCTCTTTTTCACTTAAAAAGTCACAGACTTATTAAGCTAATCTCGTACGTTTTTCTTTTGGAACCTGATGTATTCTTTGGGGTGGTATAGCGGTATATATATAGCTTAGTACTTGCAAGCTTTAGCTGAATCTGAAATTTAATAAGTCGGCTGGTTACAAAGCCCAATTTATCTAGTTGAGGAAGGAAAAAGTCGTTAAAACCACAGCCGCAATATTTTCAGCAGAATGGCTGATGCGGGGCCGCCAAAACCATCTCGTGTTGTCCCTCATACTTTTCAAGTCCTGCAGCTAAACACAATAGTGTTTATTCAGTTAGTGCCGAACAACCGGGAAAACTACATTTAAATTCACACTGCACCAACATTACCAACAAATTATTACGCAAAAATAGAGAAAAAAATATTCCGTGCACCAGAGAGGAATTTACTAGGCTCTTAACCTGGTAATTCGTAAGTTCTTGGAGAGGACCAATGTTTGTACTAAACCAAGTTTAAGACAAGGCAATTCCTGTAGTTTTTCAATATTTTGCTGTTGCAAATAATTTGTTTTGCCGTGCTGAGTCACCAAGATGTCATTTCGTACAAGAGCAAGAGGTGAAGGACTTTGTTTATCTTCGTATCAGCATTTCTTTTGTTCGTCACTCCTCTTGTGAGCACATATTGGCTTTCCACAAAGCATTCATTGCTTTATTTAAGTTGATCCTTCAAGCTCCCCGCCATATGGTTGAGTAGTGGTGGAGGTCCTTGCTAAGTGGTGGTGGTGATCATAACGTAGCATTGTAATTGTTTCCCAGTAGGTGGTGTTTCTTCCTGATCATTCGTCTGATGTTTGTCCTCATTGCCAGAGGTCAGCTAGAAGGTCAGGGGAGCTTTTTCCTTATATTATAAATGGAGTTGTCTGGAGGTAAGTTGAACTTCTTTATTAAAAACTTGAAACCACAATTAAATTTTATCGCCATGTCCATGGTGGGACTCAAACCTGGGCCACTTGTGCTGTTATGCGTGCAGCATTCACACTATAAACGACTTCAGCCAGAAGATCAAATACAACTCACGCTCTATAAAACGCTTATCATTTCCGTCCTGCTATATGGTGCAGAAGCATTAACATTGTTGAACAACGATGTTAATGTTTTGGCAGCGTTCGAGAAGAAACTTCTACGTATGATCTTCGGACCTCTACGAATAGGGAAGATGAATACCTCACACATTGACCAATCTAGCTTTATGAGCTATACAGGGAAGTGGATGGAGTAAAGAGCATTAATATATATCGGCTTCGCTGGTTTGCCCACGTCTCTCGTATTTGCGAAGAAACTCCTGCAAAGAAGATCTTTGAGACGTTACCACAAGGTGGAAAAGTAAAGGAAAAGGACGATCGTCTCGGAAATCTCAAATTGGCACCTGCTAGCGCAGACAGATGCAGAAACCTTGCTTTTTTGAACTCGACCAAAACTAAGAGACGGTTGTAATGCCAAATAAGTATGTAAGTAAGTCTTGAGAGGTATAGTGATTTGTGCCTTATTGACGTGTATTTTATATCTGTTTTATTCACAAATGTCAAACCCAAATTGACACCTAACGCTAAAATCTAAATCTCAAAATTTGGCAAAAGTATATATAAAATAGTCTCACTTTATTTTCTTAACACACTTCCTAGAAACTTCTCCCAAACCATTAAAATCAATTGACACTTTTCAAACGAATAAAATACAAAAAAAACCTTGACAGTTTGATTCAAATATTTTTCTTCATATTAAAGGACTAGGATTTAAAAAGGAACGAATACAAATTCGAGCACTTAAAACAAAAATATGCAAAAAATACCGAATTTCACTTTATTAACTTAAACATTTCTAGACATTTTGTAGTTTTTTTTTTTATTTATTACTTTATTTCTTTTTAAACATTTTTCTTATTTTTTTTTCTTTATTCTACTTTTTACACATCAGACACATGTTCTATTATGGCCTGTTTCTTTATGACTGTTTGCCTTTTGCTTTTTTATACGTTATACCCTGTAAATTGTGATACACTATCATTACATTCCTCTTTCTTTCTTGCAAATGTATTTATATACGTACACATATTGTCTTTTCTTATATCCTCCAACGTTTTGTTAGTATTTTTGTTGTCAATTTTGCGTACAATCAACACAAAATAGAAATGGAAAAAAACAACAATAAATAAAGAAGAACAATACAATAATAACGGTAATAAAACTGACACCACCAAACGTAGTTATCCTTTATCTTCTGATTTTCGTTTCTTTTTAATACCAACTAATAGACACAACACTAAAAGAGAGCGAAAGAGAGTGTAAGAATCAGTGTGACATTTTTTTGTTTTTGCCTGAGAGAGCTTACATTTACAAAAAAAGGAAAGAAAGAAAAAAAAAGAAAAGACAAATAAAAAATGTGGTAAAAACGTTTACAAAAGAGAAAACGCACAGTTGTTTATTTTCGTAGCAGTTAATGGTGTGGGTGGGTGGTTTGCTCAAGAATTCCTTAAATTTCGGAGTAATTTTTTTGCTGTTTTCGCTTTTTCTTTGTCCTTTATTTTACATTTCGTTTTGTAAAGCTTTATTTTATTAAAATTTGTTTTCTATACTTTTTCTTTGCTATTTACAAGTGATATACTTCATTGTTGTTATTGTAATTTAAGCTGCTAGGTTTGATTTTTAAAGTCGCTGAAAAATAATATGTTGACTCTTTAGCGTTTTGTGCCACTTTTATTTAACAAAACTTCTTCCACTGATAGTTCTCCATATTCTCCATAAATGGAGAAAAACTAAATATGTTCAAATTCGCTACCTAGGCAGTATATTAATAGACACCCTTTATCGGTCCACTTAATCAGAGATTGTGAAATTTCCAAATGCTTGGGACATTGAAATCAAAGGGACCTTTGCAACTCTAGATTGGCGATCAGACCGCAATTTGGACGTCACTCTGAGGTTCTCAAGTATGACAGGCAGGACTTGAAACTCTTTGCGAAATTTCTTACCAGATGGCGGTCACAGATGTGGATGTGAGATGATGTGCAGAACGGCATTTACTCTGGCAAGCGTCAGCCTTAACCTTATATGGCGATCTTTAAACATATCAAGAAGAACAAACATACTCAACTCGTACTTCTATACGATGAGTGAGACTCGGAACACAACCTCTCGGAATATAAACACGCTTCAAGTTTTTTTTAAGCCAATATCTGTTAAGAATCTTAAAAAATCCTGGCCTCAAACAATATCCAACAAAAGGCTGTTGGAAGAAACGATTTAAAGAAAAAAGGAAATTCTTCAGAAGAATTGGCTCTAGATCTGTTACGTCCTACGAATGCCTACGAACAATACAAGCAATTGAATGGAATGCCCAGGGTATCCTCAGATGGTGCCATCAAATTGAAGCAGAAGCTTTCAATCAGAATAGCGGATGCAATGGCTAGAGAAGGTTGCGTGACAACCTATTTCGGTCCGGAACCCTACTGTGCAGCACCGTTTACTACCATATTCAATCTAATCAAGAATTGGTACATTCTCATATGCGTAGAAAACTGGAATGTTCAAATAGAACTTCGCCACTCTAGGTCGGAGTACAGTCCGTCATTTGGATGTCGCTATGAGGTTCTCAAGTTGAAACTCCTAACGGAATTTCTTACCGGCCATTGAAGACTGAGAACAAACACATCTAAAGATGATGGCGATCACGGATATGGTTGTTTTTCGACTGTACTCGCAGTCATCAGACACAGCGAAACACATTGTGTAAATATTGGATTCTTCATAACTTTAAATGGAAATATTCAGAGGACATAGGGTCTTATTGGGAAACATATCCACTATTATCGTTATTATTAGATCTAATGGTGTTGATTAGGAAGACAGCAGATCTGCTGATCAAACTATAGACCAAAAAGAGCACAATAAATCCCATGAATTGCAGTGTCTGCAATAGTGCCTGGTCAGATGGTGATGATGATGACAGAACAGGGCCTGATCTGCACAAAAAGGTTTTCAACTGCGCAACTTGTGTAATTTCTTAGGGTATATATAAGGTACTTTTCAGCCTGCTGCAGCGCCTCCTTCCAAGAGCTTAGCGCGCGCTTTCATCAATTACTTACACATATCGCAGACAAGGCTTTCTCAGCACCATCTATCCACCGTAGACAAGAGCGTCCTTTTCCCTCCAGGCAGCTCCATCTAACAAACAAAGAAGAAACTTGATCCAGCTTACCTTTGGCGATGAAGACAAAACACCAGAGGAATGATCAGGAAAAAACGCCACCTACTAGGAAAAAAAAATGCATTGTTAAGTAAAGATCACCACCACCACTTAACAAGGATCTTTACCACTTCACAATTATATGGAGGAGAACTACAGTGGACAAATTAGAGGATTGATTGGAATAGTGACGGAAAAAAAGAGAAAGAAATAGATCAAGCACACACTCCGAAAGCCCTTTAATTACATTTCCCATCTAAATGTCGAATGGAACTCACTAAGTTCTAGAAGCCAATGAATTCTAAAGCCTCAGGGAAACGAGAAAATCTCTAAACGTACTGCGATTTATAGCAATAGGTTAAGATAAGATATAAATATGTTCCTGATGGAATTTGCTGATTATTTTCATTTACAATCTTCCAATTTTAATGTGGCGATAATTTTAAGCAAGGACGCAACAACTTCCCAGACGGAGCTTTACACAATATTAGGAACTGTGAATAAGTAACAAAACACAGTTAATCCATGTGTTTTTACATTCAGAGTAACACTGGAATGTCGAAAAGCGCTTAACAACTTGGCAACTTAGAAGCAGGTTACCCTGGCCTGTGTGCCGTGACACGAGAAGCACAAGGTAAATGGGATGGCAAACATCTATGCCAAAATGGGGGCTGAGAGGACTTTCACTGGACTCAGCATACATTTTGAGTTAACATTAGAACGACAGTAGGAGCCAGGCTCAAAAAGACTTAAGCTTAGATGAACTGAGTATACTGTAGAAGTGAAGAAGGGTAATTGAAACAGGTCTATTCATGGTTTTGGCGAGAATAAGGTAGTGGCTCTGGATATTTCCAAGGCATTTGATAGAGTTTGGCATAAGGCTCTCATTTCGAAACATACTAGCTTGATCAAAAAGTTTCTGGAATAGCCCCCGTGTAGTGGTAAAAAAAATCTCCGATTTGAGTTTTTTTTTTCTTCGTTAAGTTAGTACATCTGTTGTTGATATTCCAGCTGAATCTTAGCGTCATAGCTGGACATTGGCAAAAGCTACGTAGCCAAGAGTACATCTTCCTCTATGTGCGTTGGCGATTTTTTACAATTTTGATCGTATTGAAGTTGCAAAAGGAATGATTTGCCAGGCTGAATCCGATCCCACATTCATCAAAAGTATCATAAATGGAAGCGATTAAAATGCTTGGATTACAACGCTGGAGTGCAACATGAATTTTTGCCAGAAGACCAGATAGTAAACAAAGAGTATTATTTAGACGTAATGAGACGTTTGCGTAAAGCAATTTGTCGAAAGAGACCAGATTTGTGGACAGAAAACTCATGCACCATGATAACGCACAGTCGCACAGTGCCACCATTATTCGAAATGTTTTGACGAAATACGAACAAATACCATCCAACAGCCACCTAATTCACCTGACTTTGTTCCCTGTGATATCTTTCTGTTCAATCGAGGAACGCGTTTCAGCTGCCAGGAAGAAATAATGGAATAATCGCAGGAAGCACTGCTGGACATACCGCAAACCGAATATAAAAAGTGTAAGTGTCAAGCTAAGATTTAGCGCAAATCGGAACGAGGGGCCGCCATACGGCGGTTATTCCGGAAAGTATTACTGTCGGTAGTGTCGGCAGTCCTTTACTCGATTTACATCGAGCATTCTATAAGTGTGGTCATAGATGGGGTCTCATCCGAGAAGTTCAGGATAAACTTAGGGGTACCGCAAGGCTTCTTCTTTCTTCCACTCTTTTTCAATATTTTTTATATACTACTCTTTTGTAGATGAAGGTAACATTTGTTATTCTTTTGACCGTAGGCCAAGCCCAAGCGACCTAGCGAAAATCTTCGAGTAGGATCGTGCCAACCGCACCGATTTTAAAGCACACAAAACCCAATATTGTTTTTAGCACACAGACGTAGTAGTGTTGTGTTATCTGTGTCTATGGATAATGTAGATATTTAAGAATCAAATGCTCTGTATGTTCTGGTCACTGTGACGTTCGTTAAAACAATCACATATTTCAAGTGTCGAAAGAAGCATTCAAGTGCCCAGGTTTTTTAAGGCGGTGCAGCATACATATACTTTAATCCATCTGAAAATTGAATACCACTCTCATATATGAGCCGATGATTCGAAGTATATTTTGGAGCTTTTCTACCGTGTATAGGAAAGGGCGAAGGTAGGGTAGCCAACTCTAGCAATTCATTAGAGCATCGTCGTAATGTGGCTTGTGTTCTATCGGTACTATAACGGCATGTGTTCTAACGAAATTAAGAAATTCCTAATAATCATATATTCTTACGTAGTGCTTGTATGTGTGGTAGAACGCAACCCTTTGTAGTTGATTTTCCAGTGAATCGCACAACGCATTATAGAGAGAGTGCGTTTTTTGACCGCACTGTGCGTTTGTGGAATAGTCTTCCTGTGAAAGTTGTTCCTGCTGTATTCAAATCAACGTTCCTGCACAATGCACTGCGTAAATAGGGGTCACACCCTGAGTGTGGGAATCGACGAACGAAAAAAAATTGTATGGCACTGCAACAAAGCAGGTACAAGCTACTACACTTATATACGTTTGTTGAAACTCCCATCCGGTTCCTTGACGTATTGAGCTCGTGATCGTAATACAAAGGCCGACTTGGACTTGACCAAACCTTCATTACATTAAACTGCATTACAATGTAGAGACCTAACCTAACCCAAACACTCTTCAAATATACTAGCGTAGTACATCAGAATCATTCACCACAAAGTCGTGTGCAGCCAGTAAGTAGCGACGAGAACGAGCATCAGAGATTTTTCAGTTACCAAAGTGCTTTTAAAGATATTATTCGAAGATTAATAAAAAGCTTTGGCACAAGTGTTTTATAAAGAAAATCTGTTTTTATTTTTTGTGAAGTTAGCATCACTGTTCAACATACTTGTAATTTCTTTTGTTTCATTTGTGATTTGATTTCTTTTTTTTATTCATTCTCTATTATGTTTGTTCGTAGTTTAACCTTCTGCCCTACTCTCAAGGAATGCGTCATCGATAAGTAAATGTCTTCCCCCGAACAAAAGAAAGAAAAAAGAAATCTGAATACAATAAAGGAATTTTTGGAGATTTTTTTCTGTTTTAAAGAAAACAGACAATTTAAAATATTAGTAAAAAAAATAAAACGAAAATTGTTCAATAATTTTAGTAAAATATTGAATCAAAAAAATTAGAGTATACTTTAAGGATTGATGCTGTTGTTGTTGTTATTGTTATTTTCAAACAGTATTTTAGTACACACGCACTCTGTCAAGGTTATTTCCTGTTATTTGTCAATGAAATTTTGTAAAAAAAAATCTTTACTAAATAAATAAACTGAAAAATTTTATTGGCAAAAAAAATTTATAAAAAATAAGGAATTGTTCTGATATTTTGTTTTCTGTTATAAATTGTTGGTTTCCTTTTTGGTAAATTCTTTAGCAATTTGTTTTTTTTATTAAGAATTATATTTTCTCATAATTTAGATATTCACCTTTTTTAATTATTATTTTTTTTTATTTTTTAAACATTAGCTTTTAATTAAAAACACATTTTTTTCATTTAATGTAATATTTTTTTTCTGAATTTCATTAATATTTTCTATTTAATTTTTCTTTTTTTACTCTTTTTCTTCTTGCCTTCATTTTGTTCTTTCTCACGAGCTGTCAGTGTTGTATACTATGTATGTATATCTATATGTATTAACACTATGAAAAAAAGGCTTAAATATTTGAAAACGTAAGGAGAGACAAAGAGAGAAAGAGCTCACGGAGAAAACATCACAAATTCACATTTTTTTCCATTTAGCCTTGTTTTATTGGAGGAAAAAAAACTTTTCTTCTTTCTCTTTAGGCATTTCTTTAAATTATACATTTTTTTCCTGCCTTTTTATTGAAATGTTTTACACAAAATTTTAATAGATTTTGTTGTTTAAACAAACAATGCTCGCTCTTTTCTTTTTAAATTTTTTATAGGCAGCCATTTTCTTTTATTTTATAAATAATATTTTTACACTTTTTTTATTTTAAACCACAATTTCTTTTTTATTTTACCGTTTGATATTCCTTTTCAGTTGTAGGTGTATGAGTGTATTTCTTTTTTATTTTTTTAATTTAATTTTTCTTTTAATTTTATTATATTTTCTTTTAGCTCATTTAGTAGTCCTTACGTTAGGGCTCCACGTCTCCAACTACTTGTGCAAATTTTTAGGAATGTTAAGTAAACCTAAATTTGTAAATCCGTACAAAAGCTTTTTTACTCTTCGGAGTACGATGTGTGCCGTTACCGATGCTTGTTTTAACAGACATGTTTTCATTTTTTCTGTCTCTCACTCAGTTTAAATGTTAATGTGTATGCATGTGTATGCGTGTGTGAAAAAGTGTTAATAGCTAATTGAGTATGAATTAATAGATGATAGTACATCGAGATAAATTGATGAGGAGACAGTATGCCAATGACTTATGTCATGCCTGTTACACACTTTGGAATATGCTTACTTGTATGAAACCAGGCATGTTTCGTTATTGTTTACATAGTATGTAATCGTGTTAAGGTTTCATTTCGTGTTCCATTTGATGTGTCAACAATATCAAAATATTTGGATATTTACTGGTTCCACTCTGTGTGCCTTAAAATATGCAACATAATTAATAAACGTGTTAAGTAAACATGTTCCAGGGTGTGTACCTAGCATTAGAGCATTCTCGTTTGTTCAAACTCTTCAAGTTGACGAGTGGTCATGGTAATATGAAAGGAAAGTCTTACCTTTTTTTAAGAGCTTTTTCTTCGATTGTAGTAAGTTTAGTGTTCTTACTAGAGTTTAGAACGGCGTATAAGAAGCAAATTCTTAAGGAAATACATCAGAAACAATGCGCAAAAAAACCCGAAATTAGCAATTTCGTAAGTCAGCAACCTACCCTGTGGCGGGCACAGAAATAGGTTTTCAATCTAAAGAACTTGACCTCGAACTTTCGTATATTAATACTACATTGATCAAAATGAAATAACCCATTTGAGTTCGTTCCGATTTGAGTTCTTTTTTTTAAGTTGGCGCACCTGTTGTCGATGTTCCCGCTAAATCTTAGCGTCATAGCTTGACATTTGCAAAAGCTACGTAGCCAAGAGTACATCTACCTTTATGTGTGTTGGCGATTTATTACAAGACACGATTTGTTAGGCTGAATCCGATCCCACATTCATCAAAATTATCATTACTGGAGACGAGACGTGGTTTTATGAGTACGACATGCAATCCAGACATCAGACAAGTGAACGGCATTCACCAAATGAGCCGAGACCATTTTTAGTCAAAAACAGAAGGCAATACTCATGGTTTTCATGGATTACATTGGTGGAGTGCATCAAGAATTTTTGCTAAAAGACCAGACTGTTAACAAAGAGTAATATTTGAGCGTTGTGAGACGTTTGCATGAAACAATTCACAGAAAGATACCAGAATTGTGGGAAGAACTCTCGTATATTTTACACCATGATAACGCAACGTCGTACATTGCCATCATTATTCAAAAAATGTTGACGAAAAATGCAACAAATACTATCCAGCAGCCACCGAATTCACCCGATATGACTCCCTGTGACTTCTTTCTGTTCAATCGAGTTAAAAAACTATTACGAGGAACGCGTTTCAGCAGCCGAGAAGAAATATTGGAAAAATCGCAGGAAGCACTGATGGACAGACTGAAAACAGAATATAGAAAAAGAAAATGTCAAGCTATGATGTTAAGATTAAACGTCAGTTAGTTACAACAGGTAGCCAGACACTGCGGCTTACTTAGAATTAGTACTGTTCACACTGTGATGCTCATAGAAGGTAACGTCTAAGCTGATCTACATGTCCGCGCCCCGGCCCGAAACGAACCAACCAGATTCATGCACAGAGCAAGAAAGTCCACAGACATTTAAATCAGGTCCGATATATCTGAAAGATTCTGACACTGACATAGGAAATGTTCGACAGTCTCCTCCTCTTTTTCATTCTGACAACTTCTACAGTAATCACTGAATGGTACACCCAGCCTCCTAGCATACACACTAGCTACCCAGTGCCCAGTGATAACAGCCACCCAGATTTGCAGCCTGCCAGATTTGTCTTGATACAGAGTACGAGTGTTCATTCTCCCATCGTATGTATCTGTGCCATGTCAAACATGTATCGCAGAACCAGAAGTCTGCAAGAGGAAAGTGGCATCTTAACTAGATGCTTAATCTTCTCCAAAGAGAGAGCCTTTCCACACAATTCCTTCCATTGTCAGAATGACCCTTAACCTGGTTAATCTTTAGGTCTGTATGTCTCGCCACCCCGTTTAGAGATGTCCGGCATTCACATACCAGTCGCGATATCAACTAGATCCAGGAGAGCGGCCTGATCGCAGCCTGTCTGTCCGTACAGATGCGAATATCGACATCAAATAACTTACTGGACATCAATCAGTCCGCTACCTTCTTTATCGGCAAGACCTCCGCCTAAAAGTCATTGCAGTGGTCCGGAAGTTTAGGGATACTTTCACCATATATGTGAAAATAAAGGCACTGCCCCCAACCCTCCTCCGTTGATTTCGACTCGTCCGTGTATACCTCAACAAACCGGTTCCAATTACCAATTCCGGTGAGATTATCGCAGAAAATATTCTGTCCAGAAGGCTTTGCGTGTACAGTATCCACCACACCAGGGATCGTATCCAAAAACCACAAGATGGCCGAATGCCCATTAGTCTTGTCAGACCATGCGCTAGCAATCCTTAACCTTATCGCAGATATAATCACTATCTGCCTAGCTATCAGGTCCACTGCCTTCCGCATGTCAACGATTCCGGTGGTCAGTCTTGCATTGATCGATGTTTTCAGTGCAACTTGGTTAGGCTGCAGTTTCTCCTTAGCTGTCTGTATTCGCTTACTGGCCCAAATTGGACGAATCCGTGTCGTACTAATATGGGTTCTGAGTCGTGTATACATTCGATAGAATGATTTTGTTGATGCGCAACTAGAGGTTTATCTATGAGTTTATACTTAACCGGTAGTTGTGGGTGGAATATTACTTGCAGGGTATTCAAGATACTATGACCTTTTCTGTTAGGGGATATTAACAAGACTCTTCATTGTACGATTGAACATAATTCGGAGTGTATAGGTAGCCCGTGTTATAACTACTTTGGGAACTGTTAAGATAAGGAAGGCGAGAAATCGCTATGACACCTTTCACTAAGGCATCTCGGCCATAGGGCCTCCGAGAGCACACGCTAGCTACAGGCGACGAATTTAACCTAACCTAGGCAGCAGCCAGTTTTTTTTAATATTCTAAGCTTTTTATGTGACTACGACATGCGGATTGTAATCTTGGTTAGTAAAATTTTCTACAATTGCGGTTTCGGGGCTCTTTGCCTGATTGGGTGGCATGGTGATAGACTCGGTATCCCCTCGCATGGTTTTTGTAGTTCTGAAGAGGAGTAGGAGACTGTCTTTTACCTTATGTATCAGTATACAGTCCTTGCTATCAGACGACGAAAGTTTTTGGCCTCATATTTCTGGTTATCTTTGACTGAACTCGCCAAAATGAAGGTTACCGCAATAACAAGATTTGACTCAAAATGGTTTCCCAGCTTCTATGCTCGTGGTATCACAATGGTCCAAATCCCTGGCCCTCTAGAGGGGTCCACCACCCTTCCTAACTTAATCTACTGATCAGTCTTCTTTAAAAACGTTACAATAATAATTATGGAACATTTAAGCTCTACTTTTCTATCAGTTTCTATTATTCACTGTGTTACACATACAGCCTAACTTAAGGGAAATTTACTCAATACGTCACGAATTATTTCCTTAAATACTTCTACAACCACACAGCACACACACAAGGTTGTTAACAGTTGGTGTCCCACAAATCAAAAATATTTAACATACTTTCTCATAAAGCTTTACAACAGCAAGAGAACAAATTATTGCGAATGTAACGGTATTTAAAAAATGATTTATGAATATGTACGTCAAGCTAAACAACTGACAAGAACCACGAGAGAGACTAAATGTTAGCAATGAAATAACAAGTTATACGAGTATGCATGTTAAAAATGTTAATGGCATATAACAGTTTAAACACAAGAGTGTCAGAGAGAGAAGAGAAGGTGAAATTTTTGGCAATTCGAACAATAAACAGAATGATTAATGATTTTGAAACTGGCAACACTTGTGTACTTGGCTATTTTATAAAAACAAAAAGGATGAATAGAAATAAATAAACACTGGAGTAAATAAAACAATAACAAAACAGTAAATACACATATATTTTAAATAAAGACTTTCAAGTTTTAATTAAATTAAAATGAAATACATTTTTAGTATAGTTTTCAATAGTGTTTACTTTGCACAGCTTATTATTGGCCAACATGTTACATCATGGTTTTAGTGTCCTTACTGCTCTGTTCGTTGTATTCGTTTATGGATTCTCTTCTATGCAAATACTTTTATTAGTGTGTGTGTTTGTCTTTGATTTTAAGTATGCAATAAATGTTGTTGTTGTTGTTTTTATATTTTGCGTACTAAAATTTTATGACGACACTTTTAAGCGTCACTTTAAATTAGTCTGTGTATATGTAGTCATGACGTCACTGATAACCCGATTTATTTTTGCTGTCATTTCTATACACAAACAAGTGTGTAGAGCAGAAACAACAATACATTTTGTTGCTGTCGTTGTTTTGTTGTTTTTTTAGTGCTTCAATCTCTCAGTGAGACTTATTACTACCGTTAAAAAAGGGTGAGAGAGAGAGAACACCTAAACACAAACACAAACACAAACGACTTTAAAAATAACAGCAACAATAGTAACAATAACATAAAGATTAGCAATAACTGGGTAACATTTAAACAAAAGCCTTTTCTTTGCTCTAAAATTATACACTTAAAGAAATTTTGGGCAATAAAGGATTGACAAATGATAAGAGTAGAACGCTGCAATTTTTTCGATCGTAGACTTCTTTGACAGTATCAACAAGGCAATAGCTCACGATGACCTGAAAGGCGAACTAACAAAAATAAGAAAAGTAGTGAGACTAGCGTATCCCCTATCACCACTATTTTTTAACTTTGCCATAGATAGTGTAGTGAGAGAAACAGTCTGGGAACATAGAAGCATTAGCTGGAGATTGAGCGTCACTTAGAGGTTCTGGAACATACAGAACACATGTGCTTACTATCTCCATAAATAATTCCGATATTTTGTGACCCATATCACGGCAGGAGTTTAGATAGTCTCCGACTCCTCACCAAGATGTGAATGAGGGTCTTAACAACAAGCCTTCGAATTGGTACTCACTTGTGATATTCACTCGTGGGTATCATAGATGGGGGCGAAGGTGGACGCATCGTATTCACCCGTGCCATTGGGTCACCGTGGAGTATGCCAACGCAGCGAAGACTCACGTAAGCCCAGATAGCACTACACACAATCATATGAAGGCGAACTAGAGCAGATTACTTTGTAAATCAATTTCATTATTGAAACCGAAACAAAGCAATAGATGCTTTGTGGAAATCCAATATGCTCCCTAGAAGACTTACGGGAAAAGAAGAAGGTAAATCATCCCATTTAATCCAGAAGGCAGCCGCAGAAGGGAAAGAAAAGCTCACAAGTGAAAGAAATAAATGGAAGCGGAGTTGTGTTGTTCAATTTACGATGGAGTGAAGCTAAAAATCTCGTTTTAGATCAAAGGGACTGATCTTATTTCGACCCTATGCCACTTGTAGGAATAAGATGAATAAATAAAATAAAAATCCAAATATTTATGCAGTTTTAGCTTTACCTACCCGCTGTTGTTCGGGAGTCCACGGGTGTGCTTTATTAAATAGCCGCAAAGCTTTTGCAGTTTCTCCACATAACCAAAATTTCATATTTATTATTAATGAGAAGTGCTACTCCCATTCGTCCGATCTCGCTGTAATTCCCCCAATTTTACACTCCTGATTTGTATTGACAACAAACTCATTAAGACTTTCACTTTTAGTGTTCTTAAGCTATACAAAAATCTTTATTAATTTTGTACGGGAAGTACCATACATACATGCTTATATTAATGCCAAGATCATCTGTATACGCAACAACCTAGCATTCTCCGTGCTCCAGTTCACCGTCTTCTTCTTATGTCCTTTGGCTCCCAGTGTAGGACCTCAAAAGAGCAAAGACTTCAAAAAACTTGCTCGTTAGCTCGTTAGAGGAATATATTAATTGCTATATAGTGCGTTCTTCTCCATTGTACGCTTCATCATGCTCTGGTGCCTTGTGGATTAAAGGGCTTGTCGGCCGGTCTCGGTTGGTTGTTTCCGCGAAGTGTGTCCAATCCAATTCCAAATCCTCTTTTTGATCCCCAGATGTATCGGGATTTGTGTACATTTGGACCACAATTTGTCGTTTGATATTGTATTTCGCCATCAGATCTTGAGGATCTCAGATTTCTCAGACTCCTGTCTATAAAAGTTATGAATTTTATACTTAATGCCTTCGACTTCGCCCGGCTGACACTCGTACACCAGCAACGGTTTTCTCTTTGAGTTAAACAAACGTTTGTTCACCGTAATAAGTTATAAAGAGGACAGCACTGTAATCTGCGGTGAACCTCTACAGGCAGTTCTACTCTTGACAGTAACTCCTCATGCCGTTCTGACTGTGTCTTTCTTCAGCAATCACCTGACAGAGGATATAAAATATTCTTTTGGATTTAGA
The DNA here is from genome assembly GCA_023159175.1 of Wohlfahrtia magnifica. NCBI lineage: Eukaryota > Metazoa > Arthropoda > Insecta > Diptera > Sarcophagidae > Wohlfahrtia > Wohlfahrtia magnifica. The sequence continues at coordinate 1,684,422 of JAKWBJ010000045.1, forward strand.
TGTTAGGAACTTAAGCCACCGTACGCATTTTTATGTTTCGATAATCCAATATAATTGCTTGGATTTTAAAGCAATATTAGACGTGTCTTAACCAACGTCCGTAACCATAGTCAAGACAAACACAATAAAATTAGTCGAATATGGCGTTATGATATGTCAGCACTAATTGAACACATTGTCGCCCATAAGTTGATTGGATATGTGACAACTATGGCGTTAAGTGATGTTTGCTGCGAAAAATAAAATAAAAGAAGAAAACGAAAAAGTAGTGCCATTTTAACTACTTTCACGTCTAATCTAGCGATTTACTCACTAGTTTATGTCTATTTAGCGATGTTTTGTTTAGAAGTTCACATTACAGTTCATGACGCGTCAGACATCACAACCGCAACTGAATTACTGCGGCCTCATGTCACATCAGCATAGGAAGAAGAGAGGCTGTCATCGACTTGGAACAAAGATTGCAATAACTGGAGAGGAATCACACCATATACAAAATACTAGCAGTCATAATGCAGGGAAAACTTCAGAGAAAAATAGAGAACATATTTCAAAACAAATAGGCAGGCTGGGTAGACCAGGCCAACATTTTACGCATCATAATAGAACAGTCTCTGGAACGGCGTACTCCTCTATACCTACTGTACATCGACATCAAGAAAGCCTTTGACAGCATCTAACAGACTGCTATATGGAAACTAATCCAAATAATACGAACAATGTACAAGGATGCGGAACTCTCTGCTCTTCACAGCGAGAGCATCAGTTAACCATTCCATACTAACGCTGGAGTAACGCAAGGATGTCCACTTTCACCTCTATTCTACTATTAATCATCGTACTGGATGAGATCATGAACGAAGTCTGTTCACAGAGAAGAGATATAACATGGGGTCTCTCACGACAACTCGAAGACCTGGATTATGCAGATGATATTTGTCTACTCTCACACAAAATCTCCAACAAGCAGTCAAAATAAGAAAATCTCGAAAGACTGGCTCACAACGTTGGACTTAAGATAAATATCAAACAACCGAAAGCCATGAAAATTACCAGCAATAGCACAGGAAACATCATGCTACAGGGGCAACCAATTGAGTATGTGGCTTGTCAACAAACGGCGGTGCAGAAACAGACTGAACAAAGCAAGATTGGCATTCAGACGACTGCAGTCAGTATGGATAAGCTCATATATATCAAGGCAAACCAAACTCAGAATATTTAACGCATGTGTAAGGTCAATTCTGTTAATAGCAGTGAAACCTGTCCAACACCGTTACGCAAAAGCTCCAGGTCTTCATCCAACAAGTGCTTTAGAATCATATTCAAGATATTCTGTCCTAACACCATAAGCAATATAAAACTATGAAATGCTACACTGCCAACCAATTGAGTATGTAGATAGTTTTTGCTACCTGGGAAGCCCAATGGCAACAGGCTTAACAAAGCAAAAGCGGACGAGCCTGCAGTCAGTTATGGACAAGCTCATACATATCCAGACAAACCAAGTTCAGAATATTTAACTTATGTGTGAAGTCAGTTCTGCTATAAGGCAATAAAACTTGGCATGTGTCTAACATCATCACGCAAAAGTTATAGTTATTCACCAAAAAGTGCCTTACAATGATCTGCAAGATATTCTGGCCTAACACCATAAGCAACATAGAACTGTGGAATTTGATAAATGAAGCAAATAAGACAAAGTAAATGGAGACAGATCGGTTATACATTAGGGAAAAATCCTAGTAGTATTACAAGTTGGGTAATTGAATGGAATCCTCAAGAATCAAGGCGCTGCGATCGACAAAGAGACACCTGGTGTTGCACAGTTATTTATGAAATAAGGCACAGCAATCTTACATGGTAAGAGGCAAAGATAGCAGCAGCAAATCGTGTAAGATGTAAATCTGTTATAGAAGCCTTATGCTCCCAAGAGCAATAACGGAAAAGTTAGCTACGAGGGCGGATGATATTGAAGCTACCTAAGTAGGAAAAAAACATTTTTTGTTTTCAAAAACCATTCATTTCTCAACATAGTCTCCTTTTAGCTCAATACACTTAGTAAGACGATTTTCCAACTTTTTTATACCATCTGAATAATACGATTTTGGGAACTCCTCAAAATACGCATTAGTGTCGGTAATCACTTCTTTGTTTGAGATGAATCTTTTTCCTGCGAGCCATTTTTTCAAGTTTAGAAACAGGAAAACGTCACTAGGGGCTAAATCTGGACTATAAGATGGATGATCAAGCAACTCGAAGTGGATTTCTAGTAGTTTTAGCATCGTATCTAATGCTGTGTGAACCGGTGCAATGTCTTGAAGAAAGAGCACTTTTTTCTTGTTTAAATGTGGTCGTTTTTCCTTGATTACATCAACCAATTGCTCCAATAATGCACGACAATATTCTCCTGTGATTGTGGATTCCTTTTCAAGATAATCGATGAGCAATATTCCGTGTGCATCCCAAAATACAGTGGCCATAACCTTGCCAGCCGATTTCGCTGTCTTCGACGAAGTACTCCGAACTTCCACCAGCTTCCACCCTTTGCTTCGATTGACTTTTGGTTTCAGGTGTGTAGTGGTGGACCCACGTTTCATCAACAGTTATTAATTTACGCCAAAAATCAGCAGGATTATGCTTTATCATGTCCAAACACCCGTGTGAAGTGATCTGTCGAACTCGCTTTTGTTCAACACTGAGCAAACGCGGCACCCATCTTGCCGATAGCTTTTTCATATGCAAATGTTCATGCAAAATGTTGAACACACGTTCATATGATATGTTTACCATTTCAGCAATCTCACGATTTTAACCCGGCGATCATTCATAACGATATCGAGGATTTGCTTGATATTTTCTCCAGTAACCACCTCTTTTGGCCTTCCTGTTGATGGTATTGTTGCAGTGCTTGTTCGGCCCCGTTTAAGTTCAGCAACCCAATATTTTACCATATAATCTGACGGAGCAGATTTGCCGTAATGTTTATCAAGCTTTTCTTTCGTCTCTTTCGCCGTTTTACCTTTCAAATAATAGTGTTTAATCACTACACGAAATTCACTTTTTTCCATTTTCCAAGAAACACAAAAGTTGCTTACTTCAAATGACTACAACAAATAAACTAATCGATGAATTGGGCTAAAATTTTAACAGCTGACTTTTGACAGATCGTAATTTCTAAGAAAGAAAAAGTTTTTGTGTTTGTGCTGCCATCTAGCGCTAGGTAGCTTCAATGTCAATCCGCCCTCGTATGTATGTCACTTCAGCGTCAAAGCTACACGCCTGGCAAAGACACGCTCAACGCTCTTATTTAGGCTGGCCAGTAAAATATATAAAAAAATACTCTTTTTGTTATTATAAATTGTATCCAATAAATTATATTTTATACTCGTATATATATAGTTTTTACAATTTCTTTTTTTTTTATATAATAATTTAATAACTATATTTATATAATACGTAGATTTGTTTTCTTTTCATTTAATTTTAGTTTTTTATTATTTTTATTTAGTTCTTAAAACAATTTATAAGCAAATTTGTAATTCATTTTATAACACAATTGAAAATGTTTTTCTTAGTAAATTGGGTAGCGATAGTATTCTAAATTATATGTAAATTTAAAGTAACATTTAAAGCATTTGTTTTTTGTTGTTGTTTAATTTTTAATAATTCTAGTTAATAATTTATAAATAATATCTATATTGTACACTGGTGCATATTCCTATAAACGCACTTAATTTTTTTCTGTATTTTTGTTGTATCTTTGTTGTTCTCATCCAAAAGCAAAATTTAACTATTTTAATGATAGACAACTTAACGGTACTTTTTAAAAATAAACAATTTTTTTTCTTATTTTTGTTGTTTGCCTTAATTATGCGATCAAATGTTCTTGGTGCTATTTTAAGTGGAAGATTCGTATAAACGCACACTCGAAATTTGTTTTTAAAAAAGTGACCAAAAATAAAATATTATCAATTTTAGTTTTTTTTTTCAACCAAAGGTACGTTCCTAATAGTAATTATCTCAATTTACTGTAACTTTTCCTATTTTAATCAATAAATTTCATCACTTTTAAAGATGCCTAAGGGAACTTTTTTGTCCGATCAAGAAAAGATTCAAATTAAATTTTTTCACGACCAAGGATGCTCTAATAGAGAAATTGGACGTAAAATCAGTCGTTCGGAAAGTGTGGTGCGAAATTTCTTTAAGAAAGATCAAAATTATGGAGTTCGCAAATCAACAAAGGGTAATGCAAAACTAACAAGAAGACAACTTAATCTAATAAAACAAGAAGCAACCCGCAACAAATTGAATTCCACACAAATAAGGAATAAATTAAATCTTCCTGTGACTTCCAAACACATTGCACACATTTAACGAAACGATGAAAACATAAAATGGAAAAAGCCGAAAAGTAAACCAATACTAAAAAAACACCATAAAGAAAATCGTCTAAAATTCGCAAGAAAATATATGAAATGGACAGATGAGTGGAAAAAAGTAATTTTCTCTGACGAAAAAAAATTTAATTTAGGCGGTCCAGACTCAGACTCATGCTATTGGCACGATTTGAGATCTAAAGATGTTCGGATGTCAAAACGTAATTTCGGTGTTGGCAGTGTTATGGTTTGGGCAGCGTTTTCTGCAGTTGGCAAGGCGAAAATTTGTTTTATTCCGACAAAAATGAATAGTTCGATTTATAACGAACTGTTGGAAGATGCTCTTCTTTCTTTTATGGACGAAAAAATGGATGAAGATTGCATTTTCCAACAAGATAATGCTGCAACCCATGTTTCTAAGCAATCGAAATCTTGGTTCAATGAACATGGCATTCCTTTGTTGGACTGGCCGGCTTGAAGTCCGGACTTAAACCCAATGGAAAACTTGTGGGGATACATAGCCCGTAAAGTTTATGCAAATAATGCCCAGAATGAAGGCATAAAGACTGTGCTCTGTCACAAAAAAACTAAGAATTAAACAAGTCTGAGAGGAAATTGATTCCGATCTGCTTAAAAAATTAGTGGAATCAATGCCAGACCGTATTTTCGAAACAATCCATAACAAAGGATCATCCACACATTATTAATAATGCTACAATGGCCCAAACATTAAAGTGCGTTTATAGGAAAATACCCTTAAAAATGGCTGTTAACATCGAAAATTAATTTTAAAAAATAATTAAAGTACAAATGAATTTTTTTTTTTTTTGTAAACAATATTTTAAGTGAAGTCTTAACTAATTTAATACACAAATTTATAGCCCCCTAAATATTTTCTTGTTTAATTTTTACCTTTTTTTTAAAAAAAATGTAGTGTGCGTTTATAGGTATATGCTCCAGTGTATATGTATATACTGCCAAAAATACAGTAGAAAATTGTGTATTTTTTTCTCCATATTTTTTTTAATTTTTTACATTTTTTAAATATTTCATACAAAAATTTATTCATTTAAAAATAATTCACATTAAAAGTATTTCATAATAAATAAATAATTTATCAAAGTTTTATTGTTTTAGTCGTAAATTTTAATAATGTATATACTTTTTCAATTTATTTTAAATTACTTATATAAACAAAAAAGAAAAACAAATATTCTCGTTAATTAAATTAAAACAAATAACAAATAAATTATCGTTTAATTAAAATGTTAACAAAATTAAAATTTAAGAGTTTTTGTCATTGTGTATGGGTTTTATAAATAAAATAAAAAATATTCGAGTTTTTTCATAATAAAAATCATGTATACAATACAATTACAATACAAAAAAATATATATAAAATTTTAAGCCATACTTAAGAGTATAAAATTAACAGAAAATCAAAGTCATTAAAGCGAGATTTGCTTATAAAAAAAATATTACTTCGATAAAAACATTTTAAATGACTGTTTCTATAAGACCAGTCATCAAACTTTATATGAAAATTGTTCAATAAAATATGTATTTCAAAATTGTGTATTTTTCATAAGATTTTCAATGCTTTACTTGCCATTCGAGGACACAAACACTAAATTGATAAACAAACTAACGAATTTAAACAAAAAAATATATCTATTAAAATTGTCTATCTTTTATAACTGCTGTATGCTGCTATGTAGTGTGAAATTAGTTCGATGTAAAAAAAAACTCCCATACCGTGGCTCCAACCTAAACTCGAGCACTCGGACGTTAGTTATACAGCTAAAATCAAGAAAATGCCTAGACAACGTGGACAAACTAGTATCGAAGTCAAGAAGCAATAAAAATGTTCGCGAATTTTCAAAAAATTTTCGGCAGAAGTCATTTAACTGTACACTATTGAAACATAAAAAGAAATCCAATATTAACTTGTCAGTAACTTTAATAACAACCCTGTATATATTTCATATACTTTTTTATAATAAAACCTTACTTACAGTTTTAACATTAAAGCGTGTGGTTGTTCTTAACTACAATTTCAATTTATTAGAACAACATACACGACATAATAAAACGTCTCGTAGTCACTAAAACCATGCAAAATAGACCAAAACATGTCCACAACAAAATATTTTCTCAGGTAGAAGAACGTTTTCTTGTAGGAAAAATAAGAGCTAATCCCTACCAAAGTGCTGCAAAACTTGCTGCTATTACTGAAAGTGACCTTGGTAAGAAAGCAAGCCCATCACAGAGTGTTGGTCTAAATGGTAGAAGAGCTAGACAAGAACATCTTATTAGTAAGTGCAATCAATCCATAAGGCTTTAATTTGCGAAAAAGTACGATAATAAGGATTTTTCTTTTTGGCGAAAGCAAATTTAACACATTTGGTTTGCATGGTGATCAGGAACTACGTTTGAATAACTTGAAACTGACAGTAAAGCATGGGGTGTTCAGTGTTGGTTTGGAGTATATTTTCTGCAGCATAACCAGGATCCCTGCATTTTATAAACACAATCATAGATCAAAATGTATATTTAGACATTTTAAAATAAAACTTGCCGAAAAGTGTGAATAAGCTCGCTCTATATAACGGTGGGTACTTTTACCAAGATAACGATCCAAAACCAAGGCCCACAAAGTAAGATCTTGCCTGCTACATAATGTGCCCTACGTTATAGAAACTCCAATCCAGATCCCTGACATACATCCTAAGCTCAACAGCACACGTTTTTAAGTAAATCTGGGCGAAAAAGGATCATAATAGAAGAATGGAAAAAAATACCAGCTGGTTACTGTCAAAAATTTGTCGAATCTATTCCGAAGAAACTACAAACGGCTATAAAAAACAAAGATCTGAATTTTAATTTTGTTTTCTATTCTTAATAGCTGCATATACCATATAATCACCCCTATTCTGCGTTTCAATTCGGATCGTAATTTTCTCCGTATGACAAATTTTATTTTCTGAGTTCCTTTTACGTTCAGTTTTCTTCGATTGTACATATCGTCAATTGAAATCCAAAAAGACCTATGTTGCATGTCAAAAAAATTACTGGAAAAGTAAGAAACTTTTTAAAATGTGATAATAAACCATTCCGGTTTGGTTTAGAATATTGTTAATCAGAACGTTGTTTTTAATTGTAAAAATGTAAAGAGTGTACATCATAATCAATCAAAAAAAAAAAAAAAAAAAAAAAGCGATTTTGAAATCTTTGTAACTTAGGGCTTTTTGGATTTCATTAGACAATAACTATTCTGCATTACGATCGTAGCTACGTTTTTCTAACTTGTAAAAGTTGTCATTAGGGATTTTTAAATTCTTGTTTTTTCACTTCGAAATGTATTATTAGGATATAAATTAGCTTAAAAACACATTTTTTTGACAAATTAAGTTTTATTCAATGTAAAATAAAAATACGAGAATAAATAATTGAATATGATGTCGGCCAAATGTCCACCTCTAACACATCGGCAAACGTCCGCTCTTTTCACAAAATTCCAACAGCACGAAAGCCATATCACACAGCGCGCGCTACAGTTGATTTACTCAGAGAATTTTTTTGGCGAAAATAATTTCACGTAATGGTCCAATTAATTGGCTTCCAAGATCACGTGATTTTACCCCCATTGGATTATTTTCTTTCTAAGAGTTACTGGCAAAATACGGCCTAATATGCTGTGAAAAGTTTGTGAAAATTGCTGTTTCAGATTGCGCTTTGTGAGCACCAGCCGCGTCGGGCACATGGCCGAAATCATATTTAAACATTAAAGTCATAAAATTTTCTATCTAACAAAGCCCGTTTCATTGATATTAAAATAATATCACCTTGTTTTATGAAGATTTAAACTTGTATAACTCCAATGTTTAGAAGCGAATTAGTCCACTGGCTTTAAAAACCTAGCCCATACAAAATAAAGTTTGGTATTCACGTGAACTTTTTCACAACAACAAAAATTGTGACAAATGAAGTCATTAGGAAGAATTAGCGGAAGATTAGCTTTCACAGACAAGTCAAATTAAGAAAAATACAAAAAATTAAGAACTGAATTCGTCGAAATTACAAAAATTATAAATTAACGGAAATCAGCAGGGGATTTGAACATAGCCACGAGAGCCGAAAATTAGCTGAATTGTTCAACTAAAGATGAAATTTGGCGGGGTTAACATAGAGTGGATGAATGTGCAAGGATAGATGGAGTGTGATAATATAAAGTTTGTGTAGAAGCATTGAAATATTGAATAAAAGTCTGTCGAACACTGCCTTTCCGCATGATAAAGCTCCTAACACACTTCACGTTTAGCGCGATCTTCGCTTCAGAAACAAGGCTTTGAAGTGCTTGACTGGCCTCATCAAACCCTAATACTATAGAAATACATTAACAACGAGAGCGTATTGTTTTCTTTGTTTACTTTCATTTGTTTATGTTATTGTTTGTTTCTTAATGCTGCTAACGACAGAAAGCCGATAAAAAAAAATTAGAGATCACCTTGATTTTAAGTAACTAAAACTGAATTACTTAAAATTTTGGTAATTCGTTGTCAAAATTTTTGTATGAGGAATTATGTAGTACAGTTCATTATTAAGGATTGAATAAAAAGGCAAATTAAGAAAAAAAATGTTTTTATATCAACATGACACTAGAGCTCAGTTCACTCAGAGAAATTCACAGACGGCTAATTGAGATGGAGTCTAGTTCTTGCAAATTGAAAAATAGTCTGTTATTCCTTTTCGTAATAAAGTCATAAGACAATCTTTGCGAAAATCTTTTAATTTTTTCCTAACTCTTTGCTCTCTCTTTCCCTCTCAAACCTTCTCTCTGTTGCTGACATCAGCTGATGTTTAGAGTTGATATTAGCTAGCTTTGGTGGTACTACAGATGCAATAAAGAGTTGATTTCTACAATTATAAAGAGGAGCAAATGCAAATAGATTGAAGATACACTAAGGTAATGACCAGAGGAGATATAATGACAAAACTTTAATTAAAATCCTTAGGAAACCAAAAAAATTGACCAAAGATCACATGAAAAAAAGTACAAAGTAGAGTTAACAAAACTAGAAAGAATGAAATATAATTTAAAGCCAATGATAGAATAGCCTAGAGGGGCTCCTCTGAGAGTTGAACGGAGGATATCATTATAAGCTAAGCTTTGATTGTTTAGATCAAAATGCCTCAGCGAGACATTTTTATATGATTATTGTTCATTGTCACATAATAGGGTGGTCGCTAATTAATTAATTAAGATGTAAACGAAAAATATTCAAAATGGTCTCAATTTTCAAAATTCGACGACCATATATGACCTCTTTATAATTTCCAAAGCCCTAGATTTCTGGAAAAATTTCTTCAATCAATTCCAGTCTATCACTTGATAGTTTTAAAAGCCTACTATTTGAGCGAATATTGTCTAAGCCTTACCAATATTAATGTTTCGCCGGATTAACCTATTTTTTGACTGACGTAATAATAGAGAATAAGATAGTCCCCTTGAAATAATTGGCGAAGGAATAAATGCCCGTAGAATATGCAACCGGTCCCAATTCACAAAAAGGGTGATTGCTAGAGCTATCATGGGATTGCATTACTCTATGTTATGAAAATTTTTCCAATATACTTGCGAGTAATATTGAGGAGAAGATTCTTGCAGAATACCAGTATGGATTCGATCCTGGTATGTCCGCAATTTATCAAGTATTTGTGCCAAAACAGAATCTAGAAAAGAGTTATGAGTTTAATAACTATGGGCTAATGGTGTTCGTTGGCTTTAAACAGGTGTATGATAGTTAAGGCCGAGCAACAATGCAATACCTAATAATATGTTCAACCAGTTGGGGAAGACAATCGCTTATGCTGATAACATTGCAATTTTAGATCGAATCAGGGCGATATATATATACAAACATTTACGAATAAGGTAGGTCTAGTGGTTAATCGATCAAAAATGAAGTAAAAAGAATGCCACGAGATATCAGTGTAGGTCAATATCATTTTGAAGATATAGAGAATGGCGTACATACTTATTTGTAACGATAACTTTGCGCACAAGATATTTAAACTGGAACTTTTTTCAAGAGCCCATAGTAATTTATAGTTCAGAAGTAAACGAAAAGGCTTTCAGAAATTTTGAAAGAAGATTTTTTAGACTTACATATACTTCGTCCACGAAAAAATGAAAGAGTTGATTATTTCCTGAAGAGCAATGCAGAACTTTCATAGCTCAACCAAGGTAAGGATATTATAAAATGCGTTAAAACACAAAGATTTAGGTGGATAGGCCACCTGCTAAGAATGGACAAAATCCAGAGCAAAATCTTGTTCTCGACTACACTCCACAAATGACGAAATAATGGTCAGCCAAATTTGTGGAAAGTAGTCAAGAAAAAGCTTTTGCTCTCGGCCTTGATTCACTCTTAGCACATGCCCTTCTGAACTGACAACATCGACACATATATTCGAACAATGAATAAGCGTTAAACAGAAATTTTAAGCCTATAATTGACTTTATCTTTAAATTCTACACTACACTACACATACTACACTCTACACTAACTACAAAGTATGCCCAAAAGAAACTTACCAATTTACTACAAAATTTACTTCTGATTTGTCTTGAGTCTTGCTTTTTTGTTTGTAATTTTCTGTTAAATTTTTCTTACTCCTTTCAAAAATATGGCTTTGCTTCTATGTCTTAAAAATCTTAAACTAATTAAGATTCGTTAACGTCAACTAAAATTAATTTTTGCTTTTGTTTTTCTACAAAACTTTTTTAAAAAAGTTCTCTTAAGAAAAAGTTATGCAGTGTGTCCTTTTAATACATACAAAATTTTCTTTATTTTTGATTTCACAAGCACCCTCTGTTGTTAAGAAAAAATTACGCGCTGCGTTTTCTTATTGAAAAAAAGTGATTCTTGAAAATGTTACCAATTAGATGACCCTTTTTGCGTATTTACAGGGTCTTTGTTAACCATTAGCTGTTGCTGCCACGACTACTACGACTACCACTGCCATTGTTAAGACCATTCAAACGTTCCGTATTGGGTTTCAATATGAAACGCAATTCAAAATTCTTATTCACCACCACGGCATAAAAAACATTGGCATTACGTGGTAAGTCCACATCTCTATCGGGCAGTCTTTGCGCCAAAATATAATTATCGGCATCATCTTCAATGCCCAGTTTCATTAAGGCATTACGTATCACTTGTGGTGTGCGTTCGTTATTCTTAACCATCATGCTCTTGTAAACCACAATGCCATCTTGAGGCATTGTTTCAGTTTCTAAGGTGATTTTGACTATATAGAAATCGGCATTGGCCCCAGGCGAATTCACTACTTGGGCATTAATCAAAGGTGAGCCGATGTGGGTGGGTGTGTGAGAACCACTGGTGGAACCACCAGTATTACTGCTACGCAATAAACCATTCGAACTATGGGAATGTATAATTTTCGATTTATTTATGCCGCCACCAGAATTGCTAGAGTCCAAGGATAAATTTGAAACACTGCTAGTAGCTGACATATGATTATTGTGCGCCGCTTCCCTATCTAGGGAATTGTGTCGAGAGCTATGGTGAGAGCTAATTTCACAATAAAATTGTGAACCGGCGCCGCTACTCGAATTCGAGGCTATTGAATCGGTTTTACGATGACCCAATATAGAGGAATTAGCCGAAGACATATTCGAAGAAGAAGTGGTACTCTTGCGAGGTGCTGTAGGTGGTGGCGGTTCCAATTGATACGACAATGTATGGGCATCCTCTTCTGTTAAAACAGGCATGGAATAAAACCAACGATTAAACAACGGATCTTCATCTAGATTGTAGGTGTTAGCAGCTCCTTGTAAAAGTTTTATTTTCGCCAAAACTTCGAATTCTTTACGTTTCTTTTCGAAATTTATTAATTTATCCTCGCCCACCGTATCGGGATTGGCTTGATGTATCATAGTCAAGTCGGTGAGGAATGTACCCAAATAGGGTATAGTGCCATGGGATGTTTGGGTACTCTTTAAGAATAAAGGGAGAAAAACAAACGTAAAACAAAACAAATATTTCTGTTTGTTATAAAACTTACCTGCTTTTGTATGATCTTTTGCATATGGCGATCATTTTCCCCTACTGTTTCGGCAAATTTGGCAGTACCTTCGCGTATCAACAGTTCTCTTTGTACTGAAGCATTATTATCCTCGGAACAGATACGAGCTAATTCATGAAAGATTTCCAACTACATTTTTATAAAGAAAAGAGTAAAAAGATTCAAAAATTTATTTGGTTTTAGAAAATAGAGTTAAGATCTCACCTTTTCTTTGGGCAGAACAGACCAAATCTTATTTAATCTATAAATAGCTGAAGAATTAAGACCCGTTATAATGGCTTTAAGGGAGGAGAAATTCTTTAATAACCTTAACTCTTGAGCTATATCGATCCATACTGATATATAAACAGCTCGATCCTAAAAAACAGAATAAAATTTAATTTTCTGTCTGACTCTTCATACATGGATATCATACTCACTTGAGGTTCTAAGGCTCTTTCGATTAGAATACTTGTTATCACTCTATAAAGGACTTCATTAAACTGCGTTACTGTGGCCACCACAGTTTCACAACAGCCTTGCGACCTTCTCGACCAGGTAGCTCCCAAACATTGATGCGATATTACCTTCTTAAATAGCTCACAGTCCATGCGCGTTAATTGTTCGGCAAAATGTCGTACATCTATGCGTGGAAAACGATAGGTTTCCAAAAAACAAGCCCGACTATGAAACTCTGGTGACAAATATAAATCGGCAAATTGATCACCCAGCCAGACTGGTAATGGCTTTTTATTATACACCTGTTGCCGTAATATCATTTCCAATTGATTTAAGGCCCTCGCATGTAAATCAGAATTTGACAGATATTTACTGGTGAAACTTATTAAAGCTTCCAAGTTGTCTTCATTCCAATCCTCTGGGAAACCATTCAGCCACATTTTCCATACCGACAGCAAGGTTTTCTTATGCTGTTCATGTATGGAACTGGAGCGATCATAATCGATATTGTCTTTATTTTTTAAATCTTCAATGCGTTGTTTCTCGCTTAGAGCATTGTAACGTTTAATGAAGAGACCCAATACCTCTTTGGGTGTGGAAAAGGTGCGATAGGTATTGAGGAAAACATTTATAAATGTCGATTCCAATTCGCCATCATCGGTGGCCAAAGCCTCAACCAAACGTTCCAAAGTGGCTGCCTTAACAAAACGAACTCTTACCATTTCCCATTCCAAATAGGAAATGTCATCTTCGGAATCGGCCTAAAATAGGGAGCAAGAGATACAGAGAGTGAGAAAAGTAAACAAATTAAGTCTAAAGCCATAGAGTTTGTCTCTCTCTTTTACTTACATTAGTGGCTGAGGGAGTAGGTCGATGATAGCACACCTTTTTCAAGTAAACGGTATAAATAATGTCAGTATCCTTTTCCTCACCCCAGACACGCCACGTGGGCTATTTGAGAAGAAAATAAAAAATAATAAAAATTTTTTGTTTATTAAAATTATAAAAATTTAAAAAATTATTATTAAATTGGCTTTTGTTTTAACTTTTTTTTTAAATGGCGAACTTAAAAATTAAAAAAAAAATTCTTCGAAATTTTTTCAATTTAAAAACAAATATAAATAAACGCTTGTGTTTGTGTATATTGCCTTTTAAAAAAGGTCATCAAATTGAACTCCTATGGTTGCTAATTTCGCACATCAAATATTCATATTTCCATGAAATTTTTTTTTAAGTGGCCACTTTATTGTTGTGCCACCACCACCGCCAACAGTTTTTCCTTGGCTTTTAAAATAGCAACAGCTACCCAGAATTAGAAATTTATATATAAAAATAAAATTACAATGTATAAGAGCGAGTATTTCAAAGAATTTTTTATGCTTTAAATGGTTTAGTAGTAAAAAGATAAAATTTTTTAAATAGATTACACTGATCAACACAAGTTTTGTTTGCGTTAATTTTTTTGCGTTGTTGGGTATTACCATGGCCTTGACTATGAAAAAAAAAATACTGTGAAATTACTGACAGCTTTTTATTGCTGTTGATGATCTTTTATAGGATTTCCTTGAATGAATGGCTTTTCTCGTTGCAAATTCCAACAGTAGTCTGCCATCATATATAAGTTAAACCATCCCTGATAACGCTCTTCCATTGTCTTTTCACCCTTATCCTCACTACAATCACCCTGAATTTTTGAAATCGGTCTAAGTGCGAGCGCGGGAAGTGGAGTTTTACGCTCATGTTGCACCCTAGCTTATGAAAGTTCGATAGCATGTACTCAACAAGTTCGAAATGGTCGTAAGATTAGTCATAATCATAACAAATTAATTTCAAGCTTTGGCTTCGACTTCAGTCATTGATTTGACAAAATTAGGATCTTTCAAGAGCTGTCCATCAAAAACACCCATAGCTTGTCCTGATTACGCAATTTCATTTTAAAGTATTCATATAACGCGTTTCGATATTTTTGAAATATATATTCACCGCAAATATAGCAAAACAAATTTGGATTAAGCACACGAAGCCATATCGAAAACATCAAGAAAATTTATGTTAGTATCCCATCAAAAATCTAATTAAAAATATTGGGTAGTTAGTTAGTTACGGCGGGTAGCCAGACAACGGTACAACCCACCTGGGTCCAATATTGATCCCACTGTGATACCCATCAGTAATCCAGAAAATGAACAACCTACATGTCCGCGTCCCGGTCCAACCCGAACCAACTCACATCAGCCAGATCCGACAAAGCATTCAGAAACAGATTAGCAGTCCTAATGTCAGAAAGACCTGGGCACTGGCACAGGAAGTGCTCGACAGTCTCCTCCTCTTCCACATCCTGACAACCCCTACAGTAGTCATTGAACGGCAGACACAATCTCCCAGCGTGCGCACCAGCCACCTTGTGCCCAGTAATCATCAGCCAGATCCGACAAGGCATTCAGAAACGGACTGCCAAGGAAAGCAGTCCCAATGTCCGAAAGACCTGGGCACTGGCACAGAAAGTGCTCGACAGTCTCCTCCGTTTCCTCATCCTGACAACCCCTGCAGTAGTCATTGAACGGCAGACCCAAACTCCAACCGTGCACACCAGCCACCATGTGCCCAGTAATCACAGCCAAAATTGTTCGTAGCCTAAGTCGCGGCATCCCCATAATAGACTTTCAGCGAGCTCGATCATACAGGGGCCAGATTTGCCTCGATACAGAGCACGTGGGTTCATATTCCCACCGTAGCTTTGCCCTGCCCAACAAGTACCACAGGACCATAAATCTGCAAAAGGGGAGTGGCATCCCAACTGAGAGGTCAATCTCCTCATTTCTGAGGAGAGAGCCCACCCTCGCAATTTCATCTGTCACACAGCTCCTCCTGTTGTCCGAGTGACCCCTTACCCAGATAATCTCCGGGTCTGAATGTCTCACCATCTCTTTCAGAGATGCCCGGCATTCACATACCAGCCGCGATGTCGAGTAGTTGGGTTTAAACCCAACTCAACGGGTTTTATTGGGTTTTTGGTGGGTTTTTTGGCTTTTATGGGCTTTTAGAACTTTAGGTCTACAATACTTTTTGTTAGTTAATACAATTACTTTGTTTTACTATTTATAATGCAGTTTTGCACTCTTGGTGAGAGTCGGTGATCGGAGCAATCTGCAATTACTTCGTTTGAACCTTGCATTTTGAGAAAAATGTTCGAGATATAAAAGGAAACATGATTAATTTATTCTTTTGCTTGACAAAGCCCGGCCTCACGATGCAAAAGTTTCAAAACAATTATTAGAAACGATCAAATGCCGCTTTCGCCGTTGCTCCGTCATACCAATACACTCATATCTCCTTATACGGCATATCGCTATAACCGCCTGTTTGAATTATGAAACAAATTCATTTTATGACTCAAATTATCTCTTTCTACGGCTAAAAAACAGTGAATATACCTTTTTTTAACAAAAAGTGTACGGACAGCAAACGAAACACATACTCATCTCGTTTTAAGGCATCGATCTACGGCCTATTTTTTCTAAGCAGTATAAAGAGGTATGAGCCTATCTGCAAGCATGTCACCAATTCACTTTATTTGAAGAATTATCAAATCGGCTTCAAACTTAGAGTTTTTCTCAGACGGAATATGGATAATGGCTCAGAGGTGGGAAAAATATATAAGCAGTGATTTGATAAATTATTAATTTGGCCAATTTGCTAATTCATTATTTTTTTTGAATAAAATATTGATCGAATTAATTTGTACTCCCAATACATTAATTATATTTTTTTTTTTTTTTTTGTAAATAAACTACGAAAACCTTTAAATTAAAAAAACCCACCCGGGATTTTCTTAAATATAATACCCAATAAAGCCCGGGTGGTCAGGGAACTTCCATTCCATTAATGGGGTTAGCGGTCTTCTCTGGAGTAGCAAATTAGGATAAGATGAAGTGCAGTGTGTAAATTCTGTGATGTTTAGTTCTTCTTAGACTGTTCTTTAGTCGAACAAAGTTAAAAAATCTGCACTGTAATAGCCTGTCGTTTGTCGCTTTAATTCTATTTAAAACCACAGTATATTTTATAATATTTTTCTTTAACAAAATGTAAAAAAAAAAAATTACGTTTCGTTTTGTTTTTTCAACAATTTTCAGTTGATCGTTGCCAAATTCTTTCAATTGCATTGAAAATTTATTTCTTTTTTTTTTTAAATCGAGATGTTTATACATATAAAAATAAAAAATCCCAACATATAATTAAAATTAATTTAAAATCAATACAACAACACAAACAACCACACACACACACACACATAAATATACGTATTAATTTTATAGTTTTTCTTGGTGATTTCATGAATTCTGCGGGTGAGCGACTTAATGCCTATGATTGTTGAGGAATACAAAATTTAAAAAAATTGGCTATAAAATTGATAAAAAGGAAATGATTCAACATATACATACAGTGTAATGGCTATTTAATTCAGTAAAAAAAAAAAAACAAAATAAATTGCGAAAATAGTTTGTAAATAAAAAGAAATTGTAATAGTTTGTATACACGATTCGATTTTGCACAGTGGGTCATATCAAGAGAAAAGTGAACGTAAAATTTAAATTATTTAAAAAATTATTTATGTTTAAACTAACCTCCGATTGCCCACAGGGTACCTAGAAACCTTACACATTTCCAAATTAACAGAACTTTTGCATGACTTCGACGATTCATTTAAGATACCATGAGTTTTGAAGTAGGTAAAGAGGTTTTTAGATTACACTGGTCTGCAAATTTGGACAAAATTGACTGCAGAAACGAAGCGTGTTTTTTAACAAATCGGGGTGCGCTGAATTGGAATCTTGTTCATTTTTTATCGAATGCTAGCAATATTTTAAAACAGTCAATACTGTGGTGTCAGTGTTCATTCTAAATCTGCAAAATAGTAGCGTTCAACCATGTCAGGGAGATCTGTGTTACTGACTTAAGCTATTTTTGCTTTGTATGTGGAGAATATTTGGTTGGAAAAAAGGAATCCTTATTTTGGTTTTGTTGTCAGAAACTTGGATAAACCTTGGACACCGACAATGCAATAGTTGCAGAACTGTTTTATAGCAGTAGTCAGGTCAAATGGCAAGAAGCTCTATTTCGATTTTTCAATTCCAGTACTTTGGAGAGAGTTAAGCAACCACCAAACCGACTGTTATTTCCGTCTAACAAAAGTTGCTGAATACTTACGCGAATGTCCCATCGTTTTCAAAAGCAGTTCAACGTTCACCAAATGGTCCATTACCAGTCGTTCCTAGTGCTACGAGCAGCGAATCCGAAACATCGTTCACCAGCAGTGGTAGTTTGTCTAAGGTTGACGATGGACGCCATTTAGTGACTCAAGCTGAGCTGAATGATCTAATTCGGGATTTATATTTAATTTTACTAGCTTCACGCATGCAGCGTTGGAAACATTTTACAAAAGTAATAATATATAGCAAGACGCAGAATTACTAGCTCCAAGTATGCAGTATTGGAAACATCTTTCAGTTGGGACAAGAGTAACAATCTATGGAAATAGAAGTTTGCGTATTTTAAAAAGAAACACTCTATTCTATACTGTACTGATGTTGATGGTTTATTTCAAAAATAACCCAACCAGCCATATGACAAAACTGAATGGAGATTATGGTGAATGCTCTAAGTACAGTTCAAAAGCTCTTCTTTTGCATAATAGGAATGGGAAACCATCCATACAAATTGGTCATGTCATTAATACAAAGAAAAATTCGAATCAATGACAACAATAATATATGAAAGATCTGTGGTGACCTTAAGGTGTGTGATAGAACATCGTAATTAACTGTAAATTTATCTGTTTCAGGTCATTGATTTGACTGGTATGCAAGGATTGTTGTTTCCTTTGTCTATGTAATATTCACGCTATATGTCATCATTACGTCAGAATAAAGTGGTCAAAAAGAACTGAGTATTCATCAGGAAAACAAAATATTTCAAATAAACCATTAATTGATCCAAATGACGTTCTTCTTCCGCCGCTGCACATAAAATCGGGCCTTTTTAAGAACTTTTTCATGGCCCTGGACAAAGATGACGCAGTATTAAATATTTGTTAGCGATTTTTCCTAAAATTACATATGCTAAAATCAAAGATGGCATATTTGTTTGCCAGATCAGCAAGCTAGAAAGAATATGCAGTCTGGAAATCTTTCAAGAGCATCGTGAACAGTTTTCTTGGAAACAATAACAGTGAAAACTACAGAAAAATTGTTGCTGAATTATTGAAAAAATATCCCAAATTAGGTGCACGAGTGCCACTCAAAATTCATTTTCTTCATTCGCATTTAAATTTTTTTCCACAAAACCTAGATGCGGTGAGCGACGAACAAGGGCATGCGGGGACACTATTGTTGGACTCTAATACGTGAAACCGAACCAACAAAATAAAAAACGATGTTCAAATAACGCCACTCTATAACCTGACGTGATAGAGAAAAACCAATTACAGATTCGAATTTAGCTCACGTGGTTGCTCAAGTCCAAAGTCATAGTGTTATACCATATATTTTAAAACTATTTGGTAAAATCAGTGGACGATCCACAACCACACAAAAAGACTTATTGCCTCCGTTTGGCTGCCACCGGTAACGTGCTCAAGTCTTTGCCTATAGAAAGACTCGCCTAATCTTCATACTGTGATTTGTGCGAAACGAGGGTATCCTTTCTTTAGGACTAGTATTTGCGCGTGGCAAAAATAAACAACGCTATCGGTTTGCTTTATGGGTATTTGGAGGACTATACTAAGATTAACCACTGGGTTAGTACAGTCTTACTATCGGAAAACGCATCCGATCCTTATCATTTTAGCTTGTAGTTCAGTAAGGTCTTTTCTCTTTCGGCTATGAGTTAAAACGTGATGGACCTCCTAATAAACGGTCACCCTTATCTAAGGAGGAACAGCACACGGTTACTTGGCCACTAGTATGCGAACTCTGGATACCAGGCGCCCTCCAGTTTCAATTAATTCGTCATTCTGCGGTACGCAGAGCAATACTGCAGGTGGCTTGCTGGCCCGTGCATAATAAACCAGTATGTTATAGAAGTATATAGAAGATAATACCAAGATGATAGAAGATATGCGTGTCACTATCCGAGGTACGTATCAAAGTGATCACGTGTCATCTCTAGTAAGCACCAATGAAACTGTGTGTGGCGATGAGTGCTCATCAGTTATCCCAGAATCAGAATCAATTATCTTCAGAAAAACCTACATAGGGCTAAAGGTGCGTCAAGTATATTTCGTCGTAGATTTGCCAACGATCACATCAGTCTAGATCTCTTATAGAAGCCCTAGGTTTTTGGTGGGAAGGTCAGAGGACTTCAAGACAGGTCGTGTAATTTGATTTACACAGCTTGGGAAAACCCACAGGCAGTTATTGTGGTACGTGCCAAGCTGGTCTTCTTACCCATTACACAGATGAAGGTCTTAAGAGGTTATGTGTGCCACGGCTTACTTTCCATGGAATGTGGAATGTGTCCCCCCTTGGAAGTACAGAACTTCACAGAGCTCTGTCAAGCCAATAATCACCAACTACATTATTGGCTGTGACGCGAATTCCCATTATATGGTATGGGGCAGCACGGACAACAATTGCACACTAAGAGCGCATTTGAAGAGGATGGCGGTCACAGATGTAGAGAGATAGCAGAACACATATTGTGTTAATGTAATATTCTTAATATGTTTAGGTAGACATAGAGTCTACCTGGGTGATATATCCACCATTACGGTTTAAGATCTGCTGGTTTTCATTTGGAAGACAGCAGATGTGCTGAACAAACTGTAGACTGCAAGATGCACAATAGATCCCAGGAGTCGCAGTGTCCTGCAAAAGTGCCTGGTCGATATGATGATACTGTTAATGATTTAAAAACTGCCAAAGCATGAGAACCATTTATTTCGAGATAACCGGCTAGATTGAAACGTTGCTGGTAATCAAAGGGTTAAAATAAAATAAATAATTAAAAAGTTAAAAGGATAAGAATCTTTTACAAGTAAATTTAATTTAGCATAACCATCATAGCGTAGAAACAGCTGAAACGATTTTCTTACGTTATGTCTCAAAATCTTCTCATTCTTCCCTCTTCAGCATAAAAATTAAAATCAAAATCGAATTCATTTCAAAAACATAATAAAAAAATTAAAACAATTTTTTTCCTTAGCTTTTATCGCTTTAACGTTTTGTCGCTTTCATTATAAATCATTTACCTTATTATACGTGTAACAATTATTTTTATGCAAATCTTTGGTTTTCTTCGATAAATTTCTTAAGGTGGCCCCGGTACAGGCACATAAATACTTTAAACTGGCCACCACCATTTTCTCATTCGATTGTTGTTGTTTACTGAGATTTGTGGCATTTTTAGTGGCATCCAAATCGTCACATGAATGATACGAACTAAAGGGTCGGCGCCATTTTTTTGCTTTCGTTAAAGTTGAGGTGGGTGTTTTTGACGCCTCGCTGCCTGAGTTTGAGTTTTTCCTGCCAGTACCATGATGTTTAGGCGTATAGGGGGGAGAGGAGGAGTGGCAAGAGGTTTTTTGAGGTGTGGGTGGTTTCTTATCAAAGTACTGATATTGTAATTCATTTTGCAAAGATTTGACGAGATCTTGTTGTTGTTGTTGTAATTGCTGTTGAAACTGTTGCTGGTTATTATGATAATGCTGTTGCAGATGCTGTGACTGCGGATGCTGCTGCTGCTGCTGATGATGATGATGATTTTGATTATGATTATGATGTTTATGATGATGTTTGCAGTGATGCTGATGCGCTAAAATATGTGTGGCATGATCAAGAGGTGGCATTAAGGCTTTCTGTTGATACTCTTGATAATCCGGTGGCGTTAGCTGCTCTTGATAGTGATGATATTGATGTTTATGATGATGTTTATGTTGCTGTTGCCGCTTCTGTTGTTTATCATTTGCGTAGCCATTAAATTCCTGAGATGTTTGATATGTGGCGTTTGGATTTTGTGGTGATTTTAGTACTTTAACGGCAACTTTTTGAGTTTTTGTATTTGAACACGTGTACGACGAGGGGTTATTCAAGAAATTCTGAAATTTACATACATTTTTCAAATTTATTTTTTGTGTTTTTATTTATTTTATTCACACGTTTTTTCACAAAGAAAAGGGCGTTAACGTTTCAAAAGTGAGTCAGTCATGTTTTTTTTTTTTTTTTGGTTCAAATATTAAATAATTTTTAATATTTTGTTTTTTTTTTTGCAAAACAAGCAACAAAAAACGTGAAAAACAATGCAAACAGATGGGAACAAAATTTTTTTATTCGAAATAAATTGCGTTTTTTTAGGGAAACAACAACAGCAATAACAACAATAATACTAGAGAGATGATAACAATAAAAATATTTGTAGTTGTCTGTGTTCCTCAATTTTATTTATTTATTAAATAAAAAAATAAAGCGTTTTATTTTCTTTAAAAACATATTTGTTTGTAGTTTAACAAACGACAGACATGTAGAAAATTTTGTCAATACAAGCAATTTAAACAAAAACTTAAGTGCATGCTTTTAGTTGTCCAAGAAAGACTATAAGACCAGACAAACAGGTGGCTTATTTAATGACACTAGGAAGTGAAATTTATCAGTAAATTTATTATTGAAAACAAGAAAAAATACTTTTTCATAAAGTAAGTGTTCATAAAGTACTTTAACGAAAAGTCCTTTTTCAAATAGTACCTTTTACAAAAAGTACTTTCTTTGAAAAAAGTAGTTTTTCAAGTACTTTTCCAAGCTTTAGTTTAATGCAGTACTTTTAAAACTTAAAATAGCCTTAAATTTTGTAAGTATCTCATAAAGTACTTTTTCAATATGTAGCAATATACTAAAAGCACTTTTGTTTAAAAACATTTTATTTAAATATAAAAAAATACTTAAGACTCCAATACACTTATTCTGTTTCAGATCTAAAAGTGCTCTAAAAGCTTTTTTTCCAAACGTAGAGTAATTCTAAGAAAAACTTCAGTAAAAAAAGTACTTTAAAAAAATAATAATTAAATTTTTTGCACTTTTAGAAGCTTAAACTGACTCCACGTATATTTGGTTGTGTAGCAAAAAATTATCAACTTTGGTCCAAAGTATAGTCTCAATATTTGTATGACGAGTCAGTAATTTTTTTTTATTTTTTTTTTTTTTTTGCAGCAATATCAGCCCGTTGGATACTAAAGGGTCCGTCATCTAACTTTTTTTTTTCAACTAGTGCTTATTTCATGAATGGTAAACTTAGCTCATGTCTGATTTGACAGATAATTAGTTTTATTCTTCCGCTGAACGAATATGGTTGTGTATACGCTTCGCTAAGTGGGCTTTCGATCGATTTACAGAAGATGCCGATTTTGCCAAAAAAAAATCATCTTTTCAGATGAAGCTCATTTTGATCCTGGCGGGTATGTAAACAAGCAAAATTATCGCATTTGGGGCACAGAAAACCCGCACGCATACATTGAAAAGCCGATACACCGATACAAGACGAGTCACTGTTTGGTGCGGATTTTGATCCAGAGGCATAATTGGGCCATTTTTCTTCGAAAATGAGCAAGGAGTGGCCGTTACAGTCAATGGCGATCATTATCGAGTCATGTTGAACGAATTTTTGTTCACAAAAATTGAAAAGGAGGATATTAGCAACATATGGTTTCAACAGGACGGCGCTACGTGCCACACAGCCGAGCTACAGTCGATGTTTTGCGCCTTGTTTTTGAAGATCGCATTATCAACCTCGGAGCTGCGATTTGACACCGTTGGACTATTATTTGTGGGGTGCCGCCAAAGATAAGTGTTATGCCAACAAGCCAGAGACAATTGACGCTCTAAAGGACAATATTCGTGAAGCCATTGGTGAAATACAGCTGCACACAAAGATAATGTGCTTAAAAATTGGACCGATCGTGTAGGCTACTGCATGGCCAGTCGAGGGAGCCATTTGAATGAAATTATTTTCCATTATTAACCGGAAGGATTGTACTTTCAAATAAAAAAAGAAATTTGAAAAAATATTCAGTAGTTTTTTTTATAACCGCAATATTTGCCGTAATTTTACTTGGAATTGCATTTAAAGTCATACATTACTCATCACAATTACCTTATTCATCAATTCAATTAACGTCAGAGTATCTCGATAAAGGCACACAAGATGAAGACGGCTCTGCCTACACAAACTACAAAATAATACAACCGGGCACGCATTCTCCTTGGCAATCCGTTAACGGCTTTTAATAAACCAACATCACTCCTGGGAATATATCACAGCAATATATAATCAAGTCGCACAAGAAACACTTGGTGTATTGCAACCACGTAGAAGAGCTTGGATCATACTTGGAACCTGGTTCCTCAAAGAAGGAAACTGAAACTGAAGCTTAATAACAACAATACGTTGGCGAAACAAGTAAAGAAAGCTGCAAGTTGAAAAGAAGAAAGTTATTGTAACGATTGACAGCAGCAGCAGAATAAGTAGCTGCCCAGAATAACATGAGAAAACTGCACCAGACGATTAATTATCTGACTAATCGAAAGTGCAGTAGAAACCAAGCAGTTGCTGATCATTATGGAACATTAATAAAAAACAAAGATAACGATGGAGAGAACATTTCAACATAACGTTACAAACTCTATGGAAGAAAGCGAAACGGTTCCGAACAGTGATGAAGAAAACTGTCTAGAAATACCATGCAACCCTCCCAAACTGAAGTAGATAAAAGAGGCGATTGATAAATTGAAAAGTAACAAGGCTGCAGGCGAATATGAACTACCTACCTGCGGAAATTATACGGGTTGACATCCAAACCAAGACTGAACTACTACGGCCTCACATAACATAAATATTGAGGAAGAGAGGCTGCTTCCAATGTCAAAAAAGGGCATTATTGTTAAGTTACCACAGAGTAGCGACTTGAAACACTGTAAAATTGGAGAAGCATTGCTCTACTTAACAACATATCTATATGCATAAAGGGTGGACCAATCAAAACGCGCGATGTTAAATGTGGCGACCAATTAACATCGTCCCGACATGAGATAACACGGCCATTGAATTTCTCGCGCAAAAGAGCCTTTGTTTCGTTATCTGTGTGGCAAGTGGCATCATCCTGTTGAAACCACATATCGTCCAGGTTATTATCCTCAATTTCTGGCCACAAGAACTCAGTTTTCATCTCGCGATAGCGAACACAATTCACGGTAACTGCTTGGCCGATCACATTTTCAAAGAAGTACAGTCCGATGATGCCTATCAGCCCATAAAGCGCACCAAACGAACTGGGTGAGCATGCACAAGTGTTTCCACATTTCCTACAGATCAGGTTTGCTGAAATTTGCGCACAATTCTCACGATTGTGGACACATTTGGTCGATTATGCTGACCAAAAAAAATTACAAAGTGCCCAAAATACATTTTGATTTGAACGCTCATTTTCGTAAAAGGCTGCAACAACTTGAACGAGGTGCTCAACCATGGAGAGGTACATGGTTGATTTTGTCAAACACAGGGACAAAGAAATGTCAAATTAAGCTGGGCAAAGACCTTGACTTTAAAGTGTGACAACTATCTCCCTGTACTCGTATCTACTGTTCGTCGATTTCAGGAAAGCATTAGACGAACTGCATATATGGAAAGCACTGAAACGAAATGAGTACCTCAAAAAATAATTCGTATAATTACAGCGATGTACGAAGATACAAAGCTTTCCGTTCTTCACAATGGGAACATCAGACAACCATTCGACAACAATGCTGAAAGCAGACAAGAATGGCCACTATCACCTCAGCTATTCACCATCGTGTTGTATGACACATAATGAGCAAAGTCTGTTCAAAGAGAAGAGGGATAATATGGTGTCTCTAACGCCAACTCGAAGATTTGGACTATGCGGATGACATTTGTCTGCTCTCACACAAAATCTTCAATATGAAGTCGAAACTAGTAGACTTAGGAAGATTAGCTTGTAATTATGGACTTGAGATAAATATCAAGAAAACTAAGGCCATGAGAAAAAAATACTAGTGCGGAAAACATCATGCTATAAGATCAACCAGTCGAGTATATAACTAGCTTCTGCTATCTAGGAACTGCAAACGGCGGCGCAGAAACAGACATAGAAAAAGGCTCATAAAACCGAGAGCGGCATGCGGACAACTGCAGTCAGCTTACATACATCTAGACTAGCGTTAGGTAAACTAATATTAATGCATTTTACAATTGTGGTAGTAATTAAGAGTCTCTAAATCTGGCCACTTTGATTGTGTTTTCCACTTGTTTCCTCTTTACTATGTACGTGTAAAAACAGAAGAGAAGAGCAGCTACTTGCCAAAATCTGATCTAGTCGGACTAAGCTCATAATATTCAACTCATGTGTTAAATCAGTTCTGCTGTATGACAGTGAAACCTGGCTTGTATCGAATAACATCACTCAACTACAGGTATTCATTAACAGATGCCTTAGAATTATAAGCCGAATATTCTGGCCTAACACCATCACAGAATCGTGGAACATGGCTAATGAGGGATCTATACTAAAACAGATAAGGATAGATCGTTCGCACCATTCCAAAATGTCCCGAGAAACACCTGGAGACGCACATTTATATAGGAACTATGACAGTACAATCTAATAATGGGAAGAGGCAAAATCAACAGCGGTAAACCGTATTATGCAACCATATGCTCCCAAGAGGAGTAACAGAAAAAATCTCAATAGACAAGTCAGTCCTTCTATCGGGTGGACCATCCATCGAATCTGCCAATCCTATGTTATGCTATTCTGTCACAAAATTCAGTATATTATCTCCACTGAACTAAATGAATAGATTTACGCTTGAGCAACGTTCGGATTTTTTGGAAAATTATTTCTAAAACAAAGACAATTGATCGGAAATTGCACGAAAATGTCGTACAAAATTTGATCGCAGAGAAGGGACAACTGTGCTCGGTATACGCAAGTTTATTGCGCCATTGGCAAAGCGCCAAGACGTGTTGGTACAGTGCGTATACACGAAAATATCGAAGCTGTGGCTGAGAATATGCGTGGTAATCCATCAACATCAACTAGTTATCGTTCTTCAGAATATACCATTTCACGCACCAGTTTACGTCAAATTTTGCGAAAAAATCTCCGTATAACGCCTTACAAAGTTCAATTGATTCAAGAGTTGAAACCGCATGACCATCCGCTTCACTTCGATTTTGCCAACAAAAATTATATTTTCGAATTAAGCTCTTTTTCATCTTGGTGGGTACGTTAATAAGCAAAATTGCCGTATTGGGGCTCAGAAAATTCAAACATCATCTTACAGAAGCCCATGCAACCATTATGAGTGACTTTTTGGTACGGCTTGTGAAGCGGAAGCATCATTGGTCCATATTTCTTTGAAAATGAGGACGGCGCAACCATTACGGTCAATGGAAACCCCTATTGTACACTGATAACTGATTTATCCGCTCTTCATGGTATTGATGTGAACGATGTTGGGTTTCAATAGGATGGTACAACTTGCCACACATCTCATGCCATAATCGATTTATTGCGTCTAACGTTTGATGGCCATTTTATTAGCCGAAATGGTGATGTTAGTTGGCCGCCAAGCTGAGATTTGACATCGTTTGATTACTTTCTGTGGGGCGCCGTTAAAGACAAGTATTATGCCAGCAAATCAGAGGCAATTGAGCATTTGCAGGCGCACATTCGTGATCCCACTGCCGAGATACGACCCCATTCACTCGAAAAAGTTATCGAAAATTGGTTCGATCGAATGGGGTACTGTGAGGGCGCCCCGCGGTAGCCATATGAATGATATAATATTTTATTTCTAACCGGAACAATTGTACTTCACAACAAAAAATAAATTTGGCAAAATTTCAAACCGTTTTTGTTTTATTAAATTTTGAAATTTAAACTTTTACATGGCGCACTCGGTATTAAATTTCTATTTAATAAATAAATAGGCCTTCAAACACAAAACAGTTGATATTTTAAGAAATTCTCATGCTACACATTGTATAAATTGTTATCCTTAGAATATCCCTTGAAATGTCATTTTATAAACATCCTTCTTTCCTTTTATTTTTTAATCTATTTATTATTGTCATATACATACATATATACACACGCACTGTGCTCAACAGTTCATAATTCTTTAGTGGTCATTGGACTTGTTCAAGGACATTTCTTCCAATAATAGGATGAATGTCAGGTAAATTTTTGTAAATCAAAGTAGTAGTCCTTAAGAAAATATATATAAAAAATATTCAGTTAAAGCATCAATTAGTCGTTCCTGACAACGTCTTATTACTATTTTTTTGCTGGTCTTACTTTTTTCAAAAAGTTGCTTTTCCATTTTAAAATCATTTTCAAGGGAATTGTAATTTGAAAAAACGAAACAAAAAATTGTATTTTTTCTTAGCAAATATTAACATGGAAATTCCTATGGAAAACAAACAAACAAAATATGTATCAATTAGAACCCGGCTATCGAATTTCATTTTTTTTTTTTTAATCATTTTTAATCAATCAAAGGCGTTGAGTTGTGTGTATTCAATTCAATTAAATTTAATACGACAGCGACAATGATCATGAGTATTAAACCTCAAGAGCAATTTGTTTGAATGTCAACGTAATAAATAGTATAGCGGCTCATCTCTCCTAATTAGTGGAAATATAGAAAATAAAATGAAAATGAAAAAAATAAAATAATTAATGAATTTCCTCTCAAGCCATATTAAGAAGAAAAAAAAGTGTTTATTTCTTATCATCTATAAAGATTCTCAAGCGCCAAATATAGTTTTGTAGAAAAAAAGCATTCGTTCATTCGTTCATTCATTTATTGATGGCAAAAACTAACATGTGTCTTAGAAAAAAACACAAATAAGAATATGATAGTTGGTCAAATCCGGCTGTTTGTTACTCTACACAAGCAGGCTATACCGTCTTAAGAATAGTGAATCATATACTACAATAATGTGCGAAAAAAATCATAGACGAAGCAAGGCGGTGTCAAAACCTGAATTGACATCAAGAACGGTAGTGCTTGTTCATTATAAGCAGGGAAACCAGAAATATTCAACTGCATGTTTGTTCTCATGCAACCAATCAAGTTGTAACCGTTTAGTGAATTTTTATAAATTTTGACATCGAATTTTTAGTGCAAAACCAGAATTAACACCAAGAAAGGTAATGCTGTGTGTCTGGTAGGATTGGAAGGGAATTGTTCTTTATAAGCAGGGAAACCAGAAATATTCAACTGCATGTTTTTTTTATGCAACCAATCAAGTCGTATCCATTTAGTTAATTTTTATAAATTTTAACATCGAATTGTTAGTGCAAAACCGGAATTAACACCAAGAAAGGTAATGCTGTGTGTCTGGTAGGATTGGAAGGGATTGTTCATTATAAGCAGGGAAACCAGAAATATTCAACTGCATGTTTGTTCTCATGCAACCAATCAAGTCGTATCCGTTTAGTAAATTTTTATAATTTTGACATTGAATTGTTACTGCAAAACCAGAATTAACACCAAGAAAGGTAATACTGTGTGTCTGGTAGGATTGGAAGGGAATTGTTCATTATAACAAGGAAACCAGAAATATCCAACTGCATGTTTTTTCTCATGCAACCAATCAAGTGGTATGTAAGATATCTATCCGTTTCATGAATTTTTATATATTCTGGCATGGAATTGTTAGCGCATATTTTACTCTAAACAGCATTTTTTCCTTACTTCAGTTTTAAGAGCATGTTGTGGACATTTTTTCTTTTAAAAAAATCATTTTAAAACTTTTTAGCGCATATTTAGATTTTTTGTGTTCTAAACAAGTTATGGCATTTTTGAATTATCTATCAATTGAAACCTGTTGCGCCATCTTTATACATCTCAATTAATTACTGCTATTTTGACTAGGCGATATACACTCAATACCGTCATCCTGGATTCATTATGAAGTTTGCTCGTCGACGCAGTATGTCAAAGAAGTGTGTTTGGTTGTGAATAAAATGATTAGGAAGGCATCAGATCTGCTGAGCAACCTATACACCGGAAGGGGCATAATTGATCTCATGGGACGCAGTGTCAGCACTATTGCCTGGTCAGGGATAATAATAATAATATGAATAAAATGCGACTTAGAATTTAGAAATTTGTTGACAATTGACGGAATCGTTTACATATTTAGTAATGTAACCATTTTATTTTCTCCATCGCTCCTCTATGAAGCGTATTAGCTTTGAATCAGTTTCTTTAATCAATTTGATCTTTCAAGCTAAGTAGATAATTAATCCACTGTAGCTTCCTCTATATGATTTTGTGTAGTGGTAAGGATCCTTGCTAATTGGTGGTGATCTTTGCTTTGGCATTGTAATTTCTTTGCCAGTAGGTGGCGTGTTTTTCTGATCATCCGTCTAATGTTTGTCATCATCGTCAGAGGTATGCGGAAGGGTCAGGGGGACTTATTCTTTATTTTTTAAATGGAATTGTCTGGAAGGAAATTGAAGCCTCTTTATTAAACATTCGAAACCACATTTAAATTTTTCTTCATCATATCCTCTACTGGGGCTTGAACCTGGGTCGTTTATGTTGTTATGCGTGCGCTCTAAACGCCACACCATGCCACCGCCATGTTACCACTTAATAGGATAATAAAAAAATTTTTGGAGGTATATACAAACTAGAAAGTTCAGAAAGCATTTGTATTTGTAAAGGGTGGGCAAATTTGAGGTTAGGAAGTAAATTGGCTTACAAACAATTTTTTTGTTTTTTGATAAATTCAGTTTTATTCATACCAAAATGAAATAGAAATATGGGAATTAATAATGGAAAATGATGTCGGGCAAATGTCCAACGCCGGCAGAAGTCCGCTAATTTCACAAAATTTTGAACCACATTTTTTAACAAAACCATCTTTAGTGATGAGGCCCATTTTCAATTAGGTGGTTGTGTAGAGCATATTTTTAAATTTTTAAAGCATATTTTAGGAATTTAACTGCATACCTTATACGCATAGAACAATTTTTTAATAGCATATTTCTATTGTTCCAGATATAGAATTTTTCCAAATATAAAATTGAGGTATTAGAATGGTCGGCTTAGTCGCCAGATATAAACTCTATTGAACATCTTTGGGGAGATGTTAGAAAATCCAAGAAACGTATGGCAATTGTGGGCGTCTGTGAACTTGACATTAACATAGTTAGTTGGTTCTGATACGTGAATTTCAAATATAGGGGAAGGAATTTTTTATTACAATACTTTGTGGTCTAGGTCATTCAAAAATAATTTTTAGCATTGGTTTGGGCATAAAATTAGTATATTATTAGCATGTTGTATAAACTAGTAATTTTCATGCAGACAGATAAAAATTCTTTACTCGGTATTATTATTATGTTTTGAAGCTCTCTGTCATGTAAGAAGACCCCTCGGAAACTTATTGAGGGTTTATATCGAAATGCATCCTGTAGAGTTAAACATGACAAATTGTTTAGTAGAGCGGTGAGTGTTTGAACTTGTGTTCGGCAAGGTTGTGTCCTGTCATCACTGCTATTAAATATAGTTTTAGACACGATACTTGAATAAGCCCTTCGTAACGGCAGAGAGATAACGTGAGGTTTACAGGACTGTTTAAGCGATCTTGTTTACGCGGACGATATTTATCTTTTGGCTCACAGTTTACACGATCTTGCATCGAATCTATGGAGTTTAACGCTGACGGCGAAAGCAACTGGCCTATAGATTAATATGGCAAAAAAGAAAACTCTCTGTATAAGTGCTACGTTCCAGGATCGATTTACAATTGCCACGAACGAAATAGAGGATGTCAAACAATTTTGTTATCTTGGGAACATCATAACTGGGGATGGGGTGAAAATATAAATAATCGATTACAGAAAGCCGGTCAGACGTTAAAATTAAGCGATACGTAATATGGGATCTTTGCAAGATCCCTCGCATTTTCTAGCCGAAAACTATTTTCAATCGTATGCTATGGCGAAGGACGGGTTAACAGCTCCGTTCTAATGAAATAAGGAGGCATAACTAGCCTTAGAAGACCACCTAACGATATCACCAGAATTGCCATAGACTGGAACCCGCAGGCGAGCAAAAGAAGACAGATTGATGACGAAGTAAATAGTACTGAAAAAGTTGAAGTGAAGTAAAGGCGTTTTGCACAAAATAGAGAACTGTTCAAGAATTTTACCGAGGCCCTATGCTCCTTGTGGAATGATGGGAAATTTTTATTATTCTTATTATTTAAAATGCTTGTTTGGCCATAATTTCAAAGCGTTGCAAACACTCGAATTAACCTAATAAACCCTATTGGGTGCTGTAGCAGTTTAAGACAAGTGAAAAATAATTATATACAATTTAATTACATTTCATGCCAAGCTCTATTAGAACATTCAGTCAGTCAAGTTAATGAATCACTTTTTTAAACAAATGAAATCAAATAAATATTTCAAGTTTAACAAAAAAAAATTTCAAATAAAATTCCATTCCACGATATTATTACACTTTTTTATTTTCGTCACTCGTATATATGACACTTTCAAGTGGATTTATTTTTTAAATAAATTTTAAATCTTTTAAAATTAAAATTGAAAAATTTTCTCTCATCCAAAACTACTCAGCTTTTAAGATTGAAGTCACAAACTGAATGAATTAATATGTTTTTTCTAAAAGCCAGTATTTAAATACACACATTGTTTTTATTTTTTTTTTATTTTTTATTTATTTTATTGTTAGCCAGTAAGACAGGAAAGAAATATCGTAAAATATGTAGTCAAGGTCAGGGTTAAGTATCTATAAATACAAATTCTTCAAATTGTTTAAAGAGTCAATAGCAATTGAAGTTGTGGTTAGTGTACGAGTAAATTAATGAAGACGAGCAGAGTTTTTTGACCACAACATAACAAATAAAGTTAATGACCTAAAGGAATAGGTAACACAAATAGTTATAATGGCTAAAAATCTCTTTGACATTTATTCTCAGTCCAATGACCACTAAACAGCTATTAGCTATTGGCCACAACGTATGTATGTACGAGTATACTTATCTCAATAGAAAATTATTTAAAAGGTACAAATAAAGAAGGATATTCACGTAATGGCATTTAAAAGGCTATTTTAAGAATTTGTTACGTTCTTAGCTTTTAAAAACGCTTATTAAAAGAGTTCATAGATTGCAGTTAAAATTAAAGTAAAATATGTGGTTGATTTTTAATTAAAATCCTTTATTTAACACAGTTTTGTGTTCCACTACTCGTAACCATTTCACGAGCAATAACAATTTCTATCCTTAATTACTCTCTATGTAAGCAACAACAATTTCTCGACAGATTACTCTACCTTAAGATCTTCCAACCCGTTCGTTGTTACAACTTAGATTTGATCATGGCCTTTTCATTTAAAGCTTATCCACACTAAGCTCTTCTGACACTGAGTTTACTTCAATTACTCGTTACTCTGAGTTTACACCAATAAGCAGTGTTGCTAATTTAGCGCCTTTCGCGCTATATTCAGTGCGTTTAAACTACAGAAAAGTCGCATTTTTATCCTTAGCGCTTTTTTTAAAAACGGGCTAGGTGAGCGCTTTTCAATTTGAAATTATTTGTAAAGGGAAGCTTACACCATAATACTTTACGTACGTAAAGTCAAAGAGAAGATATTAAAAAATCTACCCGTATTCTAAAAATGAGAGTACAAATCTTATGACAGATTTTTTTACGTTTACACGATACGTAAAAACCAAAACAACGTAAAATGAAAGAAAATGTAAAATCTTTTAGGAGAGACCAATAGTGCTAGCGAAAAAATTTGATGTTTTCTTTGTTAATTTTATAGGGTCCGCCAAATATTTTTTTTTTTTTAAATGTTCTAAAAAAAAACTACCGAATATTTTCTCAAATTTATTTTTTTACTTGAAAGTACAATCCTTCCGGTTAATAATGGAAAATAATTTCATTCAAATGGCTGGCTCGGCTGGCAATGCAGTAGCCTACACGATCGGTCCAATTTTTAAGCACATTATCGATTGTGTGCAGCTGTTTTAACCAATGGCTTCAAGAATATTGTCCTTTAAAGCGTCAATTGTCTCTGGCTTGTTGGCGTAACACTTATCTTTGACTGCATCCCACAAATAATAGTCCAACGGTGTCAAATCGCAGCTCCGAGGTGGCCAAACGACATCAGCACTGCGGCTGATAATGCGATCTTCAAAAACA
Organism: Wohlfahrtia magnifica; assembly: GCA_023159175.1. NCBI lineage: Eukaryota > Metazoa > Arthropoda > Insecta > Diptera > Sarcophagidae > Wohlfahrtia > Wohlfahrtia magnifica. Next base: position 1,718,613 of record JAKWBJ010000045.1, read on the forward strand.
GGGCGCAAAACATCGAATGTAGCTTCGGCTGTGTGGCACGTAGCGCCGTCCTGTTCAAAATAAATATTGCTAATATCCTCCTCTTCAATTTTTGTGAACAAAAATTCGTTCAACATGGCCAGATAACGATCGCCATTGACTGTAACGGCCACTCCTTGCTCATTTTCGAAGAAAAATGGCCCAATTATGCCTCTGGACCAAAATCCGCACCAAACAGTGACTCGTCTTAGGTGTATCGGCTTTTCAATGTATGCGTGCGATTGATGATTTTAAGATGATTTTTGATTCGGCAACATTACCATGATTTTCAAAGTAATGTCGCAATATCTCCCAGCGTTGTTCAAGCGTATACACAACCATATTCGTTCAACGGAAGGATAAAACTAATTATCTGTCAAATCAGACATGAGCTAAGTGTTATCATTTACGAAATAAGCACTAGTTGAAAAAAAAACGTTAGATGGCGGACCCTTTATTTGTTTACATAAAAAAATTTCTGATTCAATAAAATGTGATGGTTTTTAAAAAATTGTAAAAAACCGTATAACTGCCAAATTTGCATCCGTATTTTGTTTCTTAATGTCGTACGCTCTCATTAAATATTGATTTTAAACATTACTATCCGTTGTCGTCTATACAAAAATTTGACATAATACGAGTTGTGAAAATTTCGTTATTACAGATAACACGGTGCGAACGAAGTTGAAATACCTTGGAAATAATACTGATAGGCGCTGTCAAGTAGAATAAGGATCTGTTTTTGGAATTTTTCAAAACACCTCTGAAATCTCGAGTTACGAGTAAAAACCGGTTTTTCGGGGCTGCATGAATTTATAAGCTAATAACTTAATTGATTTTAAGTTCGCTTCGATTTTAAGTTTCTTTTCGAGAAACAGACCTTTAAATTATAAATTATAAATTATAAATTATAAATTATATATGTTGCTTAATCAGCCTTGAAAAATCTAGGTGTACTTTTCAAGAAAAACATTTTTTACCCAATTTTTTCCACATTTTTTAAGTTTAGATGCGTTTTTGCGCAATATTTTATACAGGGATCGTTCTATTGATGAATTAATTAAGGAATTATATTAAGTTATGAATAAAATGAGACCTAAGGTTTAGAAATCCGTTAGAAATTACGGAGTTATTAAGCTTTTACGTAATGCAGCTCATGTTTTGAAGATGGTTATCCACAAGACCGCTCTGTATGCTTACGCCTATGTGGAATCCAGCTTTCGTTGCATGTCTCACTGTCTGTGTGCCAGGAGATGTCGTCTGCATAATCCCAGTCTTAGAACTTTGTGTTAAGTCCCTAGGTTATATTAACATCCAATCTGGACAACTTTAAATAGCATTGTTGCTGTTTCTAAATCGTTTTTTATTTAGTTTTTTAAGCAACCGTTCGAATTATTAAAAAAATATTTGTAAAAAAATAAAATTTTAATAGATTTTTTTGCAGTTTCAGTATATTTTTCTGTTTTTAAATACTATTAACGCTTTCTTACAGCGCGTTTTGATTACAATTAGTTTGATAAAATATAATTAAGCCTTTTGATCATAAAAAGTTGACAACATTGCGAATAAGCTCTCGCTACTGAGTTTACTTAACCTTAACTGACTGCTACCCGCATGGTTGTATTTTTTATACTTCTAAAGCTCTCGAATCTCTCGATATAGGAGATAGATTCCATTTCTTTCCTTTACTTTCCTTTAAGTTTCTATGAAGCCATGCAAATATAAACATTTACTTATTTCAGTTCTTATAGTTTTGTTGTTGTTTGTTATTTGTTATCATTTACATATGCCCGTTTTGTTGTTGTCGTTTATTTTTATTAACTACATTTCTGCTTATGTTGCTGTTGTAAATTGGGTTATTTGTAAACAAGTACATAGTTGTCTTTGTACCTTTTGTTTATTTTAAACGATTTAATAAACGCCAGGGATTCCCAACTTGATTTTCGAAACAATATCAATTATTTTTTGTTTAAAGGCCTATTTATTTACTAAAGGGAAATTTGCTAAAGAGGATGGTTTGTTTACCGAATAACTGGTGCACTACAGTTAGAGTTTAGTCTGTTAAACGGGGAAAAAGCTTATAATCTCTGCGGACCTAGCGTATAGCCCAGTGGACATTTTTAAAAGTATTTGTTGAAAGTTGTAAAAAGTTTTACCAATGCATGACCATTTGTAATGAGGGCTGAAAACGTTGTCTTTCTTAATCATGTAATTTTTTAGCCATCCGGCTGATCAGAAACGCATGTTTAAAGTTTCTCATCAGCTGCTTCAAAACTCGGTGTTTGCTCGTAAAAAAGTGCACTTTTTTAAAGTTTAGGCTATCCTAACCTTGTGTCAGTTTAATCTTCTAAAACGTCATTATGATTTACTTTCCTAAAATAAAACATTTTATTACGTTTTGAAAAAGTATTTTTTTAGGTAACTTTACTATCTATGATACATATATGAGGGTTAGTCCAAATTTGAAAGGTTGAAAATAAAGTCAATAATCAAAAAATACTTCTAAAAGAAAGTACTTCTTTAAAAACGTACTTTTTAAAGTACCTTTATGCAAAAAGAAGTACTTTTTTATAACATTTTACTATGTACCTAAAAAAGTAAATTTTCGAAACGTAGTAAATTCAATTAAAAAAAGTAATTGCTAAAATAACCCTTTTAAAAAAGTACTTTTTTACAAAATGCACTTTAAAAAAAAGAACTAAAATAAAAATTTAAGAAGAAAAGATTGTAGAACTTAAGGCATAAATTTAATAATTAATGACCTCTTTAGGCCACTGAGTGGCTTAAACTGGAATTCAAACGATTTCAACACGATTCGCCTTTCAGCAAAATCTTGTATAATGTAAATTCAAGCCATTAATGAATTGCATTTTATTTACTATAGTTTTTATTTTAATAAACCGTTTGAGGTGTTGTTGCTCTTCAGAAAAAAATGTACTTTGTTAACACGCTGACATAAATGACGTCTTTAAACGTACACGTATGTACTTGCAAAAACAAACGCGATATTTATAGCAGTTCGCTATTCATTGTATTTTAAAACAATTGAAATAAAAAGCGTGTTTTTTGGATGAATTCGCCGTTTTTAAAACACAGAACAAGATCAAATACTGACGTACAGATCTCTTTTTGGGTTTACCACAAATTCTGCTTTGTACACAATGAAGTCTGAAGGGTGAGGCTAACTTAGAACAGCACGCCTTAGCAACGGTGGGAATAAAATAAATAGCGAGTGTGCTGGAATCAGCATTAGATGTTAAAAATGAAAAAAGGAACGTAGTTAGCTTTGAGATCCTTGTAGCCTGCCTGTATTTGCTAAAGTTTAGCCAGTATGATATGGCTGAAGTCATATGTGTGCTTGGCTAGATCTAAGAGTATAAGCTTGTAAAATTTCGAAATAATAACTTCTGTAAACGGTTCTTAGACAAATATTAGGAGGAGAGTAATTATTTTCTATTTGATTATATGCTTTTAAAGAAGCACTAAATGAAATACTTGGATTTGGATAATATTGTGAAATATTTTTCAAAAAGACTGGAAAGATTTTTTGTACCATGTTCACATGACAATATTTTTTCGTAATTTATTTTCTCATTCATAATTCAACCGCCAGCTACGAGCCAAATTTCATAATTCCACATACAAAATTTTAAAAGTGAAGTAAGTGCTTTAATTTCAATTAACCTAAGGATTACTGCATTACTGTGATTATGGTTATTATAATCGACCTTATGTGCAGGGAATTGACCAGATTATAAAGAAATTTGAATAGAACGGAAGCGTTCAGGTTTGTGAATATTCGGGTATGTTATGTAATCCGTAATCAAATTGTTATAATATGCGAATCTGACAAGATTTGGATATTTTTTAATTAATTTGCTTAATTACGTTAAAAATAAGTTCTTTGTTTATCAAAACTCTAAAACAATAGTCGTAATCAAGTTTTATTTGTCGTTTTCGGCTTACAGAACATACCGGATTGCTTCTTTTAGTGACAGTTAGACGGATAATCCCAATTGGGCCTATCTTACTGCGTATTATGGCATATTTTGCAATATAAAGTTCAACTCACCCAACAAATAAAGCCGACTGATCATTTACAACGCCGCGGGTATGCTAATTTGGTGCTATAGCAACAGGTTTTCAATGCTTATTATTTGAACAAAAATTTCTTCAGCGTAAACTAACAAAATTGACGTACAAGGGGGCTCTGAAAATCCGGAATTGATAGTGGAAAAGCCATTGCATCCCGAAAAAGTGATTATAGGGGTCATTGGGCCGTATTTTCTTTTTGAAAATGATGCTGAAAGAATCGTTACCGTTAATTCAGAGCTCTATGACCGTATGTTAACTGACTTTTTTGGCCTGCAATTGAAGATTATGAACTGAATGATATATGGTTTCAACCGACAGCGCCATGAACCTAGGGCTGCCAGATTCAAAATTGCTATACGCTTGACAATTATAGAAAATTCTTGATTTAAAAAAAAACATTGACAATCAAAAATATTTGGTGTTTGGAAAACTTCGGTTACAAATTGTTGGTAGATGGCTCTACAATGTAATATTTTAGGTAATATTAGTTTCGTCAGGCAACACTATAGCTTATTTGAGCGGTCCGAATGATTACGGGCGGTAAAAATGATACGACAATAACGTACTAAAAAGATCATGAACAAAGCAAGATAAAGCCTCGTAGACGGCAGCAAAGCTAGGATTGAAACCAAGAAAGGTAAAGCTGTATGTACCCGCTTGACCTACGATTGGCAATAAGCGATTGGTTGCTATTAGTAAAGAATTTTCGTAACAAAAATATTTGTTTTTGCCGAACAAAAATGCTTAAAAGAGCATAGAACATTGCTATTCATTTCATAAGACTTTTGGTCCTTCTCAATTCACATATATTCTCATGCTTTTACGCTGCTTCAGCGACGAATGAACACGCGTATCAGGTATATGCTGATATTTTTCTATTTTTGTTTTTGTTTACTTAAGAAACAAGTGAATTTCTCTCATTTTTAGGATTCAGCGGCGAAAAAAAAATGCAAAAGCAGAAATAACGGCTAAAACAGAAGAGAACAAAAACAAAAACAGGAGAGAGTAAAGTTAATTCACTTTAGATAAAGGTTTGCTAAAGGTTTGCTGTTGATATTACAGGAAAGCGTTCGAGATCGAAAGATTTGCTGCCACAAATTGAGCGACAGGTGAACTCTATGAGTTATTTTTCGTTTCACTACCAATAGTCGTTTTCGAATGTTTTATCAGAGAAATGTTTGCCAAGCGCTCGAAGACGATGTTGTTATCGAATGTCGTTGTCAAGCAGGTATGGTATAATTATAAAGGAATTAAAATAAAAAGGCCAGGATTGATCAATAGAAATGGTGTTGTATTCTTTCAAGACAACGACAGACCGCACATGCATATCTTTGATGACCCGACAGCAACTGAGAAAGCTTGACTCGGATATTTTGAGTAACCAATTGGCCACCAAGATCATGCGATTCGGCGCCGTTAGACATTCTTTTGTGGGATTACATCAAAGATCATGTTTACACGAATAATCCACTAACATTGGACCATTTGAAAAACCACATTCCTCAAGTTATCGTCGAGATACCGCCCGAAATGTGCAATAATTGGATCAATAACTACTTCAAAAGGATCATCTGTTGCAACAAACCTAGGGACGATTATCGAAAAATATATAGAGCTGCAGAAGGGCTATACAATGAACCGAATGTGATTTCCGGTTTTAGATCTATGTCATTATCTAAGTAGATTTTATACCTTTAACATAGTAAGTTTAACGTGGCTACCTTGAGGTTTTCTAGTTTTAAAATGACCCAAACGTTTTTGACTTATTATTGTTTCTAATGATTAATAGTGCTCGTAGGTTCCAGAAAATACTTAAAGCAGTTAGATGAAAGAGATATACTGATTTATATATGTATGTAGCTTTTTAAAGCTTTCTTTTGCCTCCCTCATATAAGTTCTAAAAAAAATCGTGTCATATTTATGACTGTTACTAACTACCTCTTGTATAGACATCAAAAATAATCAAAATAATCTTTCGAAAATAAAAAAAGTCTAACATTTAATAAAATTCTGAAATTAATAGATTTTACTAAGAAACAAAGGGCCAAAGAAAAAAAAGCTTATCAGTATTCAAAAATTGATATCAATTTCAAAACATCATCATTTTAGCTCCGCTTAATAAAAGTTCGACTGCTACTTAGAGACGAAAAACTAATTTTAATTTTTGAAATTTTAATATTTTTTTTTTAAATTTTAATTTAATTTGATTTGTATTTTATGTTTAATTATAATTAAATCGATTTTTTTTAGTTTTTTTCCCACAAATCTCAGTTAATTTGATATAAAGTCAGAGAAAAAAGTTTCTAATACACCCAAGTATAATACAAACGCAAATATTTTAAACAAAAATTATTTTAAACAAAACGTCCAATTCAAATGCAATGACCTAAATTGAAATCAAGTCACTATGGGGCCACCATTTGATTATGATGATGTTGTACTTACGCTTACAAATAGTAATCACAGTTATAATAACAATAATAAGCATAAGTACAGCATGACAGGGGAGGAAGGAAGATGAAAACAAACAGCATCACAATAATAATATACAGCACAGTGGGGTGTGTTGTAAAAGCAAAAAACGATATGCCGCTTCGAATTTACAGGACAGATTCATTTAAAACTAAAAATTGTATAAAAACAAAAGGCTTGAAAATTATGGCGCTTTGTGTTTTTTTTACTATAATGTAGGTTTTTCACGGTTATAATCTATTAAAAAAATTAGTGCAAGCGGTTTATGCAAGGGATTTATACAAGCGACATGTACAAGCATTAATAAAAGCGGTTTTTTTTAAACTATTATCTATTTAAAACTTATAAAGTTTATTAAAAAATTTTTGTGTTTTCTTTCACTAAAAGTATGTTTGCAGTTTTCCCTGGAAAAAAAGAAGTTAGCTATGGCTACCTCTGTCTCCCCACTGGTACCAAATGAAGTGTGAAAGTCTATTATTTCAATTTAACCAAAAATATCCACCGACTTTTCCCGATCGCAGAACAAGCTTATATTAAATTTTGCTTTGATAAAAAAAAAAAAAAATTATGCGAAAAAATCGCACTGGAATGTATGGGCGGCGGTGGGTGAATGCATGCACCTTTTGTTTATTCTGAAAAGTATTTCGATATAAAAAGTTTTATGCGAAGAAATCAATTTGGAATGTATGAGCGGTAGGCGATGGTCGTGGCCAGTTTTGATTAAATTTCATTTCTTATATTTTCTGCATTAAAATGTGTGACACAGAGAAAGGCACTAGACCCCTTGTCTAATAGAGAGTCCATAATAAGAACATTGTTACTCAGGTTGGGGTGATTCGTAATTACATCGCTGCTGGTAAGACGGTGATTATTTACGTGACTTCTATTAGAGTATTGACTGAGCTTTATATTGTATATGCAAAAAGCTAGTTGCATCATCAGGTATAGTGGGGAATGAAACTGCTAAAAAACTGGCGAAAAAGATTGCGAACCTGGCGGAAGTGTCAGTATAAGACTCCCCTTGAGTTTTTTCGTTGATTTCGTGGAAGAGTAGGTGATTGTTGTAGAGATTTTTTGGGACTCTGGTAAGTTTTCTAGCTAGGCACTGTATTCGAAGGGCAAGAACTAGACTGTGGAAGGCAGGCACCTCTGGTTTGTGCAGAGTCTGTGCGATTGAATACAACCGCAGCCTATATATTTTGTTAGTGGATTTTGAACGCGCCTTCGTTAACGTATCCAGACCAGCACAGTAGAATGCGCTAAGCAGCAAAGAGATATTGAAGAGATGAATGTGTTCTGTCTCCCATTCTATTTTTACTGCTTTTGGACTCTGTGGTCCAGGGGACAAACGACGAGTCAGCATGTGTCGTGCGTTGGAACATGATAGAACTCCAGTATGGTATAGACTACGCAGAAAGTATTTGTTTGGTCGCTCATCGTTTTTAGGATATATAGAGGAAACACATCCGAAAATGTCAAAAAAGTCTGACTGAAAATGAACGCTGGAAAATAGAAATTAAGGCGTATTGCCACTAGTAACACCTCACCACTCACTCTTGAGGGACAGACAAACCAAGATTTAGAAGATTTGTGATATCTGGATAGTGCCATAAGTAAAGACGGTGGTTTTAATGAGGATATTGCGGCTCGAAGGCTGAAATGCAATTTAGTCTCTGCACAGAATATAGCGTGCAAGCAATGTGTCGACTGACAAAAAACTGAAGATCTTTGATAGCAGCGTTAAATCAATACTGCTGTAGGGTTGTAGCACTTGGAGCTATTCTCGAAGAAGACTGCAAATATTCCACAATAAGTGCTTGAAGCAAATTCTTAGCATTACAAATGACTAATAACTGTCGTTAACTAACTGCAGGCCAATTATGTACGAAATATTTAGGCGTAAATATACATAGATTGGCCTTATATTGAGAATGACATCTAGTGATATTGCCAGACAAGTGATATTGGACTAGAATCCACAGGGCCATAGAAATTCTGGTAGGCCCCGTAAAAATTAATAATCATCTCGCAACATGACAGATTCAGTTATTGACAAATGGTCCAATTAAGTGGAGAGATTTTGTTGACGGCTTTTATTCAGAATGAACATTTAATTTTAAAAAATATGCCGATTGAGGACAGCCTGTTATGATGGAACACATCCTATGCTTTCGCCCTAGGCTTCAGAGACGTAACACAAGTAGTTGAGCTAGAGCTTTTTATGATATATTTCGCCATCATAGGCTTAATAAGAGAGAGTTCTGAAGCTCAGATAATAAATTAATTTAAGCGAAAACTAATGTAAAAAGACGCTTTTATATTAAGTATGAGTTACGACGATAACCAAATTTAAGAATTGTAACCGTAAACTATGATAAATTTTTGTACATAATTTTGCGTATTGTTTTCTACAAAAATGATCTCAATGAAGTGATTAAGACGAAGAATTTAACGGCAAACTAATGCGCCCTTAAGCTCTGTTTGAATAATAGATTCTGCATTGAAACTCGAATATCAAAGAAGGAGATTTGATCAAAACCAATGCAAGTAGGTTTGAATAGTTCTTTTTTATTTTTAATTTTTTTTTAATTTTTACTAATATATTACTTATCTATAATATTATTTTAAAAATACATATATTCCACACTTGAAAATTTAAAGCTTTTAACCCACTGTAACACTTAAAAGCAAAAACTATAGCAGCAAAATGGCAACATATTTATGTCATACACATCAACTTAAAGTACAATTACAAAAAAAATCATAAAAAAAAACAAAGAGTACCTGGGTGTGCAACAATGGGTAAAGATACAACGATGGGAGGGTGACAAAGCAAAACAGTCCTCAAAAATTTCCTGACATAAATACGTAAACACACACTTCATAAGTATACTACTTCACTCTTTAATAATATACAGCTTTTTTTAATATATGTACGCACACATAAGAAACACAATGGCATGGAACTTTTTTTTTTTTTTTTTTGTTTAATTAACTCGTAAACTATAAATAGTTTAAAACAAAATTAAGTACACGACTTGTTATAAATTAACATAAAAAATTAAGAAAATAAAAACAAAACACAAAACACGAACTACTTAGCAAAACGACAACAGAAAGAGGGAAGTAAAAGTAGCTCATTATTAAAATAAAAAAAAATAAACAAAGATCTTCAAAAAGTACAAACTATAACATAAAAAGGAAATAATCATTTGTTATTATGCGGCTACTTTACCTAAGGCAGTTAAAAGCGAAAAGAGAGCAATGATAAGAGAAATAAAAATCATAATTTAAAACACTTCATAACATATATACGTACCTACTTAATAATCATCACACTGCAATACAATTTTGTAACACTTTTTTATCATGCACATCCGTTTTTTTTTTTTAATTTTAATGGCGTACAGAAAGAGAGTGTTAAAACAATAAAAACAACATTAACTAATTCTTACTCTCCTTTAATATACATACATATGTACATACCTTATCTACGTAAGTATGTACTCATATGAGCAAACGTACATACATATTTATATGTATGGGTTTGCAGCATCATTTTGGGGCCAATTTTTCTTTAATAATATTGAAAGCGAAAATAAAAACAAACCTCCTATGAGTACGTATGTAGGTACACACATATGTATATAGAATGTTTTTCTTGACAAATACGAGGGCGGATTGACATTGAAGCTACTTAGCGCTAAATGGCAGCATAAACACAAATATTTTTTCTTTCTTAGAAATTACGATCTGTCAAACGTCAGCTGTTAAAATTTTAGCCAAATTTGTTGTAGTCATTTAAAGTAAGCAACTTTTGTGTTTCTTGGAAAATGGAAAAAAGTGAATTTCGTGTAGTGATTAAACACCAAAAGAGAAAGAGACAAAACAAAAGCTTGATAAATATTACGGCGAATCTGCTCCGTCAGATTATATGGTAAAATATTGGATTGCTGATTTTAAACGGGGCCGAACAAGCACTGCAACAATACCATCAACAGGAAGGCCAAAAGAGATGGTTACTAAAGAGAATATCAAGAAAATCCTCGATATCGTTATGAATGATCGCCGGGTCAAAATTCGTGAGATTGCTGAAATGGCAAACATATCATATGAACGTATGTTCAACATTTTGCATGAACATTTGCATATAAAAAAGCTGTCGGCAAGATGGATGCCGCGTTTGCTCAGTGTTGAACAAAAACGAGTTCGACAGAACACTTCACAGCGGTGTTTGGACATGATAAAGCATAATCCTGCTGATTTTTGGCGTAGATTAATAACTGTTGATGAAACGTGGGTCCACCACTACACACCTGAAACCAAAACTCAATCGAAGCAAAGGGAGGAAGCTGGTGGAAGTTCGGAGTACTTCGTCGAAGACAGCGAAATCGGCTGGCAAGGTTATGGCCACTGTATTTTGGGATGCACACGGAATATTGCTCATCGATTATCTTGAAAAGGGATCCACAATCACAGGAGAGTATTATCGTGCATTATTGGATCAACTGGTTGATGCAATCAAGGAAAAACGACCACATTTAAACAAGAAAAAAGTGCTCTTTCTTCAAGACAGCGCACCGGTTCACACAGCATTAGATACGATGCTAAAACTACGAGAAATCCACTTCGAATTGGTTGCTCATCCACCTTATAGTCCAGATTTAGCCCCTAGTGACTTTTTCCTGTTTCCAAACTTGAAAAAATGGAAAAAATACCGACACTAATGCGTATTATGAAGAGTTCCCAAAATCGTATTATTCAGATGGTATAAAAAAGTTGGAAAATCGTCTTACTAAGTGTATTGAGCTAAAAGGAGACTATGTTGAGAAATGAATGGTTTTTGAAAAAAAAAAAATGATTTTTTCCTACTTAGGTGGCTTCAATATCAATCCGCCCTCGTAAGTATGATACAAATAATTTTCCCATTTTGCAATTGTACACTATAATAAAATAAACAATATGCATTTTACATACATATGTATATACACACATTCATACATACATATATACAAATATACTCATATTGAATGAATCACATGTGAACCAAACATTTATTTATGTATGAACCAATATATTTATTTATTTTCTTGTGGGAGTAAATATAGCAGAAGCAACACACCTCTCTTAATTTAAGCACATACATGCACACACATATCCATACATGCAAGTACATAAGTATGACAGCAAAATAAATTGCCAATACATTAGAGTTGCCATTTTTTCGATATGAGGCAAGAAATTCTATATAAGAAGGAAAAGCATCGCCATATAATAAAAAAAGCTAGAAAAATTACTTGTAATTATACAAAGTACACGTTATTCGTAAACAAATGTCGCACAGTGGTATTTCTTACATACATTTATATGCAGGAAATATGAAGAGTTGAATTTCATAAAAATTGGCCACGCCCATCGCCACCGCCTATACAATCCAAATCGTTCTCTTGACACGAAACTTTTTCCATTGAAGCACAAGTCGTTTTAAAAAATTTTACTAATGACTTGTTCAATGATCAATGAAAGTCGGTAGATATATTTACCTAAATTGAAAGAATATATTCTCACCGTTAATTTGATACTAAGTTGAAGACGAAGTTAGCTGTAGCTAACTTTTTTTCCTGGGAAAACTGCAAACGAAGTTTAGTGAAAAAACACCATTATTTTCATTTGAAGAATCATTTACACAAAATTTTACAATAAACTTTATAACTTTTAAAAACCTAAATAGCACTTAAAAAAGCCAATTATATTTATTTTTGTGCAAACTGCTTGTACCAACCGCTTGCACAATAGACTACATAACCGTGAAAAACTTAAATTACGCGTTGCGACAAAAAATAATACCTGGCAAGCGATACTAATTTTCTATTGGGTGCTATCGAGTACAACAAGAATCTGTTATTGGAATTTTCGAAACACTTCCAAAATCACTAAAGCTATTCAAGTGAACACAATTTGTACCCAATTTTTTTCAGGTTTTTCAAGTTTAGGTGCGTTTTTGTCCGTTTCTATTCTTTCTAAATTCGAAAACAAACCTAAAATTAGGCAATATTCAGCTTAGTTATTAGCTTATAAGTGCATGAAGGTCCGAAAAACCGAAAAATTCCAAAAACAGATCATTATCCTACTCTATATTGCCTATCAGAAAACTAATATCATTTCCCGGGTATTTCAACTTCGTTCTTTTTTGTAGCGCCGTGTAATAGTAAAACAAAATTTATTAATTTTTTTACAAACCATTTGCACAAAGCATTGCATAAAATTTTCTAATAGACGATATAACCGCCAAAAATCTGAATTACAGTAAAAAAAATAACTTTTATTTATTTTTACACAACCATTTACACAAAATCTTCTGATAGGCTATGTAATCATCAGAAATTTAAGTGATGGCTAAAAATAATTTTTTTTTTTTACACAAGCCGCTTGTGTAAGCTTTTGGTAAAAATATTATGCAAATTGTAAACAAAATTTTTCGCATTTCACCTGCAAACAAATTTTTGAGAAAAGAACTTTACAAAAAAGGATATAGTACTGATCACTGGCTTCTCCTAAGGAGCATCTTGAGAACCTCGACTAAGCCGATGAAACCTTGTTTAATATTAAATCGTTCCGCAGATATGCAGAACAAAATTTACTATCTGAAACATGCATCTAAGAGAGTAAATCGGACGTTCAACCGTACCAAGACTAAAACAATTTTTGCCAGTTTTCAGATTGGCTAATCAGATCTATATTGATAACGAAAGCGTACAATGTACTAAACAGTTCTGCTATTTTGGTAGCCTAACCGAAAGCAATCGAAAGAGAAGCTGCTGAAGATGTGTGAGAAGCTGCAGTAAAGTGCGGAAATCGATTGCTTTATACACAACCACCAAATTTTTAGATCAAATGTGATCAAATATGGGTGCAAAACCTAGCTGATGACTGCAAGCTTGGCCAGCAAGCTTCAATTTTATAATTCAAAGCATCTACGCAGGTACAGTAAAGAGTTAATGTTAGTCCAAACTCGCCATCGTAATTGGAAGTGGATCAATCTTTTCCTACATAAAGCAGCAGATGATAAACACCCCCAACAGGCGCTGGTCTCGAATTTCTAGAATGCTAAAAGGCAGCCAAAAACAACGCGGTTGACTTTGAAAGCGAAAAATGTGCCTTCTCGCAAAAGCTGGCGATGCTGTGCAGCTACACTTACTACCATCGTCAGTATAATAAAGGATTAGAAAATTGCCAGATGCTTGGAACACTGGAATGCTCAAAGGGGACTCCGCCACTCTAGGGCTGCGAAAAGTCCGCAATTTGGGTGTCGATGTGAGGTTCTCAAGTGTGATAGGCCGGACTTGGATGTTTGTAGACTGTGCTCGCAGGCATCAGTGACAGCGGAACATATATTGTGTGAATGTGGAGTTTTTATTCTTAATACATTTAGGTGAAAATGTTTAGGTAAACATATGTTCTCAGTGGGTGACATACCCACTATTATGGTTTCAGATCTGCTAGTGTTCATTAGGAAGGCAACAGATCTGCTGTACAAGCAATATGGTAGACCGGAAGGGGCACAATAGATCCCATGAGTTGCAGTGTCCTGCAATAGTGGCTGGTCGATATGATGATGATGATTAAATGCTTTAAAATATCACTAGATTTTTCCTATTATATTTTAAAATATTTTTTAAATATACTTTATATCTATAAAAATCTTTTTTAATATATTTCTAATTCGTGTAATGTTCTTAGAAAATGCAACAATTGCCTATATTTATTATCTATTTACAGGAAATGGTAACCCTTAAAATGAAATAGCGGTGTTGTTTAAGAAAATACAATGTTGTTTTTGCACAGTTAAAAATAAATCATAAAAAAGACAAGTCCAAAGAGTCGGAGAAAGAGAGGAAGAAATAAACAAAAAGGGAGGCTGACAAAAGAAATAATAAAAAAGGCACGCAATTTCTTATTTACTAATATTATTGTTGTTATTGTTGTCTAAATTGTTTATTATTAGTAAATATAAAAAAATAAGTAATTTAACTCTTATTATTGTTGTTGTAGTTGTTGTTATTATTATGTAAAACAAAAAACATACAAATTATTTCAAGGTACAACCAAAATAAATGCATTTTTTTGATTATACATACACACGTACTTATGTATGTATGTCAGCTTGCTTTTTTGTTTTTTGTTAAACTATTAATCAAAACAAGTTATTCTATTACCATTTGAAATCGTTGCTTTTGTTGTGGCGGCTGCCTCTGCTGAAAATGACGATAAGAGTAATAAAAATAATTTAAGAGATTATGATGATGCTGCTTTTTAAATATCTTGTTGAAATCATTGCTTTTCATCTGTACAAAAAAATCCCCCAACTTTCGAGAGGGAGTAGTGGTAGAGTGTCTCAAAGACGACGACGACGACGACGACGACGATGATGATGACTTTGTTGTTGTTGTGGATATAGAAGATAAAGAAGCTGTTTTCTGATGAAAATTTTTGTAATAAAACAACAGAAGAAATTTAGTTTTTATTTTTGTAAAATTTCCAAGTATTTATTGATCGATTTTTTTGTCTGTTCATATATCGTTTAGTTCGTGTGAGTTTAATAAAAAAGGGGGAATAATTTTGTTTATTTTTAACCAGTGTTTATAACTGCACTTTTATTGTTGTAAATAATATCCTTGTTATTGTTGTGAGCACTCGGTGAGTAATAAGTAAAGCATTACGTTGTAATTGTTGGTTTTTGTTATGCATGCAACACAATCCTCTTACTCTCGGTCAATTACAATTATTTGCCAGTGTTTCACCGCTACCACCACCACATCCACTATGATTATGAAGATGTGCTACTGCTTTATAAGGAGTGGTTGTTTAGAAAACAGAATAAGGCGAGTCACACCACTGTGTATTACACTGTTCACTGTGTATAGGAAAACAACGGCAAAATTTTATTCGTCACTGACTGGTAATATTAAATGAGAATGTATTTTTTTTTTTCTTTTTAACACTCCTAATCAGAGTTCATTGCACTTTATATGCTATTCCTTTTTGTAAATTAGAAGTTTTAAATATTTTCAAATTGGATTTGTATTACACAAAACTAAACCAATTGCAGTTTTTAGAAACGCAAATTAATACACAAAAAAAATTTTATATTTCTCTTATTTTCTTGTTTTTATCCTTTTTTAATTTATTAGTTTTTTTTAACTCAGCCCGCTTTTATTTATTTAAAAAAATCAAAAAAAATGTATTATTTTTTCTTTATATTTTCTTACTAAAAAGAAACAAAAAACCAAACCGCTGCACTTTACACTCTCACCGCTGCCAACAAACTGTCAGAATTGTTGATATATAAAATAACAAATTCCCCCAAAAAAAGCACAAAAATCCAATTCGATTATAAGTATATCTCCACCATATACAATTTTATATACAATATGCATATGTATTCACAACAGTACTCTCATTTAAAAACAACTGTAGTTCTTCAATTACCCTCTACTTAAGAACGTTTTATAACATTATTCTCATATAAATTGAGTACATACATATCTATGTACATTACAGTATGTACATACATATGTGCTAATAGTGGTTGTTGTTGTTCTAATTCGAAATTTAAATTCAACTCATCACAAGAGTGAAAATGTATCATCTTCATATTTGGGGTTGTTTTATTTCTAATATTTATTCCCATTGCTCTCTTAAAAATTCGCCCCCTATTTCGTTTCGATTTACTTTTGTTATTGTATTTACGAGAGAATACTTACTAACCAGTGCTGGGAAAGTTGATACGACCGTACTTTTTTGACACTATTTAATTTAAAAAACACCGTAATATTCCCTTGACAGATTTGATACTCTCATAAATGTTTTCCTATTTCTATATTTCGTACATTCCTTTGTTTTAGCATTTTCGGGTTTTTATTTATTTTTAGCATCCATGTTAACTCGATTACACTATGGGACAAAGATGAATGAAATTGAAAGATATGTGAACTTATACTATTTTTCTAATAGGCACTATCGAATATAACAAGAATCTGTTTCTGAAATACGAAAAATAACTAAAAATTATCAGTTATGGGTAAGAAACCGATTTTTCTTGACTTCATGCACTTATAAGCGAATAACTAAGCTGTATATTAACCGATTTTAAGCTTTTAATATGGAAAGAGGAGCAACAGAAATAGAGCTACGCAGTTTGTCCATATTTACGGAATATTCAATAGAAATAGTGTGTGCTTAACATGTCGAAAATTTTTGTTGAATCCCGGTTGTCTTTGAATGACATAGCAAGACATTCCACGTTTATCGTTTCTCGACTTCAGGGTCATGAGGATATTGAAGGTAACTGCAAGGCGGATATACTTGAGCAGGCAGATATCACTTTAGATCCGAACGAAATAATTAGGAATATCGGTGCTCCTCTTAGGTAAAATATACAGCTGGTGTCACGGAAATTTTTCCAAATGGCGATCACACTATGGGTAAATGGCTCACCTGCTACGAAATCTCGCCACATTTCGGTTGACGATAAATGGGGTTACTGTTGAGGCTGCCTAGACACATACGAGGAATCTTATGGGTTATTACTGACCGTTAGAGCCGTTCGTAGCTGACACGTTAGCCTAACCTAACCTGCATATGTGTATTTAAGAAAAAAATGCTACTTTACTTTTGAACATCCGTTGGAAATTAACAGAGTTGAGTTTTTTAGTAAAGCCACTTATGAAAAAAAATTGTTACTGTTGTTGTCAAAAAAGTACTCTTAAAAATCCATTTCCCATCACTGTTACTCACATGAATGCATGTATGTTTGTGTATGCGTTGTATACTTTTTATTTCGCTCTGTTTTAATTTAATAAAGAGAGCATGTGGTGTTTTTCGAATGCATGGATGCCAACTCTTAAAAATATTCAGTAAAATCTATTGTTACGAAAATAAAAATGCCTAAGAAAACATACACCAACAATAGTACATTTGAAGCTATAAAACTTCACTGTGAGATTTTAGTTTATTGGTTTGTGTCAAAGCTGTCAATGTATTAACCTGGCAATGCTGTAATTATCTGTGTTATTAACAGTGTTACTAATTGCGTATGAAACGGTGTTACCAGTTCAATTTAAATTGACGGACATGAATAGTAAATTATAGTAAATACAAGAACATTCGAAATTAGTACTAATTCTATATAAAAGGCGGCGCCTTATGCTAAGTTGAGTCAGTTATAGTCTAACAGTCATAGTGTAAAGTCGTATTAAGTAAATTAGTGTATGAAATTGGTGTATTGAATAAGTTGGATACTGTATAGTTATAAATTGTATAAAGTGGAAGTTAAACAAACAACTGTATAAAGCAAAGCTTTAAATTTGCTGCATTTATTTTATTCTACGCAATTTAAAAGAATTCAAACGTATCAAAAAGTTTATCAAAGGATCGACATTGTTGCCTATCCTTTACTATGTACATATTTATCTTAGTGCAGATTCGATAGTTTCTTTTAATACGGTTCTTCTCCAAGTTTGTCTGATTGGAAGCGTGGCATGAGACATTTCATTGTATGGCTTTCGTAAGATGTGATCAAACAATTTGAGCTTTATAAGTATCAAGAGTTCATTATTCGAGATTGTGTTAAGTGTTTGCGGAGCTTTGAAGTTTACATTTAGTGGTTATGATAATAAGTCATGTCTTGGAGGCTTATGGCAGCATAGATTGTACGCGTGCATTGTAAACTGAATTTTTGGTCATTGGTGAAAGCTCGCCAGTGTTTCAAATGTTACAGAGATTTATGAAAGCAATCCTAGCTTTTTCAAAACGATTATTCACGTCTTTATCGGCTACTCTGTCTATGGTTTTAATGCTTCCCAAGAATTTAATAAAAGGCTATATTCTCAGTTTTACTGTTGTTAACTTCGAAAGCAAGGGAATGATTGACTTTGATTACACAGATCTTTAGCTTGTTTGTTTTAATGCGGAGCCCACTTTTCTTTGCTCTAGTTGCCAGTCTGTCTAGTTTTTCATCCGGTAAAATTAACACTCAGCTTCGTAGTCGAAATCCCCTAGATTCTCGTTAACTATTCATGGTATCATCTTTTTCAGTATATGTTCTAACACCACTACAAATATGTAAAAGCGGTGAAGCAGGCGGAGATGCCCAATTAACCTGGAGTTAGCAGCACAGAAGACAGAAGCGGACTGATAAGTGCATACAGAAGAATGATAACGGCACAAGAAGCAATAAAATACCTTAGTGTAATGATTGACGCGAGACTGAGCTTTAAATAGCACTTGTCAATGGTTGATAAAAAGGCTGAATACTAATGCCAAGTATTGGCGGTCGTTAGAGTGAGAAGAGGCGGCTTCCTTCAATTACTATGGATTTCATAACATTCTTCGCAGCACTGATATCGACAAAGAAGCTCTGTGTTAAGAGTCTCATGAGCATACAGAAAAATGTCCGTGGAAGGCAATTGCCATAATATCTAGAAAGATATCAATATCTGCAGTGAAGAGGAGATGAAATATCATACCCACTCTATTGTTTATTTTTGAACCATTGGTGATAAATCGCAAACGAAGATTTGTAAAGACTATCGAAGACTAAGTCAAAAATATATTGTCAGAGGTGCTTTGCAAGTTTGAAAAAAGGTAAATATCAATATATGTATGTAGAAATAAAACGTTGTAATAAAAACGCAACCAGAGAGCATTGCCAAATGTGCAGATTTATCTGTGTTTAGCAGTTTTTTTTACCACTGAGCAGTATTTAAGATTTTTGTTTAAGAAACAAGCTTTTCTACATATTGTGTGGATTTTACAGTTTTTAACATTTTAGTCTTTTACTTTCAATTTTGTTATTTTAATTAAAATTTCTACAGTAAGTATTCACCACAATGGCGAAAAAAAAACTGTACTGAAGTTTACTCGTACCACTTTCAATGAGACAATGTGAATGCCCGTTTTTTTTCCACTGATCACAAAGAAAAGAGTGGTGATACTCACAAAAAGAAAATTGCGTTTATCTATGCAGTCGTTTTCGAAATATAAGTACGTAAGTTCGTAGGTATGAGTGATATTATTATATTCTTATTAATAAAATATCACCCATACGTAAGTACTTACGTAGTAATGTGATCACACTGTCCTTTTGCAAAAAAAAAACATATATTTGTATTACTAAAACAACTGCGCTTATTAAATAAATTTTATTGCGGAATTTCGTTTTTTTAGTTTATTTAATAAAGTAAACCGTTTTTGGGTTATAAGAATATATGTTTTACAATCTTCTCCATAACGAAATAACGGTATATTTCGAAAGCAAGAGCTAACCTAAAAAAAGACGGTTAGCAACACTGGATACAGCGTACTCAAATCCCGCCTACCCGCAAGGTACCAGGCTTATCGGGACAAAAGTGTCATTATATCATATAATTTATGTATAGCACATCTAATATGTTGTAAAAACTACTAATTTATTTCATTATCGGTAAAAGAAGTAAGAAAATATACATATACGGGTACGTTCTGTAAACCGAAATCGAGTGAAATTTAAATTCACTTAATAACCTTTGAAATGGCTTTCTTAATTATTTAAAGTTAATGTTTTACCATATTGTTCTTTAAAAATTGATTCCATTCAATGTACTCGTTTTCGGTTTAAAAAACATACACGTAAGTGTATATTTTCTTACTTTTTTACGAATGTGCAGTTTTTTCACTTACACATCAATTTTTTTTTACAAATTTCTGTCTTTCTTAATAATGGCAACACTGCAACTGAATAACTTTTCATAACTCTGACTATGTTTTTATTGTTCTCAATCAGAATCTCTTTCGCTCAATTTTGTTCTCTTGTTTTTGTTTAAGAAAATGAGGGATGCAAACAAAATTTTCAAATTGTACCAACTTTCGTGAAAAAGCGTACTTTTTTCTTTACCTTAGTACTTTTTTTTTATTTTATTAAAATTATTTTTAGTTGTGACGATTATGAGTTATTTAATAGTTTTCGTTCACTTAAATAGTACGTTTGTACTAGGACTAAAAAAAAGTACAATTGTACCAACTTTCGCAACCCTGAGAAAAATATTGTTTACAATCTATTACAACTTTTTTCATGCAACCGTAAAAAGAGGGTACTTTATTAAAATACATAAGAGTATGTGTGTGTTTGTCCGTATGTTTTTTATATGATGGGGTATATTTTGAAAATGAGAAAAATCTCCCACGCTTTTTTAACACAAACTAATCTCTTACAATTCTTTATAAACAATTAACTACTACACTCTTTGGTCAGATTGGACCAAAAGTGATAGTTTTTCGTTGTTATAAAACAGTTCAGTAGTTTGGTTGGGTTGTTGCAAGTTTCTTAAGCTACGTTCACATTTGTCAAAAATTTAAAGAAAAAAAAGCGTCACCACTATTTTAAAGAAATATTTGTTCTTTTATTATTATATTTCTTTAATTAAGTAATTTAAAATCTAATTATTTTTTGGTATAATTATTTGTTTTTAAATAATTTTTTAAGAAACGCTGACATAAAAGGAAATATGTCCATGAATTGCTTCTAAATATTAATTATACGTCGCGTATTCCGTATGCAAATTTACTGAGCGATAGGATAACTCGCATAGCATGGGGTCTTTACGGCAATTTGAAAGATCCTAATAATGATGACGATATCTGCCACCTTAACCACACATTCGCAACTATGCAAGTAAAATAGAACCTAAGTTGAAACACAGCAACTCGTTTAGATGGGTATAAGAAAAAAAACCTTGCGCCTTAATACAGCAAGTACTGAAAGCAATAGATGAGTTGAACTCATTTTGTTGCCTAGCAAACCCGATGGCTGCATCGCAAGGCATATAGAGACTGTACAGATTTTGTACGAACAGATGTTTACGTAAAAATTTCCACCTCAAAAGCCGCTCATTTTAAATTAAAAGTTGGAAAATAAAACGATTAAATTCAAATTGTGAATATAAAGAATACAGTTTGAACAGCAGCTAAATTTAAATGTATTACATTGCCATAGGAAATATAAAAGAAGGAAAACGTTAAATTTAAATTCTTTAAAACAGGAAAATACGAGAGAAAAGCATTAAATTCAAATTTGGGAATTTTCGACGGTAAATATTAAAATCGTTAAATAAAAATTTTAAAAATTTGAACCGAATGTAGAAATATAACAACCGTTAAATTAAAAATTCTTAAATTTAGACTGGTAATATCCGTTAAAATTAATTCGATCAGAAATAAAATGTCAAGCCGGATATATAAAAACCGTTAAATTACAATTTGACCGGAAATAAAATATGAAACCGGAAATTCAAAAACCGCTAAATTCAAATTTAACCGGAAATAAATTGTCCAACCGGAACTACAAAAACCATTTATTCAAATTTGACCGGAAATAAATTGTCCAACCGAGAATACAAAAATCATTTAATTCAAATTTCACCGGAAGTATAAATATCCAACCGGAAAAAACCGTTAAATTCAAATTTAAACTGAATTAGAAATATCAAACCGGAAATACAAAAACCGTTAAATTTAAATTTAACCGGAATTATAAATATCAAACCGGATATACAAATTCAAATTTGACGGGTAACAGAAGTATCAGTCCGGAAATATAAAAACTGATAAATTCGAATTTGAACGGAAATAAAATATCCAACCGGAAACACAAAAACCGCTCAATTAAAATTTGACCAGAAGTAGAAATAACAAACCGGATATATAGATATCGAACCGAAAAAAAAAACCGTTAAGTTCAAATAGAAATATCAAGCTGGAAATACGAATTCAGATTTGACCGAAAATTTTTAAAAAATTCGAAATAAACTTTCATCGCAAATAGATCTTTGGACTGAAAGTATAAATATAACCGTTCAATTCAAATTTCTTAAATTCAGACCGCAAATATCCGTTAAATTCATATTTGAGCGGAAACAAAATACCAAACTGGAAATATAAAAACCGTTAAATTAAAACCGGAAATTTAAAAACCGTTAAATTCAAGCCGGAAGTATAAATTCAAGCAGGAAATACAAAAACTACTAATTCTGATTGCACTGGAAGTAGAAATATTAAACTAAAAATAATAATAAATACCAAACCGAAAGTAGAAATATCAAACCGGAAATACAAAAAGCGTTAAATTTAATTTTAACTGGAGATACAAAAACCGGAAATACCAAAACCGTAAAATTCATATTTGACAGGAAGTAGAAAAATGAAACCGGAAATGGAGATATCACATCTAAAATATAAAAATTGTTAAATTAAATTTGACAGGAAGTAGATATATTAAACCGTTAAATTCAAATTATACTGGAAATAACACATTTCAAACCGGAAATACGAAATCCTTTAAACTAAAATTTTTAAATTTGAGAAAATCGTTAAATTCAAATTTTTATTTTAAATATGAAAATTCAAAATTTAAATTTATATGTACATATACGAAAACCGATAAATTAAAATTTAACCAGAAATATAAAATATAAAAAATGTTCTATTAAAATTTTCAAAATGCAAACAAAATTCGAAGCGCTTCCTATTCAGACTAACAGCCTATGGGTGTAATATTGCCATTTAAGTAGATGTAAAAATATTGGTTACGTTTTTTTTTTTTTTTTTTTTGATAGATTTCCAGATTTTCATTTGTTGGATTTTTCCTTTTAATACTGCCATAAATAGATTACATGTGTGAATATGAATAATTATTTTAGCGACAACACGGCTACTGTGTACACGACTACCGTTGAGCTAGTATCAACTTAAGCTAATTTGTATTTTTTATTTTTTGACTATAACAAACAGTTTAGTGCTGTCAGTAAACCGCAATACATGAAATATATATATTTGCACCACTGCAAATAAGTATGTACGTTAAATCAGATGTTTAAGCAATTAAGTAGCTGGTTATTTGGCTTCTTTTGTAGCCAGCGTCTTTTATAGACGTGTGGTCGGTAGCCTTGAATGTGTTTACAGCATTATATTTCATATAATAACAAATTTTACATTGATTTTTGAATTAACAACAATTTACACAAGTGTTAACACATTTTTAAAACATTTAACTCTATGAACGCATATTTTTCGATTTTAATTGAAAAATTAATTTTTATATTTTTTTGTTTGGTATTTTGGAAAATTTTTTAGAAAATTTTGTTAGAAAATCAATTTCTTGTATGGCAACGCTGAACACACATCACAACATACACTAGAGTAGAGCAGTGTATGCAAATCTTTGCTAATTAGTTAAGCGATTTTTTTATTTGTTTTGTTTTTCAAGTAACTACTAGATTGCTATTATTATTATACAAAATGCAAATGAATATTTTAAATTAGTCATAATAAAACTTAAAATATGAAATAAATTTAAATATTTTAATTAAAGATTTCCTGCCTTAAATGGTTATTCAAATATTTTTATGTAAATATATAAATAAAACGAAATGAAGTTGTTAATCATAAAATTGTGTTTTGAAGGCAAAGAAAACTATATAAAATATTCCCAAAACAATTTGAATTTTAACTAAACACCAAACAAAAGAATAACAATATTCTCACGTTACATAAAGGGAAAAAAAACTTAAGATTCGAATATTTCTAGCACTAAAACTGTTTTTATACGTTACGTTTCGTTTCATTTTCACAGATTTTGAGAACAAGAAATGCAAAAAAGCCCATTAATGGTCATTAAAATAAGTTTTTATGGAGAATTTATAATATAAAAACAGCCAAATCATATTTAAAATAATAAAGAATAAAATAAATAAATAAAAACTAAAAAAAAAAATTGTAGCAGAAAAAAAATCACACGTTGGTGTTAATAAAAACATATAAAATTCAAGCCAATTTAATAATGCGAATAACGAAAAATTGTTTCTTTTGTCATTTTGAAAAAGAATATAAAGAAAAATATTTAAAATTATTTACTAAAACATACCAGACTTTCGGCAGCATTTTGCGACATTATTTCATTGATTTTAAATCAAAATTAAATTTTAGTTCCTGTAGAAAAATGCTTTTGCCATCCAAAAACCAAAACATTTTTAAGCTGCTCTTCAAATAATAGCTCTTCTCGACAAAAATAATCCAAGTAAATTTATAGGAAATTCAGATCTGTAATGAAACAAAAAAAAAATTGTTTTCTTAACTTCTACGAACTATAAAATAAATACAATTTTTATTTATATACAACAACAAGATCTTCAAATAAAAATTTAATTGTATTTTTAAAATCTTCAAAAATTCTTAGAAAGCCATTATTTGAATCTTTATTCATTTTCAGAAATCTAAAATGTAATCGGTTACAGTTTAGCAAAAAATTAAATACATTTTTTGTCTGTTGAATAGCCGCCGTTCGCTTGATCATTTAGTTTGACAAATCAAACGAGTAACCATGAGAAATAACCGGTTTAACGGATCTTCCATATTGTTGAAGTCACACATACATACATACATAATTCCTGCGACATTCCAAGTGGAACAACGGAAACTTTAATCACTGAACTGCACTCGATTCTATTTTTAGACTCATTGAAAGGCACCTACAGTTTAACGCGGGCTCTGAACGGCAGATGCGTAGAATGGGTAGATGCGATGTGTTTATGCTTTATAGACGACGGCAGGCTACCGACTACAAACTACAAAAATTAAAAATACACACGTTTATATGAATACGATTATTTTGGCAGCCACATAACTACACGGCTACACGACCACTTTTGCAATTGTAGCCAACTTAGGCTTATTTCTAGTTGTTTTGGCTACAAAATTTAAAAAATTTTAAAATCTATAAAATCTAAATGCTGAAAAGTATGGATAATCAAAAAGTGTTAAAAAAATAATGTATTTGTTTGTGCGTTATAATAATCCTCTATATTGTATAAAAATGAATGTATGTATGTTTGTTTGTGCCTTATAGGTAGCTAAACGACTGAACCGATTTTCTTCAAATTTTTACAGTATATTTCTGTATGTCTGTAATGATCTTTCGGCTACATAAGTTAAAAAAATTCCGACTGGGCGGTGTCACCACGTGTCACGTTAATATTTATTTGCTTATATCTTCAAAATGGAAACTGAAAGAACTTGCAAATTGGGCCCAAATAGGTCTATAGTGAATACAAATCATCATTCAAAAAGTGAGCGAAATTGGACAAGTGGGCGTGTTACCTCCTATACAAATTAATTTTAGTATATCTTAAGAACAGTTACGGCTAAGTTTCAGATTTTGGTTTGAATGATTTCATAGTCAATACAGATCATCAGTCAAAAAGATGGAATTGGACAAGTGGGCATGGTATCTCCCATGCAAAGTACATTCATATTAATTTTTTTTTATTTCGAGAACGGTAATGGTTAAAAGTTTCTAAATTAGGCTTAAACAACATCGTGAACAATACACATTATCATTAAGTAGCTTGGCGAGATTGTTTAAGTGGGTGTGGCACCTTCCATTCATACTAAATGTTAAATTTTGTATACATGAAGAACGACAACTATTTAAGTTTCGTTATCAACATTAGCCAAAATGCGGGTATTGCAGAAAGCGCACCGAGCAAAAGATATATACATACACATACATCTTACACATAAAATTGAATGTATGTTAGTTTCAAGACTAAAAAAGCAAAACCGATTATCTTGAAATATTTACATAGACTTTCTGGCAGTAACTACAGGATGAGGCCAAAATGGGGAAAAATAGTTAAAAATTATTATAAAATTATTCTTATAATTAGATGAGTGATCAAATTATTCTTTTAGATAATTGTTAAAGAAAATTACTAAAAGAGGGTAGCGCAGCACGCCGGGTCTTAGCTAGTAAAAATATTAAGAAAGTAAGGCGTAATGAAAGAAGTTGCAGGAATTGTAGTTTTAAATTTTATTTATCGAAACGTAATTTTTTTTTTCAGCTGCTTATTATGATGTCGTTTTCATTATATTTAACTGACGACACGACTACCATTGCCGTTAGCAGAACTTGTACGCGTGTAGACGTGTATCCTGCCATCATCTATGTGTTGATAGCATTAATTGACTATTATATTTTTAAAGGTGGATTTTTTATTGAAAGGCTTTCGTAGTTTATTTGCAACACAAATAAATATAATTTACGTATTGGGAGTACAAATTAATTCGGTGTCTATTTTGAGCTCAAAAAAGATAACGAATTAACGAACGTATCAAAATAAAAATGTATGAAATCACTGATCTTTTCCCCACCTCTGAATCCCGCTTCGGAAAAACTTCTCATCTTTTTTAAACGATTCAGCTTTAATACCGATTTAATATATCTTGAAAAGTGATTGCTAAGAGATATTGTATCCGTCAGAACAGCCAATGGTCAGGGAGAATATGCATTTGCTCGTTTCTGACAATCGCTTGGCAACTTTTGCGACGTGAGGCCGAGTTTTGTTATGCAAAAGAATAACTTAATTATGTCTGTCTTTGTGTTCCGGCCGTTTTTCTCATAATGGACAACTCAAATGAAGTAACTGTTCCGATGAATCCTTGATTCGACCAAGTGTGCAAGAATGTTATATAAATTAACGTATTTTTACTAACTAATAAAAAATATTGTCCAATTGAACGAAGTATGGAAACAATTATAAAACCCAATAAAACCCGGTGGGTTGAGTTTTTTTTTTAAACCCGGGTTTTTGCCAATACTCAACCAGTCGCTAGCAATATTAGCAATATACTTTTAATTAGTAGCTGGCTGTCTTGCCTATCATACTACAGAGAAATTGCACAAGTGGGCGTGGTACCTCCCATACAAAGTAAATATTAATTTCATTATATCTTGAAAACAGATAAAGCAAAAGCTACTGAATTTGATCCGAATGACCTCGTAGTTAAACCAATCATCAGGCAAAAGTGGGTGGAATAGGACAAGTAGGTGTGGTATCTCCTATACAAAGAAAATATTGATTTCATTATATTTCGAGAAAAGTTAAAGCTAAAGTTTTAGTATTTGGCCTGAATGTCTTCATAGTTAATACCAATCATCAGGCAAAAAGTGAACACGGTTAAAGCAAAAACTTCTAAATTTGATCTGAATGACTTCGTAGCCAATCATCGGGCAAAAAGTGTACGTGGTATCTTCTATACAAAATAAATATTGATTTTTGTGTGTCTGAGGACGGAAATAGTAGAACTTCTACTAAATTAGGTTCAATCAACGTCGTGAACAATACACATAATGAACCAGTAACTGGGCGAGATTGGTGAAGTGAACGTGGCACCTTCCATTAATACTAAATGACAACTATCGAGTGGGCCATTTAAATGTTTAAATTAAAACATGCAATAAAAATAGTCCAACGGCGTCAAATCGCAGCTTCTTGACGACCAGCTGACGTCACCATTTCGGCTAATTAAACGGCCATCGAACGTCTGACGCAATAAATCGAATGTAACATGAGATGTGTGGCAAGTTGCACTATCCTGTAGAAATCAAACATCGCTCACATCAATACCATGAAGAGCGGGCACAAAAAAATCGGTTATCATGGTGCGATAGGTGTCTTCATCGACCGTAATGGTTGTGCCGTCCTCATGTTAAAAGAAATATGGACCAATGATGTCTCCCCTCCACAAGAAGCACCAAACAGTCACTCGTAATGGGTGCATTGGCTTCTGTAAGACCACGCTTGGGTTTTCTGAGTCCCACATATGACAATTTGGCTTATAGACAGACGTACCCCCAAAGATGAAAATGAGCTTCATCCGAAAAGATGATTTTAAATGATGATAAATTTCCAGTAAATCCCAACGTTGCTCAAGCATAAATCAATTTATTTCGTTCAGTGGAGATAATATACTGAATTTTGTGATAGAACAGAATGACATAAGTATTGCCAGATTCGAAATAATCGCTGGTTCAAATTTAAACGGATAGCTGGTGGGCCATCTATATAGGACCTTACTTCGTACCCCGAATAGAATGGCTACCACAAGGCTATTTTGCTCTGCCACAGAAGCACAGGCTATTTTTAAGTAGCAGGTCAGTCGAAAATTCATAAGGGTTGTGAATCTTTCCCATATCTTCCTGAAGAATGTTGTACTCAAACCAATTGCTTAATACACAGCCTAACAAGTCATAGTACCTTCCTTTAAGGATAAAGTCTAACAAGCCCTTCTAAATATTCCTACAATCTAGGGGCTAATATTGTTCAGCTTTTTATGAATAAAAATATGCGAATCTTAAAGACTACTATTAGTCTTTTGGACTGCAACACTGTTCATTAAGCTGAGGTTTATACTCTATCCCGAAAATGGATGGAAAGATTGGTGCAGGTACTTTCAGTGAACAACTTCTCGTCAGCAGGTTCTTCAGAAACGCACAAGTGTGTTTCAGGCAGAAGTTTACTGATGGCAGTGGAGGAGTCGATAAGATAAGACTGAACGCCAGCAACGACATCAAAATTTTTTATTGACAACCAAACGACGATACAGACCCTGACATAGAGAGTGACGAACTCAAGACTGGTCTAGTTGTGCAGGGAGGCGTTTTGCATTGTTATATAAATTAATAAAACACAAACTAAAATAAAATGTTACTTAAAGAAAAATAACTACAACATTAATAAAGACAACAACACCATCGACCATTCAACCGTACCAATAACCCCATAATACTCTTAAAACCCAACCATCCATCCATCCATTCATCCATCGTTCACATAAAACTAAAAAGAAAAATATTTGATTTGAAATTATTTTTTTTTCTTTCATTCACATTTGACGGTCACTGAGTTTCTCTATGTCAGTTTGTAAGACAAACCGTCATTTAAACTATCATTAGTATTATTAAAAAATAAAAGCAAACAATAACAACAAAAACAACAGCAATAACAATGAGAAAGAAAAATCAACTTTAACTACAAATTTTAATTTTTTTTTTCAACAATCAACAACAGCAACAGCAACAGCGCGATTCGAATACCATAAGTAACCACCACCACTACTACTAACACTTTAAAGTCAAATAGTACCCGTTTGTTCATTCGTACATACCAAAACGAATTCAATTAAAAAGTAACAACCGAGCGATGTCAGTTATTTTGTACAAATAGTTTGAAATTCAAAATTGGTATTCAAACGTAATTATTTATTTTAAATATGTACGTGGAGGCACTACTCTATCCCTTGAATTAAAAAACGACTTTAAAACTATTTGGCAATACTATTTGTAAATATTACATAAAGTTTTTTAATTTTTAAATTTAATACATATGTACATGCTGTTTATTTTCATAAGCTAAGATCCCACTATCGACGCAAATCGAACAATCTACGCCGATTTTTATGGTAGTAATTCGGCGCATATCAAATAAAATGAGGCGAGTTTTTTTCAGAGTTTTCTCGTTATCATGGGATATTGTGAAATTGTTTTTCAGCTCATATCGGCCAAAATAATACTAATGAGTATCAACATTATCAGCTAATGGAAGTTGATTTTAATTGTACATAATCGGTACAATATCGGCCCAGATTGTAGTATTTTAAAAATCGGTACACTGCGACGAACGTGGGATCTTTTGTGTGCATAATTTAAAAATGCGGTATTCACTTCACTCACTTTTTATCTGCCTCTCAATATACATATACAAAGGCTATATCAGTTGAGACAAGTAAAGTCGTGGTTTACGTGAGTGTCGCAGCGCTGGTATTTTCTACGGTGCACGAGGCATGTGTGGAATAACGTCTACCAACACTCCCCACCCATGGCAATTACAAGTGAGTACGAAAATCAAAGGCGCGTTGTTAGGACACACCTTGGTAAAGTATTGGAGACCATCTAATCTTCTGTAGTGATATGGGTCACACCACCCGGTTAAGAAGATGCAACACCAGCGAGCATCATGGGCCTCACGCTCTGCCTGCGTTTTAGATCTAAAACACAACCACCACGAAGCTCTCACAAAGGGGCTGTTAGCGTTGTGGTAGATTGATATAAAGAAATTTTTACTTTCGTTACAAAGCCTACCTCTGGTCAGGTATCGTAGCACGAGGTTGTGGGGAACTGACCCACGTGCTACCTCCAGTTTCGGCCCCATAACAATCACGGACTGGTATCAGTTGACACAGCAAGTGGAAAAATTCTTACACGAAAAAATGTGTTTGCTCTCTTTCTTAGTATTGAAGTGGGGCCCCCTGCAATACTGTCTGTCCTCATGCTATCATTAACGCTCTTTATCGCTTCTGGTCTGGTAAGGTAATAGAGCTTCTTCTTAAATCTCGACTAATTGCTTCGTTTTTTGGTGATGTACAACGTCGGAGAGTGTTCGGCGGAGTACTCTACAGGGAAGAATCCTCTTTTCGCTTATCTGGAATCTGCAGTTAACACGTTACTTATTCGGCTTGATTCCCACCTTGATAGAGTTGTCGCTTATGCCCATGATATCACCATTGCAGTGTTCAGTATCTGTCCACTAATACTGTCGGATAAGCTAAATTTTACCCTGAGTTTGTTCTAAGTGTAAACCCTTTCTTACTAGAAGGTACAAAATATCTCTGTTCACATTGATAATAATCGGCTTAGATTGAGTCCTACGGTCAACTATCCGGGACTTATTTTATACCGCAAACTAAATTGGAAGGAAAACTTGGTTAAGTGAGCTAGCAAGGCGACTAGTGCCACCTATTGCTGTAGGAGAGCAGTGGGTGCAAGATGGGAATTCAATACTAGTATTATTCGTTGAATTTACTCCACGGCTATTGAACCTAATTTTTTTTACGAAGTGGTCTACTGATAGACCGTTCTTGATAAATATTGCAGTGTTAGACTCCTTATACGGTCAGAAGACTTGCTGCGATCCAAATTACCGATGCGTTGTGTACACTTACATAAATAATTCTCGCTACCTGCCAAGTGAAACAAGGGGAACTTCTCTCAATCAAAAAGCTGCACCCGATTTTTCTTTTCAGACTCATTGAAAGGGACCTACAGTTTAACGCCGGCTTGGAGCGGCAGATACATTAGTTAGAAAAGGTTTTCATAGCACAAATACTCATATCCAGTCGCTAGCTAGGACCTCTCGGTTGATAGGCGGGTGTCATACCTACCATACCACAGCGGCACGATTCGTTGCGTACTACTTTAAGGGCTTGGCGATGAGACCAAATGTCCTGCCACGCTGTAATTATTCCTTCGTGGCATTTCTCTATTCCATCTGAGGAACCTTGGGTCCTGGGAGATATCTATTACTTCTCATCTTAGCTGGAACTCTATAGGGGATTTCGCCCTGATCACTTCGATACTCACACAGCGGTTTTGTGTCCACCTCTGTAACTGTGCTGTTGATAAACGAGCTAAGGCGTGCTCACTTCTTCCCAGCATACACCCACACTCGAGCTTGTGTATACTTCTTACATCCTTTGAACTGTTTATTAGGCAGAAGTATTTGTTAACCGCTGACAGATCCTAGAAAGGGAAGGAGTCCTGCTTCATCTGTAAACTGGACCGTCGGAGCGTCTCTCCCGCTGTATCTATTATCACAGGCCATTGTGTTTGTGTTATGGAAGAAGATGCGCTTGCCTAGAAATTATTTCTATCGGGGCGGTGCATCGATTGAGGAGGAAAGCGTAATTTACTTCATTTTATACTATTGTCCATCTCTGGCTTGGCGTAATCTTCTCACATAGTACTCGCTTTTTCCCGATGGCTTATCGGATCAGGTAAAAGCCAGGTTCATAGTCTATTGGGCCGATTTCCGACTTAATTTACGGAATTATGCTCTTGTAAGGTTAATTGTAATTTATTTTGTTTAATGCGAAAAACTATCTTTTAGTTTCGGATTTTAAAAAGGAATTAAACTGGATTTTAAACCAAAAATGGCTAGAATTTTAAAATTATGTCAAACTGCGTTATTTATCCCATGAATTAAATATTAAACGATATTTTCACTTTAATATCATATAGATTCACCAATTTTGTTCTGACAAATAATTTTGTTAAGCTACATATACAAAAATGTTGTCCAAATAAAATGAATAAGTCCAGATTTAAGACCTGTTTTTTGTTTATACATTTGTAGGAAATTTAAATTTGAAAAGTAAACTTATCATTTTCAATGTTCTGGAAAAGTTGAGTATTACCCCCATATTCACAAAATGTAAAAGGATTTTGAGATGTATTTTATTTAAAAAAATTTTTTTAGACAGTTTCCAAGTACATTTAGTTTTTTATGTCAGTTGATTGGTTTATCAAAAGACCATATTTTGATACTTTTAATTCTTAGCTCTAGACAAAAATTAGTGCACTTGCTTTTATAAAGCTTTACGTTAATGGTGTCTTTAAAACCGGTATACTGTATAAGTTGAGGTAAAAGAAAAAAGTTGAGGTTAAAAGAACGTGCAACCATCGGGGTAACAACATTGACAATTGCACCACTCGGGTATCACGTGATCAATATACAAAATACAAAATACAAAATGTGTTACAGATTGTTTGGTTCTTCTGTTATCCATAACTATAGAACAATGTGTTGCTAGTATTTTGGTCTAAAATTTTGGCGGTATGGCTGACCATCTCTATCAAACTAGAACGGCGTGCCTGCAAAATATCGTTTTCAATTTTCAATTATTAATAATAATTCCCATAACATTCAATGGAAGAACACAGGGACTTCTCTCAGTCAAAGAGCTGCACCCGATTCTATTTTTAAACTCATTAAAACGAACCTGCAGTTTAACGCCAGCTCCGAATGGTAACTGCATTAATAAAGTTTCCAATAGTAGGTAGTAGTACTCATAACTAGTTACTAGCTAATGTTATGAGGCTAAAATCATATCAGATGGTCTGGCCTGGGATCGAACTGCGGACTTCTTGGTTGATAAGCGGGTGTCTTACCTATCATACAAATTTGAATAAAGTCATTCAAATCACACACACGGACAATTATCCAAGTGTGTACCTTTAATATTGTTACGTTTTGACATTTTTCTTAAAACGTTTGAGTTATTTTAAGCTGCGTCAAAATAAAATAAACACCATTTTGTTGTTGTTTTACAGTTTTTATTTTCTCACTTTATCTTTATACAGTTTATCTTAATACAGCAACTTAATATTCGTTTATACAACACTTTTATTTACGCCTATGACAGCAAAACGGTAACTATTCTTGACGTGAGTAAAGCACCCTCCTTATATACCTAATTGCCTACAGCTTGGAAAGTTCCGGAAATATCTCAAGTGCTCTCATATACTCGATTTTATATCCGTAGATTTTAAACGTGTAAGATTGTGTTAACCAAAAATGATCGAATTAGCAATGCCGTCAAATACACAAATCAGTACGGCAATAGCAGTGAAACACATTATTAACTTTTACGCAAACTAATAGACAAAAATCCCACAATGCAATCCCAAAAGCACTAATGTGGTGTATTTTCTTTTTAGGCATTTTTATTTTCGTAACAATATGCTGCTAAAGCTGCCATTTGAGGTATGTATGTAAATCAAATTCACATCAAAATAATAATAACACATTTAATAAAAATAAGAAATAGCTAGAGCTTCCTGATAGATAAAATCTAACCATTTTTGTATCGCTATATGGAAAAAAACCGCTAGATCTAGCCGGAAAATGGCCAAATTGACAACCATGTACAGCAGCACTAATTTTTTTTACATATTTATCACAACCCCAGACAAGAACCCTCATTAATGCACAATTAGCATAAAGAAAACATTTGAAGGCTGTATCTCTTTATATTTTACTACAAATAAGGAGTTTTTGTACTTTTAAATTAATACTCGTACCTCCTATACCATAACGAAAATACTTCTTGCGTTTACATTTACTTAATTGCTGTTGTTGTAGTCGTTTTCTACACTTGTTATTTACCTGAAAACTACAATTATTGTACATGATAAAATGCAGAAATATTTTTTCTTTTGCTTTCTGTTATTATTAAATATTGAAAGAAATATCAAACACAACAACAATATTTAAAAATATTTGTGCAAAAGTATTTATTAAAGACAAAACATGACAAGAATGAGAGGGTGAGGCAACATTTATAAACAACAGTGAGAGAGCTATGCCAAAGCCTTACTCTCTTTAACTCACTTTCGAAAGCAAAATTAAAACATTAAGAGAATGTCTGGTAATTAACATGTTCAATGCTGATTAGTGTTATACTTAATTACTTGCGTTTTGTTTCGGTGTCGAACGGTGCTGCTATTCTTCGTGCTATTGATAAAAAAAAAATTCAAAAAGAAAAAGATGCGGAAATCTTTTATTTTTATTTAAAATTATTACTTCTCCATATAAAATCTATTTCAAAAAAATAAATGGAGCATTAAATTGGAACGGTAAAATAGAAAAAAATTAGAAACAGAAAAGGAAAATAAAGATTTTGCAAGCTTTGTGGTTATAAAAACAAAATAAATATTTTGTTTAAAATTAAATTTAAAATTTTTAATCCAATTTTATTTTTGTAATCCACAAACATAAATTATTAAAATTATTAATCATACAAACAGCGAAATATCACCGAAATATGTTCGCTGTTTAAATAACTTATACGAATTATCCGCTATTCATGTGATACCTTTGCAATTTGTTTTGATGGTTCCTCTCTTCTGCTTGTAAAATTTAGGGAAATAAATAAATAAATGTAGCAATCCATACTGAAAGTAACAGCATCAACTGTCCCACACTTGCTCTTATGGCAATACCGCATATTTCAGTAATGAATGAGGCATATAGGAGTGCTTTTAAAATTCCAGGTATCTCCAGCTTAAAAACTGATGACATTGTGTGGCATATGGGGGATATTTTTCTCTTCTGTCATCCTGAAGTTCCAGTAGAGTTCAACCATCGTCTTATGGAGTCTGCTCTATTTCATTTCATTAACAGTTTGTTTTTGACAGCCTCGTATAAATCGAGTTTCTTCACGTTCCAGCAAATGCAGCAAAAAGTCGACATCCTACCTACAGATCCAATCGAGCCGCTTGTCAAGCTATGTTTTCTGTTGGCCCTTGATCAGTGTGACCTATCCACACCATTTGTACCATTTGACATATGTATCTCTCTAGGAGCAGAGAATTGATTCAGCGCGTTTAACAGATTGACTTGCCGTATGCAATTCGACCACCATATGTTCTGAATTTACCGCTGACATTTGTTTCTAAAAATTTGGAGATCGATTGCTCTTTTGCATTTCCAAGTTTCACAACCGTAAAACAAGTTAAGCTTAACGTTCGCATTTTAATGTGTAGATTCGTAGTTGTTTATATTTGACGAAATATCTAAACAAATCGGAGCCAGCCAAACGCTTATGTCTTATCCACATAGAAATGTGGTGAAGAATTTGTGCCGTAGTTTTGGAAATGTGTATTGACTTTCCTGACTTGAATCTGACAATTTACCGTTGACAGTTCGACAGTTTAAATTTGCACATATGGCCGTACAACGTTTATTCCTCAATTGGTTTTTATTTCTCCGTCACTCCTCTAGGAAGTATCTTGGCTTTTCACAAAGCATTCATTGCCTTCTTTCAGTGTCAGTGATCAGGTTGATTTTCAAGCTAAGTAGATGAATCTACTGCAACTCGTCTCCATACGATCGTTCGTAGTGGTGAAGATTCTTGCTTAATGGAGGTGGTGATCCTTACTTAGCATTGCAATTTTTTCCCAGTAGGTGGTGTTTTCTCCTGATCATTCGTCTGTTGCTTGACATCTTTAGATGGATTGTTTGGAGGGAAGTTGAAGCCTCTTTATTAAGTGATCGAAACTTCAATCAGATTTTTTTATCATGGCCTCTGCTAAGATTCGAACGTGGTCCGCTTGTATTGCATGCGCGCTCTAACCACGCCATCCCTAATTGGAATAAATTACTACATTTCGCCCATTTTAATATTAGAGAGGAAATTTTATGTTTCATACACTAAGAAACTTATAGTTGGACCATTTTTGGTAGCATATCAGAAGAGTTAAAATAAACTATCGATAAAACCGGCTCTGGTGTGATTGGTCATAATTTCCAGAGGGCATTGCGAAATTTGTCATCTTGTGTGGTAAAGCCAAAAGTTGTTATTGATTGTCTGCCATCTCCCAATGAACTTGACGGTATACGCAACAAGCTTGCACTATGTTGCGTCCCAAGGTATGAGGGCAACCTTAGAAACGTGAAATAATATTGTCTTTTCTCAGTTCAAAAAGGCATTCCTACACAGCTAAGCAAATTACTTATCAATCCACAAGTTGATCTTTCCTCTGTGGTACAATTTTTCGAATAAAGAAATAAAAAAATTTGGCTATGGGAGAATGCCTTTGGACTGTGACAAGCAAAGAGGTTTGTTTAACATTTTTGAGTTAAATACCGAAAGTTACTATTGCTCAAGAGGAGCAAACTTAAAGAACTACTTAATGGGCTTTGGGATCTTAGATACCATTATTTTATCACAGTAATACCGTTAAATTATCAATCAGTAAAGATTCTGCACGATGTACATACGTTAATAAGTACGTTGTCAGTTTCTAAGGCAAGTTAGTATAACTTCATAAAGGTCATTCTTTCCCTCATCAAGCAAACTTATTCGCTTCGTTCGCAGTTCGCGAACATGTAAGGTTGCCCAAGAAATCATTTGGTCTATGGTACGTTTAATATCAATCAAACAATTTATACGGATCGAACAATTTTACAAATTTTAAAATAAGAAGGAACTTCTAGGTCTAATCACATCATGATTTCGGTTACTTCGCACTATACATACATACATAATTCTCGAAAGGGACCTACAATTAAACGCTGGCTCCAGTCGCTAGCAGGGTTATGAGGTGGTACCGCTATTGAAAATTATCAGTTGGTCTGGCCTGGTATTGAACCGAGAAGATAGGCGAGTTCCTTGCCTACCATACCACAGCGAACCTTATACTCATACAAATACACTTATATTGGGTTCAACTTAACAATCTTAAGCATTGATACAAATTTAAAAGTTTTAATTAAAAACCGGCTATTATGCGTCCAAAGCTCGACAATATCGACATAGTAGATCTTATTTTATCTCAATAGCGAAAACTTATATTGAACGGACATTAAATTTCCAAGTTGCTACATTGTCTGGACCACCTACTTGTTTAGGGATTCAGATCATTCTAAACATTTGCTGCAACACTGACAGCACTGATTTGCAACTCCTTATACTCCTAATATCCTCTTTATGTGACTTAGTCACTAAATTAAAGCTAAAGCCATCAGTGTCGGTACTATCAGATTATGACCTCTAGTCAGCCTCAATCTCAGCTAGTACCTCAAATCTAACATGTAATAGATGACTAGGTAAGTAGCTATGAAAGGCGATACCGAAGTAACCCACCCAGAGACCACAGAGGCACAATGTGTAAAAGACCTTTCCTTGAAAAGGAAAATGGAAAAGAAGAAAGAAGAGAAAATAAAAGGAAGAAAAAGGAAGGAAAGTGAGCAGAGAAGGAAGAAAGGAGCTAGAAGAGAGCATATAAAAGGAAAAAATTAAATTACAAAAACGGACACCCAAGTAGATGCCTGGCATCACCTAGTGATCCAACCAAGACCTCCAGGTCACATATCCTAGTTGATGTCACCTCGTCCAGGCCATTGAAAAAGCCCTAGCCCAGCAATCTGAGTCTGCGCACATAAATAGACGGGCAATTACAGAGAATATGTTCCACAGTCTCTGGCTCCCATGTATCGCCGCAGACTGAGAAAAACCTATCAGAAATCTAAGAGATTCCCTCCTCAGATTGATGATCCATTCCCTCCTAGACCGGTGCAGTTTAAGCCAAAGCAGTCTAGAGACCCTGCAGTCTCCTCTTATCCTCCATAACTCATCCATTCTACGATAGGCCCAGCTGTTTATCAAGCTCCTAAAGAAATCAAGCGGAGGTCTTACAGAATCTCAGCCATTTCAATGCCCCTAGCCACGCATGCTCTCGCCAGCTCACCTGCAGTCTCATTCCCCGCACGCTAGTGTGCCCGGAACCTAGCACAGATTGACACTGCACACATCCAGGAGATGTTGAAATGGCGTCCAATCAGCGCCTTGATAGCCACCTGACTATCTATGTAGAAGATCACGCAATCTCCTTCAGCAACCAAATCGCTCAGCTGAGCTTGAAATCAATAAAATATAGATTTTTAATTCTTAGGGTGTGGATTGCTGCTTGTTTATTCTAAAGCGCTTTTTCTTTATAATGCTGCCTTTTATTGATTATAATTGCACTACTTTTGTACACCCAACTAATTACATATTCCAGACCTCTTTCACTGTAATTGCGTCGACGAGGAGATTGAGCTTAAGGAACCTAATCATCGTGTATAAAAAGGCACACAAGACAGTATGTGCCAACTACAGAGGAATAAGTCTCCCATATAAAATTTTATCGATCGTACTCTGTGAAAGACTAAAACTTAAAGTCGTCAAGATAATTTGGCCATATCCAAATATTCACGTTACACCGAATTCTTGAAAAGACCCAAGAAAAATAGATCAACATCTACCATTTATTTGTCGACTACAGGTCTGCTTTACACAGCCCTATACGTTCCAAGGGGTCTTAAGTCACGTTTGAGTTTGGTATCCCTACAAAATTAATACAACTTTGTAGGATGACACTAGCTGATACGCGATCTTCAATTGAAATAGGAAAAAACATCTCTGAGCAGTTCAGTACCAAGCGAAGTTTCAGAAAAGGAATTGTAGCTGCCACACTTTACAGCAGACAACACATGCTACTCGTTTATGCCGACGATCATGAGTCGAACATTGCGAGCAGTTACTATCACCTTTAAAAAAGTCGAGAAAGAATCTGCTAAAGTGGGTCGGCATTAAACGCAGATTAAGCGAAGTTGGTTGGATCAACGCAAAAAACGTCCAGTAGACTCGGGCAGACAGTGGAAGTAAGAAACTAAAACTATTTTTAAAAGAAAAAAAATTCTGGCGAATAGATGCTATTTTTGATTTTGATATTGTTGTTTTTCTGGGGCATGGGTGCTTGCGAAAGCAGACGAAACAGTGCTTGCAGTGTTTGAGAGAAAAATTCTTCGTAAAATGTATGGACCCATCTGCGTTGGCAGAGAACATCGATGTTGTATAAATCATCACCTGCATAAACTATATGCCACTGACATAGTGAAACGTGAAAATGAATGAACATGCTCCAGCTGTAAAGTCGTTTAAGTAAGAACCTGGTGATGGTTCACGCAGAAGGGAAAGGCCGAAACTCTGATGGAAGGATCAAGTAGAGAAAGACATCTCGAAACTTGATGTCAGAAATTAGAGAAGTAATGCAGAAGATCGTAGCGCTTGGAGATTTTTTCTATGTTTTTCCACTGGAGCAAACGCTCTGTGACGGTCACCTAAGTAAGTTATTATATTATATTATACCTTCCAGTGTAGAGGAGCAGTTTCTCCATTCAGCTCTATTCCGGGCCGTTGTTCTTGTTGGTGTTGGGTCGATGTTTGATTTCTCCCAAGTGGTTATTTTTCTTCCATCGAACACCATATTAAGAAGTGTAATTAATTCCTTTCCAATTGCTGCATTCAGTCAAATTTTTCATTTTGAAAAGCTTTATTATATATAACCCGATGGTTATCGTTCCATAATGTATCTATTTTTTGATTGTACCCTTTTAATTCTTATCATAAGCCTATAGAATATCATTTACAGCGTTCAAAAGCCAAATATTCGAAATGAAAACACTTTTGTACTCCAGTTTCCAAAATAAGAAAACTTATATTTCCTGAATGAACAGCAGGCCCGCTATATAATTTTTATATAAGTCCCACATCGAGAACCTGTTTTATTTAATCGCTTATTTGCTTGCACTAATGCACACAAGTTTGTCTTGTTTGTTGTTTTTGCTACAATTTTTTTTCATGCAATAACTCATGTGTTCTTACTTTTTAAAGGTTCTCTCTTTTCATCTCTCTCGCTCTCTCTTCTTTTGGTGTTTTTCAGCACAGCTTAAAACAAATGCTCTTTTTTTGTAAGGCCATTAAGACTTGTTAGTATGTTGGCGAGAGACAAGTGTTTTACTGAAGTTTGGCACATCACTGTTGTTTTTGTTGTTGCTGTGTTTATTATTGTTTTCATACCTCTGCTGTTATTACTTCTTCTTCTTCTTTTTATGCTATTTTATTCAACTTTTTTGTTTAGAGTTTGGAAAAAAAGATTCACGTATTTTTTCATAACTTTACGATAAAATATTTCTTATAAGCAACTACAATAACAACAACAATCATATGGTTGTTGTGGCTTTTTCTAGACATGGAATTTTTGGGAAAACATACTAAAAAAAATTTTATTTTATTCAAATAAACGTTTTAAGTCATTACCTGATTGTGTTTTATAAGAAAATTTTTGTTTATTTTTAACACTTTTTCTTTCTTCTTTATTTTAGAAATTATTGGTATAAAAAAATAAAAACTTGACCAGCAATAAAATCGAAATAACAATAACAACAATAGCAAAAAATAGCAACTAAAATAGGCTATAAAAACTGCCAACTGGTTGGTTAAATAATTGTTGATTTTCACTTTTTTCACTTAAACAATTTACGATACGATTTTTTTTTTTTTTTTTAATTCAATATTATTAAGGTTGCAGTTGTTGCTGGTGTTGTACAACAAAAACAAGACAAAAAAGATACAACAAAATATTTCCTGGTTATATTTTTGCTATTTATTTCAATAAACTTTTTTCTTCTTAAATGCTGGTTAATTTTTATGGACTTTCATTTCCACACAACAATTTTTACAATTTATATCTTTAATTTACTTTTTTCTCTCACTTTTTCAATTATAAATCAATTATATTTTCTTTTAAATAAATATTTTTTAGTGATTTTTTTTTCTTTTTTATCTCACTTTTTTCAAGTTACACTAACGCGTTTCGTGACGCCTCGTCAGCATTTCGATCTTTTCGTTGGAACACGTAATTTGCGACTAACTGCGACCAGTTTGGAAATCATGTTAAAGCAAAAATATTTATTTAATATCGTACGTTATTGAGTGGAGAATATGACCAGTCTGTGGTTAAGATTTACGTTATTTTTCTTGCTTTCAAAATACAAAATATCCCAGCTACGACGTCAGTAACTACGCCAACAAAATAAAGACCAGAGCCAACCAGCCAACAAATATCATCATCAACGTAAAAGAGTAATAGATACATATACAAACAACAACTACAACTATGCATTAAGTAAAACGACAACAACAAAAAGCAAAAGAAAAAAACACCGACCACGGCATAAAGCAAAAACAATAAATAGTATTAAAAGACAAAATAAGTCAAAATAAAAGCAAAATTAAGATCGTTTGTTAACCATTTGGTTGCTTTTTTTGTCATCATCATCGTTTGTTTGGCATCTGTTAGTATGAGTTTTACGATATATATACGTACGTACATACATATGCAAGTACCTATTAAAGCTGGAGTTAGTTTTTGTTAAGAACTCTCAAATTTCCTCTCTCTCAAATAACAACATTAAATAAATAAATATGAGTAATGCTAACTCTTAAAAACCAAACAAGCAAAAAAGGGCACTTAAGCGCTAAATTATAGAAAATAAACTTCATTTCAAAGTATATAAGGCAAGATCTGTTCAAATTTGAAAACTCTATCTTTTCATTAGTAAAAATAATACCCCTTGCGGGTATAGGGCTTCTACAAAAATATTTCAACGTATTCTATCTATACAAATTACTTTAAGACCTTGGAATGCATTATCCTTGGGGATTTCACCCCACTCTAGCAATATTGCTAGTTGGCCTGCTTAGTGTGTGACCTAGTCACCTCCATTTTAGACAAGCGATTTTCCTTGTTTATCCATTTGTAATGGCATTTGTTAATTTGTTTCCACACAGTAGTGTGGACAATCTGGACAATCTGTATCGCCCTTCAAAAAGTGTTGTATAAACTAATATTCGTTTAGCTGTTGTATTAAGATAGTAGTAGTAAATAAAAAACTGTAAACAACAACAAAGTGGTGTTTATTTAATTGTGAACGGTTGGCTCAAAGACACAGGCAGACATTGATAGGAAAGACTCCTTTCGGCTAGTGGAATAGGGCTATATAATAGACTTCCAAATTAATACAGTGTATTCCAGGCTAAGATATTTGTGGTTTTTAGGGCGGCAGAGCTGAGCTCTGATTAGCGTAGGTGTCAGTGGAGACAGCTAGTGTACTAATAGCCGGAATGATACCAGTTAGCATAGTAGTCCGAGAATAGTCGAATATACATATACACACCACCAAATAAGCCGAAACCCAACGAAATCATGCCCGAAGTAATAGTTCAATTTGTGGACAGAGCTGCGATGAATGGCTATAAATGTCTGACCGTCCTCAATAAGTAATACCCATAGGCATTTCCGTAAGGTTAATGAACGTAACTGGGCGTTAAGTCAGCTGCATTTTACAGAAAGGCTCTCACGTCCCCTCTAGATAGATACGGTGTTAAACTGTGTTGGGTGCCACTGCACTGTGACATTGTGGGGAGTAACACTGGAAATGTAAGTGTATTTAACGGACGGAAGATTCTCAATGAGTTTCTTAAATGATTTGATTGACCTATGAATCTGTCGAATCTTCAGACTAGACCACTCAAATGGAATGGATCCTAAATTTAGGCAGAGAGCCTCGTATAACTTGCTTCTGGACTGAAGGGAAATTCACTCGGTTTTGGAAGAATGACTCTAGCATGAGCCAGGCGAGGTGGTTTATATCGCTTACTTCCGGTGGATACAGAAGGTTATTGCTGCTCCGTAAGAGAGAGCTCGAAATAACAACGTCTTGGTCTATTTACCAAGCTCTATTGTCTTAGATACCATCAGTGTATTTTGAGAACATGGATATGTCGGCTCAGAGTATAAGATTCCTGTGCGTTGCTGTGCTGACTCGGAAATGGGTGTTTCTTCTCTCATCTAATATGATTACTCGCTTTATTCCCAGCCTCAATCTAATGCGGCAAACTTGTGGAACTGTACAAAAGAAGCTTTGGGATGCGATGCTTTTTAAAATAACATAGAATTATCGCAGGTTTTCGAACTGTGGGTATTGTGCATTCCCGACGATTAAGGGAAGTCTAAGATTTCAGAAACACAGGCTGTCTATTGGGCCAGGCTTTTTAGTGGTCTTAGTGAGGTTGCGTTAGCTAGCATTTCGAATTTCGAGTAATTTTCTATCGGTTATCAGTTGGCTGGTAAGAAGACTCCCAGTGTAAGAGGAGTTTTTTTTTGTTTGTTTTTCTTATTGATTTCTGGTCGATTCTTTCTAGGGTATCCACAATAGACCTCTTTTCTGGTCTCTAGGTGGGGTGTACGTATGCACCATCAGCACAATCTAGCCTTTCATAATTCCATCTATCACATTAATGGCTTGCTTGTCTTTCAATAAGGACTGTCGTAATTTAGCAGTATATAGCGACCATATAATATCAGTTACAACTGAATAATAGAATAATGTGGACCGATCAATGGTAGGGCTATTTGGCATATTTATAAAATCAATGTTATGGTCACTTACCGTTTGTGTTGACTCCTGTGA
This sequence comes from Wohlfahrtia magnifica, assembly GCA_023159175.1. Taxonomy (NCBI): domain Eukaryota; kingdom Metazoa; phylum Arthropoda; class Insecta; order Diptera; family Sarcophagidae; genus Wohlfahrtia; species Wohlfahrtia magnifica. The sequence continues at coordinate 1,762,763 of JAKWBJ010000045.1, forward strand.
AGCAGATTCCAATTGTTGTCTACTTTCGACTAGTTGGGATTGTGTTTCCGAAAGCTGGCGTTTTAAACACTGCATCTGTTTTTGCAAATCTACCAAGAGGGCATTTTCTTTTGTTGATGTTGATGGCTGTATATTTATTTATTAAACTTGGCTCGTTTGTAGTCTCTGGTGGCTTTGTAGCACTAGTGGTACTCCTTTGTTGGTTAGAATTAGCTTTTTTACCAGTTGTGTTTGCTGTCGGCAAACTGTCGAATATGGAATTTTGATTCATCACAGTGATTTTTTATACGCTGTGATTAATGCCACAAAGAACAAAAATTTGAACGCTGCTTTTTGGCTGCTGACATATTAGGCTTGTTCAGTAACTACAACATTTTACGAATTTGTAACAATTGTTACTGGAAAAGTGGTCATTAACCCAAAAAATTTGCAGTGAGAGATCGTCACTAAAGCGTAATAAATTGAGACAGAAAATTTTGCAAATTTTGCGAAATTTAACAAATTGTGAGTAAAAACTGAGAGAAATTTTGCAAAGAATTTTTTTTACTCTCTCTTTGCAAATTTCTGCAAGTAAAGTTATTGAACAAACCTATTATGGTGCGCAGGCTTGTCATAGCATGTATCATAGTTCAATTAGCTCGAATAGGGTCTAAAATAGTATTTTTATAGTATGGACAATGAAGAAGATGGAAAATTAAAAAATACTAATGCACAATACCCCTTAAAGTAAAATTTAAATGGGGGTTATTGTTTGTTTCAGTCACATTCTTTACAGAGCTATGGCCTTAATTCTAGAGAGAATTTGTGGGTGTATATGGAATCTAAATTACGTTAGCGCCAAATACAGAGCATTTCTTCGTGGAGTTGATCGTTAAACCAACTGCACGCGATTGAGTAATGATGTCGTCTATTTTCTCTGCTATCACCTAGTCTTGATGGCAATGGACATACGATCACTTACAGCTTATTTGATGCAATTAGAAATTTTTGCAAGAAATATCAAAATGTCAAAATTTATTACGTTTAAGGGCAAGGATACATATTACACATTAAAATCTTTGTTTAATTATGACAATTAAGAAAAAACAACAACAACAAGCTATACTCCTTAAAGATACAATATCAACAAAACAAATAATGTTCCTATGAAAATTTAAGCTGTGATTTAAATTATGCATTTTATGAGTTATAAAAAAGTAAAATAAGGGATCGATTTTACATATATTTAATGTGGATAAGTAGAAAATAACATTTAAAAGCATCGTTTGAAAAGATAACTTTGATTTCAAAGTATTATGTAGTAATTTTTTAAAGTGGGAAAGCAAACTTTAATTGAATAGCGGGAGGTTGTCATTCGGCAATTCCAGGAGGGAAAAAGCCAAAAAAAAAAGAAATTGTCGTACTGAGTCCTTCAACACTTCAGCACATCAAGGTTTGTCAATTAAAACAGAATTAAAGTGTAAAGTAGCACCAAATAAAATATTTAATGATGCCAACAAGCGGTGGATCGTACGACAAGTTAAGGAAAAATCCGTTCTTAGTGCTCCGAAGTTGGCAGATGAAGCAGAAAAATACTTGGGTAAGGATTCCCATTCAGAAACTATTCAAAGAGTTTTACAAAAGCCAACTTTTCATGGCCGGAACGCCTAAAACATGCCACTGATTTATGCCACAAACAGCAAACGCAGAATAGATCAAGTGATCATCCAAACAAGGATATTTCATTCTGGAAAGCAATTATTTATGCTGATGAAAGCAACTTTTACTCGTTTAGATCAGATGACAAGTCCTATGTTTAAAGAAAATCTAACACTGTCTTAAGTCCACAAATATGCGTAGTACAGTTAAACATTATCGAGGCAGTGTAATGATTTGGGGATGCATGCCGTATTCAGGCGTCGGTAATTTGACCTTTATCGAAGGAAATATGTATCTAGATCGATTGAAGGAAATCTTTTACAAAGTGCTGAGAAGTTTGGAATTAGGGATTTATTTAAATTTTGTCAAGACAATGATCCCAGACACACATCAGCTATTGTAAAGAATTGACTGATCTGGAACTGCCTACACTGTCTGCTCAGAGCCCAGACCTTAACGTTATAAAAAACCTGTGGTCGACGCTTGAAAATAAAATTTGTAATCGTATATTTCTAATGCTTCTAACCTAAAGCATGTTTTATAAGAGGAATGGGATAAAATTAGTTCCGTTTAAACGAAGGTATTGGTAGAATCCATAAAAATCCGCCTAAAATCTGTTCTGGATCAAAAATAATACCCCACTAAATACTGGATGCAGTTAGAAAAAATACCATTTATGAGTGTTACAAAGACGGAAATATAATGCATCATTTAAGCTGTGAGCCCAAAAAGTGAGTGTATTTTTTTATTTTGTTATATTTTTTTTAATAAAATTTTGTTTTTAATAAAACCTACTATTTAGTAAAAGCTATTACTAACCTATATTTTCTTTCTTCTATAAGTAACAACAACCGAGATATATGAAATTTTTCTTAAATCCACTGACTGCATCAAATAAGCTGTGAGTGACTGTATGTCATCGACATATGCAAGATCCTCTATGATGGTGATGTTGGAAGTTCCAACAGATCCACGGTTTTCATCCAGAACTATCAGAATCAATAAGAACGACATAAGAGAACCTTGACGTACTCCAGAGATGGTGTTAAATTTGTCTTGTAGTTTACCATTGTAAAGAACCCTGCAGCTAAAACCATCGTATTATACCTTTATAAGCCTTATCAGCTTTAACGAAATTCTTCTCCGCCGTAATGCAAATACAGTCCCAAACGAGCCTGACGATAATTTTAAAATCGTTGACGATATAATAGAAAATTTCGAGTCTTTCAGCTACCCTGGTAGTGTAATTTCGTCAGATAGCGGCGTTTCCAATGATATCCTGAGTAGAATACCTAACAAGGGGCCTTTTCCCAGCTCTAGAAAATATGGAGATCTTCCTCTATATCAACCGGTACGAAAATTCGATTGTTTAACTCATATATAAAGCATGTTCTGCTGTATGGGTGAGCAACGTTGGTGATGAGAAAGACAGTACGTACAGTTCTCCAAACTTTTATCAACAGGAGTCTGAGGAAGATCATCAAGATCTAGTGGCCAAATACAATATCAAACGCGGAATTGTAGGCCAAATGTAAACAAATCCCGACAAATCTGGAGACCAAAAAGAGAAGATGGATTTAGATTAGGTGCACCCTACGGAAACAACTAACCGAAATTTGCAGAGAAGCTCTCTAGTGAAACACTCAAGTCACCAAAGCACGAAGTAGGCCGAAACACATATGAAAGCGCACAATACAACAACTGGGATATTCTTTCAACGAATTGAAGAGCATAGCGAAGCACCGAAGAAAATGGCTAAATTTTGTTGAGGCCCTATTCTCCACTGGGAGCCAGAGGACATAAGAAGACGAAGATACCACTGAATATCATTAAGTATCTAGTCATTCTTTAAGAAAAAATATAAAGCTGTAAAGGACGCTTAAGGTGACCAAAATAAGTACTCAATTTTGATCTGGAGCCTATTGAAAAAATACTTTTGAGTTAAAAGGCAAGATTACAACTTTTTTTGCTATGAGAAATACTGTCATTTTGAGTTAAGCTTATTTTTGATATTAAAATGAATTTGTTAAATTAAATAACAAAATTTGTATAGAAAGCTGACTACTTTACCTTTAAATTTCATTTGATTTTAGCTTAATATCTTTAACGGTTACAGAGATATCTGCAATTGAAAACCGAAACTCATACTGTACAAGTTTTTTTTTGTTCACTGTAATTCTCCCGAGAAAATGTAGTCCAGTCCGTTGATTTATCTTTGAATTTAGTAACATATTTGCTATAGTTAATATATTTTAAGGTCTTTAGTTCCACGAATAGTAAAAGTCTGGTGTAGCAGGTCCAAAACAGAAGTTGAGTGGTATGTCTTGTTAAGGGTATTTTTTTGCTAATATTGCAATTCCAGATTTGAATATTCTCTATTCAAATCTATTCTATATGAACTGTTTGACAGCTTCGAATTGTCGATCTCCTAAGGTCAAAGATGAGATACAATATCTATATAGTTGATCATCTTGCTAATATTTATGACAAGTCCTACGTCTTCTGTAGCTTCTACTTTAGTGTCAACAGGGGTTTGCATTGTTCGTATGTTTCTGGTGACAATATTAATAACAACCGCGTATCCCAGGATATGTAGGGTCTTTGTGTATATTGTACCTTAAACAAGTCACACGACGGCCCGTACTCTTACCTGATGCCTCTAGTTATTGCTGAAATATTTTAAAAGTTGGTAGAGTTTCCTTTTTATTTGTATAGGGAGGGTCATCTATAGGCTTAAATTTGAAGTTCTTTCTAATCTACTTATGTCATTCTATTCTGTCACAAAATTCAGTATATTATCTCCACTAAACGAAATAAATCGATTTACGATTGGGCAACGTTGGGATTTACCGGAAATTTGTTATTATACAAAATCATCTTTGCGGATGAAGTTCATTTTCATCTTGGTGAGTACGTTAATAAGTAAAATTGCCGTATTTGTGGCTCAGAAAACCCAAAGGTGGTCTTACAGAAGCCAATGCATTACAAGTGACTGTTTAGTGCGACGTAGTGTGAAGCGTAGGCATCATTGGCCCATATTTCATATTTCACAATCATTACGGTCAATGGAGACACTTATCGCACCATAAAAACCGATTTTTTTGTGCCCGCTCTGCATGGTATTGATGTGAACGATGTTTGGTTTCAACAGGATGGTGCAACTTATCACACATCTCATGCCACAATCGATTTATTGCATCAAACGTTTGTTGGCCGTTTAATTAGCCGAAATGGAGATGTCAGTTGGCTGTGGCTTGACACCGTTGGACTATTTTCTGTGGGGCGCCGTTAAAGACATGTGTTATGCCAACAAACCAGAGACAATTGAGCATTTAAAGGCCAACATTCTCGACAATTGGTCGGATCGAATGATGTACTGTGGGACCAGCCGCGACAACCATATGAATGAAATAATATTTCAGTTCTAACCGGAACAATTGTACTTTACAACCTAAAAATCAATTTGGTAAAATTTCAAACCATTTTTGTTTTATTGCATTTTTAATTTTAAGCTTTTAAGTTGCCCACCATATATATGATATAGGTTTCCTGTAAATTAATTACATTAAGTTCGTGTTTTTGTTTTGGGAATTCCAAAGCAAATATGTTATTTTAAAAAACAACCTTGAATATTCCCCAATTACCTTTTCCCAGAGAAAAATTTTCTATATATGTTTTATTCTTTATTTTGCGCATTTTATTTTTTCTTATGTTTCTTTTTCTTCTTATCATGTTTCCCCGATTTCTTACTGGCTTTATGATCTTTATGTTTTTTGTGTTTATGATCAGTAAAGGATTTTTTCTTTTTAGTTTTCTTGCTTTTCTTTTTATGCTTTACAGATTTATCTTTAGAAGTGCCGCCATCACAAGAATCATCCGTTTCACTACTCGTAGCTGTATCAGTTGAATCATTTGTACTACGTTTTTCTATCCATTTTTCGGTTACTTCAAGTTTTGGTTTATGTTTGTTAAATAATTCCATTAGCTTATCATCTATAGAGGATGATGATTGCCTTACATTTGTTGTTACAGTTTGGCTAACATTTAAGGTTTTGGGTAAAGCAGGACCGTAGACATCGCTTGAAATTTCCCCATTGTGTTCAGAATCCTTTGTTTCTCTAGAGGATTTAGGTTGAAATAGAATTTTCTGATTTTCCAATGTTGTTTTTTTATTGGCATTATCTTCTTTAGTTGCTTTGTTGTTTATGTCTTTTTGATCTGGAGTTTCTTTAATAGCATTACTGTTGTTATTTGCATTAAAAAGTGCCTTAAATATGCCTCTGGGTGGTGAATTGTTTCTTAACAAATTGGCTGCTGCCGCATTTATAGGTTTACTTATGGTAGGCATCACTTCCACGGTTTCTTTTCTATTGTTTTCTTCCTTTCCTTCAACTTCATCATCTTCTGTTTCACTGTCCGAAAATATGGATTTGAATAATTCTTTTTTCTCTGCCGCTGGTTTGTTCAGGCTCTCTATTACTTTTTTCTCCAGTTCAGTTTTTGGCTTAAAAGTAAAGCTCTTCTTCTCTGTGCAGGGTTTTTCCGTGGGATTTAAAACTGTTTGCCATTCGATTTGAGGGGTGGTGTCCATTTCATTTTTAGTCTCTTTGCTGCTATCTATGGTTTGTTTAACAATTTCTTGAGGCTTTTCTATATTCTTGGGTATTATTACTGGTGTTTGGAAATCTGCTTTTTTGTTAACCGAAGTTTCTAGATAATCAAAAACCGATAATTTTTTTTGTTTCTGCTTTGATTTTTTATCGTCTTCTAGCAGACCTTTAAAAGGCTCTGCTATATTATAACGTTTGCATAGCAAACTATGTGGTTTCCACATGACTTTCGTACGTTCTACCACTATTTGTTTGGCATCAATTTTTTTAGTTTCCATTTCCTCCGCCTTAATTTCTGATTCTGTTATGAATCTGTAAAGAAGAGTAATATTTAAAATTACTTTTATTACAGTTTGCTTTTTTAACTCACCTATCCGACATTATGCCCTTTAGAGGCCGATATAACTTTTTAGCCTGTTGAAACTCTTTAAGCTCCATTTGCCTATCCCATAAAGATAGTTCTACCGGCTGTATAGTCTTGAGAAAATCCTCAATTTCTTGTTCGTTTTTAAATTCTTTTGCCAGAAACTGTTCGTAACGTTTTTGTTTTCTTTCATCCGAGGCAAAAGGCTTAAATGCCGTACTTATGTCCTCATTTGTATAGGGTTTTTCTTCTCCCTCTAAAGTTATAAGACCACCTGTGGCAAAACTTGTAGATTTTGCGGCAATCTTTTCCATTAACAATTTAGTTTTTTCCTGCCTCTCTTTGTGTTCCTGTTGTAACTCCTGTACAGTTTTGCTTTTAACTTCGGGTAGTGTTTTATTTGTTACGTTCGTTTGGCTCTTTGTAAGTTCCTCTCCTAAAAGTTCGGCTCTTTTTTCTCTAGTCATTTCTTGCTGCTGCTGCTGTTGTGTAGATTCTTCCAATTGCCTTTGTTTTCTGGGGTCTAAGGGCTCAAATCTAGAACGCCTTTCATTCCAGTTGCGTGGTTGCCAACCAAATGGTATATCAACTTTGTATACAGGTAATTTTGGTGGATTACGATCCAATATAAACTCATCAAATATTAATTCCTCCAGATCCTGAGAATTTTGTTTAGTTTTTTGCTTTTTCTTATCCTCCAAGGAGAAATCATAGCGAGTCATATCGTCTGTAGCATAAACATCCTCATCATCATCTTCTTCCAAGGCCCCTACACCAAAAGCTTGGCCCGTAAAAGAAATCTTTTGATTATTTTTACTTAAAGCTTCTAAAGGCTTAAAGAAATTTATATGCTCCTTAGGTAAGGAGGATGTATTAGTCCCCAAAACGGACTGACGGCTTAAGGGTTGATAGCCTAAGCCGTAGGTATCGAGTTTTTGTTTATAAGGTGGTAATTCACAATCCTCAGGAGCAAATGTTATTTCATCGTCTGTGTCTTCACTTTCGTCACCGTCATCACTATCTTCTTCGTCTTTATCATCTGCTATGGACTTGGCGGCCTGTGGTATTTCGCAGCCATATTTTTCTAATAAATACAATTCTTTTTTATTACGTTCGCGAGCCTTTTTCTTTTCTTTTTTAGTCTGTCTGGGTCCTATACCCTGACCTGGACGCCAGCCCCAAGTTTTTAATATTCTTACGGCAGCCTTATCTTTAATGGGTTTAATTAGTTGATGTAATACCGGTTCTCCGGGTATGGGCTGTAAATCATTTTGCAAAAATTTGCGTTTTCTCTCCGCTTGCTCTGTGTTGCTGGTAAAGTCTTCATTGATTTGCAAGCTCTTTGGTGCTATACCAAACTCACCACGATCTTCTTCGTCCATAAAATCTTCTGGTTTCTGGCTAATTTTCTCTGTGGCCTTTTCAGTGCGTGAACTCTTAAAAGATTGCGGTGTCCAACCTTCCTTAGAGCCAACCGTATTCCAGTAACCGGCACTAAAACCTCCCGTAAAAGCACCATGAAAACGTCTACGTCCCTGGTCATCAGTGGCAATTTGATCTTGGACAAACACAGGTTTCTTAGAGGGCACTTGATCTGTATGGATTCATATCGTTAGAGTATATTTTAAAATTTCTTTTATAAACACTGTAATACACTTTACCCAATTCCAATAAGGGCAAGGGAGTGCCATATTTATGTAGGTTTGCCTCGGAAAACATATTTTCTACGGCAAATTCTTCAAAAATACAGTAAAAAAGAAATATGTTTGTTTACGATATTTTAACTCCATCACAAAATGTCAAACTCATATGATTTGCTTACATTGTATGCGACGTTGCCAGGCAAAAAATTACTTTCTTACCAAAAATTTTTAAGACTTCACCAAAACCGTTCAAGCCTACCAAAAAGTAAAGTAAAATATATAAAAATTACTTTTTTTTTATTAAAATCTATAATTTATTCAGTTACACAGTTCTTACACTTGTAAGTAAGTTGTTGAAAGTTGTAACATATACTACTATCCTAAAGCTGTAATAAAATAAAATGTTTGGCGAAAAAACAAGAAATTCTGACATAAACTCTTTATACCTCCGATAGAACACGGATGTAGGCAGTTTCGTTATGGTTTTGGGATGTATATTGGCGGCTAAAGTGGGCACATAAGCTCTTATTGGAACAACTATGGATTTGGATGTTAACAAAATGGATCTTTTTGGAGCCGATACATGTGTGCAGGCATGTAGAACAGGAAGTTATGACGCTTAGAAAAATTACTTAAACATTGTTAACATTACTGAAAATTGTTGTTTATATACCATAGATCAAAGATAATAGCAAAAATCTACTAAATATGTAAGAAAATTGTAACAAAAAAAACAAATTGTTTTTCAACAACGAAAAACTACCAATTTTGGTCCAATTGGACCAAAACGTCAGCGATGATTGTATGGTTGAAATAGTACAAAGCTTTTAAAACTGTAATATACTAAACAAACCGGTAAAAACAGTCTTAAAAAAGACGTTTCCCTGCGGCAGTAAGGGCAAAGGAAAATTGATTTGATATTATTTAACTTAACTGTAAGAGTTCTTAAATTTAGTCATTTAGCTTCCTAGGCAGAGCAATTCAAAAAGTCTGTCGAAAAATGGGCTTGGTACCTGCCATACAAACTAAATATATATATATATATCTGTTTATCTTAAGAACGAATAAAGCAAAAGCTTTTGAATTTGATAAAAAAAGTGCGTGAAATTTTACAAGTCAGCATAGCACCTCCCATACAAAATAAATATTGATTTTATTATATCTTGAGAAAGGTTAAAGCTAAAGTTTCAGAATTTAATCTGAATAAATTCAAAATCAAAAAGTGAACGGAATTAAACAAGTTGACGCGGTATCTCACATACAAACTAATGTTCTGATTTTAGTCTGAATGACTTTATAGTTAAGGCACCTTCTATGTAAAATAAATATTGTTTTTAGTATATCGTGAGAACGTTTAAAGCTCAAAAATTTTCTGAATTTGTTCTGCCTATCTTTTAATTAAAAGCTTACCGCCGTAAATAAAAGTATTATCATACGTCAGTTGTATCTGATATGTAAATTAAGTAAAGTGTTGGTGAAAATACCAAGCCTTGCGTAGACCCGCAGACATTTGTCAATCACCAGATAGTGTATTATCAATAAATGCAACAAAAGAGCGTTGCTCCAAGAAACTTTATAATTTTGTGCAGATATGTTGGATAATTAAAAGCATTAAGCTGATACTCTCAAGAGGAGTAACAGAAAAAAAAATACAAAACACTATGAGAAGAGCCAAATGCAATCGTTTTCTAAAAACAGGTATTTTAAAAAATGTGCGGGTATATAAAGCAAAAACATCGTAGTGGCAGCACTGTTGGTGTTTGTGGCTCATGTTTGTAAAAGCTGGTACGGTACTGTAGTACAATTTTTAAAACTATTTGTAAGCCAAAAGTACAATAGTACCCCAATGACAAATTTAGCACTATTTCAGCATTACACATTCGTACCAAAATATATTAAGAGCCAAGGAGAAGAGACTGTTTGTCTCCTATCTAATCTAAACGAAGGATATGCTGGAATCATTTCATACATGGTACTACAATTAAGAAAAGGATAAGCTAGCAAGAAGTGTATCATAAAGCAATCGTTTTGTAAAAAGGGTTAAAAAAAAGTGCGGATGTATAAAGCAAAAACACCAAAATGGCAACTCTGTTGATGTTTGTGCTCATTAAAAGCCACAATGCTTTCAAAATTGGCAAAAACTACAAAAATGTTATATTTATTTTTATTTTTTACTGTTAATCAAAGGCGAATTCATATTATTCTCTTGTTATAAAATGTTAGCCAGTGTTTTAATAACATGAGAGAAAATTACAAAGCTTTTTAAACTGTTGGGTTTTTATTAACAACGTTACTAAACAGTTGTTTCATTAAAATATTACAAAATTTTTAGATTCAAAGGTTTTTAAATTTTTAATAAAAAAAAATCAATTTTTATATTGTTTTATTATTATCAGACATTAAAATTTTTTTATTTTTGTTCTTTCTCCACTTAAAATCCTCTGTTACATTTGGTATTTTGGCCTTTTTCTTCCTTAAGTTTAGCCACACTGTTTTTCTTATAGTGGTTTTTAAGCTGTTTTGTGACAAATTGTCAAAAATTGCAATTCCAATATCTCTTCTCAGCTGCATTCATATTTTCACCAGGAAATTGTTTAAGTTTTTTTACAAACTAACTCGTAAATTACAAAGAAATTTAAATAAACCAATACTATACATTGTAATAATTAAAAGAATGTAGGTATTCTACTATAAAATCGAAAGAAATTAAAGAAAATCTTAATTTAAACAATTACCACAAGTGGTGGCAGGTAGTCGAGCCATAACTGGGTAGTGACTAATATGATGTCAATATATTTTGAAAAAAGAAAACTATAACTAATTTGCATATTTATCAAAAATATTTTGTTTCAGTTTATTATAAGACAAATAAATTGGCTAGACGTTGAATTCAAGTGAAGAATTCAAGTAATTTGGCGAAAAATATTTTGGTAAGTTTCTCATGTTAAGATTTTTACCGTTGTATGTGTAGCTGATCTGTTAACAAGAAAATTTTTTTTTTATAGCTGATACAAGGCAATACGAACATAGCGTAAGTGCCACAGCAGCGGAGAGAGTGAGAGTGAAATGTCGGAGAAGAATATAAAGGTGGGGGCTCGTGTTGAGCTAACGGGCAAAGATTTACAGGGAACCATTGCCTATGTGGGCATGACCAGCTTTGCTGTGGGCAAGTGGGTGGGTGTGGTCTTAGATGAACCGAAGGGAAAAAATAATGGTTCTATCAAAGGACAATCGTATTTTGAGTGTCCCGACAATTATGGCATGTTTGTACGACCAACTCAGTTGAAGGTTATACAACCGGCACCAGATAATCGTAAATCCACTGAGGATATAGTCACTGGTGTTGGAGATGGTCTCAAACATACCGCACCCCAACCGACTAAAACCCGGCTAAGTGGTCCCAGGCCATCATTGTCTAACAGTCGTTTGTCTTTGTCCGGCTCCAGATCACAGCTGTCAGCCTCGCTTCATGAACGTAGTGGCAGTACTGCATCCATAGCCGGTGGTCGCAAAAGTCTACAACCCTCTTCTACTTCATCAGCTTTGTCCAAGGATAATAGTGCATCTAATACCTCTTTAATGACAAATAGCCAGGATGCTATACCGTCCAATGCCAATATGTCGAAAAAGAATTCTTTTGTGGAGACTGGTTTTATGGAGATATTAAAACCTCAATTTACGCCCTCTCAACCTATGCGCTCTCCCTCATTTACCTCACCGCCTAATCACAGTAACATGCAAGAATTAGCCGAACAAAAGAAGCTCAACGAGGAATTACAAGCCCAAATTACAGATCTAACCGAAAAACTTGAAACCCTTAAACAAAGACGAAACGAGGATAAAGAACGTTTACGAGACTTTGATAAAATGAAAATACAATTTGAACAGTTGCAAGAGTTTCGTAGTAAAATTATGGCAGCCCAGGCTTCTCTGCAAAAAGAATTACAGCGAGCCAAACAGGAGGCCAAAGATGCTATAGAAGCTAAAGAAAGGCATGCCCAAGAAATGGCTGAATTAGCCGACAATGTCGAACTTATAACGCTAGACAAAGAAATGGCTGAAGAGAAAGCCGAAGCTTTACAACTGGAATTAGATGCTGCAAAAGAGCGCATTGAAGAATTACAAGTTGATTATGAACTTTTGTCTTCAGAAATACAAGATAAAGCTGACTCTACAGTGGGTCATATAGGTGACGGTGGTCCTTCCGTTTATGAGTTTAAACAAATGGAACAACAAAATATACGTTTAAAAGAAACTCTTGTACGTTTACGTGATTTATCGGCTCATGATAAACATGACATACAAAAATTAACTAAAGAATTGGAAACGAAAAAATCTGAAGTAGCCGAATTGGAAAGAACTAAAGAGAAACTATCAGCCAAGGTTGAAGAACTAGAAGCAACTGTTGCTGATTTACAGGTGAGTTTTGAAAAGTTACTCAAACGCAAAAGTATAATATTTTTTATTCTAATGAAAAAAAGAAAGCAGTTGTAAAGAAAGTTTTTATTTTAGTTACATTATTTATGTAAATGAGTGTTTTTCGAAATACAAATGTGTGTATATGTAAATTCGAAAGTAATTTATTTTTGTTGTCAATAAGTAATATTCGATTTGTATAAAATTGCTTACCAATTTACAAATTTGCTCAGCAAGTTATTAATTGAACTTGTGATTAAAGTATTTACTGTAAGGTAGTGCTGGATGTTGTGAATGATTAGTCAACTTGATACTCAATCTGAAGCCTTTAGTAACAACTGTCATTAACATTTATAATAAACTACTGATGATCACAATCTTAACTTTCTTTTGAAAAGTAATATTCTATCATTATGGATATTTAATAAACGTTTTTAAAAGAACGTTAAATATATAGTGAATTGTATTATACATACATTCTAAGCGTTTATTTTTCACATTTTTCAATATTATGTCCATTCCACATTATCAACTGAAAAAAGCAAATGCTTATTAGAAACGTCAGTTGTCTGATAAATGTGAAAGTTTTCGAATTTCTTGAATAAATTTTCATTGTTCTGTTCATAGTTATTAGTCTCTTATGGCGCAGTGCTCTATTGCTAAATGCCATAGCGCTTTATATGTTTAAAAACCAAATTCGAAATTAGAAATTTACAATGTAGGATTGAATTTAAGTTCAATTAATAAAATTAGCATTAACACAGCTATTCTGAATTGACTGATGATTAGAATGTTACTGCGGTATCTCCTCTTCAATTATGACAGTATAAATTGATATCCCCAACATAATCGTTATGTGAATAGTTTTTTGTCAATAATTTACGGTTTTCATTGTCTTGCTTTCGGTGGGCCCTTGGCTGCAACTGTTTTGTATCTGCACGCACTGCAAAAAATCATTGAACGATTGCCCTAAAAATAAAACAGATAAACATCTTCAAAACAAAAATTCTGCAAATCAACGCTAATAACATAACGATCATTGATTGTCATTGATCGGCTCGGCAGGCAGTTTTAAGAGCAATACACAAAAAATCAATGTCTGTGGCAAACATAGAAAAGAGTTTTCCTTCGCCATTAGGAACCTTTATCAACTTTCTGAATATTGAGATAAGGTCATATTTTGTGCTGAAACGAAAATGGTGTAGTATTACAACTCTGGCCCTACAAGCGTGTGGAGAAAATCACTTACCATAGCTAGAAAAGAACGAAATCATACCAACCGTTAAATTTCGAAAAAATGTTAGTATTAACTTGGGAGTGTTTCTCAAGCGAGGGCGTAGAGGACTTGTTTTTTATAGAATTAACAGAGGATACACAGCAATACTAAGACATTTTAAAGGTAAGCAATGCTAGGGATTTGGGTTCTTCAGGGCAACAAACCAAAATTTAAATTTTATCAGTACAACGATTCTAAGCATAATTCGCATGTAGTAGAAATAGGGCTTCTTTATAGTTGCGAAGAAACTCCAACTTGAGCCCTATTAAAAACTTGAGGGTTTTAAAAGAGGGTTTTTAAGAAAAGAACAGCTCAACGCCAACCAAAGAACAAATCAGCACTTAAAACTGAAATAATGTAAGAGTAGCAGACTATAATCTAAAAAGAATTATTTGGTGGGTAAAATTTGTTTTAGGTACATTTCTTATTTGTTTTAAACTGAATTTGTCTTAATTTTTGCTTAAGATCTTAGAATATATGTATATTTTTATAATAAATCAAAAAAATCCGTCTTTAGAACCAAAAAGTGTCATTTCATTGGTAATAAAGTTGTGATTTCTTAATTATTTTCAATATGTGAACTTATTCTTGACACACTGTATGTTTAACCTGAAAGCAGTTAATTAAATTAGTTTTTTATCTAAATAAATTTTCAAAACGTTAATTAAATCAAAAATATTTCTTATGAATATTACAAATTTGATTAACTTATGTATTAATTTTGGCAACCGAACTTTAGCTACAACAGTCTATAAGTTCCAATGACCATATATGTAATAGGTAACTACAAATTTCTAACTTTGATTGCATCTATAATCGATCCATACATTTCTGAAATTTGTATACATACATACATACATATTTATTTACTAGTCATTAATTTTTATGTTAAAATTATCCTTTTCGCTAAACACCTAAAAATATTTTATTTCAGTTATTTGTCTAGCGAGAGTAAAATTTGTACAGAAAATACTCTACATTTACAAAATTTGTTTTTTTTTCTAAATTTTAATTTTTTTCAATCTATTAAAAACTTTTTCAAAAAAAAAAAAAAAGTTTTTTTTCTTTTTTTTCTGTAAATATTCATAAAATTCATAAACTCACCTTAAAATTTATATATTTCTTTTAATTTTGGCCAACACATTGGGCTCTAAATAAAGGAGGTAATCATGGCAAAATTAATTGTTGTAAAATTTGTTCTCTTTGAAAATTACAAAAAAAGAAAACAATTACAAAAACATGCACATACACATTAAATTTTTAATTTAATTAAACGTTATCTAATCTACAACTAATTTTAGGAACAAGTTGATGCTGCTTTGGGCGCTGAAGCTATGGTTGAGACCTTAACCGAAAAGAAATTCGAGTTGGAAGATCGTGTTAAGCTTTTGGAAGAAGAGGTGGCTCAATTGGAGGCCTTAGAGGAGGTACACGAGCAGTTGGTCGAAAGTAATCATGACTTGGAAATGGATTTGAGGGAAGAATTAGATTTGGCCCAGGCCGCTAAGAAGGAGGTTCTTCGTGAAAGGGATGCTGCCATAGAGACTATATACGATAGGGATCAAACTATAACAAAATTCCGTGAATTGGTGCAAAAACTTAATGAGCAATTGATTGAGTTGAGAGATAAGGCCAATGCTACAAATGATCCCAAGTCCTTGCAGGACACGCAAATGATAAGCAACGAAACGGTGGATTATAAACAAATGTTTGCCGAGTCTAAGGCTTATACCAAGGCCATTGATGTGCAATTAAGGCAAATCGAATTGACTCAGGCCAATGAACATGTTCAAATGTTATCGGCTTTTATGCCCGAGTCTTTTATGTCCAGAGGTGGAGATCATGATAGTATTTTGGTTATTTTATTGATTTCCCGTTTGGTCTTCAAATGTGGCATTGTTATCAGCCAGACTCGGGAAAGATTCCCAGCTGTAGAAAATGTTGCCAAGGAGTCTATAATACAAGGACACTCGGTACAACAATACGCCTTTAAATGTCGTCTAATGCATTATATTCATAATCTGCAATGTGCTTTGCATCAAATATTATATGGTCTGAATAGCTGCCAGCCGGATACTTTGCTTAGGGCCGGTTCGTCATTGCCGGAAATGATAGCCCAGGAGAAAACTATTGATGGCATTATAGAACTTTTGAAATCTAACCAATTAGATGAAAACTCTACGACCGATAACATAGAGAAGTGTGTGGCTTTCTTTAATGCCATGAATTCAGTACTTCTGGCAGGTGAAGATCTTCTAAATGAAACCCAAATGGTACGTGATTGTGTGGCTGCAATACAATCGGCCTGTGAAAGTGTTCTTAATGATACGGCCATTGCTAGAGCCATTTTAAGACAAGAAGGTGCTACTAGTGATGCTGCTCTACTTATGCAGTTCCTGGCCGATAATGTGGAGTCCATTAAACAACAAGTTAAATTGATTAAGAGACGTTTACCACAAGATTTGCATATTATTAAATGTGGCATTTCACCGCTAAAATTGGAAGCTATGCGTAGCTTAACACAACAATTGTCTCGCATTATGTCCGCCTTGCACCAGGCCAACAAACAATCAGTGGCCCATATAGTAGCCACCATACAAGGTGATAATGATAATGATCATTGCATAGATCCGGTTAAATTCTGGGAATCTTTGGCCCAGGCTTGTGAAAGAATCTATGAACAAGATGATCGTGGACCATCTCAAAATTTCAAGGGTGTATTAAGTGCTGCCAACAATGATCTTCAGCAAGTAGCTCAATATTTGCTGGACAAGGAGTACGAGATTATGTCCATGGCCAATCAGAAACAAGAGAAGCCTACTTCCCCCGTCATATTAAGGGCACAAACTATTAAGAAACAATTGGAACAAAAGAATGTTTTGGCTGCCACCTTAGAAAATCGCGAAGCCGACATAAAACAATTGAAATTGGCAGCAAAAATGAAACAGCATGAATTGTCCGAAATGCAAATACGTAAAGATTTGGCTGAAAAGAAATTATCAGTCTTACAGGCTGAGTATGATAATGCCCTCAAATGGAAGAAACAATACGAGGACACTTTAGAACTGTTAAAGAAAAAGGAAAAAGAATACGAAGAAACCTTCGATCATTTGCAATCAGATATCGAAGCTTTGGAAAGTGAAAAACTAACTTTGAAAGAGAAAATCAAACATACTGGCGCCAAACGAACAGATTCCTCATACTTGTCCACCACAGCACCAACTGGACATTCGGCAAATACTTCGTTTAGTGTTCAAACAACTGGTGCTACACCGCTTATAGCCGAAGAATTGCAACTTCTGAAACATGTCTTTAATACAGAGCGATCGGAAAGATTACGCCTGCAGGCAGAGCAGATAAAGATTAAACTTAAGAAATTCGATCCTATATTTGTGCCACAACCAAAAGATAAACGCATAACAGAATTAGAAACTGAATTGACAAAAATGAAACATGCCTGGGCCTTATCTTTGTTACAAACTCATCCCAAAACAGTAAAAGATACACAAAATATGGTGGCTTTACAACGCAAACATATGCCCATACCAGAAAAATCGGAAATATCTCATAAAGCTAATAATTTAGCTGCTGAAATTCTTAAAGAGTATCTACATCGTAATCCCCATAGGGCTGCAGACAGTGAATTTGGCACTTTTCCCACTGTTGAAGTGAAACGGGTATTACAATTGTAATTTAAATAAAAACCTGCTATAATGAAAAAGAGAAGAGAACATAGTGTGATGTCAGGGAAGCCACAAAAAGGTATAAATGTTTTATTTTTATTTTTTGGAAAACAACAAATTTTGTTTTTGAGAAAAAAAAAGGTTAAGCACAAAAAAAAAACTATAAAAATAAGTACTTCTCCAAACTAACTTACTCTTTATATATATAAAAAAAATGTAAAATATACCACAAACAACTTTATAAACCTCATCAAGATTTTTCTTGAATATATTGAAATATCGAAAACTATATTCATTGTTAAAAACTCTTATAAACGAAAACAAAGAAGAAAGGTTTTTTTTCTTTATTAAACATTTTTCATTTGGAAATGGTTTATTTTTGTGGCTTACAAAATAACTTCCCTTTTTTTTAAATTTATATACTCAATCTAAAAATATTAAATCAAAAATCAAGAGCCTAAAAATAGAAGAAAAAAATAATTCATTTATTGCTTAGCAATGTTTTATTTAATAATTTTCTAAGTTCTTTCGGTATTAAACAATGCTTTAAACTTATATTTTCTCTAGTATTTATTTGTTTAGTTTATCTTATTAGAAAAATAAAACAAACGTTTCAATTGAGAAGGAAAACCATAAAACATTAACCCTTAAAAAGACATTTTTTTTAATTTATGAATTTTATTTAATCAAAATATACACTTTTATTCTTTTTAAAATTATTAATATTCACATATTTTGTATAACTAATAAATTATTGTTTCACAATGAAATCAGGATGATGGCAGCAATTATTTAAAACACAATCTCTGTTTGTTCTCAATAAAAACCTAAGCGATTATTTGTTTTACAAAATTATACCGATTGCCCGACAGTCAGGTAATTTTTATTATTATGACCTGAGGTTTCTATAGGGAACAAATTTCTGCAACGATGTTTTACCTCAGGCCAGTTCCTCGTGAATTGCTCTGAAAATACAATCGATATCCAAGCCGCTCTGGCAGTGTCATCCTGAGATCTGCTCAGTGTGTGACCAATCCATCGTCATTTGTGGTTAGTTTCTCCATGTGAATTGGTGGTTGATCGGCTTGAAGCAAAAGTTGCTTATTAGATATACTACTCAGCCAAAATAACCCGAAGTCTTCGTAGGCAGCGGTTAACAAATACTTGGATGGTCGTATAGTTTCATATTCTAAAACTCATTTTAGTAAAGAAAAAAATTAAAGAGGGAGTAGTGTTTTATTTAAATACACTCTCGTCGTAAGCGGCAGCGAAGCCTTTCGCGGAAGGATTATTTCAGAAACGAACGGTACGCTTGAAGAACGCATTTTCCCTGTAATGCGTTGTGCAATTCACTGGAAAATAAACTACAAAGCGATGCGTTCTACAAGAAATACAGTAAAACTACGTAAGAATATGTGATTATTAAGGACTAATTCCGTTATTTCGTCAGAAAATATTCCGAAAATAGTTTGTGGGAAGGAGGAAAAAGAGACTAGTGTTTGATTTGGAGTTATTTGGCCGTAAATGGAATGGGAAGACTAAAGTGCAAATTCTCTCTATAATGCGTTGTGTGATTCACTGGACAATCAACTACAAAGTAATGGGCTCTACAAGAAATACAGGTACTATTGGGGATTAATTTCTTATTTTTTTTTCACAATCCGTTATAGTATCGATAAAACAATGAAATACAAACCACATTGTGACGATGCTCTATTGAATCAATAGAGTTCTCTATTCTACCGCCATTAATGAGCATCTTCGCCCTCTCCTGTATGCTATTGAGTAGCTTCAAAATAAACTTTGAAGCACTGGCCCATAAAGAAGAATTGTATTTCATTTAGGGTTGGTTTTAGGTCTGGTAAATATTGTGAAGCTCAACTGGAGTGAAGTATTTACCAAGCTAAAAAGAAGACAGTCATTAAGAAGTATAAGAAATAAATTAATTCTGTGATCTTGATATTAATTGAAAGTAGTATGTACCGACACAAAAAGAGATAAGTTTATATACGAGCGGCTCGTGACAGAGCCTATCAAATGCCTTGAAAATATCCAGAGCCACAATTTTACTTTCAGCAAATCTATGAATGTACTTATTCCACTTTCCGGAGATTAACGCTAACAGAAACCGAACTGACCATAGCTTAGCAAATTGTTGGATAATTAATCACACACTCCACAATTATGGAGAACAAACCGCTATTGGTAGTTTTCAGGGTTACTAGCTTCATTTTTTTAGGGCTATGCGTTACATTAGCACTATTAAACAAACTGAAAAGATTAGCCATTGGACGAGCAGGCCACTCGGCCCAGAATACTTATTAACGTTGAGATTTCCAGAGCATTACCTTGCTCTTGGGTGGATTTATTCTAAGACCAGCTTTCACGACCTTATTTTCTAGGGATTTGGACTTAGCTGACATATGGCGATAATCATGCTTTTAGAGGCATATATCGTCTGTATGGAGGTGGTGAGGACATGACGGCAAAAAATTTTGGTTTTGAGTATTCAACAAAGAGACTTACACTTCCCTCCAGACCAAGTCATCTAAAAATAAAAAATATAGAATAAATAACCTTCCAGATTACCTGTAGCGATGATGACAAATATTAGTCGAATGGTCAAGAGAAAACGCCACCTACGGGGAAAAAAATTATAATGCTAAGTAAAGATCATCACCAACACTTAGAATTGATCTTCACCACTACACAATCATATGGAGGTAAGCTACAGTGTTTTAATCATCTACTTACCTCAAAAAAACCTTGATTAATGAAACTGAAATAAAGCTTTGTGGAAAGCCAATAGCTTCCTACAGGAGTGACGGAGAAAAAATATCCTTTGCATATTTAAGGCTCTCAAGCTGTTGGTTGAGCCCTCATCTAATAACTCTTGGTTCCCTCGCATCATTATGTACTTTAAAATCAGGAATGATGCTACAGAAAAGAGGGGATTAAATGCATTTCTGACAAACATCAATTGCAACGTCAAAGCTGCTGCTCAACGAGCTGTCGCTTGTAACACGACATTTAAAATCACTGTAAAGAGCCCGAAAATAAGTATGATAATCCCCGGTGAAACAACCTTGCAAGCAAGAGCGTTCTAAATTGTATGGTGGTTCAGAATACTCAGTCTATGAAGAAGTCAGGGTAGAAATTACTATTCTGCGGACTGCTCCAAAATTATTCGAAATCTATGAAAATGGTCGACGTTTTTGAGAACGGAAGCTAGCTTGTTCCTGTCTAAAATCTTTTAATACAGCATATCAAATTCTGCTATTGATCTACGATATTCATCATATATAAAACAGGAACTGAAAACCTTTAATTCTTTGACTATCCAATGTATCACGCATGATGCACAGGTGTCATGATTGATACGCAAATTGTGTGTCACATATGATGCACAATGTGACACACAATTTGTCTTATTTTCTTTAATACACTGATGAAAAGTAAAGTGATTTAACGCTCTGGGCGTGTAGACAATGTTTTTTTCATATAAGACCTGGGAAAAACTGAAAAAATCCAGGATATATAGCGACAAAAATATATATTTTTTTTTTGCAAAGAAAATAAACTTTACTCATGTTGAAAAACGTTAAAAATATAGCAAATAATAATAATAATAAAACTTAAGGTAATTTTATTATACTGTAGATAAAATAGTTATAGCAGATCTTAGGAAGTATAATTTTTATGTACACTGTGTAGAAACTTGTTTACACTTTGCGGTAGCAGTGTTTCTAATGTGGGTTTCGGCTAATTTTTTATAACAGCTACGATATTTTTTACGTACAAATTTATCAACACCTTTTCTTGGTATATCGCTGAGTTTTGGTTTTTTTATAGTTGTTCGCTCTTCGGTAATGCTAAGCAAAGAATTTGCAATATATTTTGTAAACTGCTCTAATTTTATTTGTTTGTTTGAATCAAATTTATTATACAAAATCCAACTATCTAAAATTGCAATACACACATTCAAACAATACTTTTCGATACCATTTTACACTTTTTCTTGCTGGACTGTAATAAGATATAATTTAGTCAGAAAGCTTAATGCCACCTTTCACTCGATTATATAGTAAGTAGTCTAGTTTATGGTTGTTTTTTGGGATTCCGTTATTCCCGTTATTTTACTTTACACGCGTATTTACGTCAGTGCTAACACAATACCGAAAAATAAATAGCTAATCATGAATAAAAATGGCATGAATTGTATGCGATACACAGAACGCTTCAATAATAAATAGTTGAAATATTGGTCCGTGTATCATATGTGATGCACGTGATTTTTATGCACGTAGACGTACGTTATAAAAAAAATTTTGTTTGGGGACAGTCAAAGCGTTAAAGAATGGGTTCAGGCTTAGGTTCGGGTTAATCAAAATAAATAGTTCAGGTTCGGGTTCGGTTCAGGGTTTGGAATGGGGTCGAAATTTAAGCAGGTACAAATGTTTTATTAGTATGGAATGTAATTATTTTTCAATGTATTTTTTGGCTTACGCAGCCTGTATAAAGAAGTCGGACTGAAGAAGAAATGCGTTCTTAATTCGGCCAATGACCCAAGTAAGCACAACTAATACTCCATCCCTTATCAATTCAACCAACTCTGTAATGACAATCCCGAGCAGTGGCATATACGAGTATGTAGGTCGTAACAGGCCTTGGGTTTTCTCTTTCTATAAAGTAAAGACCACAAGTTTTTTAAAACTTTGAATCACCATCTCATGTCGAAAGGTTGTCAGTCACATCGCTATATTCACTTTTGGAAATTCTCAATGACAGTTCAATTTTTGAAACTAAAAACTTGTATCAAATGGTTTTTCTTATTTAAGCAGTACACTTCTACAACTAAATTATCACAAAAAGAAGTAAAGTATGATTATAAGAGAATCAAGATACATAATTTAATCTTAATTTGTTTGTTTTGAATTTAAAAATATAAGTTGTTTTTACCGTTTGATATTGTTTTTTTGTTGTTTGTTTTTATACATACATACGTTTTTAATTTAAATGTTGATTTTTCTTGTTTTATTTTAATAATAACCATGGCTTAAAATTATTATACCCTGGTTTTTTTCTTAAAATTATGTCTTGAAATAGTAGCATGTAACAACAACTGCAATTGTTTATACGATTTGTTTTAATATAATTTTTTTTTAACTTTTAGTTTAATAGTGCGTTTGAAGGTTTTGTTTTTCTTGTTGGTTTATATATACAAATTGTTGTTGCTGTGCATTGTTTTTTTGTAAATTATTAATATTATGGTGTTTGTTTTCAATTGTACTATTGCTGTTCTTTAAAACTTTAATTCTATTTGTTTTTATTGTAGTTCTTTTAACATGAGTTGTTCTTATAGGAAAAGGTTTTAAAAAAGGGCCCGTTTCTTAGAAGTCTAGATTTTACCTTTTTATTTATTCAAGTGTAACATTTAATTGTTGTATTTTCTTTGTGCTAGAATTCATTTTATTTGGAAATTTAATAAAGAACTTTGAAGAATGAACAAATGAAATTGAAGACAAATTATTGAAATCAGTTGTGTAGATTCAGTAGTATATATTTCTAATACTTACTTAGGTGACTATAACACATGGGCAAAAAAGTTCCGGGCCTAACACATAAATGTTCTAGTTCTATTGCATTCACATCTTTTCCAGTTAGGCTAACTTTCAAAAGACAGCTGTTAAAATTTTATGGTATTCTATTAGCTAATATCTGAATTATTGTGCCAAAAATGACACTACTTTTGTTATTTTCAGAACAATGGGTCTAAAACAATTTTGTTTTTTAATTCTACATTGCTTCTTGATGTGAAAATATACTGATGTGAAATATATATGCAATAAAACATTAGTTTGCTGACTTCAAACGCGGTCGTAGAGACACTGATGCCGCAGATCACAAATGAAGCGGTAACACCAGAAAACATCAAAAAAATCCACAATCGTTTTGAATGATCGAAAAGTGAAGTTGCGTAAGTTAGCTGACATCGTAAAGATATCAAAAGAACATGTTGGCTTTATATTACATGAGCGCTTTACTATGAGAAAGCTCTGTTCAAAGTGGATGTTGCGTTTGTTCACTATTGACCAAAAACAAGAACGTGTTAATGATTCTGAGCAGTGTTTGGTCATGTTTAAACGTAACAACGTAACGTCGATATGTGACAATGAATGAAACATGGATCCATTGCATCCAAAAACAAGAAAGTGTTGGTGATTCTGAAACAATTGCCAAACTACATGTATTGAACTTCGAATTGCTGGTATCCATCGTAGCCTGACTAAAAATATTGTTCTGAACACGTCGATCTAATGCGTTTCTTCTCCAGTCTCTAATACCAACTTGAAAAGGTCTTCCTCTGCTTAGTCTTTCCACCGGAGTTTTGGTGTTAAGTGACCTAACCAGCGTATTACATGACCTAACTAGCGTTTCCGTTGTATTTTGATATGCCTAACAATATTAATATATTCGTATAGCTCATACAGCCCATATATATTTTAAGCAAAATTTTTCTCTCAAACACTCCAAGAATAGGTATCCACGCTGCGCTATATAAAATAACGGGTAGTATAATCGTTTTATAGAGTGTAATTTTCGTCAATCGAGAGAGAGAGTTTTCTTCAAAAACTGCTTGCTTAGCCCAAAATAGCATCTATTGTCAAAAATGGTTCTTAATTCAATTCATTGTTCGTTGATACCAAACAATTTAACCTGATTTACTGTCAGACCCACTTTCGACGACTCTCTTTCAATACTAGGAAATACCGAAGTTACCTCTCATGACATCTGTCAGAATTTAAACGAGCTATGTGATTAAGCTTGTGTTTACAGACCTTGATAGCAGACTACCACGCCATTTGAGGAGAAAGCGGGAAAAAGTGAATGCCGTGTGCTCATTAAACACTTTTTTGTGGAAAAAGACCCATCACTCAAACCAAGGCTATTTAGTTAGTTACGGCGGATAGCCAGACAGTGGTCCAGCTCTATTTGCTCCAATACTGCTTCCACTGTGATGCCCATAGAAAGTAGCATCCAAGCGTACCTAAATGTCCGCGCCTGCTTCCTGACGCATGCACAAAGGAAGAAATCCCGCTGACATTTACAGAAGCAAAGTTCGATATGGCATGCAGAAACGGACGCCAAGAGGTCCTAGGATCCGAAATATTTGGTCACTGACATAGAAAATACCGGACGTCCCCTCCTATTCCTCATCCTGACGACTCCTACAGTAATAATTGAACGGTAGACACAGTCTCCTAGCATGCGCACTAGCTACCCAGTGCCCAATGATAGCAGCCACCAGATAAGCTTTGAACGAGCCCAATCGTATACAGGCCAAGATTGTCTTGATACAGAGCACGTGGCTTAATTCTCCCACCGTATCTATGCCCTGCGTAGAATGTATCGCAGAAGCAGAATCCTGCAAGAGGAAAGTGTCATCCTAAATTGATGGTCAATCTCCTCGCTTCCAAGCAGCGAGTCCGTCCGTCACATAATTCCACGCATGTCAGGCTGACCCCTTACTCAGATAATCTCTAGGTCTAAAGGTCTCGCCATCTTGTTTAGAGACGCCCGACATTCACATACCAGTCGCGCTGTCGAGAAAGCGACCTGACTGTCTTTATAGACCTGAATATCAACACCATGAAGTGGGTGCCGCGTGAGCTCACAAATCGTGCCACAAATCGATGAAAATGATAGCAAAATTTAATGAATTGGGTTTCGAATTGTTTACCCATTCACCGTATTCTCCAGATTTAACCCCAGCGACTTTTTCCTGTTTTCAGATCTCTTGTTAGAAAAAAATTTAAGTCGAACGATGAAGTAATCGCTGAAACTGAGGCCTATCCTTACGAAAAAGAGAAATCGTACTATAAAAGTGGTATCGAAAAGTTGGAAAATCGCTATACTCGTATCGCCCTCGAAGGCGACTATGTTGAATAATAAAATCGAGTTTTGTCAAAATTTTGTTTTTTTCTTACTTGTCCTACGGACTTATTGAGTGACCTGTTAGAACTGTTTTTTTAGCTGTATATAGTCTTCAATCAAATACATACATTAATTTTTATATAGTATATGTATATAGAGAGCTCTCTGAAATACCTGCTTATCTAATCTTTCCAGCTTTTTGGCTAATTTGAATAGATAACAAAGCCTTAATTGTCGTTCTCCTCATATAAAAAACACCATATTTAGTTTGAATGAAAAGTTCCATGCCCATTTATCCAATCTTGCCAAGTGATTGACTCATGATACGTATTGTCCACGAGGTTGTCTGAACAAAACCTAAAAACCTCTACAATTACCGCTCTCAAGATATACACAAATTTACGTGTACTATGCACGGGTGATACCACACCCACTTATTCAATTCCGCCCAATTATCTATTGATGTTTTGTATTGACTACGAAGTTGTTTAGACCAAATTTCGAAATTTACACTTCAACAGTTCTCAAGATATTCAAAAATCAAGATATACTTTGTGTGGGTGGAACCAAGTGCACTTGTCAAATTTCGGTCATTTTTGACAGGTAATTGGACCAAATTTTCAATATTTTAAATTTATATAGTCTATAGTACCTTCCGACTACCAGAGAGGTACTCTAAAAATATTAGGAAAATCTGTTCAGCTGTTTAGCTGTCCTTTTGCGTTTATCGTTTTAATTGTCATCCAACGCCTTTCTGACTGAAGCCTTTATCTCCATCCAACTGACTTGACCTAGTCAGCGCTATTGCTTTGTTTTAATGCCTTTGACTACATTAAAATCGGTATACAGCTAGCTCACAGTTCGTTCGGTGCGTTCGCACAGTTTAAGTTTTTCGGGGAATTTTTCTCTAAACCATCAACACCTCTCAATCAATACTACCCCATCCGCTTTTGCAAGAGTGCAGGTAGAATCTACGTACTCTAACTCTACAAGAGCATGGTCTTTTTTCTTTGGGAGAAGGCTCTGTTCTTTAGCTGTTTACCAAGCCAAAAGTATTTTTTATCATTCCTCTGATTTTTGGCGGATCCGAGGTATATAAACTCGTCTACGACCTTAACGTTGTAACAGTCAGCCATGACTATTTCTGTTTCTGTTCTAAGAATATCAATGTGGCCTTTGGTATTAATTGCACCTGCTTTATTAACTTTTGTGTTTTGTAGTATTTATTCAATCAAAATATTAAATAATAGTAGCGGTAGACTTGGAGAGTTGGGCCACTTTCTTTTTTAACCCTGAATTTTGTTTCTCTAAGCCATGGGACCTATCGGATGGTATCCATCTCCTACGAGAGTATTGAATGCAACCCTATAATCGATGAAGTCGAGCTATGCATCGATCTGATTCTTGTGAGTCCAAGATTTTTTGTTTTATTCGTCCTATAGTCAAACTGATAGATCTAGACGAAGATGCTATACGCAGTAATTGGTGCAAATGGACTTATATGCCTTTTTGTGGATTAAATATAATACGCTAAGATTTAATCATCAGGCATGTGTTCTTTTCTCCAAATTGTGCAGACCAGTTGATACATTCTTACTATCAGCCCGTCCCTCCATTTAGCTCGTCTTCTTCTTCATTTTGCTCCATTAAAAATTCATTTCATTCATTCATTCGCTGTTGTAATTTTATTGTCCACAATGATTGGTAACTTTTATAAGACCATGAACGCTCTTTTGAAGCATTATTGTAGGCTGCTTGCGTTAAGGAATGTCTGCCTTTAATTTTTTAACTTTTATTAGCTACTTTGTTGAACTGCTTTGAAAAGTGACATATTGGAAAAAGTGCTATTGATCAGCAATTAAAGAATATTCGATTTTAGTGAAAAGAATTCAATTTCCTCTTATAAACTGTTTTTGTATCGAAACTGATTATTCTTTTAATGAACCAGTTCGCAGCTCGCTTTTCACATTCTTTTGCATTCATTAACTCTTATTTACTCTCCCTTTTTGCTATTTAATGGAAACTTAATACGTTTTGTAATCGGAAACGATATATTTTTTTTTGTTCTCGGGCTGCTGTGAAAAATTCTTTTTCAAAACAAACCATGAAAGTAAAAATGAGTTGTTCTCATAAAAAGGGGCATTTCCTCTGAAAGACAAGACCAAGAAGAAGGCACAGAGCCACAAAGAGTAGAAAGAAATACCAGATTGTAAGTTGTTGTAATTAACATGATGTTGAATCATGTTCTTTCAAGTCCATTACAAATCCAAAGTTTATTTTTATTTTCATTTTCTTTTTTTGTATTTCTTCTAAGAGTAAGTTTTTTTTCTATTGAAAATTATTTGCTTGGAACGTTCTTGAGTTACTTAACAAATGTTGTGTAGTGTGTGATAGTCATACATTTCTATTTAAACTTCCATTAGGTAACAATATGCTAGTAAATCTTTTATTGTCCATAAATTCTTATTAAAAAGAAAATATGTATACAACATGGTTGGATTAGATCATATAATCTATCTCTCATGACTGACTGAATGTCTAGTTTCCTCAGAAGATACGACCAACTCAAATAAGAGCCAGGCTTTAAAGTTGGTAGCAGCAGTAATAGTAGTAGCGGTAGGAGCAGAGTGGTAGTAGCAGTAATAATAACATGGTTTTTAAGATTTATTTTATGAAGTACATCCGCACATACAATCAACTAAATTAAAGCCATTGTTATGTTATTGCTATTTTACGTCTTCTTCTTTTTGCAAATGTTAATTGTTTGCATTTAAACTTGACTTTAATGAATGTGAATGTGTATACGCTACATGAACTACATAGATACATACATATATAAATGGCTTAAAATGTTTTGTTATTGTATACTCTTCTTAGGCACTTAGTATGTGTAAAAATGCTTTTAATCTGAGGGTTAGATATTATATCAAGCCTCTCGCAAACCCTTCTGATAGGTATGTACTATGCTAAAAACTTTAGATCTTTATAATATTCTAGCTAAAACCCGGAGTGCTTCGATAACCCCATCTTAATTATTATCTTAAATGCTATCTTAGTTAAGTCCATTTTGGCTCCTTCCCATCAAAACTAAATGAATTGTTCCTTCCAGAACGACACTGTAGGTTCTGCTTTTTAGCTTTATACAGCCTTCAAACACACATTCACTTTTATATAGTATACGTTTATATATAGCATTTATCCAGCGTGTTTATGTGATTTCTGAAATTTTCGCTTTTAGGATAATGATAACGAAGTTTTAATAGTTGTCATTCTCGATATATTAAATGTTTAGTATGAACAGAAGGTGCCACGCCCTGGTTACTGACTGATACTGATCACGATGTTGTTTGAATATAATTTAGAAACTTTTATCATTGCCATTATTGAGATATATAAAAATTAATATTTTACGGGAGGTACGGAAAGGGGGCTGAGATAGGCATTGGGTAGCTTTGCCCCGTACAAATCTCCTGGCCCGGATGGCATGCCGATCTTCAGAATAATGCTAATTCAGTAATTCCTTGGCTGATGGTTATTTATAAAACATACTTGGCATGGTCTTATATTCCTGAGTCGTGGACCCTGTGCATGGTGGTGTTTATTCCGAAGAGAAGTATATCCTTCTATACGGGTCCAAAGGACTTTAGCCTGTCTTCTTTTCTCCTGAAGACTTTGGAAAGGTTGGTCGACTGGCATCTTTGCAGTACGATACAACCTAACCTATTATCTTCGTCCCAACACGCCTACACTAGTGGCAGATCTTAGACTGTGCTTCACTCGCTCATGGGGTATATTGAAAATGCCCTCGAGTACAGGGAGTATGCTCTAGTTGAATTCCTGGATATAGAGATGCGATTAGGTCGGCTCTGGTAGCGCTGAATGTTCATGGCTTCGTGATCAGTTTCATAGGAAGAATCTTGACCAACATGGTCATTGTCTTAACTATGGGGTCAGCCACCGTCTACATGGTGGCTGAAAGAAGCATCACACAGGAGAAGTTCTTTCTCCCCTCCTGTGGAATTTTACCGTCAACACTCTACTCGTGAGGCTAGACTCTAATCGTTTCAGGTCCTTAGCGTATGCGGATGATGTTGCTGTGGCTGTGTCGGGAAAATTTGTTGATCTCTCGAGAAGTCCACATATAGCTGGATCTTTGACAGGGTTCTGCGATAAGGTTGAAGATGCCGGGGGCATGAACTGAGAGGGATTACGGGCATACGGCCATCCTTGGATATTTGGATACGATCCCTGACAGATAGATTCTCCGTGCTCATCTCACCAGAACCGTTAATTACACCCGGTTCTGTTGATGTATACACGGATGGATCGAAATCCTCGAAGGGGGTTTTGGGCGGTGTCTTTATTCCTGGGGTGAGAGTATCCGGATCTGTACGGACAGTCAGGCTGCAACCAGGGCGCTCTCCGGTGTCTACTTGATATCAGGAATTGTGTGTGAATGCCGGGCATCTCTGAATGAGATGGCGAGACATTCAGACCTTTAAATTGTCTGGGTAAGGGGTCACTTTGACACCCGGGGGAAATGTGTGGCAGATGAACTGGCGAGAGTCGGCTTTCTCGTCGGCAACGACGAGATTGATAATATGGTTGGAATGCCACTTTCTTCTTGCAGACTTCTGGTTCTGCGGTACATGTTGGGCAAGGCACTATTGCGGTTGGACATTGAACCCACGTGCTCTGTATCGAAGCAGATCTGGCCCTTGTACGATCGGGCTCTCTCGGAGTCTATCATGAGGATGTCGCGACATAGGCTGCGAATTCTGGTGGCTGTCATTACCGGGCACTGGGTGGCTAGCATCCTCCGTGCTAGGATCCTTAAATCTGATCTGATTTATGACTATAATACTGTAGAATGCTACGGCACGTGATACATATTCTGTACAGGTCTGCATTAACCGTTCACTCCGCACACAGTCAGTCAGAAGCCCATACAGATACGCCATTGTGAATGAGGTTGAATTGGCCATACACTCCGTAAATTGCAAAACAACATAGCCAGGACAGCTCTCGATTGTAGTCCTCAAGGGAGTGGTAGACATGGAAAACAATGCATCGTTGACCATAGACCTTATAAGCTAAAGTTCGGAAATCTAGTCGTACATGAAGCAATATTAATGCTTTTACTTTGGATTAGTCCAGGTTTAAGTTGTTGATTGAAGCTCTATGTTCCGTCTAGGATTTTAAATAATTCTTCAAAAAAACATGGCAGAGTTGGTTTTTATATGGCGCAGTTTCTGACTGATATTTGAGAGAATGTCTTTGTAAGTACAGCCATGTATCTTCTGCATTTTTTTTTTCTTGGCCGTCATTTAAGTTAGAACAAAAGATTTTAGAGGAAATAATATCTGATAGGTTAACTCCTGAAAATATAATCTCATACTGTGGTACGGTCTGAGCAAGTTTAAATTATATCAGAGTTTTTAGCTACTGTGGCTTAAGAATTAAGAATAACTAAACTAATCCGAAGAAAAGAAGGAGCAATTGAGAGTAGACACCCAGCGACTTTGTAGCCAATGGGCTAGAGCTCGTCCTGAGATGAAAAACCTTACGTCTGTAGGTTAGGTTATGTGGGCCGCTCGCTATTTGCGAGTTTAATCGGAGACTTTATAACTCATTGTGCTAGCCTTTATAGGCTATAATCATTAAAGAGGCCGAAGATTTTTGCATTAAAAAACCCAATTCACCTCTTAAGTTCTAAGCTTGTTTAATAATTGGCCTTATTTTCATTAAAAAATTTAGTCCCGAGTACGTTAAAAATCGGTCTATAACTGTTCCAAGCTTTGAAAAATCATTTTTTGTTTTAAATATAAAAGTTTATAAATTCTTAGGAAGGCAAAAACAAATTTCGCGACTTTTGTTTTAATTATTTTAAAATCATATTGTTAGGAAAATAATAATACAGCACTGCATTGTGGGATTTTGATATATTTTGTGTCAATTTGGCAGTACTGCCATTTCGACCGTCTTTACGTTACATTTGAATTAACGATATGGAAATATATAGAAGATGGTCGATATTTTGCGAACCTTCCAAGCTCTAGGCAATTAGGTATATAAATAGCTGCTTTACCTACATGTCAGTTAGTTATCATTTAGCTGTGAATAAACAAAGTTGTGTTAAAGCGGAAATAAAAGTGTTTTATAAACATTTGTTTTAAATGTTGTATTAAGACAAACAGTATAAAATTTATAGTGAAGTAAATAAAGAAACTGTAAAACAATAAAAATAGCGGTGTTTATTTTATTTTAACGCAGTTTAAGCGAACTCCAAGGTTTTAAAAAGGCTAAAGCGTAGCGTATTTATTATTAACTCTTAGAATTCTTTTTGAAAATAGACACATTTATGTCTCTTTGCTTGTAGCACCCTGTAATTGAATGCAATTTAATATTTAACATATTTTTGATATTTGATATTGGTGTCAATAGCAGAACAAGCACATCAAGAGACAAACTGACAGGGAGGCCTTTTTATATAAAAGCATGCATATGTATATCACAAATTCATTTACATGTTTGTACATAAGAGTTGTTGATGTTGTTATTGTAAATTCCTTTAAAGATATGCTTTAAAGTTCTTCTTATCTCTCGCACAGTGGCATATAGACATATACATATATATTTTAGAAAAGAAGCTTATAGTCTGTGTTAAGACCATATGTTATTGTTGTAAAAGTGCTTTAATAACTGCAACAAATTGCAGTAAAATTAAAAACCGAAACTAACCACAACAACAACTTCATTAGTATGTTGTAGTTATGGAGAAAAAAATAATTGTTTTAAACTATAAAACTCATTATAATTGTTCATGGACAACAACCGTAAAAGGTTAAAAATTATTAAAAGACAAAAACAAAAAAAAAAACACTCCAGCAATTCTCACGCCCATTTATGGACATTAAAACATATGGTTGTGGTACACACTCCCTTACATACATAGGTACAGTCACGGAAAAAAGTCTACATACACCCTACGATTTTGAAGTTTTAGGGCATTAGTGACGAAATTTGAAAAGCTCTTATACCAATGTTTAAGGTATTTATAATTACGATTATCTGAAGAAAAAAATAATATGAAAAATATAACTTAGAAGTTATTAGGGAGAAACATAATTAGCAGAAAAAAAGTCTACATACAACGAGCAACTACTAATATCAAATAAAAATTTGAAAACAAAGAAAGTGAAATAATGGTTAACTTTGTTGGTTTATTCAAATGTAGAAGCATTACAAATATTGAAGTGGACAAAGCGATAATAAAATAAGATATTATTTAAATTTTTATGCTCGAAAATGGCAAATCGAAAATCGAAAAATTTTCGAAAGAAAAATAAATCATATGAAGAAATTGCTAAGACAACATTTATAAGCAGAACAGCAAGTAAAAAGCCACTAATTTCAGCGAAGAATCGTAAACTTCGCTTGAGTTTGCTAAAGCACATATAGTTAGTGAGTTACTAAGGATAGCCAGACACTGCTCCAGCTCATTTGGGTTCAATATTGATCAGACTGTGATGCCCAAAATAAGTTTTGTTCAAGCGGACCTACAAGTCCGCATCACGGTTCAAACCGAACCAACCAGATGCAAGTACAAAAGAAGAAACTCACTGATACATCAGTCAGGTCCGATATGGCATGCAGAAACGGACACTCAAGGAAAGCAATTCTAATATTCGAAAGATTTGGACACTGGCACAAGAAATGCTCAACAATCTCCTCCTCCTCCTCATCCTGACAACTACTACAATAGTTATTAAACGGTAGACCTAATATACTACCGTGTGCACTATCCACTCAGTGTTCGGTAATGACAGCCATTAGACTTCGCAGCCTATGTCGCGGCATCCTCATATAGACTCCGAGCGAACTCGATCGTACAAGGACCAGATGTGTCCCGATACAGACCACGTGGGTTCATTGTCCCACCTCAATTGTGCCCTACCCAACATGTACAGCAGAACCAGAAGTCTGCAACAGGAAAGTGACATTCCAACCAAGTGATGAATCTTCTCGTTGCCGATCATATAGACAAGGTATGGATTTTTGAAATCTTGTTATATTTACCGCCGAAAGTAAGCATAACATTTTCGGAAGTGATGGTCATTCCAAAGATTGAAAAAAACGAAACACTGCACTTGGTCCATAGAACATAATACCTACAGTCAAACATGGTGGAGACAACGTTATGGTTTGTGGTGCCATGGCATCATTTGGAGTGGGTCGTTTGGTCTTTGTCTAAGGTAATATGGATCGCTATCATTTGCTGATAGCTTTGGGCTAGGAAATCAATGGTTTTTCCAGCAAGATAACGGCTCTAAGCATACTCCACACTTTTTCCTACATTGGTTTCTTTACTATGCTTCAAAATAGCTAATTTCAACACTCCAGTCAGCAGAATTAAACTTAAACTTTTTTACGAAATTATGGCATTAGTAACCCTGAAACATTAAAAACTGTCCCTATTCGTGCATGGGCCGAAATTATATCCTCTATTACAGAGAATATCTATGTTAATGCATTTTACAACTGTGGTAGTAATTTGAGAGCTCTCTCACTCAGGCCATTTTACACTGTATTTTTCCATTTGTTTTCTCTTTAGTTCTCTTTGTTTATTTTTTGCTTACTTTTTCCTATACGTGTGAGTACGTACGTGTGAAAACAGAAGAGAAGAGCTGCTCTTTGCTAGAATCTGCATTAATGGCACGTCGTCTCCAAGCGATTAAAAGGAAAATTCTTAATTTTTATATATGACATTTTGAAATAATAATTATTTGTTTGTAAGCTGTATGTAGATTTTTTCCTATGAATTTTTAATATTTTTGTTATTGTTGTTTTTATTATGTAAAAGAATTACTTTTTGGTTTAAAAATAAACTTATTTCCTAATGCCTTAAATATTAATATCAATATTTTTTTTAATTTGCATCACACTCTCTCTAAAACCCCTAAATCATAGAGTGTATGTAGACTCTTTTCCTTGACTGTATGTACATAATCACACTTGCAAACGGATTAAGAAGTTCTTAAATAAAACCGGCATGGCTTATAATTTGTTATTGTGTTACAATTGTAATATATTTTGTAGCTGTTGTTATAAAGGGTCCGTCAAATAATTTTTTTTTTTTGAAAATGCTATAAAAAAAACTACTGAATATTTTCTCAAATTTCTTTTTTATTTGAAAG
The DNA here is from genome assembly GCA_023159175.1 of Wohlfahrtia magnifica. NCBI lineage: Eukaryota > Metazoa > Arthropoda > Insecta > Diptera > Sarcophagidae > Wohlfahrtia > Wohlfahrtia magnifica. Next base: position 1,797,525 of record JAKWBJ010000045.1, read on the forward strand.
TACAATCCTTCCGGTTAATAATGGAAAACAATTTCATTCAAATGATTGCCTCGGCTGGTCATGCAGTAGCCTACACGATCGGTCCAATTTTTAAGCACATTATCGATTGTGTGCAACTGTATTTCACCAATGGCTTCACGAATATTTTCCTTTAAAGCGTCAATTGTCTCTGGCTTGTTGGCGTAACACTTATCTTTGACGGCACCCCAAAAATAATAGTCCAACGATGTTAAATCGCAGCTCCGAGGTGGCCAAACGACATCAGCTCTGCGGCTGATAATGCGATCTTCAAAAACAGGGCGCAAAACATTGAGAGTAGCTTCGGCTGTGTGGCACGTAGCGCTGTCCTGTTGGAACCAAATGTTGCTAATATTCTCCTCTTCAATTTTTGTGAACAAAAATTCGTTCAACATGACCCGATAACGATCGCCATTGACTGTAACGGCCACTCCTTGCTCATTTTCGAAGAAAAATAGCCCAATTATGCCTCTGGACTAAAATCCGCACCAAACAGTGACTAGTCTTGGGTGTATCGGGTTTTCAATGTATGCGTGCGGATTTTTTGTGCCCCAAATGCGACAATTTTGCTTGTTTACATACCCGCCAAGATCAAAATGAGCTTCATCTGAAAAGATGATTTATGATTCTGCAACATTACCATGATTTTCAAAGTAATGTCGCAATATTTCCCAGCATTGTTCAAGCGTATACACAATCATATTCGTTCAGCGGAAGGATAAAATTAATTATCTGTCAAATCAGCCATGAGCTAAGTGCTAGCATTCACGAAATAAGCACTAGTTGAAAAAAAAAACGTTAGATGGCGGACCCTTTATATGTTTAGGATTTGAGTGTGTTTTTGTGTGTGTTTTTAATTGAAATCTTAGAATGAAAATAATTTCATATGAATTAAAACTTTCATATTAACTCGTAATATTGTTATATTCGTATTTGTCTACACATGCTAAACGAAATGAAAAGTTACGCAAAAATCTTTTTATAACAGTTTTGGACATGAAAACATTTCGTTATTTTGTTTGGTGTGCGTGTGGATTTAATAAAATAAGTAAAAAATGCATGTTTGGTTAAAAGGTGCTCTATGATACCCTATACCGACATAAAAGGTCTGTGGCTTCTAAAGAGTTGTCCGTAATACGTTTTATTTCTTGGAATAATTTTTTACTTAGATAACATGTACAGTTGCTCCATAAAGTGAGTGCTCATCTCTGCAAAAAGTATTTAAATGCATTTTTTAAATTAATTTAATTTAATACCATTTTTCTCCTAAAAATTTACTTAGAACAACAACATTTATAATTGGTATGCGATGAAAAGATTTTCATTATAGATTCTAGTTTCTCTAAATAGAATTTATTTTAACATTTTTCTTAAAGCCTTCACAGTTCAAAGTTATGGATAAAAAAGGGTTTTTTGTACCTTCAAGCACTTATTAGTTAATAACTAAGCTAAATATTAAACGATATTAATATTCTTAGCAAATTTGGAAAGAAGAACAGACCTATTAAATGGTGTATACTTTGCTTATGTAAACTTGAGAAAGCTGTATGTAGTTCTTAAGATAACTCTTTTTTTATCCAATTGGTTCTTTGTTTTTATACTCTATTTTATATAGGAACCGTTCTCTTTTTAGATTTATTAAAGTAGTACGCTGATTTGTGAAAAAATAATACTTCATTTTTTAAAATCGGCTAAAAATTCACCGAGTTAAAGCACCTATTTGGTAACTAACCTACACATATATCGTGTGTAGATCGGCACCAAAACAAACACTCGACATTTTCCTTAAAGGTAACCTAGTTGAGGTTCTTGCATCTCTTGGTAATTCAGATCATTGTACAATTTCTGCCATTCTTGTTCTCCGCTTTTCATGAGATTTCATCCACGGCACGGAACTTTGTTTACTTGACTTAAACGTCAATGCCGTGACAGAAATGGTAAATATAATAAGGCTGGGGATGGATACTTTTATTCCATCCAAAAAACTTTCGACTAAACCTAGAAACAAATCTTGGTTTAATCCAACGGGCAAAATAGCAGTCAGATCCAGAGAGGAAGCGTTCAGAAATTGGCGCAATAATAAGTGTGCCCATACTAACTTGCTTCGAAAACAGGCGATTTCTTCATGTGCTGCAGTACTTAGATGCAAAAAAACTCTATACGAAAAACTTTTAGTCATTCGTTAAAAGGCCGAGGAAGAGCGCTAGTTCGGTTCCTGTTCTTATAAGGAATGACCAGACATTCACAAACCCGATTGAAAAAGCAAACCTTTTGTATCAGTAACTATGCCTAGTAAAGGGTGTCCAAAATTGAGGTATCATTTTAATTCTAATAAAGAAAAAACCTTTTTTCAGATATTAAAAATATTTTTATTTCAGTTTAATACACATAAGTTCCGGTTAAAAATGAAAAATTAGGTCGGTCAAGTGACTCCACATACTAGCTCGGTAGGCTCCCAATCTTTTACTAAAATTATCAATCACTTTTTTCAATAAACTGTTGCCAATGGTTGATATCTGCTCGATAATGTTGGTTTTAGCTCTCGAACTGTTGTGAGATTATTGCTGTACACTTTCTATTTCAAAAAGACCCTAAAAAAAATCTAAAGATGTCAAATCATACGATTTTGATGGCCAATTTAGTCCTCCTCTACGAGAAATAAAGCAATTTTCGGGATTTCTTTCAAAAGACCCATTGTTTCTCTTGCTGTGTGATAAATGGCACCATACTGTTGAAACCACATATTCTCTACGTCTAAATCATCAATTTTTCGCCACAAGAACTTTCGGATCATCTCCCATTAACCGTAATCAATTTCCACTTTCAAAAAAATATGGTCCGATGATTTTTCTGGAACACAAACCACACTAAACCGTAATTTTTTTGTGAATGTAATGTTTGCATTAAGATAACTCTTAGATTCTCCCAAAAGCGGTAATTCTGCTTGTTCACGTAACCATTAAGCTGGAAATGGATTTCGTCGGTGATTATTTTGTTAACATTTTCAAAAAATGTTTTACTAACAAAAACACGTTGTACCTTCGTGTAACGTTCCATATTGACTAACCGGAATGTATTTAGAGCCCGTGCTGTAAAAAGGCTCCTTGCAAATTTCAGCGTTAACAAGTCATTTGGCCGGATGGCATACCAGCACTGGTCCCGAAGCAGTACTCTTCGACGCTTGCGCGTCCATTATCTCATATTTTCGGTGCACCATATCGCACCGGTATTTTTCCATCTTGCTGGAAGGTTGCTAATGTAACATCAATCCCTAAAAAGAGCGAGGTATAGTAACTCTGGAAACTACCGTCCAATAGCAATTTGTTCCGCACTCTCCAAGGTTATGGAGAGTATGATTAATCACCACCTTGTGAGATATTTTGAGTCCAACGATGTGCTTAACGATTGTGAGTACGGTTTCCGAAAGGGCCGTTCTCCTGGTGATCTGCTGGCGTTCCTCTCGGAGAAATGGAACAGGTTCATTCATGAGTAAGGTTGTAACTCTAGATATCTTAAAGGAGTTTGATGGAGTGGCACGAGGCTTTCATTTCGAAACCTAATGCTTTTGGAGTCGATAGTTACTTCCCTCGATTTATATCGAGCATTCAAAGATCGCTCTATAAGAGTGTTTATAGATGGGGTCTCAACCGACAAGTTCAGGATAAACTCAGGGGTACCGCAAGGCTCTGTTCTTTCTCCTGCTCTTTCTCCTACGATTTTCTTCTTCTCACTTATAATCCTATCTACTCTTTTGCGAATGACAGCAATATTTGTCAACGTTATAGCACCTATTAGCTAAAGCCTATATTGTAAAGCATAAGGGACAATATAAGAGCGGTTAGTTCTTGAGCCAGAAAAAGGAAATTTTACAATGGACAATCGTGTCACCAACACCAACTTCAATTCTAAATAATCAATCCCCCAATCTGTAGGGTGCAATAGGTAACAATAAAAAGAATTTATTTTACAACACACCCGTTGTTTTGTTTTTAACATTAAAAAAAGACACCAACAACAGCGTACCAAACAAATCTTGGTCACTAGAAACATGTCTTGTTTTGTTTTAATGTGTACAACAATTTAAACTTACAATTACAGCAACAATTAAATAAGAAAAGAGAGCATAATTAAACATAAATATGTTTGAGCTAAATTTCAATTGTTTTTGGTATTTTTCACTAACATTAATAGTTTTATTTATTGGTGAGAGATTTTTTAAGAGCACTGGAGTGTGTGTGCATTTTTGTGGGTACTTAAAAAAATGCCTTTAGTCTCCCCTTTCTTCTTTGCACATGTTGCTGTGGCTGCTTAATCATGTTTTGATTTTGTCATTATTGTTGCTTTTCCTGAATTCCCTGTATTTTGGCAACACCTTAACAAAAAACGTAAGAAAAAGAAAAAAACTAACAAAGAAGGAATACAAAGGCCAGAATAAGGTCAAAACTAGATGTTAAGAAACGGAAGAAGCAAACGACCAACAATCACATAGAGTTCGTTTTAAAGTTGTACAAGTACAGCTTTACAACAAATAAACAGTAAAGCCAGCAAAAAAATAAAAAGAACAGTTTTGCAATTACAAATTGCAAAGAGTTTTAATCGCATGCTAAAACTCTCTTAATAAATGGTGCTCTTAAAACAGTAATCTCTTAAACAATCTATGTTAGAAGAATTTATAGTGAGATTATTGTTTTAAAAGGTTCATATGGCAGCTAATTGGACGTGACTTAACATAACGCCATAACCGTAACAATATTCGAAACAACCAAAATTCATCTGGTCGCTAATGGAGTTATCGTATTTCACCACTAATAGAATAAAGTAGTGCCTAAAAGGTTGATTGGTTTCGGTGCAATTATGGCGTTACGTTAAGTAACGTCTAATTGAACCTTACAGTCGAACATGAATAGATATGAGTCAGCTTTAGAGTATTACCTAATTCACTTTACTGTCTTAAAAAATAAGTGCATTTCATGGTTTTCGACCAGCAATTTCGAGCATTTAAGTCGTTCTAAGGAGAGATTGGGATATCCATGTGGCGACTTAACTGCCTCATGATCGATCCATGAGGCATGAAATTGATTACATTATTGGGGACGGAAGACATTGCTCCAGCATATTAGATGTATATACGTTCAATCAGGAAAGCCAACATCGAATTGGATCACTACTTAATTGCCGCCAAGATTCGCACACTGTTGAGTGTAGCGAGAATCGTACGAACTACCACCCGAGGGCTGCTGCCTTGGCCCAGATGCTGCAAAGAAACACTTGTTTCTATAATATTGACGCACAATGGCAACATATTGGCCACTCTATGGAAAGTACAATTATGATCACATTTGGGTTTCTGAAACCTCCGCAAACCGCAAAAGTTAACAATGCATAGATGTCAACACTGCTGTCCGTTACAACGCGAGGTGTGTGGGAGAGGTACCGGGAGAAGAAGAAAGAGGAGGAGAGGTTTTTCGATCGATGAAAAATAAAATGACAAGATAGGAGTTTGAGAAGATCGACATGTTCAGGAGTCGACATAAAGTTCTAAATTTTACCAAAGAATTAGGTGCATGGCTAAAGGCTTTGGTATAGGCATTAAACCCAGCAAGGACGAAAAAGGAAATCTGAACACTAGCCCTTAAAGATCTTAAAAGAACAAAATATACCACCAATCCAATTGGAGATGATGGCGTTGAATGTGCACCCTTAATCAGAATGAGATCAGAACAGCAATACACTGACTTAAAGATAACAAAGTTGTTGGTCACGATGGATTGCCAGATAAACTATTTAAGACAGATGGCGATGAGTAAGTGGGGAGCATTCATCAGCCCATTAGCACTATACGATTGAAGGAACTCATTTAATAAGTTGGACAAAACTGTAAACGCCAACTGTAGGGGTAAAAGTTTCCCCCACATCGCGTAAAAAATTCTGTAAAACGTTTTGTGTTGTTGGAACCTAGGGAGGTAAATGCAACAGAGACTGGGTCAAAATGTGAACGTTCGAAACTAGAAATTTTCATAAGTGGATTGACTATCTCGGTACAGCCATAAATAACTAGAAGTACGTCAGTTTGGAGATAAGACATAAGCAAACAGTTTAAGAAGAAAGCTCCCTCTCGACAAACTAAAATCACATTGCACAAGACGCTGATACTACCCGTGTTGTTATATGGCGCAGAAGCTTTGGTACTTGCGCAAACAGATAAAGCTATTGGGGTTTGCGAAGAGTTTAGAAATCGCGTTTGCGAAGAGTTTAGAAATCGAATGAACTACGAACTGTATGAACTTTATGCTATCAACTACATCGTTAGACGCAGCAAAGTACAACGTTGACGTTGGCTTGGATATGTCGTGAGTGTGAGTGGAAATTCTCTGACGAAAAGAGGACAACCGAAACTCTGATAGAAAGCAAAAGCTGAGCACGATTCTTCAAAACTTGGTGTAAGAAATTGGACGAAGAGTTGAATTCTATTCCAATTCAAGCTAAAAATCAGAGGGTTATAATAAAGCTACTAAAGAAGAAGAATAATCAGAAGAAGAAGACTGTGATGAAGAGACTGGAAGTAGAGACTGGTATGTATTTGCTTTAAAAGATAATACCAAGATATTTTTTAATATTATTGTATAGTGGGTTATTTATTTTAATCAACCTCTCTTTTCGTTTACAATAATATGTTCTCTTTGTCTCGTTAAGAGAGAAAATTATTAGTTTGGCTTTAACGAACAAAAATATCATAACAAATATTGGTAACTACGAGCTATACCTCTACCACCTTCTTCCCCTTCTTTTTTCTAAAGTATTGGAACACCACTTGCATAGTTGTTGTTATAGTTGATACCGACAATAACAACATTAATAACAATACAATAACGAACACAGTTAAGCAAATACGAATTAAACACAAATGACGGTTGACTTGGTAACTTTATGTTTGGGCCATTCAGTGTTAAATGAACGTTCGCTCTGACAACTTGTTATAAAATAGTATAAGCGGGTAATTTTGTCGTTATTATTGTTTAATACTTTTTACTTAGAGAAGCACACGAACACAAGTTTAAAAATAGAATCAGAATAAATGTGTATGGATGTGTGTGTTTTTGTAATACTTTATAAGAGAGTGTATTCACATATTTTCTTAACGGTTCTTATATGTGTATTAGTGTAAATATTGTATTTTTTGCATGAGTAAATGATAAACGCTGAGAGATAAAAACGGAAATAGTGCATTTCATAGAGAATAGAAGTAGCAAAAATAAATAAATAATAAGAAGAAGAAGAACAAGTGCAGTGTAAATAAATACTAAAAGAACAAAAGAAGCTTAAACAAATAGAAAGGAAAAAAACAATTTAAAAGCGACGACGGAAGCATTTGTTTTTTATTTATTTATTTATTTATTATTTTTTTTTTTTGAAGACCTTAAAATTTAAAGTTTTGCAAAAAGTTTTGTTAACAAAAAATACCTACACATTCATATTATAATAACAGCAACTAAATTTCATAAAGTTGCTTAACAATTGAAGGTTTTTTGGTAGAAAAACATTGTCATTCATTTTTTTATGTTGTTTATAAGTACGTAGTGTGCAATAGCGCAATAGGAGTAACAAAAAATACAAATACACAATAACAACAACAAACAAACAAAAGAAGAATTTTGTTTTATCAATAATTTCAAAATCAAAATATAAAAAAGTGTTATAAAGTGTTATAAAGAAATAACGTTAAATACTGCTAAAATACTGCTGAAAACACATATAAAACAAAAAGAATTAATTAATATTAAAAATTTAATAAAAAAGTGTTAAAAAATAAAAAAAAACATACGTTAATATAAATAATAAATTATTAATCAAAACAAAAGTAAAAAACATACTGGCGTTACACTTGAGTCAACAAAGCGTGAAGTGAGCAAATTTTTTTTTTATATTTTATTTTTTAATATAATACAATACATACATGTGGCATATGCTTAATCATATGGATTAATAAATAATAACCAAGAAAAATAGGAAATTTTATAAAAACACAACTGTTTGCACATAAGCTTAAAGTGTGTTTTAATTAAATTAAATAAAAACAAAAAGAAAAACAAAAATTAATCCCTTTCAACAATAACAATAATAAACGCTATAAAATAGGCCCATGCAAATTTATTAAAGAAAAACCAACATTAACATTCTTAATAAATGTAAGTGTATGTGTGTACATATCATATGTGTGCTAAACTCTGTGTCTACATATCTCTCTTTCCCTTTAATTCTCTCATTTTCATCAATGGTATGGTTTGTTTTTATTCTTGTGTTTGGTTTTGTTTTTTATATATTTTTTTCATTTGTTTGTGTGTGCGTGTGTTTATTTTGCAGAATATTTTATTGCGGGTGTTGGAAAGTTTTAATTTAAGCTTTTGTTATTGTGGCTTTAATTGTATTTTTTTAAATTTTATTTTTAAAAGAGGTGACTAAATTATTTGTATATTTTTTATTGTAATATAAGTTTACGCGTAGGTGTTTCATTTTAATTGCAGAAATGACCAGCTCTTTACAATAAAAAAAATATAAGAAGAGTTAAAATAAAAGCACTCAAAAAAATTTGTCATGTTTATTTCCCATTTAAAGAGCTCACCATAAGGTCACATGACTATAGGGTGAGGGGAAAAGTGTTAGGGAACATGAATGTACAAGGTAAAAAAGAAGGTTTCTGCTACGAAATATTTTAAATGCTTCGGATTAATGGATAGTGTCGAAAAATAATTGTTTTACTTTCGGTCAAAAAGGAGCTTCATTCCCGCAAAACAGTCTCGAATGTTGTTAGCCAAAGTGTTTTAATTGATATAGTAGATAAGGTTTCAATTTACATGACCCAGGCGACAACATAACGTAAAATTACCATGAAACCATCTAATCCCGACATGTTTTCCTCATTTGTTGGGTGCTTGTTTCACGTAGTCACCCATAACAATATGAGCGTTAAATAGTGTCCTCTGACACTATTTTGAGAATTGCCACTAAACTTTCGAAATCTGCACGATGTTGTAAATACCTCATATCCACTCTGTCGGGTTTAGATATATACGAGTATATGTAAATATAAAGAGATCACCTGGTCCCAAGCAGGATATCATGAAGATGTCATATAGAAACCACTTATAACGGTCGGGCATTTACATATGAAGCACTTAATTGCCTCTTCTTTCTCCACCTCGAAAAAGCTACGACAGTGGTCGTAATACCATAATCCTATCCTGTGGGCATGGATTCCAATCAGCCAGTGCATGGTAAGCACATCCATTAACCCAGAACAATGAACAATCGAAAGCGTCTCACATCACTCTGAGTCCAAGCAGTGATCCTGTGAACGATGCTATCGAGGCCAAAGTTCGTCCACTCAAAGCCGGATCCGCGCTAGACAATGCGTTCGCCCGCTCATTCCATTATTGTAAAAAAAAATTGTCTCAGAAGAAAAAAAAATTGTCTTAATAAGTCCCTGCACTCTCTCACCAATCTAGAGATGGTAGTGTTTGATTTAGGTCAAGGATGGCCGCCGGACTGTCCATGTAAATACCATTTCACCAACGCGTTTTACCTCGAGTTAGTAGTGAGTATTTTTACCTAATAGCCAATATTTTAGTTTAAAAAATACATAAGTCATTAGGAAAACTGTAGTTGTGATTCAGTTAAGCCTTCACCGAAAAGACTCCCTATTCAACACCATATCTTATCTTAGAACCATTAGTATAGACCTTGATACCGTAGCCATTAAGTGGATCATTTCGATTCATTTCAGAACGTGAAAGTTTTCTCTCCCCGAATCTCCTGTCGAAGCTTTACTTCAGAGTTCAGTAGTCGAAAGTAGAATACAGTCCGTTTTTCCTCATAATTTCGAGCGTAGCATCGCTTGTATTTTCATATGTTGCTGTCGTTGCAACAAATCGCTTAATATGGCTTTGCATTGAGCGTGCAACTACGCCTTCTATGCAATATAAAAACAAAAAGTGTCTGGTGTTGTCGCTATAACACAAATTACATCAGATAGTCAACTATTCAGGATTTTTAAATTCTTACCTGTTCTTAAAATCACGAAGTTATCGCTAATGCGGAAAAAAAAATACGGAAATTGTAAAAGGGCTTTACCATCTGCATGTACATAGCACCTACTTAAAGGTTTTTTTCCTTATTCCTCTTGGGAGCTTGTTGCTTTTACTTCTCCTGTTAGATGGTTCTGTTCTGAGTACTTGTGTCTCATAGCCTTAGTTTCTTTGATATTTAGCTTAAGTCAAACGTTGCGAACTAATCCTTTAGATCCTTAAGACTATGAGGTCATATGCGAGAGTAAACAAATGTCATCTGTACTATATAAATCTTAGAGTCCGCGTGAGAGACTAAGTGTTATTACTGTACCATTTGGACATAGTTCGCCTATTATGCCATCCAATACGATGTTGAAGTAAAGCTAAAGTGAGTGGGTAGACACTTCCTTGTTTTATTCCAGTATTGCTGTAGAATGGTTGACTGATGCTGCTGTTGTGAAGAACTGAGAGTTCTGCATCCTAGGATACTCCTTTTTCTCCAATGCTTTCCATGGCAGTCTATCAATCAAATTAAATGCTTTATTGTAGCCAAAGACCAGAATATACAGTAGAAGTTTTCTTTTTAAAGCCTTCTTTGCATTATGACTGCGTGTATATTGTATACGGTGCTAAGCAAAGTAATTCCTAAAGTTGAAAATATTGCGCAAATTAGATCGGTTTATAGGGCGCGAATTTGTTGGACTATTAAGGCATTGAAACAAATGCAACGAGTCGTAAGGGCTTAAGAGGTGGTCTGGACAACGATTTAGAGTGCCAGAAGGTACATGTTTACTGAAGCAGATAAAGATACTGCATTATAAGGCTCTTAATTATACTAGAATTGCTCTAGTCTGCCTGGGTAGCATCCTTTCGTTTTTATTATTCGCCGGCGGATGTTCACAACGTTTCCACGACAATTGGAAATTCGCTTCTAAATTATACGAGCTATAATCTGGCCGAAGATTGTCACCCTTGACATATAAATTGTTCATTCCCAACGATTATCCAATAAAACAATATTTCGGTTGAGCTTACATTTAAAATTCAAGTAGTGAAAGAATCGGGGTCGTTTCTTTAAGTTGTTTAATTAGTAGGTAGGCAAGTTGGCTAGCTAACCAAGACAAGATCAACCTCAATTAGCAACAAAGTGCCGTTTTGAAACCAAGCCAGACCAAAGGTAAAAAAGATATCGAAAGGGAAAAGGGAATTATAGGCACCTTGAGCTGTTTATGAAGAGGAGGAGATTAAGGGGACCAGGATCTACGCACTACGCCAAATCATTGAAGCTTTCTTCAATGCAAGGAAAAGTATCGGAGTAGACTGCTTTCCAGATCCGGACATTTACAATGGAAGGGAATGATTGTCTCCCTCTCAGAGATACTTTTGCAGTTACAGCAGTGATGGTTGAAGGACAAATCCATTTTCTCCACGTGCGTGCCGAGTGGTGGGAAGTTTTCGGTTTTCGGTTTCAGTGTCCTGCCACTGTCATACAGCGTCTTTGAGATAGCATAAGAGGAAAGGAAACTCCACCTATTCTGTGTTCTCTCAGTAAAGAAACTATAGATTTCACTTTTGACTACAGTCATAGAGCAGCAGATGTCAGAGTAGGCCTTCCTAGCAAGTCTATCAGACTTCTTATTACATCTATGTCCCTGTGTCCAGAAACCCAAATCAAGGTATGTTATATGTACCACCGAGAAGCTTCATCTCCTCTTAACATTGAAGAACTAAAATGAAGTTGCTACTGGACTACGCCAGGGCTCTGAAAGCAGACTGACTATCAGATAAAATTCTGATCTTTCCCACCACCACCTTTCTCTCAGCGTCCTGCAAAATCGCCTGAAAAGAGCTTAAGAGGCCGGTAGTCTAAAGGATTCCAAAAAGTTAGCAGACTCGGAGAAAATATCAGCCCCCGCATCGGATGTCAGCTTGGATCCATCTGTAAACGCCGTAATACCAGAAATCGTATAAATCCTACCATATGTTTCTCCTAGCGAAGAAGACCTTGGTGTTTCCGGAGAAGTTCAGTCTATGGGTAGCCAAGTATGTTCCCAATTCCCTTGGAGACGGAGTAAGAAGTTCCAAAATGCTAGCGTAACCAATGAGCAATTGCCTCCATACAGGCTGCCGGACCACTGCAGTGTTTTTTAGGCAGAGGTGGCCGTGAGTTTGCTGACCTATTAAAGGATAGTGTCACAACGGTCCGGAATGTCTGCATTTATATGGACAATCAGTCTGCTATTAGATTCCTAGGGGTTATATATACTAAGTCTTAGACGGTAAGGAAATCTCACTCATTATTGGGAATGATGTCTGAGTACTCTGATATCAATCTTATCTGGGTATCGGGTCATAGTGATATTCTGGGCAACTATGTAGCGAATGAGCTCGCTAAATAGGGCACTATGGTTTGAATTCATTTGGCGGCGGAGGGATTTGGTATACCGATCTCCACCTGCCGTTAACGTAACGGACAATGGGCCGATGGTGTATTTGATGAGAGGTGGAGGCGAGTTCGAACTTGTAGATAGGCTAGAACTCTCTGGTCCAAGGTGGACGGGAAGAGGTAGGTTTAGGCAGCTGCTAAATTTGCCCGGAGGCAGGATATCTGCGGTAATAGTGGCACTTACGGGTCACTGCTTAGTGGGGATATATGTCCTTAGGCTGGATTAGAGAGATTTTGTTCTATGTAGGTGCGGTTTAGAGGAAGATGTGGAGACCACGGAATATCCGCTCTTGGAATATCCGGCGTTGGTAGGTTTTAGGTACAGGATATTCGGTGGGCATTTTGTTGGCATTGGGATTCTACTGGAGACTTCTATAGGGCTAATTACCAAATTTATTTAGTGGGCTAACTGGTTAGATAACTGATCAGGCTGTCGGAGGGAAGTTTATGAGTATCACAATTGGCTCTATCGGGCCTAAGTGTGCTGACATATGTCTGGCGGCGCCTTTTAACGTAACCTAACCTAAGTGCAGAATGACTTGTTTACTAACAACTGCGCAAAAATTTCAGAAGCTATCCAGACCTGCATACCACTAATAACCATTGCTATCTTATCATTTCAAAATAAAGTGTAAATTTCGGTTGCAATCAAGAAATACAAAATATATAAAAATTAAATTTTGCATGACATCAGCTGAAATATAAAAATTGCAAAAAAAAAACCGTTTAATGCAGTCTGGTCCCCTATTTATTTTTAACCCATTTTTTCATTAAAAACCCATTTTAAACAGAACTAATCATGCTTAAACATTTCTATATTTTACAATTATAAAAATAACATGGTTTTTCATAATACGAGTTTAATATTTCAAAAAGAAAAACAACAACAAACAAATGTCGTCTGACCCCCTCTAAATATTGCTTTGTTTTCTATTTCAAATATTTATGTACATATGTATGTATGTAGGTATTCTTGGCTCGTAAGTATAGATTTCATAATGTTTTTCACCTCTTGCCAAGTTAATGTTAATGTAACATTATTTAGTTCATTTAAAAGAATATTTATTTGGTATATTTTACATAAAATGTAGACATTTTCTGTTTTTCGTTTTCTTTTTTTTTTAACTGAAAAAACGCATCAAATTACCAACTTACTATGAGTACGTTTTATTTGTCGCTATTTTTCTTACTACTTTTGTGACTTTTTGCCATGAGAGTTGGGTTGAGTCGAATAGAAGATATTAACTTTGCATGTCATGTAAATATTAACATAGTTTACTTTAAGTATTTATGTAAAAGTATGTATATGTATTTAATTATGTATTTACATTCTTACTTTTTATATACATACGTATCAAATTTTATATAAGTATTCTTTTTTATTTTATTCTTATGATAACTTTGCTTTTCCAAAAGGGAGTATCATTTTTGTGTAGTAGAAAATGTATATTGAAAAAAGTGAAATTGTTGGAATTTTCTTGTTGTATGACCCAATTTAAAAATGTCTCAGAATTATTGTGTATAATTATTCCTCTAAAAGCAGTTGTATATCTAAAATACGAGTAATTCTCAAACAAATTGCTGTAATACTCGTAAATAGCTTTTATTGTCGTTGTGTAATGTCAACCAGTTTTGATCAATGTTTCACCCAATTTAAAACAATTTTATTAATGTAATGAAACCGGTTTTTAAATGGTTATTTCAAAATCCTTTGCTTATTTTTTGGGTCATAAAATATTAAACAATTATTTAGAAAGCTTTCTTTTCTCTATAAAATTTTGTTATTTCTAGAAATTCTTTTCACCTAAATTTTTTTTTACCTACAAATTTATGTATTTAATGGTTTGTACAAGTTTTTGTGTAATTTATTGTTTAAGCGGTTAATACAAGTGTTAAAAATTTAAAAAACCCGCTTACCTACATCTAGTTGGCCATGTTCAGAAATTACACAGTCATATTAGATCCAATACGCTCCATACTGCTGAGGTAAAAATTTTAAGTGCCCAGTAAGCCAAGCCTGCTTCTGCACAGAGTCGGGCATTCACACAGCAGATGAGATGGACATAATAATTCATTGTGATGCCCGTTGGAACAATCACATATTTCGAGTGTCGAAGGAAGGTGCAAGAATATATACCAGTTTTTAGTGTTTACAAGACCTATATCCGACCTAAAATAGAATACAACTCTCATGTACGTTCCGTTGCTTTAAAGTCTAGTTTGGGGCTTTTTGACTGCGTGCAGTAGAAGGCGAAGGTGCTTATTAATGATGGTAGGGTTGTCAATTCTATCGATTCGTTGGAGCTTCGCCGCTATATGGTGTGTGCTTTAGTGTTCTGTCGATACTATAGCGGTATGTGTTCTGACAAAATAAAATAATTAACTCTTAAGCGCAACCCTTTGTGGAGGAGATTTTGTATTTTAGTCGCACTCTTCGTCTTTCATGCCACTTACGACATGATTAAATTCAAATCAAATATAACAATTTCCTTCCTAGTACCGGCACAATGCAATGCATCACAAATTCAAGAAACTCTTGTTTTCTTCTAGAAAAAATGACCTATAGGTTAGTTTATGCTGGTTTTTCGCGATTTACGAGTTCACTCGGAGGTCCTATGGCTCAATGTAATACTCTTTCCAAGCCAGACCCATTCAAAGTGGCCGAAAGGTTGGAGATGGCAGTGTCCCAAAAACAGATTCCCACCTACACACGCAATAATTTTAGTTCCCTCACTTGAGCCAATCGGCACCCTTGATCAATCTACTTCGATAGTGACACATTCCTAATACAGTCCAGACCATGGAAGTGACGATGTGCACCCATGTGCCATAGTCTAAGCTTCTAAAGAGCGGAACAGTCACAATGAAGGTGGTTTACAGATTCCTCCTTATCTTGACAGCTCCTACGACATGCGGCCTGTCATACAGTGCCCCATATACCTCTAACAAACCCAAAGAGAGACTTAGTCGTTTTCATTGAAAGAGAGGGATATTCTGGATATTCTACAAGTGGTGATATTGGTTCCATCTTGCTCAGTGCCCATCTATCTATCAAATTCGACAACGCAGACAGAGGGATCATGTACGTCCCACTGCCTGAGAGCTCTAGAGGACACTCTAGTATCAGTTGGAAATGATTGCATTCCAGCCGGGCCAGATGGGAGTAAATGCAGGTGAGAAAACATTTTGATTTAATCACATACGAGTTGAGAGCACTTGTTACATAAATCCTAATAGGCCTTGATGCTTCGATATTTAATTCCCGAATACATCTAGCGGCCCTGCTTATAGCGTTAATCTCCTCCTAAAAACAGCGCAATAATCTTGCTGTCTAAGAGAGACTGTGAGGTCCAAAGCGTAGAGCAGAAACCCGTCGAACCATCCGGCATCTCGATCCAGCAGCCCACTCATCCCTAGAAGGTATTCTACTGCCGTAAGCTCTAGTGAAGTTCAAAGTAGGTACAGCCCAATCTGTTCCACGCGTCAGGTTTGGTGTGCCCACTTTTTGTAGAATGGTATCGTGTTCAATGCATCCGAGTTGATCGACTAAAAACTATAAATTCGTCAACGCTTTCTCATTTTTACACGAAATGTATGAATTGAAAAACAGTTTCCGCAATCACTTAACAACCACATCTAAATTAAAGCGTTGAGCGTTATCGAGCTTTAATAAATTCTCATGCCCATATGATTTGTATGAAGCCAAACCATAATAGCAAGGCACCAACGAATTACAATTAGAAAAACCAATTTTGACAGCGCGTTAGAAAGTGAAGTTGGCTATACATAAACAATAAAAAGCTGTTTTCTAGTCGAATCTAGCGTTTTAGTAGTTTTTGTTGAAAAGTTAAGTTAAAGTTACTGTTCATAATACAATTCGAATGCTTTTATTTAGGTGTATAACTTCGGCGTCGAGGCAATGCTCAACGCTCTAATTTAGGCTTGGCTGTAAGTGATTTCCTTAAAAAATTATATCTTAAGGCATATTGATTAGCTCAATCAATGTACGAGTACACAATAACGAATATAAAGTTTGATGGATTTAAATAATTAATAATTCAATCGAATAGTGCTAAAAACATTTCGCTCCGCGGTAAATAAATGCCGTATATCCTCACAGCAGATTCAGCAGAGCGCTTAGGGCTGAATATTCCTAATTTTGGTATAATTTCTCATACTATTAGCCAAGTATCAGCACCCAAAAGGTTCACTTCAAATGATTTATATATATATTATCTATTTATTTCTTGTTGAACTTTTGGGAAACCATTAAATAAAATGGTTTTTTAAGTTTAGTTTTCATTTTGTATATTTATTTTCTTTTGGCTTAGATGTATGATTTACTTTCTATCAATATTAGAGAATATTTTTTTTTTACTTTTCATTGTATATACATACATACATGATCTTCTTATATACTAAAACCTATTTCTCCTTCTGTCTTTATTTCCTAGCAGCTGTACTAGAGGTTAATAAAAAAAAGCCTGCAAAAAAAAGCAAAAAAAAAATCAACGAAAATAATGTGTCTGTATGGGTTTATAATGAATATCTTAAACAACTATAAGATTTGTTACTAAAAATAAATAAAAAACATGTAAATACCCTTTAACTAAATTTAATTTTAATATTTATAACCAACATTATACGCAAACATTATTGGCTTTAAAAAATAAACGCATGTTTTTCTCATTCTTTACAATTATCAAGTTCCGAAAACTATAAATAATAATAATGACTAAAAAACAACAACAAATATTATTCCTCATATTTTGTTATCAACAACAATTGCTGTTAACATTTGTAAAATAAAAAATTAAAAAATTTGAAAATATTGACACCAAAAAAAACCAATCAATTCTAATATTTCGCAATTATCTGCTCTTTTATCCGTCATCCATCACCTTTTTGTGGTGGCTGCTGCCATAACGAAAATAACAATAAAAATAAAAAAAAATTTAATCGTTTTTATTGGTGTTTGAAAACGATACAAAAAAATAAATAAAATAAAAATCATGCATAAAACTAAACTAAACATAAATAATAATCGAAATAAAAATTTTAATAATAATCAAACATCATTATCGTCATCATTAAAATCATTATCTGCATCATCTGTATCTTTAAATAATCCAATCGATGAATTGCATTCACATTTACAACAACATTATCATCATCAACCATCAGCTACAATAACAAAAACAGCATCATCAACAACAACAACAAATATATTAAATTCATCTATTGCCTCAATCGATTTAGAGCAATACATTGAAGCAATGGAGGCACGTACAACGGCTAATGAACGTAATCCGGAAACCGATGTCTGGGCCCAGTTACAACAAAAAGAATCGGATATATTATTGGCCGCCGAACTGGGCAAAGCATTACTGGAGAAAAATGAGGAATTGGTTAAACAGCAAGAAAAATTAATTGAAGATTATTCAGCTAAAATTGAGGTGAGTTTTTATTTATTTTTTAATTTTTGAAGGTTTTATTAGTTTTCTTTTGTAATAATTGATAACCTCCAATATCGCAACAGTGACGATATAGAAAAAAATTTCAATTTATCATTGTCTGTTGAAATTCGCATTTAAAAGGTATTTGCAACATAATTTTGATTCAAATCATTTATCATGCCAGCTATGAGTAGTTGTGAACTGAACCATAAGGTTTTTCGGACAGACTTCTAGATTCTTTATGTACGTGAACAAGTTTACATAATTTAAAATTGCCTATTTTCAGCAACTTTAATAGTGTTTAGATGAAGATAAAGCTTTTTAAGTAAGCAAGTTTGTCAATAAACTCCTATCTTCGTTCTCTCGACATATAGACCATTTGGCAGACAGTAAAATCCTTTGATCTTTATCAAAGGTGACTAAATTTACCGCATTGACAAGTTAACATTCTCTTCTGCTTTCTTTATCATTTGTAAGAGCCTTATCCACCACTTTCTGAATAATATGAAGCCTATTTAATGAGCTACGCGTTTTTAAAAAGAAATATAACATAAGCTTTGAGTTTTGAGGACAACTTAAGCCTATCAGCAACTTTCTAAACCTATTCGGTGAGATTTTGGCATAAAAGAATTATGATGTCCTACTGCAGTAATTTTATTGCTGACAGGGTTGTAGTCCAATTCTTTTTATTACTTATTTCAGATCTCTGTACACCTTTCACTGTAGGGGTGTCTCCATTCTACTCGACTTTGAGCCGATCGGGGTTATATAGGTAGTCTAACCAAAACTTACGATGTTAACTGTAAATAAAACAAAAGATTTTCAGAGAATTATCTTAATATTTTTAATTATGATAGAACGATCTATGACGATTATGCGTTAGACAAAATATCGGTCAAATGCTCCCCACGGCTTCGGTGGCATATCTCTATCTGTCGATCCATATTTGCAATGCCGCTGAGACATAATTGAGGTTCAATATCGTTAATGTGCCGAATTATCTCATCCTTTAGCTCTTGAATTGTTCTTGGCATATTGACGTACACTTTTTCTTGTAAATATTCGCAAAGAACGAAGTCCAATGGTCTCAAATCACATGATCGCGCAAAAGTTGTTTCCTCAATTTCTGAGAGCCTATTCGCGTGCCTATCCGTAACACAATTCCCAGTGAAGATAAACACTGTGAGATGGAGATGCTACCATAAAAAGTGATAAATTCGATCATATTTTTCATCAGATTTTTCGAGAAATAGAGCGATTTACAATGGTTAGATGTTTAACTCCGATCATTACATACAGTGTTGCTTACACAAGCTGCTATTCGGCAAGTACTGGGGTAGGTATTATGTATGTATGTAGGTACCGAGTGACTCTGGAATAATAGGTTACCTTCATATCACATATTTTTCAATGCTATTTGAATGAAAAGTATATCGCTTTGTTACCCGTAGCTCAAGACTTTGAATATGTTCCAAAAGTTTTAAAAACAGATGTTGTAATAATATCCCTTACCAGGTATTTCAACTTTCTTCTTTTTTATCTTATGTTATTAAGAGCTTTGTAATAAGATCTTATGCTTAGTATGCTGAAACTAGGGTTGCCAGATTCAGAATTGCAAAATTTTTGACATTTATTGATAAAAAATAAAATAAAAAATATTGACGTTAGAAAAACTGCGGTTACAAATTGTCGGTAAAGCCAAAATTGACACTAAGAAAGGTAATGCTGTGTGTCTGGTGGGATTAGAAGGAAATTCTTCATTATGAGCTTCTGCAATCTAGTCAAACGATTGATTCTGATCTTAGCTTTCAACAATTAAAGGGAATTAAAGCAAGCTGCGATGCTCTTAAAGGTCCAGGGTGCACGTGAGCTACAATGAAAGTATCAACGTGTATTTCCTAGACCGAGAGGTCCGGGTAAACCTATGAACCACTTTCATGCTTGGGACTGTGAACTGAAAATGTTCAAGTGAACTTGTATTTCCCAGTAAGTGTGAGTCATTAACTCGCATTGATTACGTTTTTGCCCTTGTGGACGCTGTGGTATGGTAGGTAAAACAGCCGCCTACCAACCCGAAGGTCCTCGATTCAATACCAGGCCAGACCTTCTGAATAGAAGTGGTATCACATCATAACATTAGCTAGTAACTGGTTATGAGTATTTGGCGTTCAAAGTCGGCGTTCGAAGTCGGCGTTAAGCTTTAGGTCCATTTCAATGAGTCTAAAAATAGAATCGGGTGCTGCTCATTGATTGAGAGAAGTCCCCGTGATTCTTCATTGAATGCTATAAGAATCAATATATATATATATATATATATATATATATATTGTTTGCTTTATATATATATATATATATATATATATATATATATATATATATATATATATATAAAGCAAACAATTAAATAAAAAATCCCAGAATTGATTAACAGAAAAACTGTTGAGTTCCATCATGACAACGCCAGACTACTACTACACACATCTTTAATGATCCGGAAGAAACTGAAAGAGATTGACACCCACCATATAGTGCTGACTTTGCACCTTCAGATTATCATGTAAATTATGTAGGGGTCTGTAAAACGCATGGATCAGATCAATAATAATTTTAGCCCAAAAGTGGCAGGAAAGTGCCTATTAAAACGGTACATATTGGTTTTAATAAAGCTTGTTTTAAATATAAGAAAGCGTTTAATTTTTGGTCAAATTTGTAAACGAACTTATTCGAACATCTATTTTAAATATTTTAGATAAACTAAACTAGGAAACAAATGCACTTGATTGAAACGCTTTACGTAATTAAATCGCTAAAGAGAACTTAAAAAAATTGTGGTATTTTATACCATTTGACAAATGTTTAAAATCGTGTAAATTCAGCGAAATCTAGGCCATCTGGCAACCCTAATAAAAACACCTGAGTTTCTGGTGGGAATCAAACCCACCATATTCTTGACGATTTTTTGACCAAAATATGATTTCATGATTTTTAATATAAAATAATGATTTTTAAAATTTATAAATGATGTTTTTTTAGTTTGAACAAAATATTTTTCTATAAAAAAATTAATAAAAAATCATATTTTTAACCCGAAAAATTTTTTCAATCAAAAAATTTAATTTGAAAATTCGCAAAATTTTATGAATTATTTGGTTCAGAGTAATAAGCAAATTGGTTACATTTTCTTCTGAAAGGTTATTTCAGGTAAATGTCGTCAGACCCCAGATTTTCAATATACTTCTTATTTTAAACGTTTATGTTCGGAAACGTACTTATTTACCGTGAAAAAATTGAATTTTTTAAGAATTTCTGCCGGTATTTTATCAATGGTCGGTATCTTATCAATGGCTGGAGTTCTGACTGATATGTCTGTACACTAAAGTCTAGTCTATTGGGGTAAAATTGCATGATCCGAAGGCTAATGAGCTACTTCAAAACGTGTGATAAATTGCTCATCAAGCTCCACATTGCAACCGATTCCAATTTTTTAATTTTACAAAAACATCACCAAACTGAATTGTTGGGTATGTTGACATACCCATTGAGCCAAAAAAGAGCTTCGTCGCTGATGATAATTTTTCTGTACGAAACATATACCTCACATAGCACGAATTTTGGTTATGAAATTCAATTTAACAGCGTTGTTTGTTTGTTAGCCTGTTTATATAATAAAACATCTGTTTTTTTTTGTTTTTATAATTTTATTACTTTTATGTTTTTGTAATAAAACGCTTGAATGAAAATAATTATGATTTTTGTTTGCAAAATATGATTTTTCTTTCACCAAATGATGATTTTCTTTCTAAAGCTTCTGGCAGCGCTGCCTACGATTGACAGACTAGCATACTATGCACTTACCCACCGCAACAAAATTATAAATAATATGCAGATTTTTTAGCTATGAATGCAAACAATTCAATAATTACAAATAAAAAAAAAAAAGATTGGCAAATTGAGTATCTTAAACCTATTAAAGGATTATTTCGAAACTGTTTCCTGTGAAATACACTCAACCAACAGAAAAATACCTAAAACAACTATTTATGATTGCAATTATATTCGAAGTTCCTAAGAATTTAAATGAGTTCTCACAACTTCTTTTTAAATTTCCTTTTCACTTCTCAATAACACTATTTCTTGATAACAGCTCGAGTGTAAATGAACTGCCATGAAGTTCTAATTATAACACCATTAATTACAACAACAAAAATTAAAATGACGAAAAACCAACTTCAACCTCGAACTTCTTTTTGATGGTCATTTACCCAAAAAAATGTTGTTAAAAGCACAAATAGACTTACTGACTCGTTAAGTAACTGAAGTTCAAAAACCTTTGTCATTATTGACTGCTTTTCTTGATATCATTAATACATATGGAATACCAATATCAGTAATATTTATTTAACAACAAATTATTAAAATAGAATTTGGATATAAGACACGGAATGTCAAAGAATTTTTCCTTTATACCCCTTTTTTTCTGAAGGCGGCCATGCGTTATGATTTAAAGACATATAACCTTAACGAAGGTTAGCGCCTAAAAGTGTAATGAAAAAAAACAGCAGGAATATTTTTATTCAAAGGTAATGACACACCTTGAACCTCTACTGAAAGGAAAAATTTTGGTAAATTTTGTAGGAGTTTTGTTTTGGTTTTTTTTTTTTCAAATTGAATCGATATTTGACAGTTTTAAATGTTTGTATTTATGTAGACTTTCTTATCGTGTTTTCTATATTTGAATGTCAAGTTTTTATTTCCCTTTTGCTTTGCCTATAAAGAATATTTAATTTCTCTAGAAAAACTATTTGAAAGATAAGTATGGTAATACAAAAAAAGCATTTAAGAACTACACGAAACTATTAAAAGACAAACCTTATACAGTTATTAAATGAAAAAAGGCCACAACTACCGTTCACATAACAGCTATCATTTGAATGAAAGATAAAGTTCAAGGCCGTTTTATAGGAATATGATAACACACAATTTTTTTATTTCAAAGATACAGTTCTCCTCACTTTAATGCAAGCCATTTTTAATATATATTTTTTTTATAAAACTTTAAAACCAGCAATTGTTATGTAATATGAATGCCTTTATGCATCATTCTTGCGGTTAAATGGTCTTGAGAAATTAAAATAGACTTTGTAAATAAATTAAATATTAAGTTTTTAATAAACTACAGAAAAAAATCGATATCATACTTATAAGAAACAATAAATAATAAAAATTACAATTTGAATATATATTCTTTTGCCTGTTTAGTTGCCATGAAAATTGCACAGTACGGGATATACATTTAAAAGCACTTGGAAAGAATTTAATATTAAAGTAATAAAGATTTAAAGTAATTGTATTGGGTGGGAAACTTAAAAGTTAAATTTGAACCAGCGGTTATTTCGAATCTTGCAATACTTATGTCATTCTGTTCTGTCACGAAATTAAATATATTTTCTCCACTGAACGAAATGAGACGATTTACGCTGGAGCAAAGTTGGGATTTATTGGAAATTTATCATCATTTAAAATCATCTTTTTGGATGAAGCTTATCTTGGTTGGTACATTAATAACCAAAATTGCCTTATTTGGGGCTTAGAAAACCCAAACGTGATCTTACAGAAGCCAATATACCAATTATAAGTGATTGTCTGGCCCATATTTCATATTTCGCAACCATTACGGTCAATAGAGATACCTATCGCACCATGATAACCGATGTTTTTGTATCCGCTCTTCATGGTATTGATGTGAACGATGTTTGGTTTTAACAGGATGAAGCAATTTGCTACACATCTCATGCCACAATCGATTTATTGCGTCAAACGTTTGACGGCCCTATAATTAGCTGAAATGTTGATGTCAGTTGGTCGTCAAAAAGCTGTGATTTGACAGCACTGGATCATTTTTTGTGTGGCGCCGATAAGGACAAGTGTTATGCCAACAAATCAGGGACAATTGAGCATTTGAAGATAGACTTCGTGATGCCATTGCTGAGATACGGGGTACTGTGAGGCCAGCCGCGGCAGCCATATGAATGATATAATGTGTAATTTCTAAACATAACAATTATACTTCACAAAAAAATAAATACATTTGGGAAAATATCAAACCGTTTTTGTTTTATTGCATTTTTGAATTTAAAATTAAATTAAATTAAAAAATTGCCGTAAATTTATTTGTTTCGATCGAAACAATTTTCGAGAACTTTTTCAAATGCTCCATTGCCTCTGGTTTTCGGCATAGCACTAGTCTTTAATAGCGCCCTACAGAAAATAGTCTAACGGTGTAAAATCGCAGCTTCTTGGTGGCCAACTGACATCACCATTTCGGCTTATTAAACGGCCATCGAAAGCAAACATCATTCTCATCAATAAAATGAAGAGCGGGCACAAAAAAATTTACCGTAATAGTTAAGCCGTCCTCATTTTCAAAGAAATATGGGCCAATGATGCCTCCGTTTAATAAGTCGCACCAAACAGTCATTCGTAATGGGTGCATTGGCTTCTGTAAGTCCACGTTTGGGTTTTCTGGGCCCCAAATACGGCAATTTTGCTTATTAACGTACCCACCAAGATGAAAATGAGCTTCATCCGAAAAGATGATTTTTTACCAAAATCGATATCATCGTACAGTTTTTCGTTGGACCATCTAGCGAAGCGATAAAGAAGTGGACGGTCATGCTGTTTCAACTCTTGAACCAATTGAACTTTGTAAGGTGTCATACCGAGATCTTTTCGCAAAATTCGACGTAAACTGGTACGAGAAATATTCAATTCTTGAGAACGATAATGAGTTGATATTGATTAATTCTCAAGCACACTCTCAGCTACAGATTCGTTGTTTTCGGATGTACGCCTTATACGTGCACACTTAGATCATCAACAATAAAACCAGTTTCACGAACTTTAGCAATAAACTTGCGTATACCGGGCACGTTTGGTCCTTTTTTCCCACCAAATGTTGTACATTTTCCTGCAATGTCCGACCAATTGTCTTTGTTTTGGTAATAAATTTCCAATAAATCCAAACGTTGCTTAAACGTAAATCGAGTCATTTCGTTCAGTGGAGATAATATACTGAATTTTGTGACAGTATGGAAGGACATAAGTATTGCCATATTCGAAATAACCGCTGGTTAAAATTTAACCGATAGTACCCCTCGTACTAAATTACATTTTTAGTGGTGTCACTTAGTGTAATCTTGTTACGGTTCTATGCTCCTTGCAGAAGTGGAAGGAGCATTTGTGTCAAACAAATCAGTTAAAAATATATCTAAAAAGTTAAAAAATACAATAAACGACATTAAAAATCTTAAAATATTTTTTTTTTTTTTATTTATTTATAAAACGTAAAGGGTGCACTCATGCAACACTACTGTTGCATGTCATAACTTTCGTAGCGGTAATTAAATTGACATACAGGAACTTCCTTTTGTTTTACATAAAGGCACCAGTTTAAAAAAATACGGAAGTATATATAATAATCATAATTCGTAGAAATATGCAAAGCCCTATTAAATTTGGTGTGAATGTGCTTCTGGATAAATACAAACCAGACTGAAAGTCACTCTTTTTTTTTTGTCCAACAATTATAGATTGAATACAAAATATTTTTTGTTTTTATTTTAATACCACAATCTGCCTTGTCTGGTCATTTTAGCTTTATTTCCAGTACAAACTCTAATTATTACCAAAGCTTTTATTAAAAAAAAAAATTATTTTAATAGTTTAAATTTATGAAATCATATTTATGTTATTACGCCGTTTCTTTTTTATTTTAATGAGAGGCTCTACCACCCCCTCCCACAAATAGACAACAATAACAGAAAAAAATCGATAAAATTTCATATAAAACGTGTCATTATAAAAATGTTTTCCATTTCTTTTTTCAACAATTATTTTATTTATTAATATTATTATTGTTGTTTCTGCCTAAGTCATATTGGTAATAGTTGAAGTAGCAGTAATAGCGGTAGAGGTGGTGGTGGTTAGTTACACCTGTTTAATTTTTTTTTTTTAATTTCTAACTTACCTTCCCTAATGTATAATTTAGTATTTTTTTCTCCCCTCCAATGTCTTCTTTCGATTTCATGACTTCATATTCAAAACTTTTATTTACACTCTCTTTAAAATACATATTTATTAAATTGAGCTCGTACAGTAGTGACAAACTCAATAGCTTAAGTACGTGACACTTAAAAACCATAAGAAACATTAAATATTTAAAAAAAAAGTTCAAGGGCTTTCCTTTTCTTTTAAGAATTTATAATAAAAAATATTTATGCATTTGAAAAAGGTTCTTATCAATATAAGTACACAAATACAAGTTATAGCTATCCCTCGATTTACACGGTACTTTTTTACACGTTTTCACTTTTACATGATATTTTTTTTTTTTGGTTTTGTTGTAAATCGTTATATTTAGAAATTGCCTCTAATTGTACGAACATTAAAAAAAAGTGTTCATCCTTAATTTTAACATTTCATACTTTGTTAAAACTCTATTTAAAGCTTCACAAAATTCTTTAAAAGCAACAAAAAATTTCTTACAATAACTAAAGCTATACAGCAAAAACAAAAGTTATTCTACTTTTTACGCCTTAAACAAAGTGTACAAGAAGAAAACTTTACCACAAAATTAATGACATAGAAATACCTGAGAAATAATAACAATTTTTGATAAGTGCTACTATACTCAGTAGCACCTTTAAAGTATTGAGTTATGGGTAAAAAAACTCAGTTTTTCGTACCTTTTTGCTGAATATTAAACAATTTTAAGAAGATTTGGGTAGAGAAAGAACGGGTCTATTAAAATGTGTATATGTATTTTACTTAAGTAAACTTAAAGAATTTGTGTATATTTCTCAAGCAAACACACTTTTATTCAATTCTTTCAAAATTTTCTAGCTTAGAGACGTTTTTACATATTTTATATATCAATCGACCTATTTTTGGATTTATTAGAGTAGTATGTTTATCAATGAATAAAATGATACTTAACTCTTTTTTTTTAATCCGATGGAAATTGACGGAGTTAAAGCACTTTATATTGATGTTCACAGTATGTATATACGACTTTTAACTAAAATACTGTCAGATTCAAAAATATTTGGGAGTGGTTAAGAATCTTGTGGCAAGTGTTTAATGCTGGCGAAACAGGTCTATATTTGAAGAAAATGTCAAATAGAACTTTTGCCGCAAAATATATTAAAACCAGAGTTAAAAAATGCTTGACTATTTTCAATGTATTTGTAATTGCTTAACTAAACTTAAAGAAAACCACACAGCAAAAGTAAAAAGCAAAAGCAAAACGACAAATAAGTCGTAAACAGTTAAGCAAAAGCAAACATAAAGTAAACAACAACTTATTGCTTACAGCAGGAGCAATTTTTCATAAAACATTTGCTTGACTGACTGCTGCAGCAGAGAACATACACATAGTAATACTAAGCAAGTTATTTATTATTTTACTTTTTTGCTTTTTACTTTTGCTTATTATTTTTTAAAGTTTTCATTAGGCATTCAGCAACACAGTTGTTTATTTTGAAGCCATAAATTGAAGCAAAGCTAAAATTTTAGCTCTGTTGCTAATCTAAAGCAAGCAATTTAAACACTGACTAAAACTCCGAATATAAAACGCCAAAAGATCGAATAACAGTTATTTTCTGTTCCAATGCCTCTGTAGATTTCATAATGAAATCACTAGTTAGAAATAAAGCGCGTGCGTTTAAAGCAGGGTTGGCAAAAACCTGGGCTTAAAAAAACCCAACCGGGTTTTATTGGGTTTTTTAATGAGTTTTTGGGACTTACTGGGTTTTATAAATGCTTCCAAATTTCGTTCAAGTCGACAATATGTTTTATTTGTTTATACTATCACGTTGTTTTAGTATATATAATGCAATTTTGCACTCTTGGTTTGATTATGGCGGCATTGTATACTATGAGCTGCTAAAGCTCGGTGATCGGAGCAGACTGCAATTACTTCGCTTGAATCATATATTATGAGACATGATTAAGTTATTCTTTTGCATGGCAACAGCTTCATGTCACAAAAGTTTCAAAACAATTATTAGGGACGATCAAATGCCGCATCTGCTGTATTCTCGGGCTGTTGCGACGGATACAATACAACATGTCTTTATACGGGTTTTCTTTACATGGCATTTCGCTATAACGACCTGTTTGAATTTTGGAACACATTCACTTTAAGCGCAAAGGGGAAGCAATCCCAACACATTTACAGAAGCTATCTAGGCCGTATAAAGAGGTATGAGTTCTTATTTTAACATGTCACCAAATCATTTCCTCTGAAAAAGCTTCAAAGTTGGAACGCCTTAAAAGACGAGAAGTTTTTCTGAGACGGTATTTGGAAATTGGCTCAAAGGTGGGGAAAAGATGTAAGCAATGATTGGATAAATTTGTTTTTTCATTATCTTTTTGAGTTCCAAAACGGAACAAATAAATTTTTAGTCCCAATAAGTAAATTGCACTTATTTTTGTTGTTGTGCCGCAGTACTTAAGCGCGAAAAGAGTCTATACGAACAGCGCCTACGTGCTAAAGTTCCCTCTTTTCCGCGGGGAAGTAAGAGCTTTTGGTCATTCATTGAAAGGCTTAAGAACAGCGCTAGTTTGGTTCCAGTCCTTATAAAGGATGACCAAACATGCACTAACCCGGTTGATCAGGCAAACTTTCTGGCTGAAATGTTTGCAGGTAATTTGAACTTGCCGGAGAGCGTTCAACCACTGCCCGAACTTGAAAGAGTATCAGAGACTATGCCTAGTATATTCTTTCGAGCCCGTGCAGTAAAAAAGGTTCTTGCAAATCTCGACGTTAATAAGTCTTCTGGGCCGGATGGCATTCCAGCGCTGGTCCTGCTTTTCGACGCTTTCGCGTCCATTGGCTAATTGTTTGAGTGCATCTTATCGTGCGGGTGTTTTTCCATCTTGCTGGAAGATTGCTAATGTAACGCCAATCCCTAAAAAGGGTGAGGCTAGTAACCATCAAAACTACCGCCCAATACCGTCCAATAGCAGTTTGTTAGGCATCTTGTGAAGTATTTAGAGTCCAACAATTTGCTGAGTGATCGTCAATACGGTTTCAGTAGGTCCATTCATGGGTTTGGTGAGAGTAAAGTTGTGGCCCTGAATATTTCCAAGGCGTTTGACAGAGTCTGGCACGAGGCTCTCATATCCAAACTTATTGCTTTTGGTGTCGGTAGTCACTTCTCTCGATTCATATCAAGTCTATTTCCATCCATATTCAACTCTATTTCTAATATTTCTTAACGACTTCTTTTTCTCACTTCTAAAAACCCACCCGGTTTTTTTTAAATATAACACCCAATTAAACCCATCCGGGTTTTATAATTTTATTTATTACCCAGTGGGCTGCCAAACCTGGTTTAAAGGCGTAAATGAAGAAACCTTAACGTTTTACTTGACGGCCAAATAAAAACATGTCGAAAAAAAAATGATATTTTGAACAGTTTTAATATCTTTTTCGATTTACACGATTTTTCGTATAAATAATTTCTATCATTGATTTGTATGACTTTTTCCAGAACGTATCTATAGTGTAAATCGAGGCATATGTGTTTTTTAATCTGTTTAAAAGTAATTTTAAAGATGTTTAAATGTGAAATTCAGTTTGTATATTGCAGAGTTGTAAGGATTAGAAAATGTAAAAATCCTGTATATTTTTTTTTCATACAAACTTACGGAAACGTGTTTTCTTGAATAAAACTGAAAAGTTATCCTTCATCAAAATGTCGAAAGATGACCGTGGATCACGGCAATAAAGGTTTCATCTTTTTTTGAACTGATATGACATTTGCAGCAGATACATGTTTCTTTGTCTGGGAGTGAGCCAACAGATCCTTTTTTCCAGGGTAGACTTTAAGCTGGACGTTGTACAAAGTATTTCTTCTTTTTTCAGCCCAAAATTTTATGACATCATCAATCCATTCTTTCTTTACAACACGGCATTGTGGGATTTTGGTGTATTTTGGTTTATGTCAGAAACGCTGACGGTTTTGTCACGAATATATTTTCTTATAAAGGTAATACTCGACTTGTCCTCCGATTAGGATGATGGGGAATAAAAAATAAAACACTTGTATCCATTTTTTTTAAGTTTACTGTTGCTTTTTCAATTTAACAATATTGTACGAATTTAACATATAAGTTTTGTCGACCAAAACAGTCCACATTTCTCATGCCCATACAAACTATATGAAGCAAACCATAATAGCGCGGCGTCAGTGCTTTGCAATTGGAAAATACGATTTTGACAGCGCCTTAGAAAGTGAAGTTGGCTGCGAAGAAAAAAATAAATAAAGGAAAAGAAAGAAAATAAAATAGTTCCATTTTAACTGTTTACACCTCAAATCTAGCGTTGTTGAAAAGTTAAGTTAACATTACTGTTTATGAGAAAATTTGTACGCTTTTATTTAAACACGCTTTTGCGTCAACGCTAGACGAATGTCAACGCAACGGCCAACGCTCTACTCTATGTTCATTAGAAAATTAAGTAATTTTTTTACTTAAAAAACCATCATTTTGGAAGATAATTCAGAATAAATACCTTTACGAATATTCAAATGATATGCAAAAGTTATTCTTACGTGTAGCGAAATTCGAATTCTTTTTCAAAATTCAAATTTAATCAAATTATAAAACAAAATGAAAGACAGCTTAAATTAAAACATGTTTTTTTTAAATTCTTTTATACCTTAATATTAATTTATTAGCAAGAGAAACCTGAAATGTTAATAGAGTAACGTATAATAATAAAAAATGGAAATATAAAGGGTCCACTATCTAACGCTTTTTTTTCAACTAGTGCTTATTTCGTGAATGGTAACATTTAGCTCATGTCTGATTTGACAGATAATTAGTTTTATCCTTCGCTGAACGAATATGGTTGTGTATACGCTTGAACAACGCTGGGAAATATTGCGACATTACTTTGAAAATCATGGTAATGTTGTAGATGAAGCTCATTTTGATCTTGGTGGGTATGTAAACAAGCAAAATTGTCGCATTTGGGGCACAGAAAACCCGCACGCATACATTGAAAAGCCGATACACCCAAGACGAGTCACTGTTTGGTGCGGATTTTGGTCCAGAGGCATAATTGGGCCATTTTTCTTCGAAAATGAGCAAAGAGTGGCCGTTACAGTCAATGGCGATCGTTATCGGGCCATGTTGAATGAATTTTTGTTCACAAAAATTGAAGAGGAGGATATTAGCAACATTTAGCTTCAACAGGCCGGCGCTACGTGCCACACAGCCGAAGCTACACTCGATGTTTTGCGTCCTGTTTTTGAAGATCGCATTATCAGCCGCAGAGCTGTTGTCGTTTGACTACCTCGGAGCTGCGATTTGACACCGTTGGACTATTATTTGTGGGGTGCCGCCAAAGATAAGTGTTACGCCAACAAGCCAGAGACAATTGACGCTTTAAAGGACAATATTCGTGAAGCCATTGGTGAAGTACAGCTGCATACAATCGATAATGTTCTTAAAAATTGGACCGATCGTGTAAGCTACTGCATGGCCAGCCGAGGCAGCCATTTGAATGAATTTATTTCACATTATTAACCGGAAGGAGTTTTTTTTTTATAGCATTTTCAAAAAAAAAAAAAAAAAAATGTATTTGTCGGACCATATATATAGAAAATAATTTAAAAAAAATTATTAGCGTTTATAGGAAGAAACTACGCAGAATATTGCAATAAAATAAAATCGATTAAGAAAAAAAAAAAAAAAAAACAATTCGCATGCGAAAGAGTAAAGAATTATAAAGTAAAATATTGAAATAATTAAAAAGAAAGTTTTAATTTTGTTTTTTCTCTCTGTCTTCTTTAACGCAATTTATATTATTTATCTATGTTTTGAAATTCTTTAACTATAATTTCCATAAATTTCCAACTTTTACTGGCCTTGTGTAGATCAGTTTCCTTTTGCTTCGCTTTTTTTAATTTTTCTATTGATTTTCACTTTTTGTTGCTCTCTTACCACTGCGTGTTATTACATTAATTGATTTTTTTTACAATTAATATTAAATGAATATAAAATAAAATATAATTGTTTTATATTTACAAAATTTTTTTATTATTATTATTAATTATTTAACAAACTCTTCTATATAAATCATAAGTCTATTTTTTTTAACGAAAAACATCTACTCAACCTCTTTTGAAATAAGTTTAACAAAATAAAGAGTCTCTTGTTTTGTTTTGCTGTTTCAAATTTAGTAGACTTACGTCAGTTGAAATATTTTTTTCTTATTATTTTTTATAATTCGTGTTGACCATCATTATTACCAGTTTTTTTATGTGTTGCCATTATTATTAAAAAAAAAAAAAAAAATAATTAACATATGACTAACAAAAGTGAAATATTTTATTTCAAATCCTTTCAGGTGTTGTTGGCATTTTTGCCAAAAAACCACAATTTTTGTGTGTGTAAATTTGTGTTTTTGTTTTGTAAAAGAAAAAACTGAAATAAATATCGCGTATCTGCTTCTTCTTCTTCTTTTTTAATATATATTTGACCTCACCTAGTTTTGGTTGTTATACACCTGACTGACATCTATTTTTGTTTTCTTTTGACGAGACATTTAAAAGAAATGTAATACAACTATATAGGGTGTTTACTTCAAAAGCTAGAGTTGAAAATATATCGATACTTAAAATCCAAAAGGCCGTAAGCAACATAAAATTCAAAATCATCTTTTTCATTGATTATGTTGTAATTGGTCAAAATACATCACAATCAATCATACATTCGATTTCGAATTTTTTGTTGCTTACGGCCTTTTGGATTTTAGGTGACGCTATGTAATACATATTGTGCTCTACCTACGTTATTTACTGTTGCATATATACACACTTGGAAACGTTTACTATTGAAAGAGCGTCTGAGCACTGCGTAGACGATTAAAACAAAAAAAATTTTTATGCCTCTATGCTCCCCGCATGAGTAAAAGTAACAAACATATTAATGACATACGGCTAGCAATGCTTGTAAAAGTGGTCCAAAATTAGACGTCCAGAATGAGTTGCGTCAAGAACAGCCGCGTTGACCGTATGCACAAAATAACTTTAAAATGTCAATGCCATGCATTGTATTGATATTTCGATGAAAAAAAAAAAAATTGAATTTAAATTTGATTTAAGTTAAAAAAAAACTCCTTTAGTTGTATTGCGTGGGCCATCTATTGGGTCAAATTTGAACCAGCGGCTATTTTGAACCTGGCAATACTTATGTCATTCTATTCTGTCATTAAATTCAGTATATTATCTCAACTAAACAAAAAGAATCGATTTACGCTTGAGCAACGTTGGGATTTATTGGAAATTTATCATCATCATATAAAATTATCTTTTCGGATGAAGCTTATTCACATCTTGGAGGTACGTTAATAAGCAAAATTGCAGTTTTAGGAGCTCAGAAAACCCAAACGTGGTCTTACAAAAGCCAATGCACCCATTACGAGTTAGTGTTTGGTGCGGCTTGTGGAGCCCAGGCACTATTGGCCCATATTTCTTTGAAAAAGAGGACGGCGCAAGGGAAACACCTATCGCACCATGGTAATTGATTTTTTTGTCTCCGCTCATCATGGTATTGATGTGAAAGATGTTTGGTTTCAGCAGGATGGTACAACTTGCCACATATCTTATTTCACAATCGATTTATTGCATCAAACGTTTGATGGCCGTTTAATTAGCTGAATTGATGATGTCAGTTGGCCGCCAAGAAGCTGTGATTTGATACCGTTGAACTATTCTCTGTGGAGCGCCGTTAAAGACAAGTGTTATGCCGACAAACCAGAGACTATTGAGCATTTGAAGGCCAACATTCGTGATGCCATTGCCGAGATCCGACAACATAAACATAAAAAGTCCCCGAAAATTGATCCGATCGAATGGGGTACTGTGGGGCCAGCCACGGCAGCCATATAAACGAGGTATTATTTTGTATCTAACCGGAACAATTGTACTTCACATTAAAGAAATAAATTTGGCAAAATTTCAGCGCCGTTTTTGTTTTATTGCATTTTTAAATTGAAGCTCCTAAATGGCCAACCCTATATATTGAGATTAATGATAAATATGTAAATAAAATAGTTATTAAATTCATTGTTTATTATCTTTAATAAATACATCCAACAGTGAGATATTTTTTTATGTTTTAGCTGACTATCTCTATGTATTTTATGATAGAAATCTATGAAAATTTAAACACAAAAAATAAGATCAACTTTAACATGTTTAAGCTTTAGAATTTTAATTTCAGTTTTTTATATTTTTTTTTCCTAAAAACGACACTTCAAAATAGTAGAAAACGAAAAGTAAATTAAACTAAAAACACATACACACACATGTATATTTTTGCACTAATTTCCATAACCCAAATAAAAGCTGAAAGAAAAAAAATTCCACAATATTTTCTTTCTTTTTTTGGTTTTTAATCATCAACCAACAACAAGAAATCAACAAATTTGTAGAATAAGGTGAAATATTAAAAAGGGCTGCCTGGCTAACTGCCTCTCAAACTTATAGTCTATCTCACTACCTTATAACTGACTAAACAAAAATATTACTGTGTATGACCCAAGTGGAATTATTTTTATTTTTGTTTCTCTTTAGAAGTTTGTGAGAATATTCTTGTGTACCCATTTGATGGTTTTGTTGTCCCACTAGACTTTATTTGTAATAATTATAATGGATACCCCCAATTCGTAAATTTATATTCTGCCAACATGATTACAACATCAAAATTCTTGTTAAAGAAAATTATTTTTTGCAAAGAGTATTTTTGCTGTGAAAGCCATAACTTGGAAGCATTATAAAAAATAGTCTTATGTACAATAATCATATGGTAGTATGGCTAAAAGGAGTCACATTATGGTCAGTAGGACTTATCAATTCATTAATTATAATTAAAAAAAAAAATTAAAAAGCGTCTAAGCAACACACTGTACTTTAAATAAAGTGTCTTGAATAGATTAGTAGCGCTTTTGAATAGAAATTAAACCTCCAATCCTTGATATAAACTATTTGAGAATTTTTTGAATTTTTAAATTTATAAAAAGTTTTACCTTTTTAACTCACTAGCAGCGACAGGCTAATTTATACCACTGCATTTTATAATTGTGTGAGTAATTTAGTAGTCTTCTTCTCTTCCTTCTCTATAAGTGTGAGGTACGTACGTGTGATAGCAAAAGAGAAAATTTGCTCGGAGCACTGTTTTGCCTGTCGCTACTCTATAGTATGACCTACAAGGCATACAAAATACTAAGATTAAGAGACACGTTTAAAGTATTTCTGCCTTCCAAGAAGAATTAATTAGTATGTTGACTAATTTATTGGTGGTGGCACCAGAGTATGCTGATCATAAATGTTAAAAAGTGTGCACATTATGACAGTTCCTTCCTTACATCTTTTTGCCATTTTTCGCCAGTTACCCAGTCGATTTTATAAAGACATGATGGATCCTTGTTTATATCGCCAGAGGTAGTAAAATTTTTTCTAAACGAGGCTAGATCAGCGATACAAGGACAAATAGGATATTCAATATTATCAGTGCGATTTCTGCAGTACAAACAAATTGTAGAGGTTTTTCAGTCCATGAGCTCGCTTATCTAGAGCACTATGGTAAGCTATATTACTTATAAAGCAGCGTTCGGCAAACTAATATTAATGCATTTTACAATTGCGGTAGTAATTTGAGGGCTCTCACTCAGGCTATTTTGCATTGTATTTTTCCATTTCTGTTCTCTTTGTTTATTTTTTGCTTATGTTTTGCCTATGCGTGTGAGTACGCACGTGTGAAAACAGAAGAGAAGAGCTGCTCTTTGCGTGAATCTGTTATAAAGTTTCTAATGTTTAATGTAGGCTGTTTCAACAGTGCCTTGCATTCGATCAAAGAAATTTGGCCTGATTTGCCTGATCTCGTAATAAGTTAGGTAATTTTTTATTTGTTTTAAAATGTAGTTACTGAGATATCAGCTGTCTATTCTTTTCAAGAGAAGCTCCGAATTCTTTAATTGATTCGCAATTATCTGACGTAGATTATTAATGTACACAGAATCACCATTGTTTTATATTTAATAATAAATATTGTAAATCGTTAAAAGATTTGTCAGTTTCATTGCGTTTGGTTCTCCTTCAAGTTATTTTGGGTTTAACGCACCTTTTGCTGCCCTTCGGATTCCACTCCAGTGCAGCATGACTTATCTATGTTGATTTTAGGTCCCTTATATGCCGTAATAGGCGCTAGTCTATCGAAGTTCTCTTTCATATCTTTTGCTTTAGCTGCGACTATGATAGGGTGTCTTTTTGTGTTTTGAAAATTGAATAAACAAATAGAAAATTTGCAAAAGTGAATGTGATATTTATTTGGGGCGATAAATAAATGCTTGCGATTTACTGATTAACAGTTATTTAATGTAAATGTTTGCCGAGGCATCGTCCTAAGTGGTCCATTCGTTAGCTACAATTTTAACATACTTTTTGCATCATTTCGGCCGGTATCTCACTAATATCAGCTGTAATATTGTCTACCAGGGCTGCCATTGTGGCTGGCTCGTATTGATACAAAAACGGCTTTACGTATCCCCACCAAAAAGGTTAAATCGCATTATCTTGACGGCTAATAAACTGCCCCAGAACATGAGATTAATTGCTTACCGAACTCACTTCTCAATAGGCCGACAGTATCACGTGCCGTGTGGCATGTGACACCGTCTTGTTGAAATCACATGTCAACCAAGTCATTTCCTTTTTTTTATTATAAAAAAGTGAGCAGAACCTCACGGTACCTTTCTCCACTGATCATATCCACACAAAAAATAGTCAAATCGCGTTATCTTGAAAGCTAACGGCCTGCCACAAAACATGAGATTAAGTGCTCACTGAACTCTCCTCTCTATGGAATGACGGTATGGCGTGTCTTGTGACATCGTCTTGTTGAAATCACATGTCAACCAAGTCTTTTTCTTGTTTTGGGCATAAAAAAGTCGGCATCATCGCACCGTACCTTGCTTCATTGATCGTAATATTGCGATTTTTATCGCTTTTAAAGAAAACAGCTTTAACAAGTGCAACTTCGCAACCTAAGATAACTTTCATCGAACGTTTCTAAGGCCCATTGACCAAATAAATTTGTTATAGTTTCATACCGAAGTCCTTATGAAAAATCTTCCAAATGGTCAAATAACACACGCCCAAATGTTGAGAATTGCGACGAATTGACTTATCGTGATCAGCAGCAGTATTTATTTCGGTACTCGATCTTTGCATACAGGTTGGTGTGTTCATAACTTTTTGAGCATTTTTGGCATTGCCACATATCACGAAAAAATTTACTATTTTGTCTTTATAGTCAGGATCTTCCAGGCTTTAGTTAGCTCTCCATGGTATACCTTTGTATTTCATAATTAGTTGCTTCACAAAAATCAATGCTGGCAGCAGGCATCTTTGTTTGACCACTAATATTGTGTCGAATGGTTCGCTAGTAAGTCCGCCGTTGACAGCTCCTGCTTCTGCATTGCTATACTGGGATTTTGTTAAATTTATAATTTTGTCTGGATGGCTTTTCTTTAAAATGAGGAACATATGCCATTGCGGTCAACAGAGGTGAGATAAAATGTGATGTTAAATTCGTTCGAAGGCTATTTATCTATTCAACATTAAAACTTTTAGGGCGATATACAGCTTGTTTCTTATGTACATAGTTGTTTAGATGAAGAAGACACATATTTCAGTGTTGCCACAACTCGGAATTTTTTGTAACCAAGTTTCAATAAAAAAGTAACCAAAAAGTAACCAAAATTTTAGTACAAAAAAATATTATTGGGGAAAATTTTACTGGTGACAAAAAATCGATCCATTAGCCCACTTTAACACTTTGTGGAACGATGAGCAGGGAGTTTTTCAATTCTCTTTTACTCTTGCCTAACACATTTTGATTTCTATTTCTTTCGTATGCATGTTTACCCAACAGTATTAAAATGATAAAAATAGTATGAAGGAGCAAGACGAAAATTACGAAATGTAGAAAAGAAAAAACAAAAAATTTCCGATACAAACATTCGTGTACTACCCGATTCACTTCTTCACCCACTCTCTTACAAACTTCGTCTGTCTGACTATCGTTCAACCAACTGTGAAAGGATCTTACGACAACCCGAGCGAGCTTTGGTAAAAATGCTCGAAATATTCAACCAGGCTTGAGGCCGTTATATTCCATCATGACAGGTGTTGAAAGTGGTTTGAAAGTTTTGTCTTATCCGCCTTATAATCCACACTTTGTCCGTCTAGCTGATATGTTTTTCAATCGTAATACACTTTAAAACTGAGTATACGAAATTGACTTGTTTTGTTTTTGGCCTAAAGAAATCAGCAGACTTTGGGCGCGAAGTACAAATGTTTCCAAAAAGATGAAGAGTCCTAACGCAAATCAATATTTTGAATAAATTTGTTTTGTACCAATGTCTCACAACTAAAGCGGAAACTAAATTCCTGTTTGTTTAAATTATACACCCAATTAGATCCGGATTAATAAACATTAAAAAAATTATTACCTTTATTTTGTATTTTGAGAAAAAAAAAAACCAAAATCGAAAAAAATATCTACATCTACACATAGCCATTTTTGGTTAAAAATAACCAAAACGACAACACTGATATATTTTTACGCATATACATAACAGGTCAATCAATAAATCCGTAGGATAAGTAAGAAAACAACAAAATTTTGACAAAACTCGATTTTATTATTCAATATACGAGTAGTTGCCTTCGAGGGCGATACAACTAGCATAGCGATTTTCCAACTCTTCGATACCACTTTTATAGTACGGCTTCTCTTTATCGTTATAATGGGTCTCGCTGAAACGATTACTTCATCATTGGACTTAAATTTCTTCCCAGCAAGCATTCTCTTGTGATCTGGAAACAGGAGGCGAAATATGGAGAATACGGTGGGTGGATAAGCAATTCGCTGTGAGCTCACGCGACACCCAGTTGGACAGAGCTTTCGCATACTCAAATATTCGTGTAAAATGGTAAAAACACTACCATCTGATATCTTTACAATGTCAGCTAGCTAGTGCTTCTTCAATTTGCGATCGTTCATAACCAATTTGGAGACTTTTTGAATGTTTTCCGGAAAAAAATACACTGCGCTCTACAATATTTGTGCTGGTACGACACGTGTAAATTCAGCAATCCAATTCTCTACCATTTGTCTTGATGGAGCAAAGTTCTGTTAATGTTTATAAAGCCATTATTTGGTTTTCACTGTATTTTTTTCATCAAACAACAATTCTTTATTAAAACTCGAAATTCACTTTTTTAATTTTTTTTTTCAATAACAAAAGTTATTTGACATAAAATGCTATAACTCACGAATCAATAGACAGAAGGTTAGTACTAAATAAAAATCACATGGACAAAATTCTAGTAACGCCATCTATGTGTCATCCTACGGATTTATTGAATGGACTGTTACACATGTATGTGTATAGTGTTATATGACATTTAGAAAGCAAAATACTGCTTTTTGTAAAAAAACGTAGAAAAGTCATATCCCTTAATGCTTAAATGCAAACATCTCAACCCTCTGTGTGTTTTATTTAACCTTAATTAAAATAAAAAAAAAACATTTCTTTGAACACTCTTTTCCCAATAGTTACGTGTTTCTCCTTAATTTTGCAAAAACGAAAAAAAGCGAACCACCAAAACATCTTTAATTAAAAAAAAATTAAGGTTAAAAATTTTTTATTGGCCGTATAAATACACTCTGTCAGTTGTTGTATTCAAAACGTAACAAACAAACCAAGTAACATGATATAAACGGCAAAACAAAGCAAAATCGAGCACAAATAATTTTGTTTGAATGAATGACTGACTGATTGGCTGAATGGTTTTTTTATATTTTTATTCGTTTTTTATATTTTTTCGTTTGACTAAATGGTAATGGCAAATAATTATAATTTGCATAGAA
This sequence comes from Wohlfahrtia magnifica, assembly GCA_023159175.1. Classification (NCBI taxonomy): domain Eukaryota; kingdom Metazoa; phylum Arthropoda; class Insecta; order Diptera; family Sarcophagidae; genus Wohlfahrtia; species Wohlfahrtia magnifica. Next base: position 1,837,520 of record JAKWBJ010000045.1, read on the forward strand.
AACAATATACACAATCATTTGTTGTACATATTCTTCTACCAAATAAAACAAATAGTTATGGTTAAAATACACACACATATACGCACATATTTAGATCTATAAAATAATACTATCGCATTAGAAGAAATACCTACACATACTCTACATTCTGTTTTAACTCGTCTATATGTACATAAAAGTGTTTATATGTATGTTATGTATTTATGAATATGACTATGGTAGGGGAAACCTAAATAAACTGCTTAATATTGTTATTTAAGGTAACACTTTTATATGTTATTGTGTAGCGTAATTGTTTTGTTGTTGCTATATTTTAGTTAAAGCCATCATATTATTGTTAAGGCAATACGTTGATGGCAATAGTCGTGCTGGTATTGTGTACGAATATGTTTAAATAAAAGTGTAATAGAAAAAGAAGGCAAAAAGATACAGGCGATCAAGCAACAACGACTATATTTTGCCTTATGAATCAAATTATTTACTAGAAAATTTAATAGAATATAGCAGGTGTATAACAGAGATGGAGAAACGGAAATTTTTACAAATGGTACTTCTAGCTCGAAAGAAAAGCACCGCTTTACCCTAAAATTAGGTATTTGGTCTTATGGCATATTGATTAGCTTTTTCACCACCTATGGGCAATAAAACACATAGTTTTTCGTGACATTCTGCTCTAAAATTTGTAACCAGAATTATTTTTTTCCGCTTTAGAGAAAGTCAAACTTTAAAATCGGTTATTTCCTTCTGCGTCACTTCTCTAGGGGCTTTCCACAAAGCATCCATTACTTTGTTTCAGTTTCAGTAACAGCGTTGCCATGCAAGAAATTAAATTCCTACCAAAAAATTTACAAAATTCTACCAAAACCGTTTGCAGCCTACCAAAAATTCTATTAAAAGTGTGTTTTATTTCAAAACGAAAATTTATTCTGATACTCAACCTTTACACATGAAAGTACTTTCCAGAAAGTTGCTTTACATTTATATCGAGATTTTATGCTGAAAATTTTTGAGGTAATGCTGTGTTGAGCGCTGAAAATACGAAACATCAAGGTTTGCTGGAAAACCTAGCTCCTTGGTTTTTGGCATAAAAACCTAATACCAGCGATAGAGTATAGGTAGTTTCGCTACGATTTGATCATGCATATCGGTGACTGATGTTAGCAATTAAGTTTTAATCTTTTCACTTAATAATATTAACTCGAGCCAATCTATGAACGAAATGCCACAGGATAAATAGCTTCTGGGCAAAAAAATGTTATTACACTTTGAAAATTTTCTTAAAAGTATTAGCATTAGTGAAATGTTTATTCATATCAAAATTATATTTCTTTTCACATTATATGTGGAGTTTCTGAGGTCAAAAATCTACTAGAAATATAAAAAGGCAGCATACCAACCAAACTATAAATTTTTTTAGACAACGAAAAACTACCAATTCTGGTCTAATCTGACCAAAACGGTAACGCTGTTCAGTAATCAAGTTTCAAGCTACGTAGATGATTAATCTAAAGCAGTGATGGGGAAATAGAATTTTTTTTCGGTATCAAAAAAAATAAAATTTTAAGAGTACTTTTTTGACAACAAGAGTGAGTAACAAAAATTTTTTTTCTTGAGTTGCTTTTCTAAAAAAATACTTAATAATTCTGTCAACTTTCAAATTGTATGTTCAGTTGTGTTACCATGCCCATATTACAGTACCATAGTCCTCGCAGCTCCTTTCTGCCAAAAGATTCATTCATTCCATTTAGTCGCCAAGAACTTTGTCCAGGTTGTACATTAAAATAGTGACCGTATCAACTACTAACAAGTTTTCAAAAGCAAAAAACTATTAGACTCTTAACTAATCATAGGTTAGATTAATTTGGCTAACGTTGTATTGCCGTGTGTCCACTACCGTACCATAGTCGTCGCAGCTTCTGTGTGGCAGCAGTTAGCCATTCAGACGCCCTAATGGGGGCAAGGATATTGTGCAGATCGTACGTTGGAAGGTAGTCGAATCTCCAATCAGAAAAAGCTTTATATCGTCGAATTCTGAAAAGTGACAAAGACTACTACTACTCTTCAACACGGCAAGGATTATTATATATTTGGGATTGGCATATTTTAACCATGTTTGCTAATAGCCCAACTGTCAGTAATAACTCATATAAGGCTGCCTACATGTATCCTAGGCAGCCTCAACAGCTGTCCCGTTCTTTGGTAATTCAAATGTGGCCAGTGGCAAAGACTGCTGCTACTCTTCAACACGGCAAGGATTATTATATATTTGGGATTGGCATATTTTAACCATGTTTGCTAATAGCCCAACTGTCAGTAATAACTCACATAAGGCTGTATTCTAGGCCGCCTCAACAGCTGCCCCGTTCTTTGGTAATTCAAATGTGGCCAGGTCATTCTGGTCTAATAGCGATCACATTTATTTCCCCATCGCATGTTTGCCATTTGGTAAAATTTTCGTGACACCAGTCGCCTATTCTGTCCCATAAAAATACCGAACAGATCCAAAGTGTTACATGCCTGCTGAAGTTCATCTGCCTGGCAGTTACCTTTAGTGCCCTCATGTCCATGAAGCCATGTTAGGTTTACCGCAGAATATTTCGCTATGTCATCTAGACTATGTTTCTGTTGCTCCTCTTGCTATATCAAAAAACTAAAATCGCTTATTATTCAGTTGTTAGTCTATACATAAGTGCATGAAGGTACGAAAACTGGTTTCTTCACCCATAACTTAAATTTTTCGGGTGTTTCGAATATGTATTCCAAAAACAGTTTCTTTATGTACTCGACAGCGCCTATCATAAGAATTGTATCACTTAGCAGGTGTTCATTCATTTTTATCGCATAGTGTATTCGAGTTGCATTAGTACTAAAAATATATAAAAACCTAAAAAGGCTGAACCAAAGTAATGTACAAAAATGTTCAAATAGGGAAATAATTATGAGAGTATCAAATCTGTTCTACGATATCAAAAAGAGTACTACCGTATCAACTTTTCCATCACTGATCTACTGTAGGTTGCTTCCATATGAAGTGTGTAGTGGTGCAGATCCTTGCCAATTGCAATTTTTTACCAGTAGGCGACGATCATCCGTTTGATGTTTGTCATCACGGCCAGAGGCAATTTAGGAAGAAGGTCAGGGGATAGCGCTTCTTGAAATGGAATTGTCTGAATGGAAGGGGGAAAAGTTGAAGCTTGATTAGAAATTCATAAATTTTATAAAAAGAATTATTTAAATAAATATTTTATTAAAAATATCGCTCATTTACTTCAATAGTGTCACAACTCCAAAAATTCAGGAGAGCAGTTTTAAATCTTAAATTTCCAATTATTAAGTATTAATAAAGGAATAAACATTTTGTTCCTGTGCTCTTAAATTTGTACGAATCAGAAAGAATTTTGTACTCTATAGCTCAAAATAGTGCGCATATTTTTTGGTGCTTAACTAAAAAATCATGTTTTTCCAACTATGACACTGTTGAAGCAAATAAGCGATATGTATTTTAACATTCTCTTTAATTTAAAGCTATTTACATAACCTAAATTAAATCGGCTTGCAAACACTACTTTCTTTTTTTTTTGTCCCCGAAATTATCAACAGAATCCAAGGTCGTTTTACTATTATATGAATGTTAAAAATAACTGAAAAAAAACATTTTTTTTTACTTGCCTACAATTTACCAGGATTTTATTTTTTACTTTTTATTGTTTTATAATTCTCATTTAATTCATATGAGGTTTTCTATAAACATCAGTTTTTCTTTAAGATTAAGTACGTACTAGAAACTCCAAACGTCTTCGATATAATGTAACATTTGAAAGATTCTTCAGCCGTTGCGGTAATGCTTCGATGAAGAGTCTATCGAATGTTAAACGGGTCGTATAATTTTTGGAACTGGGTTGGCCCGGTTGTGTTGTGGTGCCGGGTCAGCCCCCATAATTTTAATAAATTTCAATTTTAGTATAGAAAAAAGCTGTTAAGAGAACAAACTATTAAGCATTAAGTAGAATTTTATAATTTTCTTTTCTGACTTGTGAAATTAAATAAAACACTGCTAAAATCTAGTGTTGCCAATTTATTTATACCCAAAAATATGGGGACTATTTAAAAGGCGCTCAAAGCTTTTAATGTTGTTGAAAATAAATGTAAAAAAGTATTTTTATTAATCAGATTTTCAATTCTAGAAAATTTTCATTTTAGTTTTAATGATTGCTTTATAAACAGAAACTATTTAGAAAAAAAGATGTCGTCCCGCCTGAATTAATGTCATCCATATATTCAAATAAAAAATTATTAATAATGGTGCGGTCATGATCTGCATTAGTATTAATGCAAACTCCAGTTTTTTTTAATAAGGTCCAATAATGCTAACAGAGTGTAAACCGCATCAAATGACTCTTAAGTGTATTGTGTCTGCTGTAAAATGGTTTCGTTCCAAATGCGGCTATTTTGTTTCTTAACAAACCCTTTAAGACAAAAATAATTCTCATTATTGAATACAATTCTGCGCTAAAACATCGTCTATAAATTGCGCTAATACTGATATTAATTTTGATAATTTGGTTGTACCCGATCGTACGTTAAAAGAGGGACCGTATTAACTTCTAACAAGTTTTCAAAAGCAAAAAACTATTAGACTCTTAACTAAGCACATGTTAGATTAATTTGGCAGTTACCGTTGTATTACCATGTGTCCACTACCCTACCATAGTCCTCGCAGCTCCTGTGTGGCAGCAGTTAGCCATTCGGACGCCCTAATGGGGGTAAAGATTTTGTGCAGATCGTACGTTGGAAGGTAGTCAAATCGCCAATCAGAAAAAGCTTCATATCGTCGAATTGTGGACAGTGGCAAAGACTGCTGCTATTCTTCATCACTGCAAGGATTATTATATGAGATTGGCATATTTTAAGCATGTTTGCTTATAGCATAACTATCAGTAATACCTACATGTATTCTAGGCAGCCTCAACAGCTGCCCCGTTCTTTGGTAATTCAAATGTGGCCAGGTCATTCTGGTCTAATAGCGATCACATTTATTTCCCCATCGCTTGTTTGCCATTTGGTAAAATTTTCGTGACACCAGTCGCCTATTCTGTCCCATAAAAATACCGAACAGATCCAAAGTGCTACATGCCTGCTGAAGTTCATCTGCTTGGCAGTTACCTTTAGTGTCCTCATGTCCATGAAGCCATGTTAGGTTTACCGCAGAATATTTCGCTATGTCATCTAGACTATGTTTCTCCTCTTGCTATATCAAAAAACTAAAATCGCTTATTATTCAGTTGTTAGTCTATACATAAGTGCATGAAGGTACGAAAACTGGTTTCTTCACCCATAACTTAAATTTTTCGGGTGTTTCGAATATGTATTCCAAAAACAGTTTCTTTATGTACTCGACAGCGCCTATCATAAGAATTGTATCACTTAGCAGGTGTTCATTCATTTTTATCGCATGGTGTAATCGAGTTGCATTAGTACTAAAAATATATAAAAACATAAAAAGGCTGAACCAAAGTAATGTACAAAAATGTTCAAATAGGGAGATAATTATGAGAGTATCAAGTCTGTACTACGATATCAAAAAGAGTACGATCGTATCAACTTTTCCATCACTGATCTACTGTAGCTTGCTTCCATATGAAGTGGCGATCATCCGTTTGATGTTTGTCATCATGGCCAGAGGCAAGTTAGAAAGTAGGTCAGGGGAGGGCGCTTCTTGAAATGGAATTGTCTGAATGGAAGGGGGAAAAGTTGAAGTTTCATTATTCATTTTTTTTATGTCTTCTCCGCTGGGATTCGAACTTGGCCCGTTTGTATTGTATGCCTGCGCTTTGACCACTACACCACGGTTATATTCTTGTCTGAATATTTCACGCGATTGAAATTTTAATTGTAAAGAGTAACACAAAAAATAAAATTGTAATCCAAAAACATTTTTTATTCGAAAGTTCAATACATTGCATTAACATTTGAAAGTGAGTTCCGGCATATGACCAACACGGCTTTTCTTGACAAAGCGGTAATTCGGTATTCAATTTAGAGCCCATTTTTTTAGCATTTCTGGCCTTATGTCACGACTAACACGAACAAAAACCTCCATGATATCAACTGTTGATTGTTGATCAGCATAAATCAGTAACTTTACATAGCCCTACAGCAATTAACCGAGAGATATCAAATGTCACTTCCTTGGAGGTTAATTGACACTTATCGTCAAATTTTAATTTCAATAATTTGATATTTGCGGTAGACGTATGGAACGTAGCGTCATTCAATTGTATTGTCATCCCGTCCAGATCAATGTCATTCATAAACAATAAATCATTGAAGGGACAAAAAAATCTTAAAGTAATTGCTAACAGACAACTAAACTGTGTGGACTGAATGTATTAAGGCTAACTGTTGGAATTTTGCTGCTTACTTCAAATAGATTTTGAAAGCTTGATTAGAAATTTAAAAATTTTATAAATAAATTATTTAAATAAATATTTCATTAAAAATATCGCTCATTTACTTCAATAGTGTCACAACTCCAAAATTTCAGGAGAGCAGTTTTAAATCTTCAATTTCCAATTATTAAGTATTAATAAAGGAATAAACATTTTGTTCCTGTGCTCTTAATTTTGTACGAATCAGAAAGAATTGTGTACTCTACAGATCAAAATAGTGCGCATATTTTTTGGTGCTTAACTAAAAAATCATGTTTTTCCAACTATGACACTGTTGAAGCAAATAAGCGATATGTATTTTAACATTCTCTATAATTTAAAGCTTTTTACATAACCTAAATTAAATCGGCTTGCAAACACTACTTTCTTTTTTTGTGTCCCCGAAATTATCAACAGAATCCGAAGGTCGTTTTACTATAATATGAATGTTAAAAATAACTGAAAAAAAAACATTTTTTTTACTTGTCTACAATTTACCAGGATTTTATTTTTTATTTTTTATTGTTTTATAATTCTCATTTAATTCATATGAGGTTTCCTATAAACATCAGTTTTTCTTTAAGATTAAGTACGTACTAGAAACTCCAAACGTCTTCGATATAATGTAACATTTGAAAGATTCTTCAGCCGTTGCGGTAATGCTTCGATGAAGAGTCTATCGAATGTTAAACGGGTCGTATAATTTTTGGAACTGGGTTGGCCCGGTTGTGTTGTGGTGCCGGGTCAGCCCCCATAATTTTAATAAATTTCAATTTTAGTATAGAAAAAAGCTGTTAAGAGAACAAACTATTAAGCATTAAGTAGAATTTTATAATTTTCTTTTCTGACTTGTGAAATTAAATAAAACACTGCTAAAATCTAGTGTTGCCAATTTATTTATACCCAAAAATATGGGGACTATTTAAAAGGCGCTCAAAGCTTTTAATGTTGTTGAAAATAAATGTAAAAAAGTATTTTTATTAATCAGATTTTCAATTCTAGAAAATTTTCATTTTAGTTTTAATGATTGCTTTATAAACAGAAACTATTTAGAAGAAAAGATGTAGTCCCTCCTGAATTAATGTTATCCATATATTCAAATAAAAAATCATTGATTAGGGTGCGGTCATGATCTTCATTAGTATTAATGCAAACTCCAGTTTTTTTTTTAATAAGGTCCAATAATGCTAACAGAATGTAAACCGCACCAAATGGCTCTTAAGTGTATTGTGTCTGCTGTAAAATGGTTTCGTTCCAAATGCGGCTATTTTGTTTCTTAACAAACCCTCTAAGACAAAAATAATTCTCATTATTGAATACAATTCTGCGCTAAAACATCGTCTATAAATTGCGCTAATACTGATATTAATTTTGATAATTTGGTTGTACCAGATTGTACATTAAAGAGCGACCGTATTAACTTCTAACAAGTTTTCAAAAGCAAAAAAACTATTAGACTCTTAATTAAGCACATGTTAGATTAATTTGGCAGCTACCGTTTTATTACCGTGTGTCCACTACCGTACCATAGTCGCAGCTTCTGTGTGGCAGCAGTTAGCCATTCGGACGCCCTAATGGGGGCAAGGATTTTGTGCAGATCGTACGTTGGAAGGTAGTCGAAATTCCAATCAGAAAAAGCTTCATATTGTCGAATTCTGAACGGTGGCAAAGACTGCTGCTACTCTTCATCACTGCAAGGACTATTATATGAGATTGGCATATTTTAGGCATGTTTGCTAATACCCCAACTGTCAGTAATAACTACATGTATTCTAGGCAGCCTCAACAGCTGCCCCGTTCTATGGTAATTCAAATGTGGCCAGCTCATTCTGGTCTAATAGCGATCACATTTATTTCCACATCGCTTGTTTGCCATTTGGTAAAATTTTCGTGACACCAGTCGCCTATTCTGTCCCATAAAAATACCGAACAGATCCAAAGTAATACATGCCTGCTGAAGTTCATCTGCCTGGCAGTTACCTTTAGTGCCCTCATGTCTATGAAGCCATGTTAGGTTTACCGCAGAATATTTCGCTATGTCATCTAGACTATGTTTCCGTTGCTCCTCTTGCTATATCAAAAAACTAAAATCGCTTATTATTCAGTTGTTAGTCTATACATAAGTGCATGAAGGTACGAAAACTAGTTTTTTCACCCATAATTTAAATTATCCGGTGGTTTCGAATCTGGTGGCTATTATAAGAATTGTATCACTTAGCAGGTGTTCATTCGTTTTTATCGCATAGTGTAAACGAGTTGCATTAGTACTAAAAATATATAAAAACCTAAAAAGGCTGAACCAAAGTAATGAACAAAAATGTTCAAATGGGGAAATAATTATGAGAGTATCAAATCTATTAATCTATCTATCTATCTATTCTAACATTCTCTATAATATAAAGCTATTTACATAACCTAAATTAAATCGGCTTGCAAACTCTACTTTCTTTCTTTTTTTTGTCCCCGAAATTATCAACAGAATCCGAATGTCGTTTTACTATTATACGAATGTTAAAAATAACTTAAAAAAAAACAATTTTTTTTACTTGTCTGCAATTTACCAGGATTTAATTTCTTATTTTTTTATAATTCTCATTTAATTTATATGAGTTTTTCTATAAACATCAGTTTTTCTTCAAGATTAAGTACGTACTAGAAACTCCAAACGTCTTCGATATAATGTAACATTTGAAAGATTCTTCAGCCGTTGCGGTAATGCTTCGACGAAGAGTCTATCGAATGTTAAACGGGTCGTATAATTTTTGGAACTGGGTTGGCCCGGTTGTGTAGTGGTGCCGGGTCAGCCCCCATAATTTTAATAAATTTCAATTTTAGTATAGATTAAAGCTGTTAAGAGAACAAACTATTAAGCATTAAGCTTAGAAATAAACTTCGCTTTATCTAATGCACAGACAATCCCCAATGGTTGACATACGTTGAGTTCGAGCATCAGCACAAGTGCAAAGAGGACAAAAAAGGTAAATATGCTGCATTCTTCTAGATAATGTATACATTGCAAAACAAAATAAGATCATTGAAGCATATCCCGCCCTTTTACATGAAAGTACTTTCTTGAAAGCTGCAATATATTCATATACTACATACTTTATAATCAGAGCTGGGTTTATTGCATTGCATTTATAATGCATTATCGTTTTCATTACCACTAAACGACTTAGCATTATTGTAGCAATATTGCAGACACCACTAGTGTTAGTGGAAATTGCGTACACTAAATGAAATGATTTTAGTGCCCCTAAATGAAGCTATTTTTAGCTATTGTAGTGGAAATTGAGTGCATTAAATTAAACGATTTTAGTGGTAGTAGAAAATGTAATCCACTACCACAGAAAGTAGGGGAAAATGAAATCCAATGCAATAAAGCGAACTCTGTTTATAATAACATCCATTACTTTAAGTGGTAGTGGAAAAAGTAATACATTATCGCCCCTAATATTCAGTGGTAGTGGAAACTGAGTGCACTAAAGGGAGCGATTTTAGTGGTAGTGGAAGTTTAGTACACTATTTATGAATGATTAGTGGTAATCGACTAAAAATTCATTGGCACTATAGTGGAATGCAAATTCAGTTCCACTGTCTCAGATCCACTATCGTTTTCAGAAAAGGATGAACTGTCATATACTTACATACCTGAACATGATATATGTTTATTGATATTCCACAAAAGTAGTGGAAAATGAAACCTAATGCAATAAACTCCCAACTCTGTTTATAATAAGTTCACCACATTAGATTTAGGCTACGAATAAAGCCAGTAATCCTATTTGAAGAGAAAAGAGTCAGTACAGGCACCTCATCCTCTGGAGCGAGAAGGCTGAATATTCACATAGTACATGTCCAGATGTTTTAGCATAGCTTGTGAAGAACTTATACTGATCATCCTCAACATTTCCCAAAATTCAGTGAAGGTGTCTAAGATCACATTATTCCAGTGTAACGAAACTTCATACTTTGGGTGGTTGATTGCTTCGATCTTTTTTTCTTGAGGGTATACACTGCTCTATATGCAATTAAAGATTTTAATCGATAAGAATTTTTTTTATTATATAATTGAGTTTTTCACCTATTTAAGTAAATTAATAACACCTTTTGATTCCATATTGTCTAGGGTAGGGTATGAGTATTAAAATAGTTAACAAAAAATAAATATTATGCTTAAAAGTGTGCTTGTTTTTTGCCAAGATGATTCATAATTTTATTTTCATGATTTCTTTTTGTATTGTTTTCTGTTTCTTTTTTTTATTTATTCGCATATATATAATATATTTTGTATAATTCTTTATTTTTGTTATATTTCTTGTTTTGTTGTTGTTGCTTTTTTTAAAAGAAATTTAACAAAATAACAAAATAAAAGTAAAGAGTCAGAAAACAAGAACTGGTTTTCACCAAGAAGACAATCTGATAATTTGCATAAGACCATAAATATTGTTAAAAAAAGAATTCAAAAAAATAAAATAAATAAATTTGAGTGTCAAAAGAGATCTCTTAAATCCTAAATGAAATCTTTTTAAAAACAAGTTTAATTTTTATTTAAATTTTCAAAAGTTCAAATTGAATTACTAGGAAAACAAAGGCTTTGTTTTTCTAAAGTTAAAAAAAATGATTTTATTATTTAATTTGAGGAAATATTATGTTTTTGATGTTATAAGTCAAGTGGGTGCTTATTTTGCTGTATAAAAAGTCTTATGAACTATATTAAGCAGCTTTGACTTTTTATGTCTTTTTTGTTTAAAGATTATTATCTAACTGCCCACTTAGAATTGTTCTCTAGTGTTTTCTAGTGTCACCTACTCTTAATGGTTTTATAGTTTAATTTTATTTTTTTAAGCTTCTCTCTTGGTCTACGTTTTATTTTATTTTAAAAATTAATCATTTTATATTACTTTGATGGGCGAGCACATGTGTCATTTAAGCTTAAAAGCATTTTATCGCACTTTATAAGTACTTTCTAATTAAATTAACACTGTACGAGTATTTAGCAAATATTTATGGCAAATAACAAACATTTATATTAGAAAGTTATTGATTTTGTTTTAATTTTTTTAAGCAAATTATTAAAAAGAAATATTAGAAAAAAAATTATTATAATGAAGCTTTTGTGTTTGGAAGCCTATTTAATAAGTTATAGACCTTAAGAAAACTATAACATGTTAGGTTATACAGTGTACGACAAAACATATGCACGAACTTCTGGTTAAAGAAGTTAAGCAAACACTTTTCGATTTTGAACTGTTTAATTGATTTATAAAATTAATCATATAAATTCACTAAAAAATAAAGCAAACCAACGAAAATTTTTATTTAATTTAGAAAAAATCATTTTGTACATTGAACACAGTTTTTTGAATCTGACAAAACATAAGCACTTCTTCAATAAATTCGCAAAAAATATTAATTTTATCAATTTTACTAATATCACCACCCCGTGTGTCGGACCTATAGTCCGATTTGAGTTGTTTCCCGCTAAATCTTAGCGTCATAGCTTGACATTTGAAAAAGCTACGTAGCCAAGAGTACATCTATCTCTGTGTGTTGGCGATTTTTTACAATTTTAGAAATGGATTTAAATTTGTAACAACGAATTTGTCTTAAATTTTACTTAAAAAACGGATTTAATGGAGCACGAACGTTGGAAATATTGGAAAAGTGTTTTGGTAACAATTCTCTAAAGAAAACGGTCATTTACCATTGACACGAGCGGTTCAAAAGTGATTGTAAGCTAAACGAAGATGATAAACGCAGTGGCAGACCATCGATATCGAAAATCTATAAAAACATTGAAAAAGCAAAAGAAATGTTGGTCACAATAAACGCAAATTAACCCTCAGAGAGATAGAGGAGGACTTGAACATTGCCTATGGATCCGTCCAAGACATTTTTGTTAATGATTTGGGATTCCGTCGTGTAGCAGCAAAGTTGGTGCCAAAAGACTTCAATTTCATGCAGAAAAGAAACCGTGTTGAGGTCGCAAAAGAACTGATTTGCGCGGCTGAATTTGATTCCATATTTATCAAAACGATCATTACTGGAGACGTAACGTGGGTTTATAAATACGACACGCATTCCAGACATCAGGCAAGTGAATGGCTTTCACTAAATAAGCCGAGACCAAAAAAACCACATCGTTTTTAGTCAAAAAAGGGGGCAGTGCACACGGTTTTCATTATAACTGTGTAGTGCATCATGAGTAACAAAGAGTATTATTTGGGCGTTATGAAACGTTTGCGTAAAGCAATTCACTGAAAGAGACCAGAATTGTGGGCTGAAAACTCGCGGATTTTGATAGTTCTTGGACTATGTCAACATTAATTCCTTCAAGCATAGAGCCTCTGATTTATATACATTTTAGAGTAAAACCATTTGCTATTAGCAGTTATATTAGACACCGGGCGCATATATTTTGCACCTAGGGAATCGGCTGATGACGTTTGACCAGAAGAACTTTAAAATGTAATAAAGGCTTGGGCTGATGCAAAATTTTCTTAGAATTTTTCACAGATTACGTTTTTGTTAAACGCCTACTGCGCAAAAAAACTGAACCACCGTAATATATATGGCTCCTTCATTGCTGTAAAGTTATATTAAAAAAAATCCATATGTTATACCGGGTATTTTTTTATAGGTTCATAACTTTGAGTTGGCAATACTGCTTTATTTGACAACTAATTTAACAGATAATAGTTGCTTTTTGTTTAATTTGGTTTAACATTTCATTATGGTTAGACTTACACTGGAGCAACGCTTGCAATTCGCTTGAATGGGTTTAGGTTGCATTTTTGTTTGAATTGGTATGTAAATAAGCAGAATTGTCACATTTGGTCAATATGTCTTCAAAAGCGATGATGTTCAGAATGTCACGGTGGAGACATGCCACACAACGCACGCTACAATTGATTTACTTATAGCAAGTTTTAGTGAAAAAGTATTTTCACATAATGGCCCACTTAATTGGCTACTAAGATCGTGATTTGATTTTGTTTTCTTTAGGCTTATGGAGACAAATGACTCTACATAAGCCTAAAGAAAACAAAATCTGGCTTATGTAGGCAAATGACTCTACATAAGCCAGAGATAATTGAATATCTGGAAATGAACATTCGAGAAGTGATATGCTGAGATTAGATTGTAAAAATTGGTGTCCCAGATTGTGTCTTGTACGTGCCAGCCGTGGCATTTATATGACCAAAATCATATTTAAACAATAATGCCCTACAATATTTAAGCCAACATTACCCGTTTCATTGATAATTAAAAAATATATTTTTTATTATGATTTCATTTCATGTAACTGTAAAAAAACACCCGTTAGCTACTAAAAAAAAGCTGTACTTAAACAGCCTATGAAACAACAATTTATGTTTTGTTAAATTTAAATTTGCCTAGAACTGTGGCTTTAGTAAGATGATCACACGTTTCCTGATTGATTTTGAGTATGTGATCATCTTTAAATTTCTCATCTTATGAAGTCGGGATTACAGAATTTTTTTCATTTTTAAACTGACAAATATTACACTTTTTATATAATGATTTAACATTCAAACATCATTTTCTCAGTTTGATTATTCATCGATGATTCATCAATGATTTTAAATATTTTTTTTTTAAGTTTTAAATCTAAAATTTTATATATTTTTTGTATAATTTTATAAACCGGACACTTATTGCCTCAATTGTTTGTAGCTGTTGTTGCTTTGCTAATTTTGAGTGATATATTGTTTGAAAAATTAACCGCCAATACATACCGATCAGCTCTATACGAATGAGTATTAAATGTGGTGGTAAACCTTGAATTAAAATACAACTTTCAAGTGTTTTTTTTATTTATTTTTTAATAACACAAATGAATTTTAACAAAAAATAATAATTATTATTTTAAAATAAATAAACACAATACATATGTACGTAAAAGCAAAAAGAAACCAATTATAAAGCGGATTCCAAAATAGAATAAAAAAGAATTCGCCAATTTTTAGCAAATTGTTAAAATATTAAATAGGAATTTTGTATATTTAGATCACAAAAACGTATTCAATGTTAGGAAAAGTAAATGGAATTGATTTTTTTTAAGAAAGGAAGTCACAGAAAGTATCTTTGAGTCCATATAAAGCTTTAGAAATAGTTAAATGTAAGAGTAATATCACACTTTACTTTACATAAATTTTGATAGTGGTTTTGAATAGCTTTTTTAAAAATACCAACACTTACGAGATAGTCCCTACTTTATAGAGCATCATACGAAATAACTCAAAAACAAAAAAACAAAAAACAAAAAAAAAATTATTTGCTTTTTTACAATTTAAAAAAAATGTTATTTTTTTGTTTTTTTTATAATTCTCATTTAATTCATAGAAGATTTCACGTATATATCAGTTTTTGTTTAACAAAACGACCAGAGGGTGGCTTCTGTACTTAATTGAAATGGATGTACTTAATAATTGGAAACGAAGTACTTAAGAAGCATACAATCCCTAGCTCAACAAAATACTCGATAACATTTGGTAAATCGTTCAGCGTAGCTTGCTGCTACGGCTGAAGTATTTCATTCTTCAAGGACTTGAAGGATTTGATAAATATTTCATCGTAGCTATACTGCTACGGCTGAAGGATTTATCGATGTTTGGGTGAGTAATAATTTTTGGAACTGGGTTGGTCCGGTTTTGCAGTATATCCGGGTTCAGCCCTCATAATTTTAATAAATTTCAATTTTAGTGTAAATTAGAGCTTTTAAGAAAACCAAAACCCGTTAAGCATTAAATAAAATTATTATAAGTTTCTTTAATACTAAAAGCAGAAAATTTCTTTGAGTCTGCATCAGCGTTACCGTTTTGGTCAGATGGGACCAAAGTTGGTAGTTTTCCGTTGTTTAAAAACAATTTGATAGTGTGGTTGGTTTTGGTTGAAATTTTCTTATATTTGTGGTAGGTTTCTTAACTTTGATTTGAATAAATATTAACTTCCGATAAAAAATTATAAATGTAATAAATTTACGCACTTTTGCTCAGAAACTGTTTACCCTGCCTTTACACCTACAGTGACTCCAACGCATTATCGGACACGTTTTTTTCTCATAGATAAGAACACTAAACGAAAAGAAAATGCAGAGCTAGTTCAGAAAAATTGGGTATCGTAAACAACCACAAATGCGATCAAGATAACAATCCCTTGCACACATCGAGTGTCACAAAGCTTTAGCTGATCCGTAATTGTTTCGGACTTATAGAACTAGAACCCGATGTAATTGGACGTCTTTGGGAGGAATTGCTCAGATTAATGTAATATTGTTAGCAATTAAATTAGCAAAAATTATTTGCTTTTTTACAATTTACAAAAAATGTTATTTATTTATTTTTTTTATAATTCTCATTTAATTCATAGAAGATTTTACGTATATATCAGTTTTTGTTTAACAAAACGACCAGAGGGTGGCTTCTGTACTTAATTGAAATGGATGTACTTAATAATTGGAAACGAAGTACTTAAGAAGCATACAATCCCTAGCTCAACAAAAT
This sequence comes from Wohlfahrtia magnifica, assembly GCA_023159175.1. Lineage (NCBI taxonomy): Eukaryota > Metazoa > Arthropoda > Insecta > Diptera > Sarcophagidae > Wohlfahrtia > Wohlfahrtia magnifica. Next base: position 1,853,478 of record JAKWBJ010000045.1, read on the forward strand.
ACTCGATAACATTTGGTAAATCGTTCAGCGTAGCTTGCTGCTACGGCTGAAGTATTTCATACTTCAAGGACTTGAAGGATTTGATAAATATTTCATCGTAGCTATACTGCTACGGCTGAAGGATTTATCGATGTTTGGGTGAGTAATAATTTTTGGAACTGGGTTGGCCCGGTTTTGCAGTATATCCGGGTTCAGCCCTCATAATTTTAATAAATTTCAATTTTAGTGTAAATTAGAGCTTTTAAGAAAACCAAAACCCGTTAAGCATTAAATAAAATTATTATAAGTTTCTTTAATACTAAAAGCAGAAAATTTCTTTGAGTCTGCATCAGCGTTGCCGTTTTGGTCAGATGGGACCATGGTTGGTAGTTTTCCGTTGTTTAAAAACAATTTGATAGTTTGGTTTGTTTTGGTTGTAATTTTCTTATATTTGTGGTAGGTTTCTTAACTTTGATTTCAAAAAAATATAAACTTCCGATAAAAAATTATAAATGTAATAAATTTACGCACTTTTGCTCAGAGACTGTTTACCCCGCCTTTACACCTACAGTGACTCCAACGCATTATCAGACACGTTTTTTTCTCCTAGATAAGAACACTAAACGAAAAGAAAATGCAGAGCTAGTTCAGAAAAATTGGGTATCGTAAACAACCACAAATGCGATCAAGATAACAATCCCCTGCACACATCAAGTGTCACAAAGCTTTAGCTGATCCGTAATTGTTTCGGACTTATAGAATTGTTAGCAATATTGAACTCCATAGAGCCAGAAGTATATCGAAATAAATTCTAAGACGCATACTGACTGTGCTAGATTACAAAGAATATGCAAATTATTACCGATTGGTCGATTATTGCATTTTAGCGATTCAAACTTTGCCTTGTCCGATTATGTGCTGAGTTTAAAAAAATTGAGTTTTTTTGTTTTTTTTTTTTTACTGAAATTAATTTGCAGATAATTAATAGGTACTTTGTCTCTATAAGCTCGATAAGAAAGAAAAAGAAAAATAACAGCTTTGCGCGTTAAAAAAAGCGGTGCTACATTGCATTTTTTTTTTTTGTACTCTTTGTTTATATATATCTGCCATGACGCTTAAAGTAGAAATAATGCTAGGGAGGTTAGTTTTTCCAGCGTAGTAGGTGCAGGGAAGCATTTGGGCTCATCAATACAAAAAAACGCATTTGCCAAATATGCGAGATGTGCCCTTTTCGAAATTGCATATTCAATTATATGAATTATTGTTTTAAATTGTAAAAAAAGTAAATAAATTCGTTTTTTTTAATTACTTCTAGCTTTCGTAAGGTGCTCTACAAGTGTAGTGACTATCTTCTAAATGTTGGTATTTTTAAGAAAGATTAATGTGATTACAGATTTGTTGCTTTTAATGTCTCAAAAAGTGTTATTATGTTTGATATGAAAATTACTTTTTTGTCTCATAACGCCCAAATAATACTTTTTGTTTACTATCTGGCCTTCTGGCAAAATTTCATGATGCACAACACCGTTGTAGTCCTCTTTTTTGACTGAAAACGATGGTTTTTTTTTCGTCTTGGTTGATGTCTGGATGATGTCTGATGTCTCCAGTAATGATCTTTTTAATGAATGTGGGATTGAATTCGGCCTCGCATTTCATGTCATTTTTTGCATAAAATCGAGGTCATTAACCCAAATGTCTTGGACGGATTCATAGGCAATGTTCAAGTTCTACGCAATCTCTCTGATGGTTAATTTGCGGTTATTGTGACCAACATTTCTTTTGATTTATCAAAGTTTTCGATGTCGATGGTCTGCCACTGCGATCATCATCTTCGATTGACTCACGATCACTTTTGAACCGCTCGTGCCACTGACAAACTATACTGTTCTTTAGAGAATCGTTGCCGAAAAACTTTTCCAACATTTCCAACGTTAAATCCAATTTTTTCACAAAATTTAATACAAGTTTTGTTGTTGGAAATTTAAATCCATAGATAGATGTACTCTTGGCTAGCGTTTGCAAATGTCAAGCTATGCCGCTTAGATTTAGCGGGAATATCAACAACAGATGTATCAACTTAACAAAAAAATAAATAAAACTCAAATCGGAACGATGGGATTACCACACGGAGGTTATTCCGGGAACTTTTTGATTAAGATTTTATGTCATCTATTCTATTCAAATCCGAAAAGATACTTAAAAGCGGTTAATATTCAGCTAATTTATTAGCTTATAAGTGCATGAAGGTCCGCAAAACCGATTTGTTAACCGTAAATCGAGATGTTGGAGGTTATTCGAAAATTTAAAAAACAGATCCTTGTTCTATTCGATAGCGCCTTTCAGAAAAATAGTATCCCATGCCAGGTATTTTTTTTTTTTTTTGTCGCACAATACGGTGTAATGTCGCTTGCGCAATGCCCAATTCCAAAGACCTACGGAAATGGTATACAGGAGCAATATTCTCAAATATTCTTTAACGACATGCACATACGCACGGTTCTTGTTGCCCTAACTTGTCGTTAGTGAGCTAAAATTTTTTCACCAGTTTCAAAGCTGCTTTAGTTTTGTGAATTTCTTTGCGAAATTTTACCAGTTTTATAGTGAATTTTAATAATTTCAGTTCGTTTTTGAAACGTGTTTAGTTTTAACGTCTTATTGGCACATCCGGTATATTGGAAAAACCCTCGTATATTGCTAAATACACGGGGTTCTTATATATTTTTTTCAAAATGTTGAATAAACGTCGATTAATTTTCAATTATTTCGAAGTGAAGTTCATTAACTTAAGCTTTGTTAATTTTGTTGTTGTTGTTGTTGTTTATATAGTTGTTGACTCAGGTAATATGTGCTGTTTTTACGAAATGATCTCATTTTGTAAAAACTTTTTGTTTTTGGTTTTTGATTTTAATTGTTGCCAGGTCATTAGCTGATTCTTTTTTGTCTGCATTTCTTTTTTTTTTTTGCACTTTAAAGTTTTATTTATTTACTTATTTATTTTTTTTTACTATAAAATACTATTATTGCAAAAATGAAAAACTAAAAAAAGTATTAAGAAATGGTTTCAAAATATTTCAAAACCGCCATGTTTCTAAATTCAATTTAAAAGCCCACATTAATTACATTTTATTGACCAAAAAAAGATTTTTTCAGTTGTTGAAGAAATAATTTTGTTTTTTTTTAATTTTCAAACATGGTTTTTTTTTATATAAAAAACAAATTGTATTATAAATGGAGGAAGTTTTGCTATACTTAGTTTTGTAGTTAAAAAGCGTAGAAGAAAAAATCATTATTAAATAGTTTCATTCTTAATGGATTTCTTTTGTTATCATCTGTCTATCTGTCTATTTTCCAGTTTACGTGTATAAGTGTTGGTTGAATCTGTAATTATAGATGAATTAGCTAAAAAGTTATGTTCAAACTAAACCAGAAATCATTATTAAAAAGCAAAAGTTTTTGAGTTTTTGCTTAAACAAGTTTAAGCAGAGATTCTCAATGTGCTCACGAGCAATAATATTGCAGCAGAATGCCGAATGCCAATGATTGAAGAGAAATAGAAAACACAAAAATTTTCCTCAACATCATGGGCTGCATGGTATGGAAGGTAAGACAATCGCCTACCAACCAAGAGTTTCTCGGTTCAGTCCTAGGCCAGACCATCTGGAAAAAGAAAAATATGCCAACAGCGGTGTTACCTCATAACATTGCTAGTAACTGGTTATGACTATGACTACCATTGAGAACTTCTCTAATGCATTTGCCGTTTGGAGCCAAAATTAATTTGTAGGTTTCTTTCAATGAGTTTACAAATAGAATCGGTTGCAGCTTTTTGACTGATAGAAGTTCCCTTGTTCCTCTCTGGAATACTATGGGAATTATTATTATTTTGTGCTACAACAGTAATATACTCAGTTGTTCTTCAGTGACGTTCACAAGTTCAGTTCTTTACATCAAAATCCAAGAATGTGCTAACAGCGCTGCCAAATGTGCAGATTTATCTGTATTTTGCAGTTTTTTAAAAAAATAAGTTTTTCTGTACATTTTAGAGATTTTGCTGTTTTCAACATTTTAGTTTTTTACTTTCAGTTTTGTTATTTTATCGGGTGGGCCATCTATCGGTTTAAATTTGAACCAACGGTTTTTTCGAATCTGACTATACTTATGTCATTCTATTCAGTATATTATCTCCACTGAATGAAATGAATTGATTTACGCTTGAGCAGCTTTGGGATTTATTGAAAAGTTATTTTCAAAACGAAGGCAATTGGACGGAAATTGCAGGAAATTGTCGTACCAAATTTGGTCGCAGAGAAGGACCAACAGTACCCGGTATACGCAAGTTTATTACTAAAGTTGTAAGATTGTACAGTGCGTACATCCCTAAATATCGAAGCTGTGGCTGAGAATGTGCGTGAAAGCTCATCATCGTTTACAGGAAACAAATATTTTGGCACCAGTTTAGGTCGAATTTTGCGAAAAAATCTCAGTATGACGCCTTATAAAGTTCAATTGGTTCAAGAGTTGAAGCCGCATGACTATCCGTTTCGTTTCCGCCTCGCTAGATAAGCCAACGAGAAACTGCACGATGATATCGATTTTGCCAAGAATATAATCTTTTTGGATGAAGCTCATTTTCATCTTGGTGGGTACGTTAAGAAGCGAAATTGCCGTATTCAGGGCTCAGAAAACCCAAACGTGGTCTTACAGAAGTCAATGCACCCATTACCAGTGACTGTTTGGTACGGCTTGTGGAGCGGAGGCATTATTAGCTCCTATCTCTTTGAAAATGGAGACACCTATCGCATCATTATAACCGATGTTTTTGTGCCCGCTCTTCATGGTATTGATGTGAATGATGTTTGATTTCAATAGGATGGTGCAACCTGCCGCATATCTCATGACACAATCGATTTATAGCGTCAAACGTTTGATGGCCGTTTAATAAGCCGAAATGGTGATGTCAGCCAAGAAGCTGCGATATAACACCGTTCGACTATTTCCTGTGGGCGCCGAAACAACAAGTGTTATGCCGACAAAGCAGAGCAAACAATTGAGCATTTGAAGGCCAAAATTCGTGATGCCATTGCCGAGATACGACCCCATACACTCCAAAAAGTTGCCGAAAATTGATCCGATCGAATGGGGTACTCTGAGGCCAGCCGTAGCAGCCATGAATGACATAATATTTAATTTCTAACCGGAACAATTGTACTTCACAAGAAAAAAAAAATTTACAAAATTTCTAACCGTATGCACCCACCCACCCTATAAAATTTCTGAAACAAGAATTTCACCCCATTTGCTTAATATAACTGTGGCTGTTGTTTACTCTTAATTTTTTAATTGCGACAATGAAATTATTCCTTTCTTTGACCACTGTTCACAAAAAAGAGAGAATTCACATAGTGTGTGATACATTTAAGTCTAAGAAAGTTGAGTTTTTCTCAGCATTCGTTTTTGAAATATAATTTTTTGGCAAAAAGTAGTGAATCATATTACATATTACGTAAATACGTATATATAAGTTATATATCTGATTTTCTTATTACTGAAAAAAAAATTATATTTGTAAAACGACTATGCAGGTTAAAGAAAGCTTTAGCTTTACTTAAAGGTAATTTTATTGCGAAATTTAGTTTTTATTTACTTTATTCAATAAGCTACACCGTCTTTAAAATATCGATTGGTCTTCATTTTCGAAATACCGGAATATCTCGAAAACATAGACTAACCTAACAAAACGGTTAGCACAACAGGGCTTAGCGTACTTGAGCCTAGTTTATCCGCCATGTGCCCTGCTTGTCGGAAAAAAGTATCATTATATTATATACATAGCACAGTGTCATCATTTATGTATAACGCATTTAATTTGTTGTGTTATGCTTAAATAAAAAATACACTATATAATAAAATATTTTGGTATGTTCTGTAAACCGAAATCGAGTGAAGTTGAAATTGAATGAAATTGGTATAATTTTTAAATGAAACACAATTTTGATATTCTTTCTTTTTAATTCACTTAATTACCTTTCAAATAACTTTTTTGAAGTTTGTTTTAGTTTTTTAATCGATTTCACTTATTTTTGGTTTACGCAAAATAGTAGTTTTGCGAATTGTAAGCGCATTATTTTTACCATTTCTGTACTAAGTGTGTGCCGCTGTGGTATGGTAGGTAAGACTCCCGCCTACCAACCAGAAGGTCGTCGGTTCAATACCAGGCCTTCTTAAAAAACACAAGAAAAAAGTTTTTCGGCAGCGGTATCACCTCATTAGCTAAGAACTGGTTATGAGTATTACTACTATTGAAAACTTCTCTAAATGCATTTGCCGTTCGGAGCCGGCGTTAACCTGTAGGTCCCTTTCAATGAGTTTAAAGTTCTGAGTTTAGAGAGAAGTCCCCATGTTCCTTCATGGAATGTTACGGGAATTAATATGCACTAAGTTTTAATAATTGCAATGAGTTGTTTTTAAGACATAAGTATGTATATTGTTACATTTTTATTAATGGCGTAGTTTTGCTTATCGTATGTCAAGTAATTACACAGTTTGTCAAATAAGTGTTTGCAAAATAAAAAAAAAATATTAAATTTTTTGCACATATTCCGTTACTATAACTGCAACGAGCTATCAGGCATGACGATGAGCATTCAGCAATAAAAAATTTTACTGATATACAGTTGGTCAAATAAAAAAACCCGGATGGATTTAATTGGGTTACTCAGTGGGCTGGTACTTATAACTACTGTGTCATCTGCGAAGGTTGAATGAATTTCTAAGATACTTTCCTGTGAAACTCCAGCTGTAATCCTTGTTTGGAAAGACGTAACTGTGGTTTCAATATATCATAAGCCTATTGAAAAGGGAATTTGGTGAGTTATTAATCGTATTTGTCGCCAAGATTATGCAATTTGACCAGACTGAACTATTGTTTGTGGTGATACGTATACAGGGCCAAGCTAGCCACCATTTTCTGCTCTCAAAGACAACATTACAGTTGTCATTGGTAAGATATCATACAAAATGTTGGAAAAAGTATGCCAAAACTGGAGCTCATGTGTGGGATCACCTATAGCGTAGACGAAGGTAACATTTACATAAAATAATCTTTAAAAAGTAAATAATAGGCGTTCATTCATAATCGCATTTGTCGCCAAGATTATGCAATTTGACCAGACTGAACTATTGTTTGTGGTGATACGTGAAGTCTCTCGTATACAGGGCCAAGCTAGCCACCATTTTCTGCTCTCAAAGACAACATTACAGTTGCCATTGGTGAGATATCATACAAAATGTTGGAAAAAGTATGCCAAAACTGGAGCTCATGTGTGGAATCACCTATAGCGTAGACGAAGGTAACATTTACATAAAATAATCTTTAAAAAGTAAATAATAGGCATTCATTCATAGCCGCGAATAAATATTTCATTCACTTTAACGTTTTTTTTTTTTAAATTTGAAACCGCAATTGGTTAGAAAATCACCTGCCATACTGAAGATTTACAATAGTGGGAGTCTTTTCATTGCATGTGTGTATTTGTGTTTTACTTTCAAAAACCTAATGGGGGTGTGTGTTTAAGGTCTTCTTCATATAAAGTATATACTAATAATTGTAGGAGGACAGTATGTTATTTATTTTTTATTTTTTTTTTATTTTAAATTTCTAAAAAATTTTTTAAATTTTTATTATTTGGCCAAAATTAAAAAAAAAACAAAAAAAATAAATTTAAAAATATTACAAAAGTGTAGTGTGGACTTCATGCTTGGCTACCATAAGTCAATGCTTATCCACATGGATTTTTATCCAGCCATTAAAATCACCAATGTAGTCATGACATGTCATCATCAAGTGACAATGACAATATATTATTGTTTATATACATATGTATGTAGGTAACGTGTAGGTATATGCGTATGTGTATAAGTGCATTATTTCTTTATGTGTTTTTTTTAATTTTTTATTTTTGATTTATTAAAGTTTGAATTAAGAAAAAATAAACTCAAGAAAAACTAAATGTAGATTCAGTTAAAACAAAAGAAGAAAATGACAACAATAGAAACAATGACGTTCTTCTACCCATACTAACGTTTCAACTAACCATCTAACTCTCTATTCATATGATGATGAGCTTCAAAGAAAAAAATTTAATCAACAAAAATTGAATTGAGAAAAAAATTTAAAATTTATACTTGACTTAATAAGTATGGGCCAGGGCTAAAGATTATGCTTTCAAGCAATAGTTTTTTTTCTTTTGTTTAACAAAAAATTGGCCTAAAGTCATTATAGAGGTTCTTTTATTTCGTTGCCAATCATGTATCAAGTGAGTTGTAATTATTGTTGTACAAAAAGCAGATATTTTTTTTTTTATATAAAGGATCCGCCATATAATTTTTTTTTAAATGATATAAAAAAAAACTACTGAATATTTTCCCAAATTTCTTTTTTTTATTTGAAAGTATAATCCCTCCAGTTAATAATGGAAAATAATTTCATTCAAATGGCTGCCTCGGCTGGCCATGCAGTAGCCTACACGATCTGTCCAATTTTTAAGCACATTATCGATTGTGTGCAGCTGTATTTCATCAATGGCTTCATGAATATTGTCTTTTGAAGCGTCAGTTGTCTCTGGCTTGTTGGCGTAACACTTATCTTTGACGGCACCACACAAATATTAGTCCAATGGTGTCAAATCGCAGCTCCGAGGTGCCCAAACGACATCAGCTCTGCGCTGATAATACGATCTTCAAAAACAGGGCGCAAAACATCGAGTGTAGCTTCGGCTGCGTGGCACGTAGCGCCGTCTTGTTGAAACCAAATATTGCTAATATCCTCCTCTTCAATTTTTGTGAACAAAAATTCGTTCAAAATGGCCCGATAACGATTGTCATTGACTGTAACGGCCACTCCTTGCTCATTTTCGAACAAAAATGGCCCAATTATGCCTCCGGACCAAAATTCGCACCAAACAATGACTCGTCTTGGGTGTAGCGGCTTTTCAATGTATGCGTGTGGGTTTTCAGTGCCCCAAATGCGAAAATTTTGCTTGTTTACTTACCCACAAAGATCAAACTGAGCTTCATCTGAAAAGATGATTTTTTTTGGCAAAATCGGCATCTTCTGTAAGTTGGTCGCAGGCCCATTTAGCGAAGCGTTGTTCAAGCGTATACACAACCATATTCGTTCAGCGGAAGGATAAAACTAATTATCTGTCAAATCAGACATGAGCTAAGTGTTACCATTCACGACATAAGCACTAGTTGAAAAAAAAAAAAACGTTAGATGGCGGACCCGATATAATTTGCTTATTTTTTATCTTATTTTTACATATTAAATTAAACATGTTTGTTTGCTTTTTACTTAATAATAATTTTTTTTTTGTTTGTTTATAAATTATTAAATTCTAGCTAATTCTTCTTGTTTTTATTCCAAAATAGCTTTTTATACAAAACTTGTAAATAAATTTTTTAGTTTCCTTTTTTTCTAAAAAAAAATAACTTTTTTATGTAAAAAATGCATTCTTTTACTCTTTTAAATAAAATTTACATTTTCATTGTTTGTTAATTGAATGCATTTTTTCAGTTATTTTAAAGGTTGAATATTATCTTTTATTTCATGTCATCAATTCATTTGATTTAATTTCATTTCATTTAAAGGTAGGCTTTGTTTTCCTTTTTTATTTGATTTTATTGTGAGTTTCTTTTTTATTGATTAAATCTTCCACAAAGAAAATAAAAGAAGACCTTGTTACAGTTACAAAAAAAAAAAAAGAAATAAAAATTTTAACATTATAGCGATTAAGTTCAACCTCTAAATAACAAGCAATATATTCTGAGCCCTTTATTGTTTAACTAAATAATCATAGAAATTAGTTTTTAAATCAGTTTTAGTAAGTAATACAATATCAAGTTAATTAAACTGGTCTTTTAAGCGAAATTCTTGAAATTTTTTAACACACTTTATATAAAAAGGTCGAAGGTCAATAAATAAGTAATTTAAAATTGTAAAATATCTGTCCTAGACATCTGCTACAGAACACCATTCACCTGCCTAACTGGAAGACAAATTGATTACTAAGAAAACCTACAGAGAATAGCTAAACACCTGATTGATGTTAATGTGCTATCAAGTTTTGCTCATAGATAAGTCCTTTGATCAAAAAGTTTCTGCACTAATCCCCGTGTGGCGGTCCTATCGTTTCGATCTGAGTTTTTTTTTTTTGTTAGTTTGGTACATCTGTTGTTGGTTGGTATGACCGCTAAATCTTAGCGTCATAGCTTGGCTTTTGTAAAAGCTACGTATGTCTGTGTTGGCGATTTTCACAATTTTGACCCTCTTGAGGTCGCAAAAGACATGATTTGCAAGGCTGAATCCGATTCCACATTCACCAGAATGATCATTACGGTAAGACGAGACGTAGGTTTATAAATACAACACGCAATCTAGACATCAGGCAAGTGAACGGTGATCACCAAATGAGCCGAGACCAAAAAAACGTCGTTTTCAGTCAAAAAAGAAGGCAATGCTTACAGTTTTCATAGATTACAATGGTGTAGTGCATTATGAATTTTTGCCAAACAGTAAACGTTTGCGTGAATTCATTCGCCGAAAGAGACCAGAATTATGGGCAGAAAAATCGTGGATTTTATGCCATAATAACGCACCGCCGCACAATGCCATCATTATTCGAAATTTTTTGACGAAAAAAGCATCAAATACCATCCAACAGCCACCGAATTGACCTGATTTGGCTTTCTGTGGCTTCTTTCTCTTCAATTGAGTTAAAAAACCATAACGTGATATGCGCCTCAGCAGCCGTTTCTAAAATTGTAAAAAATCTCCAACACACAGAGATAGATGTACTCTTGGCTACGTAGCTTTAGCAAATGTCGAACTATAACGCTAAGAATATCAACAATAGATGCATCAACCTAACAAAAGAAAAAACTTCAATCGGAACGAAAGGACCGCCACACGGAAGTTATTCCGGAAACTTTTTGATCAAAGTAGTACATATATAAAAATAAGTTGTCCTATGTTCGTCGTTTTATTACTCGAAAACTCCTAAAACGATTTGCAAACAAATACATGCGTTGAAAAGGCATACTTTCACTAATGGTTTTCGGCTAACTGGGCGGTGCTACGCCTATATAAAAGTTTTATTTATATGTCTCTATCTTTAAACCGGTAATAGTAAGAGTTTCTAAATTTGGCCCAAATAACTTTTTAGTCAATGCAAATTATCAGCCAAAAAGTGGACGAAAGTGGATGTGGAAGTGGAACAAAGTAAATGTTGTTTTTTATCTTTGGAACACTAATAGTGGAAGATTCTGAATTTAGTCTAAATAACTTCCTAGTCATACACATTATCAGTCGAAATATGATATGTGATAAGTAGGTGTGGCACCTTCCATACAAAGTAAATACTGATTTTTGTATATCAAGAGAACAGTTAGAATGGCAGTTTTTGAAATTGGTCTAAATGACTTGGTAGTCAATACAAATTATTAGTTTGAAATTATTAGTTTCAACTATTAGCTTTTGGATATTTTGAGAGTTACTAAATTTTGTTTAAGCGAGTTCTTGGGCAGGACGCATCATCAGTCAATAACTGGGCACGACTAAATAAGTGGTTTGGAATCTCCCATTCATACTAAACATGGAATTTTGCTAGCAGGTAAAGATTCGTTATCTATCCACATCAGTTAAAAAAAAGTTTTCCATTTCTGGCAGGGTTAGCAACCCACTGGTTAACCCAATTAAGCCCACACGGGTTTTATTGGATTTTATATTTAAAAAAAAACCCACTCAGGTTTTTTATTTAAAGTTTTTCGTAGTCTAGTCACAACAAAAATTATTAAAATTTACGTTTTGGGAGTACAAATTAATTCGGTTTGTTTTTTTTTTGGTCAAAAAAGATAAGGAATTAACAAATCTATCAAAATAAAAATTTATCAAATCACTGCTTACATCTTTTCCCCTCCTCTGAACCAATTTCCTAACCACGTCTCAGAAAAACTGATTTTCTTTTGAGTCGTTTTATGATGTCTTTGAGACTTATTAGTTGTTCTATATTTCCAACACCGGTCTATGATCTGATGATACATTTTTTTCGTCATATTCCTCTTCTTCACTCTAGTTGACTGTGTTAATTGACTGTAAAATAAGCAGAGTTTCTTTTCTTTATAGTCTGTAATAATTTCCGTTGCCGTATCCGTCCATTATATTTTCAATATTTTTTTAAATGTTCGAATTTTAAAGCTTTCTATTCATCCCAGATGAAACTAATATCTGCTTGATTTCACTAGTCATATGGCTTCTAGTTATGGGAAACATTTCTTTTCGAAAGGGGTCGAAGGCGATATTTTTATTCCTACATACGGAAAGTATCCTTTAAATTTCTGGACCACTGCAGTGTTTTACAGGTGGAGGTCTCGACGATAAACAGTTCGACGGACTCATTGATGTACTATAGAGTATTTGATGTTTATATCCGGATCTGTACGGACACTCAGATTGCGCTCAAGGCGCATTTCGGTGTCTACTCGACATCACGTCTCTAAACGAGATGACGAGACATTCAGACCTAGAGATTATCTGAGTAAAAGTTCACTCTGACACTCGGGCAAATTGCGTAGCTGACGAACTGGCAAAAGAAGGCTCTCTACTTAAAAATTAGAAGATTGACCATCAAGTTGGAATGCCACTTTCCTTTTGCAGACTTCTGGCTCTGCGATACATGCTGGGCAGGGCACAGATACGATGTGACGTGCTCTGTATCAAGAAAAACCTGGCCACTATACAATCTAGTTCGTTCGGAGTCTGTTTTGAGGTTGCCGCGACATAGGTTGCGAATCCAATTGGCTGTTATCACTGGGCACTGGGTAGCTGGTGTGCATGCACGGAGACTGGGTCTACCATCTAATGATTTCTGCAGGAGTTGTCAGAATGAGAAAAACGAAGAGACTGTTGAACTCTATGTCACTATTCGAATCTTTCGGATATTAATCCGTTATTTTCTTTGGCAATCCGTTTTTGCATACCATATCGTACCTAGCTGATGTAAATTTCAGCGGGCTTTCTTCCTTCAAGCATGCATCTGTTTGGTTCGTTTCGGACCGAGGGGCGGGCCTGTTAGTCCGCTTGGACGCTACCTTCTATGGGCATCTCAGTGGGTTCAAAACAACGATGGATTATTTGATTGACATGAATTTTATTTATCCGAAAGATAATCTTGTGGCATTACATTTTAAACATTATTTCTGTCATATGACCGCCACGGCTGGCGCGGATGTAGTCCAATCTGGACGTCCAATATTCGATGACTTTTTCCAACATTTTTTGCCGTATATCGACAATAACACGGCGAATGTTGTCTTCCAAATGCAATGTTGTCTTCCAAGCGTTTGTGGCTTTACCGCATAGATCAATGACTTTACATAGCCCCACAAAAAGTAGAGTAGCAGTGTTAAATTGCAAGATCTTGGAGGCCAAATCATAGGTCCAAAAAGTGAAATTAGGCAGTCACCAAACGTGTCTTTCAATAAATCTATTGTGGCACGAGCTGTGTGACATGTTGCGCCGTCTTGTTGAAACCACATCTAGGATTTAGGAATGAAAAAGTTAGTAATCATGGCTCTATCTCCGATCACCATTGACTGTAACGTTCTGGCCACTATCGTTTTTGAAAAAGTACGGACCAATGATTCCAACAGCTCATAAAGCGCACCAAACAGTGAGTTTTTCTGGATGTAACAGTGTTTCCACATACACTTGAGGATTACCTTCACCCCAAATGCGGCAGTTTTGTTTGTTGACGTAGCCATTAAACCCGAAGTGCGCTTCATCGCTAAATAAAATTCACTTATGAAAATCGTAAACAACGGTAACCTCGCTTTGGGCCCATTCGACGAATCTACGCCTTACTTGATGATCGTTTGGCTTCAATTCTTGCACGAGTTGGATTTTGTAAACACGCCAAACCAAGATCCTTCCGCAAAATCTTCCATAAAGTGGATGGACACAGATCTAATTCCTGTGCTCGATGGCGGATGGACTCATTCGGGTCTTCCTCTACAGCAGCAATAGCTTCTTCTGTACACACCGTGCAGCGTCTCTGGGGATGCGAAAAGAGTAAACGTGGTGCGAAAACGTTCCATGGTTAATCGAATTAACTGCTCTTATAGACAATTTTGTCGACGATAAAATGGACGTAGTGCGCGATACGTTTTCCGCACAGAACCATTATTTTTGAAATAAAATTGCACTATTTACAAGCGTTGTTCAGGCGTGAGTCTATTCATGATGAATTGCTAAACCAAACTGAGAATAAATCACTTGACAGCTGTTAAATCGGTCACCATCTTGAAAAGTACATTACATACATATATAATTCCTGCACCATCCCAAGTGGAACAAAGTGAATTTCTCTCAAGAAGAGAAGATTTTTATAGCGTTAATACTCATAACTAGTTACTAGCAATGTTATGAGTTGATACCGCTATTGAACCGAGGACTTGTTGGTTGATGGGCGGACCCAGCGGCACACAAAGATTTTCCCTTAGCTTTTTATTAATGCAGCCTTTTATAAATGCTTTAGAGTAAATCGGTTCACAGCTGGTTAAAATGTTTGGTAGGTTTTAAAAAATTAATAAGCTGTTCAGATAGTCCAAGTGTTACAGCAAATCATTGCAGCAACAATCTGAAAAAAAACTTCAATCAGTTCAGGTAATAATTTAGCCGGCCATAGCGTTTTATAGGGGGTGGCGTTGTGTAGTGTTAAGAGTGCTCGTATACAAAATAAGCGGCGCAGGTTCGCATGCCCAACATAGGACATGAAAAAAAAAATTGATTGCTTAACTTCAACCTCCCTCCAGACTATTCCATGTAAAAAAAACCCACCTAACATTCCAATTTATCTCTAGTGATGATGACAAACATCTGACGAATGATCAGAAAAAATTGGAATGCTTAGTAAGGATCACCACCTCCATTTAGCAAGGATCTTCACCACTACACACAATCATATGGAGGTGAGCTACAGTAGTCTAATCGTCTACTGTGATTGAAAATCAACTTGATTAATGAAACTGCAACAATACGCTCCCTAGAGAAGTGACGGAGAAACAAAACGCGATTTATAACTTTCTTAAATTTAATATTTATTTAATTTAATTTCTATAAAATAGTTTAGTAATATTATAATACGGCCAAAATAAATACAATAAAACGGCGCAATATAAACAGTTAATAAAAAACAAAGTTAAGCAAAATATTAAGCAAACAAAATTATTAACGCCACTGTGCAAAAAAGAAAAATGGAGAAAAAATATCGATAAATAATTTATGCTTTTTTTTTTGTATAATTGTGTCTTCAAAATGAAATCGTAAGCAGTTTATTTCGTATTCATATTTTTTTTTTTTTTTTGTCATCTAGTCCCAAAACTAATCGCTTTGCTTTTTGTTTCGTTTACTCTCCCCCTATGAACAAAGCAATAAAATTAATAGTTGGAAACTTAAACCGAAACTATTAATACCATTGCTAAATGAACCCGCTTATACCCCTTTTTACTAATGCAATATACCATTTATCTACGCAATATCAACCTCTAACCATCGTAACCAAATAAAAAAAAAACCACTCAGTGTACTGTGTAACATACACTATTTGCCTAAGGTCGGTGGTACAATATCGGTTCGGTGTACGGTCTTTGGCTCTTGAGCAAAAAAAAAAAAAATTGAAAAATATATTTGTATGTATTTATGAAGACAGTTTAAGTGATTAACTCACAAGTATTTATTATCATATACAATTGGCGACCAATTAAAATGGCTGCTGATGATACAATTGATGAAATTAAAAAAAATATATATATATTCGCCAATAAATATTGAAAAATCATTTAATTTTTATAAGAAATTTTGTAATTAATAAACTAAGCACGCACAGCTGGAGTCGTTTTAATATTTTAAATATTGAATATTTTGAATTGATATAACAAAATATACACAATAATAATAAAATAATGAATTATATATAGTCCATAAAACTAATGTTTTAATTGGAAACAGCAAAATATAATATAACAATTTTTTCAATTTAAAGAGGTTATATAGGGTCCGCTATCTAACGTTTTTTTTTCAACTAGTGCTTATTTCGTGAATGGTAACACTTAGCTCATGTCTGATTTGACAGATACTTAGTTTTATCCTTCCGCTGAACGAATATGGTTGCTCATTTTGATCTTGGCGGGTATGTAAACAAGCAAAATTGTCGCATTTGGGTCACAGAAAACCCGCACGCATACATTGAAAAGCCGATACACCCAAGACGAGTCACTGTTTGGTGGGGATTTTGATCCAGAGGCATAATTGGGCCATTTTCTTCGAAAATGAGCAAGGAGTGGCCGTTACAGTCAATGGCGATCGTTATCGGGCCATGTTGAACGAATTTTTGTTCACAAAAATTGAAGAGGAGGATATTAGCGACATTTGGTTTCAACAGGACAGCGCTACGTGCCACACAGTCGAAGCTACACTCGATGTTTTGCACCCTGTTTTTTGAAGATCGCATTATCAGCCGCAGAGCTGATGTCGTTTGGCCACCTCGGAGCTGCGATTTGACACCGTTGGACTATTATTTGTGGGGCGCCGTCAAAGATAAGTGTTACGCCGACAAGCCAGAGACAATTGACGCTTTAAAGGACAATATTCGTGAAGCCATTGGTGAAATAAAGCTGCACACAATCGATAATGTACTTAAAAATTGGGCCGATCGTGTAGGCTACTGCATGGCCAGCCGAGGCAGCCATTTGAATGAAATTATTTTCCATTATTAACCGGAAGGATTGTACTTTCAAATAAAAAAAATTTGAGAAAATATTCAGTAGTTTTTTTTTATAGCATTTTCAAAAAAAAATAAAAAATTATTTGGGGGACACCTTATAATTGTAAGCTTATCGTGTTATATTAAAGCCTTCAGTATAGAAAGTCATAATCTAATATCTGATAAATTGATATCTGATATATGATCGAAGGATAGGAACTTGTCGTACAAACATACATATTTTTGTTTAAATGGGAGAGTAGCTCAATACAGACTAAGGTTGCCAGACGTACTGTTTTTATCAGTACATGCACTGATTTTTGTTTAATGTACTGATTTAGGCATAGCCTCTAAGTCAGTACGCAAATGTACTGATTTTTTCATGTTTGTAATCTTTGGATGCGGACAGCTGCCTATTGAACATAACCTACACGGAACCGCCAACTTAAAATCTTTTAATAGGCCTGTTATACTTCTCTTATTTAATACATTTTTATTTTAACACATTTTTTTAGCAATCACATCAACTTGTTGCAATTTTGTTATAAAATTTCAACTACACGGGTAATTTAATTTAATTAAATTAAATTTTATTTCAATAGTTTTTTTTTTCTAAAAAAAAAGAGGGAAAAAACACAAATTCGTTCATTGACACATCACAAAACAATAAAAATGTTGACTGAAAATTGTTTTTGTTTTTTTTAAAAAATGCTCACATTTGCTAATCAGGAAGTTTTTTTACTCTTTCGAAACTAAATTAAATGAAAATTATACAAAATAATTAAAGCATAAAATTAAAACAAATTGTTTTAAAATATTTCTTGTTTTGTCTCAAACGATTTTGTGGAATGCCTTCAAAATCTAATTTTTTTTTTTTTGGTTAAAAGAAAACAAAAAAATAATAAAATTATTTTAGTGTGACTTGGCTTGACTTAAATTATTTCCTTTTAAATAAAACAAAAAAGCATGTGATCTAGCTGACAAGAAACGTCTTTAACAACAGTGTTATGAACTAATTTTTTCCGGAGAAGATACTTTCGACAACTGAACAAACCCAAGTGCTTTTTATTTAAAATAATTACATCTACTCTTATATCTTACTTTCTTTACATGTTCTAACATTAAAATTCAAGAAATCATCTTATTTTTAGAGTAACTGTAGTTTAACATACCATTTTGCTAAGTGTATTCTAATAGTAAAATACGTATGCGAGCCCCATAACTTTTATGAAATTTAATGTTTTTCAATACGAAATAAAATTTCGTTAAATACAAAAAATTAAAAATAAATTACACGACAATTAAAAAAAAAACAGTGTCTTTGTAACATGCAACCAGAAAATGCGAATTTCAAAATAATTTTCCCCAGACTGTTTGTCTCTCGTGCAATTAAAACTACAGACGTACAAATAAAATTTGAAATTGACTCCAAAACTTTAAAAAATCTACGGTCGAGTATTAATAAATATTCAAATTTGCAACAACAACAACAAAAAGTAGGTAATGGTCGATTGAGAAAACTGTATAACATAAGATTCGTGACCTGTGGCAGTGATGGAAAATGGGATATACATTCGGTACCAAAAAAAAAAAAAAGAATATGTTTAAGGTTAGGTTAGATTAATATGGTCAAATTGTAAGTCTCGTTGTGTTACCATATGTCCATTATCACACCATGGTGCTCGCAGCTTCTGTCCGGCAACAATTAGCCATTCAGTCACCCTAATAAAGGCAAAGATTTTTTCTAGTCCCTATCATCGAATCTCCTCCTATCAAGCATTGAAAATCTTAAATTGTCGGGTTGTGGGCTATGGTAAAGAAGGTGTTCTGTAGACTACTTACCATCTTCATTATGTCAACTTATGTAAAGATAATTATATGGTATTCTCATACTTTAAGCATGTCTATCAGCAGAGCACAGTCAGTAATAATCCATATAAGGTTCCTCTCCGGTAAATGTGTCAAGATCCCTCTAGTTTCATACTCGTACTAAGTTTGTTCATTTTCCCATCGAGTGAACTTTACTAATTAAAAAAAAAAAAATATTTGCACTGCGTAGGTAACATAGTTTAGTGGATATTAGCGATTTAAAATGGTCTTATGAAATTAAGCGCTAGCAGTTCAACATGGAAAAGATGTTAGCTTTGGCTACCTCCATCTGCCTACTAATACTAAATGAGGAGTGATAGTCTATTCTTTGAACTTAGCCAAAAAAATCCACCGACTTTCAGCGATCGCCGATCATACTTTTACACTTTTTGAAAAGACCTGCTTGGATAGGAAAAACCTTATGCGAAAAAATCGATTTGGATTTTATGGGAGGTGAACGAGTGACGTGACCGATTTTAATGAAACTTGGCATGCACTTTTGCTTATTCTAAAAAATGTACAAAACAAATTTTGAAGACTTGAATTCTATAGGAAAAATTTTACGCGAAAAAATCGATTTAGATTGTATGGGAGGGGGGCGAGTAACATGGACAATTTCGATAAATTTAATAATTTTAATATAATCAATAGAATGTTCAATTCCAACTTTCGATGATCTAGCGCCACTCCTTATATTTTTTTTTTTTTGTACAAAAATGTATGAAGCAATACCACTATGGGGCGCAGAGGCGCACTACATTTAGATGGGATAACCTTCAAAAGGTAAATAAATAGCGGGCATTTTTATCGCCCTAAATAAATTTGCATTTACTTTTTTCAAAACTTAAACGGATCGAGTAGTGACGTAGATACATAGTTTGTGTCATCCTAGCGTAGTAAGTTAAGTTTTACAGAATACCTAGGCTCGTTACTTCTTTGTCTGGCAAAGTTAAACTGTTTCTTCTTAATTACCTTTTTTACAAGTGACTTCCTAGCTAGTCTTCTAGCTAAGAAGTCAGCTTCTTTCAATCGACTACCGTTCGTATGAACGCCAATATTAAGTTCTAATTTATCATTAGTGTAACTATGTAGTAACATGTACTTGGCGAGTAGCAGATTTACGTAGTCGTTTACTTCTTAATTTTCTTTCCTATTAAACACATAAATTAAGAGGTAATAACCGCACGTTGAAAGATTTTGTTTTCTTCTCAAATTGTTGACATAGACGACAACAATTATAAATACATACCAACAACAATGCCTACCCCTGTGCTATAATTAGAATATAATACAGTTGTGTGATGTGCCCTTATTTCTCTTTTGCAACCCTTAGTGGTTGGAAATCAATTTTTGAAATTTCCCTTCATCTTTTTTCGTATTTAATGTGTTTGAAATCTTAAATATACTTCTGATTTAGTTCATTTCAAATTTTGTATACGATGCTTAAGTTGAACAAGTGAAAGCATACTTACCTGGCGTAGGGGCTACCGTGATCAAGAAGGCGGTTCCCCCGGAGTGAGGCTTGACCATTGCACTTATGGTTGAGTTGACCTCCGCGATTATTCCTAATGTGAATAACTCGTGCGTGTAATTTCTGATAGCCGGGAATGGCGTACGCGCCGTCCCGACATCTGTAAATATATTTCATAATAAATAAGGGTGTTGCGGTTCTCATCGTAGGAACTAGGTTTTTGCAAACGATGTTTTCCTTATGGTTTTGATAAAAAAATATTTACCTTGATGCTTACATGAGCGTTATAATTATACAGTATTGCCGTTTTGGTTATTTTTAACAAAAATTGGGAATTTTTTTTCGATGTGTAGATCTGGACTTTTTTCATTTTGCTTCCTAGAAGTAAAAGTAAAAGTAATTATTTATTTTCATGTTTATTAATCAAGGCCTTGTTAGGCCTTTATTGAAAATATTGATTAGCGGTTGACTTCGCACAAAAATACTGCTCATTTTTGAGTATATGAAATACTCTGAAATAAACTATTCAGATCGAAACAAATCTCAGTCAGACGGACCAAGTGTGGTCTAACTTTCGAAAGGCTAATTAATAGTTTCCAACTGTCATAATGGTATATAACGGCTTCAAGTCTGGTCTAACATTTGGGGTATTTTTTGTAAAGCTTGCTCTTCGGGTTGTCATAATGCATCCATTTTTGGTCACCAGTAATAATTGGATGCCGCAAAAAAGTTTTTTTTGTATTAACATTTTGGTTACTTTTGATCGAGATTTGGTTACAAAAATTTTCCAAGTTGTGGCAACACTGGTACGGTAATTAAAAGTCGGACTTTAAGGAATATATTTTAACACATTTTATAATTTTTGTTTTTTGCAAACGAAATTTTATAATGGAATTTCCCATTATGTTTGTCAAAATATTTGCTTAAACTGAATATACCCAGAAAATATCTGAAATGATAATGTTTATCCAAAGACAAGAGTAGAGAATTTACAAAAAAATAAAAATAAAAATAATAATTTCATTGTCAATTTTATTTTCTTTTCCAAAAACAACTTCAATTGTTATGAGACAAAAAAGGCTTTAAAAAGGCAACATAATAAATGTCTAGCAATGGGAAAATAATTAATTATTTTAAGCAAAAGAAAATAAAAATAAAATAAAAAATAAAAATTACCAGCAGATGAAGATGAGAATAATAAAAAAATATATATAAAATATAAAATAATATAAACGAAAATATATGTTTAATTAATATAAATAAAAAAATCAACACTTTCGATTTCGTTGTTAATGCTGTTGATGAATTTTTTTTTTCTATTTTTTGGCTTTTGGATGTTTCATACTTATATTGTGTTGGGTGTGAAGGTGAAAGCATTTTCACTTTTTATTTTATTTTTTTCTATATTTTCCATATTTTATAAGCAAATATGTAGTATTTTTTAAACAAATTTTTAATAAGATTATGAGCAGAGAAATCTCTATTGGACTGAAATTTGATCCTCATTTCAAAGCAGAATTTTAATTTACATTAGAAAGGTCAAAGATTTCTCTATATATTAATGAACTATAGCTTTTTCTTATTAAATTATAAAAAACAATTGAATAAAATTATTTAAATCATAACACGCTATTTGACACCAAAAATAAAAAGTTGTCTTAAGAAAATGTGTTTTAATTTGCATAGAAAATTGTTTTAATTAAAAAGTAAATACTGCATAAAAGCATCAGTTTTCATTGTAATTGTTTTAAATTGTAATTCTTTTAAAAGTATGTGATAAATAAATGTCTAATTATAGCAAATTAAACAAACGAGATAGTTATTGTTGTTAATGTTCTACAGCACGTTTTTTTGTTTTTGTTTTTTTTTCATACCTAGTCAATTAAAGGCCGCCGAAAGTCGCTACAGTTACTAAATTAACTGTCAAAAGAACTGTAATTCCATGTTAATTTTTTTGATATATATGATCAGTAAATACTAGGACGGATTGATATTGAAGCTACCTAAGTAGGAAAAAAATTTTTTTTCAAAAACCATTCATTTCTCAACATAGTCTGCTGAATAATACGATTTTGGAAACTCGTCAAAATACGCATTAGTTTCGGTAATCACTTCTTCGTTTGAGATCTTTTCCCTGCGAGCCATATTTTCAAGTTTGGAAACAGGAAAAAGTCACTAGGGGCTAAATCTGGACTATAAGGTGGATGATCAACCAATTCGAAGTGGATTTCTCGTAGTTTTGGCATCGTAACTAATGCTGTGTGAACCGGTGCGTTGTCTTGAAGAAAGAGCACTTTTTTCTTGTTTAAATGTGGTCGTTTTTCCTTGATTGCATCAACCAATTGATGCAATAATGCACGATAATACTCTCCTGTGATTGTGGATCCCTTTTCAAGATAATCGATAAGCAATACTCCGTGTGCATCCCAAAATACAGTGGCCATCAACTTGCCAGCCAATTTCGCTATCTTCGCCTTCTTCGGAGCACTTCCACCAGCTTCCACCCATTGCTTCGCTTGATTTTTGGTTTCAGGTGTGTGGTGTGGGCCCACCACGTTTCATCAACGGTTATTAAACTACGCCAAAAATCAGCAGGATTATGTTTTATCATGTCCAAACACTGCTGTGAAGTGATCTGTCGAACTCGTTTTTGTTCAACACTGAGCAAACGCGGCACCTATCTTGTCGATAACTTTTTCATATGCAAATGTTTATGCAAAATGTTGAACACACGTTCATATGATATGTTTACCATTTCAGCTATCTCACGTATTTTGACCCGGCGATCATTCATAACGATATCGAGAATTTTCTTGATATTTTCTTCAGTAACCACCTCTTTTGGCCTTCCTGTTGATGGTATTGTTGCAGTGTTTGTTCGCCCCCGTTTGAATTCAGCAATCCAATATTTTACCATATAATCTGACAGAGCAGATTTGCCGTAATGTTTATCAAGCTTTTCTTTAGTCTCTTTCGCCGTTTTGCCTTTCAAATAATAGTGTTTAATCACTACACGAAATTCACTTTTTTCCATTTTCAAAGAATTTTCAAAAGTTGCTTACTTCAAACGACTAGAACAAATAAACTAATCGATGAATTTGGCTAAAATTTTAACAGCTGACGTTTAACAGATCGTAATTTCTAAGAAAGAAACAGTTTTTGTGTTTGTGCTGCCATCTAGCGCTAGGTAGCTTCAATGTCAATCCGCCCTCGTAAATGGCAAATAACACTGATTTACAGCAAAAAAAGCCTTTTAATAAAACTATATGGAATATAATAATTTTAATGCGCTGAATTCAAATCCGTTTTCAGTTTTTTTCTACGGCAAGTTTTTCGCCCAAAATATAGTAGTTATGTCAATATATTTCATCATAACTTGAAAACGACTCTACCGATTTTAATGCAATTACCACCAACTATTTAGGAACAAAATTTCCTATAAATCAACTGAATAAAACTTTTCTGTATTTCTGTATATAACAGTTTCGGAGTTATTCGTAACTTGGTTGCAAAAAAAAATTTTTTCGCGCAAAATTAGAGCAATTTCTTTTATTCAAAATACAAAATACATACAAATTTTTCCAGAATGCAAATTTTACATGTTAAGCACTTAATTTAAAGCTTAAAATGTTGAGAATAAAATAAGCTATAAATCATTAAAATCGGTTGGCTACTGCTGATCTTAAAATTAAATGCAGGTACCTAACTTTGATCAAAATTTTTTCTTTCAAAATTATTGCAAATTTTTTTCTTTTATTTCAAAAAAGTTATAAAAAATATTCTTACTCTACTGGCGTTACTCTCGGAGTTTTGGAACAAGCCCATTCATTGATTTGGTGAAAGTAAGATTGTGGCTCTGGACATTTCCAAGGAGTTTTAAGTAGCGTTGCCAACTTAGTGCTTTTAGCGCACTGTTTTTTCTGCTTTTTAAAATTTTCGACGCGCAAAACTTTTTGAAATAATGCTTTCTTCTTTTAATTTTAATGCCTTTTTCTTTTGTTGATGACACTCATTCTTTCAAATAGTAATAAAAACTTTCACAAAAAAATTTCATCACAATATTTTTGTAAGTGTAAATTTAAAGTTACTTGCAGTTCTGTTAAGTTATTTTGACGTCAAATTTTAGTTCGTCATTTGCAAATTAAATCTGAATTTCTGATGTTTTAAGAAATTTTTCTTTTAATGCAAGTTAGTGAAAGCATTTTTCAAACTTATATACATTGGCTTGCTACATCCCAATTGTAGCAAGGGAGACTTCTCATAATCAATGAGCCGCTGTTGAAAATTCTCAGATGGTCTAGCCTGGGATTAAACAGAGGATCTCTTGGTTTGTAAGCGGATGCCTTATCTACCATACAACAGCAACACAAGACAATTAGCAACTATTTTCCATATCCTTTATAATTTAAAACAGTCAGAAAGTGTCTTAGAATTTATTTTGAGAAATTTGGGCATACTACGTGCTTTGTAGAGTTTAAATATTTCTAATAATATGTGGACCTTTTGGCACATTCCTGATAGAATTTGCGGTTGTTTGCGATATCCAATTTCACTGCACTTTGTTCTGTTTTGCTAATAAAAATATGCTTTTTAAACTTGGATTCCGGATGCAATGGCGAGTGTTGGGTCTGTTGTGTATTGGTTTTATTCCATATGCGCAATTTTATTTAATAACTCTTTAAGCTAAAAATAAACCCCATCGTTGTATATATTTTGTCATCTGTATGTTGCGTAAACTAAAATCTGATTTTTAAAGTAGCGTTTTTAAGATGACTTTTTAAGATAGCGTTGTTCAAGCGTCAATCTAACCACATTCTTGGTCTACAAAAAACAAAAATTTTCTCGCCTTTAAATAAAACTATATTGAATATATAGGGTCCGCCATCTAACGTTTTTTTTTTTCAACTAGTGCTTATTTCGTGAATGGTAACACTTAGCTCATGTCTGATTTGACAGATAATTAGTTTTATACTTCCGCTGAACGAATATGGTTGTGTATACGCTTGAACAACGCTGGGAATCTGGGCCTGCGATCGAATTACAGAGGATGCCGATTTTGCCAAAAAAAAAAATCATCTTTTCAGATGAAGCACATTTTGATCAAGGCGGATATGTAAACAAGCAAAATTGTCGCATTTGGGGCACAGAAAACCCGCACGCATACATTGAAAAACCGATACACCCAAGACGAGTCACTGTTTAGTGCGGATTTTGGTCCAGAGGCATAATTGGCCCATTTTTTTCAAAAATGAGCAAGGAGTGGCCGTTACAGTCAATGGCGATCGTTATCGGGCCATGTTGAACGAATTTTTGTTCACAAAAATTGAAGAGGAGGATATTAGCAACATTTGGTTTCAACAGGACGGCGCTACGTGCCACACAGCCGAAGCTACACTCGATGTTTTGCGCCCTGTTTTTGAAGATCGCATTATCAGCCGCAGAGCTGATGTCTTTTGGCCACCTCTGAGCTGCGATTTGACACCGTTGGACTATTATTTGTGGGGTGCCGTCAACGCTTTAAAGGACAATATTCGTGAAGCCATTGGTGAAATACAGCTGCACACAATCGATAATGTGCTTAAAAATTGGACCGATCGCGTAGGCTACTACATGGCCAGCCGAGGCAGCCGTTTGAATGAAATTATTTCCCATTATTAGCCGGAAAGATTGTACTTTCAAATAAGAAAAGAAATTTGAGAAAATTTTCAGTAGTTTTTTTTTATAATTTAATTATTCTGATATGCTGAATTCAAATCCGTTTTCCGTTTTCCGTTTTCGGTTTTTTTCCATCGGGCTCATATTTTTTTATGGGCGTGGAGAATTGTTCGCCTAAAATATAGAAGTTATGTAAATATATTTCATCAACAAAATATCCTATAAATCAACTTACAACTTTTCTGTATTCTCAAGTTTCTGAGTTATTCGTAGCTTAGTTTATAAAATGAATGCCAGATTAAATAAAAGCCAGATATGTTGAAAGTAAAATAACCCATAAAGGCAGGTATCTAACTTAACAATAAATCATACTAACAGATAATAAATCATACTGGTAGCTTCCTAATAGCTTAGGGTTGCATTTCGGAAAAAGGTGCAGATCCATTAGTACGCATGGATGGTACAATACGTGCGGAACTATACCTGTCGATTCTGCAACATAATTTGTCAGATGTAGTAGAAAAAAAGGTTTTTGCTACTGAAAAAGTAATTTTCCACCTAAGCAATGACCCAAAACACATTGTATATATTGCTAAAAACCGATCTAAAAAGACAGTGATAGTTTATATTAACTGGCCTTCACAATCTCCGGATATGAATCCTTTTGACAAGTTGTGGATTCATGTTAAATCACTGCTCGCTAAGTATTCAAATCCAAACAAGGGAATGAAGGAGCTGTAGAAGCGAATGAAGAAATACTGGTAAGATATACCAGTAGAATTAAAAAAATAGCACATCCAGTATTCCTAATCGCATCAAGTTTCCAAAAAGGCGAAAGGATACTGGACATCCTATTGATTATAACACTTATTTTTATAAATAATAAAAATAAAATCAACGGTGCAAAATTGTAACGTTTGGTTTTATTTACACTTTTTGCTGCTACTATTGTTGTCGTTGTTATTGGATTGGTATTAAACTTGTTTTGGAGGAAGAGGACATTTGTACCTATAATACCATACAACAAAAGTACTTAATTCCTTAGAACTTAAAAAAATACAGGGTGTGTAAATGGAAAATATCAAATCATGTTACACTTTTGCACGTCACTGTATGAACATATGTATATATTTTTAAAAGAAAAAAAAAAACGTAGCAAAACACATGGTGCCTTATCAACTGCAAGTGTTTTTTTTAGTATCTTTAAGTGCACATTACAAATCAGTGTTCTTTTCTGATTTCAGATTCGTTATTTTTGGTGCCAAGGGATCTAAAATAGAAAAGTACAAATTATTGTTTGAAAAGTACGATAATAATTTTAAAATCATAAAATAAAAGAATCAGAGTATATTTTATTATTATTTCTGGTAAATTTTATAACTAAACCGCCCATTATTCTCATGTAAGAACACACACCACTTTTCTAAAAAACTGGATAAAAATCGGCATTTATTGTAAAATAATAATAAAAATAGTTTTCCATTAACATTGTTTTGATGAGCGTCAATGGGTTAAAGCACAAAGAATTCAATGGTATAAGAGCTGTAAAAAAGATTTTTAAAACGAATTTTTAAAGCAATAGAAAAAGAGGACGGCAAAAAAAGATTGAAGCAGAAGATGACATAAGAAGTATGGACATATCTAGGCTCAAAAACAAGCCAACAACCAAGTTGACGTTAAGGCGTTTTGTAAGGAAAGCAATAGTTCACCCTGAATTATGACATGAGCAATTTCAAATGAAATACCCATAACACTAATCCCTCTTTCTTCCTTCCCACAACCTATTTTACAAATTATGTACAACAAATTTTACTTTATTTATTATCCTTAAAAATTTAAGTTAGTCTGTTGTAAGATTGTTTGTGTTGTAACATAGCGCAATAACCCGGTGTCGTTTTAGAGCTACATTTTCACTATCATCCTTTCAACAATGAATTATTATCACAAAATCAGTATCAAATCGAAATTTGTATGAAATTATCGTAAATGAAAAATTTCATTGATGAATCCTCATGACGATAGCACCAACAAACGAGATTGCGTATGACAACTTCATTGTAATGTTGCTGTACTTAAGAAAGCTGAAATTTAGGGGCTTTTTAAAAAGAACCAAACTCACCGGGTTTTATTAAGTTTTTTGATGGGTTTTATTAAGTTTCATAACTGCTGCCAAATTTCGTTCAAGTCGACAAAATTTTTTGTTTTTTTTACGTTGTTTTGGTATTTATAATGCAATTTTGCACAATTTTGCACTCTTAGTGGTATCAAGGTAGCATTGTTTACTATGAGCTGCTAAAACTCGGTGATTAGAGCAGACTGCAATTACTTTGTTTGAACCGCACATTATGAGAAAAATGGCCAGAATATAAAGACAGACAGATAGGCAGACAGAAAACTTTTTTGCATACAATTATTAGAAACGATTAAATGACATTGGTCCTTCTGACTATTTGCTGTTTCGACGTATACAATATCTTTCGGCATGCCACCGAATCACTTCTTTAGAAGAAATAGAAAATCAGCTTCAAAGTAGATCGCCTTAAAAGACGAGTAGTTTTTCTGAGACGGAATTCGGATATTGGTTCAGAGGTGGAGAAAAAATGTAAGCAGTTGTTTGATAAATTTTTATTTTGATATTTTTTTTTTTTTTTTTTTTTTGTTAACTTTAAAAACGGCCGGAATTGATTTACATTCACAAACTACGAAAACCATTAAATAGCAAAACCCACCCGGGTTTTTTTAAATATAAAACCCAATAAAACCTGGGTGGTTTTAATTCTGTTACGCAGTAGCTTGCCAACCTTGATCATGAGTTGGCTGCATGCTGAGCGATGGAGTATTTTGTCTAATACACCTCCCGTTAATCAACAAGTCACCATTTATTAACGTCAAGATAAAATAAACTTCTGTCAAGAAATTTTGAAAACTCATACGGCTATATTCACAAAAATTTTTAAATTTCAGTTTCAAATACAAATTAGTTAATATATAGACTTTAAAGGTAAAAACCTTTCTTAGAAATTCCTATTCAAAAGCAGTATTTTCACTAAAGTACACTTTAAGATATTTTTATATTCGAAACTGGCAATACTATATTTATTTTATTTCTCATTTACAATATGAAATGTACAAATTCATACAACCTGAAAATTTTATTTACTTGAAATTCATTATTATTCTAGAAAATTATGATTGAAATACTTTTTGTATATTTCTTTTAAGAGAGAAAACTTTTTTGATCTAAAAGCGTATAAAAATGATCACTTTCATTATTTCTTTTGTTAAAAAAGGGATTTTTAAAAACACGCTTACTGAAAAAATTGTACGAATGTTGATTTGGCATACTGTAAATTATAATAAGAAAACAAATTTAACATTTTGTCATAATTGAGAAAAATGTATTTATAAATTAACAAAATGTATGTATGTATGTTCTTGATAGCGTTATAATCAAGAAAATAATATGGCGTTAGTTTCTATTCTGCGTCACCAAGCAAACGCTCTCTAAGTTTGTTATTTTCTTTTAAATTTAAATGAGACAGTAGTGGGTACTGCGCTCTATCTTGGCACTAAATCTAATTTTAGCCGTTGTAATCCAACTGCATAACTATACAAACAAACTTTGAATTTGCGAATGAATTCCATTCTTTTTGTAATAGTACTTTGCCAGGTCACTTTTAGTTTTTTTGAATTAAAAATAGGTTCCATCTGAATTGTTTTGAATTTCTTTTACTTCTTCTTCAACAGATATTAAGTCAAAACGAGAGCATTATTATCATCATTTTTATTATACCGATCAGGCATTATTGCAGGACATTGAGAACCACGGAATCTATTGTGTCTTTCCGGTCTATAGCTTGTTCTAATGTACAAGAAGATCTGAAACCATAATGATGAATATGTCACTCATTTCTATTTAAGCCTATCAAGTACCATACAACATGTATTATGCCTCTCTGATGCCTGTGAGCACAGTCTACAAACATCCACATCTGTGACCGCCATCCTCTTCAGAGTGGCATGTTAGAAACTTCGTTAAAAGTCTTAAGAACCTTAGAACGACGCCCAAATTGAGGACAGATCTCTGATCTAGAGTAACGAAGTCCCCCCCTTCGAGCATACTAGTGTTCCAAGCATCTGGCAGTTTCTCAATCTTCGACCATATTGAGAATTGTAGCCAATATATGTATGGTATGACGGAACCTTTTCTAAAAAATGCTATTCATTAACTTCTATGCCACAGTGTCCAGGAAAACGAGAGCATGTTTTGAACAAACTCTGTTTACCATGGTTTACAAAGACTTTAAGGTCTCCAGGATTATTTTGAAACTACAGGCACAATTTTGCGGTATTGTTGATAATTTCTATCTGGCATGGAAAAATGTCGGCTTGTCTCTGTTTTTAATATTTTAAGTTTTCGTTATATGATGCTTTGATGTTTTCCTTTAAAAAATATTTTATTACATTCTGAAAATGTTCTGACCAATTATTTTATCAATTTCGTTAAACTTAAGATTTTACGTTTCTTTTTCACAATAATGTTCTCAAAAAAGCTTTAAAGTACGGTCGAACCAACTTTAAAATTTGTTTATTTAATATTAATTTAAAATAGGAATTTTAAGCCTAAAGTTCGCTTGTGAATAATACTTTAATGAATTTTCCTTAAAGTAGGTATGAAATGTGCTTTATTTTGTTTTTGAATACAGCCGATAGTCTTTACCGATAATTTACAATTGTCAGCATTTGTCACAATAATTCACTTTGACTTTCGCCACTCATATCTCGTATGTAGTTAAACTTAAGTGACAATTTTTTAATAAAATTGCATTATATTTCATAATATTTAATTAAAAATCCATATAATTGTTAAATAATTGTTTTTTTTTCATTTTTTAGGTAAGACTTGCATTTAGTGATTTAAAATATTTGTAAGTACAACAAAACATTTTTCCTTTTTTATAACTTTTACTAACTTCATTTCCTAGAATGAATAGACCTTATCAGAAAGACTAAATAACTAATTTGATTTTGTTAAAACATTAACAAGACGGCTAAAATACTAGTTTTTATTATTTTAGCCCTAATTACTATTATTTAATACTAATTTGCAACACCTTTTACTTATGAAAAGAAAGAAAAACAGATTTTAATCAAACAGTTCCCAGACGCATTTAAACTCCATAAAGAAGACACTTTAAGGGAAAACAATGCAAAACTAAACGTAATGAAATGCTTTTTTGAGAGAATTTAACCTATTTTTTTCAAAAAAACTTATTTTCCTTAAGCTAAAATAAGCTGAAAACTGTCTTTCAATTACTTTTTTTTTTGTTGCAAAAAGAAAAATTATCTGTGAACTATAACTTTTTTTGTTACATTTTGTTTAACTTAATGGGTCGCATATGAAAAAAAGATACAAAAATAACAGTCAGTCTTTACATTCGTTCCTACACAGACGTATGTGTTGAAAACTTGTGAATATAAAAAACCAAACTGCTACAAAATGTGGCAAGAGCCAACAACTACAAGTAAAATACAAATCATTTATTTTAATCACTAATTTTTCGCTTTTTTTTTTTTTGTTTAATAAAACAAAACAAAGAAACTTTTCAAAAACAGGCACAATTTCATGCCATTTCAGTTTGTTTTTTTATATCGCGCTTATCTTAACAACCCCATATTGCAGTTGTTTTATTTAAAAAAGTTTATTTACTTTAAAACTCAGAGTTTTGTAAAATTATTATTTTTCACTTTTTTTAGACAAAACTTACAGATAAAATGTTACTTTTTCCTTTTTTTCTGCAAAAAAAAAAAATATTTGTTTTGTTTCTTTTTTATTTTAAGAAGTAATATGGCAAGATAACACAAAAAATTTGTAACCATTTACCACATGGTTTCCCTATATGGGTTATGATTTCAAATGAAATCATATTTGTGTTAATAAATATGTATGGCCTTGACTTATTTTTGGCCACTAGTTTTGCAATTTATCATAATTTTAGTATTAAAAATGTACCAAATCTATCGTAAAAAATACATATTTACATAATTAGCAAAGAAAACATGTTATCGTGTATATAACAGCTCATATAGTAACGAGCCAAAAATGCAATTCGATGTCACATGATCTTAAGAACCGTGTCTTGACTTATTCATATATTCTTTTAATCTGTTACTTTAATCTTTATTTTTTACAGTTAGTCCTACCCCCATATTCATAAAATTCATAACTTGTATGTAAATTTGTTTTATAAACTCTTTATAAGTCGAAAATAATTTTTATGAATATGACGGTTAGAGTATATAAGTGGCCGGTAGCGTATTTACTATGACAATTTATAAGTCGATAATAATTTTTATGAATATGGCGGTTAGAGTATAAAAGTGGCTGGTAGCGTATTTAAGCGACATCGTCACTATGACAATTTCATAGATAAATGATTGTCGCAGAATTAGTATCAAGTCGCATTTTGCATGAAATTTTTTTAAATAAGAAATTTCCTTGATGAATTCCTATGACAATGAAACAAAGAAAGGGAGTTCTGCAGGTTAAAGTCATTTTAGTGTCACGATTCTAAAGAATTTCCGTTAAATTATTAAATAAAGGTGATTTTTGCTAGTCACTATTAATAAGGTTATTGCGAACAGAATATCGAAAATATTTTTTTTTTTTTTTTTTGAGAGTCGAACAAGCAGGTTTACAATCAAAGAAAACATGCACAGACTAAGTTAACACCTTAAGAATAACACGGTGCGACAAAAAATTGTATCACTTAATTTTTTCTTCTTTCCAAATCCGAAAAGAAATTTAAAATCGGGTAATATTCAGCTATGCTATTAGCTTATATGTGCATGAAGGTCTGAAAAATCAAAAACGGATTCTTGTTCTGCTCGGCAGCGCCTATCAGAAAAGTAGTATCATTTCCCAGGTATTTAAACTTCGTTCATTTTTGTCGCACCGTGTAATCTAAGAGCAATCGGTGGAATGGCGATCCCCTTTGTATATAAGGTTTATAGAATTTGAAAAGGCATTCGATACACTCTTGCACGAAGTTATATGGGTCGCATTAGATGTAAAGGCGTCCCTGGAAAATAAGTTAACCTTACAAGGACTCTATATAGAGAGACAAATTGTCGTTCATAAAAATAAACTTAGCCGCAGAATACCAGTACTTAAGGGTGCGAAGCTGCGTTATTTCCCCACTGCTCTTTAATATTGTTCTAGACATAGTCATGCTACAGGATCTTGAAAAGAGGCAAGAAATACTGTGGGGCTCAAGAGTCGATTGAAGACTATTCGAATGACATTTGTCTGATATCTCACAACTACATGGACATGTCGGAAAAACAAAACTTCCAAGGCAAGATTAAGAATAAATGTGAGAAAAACGAAGGCACTGAGAATAAACAGCGACGTACACGGAGCCAGTAGCGGATAGTATTAGTCCGCAAAGCCAGCAATTTGGCGATTGGCGAACATTTAGAGATCGTCCTCACTCTCATCGAATGTTAAAATGAGAATACTCAACTCGAACGTTAAGTCAATATTTTCGTATGACTGCGAGACCTGGAACGTCGCACCATGTGACATCAAGCTTATACAGGTATTCAGTAACAGAAGTTTGCAGACAATTATGAGAAACTTTTGGCCCAACACGATACCAAATAGTATGTTATGGTCCCAAACCTGTCAAATACCTATCAAGATGGAAATAAGAAGATGCAAATGGAACTGGATTAGAACGTTAAGAAAACCCCATAACGACATAGTCCATATTGTAGTAAATTGGAATCCACAAGGTAACCGATGAAAAGGAAGGCCCGCCATTATCTGTAAAAGACAGAACGAAAAATAAGTTGCAAAGACAAGAAAAAGTTGAAGTGGGGTTAAAATTATAGTCATGGATAGATCAAACTGCTCCTTATAGGATCGTGGAAAATATAAATATACTAAAGAAAGTTGAAATTAGCGACTTTGTCTATTATAAGTCAATTACAAGCTGAAGGTTGCAGAATTTTTTCTACCACATGTCATCGTTAATAGGGGTTATTTGACCTTCATATATGATCAATGTTTTTCCTGAACTCGTATTTTGCAACTTTTATTAACTTTTATTACGCCAAATTTCATTTAAAAGCAGTCTACTTTTAAAAGCATTACCTATAAACACAGATAGGGGTCATTTGACACATTTGCATATTTGGTCACCAATATTTATTTTATCAGCTACAGAAGCACACCTGAGCTTCTGAGTGTGTTTATATCATTTCCTATGATTCTAGAAGAATCTAGAGTCTGCAGCAAACTCCTGTGCTGCGATGTGTTTCTTTGCTCTCCAGCTTCAACCGGTTTGGTTTGTTTCGAGCTCAATTTGAAGGCTGTTACCAATCCAACAACATTTTCAATCAAGAATATCCATATGAATGGGATTTTGGTAAGATTGTTACCACAAGTTCGATTTTTACCGCCATCTGGAAGGTGTTTGGTCAAAATATTTCCAATATCCTTCGAAGACAGTGATTGATGATTGCATAGAGTTGGTATTGCGTGAAGTTATATTTCAGAACTCCCATCTATAGAGGATGGCTGATTTCATATATGTTGATCTCAGCCCATTTCAAGATAACAGTCGGCTTGCATACATGTTGAAAGATTGATTGCTAGAATACTACCGAAGTAGCAAAAATCGCTTACCTTTTCCAGCTCGATATTACGTATCCTGAATTTGGTGTTATTATGGATGTTGCAGCGCATTGCCTTACATCTATCAATGTTAAGACCTAGTTCCGCCTCTGCAGTTTTACTTTCTACAGATTTAAGTTTAGCAGATATGTGCCAATAGCTGTATACTAAGAGGCAAATATCAACGGAGTATTCCAAACTCTCCAAGTGTTTTTTAGTCCCAATGCTTCTGTTGATTGTCTTAGCATTGTGAAGAATAACTTCAAGCACTATATTGAATAGGAGTGCGATAGGAGTGCTCTGGCAGTTGTCACATTGAATCTATTACTCAGGGTAT
This sequence comes from Wohlfahrtia magnifica, assembly GCA_023159175.1. Taxonomy (NCBI): domain Eukaryota; kingdom Metazoa; phylum Arthropoda; class Insecta; order Diptera; family Sarcophagidae; genus Wohlfahrtia; species Wohlfahrtia magnifica. The sequence continues at coordinate 1,888,286 of JAKWBJ010000045.1, forward strand.
CGTCATGACTGACACGGCTTTTTTTCCATATAAATTGCATATATTTTCTGTGGGGTTGAGATCGGAAAATTGTGAAGTCTACTCCAAATCTATTATATCAGGGTCGCCTAAGAACTTGTGGGCTAAGCAACTTGTGTGCTTAGCTTGTTGAAAAATACTTCCAGCGATATTTTTTCTTGGAAATGAGGAAGCATGTGCCTTTCCAATATATATCGCAATACTTAAGGTCTTAGGCTACTTTAATTGACTTCATTATTGACATCATCATTCTCACTTAAGTTGCCATCGCCAAATATGCGACAGACGACAAATTCATAGTATATTGCCGTTGAAATCCAATCAATAGCCGCTCTGGCAGTGTCACCATGAAGTCTGCACAGGGGTTAATGCCTCAATGTGAATTGATCGTTGACTGGTTGAAAGCTTAAGTTGCTTATTAAATATAATGCTTTGCCAAAATAATCTGAAAGGCTAACGAACACTTGGTTGGCATTTATGTGGTGTGGGGTCATATTCCAAGCTTCGCAGGAGTACAAGAGTTGAAAGCACCTATTGAATAAATTACTTCTTACCGCGCACTATAATTGAACCTCCGCTATGTTTAGCGGCTTGTAACCGATATCTAGGTGAATATCTTTGTTTTGGCACCCGGTGTATGTAATTTATGTCATCAGAGCCAAATAAGTTAACCTTTGATTTGTTGCTTCAGAACACTTTGATCTATTAATTTCCTTGATTAATGATCCAGCAAGACCCACCCGGTTTTTCTTCTTTACCTCACTTATCAGTGTATTTTGGTTGACCATTTTTGAATCGATTTTTGGCAGTTTCAACGCCAATTCTAAACCTTAATAGGTCATTTGTGTTTCTGGTAATATTTACTGCTCTCTTACTTGGGTAGATTTTCACAATTTTTATTCTTATCTGACGGGCTTGGCTAGCAGTTCCTGATTTTCTTATTAAAAAATATATTTTAATAAGGTAATAACCACACGCATTAAGATTTTGTTTTCATTTCACTTTAATCGCTTAAATTTCCGAACCAACAACAATTAGAAATACCGACTGCAATACCCACTCTTGTGCCATAATTATAAAACTTTTGCAACCCTTAGTGGTTGAAAATGAATTTTAAAAATGTATCTTCATTTTCGTTGTATTTAATACTTTTAAAACCTCACATATACTTCCCATTCAGTTCATTTGTAATTTTCTATAAGATATTAAGGACAAGGTAGTGAAAGCATACTTACCTGGCGTAGGGGTTACAGTGATCATGAAGGCGGTTTCCCCGGAGAGAGGCTTGGCCATTGCACTTACGGTTGAGTTGACCTCCGCGATTATTCCTAATGTGAATAACTCGTGCGTGTGATTTTTGATAGCCGGGAATGGCGTACGCGCCGTTCCGAAATTTGTAAATGAATTTCGTAATAAAAATAAAATTGTGGTTCTTATAGGTTCTGCAACGATTTACTAACAAATTCTTAATGTTGGTCTGAAAAAGTCGATTAGGTAGACAGAAATTATTATGAAGTCAAGACAAGTACACATTTTCAAAGCTTTTTAATGCAATGTTCAAGCCAAATTTTTTTATTAGTTAACATTTTAGAGTAAATAAAAGTGCTATCATGTGCTGGAGCTTCCACTTCTACTTCTGGTTCCCTGAGAATTCCATTCAATATATAGTATGCTAGCGATATCACCTACATGTGTTCATTTTCTACGGCACACTTTAGTGACTTTTCCTTAGTGTTGTACCTGGAGTGTAGTGTATCATTTGTCATTCTCTCCGGCCGGAAATTCTAAAAGGTTTCTAATTTCTTTACTATGTTTTTCGTAACTTTCCATATTTGATATACGAGAAGGTCGTCAGGCTTCACCGTGTTAATGGTTTAGCTAATGGCCCCTACTCTTATGTTTTTTTTTAATTACTATAATGAAGGAGTGCTGTGTTTACCTCAGAAAATGTTGTCTTTAAAAATCTTTGATATATAAGATGACCTTTAGCTTTAATTATACATGGTGCCTCAAAGTGGAGTTTTATTTTGTACAGAAGATAGAAGATTATAGTTTCTGGTATCTCGAGATTTTATAGACAGTTCACGATTATGGGAAGTAAATTCACTTAATCAGCACAGCTTCTGTTGAATCTTAAAATTCCCCTTTTATTTCGCAGTGATGCTTCTATTATTGGAAAGACGTGGTTCTATCTAATAAAAAGATACCTTGGATGGTGTTAAGCAATGTTATACCTCTCCATCTGGCGCATTTACTGAGATGGCCATTTTTTGCGTACGGTTACAATAATTTCATCATTGCACTCGGCTGGTAAGGTATATTAACTAATATTGGTACATTGGATAATATTCGTTGCCTTGAATAGTTTTGGTGGGATATTGGCGATTTCAGACTTTATAAGGGTGTTTTTTATATAGGTATAGAACTCTGAAATGAAATAAAACAAAGATGAATTTTTTAAATTGACATAAAATTTATTTTATTCGAAAGATATTCTTCTGGCTTTATAATTTAAATGTGATAACATATGACCACCACGGTTGACTCGGACGTAGTCTAATCTAGAAGCCCAATTTCCAAAGACTTTTTCCAACATTTGTGGCCGTATATCGGCAATAACGCGTCGACTTCACATATCCCCACATATATCCAGAGAAAATAGCCTAACGGCGTTAAATCGCACGAACTTGGAGGCGAATTCACGGATCCGAAACGTGAAACTATACAGTTACTAAACGTTTTCTACAATAAATCAATTGTGGCACGAACTGTGAACATATTGCGCCGTTTTGCTGAAACCACAGCTCTGCACATCATGGTTGTTCAATTTATGAACGAAAAAGTCAGTAATCATGGCTCTATAGCGGTCACAACTAACCGTAACGTTCTGACCAGCATCGTTTTAAAGAAGTACGGACCAATGATTCCACCAGCCTATAAAGCACACCAAACAGTTAGTTTTTCTCGATGTAGCGGTATCTCAACATACACTTAAGAATTGTCATCACTCGAAAAAAAAGTGAGCTTCATCGCTAAACAAAAAATGCGCGATACATATATCGAACAGAACCATGATTTTCAAAATAAATTTGCACAATTTGGAAGTGTTGTTACAGACGTCAGTCTATTCATATTGAAAATCCAAACAAAATTTAACATAAATCACTAGTGACAGCTGACAAAATGATCGCCAGTTAAAAAGTGCTGCCAACCTAAAGTTTTACACCTCCATAAAAACACCAGCTATTTGTAAGTATGGCTGGTGTATGGATCTGCGTTGATGACGCCGAAATTAAAGCTATTATAACAATTGCAAAAGGTGTCACGTTATTCCAATATGCCACTGTTAAAAAACAATTTTCTTGCTGAAAAGCCTAATAATTGGTTTCAATGTTAAACTCCGAACGGAACTTTTATTACTTAAAATTATCACTTTCATACCTTGGACCACTATACTCAAAATTTGCCAAGTTTATAACCGCAACGTAGAGCAGGGAATTATCAAATTCGGATTCTCTTCAATAGTGCTGCTGAAGGCTGCTATATTTGGACTTAAATGACCCGGTTGGTCACGTTATGCTGTTGATATAAGTTCGTAGATTAACTACATTCTTAAGAGCGATCACGAAAGTTTACTTCTAGCAAGCTGCGTATGACTTTAAGGTCATAATAACAATAAAATTTGTTGAACTGCGTTGTAGAGTGTGAGTTCCTTAAGACATTGGCTGCCATCTTTACAAAGGCGGTACTTCAGAAAAATTTTATCTATAATTAACATACCGAAAAATATTTAATCAAGAAACATTATAACTTTAAAAAAATATGGTACATGCGGCAGTTAACGTGTTAATGATAAACGCTGACGAGACACCAAGTTCTAGTTAAATGTATATGTTATTTTTGAATTATCTATAGTATTGGAGCGCACAACGTTTCTTTTGTAGCTTATATGTATGTAAGTCTTTAGAAAATGCGACTGGACCCTCCTATTAACCTATCCTAATGCTATCGAACTTAATAAGGTATGTGATGGAAAACGATTTTGAACGAAATTGAAATCGACAATATTTTTAAAGTCTTATAAATCTTGTAACTCCTTATTTATTAAGAGTTTTGTTAACCAAGGCAGTTATGTTAATGGTAATTAACATAATAAGTAAAAAAAGAATTGAAAATTTTGTCTGATTTGCAAATTATAGCAGTTTGATTTTTCATTGCCAGCATTTTTCCATTTTTTCACTGGCAAAAAGAAAGAAGAAATTAATCAATTGCCTGCCACGCTTATTAAAAAATAATTAATAATTTCATACATTATGTTAATTCATTAGATTTAATTTCATAGTTAAAAAAATTTACTTTGAATAACAATGCAATGCATAGTGCTTAAAACCTCTAAATTAGCCACACTGCACATTCGCGATAAGCTTAAACACTAGCACGAGTAAAACAGCATTTTTACTTTAATACTTAAAATATGAAATAAAAAAATACTCTTGGCAAGAAGAAAAAAAATAAAAATAATAAAACAAATGCAAGAAACAAATAAGAAAAAACAAAAAATACTTAAAACCACTTTGAAAGAAAACGTTAATTATGTAATTGCCATAATCACAACAACAACAACTGTTATAAAAAAATCACAAAGAAGTGAAAAAAAATTATAACGTAAGTCTGGCAATTTACGTGCCTGCATTAAAAAACGTTTCTTTAATCAGGGGAGACACGCCAAAATCTAGTGTAACAAAGGCGGCATAGAGGGAGGTGCTACATATTTAAGACAACAAATTATTACAGTTGAAAACGCTTAAAACTAACTGACTAATTACTAAAATGAATACACAATTTCAGTGAAAACAAAAAAAAAATTTCTTTAAATTAGCAACGGCTTTTTATATAAATCAAAAATAAAAATTCATTTGAACAAAGTGTGAACAGACATTAATAAACAAAACATTTTTTTTTTTTTTTTTGTAAAATTTTATAATAATAACATAATATCTGCAAGATTTGAAATCGATCATAAAAATATTTGTATTTGAAAAACCTCTTGAAATGGGTTAATCATTATTTAATTAAATTATTAAATATCATACCGCCAGGGGCATTTATTATTTCTCTTGTATTTTTAAAGGGTCCGCCATCTAACGTTTTTTTTCAACTAGTGCTTATTTCGTGAATGATAACACTTAGCTCATGTCTGATTTGACACATAATTAGTCTTATCCTTCCGCTGAACGAGTATGGTTGTGTGTACGCTTGAACAACGCTGGGAAATATTGCGACGTTACTTTGAAAATCATGGTAATGTTGCAGAATCAAAAATCATCTTTTCAGATGAAGCTCATTTTGATCTTGGCGGGTATGTAAACAAGCGAAATTGTCGCATTTGGGGCACAGAAAACCCGCACGCATACATTGAAAAGCCAATACACCCAAGACGAGTCACTGTTTGGCGCGGATTTTGGTCCAGAGGCATAATTCGAAAATGAGCAAGGAGTAGCCGTTGCAGTCAATGGCGGTCGTTATCGGGCCATGTTGAACGAATTTTTGTTCATAAAAATTTAAGAGGAGGATATTAGCAACATTTGGTTTCAACAGGACGGCGCTACGTGCCACACAGCCGAAGCTACACTCGATGTTTTGCGCCCTGTTTTTGAAGATCGCATTATCAGCCGCAGAGTTGATGTCATTTGGTTACCTCGGAGCTGCGATTCGACACCGTTGGACTATTATTTGTGGGGTGCCGTCAAAGATAAGTGTTACGCCAACATGCCAGAGACAATTGACGCTTTAAAGGACAATATTCGTGAAGCCATTGGTAAAATACAGCTGCACACAATCGATAATGTGCTTAAAAATTGAAACGATCGCGTAGGCTACTGCATGGCCAGCCGAGGCAGCCATTTGAATGATATTATTTTCCATTATTAACCGGAAGGGTTGTACTTTTAAATAAAAAAAGGAAATTTTAGAAAATATTTAGTAGTTTTTTTTTATAGCATTTAAAAAAAAAAAAAATTATTTGGTGGACCCTTTATTTGTTTAAAAATATTTAACAAGTTATTAAGCACTTTGTAAATATCAAAGAAGATATTTTTTAATTTGTTTTAATTTTCATCGCCAATTTAAACGTGAAATTAATTAACAAAGTATTACATTTGATATTAAAAGATATATACACTTAATAATTATTAAAAAATAGCAAATAAAAAAAATTAAAAAATAAAATTATACGTTTATATATTTTTCTATACATACATAAATGCAATAAATCAAAAATAGCAAACATTTTTATTTTAAATAAATTTTTATTGTAACATATTTAAAATATTTTTTGTTATAAGCTGTTGACTATTAACGAGTTATATACTGTATAAAAATCTTTAATTACAAATAATTGAATTCTTTGCAATTGACAGAGATAAAGTACAATAGAAATGTACCAACTTCAGTTTCGTATCCTATGTTATATTCGTTTTTTATTTACTAGAAAGATCGAACGGTTATTATTCGACCGGTTTAAACCGGGTTTTTTTGGTTTTGTCGAATGTAGTTTTTTTAAAGTGTTCATTTTTCGAATACTGAATAAACCGGTTATTTTAACACGAATAATCGGTTAATTTAAATATGTATAATTTTTATACATTTTTCTAAATTTAAATATAACTATAACGTCTTATTATCTATATATGACAACCTTGAACGTCTCACAAAGAACGTGAAAACCATGGTAAATCGAAGAAGATATGCACACTTGAGCAAAAATAAATTTTTCTCATTTTCTGTAAATAAATATTGATTTTTATATATGGAGAATGATCAACTAGACTTATTGAAAAGGACCTACAAACGTCTGCTCCTTTTGTTGGTAAGTGGGTGTCATACCTAACATATCACAGTGGCACACACTATTAAATACGAGATGCATGCATTTGTGTTTCTACAGATGTGCTCTGAAGTGTAAAAAAATTTAGAAATTGATGGAAAGGATAAGTCTAGATAAATTACGTGGCTTTGAATAGTAAGCTGAAAAGGCTCATCGACACCAGGAATTATTATCACCTTAAATATGTCTATAAGATTGATGCTATTGTGCAGCAAGGGACACTTGGTTTGTACACCAAATCAAATTCTTATAAAATACTCTGCAAAAATGAATCACTGGCTGAAATAGTAATATGTTGCCTTATCGATAATTAAATATCCGTTAAGGCCCTAAAAAAGCCAAACGTTATTCTAGCATACGTACTGGCTAGAATCTACAACATGAGACACAAATTTATCAACTATATTTTCAAATGCAACAAAAATTGAGAAAAAATTGATACATTTTTAACCCAAAAGCGGTTTTTTAAAATATTAATTTTTCGAAAACCGGTGTTTGAAAAAAGTCGAATAATAGATCTCCCTATTATTTACTTATCATCCATGTTATGGGCCCGATTAAAATTAAGTTATTATTTTTTTAAACACAAATTAATTCTTTATTTAAACCACAAACATATATTATGTTTGTTAGTTCATCTCTTAATAAAATAAAAAATTCTGCTGTACAAATTTTGACCATTATAGTTACGTACTATTTTAAAAATTTAAACTAAAATTGAGTATCATTACCTCTGCCATTGATAACTGCAACGGCTCCTCTCTGCATGGATTCTATCAAGTCAAAGCATTCTTGAGAAGTAATAGAATCTTATAATCCCTGTATTTTTCGTTTGAGACCTGACATGGTAGTTTGGGGATCAGCTCTTAGACGTCTTTTCATAATAAGTCAAATTGATTCGATGGGATTCAAGTCTGGACTAGACGATGGTCATTTTTTGTTGTTTTAGAGGCGTGAGCTGGAGCTTCAACTTGCTGAGACATGTTTTCGTCGAAAGTAACTAAACATGTCATTGATGGTAACAAATAATGTTCTAAAATAGTTCTGTACCGCAAAAAATTTACTGTCGATTCTATAAAACAAAGGTTTCCTAGGCTCTTTGGGGACATGCATCTCCTTACGAAATACTTCTGGAAAATTTAGCGGTACGTTTAAGGCAATCCCTTTGATATGCCTCGCTTTTGGTCCGCATTACTTTACTGCGAGTGCCTCCCACGAACATCTCAAACTTAGAAAGACAATATGTACAGCCACAGTCGCTGAGATTGGGCTCTTGCCCATAATAGTCGTTTTTTTCAGTGTTGCAGTTAAGTAAGGTTTTCCTTTTGTCTAAAATATGGGACACTTCCTTTACTCCTTCCTTAAAACAATTAAATCATTAAATCAAATCATCATACTCACTTTGTAAAATCCGTAGATCAGTTTTTTTACATATTTTCTGTTTATTTCTGGTCCTATGGTTCTTGCAACTGATGAGCGCTCAGCAGCCAAACTTCAAACGGTACTATTTCTTTATTATATGGTCCAATGTACGTACAGGGTATCCGCCAGGAAGGTATACTTTTTTGTTTATTTATAATCTTATATTGATCAATGTTTTATTTAATGTCGACAATTATGTATGGAATACAATATCAGATAAGTACCCGCCTCTGTTAGCCTCACAAATGCGAACCCTTTTGAGCACATTTTTCATTACATTCTCACACATATCATGTGGCATTTCATTAATTTCATCATGAATATTTTGTTTGAGTTGCTCCATCATTTCTGGTTTGTTTACATAAGCCCTGCTTTTCAGATATCCCACAAAAAGAAGTCCAGTGCAGTCAAATCAACATCAACATTCCTTGAAATAATTTGTTGTGGAAAGAGATCTCGCAGTAATTCCGTTTTGATCCTGGCTGTATGCGATGTGACACCGTTTTATAGTGGCGTTAAAAAGTTTTCAATCATATCAAGATATCGCTCCCCATCGACAGTAACCGTTACGCCGTTTTCAGTTTCAAAGAAGTAAGGTTCAATGATTTCTCTTGACCAAATTGCACACCAGACTGTCACTTTTGATGGATGCAAAGGTGACTGATGAATAATTTTAGGGTTTTAAGAGTACGGAACTTAAATGGTCTTGCTTAAAAATACTTTTTTTTAAATATTTTAAAAATTCGTTGCATTTTAAAAATTTTAGCTTAAGATTTTCATTATGGCATGTTAAAGTACTATTACACAGCTATACTAAGCTATACTATACAATACAAAAAATTTATCAACTATTTTCGAAATCGCACTTTAAAAAAAGAAAAAAAAGTCTCATATAACCGCCGTACGAAACTCTTGTTGTTAGAGTGTGCACTCGGTCGCATAAATAAGCGTACAGACTATTTATTATAGTTTAAGGTCTGTTTGTGGTACTGAAAAGTAACGTTGTTTTTTTTAAATCGGTTTTATTTTACAAATAAACTTCTAGAAAATGATGTAAGGAATAGTTTGGAAATCTTAAAACAATGATACGAAAAGTTTATACTTCCGCATAAGCATATGTATACAGTGTTTAAATGCATACACAGTTTGCCATAAGATTGTATTCAGTAAAACAAATGTATCTCCACAAAGGCGCCACTGCAGAAAAATGTTATCTATAATCGACAAACCGATAAATACGAGTATATTACCATTATCATCATGCCGCAGAATACTGCGACCTATGGCATATATTATGTCCTTGCCGGTCTTTAGTCTTTTTGCCTTCCTAATGAACACCAGCAGATCTGAAACCTTAATGGTAGGTATGTCACTCAGTGAGACCCTATGTCTACCTAAACAATTCCACATAAACCTTTCACACAATATGTGTTCCGCTGTTTTTGATGCCTGCGAGCATAGATCTGTAGACTATGCTTGTGTTGTAGAACCTTTTCTGGCCAATGCATTCGCTATTTCACAACCATCCATCCCACAGTGTCCAGGTACTCAGAGCAACTGGACGTTATTTCCAAGCAAAAGCTTTTGCAACGTATCAAGATGTCTTACGGTTCGAGCCAAGCGCCCTTTAGTCAGCTTGGCTGTCAAAGAATACAAATATATTGTCAACAAACAAAACAAATTTGGCACACTGGTGGTTTACATGGTAGTCAACGTGTACTAAATAGTCTGTCTGTATGTATATTTATATGGTCATACACTCGGCACTTTAAAACAATTACTCTAATACTGAACGTAGTTTTTTCTTGAAATATTTTCCATTTTCACAAAACTTAAATCGTAAATAACTTTTTTCTTATAACACATTTTTTTCCATCACTTCTGTTGGGAATATATGGCTTTCCACAAAGCATCAAAGTCATTTATTAATTCATTTTCAAGCAAAGTACATAGATCATTAATCTACTTTAGCTTGCCCCTACGTGATTTTGTAGGAGTAAAGATTCTTACTAAATGATGGTGGTGATCCTTACTTAGAATTCGCATATTGCCACAATTGTTACGTTTTCTTCTAATCATAAGTGCTATGTTTGTCATCATTCTCTGAGATAAGCCGGAATGTCGAGTGACTTCTCTTAGATGGATTTGTCTGGAGGAGGTTTAATTAAATTCTCGAAGCCACAATTCAAATTTTTTTCGTCATGTCCTCTGCGTGAGATTCGAACCTGGTCCCACGATTTGGCAATAAAAATTTCCAAAATATTCTCTACACAAATAATTTTTTTTCTCGAAATCGTTTCCCTTTTTCCGAAATAGAAATCGTGAAGAATTTTTCCATTAACTCACTTTCCTCTGGTAACAAACACCATGAGCCTAATTCAAATGCCAAATGTACAGTATGCAAAATCCATATTCGTACACTCGATAAAAATAAGAAAAGTTACAAAATATTCAACGCATAAGCAAATTTTTGAAAATTTCGTGTCTATTTATTGTTTATATGACAAAATACAAGTAAGGTGTCTTATAAATTGTAGGTATCTTATAAATTGACCGCTAGATGGCGGACTATTCATATAATTTTAATAAATCATATTTAGTTTTTAGACATATAATCGAGATCACAATAAAATATGTGTAATTTTTGTAAAAATTTGGGTAAAATACATATCACTTTTAAAAAAATCTGTGCAATTTATTGAAATCCCTAATAAAATTTTTTGCCTTAAACTCAATTTGTTAATAAATAATAAAACCATAAGTACAATAAAATATTTTTTTTTTATTAAATGAAGAACGAGCCATATGTTTCATAGATAAGATAAAATAAAAATAAAATACATAAATATAAATCAACGTTGATATTAAATAAACATTGTTCACAGATAAGTGATAATTATAGAAATGAATCATTCATAACCATATATGGGCAATTAGAAAAAGTTTACTTACATAAGTTTATTTAATAAAACTATAAAATGCAACTGAAATAACAATAATATTGAAAAACTCATTGATTATAACACTTTTCGCCAAAAAATTAAAAAGATTTTTTTTTGATCATAGAAACATTACCTTTAAAGAAAGTGAAGATTGATTTTAAATAATAAATGTGGTCTACAATATCACCATAGTTAGTGCAAGCAAATTTACAAAATTCTTGAACAAAAATCAATCGGCTTAAGTACAATAAGAATGAAAACCGCTATATTTTATAGAAGTGTTAATTAATGTATGATGTCATAAAGTCAATTGTGATAAACTATAAGTTATTTATTTGTTATTATTTTCTTAATTAGTATTTTCTTTCAATGAATCTAAAAATAGAATCGGGTGCAGCTCATTAACTGAGTTCCCGTATTCTTCAATGGATGTTATAGGAATTAATATATAAATATATATATTGTGGATATATTTGTAATATTATATTTAATAAATTTTTGCCCCCCTAAAAACATGAAATGTATTTTATTTCAAAGTTTTCATAAAAGATTTTCTTAAAACAAATTTTCTATACAATTTATGTTTTTTTATGAATATGGCGGTTAGTATTTATTTTACCGCATTACTTAATATCCATGCTCCACTTTTAATTCAATATTTCAATAATTTTTTCATTAAAATTTAAGCCACAAATAAATCGAATCACAAAATCTGTTCAAGTGTGAAAGGTTGTTTCTTTTGCAAATAATCATTTTGTTACAAAATAAATGCAAGTAATTCAGGGCCATGAAATTTTAATCATATTATTTCTTGAGCAGTTTGTCATTTTTAGCAACAAAAAAAATACACAAATTAAAAAAATACTTATTTTTTGTTCATATTTCCATCATCTCTTAATAGGAAGTTACGACTTTTTCCTAATGGGTCCGCCATCTAACGTTTTTTTTTTCAGCTAGTGTTTATTTCGTGAATGGTAACACTTAGCTCATGTCTGATTTGAGAGATAATTAGTTTTATCCTTCCGCTGAGCGAATATGGTTGTGTATACGCTTGAACAACGCTGGGAATCTGGGCCTGCGATCGACTTACAGAGGATGCCGATTGTGCGAAAAAAAAAATCATCTTTTCAGATGAAGCTCATTTTGATCTTGGCGGGTATGTAAACAAGCAAAATTGTCGCATTTAGGGCACAGAAAACCCGCACGCATACATTGATAAGCCGATACACCCAAGACGAGTCACTGTTTGGTGCGTATTTTGGTCCAGAAGCATAATTGACCATTTTTCTTCGAAAATGAGCAAGGAGTGGCCGTTACAGTCAATGGCGATCGTTATCGGGCCATGTAAAACGAATTTTCGTTCACAAAAATTGAAGAGGAGGATATTAACAACATTTGGTTTCAACAGGACGGCGCTACGTGCCACACAGCCGAAGCTACACTCGAAGTTTTGATCCCTGTTTTTGAAGATCGCATTATCAGCCGCAGAGCTGATGTCGTTTGGCCACCTCGGAGCTGGGATTTGACACCGTTGGACTATTATTTGTGGGGTGCCGTCAAAGATAAGTGTTACGCTAACAAGCTTTAAAGGACAATATTCGTGAAGTCATTGGTGAAATACAGTTGCACACAATCGATAATGTGCTTAAAAATTGGACCGATCGTGTAGGCTATTTCATGGCCAGCCGAGGCAGCCATTTGAATGAAATTATTTTCCATTATTAACCGGAAGGATTGTACTTTCAAATAAAGAAAGAAATTTGAGAAAATATTCAGTAGTTTTTTTTTTATAGCATTTTCAAAAAAAAAAATTTATTTGACGGACCCTATATAAATATGTTACATATGTAGTGACTCGCAGAGCGCAGTGTTTTTCGAATATACTATATCTGTATGAGAACAACAAAAAATTACTCTTACCTACAAAAATACAATTCCATAAACTTGTTTTAATACATAAATATTGTTTATAAGAATTATCAGAATGACTTATTGGGACAAATTTATTCATGCTAAATAGCCTCCTTTGACGGCTATAGCAGAATCTATACAGTTGGTCATACAGTTCACTACACTTTATTAGTCGCTGGGCTCTTATAACATTCCACATAGCTCGCATATTTTCACATTTCGGGAAGTACCAACAACACTTATTTTGAGTACTTCCCACATAGTCAGTTGACTATGACGTTCAATCAAAAATATTATAGCTGTAAACATATATCTATTTTTGAGTAAGCTTGGCAGTGGTTTTGGATCGTTATCAAGTTAAGTTTAATATTTTAGCAGTTGTGGTAAATTTACTGTCTTAAATTTCGAAGTAGCATTGCGCATTCCTCATAACATTTATTCCATGTACTCCACTCTATCTTGTCACGAATCCGCCGTCAAAGTTTAAAGTTGTTTTGACATTTTTTGCTTGCAAATTGCTAATACCATTCCCTGTCTCGTTGGCCGAAGAGGACTAGGCAAAGGTGATATATGGTCAGAGTAAGATTATTTGTCTTTTTATTCATACAATTTATTTTTTAGATACACATACAGTAACGCACTCAAAAAATTGATTTTTATGCTTTCAGTACTTGGTACAAACAATTGCTCAAGCGGCTTGCGTAAAAATCAAAAAGTATTTTTTATTACTAAAAATCGCCTTGGGTTTGGACAAAATTTTTTTTCCATACAGCTTATTCTATAGATACTTGCTCAAGCCTTAAATTTTGTTTCCTTAAAGGAAACATACAGTGACTTTTTTCAATTCTAAGCCTGCAAATATGTGTTCAGTACTTTGTACAAACTATTGCACAAGCAGCTTGAGTCAAAATCAAAAAAAAAAAAAAAAAATTAGTCACAAATTATATTGTGCTATGGTTTGTATTAAGAATACGAACTAATTCGGTCACCTCTAACGTACGTGCAAACTCGCTTGGCGTTAGTCTCGGATCTTTATCGAGTAATGTCTGTAATTCATAGTCTATCAATTGTTTTGATTGTCTCGTAAGAGGTCTTCACTTGTCAAGGCGGCAAAACCATTCTCTAGACGACTTATCAGTTGAAGCATTGTTAGCGTAAATATTCACTAGCATGCGATGAGCAACACAAAACGAAAAATTAAAACTTTCCTCAAACGCTGTTTAGTTATCAGAAAATCTGGCATTTTCAACATACTATACATACATAGTAACATAAGACGTATTGTTTATGTCTGTGTTAATTCGTCCACGACATTCGATAACAGCATCACATTCGAACGTTTTGCAAACATTTCTCTAATAAGACACTCGAAAACGCCTATTGAAAGCGAAATGAAAAAGAACTCATAGAGTTCACCCGCCGCTCAGTTTGTGGCAGCAAATCTTTCGATCTCGAACACTTGCCTGGAACATCAACAGTAAACCTGTACCTCTATGTAAAGCGAGTAACTGTTTTGCTCTTTTCTGTTTTTGTCGTTACTTTTGCTTTTGCATTTTTTTGGCCGCTCAAAGGAATAAGTAATCTTCTTGTTTCTTAAAGAAACAAGTAGAAGAATATCAGCATATACCAAATACGCGTGTTGTTTCGTCGCTATTTCAGTGACGACTAAAAACAAGAGCTTAAGTATACATATATGTAAATTGAGAAGGAACAAAAGTCTTTTAAAATCAATAGCAATGTTCTATGTTCGAGAATTCTTCACTAATAGCGAACAATCGCTTATTGCGAATCTCAGGTCAAGCGTGTAACCACAGCCAGCTGTTAATATTTGAAAATATCCTGTTTTTAGAGCGATCTTTTGGCAACAGTCTGAATTAATTTCTACTCCCAACTCCAGTTATCACATTCTGAACCCAATTAACGTAAGCAGTCAATTTTTTAGCCGACTGAACCTCGTATGACGACCTCCATATATCTCATCCAACACGAAAATTTACATCTTTAACTGGTATCTAAAGTCTGTTTTTTTTTTTGTCGATGTCAATTCCATCCAGGCATTCATTTACCCCTATCTAAGGTGCATGACGTAATTCTGCATTCTGAAAGTACTTAGGTCGGACGCAATATCCAACCATTCGTTATGGCAAAAATCTCATGAAATTCCATTAAAAAAGAAATTACATCATCATCCGGTTTTCTCAGAGTATAAAAAGACTATGGTTCCCATAGGAACACTAACAACCAGATAAAAGCATTATCTCACGAAAAATTAAAATTTGGCTTAATTTTATTACTCCTTCATTATGTTTCCCAGATTTAAAGTAATCCACGACCAGGCGATCAAACAACTTCCTATTCAATGACACAAAAATTTCGCTACTGTACACCATATATTTTTATGTTTCTTTTTTATTTATTTTTTAATTATTACGGCTCATTGTGTTTTTGTTATAGTTGCTTGACCTTAGTTTGAGGTTTTTTAAGGCCACAAAATAAATACAAATCTAGTCTGTATGTCACCGCCCCATCGTGACAAATATAATGTACATTGTCATTATTATTTAACTGAAATAATAATAAAAAAACTCAAACTCAAATCAGGCTAAATAATAATAATAAAAAAATAATTCTCATACAGTCATAAAATACTCTCTATTAAAAAAAAAAATGTTGTGGAAATACTGTAACAGCAGCATATTAAGCCTGGCTTTGACAATCAGCATGTAGTACATGTTGTTATTTTAACTTGTACTTAATAAAACGAGTATATTTTAAATCACTTATTCATTCACTTTGTCTGTCATTCATACATTCAGTCATGCCGTAATTTTGTGTTTTTTTTTTCTTTTTATGTACTCGTATGGTCTATTAAAGAGAGGTGTGTTACACATGACTAAGCCGGAGTTTAAAATTTATTTCAAAGCAAATTTTATATTCATGTTGGTAGCTGAGTTCAATCTATGTTCTGGTTTTATTTTTTATTTTTTGTTAGTTTTTAATAATGAATAACAAGAGTTAATTGAAAGGAAATAATACATTTACTTAAAAAAAAAACTTAGAAATTAATAAAGCTTAAGAAATAAGCTTTTATTGTATATATTTGTCACCTGTGTATCTAAAAATATAAGTAAAATCATATTTTATTCTGTACAAAGTATCAAAAGTTCATTTTTTAAGATTTACTCGTATTAGAGCATTCGTTAGTTTAGTTTAAAAAATATATTTTTTCCAGTTTGAATAATATATTGAACCATAACCGCCAAAAAGATGTAACCGCCATGATTATCGATTGTTTATCGCAGAGTTTATAAATGCCTTTAACAGCATTATTTTAATATTTAGTTTTTAACTCCCAGTGGAACATAAGGTCACAAGAAATACTTTTGACGAGCTATTGCCATTGGTTTTCATTTTAAATCGCACCATGACCAGTGTTGGCAAAATCCACTGAATTTTATTGAGTTTTTTGATTGGTTTTTTAGGTTTTATTGGGTTTTATAACTGCTAATAAATTTCGTCTAAGTCGACAATATTTTTTGTTTGTTTATACAATCACGTTGTTTAAGCATTTATAGTGCAATTTTGCACTCTTGGTGGGATCAAGGCGGCATTGTGTATTATGAGCTGCTAAAACTCGGTGATCGAAGCAGACTGCAATTACTTTTATTTGAATCATGCATTATGAGAAAAACGGCCAGAATATAAAGTCAGACATGACAACATCTGACATCATGAGAAACGATCAAATGACGCATTCACCATATTCTCCGAACATTGCTCATACCTCTTTATACGAGCTTTCTTTACATGGCATAACAGTCTTTATGCATTATGGAACACAATCGCTTTAAGCACAAATTACCTTGTTCTACGGCTAAAAAACCGTGGATTCTTCGTTTTTTAATGAAAAGTGTAAGCGAAGCAAACGCAACACATATTCATCTTGTTTAAAGGTATTTCGATTTACGGCCTACATTCTTAAAAACTATTTAGCCCGTATAAAGAGGTATGAGTTTATCTTTAAGTATGTCAACAAATTACTTGCTTTGAAAAAAATCCAAATCGGCTTCAAAGTTGGAGCGCCTTAAAAGACTAGAAGTTTTTCTGAGACGGACCAAGATGTCCTGGGTTCAATACTTGACCAAGCTATCAGATAATTTTCAAGAGCGGTATGAGTATTTCCGCTATGAATAACTTCTCTAACTAAATCATATGCCGTTCGGAGCAGGCTTTAAGTTGTAGGTCCCTTTCAATTAGTCTAAAAATAGAATCGAGTGCAGCTCATTGATTGAGAGAAGTCTCCCTTGTCTTGTATGATTTTGAAATTGGCTCAGAGGTGAGGAAAGAAATTTGTTGTTTCATTATCTTTTTTGAGCTCAAAAACGGAACAAATAAATTTTTTGTTCCAATACGTAAATTAGACTTAGTTTTGTTGTAAATAAAGTATGAAAACCTTTAAATAAAAAAAACCCCACCAGAGTTTTTTAAAACATTGTACCCAATAAGTGCCAGGTGGGTTTCATTGGGTTACCCAGTGGGTTGCCAACCCTGACCATGACACATCTCCTTTCATGTAGCTAGTTCTTCATAGGTCTGTGTCTCTTAGTGTTCGCAGGTCTACCGAATCATTTAGTGCCTTAAGGATTGTATTCGATAGACTGTCTTGTTATATATTCAACCAACTCGGTGCCACATTGTTTCAGGCCAGAATCTTTCAAGTATTCGTCTGAAACAGAGGTTAAAAAACCGCTTAGAGGCTTTGAGTTCCACATTTAAACATATTTTACGTCTCGAATACATAAAGAAGGAAAGTTTTGAAATGTCTGCTCAGTCTTGCACAGTCTATACCTTGGATATCAAACTTCCCAGATAGGAATAACAATCAACGTTTTCCATTGACTGTCCAATAAGCTGGATTTGAGCAATATATGACGATTTTAAATGCATATCTTTTTATTTTGTTGAGTTTGACTTGTAAACCATGTTTCACAGCGCATCCCGCAAATAGCTGCATCTTACTTAGCCTGCATTTGGAAGAGATGACAGCATATTTAGTTATTAAAGATAACTTACATAGAAAAATCTTCTTCATGAAAGAAAAACTTTTTACCGTAAGAGAAAAGTTAAACAAACAAAATGATGTGGCGTATGAACTGTTACCTCCTTAAGGCTGGCCGACTTGCTGGCTCGAAAGAGGACAGCGTTATCCCACCTTCAATATGAACAAGTCCTTTCTTCTTCTTGTGAGACCAGCAGTCATGGGAAAATAGGTTATGGGAAGGAAGATAGAGAGAATAGTGTTTATGGACTTTCGATTTAAGCTTTCTCATGCCGTAAGTGGCAGGGAAGACCTTCGCAAGAAGTTATTTCACAAACGAACAGTGCTACCAAAGAACGAACTCTCCCTAGAATGCATTGTGCGATTCCCTGAACTACAAAAGGATGCGCTCTACGAGAAATTCGAATATTACGTAAGAATATGTGATTACTAAGAATTAGTTCCTTAATTTCGTCAGAACACATTCCGTTATAGTACCGATAGAGCAATGAAACACACGCCACATTGCGATGACGCTCTAATGAATCGATAAAGTTGGCTACCCTACTGTCATTAATAAAAACCTTCGCCCTCTTTCGTACGCGGTCGAGAAGCTCTAAAAGCACCGACCCATACAAGAGAGTTGTCTTCCAATTTGGGTTGGACAAAGGTCTTGTAAATATTAAGAAGATCAGATGGAGTGAAGTAATTCTTGAATCGTCTTAAAAACCGAGGCACTTGAATGCTATTTTCGATTTTTACCAGGTCGCTTGTAAGCATGTCGTTCATATTCCACCTTTTCGCCACAATCTCCAAAAGGCTCGGCTTTACTTTTAAGAAAGGCGAAATGTAGTTGGAGGAAATAATATGTGCACCATTTTAAGGACGACATGACCATCTTATAATTCATGGAAACTCAACTGAGAAGAAGAAGATTTTCCCAAGCTACGCAGCTAGCATTGGCTTTTGGGAAATTGCCTGCTATTTCGCAATGGCCAGCAACATTATCTATAGCAGCTGTTGCGGGAAAGACAATGAGGAATCGGTTGCTTGGCTCTGTGCAGGAATATGCTAGGCTTACTGGGCGCTTCATGGCAGGTATAATCCCAACTAGGATTGTGCAGTCCTTGAAGATCGCTGGCCAGATATAGACGAGCGGGTTATTCTCCCTTTTTTCTTCATCAGTCTATACTAGATCGACGCTACTAGTGTTCTTTATTTTTGCGAATGCCAGCTTGTGGTAAAAAAATAGCGCACTGGTGCTGACCAACCATACACGGTTGCCTAAAAAAGCAACTGGTCGAAATAGTTATCATCCAACTGAGATCATGATTTTGTAAAGTTTGTCTTACAATAAGCTTACTGACTTACATTTCTGATAATACGTGAACAAAATATCGGTCAAGTTTAAGAAAAAACTGTTTTAGTAGCTGTTGTGAAGCCATTTAATAATATTCTGTTGCAAAACCAGCTGGATTTCCTAGTAGAAGTCTGTGTCGGCTTATAAGACTAAAGCGGCTCGTCTAGTTCCAAAACAATTTGTCAGCTTTCATTTGCTTTGAAGAATAACCCTCTGGATTAAAAATTGTGTAGCTTTTTAGAGTTCATTGTTTGCCACAAAGGAAACCGCAATATTGATGCTCTTAAGTCTTGGTATTGGTTCATGGTGTGAACAATTTTTCAATAAATTAGATGCGTGCAGTTATTAAGTATGACCTAAAACAAAAGTAAAAGCGTAAGATAGTCATTTCGAATGAAGCTTACGCACGACAACGTTTTTCGTAATTTATTCTGTTATTCATAACCCAACCCTTAATTATAAGCCGAATTAATTAATTCTCTATATGTACAACATTTTAACAGCACTCAACGAAATTGTAATTCAGTTTCAATTACCCTGAAGGTTACCAAAAAAAAAATTAATGTATTCTCTTATTTAAATTCACGCTAAATGTGTTTATTTAATTTCGTAACTTTTTTTTCTTTTAGAAACACAATTTACCGTAAAATAAACAAAAGTTATATAAAAACAGAAAATAATAGAAGAAAATAATAATAAAAAAAACAAGAAGAGCCATCAAAACGATTTACAAAAGTACTGGGTAATTCGTGCAAACATGGTAATTCGTGCAAAATATCCAAACAGCGATTAAAGTAATTCAAAGTTTGATGCGAACATGCCATTATCATTTTATATAGAATACAAATTTAGACCAAAAACATTTCTTATTTGTAATTTTATAGCTTAAAATGTGTGTAGCAGTGCTTATACTCCTGTTAAGTATTATTTGCTACTTTCTAAAGCTCTTTGAGAAAACAATTGTAATGTAATCACCCATATACAAATTAAAATACATATACTCATATACAAATAAATAAAGCCAAATTAAAGTAAAGACATGAAGAAATAAATAAAAAAGTGTAAACATTATTTAGGGTATAATTACAAAGTCACACCACGAAAGTAGAACTGGTAATATGAAGAATGTGCAATTTCAAGTTGCTTGTGTTGATTAATATGGGTCACTAGAAATGCATTTCAAATAAACATAATATGACTATTGATATTATTGTGGGTCACCGATATGTAAACAAATAATAAATAGGAGAAATAGTTTAAGATTATTAGATCAGATTTTTGAAATAAAAATAAGATTTATTTCTCTTTAACTTCGCCAATTAACTTTGCCATGATATAAAGCCATATAAAATTCTAAGGCTTTCAAATAAACTAGAATTCTATAGGATCATAATTAAAAACTACACTTACACAAACAAAAAGACACTTTTATTATACAATCTCGCATTGTTTAAAGCCACATATTTTGTAAAATCGCTAGATAAACTAGATATGTTGCATTTAAAATTTTTCATTTGTAAAAGTTGTTGTAGCTCAGCATTTGTTTTATAAAAGTGAATAATTCCTACAGGCTCGACTGCTGTCAAGTGTCTTTAAGTCATCACTTTTGTCTACACTCTTTACTTTGACTTGACAACCTAGTCAATAGTTTCGAGGTCATTTATGATGATCAATGGACAAACACATGTAAAATGTCTACAATAAAGCATCTTATAGGATATAATGCGTCAGTAGTATGGTTGACAATGTCAGTAGTTCTGTTGACAATGTCAGTAGTATTTTTAACAACGTCAATAATGAATCAGCACACTTTTACTATCGACATGTCCTGCAAGGGTGTACTAGGATTTAATTATTTTTACTTTAATATTCATTTGCTGGAATAAAAGTCAATAAGAACCAACTCGTATGTAGAATAAGTAACTTTAGTTTAATAAACCAGCATTTTAAATCAAATGTCCAGTTTTTTGTAAATCTCAATCTGGCAAGCCTATATTAAACCTATACTGATGAAGAGGACAGTCAAAAAAACAAAAATTTTAATTTATAATGGCAAAGACTGTGTTAAATTAAAAAGGTTTGCAGAACATGAGACAAATTAATAGAATTTAAGCATATCCGTGTGTTTTCCAATTAAAAATAATTTAAATTGTGCAATTAACCTAAAATGAATTGAATATAAAAAATAGCTTTTTCATACCTATTTGAAAATTATGTAAAAAATTAATAAAATTGTAATTGATGGTAAATGAATTATAAATTAACAAGTTGTTTTAAAAAGCATTGCTCTTTTGTAAATTTCAAATATTTTATAAACATTTTTCGACTTTCTTATGTTCAACTACAACGTAAGAAAATAATTAATTGTTTACACTCCACTATAGTGTTTGAAATAATTTTTTAACCGTTTTAATTAATTTAGTAAAGTTAAGCATTTTAAAAACAGGGTAATTCTCTGGCAGTCCGTAAAGATTCCCTACCATAAAATTATTATGAAATTATTAGGCCATAAAGTAATTATTTTTTGTACTGAGTAACCAAAATTACAACAAATATTATATTTTTTTTTTTTTATTTTAAAGATAAAAATAATTTAAATTTCAATTATCTTAAGACAAAAGAATTTTTTTATTTAAAAAAATGAGCAATGACTCAGAATTTATTATTTAATAATATTACCATACATACATAGGAATTATAAAATATATTTACGAGTATATATATATACATTTTAAACTTAAGATCCAAATTCAAAATAAAGTCTTAACATTTTTTTTTTCTTTTTTTAATTTATTACCATTTTACTTTGCTTTTTATGACTGATGGCTTTTTAAAAGTTTTTTTAAAGTTTGTTTTAAAGCCTTCCTTATTGTTTTTAATTAAGAAAAATTAAATTTCATTAATTTATAATGTTGCTTGTTAATTAATCTTAAATATTTCATAAATATTTCTTTAATTATTTCATTATTTAATTTAAAAAATTAACAAAGAATAGTAATTAATTTTAAAATTTTGTTTTCCTTTTCTTCACCTGACTTGTCAAGGTTTTTCCCAAAAAAATTATTATGAGCAAAATTATATTCTAAAATTTGGGAACTTTTTAAATATTTTGGAAATTAAAGAACTTAAATTTTGTTTAAGAACTTTTTATTGAAAAATAGCCTGCGATAAATATAAAATATGACAGGAAATCAAGAAAAAGATACTTTAATACTTCATATACATACTTATGTAAGTATATATATAAATATAAACGAAGTTTTAAAAATATATACATACATTAATATTTTAACACATTGAAGAGGGTGTATAGCACCAGTTGTTCACAAGCGAATGGTTTATATGGCGGTGTGTATAACCAGCACCATTTCACAGTTCTTTAGGTATTTGTGGTTCTGTATCAGATCAATAATATAACATAAATTAAAAGAAAAACAGAATAACTATACTCTTAATTATTTTATGGTCCCCGCCATTCACATACCGTCACCAGGCCGCAGATGGCACATCCTCATGCCAAAACTTAATCACAAACTATTATAAACGTATAGCAAAAGGAAACTGCGTTTATGTGTCTGAAGTTTAGCTACAAAACATTGTCTGCAAGAGGTCGCCAGATAAAACATAAAATATACGATTTTTACTGTCGTCCAGTGGCGCGATATAACGACGACACCGTCCTCAATGTATTAAATTAATATTTTTTATATTGATAAATAACCTTTAAAAAAATACTTGAAGGAAAATCTAATATTTGTAAATAAATAGCTCCATGATAATCTCCTAACGAACACCAGCAGATCTGAAACCATAATAGTGTATATGTCACCCAGTGAGACCCTATGTCTACCTAAACGTTTCCACCTAAACCTATCACGAACCCCACATTCACTAAATATGTTTTCCGCTGTTTTCTATGCCTGTGAGCACAATCTACAAACATCCACATCTGTGACCGCCATCCTCTTCAGATGCGTTTTTAGTCTATAGTGGCCCGTAAGAAAATCCGTTAGGAGTTTCAAGTCTGGCCTGCCATACTTAAGAACCTCGGAGCAACGGCCAAATTGTGGACTGATCGCCGTCTTAGAATAAAAAAGTCCCCTTTAAACATTCCAGTATTCCAAGAATCTGCCAATTTCTCAATCTTTCACTGGCAGCAACAGAAAGGAGTCGTCTAGGCTTTAACTGTACTGCCTTTAAAATAATCATATTCATGTAAATGTTTGTATTCTAATTGAAAATTGTCTTGTTTGTTGCTTGCTGCCTTCTATGTATTTAAAGCATTACGATTGCCAGTTTTTCCGTTACTGCTCTTGGAAGCATATGACTTCCGCAAAGCATCCTTTACCATGTTTTTGTTTCTTTGTAATTATTATTCGTCATGGATCATCTAGAGAGGATCGAAGTTTTTAAATCACTAAAAAAAAATTAAATTATAATAAAAGTGTTCCGCAATCACTTAAACCACTACGCTAGCTCCTTGTAACCCATATTAGGTAATTATTGCACGTTATTAGAACCACTTCTTTACTTAACTCTTTTGTTAAGTCTCATTTTAAACAAATCTTGAACCGAAATAAAAGCCTCCCTGACCTTCCAGCTTACCTCTGGTGGTGATGACAAACATCATTCGGATGATCAGGAGAAACACGCCACCTACTGGGAAAAAACCACAATGCTAAGTAAGGATCACTACTAGCAACACTTACAATGATCTTCACCGCTACAGACAATATGAAGGCGAGCTACAGTAGATTAATCATCTACTCAGCTGGAAAATCAACTTAATTACTGCAACTGAAACAAAATAATGAATGGTTTGTGGAAAGCCTCTAAAGGAGTGACGGAAAAAAAACCGAAATAAATCTATATATATATATACAAATAAGTTGCCCTATGTTTGTCATTTTATAACTCGAGAACCACTAAACTGATTTACAAACCAATGCATTCTATTTTCACTGATGGTCTGTAGTCAACCGAGCGGTGAGCGGTATCTTTAAAACGGTAATAGTAAGAGTTTCTAAATTTGACCCAAATAACTTTGTTGTCAATAAAAATCATCAGTAAAAGAGTGAGCGTAATTGGATAAGTGGGAATGGCACCTCCCATACAAAGTAAATATTGATTTTTGAATATCTTTGGAACGGTAATAATAAAATGTTCTGAAATATGGACGAAATTAAATAAGTGGGTGTGACACCTCCCATGCAAAGTAAATATTGATTTTTCTATATCTAGAGAATGGTTAGAGTGGCAATTTCTGAACTTGACTTAGTAGTCAGTACAAATCATTCATTTTAAAGCATTCCTTTACATTTTTCTTATGAGGAATACATATGATAGGTATACCATATAACACAAAGCCCACCAGAAACGCGGGAAAGGTCACTCTAGTTTGATATAAGTAAGGCAATCACTTTAAGGTTGACGAGCAAAAATTTTGTTGAACATTAAAATCTAATCCGTTTTTGATTAAAAGTGGCCTATTTTTGCTTATAAAAACCACTACCACTATGAAGTCATGTTGTTGTTGAGTTTGCTTTATTATATAGGATATCAAATAGTTGGTTTTAATCGTATACATTTTTACTTCTTTGATATATAATTATTGTATTTTAACTGTCAAGATCGTGTGAAAAAAGAGTGAAATGAACAATAACAATAATAACGACGAAAGAGAGATGAAAAACTATTCCTTTTTTTTATAAATTAATTTAAATAATAACCTTTCCATACGATTACAATAACAAATGATTACTTGGTAGATAAAGTAAGCGTATGTATGATGATGAATGAAGAGGATTTCTTTTTGTATATTTTTTAATGCTTAATAGAAATCAACCATAATTTGTTTTTTGTTTTTTTTTTCTATTCACGTTATTTTAATATTTTTTATTTTAAAAAACCTCAAATTGAAGTCATCACCAAAAGACTTGGATGGCATCATATACGAGTACTCGTTATTTGCTTATTACGTGGTTTATTGGTATTTGTGTTATAATGTAATGGTGACGTTATAGTGAGTCACTAAATAATATTCGTATATGTCGAGCGTTTGTATAAGTATGTGTATATTGTTAATATTTATTCATATGTAACGTATATTATAATTCAAATTTCGCCAGTTAATTTTTTTTTTTTTTTTTTTTTGAATTGCAAATGAGTACCCTATTATCTTAGTGAGAGTATGTATGAACTCTAAAGCTGGTTCATGAAATATTTAAGAAGTTTATAAGCTTACAAATAAACAAACAAACAAACAAACAAATATTTTTTCCTCACAACTTCAATTTGCAATGAAATGTTATAATCTATGCTGTGTAATATCCAAGACTAGTTTTTCTATGTCACGAAAGGATAATGAAAAAATTAACTGAATATATTGATGCATAATCTGCGTCCTATAAATCTTAAAATTGACTCCATTTTATCACTTTTACACTTTTTTAATTGTTGACTGCGACATCTAGGGACATGACAAATTTGAAAAATTGATAAGTTGAATTTCTTAAAGTTTTTTGTCAAATAACGGTTTTTTAAATCGTCGAAATTCAAACAGATAATTTTTAATATCTTTTGGTAAATGTTTGAATTTAAAAACAGAGTTGGAATTTTAACTCTTTTTGATATAAATGTCCCTATTATTTTTCACATGACTATATGTTTAGAATGTCCAAATACCGGGGGAAGGATATAACAGCATGCATCTTGCGAATTTTAAACATTTTTGCTGATTACCATTAACACCGAAATGCCTATGTGTCAAAGAACAACATTATTATTATTATTGCAGACTGCCCTAGAGTGGCAAAGTCCATTTTTGAGCATTATAGTGTTTCCAGCATCGGGCAATTTCTCAATCCTTGACTAGATTGAGTATGGTAGAAAGTGGTGGTACACCGCAAGGTTCAGGACTGATATAGAGTGTAATAGAAAAATTTCTGGCCTATGCATCCTCCATTTCGTTACCATCTATCCCACAATGTCCAGGTACACAAAACAACTGGACATTATTTCCAACCGAAATCTCTTGTATCGAATTGTAGCAATATTTGACCGATTCAAGTCAAGTGTCTTTAAGGCAGCTTGGCTGTGAGAGAATATATAAATGGTCTTACCCTTAAACAAACTGTCCAGGTTTATCTCCGCACATGTATCAATGGTCTTTATCTCAGCATTGGGTCTCGCATTAAAATCAACACTGTTCGCACGACCCCCCTCGGAAATTTTTGCCAACCCCTTGTGATAGTGTCATTCATATTCGATATTTTTGCTCCCATCTTTGCCTACTAAGAAAGTCGTTGAGATATATTAGAAGTAAAGTGGGAAAAAGAATAGAACCTTACTCGTTGGAAGAAATCTCTGAGTAAACTCGATATAAATCTAGAAAAGTGACTTCCGACACTAAAAGTAATAAGTTTGGATAGAAGCTCCCCGTTCAGACTCTATCAAACGCTTTAGAAATATCCCTATAGCTCACCAAATGCTTTTACGGACTTATTCCACTTTTGGGAGAGCAACACTAGTAGGATTGGAAGTAAGAAGAAGAAAGTCGTTGAGATATATTAGAAGTAAAGTGGGAGAAGGAATAGAACCTTACTCGTTACAAGAAATCTCTGAGTAAACTCGATACAAATCTAGAAAAGTGACTTTCGACACTAAAAGCAATAAGTTTAGATAGAAGCGCCCCGTTCAGACTCTATCAAACGCTTTAGAAATATCCTGATAGCTCACTAAATGCTTTTACGGACTTATTCCACTTTTGGGAGAGCGACACTAGTAGATTACCAATAGAATGTCTACTATGGAAACAGTACTGGCGATCGTTAAATAAATTTTTGAAGTCTCAATACTTCAAAATTATAAAATGATTAATTAATTATTCTCTCTACTACTTTGGAGAATGCCGAACGAATTGCTATTGGATGGTAGCTTTTAAAGTGAGTACCCTCAGCATTTTTTGCGATTGGCGGTACATTGACAACCTTCCAGCAAAGTGGGAAAATGCCGGCATGATAAAGACGCACTAGCATCGAAGAGTAGTGCTTCAGAACCAGTGCTGGAATAAGAGCCAGGTCAGAAGACTTGTTAAGATTTGCAATAAGCTTTTGAACTGTACGGACTCGACAGAATTTAGTAGGCATAGTTACTGATACTCTTTCAAGTTCGGGCAATGGTTGAACACTCTCCTTCCAGTGATATAATATAGCCAAAATGTTTGCCTTTTCAAACGGGTTAGTAAATTCTTGGTCATTATTTATATAGAGCCGGAATCGAACTAGCACTATTCTTTAGTCTGACAAATAGCTCTTACCTCACCGAGGAAAAGTAGAATTTTAGAACCAAGGCGCTGATCTTAAAGAGCCTTTTAGCATCTAAATATTGCTGTACAGAAAGATCTCGTCAGTTTGCCTAGCGGATCAGTATATTTGTACCAGTTGTTGCTCGGTTTGTTTTTAGGGGTTTCTTCGGAGATAATACAATAGCATATTAAACATACTAGCATAATGCAAATGCCAATAATTTCACACATCGCTTGTAGCGTGGTTCCCGGGAAAATAATTTATCGATTGGTGTAAATACCGCAACTGTATATATTTTTTGGAACGTGAAGTAAGAAAAAGGTGGATGATTTTATTATGGTGCCCATCTACACTCGATGTATGTGCAGATTTGTTTACTAATTGCACAAGGTGGTTGCGCGTGGCAAATAGCTCAACATATTGGCCTTCTAGGGAGGTATCGTGTTGTACTCGTTAGAGCGCACATATACAACACAAGTGGCTCAAGATCGAATCTCCAGCAGAGGACATAAAAAAAATTAATTGCGGTTTCGAGTGTGCAATAAAGAGACGTCAACTCCTTTCTAGGCAAATTCATCCAAAGAAGCCCACCTGACCTTCCAGCTTACCTCTGGCGATAATGGCAAACATTAGACGAAGGATCAGGAGAAATCGCCACCTACTGGGAAAAAAATTACAATGCTAAGTAAATATCACCATCACCGTTTAGCTTGAAAATCAACTCGATTAATGGAAACTGAAACTGAAGGGTGTGCCTTTTACCTCCGTTAAGCTTGCGATCAAGCGAAAGAGCCTGGGCAGAATATGACTCTTGCTGTATTGCCAGGCTCACCTGGCCCAGGTTGGATATGAAACGTACCAATCAACTTTTCAAACTGGATCGTCGGAGTATCTCCTCTGTTCTATTCATCCTCACCGGTCATTGCGTAATGGACAGGCACGCACAGACGTTGCGCTTATCTGCAAATGAGTTTTTTGTCGTGGATGTTGATTGCCTGAGAAGCAGGAGACCGTGGTCCACTTTATCTGCCAATATCCGTCTCTTGCACGGCGGAGACTTCTCACACTGGGCTCAACCCTTCTCGATGGCTTATCAGAACTATCGATCCTTCACGTCGGGTCAATAGCCAGATCAATTAGACTCAAATGCATGCTCAAATGTGCCTTGTTTGGTGAGGCTGCCACTCCCTCCTATCCTATCCTATCCTATCCTATCCTATCCTATCCTATCCTATCCTATCCTAATGGAAACTGAAACAAAGCAGTGGATGCTTTGTGGCCTTCTAGAGTTGTGCGGCAAAAATGACGTATCCGAGACCAATTGTGAATATTTAAATCACCAGCAATAATAATTTCACTGCTCTAGCAATTCTTGAGGATAATTTATATGGACGCGGAAAGGAAGTCGAGTTATGATAACTTCCCAACGTTTGGAGATATGACAGATACATATTTAAGCGGCTATTGCTCATCTATCTATAGATGTAGTTAACATTTTCATAAATTTAATCTGCTTTCTTTACCTAAGGGCTTATAGGGTGTTTCACATTACTTTCCTAAAACCATTGTTTATTTTTTGATCTTAAGGCACTTCCTAGTCGTTTTAAACTTTCTTTAATTTACAATTTACACATTTAAGTCCGTGCATTAGACTTTTGAGGTGTTGGTAACTTCCGTTGTTGCGCTTCAAATAATCGACCATTAAAATAAAAAAAAGTAAAATAAAATAAAAAATACAATAATAAGACAGAAACAAAAACTAAAGCGGCAGCAGTACCATCTTCAGCAGCAACATCAACTAAAGCAAGCAAAGTACGAGTAAAAAAAAAACTAACTCCCCTAACAGAGTAATAAATAAAAATAAAAAATTTTATAAATAAATTTTATTTTTGTTTAAAATGTTTATAATAAAAAAAAGTGGAAGAAATTAAGAAGAAAAACCATAATCGTTAAAACATCATCAAAACATTTCATTGAGCGTGAAATAGTAACAGAGAAAGTAAAGTATCTTTAAGATATACCACAACGAGCTATACTATTTATAAGTTTTTGTTATATTTAGCTATTGTTGTTGTTATTGTTTGCATATTGTTTAGGTTTTTAGGCAGAAAAGTAAAAAAAAGACTAAGAAAACCACATTTGAACTTTACTCAACGAGTAGCACTCTTTGCTTTTCTTTTTCAGAAATAATGCAAATATTTTAGAGATAAACTACAATAATAATAATAAAAGCAATGTTACAGTATATTAGAAAATTGAGTTCATTCACAGATAGCCTATACCAACGACGGTGGTATACCCGTACGTACCTTTATATACCGTTGTTGGGTTACTTGGCTTTTGAAAAAAGTTTAGCATTCAAACTTGTGCTTGTACACGTTGTATCAGTCAGTTTTACAAGAATCTTATTTTATTTTCTCTATTTTTTCAATTTTATTTCTATTTTTTTGTTGTTGTTATTTTTCTAGGTTGTTGCCGTTACTATTGCCGTTGTATACAGTATATCCTATTAACATTATAATTCATTTATTTCAGCTTGTTATTGCTATTGTTATTGTACTTGTTGTCAAGATTTTTATCGGTTTTTAAAATGAAATTTATTACTCATGATCTAGGCACACACACACACACACAAACACACACACACGAAATGAATTTCCTTTTCCTCTTCTCTCCGCTATGTTTTTAAATTTAGTGGTGTGTTAATTACTTAGAAATTATTGCCATTTAGATAACGGTGTAGTGGTGTATTGTAGTGTAAATATCTATGTATCTAGAAGATACCATATTTTCTATAATTACAGTTGACATTCGTTTTTATATCTTTAACTTTATACAAAAAAAATTTTTTCTACGAAACTTTGTTTTTTTCTTTCCTGTCTTAATCAATTAGAGCGGATGTTAAATATCCTGGAAAATTAACGGCTTTTCTTGGGCATACATATGTAAATAATTACAGAACAATAAGAGAATAAAATGAAATTATTATCGGTCAAACTCATAATGATAAACTGCATCACAACGTAATAAAAAGTACCATTTAATCAACTCACCATCATGTAGAATGATCAAAGAAATTTTAGACTGAACGAATATACATACAGTGGCACATATTCGTATAAACGGATTCTTAATTTTAACTGTATTTCCTTCACTGTCTTTTATCAATGATTTATTCAGAACAAGTTCCAACTCATATTTTTTACTTAAGCAACGTTGGCTTGTATTGAATACAAAAAACTGTTTCCTTTATTCAGAACAAGTTCCAACTCATATTTTTTACTTAAGCAACGTTGGCTTGTATTGAATGCAAAATTCTGTTTCCTTTGTCAGTCAAAATACCACCAAACTTTGGTACATATTCGTTTAAGAGCACTGGCTTAATTTCCAATAGGAACGCAACAGTTATTTAATTTTTAATAACACTGGTCTACAAAAAATAAAAAATTCTCTGGCCTTTAAACAAAACTGTATGGAATACACTGTACCTACCTTTATAGGTTATTTTAGTTTCCTGCGTTTAATTTTAAATAAAATCAGCAATAGCCAACCGATTTTCATGATTTATGGCTTATTTTATTCTCAACATTTTAAGCTTTATTTCTAGTGCTTAACAAGTAAAATTTTCTTTCTAAAAATTTCTAATTTATTGCTCTAATTTTGCGTGAAAAAAATTTTTTTCGTAACTAAGTCATGAATAACTCCGAAACTGTTGAAAATATAAAAAATGTTATTCAGGTGATTTATAGGAAATTTTGTTCCTAAACATTTGCTGGTACTTGCATTAAAACCGGTCAAGTCGTTTTAAGGTTATGATGAAATATATTGACATAACTATCATATGTTGGGCGAAAAATTTGCCACGTCCAAAAAACAAAAAATTTTAGCCCAATAGAAAAAAATTGAAAATGGATTTGAATTCAGCGCAAGGCTTTTTTTGCTGTAGACCAGTGTAATTAATTAATCCACAATTTTTATTTGCTAATTCAAAAATATGATTAACACCGATTTCATTAAACTTTCCAGCAACTGATGACCCAAATCTTTCTAAACTTCTTTATTGACCAACTGAAGCTCTAATACAGTTTTGTACAGCTTTTTTGGGCTTTTTGCCCATAGATTGTGAGTGGCATACAGCCCCAAAGATTCACCACCGAAATCAAATCGGGACTACACGTAAGCCGTATGTTAGATTTTGCGCTCTTTAAGATATCGGGTGTTTTTTTACAGTTACACAAGCTTAAATCATAATAAAACAAAATAGATTTTTAATATTAATGAAAGGGGCTTTGGTGGATAGAAAATTTTATGACATGAATGCTTCGATATGATTTCGACCATGTGGTCGACACGGCTAGCGCGTACAAGGCTCAAACTGGAACCAGTGCTGCCACCTTGTGTGTAATTACATATAAAGGGTCCGCCATCTAACGTTTTTTTCGTTTTTTTTCAACTAGTGCTTATTTCGTGAATGGTAACACTTATTTCATGTCTGATTTGACAGATAATTAGTTTTATCCTTCCGCTGAATGAATATGGTTGTGTATACGCTTGAACAACGCTGGGAATCTAGGCCTGTGATCGACTTACAGAAGATGCCGATTTTGCCAAAAAAAAATCATCTTTTCAGATGAAGCTCATTTCGATCTTGGCGGGTATGTAAACAAGCAAAATTATCGCATTTGTGGCACAGAAAACCCGCACGCATACATTGAAAAACCGATACACCCAAGACGAATCACTGTTTGGTGCGGATTTTGGTCCAGAGGCATAATTGGCCGTTACAGTCAATGGCGATCGTTATCGGGCCATGTTGAACGAATTTTTGTTCACAAAAATTGAACAGGAGGATATTAGCAATATTTGATTTTAAGAGGACGGTGCTACGTGCCACACAGCCGAAGCTACACTCGATGCTTTGTTCCCTGTTTTTGAAGATCGCATTATCAGCCGCAGAGCTGATGTCGTTTGGCCACCTCGGAGCTGCGATTTGACACAGTTGGACTATTATTTGTGGGGTGCTGTCAAAAGATAAGTGCTACGCCAACAAGCCAGAGACAAAAGACAATATTCGTGAAGCCATTGGTGAAATACAGCTGCACACAATCGATAACGTGCTTAAAAATTGGACCGATCGTGTAGGCTACTGCATGGCCAGCCGAGGCAGCCATTTCAATGAAATTATTTTCCATTATTAACCGGAAGGATTGTACTTTCAAATAAAAAAAGAAATTTGAGAAAATATTCAGTAGTTTTTTTATACCATTTTCAAAAAAAAAATTATTTGGCGGACCCTTTATATATATAATTCCCATAGCATTCCATGAATGAACACGAGGACTTCTCTCAGTCAGTGATCTGCACCCGATTCTATTTTAAGACTCATTGAAGGGGACCTACAGTTTAACGCAAGCGCCGAACGGCAAATGCATATAGAGAAATTTTCAATAGTAGTAATACTCATAACCAGTTACTAGCTAATGTTATGAGGGGGATACTGCTGTTAAAAAAACTTTTTTTCTTTTTTTCAGATGGTCTGGTATTGAACCGAGGACCTTCTGGTTGATAGGCGGGTGTCTTACCTACCATACCACAGCGACACACCAATGTGTAATTACACATATTGTGTGTAATGTTTGATTGTGCGTGTAGCTCGTATGTAATTAACTTCATGCGTAATTTGTGTGTAATTTTACTTTTCAATTGTTATTCCTTAGTCCAGCACTTTAGATTTCATTCCCACTTGTTGCCTTTCTTGATTATGTTCGGTCAAAAAAATTCGTATCCCTTTAAGGTTTTTAATATCCAGAGCATATATTTAATAACTGTGCGCCACTAATAAAGGGTGGTTCATTACTATTTGTCTTTTCAGTGTAACATGTGTCAATGCCAAAAATGCTCAGTAAGGTTTGCCATTTCACCATGAATAGACTAACAAACGAACAACGTTCACAAATCGTTGATTTTTATTATCAAAGTTCACACTGTGTGTGAAATTATTTTGTATCGAGAAATCTGTAGCGATGAAGCTAATTTTTGGCTCAATTGGTAAATCAACAAACAGAACTTCCGAATTTGGTTTGAAGTGCAGACAGAGGTAGTTCAACAGCTGGCAATGGACACTGAAAGTTGTTATATCACTGGACCATACGTCTTCAAAAACGCTGAAAATTGCAACGTTACGGTCAATGGAGTAAGGTATCGTGCGATGATTATCGACTTGGACTTTGCTGACATGTGGTTTTAACACGGCAAGTGACACCGTTCTTTTTGTGAGAAAACGTAAAGTCTCTCGTATATAGGCATAAGACACTTACGTGGTAGCCGAGGGCAACATTTATATAAAAAAAATATTTAAAATGTAAATGGCAGGCATTCATTTAGAGCCGCAAATAAATATTTATTTTACTTTTGCAAAATTTTCTATGTTTTTCTTAATTTTCAAAACTCGAACGGTTAAAATAACAACCGTTATGTATACAATATTTAAAGAAACAGAATTTTATGTGTAATTCTTTTTCATAAGTGTAATTTTAATACTAATTGTACGCAAACTACAAAGTTGTTGGAACACCACTTTTCACAAAATTTTCGCAGCATATGTGACCGTATTTCGCCAATAACTCTTCGAATGTTGATT
Source organism: Wohlfahrtia magnifica (assembly GCA_023159175.1). Taxonomy (NCBI): domain Eukaryota; kingdom Metazoa; phylum Arthropoda; class Insecta; order Diptera; family Sarcophagidae; genus Wohlfahrtia; species Wohlfahrtia magnifica. Next base: position 1,922,809 of record JAKWBJ010000045.1, read on the forward strand.
ACCAGGTGTTCAATTGTCTCTGGTTCATCGACGCAGACAAGTGACTTTACATAACCCCAAAAGAATATAATCCAATGGAGTTAAGTCGTACGATCTCGGTGGCTAATTAATTGGACCATTAGTTGAAATTAGTCTTTCATCAAAAGTTTCTTTAATGTGATAGTTTTAAAAAAAGCTTGTGGATTATTCTCACTACAAATGCTACAATTCTGCCATTTTACCAAAAAATAGGCTTCATTGGAGAGTAAAATTTTGAATTTTAAGTTCGACAAATAGAACTATTATTTTGATTAAAAAAAAATTCAATACATACTTTGCAACCGTTGCTCTGGTGTTAGTCTATCCATAATAGAATATCAAACCAAACTAAACAAAAAGTAACTATCAGCTGTTAAAAAAAAAAAAATCACCCGATAGTTATCCGGAATAATATCTGAATTTTGCTTATTTACGTAACCACTCATCCAAAAATGGGCTTTATCGACGAACAAAATTTTGAAGTTTGACGTACAGAACCATTATTTTAATCAAAAATTTCAACAATTTGCTAGTGTTGCTGTGGTGTAAGGCTATCCATAAGAAAAAGTCAAACCAAACTAAACAAAAAGCAATTATCAGCCGTTATATCGGTTGTCAAATAAAGCAGTGCAGCCAACTTAAAGTTATGAACTTCTAAAAAAAATCAACCGATAGTAATCCTTTGCCAAACATCATCAAAAGCTCTTGAAGCGTCCAATTTCTTTGTTATCCAATGCAATTTCAACTGTGTATTTAATTCTGTGAATTTGATTCAATGTAGAGTGTTCCTCGAAAAATATGTACAAATAATAATTCGGTGAAATATTTTTGTTATTATTTACTGTTTTAAGCCTTTTATAGAATAGTTTTTCGAAAAGTTTTCTTGTGACTGAGAGTAATGCAATTGCTGTGTATGAACCAATGTCATAGCGTGGTTTTCCTAGTTTGGGAATCATTTTAATTTCAGGCAACTTTTAAAGTCTTGGCATTCTTATATGTACTTTGAATTGATTGCAGCTTTAAAGATTTATGTAAGTGGAGCATCTCCCACTATAAGGTCATATCTCTTTTTAGATTTTAGTGCGTTGATTTGATTTGATGTAAGATATTAATACATTTATTGAAGCCTTTTTACAATTTCAATTTTTACTTAAACATATAGCAGACCCATTAATTTTTCAAATCATTTAGGAGTTTTTTCATTAAGTTTTCAGTTGAATTTGAATTATTTAATAGTTTTTTTCTTTCTTTTAAATTACTAGGAATTCAATTAATTTTAATTTTTTATTAAATATTTTTCTTACTCTTTTGTTATACTATTTAAAGGCATTTATTAGCTACAGAAAAAGAAAAAAAAACCTAAACCATAAAAATGCATCATAATAAATTGTTTTTCGGCATGGTTAACTAGTTTTTCTGAGCAGAATTTTTACTATTCGTACTTATTTTAAAGAAATAGATTTGGATGTTGTTGGCTGTTTGCAGTTGTTGTTGCTGTTGTTGCTGCTGCTGTTGCTATTGTTGTATTTCTTTAAACAATACTAGTCTAATAATTTATTATTTTTTTGTTTGTGTTTTTAATTTGTTTACACAATTCATTTGCTAACCACTGCCATAGCCATCACCATCACCACCATCACTACAAACTATTACTGCTAAATATTAAACCATTCCATTGATTCATCCAAAACCACTCCTTGAGGCAAATATTCGTACAATATTTTTTTGGTTTTTCTGGTTTTTACCAACGACTTTAAAAAAATAAAACTTTGCTATTGTAATAAATTTTGCTCTCGAATTACAAGTTGTTGTTTTGTTGCTGGCTGTAGTAGATACAAGTGTCTTACTGTTGCAATATTTTATTTGTTTTTTTTTCAATTATTGTATTATTTGTTTTATTGCAATTGTTGTTGTTATTGGAATTTAATTTTGCATATAATTTATAAAATGTGTTTTGTTTAAAATACGCCAATTAAAAGTTATAGAAAAAGAAACATTTTCTGAAGTAATTTACATCAAAGCGGTTTTGTTTTAATTTGTAATAAAATATGATCATTTTAATTTTGTAATTTTTACGATTACCAGCTTATTATCATTAAAATTTTGACCCCTGTGCCCCTTTCAGTCTATAAGCCCCAACAGATCTGTCACTTTTGTGGTGCATATGTCCTTCAAAAAAACCCTGTGTCTTCCTGTATTCTGTCTTAATTTATCAAGAGCTTAATATTCAGATAAAATGTATTTCGCTGTCTCTGATGCCTGTAAGCAAGGTATACTCTCAAAACGGTATTGGAGGCCACTACTTGACACTTGATAATGACACTTGAGAAACTAGAAACAACGGGTGATCACATGAATCAAGCATAGTGTACAAACATCTACATTAGTGATCGTTATTTTCTGCCTTCTTAATTCACAGTGGCCCGTAAGAGTATCCGTCAGGCGTTTCATGTCCGGCCTGCCATACTTGAGAACATCAAATTGCTGACTGAATACCGCCTTAGCATGTCTAAAATTTTTTTAAGCACTCTAGTGGTCCAAGCACTCCTAATCTTTGATTAGATTGGGGATAGTAGTAAACGGTGCCGTATAGTAGGGCTAGGGTGTTACAGAACATCTTCTAGCCAATGCATTCGTAGTTTCGTTGCCACTTATCTCACAGCGTCCAGTTAACCACAACAGCTGAACCTTATTTCTAAGCGACAGCCTTTGCAACGTATCGTAACAATATTTGCCAAGTCTAGAAATCAACCATGCGCGCCAAGTGCTCTTAAGGCAGCTTGGATGTCAGAGAAAATATTAATGATCTTACTCTTTATCCCACTGACCAAGATGATCTCCGCACATATTGCAATAGCCAAGAAAGACACTCAGCGATCTATCCAGTGACAAGTCTGGGTTGGATACATGTACGATAGCACCGACATCAAATTCACTTCCACCCTGACTTTCCTACCAAAGCAGAGATCCAAAGGCATGACCATCCAGGATCTATTAGTTTTTCGATCAGCCTGTGTAGAATGACCAGAATCCTCTGCGCATTCCGGAGCTTTTCGTCGAAAAACTACGTCCTTATCACATAGATGTGAAGTGAGTGGTGTTAAAAGAATCAAGACTTCAAATGACACTGTTGGACATGTTTTCATTGTCCAGTTTACCGAGGCAGACGAATCTTTGCATGCTGCCTTATTTATTTATGGTGGTAGATTCCCCTCAGCCTTTCTCCATAGAGCTATCGCCGCATAAGTAATAATGAACTGAATAATGGTCCATAACGTCATTCTCACCCAAAGACCCTATAGCCCCTACCATAGGAAGGGCCACTTACCCAAAGAGAACTTGTCGCCTTACTCCAACAGAGCTTTCTTTACTGTATGACACCTAGATACTTAACTTTCCTAGAAAAGTCGATGATGGTACCCATAAAGAATACAGTCACATGGTAACTTGTATATAAAAGTATAACAACTGTTTTTGCGGGATTCACCAACAGCAACTCTTGAATACACCGATTTGACATCTCAAGTCTCACAACGTCAACGTCACAACGACGCACCTATGAGCCAACATGATAACTACTATCGTTCATAACAATGTAGGAACTGCTCCACAACCATCACTGTCTCCACCACCATCACTTCTTTTGATGCCATCATAGTAGATAGTAGATTCCCCTTCATGATGATCCTGCTCCTAAGCATAGAACTAATACAAGCTATAATTGAATAATACTAAATTAAAAAAAAACTGTTTTTTTTTTCTTAATTTCATCATTTTTGTGACTCAGTGTCTCCAATCACTCATTTGTGATGATCTCTCTAAATGCAAAAAGTGATCAGTAATGTATATGTGACAACCCATTGAATAAATATATTTAACAATATGTATAAAAGAAATATTTAAATAAATATTTAAATTGTGATTTGTTTAGTTGTTTATTTTATTTTAAATTATGACTTCATTTCATTCATTTTGAACGTTGTTTTCCATGTTTAAAAGTCGTTAAATTGAAAACAAGACTTGTATTCAACTTAAAAAATGAATTTTAAATTGAATACAACTGAAGAAAATATTTCGTTTGTCGGTTTCAATTTTTCCATTTTCAATTTGAATTATGTAATATTGCACTATTATATTTTTTATTTTTATTATTATTATTATTGTTATTATTTTTTTATATAAACAATTTTCTTAAAACTGATTTTATATTGCATTTTTACAAAAAGAAAAATCGTTTTGGTATTTTACTACTATTTTTGGAAAACAAATTTTGTTTTTAACAGTAAGGGTTTCGCTTTAAAATTGCTTAGAATGAAAACATTTTAAGGTAATTAACATCACCGAAGCTAAGAGTTCTATTAAAAACTACTGCAAATACGTGCTTAAAATTGTTTATTTTGTGATTCATTAAATAGCTTAAATCCAAATTTATTTTTTATGGTCTATTTTAAATGTAGCACATCACTCGTCAATTGAAAGTCAAACAAAGATATATAAAAAATCTTTTTTAACACTTTTTATATGTTAAGACAAGATCTCTTCTTCCGCCTACACTCAAAATTTAATTCTTTCGAGATTTTAAATATTTTAAATAAAAAAAGTACATCACGTTTAACTTGATTTACATATAAAAAGTACCTAGTGAATTGTATTATACGAGGGCGGATTGACATTGAAGTTACCTAGCACTAGATGGCAGCATAAACACAAAAACTTTTTCTTTCTTAGAAATTACGATCTGTCGAACGTCAGCTGTTAAAATTTTAGCCAAATTCATCGATTTGTTTATTTGTTGTAGTCTTTTGAAGTAAACAACTTTGGTGTTTCGTGGAAAATGGAAAAAAGTGAATTTCGTGTAGTGATTAAACACTATTATTTGAAAGGCAAAACGGCGAAAGGGACAAAAGAAAAGCTTGATAAACATTACGGCGAATCTGCTCCGTCAGAATATATGGTAAAATATTGGATTGCTGAATTTAAACGGGGCCGAACAAGCACTGCAACAATACCATCAACAGGAAGGCCAAAAGAGGTGGTTACTGAAGAAAATATCAAAAAAATTTATGATCGCCGGGTCAAAATACGTGAGATTGCTATGAACGTGTGTTCAGCATTATGCATGAACATTTGGATATGAAAAAGCTATCGGCAAGATGGGTGCCGCGTTTCTCAGTGTTGAACAAACACGAGTTCGACAGATCACTTCACAGCGGTGTTTGGACATGATAAAGCATAATCCTGCTGATTTTTGGCGTAGATTAATAATTGTTGATGAAACGTGGGTCCATCACTACACACCTGAAACCAAAAATCAATCAAAGCAACGGGTGGAAGCTGGTGGAAGTGCTCCGAAGAAGGCGAAGACAGCAAAATCGGCTGGCAAGGTTATGGCCACTGTATTTTGGGATGCACACGGAATATTGCTCATCAATTATCTTGAAAACGGATCCACAATCACAGGAGAGTATTATTGTACATTATTGGATCAATTGGTTGATGCAAACAAGGAAAAACGACCACGTTTAAACAAGAAAAAAGTGTTCCTTCTTCAAGACAACGCACCGGTTCACACAGAATTAAATACGATGCTAAAACTACGAGAAATCCACTTCGAATTGGTTGATCATCCACCTTATAGTCCAGATTTAGCCCCTAGTGACTTTTTCCTGTTTCCAAACTTGAAAAAATGGCTCGCAGGAAAAAGATTCATCTCAAACGAAGAAGTGATTACCGAAACTAATGCGTATTTTGAGGAGTTCCCAAAATCGTATTATTCAGATGGTATAAAAAAGTTCGAAAATTATCTTACTAAGCGTATTGAGAAATGAATGGTTTTTGAAAAAAAATGTTTTTTTCCTACTTAGGTAGCTTCAATATCAATCCGCCCCCGTATATTTACAATAATTATTACAATATTGTAATTATACTGTTACCCCCATATTCATAAAAATTAAAATAAGTTTGAAATGTATTTAAAGAAAATGTACCTTTGAAAATTTGAAATATATTAACATAACTTAATTTCAAACAATTTTAATGTTCTTATGAATATGAGGGTAGATATTGTAGTCAATACAAAAATATTTTTTCAGGTTTTATTACCTAAACTGTAGTGAAAGTAAAGGTATTTTTTAATTATATTTGCGATTCTTATACAAATTCTGTATAAGTTGAAGCTTCGTATTTTTCGTCACTGGACGAATCAAGAATTCAATTACTTAGTTATTGCTTAGTTAATAAGAAAACACTTAAGTTTGTCATAGATATCGTAACAGGACATCGTCCTTTAATTTAGCGAGTATATTGCCTGCCACTGCCCGCTACTACCTAACCTAAAGTAGTCGATTTCAAGATAATCTGTGATGTAATCTTGAAGGAATAATGATACGATTTGCAATTATTTACAATTATATTTTATTATTTTAATTATTTACAAGTAATCAATATTTAATTTAAATTGGTATTAAACCGCGTTGATGGAAAATACGCGAAATAAAAATTGTGTATATATCAAGAGTGCAGATGAAAAACTAAGAATGATAGTGGTGTTGCCATATTGAAAAAGCGTTTTCATGTAGATTGTAACAATCTGGATAAAATGATTGGCTTTATAATAATAATTAAGTGCCTAAAGAAAGGAATTCTAGTAATGACTAGGACGAGTTTGTAGGGAATAATAGACTTAACAATGGTCCAAATGTGGTCTCTGATCGAAGACGTAATTTATTATCATTTTGTTTCTATATGATTACGCCTACCTTCCTGATTTCACCTAATTGTTTAGCTTCAACTTCTTGGCATTGTTTTGCTGCGTTATAGCAGCTTAAAGTGGAAAATTCACCTCCAATCTTACACACTGCTCAACATAAGTTAGTAACTGCTATATCCTGGTAGCTCAGCTAGGGCATTGTGAATTGATATAAGGAGCGTCTGATCCAATTACTGTACTTCCAAACTTAATGCAAGAATATGAAGTATAAAATTTTAAGGTAGTATCTTGTCGCAAATTGCTTCTCCTGCCAGATGGACTAGGACATTCTGAATCGAATTCAGTTGCACGAAGACATTCTGAATCGAATTCAAAATTAATAATATCTGAGTTATAAAGCGTCTGGCAAGTAAAGGCAAGTTTTCTCGAAATATAAAGTTCCGAGATCGTTTCTGATTGCTTATTGTTTCTCCTGCCTGCTAAATTAGGATGTTCTGAAACGAACTCGTTGCACTAGGGCAGTCTAAATCCAACTCAAAACAAATAATATCTGAGCTATAAATCGTCTGGGGTATCCCCTAATGTACGCTTAATATAAAGTTCTGAGTTTGTGATCTGAGTTCAATGCAGTTTTTTATTTTATAATTGTTTTATCCAGTTTTAACTACTTTTAAGAAATGAAAATCTTTTGATCCTACAAAAAGAAGAAGAATATCATAACATTTGGGAAATCATCTCATTTTATGGCAACGTTCAAAAGCAACATAAAGGATCGTCATATTAATGAATGAATCCAAGTGCTTTTAAACGTTTAGAATTTGTTGTCTAATTTACCACTACTCCAACACAAGACCTGGCCAAGGAATACCTGCAATACTTCGTCTTTGAAAGTATTCAGCTAGCTGGAACACTTCTTATTAATTTACGAAAATCGCCATTACAAAATAGTCTAAACTATAGAATGATCCCCATAAACTTGTAACAAATTGTGAAGGCTTTCTATTCATGATATCGGGCCGATTTCCTCAATTCATGGCTTAAAACTAAATAAAAATCGGTTGAACCGATGAAGAGGATCAATATTGAAGATGATTGAAGACCAAAAGTCTATCGATAATATAAAGAACATATGTACCTTTTGGTCGTCGTAATGTTGACTTTTAAGTTCTACTAAATGTGACTTACAATATCATCATAGCTGCAACAGTTAAACAAGCCAAACTTCAATTCATATCTAGAGTCAAATAAAGCGACAGTTTTATTACTTTACCGAAATATTCAGTTTCTCTAATCGTTATTTGTTCAAGCTAAGTAGATGATTAGTCTACTGTAGCCCGTTCCAGGATGATGGGGCCGCCTAGAAACGACGCCTCCATTGAATTGTATTGTGTAGTTGTGAGGATCCTTGCTAAGTGTGTGGGTGGTGATCCATACTTTAGCATTGCCTTTTTTCCCAATAGGTGGCGTTATCTCCTGACCTCCTGTGATGATTGTCATCATCGCCAGAGGTAAGCTGGCGGGCATGGAGGCTTCTTTTGAATGTTTTCGCCACCAGATGGTTGAAGTCTCTTAATTAAGTACACGAAAACCGCCATTAATGTTTTTTCCTTAATATCCTCTGCTGTGGCTCGAACCTGGGCTTATCTGAGTTGTACGCCGGCACTCTAACCACTACACCACGCCACCCCCAACGAAATATATAGTGAAATATTTGCTTTAGAAAATACTTTTCGGAAGGGCATTGCTACATTAGCAATATTGATCACACGATCCAAATCACAAAATAGCGCGTTATGCTACGAATAAATATCGTGATACTGGATCGCGTTCAATATATATATTTATATAGAACGTGTAACAAGTACGCTAGTTTTAAAGCATTTTTCGATTTTCAGAGCATACAATGTCTACAAGATATTTTTAGAGCGTTTTCAAAAACTATTTTTTGATTTTTCTGTTTATTAACAATCACTTTGCTTTCTAACCCACTGTACATTCTAAAGACGTTCACTCTTTCTTATTTCATACGATTGAGTCATGAATTATTTTAATTTTGTTTAAGTAACGACTGTTTAAATATTTAATTTTTTTTAATTAAATTAAAAAACCTCTTCTTATTTTGTTTTGTTTTAACAGAAACTGGAACAAGAAAAATATGTTTTACGTCAAAAACTGTCTATAGCCGAAGAGGAAAGTGAACAACGAGTGCTGGAAATACAAACGGATCTCAATGAACTCAAAGACAAATTGCTGGCTCAGGTAGGAAGTAATTTATAATTTTTAAACCTTCTTAATTACCCCCCTCTGACAGGAAAATGCAATACGTCAAGCGGAAAAAGAGAAAACGCTTTTAATTGAAGAATTATCCAATCAAAATTCCCGTTTAACTGAGCAAATACAAGAGGCTCATAATACGGAAATGAAATTAATGTCACAAATACAAGAACTTAAGGATCAGTACTCTTATAGAAATACCAGTTTGCAGGAGCACGTCAACAGTCTGGAGTCCATAAAAACAGAATTGAGTTTGACCACAGAGAAACGTCATGAACTAGAGAAACGTTTGCAAATGGTACAAGAAGAAAAGGAAAATTTAAGTTCCGCCTTAGAAGAAGCTTCAGATCGTATACATATGCTTGAGAGGCATGCCAGAGAGCAGGAAACTAAATTGGAGGTGAGTGTTTGTTTTTTTCATTATTAATACTATAAAATTTTGACTATAACCCTAATGTTTATATACTATAAGATAATTATAGTCTGTTCGATTCCAATATGGTCCAAAATAGACCAGTGAATTTTTACAAAGTTTCGTGTAAATATTTGTTATACACTACACTATGTATACCATAATTTTATTAACAAAAGTGTTTTTTTTTTTTGTTGTTGAGCAAGATGTAAAGCAATTAATAGCCTTAGTTAGTGAGCCACCTACACCCCTAATGTCATTCCGGTTTTGAGCGCTAAGCTCAAAACTTCACGTTCGTTACTGTTCAGTTGTCACTGTATCGTTTCTTTGCTACGTTTGCCTTACCGATTGTTCATATCGTTGATGTTATTCATATTCATGTAGTAAAACAACCAACTGTGTAAACAACCATGAAAACGTAGAACATATATTTTCCTTTGCCCCAGATTTAAATCGAAGCATTGGTTTTTTGAAAAGAGAGTATCCGAGAGATTAACTCCTTGGAATATGGTCTCACACATGGTACGGTCTATGAAGGAGTTTTGAGCTAATGTACTTCTAGAATTAAGGGGATTTCAACGAATCGGAAAATATGTAATATAAATAATTGGGAGTAGACACCCAGTGGCGAGTAGAGAATAGGACAGAGCTCGTCCGGTGCTGAAATACCAAACGGTTGTACCACAGGTGTTTTTTAGCGGCCTAAAGTTTCACACTATTGTTGAGGGGGCAACACTGTATTTCGATGTTTTTTAATATCTCCGAAAAAAAAATAATGAATAATGCAGTCTTGTAATCCACACTTCGATACAGTGTAAAATACCATATGTCGTCTCTTATCTTTGCTACCATTCTCTGATAGATCGTGAGCGCTTCTCTGATTTCCGTTCCTGATACAGTGCTGCAGCTTGCACCCTACAAAGCCGGCGAAGCTTATTCGCGTGGAATATCTATTGGCATCATTAAGGATATAATAGCAATTCAATTCAGACAAGACAGTATAAGAAGAAGACTCATAACGCTGAGCGCCCATATGCTGTATATAATGTATTTTCGTATATGCTCATATTGGTGCTGTAAAAGTGCTACGTAAACCAGAACCGTCGACAGAAAACCATTAATATTCGGCATTATTCGTGTGAGTGCGCAAATAATTTTCTTAGACTTAACACCAACTATTGTCAAGTGCCGTTTAAAGCTCAGTCTCGTGTCTGTAGATTATGGTTACGTAGGGCTATGCTGTGACCAGCATATCATATCATTTCTTTATTGTATAGTTATTGCTATCGGCGTATGTATGTATGTATGTATGTACAAATATTATTCTATTTGCAATAAAGCGAAGATATTTCTTCATTATCTTCTTTTTGTGAATGTTTTTAAAAAATTTCTTATTTTGCAAACAAATACAAAAAAATATATATTTTTAAGTAATTGCGTTGTTTAAATTCTATTATTTATCAGTGGAGAATAATTTATTTTTTCTAATTAAATATTTCATGTTAAAGTTAGAATGTATATGACAAATAGTTAACCCTTTAAATGAGAAATGCATTTATTTTAACCTTAAATAGACGAAACTATAGCTTTAGCCCCCATGTAATAGAGAGTTGGATTTTATTATTTTTTTTTAATATTTTTTGCAGACCACTTTACAAGCTCTTGAAAGAGCCACTAGAGAAAATAATGTGCTTAGCGAGCGTTTAGGAGCGGTAAGTTATCATTCTTAAAAATAATTCGCCTTTAATTTTATTCAAAATTTAAAAAAAAAAAAATAAATCTAATAAAAGAATTGGATATTAAAAATCATTACTCACATCACAACATATATATTAACCTATATTATAACTTAAACTTTATCAAACTTCAAAATAAACTGCATAATAAAAGGATAATTATTCTGGTTCCACCGGTAAAAAGTCCCTACAATTCGAAATGGAATGTGATGAAGATGAGGCCAGTTTTTCGGAAGATGGTAGTAAACCCTCACAAATTTGGGTAGAAGCACGTTCGGTGTATATACAATTAAAATCTTTGGTGGACTCGTTGAAAATAAGCCACGATGATGACTCAGGTAAGTCATTTTCATTTTTTTTTAATTGTAGTCTCTTTTCTTTGTTTTTCTAAGTGTAGTTAGAAACGTTATTTTCATGAAATTTTTGATATTTGAAACCCGTAAGGTTTTACAGGTTTAAATTCGGACATATCATTAGATCTCGAATCTATGGATAATACAATATCAACAAATGGCAATAGTGAGAGTGGCGGCCATAATGCCATCAATTTTCGCCCTGGCATGCTCTCAGCCATGTCAGATGAATTGACCCGCTTGCTACTAAACTTGGATGCGGGCAATTTCAAAAAGATGTTGGATCAGACTAGAAATTTGGTTTTGGAACAGGAGGATGAAATAAAGAGATCTCATTCATTAATACAGCAGTTAGAATCAAAGGTTAGTTTAAGTTGTTCTTTTTTTTGTTTTGTTTTAAAGAATTGAAGTGAAAATTTATCAAATCTTAAAATTATATTTTTTTTAGTTGGCTGTTACCGATGTTGAATTGACCAATGTCAAGGAGGAACGTGATCAAGCCCGTGGTGATTTGGTAGACAATACCAATCGTGATGAATTATTGGCTAAAGCCCAAAAAGAACGTGACAATGCCAATGAAAGACGCACCAAAGCCGAAGTTGATTTGGCCAAGACCCGTGTTGAACTTATGCAGGCCAATTCCCAACTATTAGAATCGATACAACAGAAGGTGGAGTTATCACAACAATTGGAACAATGGCAGGTTAGTATACAATAAACATTTAAATCTTTAACAAACCATTTCGACAACCTTTTGTTACCAATTCAAATCAAAAGCAGTTGTAATGATGAATGTGAATATTTCTAAAAAGCCTTCTAATAAGAGGTTTCATTTTAATATGTTAAAAGCGGCTTTGTTCATTGTAAAGTGAGGATAGGCCATTCAGAATGATAAAAATATACGCCATATAGACGCCACATCTAGGCTTTTATGAAATTTTCGACCACCATTTCGCGCCTGTACAAGTGTGCAACTAATTCAGGTTATATATTGTTATGAAATAAAAATGCCTAAAACAGAAAATACACCATATCAGGGACTGTATTGTGAGATTTTAGCTAAAAACTTATAGGTTCCTGTCACGGCTCTTGTGTATCTGTCACTGACATAATTGTCTATACTATTAAGAGTGCTACCGCATGCATGCTGCATGTTTAGCGGTGTTGCTAATTCGATTTCTTTTTGTGTATTATAATTTTACACCTCTTGAATTTAACGTAGATAAATAGAAAATTGTAGTAGCTACAAGAATATTCGAAATTGATAGTGAATTGCTATAAAAGGTGGTTATCGTCTTGCAATCATAAAAAGTGTTGTATAAATAAATATTAAGTGCACGATAAAAAAGTTACTGTATTAAAACGAACTGTATAAAGATGAAGTGAGAAAATTAAAACTGTAACACAATGGCAACTTGGTTTATTTTGTTTTGACGCAATTAAAAAGAACTCACACGTTTTAAAAAAGTTAAAACGTAACAATAATTTTTCTAGACTAAAAAACCGATAGAAGTTGTCGACTATTTGACTACACTTGGGAAGTATTATTTCTAGCAATGTTGGAGCAAGTGATGATATAAGATCTTGCATCACAACGTGTAGACCTGAAAGGGTGAATAAATTTTGGCGATCAGCATTAACTTTTAAATGCACCAAACTCTAAATATTTGATATTTGTGTAAAATCCTGTTTGTTGTCCTGTATGGGTGGGAACATCGCACTAAAAAAATAAATGCACTCCAAGTATTCATTAATCGTACACGTATTCTAGCCAAACACTGTATCCAAACCTCTATTATGGGCAACAACTGCCAGTAAAAACATTGAGGAAGCACCAAACAATATGACTCGAACGCTTGAATGAAATCCACAGGGTAGCCGAAGAAAAGGAAGTACTGCTAATACATGGAAAAGACTGGTTGAATCTGAGAGACTAGCAGCAGGCCGTACATCGTGTGAAATTAAACTTTAGCATTAGATAAACTTGTTTGTTGAGACCCTATGCTCCAATTAGAATCTATAGGAATTACAAAATAATTATAAATTCACACATTTGCTGCTGTATATTCTCGATAACTTTACGAATTCCATCTTTTAGGCCTTAAATCGGTTGTGAACCATTTAACCTTATCTTTCACGTAGCCCCAAGCAAAAAAAATCTAAAGGTGTTAAATCATAACAACTTGGTTGCCAATTGTTTTCGACTCCTCGAAAAATCATATTGTTAGGAATCTTTTTAGGCAAAAGGGTGATGGTATCGCTACTTATGTGGCACGTGAAGCTGCGTTGTTAAAAATAAACATCGTCTACATCAATATCATGGCCATAAAAAAATAATTTATTATCGTCCGATAGCACATTCTACATACTTCAATTGTTGTTTCAGCCTCACTTTACGAAGAGTAAAAACAGCCAGAGTAAAAACCGCATCAAACAGTCACACGTTCAGGATGAAGAGACTTTTCAAGAATAATTTTTGGGTTTTCTGAGCCCCAAATGCGACAAATCTGCTTGTAAAGATAGCCTTTGAGGTGATTTTCCAATAAAATTCCGAATCAGTTTGATGCAGCTCAACTACTCAATCAACAAATTCACAACATTGTTAATGGCTGAGAGGAGTAAGTTCATGTGTTGACCGAACTTTAAAAGCCTTAAGACCTACATAAGTCTTTTTGCAAAATACGGTATAATGTCATTTGTGCAAGGCCCAATTTCAAATATCGACGAGAAATGGATAAGTCTAGGTTTTCCTCAACACTATGGGCTACAATAAAAATGTTCTCAGTTGTTATTGATCGATGTGCAGGAGTTCGGTTCTTAACATCACTAACGTGTGCCAACAAGTCTATTTTTTCCACCAGTTTCACAACTGCTGGCTGAGAATGCGAAATCTTTACAATTTTTGTAGTGAATTTTAATCATAGCAATGAGTTATTAAAGCGTTTATAGTTTCATTTTTTCATTTATTGAAAATAAAGCGTCTTATTGGAAAACCCTATATTTTAAAGAACCGCTTCAAATATAAAGCGAATTTTAATAATTTTGGTTTTTTTATTCTTTACGTTTCGATTCTTTTAAGTTCATTTTGGTTTCAAGTTTTTTATTATTAAAAAAAAATGCGGATTTAAGGAATTTTAATTAAAATGTTTTGGACAAAATTACTAAAATTTTGAATTTCTATTTAAAAAAAAAAAAAAAATTATTTCAAACCATTTTTTTTTTTATTTTTTCCTTTTCAAAGATGGATATGCAAGAACTCATCGAAGAACAAATGCGTTCAAAAATGATTAATAATCGCAAAACACAACCAGCTAAACCTCAACAAAACAGTGCCGCTGCTAATTTAGCTAAACGTTGGTCCAACTATAAGCTCTGGAGTCTCTTTCAACGGTAATCTATTAACATGGAAGTGGTGGCGCTATGCGTCTATAATCTTAATCATGTAAAAGCTTTTATTTTATTTTAATTTTAAATAATTTTATTATTCTTGTATAAAAACTTTACCATTTAAAACATATTCTATTAAAAAATAATAACAAATATATTTATATTAGTAATGTTAAGTGTATTTTATATATATATATTTACGAAAAAATATAAAAAAAAATTGTAAATCCCAAGGGTCTTTTCAAAAGTTGGGGTTAAAAAAAAAAATTGTCCAGATTTGTTTTACAAAAGAATAAGACCTTAAGGTTAAAAAAAAGAGAAAAATATATTATGTGTCTAAAAAAAGTACCTTTTTTGTAATTTAAAATCAAAATATTTTAACAAAGTAACAAAGGAAAAGATAATAAATTTTATGTATTTTTTTAATGTTTGGGTATTATATATATAAATATTTTTTTTTGTTATTATTATTATTTTATTATGTATGTATGTATGTATAGATGACAGTAATTGAAACATTAACGCTTTTGTATATGTAAATTTTTAATAATTCTTAATTAGTTTTTAATTTTATTTGATAAAAGAAATTTAATAACAAAATATGAGAAAGTTAAAATTAGGGAACAACCACAGATTTAATTTCCCTTAAGATGAGGTGTAACAAGCCGTTTGAAATATACTTTTACATCCGAACAAAAATGATATTCAGACTCTGTTAGCATGGGTGGTACTACCAGGTTCTTCACAGACGATTCAAAGATCAATATAAATTAGTTTAGAAAGATCTCATATCCGTGTCTATTAGAATTATAAACTTTATCATCGACACAATGCAAAGCATGACTATAGGCCATCTATTGAATGCTCGACTCGCCAAAAAAAAAATAATAATATATTGTT
The DNA here is from genome assembly GCA_023159175.1 of Wohlfahrtia magnifica. Lineage (NCBI taxonomy): Eukaryota > Metazoa > Arthropoda > Insecta > Diptera > Sarcophagidae > Wohlfahrtia > Wohlfahrtia magnifica. Next base: position 1,938,598 of record JAKWBJ010000045.1, read on the forward strand.
GGGTGCTAGAGCTATATCGGCATTTAGTGTGTTGACAACACAATGTATTATCAATATCTCTTTGCTTAAACCTTCAAGCGAGGTTGACAGCTGAGGCCTGGAGAGCATTGAGCAACGACTTTAGTGTTTCAAAATCACTTAGGCCAGTATCAGTAGCAGAAGATTTTAGCGTTCAAATTTTTGTTAAGAAGATAATGAGTATGCAGAGAATAAGTAAGCCTTATGTTCGATTTGAAGACTGTACAGAGTATATGTTATCGAGTGTGCTGTACAGTATGGTATAACGTTAAAATTAAAAATAAAATGCAAAATCTCGATTAATTTTGTCGACATAGCACCTGATTGAGTCTTATATACATATTATGTCCTACAGTTCCAACAAAGAACAGAGATCTCTCCAGCTAAAGCCGTATTGAAACATTCTTTTGTCTACGTGACATCTCCTGGGGTACGATTACGTGCCATTTACAATAAATAATCTGCGGCCGCCAGTTTTCGTTAGTACAAAGCCAAGGTAACAGAATATCCTAACTTCCTCTAGATCAATATTTTGCAGTAATAATTTGGTAATTTGTATTAAGATTGTTGCAGCACATTACCTTAATCTTTCGTATATTTAGCCTTAAACCAGTCTTAAAACTTCAACTTCAAAAGATTTGAGATTAGCTCACATATGGCAATACGAGTAGCTGTGCACATATTGACAGCATATTTCAGACTTTCTAAATGTTGATTGAGACCAGAGGTCTATTCGCTACAGCATAATGATATCAAGTACGGTGTTAATTAAAAGAGGAGATAGTATACAACCCTGTCGAACACCAGTTATCACGCTGAAACTTTCACTTTATACGTTGTCGTAAACAACGCGTCATTCTATGTCCTCGTTCAATGATTGTATTAGCGTACTAATTTTCAGAGGCAGCGAATTCCTTTACAGAGTGCAAATAAAGTGGTAACTGAGAGTGTTAATAAATCTTCATTTCATATTTTGTTATTGAGGATTTTGAGTTAATATAAAAAATTAAACATAAATGCCTTATAAAATTTACAAACAATTTATTTTTATACATTTACTTACATTTATTAAAAATAAAAATAATTTTAAAAGTAATAACAATTCAATCAGTACTTAAATGGTAAAATAAATACGTTGTAGCACAACATATCGCTTACAATACTTGTTAGATTTTTAATAAAAAAAAGAGTTAAAAAAATAGTTATTAAAATTCTAAAATTTTCTAAACATTTTTCTAACATTACATGACATTTTACGTAATAAAAAAATCAAATACAATTAAAATAAAAAAGTACGAGTATATTTTTAAAAATTAAAACTAAGTTAGAATTAAGTAAAGCGCGAAATCAAAGCAAAATATTTTTTAAAACAAAAAATAAATGAAAGTAGAAAAAATTTTAAAAAATTATAAGAAAATACCTTAATAGATGAAAATATTTTAGAAAAAGCTTTAATTTCACCTACTTGCCTTAATTCTGATAATGAAGCAAAAGAAATGAAAAACTAAAACTTAACTATTAATAATTTAACGATTATTTAATAAAATAATATGTAAATGTTATAAAAATATTTAATAATAAATAAAAAAAATAAAGTAAAATTATTTAGTAAACCTTAAAAAAAAATTATGATACTATTTATGTCATTTTTTCATTTTCGCCGATTCTTTAACATTAAACTTGGGTATACGATCTTTTTTAGCTAAAATTTTATTCGACGATTCTTCAATGTTAATACCGCTTATAATGGTATTGATTCTTTTCTCAATAACGCCTATAAACAGCTTAACATTATGGCTCGTCATAGAAGTTTTAGTGCAAAGCACATTTAAAATAGGAGCGTCACCGCAAGATAATTGTCTAAAATTACAAAAACAATAATACGTACATATATGTTTTTTATTAAACATTTTTAATAGGAATTACATACTTGAATATCTCTGCTATACCCAAAAGCATTTGCTGTAAACGTAATTCTAAAATTCTTGATTTTTCTTTGGCTTCATTATTCTGCAACTCAGCTTTGCTTAATTGATCATTAAGATAATCTAAAGCTTCAGTTTCTTGTAGTATTTCTTTTTCTCTTAAATCGGCTTTTTGACGTTCTATAAAGATAAATAACATTTGTTAAAATATAAAGTTCTTAAAACAATTATCCCACTTATAATTTACCTATCTCATCTGACAATTCTTGGGTAACATCATTAAGCGTCTCTACCTCGTGGCTTAATTCATTAACATAATTGAATAGGGCAAAGTTTTCCTCTTCCTGTCTTTTAAATTGTGCTGTTAACTTTTGGCTATCATCCTCCTTGTAAAGTTCCTAAAATATATATTTTTTATAAATACAAGTTTTTAAATATATATTACAACAAAATTTATATAATACCTTCATACGTTCTATTATTTCTCTATATTCCTTTAATTGTTTTTCAAAAGCTTCTTTCTGTGCCAATTTCTTATCACTTTCCCTTTGCTCTAGCTCGGGATTAAGACGTTTCTGGCCTTTGATATCAAAGAACTTTTGTAATTTAGCATCATGCTCTAAACGTCTTTGCATTTCACGCATTTCCTAAAAATCATGTCAAAATTATTTTTAATGTTCTGTGTACTTCGTTTAGGGAAAAAATTCTTTGAAAAATCAAAAAATTAAAATATTTTGCTCTTCTATAGAATATTTCCGATTTTTCGTTAAATTAAATTTCATTCAAATGGTTAGCCTTTTTAATCGATAAGCAATATAACCAAAGACAGCCACATTTCAAGTATTACCCGATTGAAATTAATCAGAAATTGCACGAAGACGTAATTTTCGAATACCTGACAGCCCCCTGACATAAAAGAAATCTCTGCCGCAATTCTTAATCTAAAATCAACAGGCAGAAGTCGGTATCTGCAAAACTCCTCTCGACTAATCCTTTCACCTCTGAGGAAATATTTTACCCATATATTCATCAAATAACAAACAAGTGAATGAAAGATGCCATAAGAAAATTAACAAAGAAAAACGATCCAACGTACTAAGTATATATAGCAACTGGAATAACTATCCTCAATGCAATAAACAAAATTGTCGTTATTGTGATAAATATATACTAGGATAGGAGAGGAGAGGAGAGAGTGGCAGCATTGTTAAATCAAAACACACTTAAGCACACATAGCCGGCCGTTGTGATACCACATGAAACGATGCCCCTGAGCTAGTCACTAAGTTTAGAATAACCGGTCTTGACAATCAACACAGAGATTCGCACTGAAGCACAACTTCCCTAAATTAAAACGGAAACCAGACCGACAAGCTGATGAACCTGGCTATTAATCTGATGTCAAGGATCGATAACTGCGATAAACTATAAAAAACATACATAAATACATAATTTCCGCGACACCCCAAGTGGGACAATGTGGACTTCTCTCAATCAATAAGCTGCATCCGATTCTATATTTGACTCATTGAAAGGGACCTACAATTTAACGCCGGCATATGCATTAGTTAGAGAAGTTTTTCATAGCGTAAATACTCGTGAGGTAATGTCGCTGTTCAAAATTATCTGATGCGAGTTTGTTGGTAGGCGGGTGTCTTACCACAGTGGCACAAAACTATGAGAAAGGGAGAGCGAAATGTGACTACGGTGAGCCAAAAACGGACACTGGCAAATGAAGTGGACCACGCTCTCCTCTTCCTCAATTGAACCACAACCTTGAGAGAAATCATTTGCATGTAAACTTAGCCCTTCCGCATGCCTTTGCATTACATAATGATCTGTGAGAATAGATACAGTAGAAGAGATGTTCCTACGGTTCAGTTTAAGCAGTTGATACGCTTTCTATCCATTCTATGCAAATTGAGTCTAGAAGTGATGAAAGACTCCTTCTATGACCGAGATCTGTCAGAGTGCTATAGATACTTCTGCCTAATAAACAGCTTAACGGGGGTAAGAAGTATACCCACCCTTGTCTGTGAATGAATTTTTGCCTCCGTGTCCACCTCATACACAAAACTGCTGCAGCGTGATAAACAACCATTACTTCGGCCTAAAACACACTAGAGTAGTAATATGGAACTTTCGGGAGCATCTGGAGGACCTTGATTATTCGTACGTTATTTGCCTTTTTGCATGGTGACTACATGAAACATTGCTATCGACCCAGATACCACTGAAAACGAAACTATGAACACTGAAATTGTTAAATTGTACTTGAGCGAGAACTGAATTATGTTGAAACAATAACCGCAAAGATTGCAAGTATTTATAAACAAACGCTTGCTGCATTTGCTGGCTGAATACAATTATTAACGCAGAACTTCAGTCATTAGTCAAAGAAGAACAAACAATATGGAAATTAACAAACTAAGATACAGCATATCAAGGACAGCTCTATAATGGAACCCTCAGTTCAGCCGCAGTCCCGCAAGTCCAAGCAATACCGGGCGAAGAATGACAATGAGCAAACTTCGGAAGCAAAAAAAATTCTTGAAGTAGTCTTGATGAAGTCAAATTTATGTACCATAAAAAAATATGTTTAAGTCTCTTGTAGAAACCATATATTCCCCTATAGAATAAAAAGGAAATATAAAATGTGTACCTGTATATGCATTATTTTATCATTTTCATTGCGATCTTTTAAAACTTGTAATTTATTGCACAATTCCTCTCTCTGGTCATAGGCCAATGTTGATTGATCAATTAAGTCCATTATATATTTTTTACCCTCATTAAATTGTGACACCATTGTTTGCCACATTTCATTGAAGTTGGCGCTAGAAATTGGAAAACATTTATTTATAAATTTAAAACAATGCCGTGTCACTTTGTTTTTACCGATCTTGTAGCATATGATTAATGGAATCTCTTAATTTCGAATTTTCGGTCAAAACATCACTGCACTTTTTATTCACCACATCTAAGCGATTTTCTAATTTCACCACACTTTTTTGTACTTTAAAAATGGTGTCTTTATAACAACTATCGGGTACTTCTAGTTTTCTTAAGCCATCAATTTCCTTTTCCATCTTAAAAAGAAAATATATATAGAAAGAAGGTAAACAATTTTAATCTTAACCTTAAAGGTTCAATTAGAGGTGATTTAACGTAAGCCATAACCATAACCGTAGCATTAGGGTATGTAATCACTAATCAAATGCTATGCTGCTTAAAAGGAATATACCTTTTTTATATGTTCTTCTAATTCCCATAGATTGATTTTATCATTAGATAACTGCTGTTGTACTTCAGCTTCTTGTTCCTGTAGATTTAACAGCTTCTTCTCTTTCTACATACAAAAAAGACCAATTTCAGCTTTTGTATTTTAAATTTCAAAACCCACTTACATTAGCGTTCTTTTTAGCATGAGTACCCCCCTCTAAGGTGGCAATTTCGGTGGTTAAAGATTTATGTTCCTGCTGTAGTATATGTATTATATGATTTTGTTTTTTCAGTTGTTTTGTTTTATACTCCAAGAGACCTTTTAGCTCCAAGTGAAGAGAGCGTAACTAAAGATAGTGAGAAAGAAATTTAAAAAAATTTTTTGCACTCGTTTTTAAATTTAAGAGTTTTATACCTGTCTCTGTAGACGTTGTAATTCTGCATTGGCCGAATCTTCGAGTTCAGTTTGTCTATTCATTTTAAAAATGGAACACAATTTTTCTAATTAAATTCTAATTCCCTTATTAAATTCCCTTACTACAAAATTGTTCACAGAAAAAAATATATCATTGAATAAATAAATTTTTAGTTACCCTGGCAACCTTTAAATTTGTAACGGTTAGGAATATTGGCATTTAAATTTATACTTTGATAGTAAATACAAATGAATTTTGATTACATTTATAAATCATGATAAGTTTGTTAATTTCTATCGTGACTTCGACTATCTAACCACCTAGATTTTACGTTTTTATGTCGTCATCAGTGGCAGATAATATGCCCGACTGTTCCCAATTCATTCTTCTCTTCACGCATCCAGTAGAAATTCTGGGAGAAGTAGAAGTTTGGAGAACCACGTTAAGAAAAAAATAACTTTCTACGGTCTCTAGCACCCCCATATCGTCGGCAGTAATTAGGTGTACCAGCTCTCCATAGCCCAGTCCTTGCTCTTAGAGCGCAATACCCAGTCAGAAAACCTATCAGAGTCCTAAGAGACCCGTTCTCAGATTAGGGATCCATTTCATCCTAGAGCGAACGTGTTTAGACCAAAACAATAGGAAGCCCTACAATCTCCTCCGCCCCTCCACAATTCTTCCATTCTACGATGGACCCAATTATCCACAAAGCACACTAAGAGCTCTAGCGGTAGTTTGACAGACGTCTTTGCCAGTTCAATGCACTTGGGCGCCCCCGCTCATCGCCAACCTCATTCCCTAGCACGCCACTATGGCCAGAAACCCAGCACAGCTTGACGCTACACACATCCAGTAGTGACGTGGGGGCTCTTTTGCACAGTGACACCAGCTTTGAGCTGACGCAGTTCCCAGTCAGTGCCTTAATAGCAGCGTGACTGTCTATAAAGATGACCACACTCTTCCCAACAGCGACTAAGTCGCGAATTAGCTCTACTGCCCTAAGGATAGCAAAGACCTCAGCCTGGAAGACATTTCACTCGTCCGGAAATCTATAGGATAGTCCAAAACATTGTCCACAAGTTAGACATCCGCACGAGTCTTTCAACAACCTATCAACACCTTGTCCACGAAATCTCATTTTCTGACCTCGTAGTCAGTGAAACCTGACGACGAGTCACCACAGGCGGACCCATAGTCCAGAGCCCTAGCAAGGCCTCTCAATTATCTTGAAAAAGCTCCCAGCAGCAATATTCTTTACCGCCACCTCTCAAGAGCTTAGACCCAGGATAATGTCCAGCGATGCCTTAGGAGTACTACTAAAGGCGCCCAACATGCTCAGCGCGACACACCGTTCGCCTTTTCCGGCTGGATTCTTCAGTATGTATAAATTTATTATATTCGTTATGTCCTTCTATCGGAAAAAGTTTTGCCAGATTATGTACTGGAATCACTGAATATAATACGTACATATCGTCATCTTATATGCAAACGGATGTAACTACAATTATATTTTTTACAGGATAAGGAAAAAACGTTATAAAATCATTAATAATAACGTATTTTTTACAATATTTTCAAAACTAAAGCGCAGAAGTAGATTTTGCAAAGTAGTTCCAAAGGTATATTTTTCATACAAGAGTGTAGTTACGTCTATTTGTACTTGTAGTTACGCCAGTTTGAATTTTTTAAATAAAGTCGCTATTATTTATCGCAGGAGTCTAGATTTTGCATGAGTATGTAGTTTCATAAAACGAAGCATAATCAATCAAAAACTTGACCTCGAATTTTAATGTATTTCCATCCGTTTGCATTTAAGATGACGATATATTGATGCTTATATATTTTTTCATCTAATAAATAAAGTTTTCTTTCTCTAAAATACTAGAACGTTGTTGTTACTCCAGTGATTACCTTTTTGAAGAAGCTTTTATTTGTTAAATACAGCTTAAAATTATATCATGTCGTAGACATTACACATATGTACGTTATATGTGAAAAAGATTTTCCTTCATTTTTATCAATTTTTTTAACGATTCTATTCAATTTTTACCTTCAAGTGCTGCCAAGCTTGCTCACTAAACATATTCGTTTTAATTAATCTGGCCACCTATGTAAACAGCTGTTTAACAGCTTGCCGTAAAAAAGTAAAAGAAATATTAGGTTATGTAAAACATAAATAACTACGATACCCGAAAAAGTTTAGTTTTTTATAAAAATTGAAATAAATTAAATAAAAATGGTGTCACCTACTCTAGCGTTATTTGTAAGATCTCGTGGCCCCGATGAATTTTGGCGGAAACGTAAGATCTTCAAGATGGCTGCGGTAAGTCCGTTTGGAAGTTTTTCTAATGACCACAAAACTAACGTTAAAAAATTTTAGCATTTCCGTGGACGTAGAAGAAATGTTTTCTCCATAGCCATACGTAATGTGCACAGAGCTTTGGTATACGCCACCAAGGGCAGAAAACTGAAGAAACTAGATATGGCAGCGGTACGATGACTTATCTCATTTGAACGATTTATTTTTAAGTTGTAAATCTTTTATAGCTATGGACTACCCGAGTGCAAGCTGGTTGTGAACAATATGGTGTCGCTTTAGATACTTTCAAAGAAGGTTTAACTCGCAGCAATATTTTATTGAACAAGTAGGTTTTTGTATCTTTTTGTATATGAACATGTTCAATTTAATTTATCTTTTTTTTATAGAAAAATCTTATCAGATTTGGCCATTTGGGAGCCTCGTTCTTTTGAGGCTTTGGTAAAACTTTCCAGAGAAAAAGCATTGGTTGATAGTTTACCCGGCATTAGTGAAAGATCGGTTATGAATCAAGTGTACGGTTTAGCAAATTTAAAAATAAAGTAATCACTACGGAAAGATCTTAAAAAATATGGTTTTTATTTTCAATGCTTTTTAATTAAGTGGAAAACGATTTTGATCGAAATTGAAATCGACAAAATTTTTAAAGTCTTATAAATCTTACAACTCCTTATTTATTAAGGGTTTTGTTAATCAAGGCAGTTATGGTAATGGTAATTTACATAATAAGTAAAAAAGGATTCAAAATTTTGTCAGATTTGCAAATTATAGCAGCTTGAAATTTCAGTCTATTTCGATCACATACCTGAATGTTTGGACAAATTAATGGTAAACATTTTGGGCATGATCGTAAATACATCGCAGCACTGCATCATGATATTTAGCGCTTAAAAACATCCTAAATTCACTATTTTACTTTAAAAATTGTTTGTGCAAATAAAAGGTAGTGCGAACAGGCCCCTTATGCGCATACACATATAACGAGTAAGAAAAGGCTGAGAATTATAGACCGTTAATGCAAATCATTAGATCCTGTATATGATTACTGTTTTCAAATGTTACGTTATATAAAGCATATGCTCTGAAAATCGGCTAAACACTCGAAAGAAATTCAATTAGTCAAACGGACACGTCGCAAGACAAGCCTCTAAACACAAAAAATTACTTTTAATTGCGCCGTCTATCAAATAGAATCAACAAGAAAGCAACTTTTTCTCCTAATCGAGAACCTCTTAAATAACTAAGGCAAGAAAATTTTCAGAAAAAACAAAGCGTAAAACCGTTTTATTTTTATTCTTTTTTACATATAATTGTACAAAACCTGTGCATTTTAAACACCAGAGTTCAAATGGGATAACAATGCTCTGGTGCAAAACATTTTTTAAGTTTTGTGTTCTCTATAATATAAAATGGAATTTATAAACTAAATTATGCAGATTAGACTTTTAAGTCTAAAAAATATAGACCCAAAGTATTTCAAAAATTACATAGAAATTATTAAAAGTTAATTAAAGAAATAACAAACGCGTTGAAACTGATGATTACATATGTAATATTATGATTAATTTACAAGAAATGCAGATCTGTTCAATAAATCCTATTCAACTTTGGCTAAGATATCAGATTCACGGAAGAGCAAGTATTCCTTTTTGTCTTCCAATTCAACTTTGGTACCACCATATTCAGGCAATAAAACACGGTCGCCTTCTTTAACACCAATAGGAATAGTAGCACCAGTTTGCTATAAATTAAAATAATTGATTAAAAAATCTTCAGTTTAATTAAAGATTTAAACAAAACTTACGGGATTTCTGGCGCCGGGACCTACGGCTATAACGGTACCATGCATCATTTTGCCTTGGGATTTTTCCGGTAAAACAATACCGCCCTTGGTGGTAGTCATAGTTTCAGCACGTTGTACCAAAATGCGATCCAACATGGGGATAATTCTCTTAACAGCGCTGGCCTATAATTAATTTATAGTTAAATTAATCCAAAAAGTTTACAAAAAATAAAAGAACTTATGTTTAACATTAAATTTCTAATTGTTTCTATATTACACAACACCGGTCGTTCACTTTTTTTTTATCACTCAAATAACACAAGCACATCATAGAAACATCGAGAATCATTTCAAAAAAAATTTGCAGACCCCTTATTGTAAATATTTTAGATTATAACATTCATTTAACGTAAACTTACCATTTCTTAGTTTATTGTGTATTTAGGTAAAGAAGGAAATTAATAAATTTTGGAATTAAATTGCTTTCTTAGCAAAGAATTTTCACAATTATCTGCTTAGACTTCTCTTCGCACACGTGCGTCCAACTACGACAAATGATTATTTGATAATGAAGTTGAATGAAAGAAATTTTCTGGTAAGAATGTCATACGAGTTACATAGGAAAGCAGACTGCTATGAAATTATTTATATTCTTAGCATGATATAAGTCTGGCAACGCTATCAAGAGTAAAATAAATGGAAATAAGTAATACCCATATAATAATATGTAACGTATGGTTTTTAATTAGTCTTCGATTTTTAGCTGTAATAGGACTGTTTAGGTATACATCCTTTAAAAAATTTTTCTTCCATTTAATTTCCCTCTTTCAATAATTTAAATTATTTGAAGTTTTTTATTTTAAAAAGGAAAATTATTTGTTAATATTTTTAGACCATTGCTTATAAACAAATATTAGTGCTTACAGTGGCTTATTTCTAGTAATAAACTCTCTATTAAACAAAACATTGTTCAGCTGCTCTCTTTATTTTCGGATTGAAACAAAAAGTTTGTTATGCTCACGTTGATAAGCCCTTTTAATGTCAAAAGCAACAAACAAAAAAAAAAACGACAACACAACAACAAAATCTGTCAACATTTTCATTGGCACACAAGAAAGACTTCAAAGAAAGAAAATAATTCTTATTTTCACTATTAAATCTAATTAATTTATTAAAAGTAAACATTACTTAGAATTGCTAAACGTATGTTTTTAAAAACATATTTCATTGGACATAAAAACCTTTAATATTAGATAAACGTCTAAAAAATATTGCCAACAAAAAAGAAGAACAAGAGCAGACCTCGTAACTGAGAAAAATAAAAAACAAAGAAGAGAAAACATTGAAAAGAACAGTGAATAAACAGCAAAATTTTGGCTTATAAAACAATAATACGTATTTGCAACAAATTGTTAACAACAAATATGGTAAATGAAAATGATCAACAACAACAAAATCAGCAGCAGGCGACAAAATCTATGGAGGAGACGGACAAATCGCTGGGCGACAGTTTTAACGACAGCAAAAACAAAGCGGAGAACAGAGACAATTTAGTGGACCCCATGCATAACACAAACGATGATAGTCTCGAATTACCCACATCTTCTAAGGGTAATCTTAATGATTTGGTAGCGGATTTGTGCTTAAATGGAAATGATTCTACAAAGAGTCAAAAAAGTCAAGCTAATGTACATAACATTAGAGGGGCTTATGGTGATTACAGGAATATAAGGGCCACTTTAGGGCTGGCGGGTTTAAATGAAAATAACTTCCCTACACAGTCCTTCGTTGGTGGCTCTAGTACGGCATCATCCAATAATGAGGCCAGTAATTATGGCTGTTCTAATCCTGTAACTACTCATAACGTCCAACAACAGCAACAGCCACATACACAAAATTCGTCTTTTTCTTTTAAACACTTCTTAAGCAGTAATAACGTGCCTACAGCACCTTCAACGACAGTAACTTCATTGGACCCACCTGCTAACAGTACGTCAACAACATCTTCTTCAAATGCTACCACTTCATCGCGATCGCTACAGACTTCTACTGGAGCTCGGCCAAAGGTACCACAATCTAGTTCGGTGTCATCAACTTCCATATCGTCTCTAACAGTGGGTGGCGGCAATGATGCCCAGTCATCGGCTACTAAAATGAAAAGATCACCACGTTTTTCATCATTCGACTCGCAAGCCAGTCTGGCGGAATATGCTGGTTCGTCCGCAACAGCAGAACTGCCAACAGAAGGCTGTGCGGCTAGTAGTTCAAATGCATCAACAGATTTTCATTTATATCCCGATGAAAGAGAACGTGATCGCTTTCAAGGTAAATCTTTATACTTTTCACAGTATGTGCCTATTAAGAAGATTAAAACATTTCAGAATGGAATTTCCCCACAAATGCTTCAACAATGACAACTAATTCTACAAATTACGATCGAAATAGTTCGTATGTACCACGTTCATATTCGAATTATGATATGCCTAGACCTCAAACCTCGCCCCGTAGACGTGTTGGCATAGGTGCCACAACCAAAGACAGTAGGCCTACACGTCTATCTTCGAATTCAAATCAAAATCCAACAACGGCTGCCAAATTAAAACTAGACTTGCCTTTACTGTCTAATTTTAGTGACGGCGTTTCGGTAGCGGCAAGCAGTAAAAAAAATGCGCATTCATCCAGACCCACAGATTTTCAGACCTCAAATCCTTTACCAGGGGGAGCTGCAGCGGCAGCAGCTTTGCCAGATTTTGTACAAGATCACTGGATGGATTCATGGTATGCCAATGACATGCATGTTAATTCGCCTCCCTCATCGCCAATACCCACATTTATTGAAGATTTAACGGGTTCGTCGCAGGCTTCAGGCGGTAGTACTGGACATGCGGCTACTGGTGCAATACAAACTCATAACACTACAAACCGAACATTACATATTGATAATGCCCCTATACAAGGACCAACAGACAGAGGCGATTTTAATATGGGTCTACCTGAGCCTTCTTCATCTTCGGTTGGATCAAAAATGTTGCCAGATTTTCTATCCGATGGTCCAATCATACATTCATCACAACGTTTAGCAGATGTAGCTGCTGGTCTACCCTCTAATTCTGTTGGTTCTCCTGAAGAGTCTTCCATCAATAAACAACTCTCACGGCTACGTTCGGATAACGAACGTTTGCAAAGAGAATTGAATGAAACCAGATTAGCTCTTAACGAACAGACCTTAAGGGCAAACAATTTGGAACGACAACTCTTGGATCAACAGAGGCAACATAAAACTGAAGCAGAAGAATTATATGATTCAAATAAGAAACGTACAACGGCTGTGCAATCTCATGTGGCGAAACTTAAACAACAAATACAACAATTGACTACTGAAATGAAAATGTTAAAACGTGAAAATGAATTAATGCGCGAAGAAGGTGCCGTAGGTGGTTATAGTGTACAAAGCTGTGATCGCTCTTATGCTACAGCTACTGTTTCGAGTACAACACGGACATCAACGGCAGCATCTGCCGCTGTAGCTGGAAGTGATATTAGTAGTGTAGCAGGCTTTAGACCGTCCAGGCAACAACAGTTGTCAAGAGATTTGCGAAGGGCAGCATCAAATGCAGAACAGAACCTAAAGTATGTTGGTGTTAGCTGATAATTGATATTTTTATTAATTTTTATTCCTTTTTTCAGACAACTTTTGGCTGGTGTTGAAAATTTACGTCAAATGGCAGCAAATATTGAAAAATCTGAAACACATATAGACTACGATGCTAGTCCAGACTTATTTTCAGATTTTCTAGACGAATGTGATGATTATGAAGAATATCCCGGCGGTGGACCGGCTTTGTAAATTTTGTTTTTTTTTTTTTTTTTTTTTGTTATAATTTTAATTTAAGACAAACAAGAAAGATAAGTTAAAAAACAAATAAATAATGCTATAAAATCAACTATTGAAACTTAAAACAAATTAAAAAAGAAAAACTACTTCACTATTTAAATGCTATACATATAAAAAGGATATAAAAAGAAATATCTTTAATACAAATTCACTAAGCCATACGTATATTTCAAAATTAATACGTTCCCTATTTATTGGAAAAAAAAGAAAGAAAAATAAAGAAAATAAATCGTTTATTTAATAGAATTTTTTCGTAAATCTTTGCAAAAATATGTATTATTGAGTTGTCTTGCTTAGAAACCATAAATTTTGTATTATTTATACTATTTTATCTTTATTCTTCTATTTTGGGTTCCTTTTCTATTATTGTGTTGTATTCTGTATGTGTAAAACGAGATATTAGTAAACCAATAGCAATTCTATTGAAGAAAATAAATAAAATATAAATAATTTAAACAAAATTTAAAACTAATTTTATAAGCAATAATTTATTAAAATACAAAAGCCACAACTCTGCACGTTATTATACACCAAAAAAGCAACAATAAAAACAGCAACAATTATAACATAAAACAACTGTCAGCTTTATTCGTCGTTTTTGTCATAGATTAAAGGCAGTTGTGAAAATTTTTCTTTAATATATTACAAAAATGTCGGTCATGGCGATTTCAATAAGGCTGAAAATATAGTTTTGATTTTAATAATTTGATTTGTATAAAACAACAAAAGGAATTGTAAAAATGTTGAAAAATTTTTTCCACATAATTTTGTTGGGCTGTTATATTTTCAATATAAAATAATATTTATATAAAAAAAGCTTTGCATAAAAATAAAAAAAGAAAACATAAAATATAAATGATAAATATTTGTTATAAAAGAATACAAAACAAAAGAAATAAGAATATAAAAAGAAAATTCACTTACACCACTTAATAAATTTTAACAACACCAAGTTATTAATAATTACGAAGGCAACAACAAAAAACAAACAAAAAATGTTAAAAACTATAAAAAAAAAATAAAAAAATATTTTTTTAGAGTATGTATATTTCAAAACTTCTGTAAACTCTAGTATTTAAAGAGTCTTTAAAACAGTAGGTGAAATTTACTTCACAATAATTTTTTAATACTAATACGGTATGTGATGAAAATCTTGAACAAGTTGTAAGTTCTTTATAACATTTTTTAAGATATGAGTGCAATTAAAGCTCAAACCTTTTTGTTTTTAATTAAAAATACCCAAAAAAAGAGTTTAATTACTTGTAAAATGGTATTTCTAAACCATCTACCAATTTGTATATGTTTTTTCTCTTATTATGGTTAACGAATCGTTTTTCGAAATATTTGTAAAAGATTAAAAAAAATACATTTTACTTGTCTTTTTCAATCAAACACAAAAATTTCGAAATACGGTAACGACCAACCAAAAGGGCTATTATTTCGTGTTTGCCGTAGTTATTGTAGTATTTTTGACATTTTTATAGTTAATGTCAAACAAATAGATCAATGTATAACATCATCCTTATTATGGTTGACGAGTCATAGTCGTTTTTCGACATTTTTGTACTTGATTAAAGAACAATTTTGCTGTTCTTTAATGTAGAACAAAAATGTCAAAATACTGCAACGAATAAGTTAACCATGATAAGGGCCAATATATTTTTGAATCAGTCTTGCGATATTTTTTTTCTTAATGGACTTCTTAAAACAATTTGCTTTGATGTCAAAATAGCTCTCAGATCAATGGAAGTTTCTTATTTTCAATGATTTTAATGGAGAAATAATTGGCCCTATTATGTAAGAAGTTGTCGACACGCATTGTCGTCGTTGGCTTAAAATCAATATTATGTAAGTCAGTGTTGACATTTGTCTACTACTGTTGTCGAGTATTTGATATTATGTAAGTTAAATGGTGGCTGTGAATTCTCGACACACTTTTTGGCCACGACTTAAACAAGTAGTAGATACAAACTTGAAAAACCTACAGCCAAATTAAAGCAGCTTGAAAAATAAGCAAATCCTGTTTTTTTTAGAAAATGACAAAAATGTTCCTGAAACTTCAGGTACTCAAGTTTAACATAAGAAAAAAAGTCACTTTAATGGTGAAAGGTATGAATTACTGAGACGATGTCATGCAAAGAGAAATTTTACGGAAATTTCTAAAATATTGGCAGAGATCAAAAACACTTTTCGAAGTAATGAAAATTAAGTGAACGTTCAGCGGAATCCCACATTAAAACATTTTTTTTTAATAAACTTTTATATTAAATTTTACAGAACTGAGAAAATAATTAGTGACGATATTTTTTTTCTTTTTAAAAATCTATAACAACTCGATGTCGACATAGCTGTTTTACATAATATCAATTCGAGTCGAGGCGACAGTAGCGTCGTCTCTATGTGACAGTGGCAATAAATTTACAGGGCTGAATATTCATAAAGAAAAATGTAGAACTTCAGCAAAACTTACCCTTATTATGGTTAGCGAGTCGTATCGCTTTTTGACATTTTTGTCATAGGTTAAAGAAAATAATCGAGCCTAAGCAGTCAATCTTGGGCCGACTAAATTTTATATGGCAATCTCTAGGCATATCATCTAAAGCTGGGTCACACGATTGTCGCAATGCATCAATATTTGGTACGGCAAGCGTGTGGCCGGCCAATAGGTAATAATGCGGCAACAAAAATATTAAATATGCGCCAATATTTATGGATTTCTTGTGCGACATTCGTACCAATATTTAAATTTTATAATTTTTTTCGCTTAATAAATTGGGATAATTTTGAAATTTTGCGGCGATGAAACACAATTGAAATTGTGTCATATTGGCACATTTGCAACAATCATGTGCTCCTACCTTAAGACTAAAATTAACATATTAAATTCGTCCGTAAAGTTTACAGTTTTGTTGGGCCAAAGTCGTAGAGCAAAGCAGTTAAGGACGTCAATTCCATCCAGGCATTTATGAACCTATATCTGCTGCGCGTTTTAAGCGTGTTCTGCCCTGACACGATATCCATTCCTTTCTTATGGCAGAAAACACCTTAAGTTCCAATAAACAGGGAAATTTTGGAAACGAAATGGAGATGTTTGAAGTACAACAAGAAAATGTTTTCGAAACACTTCAAAAAACTTGAGTTACGGATAAAAATGCGATTTTTCGTATCTTCATGCACATATAAGCTAAGAACTTAAAAATTTGGAAGAAATTGGATCAAATACACACATATTCCTCAAGGCAGCTTAAATGAAATATATATCATTTAAACGAAATCCACTCAGAAACATAAAATCGGGTATATAGTTATTAAGTTATGTATGTGTATGAAAATATAAAAACCGTTTTACACGTAATTTAAGTTTTGAAAATTTGAAAAACAGAATCTTGTTGTACTCGATAGCGCTTCTCAGAAAAACAATATTGCCTCCAAGCCAATTTTCATCATATATCTAAATATTTTAAAAAGAACATTGTTTTAGCCAACAAAAGATTTTAAATCAATTTTTTAATTATAAATATCTGTTGAATCTCTTGTTAGCTTGTATGCCAACCATCATAATAACTTCCATGATATAAGAAAATAGGAGGTAGTGCTACTCTCTCAATTTTTCTGACATATTACCATTCGACAATAAAGACGAACTGACATTTATGTTGAAATTTGTGCTACCATACCCTGTGAATATTGATCCTTTTTTGCATGTTGCAACGTTTTCTTAAATGATTACATATAAAACAAACTTCAAGAATCTCGTTTATTGTCAAACAATTTTGAGCGGATCTACCTTCTTTTTCTTATATCATGATAATTTCTTTAACTATTCTTTGATTTTAGTTAGTGATATGCAATCTATTGCGAAGGTGCACTACTGGAGTAAATTATTTTGCAATATCATCTGTTTTCAATAATATGTTAAAAAATTTTTTATTGATAAATTTCTTTAGACGCTATATTCACAGAATTTTTGTTTTTTTTGCTTTTTTTTATATACAATATAAATAAATAATACAATATACACGATTTATTATTACTTTGCTAAAACAAAAATTTTAATTTTATAAAAGAAAAGTAAGATAAAAAATAACTAAAAGGAAAAAATGGGCTTTATTTTGTAGTTTAACAATAAAAAAAGAATAATAAATAATAAAAAATATTGAAAGTAAATAAAATATAAAAGATTTATGTTTTTTATTTTAAGCCTTCCTTAGAGTTCTTATTAAAAAAATAAATAAAAAAGGTAAAAAAGGTAAATATGATTTATTCGAAACAAACGCTTACGAGTACCATACATGCAGTATGCGACAAAACATATGCACGAACTTGTACTTACTATCTATCGTATATCATCATAACATAGAAAAGCTCATTCGAATTTTAATTTGATTTATTAATTTATAAGGATAATATACTTCTTTTATAAAGAAACGACAGAAACAAAGAAAATCAAATTTGTAACAGTAAAAATTTATGTTAAAGTTACAAAACCGCTATTTTGAATGCGTCCAAACAAAAGCACGATATAATTAGATAGTTAATTACCAACGGCAAAACTCGTTCAATAATAAAAACAATCATTTCAACATTAGTGGAATAATTAGAACAAATTTAAACGTCTTTATATCTATCAAACTCGATCCCTAGCAAACAATATTTTGTAATATTCTATAAAAATGGCTAACAGTAATTAGCAATTAGAAGAAAAAATAACTAATGATTATAATAGAGATTAATCAGTGACATCAATCGCAAACAAATTTGGAATTCAACACAGTATTGTTTACCATATAAGCCGTTTTCTTTCATCAGGCTCATTGACAACCATATACAGAGGTTGTAGACCCCTGAAAACCAGCAAACGGAGCTACCAGGCGATACTCCGTTTAATAAAAAAGTATATCTTTATATCAGGAAGGTCTATTATTAAAATTAAACGTTTCGATTAGATGTATCCAAACACGGTCTGTAGACGGTAGATTAGTATCATGTCGAAGTGCAACAAGACCATTTACTACTGCCAAAAACAGATTGATCAGAATTGAATTTACAACGGAACAAGTAAGCTTAGGTATAATTTTAATGGAATACCGTACTCTTCTCTGATGGATCTAGGCTTAATGCGAGACGTTCTTATGAAATTAGCCTGTTAAGCTAAATAAAAAGGACAACGTCTTAATTCTCAGTATACCAAAGACTCGGTAAATAAAGTAGAAAGTGTTTTAGTCTGGGAATGCATTTCTGGTCATGGAATTGGATCAATATACAACATAATGGGTATAACGGATCGCTTCGTCTACAAAGATATCCTGGAATACATACTGATACCGCATGCATTGAGATATTAAAAAGAGAAGAGTCCAAAAGCACAGATAAATGAGTGAAAATGCATACATAGAAAAACAAAATTAATGATACTCTGTAAAATAGATGCACCCTGTGATGTAATTGGCACTTGTAAGCAAACAAACCAACGTTTTCTAAGGTCTAGCGCAATCCCAAGATGTCAATCCATTAGAAAATCTATGGGATATGGTAGATCTCAAAATAAACTGCGACAATTGCAAGTGGAAATTGCATTGAATGAAATTTCTGGTCAAACATTATCGAATTAAGTCGAGTCCATAACATGAACATGTAAAAAAATTTCAAAAAATAAGGGCTAAGCAACTAAATATTTGTAAAATTAATATTTTAAGTAAATTTATTGAAGACGTGCTTATGTTTTGTCGTATTAAGAAAACTGTGTTCAACGGACAAAATGAATTTTTCTTAGCTAAATAGGAATTTTCTTTGTTTTTTTATTGCTTAGTATTAATTAACAGTAATTATTAACAATAATTTTTTTTTTAATTTTTTGGGGAAAATTAGTTACAAATACTGCAGAGAATGTTTACTTTTCCGTATGCAGAAAATTGAATTTCTCATTTATATCTTATACAAAAGTTAATACACATATTTATCTTTTATTTTTCGCATAGATTTACATAATATCGTTTTTGAAAGTACAAACCTTATAGTTTTGTGTAAAATCCAGTTTTCGGGGAGGGGTATGCGACTTTAATATTAAAAATTAAAAAAAATTAATATGTATGTATGATTTTAATTAAAAACTCGTTAAAAATATAAATTTATGTAGGTATGTAAATTTATTTATTTAGGCAATTTCTAATGGAATGTGAAATTAAATTAAAAAAAAAAAAATATACAAACTTTTTAAGGATTAAACAAGTTCTCTCAAGTGGTATTTACTAACAAGTTCCTCTCACGCATGGTATAGTGGTTGCATTTTTGTTATCTAAAAATAGATTTTTAGATTTCTTAACGTACTTAAAGCAAAAATTCTTTGCTATACTTCATTGGCCTAATCCGGTCTAAAATAAGTATGTATGTGTGTGTGTGTGTGTACTTAAATAATATTAGCACATGTGTAACATACGAGGTTTATTAAAAAAATAACTTTACGTATATGTTTAACATTTACATTTATACTAAAACGAAAATTGTTTGATCCTTTACCAAACAAATGCTATAGAGTTGAAACTATAATACTTTGTTCGGGACTACTAGCCATAAGCACTATTAACTCATATAGCAAGAGTTTTTTATAATATGTAGGATTGCAGCCAACAGATTCGCACTTTTCTAAAAATGTGTTTTACTAGTTAAAATATTTTTACATGTTATGACAGAACACTTCATACTCTTTGTTTTATACATGGAATTTTTGACCATTAGGTGGTTAGGTTAGTTTAGTCAGAATGGTAGATTTAATTTAAAATCAATTGAAACATAATAATAAGTTGTATTTTCGCTCATAGACTGCATGCGGTTCATTATAAGAATTTCCCTTTTGCATATTGTCCGTGCCTTAGGTGGGATTTACCCATTTTGATAAAACTATTTCTCTCTCTCTTCAGAGAAAGAAGTCAAACTGCTTAAGTCATTGAATCCCATGATAAACCTAATACTACTCAGAACATAGTCTAGCACTACATTAGTACTATCGTAAAATCGACTTCCTAACTATCTAGACTGTAAGTTCTGTAGCCCTGAGCAGTGGTAGAAAAAGTGCTAGACTGATGTTCAGAAATTCAGTATACTGCTGTCCCATATGAAGGTTCTTAATTGTATAAAAGAATATCTTATTATAATGTCTATGACAATCCATATTTTTTTTCCTAATAAGTCCAAAGACTAACTTTCTGATTTGTGTAGCTTGGGCCATAGTGTTTTGGATATCTTGAACCCACTCCTCTTACTCTATGAGCTATAGGATTTACTAATTATTCATTCATTTACTGTTTTAAAATGATGGTGTTTATTACACTGGTAACAACAGGTTTGCGAAACCACGTCTTTCTAGTTCGTTGTCAACTTCGTTTACTTTAATATTATAGTCTCCGGGTACTCAACATAATATGGACATATACTGGGCCATCAATCCTCAAAGTTTATGTTAAGTCGTTCAGATCTTTAAGTGTGTCCCATCAGGACTTTTAGTGTTGAATGGCTGTCAGCATAAATTGTAACGTCCTCTCCCCTACCGCAATACACCAAGCTTTAGCCTTTATCAGAATATATATAGACTCCATTTCGGATTCATCAGTGAAGACTGCTCAATCATCAGATATTTTAGCTGATCCTATCCATATATATATCTTTGCAATGGTAACAGAAAGAGTTTCTAAATTTGGTCCAAATAGCTTCATAATCAATACATTAGACAAGTGTGCGTGGTACCTCCCATACGAACTAAATATTGATTTTTGTTTAACTTGAGAACGGTTAAGGTGGAAGTTTCTGAATTTGGTCTAAAAAACTTCTTAGTTAATAAAAATCATTAGTTAAAAAACGGGCGGAATAAGAAGGGTCTGCGTGATGTCTCCACCACAAAATAAATATTGACTTTTGTATATCTTAAAAACGATTAAGATGTAAGATTCTGAAGTTAGTCTGAATGACTGCACAAGTGGGCTTGGCTCCTTGCATACAAAATAAATATTGATTTTAGTATGTCTTGAGAAGGGTTAAAACGGAAGTTTATAAATTTGATCTGAGTGACTTCATAGTCAATACAAATCATCGGTCAAAAAATGAGCGGAATTGGATAAGTAAGCGTGGCATCACCCATACATAATAAACATAAATGTTTGCATATCTTAAGAGTGGTAATAATAGTAGTTCCTAAATTTGGCTCAAACAACGTCGTAGACAATACACACCATAAGTCAATAGTTGGGTGAGATTGGATAAGTAGGCATGGGAACTTCCATTCATACCAAATATAACATTTTTTATATGTGGAGAATAACAATTAAAGCTTCGTTATCTATCCACATCAGCCAAAGTTGCTTTTTGTTTGAACAGACCTCGTACAGTTAAGCTTTCTTGTTTTATCATTAAAATTGGGATTATTTTGTTTTTTTTTCACCCTGTATTAACACTATCATATTTACATATGTGTGCATACAAAATACTATCTGTTTTATAAACGGTCACTGCATTTTTAATACAAATTAAAGTAAACAAAAAGAAAAAAACATAATCTCTCTATCGCTCACTATTAACTCAGCCGGTTAATGTTTTTTAATATTAAAAAAATATGTATCACACACACCTCAAGTTTAGCTCACCGTAACAATCAACAGAGAGAAAGAGAGAGTCATTGCAGGGAGAATCAAACAGAGAGATCATGAAATATATAACAAAGTACTTTAATTTAGTACTTTCAAATTAAACCTGTTGAAAACGTATCATTTTTCCTGATTGCAAGCAGGCAGTCAGTCCGTCTGTCCATTGCTGGTGTAATTTCCTTTTATAATTTCTATTCAGTTGCGTAGTTGACTTTGTACGTTACGGTTTGGATTTCTTTTGTATCGAAGAAATTTGTATTTTTATTATAGAGAATAAAATTAATTGTTAAGGTTTTGCTTTTTCTTAGGGTAATAAGTGTGTTGCTTAAGTGTTGATAAATTAAAGTGTTTTTTAAAGTAATAATTGGAAAAAGAACCGTTCTGTAAACTAAGTCATGATGTTCAAAAGCGCTATAGGTAATTGAATATTAAAGGATCACTATCGTAGGATAAAGTTGAATTTATGAACAATGACATTAAAACAAAACAATAAAGTGAATATATAGTTTTAATTTAAATTTATAAAAATTGTAAATAAAAGTAAAATCATCAACTGATCTATAAATACAAATAAAACTCTATATTGTAAAACTTACAATATTTTCAATTCCATAAGTAAATACCAAATTAACTTTCATTTCATTCTGCATACTTTTTTTTAAATTCGAAATATATTTATAGTCTTAATTAAAACGAATTCTGATTTCTGGTTTCAAAAAGTGGTGCATTTTTAATTTTCCATAATACGTATAAAATAAAATTAACCTATTAATGCCGTGTGGTCAAAGAAATGCTAAAACTATAGCTACTAAAAAACTCTTGAGCTTAATTATCACTTAAGTGTTCGACGAAATCAACGTATCGAATAACCAATGATAGTGTCATTGTTCGATAATGAATGTCAGAAACTAAATCTAATTTCAAATCAAACTAACTCGTTAACAAAAGCGCCTATTAGACCTCAAGTTATGCTATAGAAATGAAATCTTTTTGCACCAAATTTTTAGCGAAAATTATGGGAACACACTTGAAAACCGTTTGTTGCGTTTAGCATAGCTTGGTCTACCTTTGCAATTTCTGCACCTACAATACAGGGGTCTGATCATAGTCTACGATATCAAGTTACTACATATGTTATCGAAATTGTTAATATTATAGCTTAAATTATGGTAACCTTAGCACTTAGGAGAATTATGCATTTGGCGCTTAGATGGCCAACCTGGATTGCAGACGACATTTGCTCGTTAGCACATGGATACTCGAAAGTATAAAACTGAGGCAGATTTCTGTGGTCTGAGAATAAACTCACAAAATCGAAGGCAATAAAACTGAACACAAGAAATTTGTGACAGTTTTTACTGCAAGTACCACAGATCAAAGACGTACAGTTTTCTATTATCTTAGTGGTATAATAACAACAAACGGAGGCTCGAGAAAACATATTGTAAACCGCATAAACAAGGTGAGATAAACATTCGGTCAGCTTAATCATGTCTGGAAATCTCACCATATCTCCAGGAGTAATAAAGTGAACACCTTTAAGAGATGTGTTAAATCTGTTGATTACGAATTGTGTAATTCGTATAGGTATGATATAAATTTTCTTCAAGTATTTATTATGCCTTTTTCTAGAAATTTTCTGGATAAAAGACAAGCTAACACTTAATCCGTGTCACTGCACAATCACTAGTTGAGTCCAAAACCAGAATGCTCATACTTATAACATATGTTAATATATATAGAAATTTTCGACCAATTTTGCTCGATATTGTATGTAGTTATTACTCGTAGACTTCAGTCCTTAAGTAATGACGCCATTTAATAAATGTCAAAGAAATTGTTCAGAAACAAATTTGCCTTATTCGCTAATTGCATTAATTTATTATATACAATTTATTATACACAATTTTAGCAATATTCAAATTCTTCAGCTGGACATACGAGTATATGCTCTACACAAGAAATTCGACAATGCAGTGAGCATTACTGACAAAGCGATTAAAAAATTATAAAATGTTTAAAAGCTACAACTGCGGTTACCATAGATAAAAAATTTTCTGTCTTTGGGGTACATATGTCCATCACAGAGCATATCTATCTTACTCTGTTGGCCGATGCTGTTTTTGAGTCTTTGAAAGCAATTTTACACTGGAGGAATGTAGGTTTCCAGGAGTATTTTGGTTGTTTTTTGTTTTTTTTTTGAGAATTACACTCTTGTGCCAACCTTGTCTTGCTGTCCGACATTTTCGTACGTTTTATTTGTTTAAGTATGGGTACCTCGTTAGTCAGCTTCCAAGGATCCGTGTTGCTACTGTTGTTAGGCCAGAATGTGATAATATGATTCTAAGGGACTTTGTGATAAATACCTGTATCTTTTGTATAATAGTGTTTGACACTGGCCAGGTTTCAATTCCACACATTAGGTTTGATTTTACAAATGTTTAAAATATTCTTTGAGTTTCTCCATACTGATTGTAATCGTCTAATGCTGCTCTCGTTTTATTGCGCCTATTGTTTAGGTTAGTTTCTGTGCTGCCATTCGTTATCACTATACTGCTTAGGAATCAGAAGCTATCTATGTATTTGACCAGTTAGCCATGTAGCATGATAGTATCTGTGCCAACGTTGTAAACTCTCATGGCTTCGGTTTTCTTGGTATTTATCTCAAGACCAACATTACGCGGATGTCTCTTTAGATTTCCAATTAAGCAATAGTTGACATAATAGTCTCCATATGATTTCACTTCTTATAGTTGAGGTAATAAATAGTTGATCGAGGACATTCTAGCTTTAATCCGGCTTTGGTATGAAACAGTTGATTGAAGTTCCTCTTGTGAAACACTGAACGTTCGACATTCCCGAATATAGCTCGAATTGTTTTTGGGGTGCTTCTTTTCTTCTACTTTCCATATGGCAGTCCGTAAAATGGTATCAAAGATTTTCTTGAAATCTACGATTAGTAGATATAGAGAAGTACGCCATTCTAGGTATTGTCCTCTTATGACGCTAAGATATCGACCTGATACGTGGCTCGTATTAGCTGGAAACCTTCTTGTTAATCTCGTCGATTGTTGCCTAATTTTCTACGGATTTTCTAATATAATGACTTCTAGTATCTTGTATATGGTGTTAAGTAGAAACACAAAGGCTCTGAATTTGGTATTCATTGTGTGAAATTTCATCAAAATCGCATAGCGATTTCAAGAGTCTAACGTTAATGGGTTAATTTACGTTGAGTCCTCATGTACCGGCAATTTTGTGTTATTTTTTAAATTAAATCAGCTTGTACAATATATACTAATTGAAAAACGTGCAATAGTAATATTTAAATGATAAGAATAAAAAGTCATTGACTAAAACCATGTGCCATAGAAGAGCAAACGATGTAAAACAAGTGTGCCGAAATTATATCTGTCATCAAGGCAGACACATATTTTCAGTAATTGGCTGGCTCTTAACACAATAAAACGATTGCCCTTAGTTTTTAATTGAAAATAACACTTGGCTCTTTTAAAAAATCGATTTGACACAAGCGTTTAAAATGCCGATTTTATTGTTTTAGTGATTTGCGGAGCGCTACAAATATTTTAGAGTCTGCCAAAAACACTTATTGATTTATTAGTCTTATTCCTGAAATCCCATTAGCCCTATCGTTGGACCACAATATGGTTCCTAAGTAACAAATTGGCACAACTTAATATATTCGGTGGTTGTCGATGGTCATGTAGTCGCTGCCGCTGTTATGTAGACACATGACATACATCCATCTTATATTTATTTTTAAGACAACTCTTTTGTCTAGCCTCACAAGATTGTTTCTTTTATCTTTAACTCCGTCAGGTTATGTGATAGAAGGCAGATAACTTCTGTATATCCCAAATTTTCCAAATGCCTATGAAAACTACACGAAATTATATTTTTCCTTCCTGCAGTGTTTCTTTACAGCTTTATATACTTTACTGCTAAGTATATTGACGATAGATGGTAACCCTGTCTAGCTGCAGTATTTATAATGAATGGTTTACTAGCTATCCCACTAAGCAATACCTGCAGTCCGCCTTGGGAATTTCTATAATCGTGTTTGCTACTTAATTTCTCATTAGCTAAGCCGAACGCTTCCCAAAATCAACAAAAAACTGGCACAGAGGTGACTTCCATTCAATCGACTGCTCAATAATTATTCGAAGTGTATTATAACGATTAGGAGAAATCCAGCCTGCTCATCCTTTACCGTCTTTTAACTATTGCTGTGGCTTATACGTAGGGTACTATTTATATTTCAGAAATAGCAAATAATAACAAATATTTTGAAATGAAAATGGCTTAATTGGTTTTTAAAATATTCCCACTGATGATCACTAAATACACTTTTGTATTCGTTAAAACTATTTCTCAAAGTAATTTTTCCATTCCTCTTGAGACACCTCCACAAAATGGTTTTTGAACGCTTCAACTTCTTCTTCTGCGCTCGCTCTAACGAGAACAAATGTTCTTACAACTAAGTGTTCATGCAAAATTGTATGTATGGAAGTGAAACTAATGTGCAAGGATGCCACTATCTCGCAATATGTCACGTGAGGATCTCGCATTATCACTTCACGCACTGCATCAATGTTTTGTGGCACAACAACCGATTTTTGACGACCTTCACAAAATTCGTCGGCGACCGAACTGTGGTTTTTAAGGTTCTTGTTAAGATAATCCACGTCGAAAGTTGTGAAAAATAATCCAACGAAAACCTTCTCTTGAAATTTCTATTTTTTGGCCAAATTGATTTTCTTAATTCACTGTAAACAAAACAAATAGCACTTTTACGTCAAAACGTTGTGAGTACGTTTATGCTAAAAAAATGTCAAACTTCTTTTATGGTGTTGGCAGATATAAGCCATTGACATTAGTGTTGCCAGTTCCCGAAATATAAATAGTACCCCTCGTACCTTGTTTATTGTATTGAGCAATGTAATACCTCTCAAGTTATCGCATCCTCAAAGATCATCTTATTTTGGTAACACAGTAGTACCTCTTGTTCATATACAGTCTATGTTTTATGATTAATTAATACCATTTACCGCCATTCAGTTCACTATTTGAACTGTTACCCTGGACATATTTTCACTACTGTTCGGCTTCAGGTAACATTCGATTCAGTTTTTTACCTAACTGATTCACTGTGTACCAGTTTTTTCAGGCTTAAGTCGACAGCATTTTCCACACGAAGACTTTTACCCATGCGTATCTAACCTGGGCAGTGGGATACGAATTGTTCCGTGTTTTGTTCTTCTTCATGGACTGGTTATTTTAAAGAGTTGTCGTGTCCGCATCGGTATATATACGAGTACATACCATATTAATTACCATAACGTTCCATTAAGGAACACAGGGACTTCTCTTAGTCTATTAGTTGTACACGATTCTATTTTTAGCCTCATTGAGAGGGACCTACAGTTTAATGCTGGCTCCGAACGGAAAATGCATTAGAGAAGTTTTCAATAGTAGTAATACTCATAACGAGCTAATTTTATGAGGTGATACTGCTGTTGAAAAAACTTTTTATTTTTTCCAATGGTCGGACTTGGTATTAAACCAAGGACCTTCTGGTTGGTAGGCGAGTGTTTTACCTAACATACCATAGCGGCACTATCACATCGGTATAGATATTTAGTAAATCCTTCATGGCCTTTAGTAATTGGGTGAGATTATAGTTTATCACTCCATGCTTTCTCTGTATCCACTTATCTATCTGCGGAATTAAGCCAAACGTCCATCATCGCTTTGGTGAGTTTTCTCACCTACGTTGCCGGCGCAATATGGGTTTATTCCTTTTGCCTTTCTTAATAACATTTTTTGGAATTGTTGTGGTATGATTCCCGCTATCACATATGCTGTCTTCTCTGACACCGATTCTAACTGCAAACAGGTTATCGAAGCTATTGAATATCACTGGGAATAGTGTATCGACATAAAATGAGGTTATGTTGAGAAATAAAAAAATTTATTTCAAATTTGTTGTCTTTTTTGTCAGATAGGCTAATTTTGAGACTACCCTCGTAGATCCATGGTTGATTTTAAAAGTACGAAATATTGAAACAAACAACTCATTTTAGGACAGTCATCTACTTACATGCTTAATAGAATCTATTAAATAAATTTAAGCAAGTACGTTTTAGGTTGTCAATCCTAATCAAAGTAAAGACTCCTGTTATTCTTTGTGTAGTTTGTAATCACTCTTTTTAGAGGCCTTTTATACAAACATATTTAAAGCATGTAACTAGCATGGTGCCTTAGGTTTACCCTTAAGACAGGCTTTTAATTGATATTTATTAATAATTAAATATATGGCGTCGTAGTATAATTGCTTATAAAAAAGCAACAAAAATGAAAAATGTAAATAATACTAATTTGCATAAACTCACTTAGTTCCTTACTCTCTACCTACATACGATGTATACAAACCTCTTTCTATGAACTTAGTTTTTAAATAGTCAGTTTTTAATACAGGGTGGGCAAATTTGAGTTTAGAAAGTAAATAGGCTGCCAAGAATTGAGCTGTCAAATTGGGAAATTTTAATTATGGAACGCTAGACTCTTGAACAAAGAATTTTAATTGTGAAAATTTACTATCAAAATGGTGAAAATTTTACTGTATCACTCCGTAAAATTCTAGCAGCTTTTCCTCCTAATCAGGCTCCTTCTGAGACCGCTGTGTGTAATTTAATCGCTAAATTCGAGGATCAATACATTACGCTCGTAGGGGCCGTAGTGATGCAAACATAACCGCTGTACACCAAAGTGTTGAGAATGAGCCTGGAACATCAACTGGACGACGTTCGCAATAATTGGGCATCACCAGAAGAACTTTGCGCAACATTTTGTATAAAGATTTTCATCTTCACGCTTATAAAGCTTAACACGTTCAAGAATTAAAGCCAGCTGACCATTGCTCGCGTCGAACTTCTGTGAATTGGCTGTTTGAAAAATTGATACAACGCATATTTCAACAAAATTATCTTTAGTGATGAGGCCCATTTTCAATTAGGCGATTATTAAATCCACAAATGGTCCTTGAAAAATCACTTTATCCAAAGAAACTGACCGTATGGTGCGGCCCATAGTTTTTCGTAAATGGGCAAGGAAGCGCCGCCACCGTGAATTCTCTGAGCTACCAAACCATGATAACCAATTTTTTTGTGGCCACAATTGGCTAATATTGACATCACTGACCTTTGATTTCAGCGCGATAGCGCCACAAGCCACACAGCCAACCAAACAATTCAGTTATTGCATGGGAAATTTTTCGGTCGCGTAATTTCTCGATTTGGCGATGTCAATTGGCCGCCTCGCTCTTGTAATGTAACGCTGCTGGATTATTTTGTCTGGGGCCATTCGAAAGACCGGGCTTACGTGAACAAACCATAAATATCTGATACTCTGACAGATGAAATTCGGCGCTGTATTGACAAGATAAGCGAACCTAGTTGCAAAATGTGGTGCTAAAGGTGGACATTTGCACGACATCATATTCCATTATTAATTCCCATATTTCTATTTTATATTGGTATGAATAAAACTGAATTTGTCAAAGAAAAATGTGTTTTTAAGCTAATTCACTTTCTAGCCTAAAATTTGCCCACTCTTTATTTACAAAACCTGAAAGGGTGTGAACAAAGTTTAAATAAAAGCTAAACCATATGTTTGTATAAAAATCTTAATTAAAGTTTTAATTTAAAAAATTTGATAAAAATTATATTTAAATTTCTTTTAATGCAAATCAATTGCAATTGTGTCATACAGTGAAAGGTAATATTTTTGTTAATGCAAAAATTGTACATACAAAGTGCATTGAAATTTAAACTTAAAGCTAAAGCAAAAGGTCAGTGTAAGTAAAGTTTTTACAAATTTCAAAATTTTATATTACCGATAACCGACGGGCAATGAACTCGCGTTAGGTCAGAGAGACGCCAACGGTGAACTGGAAGTGTTAAGATCCGAGATGTGAAACCGGGCTTTAAATGCCCATGTCTCTTCTCAGTAGGGAGAATTACAAAGATATTTTGAGAGAATCCTAACTGGAGCAGGACAATGAGCTTACTGAGGCTTAGCAAGAGTGATCTAAGTGTAATTTTGGGCATCTTAACGGGACGTGGCAGATAGCAGTATGTATAGGGCTTGTGGTTATTTAAATTGCTCATAAATAAATTGCCTACCTAGCAACTATATGAAACAAAACTATTCAATGTCGACTACGCCTGAACTTGCAGGTTGCCTATAGTTAGGTTAGGTACAAAAGTCGGTACCGAAGTACCCACCCAGAGATCATAGAGGTCCAGTGGAAAGATCTTTTCCTGGAAAGATAAAAAGGAACAAAGAGAAGAAAGGAATGAAAAGGAAAGAAGAAAAAAGGAAGGAGAAAGAAAGGGAGGAAAAGAAAGAGGAAAGATAGGATTGTCTATATACATACACAGAATTTAATAATGTTTTTAAATCTTGTTCTGTCGAGTGAATTTGTTCTTATCCTGGCCCAGATAAATTATTTTGCTGACAGTTCCGCAATACGTAGATTCCTCTACTTCTATTATGACCGTAGCATTGTCTGCTAAGTAGAGAAATTAAACTACATCCACAATGGTGTTTCCATTCTGTAC
This sequence comes from Wohlfahrtia magnifica, assembly GCA_023159175.1. Taxonomy (NCBI): domain Eukaryota; kingdom Metazoa; phylum Arthropoda; class Insecta; order Diptera; family Sarcophagidae; genus Wohlfahrtia; species Wohlfahrtia magnifica. The sequence goes on from JAKWBJ010000045.1 coordinate 1,969,449, forward strand.
AAAAGAGACTGAATTGATTGTCTATATCTTCATGACTTTGGTATTGTAGAGATTTATCCTCAAGCCAACTTTTCTATCATACTCATAGGGCATACTAAGTTTGTTCTAAATTCCCCTAATTGAATGCGACATATCGGCATATCGAGCCATAGCCGCGAAAAAGACGTAAACAATACGATTACCTATTTGCGTTTTTTAGTAAAAAAAAGTCGATAGTATTTGATTATTTGCACTATCAAACAAAATTTTATAGCTGTAAAATATACCTTTATGATTTTACAGCAAAAATAAAAAACGCTTGTGTACTCGTACATACATATATTAAAACAAAAAATAATTAAAAAACGTTCTCTTGTAAAATTTGTCTTTTGTCACTTACATACGTCTTTTTGGCAGTTAGGGCTCGGTATGTTGTCTGCGTAATTCATATCAAGCAGACGTCGTTACATGCCCTCTCTTGATTCGACGTTGTTTTTACGTCGTTCAATACAAGTAGAAATAGTAGCAGGGAACACAGCCCTGTTTCATACCGTGATTTATCACAAATTCGATTTGTGATGATGAAAACGTCCAACACTTTCTACACATTTTTCAGTTTTTACCAGCAATAGGACATATTTCCGGACATTTCTCACCCTAGAGGTTTCGAATGTAAAATACTAAGGTAATATGTCAATAGTAAAGGGTGTTTTTATAGATGAATAGAACTCTGAAATGGAATAAAACAAAGATGAAATTTGTTAATTGACGTGCACTTTATTCGAAAGATAACCTTCTGGCACTATAATTTAAATATGAATAATGTGGAGGTTCAATTTTCTATGACTTCCAACATTTGTGGCCGTATATCGGCAATAACACATCGAATGTTGTCCTCCAAGTGGTAAATCGTTTCGGGCTTATCGGCGCAGACTAGCGGCGTTAAATTGCATGATCTTGGAGGTCAATTCACGGGTCTGAAACGTGAAACTATGCGGTTACCAAACGATTCCTTTAATTAATCAATTGTGGCATGAGCTGCGAAAATCGGTATCAACGGCATTATCGTTTTGGGCTCATTTGGAAGCGTAGTTCAAACGTCAGTCTGCTGAAATGCTAAACCAAACTAAACATAAATCACTTAACAGCTGACAAAATGGCCACCAGTTAAAAAAGTGTTGCCAACTTAAAGCTTTATACCTCTATAAAAAACACCCGTTACTACTGAGAGGTTTTGCTTTTTTAACACTAGTCTTTTAAAGCGAAATCATCGAATATTTATTAAATTGTAAAGAGGAGGATTTGCCTAAATAACGAAGAAGAATATCACCAAATGGCCGCCACGCCTACACGTTCAGAATACAATATATCTTTTATGAAATTATTTATCACCAATTCGCACATATGAATGTGGCTGTATGTACCACACTACATCCCGAGTTCTGTCTTTGGGATCTTGAAATGATTGAGAGCCACATTTGCATATATCTTATCTTTCCCGCAGAACAAAAAAAGTGTATTAAATAACAAGATCTCGGTGGAAATTTTTTTTTTCTCGCCGAGAAATCACGGAGTCACTTCTGTGTCACGTAGCGCCGTCTGGTTCAAATTAAACGTCATGCACATCAATCTCTTCCAATCCCCCGACACAAAGTCATTAATCATCGTTCGACAGCGCATTTCTTTCATCGCAACAATTGTTTTAGTCTTTATTTTGAAAGTCATGTCCAATGACCCCGCTAGAGCAACAATCATTTTCCCCTCGAAGGCTATGTTATGAAATTCCGGATCAGCTGGATACATTTTAAGGACCCAATCGACAAAGATACGACCTTGTTAATGACCGGTAGGTGTGTTTTCTTCTGTTAACTGAAATTTAAAAGCCTTAAGACCCAAGTCTTTATGTTAAATACGGTGTAATGTAGTTTGTGGATGTCCAACTCCAAAGATCACTGAAAAATGGGTGATCTTTGATTTTCTTAAAAACTACTTGTTCTTGAGCGAAGCTAGCGCACTTCGCTCAATTTTTGGTGGTCGATTCTTTACTAACTTGTATACACAGTTCAGATTTTACCACTAGTTTTACAATTGCCGAGAAGGTCCTTTATGATCACCCAAAAATGCTTTAGTTATACGAAATGTAACCGCGAAATTTTCATCGTTTTTGCAATTTAAATGTATTTTGAAATCGTATATCGTTATATTATTATTATCCTAGTAGTCAACCTAGAAAACAAATGTCCCTATGTAAATATTCGTTTTCAAGCAACGACTACGCTAGAGATACATAAGAGACAACAGTGTTTTTGTATTGCTAGTAACATTGTCAACCAACGTGATAATGGGGTCAATAAACTGGATACGTATATCTTTGGTTTAAGTGTCTCAACTGAAACAAAGCAGTGAATGCTTTATGATCAAAACATGATTGGAAAAGAAATACATACCGCGTCCATAATGCCAAAGTCTGCTGGTGGATTTTCAATGACAAGCTAATGTTAAAAGTCATTAGATGATTATATCGGCTGTGATACACCCGGTCAGTAACTAGTAAGGCACTAATATTTTACTATTGGAATTTTCTGCAGGGAATGGCGTAGTTTTTATTTGTCATTTGTCAAATAGTTACAGGTTTAATTATGTCCATAAAATATCGGGCTATTAAAAATGAAATAGAGCTGAGAGCCCTGCAGCTTATACTCGTTTCAGCTTTTTTATTCTTAGGATAACAAAAAAATATATAACAGGTTTGTTCAGTAACTAAAAATTATAACAAACTTGTAATAATTGTTACTGGGAAAGTGTTCATTAACTCAAAAAATTTGCAACGCGAGAGCGTCAGAAGAGAGTAATAGAGTAAATTAAGACACGCAAAAATTCTTGCAAATTTTTATTGGTAAAATTTTTATTTGCAAGAATTATTAAAGCAGCTGTTTTGTGTTTATTTTTACAAATCAAGTTTTCTAAAAAAAACTGAAAATTAAAAAATTTTTACGTAATTTAAGAAATTGTAAGTAAAAATTGAGAGAAATTTTGCAAAAAATTTTTTTACTCTCTTGTTGCAAGTTTCTGCAACTAGTTATTGAACAAACCTAATAATAAATTAAAATGAAATGTCTTATTGGAACAACCTGTATTCAAATTACTGTGTGTTCCAGTTTTCGTTAATATAAATAAAAAAATTAGGTAAGTATTGAAAATATTATGTGTTTCTATTGGTTTTACCGCCACTGTATTGTTTCTTTAAGTGTTACCACCAATGAAGTCTTATCTTACTTTGAAATTTTATAACAAATTCAGAGTTGAATGTTTGATAAGGGTAGAAGAGCAGAAAACGAAGGTGGGAGCGTAGAATGTGTGATAAGTTTTAAGTATTTTTTGTTATCATTTATATTATTTTTGCTTTTGTACCTCAGATGTTTAATATTAAAAAAAGCTTTATTGACGTAGGGTTTAGTAAATGGGAAAGTTGTTAATTGAAAATAATTTTATTTAAACATTGATAAGAATTTATTTATATTATCAATAATGATGAAAAATAAATTATATATAAAAAATAGTGCTTAAGTATTAAGTTGATAAATGTGTAAAATAAATAACAAATGATAAAAGTGGCGCGAGCAATATTTAAGTTTGATTATATTTACCTCCAGGAGCACTAATGTCTTAAAAGTGAAGATAATGAAAGTGAAAGTTTTCGTTTAACACAACTGATGATAATGAGGTTTTTTGTATTATTTTTGAATTTGGTGATTTTTTAGTGTATATTTCGAGCATTTCTTTTTCATTTTCACTAAAGATTCAGAAAATAATGCGTTTACCTTTTTCTTAGTCCACTCACATCGCTTTACAAAATGCGTCCGAAAACTGCCACAACGTTTAACTTCTACTCTAAATTCAAAGGCAGCCACTGCCACTGATATGCCATTGACTCAACATGAAATACCGGATTGTAATTTTCAACCGCCTCAGTACAAAGGACCCAGTTATGAAAATATAAAAGAATTGCGTAAAAATCATTTGACACCAAACCTACAAGCGCACTTCAAACAACCTCTGCTGATACACAGTGGCCATATGCAATGGCTGTTCGATCATAATGGTACAAGATATTTGGATTTATTTGGAGGTATAGTCACCGTATCCGTGGGCCATTGTCATCCGTAAGTAAAAAAACGAAACAAAATCAACTTTTTAGTAATTTTAAATAACCTCCTTTTAGAAAAGTGAATAAAGCTTTAGAAGATCAAATCAAAAACCTATGGCATACCACAAACATATATTGGAATCCGAAAATCCATGAATATGCCGCACGTTTAACTGCTAAATTTCCGGGTAATCTAAAGGCAGTCTGTTTTGTAAATTCTGGTTCGGAAGCCAATGATATGGCCATGTTATTGGCTCGTTTACATACCGGTAATCAAGAAATTTTGTCTTTACGTAATGGTTATCATGGTGCTTCACCCTATACCATGGGTTTAACAGCACAATCTACTTGGCGTTTTCCTTTGCCCGGCATTTCAAATGGTATACATCATGTTATGAATCCAGATCCTTATCTAGGTTTATGGGGCGGTAAAAACTGCCGTGATTCACCTATACAAACCGATAGAAATTGTGATTGTACTTTAGAGGGTGGCTGTAAGGCCGCTGATATGTATTATAAGGAACTAGAACAAACCTTTAAATATTCTCTGCCTAGAGGAAAAGTGGCAGCTATGTTTGCCGAATCCATACAAGGTGTAGGTGGTACAGTACAATTTCCTAAGGGTTATATTAAAAAAGCAGCAGAATTAGTTAGAGCCAATGGTGGTCTATTTATTGCGGATGAAGTACAAACCGGTTTTGGTCGTACCGGTGAACATTTCTGGGGTTTTGAGAGCCATGGCATTATACCGGATATTGTTACTATGGCCAAAGGTAATAGGAAAATTTAAAATTTTTTTTAACACATTTTAAAGTCGTTTCTCTATGCTTAAAGGTATAGGGAATGGTTTTCCTATGGCTGCTGTAGTTACTACACCCGAAATTGCCAAATCTTTAGGCATGGCTTTACACTTTAATACCTACGGCGGTAATCCTATGGCAAGTGCTGTGGGCATTGCTGTACTCGATGTCATTGAAGAAGAGCAACTGCAAAAGAATGCCTTAGAAGTGGGCACATATTTCCTGAAATGTTTAGCTGAACTCAAAGAACGTTATGAAATTATTGGTGATGTTCGCGGCAAGGGTCTTATGATTGGCTTAGAGTTGGTTAGTGATCGTGACACTAAGGCTCCCTTGAGTGTACCTCATGTTTTAGAAATATGGGAGACATGCAAAGATATGGGTGTTCTCTTTGGTCGTGGTGGTCTAAACGGCAATGTAAGTACTACTTTAAGTGTATTGTGATTTTTTTATTAATCATTTTACATTTTCAAAAAATATTTCTTAAGCTCTTTTTGGTTATGGTTTTCTGACCTCTTCCTTGTCTACAGCTTACTAACTCGTATATTTGCTATTTGTTTGTTTGTGTGTGTGTGTGTTGTTTAAAATTCCTTTTAATATTCCTACAATGTTATTTCCTATCCTCAAAATTTCTTTCAGACTTTCCGTATTAAGCCACCCATGTGTATTACTAAAACGGATATTAAGTTTGCTGTGGACGTTCTCTCTAGAGCCATTTCTGAAGTGTTAAGGAAAAATTAAACGAAAAATTCTAAAATTTTTTTACACTAATTGGTTGATGAATTGGATTCAATTTTTTTACTATAATTTGTTTCGATTTTTTTAGATTTTAAGTTTTAAAAGGTGCTAGTTTTCCTAATATGAATTTATACAAAGATATAACTCGTACTTATTGCATTTATATACATCAATATTTTCTTTAATTAGTTTTAAGTTTAAGATATTTAGTACTTATAATTTCAGGTACATTAATATGCAATTAAACGCATTTATATAAAAATTAATGAAGTTCAAAGGTGCTTTAGAATTTTGATGACGATAAACAACTTTAGACAACCTAATAAACAGGAAGACCAAAAATATGCAATTGCATGTTTTTCTCATGTAACCATTCAATTCGGGTGTAAGATTCGCTCCTTTTGAACACAAAAAAGATAATGAATTAACAAATTTATCTAAATAAAAATGTATGAAATTTCTCCTCACCTCTGAGCCGAATTTCGAATCGCTTTTCATAAAAACGTCTTGTCTTTATAGACAATCCAACCGATTTTATACTTCTTGAAAAGAACTGATTCGGTGATATACTAAAAGAAATTGTATTGCCAATAGTCAAAAGGACCAATTTTCGGATAATACGACGGCGTAGGCATTTAATCGTTTCTAACAATTGTTTAGCAACTTTGGACACGTGAGACCGAGCGTTGTCGTGCAAAAAATAATTTAATCATGTCTGTCTTTGTAATGCGGCAGCTTTTCTCATATTACACAGTTCAAACGAAGTAGTTGCGGTCTGCTTTAGTAGCACATAGTACACAACGACGCCTTGATCTGACCAAGAGTGTAAAACTACATTATTAATACTAAGTCAAAGTAATTTTAATAACACATAAAAAATATTGTCTAATTGAACGAAATTAGGAAGCAATTATAAAACCCGATGGATTGGGTTTAAAAAAAACCCTGATTTTTTTTTTTGCCAACCCTTATTTTAAATCTTTTAAGCGCATATTTACACTTTTTGTGCTCTAAAATATTTTTATAGCAAAAAAATTTCTTTTAAATTATGACCGAATCTTTCAATTAAAATTTTTTGCGCTATCTATCTATATCTCAATTAAGTTTATTACCCCAGATTGGTAGGTTCTGTAAACAGAAGACGAGTGAAGTTTAATTGAGTAAAAGTTTAAAGGCAAACTAATTAAATAAATTAACAAAATAAGAGGAAAAAATATTAAAATCTTATCAGATTTGGTATCAGTGGTACGCATAACAACACAAGCGACCTAGGCTCGTGCCACAGCAGAGGACATGATGAAGAAAAATTTAGTTGTGGTTTTGAATGTTTAATAAAGAGGCTTAAATTACTCTCCAGACAACTCCATTTAAAAAATAAGGAAGAAGCGCCCCCTGACCTTCCCGCATACCTATGACGATGATTACAAAAATCAAATGAATGATCAGGAAAACACGCCACCTACTGGGACAACATTACAGAGCTAAAGTAAAGATCACCACCAATTAGCAAGAATCTTCACCACTACGTAATGTATGTATGTATGGGGAAAGCCATCTATAAACTTAGCTTGAAAGATCAAATTGATTAAAGAAACTGAAATAAAGCAATGGATGTTTTGCGGAAAGCTTCAATATGCCTCGTAGAGGAGTGACGGAGGAAAAATCAGATTTGAAAATGATTTTTATTCGATTTCAATTTCACTCGATTTTGGTTTAAGAGAGCATATCCAAGGATCTTAAACAGTTTTTGGAAGAATATACGATAGGAAACAAAAAGCTAATACCTTGTATTTACAACTAATTTGTTACATATAAACATTACGAACATAAACGAATTTTAAAATTACATAAAAAGTTCTAAATCCTATTTAATCGTTAATCAAGAACTGAATTTGTTTTTGATGAACTACCGAAGTTTTTTAGAATAATTATTAGATTTACATGTATAAGAAAATCCACATAAATTCGAACCGGAATTCGAAAATTAATAAATTATATACGTATAAATAAAATATTACCTTTTAAAAGTTTTTTGATTATTAGACTTCATTCCTTTTTCGGTTTTGAGTACATTAGCTGCATACATAAGATTATTAATAAGGATAAAGTGATGAATTTGTTTTTTATGTGAAATATGGTGTTGATCAGATAGCATTGTATATTGGTATATGAGAAATAAACAGCACAAACAACATAATGGTACATTTACACTACACCCAATCCTAGTACCTACGAGAGAGTTATCCCATGCAAAACAAAATCTGTTTCGTCACGAGATTTTGTTGAAATTTAGTATGATTAGTTTGTAACTTCTTTTAAAAAGGTATTATAATTATTTCATATTTTTATTGATGTTACAGTTTGGTATCAATAGCAAATCAAAAATATATTTTTTCCTTTCTTAACGTCAAAAAAAGTACTGTAAACTCTCTAGACTTTGAGTAAGCTTTCAAAACTAATCTACTAGAATTCGGTGTAGTGTAATGGTCTAAAACATAGAATTTTTTTATTTATAAAATTTTATAATATTTTAACTTTTTAAAAATACTTGAGTGATGAAATTAATGTAATGCAAAAAATTATATGATCTTGATTTGGTGTTACAGTGAAAGAGTTATGACCAAAAAGCACCATGTAAAATAAAAGAAAAAAATGCTAAATATGTGAAGTAAAAGAAAAAATTTATTAAAAATTTATACTTACTTTACACTCAAATATTAATTTTAGTTTTTCTACTACCATTTAAACAGGTTATGTGCTTGAAACCACCCTTATGTGCTGCCAAATCAGATGTAGACTTTGCTATTAATGTGCTGGATACCATTTTTGGGGATCATTATTTAAAAGAACCCAGAAGTTGGCGACAATATGATATAAAATAAACCCCAAAATACTCGTGCAAATACTCGTATAACATAGTTTTATGGAAATTTCCTTATTATTATTTATTCTTTTATATTAAAAAGTTAAGCTTAGACCAGAAAACAAAAAGCTGTATATTTATATATAGACAATAGATGTTACTTTTAAGATTCAGTTATAAAGTAAGGATACCATTTAAACTGTTTATAAATATGTTACTTGGTTGTTTCTTTTTTTAACAGCAGGTGTGTGTTAGAAAGAGGCACAGCAGTTTATTTTCATTAATTTTATCAGAAAATTTATGTTTTTTTACAAATTTAAATAATAAACAATTACTAAAAAACTATTTTAATAAATGCTTAAAGTATGTTAAATATTAAATAATAAATATTTTTCTCGAAAATAGAAAAATATATTGTTAACAATCATTTTAAAATACATTTTAAAAAAGCAATGATTAAATTGGAATTAAATTTAATAAAAAATAAATTTAAAAAAAAATTAAATATATATGAACGAACATCTGTTTTTAATTACATATGTATTTCTGTATAACTATATTCATAAAAAATATTTTAAAATAATTAATTCGATAATTATATTTGTATGTCATGTTGTTTTCTATCTTTTGGTTTCTTTCTTAAAAGCTTCGTTTTTCTCAAAAACTAAAGAATTTCTTTTTAAATACTCTTAAAAATATTAATAAAAAAAAATAATAATGAAAAAGTATATGTATATGGTATTCTGTTTCGCTTTTTTGTTGCTTTTATAAATATTTATTATTTAAAAATAAAATAAATTTACTGCAGTCTTGCTACACTTGTATATCGATTAATTTGCCATCGCTGGTTATATCGGTGAGTAAGGTTTCCGATAATTCTTTTCGAGCTTTTTGTACTACCCAAAACATTAACGCAACACCACAAATTACCTGAAGGAAGAAAAAATATATATCGAATAAATATTTTTAACAAAAAAAAAAAAAAAAAAAAAAAAAAAAAAAAAAAAAAAAAATCCAAAAGACTAATAATAAAGCCAAGAAATTTATTTAATCTGGAAACAAAAAAAGATGCAAACATTTTAGTAAACTGTTAGTTGATAAAGTTGATATTGCACGATGAAGACCGGAATATTCTCTTTTCAGCAGCATTTTTCAATTATAATTATTTTATTCATGGTCTCATAATAATGTTTGCTCAATAGTGTGGTGAATAAAAATAAAAATATGACGTCATGCGTAATCAGTTTTGTTTTGTCGTATAAACAATATTTTAATTTTTCAATATTATTACAGTAAAACCTTGATGATCCGAATAATTGATTGCAGACCGAACAAAAAAAAAAAAACATGTGTACATTTTATAAAAAGGTAATAATATGTTTCATTTTTACAAGTTATGAAAATAATAAAAAACTCTTAAAACTAGGAAAATAGTTTGTTTTTGCAGCAAAAAAAAAGATTTGTTTTTGGAGTGACAAATAATAGAGATTAAGATTACATTACAGTTTCAAAGCAATCCGGATTATGAAGTTGAAATCAATCTGATTTATAGACTACAAAATGGAATGAATTAGCAAGGTTCGGATAATCAAGGATTTATTGTATTTGTAAAAACGACTACGGGTGATGTCAGTAAAAACAAATATGGCAACAGTACTGTCTCGATTGAGCACACCTTATAATTTTTTCCCCTTGTATTAAAAACATAAATATTTTGAAATTCAGCATATGACTTTTTTAAATATACACTCAGCGACATCCGAGTAGAGCTTCCCCTTTTACTGATGGTTAATGTTAAAATTATCTCAACTAATGGCTTTAAAATGTCTATGTAGCAGATTCCTATCAGTTCCCTTTAAAATAAAACAACAGTGACTGCTGTACCATTTAAGATAGTATTTTAATTAATTTTTTTAGAAAAATTATACTCAAAACGTATTACAAAAATTGGTCAGCAGGATAGCGCCATCAGCTATAATTTCAATTTAATTAGACTTTTAAGCAACTATATAGCATTTTAATTCTTAAATACTATATTTTAACAATATTAAGGATAAGTACTAATGCGTGAGACCGCCTTTGTTTGACATATCTTTAAAATTCGATTGGAAATAGAATTGTAAATTTTTTCAATATAATTCAACGAAATGGTGGATCAAGTGTGCATGACTCCTTCTATTAATTCTATTTTTGCGTTGTACTGTCTTCCAGACTCGTACACTTTCCTAGCCACCCATCTCCACACGTTTTTGATGATATTAAGGCCAGGTAAATAAGATGCTCATTCAAGGGCGTTAGGTTTTTGGCTCTGAATCCACGATGTAACGGATCGGACTGTATATATATTTCCAAGTAAGTTTTACAAGATTCTTAAATAAGTAGAAAAGTAGTTTTCGAAACGCTATTGTAGTTCTCTGCATTCATACGCGATGTTAAAAACTGTAAATCGTAGGTGCCATAGTAGCATACTGCTTCCCACACTATCACAGCCCCCCATTTTCTATTGCGTTTTAATTTCCTGTAGGAGAGATTACATAGTAATTCTGCCAAGAAATTATAATAAAAATTAATAAAATAATTAACACAAATTCGAACAGTGTTTGATGAGTCTTTAAATTTTTTTAAAGGTTTAAAGATCTTTTTCGATCTAATATTTAGATGAGAATTGCTAGAAAATACCAACTAATTTCTACTTTCCAAACTCTTCATATGATCCCATAAGAACAAGAAAGTTAATAGCTCTACTATATATTACTTGTAATTATCAACATCTTGTAGCGTTACATCAGTTATTTTTCTTCACTTTTCTCTATTTTCTACTTTTTGTTGCAAGTTCTAATATTTTTAAGTCATCTTCCATAAAACTTTTCCATCGCATTCGCTTCCTTCCTCGTAGCCTCGAAAATCTGATCTTATTACTTTAACATTATTCTTTGCTGTCTGTCATTGTCTAACGAATACGTATCCTGCCCATCTTAAACGTTGTGATTTCATGTATTTTACGATGTCTTCACCTCGACATGTTTCCAACAATTCATTGTTGCATCTATGCACGTAGTCTTTCTCTATTAATGTCACGCGTATGGCAGAGTGTTTTGCGTAAAATTTCTCTCTCAAAAATTCTAAGGCGCTGCTGGTCGCTTGCATTAATGAACCTAGTTTCATATTCATATGTTGCCGTGGGTCTGGTAATCGTTCCGTAGACGCTTAATTTATACGATTTTGAGATTAGTTTGGACGGATCGAATATTCCTTGTCACAACTGCGATATCTTAGGGAAGCCCTCAGAGCAAAATAGAGGCATACCCACTGTACCTTATGTTCGTCGACTTCAAGAAAGCCTTCGATACCAAATAAAGATCTGCTATATGAAAAGCATTGAAATATTAAGAAAACCAAAGCCATGATAACAACAATACACAAAAAACATCATGCTGCATGTCCAACCAATTAAGTACGTGTATAGCTTCTGCTATCTGGGAACCACTATGGCGGCACACAAACAGACGTTAACAACAGGTTCAACAAAACAAAATCGGACGACTGCAGTCAGTATGTAGAAGATTATACATCTCCAGGCAAACCAAGCTCAGAATATTCAACTCATTTGTAAAGTTAATTCTATTATACAGTAGTGATACTTGGCTTGTTTGTAACACCATCACGCAAAAGCTACAGGTATTAACCAACAAATACATTAGAATCATAAGGCCATTCCTTAAGGAAAAATCCCAATAATTATCCAAGGATGGCACTTGAGTGGATCCTTAAGGATCAAGAAACACCTGGCGTCGCAAAATTATTCACGAACTAAGGCAAAAAAATCTCACCTGAGAAGAGGCAAAGACAACGGCAGCAAATCGTGTAAGATGGAAAAGCTTGGTGAAAGCCATATACTCCCAAGAAGAAGACTAACGGAAAAAACCCTCCAAGTAACATGAAAAAACCAACGGGAAAAATAAAACTACAGGCAATTCATGGTACATCGAATAATATAAGTAATTTCAGGCCCATTCGATAAATTGAAAAATTCTATAATGTAAGCCAATAAATAATGAATATTAATCAGAAATAATACAAAGCTAATACGAGTAATAAAGTACAACAAAAGTTTTTTAGACGCCTAAAATAGAGGTACGTTCCGTAGCATAACTATAGTTATTGCCAGAATTGTTTTGTAGTTTTTTAAATTTTGAAAAGCCTTAGATAGTTTTAAAGAAACACAAAATGTTTTAATTTATAATATTTTGATAATAGTAATTCTCATAACATTCCATGAATAAACAAGTGACTTCTCTCAGTCAAAAAAAGCGATCTACAGTTTAGCATCGGCTCCGAACGGCAAATGCAATAGAGTGGAATATTTTTTTTTCAAATGGTCTGGCCTCGGATTGAATCGAGGGTTTGTTGGTTGGTAGGCGGATCTCTTACGAGGGCGGATTGACATTGAACTACCTAGCGATAGATGGCAGCACAAATACAAAATCTCTTTCTTTCTTAGAAATTACGATCTGCCAAACGTCAGCTGTTAAAATTTTTTTGAATTGCTGAATTTAAACGGTGCCGAACAAGCACTGCGACAATACCATCAACAGGAAGGCCAAAAGAGGTGGTTACTGAAGAAAATATCAAGAAAATCCTCGATATCGTTATGAATGATCGCTGGGTCAAAATACGTGAGATTGCTGAAATGGTAAACATATCATATGAACGTGTGTTCAACATTTTGCATGAACATTTGCATATGAAAAAGCTATCGGCAAGATGGGTGCCGCATTTGCTCAGTGTTGAACAAAAACGAGTTCGACAGATCACTTCACAGCGGTGTTTGGACATGATAAAGCATAATCCTCCTGATTTTTGGCGTAGATTAACAACTGTTGATGAAACGTGGGTCCACCACTACACACCTGAAACCAAAAATCAATCGAAGCAATGGGTGGAAACTGAAGGAAGTGCTCCGAAGAAGGCGAAGACAGCGAAAACGGCTGGCAAGGTTATGGCCACTGTATTTTGGGATGCACACTGAATATTGCTCATCGATTATCTTGAAAAGGGGGTGTACACTTTATTCTGACACTCACAGTAAATTTATTCTTGCTGTTTTGCTGTTACTGTTAAGTTTTCTATAAGAATAGCTTGTAACTAATTGTGTAGACTCTTATGTTTGTCAGCTTTTCGTTTATAGAAAACAAATAGGATCGCGAGCAATTAATAAATTTGAATAATTTTTAACCTTTTGCTAAAAATCTACCAAAATTCTATTTAGCCTACCGTCCTATCAAACGAACCAATTTTGGTAGAATTCTACCAATAGTGGCAGCACGGTATACAAATTAAAATTAAAAAGCATACTTTTGGGCTCTATCGAAAAAAATGTATTTTTTTAAATGTTAAAAAACCAATTTATAAAAAATAAATAATTAAACAGATGTCAATATATTCATACAACAAACATATGTACATATATGTACATATGCATGGATATATTTATGTGCATCTGATTTATAACAATAATATTGTTTGTTACTATTATTTAACAAACAAAAAATTAATTTAACACATGTGTCATAAATTAAGTATTTATATTTTATAGTAATTGTTATTGTTTCGTTATTTTAACGCTTATCACTTAATTCAACTCAATTACTATTCTGTAATTACATTTATTTAATATTAATAATCGCTTTAATTTTTTTGTATTTACCTCAACACCAAAACTTATATAGCCAGTTACCGCTGTCCCATGATTATTAAGGACTTCGTGCATTGACCTTAGAGTAGAACCTAAATATACATTAATCATTTGAGCAGGCAGAAGACCCAGAAATGTTGCAGTATGATAAACTTTAGAATTAATTGTACTGACCTGTAGAGAAAACACAATGAGAAATAAAAAAAATTAAAGGGTTATTTTAACAAATTGTATTCGAATTAAATTAATTACCAACAATCTAAGTATGTTTGTGAGTGTTAGTTAATGCATATTTTATCTACATTATATTTTGAAAGAAATAATTTTTCTTTACGTAGTAAGGTGTTGACCAAATAAATATTAATAATAATAAAAAATAAGCAAAAAAAAAATGACAGGAAAACACCTTTTTGTTTCGTTGTTTGTCTACGTTTTAAAGATATTATTTGTTTCTGACATTTATTAGTATTCATAACGCAATATAACGAAAATAATAACAAAAAGAGAACAACAAACCGAAAAACTATCATAAGCAAAACTAGTGCGGCTATTTCATACCCTACTTGGGCAATTTAATTATTTTTAATTAAAATTATAATGACAGTTTGTAAGTTCAGTTTTAACACCATTTTGTACTTCTGCGAAGCTTTAAACACTCACAATATGCAAAAGAAGCAATTTTTTGTGAATCCTTCATATTTACCGATCGATAACTTTTTCTTACTGACTATGCTTTGAACCAGAATAGATCATCTCCCCTTATCGATTGAGATAAAGAGCCGCAGGTGGCGGTGGATTGGCCATACCCTTAGAAGGCAATCAAACGACATCACCAGAATTGCCGAAGAATGGAATCTGCAAGGGACTGGAAGAAGAGAACATCCATACCATACATGCAGAACACAGATAGGGGCTAGAATATAAGGCGTTGACGCAAAATAGGTATTTAGTTGAAAAATGTATTCAGACCTTTGTTTCTTATAGGGTCAAAGGGAATTAAAAACACAGTTTCAACTATACCTAAATAACTATTTTTGTTTTGCATTCTAAGCATAAAGGTAAGACGTGTTCGTTGTGTTCGACAAGAAGACATATCCGAAGCCAACAAATAACTTCCTACTGCCCTAGAAAGCAGAATAGGAAGAGTGCTCGAATTGTAATCGATCGTAAAGAACGATTCTTTTCGAGAGACGAATTTTAAAAGAATTTAAAATACAACTCGTGAGAAGAATCAAAAACAAAATAAAACAAAAAAAATAAAATCGGAACGCAAACCGCGTCTAAAAGCATTAAAACGAGTTGAAAACAGGGTTGGCAAAAACCCGGGTTTTTTGGTTTTTATAAATGCTTTAACATTTCGTTCAGGTCGACAATAGTTTTTGTTTGTTTATACAATCACGTTGATTTAGTATTTATAATGCAATTTTGCACTTTTGGTGGGATCAAGGCGTCATTGTGTATTATGAGCTGATAAAACTGGGTGATCGAAGCAAACTGCAATTACTTCGTTTGAATCATGCGTTATGAGAAAAACATCCAGAATATAAAGACAGACATGATATTAAATTATTCCTTTCCATGAAAACACGCGACCTCATGTCGCAAAAGTTTCAAAACAATTAATAGAAACGATCAAATACCGCATCCGCCGTATTTTCCGAACATTGCTCCAGCCGTTGCGACGGATACAATAAACGCACATCTCTTTATATAGGCTTTCTTAACATGGTATTTTGCTATAACAAACTGTTTGTATTATGAAACACATTCGCTTTAAGCGCAATTTACCTCGTCCTACAGTTAAAAAAAACGTTCGACCGTTTAAAAAAGTGTAAGGGAAGCAAACGCAACACATATTCATCTCGTTTAAAGACATTTCGATTTACGGCCTACATTTTCAGAAACTATCTAGGGCGTATAGGAGGTATGCGTTTATCTTTTAACATGTCACCGAATCATTTCCTTTGAAGAAATACAAAACCGGCTTCAGAGTTGGAACGCCTTAAACGACGAGAAGTTTTTCTGAGGCGGGATTTGGAAATTGGCTCAGAAGTGAAGAAAAGATGTAAGCAGTGATTTGATAAGTTTGTTATTTCATTATCCGTTTGAGGTCAAAAACAGAGCAGTAGGTAAATTTTACCTATTTTTGTTGTGAATAAACTACGAAAACCTTTAAATAAAAATCCACCCAGGTTTTTTTAAATATAATACCCAACAAAACCCGGATGGGTTTAATTGGGTTACCCAGTGGGCTGCCAACCCTGGTTTAAAACGCGCTATTCTCTTTAGTAAACGTTGTTTGTGTAATATAGAACATGCTTGTGTGTGATACTTATTGGTCGCTGCACAAAAAAAATATACATACATACAGTCATAGGAATGCATGGTATTACGCATTTAATCTTACACAAACAACATGCATTGAAATGAATTGTTCGTTTTGATTCCTTTTTTTTGTTTATTTTTAAATCGTTCGCAGTATAAGATTCGTGCAAAACTTGAGCATAAAATATTTTGAGCGAAAATATGATTCGCACTCACGAATTAAAAAATAAAATTCACCAGCACGAGTCATAAAACGAGCGAACCAAGGAAAATCCTGCTCACTTGTCGAGTTTCTACGTACTATGCTAGAATGAGTAGAACTGGCGGAAAATTGAGAATTGCTCAGGATAAAATTTACTTTAATTTGTTAAAAATAAAACTTAAAAAATAACTTAAACGAAAAAAATGCTCTTAATCCAAATAATAACAGAAAAAAATTCCAAAGATGGACGAAATTTGTAAACAGTTAAGATAAAAATACTACGTTCCAGGAAGTGCTAAAAGCTATACTAAAAATTATTGTCTGAAAAGTTTTGTGGTTCTAAAAAATGTGAAGACACAAATGTATCATAACTTAAGATAAATGGACATATTTTGGCATTAATAGTATAGGGTATCATTATAATAGAATATTGGGTGCTCGAAAAAGTTCGTTTATAAGTTGTCGGTGGATTGCTCTAAAATATAATATCTCTGTTAATATTAATTACATCAGGCGACACTATAGTTTGTTTAAGGGTTAAAGTTGAAATTTTAAGCTTCCCTTTGGTAGAAGACATCACTAAAATTACATTATTCTATGAAAAGTTGTCTACGTTTAAAAAAGAGTGAATAAGAATGCGTCGTACAAATTTATGAAGTATGTTGTTGAACAAATTTATGAGGTTTACAGAGACGATATTGTAACTAAAAAAAAAAAAAATAGCAGCGAAACGGTTTGCTCGTTTTCGATCCGAAAGATGAAAGATGAACATCGTGACCTGTGTGTCGAGGACATCATGAAAAAATTGAGAAAGTCCAGCATATAAGCAGCGTCGACGCTGCAAGGGAACTTGGAATTTATCACTTAGCAGTTGCCATTTGAAGGAAGTACACAAAAAAACTCCACGTTGAATTATGCTATGAACACATTCAAGGCTACCGACCATCGACCACACGCCTACGAAAGACGCTGTCTACAAAAGTAGCCAAGTAACCAGCTACATAATTATTTTAATGACTAAAGCTAAAAAAAATGTAAACAAATGTACATATGATTGTTCTTTTTCAGTGGTGTCACATACATTTTGTCGCGTTTTTGATGTATATATTTCATGTATCGCGTTTTTAAAATGCCTATTCATGCATCTTATTGTATAGACAGCACTAAACTGTTTATTGTCGCCAAGAAAAATAAAAATTAGCCTAAGTTGACTACGGCCTACAAAGGTAAACGTGTAGTCGGTAGCCGTGTTGCCGCTAAAATAATTATTCTCACATGTATTCTATTTTTGATAGCTTGTAGTCGGTGGAGAACGTGGATCATGTACGACAATAATGTGCTCGAAAGATCCTGGACAATGCAAGGTAAAGCTTCGCAGACGGTGACAAAGTCAGGAATGACTCCAAGAAAGGTAATGCTGTATGTCTGGTGGGATTGGAAGGTAATTGTTCATTATGAGCTTCCAAAACCGGATTAAACAATTTATTCTGTTTTTTACCATCAACAATTAACGAGATTGAAGCAAGCAATTCAATTAAACAAATAAAACGGCCAGAATTGTTGTGTTGTATCATGAAAACGCTAGACCACACACATCTTTAATGAGCTGAGAGTTTGACAGGGAAGTTTTGGTGCATTCACCATATAGCCCGGATCTTGCACTTTCAGATTATCATTTGTTTCGATCTCTGCAGAAATTTAAACTCAGTAGAGGCCTGCAAAATACAATTGGATTAGTTTTTCTCCCAGCAAACCCAGAACTTTTACACTGATGAAATAATGGCTTTACCCCAAAAACAGTAAAAGGCTGTGGATCAAAAGGCCACACATGCATTTGGTTTAATAAAGCTCATTTCAAACAAAAGAAAAAAGGTGTTTCATTTTTGATAAAAAATTTAACCGAACTTTTACGACCACCCAATAATATGCTTTTTGTGTATTTCCATATATGATTGGAAATCATAATTTTTTTAACTAATAAAATATTTGTATAAGAAAATTTAACTGACTCATACACTTTAAAGCCGTATGACTTTGGAAGGCGATATTGGTATTCCCCTGGTTTAATACTTATTTCAAATAAAAATTTAAAAAAATAAAAAAAAATAAGTAAGTATGATAACAAAAACGTCTTTAATTAAACAAAAACAATTTAAACAATTGCTATTACAGACTGTACGAAAAATTAAATGTTTCCCAGATACATACATATGTATATGTACATACATAGTACATACATATGTACATACGTAGACAAGTATAAATTATTAATTGAAAAACTTAAATTGAATTCTTTCAAATTATATTTTTATGGTTCGTACACACACAATTGCAATGACTTTCGAATTCTAATTTATGATTTTAATTTATATTAATATAAAAAGATACATATGTACGTACATAATCGTACATCAAATGTATGTATGTATGAAATTATCTAAATTAAATCATGACCACGATAACCTCAACATTTATATGGTAATTTATTTATTTATTAACGCGTATGACGTATAAAAAGTCATATTTTATATAGACATACATAAGTACACATGTGTATGCGCTTGTATTAATTTAAGTTATAAATTTACAACCCAATCAGTACTTTGCTGAAAGTCATAACGCTGTTCGACTTACTGTATTTAACTAGCTACGAGGGCGGATTGATATTGAAGCTACTTAAGTAGGAAAAAAACATTTTTTTTTCAAAAACCATTCATTTCTCAACATAGTCTCCTTTTAGCTCCTTAGCTTAGTAAGACGATTTTCCAACTTTTTTATACCATCTGAATAATACGATTTTGGGAACTCCTCAAAATACGCATTAGTTTCGGTAATCACTTCTTCGTTTGAGATGAATCTTTTTCCTGCGAGCCATTTTTTCAAGTTTGGAAACAGGAAAAAGTCACTAGGGGCTAAATCTGGACTATAAGGTGAATGGTCAACCAATTCGAAGTGGATTTCTCGTAGTTTTGGCATCGTATCTAATGCTGTGTGAACCGGTGCGTTGTCTTGAAGAAGGAGCTCTTTTTCTTGTTTAAATGTGGTCGTTTTTCCTTGATTGCATCAACAATTGATCCAATAATGCACGATAATACTCTCCTGTGATTGTGGATCCCTTTTCAAGATAATCGATGAGCAATATTCCGTGTGCATCCCAAAATACAGTGGCCATAACCGATTTCGCTGTCTTCGCCTCCTTCGGAGCACTTCCACCAGCTTCCGCCCATTGCTACGATTGATTTTTGGTTTCAGGGGTGTAGTGGTGGACCCACGTTTCATCAACAGTTATTAATCTATGCCAAAAATCAGCAGGATTATGCTTTATCAAGTCTAAACACCGCTGTGAAGTGATCTGTCGAACTCGTTTTTGTTCAACACTGAGCAAATGCGGCACCCATCTTGCCGATAGTTTTTCCGGCGATCATTCATAACGATATTGAGGATTTTCTTAATATTTGCTTCAGTAACCACCTCTTTTGGCCTTCCTGTTGATGGTATTGTTGCAGTGCTTGTTCGGCCCCGTTTAAATTCAGCAATCCAATATTTTACCATATAATCTGACGGAGCAGATTCTCCGTAATGTTTATCAAGCTTTTCTTTTGTCTCTTTCGCCATTTTGCCTTTCAAATAATAGTGTTTAATCACTACACGAAATTCACTTTTTTCCATTTTCCAAGAAACACAAAAGTTGCTTACTTCAAACGACTACAACAAAAAAACTAATCGATGAATTTGGCTAAAATTTTAACAGCTGACGTTTGACAGATCGTAATTTCTAAGAGAGAAAAAGTTTTTGTGTTTGTGCTGCCATCTAGCGCTAGGTAGATTCAATGTCAATCCGCCCTCGTATTTAAGGACAGCAATTATCTGTACACTGATATGACAATTTATATATCTTAGGCAAAAGTTTTTGAAGTATAGCGAGGATTAAGTGCCTAGTTTGATAAACGTCTGACATACTCTTTACCATACAAACAAACAAAAAATAAATAAATAAATAAATAACGGCTTCAAGTCAGTATACAAACATTTGTCTCTAACTATCTGACCACCAGTGTATACGTATATACAGTAGCTCTTATAAGTACTAGCTAAAGCCGAACGTGCTTCCCTATCTCAATTACTATTTTTACTATTACACGTTGCGACAAAAAAAATACCTGGCAAATGATACTATTTTTCTAATAGACCCTGCCGAGCAGAAGAAAGATCTGTCTGTCCGTCAATTTCCAACAGATTTCTAAGCCGTAAGTCTCATTTTATTCATAACTTAATATAATTCCTTAATTAATTCAACAATAGTACGGTTCCAAAAACGCATCTAAACTTCAAAAATGTGGAAAAATTGGATGAAAGATGTGTTTGCTTGAGAAATACACCCAAATTCTTGAAGTCTACTTAAACGACATATATATCATTTAAAAGGTCTGTTTCTCTTTTTTCAAAATCCGAAAAGATTCAACTAAATTATTAGCTTACTAGTGCTTGAAGGCCCGAAAACCAGTTTTTTTACCCATAACTCGAGATTTTGAAAATTCCAAAAATAGATCCTTATTCTACTCGACACCGCCTATCAGAAAATTAGTATTATTTATCAGGTATTTCAACTTCATTCATTTTTGTCGCAGTGTTTTATCTTTTCATGTGGAAAGTTCTCTTCACCCCAGCCAGTTCGCGTACGTGGAAAGAGGGTCCACTGAGGGTGCCAGTTTGTCTCTTTTGGGAAGTAAACCATTCTCGGATAGGGAAGCTGCTCTCTGTACATTCTAAGCTATGAAAAGCGCCTTCGAAAATACAGGTTTTGACTCTATTTCTATGTCATTGGAACGAAAGGGAGTGTAGAGGTCAATTATAGCTTGGATGAGTTCCATGCTTAGGAGTAGAAAGTTAAAGACATTTGGCTTGAATCGACAGACATCTAGACTGGTCAAATATTGCCACGATAGGTTGCAATATCTTTCGCTTGGGAATAAGGTCCAGTTGTTTTGGTTACCTGAACACTGTGAGATAGATGGTAATGAAGTGGATGCATTGGCCGCAAAGCACCACTTACTACCATCCTCAATCTAGCTAAGGATTGGGAAATTGCCAGATGCTTGGAACACTGGAGTGCTCAAAGGAGACTTCGTCACACTAGGGCGAAGATCGTTCTGCGCTTTGGGCATCGCCTTGATGTTCTCAAGTATGGCAGGCATCAGTTTCTTACTGGTCACTGTGGACTAAGGGCGCATCTGAAGAGGATGTCGGTCACAGACGTGCATGTTTGTAGATTGTGCTCACAGGCATCAGAGACGGCGGAACACATATTGTATGAATGTAGGGTTCTTGACAGGTTTAGTTGGAGGTGTTTAGGTGATATATCTGCCATTATGATTCAGATCTGTTGATGTTCATTGGGAAAGCATCAGATCTGCTGGACGAACTATAGACCGGAACGAGCACAATAGATTCCATGGGTCGCAGTGTCCGCATAGTGCCTGGTCAGGGATAATAATAAAAATTATCTTTTCATTCCCTTCTTCTCAATTTTAACCCCTTTAGTTGCTTCCAGAAAGACACTGTAAAATCAACTTTTTAGCTGTATACAGTCTTCCAACAAGAATACATTCATTATTGTATAGTATATGCATATGTATTCCCTCTTTTTAGCAGATGTTGGTTGCACGCCCAGCTTATCCAATGATGCGTATTGTATACGACGTTGTTTGAACCAAATTTAGAAACCTTCACTACTATTACAACTCTCAAGACATACACAAATTAATTTTTACTATATATGCGAGGTACCATGCACACTCGTCTCTTTCGGCCCGTTTCTTGACTGATGATTTTTATAGACAATGGAGTCATTCAGACAGAGAGAGATACTGTAAAAATTTCAAGCAAATCGGTTTAGCCGTTTAGCTACAAACACACATTCTTTTTTATATAGAAGAAGATGAAGCAAATACGGTTAAAGGAAAATGATTTTGGTATACCCTTTAATGAATTTTAATTAAAGTTGCAATGTTTATAACTCACTACATACATACATACATCTTTCAAAAATACGAAATTATGAGATTTCCTTTAGTTAGTTATTTATATAAGTTTTCGACTGTATCAACATATTGACGAAGTTAATTTACGAAATTATTACTCAAATAGAAATGTATTATGAGTAACGTCTATTTTGTCACATCTACTTGATTTATTGACAAAAAATTTCTTTTTAATTTTATTTAATTTTTTAAAATAACTGATCAATATGTACACAATTGCTTAGTTGTGTTAAAGTCTAAAAATAGATAATTTTGAATCGTAGTTAATCCATAAATTTTTCAAAAATTAAAAAAAAAATTTTTAATCAGTCTCAAGATTTAAACTACTTTTGATATAAATAAAAATTTTGTAGCAATACACACAACACCAAAAGAAATTGTTTTGCTTGTGAACCAAATAACAGGCGATTTTTTCGGATTTACTTTTTCAGTGAAAAAAGGGTGGTGACATATGTAAGTGCTAAAAATGCTTCGTAAAGTTTGTCATTTCACCATAAATAGACTAACAAACAAGAAACGCTTGCAAATTATTGATTTTTATTATCAAAATTCCAGCTGTGTTAGAAATGAGTTCCTATCGAAAAATTATTTTCAGCGATGAGGCTCATTTTTGGCTCAACAGGTACGATAACGAACAGAATTACCGAAACAAAAACACTTTAAGAACTGCTAACGCACCTGAAAACATATACTATTTCGTGCAGTTTGTGGACCGGCAATATCAATGGACCATACTTCTTTAAGAGATGTAAATCGCAACTTTGCAATCAATGCACTACCATCTGATATCTTTACAATGTCAGTTAGCTTATGCACCTTCAATTTGCGATCGTTCATAACCAATTTGTAGATTTTTTTTAAGTTTTCTGATATAACAGTCTTATTTAGGCGTCCACTGTGCCATACATTTTATGTGCTAGTACGACCACGTTTAAATTCAGTAAACCACTTCTCTACCGTTTGTCTCGATAGAGCAGAATTCGGATAATGTTTATCAAGCCATTGTTTGGTTTCACTTTATTAAAACTGGAAATCCACTTTTTTCCATTTTTTTCAATAACAAAATAATATAACTCACGAACCAATAGTCTGATTGCTGTCAAATTTGAAGGGTAGTACTAAATAAAAATCATATGGTCAGAATTCTAGTAACGCCTCTATGTGTCATCCTACGGACTTATTGAGTGAGCTGATAACCCCTACTCATGCAGTGCATTTTGTTGATGCTGGTGAAAAAAGGTTGTGGAAAGAGGAAAAGGGGAATAGTAAATAACAAATAAAGTTTCTGTGGGAAAATTGAACGGTGCCACTAAAAAAACGAATTCTCTATACAGTAGTTCTCGTTTAAATGCGTTCCATTTAAATGGGTTTATCGCTTTAATAGGGCGGCAACAAAACTATTTCTATATATTGCTTTACAACAATTTCTTTTAAATGCGCCCCGCTTAAATTAGCAATTTTAAAAAACGAAATTATATCTTTTTAAAAAAAATATTCGCATATTGGCTTTCCACCAAGCTTACATTACTTTGTTTCAATCAAGTTGTTTTTCAAGCTAAAAGTAAATGATTAATCTAGTGAAGCCCGCCTTCATATGCCTGTTTGTGTGTAGTGGGGAAGATCCTTCCTAAGTGGTGGTGACCCTTTACTTAGCATTGCAATTTTTTCCCAATAGGTGGCGTTTTTTCCTGAGTATCCGCCTGATGTTTGTCATCATCGTCCGAGGTAAGCTAAAAAGTTAGAGGAGTTTCTTTAGATAAAATTGTCCGGAGGGAGGTTGATGCTCTTTTTTAAACACTCGAAACCGTAATTAAATCTTTGTATTTTTCATCATGTCCTCTGCTGGGATCCGAACCTCAGCCATTTATGTTGTATGCCTGCACTCTAACCAGTACACCACACCCCATATACTTTTCCTTTTAAATGCATCAATTGCGCATTTATCAAAATTTCCGCTTAAATATGTAAAAAACGGGACATTCTAACATGTACACTTAAGCGGGGACTACATCATAATGCGTTGTGTGATTTACTGGACAATCAGCTACAAAGGATGTGCTCTACGGGAAATACAAGTACTGCGTAATAATATGTGACAATAATATGTGACGTAACAAGGTGGATGCTTGCTTTGACTCGAAAAATGTGATCGACCTTAAAATGAAATATCATATCCAGAATATCCTAAGCATCTGCTTCAACAGTATTTGCATTATCCATAGCCTTAGATGATTTGGCCACCATTACCACCACGTTTATTTGGATCTTATGCATCATCTTAACTACCTGCACAACTTAAGAAAGTATTTTGTTTTTCTTAAGCGCATTCTGTTATGAACTAATTAAATGTCTTTGTTCATATTTTGGTACATATTCTTTGATGCCTTTTTTATGGTGGGAAACAAGCGAACACATCCAACATTGCTGACATCTACGATCGCACTAACAAATAAAATACTACAATGCCCGAAACGAGTCTATCAAGAGAACATATGAAAATGAGAAAATAAAAATGTTTGATGAGTAGATCTCATATATTATAATGAGGAGTATCTCATAGACGTGTTTTCGCCCACATAAATTATAGGCAATAATAATAAAATTCTTTATTTATTCTGTTACATTTTTAATAAAAAACTTGTTTCATATAGAATTATTTTATGACTAAAACTGTAATAACCTTTATCGATTGTCAACAAACCGAACTGTGATAACCCCTAAAAGATAGAGTTTCTCTAACCTTAACCTCCAAACAGAATTGAAAAAAAAAAAACAATAACAAAATCACCGAATAACAATAATAATAAGAACAATATGCAATTAGGTGAGAAAACATAACATTTTATAAAAAAAGATAAAAAAGAAAATGTAAAGAAAGAAAATAACAACAACAAAATGTATAAATAAAACCCTTGTAAAACTAGAAACTAGACTAAATCAATAGACAATTACATAGTAGCCAGCAAAACAAAAAACAATAATTAAAAAAACGTCAACTTCTGAGATATTGTATTTATTTACTAGCAAATGGGAAAAGAAAATTTTAAAATATTTTTTGCTATTCACAGTGCTAAAAAAGTAAAATAACACAAAAACATTTGTCGTAATACATACTATATAAGGCAATAATTAACAAGTTTGTAATGAAACGAAGCAAAAAATAAAAAATAAAATAAAAAAATTAATAATAATTAAGCAAGTGAAACAAGTTTTGGCGTTTTTGTTATTATTACTTTTTTTATATATAATTTAGAAATAACACTAATTACTTTTTGAGAGCATTGTATTATATAAATAAAGTACTAAATAAGTTTAAGTAACGGGTCCGCCATCTAACGTTTTTTTTTTTAACTAGTGCTTATTTCGTGAATGGTAACACTTAGCTCATGTCTGATTTGACAAATAATTAGTTTTATCCTTCCGCTGAACGAATATGGTTGTGTATACGCTTTTTTCGCTTCGCTAAGTGGGCCTGCGATCGACTTACAGAAGATGCCGATTTTGTAAACAAGCAAAATTGTCGCATTTGGGGCACAGAAAACCTGCACGCATACATTGAAAAGCCGATACACCCAAGACGAGTCACTGTTTGGTGCGGATTTTGGTCCAGAGGTATAATTCGAAAATGAGCAAGGAGTGGCCGTTACAGTCAATGGCGATCGTTATCGGGCTATGTTGAACGAATTTTTGTTCACAAAAATTGAAGAGGAGGATATTAACAACATTTGGTTTCAACAGGACGGCGCTACGTGCCACACAGCCGAAGCTACTCTCGATATTTTGCGCCCTGTTTTCAAAAAAAAAAAAAATTTGGCGGACCCTATATAAAAATATGTTGGGTATAACTGTGTACGTTTTAGAAATTTTTCATTTCGTTAATTATTAATAAGTAGATTCGTAAGTAAAAAGCAAATAATGTAACTAATGAATTTAAAAAAATACGATTTCAATAAAGCTTTGATTTGCAAACGATATTTTCTAAAAATATATGTATCTACCGAATGGTACTATATGTTATGCAAAAAACGGCGACTAAGTTTAGCTTTAATAAAGCCAAGAATTTAGAAATCAATCAACTTTTTTCATACGGCACTAGCTAAAACCCGGCGGACTTTGCATCCCCTATCTTAATTATTATCTTAAATTCTATCTTAGTTAAATTTTTTACCCTATAGTTCCTTCTAGAAAGACGTTGTAGGTGCTATTTTTTTAATTGTATACAGTCTTCAAACGAACAAAATAAAGTATACATTTTTAATGAATAGGATCATTTTACTATCAGTTTAAAACCACTTAAGATATTTCCAAAATTCATTTTAAATATAAAACAGTAACGTATCTGAAAAATAAAAATCAAAATTATTTTTTTGTGGATTTTTTATAAATTAAAGAAATTTAAAGTATAAAAATCAAACAAATTAAATTAAATCAAATCAATTCCAACATAAAATTATAACTTTTTATTATTTGTTTTGTGTACCTTTTTTATTTAATAACACCTCGTTGTTTCGGTATACTATTGACCAAGTTAACTTGCCTAATAGAACTATCGCATTGAATTGACAAGCGTATATTATTTTCTAGGCGACAAAATTGTGTAAAGTATTGACCCACATGTTATGTCTATGGTGCGCTCAGTATGTACCGTAACTTCAATTAATTTTCTTTGGCGGTTTTAATTTTTATGTTTAATTTATTTAAACCAATATGTTATCTGCACTGAACAGCAATTTAGCACTTTTTACGGATTTCGAAGTTCTTCATGAATTTTTTGTTTAAAATCTTAAATTGGTAAATTTTTGAATGTTTAATTTCAAAAGCTTTAATGAAAACCATAAAAAAATAAATAGAAATTGGTCAAGGTAAATGGTGAACAAAGGCATAGCGTAAAGTTATTCATCACACAAGCTCGAGTGGAATTTTCGTTTGTCACATTACTTCCCTATTAAACTGCTACAAAAAGATGGTGTACAACGTATTAGTTAATATCAAGCCCGTGGGTCAATATTACACAGTCCGCTAGGCCTTGAAAAACAGCTTGTGAAAAGGACTCTTTTATTTATAGAGCCTCAGTTGCAGGCTGCTTTAAGACTTTAACTGGAATTTTAAACAAAATTTGGTATTGTTATCAGGGTTGGCTACCCATTGGGTAAGCCACTTAAACCCACCTGGATTTAATTGGGTATTATATTTTATATTTCTTCAAAAGAAGTGCTTCGAAGGCATGCCAAAAATGTTGTATCCATTGAAAGATCCTATAGTTCTAACAATAGTTTGACAACTTCTGCAATGTGAGGCAGAAATTTGTCAAGCAAAAGAATAACTTAATCGTGTCTGTTTTTATATTCCGTACGTTTTTTTTCGTAAAACGCAGTCACCGAGTTTATGCAGCTCATAGTACACAATGCCTTCTTGATCCCACCAAGAGAGTGCAAAATTGCAATATAAATACTAAAACAACGTAATTGTACTTACACTTGTCAGAAAAAGTTTGCGTACAAAACTTTTTATTTCATTCAGGACTCTGTATTTCTAAGAATTCGCAATAAAGCTTAAACTTTTTGATCTTGTCATATGTCTTAGATCCCTGTAATATATTATAACCAAAATTTGTTTTATTAAAGAAAGTAGTTTCATTGCTAGGCATCATAATTAAAAATGTGCATTTATTCACTCAGAAAAATTCTGCGTACACATAAAACATTAATCTAATAATCGTTGTTTTTTAATTTATAGCTACTAATTTCGTTGCATTTTGAGTCAAATTTGTATATTTGCTGTAATTTCATTTACTGATATAAATTTTGTTTTTGCAATGGGTTCAAAAAGAAAAGCATTTATTCTGCCGAATACTGATTATTTTTCTCAGAAAGCAAAAAAAACCTTCAAAAAAGTAGTAGAAAAGGTAAAGTAAATGCGCTCCTCTACCTAGAGAACCATCAACTTTTACAAAGTAACTGGAGGCTTTGTATCACAAACCAGTTCTGGCCGTAATTCAAAATTAACTTCGAGAAAAAAGATATGACTTATTAACTCTGTGCAGCCAGATCCCAAAATAATAGCGTCAAAAGTGGCTGAAAGCATCAATTTATAATTGAACAGGAGTATATGTAATGATAATTTCAGAAATACCTTAAATCGAAACAGTTTTCATGCTCGTATAGAACGTAAGAAGCCCTTTATTTCTTTAAAAGGAGTCAAAGAAGAATATTGTTCGGTGGAGAGCACTTAAATAAACCATTACAATTCTGGAAAAGGGTTATATTTTTTGATGAGAGTAAGTATTGCATTTTTATAATAAAAAGTCGTCAATTCGTGTGGAGAAAATCCGGTACAGCACTACATAAAGCTAATTTGTGAGACATGGTCATACACTATAATGGTTAGGGGTATGTGCCGACTGACGGGGTATATAATTTGCAGGTTGTGGAGATCACTGTGGCCAAGAGAGCTTGCCTAGACATTTTAAAACTCAGGCAAAATTTAACAAAACTGGGTAACGATTTCAAGAACGTGGCCGATATTGTAAAGCTATAGATGTTTTATAATGTTCCAAAACAGTTGTGTGTGCCCTCACAGTCTCCAGATCTCAATCCCATTGATTATTTATGGGATCTGTTGGAGCAAAAAATTCTCCACCATGTTATAATATGAAAAATTATATTAAAAATGTTTTGCCAACTGAATGGGAGGAAATATCACTGGAAGTCAACACAAAACTGGTTTATAGACTGCTGTTATAAATATCCAAAAATAAGTTTTTAAGAAAGTGCATACACTTTTGTATGCAGACTTTTTCTGCGTATTTTTTTTAACATAATCTTAGTCTTTTGTAATTAATTTATTTGCTGGATTTTAATATATATTAAAACTACGCAACAAGATTTAACATAAAAGAAATAATTTTATATTCTTAAGAGCTGTTGTTGTGTAATTTTCTTGGACATAATGGTTTTGTACACAGACTTATTCTGACTTGTGTAGAAATAAAAATTATTATTAAATTATAAGCTTGGAAGCAGTCATAAAGTCCAATAGAACCAAAAAAAACCCGGTGGGTTGGGTTTAAAAAAAAACCCGGGTTTTTTGGCAACCCTGATTGTAAAATCTCCTCACGAACAATTCAAAGAGGAAAAAAATTAAAAAAAAAAAAATTGGAAACATGGAAAAATGTCATCTGCAGTGACGAATCCAATTTGTCTCGATTTGGATTTAACGAAAAAAAAAACATGCAGCACAACTACAGATACACCTTAATGAGAGTATGGTGCTGAAAATATGATGGTTTGGGTCCCATTTTCTGAGCACGTTGGTGACCTATAATCAAAACAGAGACGCAAATGGATCAGTAGGCTTATGAGGAAATGCTTTTAAACACAATGACTCCATTTACAGAGAAAAGCCTGCCACTTAAATCGCATATAATGCATGATAATTATCCAAAACACATTTCACGTACAATGAAGTGTTGTTAAGAGAAAAATAGAATCGACATTTTTAATTGGTCAGCTCAACCCATAGAATGATGTAGAGCAACATGTTATAGCTGTTAAACCTAAAAATGTTAATGATTTATGAACAGAAATCTAAAAGTAATGGCTGCAAGGGACTTGTGGACAGTATATAAAGAAGATGTGAAGATGTTATTAAGAAAAAGGGTTATCGTACCAATTACTCAGTTTTAAATAAAATAAATAAGTAGTTTTGTTTGTTTTTTTCTTGCTGAAAATATATATAATTTTTTTTTTAATTTGCGCTAATTACTGTCCAATAATTTCTTTGGGTTTTAACACAAAATATTTTAACACAAAATAAACGAATTTAAAATTAAAGTAAAATAATGCTACGTATTCCTTGGACCACAAATTATACATTAGGACATAGTAATGCTTAAAATAATAAACACGTAAAAAACCGTTGATTCCAAAAAGTACACATAGGTAATGTTCAACCTAATGTTCACCACTGTATATAGATAGATAGCTCTTATTCAGTGTATTTTCTGCAATACCCGCTTTATGGCTGATGTTGATAGATAACGAAACTTTAACAGTTAACGTTTTCCACATATACAAAATTCAATCTCTCCCAGCTACCGACTGCTACTGATGTGTATTGTTCACGTTGTTGTTTGGACCCAATTTAGAAACTTCTACTATTACTATTCTCAAGATATACAAAAATGAATATTTACTTCCACCCAGTTTTTGACTATGAAGTCAATCAGATGAAATTCTGAAACTTTAGCTGTAAGTATTCTCAAGATATACTAAAATCAATATTTACTTTGTCCAAACTCAACTACTTTTTGACTGATGATTTGTATTGACTATGAATCTATTTGGGAGAAATTTAGATACTCTTTCTGTTACCATTTTGATGATATAGACAAATAAATATTCACTCTGTATGGGCGTGGCACCGCCCTTTTGGAATTTTTGGAAAATTTGTACAGCCTATAATTCCTTTCAGACATACAGAGAGACATTATAAAAATCGGAAAACAAACTAACAAACAAACATACAAACACATATTCGTTTTTATATATATAAGATTTGGTATAATGTGTACGAAATAAATAAAGTTTTGATTTGCAAATGATATTTTCTCAAAATATATGTATGTATGTAAGTAATTTATACGAATTGTATGATATGTTGCTCAACTACAAACGTTAGAAAAACGAGGACTAAGTTTAGTTTTAATAAAGTCAAGAATTTAAAGATCAATCAACTTTTTTATGAAACATTTAACACCAGATATCGTATTGGTTATCTTAATTACCTTAATTAATTAAGTTTTTTACCGAATTTTATATAAACAACATATTACGTTAAAGATTTAACATATTTCAATGAAATGAATTAAAAGAGCATTTATCAAGACAATAACGAATTATTTTGTCACATTTTTTTTTACTATTTGTTGTCTTTTGAAAGGTTTCCTTCCATATTCGATTGTTTGTTTCTTAAAGAAAGAAAAAAAAAAACAATTATATATTAAAACAAATATTTTTTTATTTACACTATTCAAGCAAAAAAGAATACGAAAATTAAAATAAACAAGTATACGACGCGTCAATAAACAAAGAAAATATATGCACGTTTGTTTACTTTAATACAATAATAAATATTGAATATGAACCAAAAACAGATATATTCTTACAATAGACAGAGCTGTAAAACTTAAACTAAAGGGGTGGACCATAACTAGATATCTTAAGCTGAAACACTTAAGCTTAGTAGAAAATGTGAGAGTCTTCTAGGCTGTCGAAACAAATTTGAATCTATGTTCCTTAAACGTTGCAATAATTTAAAAAATTTCAACTGGGCGGTGCCACGCCCATATAAAGTAAATATTTGTTTGTCTATAAATCTGTAAATTTAGTCCAAAAAACTTCATATTGACATACAAACCATATGTCAAGAAGTGGGCGGAATCTGATAAGTGGGCATGGTACCTCACATACAAAGTAAATATTGATTTTCGTCAATTAATATATTATATATTGATTCCCATAACATTCCATGAAGGAACACGGGAACTTCTCTCAGTCAATGAGCTACACCCGATTCTATATTTAGACTCATTGAAAGGAACCTACATTTTAACGCCGACTCCGAACAACAAATGCATCCGAACAGCAAATAATAATCATAATTATTTAGTTACCTAGCTAATGTTATGAGGTGATACCGCTGTTGAAAAATTTTTTTCTTTTTTTCAGATGGTCTGGCCTGGTATCGAACAGCGGACCTTCTGGTTGGTAGGCGGTTTTCTTACCTAGCATAGCACAGCGGCACGCTTGTCGTCTATATTGAGGTTAAAGCTAAAGTGTCTGATTTTCATCTGAATTACTTCATAGTCAACATAAATCAGCAGTTAAAAAATGGGCGAAATAAGACAAGTGGACATGGTACTTCCCATACAAACTAAATATTGATTTTTGTAAATCTTGAGAACAGTTAAAGCCAAAGCTTCTGAATTTGGTCTAATGACAAAATGGGAGAGATTGGATAAATGGGCATGGCATTCAATTCATACTAAATATGGAATTTTTTATATGTGGAAAACAACAGTTAAAGTTCGCTTTTTATCCACATCAGTCAAAAAACGGGAAAGATTAAATCAAGGGTGACCAAAAAGAGAAAATAATGGTGTAGTAGTGTTAGTGATTTTTTGCTGTATGCGTTTAAGAGAAACACGAAAAAGGTAAACAATGACACAAATAAATATTTTTAAAAAGCAAAGCTACATACGCCTGCTCACGTTAACATCTATTACGCAACTAAATAATATTTGTTACTTTACTTATTATCTTGTTATTATCTGCTCATTTCCGTTTGGTTGTATACATATACGCTATAGATAATTCTCAGAGAGATAAGGCTCAAAAGAGCTTATCTGTTCACCTATGGATTATGTGTATTGAACAAATAAAAATAAATATGTGCTTATTTGAAGACTGTATACAGCTAAATATCTGATTCTACAGTGCCTTTCTGGAAGGCTTATAGTATCTTAAATGTGTGCATTTGAACCGGAAGGGAAAAAATGGGGAAAAGAGGTAAACAATAATAACTAAGACAGTAGTTAAGATAATATAGGGTACCGAAGCACGCCGGTTTCAGATAGTAGTCATTAAAAATTCTTCCACACGCGTCCCAAAAAACAGACGCCATGACCTTTCCAGCAGATTACACTGTCTTCACCTTCTTTAGACATGATTGTTCGAATCCGAACTACTGCCTTGACTATTTCTTTGTCTCAGATGTGAAGTAGTGATCTCAACAATGATTACGTACCAACATAAAAACTTGGCTATTTTAACATATTCTATTTTATTAAATATAAGCAAACGCATTTGGCTGTTCGTATGGTGTCGTTTAAATTATTTCACCCAATATTTTATGCTTGTAAACGTAAGAGCAGACTTCCCCAAAGTAAAATCTTGATCCACTTTAATGTTGGCTGAAATGAGACATATATAGGTATGTTCTATAAGGTTTCCAGTCTTTACTAAACCAATTTTGAGCATTTTTTGAAGTTTGTGAACAATGATGATAGAACTTCCGCTAAACTATTATTCCTGCAGTGAATTGTGCTGATACTAGGAAATAGGTTGTGGAAAAGAGGATAGAAAGAGTAGTGCTTACAGACGTAAGCTTTGAAATTATCCATATCGTGTGTGATAGGAAACACTTCCATGAGAAGATTATTCCACACACGGTGCGACTGCAAAACGAATTATCGCTATAATGAGTTGTTTAATTCATTGGACAATCAACTACAAAGTTATGCGCTCTACAAGAAAAACGGGAACTGCGTGAAAATATAAGATAGTTATAAAATTAATTACATATTTTATTTTGTAGGA
Organism: Wohlfahrtia magnifica; assembly: GCA_023159175.1. Lineage (NCBI taxonomy): Eukaryota > Metazoa > Arthropoda > Insecta > Diptera > Sarcophagidae > Wohlfahrtia > Wohlfahrtia magnifica. The sequence goes on from JAKWBJ010000045.1 coordinate 2,003,617, forward strand.
CTACATTCTGTTATATCTAGAACAAAGAAATACACGCCACATTGCGACGATTCTTTAACGAAACAATAGAGTTAAATACTACTACACTACTACTAATGAGCAACTCTCCTGTAAGATACCCCAAAATACATTTTGGAGCAACAGTCCATACATAGGAATTGTATTCTATTTTAGGTTAGATGTAGGTCTTGTAAGTATTAGGAGGGTCAGATGAAGTAAAGTATTTCTTACGCCGTTTCAAAAACCCCAAACACTTGTATGTTTCTTTCGACACTGGAATATCATAGTGAATTCAGATGCCCAGAACATCAGGATCATTTGAACACTCAATATATATACATAATTTATAGTCAGAGACGGGACCACACCACCACGTCTATCTGTCAAAAAACAACGTTGGGTCTTGTATGATTACATTACAATACAAAAAATCAATAATTCCAATATGCAGCTTTTAAAAAAAGTGTGAGTTAAAACGTTGATCTGCAAACATACACAGGCTTACAAAAGTTTACATATATTTTGTTAATTTCAATTTTCTTTATGTAACATATAAAAAATGTCCCTTATTTTGAACTTTTGCAAATTTACCAAAAAATAAAACTGAATTTTTATTTTTGTTTATTTTTTACTTATTTATGAAGTGTAAATATTTTTAATTTTATTTTTTCTAATTGAATGTATTATAAACAAATAAAAAATATTTGGGCATTTTTTATTAATCTTTTATATAAAAAATCAAATTTTTTGGAGGTATGTAAACTTTTGTAAGACTGTGTAAATACTTAGCAAGGATCTTCACCACAATCATATGGAAGAGAGCTACTTGATTAGTGAAACTGAAACAAATCAATAGATGCTGTGTTAAGCCAATATACTTCCTAGAGGAGTAACGACGATGAAAACATGTCAATTTGTGCTGATGCTGTTGTATATTTCTAAAGGGATATCGTATCTTTCACTTGTTTAACTCAAATTGAAATCGAAAAAAAATTTTATATACAACGACAAAAATTTTAGTTCTAATTCTAATTCTGATATATTAAACATTCAACAAATAGAGTAATTTTTTCAAACTACTGCAACCATCATACGTCAGCTTGGCTAATTTTGGGACTGACTTCGTATACATACCCCAAAATATTGTTTTAATTAGGGCAGACCTGCATTCATTGAACCCGAGTTAATAAAAATAGTATTTAAATAAAAAAATAAAAAATAAAGCCGTAAAATCATTTCTAGACAATCTAAAGAGATTGGTTGGTAAAAACCAACCATGGTTTTGTTATGCCGTATATCGGGTGTATCGTAGTTCTTAATTTCAATTAAAATAGATAAAATAGTCATTTTGTGCTGGAGTATTGTTTTAAGGCGAAATCATCAACGAGTGTTCTATGAAATTGATGCATTTTTAATCAAATTCTCTACGTTTTGAATTTCCTAAAAAAAAAACATTATTTTAAATGATTTGTTCTATTTTTTAATTTTTTAATTTATTTTAAAAACAGCAGTTTCGAATCAGCAACATTTAAAAGTGGGAAAATTAAATATTAAATTAAGTTCATTCGGTAGGTCATATTACAAACATACAGTGCTGTTTAAAAAGATAGATTCACCATGATCTAACATCTTTGAGACCAACAAAACATTAGAAAAACGCGATAACTAATTTTTATTTTTTATTTTGGTAAAATTATAGCATAAATAACATAGAAAAAAAAAAACTTTAAAACATCGAAACTGAAAAAGGCTATGTATTCATCAATATTGTTCAAATCAGTAATTTTTTCTTGTTCAAAAAATAAATTCACTAACAATAATAATTACAGTTTATTTACATCAGTATTTGATGGAATAACCTTTATTTTTAATCACTGCTGAATACCGTTTTGGCCTAGAGTTAACAAGTCTCTGACATGTTTCTATTTTTCCACGCTACTTTTATGGACTTCCACAGCTGTTCTTTATTTGAAGGGTCTTTTCCTCGGAGATCTGCTTTGACAATTTTTCATAGACTTTCGATAGGATTTATGTCCGGCGACTGCTCAACAAACACAACGACAGCTCAAAATCTCGACGTCATTATTCTGAAACCAAGCTTTTGCTCGCTACGATGTGTTATATTGTTGAAGCACTCATCGGTGAGACATTTCCCATTCGGCGTAGGGCATCATGACGTCGTTTAGTATATTGGTATAATAAATGGCGTCCATTATTACTTCTATTTAAAATGGAGACTCTATGCTATGGTAGAAAAAACATCCCCATATCAATATATTTCCTCCACCATGTATAATGGTTTTTATTGTATATTGCGGAAGGAGTTCAGTGTTCTGCTGTTCTTGAAATGTAACAGGTTTATATTCATAAGAGATCAGTAAACAAAGTGCAGTTACCTTTTTACATATACTTTTTTGTAAAGGAGATTTTTGGAGAGCAGGTAAATCAATATATATATATATATATATATATATATATATATATATATATATGTGCAAAAAAAAAAAACCTTTTATTTCAGCATGTAAAAGCTTTTCCTAAAAATTTGTTCATTTTATGGTAATGTATCGGTTATTGTATCACAATCGAAATTTTTAAAAAAGCTCTGCTGTAAAATTTAGTTTTTGTAACATATCGTACATACATTTTGTAACATATCGTATATATATATATATATATATATATATATATATATATATATATATATATATATATATATATATATATATAGAGTGCATGTACGATATGTTACAAAAACTATTTTTTACAGCAGAGCTTTTTTAAAAATTTCGATTGTGATACAATAACCGATACATTACCATAAAATGAACAAATTTTTAGGAAAAGCTTTTACATGCTGAAATAAAAGGTTTTTTTTTTTGCACATACGATATTTTTGCTCACAAAATTTTGTGTTTGTTAGGCAAGCAATTAACGATAACAATAATAACAATAATTAATAACGCTATTGGACTTTTTATTTAAGGTATCTTTAAGTAAACATTAAGTCCTAGACCTTTTATACCTAATTCAACAGTTCAGGAAGAGATATATGGAAAAGGAAATATATAGCAACAATAAAAACTAGAAACATATCTATCATGCCTGCGGCACATCTTGAGAAACTCGAGATACATATAAGCTACTACGGACTATTATTTGAGAAAATGCAGAAGAAAGACATTCTAGCGGAAGAAAGGAATCTACATGGCTGGATAACGTACTCACATGGACTGTAATTCGAGATGTAGGGAATTTTTTGAGCGAAGTCAGAAGCAGTGATTGCTTTGCAGTAATATTGAAACGGATATGAAAATATGATAGCATATTAAAATTAGCACATAAAAAGTTTGATATCTTATGTCACATACGATAATGTCACATACGATAAAATCAGTAATATCTCTCTAAGTATAGCGAATATTTATATAATATTTTACTGTGTGGTGAGTCTGTGGTTTTGGAATACATTTACATCAAAAAGTCAATTTCGTAAAAAACATAACATACGACAATTTCGCGCAAAGGGGTCGATATTTATAAAAAAAATAAAAATTTAAAAATGTTTAACATAAATCAATGAGTGTATAATAGGGAGGTAATAACCTAAAACATGAGCGTACTATATTTTATTAGAACCAACAAATTTGTTATCGCTGTACAAAGTTTGTATACAGTCGAATTAAAAAAAAAAAAATATATATATATATATATATATATATATATATATATATATATATATATATATATATATAAATTGTTCTATAATTCATATTTACTATTTGATAAAAAATATTTAATAGCCAAGACCTTAATACTATTGATTGTCGGTCCCTATACTCCAAATATGCGTTTTTTTTGCAGTTCTTTATAAAAAAAGTAACTTAAGGGCCTTCTTAACTTAAATTTTTTTCAATATATCAGCGCTTAAGCAGCTATGAAGCGGAAATTTTTCTTTATTTAATGAGCTTTGTAACAAAAATAAAGAGACTGAAAACTTACAGTCAGTTTTTTTACTGTTACGCAGTAAAGTGTTTGGGAATAGTCGAATAATCTTTAGAGAAATTTTCAAGACTGTCAACAACTTGGTTATGCCGAAGGAACGGGATTTTATGAATGCCAGAAAAAAAGCTTCACAGAAGATTCTTTCGCATTAGTAACGCTAGGATTTGTTAAATTTCATCAATGATTTTTTAGATTTAATTAAAAGGGACCAAACTAGTGACAAATTATGGTTAAATGATAATGATGACATAAGTCCAATCGTTCAATGAACGAGTTCAGTCTATTTGTTTTTTACCATAGGTTTGTTGTGTTCTAAAGGAGTCTTTAAAAATTTAAAGTAATAATTTAAAAAAAGCATATGAAAATATAGGGAAGAATTTTTTTTTTTTTTTTTTTTTGTTTTAAACAACATTACAATCATGCCGCAGCAACCATTTTTACTAGATTTCACATCTTGCAACTTTTTTATTTCTAACAAAGCAGAAGTCCTAAAGAGGAGAATAGATTCGTTGTAATTGATCGTTGATAATGCTAAAAACACATTCAAGGCTACCAACTATCGACCACACGACTACAAAAGTAGCCAAGTAACCAGCTACTTAATTATTTTAACGACTACATCTACAAAATAAACATCTGATTTAACACATGAACATAACCTAAATAAAACAAAAAATTTTTTTACTCTTTTAGTGGTGCCACATACATTTTTTTCGCGTTTTTAATGTATTTATTTCATGTATTGAGTTTTTAAAACGCCATGTTATGCATTTTATTGAATTGACCAAACTTAACTGTTCGTTGTCGCCAGAAAAAGTAATTAGCCTAAGTTGGCTACGGGCTACAAAGGCAGACGTGTAGTCGGTAGCCGCGTTGTCGCTAAAATAACTATTCTCATATGCACACATGTATTCTATTTTTGACACCTTATAGTCGATGGTCGGTAGCCTTGAATGTGTTTATAGCATAAACATCAAGGCTACAGTAGAAAATGCATATACAAGGACTGGATTAAACATTGAAATAATTATATATCGAGAATAAAATGAAATTTGACCAAGGCCAACCAATCGAATATGCATAGACCTGCTGCCATCTAGGTAGACAATGACAACGAATGGCACGTGAGCTTAATGGCGGCGTAATGACTTAATAAACATTCGGACGGCTGCAATGAATAAGGTGGAGCTCGCATATGTCTAAACGAACCAAACTTAGAATATTCAACGTATGTGTAAAACCAACTCTGTTGTATTCAAGACAGCTGGATGGAGTATCGAACATCACTACACAATAGCTACAGGTAATCACCAGCAAGTGTCTCATATTCATATGAAGGTTATTCCGACCTAACAGCATCAGCAACACGGCTTTCTGGAATCAAATTAACGAGGAAACCATGCTCCGACCATACCATCTGAAAGGAACCGGACAAAATTACGAACATGGCACTGAAATAGAATTCTCAGGGCCTACGAAGTCATTGTTGACCAATAAACACCTGCAGAGGCGCACTATACTTTAAGAACTAGGACGGTGAAATCTTACATAGGTAGATGCGAAAATAGCAGCGTCAAACCGAGTAAGAAGGAGAGGCTTTGCGGAGAATAGAATTCTCAGGCCCTACGAAGTCATTGTTGACCAATAAACACCTGCAGGCGCTCTATACTTTAAGAACTAGGACGGTGAAATCTTACATAGGTAGATGCGAAAATAGCAGCGTCAAACCGAGTAAGAAGGTGAGGCTTTGCGGAGGGTTAATGGAAAAAAATATTATAGTCACGTGTTCAACAAAGAATCTGGCCAAATTCGAATCTATACTCTTTTTATTTAACTTATACATTCTGAGACATCATAAAATTTTTTTTGATACTTATTTCTAAAAATAGTTTAACCTTGTTATACCACCCTAATATATTTACCACATGGCACATTAAAAAGTATTTTATTTGAGGGCAACCAGACAATAACCATCAACTCGGCTAAAGCACAACAAATAGCAGCCAGGCAGTCCAGACATTCGAAATGTTGACAAACGAATTATACGACTACATACAACCGCAAAAATGCATACATACATATATGGACATACGAATGGAAGAATTTTGAAAACAAAAAGTTCATTTAAACAACAACAGTAAAAAGCAAAAAACTATAAACAAAATTCCATTTATTTTTCGAAAAATTTTACGAGATTGCTGTCTATTATATAGTATTCAGACATACATATCTACGTATAACACATATATGTACGTAAGTAAATACATTTTTATTTTTTAAATTATCATTGAACTTTTTCTGCGCTTTTTTTTTGGTCTATTTTTGTGGAAAATATTTTTCTTTTTATAAAATCAAAATAAAAAAAAAAACATATTTTAAAATTATTTCAAATTTATACGCATATGAAATAAAAATATATATAAAATAATTTCTGTGTATAAAATAAATGTTTAACTTACCCCGAATATTGCATTTTGTATACCAAATGGTATGGGCGTTAAACGGGTAAATAATACAACACGAAATGCTCTCGGTCCAGATATAACACGCAATATAGCGCGTCCAGTCTCATTTTTAATTAATCTGTGAAAAAAAGAATAATAACAAAATAAAATAAATAGTAATAAACGATACAATAAATATAAAATTTAATATATTAATAGCGCAGCAACATTTTCAGATAATTTATTTAATTGTTTATAAGCGGTTTGTACTGAGCTAATTGAATCAATTGTAGGGATTCCCTTAAATGGTTCTGAGTTAAGAAAAGGGTAAATATCTATATAAATATGTACAATATACATACATATGTACAATATATTTACAATTAGCTACGAGGCTAATATAAACAATACATATAGAGATATGACCATTAAAATAGGTACCCAGATATACTTGTTACAAGTACTCTGGTTTTGCCTAAAAACTTAAAAATGTTATTAGAAATTTTACATGGTTTTAATTGTCAAAACTGTCATATTGTTGTATAAGAAATTCCGTTGCTTGTCGTTACTTTTTCTAGTGTTCAGAGAAAAATTCATTAAAAATGAGAAATTTTTTGTGGCCAATAAAATAGGTACTTTTCCAAATAATTTCCCATTTCCAAAAGTTAAGGTCGAACTGGAAATTTGTAGGTTTGTTTTCTATTTCTAATACAATAACAATTTAATATAAATTTAAACATCAATAGTAGAAGGGTCGAAAACAGCATTGCAGGGTAGAAGAGTGAAGACTTGTTCAGAGCCTTCAGGAGCAGAATAAGTCCTACAAATTTATAAGAGATGTAATTGAACGACCTAAAAGCTTTGTTGTTAATGCTCTTAAGCCACAAAATACAATAAAAATAAGTGATGCTGCGAAAAAAAACAATCCCTATAATAGATGTATACATAACAATGCTGACGAAACGGGACCCATTTAAGTCATCCATCCAAGGCGATTGCAGCTGAAATAATGAATCAAATTTCGATCGACTATGTGCGCGAAAAGTTGCATTGTTTAAAAAGGTGAATTTACAGAAGAGAAAAGACTTTGCAAATCGTCTTAAGAACATAAGTGTTATAATATACTTTGGAGCGATGAAACTAAAATACATTTTTTTGGGAATGATGATGGACAAAATGGAAGAAGACCAAATGGTCAAGAATTTAAACAACGTTATACTAAAAAAAAAACAATTAAACACGGTGGCGGTAGCATAATGGTTTGAGAATGTTTCTCTTGGCATAGTGTAGGCCCTATCCACCTTATTTCAGAAATTATGAATATGGAAGTGTACTAAAATATCTTGGAAAATTTCATGTTACCTTATGCCGAAAACAATGCATTTTTCAACAAAATCATCTTTAGTGATGAGGCACAATTTCAATTGGGCGGTTATGTAAACAAACAAAAATGTATAGGGCTCACAAAATCCAGAAACAGTCCTCGAAAAACCATTACATCCAAAGAAAGTGACCGTATGGTGTAGTTTGTGGTTAGGCGGCATCATTGTCCCGTATTTTTCACAAATGAGCAAGGGAATTTGTCACCGTGAGTTCTCTGCGCCATCAAACCATGATAACCTTTGGTTTCAGAAGAACAGCCAGCCAAACAACTCAGTAATTGCATGAGAAATTTTCCGGTCGAGTAATTTCTTGATATGGTGATGTAAATTTACCGCCTCGTTCTTGTGATTTAACGCCGTTGGGCCATTTGAAAGGTCGGGTTTACGTGAACAAACCACACACAACTGACACTCTGAAAGATAAAATTCGGCGCTGCATTGACGAGATAAGCGAAGCTTTGTTGCAAAATGTGGTTCAAAATTTTGTGAAAAGATCGGGCGTCTGCCGATACTTAAAATAATATAATTTCGAATATTGATCCTATTTTATGACTCAGATATCAAAATTTTTTAAATTTTTAACATGTATTCTTAAAACGGTTCACGTTATCTGAAATTGCTAATCATTGTAAGAAAATGTGCTTTAAAATTAATCACCATTTTCAGTACACCCTATGTATATATTATTGTTTAATATCGAGAACAGACCATAACAATTGTATTCAATCAATAATTAAAATTGCAGGATATTAAAGATAAAATAATAAATCTTTTTTGGTGCATAAGTATGTATGTATGTATGTAAATTAACAAAATGTTGATGATTTGCTATTTGAACATTTTTGACGTCATTTTAAAATATTATTATAAAATAATATCATTGTTTTTGAAGAAATTACAAAGAGAAATTCCTTATTTTATTTTTTTTATACATCGAGCAACGATGCAGTAAAGTATGGAATATTAAAATTGTTTGGTTTTAAGTTATGCATGTTTATTCAATATTTAAATCGAAAATCTTTAGAAGTAAGTTAGTACATACATATGTGTACATTTAAAACTTAAAATGAAATATAATAATGCTATAAAAAAAACTACTGAATATTTTCTCAAATATCTTTTATTATTTGAAAGTACAATCCTTCCGGTTAATAATGGAAAATAATTTCATTCAAATGGCTGCCAATTTTTAAGCACATTATCGATTGTGTGCAGCTGTATTTCACCAATGGCTTCACGAATATTGTCCTTTAAAGCGTCAATTGACTCTGGCTTGTTGGCGTAACATTTATCTTTGACGGCACCCCACAAATAATAGTCCAACGGTGTCAAATCGCAGCTCCGAGGTGGCCAAACGACATCAGCTCTGCTGCTGATAATGCGATCTTCAAAAACAGGGCGCAAAACATCGAGTGTAGCTTCGGCTGTGTGGCACGTAGTGCCGTCCTGTTGAAACCAAATGTTGCTAATATCCTCCTCTTCAATTTTTGTGAAATTCGTTCAACATAGCCTGATAACGATCGCCATCGACTGTAACGGCCACTCCTTGCTCATTTTCGAAGAAAAATGGCCCAATTATGCCTCTGGACCAAAATGCGTACCAAACAGTGATTCGTCTTGGGTGTATCGGCTTTTCAATGTATGCGTGCGGGTTTTCTGTGCCTCAAATGCGACAATTTTGCTTGTTTACATACCCGCTAAGATCAAAATGGGCTTCATCTGAAAAGATTATTTTTTTTGACAAAATTTTCAAAGTAATGTCGCAATATTTCCTAGCGTTGTTCAAGCGTATACACAACTATATTCGTTCAGCGAAAGGATAAAACTAATTATCTGTCAAATCAGACATGAGCTAAGTGTTACCATTCACGAAATAAGCACTTGTTGAAAAAAAACGTTAGATGGCGGACCCTTTACATACTAAGTTATGGCATATTAAATCATATTACAAAATTTGTTTATTTATAAGTACTTTCACTTATATACATATTACATACACACTTACTATAAAATTATCATTTGAAATTCTAAATTGCTAATAATTAAATATTTAGCATTGAACTAGGCATTCCAGTATTGCCTTAGACGAAAAGACTGGCTCGAAGAAAAAAATATCTAATTTTATAAAAAAAAAACAATAAATATTTCTTATCGTCAACAAGTAAACGAAGGAAATCGTAAAAATAAAATTATAGCAATAACAATAAATATGGTATATAAAATAATTAATAAAGCAAAGTAATTAAATGAAATTGAAGGCTGAAACGAATTTCATATGAGCTACGATGTATAAATGACTTTCTCATTCGATTTATTTTTACATAAAAAGAAATAAAAAAGCTATACACGATAATGCTTTAGCTAAAAAAGGGGCAAACAAGTAATCTGGACAGGATTTCGTTTTAAAAACATAACTAAACTGTTTGGCACTCAAATAGATAAGCAACTTTTGAAGATTTTTAACACAAAGTTTGATTTGCAGGACAAAGATAAAAGTGTACAAAAATTACGTCTCAACTACTCTTGTTATTTGTTTCAAATTATGGACTGGTATTCACCAAACCATGATACAAACTTGTTAAGTTTACCCAGCTAAGAATTTGTTGACTTTCGTTATTAAATGAGGAAACAGCTCTAAGATCATAATGGGAATGAAAAGAAACTTCATTCTTGGCTTATAAGAAAAATTTAAAATTTTTTTAAACTGTGAACTATTGTTTGTTATGGCTCCAAACGGTCGGTGCTGGTGTTCATGGACCCAACCAAAGCTGGTCAGACCCATCGGAGAGATAGCTGAGTGTCTCCAGTCTGAGATCACGGCCATTGCCATATGTGTGGATATTAACCTAGACAGTGGACTCAAGGGTAAGCCCATTTATATATTCTCTGACAGCCAAGCTGTCTTAAGGGCACTTGGCTCGAATCGTATGACATCTAGACTGTTGAATATTGCTACGATACGTTGCAATGGCTTAGTAATAAAGTCCAGTTGTTTTGTGTACCTGGACAATGCAGGATAGATGGTATTAAGACAGTGGTTGTTTTGGCGACTAAAAAAAGGTTCCGTGACACCCTATACTGGTCCGGAACCTCACCTACTACCTTCCTCAATCTAATCAAGAATTGTGAAATTGCCAGATGCTTGGAACACTGGAATGCTCAAAAGAAATTTCGCCACTCTGGGGCGTTGCTCTGAAGTTCTTAAGTATGGCAAGTCTAATGTAAATTCTTTCGGGCCACTGCAGACTAAGAGCTCGTTTGAAGAAGATGGCGCTCACAAAAGTGGACGTTTGTGGACTGTGCTCACAGGCATCAGAGTCAGCGGAACACATTGTGTGGATGCTGGTTTCTTGATAAGTATAGATGGAGACGTTTAAGTAGACATATTGGCTCATTGGGTGACACATCCAGCATTATGGATTCAGATCTGCTGAAGTTTATTAGGAAGGCAGCAGACCTGCTGAACAAACTATAGACCGGAAGGTACATAATAGATCTCATGTGACCCATGGGTCCTGCAATAGTACCTCGTCGGTAAATTGATAATGACAATAATAATACTATAGTTTGCTAACGTAGGCAAATAAGACAATTTGCATTGTTTGTATAGAATGTAGAGGCTTTTTTGGTAAAAAAATTAATCCATACAGTCGAAGTCTGGTCAGAGAAAGTGTTTTAACACTAATTTATGTGGAGGATATTCAGCAGTAGCAGTGCCTTCTTTGCCATTTGAAACGATACAGGGTGGGTTTAATGATGCTGCCATATGAAAGATATCGTCGGGAATCGCTTTGCTGACAAACTGGCCAGGGTGGGTAGTGAGCTCCATATTTTTGAGCGAGATCCCGTTGGTCTCCCGATTGCTTCGGTTAAGCTTCATATTCTCCGGTCAGTGCATGGCGATGCTCAAATTCGTTGGCGGAATGAGGGTACGTGCGGTATCGCCAAGCTCTGCTGGACTGACCTTGATGAAAGAAGGACTAAATATCTTCTCTCCCTAGCTCGTATGGCCATCTATCACACAATTGCCGCTCTCACGGGTCACCGTCTGGTTGGGAAGTATGCCGATAGACTTAGCATTCCCTCGAATGATTTTAGCAAAAGTTGTGGTTCCGAAGAAGAAGAAGAGACTGTCTTTCACCTTATGTGTCAGTGTCCGGCCATTGCTAGCAGATGACGGAAGTTTTTGGTCTCACATTTCTTGCCATCCTTGACTGAACTCTCCAGAATAAAGGTCACCGCATATGGGAGATTTATTTTGAAGTGAAACTTGTTTCCTATCGAAACTGTTTGATCACCGGGTTAGCATACATGCTTGTGGCATCACAATGGGCCAAATCTCTGGCATAAGTGGAACTCCTTCCCTCTAGGGGTTCCACCACCCCACCTAATCTAAGCTAACCTAATGATGCTGCCAGGCCATTACTGATAAGCGCGTATTGTTGTTGGCCGAAAATGTCGTGCTGAAATTGTAATGATGAAATTGCTTAAACAGGAATTAACACGCTACGCCACGCCATTAACTTCATTATGCAATCGATGTTTGTTAATGGATTGATTCTTGATTGAAAATTTGTAGGCTGTGTTTTTCAAATAGCAGTTATAGCTACATATTGACCAAAGTTCTTTACCCACAGAATTAGTGGTCACTTTTTTTCGTCAAATATTAAACAAATGTAATCTTAAATTAATAAAAGAAGCGAATTCCTAAAAAGAATTTCTAAAACTGCCAATAGATAGAATAATTTCGCTTTAATAAATTTTTTACTTCACTATCACATTAATAATTAGTTTACCGATTTGTTTATCGATTTCAAATACATATGTTATTAAAAAAAATTTGGCAACAACGTTATCGAAAAAAACATCGTTTAGCGAAGTGGCCCTAAAATATACTAAGAACCTTGATTTGTATTTAAATACATCACAAATATGGGTCACGAGTCAATTAAGGCCTTTCTTTTATTTTCTTCCGTTTTTCCGCATTTTTTTACTTAGATATGAAAAAGGGAAGATATTTTTTTCTTTCTCTTAATTAACAAAAGAAAACAACACAGTGACCACAACAATGTTGATTACGATTACGATGCTTGTGGTCTTTGTTGAATTTATGACCAATTGAAAACACATGCCCACAATAAATAAAACACCACATTTTAAATTATTCATACGCTTAAGGGTAATTGCAAATGTGTACGAGTATGTACGAGTACCAGTATGTCTGTGGAAAGGTCTTTAGGACTGTCTGCTAAACATAGCTGCATGTGTCTTTCTTAAATAGCTATTCGTCTGTCAGTCAAATTGTTGTCTGTTACGTTATTTTATACTTTTCAATGAAATTAAAACAACTGAGTTAAAAAATATAGCATGAGAATTTCCAAATTATATAAAATATTTGTCATTTTTTGTCTAATTTTTGTTGCTTTTGGCCAAAAAATCAATAAAATCCACCGCATTATTTCAATTTAAAGTTGCTTGTGGTTGTTACAGTGATGGGAAATGAATTTTCATTTCAAAATTGTTGAGAGTACTTTTTGGACCACAAGACTAACAAATGTTATACAACAAAAAGATTTTTTCATCTGTCGTTTCAATAAAAATTTAATAGTCCCGTAAATTTTCAGTGGGTTTTTGAAACCAAAGCAGCATTTTATTTCCAACTTAACATATTTTTTTAATAGGTTCATAAATATTACTGCTTCTGTATAAAACAGTGTGCAAAAACACCTTCAAACTCGAAAAATGTGAAAATATTGAATGAGAAATATGTTCGCTTGATAAATACACACATACACTTGTATTCACCTGGAGCTTTTTTTAGCTTTCGCAATTGTAGATGTCCACTGATTACAAAAGTACGTCGAAATGCTGATTTACTTGCGTTTACTCCACTCTAGCGTCAGGCAAATTAATATTAATGTATTTTACAATTGTGGTAGTAATTTATAAGTCTTTCACTCACGCCACTTTGCTCTGTATTTTTCCACTTGTTTTGTCTTTACGTGTGCAAGCAAAAGAAAAGAGCAGCTCTTTGCCTAAATCTGTTTTAGAGATCAAATGAGTTGACTTTGAAGCTGTTCACCTAATTTTTTGTTTTTCCTGTGCCGTTAAAGCTATATAGGTACCTCTTTTGAAATAAACGGTCTGCCAAATATTTTTTTTGTTTTGAAAATGCTATAAAAAAAACTACTGAATATATTCTCAAATTTCTTTTTTTATTTGAAACTACAATCCTTCCGGTTAATAATGGAAAATAATTTCATACAAATGGCTGTGTGCAGCTGTATTTCACCAATGGCTACACGAATATTGTCCTTTAAAGCGTCAATTGCCGCTGGCTTGTTGGCGTAACACTTATCTTTGACGGCACCTCACAAATAATAGTCCAACGGTTTCAAGTCACAGCTCCAAGGTGGCCAAACGACATTAGCTCTGCGGCTGATAATGCGATCTTCAAAAACAAGGCGCAAAACATCGAGTGTAGCTTCGGCTGTGTGGCACGTAGCGCCGTCCTGTGGAAACCAAATATTGCTAATATTCTCCTCTTCAATTTTTGTGAAATTCGTTCAACATGGCCCGATAATGATCACCATTAACTGTAACGGTCACTCCTTGCTCATTTTCGAAGAAAATGGCCCAATTATGCCTCTGGACCAAAATCCGCACCAAACAGTGACTCGTCTTGGGTGTATCGGCTTTTCAATGTAGGCGTGCGGGTTTTCTGTGCCCCAAATGCGACAATTTTGCTTGTTTACATACCCGCCAAGATCAAAATGAGCTTCATCTGAAAAGATTATTTTTTCCCTAAATTTTCAAAGTAATGTCGCAATATTTCCCAGCGTTGTTCAAGCGTATACAACCATATTCGTTCAGCGGAAGGATAAAACTAATTATCTGTCAAATCAGACATGAGTTAAGTGTTACCATTCACGAAATAAGCACTAGTTGAAAAAAAAAAGTTAGATGGCGGGCCCTTTATTTTTTAGATAATTCATTACCACATTATGGCTATATCCGATTTTTTTATAGCGATTTTCAAATGAATATATCTTTCAAAGTGGTAAACATCAATTGTTACCATTTCCGAGGAGTTTTATGTTATTTTTCCGCCCGTTTTAGCTTAGTAAACTGTAGTCGTTAACTTTAGCTTTAATTTTATTCAGTTTGTATAAAAGTTTATCGTAACGGATGACCGATCTTAATAAATACTGAAAATAGTTCTATCCTGTTGAGACAAAAAATTTACTAAAAATTTTGTGTTGGACTTGAAAGATTGAAAAACAAGTACCAATACAATGATCCTGAATTTAATTTTTGATTCTACTTTATCATTTAAAATATCTGCTATTCGTCTGAAATTAGTGAAACTTTCACCAATTCTTTCCGGATTCGCGATTTATGGCACTTAAAAAAATTATGTGGTTCTAATCTGCTGAACCGGAGTGTATCATTTAAAAGATCAAAAAAGTTCAGGCTAAGTTATTAGCTTAGCTGGTGTTCGTCTGGAATGCGTTTTAACCCATATTCCATTTCACATTGTTCTTGACATTATAGTATATAATGGTACTCCTGAAAACAGATGTATTAGATGGGGACTTAACCAACAATTTGAGAACCTGGTATATATAGACAATATAGGCCTCTTACGTATAGTCAACGTTATATCTCGCTAAACTTAAATCCTTCGAAACTAAGGCTGCAAAAGCTGGTCTCAAAGTAAATACATTCAAGAACAAAATGTTACACTGCTACCTCCTCCTACAGGGATTACCCCATTTTGCTAGCTGACTTATAAGAGCTAATTAGTATCTAAAGGACCTACTCTCTGGTTCCTTTAGTCAAGCATTATCTAAAATGGACAAACTAAAAAAGACTGTAAAGAACATACAAAATTTAAAAATGTGAAAATATTTGTGAGAGTATCGAATGTGTTAGGGGAGTACTACGGTATTTCTTTAATTTAAATAGTATCAAAAAAAGTACGATCGTGTCAACTCTCACATCAGTGACGCATGAAGTCAAAATGCATGTTGAGATCCTTGGGGATATCATTCCAGGGCAGATCTACCAATACTGCATGCCGGCTTTCGTAGAGTGTGCACTATTTGTTTCCATTTTTTTCTAGCGATTTGCCTTCTTATTGGTTCTTTATTCAACAGTCCATGAAAATCTATTGTCTTGATGGTATTGGGCCTAAATATTTCACATACAATTCGGAAACATTTGTTAATAAAACTTTTAAGTTTTTGGGCTATGCTTTTAGACATAAGTTATGTTTATTTCGATACAGTAACAGCAATAACTGCAATCGATAGGCGAACTAGTTTTTTTAAACCGATTGAAGACGTCGTCGTTAGCAGTAGACATTATGTATTCCAGATAACAAAAGTTGTTACAAAATGGATACATTTGATTTTCGACTGTGAGCCTATTATCGGTGATGTAGTTATGCGCATTGCAAAAGTTTTACCAATATTCACCTGCAGACCTAGCTTTTTCGCCATGGTAACCACGTCATTGAGTTTGTCCTGCATATTGGAAAATTTGTAGGCATAAGCATATTCCATACTTTTTAGACTTCCATACAATGCCTCTTTTCCTTTGGCACAGTTTTATTCCAATTACGTTCAGTACCACTGTGGCGAGCGGAGCCGTCCTTGTCTTACTTCAGTGTTAGCAGTTCAGTATTGGAGTACATTACCTGGACCATGTATCTCACTTCCTCCAGTACGCCTTTGGTTTCGAGAACTTCCTACATGGATCTTCATTTTATAGAGCCATAAGGAATCAATAAAGACAATATATACTGGTTGTCTGTCGCCATTCAATGGTGAGTATTCTGTGTAGCCTTAAGCCAGCTTCTTCGTTCCTCAGAGATTTTTTATACATTGCTGATACGGATTACCGATGGCACGAAATGGAAATGGCTATAGGGCCGGGTTTCTACTCCGATGATCTGGACTTCAAGTTCTATCTAAGACTACCCGATGATTGCACTGTTTTTAGGCGGAGGTTTACGCTATAGACAAGGCCCTTAGGCGTATCCGGGACTTAAATCTTGAGGCCTAAAGGCATAAAGGATCTATATAGACAGTCTCACCGCAGCCAGTGCTCCCAACTCGTACGTGGTTAAATCAAAATGTCTATTCAGCTGCATCCGCTCACTGGCCCGGCTGGAACGGCATCATTTCAAACTGATATGGTTTCTGGGTGCATTGCCGAGCTTGATAAGCACTGAGCAAGATGGAACACAGGTGCACTAATGCCACCACTTAAAGAATACCAAGAGGCATTCTCTTTTTATGGAAAAGACTAAGTCTCTTCTTGGTTTGGAAGAGGATCGATCGGGCTTCTTTCGGACATAATCACCGGGCACTGTAGGAGCTGTCAATAAGGAGAAGGAGGAGGAGGAATCGGTGAAACACCTTCTCTGTGACTGTCCCGATCTATAGGAGCCCAGACTAAAGCATTTGGGTGCATGTCACTTTTATGATTTGAAATGTCTTAGGGATGTATCACTGTCGATGTTGATTAATTTCGTCAAGGGTACTGATTGGTTCAAATGAGGTAATTGCAGTTTTCGGGTCTATAGATGGGGATCTTTTTTGGGACTTTCCCATGTCTGACCTTTCGGCCTCTTTAATGGGTCTGTCCTGTAGAGGTTATCACAATTGGCCATAGGGCCTCCGAATGAACTAGTAAATTGGAAATGACCGGCATAACCTAACCTATCTCAGCTTGCAGTCTTTTATTTTTTATACATGTGTTTAGCACTGTTATACTTCTCACGTTATTACATTCCGTTAAATTATGTTTCGTCGGATGTTTAAATATGGCACTTTTTGTCTATGTCTCTGTAGCTGTTCCAATATCGAAGCCTCTCACATTTGTATATGTATTCAAAAAGATATTTCAGCCGATAATTTCTGTATAAAATTCACTATTTCCTAAATAACTGGTATTTCCATATTAATGATGGTGTCCGATGTTTCAATTTGGGGTGCAGTTAGAGGCTTATGTTCTATATATAATTTCTTTCCAAGCAAAGTGATTCTTTAAAACAATTTTAATTTATCCCTACTATTTAAGTTCCCCAAACTGTTTTGCATTCCTACTATTTCTCTAAAATAAAATAAATAAATTATGGCAAGAATGCCATGGAAGTATGGAGCCGGTAAATTGTTTGTTTGTGACGTAAATTACGCAAAAGTTTTTACTGACAATATCTGGACAGTTGTAAAAATGTTCATTTGTGATACTCTTTTCAAATAATGAAAAGGTAGAAAAAGCAAGATATACACAACAAATCATAAAAAATTCATTGAATAACAATATAATGTTAAAAATTACCAGACATGTGATTTCCCCTCTAACAAGAACTAAAGCGTAATGAAAGAATATTTAAGGATATTTTTTTAAAAGGTACGTGTGTACGTATGTACATACAAAGGTTTGTCAATTTTAGTCAACGAAAGACATAATAAGGACCTTTGTAATTTATTTTTATTATCACGGCTACGAAAAGATTTTTAAGGGCACTGGTATGTGGGAGGTTAATCAATATCTAAGAAGAAAAAAGTAAAAGAAAATAAGCAAAAACTGAGACCAAAAAGTTCGTAACAGGCATTTTCAGGTGGGCAATAAATAATTTATATTTAATGCTTTTAAATTGTACATTGGGTAATTGCATTAACACCCGATACATAAGATGAAAAATAAAAAAACTGATTAGTATTTTAAGAATCATTGGAAGAAGATTAAGCAACATTTTCTAGATGTTCAAGATCATTTAGAATCACTTAAAAGCTAGAACTGAGGAGTATTTTCTCGAAACACCTCCAAAACCTCGAGTTAAAGGTAAAAAACCAGTTTTTCGAACCTTCATGCACTTATAAGCTAATAACTAAGCTGAATATTGCCCAACTTTAAGTTTCTTTAAAAGAAAGAAAGAAGAGAAAAAGACCTTTCAAATGATATATATGTCGTTTTAGTTGCTTTGAACGATATGGATGCATTTTTCCAGCAGACACATTTTCTTCCATATTTTTCAAGTTTAGATGCATTTTAGCGCACCATTTTATATAGAAACCGTACCGTTTCTGAACTAATTAATGAGTTATATTAAGTTATGAATAATATGAGACTTAAGTTTTAGAAATCAGTTAGAAATTGAAATTGTCATAAAAGGTGGCGTCGCATGACCTTTACATAATGTTTGTAGTTGATATTGTTCTTTTTCTTTATGGGGATCACTTTTTTAATAAAAATTCTTATTTTTTAGCTTTAAGCTGAGAAGTATAAAAATTTTGTAAGCAGACAAGGCGTTTATATGAATAAAATTCATAATTTATTTGAACATTTAAATAATTGTGAAAAAATATTTCTTCATTGTATTACATATTTTATGTTACTCTGTTTAAAAACCAAGTTCATTACTGATAAAAAATAAAAACAAATTAAACAAGCAAAAGAAACTTGACGACTTTATAATCCTCATAAATATCGATGGAGTCCCACGAATAATTGAACATTATAAACGGTATAACAATAAACCACTACTGTTTGTTGAGAATTTACAACAATAACAATTTGTTATCGCTAATTTAAATGTCTGTGTCGTATTATAATAAATAAATTTATCGGTTTTATTTATTTACATTTACAAATTAATTAATTTAATTCTTGTGTTGCTATTCAATAAAAAGTGATATTTAAGTTGAAAAGATTATGAACAAAAAAGTACCAGAAGTACTTATAAAGGGGAATAACCATTAAAATAATGTTGCACACAGCCCTAAAAACAAATCAAAGAATTGTTTAGCTGATTTGCCTATATCAATGGAAGTACTCCAATCCTTTGAGTTTGTGTTCTCGAAATGTTTTTATTTAAATTTAAAGACACTTGTTGCACGTTTGATCAATTTATTATTGCTGAAACATATGTGATGTCTTTTACATACGATAATATTCTTAAAAAAATAGTATCATTAAAAACCCTAATTCCATAAAATTCCAATAATTTATTATTTTTAATATTTATTTGACAGCATAAAAATCTGGTAGATGTTTTTTGTCTTTGTCGATCTGCAGTTGTGTAACTGTTGGAAAAATTCGACCTGTTAGGACTAGTTTGTGATGTGAAATGCCGAACTTGTGCACTTCGCTTAAGAACAGCTAAGAATATTGATGTTGTAGCCCAAAATGCTGAGAAAACCCCATGCAAATAAGGAGCACCTTAGTTTGGCTCATACGATAATTTTGTTCACAAGAAAAACGACAACGTTCCATACGATAAAATTGACTGAATAATATTAATACTTAAGATCATATAAATTTGTTTTAAATAAAATTGTGGGTCATAATACAGTGTCTTGACATTACCATCTAATAGATCTTAAATCATAATCTTAAAACTAAAATAAGAAAAGTAAAAAATAAATTTTCAATACTCACTTTTGTATGGGTAAACGATGCCGTAAACTTCTTAAAGTTATATGAGCTATGGCTATACCCATATTTGCACCTAATATCACAGTTAGGAAGCCCTTAATGCAACCAAATAAATAGCCAGCCGTTATCATCAATACAAAATAACCCACCACTATTGGAAAACTGACTATGATAAAGAGTAGCATAAATATGGCGAATATAATCCAAGGATTTTGTGTCTCAATCCAATAAAGTAAACGTTTCGCATAATCTCGTGTTAAATAGGCCACAAACATAAGAGCCAATAGTATGGAGAGCGGTACCAAATAGCTAAGATACCAATTGCGTGATATAAAAGCATTTGCTCGATAACACATAGAAGAGCGGGTTTTACTGTTCGAACGATTTAAACGACGATTATTACTACCACTAGATGACGTAGCTGTTTCGCCTGAGGAACCAACTAAAAAGCTATCATGTTCTTCTTCAGCCTCATTCGCAGTGGGCGATGTACTGAAAGCTGATTTTGTAGCTGCTGTTATAGTTATATGACTGCTACCGCCGCAGCCGTCATATTCATTATCACTATCGGTGAGACTAGTATTAATGCGACCATTAAGACTATCCTGTTTAATTATAGTGGATTTCGCTTTAACTGTAATGCCATTATAACTATTGCTCTTATGCATAGGTAAACCTGTTGCAACGGTGGCATGATTATTGGCTTGTATTGTTTTCTCCAGAAGTAGAGTTTCTTCGTTTGTCAGCGGTCGTGGTGGTTCATTCTTATAATTTAATATCGTATATTCACTCGGTTGCAAATCACAAGGGAACTGATAGTATGTGGCAGACGTTGTAATGCTGTTATTATTCGAGAAGCCGCTATTCTTGTCATTTGTATTATTAATAGATTTATAATTATATTGAGATTTTTGTAGAGTTTCTTCTAATGACGGTACTCGTGCTAGTGTGAGGGTAGTTGAAACACTCATATTTGCAGTGCGTTGGTACTTTTTTGAGGGGAAAGTTTAGTAAGTGTTGCAAAAAAAAAAAAATAAGAAAATTCTAGCAGTAGAGAGGGACACGGGCGTATTTTTGAGTTGGTTTACTTTTCACCAATCTTCACATATCTGTTTACTTTTACAGATAATATTTTGTTAAATATTTATTACACTTTATAGTTTTTTTTTATATAAAAGAAAGCTTACAATTCTCGAAATGTGTATAATAATAACGCCTTCACTTTACTTTTATCTTGAAATTACCAGTCGAAAAAGTGAACACTGCCATAGGTTTGTCAAAGTGTGTTTTGTTAGTTTTTCTTTTCTGTATTTTTGCAGAGTTATTTAAAATTAAAATAAATAAAAAAAGAAGAAGGGGGGTTTACTGATAAGCATAATTTTATATAAAATATGGATATTTATATAAGAATTCGTACATATTCGCTTACGCAATTTGGGGAAGAAAAATATTTCCAGAACTATGGGGTTTGTTAAACAAGATTAACCAATTTTTTATATATACAATATAAGCAGTTTGTTGACCATGTACGTTGCATTTGATTGCTTGCCACCCGAATATAAACCAATACCTTCTCTTAAGAAAAACAGTCATGTATTGTAAAGCTATAAGGACCTGTTCGTAAATGCAATACTTCTTCGGCTGTTGGGTCAGGGCTTTTCTAGTGGCCTCAGAAAAATTGTGTTTGCCAGGCTTTCTGACCTGGACGATATATATCGGGCATCAGCTGGCTGGTGAGATAACTCCCAGTGCCAGGGGAGTTTGCTTTCACTTCTTTCACTTTCTTCTATCTTTACTCTTTCTTTCTGCTCCTTTGAATCTTTTTTTGAGGCCTTTTGTAGCTATGTTCTTCCTCCTACTATATTTTCTGTTTTCTGGACGGCTTCCACAATGAAAATTTATTGCTGATCTTTGAGTAGAGTGTGCGATGCACCGCCTTCACTACCTAACATTACCGTACATTTAGTATATTTAAATTAATTTAAATATCCCATCTTTGTGTTATTATCATTAACGCTCTGTGTCTTACATTAGCAGAACTCTTCTGTTAACTATTTAACAGAGTAATGTTATATGTTAATGCATTAAGGACTAGCTTTTGTTACAATTGAAAATATTGCAATATTTTCTTATAAAAAATTTTTGTTTATAATTCTCTTACTTATTTTTTTATTCTTGGCAAATTAAGATGAAAATTTAAAATATTCTTTTAAAACCTAACAGAATTCCCCTAAATTTTATGCCAAGTGCATTAATCTTCGAAATCAAAGTAAAAGGCACTAAAAAAGGAAAAAGCTCTAAAACAACAAAACCCCATTGGGCATCCCCTTACTATCGCAAACTTGAAATATTGAAAAAAAAAAAAACAAATGCACATGCATATAATACAAAACATCCATACATATGTCATATACATATACAGATACTCCAGCTCCAAGGCAAAAAAATACTTTTTCATACATGCTTGCATCCATATGTAAATGCATGCATATGGCTTGTTTAAATTTTATGCTCATGCACGTTTTAACAAGTCAAAGGAATTCATTGCTTTGCAATAAAAAAAATATATACAAAGATATTGGAAAAAATCAAGAAATAGAAAAAGTAACAACAACAAAATAAAAGGGGGTTAAAAGAAAAAGAGATAAAAGCAAAAATATATTTGCAATTTTATTGTAAGTTGACATGGTGGAGGTGGGAAGTTTGATAATATGCTGTGTAACGGTTTGTTAAGGGGAACATAGAGTACTTATTTTTTCTTTTTCTTTCTTATTACAATCATTACATTACAACAACATAATGCAACGCACTACTGAGTTTTCATTTTTTGTTTACAGGCTTTTATTATATGCTGTTATGATTTCAACATTAGAGCAGTTGCTGTTGCTTAGTGTCATAACTTTCGTTTTTTTCAGTTTTTGTTGTTGTTACACTTTGCATCATTCACATTTGAGTTTAGTACTTCTTTAAATAAACACACGCACATAAAGAGAAAGGTGAAGTAAAAAGGAGTAAAAGACAAATATGAACTTCATTATCAATATATAAAAGAAGAGATGATTTCACTTTCATTTGTATAGATTATATATTTTTAAAACTGGTCCATTTATGTCATAACAATGTTTTGTCTTTATTTCGATTTTTAAACCATATGAATATCTATGTATTTAAAAGCAAATACTACAGAAAAAAAACGAAATCACAAAACACCTTTGACCTTTATTTCTTTTTAGTTTGGAAGCTTAGCCTATCTTTTGCTTTATATTATAAGAGATTTTCATCATTTATTTTCTATAAACAATTTTTAGCACATTTTTCCAGTATTACTTTTTATATGTATATTTCAATTTCACTTTTTACGGCTTGTTTTTTTTACATTTTAACCACGTTGATATTTTTGTATAGCTTTAAGATACTTCAACCGTAACTTCTTAAACCAAACGTCACGAATTTCTTTGCAATACTAATTTCGTTGTGTTTTATTTTCCCCAAACTAAACGATTTTGTTGTTGTTTAAACAACAAATGTGATGAATGTTGGAGCAAAGTGTGAGAGCAAAAAATGTAAATAAACAAAAATTGACGAGGTTGCATAAAAAAGTAGTAGGTTGGCATATAGAACTTTCATTTGGAATTTTATAGGAATTTATATCAACAACATTTAAAATAAATTGTACCAAATATTACTGATACTCTTGTAAATCGAAAAACATGTTTGATATACGTTGGACAAATAAATAAATACAAATATTTAGGACATAGTTTTTCCTACTTATATATTTTCTACTGATCTCTCCTCCCTCTTTTTTTCTGGGATAATTAAAATGGACTAAATAATCTTCGAGTGACTTCATCTACCTACCTAGTTGAAGAACATTTGTTTCTAATCTCGTTTAAGAGTATAATTTCCCGCATCCTGTTTATCATTCAAGTACTCTTCTTTTACAACACTGTGCTTGTACTCACCAATCAGCTGTGTTTTGCTTACATTTTCCTCCCATTAAATCTGACATAAATTTATAAATGCGATTATTAGGAGCATTTTATAAAAGAAATTGTTAATTTTAAAAACTAATCAATTAAAAATGTTAAGAAATTTAACAAAATCATTTACATTACACAGAAACTACAAATATGGACTACTGGCTACTGTTAAACTGCATACAAGCAACTGGAGACAGTTGCAAAAGGAGGAAAGTGAACTGCAATCATTGGACACAAAGCATGCGAACAGTATAAATGACATTTTAGATAAATACACCGCAGAGGAGGAGAAAAAAATATTAAATATTGTAAATAACTATAATTTAAATGAATTACTAGTGTAAGTTACTATACAAATCGAATACTTAACATGTTTCATGTTGCCTATATATTTGCAGTTACGATATCTCTAAGGGCAGAGCCCATAAACTCTTAGCTTGGCGTATGCGTAATGGTTTGTTAAACAATTTAAATGACATATTTAGCATAGAAGGTTTTGGTCTAAAAGTAACTGATAAATTTTATCAAAGCCTTCTTCAAGAGCCTAAGATAAATGGATTGAATATGGGTAAAGCAAGTAAAGCAAGAACTGCACCATTTGTAACACCATCTTTGGATCCTGAGCAGAGGGATCTTATAAAATCTTGTGTTTCTGTAAGGATAGGTGTAAATAGTATCACCTGGGCACGTTTAGAAGTGCCCGGTCAAAATGTAAATGCACCTTGTGAACTAACGCATTGGGAACATCATGAAATTTCGGAGAAAAAGTTACATTTAAA
Source organism: Wohlfahrtia magnifica (assembly GCA_023159175.1). Taxonomy (NCBI): domain Eukaryota; kingdom Metazoa; phylum Arthropoda; class Insecta; order Diptera; family Sarcophagidae; genus Wohlfahrtia; species Wohlfahrtia magnifica. The sequence continues at coordinate 2,028,660 of JAKWBJ010000045.1, forward strand.
CGATTTATTACAACGTTGCCTGTATGTTCATCACCTAATACCTTTGGCTGATTGTTATGTCTTTGAAAATCCCCAAATGGCTCAAGCCAGTAATAATCCCGGTAGTGTGGAACAACAGAATATCAATATACAAAAAGCTCAAGTCATTGCCGTAATGGGCTATGCTTTGGCTTCTAGAAATACACAATTAAGAGGTTTGGTGAAATTCAACGAGAAGGCAAAATACTTACCAAATGTTTTCTATTTGAGAAGATTTTTAACAGCGCGTCTCTTCAATAATTTAGTAGGTACAGAGAGAGTATCTTCCGAAGAGACTGTATTGAATTTAATGCGTACATATTATAATACCAGTGAAATGGAAGATTATTTAGCCTTGCCTTCAGAGGAGAATGAGCAGACTGCAATAGAAAATGATGAAAATATGCAAGTGAAGGAAATAAATTTATCTGGCCGTGTACAATTTCCCAACGAGCTAAGGCAAACGTTTTCCAAATCACCGCGTTACTATCGTGAATTTTTAGGTCAAGTTTTACTTTTGAATTTGGCATTTGTGCGTTTGGTCCTGCTGCAGGATGCGGAAAGTATAGCCTTAGTTACAAGAGGTAATAAAAACAAAAATGCTTTAAATAATTAAGTATAGAAACTATTGAGAAAAGAGAAAGAATGTTGTTAAATCTGTTTTTTTTTGTTAAATAAAAAAATAAAAGATCCTGGCAGCTTAAGCCAACCTAAGTTAATACTCTACAGTTCGTATTTTACGACTAGAATATGGACATACTGTAGGCTGTAGGCCCAAGGCTATGGCTTTTGCCCTAAAGCTTAGAAAATCAGCCTATGGCGAGATACTCTCTAAGGACGTTCGCTCATTTTGCGTGGTTTTAAGAATAGGATTGATCTTGGACCTAGAAGACGTGCTAATGATTATATCTTCGACTATGAATGTCGGGATCATAAAGGCATTGATACCCATCAGAGGCGACTGGATACGGTGCAATGCATCTCTTGGCGGTGTGCCCTTATACACGGATGATTACAATACGGCGGGGGGTACTGTGGCCGGCATCTACTGTTAGCAAGTCGTCCTTAAGTACTCACATAAGTTGAACAACAAATGCAGTGTTTTTCAGCCACCAGTATTTGCAATTAGGATAGCAGTGAAAATGACCTAAAGTATAACCCTTCGAACCATTAACCCTTCGAATCCTATAGGTAGAGTTGCTTTAATATATAGCCCAAAACCGACTTTCCCGTTATAAATTTGCATCTCTGGTATCGGAAAATGTGCGTTACTTATGAAAAACAACTGTGTGTATTAACTTTCAAATTGTAACCTAGACTTTGATTGCAACGTTGTAATAAACAGAAAGCTTTCTTTTCATGGACCTGGCTGTCAAGAGAAACAAATTTTTTGGCAGCTACGTGATGTTCAAGCTTGGTTAGTTATATAGATCTAAGCCTAATGGCCTTCTGAAATATCTCACGGCTACAGGCTGGATTTAATATAATACTACATTCGTTTACATTATAGTATATCCTGCTATAGCTGTGTTCTTGTTAAAACGGGATCCTTTTGACTTCCTACGAAACTAAACCAAGCCAGCAGTTATCTGTTATTGCAGTATACCCCCATATTTGTTGGTGTATGAGCTTTTAATGAAATATCCAAAAAGTAACGGGTTTCTCCCATTTGTTGATATCACTACCAGCTGGTTTTGTTTATATTTTTAAAAGCATTAAAATTGTTTTTAAACTTGGCAGCACTTCTCTTCAATTTTGTTTTATGACATTTGCTGTCTTTCCAGTTGTGAACGTGGAATTTTGGAATAAAACAAATGAGTAAAAATACACGTCAAATTTTTTACTAAAACCAGGAAAAACGAAAAAATTGTATAAAAAAGAGTTAAATTTAATTATTTAATATTAACAAGAAATTTTGCAATAAATTTACTATCTTTACCCCATAAACACCATTTTTAATATATTTTAAACATAAAAATTTAGCTTTCAAACTATAAAAAGTGTCTGATTTGAATTTTTTTCTAATAAAAAAGAAAAACAAAAACAACGAACATTTTAACAAAAAATCAAAAAAGTCTATAGATAAAAAGATTTACAATTTAAATAGAAATATAAAAGAAAGAAAGAAATAAAAACACTTGAAGAGTTGTGCAAATACCCTTTTTATATAAAGAATCATGGCAAATTCAACAACAGGTCCTACAAAACAAGAAATTGAAGCTGTCTTTGCCCGTTTACGTTCACAAGCTGCCAACAAGGTAAGAAGTACAAACCAATAGATTCTCTACTCAACAAACACTCGTGGGCTGTTGAAGGCAATTTTTGTGTGTTAAAAATGTTAAAAAATAGATAAGGCTATCAGTGCAGTTACTCAAACACACACCCAAATGATGACGTCCTTTAAACGCACACCAAAATAAGGGCAATAAACTTCGTTTAGTTTTCCTAAGTTGATTTTTGCAATGACCCTGATGATTGAGCAGTGCAATTTATCAATAAAATAAATCATAACTAATAAAAAATTTTCTATTTTTTTGTTTTATTTTTAGGCCTGTTTTGATTGTGGTGCCAAAGCTCCTACTTGGTCTTCGGTTACATATGGCGTTTTCATATGTATTGACTGTTCGGCTGTTCACCGCAGCCTTGGTGTCCACTTAACTTTTGTACGTTCCACGAATTTAGATACCAACTGGACGTGGCTGCAGTTACGCCAAATGCAATTGGGTGGCAATGCTAATGCTGCACAATTTTTCCGTCAACATAACTGCACTACGACTGATGCTCAGCAAAAGTATAATTCACGTGCTGCTCAATTGTATCGCGATAAATTAGCTGGCCTGGCACAACAGGCCATGAAAATACATGGTACAAAGGTAATATCTGGTGTTATTTAGTAAGAGAATGTCAAAGTTATTTTGTTTTTTTTTTCAATATTGTTTGCGTTAAAGTTTAGCAAAGGTTTGTTCAAAAAATTTAATGGCTTTCTTCAAATGTCTCGACAATTCATATAACAAATTCCTTTCGTTTGCTTTATCTAAAACTAGTGCTTTTACATGCCGCCAAATGGTTCTTTGGAAAGCAACTTTCTCCGCCTGACTTCCAAGTATGGGCTGGTCTTTTGATTTGAAGTAACATTTTAAAAATACTCTTATCTCATAGCTTTATTCTATATATTATTTTGTTTTGCCTTAAAATATTTTATAATCCTGTCACAGTTTTCTTAAACAGATGCTTTACCTCTATTATTATTATTATTATTATCGTTAAGAGGCTTTAAAGTACTGCGACATCTATTGTAATGTTTGCGATGTCTATTGTATTGTTTGTACTATTGTTTCCCTACAATATTCTTTCCAACATTGCTTTTCTGACGAATTTCAAAGTTATCGCTTGGTGCCAGTAGTTATAGCTCTCAACAATCTAGACGTAGTGGCTTCCCCTTTATGTATAAGCAATAATATTTGTATTAATTTGGGAGGTTTGTCGAACACGGCAAACAACTTCAGAGTAATGCTTCTTCTTACTGGCAAATTCTGATAGAAACTATACTACGGTGTTTTACGCAACGTTAAAAAGGTGTTCGCTATTATTTTTGCATTCCGGTGCTCATGGGTTTTTTCGCTTGGAAGTTGTGACCACAAACCTTTTATTCGTCATTATTGCTGATGTGTTTCTTTATAGCAAATCAAGATAATCATATAAGTTATGTTAGGTTAAGTCGAAAGATGTGCAACCACCAATGGAACCGATTGTTCCATCACTCGGAGACCTTGTGGTTCATTGTGATCATCATACAGAAAGAAGAGGAGATAGATGATTAGTGTAATGAGTAGAAAGAAAAAACAAAAAAGAGCGAAATGAAGATACGAAAACCTCTGGCCCGAAATTATTCATATACCAAAGCCCTTAGCAAATTTTAGAATAATGGCAGGCTGCTTGCCCGAAAGGGAGGCGAGAGTTTAAATAAGATTACCATTTAAGTGATTTTCTGGCTTAAATTAAGCAATTTTTATTTAATCTTTGTTGATACACTACTTGTACTGAATATATTGGAAAAATTGCTTTGCAAACGCCAATATAAAAGCCGATGTTATCCTGATTTGTTTAGCTTGGGCCATAGCATCACTTAAAATCCATTCCTTTACTGTCCTAAAATTATGGTTTATCTATCATTTTACCAATTGTGGCATGGGTAAGGACAAGTTTGCTGTTAGTTTTCACTGGCCCTTGAGTGGTCTAAGAGTGTCTTATAGTCACATATACTTTAATCTGTCTCAGCAGAGTCTCAAGATGCCTGGCTGTTCACATAATTGTAAACTTCTGCTCTACTGCAATATTTTAAACTACAATCTGAGATGCTTTAAGAACAGCCAAGACTTTGGCCTGGAAAACGATGCAGCTGCCAGGTAGTCTATACGTAAGCCGTATATTTTTATTTAAAAGGCAATTTGGTTTGTGAAAACTGCCCAACCATTGATTAGCGTAGTCTGTCCTATCCATTTGTCCTTTTTAGATATCACCCTGTATATTCCCTCCAATTCAAAACTAGGGACTTTTTAATTTGTTGACTTAAGCCGTACTTGTGTGACTCCTATGTTCTGATGACACAACATCCGATTTCCTAAGTCTAATAAGATTGCCGATTCCCGAATTACAAAGCCTTCAATTTGGTAGCTCTTGCTTTCGGTAAATAAAACCCACAAGTTCGGTAAAACTAGAGAGTTCTAGTTGTTGGCTACGTTAAAAACGAATGTACGAAGAGTTTGGTAAAATTTATAACAAAGTTTAAGGAACCAATTTCGGTTTTATAATGAGCTGGTAAAGTGTTCGAACCTTAGACGTGCATATGTATAGGTACAGCAAAATTAGCAAATTAAAATTTGTAGATTTAATAAGAATTGTTATTGAGTCATCTTTTAAACACGTTTTGATTAGTGTTGCCTTTCATAGAGGCATCAACACTAGCTAGCGACAAAAAACCGCTGATATTTTTTTATATGTCCCAATAATGTTATAGTGCCTGCAGACGTATATTATAATTTCTCTAAAATTGTTTTTATTCAATTTTAAAAGCTTAGGGAGTTGATGTTGGCAGAATTACAGCGAAATTGACAAAATGGTCTTATTTTTTTGAACAAACTTTAAACTGTTTCATTTAATAATGCAAGAATCTTATATATAGAAGATAACTGCTTTAACCTGGAACTTTTAGTGAATACATTACATATAAAATAGTGTATCTTTGCTAAACTGTATGATTTTTAATTTGCATTAGTTTTTATCGAATTCTAACCTTTGTTTTCCCATTTTTTTTTTGGTTTTTAATTTATGTTTAATTTGTTACCAAATTCTGCTAAAACACACAAAAAACTCAAACCATACTAATATATAAAAATCTAAAAAACTCCTTGAAACACAACAAATCATATTGAAAAACAACAGCTTTATTTGGAAAATCATCATGAAAAAATGGAAAATAATGATAATGCCAAAGAAGAGGAAGATTTCTTTGCCCAATGCCATACTGATAACAATAAAGATGCATTTTTCGAAAATAACAATAGCGAAAGCAATACAGAAAAGGTAAGTTTATTTATTTAAAAAAAAAAAAATAAAAAATAAACAGCAACAGCACTTCACTAGCTTTAATTTTCATTTTTATTTATTTTTTTTGATGATCAAGAAGCATGTAATTTTTGTTTATGATTTATTTTTTAAATATAATTAAAGTAATAATAATTAAAAATAAAGTAGCTATAATTAAAAAATATAATTTACAGATCGATATACCGGTTAAATCCTTAACGCCGTCTTTAAGTGATAAACCCACCGTCGATACTTTATCTACAGGTGCTCCTAGTGTAGATTTATTAAACTCGGTAGTACCACAACAAACCATGACATCATCGATAGGTGTACGTAAAATTCAACCCAAAAAGTCAGGGGTAAGTTTTCTTTATCTATTTTTTTTAATTAAAAAACTCAAAAATGTTTTTTTTTTTGTTTTAGTTGGGCGCTCGTAAAACTGGAGGTTTAGGTGCTACTAAAGTTAAAACAAATTTTGCTGAAATTGAACAACGTGCCAATATGGCAAATCAATTAAAAGATGCTCCCATTGTGCCTGATAAACCATTAAGTGCTGAAGAGGAACTTGAATCGGTGGCTAGTATGCGTTTAGCTTATCAGGATTTGTCATTGAAACAAACACAACAGGAAAACAAATTGAAATCTATTGATCCAGTAAAAGCTAAACAAATGGAACGTTTGGGCATGGGCTTTAATTTGAAAGGAAAGTAAGTATCAAAAGTAGATGTAAAATAATAAGTTTTTTTTCAACTCTAAACTCTTGACAGTGCTGATATTTCTCATTCCGTTTTAAATGATATGGAAACCATACAACAGGCTCCGGGACCTAAAAACTCCAATAGCTCATCAACGAACCTAAATAAGTTGTCAGCTTTCGACAATGACAGCTTTTTCAATGATTATTCGACTAGTATGTATAGTGGTAGCGGTGGTCTTTCATCAAACAGCGGTGGTGGCAGCAGTAAAATTGATAAACATGAATTGGAAATAATGGGTTTCGAAGCTATCGAACCAATTAGCTCAACACACTCTAATATAACTTCTATGTTTGGCGGTAATGCTGCTAATGATAATGAGACTAAAACTGCAAAGAAATCAACGCTGCCTTCTTCCACCAGTTATGACAGTTATACACGTAAGACAACGAGTTCATCATCACACAACAAAAACACCAACAGTTACGATGATAATTCAGCTCAAAAGAAATTTGGCAGTGCTAAAGGTTTTGGTTCCGATCAATATTTTGCCGATAGTCAAACGCAAGCGGATGTTAGTGCAAATCTATCTAGATTCCAAGGCTCAAGAGCTATATCATCGGCAGATTATTTTGGTGATGGCACACAAACACAAGGACAAGGCTCTAGAGGTATGCTCTGCTATGAAGTTAAGAATATTTTTTTTTAGATTTATATTGTTTTGTGTTTTATTATATAGGTTATACCACTGGTGTTAATTTCCAAGCACCCGATTTAGATGATGTTAAAGAAAGTGTACGCCAAGGTGTACATAAAGTAGCTGGACGCCTTAGCTCATTGGCCAATGATGTTATGTCTTCATTTCAGGATAAATACGGTTACTGATAGTGTTTGTTTTTTTCGTTTTATATAAGCATTTCTGTTCCATTTTTAAAGTACGAGTATATTATATATTATAATTATGTATACACAAAAAAGCATACATACGCGTTTCTATTTACAACGTTTATTCGGGTTTTTTTTTTTGATTAAACGAAATTTATTATTTTTTCGTTTGTTAGTTATTGTAGGAAATTGTAATTGTTTTAAATTGATTTGGTTTTAATCATTAACATATTTGTTTAGTAAAGTTTTATTTAAATAAAGGTTTAATTTTTCTCTATTTTATACACATTTCATTAGTTTGTTAAAATCATGCTGAATATTATTTTTTTTTTTTTCTTAAATTTTATTTTAAAGAACAAAAAATATTTCCATTTAAAAAATTATATATAAACTACATATTAATTAATAAAAAAAAAGGAAAATATAATTTATAATTATTTAAGTTAATTATTGCAATTGAATAATAAATAAATTGTCAGTATACAAGTATATAAATGCTAAAAAAAGGATACATTGAACAACTTTATTTAGATCTAATATACATAAGATAACCATAAATCCCGATATTAATTGCACTTCTTTCAATGTTAAAAATTCGAAAGATAAAATATGAAACAAAAGTCTATAATGAAAAACAATTTAAATAAAAGGAGAGAAAGAAAAAATTAATTTCAAACTTTCTTTTTTGGAAAAAAACGACATTTGATGTTTTTTTTTTTGTCATAATGAAATACCTTTTCTGTTAGTCAAGTTGTGAGCAGTAGAGGTCACAATTGTTTGTTTCGCCAGTTTGTAGCAACTTATATGAGATAACTCCTTTCTAAGACCTTCATATCAGATCTGCAGTAACTAATCTAGGTGATGATGGATGACATCTCTCAAGCGCTGGATTGCCACCAATCAATGTTGTGGCGGCAGGTAAGACTTAAATGGACGTATCTGAAGGAAACTTAAGACAACAATAAATTCAGAGTTTGATGCTAAAACCCAGAATCAATATCACCGGCAATAAGGTAGCAAACGAAATAAACACACAAACTGGCTTTCTACGGTCTATTATAAGATGTTTTAACAGGACTTATATGAAGGCAATCCATTAATGTAATTCCACCATAACCTATCTAAGCATAATAATAAAACCTGCCTCTACACGGAGGCAATAAGGATTTTTTTCTTAGGACCAGCACCTAGGGGATAACCCCTACTCATGCAGTGCATTATGCTGGTACTAGGAAAATAGGTTGTGGAAAGGAGGATAGAGAATGTAGTGTTTACGGACGTTCGACTTAAATCTACTCGTTGTAAGTGGCATGGAAGATAGTTTCACAAATGAACAATACGACCAAAGAACGGATTTTTATAATGCGTTGTGCGATTCAATGGACTACTAGCTATGTGGTGATATTTTAGCTACTTTCTTTTTGGCAATAGTGTTTTTGACAGCTCAGCTGTTTCCGTGTATCATATTCAGTCTGGTCTATAATAGCGGCTTAAAACAACTTAAATTCACTATTTTACTGCAAAATTTGTTATTGCAAATCAAAGTTAGTGCTACCGCAAAATTTATATGCATTAATAATGCATCATTTTATTTTCTGGGCTAAAAGTTTGCATTTGCTATTCAGCGCAATGATGTATTTATGAACAGGCCCTTCATTATCAAAACTCATGCTTGGTTAAGAGCTTTCTTATCGGAAAATTGTGTTCAGCGATGAAGCTCATTTCTGGTTGAACAAGCAATATTGCCGTATTTGATGCAGATTGCAAAAACGGCCAATGCATCTCGAAAAATACACTGTTTGGGGCCGGTCACTTGGCCGCCTAGATTGTGTGACTTAACCCCTTTAGACAATTTTTTGTGGGGGTGTGTTAAGGCTCATGTCTATGGGAACAATGCCGCAACGGTTGACGCACTGGAAGCCAATATTGAAGAATTTATTCTTGAGATAGCGGCCGATATGTTGGAGAGAGTATGCCAAAATTAAACTTAGCTTATAAACCTTTTGAGGCGTAGCTGCGGTCAATATTTACACGAAATCGTCTTTAAGCATTGAATAATATGGATCGTTCTATCGACTCAAATAAAGATTTCATACATTTCTCTACATCTTTTGTTTTTTTTTTAATCATATCCGAAAGCTTTTTAAAAATCACCCTATACAAAAGAATGCGCTCTACGAGAGATATGAGGACTACGTAGGAATAATTGCCTTAATTTCGTCCGAATTTTCCGAAAATTTCGTTGTAGTACTGATAGAACAATGAAATACACGCCACATTGCGACGATGCTCTAGTGAATCTATAGAGTTGTCTACCTTACCGTCATTAATAAGCACCTTCGCCCTCTTCTGTACGCGGTCGATATTCCCCAAATGAGAGTTTGATGGAGTGAGATATTTTTGCATCGTCTTAAAAAACCAAGGCACTTGAATGCTTTTTTCGATACTCGAAATATGTGATCGTTCTAAAGAACGTCACGGTGAATTCTCATGCCCCGAATATTTGATCAATTGATTCCACAATATCTGCATTACCCACCGACACAGATTACACCACACCACCATGTCTGTGTATCAAAGAAACAACATTGAGTCTGGAGTGTATTAAAGTTGATCCTGGTTGTACGACCCCATTCGGAAATTTTTCACTTGTCACTTGTGAGTGTGTTGTTCGTATTTGCCCTTTTCCCCCAAATCTCCAAGGGGCTCGGTCTATGATAAAAATAATATGAATGACAAATGTTGCTGTCATGTACAAAAGAGTAGATAGGACTAAAAGTGGGAAGATGAAAGGTGTTAAGAAATATTAGAAAAAGAGTTGGAGAAAGAACAGAGCCTATCTCGCAATATAAGAATCAGCCTAAACCTTCACAAAATATAGAACAGTCAGAGTCTTACTAGTCATCAAATGTTAATAAATGACAGCTTCCAACAATACATCATGATCAAGAAATGTAGTAACGGTCATTCACGGATAAAACGCCCTTGACAAAAAAACATATGGACGCTTACATTTCCTCAGGTTGAGGTCAATCAACTTCATTCTGCAACAATCAATAAAAACATAAAATATTCGCTGTAGAACAGTCTTCGGAAGCCTGGGCAACGCACCCGTCCTAGAAACCCTTGTAGTAAATTTAAGAAGGTTAGTTACTATCGACCTACCCTTTAAAAAACCATGTTGAAAAATGGATTTTATAGATTTAAAGATATACGCCAAAACAACAGCACAGCTCCTTAAAACACGCAGAGGAATTCCATTAGGCCTTGAAAAGTTTGTAGATTTCAGCCTGGACAAAGACTCGAGAATGGATGTGCACCAAATGGATGAATATTAGAAATTGACACGTTTCGCTATAGTAGATCCCGATCGTCTCGCCGTGGCTGTGACCTAGAACAACTGTCGTTGAATCAGAAGCCTGCCAGAGAAAAGTAGCATACCGGTTCTGTGATACACTTTTCTCGAGATTTTCTCACAGAGAGCTGTTTGTCCAGGAAGGGTTTGAGTGTACAGTAATTCACCATGTCAGGGACCATGTCCCTACGATTCAAAACCCTACAATTTTCGTATTTTTTCGGGGTTGTATTTGAAAACCTCCTTTATTTCTCATCGCACGCCACAAGTAAGAACAGGGAACTGTGTCCTGAAGACTCTGGCTGACACCGATGGCACTTCTTGGGGCATGGATTCAGTTTCTCAGTGACACTCAATGGCAGACATCCCAGAATATTAAGGATAACCTATGTGGATAATTTACACGGTGAGAAAAGGATGCTGTTATCAGGCTACGTAAGTTGCTGCTGACCTAGCAGTAACTGTTGACATCTCATCAGCCTCCTCACTCCATCACATCCCATCACATCCATTCCGTTTAACATCGATTGTCTTTTCTAAATTTATATTATTGTCATTATTAAGTTGAAAGGTTAGTATAGAGAGCATTTCGGGCGAGGCCAAGCATGCCTCTATGATATGCAGAAGACTCGCGGAAATCTTATTGTTGTAATCAAAGAATGCTGTAGTGAATGTATATCACGATAGTCAGGCCAATTTGGGCCTATGGAGAGCTTATGTGGGTAGTTTGGACAAATGTCCGTATAAGTCAGGCAAAGCAAAACAAAATCTAGAGATTGACATGCGTTGGCTTAACTGAAGCAATGAGCACCAGTCCCTAAGCTGCACCAGAAGTTCTGCCGAACTTAAGTTTACGGCATGTAGTAGTGAAGAACAAAATCTTAGAGACTATATTAATGGGGGGTTAGTCGAACACAGTACTTTGCCAAGGGCAGCACAATCTGACAAGTGGAGAGTTTTACAACTCCCACCTTGACTGTCTCCTGAACAGAACTCTAAGAACTATTACTTTGAAAAACGCTTTGTGTAGTAAGTGAATAATAAGAGTAAATGGGGTGGTCTGCAGACTTCATAATAATTTACGACACAGACTATTAAGTGGCGAGGGTTAGCAAAATGGCATAAGGAACGTGGCATAAAATATTCGATATTTGTGGGAAAACTCGCAAGCATTTACCTATTTGATATTTTGAAGGTCTGGACTTTGAGAAGCTGTTAAGCCAGTTTTTTTAGGTTTCCTTCATTGTCGAAGGTAATACCCGTCATATAGTTCGACAGGCAGCGGTAAACCGTAAGTGCAAGGCCTGAAGAATACAGTAGATGTTAACGAACTTCATATTCGAGCTTTTGGAGTGCGGCTTTGACAACTTGCACAATAGGAGGTCGGCGTTGTCGTGAAGGAGTATGGGTTTGGTCTTCTTTGGCTAGAGGTCAGGCTTGATTCTAGTCTTTGACGTTTCTCCTGGAGTTATCCTATCATCGCCCTTGTCGATTCTGTACAAAATGCTGTGATTATGAACGCGTGTTTCCCGATGGCGGGCATAATGTTCAGAAGCAAATTGAAGGCAATTCTTCTGTTATTTTCGTGAGGCATCCAAACTCTCAGTTTTTCTTCACTTGAACTGTGAAACACGCTTGATTTTGGCAACAAACTGTTGTAGTACATACTGAGCTGTTACAGTAAAGTGCTCTAACAGAGAGTATTAATGTTGTCTTTCAGAGAAACTGTTAAGCATTATCTTAAAATAAAAACATTTCTCTTTAAAGGATACTTTTTTTATTAACTTTTTTGGGTTTTCGTTTTATACAATTGGACTAAAAAACAATAAAATATCAAATAAAACATTTGTTTTTGGAATAAAATTTGAATAAGAAAAAAAAAACTATAGCAGTCATAAAGACCAAAAATAGGGCACAGAACAATGGCTTATATTAGATTAAAAGAAATTAATGCCTCAGCAACAGTCAATTTAGTGTTTTTTGCATGATACACAACCACGGAGGGAGGCAGCATCGGGGGAACCATAGGCAATGGCATGACTGGTAGCAGAGCCACCCTCGCCAGTGCTGAAAGAGTTGGCAACGGCAATAGCGCCACCCTTGGTGCCACCGAAGTGAACGGGGAAGAAGGTGCCGACAGGAAGAGGTTTGGGTTCCTTTTTAGCAGGCTTGGCTGGTTTCTTGCCAACTGGACGACGGGCTGGACGACGAGCAGGAGCAACAGGGGCAACAAAGTCGTCTTCCTCTTCTTCTTCTTGAACGGAGTCGGCAGCAGCTAAGCCAGTTTCTTCAGCAGATTCAACGGATTGGTCCAATTGAACGTAAACCTTCTTTTTGGCGGGCAAATAACGGTTAACAGGTTTGGCTACGGGAGAAATGGCAGCAGGAGCAGGTAATTCAGCAGCTACACCAGCCTCTGCAGGGGCCACACCGGAACCATCGACAGCAGCTTCGACGGGTCCTTCAACAGGAGCTTCTGCTTCTACAGCATGTAATTCATGGGCTTGTTGTTCTTCTTCTTGAGCGGGAAAAACATCACCAGCAGCATTGCTGTTTTCAGCGCCATCCAAATTGAATTCACGTGGTACCTTGGCATCATCATCGGGTACTTCATTTTCTTCAGCTACAATATCAACATCAGCGGGAACTTCAGCGTTAAAACCGGGTACAGCAGCTTCTCCAGCAGCAGGATAAGTTTCAACTTCAGCTTGGGTAGCACCAGCTTCGCTTAAGATATCTTCACCATGTTCGGCAACAATATCAACAGAAGCAGGAGCTTCAAAAGCTACAGCAGGGAAGGAAGCAGAAATATCAGCTTCTGCATGGTTACAGTCTGTAAGTGTTATTTTAATAAATCGAATAAAATCTTATATTTTTTATGAAACTTACCCTTCAAATAGGTGCCAGTAGCAACAGATTGGCCAGCTACCAAAGCTTCAGCTCCTTGGGTAGAACGAGCAAATGGTGATGATTGATGCATATATTGAACGTACATCATACGTTGTGGAGCAACATGGTATTGAGCAGGGCGTTGATAGTAAATCATTCCTATTAGTTAGTAAGTCCAATTAAAATAATACTTAAACTAAGTTATCGTAATATAGAACTTAATTGGAAGGGAGTAAAATTTATACAACTGAAGAGCCAAATATTAAACATTTTGAAATATGAAAATTTGGGTTTAACCGGTTTAAAGAGCCGATTTTCTAATCTTTTTTAGTGCAAACTGACAAGGGTTTTTGTAAAAACTTTAGGTAGTAGGCTTGGGAGTTTCGATATAAACTTGAGAGATTATTAAAACAGTGATATCTTCTGAAGGTGCAGATACTTGGTGGAACTTCTGACAACATCGGCAAACGCAAGACTTGCTAGCGACAAGTGAGATAGAAATTTGACTTTCGAACTGCACTTAAGAGCAGTGTTTTTTTTTTATATGGTGGCAGTCAAAGTGTTAAACAAAATAAGAACCAATTCATTTCTCGAAATGGATGGGAAAAGTCTAACATTTAAGGTGATGCTAATTTATTAGAACGATAATCGATAAGAAGGGCTATGGTAGTTCAGGCTTTAAGAGACTATTAAAGCATTTTGTTTGCTAAAACTCCAGGATCCAATCTACTTTCAGAAATGGAAGTATTAGGTATTTGAAGCTGTTCTGTGAGAGAGTAGATTTACAATTTTACATGGGTGTGAGTCGTGGAACGAAGCAGTAAAAGATGTTAATTTCATCCAGGCATTTCTCAACCACTAACTAGACACATTATCAAACTATTCCTTCTGCGTCAGGTTCCAATAAAAGAGAAAATTATGCGAAGAAAATGGATGTGGATTGAGTACACCTTATGAAAACCGAATAACAATATTATGAAACTAGACATAGATTGAAATCCATAGGGAAGTTAAAGAATTAGAAGATTGGCCTATACTTGGAGAAAGAAATTTGTTATATCCCGGCGATCATCTGTGAATCGTTAAAAAATTAATAATAAATTAATTAACTTTAATTGTGATGAGCCGCAGCAGTAAGGCTCCAAGCCACCACTACATCAAATATACAGAGTACGTTGTTCTATTAAACGATAGATGACAGCACTAACATTTTTCTTAGTCTACTGCTAAAACAAACTGATCACTTGCTTAGTCATATGCTACCAAGAGGACTTAAAAAAAACAAACTTTAGCAGACAACTAAAGGTTCAGGTATGGTGAACTTGTAGTGAATTTCTCTGTTACTGGATATTACTTAGAGTAAGTCTATGGAAATCTAAGCAACAGAAAAAGTTAGGTTTCAAACCCACAAAGAGTAAAGATTTATAGATGAGATTAGAAAAGAAGATCCCTTTTATTAGAAGATTATTTTGCAATTTCTGTAGACACTGAAGTGAATCTCTTTGGATAAAATGAGCTTAATGCAGTATTCGCACAACAACGTTTCTTATTCGTAATTCGTTTTCATAATTCGGAAAATGTGAGCCGAATTTTATATACAAATTTATATATACAAAATCTTAAGAGCGAATCACACAAAGTGCAAGTAATTTAGTTTCAATTAGCCTGTGGATTACAACAAAATCAATATGACCTCTGTATTTAATGGGTGTTTGGAAACGTTAAAAATGTTAAAAATTTTTTAAAACAATTTACCTTATTTACCGGTAAAAAAATAAATAAAAATATCAAAAAAATAAAACGAATTACAAAAGTACCACGTGAACGTGATAATTCGTAGTCTAAAAAAGTCTCTCCCAAATTTAAAAGATAATTGATAATCTTTTGAGCAATTGCTTAAATTGTTTTTTTTTTAATTCGGAATAGTTTTGTGCTTTAAATGACTTTTCAACCTTTTCTCCTTTTAGACACTATTTTAGTTTTCTTCTTTTAATTTTCAAATCTTGATAACAGTATTATAGTTGTAGATACAAATTTTTCACTTATAATTAAAATTAATTAAAAATATATATTTTTTTAATTTTTAAAAAATTAACTTCACACATACTTTTTTGAGCTGGCAAAGCACTGCCGCTGGCCACAAGACCTACAATAACAGCCAAAGCAAGAGTAGCACT
Source organism: Wohlfahrtia magnifica (assembly GCA_023159175.1). NCBI lineage: Eukaryota > Metazoa > Arthropoda > Insecta > Diptera > Sarcophagidae > Wohlfahrtia > Wohlfahrtia magnifica. The sequence continues at coordinate 2,044,265 of JAKWBJ010000045.1, forward strand.
GAATTTCATTTTGATGAATTTGAAATTTTTTCTAAAAATGTATCCTTTAAACAAAAAAAAAGTATTTCTTCACTGGTAATGTTTTTTCGAATTTAAACAAATTTATATTCGCGTTTAGAACTGATCAGCACTGGAGCTAAACTTAACACTTAAGTTTCCACCAAAGAAATGATGTCTTTCCCTTGATTTGTGTTAGATTTATATACCCCAGCTGGCCTATGCGGGAATGGTAGTGCAAAAATTAACAAAAAAAAAAACATCAAATTTTATTAAAATAAATCCAACAATAATAAAAACAAATAAAGTTAAAAAAATGGCAAATAGCTCGTACGATATACATATTTAATTCTCATACTATAAGTAGTAGTAGAGTAGAGTTTCAATTTCTTTGATTTTTTTGTTGCGGCCGTTTTGTTAATTTTTTTTGTTTTTTTTTTTTTCAAAAACGATAATCATCATGATCATCAACATGATCATTACCATATAATAATTATTATTCCCTATGGGGGGATATAGTAGTAGTGGCAGTGGCAGTGACAGTAGTGGTGTTTAATAATCATTGTCGCATTAGTATCAATCACATCTACTATTTGCCCGCTTTTTTTGTCTGTCCAATTTTGGTATTAATTTAACATTCAAAATGTGTTCTTCATGTATAAATGTTGTGAAGGAGTTACTTAATCGTCATACTGATTTTTTTCCGTTTTTTTTTTCTTCGATTGTAGTATATCGTTTTTGATATTTCTTTCCTCTGTTCTACGATCGATTTATTTCGTTTAGAGGAATTGATCAGTAAACAGTATTAATGGGATAACACTTTGATTTTTGAATATTTATTTTTGATGAATTTTTTATATGGTTAATGTGGTGTTTTAAGCCATATTTTGTGTTAAAGAAGTATGCTCCTAGAAATTGAAAGCAATAAAAATTTAAATTTTATGATCTTCACATGAAATAAGATCATAAGTTTTACATGTACATCTATCCTTCGATTTGCACGTTACTTTTTTTTACACGATTTTTTTGGTTTTCTTACAAACCGAGGTATATAGAAATTATTTTATTTACACGAATTTTATAGCTTGAATTTATTAATTTAAAGAACTTTATATGTATACATCAGTGTTGCCACCTAGTGCGTAATTACACATACGTGTATTTTTGATTCTGTAATTTCTGTGTAATTTTTGTGTAATTTGACTTTTTGTTCTACTGTTCTCTTTAATTACTATACTAGTATCTTGATCGATGTCTCGTTCCGTTTTTGGAAATTTGGGTTTCATGCTTTTTCTTTCCAGTCATGAGCCGTTATTTACCTTCTTTTACTTATTATTGGTTATATATATATATATATATATATATATATATATATATATATATATATATATATATATATATATATATATATATATATATATATATCGGGTCCGCCATCTAATGTTTTTTTTCATGTCTGATTTGACAGATAATTAGTTTTATCCTTCCGCTGAACGAATATGGTTGTATATACGCTTGAACAACGCTGGGAAATATTGCGACATTACTTTGAAAATCATGGTAATGTTGCAGAATGTGTGCGATGTGTTCAGATGAAGCTCATTTTGATCTTGGCGGGTATGTAAACAAGCAAAATTGTCACATTTGGGGCACAGAAAACCCGCACGCATACATTGAAAAGCAGATATACCCAAGACGAGCCAATGTTTGGTGCGGATTTTGATCCATAGGCATCATTGGGCCATTTTTCTTCGAAAATCAGCAAGGAGTGGTCGTTACAGTCAATGGCGATCGTTATCGGGCCATGTTGAACGAATTTTTGTTCACAAAAATTGAAGAGAAGGATATTAGCAACATTTGGTTTCAACAGGACGGCGCTATGTGTCACATAGCCGAAGCTACACTTGATGTTTGGCGCCCTGTTTTTGAAGATCGCATTATCAGCCGCAGAGCTGATGTCGTTTGGCCACCTCGGAGCTGCGATTTGACACCGTTGGACTATTATTTGTGGGGTGCCGTCAAAGATAAATGTTACGCCAACAAGCCAGAGACAATTGACGCTTTAAAGGACAATATTCGTGAAGCCATTGGTGAAATACAGCTGCACACAATCGATAATGTGCTTAAAAATTGGACCGATCGTGTAGGCTATTGCATGGCCAGCCAAGGCAGCCATTTGAATGAAATTATTTTCCATTATTAACCGGAAGGATTGTACTTTCAAATAAAAAAATAAATTTGAGAAAATATTCAGCAGTTTTTTTTTACAGCATTTTCAAAAAAAAAAAATTTATTTGGCGGACCCTTTATAATAAAGTTTATTTGTAATTCACACAGTTTACGGGGTTGTATTAAATTATATTTCTGTAATTTCCCTAATCTGGCTTATCATATCACTTAAACTCTGTAACTCCGATAGGCTTGGGATGAAAATAGTGAATATGAAATCAATGCTACCAATTTCTTTAGAAAATTAAGATCAATCGGTGATGTATGGAGTAAAAAATGGAACGCAATGGAGTTTGTCTCCTTTACACTTTAGCTGAAAATCTTCAGACGAGAATATCATGAATTATGTTTTGTTATTTTTCCCCCAACAGTAGGAAAACTAATAATTGAAAATACAAACAAGTATGGCAGAGAAAAATTATAATTGTTATTAAGGCAAATCAGCTAGAAAATGTGCTAAATAAATAGAATTAATTAATTAAGATAGATCTTCGACTGTTACTATTGACAAAAGTGATCGAAAACATTTAACATCCATCGACAATGACTTCTGAGCCTATTGTAGTCAATATTTATTCCCCTATACTTATGATAAAAATTTATTAGACAGAATTAGGAAAAATATTTTTTCGTTGTGTTACCTTCGCCACAACAAATTGAATCTTTTATTAATATACCTAAGGCATCTAATTTAAGGGTAAATTGCTTCCAAAGTTGGTTAGCCCTTGCTTTTCCTTGGCAACTATTTGGCAATAAATTTTTTTTTAAGTTTTCTTAAATACATTTTGCTATTAACCTTTTTTCACTTCACTTCCTTGTGAATAAATGTTACTTCGTATGCTACTTTGGTTACTTGCGTTCACTTTATTGTTCATTATCGAAAGTCATCATTAGAAATTTCGATTAATTTTATTCGTGATCGAATAAGAGAATACCAAATAGTAGTCAAAAACTTATTTGTTCAAATGAAATAGTTCCTACGCTTTTTCATCAAATATTTGCCTCGATGTGGGCTGGGGTATAGGATATTTTTGTCTGAAGGCTTCTTAAAGTAAAAACAAAATTTTGAAAATTTTTTATATCTAAAAATCGTCAAAATTAGGACATTAATCTTCAAATTGTCAATATGTTATTTTGGAGGCACAAAAAGTCTATGCCTTAGAGCTGCAACACAATCGATAGTACGTACTATCGATAGTATCGATAGTTTTGTTTCTGGCTGACCATCGATAGTTTTTGTTCACTATCGATACTATCGTCAAATTCTAAGAGTAAATACGGAGGCCACTAAATGTAGTCACATTTGCAAAAATTTGTTTGATGCAGGTGTCAGCCGTCTGTAAAATTTTATAGTTACATATAGGGACACAGTTTAACAGTTTCTTAAATGTTTATTTATTAAACTCAAACAAAATATGTTCATACATGTGATTTTGCATTTGAGGCAGACCATAGCATGTTGCCCTGACATTGTTCTCACGTTGTTCTAACTATAACGGTGCAGGAGTTGCTTCCATTTGCTGAGAAATTATACATTTCTAGGACTCTAAGCCATAAGTCTAGCTCCCATAAGTGTTTTTTTATTGTGAGACTTGAAACAGGGGAATATGTTCATTTTTGAGGTTTTTTGATGACGTGGAGGGATTAATCTTTGAAGTACGAATTCAAAGTTTATCAAAACTGACAGTTGTTCCACCTTTTCTTCCCATTGTCTCTGCAGTTTTCTTTCACTGGATCGCATTAATTACTTTTTTTTACGTTTTGGAGCACTTAATGGTCTGAACAATTTTTGTTATATATAAGGATTGCTCTTCCATCAAAAAACTTCAATACATCAAATTTCATGACATACTGGAAACCAATAAAGTGCCCCTATTATTTGTTTTAACACTGTATACTTACGAGTATTATTATTCTTACTCTTTCTCTAGTTTTATTGCAAACTATCGAAACTATCGAATGGGACTACTATCGATAGTTTTGCAGCTCTACTACGAGGGCGGATTGACATTGAAGCTACCTAGCGCTAGATGGCAGCAAAAACACAAAAACTTTTTCTTTCTTAGAAATTACCATCCGTCAAAGGTCAGCTGTTAAAATTTTAGCCAAATTCATCGATTAGTTTATTTGTTGTAGTCGTTTGAAGTAAGCAACTTTTGTGTTTCTTGGAAAATAGAAAAAAGTGAATTTCGTGTAGTGATTAAACACTATTATTTGAAAGGCAACACGGCGAAAGAGAAAAAAGAAAAGCTTGATAAACATTACGGCGAATCTGCTCCGCCAGATTATATGGTAAAATATTGGATTGCTGAATTTAAATGGGGCCGAACAAGCACTGCAACAATACCATCAACAGGAAGGCCAAAAGAGGTGGTTACTGAAGAAAATATCAAGAAAATCCTCGATATCGCTATGAATGTTCGCCGGGTCAAAATACGTGAGATTGCCGAAATGGTAAACATATCATATGAACGTGTGTTCAACATTTTGCATGAACATTTGCATATGAAAAAGCTATCGGCAAGATGGGTGCCGCGTTTGCTTAGTGTTGAACAAAAACGAGTTCGACAGATCACTTCACAGCGGTGTTTGGACATGATAAAGCATAATCCTGCTGATTTTTGTCGTAGATTAATAACTGTTGATGAAACGTGGGTCCACCACTACACACCTGGGTGGAAGCTGGTGGAAGTGCTCCGAAGAAAGCGAAGACAGCGAAATCGGCTGGCAAGGTTATGGCCACTGTATTTTGGGATGCACACGGAATATGGCTCATCGATTATCTTGAAAAGGGATACACAATCACAGGAGAGTATTATCGTGCATTATTGGATCAATTGTTTGATGCAATCAAGGAAAAACGACCACATTTAAACAAGAAAAAAGTGCTCTTTCTTCAAGACAACGCGTTGGTTCACACAGCATTAGATACGATGCTAAAACTACGAAAAATCCACTTCGAATTGGTTGATCATCCACCTTATATTTCAGATTTAGCCCCTAGTGACTTTTTCCTGTTTCCAAACTTGAAAAAATGGCTCGCAGGAAAAAGATTCATCTCAAACGAAGAAGTGATTTCCGAAACTAATGCGTATTTTGAGGAGTTCCCAAAATCGTATTATTCAGATGGTATAAAAAAGTTGGAAAATCGTCTTACTAAGTGTATTGAGCTAAAAGGAGACTATGTTGAGAAATGAATGGTTTTTGAAAAAAAAACAATGTTTTTTCCGCACTTAGGTAGCTTCAATATCAATCCGCCCTCGTATGCCTAGAACTCTTGGAGAATTCCTTTATATTTTTAACGCTTAGGTAAATTGGTTGAAATTGTGTTCTAGGGCATAAAATAGTTACGTTCCTTTACTTCCTTACTTTCCTTACTTGTTGTTTTATTATTTTGATTGGTAGTTCTTTAAAAATACGAGCACTGTTTTCAAAATCTTCTATTGTTAGATAAAAATTGATTAATATTGATTTCAAATTCTTTTATCTACTCTTACACCTCTTACATGTAAATTACAAATTTATGAAAATTCTTAATGCATATACATACATACATATTTACTCTCAATAATATTTAAATTTGAGCATTAACGAGTCTATTAATATTCTATTTTTGTTTTTCAATACATCTTATCATAATAACAATGTTGTAGGTAATTATTCATAATATCTTATGATTGTTACTTGAGCCCTTTATTTGTATGTCTTTTTTTTCATTTTTGGATTTTTATATTCAATAACTTTTATGAGAGCACTGTTATGAATTTATAATTTCACCTCTTTTTTTCAGATACTCATACATGATTCCTATTCCATACGATAGGATTCGTATTCATATAGAATATTTTGTTTGTCTTGTGTCTTAAATGAATCATAAAATTGATGTTCAAAAATATTGTTTTTTTTTGTTTTTGTTTTAATTTAATTTTTTATTTTAAATATTCATTATAAATCGATTAAAGTGTGAAATGCACATAAAACTTCCTTGTTTTTATATCGATAACGAATAAAATTCTTAAAAATTTTTTGGGAAATAGGTGCATACAAGCAGTTGTTAAATTGTTTATTAAACATTATTTATATATTCAATAAATTATATTATTATTATTATTATATTAATTAAAAATGTTATTGAAAAATTTCAGCAAAACTAGGGACGTTTGTACATGTGTATTTGTCATATCAGCCTGTAAGGTATTTGTAAACAGTGTTATACAGACAAGAAGGTGTTTAAAGGGTACAAAGGCTCAACCCCACAATATCGAGGTTTTCAAGGGTTATTTTTTTTTAATTCACAGCTTTTGTCACTCTCTGTGCTATGTTCTACAATTACCTGTCTTCTATTAAAGACTTGGTATCGGGTGAATTGAGTTCTAGGTATAAACCCAACAAAGACCGAGCTTATGCTTTTTATGAATATAAAAAAATTCCATCGTTTAGACTACCTAAGCTTAATTAAGCTTCAATTTGCTTACGAGGTGAAGTATTTAAGCGTGGTTCTTGATCTTAAACCGAATCAGGGCAAAATGTTTAGGAGCAAATAACAAAAGCCACAATGGAATATTGCTTATGAAACAAGTTATTGAGCAAATAATAGGATCTACGATTAGACCTCACCTTTTGGGCATACACTGTCATAGTGATACCAATTTTAACATACGGCTACACAGTCTAATGGAGTGCCTACGGAAAAAAAACGAAACATCATGAAGAGACTTAAGTGAGCACAGATAACTGTATTTGTGGGAGCAACGGGGCACTGAGTCTGTCCTGGATGTGTTACATCACTTGCTGCCTATTGACTTTTTTCTCTTGAGACCAACACTCATGGTGTTGGTACTAGGAAAAGAGGTTGTGGGAAGGAGGATAGAGGGAGTAGTGTTTATTTACATTCGATTTATTCGATTGTTTCACAAACGAACAGTGCGACCAAATATCGAATTCGCTCTATAATGCTTTATGCGATTCACTGAAGAATCAACTATAAAAGTATGAGCTTTACCAGAAATACGAGTACTACGTAGAAATATATGATTACTAGGAATTAGTTCCTTAATTTCGTTATAGTACCGACAGAACAATGAAACACACGCCACATTGCGACGATGCTCTAATAAATCGATAGAGTTGGCTGCCCTACCGTCTCTCCTGTACGCGGTCGAAAAGCTTTAAAATTGACTTTGAAGCACCGACCCATACACGAGAGTTGCATTCCTTTCGAATATATTTCATGTAAATATTAGGGAGATCGGATGGGGTGAAGTATTTCTTGCACTGCCTTCAAAAACCTAGGCACTTGAATGTTTTTTTCGACACTTGACAAATGTGATCGTTCCAACGAATGTTACAGTGAATTCTCATGCTCAGAACACCAAGTGCTCCTGATTCCTCAATATTTACATTACCCATAGACACACATGACAACAGATCACCTCGTCTGTGTGTCAGAAAACTGCAGTGGGTCTTGAGGGTATTGAAGTCGACTCAGTTCGCGCGACTTTCAGAGATTTTCGCCAGGTCGCTTGTAAAAGTATGTCGTTCATATTTCGTATTTTCGCCTTAATCTCCAAAAGGCTCTGCCTATGATCAAAAGAATATGAATGACAAATGTTGCTGTCATCTGCAAAAGAGTAGATAGGATGGGAAGTAAGAAAGAGAAAGTCGTTAAGAAATATTAGAAATAGAATTGGATAAAGCACAGAGCCTTACGGTACGGTACCTCTCTGAGTTCGTCGTATGAGATCCCATTCATTACCACTCTTATATTGCATTTTCTTCATATGAATCGAGAGAAGTGAAAACCAACATCAAAAGCAATAAGTTTGAATATGAGAGCCTCATGTCAGACTCTGTTAAATGCCTTGGAAATATTTTACGGAATCATAATGGCGATCGCTTATCAAATTGTTGGACTCTAAATACTAAACAAGGTGGTGATTAATCATATTTTTCATAACTTGGGAAAGTGCCGAACAAACTGCTATTGGGCGGCAATTTTCAAGGTTACTTGGCTCACCCTAAAAAAGGTTTGGCACTACACTGGCAACCTGAGAGCAAGATAAAAAGGTGCACTATAAGGCGCATTGAAAAGATTAGCCAATGGACTAGCGTTGGAATGACTTCTGACCCAGGAGACTTATTAACTTCGAGATTTGCCAGAACGCTTTTAACTGCACTAGGCATAGTCACTACGTTGCAGTCGTTGAGGATTACTTTGAAAGACAATATAGATTTAGATGAATAAACTTGTATTTTTAATTTTCTAAATAAATTCCGGGAACTTTTACATCAAGGTGATATATATTAGATCTGTGGCAAATCAATTGAAATGGTTTCAAATAGAAATTGATGATTGAAATCACCTTACTTTTTTGATAGGATTCATACCATGCAGTTTAGTGATACTCTATATGATAATGCGGTTAACCTTGTTGCCAGCAAAATATGAAGATCTTTTCGTATACATATTCTTCAACCTTTCTGCATCTTTCAGACGCAGTAGTTCAAACGTTTGCATATAAAACCTTGCAGCTCTGGTTCGAGTCCCGGCAATGACGATTTGCATTATGCTTTCGAACATAAATTAATTAAGAATTTGATCCGTCATTGATGATTCATACAAGAAGTTCTTTGTCTCACGAAAAGAAAAAATCTTAGGAAAAAAGGAGAAGAAATGAAGGTTGGAGTCTATGATAAGCAGCACAAATTCTCATCACTAAACCAAACACAGGGAGCGTTGTTCTAGGTAACGACAAAAAGTACAACTTTTACCTGCTTAGCTTGAAGGCAAAAAAACTGATTACAAGGAAATTGAAATAAAGCAAAGATGCTGTATGGATGCCATTTGCTGTCAACAGCAATAATAAAAAAAAAAAAATCAAATAAAAACATGTTACGACGTCTCTGAATTTTCTTTATCAAAATTATGAAAACAAACACTCGCATTAATTAAAATCCATTTGGGGAAAAAAAATAAATTAAATATGTACGAGTGTGATTACGAGTACATAGTGTGTGTATAGTATGTATGTAAATATAATAATAAATGGCAATAAAATAATAATAAAACAAAAAATTACTTGTAACCTATCAAAACCTGCTTGTTATTAATCAATTTCAACATTTTTATTAAAATAAGCCATTTTAATGCAATTCTGACATATTACAGGAAATACTCGTATGCAGAGGATCTGAGGCATATATATTGGTGGTAAAATTTTAAATTTATTATCGCTGCTGTTAGTTTTGCTTTTAACATGGCAACAAAATTTCTGAGAAAAATAAAACAAAAAACGATTATGTTGTCATTTCAATGCATTATTGAATAAAAATAACGTCCCATCAGGAGAATTAATGAAAGCGAAATATTGAAATGATGAATGAGTGGATGAGTGGATGAGGTATACGACATAACCCACACACACATGATAGAAATCCTGGCATTTTATCATGGCAACTGGAAATGAGTAATGAATATTGAAATTTTTTCACATAAGCAGACTTTCGATATAATTATTCAAGAAGTTGCAGTAGCGTTTTGTAAAAGCCACTAATAAAGAATTGCCGACTATCACAGAGGGAGGAAAAGCTTTTGATTTAACTTTAAAAAAATTTACGTCCATCATCTGTTGTCTGCAAAGCAATAACCATTAGCAATGCTCTTGTTATCTGTTGTCAACATATTACTATTACTGAACTACTGTCGAATTTTCTACAAGTTGCGTCTTTTGTATAGTCTATAGTATAACAGGGTTGGCAACCCACTGGGTAACCACATTAAATCCACCCGAGTTTTATTGGGTATTGTACTTACAAAATGTTTTCGTAGTTTATTTACAACAAAAATATGTATAATTTACCTATTGGGAGTACAAATTAATTGGGTCTGTTATTTTTAGCTTAAAAATGAGTAATGAAGTAACAAATTAATCAAAATACAAATTTGTCAAATCACTGTTTACATCCTTTTCACACTTCTGAGCCGATTTCCGAATCCCGTTTCAGAAAAACTCATCATCTTTTGAGGCGATCCAACTTCAAAGACAATTTTACATTTCTTGAAAAGAAGTGATGCGTTGAAATGGTAAAAGATATTCTATCCGTGAAATAGCCAATAGTCAGAGGAATCAATGTGCGGAGAATAAGGTGGGTGCACTTTTGAGATATGAGGTGGATCGTTGTCATGCAAAAGAATAACTGAATCACATCTTTGCATTCCTGGCGTTTTTCCAATAATACACTGTCCAAACGAAGTAATGCAGTCAGCTTTAGCACACCATAGTACCCAACACTTCCTTGATCGGACCAAGAGTATAAAATTGGATTATAAATACTAAAACAACGTAATGTTATTAACAATCAAAAAATATAATCGAATTGAACGAAATTAGTAACCCGGTGGGTTGGGGTTTTTTTTTAAAGCCCGGGGTCTTGTCAACCCTGATTAGAAGCGGATAATATAAATTTAAACAATAATCCCTTAATTCCAATCATAAAATAGTTGACTAATTAAGTTTAATTATGCCAAGGACCATTAAGATTACTATGGACTGTCCACAAAGCGATATTTTATCGTCTCTAATTGTATCGTTTTCTAGACGCAGCAGTATAAAACTCACTGAACTACCGATAAATGGCTTGCTATTGAATTATTAGACCTTCAACTCATCTGCCTACCTGGTTATCATTTACAATAGATCGAATGTGGGTTGTAAAATTCAGATCTGCTATGGTGATCTAGCTTATTACAATAATAAGACTAATACTATGCGCTTATGCACATTAACGTGGTATAGTGGCTCAGGTTCGAACCCCAGCAGAGAACATTACAAAAAAAAAAAAATTAAGGTTTCGATGTTTAATAAAAAAACTTCAACCTCCCTCCAGAAAAATTCATCTAAAGAAGCCCCCCCTGATCTTTCAGCTTACATCTGAAGATGATGACAAATATCAGATGAATGATCAGGAGGAAACGCCACTTGCTGGGAAAAAAATTACAGTGCCAAGTAAGGATCACCACCACTTGGCAAGGATCTTTAATAATCTACTGAGCATGGAAATCAAATTGTTTACTAAAACTGAATCAAAGCCAATATGCTCCCTAGAGAAGTAACGGAGGAAAAAAATGCCAAAAGAATATGCTGATTTGACGTGGTGGCCTATGACAGAGCAGGGTGGTGAGGGTTCTGTTATACACTTCCCATCCTGTACATCCATTGCATATTTCAGAGCTGATGTAGGCCAGTAAAAATGTTCTTAGATAACCAAGTGTAGTCAAATTTCCAGCTGATAGGTACATGAGGATATTATGCCTATTCAATGGTATTACCTAATTAGAGTAAATGATTATACAACATTTCGCTCAGCGACCAAGTTTGGTTCATGAATGTATCAAACAGTCTAAAGGTATTGCCTAGTGTTTGGAAGTATTTGAGGATAATATCGAAGGTTTTGAGTATCTATTTGATGACAGATAATCCATGATATCTTAAGGGCTTCGCCATCCATTTTGCGTGAACAACAGGGTTTCGCTATGTGGGGTCCCGGTCGTGAGTGTAAATCTGGGAACAAGAGGCTGACTGTTTGGCAAATAGATGATTTCGACGGTTGTTTATTGGGCCTTAGCGGTGCCCCTGTAGAATACTTAAGGTATAGGAGAGACTCCTGGCTTAAGGAAGAGTTCGCTCGGCTTTAGAGGAGTGCCGTAGGTGTGTGAGAGAGAGAGACAAAGAGTTTGTCTTCCTTTCTCCTGGTAAGACCAGAAGACTGCTTAACGAATGAAATTAAAGTACTGATCGGCATTGATCGGCGGTGAACATATGCACAATGCAAAAATCAATAAATTAAGTAAGAATTGCTACCACATACAGCCGGAAAAAATTAATTACAGTTTAGAGTGTTTGATAAGAAGACTTTAGCATTCCTCCAGAAAAATTAATCTATAGAAGCCCTTCTGAACTTCCATTCCAGGAGAAAATGACGCCTACTGGGAAAAAATTACAATACTAAGTCAGGATTACCACCACCACTTAGTAAGGTTCTTCACCACTACACAGTCATATGGAGGGGAGCAGCAATAGATTAATCATCTACTTAGCTTTAAAACCAACTTGATTACTGAAACTGAAACAGAGTAATGGATGCTTTATGAAGAACTAATACGCTCCCTGGGGGAGTGACAGAAATAAACGGATAATCTGTAGAGTTAAAATTTAAAGAAAATTCTATGTCACCTATTGATCCACAAAGAATCCGTGCAAGTTCATTCGCCATGCAGAGTCACCTTTAATATCCCCATATCTATGATGAATCCATTTAATGGAAACCATCGAATATCTTGCTAAGTCATCTGGAAACATCCAGCTTTCGTGAACAATTTTTGATATGCTATGCACACTTTACAGGGACTTAATGGCCATTTTGCTATCAGTGAATATGAAGATATCCCTGAAAACTATCCGTTAATATTTTATATGCTGCGTGGCAATACATATGATAACAATTACAAGGTGTAGAACACTGTACTAGTTTCTAAGCTTTTAGATATTTTGATCCACATTTGATCTAATAAAACTCTACAGCCAACATTCTCATGCCTTCTCGACCGACTAGTAGTACTTACTTGGAAACCTCTATTTATTACGTTATATTTTTCCTATTTTTCGATATTTTACGCCTTGAAATTACGTCCTATTTTATTAGAAAAATAATAAAAAATTATTGTTTTTTTAAATTTATTTTTTTACATATGGACGCATGCGTGACGCATAATTATCACGCACCAATGATTGATGATTTTCAATTCCATTAATGAGCCGCGAGAATCATTCAAAGCTATTTTCTTAAGTTTTTTTTTTATTTATTTTTCGATTTTTTTGTGTTTATCTGAATACGACAAAAACGTGCGTTAAACGTGTTTTAATTTTTTAATTAAAAAATCATTATGCGCTCATACTCTTTGTATATTTTTAAAACATGTGGAAAATGGTTGTTGATGATGATAATGATGATGATGAATATGATGAGAAAATGATAATGAGTCCCACTCTATTAAAAAATCGGGATGATGATATTGATGATGACGACAACGATGCATCATTATTGCATGCGTGCGTAAATAATAATGATTCAATATACTACTCATACAATATATGACAGTAGGCTGGTATAGAAAAAGTAGGGTGTTTCAAAAAAAAAAAAAAAAAAAAAAAAAAAAAAAAGTTAATAAGTTTTCCAATCCCAAAATCATCGTCTATCATCATTTTATCTTCACCATGAATTTAGCTTTAGATGCCGAAACCAAATATAATATAAACCTAGAAATTTTATCGAACGTAGACAAACATTTTAGTATTTTTTCGACCACAGCAAGCTCATATTGAGTTTTTAGTTTGAGTTTTCGAAGTCGATAGAAACTATACAATATGGAAAGCATTGAGGAAAATAGGAGTGCTCCATAAAATAATTCGAATTAGAGCGTTGTACGCGGATGTAGAACTTTCAGTTCTTCACAAACATTCCGCACCAATGCTGGTGTGAAACAAGAATGCCTACTATCACCTCAGCTATTTGCCATCGTGCTGGATGACATAATGAGCAAAGTCTACTCAAAGAGAAAAGCAATTGGAGGACTTAAATGATTGGCTCGCAATGTTGGAAATAAATATCAAGAAAAGCAAGGACATGAGAGTCAACAGTGTTATCTCTGGAAACATTGTATTACAAGGTTAATCAGTAGAAATATATAGAAAGCTTCTGATATGTAGGAAGTCTGATGACTACAAACGGCGTTGCAGAAACAACGAGCTAAATAAAGCGAAAGCGGCCTTCAGGCGACTGAATACAACATGGAGAAGCTCACTTATATCCAGACGAACTAAGCTCAGAATATTCAACTCAAATATATATGTATGTGTTAAATCAGTTCTGTAGTACGGCAGTGAAACTTTGTTTATATCGAATAACATCCAGCAAAAGCTCCCATTGTTCATCAACAAGTGCTTCGTAATCATATGCAGAATACTCAGGCCTAAAACTGTGAGTAATACAGAACTGGGGATAATGACTAATGAAAAACCTTTTCTGAAGCAGATAAAGGAAAGAAATGGGGATGTTCAGTCACCATTCTAAGAAGTCCCGATAGTACCAACGAGTGTTCCTCGAGTTGATTCCTCAAGAATCAAGAAATCAAGGTCGACCAAAAAAAACCTGTGAAACTAAGACAGAACAATCTAACATGGGAGAAACAAAACCTGCGGAGAACTGAACCGACTTCCAAGAAGCGTAAAGGGCTATAAACCAATTTGTTTTTGGATAGTCTAGTGTCCGTATAGGAAGAAAAGATATCATGTTTCTCCAGAATATTTATGGAATGTAGATAACAAATACCTGAATCAAGTTGATATTTCTTACTGCTGCGATTCATGGCCCTCTTTTCGTGTTAGATTAGTTGTGCAGAGTTCGCTATATAGAGTTTAGTGCAGCAAAAGATTATTTGCTTAAGTACAGGATGTCAGCAAAGACAGCAAAAGAACAAAACTTCCTTACAGTTTTACAAGCGCTTACTTTTATAATTATTGTTTTACCACTCTGTCTAGACAGAATCCTACGTTCCCTTCATGTAGCATTGCTTGTAATCCCGAAGAAGTAGGTTGAGGTTCCTTAACCCACCTTTGCCCTGTCCAATAAGTAAAGCAGAACTAAAAGTCCGCTAGAGGAAAGTGGCATCCCAACTAGGTCAATATCTTCATTGCTGGTCCGCCCGCCACACAATTCCTCCAGGTATCAGAGTGACCCCTTACTCAGATAATCTTTAGGTCTGAATGTATCGCCATATCGTTTAGAGATGCTCGGCATTCATATATCAGCCACGATGTCAAGTAGAGCACCCTGATCGCAGACTGACTGGCCGTACAGATGCGGATATCAACATCGAATACACAGTAGTACATAAACCAATCTACGGCCTTTTTTATAGCCGACACCACCGCCTGTAAGATCAGTGGTAAGGAAAGTGTAAAGGCTCGACGAATGCCTTTAAGGTTCATGGTATGGTGAATATTATATGAGTGCCAGGAAGCCACGGGAAGAGTGAGATGTCAAATAGACTTGAGAGGCACCATTTTTAAGCTTTAAGAATTTTAAGGACCCATAATTCACCGTAGAGTTAAGATCCGAGTTGAGAAATTGGGTTTTAAATGTAATTGCCTCACTTTGGATTAAAAAACCAGTGGGGAGGAATACGATGACACTTTGAGGCTTACTGCGACTAAGAAAAAGTCACCTGAGTGGTGTTTTGTTCATCTTTACAGCATACTTAGGCGTGGTGGGATGCAGTATACATAGGATCTATTATGTACCCTCTGATCAATAGTTTGTTTAACAGATCAGCTTCCTTCCTAATGAAAACCAGTAGATAAAGAACACAACATTCATAGATTATGTGTTCCGCTTTCTCTAATACCTGTGAGCAAAGTCTACAAACATCCACATCTGTGACCACCATCCTCTTCAGATGCAGTAGGAGCCAGATAGGGCCTTAAACCCAGCGTCATTCGCTGGATCTATACGACGGTTATTGAAGCTAATCTTCTTTATGGAGCGGTCTTTTGGAGGACCGTCCTCAATAAGCATTGCAACATCAAGCTCCTGGATAGGGTCAGGAGGTCTGCGGCAATTCAGATTACAGGGGCGTTACGTACTATTCCGACGAGGGCGTTTTTTGTCATGCTTGGTTGGCTCCCTTCGGGTATACTTGTCAGACAATAGGCATAACTTGTGGCAGTGAGACTTAACGCCCTGCCACGGTGGCGTATTATTCCTTCGGGGCACTCTTCGATTTTGTGCGAGGAACCACGAGTTCTGGATGATATAGGTTACCATCCGGACCGGTGCTGGGTGTGGGATTTCAGTCCGTGATCCCTGACAGACAAGACTTGGCTTCTGGCTCGGCCATACCCGGCGATGCTGTGGAGATCTATACTGATGGCTCTAAATGTGAGAACAAGGTGGGCTGCGGAATTTTTTCCTAAAAGCTCAATCTAAGGGTGTCTCATCGACTTCCGAACTATTGCAGCGTGTTTCAAGCCAAAGTGATGGCTATCTACCATCTGCGGTACTCACACGGATGATATATGCACTCTTTCTGATAGCCAAGGGGCTATTAGTTCCCTCTCGGGCGCAACTTTCAGCTCTAGGCTTGTCAGGGACTGTCGTGTTTCCTTTGAGTTACTCTCACGACAGTTTGATGACAATCTCATTTGGGTCCTTGGTCACAGGGACATTCCGGGTAATTGTGTGGCTGACGAATTTGCTAAAGCGGGCACATTCCTCCCGAACAGTTACCTACTTGTAGGGGTTGGTGTACCGCTGTCCTCCGTTAGACTTTCTATCAGACGGAAATATTCACTGGACGCTGATAGATCTTGGGCAGAGGGTGATTCTTGCCTTACTGCTAGACTCACCTGACCCAGACTGCACGATCACAGGGCATTGCATTATGCGTAGACACGCGCAAAGGCTGCACCTACCAGCGAATGATTTCAGTCGAGGTTGTGGATCGATTGAGGAAGAGGAGAGTGTGGCCCATTTCATTTGCCAATGTCCATTTCTAGCTAGACGTAGACTGATCACACTTGGCTCGTCCTTTCTCGATAGTCTATCGGAGCTGTCGATCATTGATGTCGGGCTTATAGCAAGATTCATTAAATTGTCGGGCTTGATTTCCGGAAATGTGCTTCTGTGTGGGAGCTCTGGCTGGCGGTCAAGATCGGTTAATTAGGTCTTGGTGGCCGGTACAGAGATCTCGCTTTATTTGTGGTATCACAACGTGTCGCTATGCGTGCTCAAGTGTGCCTTGTCTCAGCGAGGCTGCCACTCCCTCCTAACCCAACCTATCCTCTTCAGATGCGCTCTCGGTCTACAATGGTCTGTAAAAAAGAACCTTGAGAACCTCAAAGCGATGCCCAAATTGTGGACTGATTGATCATTCCAGTGTTCTTAGCATCTGGCAGTTTCCCAATCCTTGAATGGATTGAGATTAATAGTAAGTGGTGCTGCACAGCAAGATTCGGGACTGATATAGGGTGTCATGGAACCTTTTCTAGCCAAAGAATCCCCTGTTTTATTACTATCTATCCCACAGTGTACAGGTACCCAAAACAACTAGAAGCCTTTTCAGCGTATCGTAGAAACATTTCACTATTCTAAATGTCGTAGGATTTGAGCTATGTAAGTGCTCTTTAGACAGTGATCTGACATTCGGGACTGATATAGGGTGTTATGGAACCTTTTCTAGCCAAAGAATCCCCTGTTTTATTACTATCTATCCCACAGTGTACAGGTACCCAAAACAGCTAGAAGCCTTTTCAGCGTATCGTAGCAACATTTTACTATTCTAGATGTCGTAGGATTTGAGCTATGTAAGTGCTCTTTAAGCAGTGATCTGACATTCGGGACTGATATAGGGTGTTATGGAACCTTTTCTAGCCAAAGAATCCCCTGTTTTATTACTATCTATCCCACAGTGTACAGGTACCCAAAACAGCTAGAAGCCTTTTCAGCGTATCGTAGCAACATTTTACTATTCTAGATGTCGTAGGATTTGAGCTATGTAAGTGCTCTTTAAGCAGTGATCTGACATTCGGGACTGATATAGGGTGTCATGGAAACTTTTCTAGCCAAAGAATCCCCTGTTTTATTACTATCTATCCCACAGTGTACAGGTACCCAAAACAGCTAGAAGCCTTTTCAGCGTATCGTAGAAACATTTCACTATTCTAAATGTCGTAGGATTTGAGCTATGTAAGTGCTCTTTAGACAGTGATCTGACATTCGGGACTGATATAGGGTGTTATGGAACCTTTTCTAGCCAAAGAATCCCCTGTTTTATTACTATCTATCCCACAGTGTACAGGTACCCAAAACAGCTAGAAGCCTTTTCAGCGTATCGTAGCAACATTTTACTATTCTAGATGTCGTAGGATTTGAGCTATGTAAGTGCTCTTTAAGCAGTGATCTGACATTCGGGACTGATATAGGGTGTCATGGAAACTTTTCTAGCCAAAGAATCCCCTGTTTTATTACTATCTATCCCACAGTGTACAGGTACCCAAAACAGCTAGAAGCCTTTTCAGCGTATCGTAGCAACATTTTACTATTCTAGATGTCGTGGGATTTGAGCTATGTAAGTGCTCTTTAGGCAGTGACCTGCTGTGCACATATGTAAACAATTACTATGTTATATGACATGTCACTTACGATTATCTCGTAGTTGACGGAAAATTAAAGATTTGAGGAAGTTTCTGCCTGTATAACTATAAAAAATACAAATCTGATTATAAAAATAGATTTAATTTCAATTGGTTTTCCCCATTTTTTTTTTTTTTTTTTGAAAAAACAAAAGCTTTTGTAAAAAAAATTAATTTTTTCAAAAAAACATCAATTTTATCTTTTAAAAATCACCCAATTATTTTCGCCGTTTCTACCTCAAAATCGTGTTTAGATTTGTTAAATTTTATGATTGAAAAATTTGATTGCGTATTTAGTTTTCAATAATAATCCATAGCATGTATTGAATTTTTGATAACCTCAGGAGACTTCTAATTTGTATGAGTTAAACGCGATTAAATGTTATTGTATTTTTTTATACTTCATTTTTAAAAAGGTTATTTTATGTAAAACGTAAAACAAATTTACGCAAAATGTTTTATTTTAGTGGAAACACATGAAACATGAAAATCGCACATCTTCCAATAAAATATTTTTTTCATAGTTTTTGCATAAAAATCAATTGAATGTGTTTTTTCTTTCAAATTGCGTTAGAAATAGTTTAATAAAATTGTTATTGAAATTTAATAAATTCTTTTTTTATAAAATCTCAATTAGTGAATTAACGTGGCGCCTTAAATATCCATAAAACGGTCAAGAAGTGAAGGATAAATTAAAATTAAATATAAAAAATTAACACATACAAAACTGATTAATAAACATATCGGGTCCGCCATCTAACGTTTTCTTTTTCAACTAGTGCTTATTTCGTGAATGGTAACACTTAGCTCATGTCTGATTTGACAGATAATTAGTTTTATCCTTCCGCTGAACGAATATGGTTGTGTATACGCTTGAACAACGCTGGGAAATATTGCGACATTACTCTGAAAATCATGGTAATGTTGCGGAATGTGTGCGATGTGTTCAGATGAAGCTCATTTTGATCTTGGCGGGTATGTAAACAAGCAAAATTGTCGCATTTGGGGCACAGAAAACCCGCACGCATACATTGAAAAGCCGATACATCCAAGATGAGGGACTGTTTGGTGCGGATTTTGGTCCAGAGGCGTAATTGAGCCATTTTTCTTCGAAAATGACCAAGGAGTGGCCGTTACAGTCAATGGCGATCGTTATCGGGCCATGTTGAATGAATTTTTGTTCACAAAAATTGAAGAGAAGGATATTAGCAACATTTGGTTTCAACAGGACGGCGCTACGTGCCACACAGCCGAAGCTACATTCGATTTTTTGTGCCATGTTTTTGAAGATCACATTATCAGCCGCAGAGCTGATGTCGTTTGGCCACCTCGGAGCTGTGATTGACACCGTTGGACTATTATTTGTGGGGTGCCGTCAAGCCAGAGACAATTGACGCTTTAAAGGACAATATTCGTGAAGCCATTGGTGAAATACAGCTGCACACAATCGATAATGTGCTTAAAAATTGGACTGATCGTGTAGGCTACTGCATGGCCAGCCGAGGCAACCATTTGAATGAAATTATTTTCCATTATTAACCGGAGGGATTGTACTTTCAAATAAAAAAAGAAATTTGAGAAAATATTCAGTAGTTTTTTTTTATAACTTTTAAAAAAGAAAAAAAATTTATTTGGCGGACCCTTTATTATGCCATTAAGTCAATAAAATTTTAGCGACATTTGAATGGAAAATTTGAATTTTTTTATTTGCAAAAGTTTGCTTAATTGATTTTATAATTATTTAATAAAGTTCAGCCAATAATGTTTAATAAGCATGGCAAACATTTAATAACATTAAATTTTTTCCAGATAACATAGTTACACTCTTGTTGAGGTTAGGTGCTATACATGGTATCATTCTTAAACTCCTATAAGTCGAGTTGATTTTAGATAAAAGCCTACAAGAAAAAGTCGTCCAAGGTATACAATATATAAGATTTATATTCAAATTTCAGAGTAAAATTAAGTATTTTCTTCAACTCTTTTGAGAAAGACAATTCAGTTCTTTTGGACAAATACAGAGTGCAGGGGCAAATTTGAGATTAGGAAGTAAATTGGCTGTCAAATGATTAAATATCAAGAATTGAGCTGTCAACCTTTGACACTTATTTAGAAAAAAATTGGAAACTCTTAACTATGGAACGGTACACTGTTGAACCAAGAATTTTAATTGTGAAAACTTACTGCTTGAAAAACTGAACGAGAATAACGCATTTTTCAACAAAATTCTCCTATGTGATGAGGCCTATTTTCAATTAGGTGGTTATGTAAACAAACAAAATTGTCGCGTATGGGGCTCACAAAATCCACGAACAGGCCTCGAAAAACCATTACATCCAAAGAAAGTGACCGTTTGGTGCGGCTTGGAGTTATGCGGCATCATCGGCCCGATTTTTGCGCTACCAAACCATGATAACCAATTTTTTTGTGGCCACAATTGGCTAATGTTAACATCAGTGACCTTTGGTTTCAGCAGTACGGCGCAATAAGCCACACAGCCACCAAACAATTCAGTTATTGCATGAAAAATTTCATAGTCGCTTAATTTCTCGATTTGGCAATGTCAATTGGCAGCCTCGTTTTTGTTGCTGGAGAATTGTCTTTGTGGCCATTTGAAAGACCGGCTTTACGTGAACAAACCACAAACAACTGAGAAAGATGAAATTCAGCGCTGCATTGACGAGATAAACGAAGCTTTGTTGCAAGATGTGGTTCACAATTTTATTAAAAGAGCGGACGTCTGCCGACGTGCTAGAGATGGATATTTGCCCGATATCATATTCCAATACCAATACCAATATAAAATAGAAATATGGGAATTAATATATTTCTATTTTATATTGGTATGAGTAAAACTGAATCTGTCAAAAAAAATGTGTTTTTAAGACAATTTACATTCTAACCTCAAATTTGACCACCCTTTATTTAGTTTTAAGAATATTAAACATCACCCTCTCCTATATTCTATTTGTTTGCAAGTATGTGAGTACATTACTTGATGAAACTAAGGAGAACATATTGTAATAAATTGAAGTGACAGTCCCCGCTTGACCACGACATTCGATAACATTACCTTCGAAGGTTTGGCAAACATTTCTCTAATAAAACATTTGAAAACGATAGAATCGAAAAAGAGCTCATCTTTCGATCTCGAAGGTTTTTCTGTGATATCAACAGTGAGGCTTTAGAAATATCTAAAGCGAATAATTTTAACGGCATAACTAAATGTTCGCTATTAGTATTTTTAATTATTTCGTTAAACATTCGTTTTTAATAGTTTTCTAATAGTTTAAGAACGGACTCTTTGCTCTCTTCTGTTTTTGCTTATGCATGAGAGAGAAATTGTTTGCTTGTTTCTTTGCTCTGTTATGCATTTTTGTTCGACAAAAACAAGAGCTTAATATCATTTATAAATATTTGACGAGAAGTTAGCGAAAGAAAATATTTTTATTAGGCCATCCAAAATTAATTTCGAGACTTCTTGGTTAATAGTTTGCTATTGCGAACATTCGCTATTTTAGAATTTACGACAATTTAGCAAATATTTCGAAAATTCTTCGCTAATAGAAAACCTTTGCTTATTGCAAGTCACAGGTCAAACAGGTCGTTTCCGTATGAGTTGTGCGAAAATATGTAAAGGGTGGTCCAACCATAATGCACGATGTTTATTGTAAGTCACACCTTAACGACAAGTTTTTTGCCCAACTTAATTTGACATTTTTTGATTCAGTGTTTGACAAATTCGACCATGGAATGTTACACAATTGAGCAGCGCGTTAAGATTGTTGAAGCCTTTTTCGAAAATGGGCGTTCAACTCAAAATGCATTTCATGCACTTCGTTTTCTTTTTTGGTCAGCATAATCGACAGGAGAATTGTCTGCAAATTTCAGCAAACCGGTTCTGTAGGAAATGTGAGAACACCTGTGTGTGACAGCTTGGTGCAGTTTATAGGCTGGCGACATGATCGGGTCATACTTCGTCCAAAATGAAGTGGGCCAAGCAGTTACCGTGAATGGTGTTCGCTATCACGAGATAATAACGAACTTCTTGTGACCAAAAATTGATGATATGGGCCTGGACGATATGTGCTTCCAATAGGGTGGTGCCACTTGCCACACAGCCAATGAAATTCGCCATTCGCCACGATCATGTGGTTTGACACCGTTGCACTTCTTTCTTTGGGAATATTTAAAAGAAAGAGTCTACGTCTAAGCAAAAAAAATTCCAAGAGCTAAAGGATGAGATAATTCAGCACATTAACGACATTGAATCTCAATTATGTTTCAGAGTCATTGAAAATATGGACCGATGGAGCATTTTTATTTACAAACTTTTTGTTTTATTTACTATTAACATCGTGCGTTTTTGTTGAACCACCCTTTATTGGAATTTAATGAAATGAGTCCATGTTTAGTTTAACCCTTTCGGTGCGGCTTTCTTTTTTGCTAAACGACAATGAACATAAAAAATATTTTTTCATATATTGAAAAAGGATTACAAATAATTATTTTTAGTTTTTTTTTATAAATCCTTATACTGGAATATATTCCCTCATTCGGACAATAACCCCAAATATTATCTTAACTAGACTTAAAAATAGTAAAGCTAGTTCTAGATACACAAGTTTTTTTTACAATAATGTTATAATTTTCTATTTTATTTTATATATCGGGTTTTTTTTTTATAGTTATGCTGGCAAGCCATTGGCTTAGCAGACCTTTAATGTTAGAATAAGTAAGTAAATAAGTTTAAGTCACAATAAAACAAAGAAATATATGTTTTCTATCAAGGAAACTGTCTTTGTTGGATAGAAAATTTTATGATATTAATATATATTTCAACATGATTTCGACCATAAAACCGCCACGGTTGGCGCGTACAAGGCGCAACCTGGAATACAATCTTTTCGCACATTGATCTCCAAGTATTCAATTGTCTCTGGTTTGTCGAGAAAATAATCCAATGCTACTATATCATACGATCTTGGTGGCCAATTAATAGGATCATCACGCGAAATTACTCAAAAGAGTGCAAGAGACTGTATATACCGAATATCACCGAATTGTGACAGCAAACAAATCGTATTTAAATTATGCATCATAATAAGATATTTAAATCAAAACTATGCTGAGATTTTACAATACACTTCTAAGGCCCATAGTTACTTACGGATCAGAAGTTTGGTCTATGACGAATACTGAGGAAAAGTCTCTCAGAATTTTCGAACTAAAAATTCTCAGACTTATATTTGGTCCAAAAGGAAATGAACGTGGTGAATATTTCCTAAGGAGCAATGTAGAACTTTGACAGTTCAATAAAGGCGATGATATTTTCAAATACATTAAAGGGCAAAGACCTAGATGGATAGGCCATGTTCTAAGAATGGATCAAAGTTAAGCGCAGAAGCTTGTCGTTGACTACACCATACAAATTTCAAGAAATAAAGGTCGGCCACGTACGTGCCTAATTAATAACATCGAAGAGGATATGCGAGCAATGAATGTAAAGAATTGACGCATCTGTGCTAAAAGTAGGGTGGAATGGAAGAGTTGTGGAGAAAGCTAAAACCCACACCGGGTTGTAGTTTAATAGTTTTAGAGCATTAAAATCATTAAAACTTTCCCTGGGACGTATTATTCAAATATAGGGTCCGCCATCTAACGTTTTTTTTCAACTAGTGCTTATTTCGTGAATGGTAACACTTAGCTCATGTCTGATATGACAGATAATTAGTTTTATCCTTCCGCTGAACGAATATGGTTGAGTATACGCTTCGCTAAGGGGGAATGCGATCGACTTACAGAAGATGCCGATTTTGCCAAAAAAAATCAACTTTTCAGATGGAGCTCATTTTGATCTTGGCGGGTATGTAAACAAGCAAAATTGTCGCATTCGGGGCACAGAAAACCCGCACGCATACATTGAAAAGCCGATACACCCAAGACGAGTCACTGTTTGGTGCGGATTTTGATCCAGAGGCATAATTGGGCCATTTTTCTTCGAAAATGAGCAAGGAGTGGGCGTTACAGTCAATGGCGATCGTTATCGGGCCATGTTGAACGAATTTTTGTTCACAAAAATTGAAGAGGAGGATATTAGCAAGATTTGGTTTCAACAGTACGGCGCTACGTGCCACACAGCCGAAGCTACACTCGATGTTTTGCTCCCTGTTTTTGAAGATCGCATTATCAGCCGCGGAGCTCATGTCGTTTGGCCACCTCAGAGCTGCGAATTGACACCGTTGGACTATTATTTGTAGGCTCCCGTCAAAGATAAGTGTTACGCCAACAAGCCAGAGACAATTGATGTGAAGCCATTGGTGAAATACAGCTGCTAGATGTTTTGCGTCCTGTTTTTGAAGATCGCATTATCAGCCGCAGAGCTGATGTCGTTTGACTACCTCGGAGCTGATATTTGACACCGTTGGACTATTATTTGTGTGGTGCCGTCAACAAGTCAGAGACAATTGACGTGAAGCCATTGGTGAAATACAGCTGCACACAATCAATAATTGAGAAAATGTTCAGTAGTTTTTTTATAGCATTTTCAAAAAAAAAAAAAAAAAAATTATTTGGTGGACCCTTTAGTAATAAAACTGTTACGTTAAGCAGAATTGTTTGATGTTTTGTATCTCATAGAAGAACAACATAGAAGATTAATAAGACTAAGGTTGAGCGCATAACACGCAAAAATACTGTTACGAAAATAAACAATACCTAAAAAAGATAGACCACATCAGCACCTTTAGACTTTGGTCTATTGGGTAGTTTCAAGGTGTTTAATGTGTCACCCTGGCAATGCCGTATTTATTTGTTTATTTGGCAGCATTAAAAATTCGACCATCTTTAGGTATTACATTTCAAATTAGAGGAAATAATTTGAATGTTGTAGGAAGAACAAGAACATTCGTAAGTAATTTAAATAGTATATAAAAGGCGGCACCTTATGAATAGTTAGTATAGTTTGTTTGCAGTCATAAAGTTAAGTCGTGTTTAGGCGTAGATAAAAGTGTTGTATAAACGAATATTAAGTGCAAGATAAATAAGTTGGAGACTGTATAGTTATATACCGTAAAACAACAAAAACGTGGCACTTATTATATTTTGACGCAATTAAAAAGAACTCAAACATTTTAAAAAGGTTAAAACGTAATAATGCTTTAAAAAAACTAACCAAATTTTTTGAACAATCCTATTTTATATTATCATTAGTTTTTATTAATTTCTGGCATATATTCCGGTAACGGTTAAAAAACTAGTTATTAATAGTCATATAATATGTTAAAAATATAAAATTTCATTTTACACTCATTATGAATCTCAATTAGTTGGTTAACATGAAAAATATGATTTAAAGTGCGACGTCGCCCCATAAAGAACACACCCACACTTGTTTTATATATTTCTGATTAAAACAATAAAAAAATTTTATTTTGGGATTATCCAACAAAATCTGAATAAATCAAGTAATTCTAAAAGATAATAATATTACTTACTAATAAAATTTGAATAAACAGAAACATGTAGTAAAAAAATATTCAGAAAAACATCCTGTTTTATGTTGTTTACCAAAATTAATTTATTAGTGAAATAAATTTTAAAAACTTTTTATCGCAATTTCTAATGGTTTATTTGAAATTAACAAAAATAAAAAGAGTTAACAATATAAACACAATAACGACGAGAAATTATTTTATATTTTTTCTCGAGGTGTATAAAAGACAGTTTTAGTGTCACCAATATAATGAAATCAATGTTTGACAAGCATTTTAAAATATTTCTGTATCAATATTCTGAATTTCTTTGATTTAATAGAAATTTAAATAGATCTCGATTCATATAAATGAAGTTTTAGAAAAGAGGCTGTTTAATTAAAAATTCTTAACTTGATATGTGTACGACATTATTACCCAAGTGCGATGATGAATTTCAATGATAACTGACATTATAATAATATTTAAAAGCTATACAAAATAGAGAAAGAGAGAGGGAGCGAAAGAGTAATAGAAAGAAGTAAATAGTGTAACAGAATTCATAAGTGATCTTTGACGCGAGCTACTGAAAGACAAAAATTCAGCGACATTAGGTATTGAAGTCACTCTATATGCCTTAGCTCTCATCGATTCTTCTAATGCATTAATTCAGTTTCTAATGCATGAGCTTTAGTCCTTCTATCAATGAAGACACTTAACAGTTTTTTGGATATGACATCAAAAACTAGTTTCAGAAAATAGACTTGTTTATCTTGTTATTTTTTTAGCACATTGACGTGTTGATGATGATGCTGTCATTCATCTGTAACTGTAGAAAATGTAATACATATTACAAGATGTATAGAAGATCAGGTTCATCCTTGCACTTTGCTAAATAATCTGCTGTTAGAAGAAAAACAATTTTAATAAGAATTCTAGGTCTTTTTACAACTTTGAAACTTAAAAAGGCAAACCACTTCTTTTCCTCCATCCATGAGGTTAAATGAACGCGAAGCAGTTGAGGATGCTGAAATAAGCAATTTTTTTGCGGAGATCTTTTCATCAACGTATACTAATGATCAGATGACTTGTTCTTTTCAACATTCTTTTACGGATCCTGCAAATCAGTCTATCAGTCTTCAGTTCTTATTGGTTTAGAAAGACTCAAATTTTTATATAAAAGTGGACCTCACATAGTTGTCTTTTTATTAATTGCGTTGAAGCCTTGGTGCCTTCCTCTCACAGTTTTGTTCAATTCAATGAGGTAGCAAAACTGACATCAGAAATTACAGAGGAATTGCCAAACTAAGCATCATACAAAAACTTTTTGAGAAACTTGTTACTAATCATTTAAGCCATCATGCATCATAATTGTTATCTCCCAGTCAACATGATTTCCGTAAAGGCTGTTCAACTGTAACTAATCTTTTACAGTTCATTACCATAGTCAATCGAGTTTTTGTCAATACAGAACAAACTTATGTTATATAGACCGATTTCAGTAAGGCATTTGACAAAGTGAATCATAAACTACTTCTGAAGAAGCTGCACTAAATGTAGCAAATTACTAATAGAAAGCAGAACGTTCTGTTTAAAAACTTTACATCTAAGCCCATTCCTGTTACACCTGATGTTCCTCAAGAAAGCCATGTGGGACCACTATTATTTTCATAATTTATTAATGATTTGCCTAAAATAATAGGGAAATCAAGCATACTAATGTACGTTGATGATGACTAATTTGACGACTCTTATATTACAAAACATCTGTTCACATCTTTAGTACGTTCTGTTCTGGAATATGGGATCCAACATACAAGATTTATATTAAAGCAATCGAATGCTAACTTCCTACATATAAAGCTAGATTTACGCAATATTATCATTGTTTTGAGCATAATTATTGAAAACACTTGCTCCGATTTTTTAATTGCAAATATATCTTTTTGCATTCCCCAACGTCCTACACGTCACTATTCTCCGCTTTCATTTAAATCAATACACATCATTAGTCAGTATCTGAAAGAGATATGATAAGTGGTAGTGACACCTTCTATTCTTACTAAATAATAGATTTTGTGTATGGGTAGAACGACAATTATTAAAGATTCGTTGCCTATCCACATCAGCTTAACAGAGGGAATTTCAGATATCAGAATAAAAGCCTATATATACTCGTATATATATGTTTGTATACTATGCGTGTTATAGAACTTTAAGTTGGCATTACTTCTCAATATGGCAACCGATTTAACAGCTGTCAAGTGATTTATTCTCAGTTTGGTTTGGCAATTCATCATGAATAGAGTCACGCCTGGCGTAGATTCGTCGAATGGGCCAAAAACGAGATTACCGTTGTTCCCGATTTTCATAAGCGAATTTTGTTTAGCGATGAAGCGCACTTCTGGCTACGTCAACAAACAAAACTGCCGCATTTGGAGTGAAGGTAATCTTCAAGTGTATGTGGAAACACCGTTACATCCAGAAAAACTCACTGTTTGGAGCGCTTTATGGGCTGATGGTGGCCAGAACGTTACAGTCAATGGTGATCGGTATAGAGCCATGATTACTAACTTTTTCATTCCTGAATTGAATAACCATGATGTCCAGGAGATGTGGTTTCAACAAGACGGCGCAACATGTCACACAGCTCGTGCCACAATAGATTTATTGAAAGACACGTTTGGTGACCGCCTAATTTCACGTTATGGACCTGTGAATTGGCCTCCAAGATCTTGTGATTTAACACCGCTAGACTACTTTCTGTGGGGCTATGTAAAGCCACAAACGCTTGACCATTTGGATATACGTGTTATTGCCGATATACGGCCACAAATGTTGGAAAAAGTCATTGAAAATTAGACTTCCAGATTGGACTACATCCGCGGCAGCCATGGCGGTCATATGCCAGAAATCATATTTAAAACGTAATGCCACAAAATTAGCTTTCGGATAAATAAAATTCATGACAATCAAATAATCTAAAAAACACCCCTTAAAAAAAAGTGAATATGTGCTTGTTTAAAGATTGTATACAGCTAACAAGCAGAACCTACAGTGTCTTTCTGGAAGTAACAATTAATTGGATTTTGGTCGGAAAGGGACAAAATGGGGAAAAAATTGAAAAAAAAACTAAGATAACATTTGAGATAATAATTAAAATAAGGTAGCGAAGCACAGCTGGCTTTAGCTAGCTTAAAATAAGGAAGAGTAGAAGAATGTTTAATATTTTCAATAAAGTTACACTGGTCTACAAAAAACAAAAAAATTTCTCTCTTTAAATAAAAATGTATGCAATATAATGATTTTGAGCCGCTGAATTCAAATCCGTCTCCTTTTTTTATCGGGCTAAAATTTTTTTTATGGGCGTGGCAACTTTTTCGCCCAAAATATGGTAGTTATGTCAATATATTTCATCATAACTTGAAAACGACTTGACCGATTTTAATGCAATTACCACCAAATGTTTAGGAACAAAATTTACTATAAATCACTGGAACACAATTTTTTTTTCTGTATTTTCAACAGTTTCGGAGTAATTTACAACTAAGCTGCGAAAAAAAAGTTTTTTTCCCGAAAAATTAGAACAATTTTTTTTTCAAAAACTCATAAAAAATTTTTCAGAATGAAAATTTTCAATGTTAAGCATTTGAATTAAAGCGCAAAATGTTGAGAATAAAATAAGCTCTAAATCATGAGAATCGGTTGACTATTGCTGATTTTCTTCAAAATTAAATGCAGGTACCTAACTGTGACCAAAATTAGCGGAGAAATGATTTCTTGCAAAATTAGTGGAATTTTTTTTTCTTTTATTTTCAAAAAGTTATAAAAAAATTCTTAGAATATAAATTTTACATTTTAAGCATTTTAATGAAAGCCAGGTGTGTGTTGAAAGTAAAATAACCCATAAAGGCAGGTGCCTGACTTTGACAAAAATAAAGGGTTCATTTTTTATGGCTATGGTAAGTCGAAAATATTCAAAGAATAAGAATTTTTACTTATTGTGGTAAACAACCCAATACAAAATGCACTTTTAAGAAAGATAACACAATTTTTTTCATCATTCAACACTTGTTTGCGAAACCGGAAAGATAAATCCTATCCGATATTTGATTTTATCAAAGTCAAAAGTTAATATTGAAAAGTTCTCTAAGGACTATTTCTGTTTTATATTTTTTATTACGGTAACTTAGCTTAATTATAATGGATTTTTGTATTAGATTACAGTGTGTCAAGGGCTTGGACTTGCAAAAATTCGCCAGTTGTGTTTTGCTACATCAGTGGGGAAATAACTTTAAAATCACAATGTCATACAATAACCTCCCAAATGAAAAATGTTTATAAACCTTACTTTGGATTTCCTATCGATGAAAGAAACAAATATTTGCTGACAAAAATATGTTGTAATAGCTGTGCAAAAGCTTTAAGAGTTTGTCTTGACGACGATAGAAAGATCATGTCATTTATGAAACCAATGATATGGAGTGAACCACAAAATGATTTACGAGAAAAAGTAAGAACAAAATCATATATCCGAACATTTCTTCTGCCCGACGACCAGTTCTTCGAAATAATAATGTTTCTTCACCTCTAATGACTCCTAAACATCACGAAATGTTTAATGAAGAAGATGTTGTTTCTGTTCAGAGTGAAACCAGTTAACCGTCTGTCGGTACTACTATATCTGCGTATAGTAGTCCATCGAAAAACCTCATTCTATAAATCAGTCTAACCTGAATGATCTTGTGCAAAGCTTAGAACTCTCAAAATCATAGTTAGAACTTCTTGTGTCGAGATTAGAGCAATTATCATCAAGATTTCATCAAGATATGTTTCATATAGAAAGGCGATAAAAAGGAAAATGGTCAGATCCGATCCGACGAGAAACTGCACATGATAATATCAAAAAAGGAAGAAAAAAAACTGGATTCAGGATGGAAAGCGTACCTATGGTATATGCGCATGTATTGTTGCCTACCAGACATTTCCGTGCATTATGTATGTGTTGCCTCATAATGTATTAATTTTTTTTTTATCGAAATTAGGTACCTCCCTTTATAGGTTACATATCTGGCTTTAATTTATATTTTAATAATTTTTGTACAACTTTTTGCAAATAAAAGAAAAAATATTCCTCTAATTTTGCAAGAAAACATTTTTTCGCTAATCAGCAATAGCCAATCGATTTTCACGATTTAAAGCTGATTTTATTTTCAATATTTTAAGCTTTAATTTGAATGCTTAACATCAAAAATTTTCATTCCGAAAAATTTTTTATGACTTTTTGAAAAAAAAAATGCTCTAATTTTGAGGGAAATTTTTTTTTCGCAGCGAAAATAACTCCGAAACTGTTGAAAATACAAAAAACGGTGTTCAGCTGATTTACAGGAAATTTTGTTCCTAAACGTTTGGTGTTAATTGTATTAAAACCGGTCATGAGAAATATTGGCATAACTGCCATATTTTGGGCGAAAAATTTGCCATGCCCATAAACAAAATTTGAGCCCGATGGAAAAAACCCGAAAACGGATTTAAATTCAGTGCATCAAAATCATTATATTCCATATAGTTTTTTGGTGTAGATCAGTGTTATAAGTCTTAAGAAGGGCTCAGCTTGAGATACTTGGAACACTTTGCAAAATTTTACAGATTTTCCTTTAGAAATCTTAGTCAGTTAACTGCTAAATGGTATTGCCAACTGTAGTATTTTATATTTTTAGTTGTAATCTTCTCTGATTTATTTTTATTTTATTTAACATGTTGTGTAGCATTCTCTTTACAGTCTTTGTAGATCAACCAAGTTTCTAATTTCAAATGCTTTAATTTCTTTTTTCGTCCATTTCTATTTTGAATTGCTGGTTTTGCCCATCTATTTTTGTTATAAAGAAATCAATGGTTACCTACTATTGATGTACCTGTAGTATGTTAATTCTTCAGCTATATGTGTAATTATATGTGAATATTTTATGAGAATTATTTTAGAAATGATCATAAATCGAAATACTATTAAAACGTCATTATAGAGAATTCATAACTTGGACAAAAAGAGGATCCTCTCTTGATTTTATAGCACAAACATTTATTTAAGTATTTTGCCAACGTTTCATAAAAGTTTAAAAAATAGATTTTTAATTTTTTTTGTTTTATTCAATCATCATTTGTTGAATATGATGCTTTTGGATTTTAAATTAAATATTTGAACAGATTTTTTATAGAATTATTGGACGAATTTTGTTTGAAAGCATATTAAGCATATAAAGCGTAATAAGTTTAAACATTTAAAGGACTCCTAACTTTATTAAATAAAATTTAATTCCCAAATTAATTTATTTAATTATTAAATTTGATATAATACTTCAATATATTTAATCATTTTAATTTACAGTCTTTTTTCTGTTTTAGTTTATTATTTTAAAAAAACCGCCAAAAGTTAAAAGTTGAAGTAGAAAAAACCTCAACATTGGCTTTATGTTGCATGTCGTGTACTGTGGCGCGTAATTTACAACACGCACCCAACTGCTGTTATTGTTACTGTTGCTGGATGCTACTAGTATTGCTTGGTACATAAAGTTTACTGCAAATAAAAAAAAAAAAAAAAAAATAGCAATATGGACTAGGTACACCCTACAGCACCTTTAGACAACATATTTGGTTCTTAGATTCATATCCATGGCTTGTGGTGGTCCCACCAATAAAACAAAAAGTTTTCAGAGAATTATCTTCATATTTTTTGTTATGATAGATGGATCTATGACAGTCTTGTATGAAAAAAAAAATATCGACCAAAAACTAGCCACGGCTTCGATGGCATACCTCTATTCGTCGGTTCCTATTTTCAATGATTCTGAGACATAACTGAGGTTCAATGTCGTTAAT
Organism: Wohlfahrtia magnifica; assembly: GCA_023159175.1. Taxonomy (NCBI): domain Eukaryota; kingdom Metazoa; phylum Arthropoda; class Insecta; order Diptera; family Sarcophagidae; genus Wohlfahrtia; species Wohlfahrtia magnifica. Next base: position 2,077,086 of record JAKWBJ010000045.1, read on the forward strand.
GTTCCGAATTATCTCATCCCTTAGCTCTTGAGTTGTTCTTGGCTTATTGACGTACACTTTTTCTCTTAAATATAAGTCTAAATAAATAAGTCCAACCGTGTCAAATCACATCTTTGTTTTTTAGACGGAGTTGTCTGGAGGAAAGTGAAAGTATCTTTATTAAACATTCGAAATCACAATTAAAATTTGTGTTTCGACATGATCTCTGCTGGGGTTCAAATATGGGCCGTTTGTGTTGTTATGCGTGCGCTCTAACCACTAACCATTCTCAAGATATACAAAAAACATTATTTAATTATTATCTTATTACTAATCCGATTCAGCCTAATTTTTAACTGATGGTTTGTTCTATCTGAGAAGTCATTTAGATCAAATTAAGAACCTTCCATTTTAATCGTTCTCTAGATATACAAAAATCAATATTTAATTTGTATGGGAGATGCCACACCCACTTATTCAACTTCGCCTATATTTCGACTGATGAAGTGTAGTAAGTACTTAATAATTTAGACCAATTTTAGAACCTTCCGTTCTAATCGATCTCTAGATATACAAAAATCAATATTTACGTTGTGTGGGGGGTGCTAATCCCACTTATCCAAATCAGCCCAATTTTCGACTAATGATTTGTATTGACCACAAAGTTATTGGGGTCAAATTTGGAGACTCTTACTATTACCGTTTAAGAGATATAGACATATAAATAAAAATTTTATATGGGCATCGCCCAGTTAAACAATAGTGAAGCCACACACCAAATGAGAGCTTTCTATATGTGCTTTTTATATACACAGTTTTAAAATATTTTCTAACTCACACAGAGTTTAACACTGTAACAAATTTCGTTTTCGTTTCGCTTTAAAAGCCTACGAATATTCAAAGTTTAAAAGCGTTTCCGGTGTTGAACTATAAACGTTCAGGTTCTTTTGCATTCAATCCAGAATCTGTGGCTACCAACATCACCTCCAATCAGTCAATGCGCTTAACGTAAGATGGAATCAGACTCAGTTCTTTTGCACTGTGACCACCTTTCCCTAATGATAGATCTGGACCAACCCATTTAAAGAAAGTGTCAATAAGTTCTGTTTAGCCAGCATATATGCGTTTAGTAGCCTGTATTTCCTGCAACTCTGGGCCAGACTCTTAGTGGTTAAGTACTCCATTGAGTACTTTTTCTTACAAAAAAATCTGCAATCGCAAGTAGTATGTTTTACAGGCTTTTATATGTATGACAGGTTTTTTTAGGCTTTTAGGCAAACTCCTCCCCTTAGCGACGAAACTCAGAAATCTGTTAGAATGATCGAGATCACTAGTGTCTAATGTTTCCTCACGGTTGATGCTGACTATTTTATTATCTCTTCTCCCAAGAGACTCCTGTTGAAGCCAAAGGATGGAGTGAATCCAGTGAAGGTCCTCTACTCGCATTTGTTGTCAAAGATGTTGGCCATCCCATTCCCTTTGCGCAATACATATCCTGGCACCCTGACCATGGTAGCTGGTCTGGTTCTGAGTAGGCAGGTTGTTAAGCGTATTTTGACATTCCTCTATTACCCTAACCTAGATACTTAACTACTGAAAGCCTTGAGGATCGCTTAATAATTCGAGAGTGAAATCTTATTTTTTTTAAGCAAAAAATATGTTTTGGTAACAGGTCCGCCATCTAAGGTTTTTTTTTTCAATTAGTGCTTATTTCGTGAATGGCAACACTTAGCTCATGTCTGATTTGACAGATAATTAGTTTTATCCTTCCACTGAAAGAATATGGTTGTGTATACGCTATTTTCGCTTCGTTAAGTTGGCTTGCGATCGACTTACAGAATATGCCGATTTAGCCAAAAAAATCATCTTTTCAGATGAAGCTCATTTTGATCTTGGCGGGTATGTAAACAAGCAAAATTGTCGCATTTGGGGCACAGAAAATCTGCACGCATACATTGAAAAGCCGATACACCCAAGACGAGTCACTGTTTGGTGCGGATGTTGGTCCAGAGGCATAATTCGAAAATGAGCAAGGAGTGGCCGTTACAGTCAATGGCGATCGTTATTAGGCCTGTTCACAAAAATTGAAGAGGAGGATATTAGCAACATTTGCCGAAGCTCCACTCGAAGTTTTGCGCCCTGTTTTCAAAAAAAAAAAAAATTATTTGGCGGACCCTATACTTTATTATCTATTATAGAGCTTCCAAAATTCGTTCTCATCTATAATATTTCTCATTTCCATGTTTTTTGGGTTTAATGTTGCTGTTGCTCATCTCACATTCCTAACACAAGTGCGGTTGGCAGTTACAGTGATTAAGTAGTAGTCCTGTTTAAGGATATATGACACTGGAGCTATAAAAAAAAAATAAATAAATAAAAAAATAAAAGAGAAAAAGAAACACATACACAACGTTACCACTTCAAAACAGTAAGGGGAATAAAAAATGCAAGACATGAGGACAACTGGAAAGAGACAACAGGATGACAACATTGTTGCGGCTTGGTCAATGGCCACTATAACTGCTCTTTTAATTTAGTGTTGTACTTGTAAAGCGACGATGAAACAAAAAAAAATGAAAATTATTTTATATCCTTAGAGGTTGTCTATTATTATTTTATAAAAACAATTATAAAAAGATTTTTTAACAAAACTCTACTGGTTATTGTTCTTGTAGTTATTATGTTGTACGAGTCACTATCTTTTTAAATTATATTCCAGTACCATTTGCCACATGATGTTGCCTTGCTGTTGCTTGTGTGCTCCTTACAACCAAAAATTTCTTCATATTTCTTCTGTGGCGTTTATAAAATTGTTCAGCAGCACTTGCAGCTTTTGTTACATGCAAACCAGATGTTGTAACTCTTTTTCCATTTGTAATAAAATTAATTTTAACACTATTATTTTTAGAGTTGTTGTTGTTGCGATTCTTTGTGTGTTGCGTACTGGTACTGGTTTGGTACTCGTACAAGACAAAGGACACTAAACTTTTAAATTTTTTCATTATTTTTATTCCTTTTTTAGATTTGTAGGAGAATGTTTTCCTATCCTCTGTTTCAGGTTTGGTAACAAGTTCATTTGATTTCTTTTAGAAAATGTTTGTCAGGAGTCTTCCAAATGGTAAGATGCGACAGTTGATGTTGATAGTGCCAGTGGTAGTGTTGGTGGTGGTAGAGTTTTGTTACTCTTTTACCCACATCTGTCTTGCACTTTTATGGTGTCCATTCTTGTATTTTGTTACAAAATTAGTGTATTTATGTATGTTCTTTTGAAATTCAACTCAAAATAGTTTTTCTTTCTTGCTTTTTTAAATGTTTTTCAAAAGTTTCTCAAGAGTGCAGTCCCGAGCTTTTAGATGATATTCCTTGTCTTGTAATTGTTGGCATTATGGCATTTAAAATGGTTTCAACAAAGCAGTGATGGTTAAAATTAAAAGCTTTTCACAAAACATCTATTGCTTTGTTTCAGTTTCAGTTACTGTAGCTCGCCTCCATATGATTGTGTGTAGTGGTGAAGATCCTTGCTAACTGTTGGTGGTGATCCTTACTTATCACTGTAATATTTTCCCAGTAGGTGGCGTTTTCTCCTGATTATTCATCTGATGTTTGTCATCATCACCAGAGCTAAGTAGGAAGGTCAGGAGCTTTTTAGATGGATTTGGCTGTAGAAAAGTAGAAGTCTAATAAACACTCAAACCGTAATTTTATCTTTTTTGTCATACCCTCTGCTGGGATTCGAACCACGCCACTCACAAGAGATAATAATAATTGGATTTAATTTATTACAGGAATTTTTACTTCTTTCCGTTGGTTGATTGGTTGATTGTCCAAAGCCATACAGAAAGTTCGGCACAGTCTATTTCTCGTCTTGGGTGTTATATACTCAAGAATCAACGTCAGATGCTATTCATATTTGAGAAAAGTCAAGTCTTTTTACGAACCTCACATGTTAGCTTAGTCACCAAGCTGTCTCTCGCCCCACTCAACACTTTTACAATCTAACCTGCATTATTCTTTAGAAAGTCGACTTGGTTTTATACTATATTCTAGCTTATCAACACTGCTGGGAACCAAATAACTCGTCTTCAGCAAAAAAACAAAGAAATTTATATAATAACAACAACAATCGATCGGCATTTAACTTGGTGCTCTATAAGCACATCTTTATCATCATTAAATTTCAACCAAAAACCTGATTCTTTAGTGAATTTGCTACACTCGAGATTACATATTTAGCGGCTTCGCGATTACCTTTGCAGTTTGTAGACGCATGACTATCTGTTAGCCCAAAACGGTGCAGGTATTGCAATAAATTTTTGTATTCGGTGACTTTGCTGTACTCAAAAGTAACATGTTTCACGGATTCGAGTTCATCTTGGCAGTTTGAACAAACAGAACAATTTTTTAGCTTAAATTGGTACATGTATAGCTAGAAACACATGACCGGACAGGTCATGTAATCCACACTTAGACATAGGGTCTAACAGCATATGCTACTCTACGGTTATAATTGGTCTCCTAACTTGCTACCATCCTCCGATAGATCGTGAGTGCTTCTCTGACGGTGCTGCGCCTTGCAAACTATAAAAGTGGCTAAGCTCTTTTGTTTGAATGTTTATCGGCATTTTTGTAAATATTACAGCAATTGTCTCCTCGTACACTGTCCTGTACTCACATAGTCTTTGTACCAGCGCATTTGCCGTATATAAAGAATTTTCGCAAATGTCCAAATTGGTGCCGCGTAGAGTGAGATGGAGTTTACAGTTATGGACAAGGGCCGCCTTGTCTCACCTTAAGAAACGCAGATAGTCATCATTATTCTTACGAGCCTGCGATTTATCTTCTCAGCCTCTACGCCAACTTGGCAATTGATACTTGGCAATATCAATTTACCATCGTACATCATAGTCAAAAAAGTTGATCGAAGTTGATCCTCCTATGGGACGCCTCCTTTGACTCTGTATTTGCTGATACCTGCGTCTGTTTCGTACTCAGGTAAGCCAAAATCTTCCATTGACGTTAACATTTTGTTCCAGTTTGCGAAGTTAAATGTTTTCCTCATATCCAATGTGATTATTGCACAGCATTTCAAGCTCATATGTGCACAGCTGCACGCTTACTACCAAATTTGTCACTGTTATCATTGCTATAATAGTATCGACCGCAGATCGCGCTCTGCAGAACACACACTGCCTTTCTGAGAGACCTATGAACAACTACTACTATCTGTTTCTAAAGCTAACAAAGGATCTATCAGTTTTCGATCAATGTAAGAGTATTAATATTGTTTGTTTATGTCAATAATGCGAACAAGCCCATAGAATAATGTCACAATAAGGTTTATAGATACACCCAATTTGTACAGTAGTAGTCTTAGCTATAAATGTAATGTCGTGTTAAGGCGTAAATAAGAGTGCTGAATAGTTGTGTACTAAGCGAGTATTAAGTGCAAGATAAATAAGCTGTATAGTTAGGATTATATAAGTTAAAGCTAAATAAATAAGTGCATAAAGTAACACAACAACATACTATATTGTTGTTTATTTTATTTACCGCAATTAAAAAGAACTCAAACGCTTTAAAAAAATTAAAACGTAACAATATAGTAGAACTTAAAAACGCTAGTATTAAGGGCCAATTTTTTCCCGTCATTCTCTAAGGAGCATATTGGCTTTCCACAAAGTATATATTGCTTTGTTTCACTTTCTTTAATTAATTTGATATTTGTAAGCTAAGTAGATGATTAATCCGCTGTAGCTTCCTCCATATGCTTTTTATGTGTGTAGTGGTGAAGATCCTTGCTAATTGGTGGTGATCTTTACTTTAGCATTCTAATTTTTTCCCAGTAGGTGTTGTGTTTTTCCTGATCATTCGTCTGATGTTTGTCATCATCGCCAGAGGTATGCGTGAAGGTCAGGGGGGCTTTTTTCTTTATTTTTTAGATGGAGTTGTCTGTAGGGAAGTTGAAGCCTTGTTTTTTTATTACTAAACATTCGAAACCACAATTAAACTTTTTCTTCGTCATGTCCTCTCGAACCTGGGTCGTTTGTGTTGTTATGCGTGCGCTCTAATCACTACACCACGCCACCCCTTTAAGGGACAAATAAGTTTTTTATATTCTAAGATCGTGAAATAAAATCTTACTTTATAAGGGATTCTAATTTTGTAAATATCACAATCAATTTAGATTTTATTTACGCCATACATTTATAAAAAATTTGATATAAAGAAATGTTAATGTCTAAGGACAACTTAAAACAAAGGTATAACATAATGTAACGATTTTGAAATTTGTAGTAGGTTTCCAATTTATTTGTTTTTAAAGCTATGCCTCTCACTGTATTCTCATTATAATCAACTTCATTAAAATGTAATTTTTGGTAGTTGTTTTTGTACTTTTTCTTGCTTTTGTATAGAAAAAAGACGAGTAACATAAATCTCATTAGGTTAACCAGGTTCTTATATTTTTAAAGAGCCACAGAAAATAATCAGACATATGGCAAAATGGCTTAAAACTGTTGGTTTGTTAAAAAAAATTTAAGCAAATAAGTTTATAAAACAAATCTGCCATAATAATGAGTATGCAAAGGATGAGTCAATATGTGTCTTTAAAATCTACCAAAACCTTTAAAGCTTTTGTGTAGTTAAGCTATGCTCTGACAGTGCTACAATATAGAGTGTTAGCTATTCGCTAATTATGCTTACTTTGCTAATACGTCAACTCTTGAAAAGATTTAAATTTATTTCGAAAATTAACTTTCTTCAAAAACGAAACGCCAAGTAAGTTTATTAAATTCTTTTTACTTATATTTGTAGTATAAGCAGGAGATATTTTTAGAAATAAAAAAAACAAAATTTGCGATTATTATGATTAGAAAAACTTCTATTTGATTAAATGAAAGTTAAGTTTTTTTTTCTTAAAAAAATTTTGCGCAAGAGTAAGAGAAAGTAATGATTTAAATTAAAATATTAATTTAATACAATTACACTTGAATATTTAGTGGAAAGAAAACAAAAATAAGGCGGAAGAGCATTTAAACAACGGCGAGAAGTTTTTAAGTGTTGAAGTATAAAAGAAAAAAAAAAAAAGAAACGTTAAAAACCTTGGCGAATGAGTTTGGTTGAAAAGGCTAAAAAATAAAATTATAAAATCTAACTGCTATGGAGTAAGACATGAATGATAATGAAAATTTTTAAATGTTTTTTAGAAAAATTATAATCGATTGTTAGAGTTAAAAAGTCAGGCGATTTAAGGCAAATAAACAGCACTATCAAAAACGAAGATTTTTTTTCCTTTATTCCCTAACTAATCTATTGTTTGAGAGGTGGTGTAGTATGTTCTCCTACAACACAAGCAGCCCAGGTTCAAATTTCAGTGAGAACAAGAATAATTTTCATTATAATTTCGAATTTTAAATAATTATGAAGCTTCGTTCCCCTCATAGATGTTCCATATAAGAAGCCTTCTAACCTCCCCAAGCTAAGGAAGGAAAATAAAAGGGAACATCAACTACAAAACATTATCGAAATGGTCATATAACGCCACCTATTAGGGGAAAAATTTAGATATCTATGATAAGCGGCAGTAACTTGGTTTCAATTCACCATATCAAATAGTCTGGTCGTGTTAGCTAGGCAACGACATCCATTTTGCATGTCTGCATTATTTAGGCTTGTCAGATGGCCTTGATTTCGCTTGACTTGCAATAATTTTTATAGGTTGTTAAAAATAAACAAAAAATAAAATTTGCCATGATTTTTAAAAACATTTTTTTTTTTGATTTTCATTACACATGGTTTTATTTGCAAAAAGAAATTCAACATTTCATTGAATTTCATTTAATTTATAATAAAATCGGGTGCAGCTCATTGACTGAGAGAAGTCCCCATGTTCCTTCATGGAATGTTATGGGAACTAATAATAAAAAAGTAGTTCAGATGTATTACGAAAATTGTTCTTCAAGGTGGCTGTTTTTGAATGAGATTTTCTTTTTTCAAATTTTTGAAAACAATCAATCAATCAATGTTTAATATATATACGAGGGCGGATTGATATATCTAAGTAGCAAAAAAATATTTTTTTATTCAAAAACCATTAATTTCTCAACATAGTCTCCTTTTAGCTCAATACACTTAGTAAGACTGTTTTCAAACTTTTTTATACCATCTGAATAATACGATTTTGGGAACTCCTCAAAATACGCATTAGTTTCGGTAATCACTTCTTCGTTTGTGATGAATCTTTTTCCTGCGAGCCATTTTTTCAAGTTTGGAAACAGGAAAAAGTCACTAGGGGCTAATCTGGACTATAAGGTGGATGATCAATCAATTCGAAGTGGATTTCTCGTAGTTTTAGCATCGTATCTAATGCTGTGGGAACCGGTGCGTTGTCTTGAAGAAAGAGCACTTTTTTCCTGTTGATTGCATCGACCAATTGATCCAATAATGCACGATAATACTCTCCTGTGATTGTGGATCCCTTTTCAAGATAATCAATTAGCAATATTCCGTGTGCATCCCAAAATACAGTGGCCATAACCTTGCAAACCGAATTCGCTGTCTTCGCCTTCTTCGGAGCACTTCCACCAGCTTCCACCCATTGCTTCTATTGAGTTTTGGTTTCAGGTGTGTAGTGGTGGACCCACGTTTCATCAACAGTTATTAATCTACGCCAAAAATCAGCAGGATTATGCTTTATCATGTCCAAACACCGCTGTGAAGTGATCTGTCGAACTCGTTTTTGTTCAACACTGAGCAAACGCGGCACCCATCTTGCCGATAGCTTTTTCATATGCAAATGTTCATGCAAAATGTTGAACACACGTTCATATGATATTTTGACCCGGCGATCATTCATAACGATATCGAGGATTTTCTTGATATTTTCTTCAGTAACCACCTCTTTTGGCCTTCCTGTTGATGGTATTGTTGCAGTGTTTGTTCGGCCCCGTTTGAATTCAGCAATCCAATATTTTACCATATAATCTGACGGAGCAGATTCGCCGTAATGTTTATCAAGCTTTTCTTTTGTCTCTTTCGCCGTTTTGCCTTTCAAATAATAGTGTTTAATCACTACACGAAATTCACTTTTTTCCATTTTCCAAGAAACACCAAAGATGCTTACTTCAAACGACTACAACAAATAAACTAATCGATGAATTTGGCTAAAATTTTAACAGCTGACGTTTGACAGATCGTAATTTCTAAGAGAGAAAAAGTTCTTGTGTTTGTGCTGCCATCTAGCGCTACATTTTACATTTTATTTCCTATAAATTATTATATAAAATTTAACTCAAAGCGGAATCCATTTTAAATTTCTTAAATATTGACATAAAAAAAACTTTTCATGCCATCACTACGTATGATCAATAATTAATTCTGATTCTCATTTAAAGGACTGTGGGTGCGTATGAGTCATACAAAATATTAAATTCTCTAAAGATAAAATATTAGTACTTTTAATAAATTTTCTTTTAAATTCTTAAAAATTAAATCAATATATCGTTTCCATAAATATTTCCTTAATATTTATTTCATTATGCCATCAATACTCTTACTCACAATACATACATACATTCGTATACGTACTGTTCCATAATCATAATAAAAACCCCTAAACGCTGAGAAACTCAATTCTTTTTGAAGTGCAGAATAAACATTTTCTAATCAATTTTCCAACATTGAAAAATTATTACTGCGATATACAGACAAACAACACATACAACACATAGGCGTGGTGTATAAAAATATATCTCCATCATCGTCAACGTTATTATCATATATAAATTACAAAAACAGCAACAAGAAATGTGCAAAAAAAAAAATCCATTACAACTGATAAAATTTTACATTCATTCGTATGTAATTAAACTGCTTACTCTACAACCAATCCACAACGTTTGTTTAGAGTTTATTGACATTTTAGCCGATCGATTTAGAATAATTTTTCTTATACAATCTAAGCAGTGGTAGTGCGCATAACAACATAAACAACCCAGGTTCGAACCACAGCAGAGAACTTCATAGAGAAAAATTTAGTTTTGGTTTTCAATGTTTAATAAATAGGCTTTAACTTCCCTTAAAGAAGAAGACCCCCTGACCTTCCCGCATACCTCTGGCGATGATGATAAACATCAGACGAATGATCAGGAAAACACGCGATCTACTGGGAAAAAAATACAATGCTAAAGTAAAGATCACCACCAATTAGCAAGGATCTTCACGGCTACACAAAATCATATGTTTACGAAAATAAATCGTACTTATTGGCATATTTGGCAGCACTGCCGTCTTTACGTTACATTTGCATTAACGGATATAAAAATAAAAGATATGAGACATTTCCGGAACATTACATTTGAATTAACGAATATGAAAATAGAAGATATGAGACATTTCCGGTACCTTCCAAACTGTAGGCAATTAAGTATATAAAGATGCTGCTTTATCTACACGTCAGTTAGACATCGTTTTGCTGTCAAAAGATAAAGACGTGTTTAAGCAGAAATAAAAGTGTTGTATAAGCGAATATTGAGTTGCTTTATTGGGTTAAACTGTAAAAAAGTTATAGTGTAGTAAATAAAAAACTGTAGCAACAACAAAGTGGTGTTTATTTTATTTTAACGCAATTTAAAACGTAACAATATTAAGGAAGCTACAGTAGATTAATCACCAATTTAACTTGAAACATCAAATTGATTAAAAAAACTGAAACAAAGCAATAAATGCTATGTGGAAAGCCAATATGCTCCCTAGAGAAGTGACGGAGAAAAAAATAGAATCTAAATACATATATATTTTGCCGTAACTTTTGTAGCTTAAATAAAGGGTTTTTAAAAACGACTTTATTTTTCAAAATCACCAAAAAGAACCTTATATTATGCGCCCAGCTTTCTTTTAATAGACCTTTTTTTATATCCAAACCTGAATTTTATAAATTAGCTAAAATCCTACGTGCTTCGCTATCCGTTTATAAACTGTTATTTCAACTATTCTTTTAGTTATTAAATTTAACCTTTCCCCAGTTTTATCCCTTTTTTTAATCCCCCAAGTCTAAACATTTAAGTTGGCTATAGTTTATTCCAAATATACACTCTTAAAATTTCAGAAGAATTGGGTATGCTTTTTAGGTGTGTAACAAACTCACATACATTTTTATATATGAATAAGACATGGATCCTGTATGAACGTAGTAGCACTGAAGTTCAGAAGTCAAATTGCTGTAATGAATGGACAGAGTTGGCTACCTTACCGTTATTAATGAGCGTTTTCGATTTCTTCTGTTCACGGTTGGGAAGCTCCAAAAGACTTTGTAGCACCTTTGGTCCATACATGAGAGTTGTATTTCAATTTGCAGGGGTTTACTAAATACTGAGAAGATCAGATGAAATAAATATTTCATGCACCTTCTTCAAAAACCGAGGCACTTTGATACTTCTTTCGACACTCGAAATAAGTTAAAGTTCCAACGAACATTGAAATATTATCTCATGTCTGGAACATCAAGAGCATCTGATTTCCCAATATCCACATTACCCTTAGACACAGATGTCTCCACACTACCACGTCTGTGTGTTAAAAGACAACACTGCGTCTTGCGTGCATTAAAAGCACGCTTGTGAGTCTGTCATTCATATTCATTCTTATCAACCCAATCTCTAGGAGGCTCGACCTACGATCAAAAGAATATGAAACAGGGTTGGCAAAAACCTGGGTTTTTTTAAACAAAACCCGACCCATTGGGTTTTATTGGGTTTTTTGAGGGTTTTTTTGGGTTTTATAACTGCTTCCGAATTTCGTTTAAGTCGACAATATATTTTTTTAGTACTATTACAGTTCTTAGTATTTATAATGCAATTTTGTACTCTTATTGCGATCAAGGCAATAAAGTACAAAAAAAGTTATTCTTCCTCATGCACTATGCCATCGTCTGTAAACTTTGATTTATTAATTGTATTCAAGCGTAAAACTTTTGTTTTCCGCAATTTAATCTGTGAGCCGATATCATTTATAGCCGGGTGTATAAAAAATTGTGTGCGAGGAGACATGTCATTAGCTCACTCGACATCTTCAGAACTTGCATTATCATCGAGGGAGTCATACGACAAAACATTTCCTTACGTTTAAAAGCATTGGGATTCATTAAAAAGCATGAAAATTGGGTCCCATATGAATTGAAGTCGAGAGACGTTGAAAGGCCATTTTACATGTCGGAAATGGTGCTTGAACGCTACAAAAAGATGTCATTTTTGCATCGTATTGTTACGAGTGATGAAAAATGGTTACATTACGATAACCCCAAGTACAAAAAGTCATACGTAAAGCCTGACCAACCAAACAAATTAACGCCAGAGCCGAATATCCATGACGCCAAGGTAATGATCTGTATTTGGTGGGATCAGAAGGGTGTTTTGTACTATGAGCTGTTGAAATCGGGTCAGACGATCACAGGGGAACTCTACCGACACTTTGATTCGTTTGAAGAAAGAAGTCAACGAAGAACGACCAGAATATTCGACCAGACACAAGGACATAATCTTCCATCATGATAGCGCTCGCCCACATGCTGAAAAACCGGTCAAAAACTATTTGGAAAACAATGAATGGAAAGTTTTGACTCACTGGCCTTATAGCCCAGAGATTACCCTTTCTGACTATCATTTGTTTCGATCGAACAAGGTATCAGAAATTAGCTGAACCTGAGCGTAATCCAGATGCTACCAGAAAGATGGAAAAAGTAGTGGTTAACGATAGACAATACTTTGAATAATGTATCAATTCATTTTTTAAGCAAAAAAATCGACATTATTAATTTGTATACCCAATATAATTGAATAATAATGGAAAAAGTACACAGCCCTGTCGAACTCCTGTATTTACCTAAAACTGTCTTCCATTTTGCGAAACGATAGCCTGGAATAAATGATGCGAGCATTATCCTTATTTATCATTGGGAGTAAAGTTATTCCCCTCCAATTTCCTTATTCAGAAAGGTCTCCCTTTTTTGGAAGTTTTATTGCCGGAAGGCAGCCAAAATTCAATTAGTTGCTGAATTATGTTAGCACTTAGAAGGGTGTTGGCCTTAAACAGATCGGGATTGATGTTGTCCACACTTAGTGCTTTGCAATTTCCATTTTGAATATATAGATAAATAAATATTTATTTTGAATGGGCTTGGCATCGCCCAGTTGGTTAGTTAGTTAGTTTCTTCCAGACATACAGAGAGATACTGTAAATGTATGACAGCCGCTTAGTTATCTATAAGGCAGGACATTATAAAGTCTAAGTCGACCGACTATTATTTTTATTTGACTTGAGTTTTCTCTTATTTGCTTCTTTTCTGGTTTTGAAAACATATTTTAGTAGGGAGTAAAAGAAAAAGTTAAAAACTCTTTCTAATGTTAAAACAGGATTCATCTAGTCATCATATAACAGCTTTATTTTTCATATATAAATATTACATATATACTAAGTTAAAGGGAGAAGGGAGTAAGAGAATTATAAAATAGAAGAGAGGGTGTTGGTACATCAGTTAGTCAAGTAGTTAAAGCAACTTGAAAACTTAAGTGTACGAGAGAATACACTTCATGAAGGAAATGAAAACGTTCTTTGCCCCATCTCTATACCTCTTACTCGCCCTCTAAATCGCTACTTGCTTTAAAAACAAAAATATGTTTAAATGTTGTTGTTGCATTCAATATAGTCATTTTATACTCGTTGCATACTCATCGCATATTAAAGTAGAATAATTAGCAAAATGAACATTAAATTCAACTTTAGCTCTTAAGAGATTCAATATAAACAAACACTACAAATGACATCGTAGAGCTATACATAAAATAAGAGCGAGAGAGAGAGAAAGAGAGAGAGAGAGAAAAATCGTTGAGGGAGTTTGCTGGCTGTAAAAGAGCAAAAAATTAGACTGAAAAAGAGTGTACATAGGTGTTTGGTTCAAATGGTTTTTTTGTGTTACTCTTAAATAATAAGTGTTGCCTATCATCTACAGAGTGTGTCAATAACAACTAAAGGTTTCTTTATAAATTTTAATTTTAAATCTAAAGATTGGTCCGATTTTAATTGTCTTCAAAATTAAACGGCTGTTTAATAAAGCAGGTGATGAATATAAGTAAAGAAATAGTTTGGACGAGGTTAAGGTACTTACACTATCATCGTTCTCAAGATATAAAGGATCCGCCAAATAAATTTTTATTTTTTTGAAAATGCTGTAAAAAAAAACTATTAAATTATTTTCTCAAAATTTTTTTTTTTTTTAAAGTACAATCCTACCGGTTAATAATAGAAAATAATATCATTCAAACTCCTGCCTCGGCTGGCCATGCAGCAACCTTCACGATCGGTCCAATTTTTAAGCACATTATCGATTGTGTGCAGCTGTATTTCATCAATGGCTTCACTGTCAACTGTCTCTGGCTTGTTGGCGTAATACTTATCTTTGACGGCACCCCACAAATAATAGTCCAACGGTGTCAAATCGCAGCTCCGAGGTGGGCAAACGACATCAGCTCTGCGGCTGATAATGCGATCTTCGAAAACAGGGCGCAAAACATCGAGTGTAGCTTCGGCTGTGTGGCACGTAGGTTCGTCCTGTTAAAGCCAAATGTTGCTAATATACTCCCCTTCAGTTTTGTGAACAAAAATTCGTTCAACATGGCCCGATAACGATCGCCATTGACTGTAACGGCCACTCCTTGCTCATTTTCGAAGAAAAATGCCTCTGGACCAAAATTCGCACCAAGCAGTGACTGGTCTTGGGTGTATCGGCTTTTCAATATATGCTTACGGTTTTTCCGTGCCCCAAATTCGACAATTTTGCTTGTTTATATACCCGCCAAGATCAAAATGAACTTCATCTGAAAAGATGATTTTTTGGCAAAATCGGCATATTCTGTAAGTCAATCGCAGGCCCAGATTCCCAGCGTTGTTTAAGCGTATACATATTCGTTCAGCGGAGGGATAAAACTAATTATCTGTCAAATCAGACATGAGCTAAGTGTTACCATTCACGAAATAAGCACTAGTTGAAAAAAAAAACGTTATATGGCGGACCCTTTTCCAAAATCAATATATTATTCAAAAATCAAGTTGGGCACACCGTCGACCACCAAATCGATAATAACAACATCAGCAGAATCGTAGTAAATAGAAATAAAACGGCAACAACAAACACAGGCAGAAAATCAAACAAGTAACAGACAGTAACAAACAACAACAAAGCACAAGAAATGAAAGAAGTAAATGTTTACATTCGCATGGCTTCTTAAGAACTAAAGATAAAGTAAAGGAAAGAAATGGAATCTACCTGAACTATCGAAAGATTCGAGAGCTTTCGATGTATTGTGTACTCAGCCATATAAAAAGCACATCGATGTGGACAGCGCGAAGAGAGTTTATAGGTTTGAACTCGGTGTGAAGAGAGTTTATAAGTAGTAAACTTAGTGTGATAAATTGGAGTGAAACCAGCTTAGTTGCAGCTAACTCAGTAAAGAGAGTGAAGTTTGGATAACCTCTGCTTGAAAAGGTTGTGATCGTGCCTAAATTGTAACAACAATCAAGTTTGAAGAGCTTTAGGTAGAAAGACCTGTCGAGTAATTATTGTTGTTTACAAAGTTGTAAACAGAGAGTGTAATCAAGAATAGAACTTTTTATTGCTCATTAAAGGTTATGAGCAGTGGTGCACAAAACTGTGTTAATAAAGGAATTATAAAAATTAAACATAACATTTTTAAAAAGGTAAAAACGTAACAATACTTTGTCACAGATATTGAACCTTGATATCAGGTTAATAGCCAGGTTCATATACTTTCGATCAGGTTGCCGACTTCATTTAGGGAATTTAAGCTTCTGTATGATGAGGAGGAGGTGTAACATTCCTACATTTTGTTCACCCTTTCTCGATAGTTTTTCAGCTCAGGAGACCTTGGATATCTAGTTAATAGCCTGGTTTATTAGGCTTTAGAGTTGGTTTCCGTTTCATTTAGAGAATTCATGTCTCCGCGTGAAGCCTCTATGCTGATTCCCAAGATTGTTTTTTCTGGGTTTGAGTGGCTAAGGGCCATTCTTTAATATGGTTTCACAGCGTTTCTCTAGGTGAACCTTGATTTAATGAGCGGTCACTTCATTTTATTCTAATAGTCTCATGGTTGCGGCTTTATATCATAGTCCAGGATTTTAGGCATAAGTTTAGTTCATTCTGACTACCTTGCGAAGTGCCCTAACTCTCATCAATAAAACTGAAGAAAACCAGCATAATACGGCGACATGTTTTTAGTATTGTTGCGTTTTAACATTTTTAAAACATTTGAGTTCGTTTAAATTACGGTTAAATAAAATAAACACCACTTTATTTTGTTATTTTACAGTTATATTTTTAATTACTGCACAATAACTTTTATACAGTTTACAACAACTTAATATTCGCTTACACAACACTTTTATTTCCGCTTTAACACGTCTTTATCTTACGACAGCCAAACGATAACTAACTGACGTGTAGGTAAGGCAGCCCTTTATATACCTAATCGCCTTCATTTTAGAAGGTTCAGGAAATATAGACCATCATCCATATCCTTGGATTCAAATGTAACGTGAAGATGGTCGATATGACAGTGCTGCCAAATTGACATATGCCAAAATCCCACCAAACAGTATATTTTGATCTACAAAACATCTGTAATCGTCATTGGACACTTAAATATCATTATTTTTTCTTTTTTTTTTGTCTAAATATTTAAATTTTAAAATTTATTACACTGCCTTTTATGTAATTTAAATTAAGACCACGTTAACCTTTCTTTTTCCCACAATGCATATGGGTGAGGGGTGTTGCAGTTTTTAGTTCCTTTTTAAAACAAATAGTTATTGTTTTATGGTATTTTATTGTTGTACTCTTCTCCTCATGATTAAAAACCACTAAAACCTGTATAGTCAACCAGCCAGCTAGATAGCCAGCTAGCCAGCCCTTTTAGTCCCATTAAATTTTGTGACAGTGACACTTTATTTGCGTGACATTAGAATATATCTGCGGTCTAACATTTGTGGCAAGAGAAAAAAAATTATAAAAAAGTTTACAAAGTTTTTGTTGCCATTGTATTATTGTTGTTGTCAAACAATTCAACAACAAGTTAAAAAAAAAAAAATAAATAAAAATTTGTAAAGTAAAAAACTAAACTTATTTATTACTGACACTATCTCAATTGGTTTATGCCATGTTTTCTGGATATGGCTTACACATGCATATAAGGACAGAGTAATGGCCCGACTTATTACCATTGTTGCATACATAGAGTATGCAAATGTGTCCAAAAGAAGTAAAGATGGCAAAAAAAAAAAAAATCGAAAAACTAGAAATAAACATGTGTAAAAAGGAAATTTTACACAAAATTGCCTGGAAAACCAACCAACTTCAATAGCAAAACATGAGTCTAAGAATTTGAAAAAAAAAACAACAACAACAACAACATAGATGGGGTTATACGAGGGTTGTGTATTTCTCTACGACAAAGGAATATATGCCAATGAGGTTTGTGGTGACTGGAAAACGTCTACGACTACATTTTGCATATTTTAATAAATCATTCTACTTGGAAATAAAATCCATTCTGGACACTGTGGAAAGGGTTTCATGACACCCTATATCGGTCCGGAACTTTGCTGTGCAGCACTACTTACTACCATTCTCAATTTAATCATGGATTAGTAAATCGCCAGATGCTTGGAACACTGGCATGTTCAATGGGGACTTCGCTATTCTAGGTTGGTGATCATCAGTTCGCAATTTGGCCGTCGTTCTGAAATTCTTAAGTATGGCAGGCTGGACTTGAAACTCCTTACGGAGTTTCTTAAAAGCCACTGTAGACTAAGAGCGCTTCTGAGGAGGATGGCAATAACCGATGTGTTTGTTTGTAGACTGTGCTCACAGGCATCAGAGACAACGGAATACATACTATCTTGATCAACAAGTTTCCAGAATAAGCTTCGTCTGGCGGTCCCATTGTTCGATTTGAGTCTTTTTTTAATCTTAGCGTGATAGTTTGAGCCCGTAAACTGATGACGAGCTTTAGCTTCAAACATGGATAAAGTATTGGAACCTGGAACTTACATATGTATGTGAGCTCTATAGCACTTCAAAATAAGCGTAGCTTGGCAACGTATTCTGTTAAAAAATAAACTTCTCCTTGTTGGAATAGCGCCTAGCTTCGGCCTGTTTATGTTGAATTTTCGGCCCCAAACTTTGCAGAAGAAGTTCATCGCAATTTCGTGATTCATTTTTGAGCCGAAATAGTGATTATTCGGGTTAGCCTCTATGTGAGGTATCACAATGGTCCAAATCTCTGTCCTAAGTGCGATCCTTTTCTTCTATGGGGCCCACCACCTTACCTAAACTAACGTAACCTAGGAATACAATAATTATCCAATGTTACGTTCCAACAGATCCAGCAGAGACCAAATTATAGGAAGATTGTTTGAATAGTCTTACAAAGTGCCAAGAAAAGTGAAATCATCATACTTGAAGGTTCAAATGCCCATCTTGACAACAACAACACTCATGGAATGCCACGAAATAGACAGCTTGACTGAAAACGGTGAATTTTTTTAAATTTTCTCCTTAATCATGGTCTTGCCGTTGGCGACACACTCCTCATTTAAAAGGCATTAAAAGCTCCTTAAAAAGGGTGTCACCTAACCGCATGACAAAGAGAGAATACGATCGAGTACACAGCCATCAGTAGAAAATGGCGCAGATCTCTCATGGATATGGGAAATAAACGCTGATTGGACCTATAGACCGACCACCATCTTCTGGTCGCTACTACTCGGATCAAAATTGCCACAATTAAAAGGAACCAAGAGGGAAGTGAGAAACAAATTTCATGTGAGGAAGTTAGAGGACACGCTTTACCAATGCTATTACAACTCATGTCGAGAAGGTCAAATCAGTGATAGATAGATGTAAAGCAAAAAAATTTTAATTATTATCGCATGATATCGGAATTACCTGAAAGCTCATAAATTCTCGGGCAGAAGCATATTGTTAAAACGACGAATTCAAAAACCGTGGCCCAAAAGAAATAATCTGGGCTGCACAAATTAGTGCAGCAAATTGCCAGAGTGGATAAAGGGCTATGGAGCATAGAAATTACAATTAAAGCGCAAGCAACAGTCGCAGCTAACACCCATCGTAGTCTCGACCTCTTCCTATTAGTGCGGCAGCTAACGAACTTGAAGTTTTTCACTACCAAACCCTTTATAGATGTAAATGGCGTAATTACCACAACAAAAAGGAGCAACTGAAGATATGGAAAACTATTATACTATTGTAGAAATGGCTTTAGTCAATCACCTGCCTACAACAGCACAACTGTGCCAAGTTGAGTGGCACCACATGCCTTAATACCCTGGAAATAGTGTCAGCAATTGCATTTTAAAAATTCAGATCTGCTGTTCCTGATAACATTTCTTCTGCTAAAGATGGATCATATATTGAGTGCCAAACAATTAGTATCCGCTGATATCGAATCTTTGGAATACAAGGAACATTAGAGAAAATTTAACGGCAGATATACGTATACGGCATGAACAAAAACAAATACAAGTGGAGAAAGGCTTACGCCAGGTATGTTTCCTCTCACTACTTCTTTCAATGTCATCGAGATTCATTAGTGCCTTATTCTTTAACGGAGAAGTGTAGCAGACAAGGTTTTGCACCGTTCAGCAGGTAGTCGTAGTATACCTGCTGTATATACCACGAACAAAAACCAAGTGCTCAAATCAGGGCTGCCAAAAACCCGTTTTTTTAGGGTTTTATTTGGTTTTAAAGACAACATACTGTGAGACGAACAAGCTAGGTTCAGTCCGAATAGAAGCCGCGTAGATCAGGCCAACACTTTACGAATAATTATTAAACAATCCATAGAATGGCGTACCCCCCTGTATCTACTGTTCATCGATTTCAAGAAAGCGTTTGATACCATCAGGCGAACGGCTATATGGAAAGCATTGAGAACAAAAGGAGTACCCCAGAAGATAATTCGAATAATTGGAGTGATGTATGAGGATGCAGAACTTTCAGTTCTTCACAACGGAAACGTTAGCCAACCATTCCACACTAATGCTGGAGTTAAACAAGGATGCCCGCTATCATCTCAGCTATTCACCATCGTGCTGGATGGCATAATGAGCAAAGTCTGTTCGAAAAGAAGAGGAATCACATGGAGCCTCTCTGCGAATGACATTTGTCTACTCTCGCATAAGACTTCCTGGAAATATTAGCTGGTAGTGTTGGGCTTGAGATAAACATCAAGAAAACCAAGGCCATGAGAGTAAACAATACGAGCACGGAAAACATCATGCTACAAGGTCAACCAGTCGAGTATGTAGATAGCTTCTGCTATCTAGGAAGTACAATGACTACAAACGGTGGCGCAGAGACAAGTTAAAAAAAACGAGAGCGGTATTTGGACAACTGCAGTCAGTATGGAGAAGCTCACATATATCCAGACGGACTAAGCTCAGAATATTCAACTCATGTGTTAAATCGGTACTGCTGTATAGAAGTGAATATAGAATAACAACAACAAATGCCTCAGAATCATATGCAGAATATTCTGTCCTAACACCATAAGTAACACAGAACTGTGGAGCATGACTAATAAGGAATTTATAATGAAACAGATAAAGAAAAGAAAGTGGGGATGAATCGGTCACACCATCCGCAAAAGTTCAGAAAGTATCACCAGAATGTCACTCGAGTGGAATCCCCAAGGCTAAAGAAATCGTGGTCGACCAAAAAACACCTGAAGATGCATAATTATCCAAGAACTGAGACAGAACAGCCTAACATGGGAAGAGGCAAAGTCAACAGCTGTAAACTATGTTAGATGGAGATGCTTTGTGGAAGCCATATACACCCAAGAGGAGTAGAGGGAAAAAATGGGTTTTATAACTGCTTCCAAATTTCGTTCATTTCAACAATACTTTCTGGTTGTGAGTACAATTACGTTATTTTAGTATTTGTAATGCAATTTTGCACTCTAAGTGGAACAAGGTATTGTGTACTATGAGCTGCTCGGAGCAGAATGCAGTTACTTCATTTGAACCGTGTATTATGAGAAGAGCGGCCAAAATACAGATAATATTTTCTTTATGTATGACAACGCTCGGTCTCACATCACAAAAGTTGCCAAAAATTTGTTTAATGCCGCGCCCGTCGTATTCTCTTTTTGACTATTGGCAGATAGATTATTTATCAGTATGTCAACGAATCGCTTCTTTTGAAGAAATATAAAATCGGCTTTAAATTGGATCGCCTCAGAGCACGTGAAGTTTTTTTGAGACGCGAGGTGGGCAAAATATGTAAGCAGTGATTTGATAGTATTGTATTTTGATAAATTTGTTATTCATTATCTTTTTTGATCAAAAAAGGGACCGAATTAATTTGTACTCCCAATACGTAAACTTTAAATAAAACCCACGCGGGTTTTTTTTAAAAAAGTAAAACCAAATAAAACCCGGGTGGGTTTAATTGGGTTACCCAATGAGTTGCCAAACCTGGCTCAAATACAAGTGGAGAAGAGTGTACGTTAAGGATGTGTTCTTTCACCACTTCTTTCGATAGCATCGAGAATAAATAGTGCTTTATTCGTTAGAGGAGGACGTGTAGCAGACAAAATCCTACAACGTGTAGACGAATTATAACAGAAAATGTAGCAAAATTTTTGTTTTCTTTAGTATGATAACATTACAACGTAGTTGCCATCAGCGTTGCCTTTTTGGTTATTTTTAACCAAAATTGGTTATTATTTTCTTTGATGTGTAGATGTGTACCTTTTTCCCATTTTGGTTACTTTTTTCTCAAAGTAAAAAAATGAAGACAATAATTTCTTTTAACGTTTATTACCTTGGTTCTTACTGAGTGTATCAGTTTAAAAACGGGTTTTTTTTGGCAAACTCCTTCTGGTAACATATGGATGTCGTGCCAAAAGCTGCATATTTTTTGAAGCCAAAATGAATAGAACCAATTTCTTATAATCAGTTCTAAAGTGAAAGGTACTCCGATCAAAACAAATGCTGGTCTGACGGGCAATGTCTGGCTTATAAGGCGGCTAAAACAATTTTCTAAAGAGTTTCAACTGATCTTGGAACATCTGTTCGAGCGTTGTCCTAAAAGATCTATTTTTCATCGCCAGCAATGCTGTTACAATTTTTTCCAGCTTGTATAGCTTTTTGAGTTTGAAAATAATCTTCATGCTTAACCTGGGTGGTCTTCCTTTTTCATATCAAAATCATTTTTTCTGAACTGCAAAAATAATCTCTCGCACGTTGAGATCGGTAGGACATATTCAGCTTTGGCAAAAAATCAAAGCAAGAAAACTTCGTTGTTTATACTTTTTCGTCCAGTGACTAAATGAGAATGAATATCTGACACATTTCACTTCAATGCTATTGTTTGGTTCGGGTATTTAGCGATTCATTAAGATATCTCTTAGTAAAGGCTATTGAATTAAAATTATCCACAAATAAATTTTAAAACCTTTAAAATAAACATATAAGCGAACGATATTTTCTATTGTGCGAAATTTGTTAATACGTAATTAAAATATTTAGAGCAAAGAGGAGAATATGCCTCATCAATTGTTGTATCAAGTTTTATATTAAATTATTATGGTTATTTTGTGGTTGCTTTTTTATTGAAATTTGGTTACAAAAAAATCGAAGTTGTCATACATAATTCTCTTTGCTTGTGTGATTGTCACTATAATTTATCAATGAAATTTTTCGTTTACGATAACTTCATACAAATATGAACTTGATGGTGTTTTTGTGACGCTGATTTAACGATAAAAAAGAGGGTCATCGGTTCCATACCAGGCCAGACCATCTTAAAAGAAGGAAAAAGTTTTTCGACAGCGGTATCACTTCGTAACATTAGCTTGTAACTGGTTATGAGTATACTATTGAAAACTTCTCTAAATGCATTTGCCGTTCGGAGCCGGCGTTAAACTGTAGTTCAATGAGTTTAAAAATAGAATCGGGTGCAGTTCATTGACTGATAGAAGTCTCCATGTTCCTTCATGGAATGTCATGGGAATTAATATCTATATAGTATTGGCAAAATAAAAATAGCAAACCTCGTATGACTTTTGAAAATCGTTCAAATGCTAAAGGTTTAGACTGTATATAGATTGTGGGGTAAAAAAGTTTGATTGCGGCTTTAAAATACAATTTATTTTATGGTTAAAACAACAAAACAATCAAATATGCTACGTACAGTATGGCATAGAAGGTATATATATACTCGTATATGCATACAAGTGTATAAAAAATAATTTTAAAATTATTTTTATTGTTTAATTTAAAAAATAAAAAAACTCTATCAATTCATTTACGAAATGCCGATTATACGTTTATCGGTTAAACTAATGGTTAAATTCTTTATTTTTTTTGTTGTTTTTGTTTTATTATTTAATTATAATTTTATGAAATTCTATTTCAATGTGTCTCCAACGAGGCGTGTAAAATCATTTCGTATTTGAAAAATGATTTTCAAAATGTCTGCTTAGCAATTAAATACGTACACAAACCATTTAAGTAAAGCTTTTCGAAAACCAACAATCATCAGGTAATTGCCAGAAAATTTACTGCCTGCAACAAATGATAATTGCTTATAAAAGGAGAATACATTTAATGTGAGAAGACTTGGCTAAGTAGCCAACAACGACAACAATAACAACAACAATAATAATAAAAAGTATTTTTAAAAGGAAATGGTTTAGCAACACTGAAAATAACTTCAAAGTGCCAATTACTTTTTAGGAAAATCACACTTTTTATAGTCAAACACACTCACCCACCTTCAAACAAATGCTTGTTGTTGCTTTTCTTACTTCTAAAGATGCCATAAAATAGATAAAAATTTACTCCGGATGAATAAAAGAAGTGAAGAAGTGTGATGGTTATTTTAGTTGAAAAGGAAGAAATTATTTCAGGTTTTTAATTTTAATGATGATCCAACAACGAAACTTTAAGTACGGAACAGTGGGCTGAGTGAAGCAAATAAATAATAAAACAAGCACAAGAAAATATAAAAAACCACAGACAACAAACAAAAAACGATATACGGTCTTCCAATATATCGAATTTATATAAAATTTATAATAAGAGCTGCTTTTTTTTAAAGGCTTATGCATCTTTTTTTTAGAGCATAATTCTGCATTTTTTGTATCCTACAATTCTAAAGAGCATATTTTCATAGTAACAGAACCGTATTGCATAAGTTCGTATTTTTTATTATTTTTTAGTTTTTAAAAATTATAACGTATAATTTTTTAGAGCATATTTTAGCATAATTTAGAATTTTCATAAGTTTTTTAAGGCATATTTTCGCATAATAGATATTTTTCTTAAGATTACAGTTTTTAAGGCTTTTATTTACTAACATATGCCAGTTTTATGGTTTTATTTGCTTATCTGTATTACTACTAGCTTTCTTCTTGTGTAAAGTAAGCAGATTTTAAGAGCATATTTTAGCATATTGTGTTCTAGACAGAATTTTCTTAAATTTTTTAATGTTATTAAAATATATAAAATATTTGTTTCTTATTTGAATATTCTTTTTTTAATATTGTAATTTTAAAAGACATATTTTTATTTATTTTTTTATATTTTAATTTAAAAACATATTTTCAGAAGAAAAATTAGTCTTTTTTTAATTTATCTTATAGTAGCACGCCTTAAGGTTTTGTTTTCATAATTTCTCTATTTTCTTCTTCTTTTTGAAATTTCGTCATAAGTTTTATCACAAATACGCTTTTGTTATACCAGAAAAACCAGAAATATGCTCTCAAAAAGTGTTTTATACGCATAAAATATGCAGCAAAAATCACATATGATATGATTTAAAAATATGTTCTAAAGGAAAAAATTGCCTTCTTTGTTAATATTAAATTTGTTTTGTTCAGCAATATATTGAAAGTGAGTGAATATATAGGGCAGGCAAATTAAAAATTTAAATTTAAATATGCAAGGAACCAAAAACTGTTTGAAATTTTTCCAAATTTATTTTTCCATTTTGAAGTACAATTGTTCCGGTTAGAAATGAAATATTATTTCATTCATATGGCTACCGCGGCTGGTCTCACAATATCCCATCCCATCGGACTAATTTTCGAGAACTATTTCGAGTGTATGGAGTCGTATATCTGCAATGGCATCACGAATGTTGGGCTTCAAATGTCCGATTGTCTCTGGTTTGCCGGCATAACATTTGTCTTTAACGGTGCCCCACAGAAAATAGTCCAACAGTGTCAAATCGCAGCTTTTAGGCGGATAACTGACATCACCATTTCGGCTTATTAAACCGCCATCAAACGTTTGACGCAATTAATCGATTGATCTGTTGAAATCCTGAAGAGCGAGCACAAAAATCCATTGACCGTAACGGTTGCAAAATATGAAATATAGGCCAATGATGCTTTCGCTTCACAAGCCGCACCAAGCAGTCAGTCGTAATGAGTACATTGGCTTATGTAAGACCACATTTAGGTTTTCTTAGCCCAAAATATGGCAGTTTTGCTTAATAATATACTCACCAAGATCAAAGTGAGCTTCATTCAAAAAGATGGTCTTATATGATGACTAGCTTTAACCATCCAGCTTTGCCAGGGAATATATGTATGTACAGAAGTAGGCAGCTATTTAATTTATCGTTTGTGTACTTTTTCAGCCTGATTATTTATTGACTTATATATATATATATATATTAATTCCCATAACATTCCATGAAGGAACATGGGAACTTTTCTCAGTCAATGAGCTGTACCCGATTCTATTTTTAAACTCATTGAAAGGGACCTACACCGGCTTCGAACGCCAAATGCATTAGATAAGTTTTCAATAGTAAGTAATACTCATAACCAGTTACTAGCTAATATTATGAGGTGATACCGCTGTCGAAAGCTTTTCTTTTTTAAGATGATCTGGCCTGGTATTGAACCGAGGATCTTCTGGTTGGTAGGCGGGTGTCTTACCTACCATACCACAGCGGCACATTTATTGACTTAGAGCCTTAATAAAAAACAATAACTTATTATTATGTATAAAAGATGCCACGCCCACTTAACCAATTTGTCCCACTTTTAAACTGATCATTCGTATTAACTGTCAAGTCATTTACACCAAATTATAATATAAAAAAATTCAATATTTATTTGTATGAGACCATTTATTGACTGATGATTTGTATTAATTACTAAGTCATTTTTTACCAATTTCAGAAACTTCTACTTTTACCGTAATTAAGATATACAAAAAAGAATATTTATTTTGTATTAGAGGCACCATGCTCACTTATCCATCCACATTTTTATTTGCTATAGAACTTAGAATATGTGCACTGAAGCGACGTGTAAAATCTTATTCAAGTACCTTTAACAGGAGCACCATCTTTTGAAAATTTTCGACTTTTCGTTTTTCCTAAGCCTTCGTGTAACAATTACGTGACAAAACCGCCGGAGGAAGTATAAAATTTGGTCCAGTCTAATGACATAAGTATTGCCAGATTCGAAATAATTGCTGGTTCATTTTAAACCGATAAATTGCCCACCCTATATATGCATATCAAAATAGCGAAATATAATTTAAAACTTGCAGAAATCCATACACTACAATGAACAATTAGTTTCCTATCTAAAGCCTACGGGGCAGTGATTGATCTGCCAAATGATTGATGATATCCAGTGATTGGTGTTTAGCTTAAAGTTTTCAGCATTTTCCCTGGTCACTGTTAAATTTTTTTTGCTTAAACACTTTTTTCATCACAAAAGGTCGGCGAATTTGCTTTTTTCCAAAAAATGCCCTTTTAAGATCATTTAAAATTATTTCTTTAATTTGTGCTGCTTTTTGCTCTCTTCGCATGTATTTTTCTTAAGTAAAATTATATGAAAAAGAAAACACTTAACCAGACAAAAATGGGCCGTTTTTTCCTCTCAATAGAGTAAAAGAATTTAACAAGAAGTTAAAAGGACATTTCCTTTTATTACCGAGCAAATAAAAGAACGAGAAACGAGAATGAAATGTTGTTGCAAATTAAGGCAAAAAAAAAAAATGAATTTTAAAACTGTTATATGTTGGCATTTGGCTTTTAAAATGTCTTTATAGAAGGTGTGGTTGTTTATAAGGATTCCTACAGAAATAACAGCTAAAAGAAAAGCTAAGAAAAAATAATAGCAAATTGCTTTTTATCAACTTTTACAATGAATTTACCACCAGCAATACGAACACCATTACTATAACCAACAGCAGCATCCTCATCATTATCATTCATTGCCTGAAAATGTACAAGAAATGTGAAGAAAAGTCCACAAAATTTAAACAAAAAGAAAATCAGGAAAAAAACTATTCAGCAGGTCATATACTTGCAAACCATTTGCCAATTTTTACATTTTCTATCTTTGATTGCGTAATTTTTTTGTCTGTAATTCGTTGTATTGTGTCAAAGCCACTTCAATTAAAAGACTTTCACCCCGAAAATAGAAAAAAAATAATCAAAAAGAAAAGCTTTCTAAAAATAAACACTTCCGATGGCTTTTAATTTTGTACCCTACACCCCAAACATGAACCACATAATTTTTATTTTTGGCGAGAACCTTTTAATGATTTCGGGTATCTACTTTAAGAATTAAAATTTTTCTTGAACGTCATAACACTCACTAGGAACCGTATTTTAGCACGAAATATATTTGTATTTATTTTTAATTTAAGCCGTTTTCTATCAGGAACATAGGCTATTTACAATGAATCTCCAGTTACTAGTATGTTTAGTTGCAGCTAAATCTCTTAGAAGATGAGATGAAGATGGTTTTTTTTTAGGTGATTCATAGTTGACCATGTCTTTGGAAGTCAGGTGGACTCCAGTCCAAGCAGGCATGGCAGATTTCGTCAGCACATGACTTTTTCAGCACGTGGCTTAGTCGGTTGTGCTTGTGCCGCTTTATTTGGGTGTTGAAATTCTCTTGCATAATTAGCAGTTGAACGCTGTATTTTGAAATTGTGCGTGGCCACCAGATTTTAGAATATCACTCAGGCATCTATATAATTTTTGCGTAATCCAGCCACGTTTAGGAGATGACGTATGTGTTAAAGCCTCGAGGAAAAACAACTACTTACTAGAATGCAAATTTAATGGTCCGGAAAAGAGCCGAATGGAGAAAACATTGCAAAAACCTCTACACTAAAAAGAGCAAAGGATGTCGTGAATAAATAAAGTATATGTATTAACCTTTATTTTACTTAGCCCTTTTGGTACCGTCTTTTATTTTCAAAATTTTAAAAATATATTTCATATATGAAAATGAATGTGTGTTTGTTTGTTTGTTGGTTAGACAGCTAAACGCCTGAACCGATTTTCTTAAAATTTAGAGAAGGAAGGCTACAGAAGTTACAAACATTCAACCACGCCCATAAAAACATGATAACGGTATCCTAGATTAATCTAAGCTATTGTTAGTGTAAAATTACAAGTTAATTACCATTGTAATTATAACATAAATATGGTTGTGTATACGTTTGAACAACGCTGGGAAATATTGCGACATTACTTTGATCGATCGACTTACAGAAGATGCCGATTTTGCCAAAAACTTCATCTTTTCAGATGAAGCTCATTTTGATCTTGGCGGGTATGTAAACAAGCAGTAGGTAGGGATGAAAATGGCAGTTTAGTGACAAATGCCCAGCGTATGCTTAGGTTATGAAGGAATCACTTCTTGCATTTACTGAATGGTGGAAGCAGTAGTTCGGAGACGGCAGAAGAAGAATCTGATGACGGAATTGTTATACCACCACCTAATCGTAGTGAGGTACGAATAGGTCTATATCGTGGTTGAAGAACCACAAAGCCGCTGGAACCGACGGA
This sequence comes from Wohlfahrtia magnifica, assembly GCA_023159175.1. NCBI lineage: Eukaryota > Metazoa > Arthropoda > Insecta > Diptera > Sarcophagidae > Wohlfahrtia > Wohlfahrtia magnifica. The sequence goes on from JAKWBJ010000045.1 coordinate 2,105,992, forward strand.
CTTTGGCCTGAGCTATTCAAGGCCGGTGGCGAAGGCTGGAAGTGCACAAGCACAACATATAGCAACATTGGCCTGCAAATAATAAAAGCTGCCAACTGATACTTTACAAAATCACACATTTTCTGGCGATCTTGTACACTCCGCCAACCGGAAGCCGCAAGTTATTCCGCCTGTACGCACAGGACTTCTGCCAAGGACTTGATGGCTTGAGACAATGTGTGCTGGTTTGGTCTAGAAGTGGTCGTTAGTTGAACCGAGCCTGCTGGTGATAGCGTTGGACTGCGTTGTGAGCGTGATGAACTGTTGTTTACAATAAAATGCCTTACTGCGGTTTCTAAATTTCGTGTGATACTTCTCCTGGACGGCAAAAATTGTGGGTTGCACTAGTAGTCGGTCTTCCTTGATGATATCTTTGTGACTTTGGCTTCAAGCAACTTGTCGCGCTAGGATGTAGTAATGTGTGATGATACTCACCGCAAATTCTACGTGAGTCTACGCAGGGACACGCTCACAGGTCATGTCCTTTTGCCAAACAATTAGAACAATACTTATACTTCCTAACAATTATGCTTCTTGTACGCATGTCCATGTTCAAAAACCGTTTGCAGAACCTAATGGAATGGAATCTCCTGCAAATCTCGCACTGATAAATGTCCGGATGGCGTCTGATAAATTGGGAACCTCTGTTCGGGTGTCTAGAACTTTTAGAAATGGATAAATAGACAATTATGTTCATTAGTTATGGATTTTTTTTTATTGTTTGTTAGGCATTTTTTTAAATTTCACTTTGAACTTCAGCCATTAACTAAACCAAATTTGTACAAGCATATCAAATGTCACACGCATGTGATAAAATTGTACACACCACGAATAACTTGGTGATTCCCCGTTTTATTGTATTTTAATGAGCGAAAAAAAAAATAATTTGTAGTTAAAATAATAATAACAATAATAATAAAACTTCCAGAAATTAGAACCTCCTGTTCTAATTTCAGAGCGTCCAATACATTGACATGGCCGGCTCTAATTTCTGAATAGTTCGAATTTATGACGGTTCGAATTTGTGTAATTCTTCTGTAATAACAACGTAAATCTTTCTTTAAAAATGTGTTTCCTAGAACTTTCCATTAAAATATTATACCGAAAAAGTCTTTATGGTATAAAAATACCGAAAAGGTAATCTTATGGCAAATGTGTAGATAGCCGGTGGTATACGAATGTGCAGAGCGCTAAGGGATAATAAGATATCTCTTCGACGGAAAAGACGGAAAAAAATATTTTTTGGCGTTGAAAAAGACGGTATTTGGTGCATTAGTTACTACAGGAATAAACTATTATTATAAGAATAATACTTAACTTAGCTATACCTCTGAAATATTGAATGTGCTTCTGATACATTTGCTTTTCGTAGATGAATTTGTTTTTATCGAAAACTTCGTTTATGTTGTAGAGTGTCTTTTATTACTACTTTATTACAAATACTCTTTTCAATTTTCAATTTTTTCCTTCGTTTAATTTATCTTTAAATGTTCAGTATGTATGAATGACATATCCTTTTCGTTTCTCGTATACTCGTATTTTACAAAATTTCGTTAAAAAGACAAACATTTTTTCAAGAAAAAATTTATAAAAATTACAACGTTTTTCTTTTCACATTCACCTCTTTACATGAATGAAGTTGTTTTTGTGAATTTTCATTCCTTATTTTATTTATTTCTTTTGGCACAATATGCTTTATAAGATCCAATACATGATGTCAATGGACAACTACTGTTTCCGTTTCAAAGGAAACAAAAACAAAGAAAAATCAATTCAGTGTTAAAAGTTTTCTTTTTACGTCATTAATGAATGCATTAAATAAAGGAATATGGTAAAATAATAAAATAGAAATCTATAATTAACTAGTTTTACCCACCCGTCGTTGCTCGGAACCCTACATACATACATGTGTATATGTATATTATAAGTGGAAGATAAATTGCCTTTTTTCCCGATCCTATCAATTTTATTTGCCACTTGTCTGAAGAAAATGATAAGACGACTTTTTTAAACAAAATTATTTCTTATATGACCTAATTTGGCGCGTTTTTTTCGCGACTTAAACCTCTCCTGTGCCTAAATATAACAAAATATACCCTATACATATACATATATGTGTTCCACAATTAATTCAAATTGAAATGTTAGCAATAAAAAAACCTAGTTTTGAAAAAAAAGTTATTTTAGATGAAAAGTCACTTATTTTGCCCATTTCCCTCTGATTTTAACCTCTCCAGGGTCTATCTGTGCTTGAAATTTCTACTAAATTTTAACATTAGTAGCTAAAAACGATGTTAATTTCATATGAGTTTGTGTTCCAATTTCCAATTTAAAGTAATATTTTATTCATAACTAAATTTTTTTTCCGTCACTCTTCTAAGGAATATATAGGCTTTCCACAAAGAATCGTTTACTTTGTTTCAGCTTCATTAATCAAGTTGATTTTCAAGCTAAGTGGATGATTAATCTATTGTAGCTCGCCTACATATAACTGTGTAGTGGTTAAAATCCCTGCTAAGTGGTGGTGATCCTTACTTAGCATTGTAATTTTTTCCCAGTGGCTGGTGTTAAGAGCTGCAAAACTATCGATAGTAGGCACATTCGATGGTTTCGATAGTTTGCAATAAAACTATCGATACTATCGGATTCTTTTAAGTGCTACTTGTGGCAACAATATTAGAATTTAAGTGAAAGAGAAAGAATAATAATATATATACAGTGTTGAAACAAATAATAGGGACACTTTATTTTTTCTAGTATGTCACAAAATTTGATTTATTGACGTTTTTGGCGGAAGAGTAACCCTTATATATAACGAAAATTGTTTAGACCAATAAGTGCTCCAAAACTAAAGTAATTAATGCGATCCAGTGAGAGAAACTGCAGAGACTATGGGAGGAAAGCGTGAGACAACTGTCAGTTTTGGTAATCTTTTAATTCGTACTTCAGAGATTAGTACCTTTACGTTATCAAAAAGCTTAAAAAATGAACTTATTCTCCTGTTTAAAGTCTCTCAATAAGAAAAAAAAAAAATGGGAGCTAGACTTATGGGTAAGAGTAGTCGAAACGTGAGAACAACGTGCTATGTTTTGGCGAAATGAAGATTAACAACCTGTTTCCAGATGACGAGCGTAAGAAAACGTTCGTCTAACAAGTTGAGTGACTAGTCTGTTTATATATAAAACACAAACAAAGCACACAATTTTTGTTAGTGTTTGAAATATAAATAGACAAGTAACTCAACTTGTTAGACGAATGTTTTCTTACGCTCGTTAAGAATTTTTTTCCTCTTCTTTCAAAATCTTCCAATGGCCTGAAGCGGTTAACATTTACTTTTAAGGGCACTAAAGTACGAAACACCTGTCTTTTACTCCAAAATTACAAAATCTGGTTCTTATTGTACTCGATAGCACCTATGAGGAAAATTAAATCAGTTTCCAGGTATTACTACGTCATTCCTTTTGTGGTGTAGTCTTTTTCTTATAAACTTTATTTTCTTCGTGAAAAAATAGAGTACCTTTCGTTTTTGTTCTATAACTTTAGTTGTTGTTATAAGTTTGTTGTTTTTTAAGGATTTTATAAAGCTTTAAATACGGGGTCCGCCAAATAATTTTTTTTTTTTGAAAATGCTATAAAAAGAAACTACTGAATTATTTCTCAAATTTCTTTTTTTATTTGAAAGTACAATCCTTCCGGTTAATAATGGAAAATAATTTCATTCAAATGGCTGCCTCGGCTGGCCATAGAGTAGCTTACACGATCGGTCCAATTTTTAAGCACATTATCGATTGTGTGCAGCTGTATTTCACCAATGGCTTCACGAATATTGCCCTTTAAAGCTTCAATAGTCTCTGGCTTGTTGGCGTAACACTTATCTTTGACGGCAGCCCACAAATAATAGTCCAACGGTGTCAAGTCGCAGCTCCGACGTGGCCAAACGACATCAACTCTGCGGCTGATAATGCGATCTTCAAAAACAGGGCGCAAAACATCGAGTGTAGCTTCGGCTGTGTGGCACGTAGCGCCGTCCTGTTAAAACCAAATGTTGCTAATATTCGTATCCTCCTCTTCAATTTTTGTGAGCAAAAATTTGTTCAACATTGCCCAATAACGATCGCCATTGACTGTAACGGTCACTCTTTGCTCATTTTCGAAGAAAAATGGCCAAATTATGCCTCTGGACCAAAATCCGCATCAAACAGTGACTCGTCCTGGGTATATCGGCTTTTCAATGTATGCGTGCGGGTTTTCTGTGCCCCAAATGCGACAATTTTGCTTGTTTATATACCCGCCAAGATCAAAATGAGCTTCATCTGAAAAGATGATTTTTTTTGGCAAAATCGGCATCTTCTGTAAGTCGATCGCAGGCCCAGATTCCCGGTATTGTTCAAGCGTATACACAACCATATTCGTTTAGCGGAATGATAAAACTAATTATCTGTCAAATCAGACATAAGCTAAGTGTTACCATTCACGAAATAAGCTCTAGTTGAAAAAAAAAACGTTAGATGGCGGACCCTATAGTTTTAAAAAATGTTTAAATTCATGGTATTTTAAAAGACTGTAATAAAGACTGAACTGTAGAGAATAAGTTTGTACACTTTATTTTGACAGTATACACTTAGACCTCGTTTTTTGCGATTAATGCGTTCCACTTAAGTCCGCATAAAACGATATACTATTTCCACATAAAAACCATTCGTTCCTGAATTTGAATAAATGCACATTTTTATATCAAACAATTAATAAGGGAGCAAAATTGCATAAAATAGCCATAAAGAAATGTATTTTATTTACGAAAACCATTTAAAAATAAACCATAAGTTTATAATATTAATTTAATGAAAATACATATAAGTTTTTAAAAATAATAGCTGACCCGGTGAACTTCGTGCCGCCCAAAATTGTTTTTTTTATTGCCCAAAACAGTTGGAATTCACATTATATATTTATTGTAGTACTTTGCGATAATCAATGTTTTGTTTTTCCATTTTCTTGACCATAAATTAATAATACGGGCAATGTGCAATTTTCCGTGAGAGAATGCTGGAAATTCCAAGTTTATCCCACAAATTCCCAGAGACTGGCCTTGCAAATGCTACACGTACTGGGTGCATGTGCATTGTTCTATGAAAAGCTCATGAATGCTATAAACCATCGTATTGACATCTACTATTTGCTTTTAACCCAGCTTCCTGTAAATGGGAGTAGTAAATTTCATTACTATAGTCCGGGTATTTTCCGAGTTATATTTAGGTATCTATTGAAAAAGGAGGCTTGCACGCCTACTTTTGGTGGAATTGACGACATGTACTCTACGAACTTACACACCAAATTTTATTCGTCTGCGATCAATATGTCCCTAAATATTCAATTTTACCGACTTACCACGCCCACTTTTTGCTATTCTTACTTTTTTTCTACAAATCATCTACGCCTGATAAGCTAAAGGAATGGTTAAAATCGGTTGAGTAGTTTCCAAGTTCACTTATTAAATATGAAATTTTTTTATAAAAATAGGTTTTTTATGTCAGAATCGGCAAGAACGTGTCAAGATCGTTTATGAAATTTATCCACATTATCTTCATCACTAGAGGAAAAAGTTATATATTGTCATCATTTGGTAGATCATAATTTTCATAGCCAGAGGTCAACGAGTTTTCAAGAACTCATTTTTTTCTGCTTGTGCAAAATAATTTGTCATTTGACTTTGTGAGGTTGTATTTTTCAGTTGTTTAAACAGCTCCTGATATCGATAAATTGTTTGTGAAGGCTCAGTGCTCGTTCTCGATCCACGTTAAAAATTTCGTTTTGCATTAATTTTCTTAAAAACTGCACACTTTTTTTTGAGGTAAGAGGTTTAACTATGTCTTCACAATCACTTTCACAGAGATTATCTTCGACATTATCTGTAATTTAACTAATATTGACGTCATCGGAAAATGACACTTTTATAGGTGCTAGCACTTTTGCATTAGTGCTACCAACACAAACTGGATATATTACTTTCCAGCACGCATTTAAGATTATAAATCGTATTTTTGATGCACAGCTATAACAATGCAATGGAAAATTGTGAATTAAAAAAAAAAAAAAATTAAAATTTTAATTTGAATTCGCATAAAACGAGGTTTGACTGTATATACATATATTAGATAAAGGATGCTAAATACTAGATTTACTAATACGTATTTTAAATTAAAAATAAAAATATTAGTTTTATATATATTTTAACCAAAAACTTATAATTTAAATCCCAAAAAATGTTTAATTATCTCGTTTGTTATAACCTTTGCAAACTTTTTTAAACCAAAACAATTTTTAATTAAATTATAGATTAAAGCCCTTCCGATGTCCTCTCTCTCTCTTTCTCTCTCTCTCTTTTATCACCTACAGACAGCTAATCTGTCTTTAATAAACATCTCATAGAGTGAATAGACTAAAAAAAAAAATAAATTTTGATCATAATACCTTTACAACATAATACTCTACTCCGACATGCAACATTTTCCAAATGCAATCCTGTGTGTGTGTGTGTTTATAATTCTCATAAACATTTCGTTATAATACTTAAACTCACTATACAGTATTGAAAATATGTTTGCGTGTGTGCGTATGTGTTGTTCTGCTAATCACTTAAGACAACAAAAGCCAATCAAAATGTAAATAAGAACAACATAATTGTCATAGGAATCATTCGCTTTATTCACTCTCTCTCCCTTTCTCACTTACTCTCTGTATGACTATGCAATCACATGTGTTATTGTATGAATGCATGTATGTATGTGTTTTTAGGATATATGGGTGTGCATTGCAATGCATGTATTTTTCCTGCATGTATTTCTAAATTCATGTGAAATCTTCCTCACATTTTTAATGGTAGAAAAGATTCTAAATGTGAAAAGGAATGAATAAACATTGTATAGCGTTTCTGAGTGCATAGGCTATTTTCAGAGGAGGTGTAACTTAAGCTTAATTTTCCATGTCTGATAACCTTTGCATTCTTTTATAAATTAGGATTCATACTATTTCAACTTCAATGGCATTTGCTATTTATGCTTAAAGAGCGCAGAGTGGAAGTTGTGGTGGACACTTTTTTCCAGCTTCCTTACAAGAAGTCCGTTACTCTGGAAAACTAATTGGATTTGTTTTGGGCTTTTGTTTTATAGAATGTACATTTTCGACTTTGCGGGTGGCGTGGTACAGTGGTTACAGGGCATTTATACAAAACAAGGTTCAAATTCCCAGAAAAGGACATGACCAAAAAATTTAATTCTAGTTCCGAGTGTTTAATAAAGCAATTGCAACCTTCATCCAAACAAATCTATCTAAAAGTAGACTCCTGATCTTTCCAGCTTGCCTCTGGAGATGATAACAAATATCAGACGAATGATCAGGAGAAAATGCCACATTCTGGGAAGAATAAGGATCACAACCGGGCAGTCCGAGGTCGTTATGGGGCCGAAACTGGAGGTAGCACGTGGGTGAGTTCCCCCAATCCTTGTGCTACGAAGCATTGACCAGAGGTAGAGATGCCATTGGAGTCTGGAGCCCCAGGGACTTCGGTTCCTGTCCAATTTTTGGGTAAGCCCCCTTGTGGGAGCTTCATGGTGGCTGTGGCTTAAACTTAAAACGCAGGCAGAGCTTGAGGCTCGGTATGGTGTTGCATTTCCTAAATCGGGTGCTGTGAACCATATAATGACAGGAGTTTAGATGTCTCCAATACTTCACCAAGATATAAAGGTTAGTGTCCTAACACTTTGAATTTGTTACTCACTGTGATTATCACGGGTGGGGAGCATTGGTGGACGTTATTCCAAACGTGCCTCGATCACCGTGGGGGATACGTGGAGATACTCACGTAATATACCTTTTCACCACTTAGTACGGATCATTAACACATGGAGACGAGCTACAGTAAACTAATCATCCACTTAGCTTGAAAACCAACTTCATTAATTAAACTGAATCGAACCTGGACCGCATGTGTTATATGCGTACGCTCTAACCACTACACCAGCCATTTCCTTAGCTAATATCACAAAAATACATTTTAAAATATTGGTTCGGTAGATTACTTACTATGGGTACTCGTATAAAAGGTATACTAATTAGATTCCATATAAAATACTGCAATGAAAGGTTTTTAAGCCTTCCCTTTCGAACTAGTTAAGAGAAAAAGAAGTTAAGTCCCCTTTAAATGCTGGCCTCATCCTAGATAGTTTGATAGAAAATGCAAAAATTTCTGCCATCAATTAACATCTCTTTTCGTAAATCCTGTAAATTATTCTCCTTTATTCCAGAAAATTGTTATGCGAGTTAATATTAAACTGGAAACAAAGTTGTCCGAAAAAGCTACTTTGTGGCTTTTTAAGCCCTCTATGCTCATTTACACACTCATATGCAATCGCATTCCACAATTCTGGACAGAATGACAAAGCTAAGGGACAACTTGTTCATATGAGACTGCTAAAGCTACTGTTTCTACTGCTATTCCCGTAACTCTAGCCTAAGCAAAAGTTTGTTTATATATGCATGTGTATATGTGTACTTGGCTAAAACACTAGATGACCGTGTATGAGTATTTAGAAAAAGGATTATTTAAAGGCTACTGTGTGAGTGTGTGTGTGTATGTGTCATTTACATATTTTATTTATGTGCACAGCCTTCGGGCTGTTTAACTTTTTCAAACATAAACACTTAATTCTAAACACACACACATTTGCATACCAAAGCACACACATATATATTTTCTCTACTCTCTCTTACGATGTAATAATTTTAACCAGGGTTGTCAGATCTGGCGATTACAAAAGTTATTTGGCGTATTTGACGATTTTTAAATTAGTTGGCGAGAAATTTTTAGTTACCTATTTATATGGAACTTTTTGGGTTCACGTTTACCTATATAATACAATTTTCGGCAACTGGCAATGAAATAATTATGGTACGAAAAAGATTTAAACTTGAAAAATATAGAAAGAAATTCACACATATTCTTCAGATCTAAGAAGCGAGGGTGGCCAAAAAAAAAAAAAAAAACAGCATTTGTAGTAGTAAAAAATAATCAACAAACAATTTTAATACAATTGTCTGCTTTCATCAAATGCTATCACACAACTGGATGAAATTGTTGTTTATTTGTTATTCTCGTATAGTATTCAGCTAAGTTATTAGCTTATAAATGTATGAAGATACGAAAAACCAATTTTTTATCCGTAATTAAAGATTTTTAAGATGTTTCGAAAATTTCAAAAACTGTTTTTTTGTACTCGATAGCGTTTATTAGAAAAATACATGGTGTCTGCCGAGAAGGTATACTACTTTGTTTGCTTATAATTTTTGATTATATAAAAGAGAATAGATCTTATATTGATAAATGTTTTATTTAATGTCGGCAATTGTCGGCAATGTAATACAATATCAGATATATGCCCGCCTCTGCTAGCCTCACAAATGCGAGCCCTTTTGAGCACATTTTTCATTACATTCTAGCACATTTCACGTGGTATTTCATTAATATCATCACGAATATTTTATTTGAGTTGCTCCAGCGTTTCTGGTTTGTTTGCATAAACCTTGCTTTTCAGATATCCCCACAAAAAGGAGTCCGGAGCAGTCAAATCAGGCGACCGCGGACGCCAATCAATATCACCACTCCTTGAAATAATTTGTTGTGGAAAGAGGTCTCGCAGTAATTCTATTGTAATCCTCGCTGTATGCCATGTGGCACCTTCTTGTTGAAACCACATGTTGTGGCATTAAAAAGTTTTCAATCATAACATGATATCCCTTTCCATTGACAATTACCGTTACACCGTTTTCAGTTTAAAAGAAATAAGGTCCAATGATTCCTCCAGACCAAATTGCACACCAGACTGTCACTTTTAATGGATGCAAAAGTGACTGAAAGTGAAGTTGTCATGGGCGAGCTGTTTAACGATTAAAACACGTTATTTTTTCATAATAAATTTGCCACGTCTTTACTTTACGACTGTCAAATATGGACTGTCAAGACTAATGTTTACCAAAATGGCGGCAAAACAAAGTAGTATAACTTGCCGGCGGACACCCTGTATATGAACCATAACATTTTTTTTATTGTTTTCTAGCTCTCATTAAACTATATACTATATTATAGTAAATATTATAGGAACAGTATCTTTGCTTAATAAAATTAACAAAATTTATTTTATGGCGAATTTCTTTCCACTTTTGGCGAAATTTAACAATTCGGAACAAGTTATTTGTATTTATTTTTTATTTTATTTTTCTTCAAAATAAATTTGATTGGTAAAGTGTAAAAAATGATTATTTGGCGATTTTAGCGATTTTTAAATTGAATTTGGCGGAGGAGCTCAAAAAGAATTCGGGAACCCTGATTTTAACAGGAGTGCGAAGAAAGTGTATTAGTGTAAAATGTTCATGTTGCTTTCGGTCCTGTTATTGTTATTTTTATTGCTGTAATTGTTGTTGTTATTGTTCTTTTATATGTATGTATGTATTGTATATTATGTTGTAATTGTTACTTGACATGCAAAAGAGTTTTAATTGAATTATTCTCGTTATATTGTCGCCATTCATTTTATCAGTTTAGCTTTACCAAAAAAAAGTGCAACAAGCGCTTATAAGCGACAATGAACGCTATAAGACTAAGGCGAATAGAATTTTAACTACATTTGGAAAAACGCAAAATATAGAAAAGTTTTAAAGCATTTAAATTCAAACAGTTCAAGAAAAGTATCTTTTAATGCATTAACGAATTAGGAGAGCAGTTTTTTAATGTTTTACCTTTTTCTATAAGATATTGTTTTAGCAAAAACAGCATTTTATTCTCTTTTAAGTCAAACACATTAAGGCTAGAACAACGTTTTCATACTTTTATTATTTCCGATAAATAATACGTTTTCTCGGGGCCATCTGTTTTAATTAAAACACCTTAGTTTAACGCAAATGACGGTCATTTCTACAAATCAAGAGCTAGGCATAGTCACCAAACGCTAAATCGGAAGCGTTTTCTAAAAAATGGTAGCTGTTGACAGCCATTAACAGCAGTTGGGTTTTCGATTTAGTGACTACACATGTATTACTTTTTCTTCTAGATCATCTATCATGTGTAAATTGGCCCAACGCTCTAAATAACTAAATAATAATAAATAATAACTCCGGGGAGTTCAGTACAACGCAAGATATTATACAAGGAGGTACAGTACACTAGGACTGTACCTTTCCATTGTACTCTTCGATGACATATCCAAAATCCACAAACAAAGAATGACTACATGTAATACAGATTAGTGGACAACAGTAAGAACGCTTATACAGACAGCTACAAAAAACCTCAATCTATTTGTCAATGAAATAATGGAGAGAGAGGTCTCCGTATAAATATGAGGAAAATATGAAAAAAAAAAAATCAGAACGGAAATGCTAAAAAAGGTGAAATAATTTCGATACCTGCGATCAGTATATATTAGTGAGAATGAGAAATTGAGCAAAGACCTAAGCGCTAGAATTACGACAACACCCAGATTAACAAAAAATTTTTGCTCAAAAGAGATGTGATAACCAGAATAAAACTAGCGGTCTATCACTCTATGTATAGACGCACCATTTCGTACTGCTGCGAAACATAGATAGTCACAACGAAGTTGCACAGTAGAATTCAAGCAGTTGAAATGAAGAGTAGCCAAAAAGACCAGAAGAGACATAGTAAGAAACTAAACTATAGGAGAGAACCTAGGAATAGAACCCCTACTAAAGAAAATAACGATTTCCAAGCTGAGATGAGAGAAAAAAAGCTTTCGAGGCTAGACCTGAAGGGTCAAGAGGAAAAAGCGAAAAAAACAACTTGAGTAGTATCTTGGGAGAAAACGGCTTTGACAGAAGAACGGCTAGAATAATAGCACAATATAAGCAAAAATGGTGCAACATTTGCCAAAACCTCTGCACTGAAAGGTAGATGAAGTCCAAAATAATCAATCAATATCATATCATGCTTGATATTATCGCTATTGGGGACTTCAGGAACGACTATGTCTCTTTTCCTACAGCTTTTCTGATATGTCTATTGAACTACAAAAATTTTCCGAAATATCAGCGAAGGCCGGACTGAACATTAATATCAGCAAAACGAAGGTAATGAGAACTTGTTCTGGTAATTGATTAAAATTGATTGCATATACTCTTGTGCGCCAGTACATAATTTTAATAAAACAGCAGTCTTATTTTCTAAAGTTACCATCGTCTTCACTTCAGATCAAAGTTGAAAAGCTGCATCCTTCCAGGTCATCATAATTTGGTTCAATTATTCGATAACTAAGATCGTGTGACTTAGCCCCATGGAATAATTTCTTTGTGGTGATGTAAAGTCACTTGTTTACAACGATAAGCTAGAGACAATTGAACGCCTGCAAATCAACGTCCGAAAAATTGTTGGCAAAATACGGCCGCATATGCTGCGCAAAGCTTATGAACATTGGTGGTCCAGATTGCGCTATGTCCGCACCAGCAGTGGTAGCCATATGACTGATATCATAATTAAACATTAATGTCATAAAATTTGATATCCAACAAAGACCGTTTCATTGACTTTAAAAATATATTTGTTTTATTATGATTTAAGCTGGTGCAACTGTAAAAAAGACACCCGATATAAATGAAAAGCTGAAGGTATTATGAACAAGCGTAATATAGATGTGGCTTTATAACTTTTAACACTGCTAGTGATGTAGTAGTGCCGGAGCTGTTGTAAATTTTGTTTTGTTTTTTACTACACAGAGCTTGGTTGCTTACGAAAAGCTTAAAACTTATAATATTGTTGTATTTAAAACTGTCAATGCCGTACTTATTTGCGTTATCTGGCTGCACTACCGATTCGACCATTTTTACGTTACATTTGAATTAACGGATATAAAATAAAGGATATGAGACATATCTGGAACTTTCCAAACTGTAGGCAATTAGGTATATAAAGAGGCTGCTTTACCAACACGTCAATTAATTATCATTTTACTGTTATAAAGTAAGGTCGTGTTTAAGTGGAAATAAAAGTATTGTATAAACAAATATTAAGCTGTTGTATTAAGATAAACTGTATAAGAGTTAGAGTGTTGGAAATAAAAGGCTGTAAACAACAACAAAGTGGTGTTTATTTTAGTTTAACGTAATTTAAACGAAAGGAAATAAATAAATATCCATCTTCTTTGATAAATATTGCCCGGCCCTAGCTGTCAAGGGCAACAGACTCCTTTGTTACCAGAAAATATATAGCCTCGGTAATTTATTTCGCTATAGACTTAATGACTTATGTACTAAAATATTCCAATACTATTGGCTGGATTAAGTGCCATATTATTATATTTAACGATGTATATAACACTACATCAATCGAGAAAATCCTTGCAACTCTACTTGTCTGTTAAAGCTTAGCGAACTACCTCGTTAATCAGCCTACCTCTCAAGCTGCTTTAATAATCTAAGATGCCAACCTTTTTGAAATGCCATAATGCTAACACTTTTGTAGGATATTACTATGGTACCCATTAACTTCTATTCTATCACGATCTACTTGAATGGCTTAAATTTACTTTTACTTCAGAAATTTATACAAAACTTTTATTCGTTAAGCAATTTTGCCTTTTTTTGTTGTTTTTGTTTTCTATTTTATTTCAATTTGTGTGTGCATAAGTCTGAAAAACTTATTATTGAAAAAAGAGCACGAAAATCCATTTATGAAAAACAACAACAATAACAAATACTTGCAGTTAAACAACAACTAGTTAAACGTACAATTTTTCCGATTCGTGGTAAACGTTTTCTTTCTTCATAATTGCTGTTTTTATTTTTGTTGTTGTTTTTTTAAATAAAATTTGTGTTTTATTTTTAGTAGTGGACTTTTAGAGCCTTTTGGCAATTTTTACAACATGAACGTGAGTTTAACACAATTTTTTTATTTCATTTATTTTGCTTTATTTATATTCAAACCTTCAAATCGAATTGTTGAATTTTAGGTGAATTTTTCCGGTAGCAAATTTTCGCTATTGTTTTTTTTATTTTTATATTTTTTTTTCGGTGTGCAATTAATAACAATTTATTTAGATAGAAAGAATATTAATAAATATTTTTTATAGAAATTTTTATTTTTAAAAAAGAAAACTTTTTGTTTTAAATCCTGTGGGATAGTGAAAAAATCATTTGTTCTCTCTAATCGCATAAAATTCGTGACAACATTTTTTTAAATTTATTTATCTACATAAGTTACGGTTATCATTGAAAAAAGAAGAAAAGAAAAAAATTACCGCACTATTGGGTTTTGAATAAAAAATAGACCTCAGTTTCAGCGATTACTTCATTATTCGACTTAAATTTCTTTCCAGCAATTAGTCCCTTAAAATCTGAAAACAGGAAAAATCGCTGGGGGCTAAGTCTGGAGAATACGGTGGGAGGGTAAGCAATTCGAAGCCCAATTCATTAAATATTGCCATCGTTTTAATCGATTTGTGACACGATTTGTGAGCTTAAGTGGCACACACTTTGAACAAAGCTTTCGCATACCCAAATGTTCATGTAAAATGGTAAAAATACTACCATCTGATATCTCACAATGTCAGCTAGTTCGAGCAACTTCAATTTGGATTTTTTTAATGTTTAATGAAATAACGGCTTCATTTTGGAGTCCATTGCGCTCTGCATCATTTGTGGTGGTACTACCACGCTTGTCTCAATGGAGCAGAGTTCGGGTTATGTTTATCAAGCCATTGTTTGGTTTACGCTGTATTTTTTTCGTCAAAAAGCAATACTTTATCAAAACTCGAAACTTTTTCAATTACAAAAGTTGCTTTACGAATCAATAGTCAGATTGCTGTCAAATTTATACACGTATCGTTTGAAGGTTGGTACTAAATAAAAATCATATGGAAAAAATCTAAATATCGAATAGATACTTAGACAATGCAAATTATCAGCCAAAAAATTGCAAGATTAGACAAGTGGGCGTGGCACTTCCCATACAAAGTAAATATTGAGTTTAATATATCTCGAGATCGGTTACAGCTAAAGTTTCAGTATTTGGTCTGAATGACTTCATAGACAATACAAATCATCAGAAAAAAAATGGACAAGTGAGCGAAGTCTATATATAGGGTCCTCCATCTAACGTTTTTTTTCAACTAGTTCTTAAATCGTGAATGGTACACTTAGCTCATGTCTGATTTGACATATAATTAGTTTTATCCTTCCGCTGAACGAATATAGTTGTGTATACGCTTGAACAACGCTGGGAATCTGGGCCTGCGATCGACTTACAGAAGATGCTGATTTTGCCAAAAAAATCATTTTCTCAGATGAAGTTTATTTTGATCTTGTCGGGTATGTAAACAACCAAAAATGTCACATTTGGGGCACAGAAAACCCGCACTCATACATTGAAAAGCCGATACACCCAAGGCGAGTCACTGTTTGGTGCGGATTTTCGTCTAGAGGCATAATTGGGCTATTTTTCTTCGAAAATGAACAAGGAGTGGCCGTTACAGTCAATAGCGATCGTTATCGGGCCATGTTGAACGAATTTTTGTTCACAAAAATTGGAGAAGAGGATATTAGCAACATTTGGTTTCAACAGGATGGCGCTACATGCTACACTCGATGTCTTGCGCCCTGTTTTTGAAGATCGCAATATCAGCCGCAGAGCTGATGTCGTTTGGCCACCTCGGAGCTGCGATTTGATACCGTTGGACTATTATTTGTGGAGTGCCGTCAAAAATAAGTGTTACGCCAACAAGTCAAAGACAGTTGACGCTTTAAAGGACAATATGCGTGATGCCATTGGTGAAATACAGCTGTACACAATCGATAATGTGCTTAAAAATTGGACCGATCGTGTAGGCTACTGCATGGCCAGCCGAGGCAGCCATTTGAATGAAATTATTTTCCATTATTAACCGGAAGGATTGTATTTTCAAATAAAGAAAGAAATTTGAGAAAACATTCAGTAGCTTTTTTTTATAGCATTTTCAAAAAAAAAAAAAAAATTATTTGGCGGACCCTATATAACTTTGTAAGCTTCTTTTTTGTATTTCCTAAAACTTCAATAACAACAAGTTTAAAAGAACTTCAAGCAGTCGGTTATCGCTGACTGAGAGACTCTCAAATTTCGAATCATTAGAAATTTTATTAGCTTGAGAACAACATATACTCCTTCTTTTAATTAAGATTCAGAAAGGTTAGGGAATACACTGTCCTACCCTGCTGTAGTGGAATACTTTGCAATAAATCCATAAAACTTTTGATATTTTCAGTGGTTAGTAGATTCTCTTCAGATCATTGGTTTACCAAACTACAAAGATCTATACTTAACGGTATACTAGGAGCTAAGGATCAGCCTACAATTTGTATAAATCACATGAGGAATTCACTTTTTATCTTGATGCTACACCCAAAAACCAAACTAATGTAAATAAGCACTTTGAACATTATTTGTAAGAGGGAAGATGGGGTAGCGAAGCACACCGCGTTCTAATTTGTTGTATTTAAAAATTAATATATGTTTGTTTGAAGACTGCATGCAGCTAAAAGCCAGATTCTACAGTGTTCTTCCAGAAAAAACTGAGGGCTAAATTAAATGCTTAGATTTGAACCAGAAGATGTTAAAATGGAGAAAAAGCGTAAGAAGTAATAACTAAAATAGTAGTTAAGATAATAATTAAAATAGAGGTAGCGACGCACGCCGGGTCTTAGCTAGAACTGCTATAAAGTAAAATTATTTTATTATATATTACAAAAAAACGCTTTTCTTTATTTTTAAATGATTCAATAAAATAAAACATAAATTTTAATCAAATTAAACCTTTTACGCTCTTTTTTAGCTGGTGTTTTTGAAAACCTTAATTTTAACACTTTTTTTGTTATTGAATTTTGTCTTTGTCGTTTGGTTAAAGGGTTATGAAATCGTTAACACGTTTTCAATGTTTTCAGAAAAAAGCCTGATCATCATCGCCAGAAAAACATAAAAACGTGTTGGTTATTAATTCACGATTCATATGCAAATTTATTCTGCTCATTCTTCTAATTCATATCAAAATGTTGGCTGCTATGTCTTCGTGTTGCTTCTGTTATTGCTTCTATCGATGTTAGAGGGTTTCAAAATTTTTTTGAATTTTTTTCTATGCTTTTACTGCTTTACTTATCAGCATAACAATAACGTCATCATCAGCATCATCGTTCTCATCATTGTTACCGTCATCATTGTCACCATCGTTAGAATCATCAAATATTGACAGTCACATTCTTCACATCACAACGTACCTCTTACAAAACGGTTTGATTTTGGTATGCCTAGGCGATGATGGTACACCGTGCTCTACGTTGTTGGACATGGTCATTATTATTCCAACACGTTTTTATTGTTGTCTTTTATTGTATCCCAATTTTTCTCTGTCTTGTTTTGTGTGAAAATGTTTGATATTTTAGTTGCCCATCGAAATGTTCTTTTGGGTTTGTGAGTGTGAAAAAATATTTACTCGTCGTTTTGCCTTTTGCGGTTTGACTTTCGTTTACTAATCCTTTATGCTTTGGAATTTATAGCTTTGGTTGTGTTCACTTAACGAACATTTTAATTTTATTTTTTATTTAAATTTTTAAATTGTGAGTACATTTCCAGAGGTTAAAAGTGAATGCATTTAGCCTTCAAGGTAAAGGTGGCTAGAGGTGACTAAAAACCATAGTTTTTCGAAAATAAAATAATTTAAAGTCCAGGTTTCTATTAAATTAATTGTGTAATTTTAAATTTAACCCTTTTTTTTTCTTAAATTCACAAAAAATAAAAAATTATTTTTCGTCAACGTGGCGTATGACTAATGTTAATTTAAAAATCTAATCGAATAAGTTTCTGGTTCTGCCCAGTATTGGATAATATATCAATGTCTGATATTGCCTGAGGTATTATATATCTGTGGGAAACACAGCCGAGTGCTACTGAACGCGTCACCGGTTGCGGATAGTAATACGTCGTGCAGTTATGCGGGATAGCTGCTTTTCATCAGCGATTTCGAAAGGTGAGTGTCAGAGGTAAACCAGTCTCAAAGATTCTCGAAATAACATGGTGAGTCGTTGGCGTCATCATATAACCAACAGCTAATGACTGCGTTTAAAAAATTGTCCATCAAATTTTTTCCAATAACTATTTAAAAATATAGTCAAATTTAAAATTTTTTTAAAGAAATCTTTGAGTTGAATGTAAGAAATTATTATGCTTAAAACTTTTTCGCTGGAGGCGAGTTGGAAGTGCGTAAAAAACATTGTTAAAACTTTTTTAAACCCTCCTTAATAGACATATTGCTACGAAAATAAAAATGCCTAAAACGAAATTACACCACATCAGCGTATTGTGGGATTTTGGTATATTTGATATTAATGTGTCACCCTGTCAATGCCGTACTTATTTATGAATTTGGCAGCTCTACCAATTTTGTATTTGACCATGTTTGTATGTTACATTTGAATTAAAGGAATAATTCGAATGTAATGTTAATTGTATACAAAAGGCGGTGCCTTATGCATTAGTTAGATAGTTATAGTTTTGCAGTCATAAAATAAAGTCGTGTTTAAGCGTAAATAAAAGTGTTGTATAAACGTATATTATGTTGTTGTATTAAGATAAACTGTATAAAAGTTAAAGTGAGGAAATAAAACTGTAAACAACAACGAAGTGGTGTTTATTTTATTTTGACGCACTTGGAAAGTAATAGTATAAAAAACAGCTAGCGAAGGCAGGTTCTGGCAAAATAAATGGCAGTTGTGACCAGAATAAAGCAAACAAATTCATGATGAAGAACAATCCCAGCATTTCAAGAAGAAAAGTTCGTTATAATCAAGGTTTTTTTTCGGAATTAATTCGTTACAACCTAGGATTCGCTATAACCGAGTTCTTTGTAACCGAGTTTTACTGTATATGATGTATTTTATTAATGGCCAATTTATACGATTTTTTAATAATTAATACAAGCAAATAGAACTTCATTTTCTAAAATAAACAAATTTGTATTCATAAAGAGATTAAATGTGTGAAAATGCTCTTGGCAATTCTTTGATCAGTAATAATCTTTAGCTTTGACCATTTCCATACTTGAATCCTTTAGTTTCTGTTAAAATAAAATTTAAAAGTTTGTTGTCAGTTTTTGTCTTTCTATCCAATGTCATCACAAACTGGGAGTATTTTCCTCTGTATTTGTTTTGTGCCTGATTAAAATGCAGGCAAAAAATATATTTGCACAGTAAAAAGGAATAAAACTTTAAATTTACAACTCTTAACTAAAAAACAAAACTCTATTGAAAGTTTTTTGAAATTATTTTTTGTTTTTATTTCCAACAACAATAGAATTTTATTACAATAACTTTCTCCTTAAAGTTTAGAGTCTAAAGAAGAAAGAGAAAATATAAAAAATACGGGTTTTAAAGGATAAAACAATTCAATTGAATTCACATTGAAATTGTTTAACGACAGAAAGCAGCAGACTTATGCGTTTAAAGCCGATAAATCTTATAATAATTTAAAGAAATAATTTTTTTTAATATTTTTTTAAACCTTAAAGCATTTCAATGTTGCTTTTTTTGTATGACGATTACCACCATATAAATCTCTCAGGACATTTTTTCATTTCTTCGGCTGCCTTTTACCCAGTAAATATTAAAGAAAAGTAAAAGCAGCTAAAAGTCTTTTCTTGTAAGCAGTTGCAGGCTTAAGAAAAATAAAAAAAAAAAAATAAATAAATTCAAATGAAATGATACTGAAAAGAAATGTTTCTATAATAAGAATATAAAGAAAAATTAAACGTTCGAAACCATCTTACAAATCAAATAAAATATTCATATTTTTTTGATCTTTGATCTGCGCATAAATATTTTCAACATTTTCATCATATTTTTATATTTACAAAAAAAAGTGTAATAAGACCAGAGAATTGCAATTGAAATACTTTTTACCTTAAGCAGCTGGGCTGTATATCTAAAAGAACAGATGCAAAGTTTGGCTTACGATTTGTCTTAAAATAATGACAAGAAATTAAAAAAATTTTTCTCTAAGAAAACGATTTTCATATTAAAAATTATTCAAAATTAATTTTTGTTTTTTTTTCTGACCAGAATATTTTCAGAATGCGACGTAGACAGGGTTTTAATGAATGAAATTGACAAAAGCGTAATCTTCATACTCGTGTTTAAGATATTAATTTTCAATCTGTCTCAAATATCAGCACTGGAAACGCCAGATATCGATAAGATACTGCAGAGATAGTAAAAAAAACGAGGCATCTCCCAAACTTCTGTTTCCAACTCAAAAGATCGTTGTGTTATAAATCGATTTAATTTCTTTTTGCCAAAGTTTCGTGAATAGAAATTCGATCCATCATATCTATAAATTGGGATGGCATGCAGAGGTAAAGCTTCTACATATTGTTACTTTTTATCTTTTTAAAAACGTGTTTTTATGAGTTCGTAGATTGTAGTTAAAATAAAATAAATTTTGTATTTGGTTTTTAATAAAAATGCTTTATTCAACACAGTTTTGTGCACCACTACTGGTAACCTTTCTACAGGCAATAACAATTTTCTATTCTTAATTACTCCGTCTGATAACAATCTTGTAAACAACAACAATTACTCGACAGATCTTTCTACTTAAAGATCTTCCAACCCGATCGTAGTTATAACTTAGGTTCGATCAAAACCTTTTCAACCAGAGGTTATCCACACTTAACTCTCTTCACTGAGTTAGCTCCAACTAAACTGGTTTTTTACTCCACGATTCACTTTACGAGTTTATTCCTTATAAACTCTCTTCACACAAACTGCACTCGCTGGGCTTACTTTACTTAAACTCCACTCACTGATTGCTGTTCGCATCGGTGTGCTTTTTATATGGCTGAGTAAACAATACATCGGAAGCTCTCGAACCCCTCGGTATTTCAGGTGGATTCAATTTCTTTCTTTTAGTTTCCTTTTAGTTTTTTTTTGTAGACATGCGTATGTAAACATCTACCTCTTTCAGTTCTTAGTATGGGGTCCGCCAAATAATTTTTTTTTTTTTTTTGAAAATGCTATAAAAAAAGTACTGAATATTTTCTCAATTTTTTATTTTTTTTTAAAGTACAATCCTTCCGGCTAATAATGGAAAATAATTTCATTCAAATGGCTGCCTCGGCTGGCCATGCAGTAGCCTACATGATCGGTCCAATTTTTAAGCACATTATCGATTGTGTGCAGCTGTATTTTACCAATGGCTTCATGAATATTGTCCTTTAAAGCTTCATTTGTCTCTGGCTTGTTGGTGTAACACTTATCTT
Organism: Wohlfahrtia magnifica; assembly: GCA_023159175.1. Taxonomy (NCBI): domain Eukaryota; kingdom Metazoa; phylum Arthropoda; class Insecta; order Diptera; family Sarcophagidae; genus Wohlfahrtia; species Wohlfahrtia magnifica. The sequence continues at coordinate 2,127,369 of JAKWBJ010000045.1, forward strand.
TGACGGCACCTCACAAATAATAATCCAACGGTGTCAAGTCGCAACTCCGAGGTGGCCAAATGACATCAGCTCTGCGGCTGAAAATGCGATCTTCAAAAACAGGGCGCAAAAATCGAGTGTAGCTTCGGCTGTGTAGCACGTAGCGCCGTCCTGTTGAAACCAAATGTTGCTAATATCCTCCTCTTCAATTTTTGTGAAAAAAATTCGTTCAACATGGCCCGATAACGAGCCAAATCCGCACCAAACAGTGACTCGTCTTAAGTGTATCGGCTTTTAAATGTATGCGTGCGGGTTTTCTATGCCCCAAATACGACAATTTTGCTTGTTTACATACCCTCCTAGATCAAAATGAGCTTCATCTGAGAAGATGATTTTTTTTTTTTTTGGCAAAATCGGCATATTCTGTAAGTCGATCGCAAGCCCAGATTCCCAGCGTTGCTCAAGCGTATACACAACTATATTCGTCCAGCGGAAGGATAAAACTAATTATCTGTCAAATCAGACATGAGCTAAGTGTTACCATTCACGAAATAAGCACTAGTTGAAAAAAAAAACGTTAGATGGCGGACCCTTTATTTGCTGTTGCTTGTTTATTGTCTGTTACTTGTTTTCTTTGCTGCTTAATTATTGTTGTTGCCGTGTTATTTTTATTTACTTTATCTCTGCTAATGTTTGTTGTTGTATATTTGGTTATTTGTAAACAGCACATAGAGTTGTTCTTGCAGCTTTTGTTTATTTATTTTAGCGAAAATGTCGATCCTTAGCTCCTAAACAATGCTATGACTACAACTTCGTTTATCTCTGTATTTTTATCGACGGACCTTTCTATGCGCAGTAAATTTTTATATGCTCATCTAGGGAGCATATTAGCTTTCCACAAAGCAACCATTGCTTTTGTTTCAGTTTTATACACTAAGTTGCTTTTCAAGCTAAGAAATTAACCTTTTGTAGCTCGCTTCCATATGATTGTGTAGGGGTGAAGGTCCTCACTAAATGGTGGTGGTGACAATTACTTAGCATTATATTTATTTACCAGTTTCTTATCATCGCCGGAGGTAAGCTGAAAGGTCAGGGGCCTACTTTAGATGGACTTATCTGAAGGGAGGCTGATGTCTTTTAATTAAAGACTAGAAACTGCAATTATGTTCTCTGCTGGAGATTCAAACCTGGGCCGCTTGAGTGGTATGCTTGCGCTTCAACCATTACTCCTCGCCACCATTTTTAACACGAAAAATCTTAAATTATTTGATCGATATTTCACAAGATATCAATAATTACAGCCATCCACAAGAAATAAACTTAAGTTTACTATTAGCAATACGGCATCAAATCTCAGAGAACAGTTAAAAGCACATAGACAATTATTAATGTTTGCTTAATGTTTCTGTTTAAGATATCGCGACATTTGTTGGTTATCTTTAAATGAGTTTCTAGTCTTGAGGATATTAGAGATAACTGTTCGGCGGATGAATTTATTCTGATAGGTACCATTTTGGATTTTTAAAGATTAATCAGGCTTATCGAGAGCTTTGTTGCAGAGTAATAGACTGGTAAAGCAGAACTGTATCTTATAGCAAACTAGAACCCACCATTTGCTAGACCAGGAAAATCTAGCCACATTTAAAACAAGTTAGTGTTGTATGTACCATATTAAGGAAACTTATGGGAACTATAACCAGATATTTCATATCTGATTTTTCTGATTTATTACGATGATATTTTTTGTGTTCTTAGAACTTGCATACAAAAAAATATAGCAAAGGTAACACTTTTATGAATGAAATTAAGAAATAGGTCATGTTAGGTTATGTTAGTTCACTCTGAGGCCCTGTGGACCCGTTCAATAGGCCGAAGGCCTGACATGTGAGAGTCACAAAGGATGCTCACCTAAAGATCTAAGAATTTCGGAATCAAAAATTAAAAAGTAAATTAAATAAAATAAATTTAAGCAGTTTATTGAAGGAGTGCTTTCGCTTAATATTGTTGCTAAATGCAAACAATTTGCGAGTTGCTAAATTAAGCAGATTAAACGAATACGAATAAAAAAATACTTTAAGAATTTTTCATCATCGTGCGCAGATCGTGGAAAAGGTCCGTCATCTAAAGTTTTCTTTCTTCAACTAGTGCTTATTTCGTGAATGGTAACACTTAGCTCATGTCTGATTTGACAGATAATTAATTTTATCCTTCCGCTGAACGAATATGGTTGTGTATACGCTTCACTAAGTGGGCCTGCGATCGACTTATAGAAGATGCCGATTTTGCCAAAAAAATCATCTTTTCAGATGGAGCTCATTTCGATTTTGGCGGGTATGTAAAAAAGCAAAATTGTCGCATTTGGGGCACAGAAAACCCGCACGCTGCCATTGAAAAGCCGATACACCCAAAACGAGTCACTGTTTGGTGCTGATTTTGGTCCAGAGGCATAATTGGGCCATTTTTCTTCGAAAATGAGCAAGGAGTAGCCGTTACAGTCAATGGCGATCGTTATCGGGCCATGTTAAACGAATTTTTGTTCTCAAAAATTGAAGAGGGGGATATTAGCAACATTTGGTTTCAATAGGACGGCGCTACGTGCCACACAGCCGAAGCTACACTTGATATTTTGCGCCCTGTTTTTGAAGATCGCACTATCAGCCGCAGAGCTGATGTCGTTTGGCCACCTCGGAGCTGAGATTTGACACCGTTGGACTATTATTTGTGAGGTGCCGTCAAAGATAAGTGTTACGCCAATAAGCCAGAGGCGATTGACGCTTTAAAGGACAATATTCGTGAAGCTGCACACAATGAATATTGTGCTTAAAAATTGGACCGATCGTGTAGGCTACTGCATGGCCAACCGAGGCAGCCATTTGAATGAAATTATTTTCCATTATTAACCGGAAAGATTGTACTTTAAAATAAAAAAAAGAAATTTGAGAAAATATTCAGTAGTTTTTTTTTATAGCATTTTCAAAAAAAAAAAAAAAAAATTTATTTGGCGGACCCCTTTTATAATAAAGGAAATAACAGAAAGTACGCACAGTAGTCTAAAGAAGCATCTGAGCTCATCCCACTCGTTGAAAAGGTGATCATCTAGTTTACAATGCAGGCATTTCTGTATACTAATGGTCAAAACATCGGCCAAAACCACCTGCCCGAATATTAATTTTTTTAAGACTTTATTGATTTGTAAAGTGGCCATATTTTCTATGGATGAGGTGCTCGCATCTATGCAAGCAATTTGGTGGAAGAGCGATATCTCTGCACCTAGAACAGAGCTCCGCAGGGTCGGAAATAGAGCAAAATAAAGCTTTAGGAATTTCTGTGAGAGCATAAGTTTTCTGACAGAAACGGCAAGGGCTGATAAAGATCTAGCAAGAAACGGTTCAGTGATGGAAATGTCACTATGTGGGATATATGGTAACTACACCAATAGTGACCTTAAAAGGGCAGAACTGTTACTTCGGAAGCACTTTCCGCGAAGTAGGGCAAATGGTAATAGGGGAAATGAGGTTAAAGCAAATAATATTGGTAGTGTAAGAAGGCAAGCGCGGCAAGTATTTGCATAGCAGAAAGAATTAAATGGGCAGTGAGTACCTTCCAGCTAGTAGAAAGGCGAGTGAACCCTACTATATGCAGATAGATGGCAGAGTTTTTTCGCACTAAATCTGCATAACTAGTACAAGGAACACAATATAAGAATCAGCATTACCAAAGGTTGCCCACAAGGAGGAGTTCAATCGCCCTTAATGTGGGAGTCTAGTTGTTGATGAACTTTTAAGGCTGGCATTGACTACTAACGCTATACAGACGACATTGTTCTGATAGCAAGTATTAAACTCCAGGACACCTTGAGTGAAATCATACAGAGGGCATTTAGAATAGTGAACCGATGAAGCGGAACGATCACCGTACCATTCACTAAGGAAAGAAGGTAGAGGAAGAAGGTTAAATATCTAGGAATCATGAAGTGGAAAGCTCAAGTGAAGTCTGCCTCAAGGAAGGCCACGTATTAGCTTATGTACAGGAGGCTTGCAGTGAGACTTTGTGGAGTACGAAGTGGGTATCTGGAAGGCACTCAATAAAAATGGGGACGGGTAATCTTTTCAGGCCGTATGGGTCTGAGGGAATCTAAACGTTTGTTGGGTAACTATAACAGGAGAAGATTTGAATCCTACATAGGAAAGTCCAGAGACAACTCAAGGATCTTGTGGGGTCGTCTGAGTAAAATAGGATTAGAATCAAGGCCGATATGCAGATTCAGTAATCGGGTCAACAGAACACATACTGGATGCATGTGAGGCATCGGCGCATTCTTGAAGGAAGTATCAAGGTGCCTATCAGATACTAGGTAGGGAGCTATCGCGGATTTTGAATTTCGTCAGATCAACGAGTTTAGGGGAGATATTATAGGGAGGGCTGTATAATAGATTGAAAGGTAACAATACTTTTATACCTCAATAATAATCTATTGATTGGCCCTTATTGAAGGTTAAAAAATATATGAAAATTTAAAAAATTTTTTATAGCAGTTTTGACGTATTCTATGACCTTAGGACATAGTGTTTTTTTTAGTGGTGTTCTAGCAGTCGGCAATGGAGTGCTCTCACATTTATAGCGATATTTCATATTCGTTTTATATCAAATATTTATTTCTTCACCAAATTCTTAGTTTTTCTTTTTTGTCAATGCCATTCATCATCTATCATTGCCAAAAAAAACTTTTTTTTTCCAAATTTATGTATCATCCTTGGCAACTTCATCGTACATTCGCTTCTTCGTTCATTCATACATTATCTCATTTCGCTATATTTCTCTCGATTTCATAGCTTAACGTATTTACTTTTTTAAGGATTTTTTTGTAATAAAGAAAGAAAAATTTGCACACGTACGCGTTAGCAAATACAAATTTCCTCCGAGAAAACTTATGTATAAAATAAAAATAAATTTGAATAAACGTTAAAAAAGCAAAGAAAGACAAAATGATTTCCTTTTCGGCAAAGCAATTGAAAAAAATTGATATGAATGGATTTAAAAAAAAGTCAAGAAGGAAAAGAAACGAGAAAAATAAAGCTCGAATTTGAATAGAAAAAAAGCAAAATATACTCATGTTGCGCATTTGCTTACCATTAAAACGAAGAACCTAAAAGCTAAATAAAAACACAAAAACTTATAGTAAATTGAGATCGAATATATGGAAACTCTATACAAAAATGTATATTTAAAATAATATTTGTAGCAGAATGAAACTTGATTTTTTGTGGGTGTTGGAAATTGTTTTCCTCTTGAAAAAATATTTTATGGACAAGGCATTTTTCATTCCATAAATGAATTGTATAAGAAAGCATGATTTCAGGCAAGTGTAGGGTACTTTGAAGGCATACCTTTCGTTTTAAGTATTATTGTGGCATCAGTGTTTACTCTTAAGGGATTTTAAATCAAATTGCAGAGATGTCAAACTCAGAGAAAAGATGCCAATATCAGGTTTCAAATTACAATTTGATATAAAAAATATCAGCTGTTTTTTCGAGGTTCATAAATATGAATTGGCAACACTGCTTTATTTGACAAACAATTTGACAGACTTACACCAAAGCAACGTTAGCAAATGAATGCAAATTTTTTTCAAGATAATGATTCTGTTCGTCAAACTTCAATTTTTTTCTCCAATAAAGCCTAGTTTTGGTTGAATGAGAAAGTAAAACAAAACACCATTTTTTCCCTTTTCTTTTCGAGGGAGCATACTGGCTTTCCACAAAGCATATATTGATTCGTTTCAGTTTCATTAAGTAGATGGTTAAGCCACTGATATGATTGTGTAGTGGTGAAGATCCTTGCTAAGTGCTTACGGTGATCTTTACTTAGCATTGTAATTTTTTCCCAGTAGGTGGCCTTTTTTCCTAGTCATTCGCCTGATGTTTGTCATCATCGTCAGAAGTAAGCTGGAAAGTTAGGGTGTCTGCTTCTTTATTTTTTAAATGAAATTGTCTGGAGGGAAGTTGAAGCCTCTTTATTTTCGTCATGTCTTCAGCTAAAGCTCGAATTTGGACCAAAAAATGGTGGTCAGAATGTTACTGTCAATGGTGAACGGTATTGGAACATGATATTAAATATTTTTTGTATCTCAATTAGCTGGCATAATCACGGTGACATATGATTTCAACAGAACGGAGCCACATGCCACAAAGCGCACGCTACAACTGATTTATTCAAAGAAACTTTTGATGTAAGAGTAATTTCACTTAATGGTACAATTAATTTGCCACAAAGAATTTGTGATTTAAACCCATTAAATTATATTATTTGGAGTTACGTCGATAAACCAGAGACAATTGAGCAGCTGAAAAACAATATTCAGCAGAGTTATTAGCGAGATACGGCCTCAAATGTTGTGAATAGTTTGTAAAAATTGGTGTTCAAAATTGTGTCTTTAATGCTCCAGCCGTGGCGGACACATGGGCAATAATTCAAACTGCAGCTAATCAAAAATAATACAAGGAGACAGCAATACCAACTGCTGGTTAAACAAGAAAAGAAATCTGCAAGAAGGGATAAAAGGAAGTTCGAAAACAAAATTAGAATATGTCATCACCGATCAAAAAAGTACCAAAAGCAGTCGCTGATTCTATTCGTCAATGGTAGTAGGTTCAAGAGTGAAGAGAATATTTCAAGAAAATTTGTAATATGCTCATAGCTTAAAATACTGAGGGCAGCTCTATGATAAATAACTAGAGTATATCGTGAAACCATCCCAATCTAAAAGGAACAAAGAAAGCATCTGAAAACTGAGGGACTATGAAGAACAAAGGAATACGAGCTGAGATTCAAGGGTTGTATTGAGACATCAAGTGGATCTCTACGATCACACATCACATAACTTGTGAAAAAGGCATTGGCGATTTGAAAGATTACAACTGCTGGGAAGGAATAACTATGCTAAGTACCATATACAGGCCATAGACAGCTATTATTACCATCATACCGACTAGGCACTATTGCAGGACACTGTGACCCATGGGATCTATTGTACCCCTTCCAGTCTTTAGTTTGTTCAGCAGATGTGCTGCTTTTCTAATGAAAGCTAACAGATCTGAAACCATAATGGCGGATATGTCACCAATTGAGACCATATGTCTGCCTAAACATCTCCACCTAAACCTATCAAGAACAACAACATGTGTTCTGCTTTCTCTGATGCCTGTGATCACATATCTGTGGCAGTCAACATTATCAGATGCGACCTTAGTCAACAGTGGCCCGTAAGAACCTCCGTTACTTGAGAACCTCAGAGCGATGACCAATTTGCGGCCTGATCGCCGCTCTAGAGTGACAAAGTCCCCTTTGAGCATTCCTGTCTTGCAAGCATCTTGCAATTTTCCTATCCTTGATTAGATTGAGGATGGTCGTAAGTGATATTGCATAGCAGGGTTCCGGACCGATATGGGGTATAGGCAGTCATATTAAAGAAAAGAAGAAGAAACAAAATAGAGAGAAATATCTGAGCAGGTTTTGGTCAAATATGAACTGCGTGGATCGGGCCAATAGAACATAGTAATAGAACAACAATTTACAAAATTGCATACACCTCTGTATCTACTATTCGTAGATTTCAAAAGGATCTTCGATATCGTCAGACGGACTGCAAGCTAGGAAGCATTGGAAATAAAAGGAGTACACTAAGGAATAATTCGAATCATTAGAACTATGAACGAGAGCGCAGTTCTTCACAACCGCAGCATAGTGGTGGAAGCAATAATGGGGTCACTTTTATTTATGCCAAATAATTAGAAACACGTTAAATGGTCTGAAGAAACGAACAATAATTTATTTAGGTCGGATACACGAACTTCTCTCAATTATAATGCAGTCTTTATTTGATTTTTGTAATGATAAATAAAAATTTTAAAAAATTTTAATTTAAGATAATTTTGATGTGTCGCTATTATTTCTTCCATCAATGTACTTAAGCGCATTAAGATACAGCGGCTGGGCTGGTTTGGCCACATCTCTGGTATGGATAAAGAAAATCCGGCAAGGCAAGACTTTGATACGGTACCCCAAGGCCAAACGTGGGGAGCAGGACTACTAAATCTTCGTGCGGAGAGGCTAAGTATTACATCCTTGACATCCTTGGGAATCTTAAACTGGCGTCAATTAGCGCAGGATAGATCCAGCTAGCATGCTTTTTTGGACTCAAGCAAAACCGACAGACGGTTGTAATTTCACATAAATACGTCGGCGGATTGACATTGAAGCTACCTAGCGCTAGATGGCAGCACAAACACAAAAACTTTTTCTTTCTTAGAAATTACGATCTGTCAAACGTTAGTTGTTAAAATTCTAGCCAAAATCATCGATGAGTTTATTGTTGTAGTCGTTTGAAGTAAGCAACTTTTGTGTTTCTTGGAAAATGGAAAAAAGTGAATTTCGTGTAGTGATTAAACACTATTATTTGAAAGGAAAAATGGCGAAAGAGACAAAAGAAAAGCTTGATAAACATTACGGAGAATCTCCTCCGTCAGATTATATGGTAAAATATTGGATTGCTGAATTTAAACGGGGCCGAACAAGCACTGCAGCAATACCATCAACAGGAAGGCCAAAGAAGGTGGTTACTGAAGAAAATATAAAAAAAATCCTCGATATCGTTATGAATGATCGCCGGGTCAAAATACGTGAGATTGCTGAAATGCTAAACATATCATATGAACGTGTATTCAACATTTTGCATGAACATTTGCATATGAAAAAGCTATCGGCAAGATGGGTGCCGCGTTTGCTTAGTGTTAAACAAAAACGAGTTCGACAGATCACTTCACAGCGATGTTTGGACATGATAAAGCATAATCCTGCTGATTTTTGGCGTAGATTAATAACTGTTGATGAAACGTGGTTCCACCACTGCACACCTGAAACCAAAAATCAATCGAAGCAATGGGGGAAGCTGGTGGAAGTGCTCCGAAGAAGGCGAAGACAGCGAAATCGGCTGACAAGGTTATGGCCACTGTATTTTGGGATGCACACGGAATATTGCTCATCGATTATCTTTAAAAGGGATCCACAATCACAGGAGAGTATTATCGTGCATTATTGGATCAATTGGTTGATGCAATCAAGAAAAAACGATCAAATTTAAAGAAGAAAAAAGTGATCTTTCTTCAAGACAACGCACCGGTTCACACAGCATTAGATACGATGCTAAAACTACGAGAAATCCACTTCGAGTTGGTTGATCATCCATCCACCTTATAGTCCAGATTTAGCCCCTAGTGACTTTTTCCTGTTTCCAAACTTGAAAAAATGGCTCGCAGGAAAAAGATTCATCTCAAACGAAGAAGTGATTACCGAACTAATGCGTATTTTGAGTAGTTCTTAAAATCGTATTATTCAGATGGTATAAAAAAGTTGGAAAATCGTCTTACTAAGTGTATTGAGCTAAAAGGAGACTATGTTGAGAAATGAATGGTTTTTGAAAAAAAAAAAAATGTTTTTTTCCTACTTATGTAGCTTCAATATCAATCCGCCCTCGTAAGTACGTTCAAGCTTTAGCTTGTATCGGGTGCACTATCTATTGTTTTACGTTTGAACCTGCGGGTTTTTCGAATCTGGAAAGACTTATGTCATTCTATTTTGTCAAAAAAAAAAAATCAGTATATTATCTCCACTGAACGAAATGAATCGATTTACGCTTGAGTAGCGTTGGGATTTATTGGAAAATTAGTTCCAAAGCAAAGATAACTGTTCGGATTTGGCACTGTGCAAAATTTGGTGCAAGTTTATGGCTAAAGTTCGTGAAACTGGCTTGATTGTTGATGCATCATAAGGGAATGCGCACAGTGCGTAAACCCGGAAATATTGAAGCTGTAGCTGAGAGTGTTCGTGAGAATTCACCAACAAAAACTCATAATCGTACTCAAGAATTGAACATTTAACGCATTAATCAGTTGACGTTGAATTTTGCGAAAAGATCTCGGCATGACGCCTTACAAATTTCAATTGGTTCAAAAGTTGAAGCCGCATAACCATCCGCTTCGCTTTCATTTCGCTAGATGGGCCAACGAGAAACTGAACGATGATGTCGTTTTTGTCAAAAAAAAATTTTTTTTTTCGAATGAAGCTCTTTTTCATCTTGCAGTATTTGGAGCTCAGAAAGCCCAAACGTGCTCTTACAGAAGCCAATACATCAATTAAGAGTGATTGTTAGTGCGGCTTGTGGAGCGGAGCTATTATAGGCCCATATTTCTTTGAAAATGACGACGGGGCAATAATTACGATGAATGGAAACACCTATCGCACCATGATGAATAATTTTTTTGTACCCGCTCTTCATTGTATTGATGTGAACGATGTTTGGTTTCAACAGGATGGTGCACCTTGCCCACAATCGATTTATTGCGTCAAACGTTTGGTGGTCGTTCAATTAGGCGATATGGTGATATCAGTTGGCCGCCGAGACGCTGGGATTGATATCGTTGGACTATTTTCTGTGTGGTGCCGTTAAAGACAAGATCCCATACACTCGAAAAATTCTCAATAATTGGTTCGATCGAATGGGGTACTGTGAGGTCATCATTTCATTTCTAACCGGAACAATTGTACTTGACAAAATTTCAAATCGTTTTTGTTTTATTGCATTTTTAAATTTAAACTTTTAAATCACCCACCCAATATTACTAAGTTAAAGGCTCTGATCTGATCTCAATGCTTCCTTTCATCTTATTGGGTCATCAAAAGCTTTTACCCATTTGAAAACGAAGTATAATATGACATGTTCAAGCAACCGAGGTGAACATAATTCGGTCTAGCTATCGCTTTCAGACTCGTATTCATTAGTCTAAAAAAAATCAGATCTAGTTTCCAAGAGAGATGGTTAGACGATTGTGACGAAAGTTATTAAAAAATCGAAAAAAAAAATCTATTTACACTACAGTAGTATTTCAGTACAAAATTTTTGTTGCGATATTCCGTTTCTAACTTAACTTTGTGCTCTTGTTTGTCTCTCTCAGCAAGCCTAAACCACAATGTACAAATAGAGCAGTTTTCACTGTATCCCGTTGTGTAGCCGTACATTTGTGTGCAATTGTGCAAATTTTGCGAAAATGATAATCCAAACAGCACTACCACCTTTAATAGCAACATAGACTAACATTTGAGCACCACCATCTACCTCCCATAAGCCTTCCATTACAGCCGCAATTTGTATACAATTTTATTATAATATTGCGGTTAAACAATATTTTCTTTTTTCTATGCCATACTCTTTGGGGAATATTATCATCTCTGCGCAAATACTTTCTCCCTTAGATATTTTAGTAACCAATTTCGTTCTTTTTTTCTGTTGCTATTTCTAACAACGTAGCGGAATATCTTTTGGTAACTGAAGTTGATTCTATTTTTTCTATGCTTTCTCTGGTCGTTTTTATTACAAGATTTATTAAGTGCTAAAATGTGCAATAATGCGCGTTATTTCTCCTCGTCCTTGTTATGAGCTCACGAATTACAACCACTATATAGAGTATAGTAGTGAGTATAGAGTGAGTGAGTTTTTGTGCGTTTGTTAGATGCAAAGCAGCATCAGCAGCAGCAGCAGCAGCATAATTTGAAAATTATTTTTTTTATTATGCAACGCTTAGCGAAGACACAACATTTCGCATATAAATTTATTATGATGATGATGGCGATAATAATAATAGTCGTTATTGCTGTTGTTGTTCTTTATTGGATTCCAAGCTATTTGGAGGTGGGTTATTTGATATGGAGTATTCGCTCGTATTACATTACAAATTGGCCTTCAGCTAATGTTGAGAATTCCTTTTTTTTAATGTTTCGCGTTGTGTGTGCGAAGTTTTTTTTTATTTGTTATACTCTTTGGGTAAGAGGATTATAATTTGAATAATTTATCACACATTAAAATCGAAACACTTTTATAGACTTTTTTGTTTGTTTATTAGTTAAAATATTTTTAAAGCAAATATTTAATAAATTGAAAACTAAAAGTGCAATAAAGTTGCAGAATTGGCACACAAGCCAGACAAAGGTAACAAACTTTTAGAGAAAAGTAAGGTACAATATAAGCATAGCTCACGCTAAATATATGCCGAAACGCGGGTAATTTTATGCAACGTGAATTGATGTTTCACTATAATGCTACGCTATTTAAGACATTTTGCTAAGTTGTCATATCATTTTCAATTTAGTTTATTTTTTTCTCCGTCAGCATATTTATTGGCTTTCCAAAGATCATCCATTAATTTGTTTCAGTTTCAGTAATCAAGTTAATTTTCAAGCGAAGTGGATGATTAAAATACTGTAACTCGCCTAACTTGTGTGTGGTGGTAGACATTCTTGCTAATAGGTGGTGGTCCGTGCTTAGCATTGCAATTTTTTTCCAATAGGTGGCGTTTTTTTTTTTTCGAGATCAATCATCTGATGTCTCAGTTTTTTTTTTTTTTTTTTTTTTTTTTTTACGTACGGCCAGCACCCAGTGGATGGCCCCTACTCATGCATTGTGCTGGTTTTGGGAGAAAAATATTCCGCAAAATATATGGAGCTGTTGTGTTAAATAATGAGTATTGACACCGAATGTATTATGTCCTGTATGCACTAAATCCCGACATTAAACTGGTGAGTACAATTAAAGTGCAACAGTTGCGTTTGCTGGGACATGCCAAGCTCGAAAGGTGTTTGATAAGGAGAACGAAAAATGGCGTAAGAGAGATGAAATTCTTTCAAAAGTTGGTCTAACTGAATAAGAAGAAACGCTAACTAAGATCGTCGCACTTGGGACTCCATATGATCGGTTATTAAATAACTGATTTTGTAAGTAGCCATATAAGAATAACAAATTCCCCGGAGGTGATAATATATCGGCTACGATGCTGAAGGCCTCTCATAGAACCACCGCTCATCGTTTATTTCCGTTGTCCTCGAAAATGTGGAAGGGAGAGGAATTGCCCAAAGAATGGTTATAGGGAAGTTTACGGAGGTATCATGTTGTTGTCAATTCCATCAAAGATACTCACTAGGATTCTGCTTGACCGTGTAAACGATAAACTGTAGTCATCCATAAGAAGACAACAAGCTGTGTTTCGTCCCAACCGCTCTCGTGTTGACCGCATAAACACATTGAGAGTTATCATCGAGCAATGAGTCGAGTAGAAAACAGCATTACAACTCGTATTTGTTGATAGTATAGATAGAAGCTGCATTTGAGATGCATTACAATGGAAGAGAATATTTCCTGGGCCGATAGGGCTTATAAAGGCACAATATGACAGTTTTAGCTGCAGGATTATCTAATATGATAAACTATCAGATAAATTAATAACCATCTCTGGAGTACGTCAAAGTGGCCCCTATTGTTCCTGATAGTTCTGAATAATTTCCTAACGTTGGCAATCGATAATGGTGGAAACCGTGGAATCTGATGAAGCTCCCAACATCACCTGAAAGATGCCGATGACATATGTCTATTACCATGAAAACACGGCGATATGAAGAGAAAAATAGTTGACATCATTATCGAATAGCGTACAGTTAGTTTAACGATTAACTCCACGAAGACGAAAGGCCAGAAGATAAATACACTCGACTTTGACGAAAATTTAAGAGTTGGTGACGATATAATGGAAAATATCGTGTCTCTCAGCTATATTGTGGTGTAATCACGTCCGATGACGACGCTTTCTGAGCGGAATATCTAAGGTAGAAATTGCTTTTTCACAGCTATGGAAAATTTTGAGAATTTGGCGTGGTGTAGTGGTTAGAGCACACGCATAACAGAACAGCAGAAGACATGACGAAATAATTTAATTATAGTTTCGTTTCGAGTGCTTAATAAGAGGCTTCAACTTTCCCTCCAAACAACTCCATCTACAAAGAAGAAGTAGCCCTCCTGACCTCTAGTGATGATGACAAATATCAAACGAATGATCAGGAAAAAACGCCACCTAGTGGAAAAAAATGAAAATGCTAAAGTAAAGATCACTGCCAATTAGCAAGGATATTCACCAACACTACACAATCGATATGGAGTGGGCTACAGTGGATTAATCATCTACTTAGCTTGAAAAATCAACTTGATTAATGAAACTGAAACAAAGCAATGAATGCTTTGTGGAAAGCCAATATGCTACCTAGAGAAGTGACGGAGAAAAAAAATATCAACTGGTACGAAAATACGGTTGTTTAACTCAAATCTGAAACCGGTTCTGCTGTACGAGTGAAAAACGTGGCTGACGACAAAGACACTATGTACAATAGATAAGGATATACAACAACAAGAATATTCTTTCAACGAAGGGAAAAGGAGAGAAGTAAGTGGGGAAATTTTGTTGAGGACCTATGCTCCACTTGGTGCTAAAAGGCTTAGAAGAGAAAGTAAGAAGGTAAGTAAGTAAGATCTTATATAGAGTGGGCCATTTAAAAATTTAAATTTAAAAATGCAATACGACAAAAATGGTTTTAAATTTTGTCAAATTTACTTTTTTGTTATGAAGTACAATTGTTTTGGTTAGAAATGAAATATTATTTCATTCATATGGCTGCCGCGGCTGGCCTCACAATACCCCATTCACTCAGACCAATTAGGATCGTATCACGGAAATAGCATCACGAATATTGGCCTTCAAATGCTCAATTGTCTCTTGTTTGTTGGCACTTGTCTTTAACGGCGCCCCACAGAAAATAGTCCAACGGTGTCAAATCGCAGCTTCTTGACGGCCAACTGACATCACAATTTGGGCTAATTAAACGACCATCAAACGTTGGACGCAATAAAATCGATTGTGGAATGAGATGTGTGGTAAGTTGCACTATTATAATGAAACCAAACATCGTTCATAGCAATACCAAAAAAGCGTCCTCATTTTCAAAGAAATATGAGCCAATGATGCCTCCGCTCCACAAGCCGCACCGAACAGTCACTCGTAATGGGAGTATTGACTTGTGTAAGACCACGTTTGGGTTTTCTAAGCCCCAAATACGCCAATTTTGCTTATTAACGTACGTGAAAACCATGGTAGATCGAAAAAGATATGCACACTTGAGCAAAAATAAGTGTTGAAACCAAATGTTGCTAATATCCTCCTCTTCAATTTTTGTGAACATCGTTCAACATTGCCCGATACGATCGCCATTGACTGTAACGGCCACTCCTTGCTAATTTTCGAAGAAAAATTGCCAATTATGCCTCTGGACCAAAATCCGCACCAAACCGTGACTCATCTTGGGTGTATCGGCTTTTCAATGTATGCGAGCGGGTTTTCTGTGCCCCAAATGCGACAATTTTACTTTTTTACATACCCGCCAAGATCAACATGAGCTTCACCTGAAACGATGATTTTTTTTGGCAAACTCGGCATCTTCTGTAAGTCGATCTCAGACCCACTTAGCGAAGTGAAAAAAGCTTATACACAACCAAATTCGTTCAGCGGAAGGGTAAAACTAATTATCTGTCAAATCAGATATGAGCTAAGTATTACCATTCACGAAATAAGCACTAGTTGAAAAAAAACGTTAGATGGCGGACCCTATATTACGTGTCTTTAAATAGTAAACTGAAAAGTCTCATCGACACTAGGAATTATTAACGACCTTAAATATTTCTAAAAAACTGACGCTATTGTGCAGCAAGGAACACTTGATTCTACACCAAGTAGTCTCTAGCTACTGGCAAATCAAATTCTTACAAAATGTGCTGCAAAAATGAATCACTGGCTGAATAAGTAATATTTTGCGTTGTCGAGGATTAAATATCCGTTAGGGCCCTAAAAAAGCGAAAAGTTATTCTAGCATACGTACTTGCCAAAAACTACAATGTGAGACACAAGTTTATCAACTTTATTTGCAAATGCAACAAAAATTGGGAAAAATTTTATTTTAATAAAAGAATCGGTTAACCGGTTATTTGATAAATGTTTAACCGAAACCCGGTTTTTAAAAAATTTTAATTTTTCATCGAACAATCGATCTCCCTGCAACGGAAAATATTTTTTTTTTAATTTTTTTAAATTTTTCTGATTTTTCTGACCAATTGTCTTTGTTTTGGAAATAAATTTCCAATAAATCCCAAAGTTGCTCAAGCGTAAATCGATTCATTTCGTTCAGTGGAGGTTATATACTGAATTTTGTGATAGATTATTTTGACATAAGTATTGCCAGATTCGAAATAACTGCTGGTTCAAATTTAAATCAGTAGATGGCCCACCCGATATAAAGAGCTCGTCTATTTATCTTCCGAGCTCATCTATTCATCTTTCTGGGCACTGCTTTTAACTTTTTCATTTTTGGTTGTGTACTAATTTTGCGTCCTTTTTCTTTCGTGTCAGATTTTTGCTGGGTTGAGCCTGATTTGTCTGCAACATTTTTTAAACATTAAGGTTCATTGTGCTTGTACATACATATATACACTATGTATATGCTTTAAAAAATTATTTTTTTCTTTGATCCAAAAACTTTTCTGCATATGCATGCCTGAGTATGTGCCGTAAATAAATGTTTTCATGCTTATATGCCCTTTTTTCAGTTTCTTGCTACTCAACAAATTTTTAGTTTTTCGTCAAAAGATATTTTGGTTTAAACACTCAGTTAAAGCACGCGTAGGCAAACCTTGCAGTTCCCCAATTTCCTAACTTTTTCATGGCAGGCATATGAAAACTTTCATCCTGCAAGGCAGCAAAAAAACGAAATCTTGAAAAGCAAAACTTTTATAATTACATGAATTGGCAAAAAAAGAAGAAAAAATTGAATTGAAAATTGAAATCCTTAAGAAAAACATTAACAAAATCATACCGATAAAGAAAACTTTTTTTTGCCGAAAATTTGTCAATACGTCTAAAAAGTTAAATGCCAAAAAATATTTAAATTTTTAAATAAAAAATAACTTTAAAAGGAGAAAAATTATGCATGTTTTTAAAAAGCATACATATGTACATGTGTACATACATTTCTTTCGTTTTTTTCATTGGAAAACTCTTATCGTTAATATGGCTATTTTTTGTAGCTGCTCTTCATATTGATGATGATGATGACGATGATGATTTTTAACGATACAAAAATTTTTCCAAAAAGTCAAAACAAAATCCATAAAAATTCAAACAGCCATTGCAATCATGTTCGAATATTTTTCTTGTACAGACATACGTACATATGTACATACATATGTATATATCTATATCCGTCCGTCTGACTGTTTTAATAGATGTGACTCTGTTGTATTTAAATATCTGCTTGTCCTTATGTTGATGATGTCCATTGAGAGCATAAAAACCGTGGAACAATTTTGTTTAAAGTTTTTTCTAAAAAAAATATTTTTTTTCAAACGGTTACCACTTACAGAATTAAATAATTTTATAAAAAATTAATTTTTTTATTATAACTTGTCGTAAAAGCGTTCAAAAAGTTAAATTTTCTTAGCTCCTTGCGACCTGAACATAAAACAATTACGATAACAGTTTATTCTCTATACGGGGTGTTTTTTATAGAGGTATAGAACTTTAAGTTGCAAATAAAACAACGATGGATTATCCGATTAATATGAATTTTATTTATCCGAAAGATAATCATTTTAAATACGATTTCTGGCATATGACCGCCACGGCTGGCTCGGATGTAGTCCAATCTGAACGTCCAATTTTCGATGACTTTTTCCAACATTTATGGCCGTATATCGGCAATAACATGGCGAATGTTTTCTTCCAAATGGTCAAGCGTTTGTCGCTTTACATAGCCTCACAGAAAGCAGTCTAGCGGTGTTAAATCACAAGATCTTGGAGGCCAATTCACAGGTCCAAAACGTGAAATTAGGCGGTCATCAAACGTGTTTTCAATAAATCTATTGCGCCGTCTTGTTGAAAGCACATCTCCTGGACATCATAGTTATTTAATTCAGGAATGAAAAAGTTAGTAATTATGGCTCTATACCGATCGATCGCCATTGACTGCAACGTTCTGGCCACCCTCATTTTTAAAAAGTATGGACCAATGATTCAACCAGCCCATAAAGTGCAACAAGCAGTCAGTTTCTCTGGATGTAACGGTGTTTCACCATACACTTGAGGATTACTTTCACTCCAAATGCGGCAGTTTTGTTTGTTGACGTAGCCATTCAAACAGAAGTGCGCTTCATCGCTAAACAAAATTCGCTTATGAAAATCGGGAACAACGGTAATCTCGTTTTGGGCCTATTCGACGTTTGGCTTCAATTCTTGCAAGAGTTGGTTTTTGTAAGCACGCAAATAAGATCCTTCCGCAAAATCTTCCATAAAGTGGATGGACACAGACCCAATTCCTGTGCTCGATGGCGGATGGACTCATTCGGGTCTTCCTCAATGCTACGCTCTACAGCAGCAGTAGCTTCTTTTGTACGCACCGTACAGCGTGTCTGGGGATGCGAGTTATCAAAAAGAGTAAACGTGGTGTGAAAACGTTCCATGGTTAATCGAATTAACTGCTCTGATGGACGATTTTGTCGACGATAAAATGGACGTAGTGCGCGATACGTTTTCCGCTCAGAACCATTAGTCTCGAAATAAAATTGCACTATTTTCAAGCGTTGTTCGATTTTGGACGATTGGACGATTTTGTCGACGATAAAATGGACGTAGTGCGCTATACGTTTTCCGCACAGAACCATTATTTTCGAAATAAAATTGCACTATTTGCAAGCGTTGTTCAGGCCTGAGTCTATTCATGATGAATTGCCAAACAAACTGAGAATAAATCACTTGACAGCTGTTAAATCGATCGCCATCTTGAAAAGTAATGCCAACTTAAAGTTCTATACCTCTATAAAAAATACGCTTTATATCGTTTCTTTTGGGTATTATTAAAACACTTGTGGGCTTATTGAAGAAAAAAAAAATTTTTGTTTAAATTTCCAATTCTAAATAATTGGCGATAACTTTGGTAGACATCATCAGACATTTGTTGATAGTTTTGGGAACTCTAGAGTCCACACCAAAAAACACAATTCCAGCAGCTACCCAATAGTGTCGCTACGTGCGAAAAATAACGATAATTTAAAGTGCACATTGTGTACCAGTGGTCTCAAGAGGTTGAAAAAAAGTTTCATACAAAAATTCCTTAAAATAAATTTCAAATATACTTTATTTTTTTTTATGAATATGGCGGTTAGTATGCTTTTTAAAAGAAAATATATCGGTTCGGTTAGGTGAGGGTCTAAGGATAATCTAATTCGACACTAAAGGGCTCACTCATCATTAGGAGAATGGAAAGGTGAAAGCCGCAAGGGGCTGCTTCCCCCTTCTATGGAATCTTGTAATAAATGAACTTTAAGTGACTCTGAAACAAGTCGAATAAAAAGGAGTTGCCTATGCGGATGGCGTTGTTCTCATTGTTCAATTTAGGTCAGATTTGTAGATTCCATTAGAAACAGAATGCAACTTGCTCTTCATGAAGTTTGAAAATGGGCATTTGAACGTGGTTTGGGAGCAAATCACAAGAAAATGGTGGCGGTACTTTTCACGCAATACGATCTTCGAACTTACTGAATAGTCCATTTTTCTGGGGCTAATATCGGAGAGGAAGCTGTCCTAGAAGCCTAATATACACAAAAGAGTAAAGAAAGCCTGCATTGTCTTGTACACTTGCAACAAAGTACTAGGGCTCACTGGATGTACACGTCTTTGATGTATACGTCACGATTTTGACCTATCAATCTTGTGTGGTGGGAATCCCTTTGCATGGTAGCTAATCTTAGCCTTTTACAGCGGCTGCAAAGGTCCGATATACCAACATCAGCGTTGAAGGCGATCCTGCTCTCCCTTTGCGAGGCCTGTGTTGTAAGGGGTCAGCGGCTAGTACAAATCAGCGTCTGCAGTAGATTGGGCAGTGGCGTGATTTGAATGCAGGTTACTCAAAGTTCCTGATAAGTTTGGGAGTTTTTATTAGAGTTGAATATATGCACCACACTATAACTTTTCAGTGAAGTTCCGGACTACGATTTCGGACAGCAGGGAATGGACAAATGGTTTGATGCACCTCAATAATGACTCTGAAGAGATCTTCACGAACGGCTTCAACTTGAATAAAGTGAAGGTATCTTTTCGGAGTAGGCGAATAAAGCTTACTCGACCGGACCACAGTACCGTCTATCAGGCGAAGACACCTACAAGCTCTTTTGATGATCATTGGAAAGGGTAACGCCTCCAAGAGATATATTAGCATACTTTGGGATAGCCAGGCGACTATAAAAGCTCTGAAGTATCACAAGTTGACTTCAAGAACAGCTATCGACTGCCGCAGATCTCTCAACAAGATGGCACGATATTTATTTTATTTGACTCCGTCAAGGTTGGCATGAGCAGCTTTGGAGGCGGTCAATATGGTGCAGCAAATCTGACCAAAGCTGGATTTTAAAAACACGAAAGGTCTGTTCAATATCCAAAGAACACTCAGCGTAGTTGTCGGTGTTATAACCGGGTATTTTATAATACCATATGCACCAATGCCAGGCGCCTTGAATTGAGTCACCTGGCTAATAATATTTGTAGCAGCTTCAAGTATGAGGAGGAGGGGTAGGAAACACCTCCTTACCTATTGTGCACATGCCCAGTGTTAGGTGACATAATTAAAAGGCACCTGGAGCTGTCGAGTACGGACTCTGGGAAGCTTAGCGGTTTTATTATGAGTTCCGGGTTATTTTGGGTATTGAAGAACGATGATTCATTGTGATATCACAGCGGGCCATTTTTTGTCTGCGTGTGTCTTTTTTGGGAGCAGGTTAGGTTATATAAGTAGCTGTGTGCTGAATAGTTCACTTGAATGCAAAGAGTAAGTTTTGTCAGCCACCCAGTCGTTTTAATGAATTTGTGGATTTTGTCCAAATCGGGCTTATTGCAAAATACTTCTTCTCATAGAATCTTTTTCGAGCAAGCAAACACAGCCTTAAGTCGTCAAAAGTCGTGAAAGAAGTTTCGTAGATTTCTTGCCGTCATTATTACATCTTCTGCAGAAATTATAATATTGGGTTGTCAGTCTTTAGTAGCATGCCTACCAACAGCCTTATATGATTCATTTTATCATTATCATTATAACGACCAGGCACTATTGCTAGGCACTGCGGCCTATGGGATCTATTGTGCCCCTTCCGGTCTATAGTTTGTTCAGCAGATCTGCTGCTTCCTAATGAACATCAGCAGATCTGAAACCATAATGGGCAATATGTTACCCAATTGGACCCTGTGTCGACCTAAGTATTTACACCTAAACCTATCAAGAGCCCCACATTCACACAATATGTGTTCTGCTGCTGATTATGCCAGTGAGCACAGTCTACAAACATCCTCATATGTGACCACCATCTTCTTCAAATGCGCACTGTAGACACCAGAAAGAAACTCCGTAAATAGTTTCAAGTCTGGCCTGCCATACTTGAGAACTTTAGAGCGACGCCTAAATTGCAGACTGATCACTGATTCATATAAAACAGTCTGCATAATTTCAAATCATGTGCTGTTCTTCAGCGCTCTCTCACTTGTTACCGTTTTCGAATGGAGATCTCTCATGTATATAATTTTCATAGATAGAGAAAACTTCGATACTCTTGATGGAAGATTTTGCAATGCAAAGGAACAACGCCGAAAATTTGATCCCTCATACTGGAATTTTATCGCGGAGTACCGAGTAAAGTTCTACACGAGTGACCAAATAAAATAATAAAATGCGGCCATCAACTCGACAAATGAAATAGCATGGGGCTTTCAAGGACAACTTGGTAACTTGCAATATGACATCTGCAGTAAAAGCTGGTTTGGGGCTCAATAGAAAACTATAGCCACCCAAGACCAAAATTGCTTGTGCTATTGAAAGATACAACAAAACAGTGACTTCGGGTGGTAGCAAGAGCTTAGAAAGGTGAACATTAAGCAACTACTTGCTTAGTGCTACGTGGCTTTTAAACTTCACAAACCATTGTCTGCCACACACATATAACCACATTTTCGAATTTTCGAAGATCTTAGAACTGAAGGCAATGACATGGTTGACGGTATCTAAGCCCGTGAATATGTCAAGAGCCACAAGGACCGTACGATAAGGCGGTCAAGCCCGGTTAAGACCGTGTCTTATTTGTATAATTTTGGTGTTGAGGGCTGTTGCAGTGTTGAGCTGCTTAAGGAAGCCAAGCTGGCTTTCAGCCTGTTGGAGTTAACCTGTCAGTTACGCAAGGAAATGTTTTGGCGACTCAAATTGGCTATTGATTGGATGGCTATCGACAGGTGAGGTGCACCAGCCAAGGTTATTCCAAATTTTTGAAAAAATTTCTCTTGTAGAAGCTATAGGCTCATAAGAGGCTCATTCGAAGATCTTAGAACTGAAGGCAATGACGTGGTTGACGATATCAAAACACTTGAATATATCAAGAGCCACAAGGACCGTACGATAAGGCGGTCAAGCCCGGTTAAGACCGTGTCTTATTTGTATAATTTTGGTGTTGAGGGCTGTTATAGTGCTGAGCTGCCTAAGGAAGCCAAGCTGGCTTTCAGCCTGTTGGAGTTAACCTGTCAGTTACGGAAGGAAATGTTTTGGTGACTCAAATTGGCTATTGATTGGATGGCTATCGACAGGTGAGGTGCACCAGCCAAGGTTATTTCAAATTTTTGAAAAAATTTCTCTTGTAGAAGCTATAGGCTCATAAGAGGAGGTGGAAGAGAAATATGAAGTTATTCCTGTAGAATATCTCTCAAAGCAATATTTCGGCTTGTAAAACACTGCAGTCCTGGAAGTCTTTTGGACATTTTTACACATCCAGCATTTCAATGTCTCTTATTTTTCTTTGATAAATTGTATTTTTAATAAAAATCTAATCTAATCTTTTTTTGTTCCACTGTGCCTCCTGTTTAAACATATTCGGTTTTGAACTGTCTGCATATATTTTGTCATATCGCTTGGAAAAACATAAAAAGGAGTAAAAAATAATATTAACACTGCTGGTACCACAAACGTTTGACCAAGTGTCCAAAGTAACGCCACAACAAAGCAATGTTAATTGACGCGAAGCGCCCAAAGAAAAGAAGAACATAAAAAAAATTAAAGCATAAAATAAAGGAAGCTTATAACGAAATACGAAACCGCTACTAAATTATTGCAATAAGCAAACAGAACAAATATGTAGACAAGCTTTAAATATATATAACATGGACGCCTAGCAAGGATTGGAATAATAGTATAGGTGCTGTAATAAACAAGGCCTTAAAAAATTAATCGAATTGGAAGACAATGACTAGACTGGTCATTGAATATTTTGTTGAGGTTCTGATTTTTGTAACGTTTTATAGGCTAAGGTCTGCTTTGCTGAGATAATCGTGTAGCAAGTGCTATAGTTTGTCGATAACTTATGCGGAAATTATTGAATAAGACTTCCTTTCTATTAAGGCTGCAAGTATTCTTAAGTACACAAAGACCATACAGCGATTAATGATACAGCTACGCATTAACTAAACGTAAACCATAACAGCAACTAAACTAAACATAACTCTTTATAAGCAGTATTACCCATATGGACTAAAAACAAAAAATGTTTTTCAAGCCATAAAAACTTTGCTTAAAAAAAAAAATATTAAAAAAAGGAAAACCAATAGAGACCATAAAATTATACACCGGACTGGTTTGTATATGAATTTTAAACAACGATAGTAAACTTTTTTATATTTTTCATTTTTTACCCCTTTTTTTGGCGTTTAAAAAACTATGTCCCTAAAGGATATTTAACGAGGCAGTTTGTTATGGAGAAATCTCTCGCTCTTTTTTTCGTTGATGAGAACACCTTCAGCTTAAAATTTGTTTGAATCGGCAAAACAATTTTTGGATACAAAATTGGTCTATTAGTCTTTTAAATAGCCTTAAGTAGATGATTGTCTTAAAGGGCGTTAATGTTGCCGGATGATATGAAGTTAGGTGAGATTAAAATATTTAAATAATTATGAGCAATTGTTGAGAATGGATTGATAACAGTATGCGACAAAAAAAGTGTGTACAAATATGTGTGAAGTGATATTATTTGTTCTGATAGGTGTTATTATATATAACAAGAAAATGCCTCTAAAATCGGAAGTTACAGGTTAAAACCTGGTTTTTTGTGCCTTTTAGCACTTATAACCTTAGTTAAATACAGGGTGGGTAAATTTGAGGTTAGGAAGTAAATTGGCTTAAAGAGACGTTTTATTTTTGCAAAATTTATTTTTATTCATACCAATATAAAATAGAAATATGGGAATTAATCATGGAATATGATGTCGGGCAAATGTCCACTTCTAGAGCGGCGGTAGTTTTCCAGTCTTTTCACAAAATTTTGAAACGCTTAAAACTCCTCTCCAAGTTGTTTTTACTAAACGAGGTTTTAGATAGGGCGGTTCTCTCTCGTGTGATTTCTTCAACCTTTTATTTATTTATTTATTTATTTATTTCATATAAGTCTACAAACTAAGTTTACACAAACTTTATTACAAACTTTAAGAAAGAAATTATTGGATTATTCTTCTAAAATGATAAATGTCAATATACGCTATTTAGAAAAGTTATAATATTGCTTTTAATTCTTCTAAATGGATCAGCATTGGCATGATTGATTCAAAAGTATTTAATTACGAGGGAATGAAAGAAGCGTATTGGACGTCTTGGTATATTAAAAGACATATTTCTCAGAAGGAACTCAGAGCATACTTCACCATTAATAATATTCACTATAAAAGTAACATAAAAGTAAAAGTAACATGTGCCGCTGTGGTATGGTAGGTAAGACATCCGCCTACCATACAGAAGGTCCTCGGTTCAAAACCAGACCAAACCATCTGAAAAAGAAAAAGTTTTTTCCACAGCGGTATCAACTCATAACATTAGCTAGTAACTGGTTATGAGTATTACTACTTACTATTGAAAACTTCTCTAATGAATTTGCCGTTCGGAGCCGGCGTTAGACCGTAGGTCACTCTTTCAATGAGTCTAGAAACAGAATCGGGTGCAGCTCACTGACTGAGAGAAGAAGTCCCCATGTTCCTTCATGGAATGTTAAGGGAATAATATATATAAAGGGTCCGCCATTTAACGTTTTTTTCAACTAGTGCTTATTTCGTGAATTATTTAGCTCATGTCTGATTTGGCAGATAATTAGTTTTATCCTTCCGCTGAACGAATATGGTTGTGTATACGCTTGAACAACGCTGTGAATCTGGGCCTGCGATCGACTTAGAGAAGATGTCGATTTTGCCAAAAAAAAATCATCTTTTTAGATGAAGCTCATTTTACTCTTGGCGGGTATGTAAACAAGCAAAATTGTCACATTTGGGGCACAGAAAACCCGCACGCATACATTGAAAAGCCGATACACCCAAGACGAGTCACTGTTTGGTGCGGATTTTGGTCCAGAGGCGTAATTGGGCCATTTTTCTTCGAAAATGAGCAAGGAGTAGCCGTTACAGTCGATGGCGATCGTTATCGGGCCATGTTGAACGAATTTTTGTTCACAAAAATTGAAGAGGAGGATATTAGCAACATTTGGTTTCAACAGAACGGCGCTACGTGCCACACAGCCGTAGCTACACTCGATGTTTTGCGCCCTGTTTTTGAAGATCGCTTTATCAGCCGCAGAGCTGATGTCGTTTGGCCACCTCGGAGCTGCGATTTGACGCCGTTGGAGTATTATTTGTGGGGTGCCGTCAAAGATAAGTGTTACGCCAACAAGCCGGAGACAATTGACACTTTAAAGGACAATATTCATGAAGCCATTGGTGAAATACAGCTGCATACAATCGATAATGTGCTTAAAAATTGGACCGGTCGTGTGAGCTACTGCATGGCCAGCCGAGGCAGCTATTTGAAAGAAATTATTTTTCATTATTAACCGGAAAGATTGTACTTTCAAATAGAAAAATAAATTTGAGAAAATATTCAGTAGTTTTTTTTTATAGCATTTTCAAAAAAAAAAAAATTATTTGGCGGACCCTTTATATGTAAATATATATACAAGTAACATTTAGCATTGTTCTCCTACTTTTCAGAGTAGGTAACGTAAGAGCTAATCTGTGATGATAGGATGGTAGAATAATAGTCCAATTCCAACTTAAGCTTCGCAGGCAAAATAGAAGAAACTGTTTTTGAATAGATTCGATGCGATCAACATTAATGTTATATACAGGATCCCATCTTACTAAACCACATTCAGGTACAGGTCTAACTAATGATGTGTATATTAATTTAGAGATATATTGATCGGTAAATTCCTTATTCCACCTCTGGCTCTATTAACGATCAAATTTATGTGCTGATTAAAACTAAGCTTAGCGTCGAGCATAGTACCAAGATCAAGAAAAGTGCTTACAAATTCAAGCGGTAGTGTGTTGATTAGATATATATGAGGAATGCAGTAGTTTCGATAGAAGCTCATATGTTTGCGTTTCCTAAAGTTTAATGCCATTAAATTCACATTACATCATGCATAAAAATTATTTATATCCTGCTGTATATGCTGCTATGTTTCAAAGCAGTTGGGGTAGATCATTTATAAATAAGGAAAAAAGTATTGGCCTAATAAGGCTGCCTTTGGTACCCCAGAAGAAACATTTGTAGATTTAGACAGGTGGGACTTGAATAGAACATATTGTTTTCTATCACTAATATATGAAATAATTCAATTAAGACTATTTGGTGAAAAGCCCATCATATTTAAATATATATGGTATCAGTTTGTTGATTGTTTGCAAATCCATTGTTAACTAGTGTGGTGAAATGGAGTACGTTAGTAACTGTTAAACGTCCCTTCCTAAAACCATGTTGGAGCTCTGATATAAAGTGCGATAAATTGTGGCTTAAATAGTTGGTGATGAGCTTTTCCAAGACCATAGGAATAGAATTTTTTTTACATCAGACTTGCAACAAGATTTAAATAACGGTATGATGTATGACGTCTTCCAGTGACTGGGAACATAACCATATTCAATCGATGAGTGAAATAGTAAAGATAACGGCTTCGATAAGCTTGTAGCGCAATATCTAATTAGGCAATTCGGGATACCATATGGTCCATGTTTTGTAGTGGGGTTCAATTTTAGTAATCCGAACACAATTTCGGCAAGACTGATTTTCGGAAAATTGACAGTTGAGTTTGAAGAAATTTTATAAAGAAATCAGTGTGAGAATATTTAGAAACACAATAGGTTGAAGAAGTGAAATCAGCAAACAGATTAGCTATTAGAGAGCGAGCATCAGATTCGTTATTTTGGAATTTCATGACTGGAGGCAAACAACAAGACTTTCGTTTGAATTTTACAAAGCTGAAGAAAAATTTAGTATTATTTTTAAAATAAGACTTCATTTTGTTAAATATAATTTTTATAAAGAGCACTATTTAGACGACTGTACTTAGCTCGATAGACAGAATAGTTTACATAGTCAATTGGGGAATTAATCGTCTTCTATTTTTTATAAAGTTTATTCTTTTTATTTTTCAACATCGAAAGTTGTTTAGTATTCCAAGGAGGACCAGTGGACTTAAGAGCAGCAAATGTAGTTATCATATGTTCCATAGTTAACGGCTCGTTTAAAATTATAAATTTTTTGATTTTTGGAAGAATCAGACAAAACAAGAACTAGTATAGAGCAGTTTATTTCCAGAGTTGGATGATAGGAATCTTCGGGTTTTGTAATTGGACAGGACATGCTTGTAGTAGAAGGCTTGTTAACAAAAATCAAATCCAGAAGCTTGTTGTTGATATTATAAACTACATTTATGTGATAGAGACATATATCATACATTGTATCGAGAAAATCATTACAGTTCAACGGAACGAGAAATGCTGAATCTGGTGCTAAGTTCCAAGAAACTGACGGTAGATTAAAATCACCAAAGACAAACACGTGATCGATCGAATTTGCAGCTTTTACCATGTTTTTAATAGATTCAAAATGATTTTCATAAATAGAGTAGTCAGAACAAAGAGGGATATACGAGCAGCTAACAAATAAATTTCTGGTTTTTAATTTAATTTTTTATTGCAATTAATTAGTAATTATTACTTGGCCAAGACCGATAGTGCCACATATGTAAGTAAGCAAGTAATTAATGTATTCACACGTCTTAAATCAATACGACTAAAATTAACAACCCCTCATAGGCAATAAACAGTATCTGCTAATAGATAGTAAAAGTGAAGGATAATAAACAAATTCAGGGACAGATTTAGAATCTACACGAAATAAAGATATATAAGGGTCAAAATCCTAACGACCGAATTTAATATATAAGCATACATATGATATATAATTCACCAAGAAATATACAAAACCAGATATGCTGAAGATATACATAATCGTATACTCGTATAATATATAAATATCATATGATGCAACAAACTGATTTGGTGACCCTAGGAGATACACCAAAGCTGATAATAGAGCCTAACCCTCAACGAAAGATGACTGTGAAGGCTAGGAGATTATGGTGTACTGTTAACTGCTTAAAATGAAAGCCACGGTCAACAAAGAGCTCTACGTTACCCAGCTGTGCCGCATGAAATATGTTAGAGAATGCAGAAAAGACTCTATCGACAAGGCCATACTATACTCCTGCACGATAGCCATGTTGCGCATATCGTCGTCTTACTGGAATGTAATGTTCTTTAGTATATGCCAAATTATCCACACCCTACATCGACAGATTACCATTTATTCCGCTACCAGTCAAACCATATAAAGGATGTCATTATAGACATAGGATTTTAAAAACTGGCTGAACAGCTTTTTTAAAAACTGGACCTGGAGAAGTTTGGTAGAACGACATAAACAAAAGAGTTGGGAGCAAGTAATCACTTACGGGTGGGGTGGTGTAGTGGTTAGAGTGCAGACATACAACACAAGCGGCTAAGGTTTGAGCCTGACCTTCCAGCCTACCACGATTGATCAGGAGAAAACTCCACCTACTGGGAAAAATTAACAATGCTAAGTAAGGATCACCACCACCATTTAGCAAATAATTTTTTGCAAATACAGAGGATAAAGGGTCTCCAGAACCACATATACTATATGTTGATGATGACAAGGATCTTAAAAGTTTTCTTTAATCTATTGATATGGAGTTTAGTTTTGAATTTTTTTAAAGTAAATAATAAACGTGCACTAAAAGCAAAATAATTTATTGACTATTGAAAACGAAACGAAAAAGAACTCCTTGAGTTCACCTGTGACAGCAATTCTTACCTCTGATATAAACAGCAAACCTTAAGCAATATCTAAAGTAGATAACCTTTCTTTGCTGTCTACTGTATTTGCTTTTGCTTTCTTCTTTTTTTGCCGTTACTTTTGCTTTTGTATTTTTTTTCTCCTCTCAGGGCTAAAAACGAGTGTTAATACTTGTTTCTTTAAAGAAACAAGAAAACCAAATTAAAAAAACCAAATTAGAAGAAAATCAGTATATACCCTCTACGCGTGTTCATTTTTACGGTTTCAAGGTCAACTAAAAGCAAAAGCATATGAATACATATGAATTGAGAAGGAATGTCCTATTAAGCAGTTTTGTTCGGCAAGAACAAAAATTTTTGTTTCGAAAATTCTTCGCTAATAGCGAACAATCGCTTACTGCGACTCTCAGCTCTAGCGAGATAATATTGTTACGAAAATAAGATTGGGAACCCCTGTGTTTATTATTTGGCTAAAATAAATAAACAAAAGCTGCATGAACAACTCTATACATGATGTTTATAAATAGCCAGAATCGACAACAACAAACATAATTAGCAGAGATTAAGTAAATAAAAATAACACAGCAACAACAACAACAAACTAACAGCAAAGAAAACAAGTAACAGACAATTAACAAGCAACAACAAATACTAAAAGCTGAAAGAGGTAGATGTTGACATATGCATGGCTACAAAAGAACTAAAAAGAAAAGAAAAAGAAAGAAAAGGAGTCTAACTGAAATATCGAGAGGTTCGAGAGCTTTCGATGTATTGTTTACTCAGCCATATAAAAAGCACATCGATGCAAACAATAAGCAGTTTAAGTAAAGTAAACCCAGCGAGTTCAGTTTGTGTGCAGAGAGTTTATAAGGAATAAACTCGTAAAGTGAATCGTGAAATAAAAAACCAGTTTAGCTGGAGCTAACTCAGTAAAGAGAGTTAAGTGTGGATAACCTCTGGTTGAAAAGGTTGTGATGGAACCTAAGTTATAACTACGATCGGGTTGGAGGATCTTTAAGTAGAAATATCTCTCGAGTAATTGTAGTTGTTTACAAACAGAGTAATTAAACGGACAGAGTAATTAAGAATAAAAATCATTATTGCCTGTATAAAGATTACAAGCAGTGGTGCACATAACTGTTTTGAATAAAGGATTTTTAATTAAAACCAAACACAAAATTTATTTTATTTTAACCACAATCTACGAACTTATAAAAACACGTTTTTAAAAAAGTAAATAATATATCCGAAAGATAATCTTGTGGCATTACATTTTATATATGATTTCTGGTATATGACCGTCACGGCTGGCGTGGATGTAGTCCAATCTGGACGCCCAATTTTCGAAAGTAGTCTGGCGGTGTTAAATCACAAGATCTTGGAGGCCAATTCACAGGTCCAAAATGTGAAATTAGGCGGTCACCAAACGTGTGTTTCAATAAATCTCTTGTGGCACGAGCTGTGTGACATGTTGCGCAGTCTTGTTGAAACCACATCTACTGAACATCATGGTTATTCAATTCAGGAATGAAAAAGTTAGTAATCATGGCTCTATACCGATCACCATTGACTGTAACGTTTTGGCCATCATCGTTTTTGAAAAAGTACGGACCAATGATGCCACCAGCCCATAAAGCGCAACAAACAGTCAGTTTTTCTGGATGTAACGGTGTTTCCACATACACTTGAGAATTACCTTCACTCCAAATGCGGCAGTTTTGTTTGTTGACGTAACCATTCAACCAGAAGTGCGCTTCATCGCTAAACAAAATTCGCTTATGAAAATCGGGAACAACGGTAATCTCGTTTTGAGCTCATTTGAAAAATCTACGCTTTACTTGATGATCGT
The DNA here is from genome assembly GCA_023159175.1 of Wohlfahrtia magnifica. Lineage (NCBI taxonomy): Eukaryota > Metazoa > Arthropoda > Insecta > Diptera > Sarcophagidae > Wohlfahrtia > Wohlfahrtia magnifica. The sequence goes on from JAKWBJ010000045.1 coordinate 2,158,389, forward strand.
TTGGCTTTAATTCTTGCACGAGTTGGATTTTGAAAGCACGCAAACCAAGATCCTTCCGCGAAATGGATGGACACAGATCCAATTCCTGTGCTCGATGGCGAATGAACTCATTCGGGTCTTCCTCAAAGCTACGCTCTACAGCAGCAATAGCTCCTTCTGTACGCACCGTACAGCGTCTTTGGGGATGTGAGTTATCAATAAGAGTTAACGTCGTGTGAAAACGTTCCATGGTTAATCCAATTAACTGCTCTGATAGACGATTTTGTCGACGATAAAATGGACGTAGTGCGTGATAACTACGGGTATCAAAATAAGAACCGTTCGTTATCAAAATAAGATCGATTGGTAACAGAAAAAAAAACAGTGTGTTATCAAAACAAAAACGATTGGTATGAAATGATAGGCAGCTGTTCTTAAAAAATACTGATACCAGCCGTTGACGAAGTAAATGCAGACGATACCAAAATATTGATACCATTTGGTATTTCGGTATTTCTCAACCGCTTTTTTTCCTGAGCATAGTTTTATTTTTGATGAATGAAAAAATAGAATTTTTTTAATCAAAGTGGACTTACCATATGTCAGCGTCATGTGTTTTGAAGCTCTTCGTTCTGTTTGCTGAATAAATTTCGATCAATTTATTTCAACAGAAAACAAAGCAGAAACAAAGCAACAAATGCCTGAAACAAAAAAAAAAAAAAAAAATAAAAATAAAAATTGAATATAGAATAGTATGTATTAATAATCTTTCAAGGATATTCTCTAAAATTATAAAAGTAACAGGTTTTCTTGGTGTAATTTGTAAATTTTCTTAAGCCTTGCGCAAAAGGTAAGTTTTTTTTTCAGTATTTAGTTTTTCTTCCCAAAAAATTCCCTAAATTCTATTCACTTATAATGGTTATTTAGTTATATACTTAGTTTTTTATTCAAACTGGAGGATCCAAGCTCGAGTCTTAATCGATCCTTTAAATTTAACAATTGAAAACATAATTTTTAAATTCTTCGCTTTTGAGATCGTAAGCATATTTTTATTCTAAGTTTCAGTTGCTTACAAATACTGTACAGCATGTTCATATATGTGTATGCGTTGTTAGACTCGCCAAAAACAGAGTGTAATAATTTCCGTTTTAAATACGTATGGACATATGTATGTGGAATTACTGTATACAACTTTTTCTTCATGTATGTATTTTGTGTATGAGTGTATAGGTATTCCATACTCAGTTTATTTGTTAGTGAATGCATGTATGACCATGCTTATGTGTCTGTGACTACAAAACCTAGACTGACACTGTGAATCAGCACGTGATTAATGGTCTTTAATTATGTCAAATAGTATAAAAGTGTCTTTATACGCTCTCTGTCATATGAACATTTACGAAACATTTTCAAAGTAGAAAAAAGCAGAGCGGGAGGGAAGTAATAATTTTTTTTTTAAACAAGTCTGCCCACTGTCAGAGAAACATGTGTACAATGACGACATTTTGCTAAAAAACAAGTTGAAGTATAAACACATACACACTGTTATGAATATAAAACGTTGGTTACAAAGAGAGAAATATACATATTTCTTAACATTGATATGGTAAGGCCAGTTACATTAATAGTTACAAATTGTCTACTCGGGGATAATTATCAAGTTTTTTTACTGAATATTAATGCAAAAGATATTTATTTTCATTTGATAGACACGATCTACGTTGATGTTGGGCAGAGACTTTTGTGTCTTTATAAGTTAGCTTAGGAGCACACATTGCGGTCAGTTGTGATACTAGATGAAGTAATGACCCTGTGTCAGCCACTATAACCAGATTAACCGGTGTTTAAAATCAACCAAAGGTCTCACATAGAAGCACAATCTCTCAAATCAATTCGTAAATCAGGCCGACAATTAATAGACATTAACTTGATATCAATGGTCGATAGCTTCGATAAGCTATTGAGAAAGGACGAGCCAAGTGTGCGCCATCTAAGTCAAGCTAGATACGGACACTGGCAGAAGAAGTGGGCAATACTCTTCTTTTCCTTAATCGATCTATAACCTCGACAGAAGCCATTCGCAATACCCAGTGAGGATAGAAACAGTAGAGAAGATTCAATTTAAGCAATTAATGGGTACGCCTACTAATCAATCTAGACCAAGTGTGTCTAGCAGTGAAATAATTTAACTGTAGTTTCGAGTGTCTAGTAACAAAACTTCCACCTCCCTCCAGAAAGCACCACCTAAAAAATAAACAAGAGGCCCCCTTGAACTTTCAGCATACCTCTAGCGATGATGACAAATATCAGACAAAAGATTACGAGAAAATGTTATCTACTTTGAAAGAAATTACAATGCTAAGTAAAGATCACCATCACCACTTAACAAGGATCTTCACCACTAAACGCAATAATATGAATGGAAGCTACAGTGCATTAATCATCTACTTAACTTGCAAGTCAACTTGATTAATGAAACTAAAACAAAGCAATGGATGATTAGTGGAAAGCCAATATGCTCCATAAAGGAGTGACAGAGAAACAAATTATAGACAGCTTTACGGCGGACTGGAGGACAGTCGCAACATAATTACCCGTAATACTCCTGTGTGCAGCTTGGCTATCAGAGATGTATATGTCAGTAGTTTGAGCTTCTCCACTCCGCATCAATTCTGAAGCATGGTAAATTACAATTACTTCGGCCTAAAACACACTAAAGTGCTCACTCACTATAGATCTCTACCGAAACACCGGAAGTGACCGAGCCAGATGCCTAGTCGTCCTGATGGGGCATAGACAATATTATACAGGACTCAAGGTTCCTCAGGGAATAATAAGCCAGTGACAGGGCATTAAGTGCCAACGCTACAGGTTTAGGTCGTAAAATGGCAAGTATTAGCCACGGAATTAGTCACCAAGCATGACAAAAAAGACCCTTATAGGGCTGGTACGCAACGCATCTGTGAGTTAGATCGCCACAAACCTTCTGACCTTTTCAAAGAGCTTGACGTTGCATTGTTTATCGATGGCGGTCCACCAAAAGATCACTCCGTAGAGGAGATTAGGTTCAATAAGCGTCGAGTAGATCCAGCGAATGGTGCTAGGTCTGAGACCCTCTGCTCTCCTACAGTAGTAGGTGGCACAAGCCACTTTACGAGCTCTCTCAACCAAGTTAGCCTCACAGTGTAATGTGAGGTATCTTATACGTGCTAGTTAAAAGGATTGTATCGGTCTTATAAGGGTTTACACTAAGTCCAAACTCCCTGCAACAAGCAGATACAATGCTCTGGGTAAAATTGAGCTGGTCTGACAGTGTCTGTAGGCAAATACCAGACAGTACGATAGCGATATCGTCCGACGATTCAATCACCGTCTTTATACTCGAAACAAATTTGTGGTTAAACTAGGTTTGGCTTAGTAGATTGGCGGCGAAACTGGCGATGGTGTCATTCTTTCCAATTTTCAAAGGGTATTGTCTATGGTCATATACCCTTCGATTTTTCAGGCTAAAATCAACGCCATCCTTTTTTGTATCACGGAGTGTCTGAGGAAGCAAAAAAAAGAAAAATTTTGAGTATCTGCGTGATGTTAAACAAGTAGACGGTCTTAAATGCCTGGCCATCCTTAAAGTCTAAGGTTGTTATGGACTGCTTTACATCTCTAAATGAGTTTGATTTCCGCAATATGGTTACACTATGCTGCGTGCCGGTCCATGGAGCCATATTTGGAACGAAAGGGTTGAGTCCTGGGTTTAAGGGGAATTTACTTGGCTAAGTGAGAGAGCCTCTGGACTGAGACAAGCAAAAAAGTTTTTCCCTTTGACTATTTCTGCTCAACAGCACCTAGTTTACGGTACTGGCGGGTGTTTACCAGATATTGGGTTCTCAGATATCGGCAGCAAGCCTAATAATTGGTGTAAGTTCTGGCCAATTTATGTTGGGACATCTGAACACATGCGTTGTGAGTCTCTGCTCTGTCGGCTCGCAGGATAAGGTTCCGAAATAGGGCCTTTGTTATCACAGCGAAAAGAATCACCAGCTTTGTTCATAGCCTCGATTTGAACAATGTAGAATGTTCCACAATAGATCTTCTGGGCCACAGTGCGCTTGGCTTCAATTAATCATTTGAACAATACACTTAGTTGACTACTTTGGACTAGTGAAGTGACTGTAGTCTTGAGACAATTCTTTTACATTGGAAGGATAAGCCTCTTGTAAATTTTTTAGTTGGGAACCGTTCGTCAAATGAACTGTAGGGCATTTCTGGTTGTATATGTAAATATGACTTTTTATTATTGTTGTTGTTGTTTTTCCATATGTTTATATATATTATTTTTGTTGTTGTTTTCTAAAAGGTACTGTCATATATTAAGTGTCCGTATGTGTATGTGTATGCGTGCAGCAAGTAACAAACACATATAAAAACAAATATGACACCGTTTAAAGGGGTGAAATGTCAACATGACATTTGGTCATATGTCTCCTGGTATATCAGGTCGTTGATGTTGTCGTTACTATTTTATTTTTATTTTGTGTTGTTGTTGTTGCTAAACGTTTAACATTAATTTCAATTTGAAATGTAAAAAAACAACATAAATTTAAATAAATTTTATAAACGTCGTCTGATTTGTGTTTATTTTTTCTTTCGCTTAATTTTTTTATCACCCCTTTTTCGAAATTCAAAGCCATAAATAGCTCATCCTTATTGGTTTCTTTAGAAGATTTTTTTTTTTTGTAAATAAAACCTTCATTTACATGTTGTCTGTTGTTTCCGTTTTACGAACAAAAATTAGTTCCTCAATTCATTTCTATTGACTGACTGACCATATGCAGGAGGTTCTGTTGTTTATTGTTTTGCTACTTTTGCCAAGGCATTTATGTACGTCTTCTACATGTCAGATTCTACAATGAAAGTGTCATAAATTATGCCACATTTGCTGGCATTTACATACTTGCCACATACTGTTGCTATATGACAACAAAATACTTATGCTTTTTACTTTATTCTTGTTAAATAGAGGTTTATGAGTAAAAAAAAAATTCGTAAAAAATTGATTCACTTTTTATGGGTCTGTATGAATACAAATATGATGAACTTGACAGTGAAAGAAATTTTATCGCATTTTGGATTTTATTTAAAGTAAACATATTTAAATTAAAAAATGAAATGATTTTAAGAACATTAGCACTTTTCCCAAATAATAAATTCGTAGTTTGGATTTCCCAAGGACTACATATACAATTTTGTAATGAAATAAATTATGATACGCAGCTTCTGTTGAACCTTCAACTCTTTTAACCATAACTTACAAATTTTTGGGAAAATAAGTCCTTTAGGTTTTGTGTGTGTAGTAAAAGAAAAATTTAAAATCTTGATAAGATTTAGTAACAACAAGTGAATTTTGTTTGTTTGTTTGTTGTCTTTCTTATTGAATATAAAGGATGGGAAATTTAAAAGTTTAAATTAGAACCAGCGATTATTTCGAATCTGGCAATACTTATGTCATTCTATTCTATCACAAAATTTATTATACCACCTTGACAGAAAGTTCCCGGAATTTATTCAAAATATTAAAAATACAAGTTTATTCATCTCAATCTATATTTTCCCCTTCAAAGTAATCCCCATCGACTGCAACACACTTATACCAGTGTTTGATCCAATCTTCGAAGCATTTTTTATATTCGGTTTTCAGTATGTTCATCAGTGCTTCCTGCGATTTTTCGTTATTTTCATTCGGCTACTGAAACGCGTTCCCCGTAATGGTTTCTTAACTCGATTGAACAGAAAGAAGTCACAGGGAGCCAAGCTCGGTGGCTGTTGGATGGTATTTGTTGCATTTTTCGTTGAAAAATTTCGAATAAAGATGGCACTGTGCGACGCTGCGTTATCATAGTGCAAAATCCAAGAGTTTTCTGCACACAATTCTGGTCTCTTTCGGCGAATTTCTTCACGTAAATATCTCTTCTGGCCTCCATGCAAAAAATCCATGATGCATTTCACCGTTGTTATATATGAAAAGCCTGAGTATTGCCTTCTTTTTTGACTAATAATGACGAGGTTTTTTTGGTCTCAGCTCATTGGGTAAATGCCATTCACTTGCCTGATGTCTGGATTGCGTATTGTACTCGTAAACCCACGTCTCGTCCCCAATAATGATCATTTTTATGAATGTGGGATCGGATTCAGTCTCGCAAATCATGTGTTTTGCGACCTCAAAATGGTCAAATTTATATAAAAAAAATGCCAACACACATAGAGATAGATGTACTCCTGGCTACGTAGCTTTTGCAAATGTCAAGCTATGACGCTAAGATTTAGTGGGAATATCAACAACAGATGTACCAACATTTCAAAAAAAAATAAAATCTCAAATTAGAACACGGGGTTATTCCTGGAACTTTTAGATCAACTGAAGGAAATGATTCGATTGTAGCTGGAGCAATATTGGGATTTATTAGAAATTTATCATCATTTGAAATCATCTTGTCGGATGAAGCTCATTTTCATCTTGGCAGGTATGTTAATACGAAAAAATGCCGTATTTGGGGCTCAGAAAACTCAAATGTTGTTTTACAGAAGCCAATGCACCCAACACGAGTGACTGTTTGGTGCTGCTTGTGAAACGGAGGCATAATTGGCCCATATTGTCCGACTATTACGATCAATGGAGCACCTATTGCACCATAATAACAGATTTTTTTGTGCCCAATTTTCATGGTATTGATGTGAACGATGTTTGTTTTCCACAGACTGATGCAATTTGCCACACATCTCATGCCACAATCGACTTATTGCATCAAACGTTTGATGGCCGTTTAATTAGCCGAAATGGTGATGTGACACCGTTGGACTATTTTCTGTGGGGCGTCGTTAATAATTATCTATTCTGTTACAAAACTCACTATATTATCTCCACTGAACGAAGTAAATCGATTTACGCTTGAGCAACGTTGGGATTTAAAATCGTCTTTTAGGATGAAGGTAATTTTTATCTTGGTGGGTACATTCATAAGCAAAATTGTCATATTTGGGGCTCATAAAACCCAAACGTGGTCTTACAGAAGCCAATGCACCCATTACGAATGACTGTTTGGTGCGGCTTGTGAAGCGGCGGCATCATTGGCCCATATGTCTTGGTAAGTAAGGACGGTGCCACCGCAGCTGATCTTGTCGCAAATCGTACCTATTGGTTAGCGCCGGCTGCCAATCGTATGAAGAATCCCTAGCGCTATCAATTATGTTCGGAAGCTATAAATTCGAGATCGAGCTGTCTTCTCTTTGTATGAGGATGTCTACCAACGCGTATTTAGCCTTGAGGGTCGCAGTAAATATCCAATCAGATAAAGTCTTTTAACAAATTTCAGTCTGAACTGGAATTTTTTGGCAAGTGTTGGCAAAGACTTGAATGCTATTGGTATGAGTACCGTATCTTATTTATGAATTTGACATTTACATTGAGTGCCTCCTAAAATATGCGCTTAGGAAAAACCTCGTCTTACGCCAATATATTAATCTATTTGATTGGTTGTTATGCCTCCAAGGTTATTTTGTGCAGTTTGGTTCTGGTATAGGTTTATTATACACCAAATAAAAATATTTGGCACAACTTCTTTTTATCCCGGATTGTAAAAAGAAGTTAAAATCATTAAAGGCAAACTAACACTTCAGAGAAGGGATTATTTCATTAAAAATGTTTAAGACAGGGATGAGAAACTAGATTTTCAAATTGTACTAACTTTCATGAAAAAGTGTACTTTTTGCAGTTCGATTGTACAAAATTAATTTTTTTTTTAATTTTATATTATACAGACGTACATATGTGTATAAAAAACGTAACCAACAGGCTTTGCAGCTTATTTGTTCTAAGTACTGTACTAAGTACTGTAGACAAAAGACTATTAGTAGATGAAAACTAAATCTGAGAGCATCATTTATGAAGGGCTTGTTTACACTTTTTTAATTCTAGTAGCGCGAATTAGATGCAGGGATGCCAGATAATTTTGATTTTTAAATCGGCATATTTATCAGCACTTCGTTTTAAAAAAATCGGCAAAAAGTCTGCAAATTAACATTTCCCATTTTAGATACGATAACAATATTTTTATATTAACAAAAACGAACAAAACACAACAATTCAGCAGTGTTTATAACATACAAAATAATATAAAAATAAAAAAATTAAATAAAAGTTATACAAACAAAGTGCATTTTATTGTTGGTATAATGGTCAGATTTGCTTATCTCAATATTCGAGAAAAAAATTTAACAGCGAATTCTATTAAGATAACGATCTCAAATACACGTCAGCTGTCACAACGCCTTCGTTGATTTGTAACTATAACATGCTTTAAGAAATACCCGCTTTGATCCCAGAAATGTATGTAATTGAATATTTTTTGGATTAATTGGCTAGGGGCAGTGCATAAGAAAGAGTCGACAGCTTAAAGCTGGGTTGGCAAATACCGGTTTTATTGGCTTTTATTACTACTTTTAAATTTCGTGCAATTGTACAATATTTTTTTTAATTGTTAGTACAATTACTATTATTTGAACTCTTGGTAGGACTAAGGGGCCGTTATATACTATGAGCTGCTAAAATCATGGTACACACTGCAATTACTTTGTTTGTGTATTGAATTATGGCCGGAATATAAGGACAAACATGATAAAGTTATTATCTTGTGTAAAAACACTTGGCTTCACGTCGCGAAAGTTGCTAAAAAAAATTGTAGAAACGATCAAATGCGATGCCCTATTCTTCGTACATTTATTCTTTTCACTACCCGCCAACATGAGTCTCTAGTCGCCGCTTCACTTGTGTCGAAGAAATCGAAAATTTGCTTTGAAATTAAATTGTCTCAAAAAAGGAGATGTTTTTTTTTAGACGAGAATCGTAAATAACCTGAGAGGCGGGGAAAAGTTGTTGGCAATGATGGACAATATTATGATTTACTTGTTAAGTCATTATATTAAAAAAAAAATCATTTTTGGAGCTAAAAAATTAATTAGTTTATACAACCAATACACAAATTCTTCGTACATTGCTTCTTCCCACTGCCCGCCAACATGAGTCGCCGGTCGCCGCTTCACTTTTTTCGAAGAAATCGAAAATTTGCTTTGAAATTGGATTGTCTCAAAAGACGAGATGTTTTTTCTAGACGAGAATCGAAAATAACCTCAGAGGCGGGAAAAAGTTGTTAGCAATAATGGGCAATATTATGATTTACTTGTCAAAATCATTTTTGAATTAGTTTATACACCCAATACACAAACTATATTTACCTTTTTCTAAATATGGTATACCGAGAAAACCTTTAAATGAAATTTGTTTTACTGATTATACAAAAAAACCTAAAATTCCAACAAGAGCTTTTTATAATATAATACCGAATAAAACCTGGATGGTTTAATTTTGTTACTCAGTGGGTTGCTAACGCTGGCTCAAAGTGACTTCATTCGAAAAAAATTTAGACGACAAAACTTGTCAAAATCAATTTTGAGAAGCTTTCTGTCTATTATAGATTACAAAGGATCGAATATTGCATTTTAAGCATTAATACGTTACTTTTTCCGATTATGCGTTGAGTTAAAAAACATTTGGTTCTACATGAAGCAAGTAACGGGTCCGCCGTCTAAGGTTTTTTTCAACTAGCGCTTATTTCGTGAATGGTAACACTTAGCTCATGTCTGATTTGGCAGATAATTAGTTTTATCCTTACGCTGAACGAATATGGTTGTGAACTTCGCTTCGCTAAGTGGGCCTGCGATCGACTTACAGAAGATGCCGATTTTGCCAAAATAGTCATCTTTTCAGATGATCTTGGCGGATATGTAAACAAGCCAAATTGTCGCATTTGGGGCACAGAAAATCCGCACGCATACATTGAAAAGCCGATACATCCAAGACGAGTCACTGTTTGGTGCGGATTTGGTGCAGAGGCATAGTTGGGCCATTTTTCTTCGAAAATGAGCAAGGAGTGGCCGTTACAGTCAATGGCGATGGCCATGTTAAACGAATTTTTGTTCACAAAAATTGAAGAGGAGGATATTAACAACATTTGGTTTCAACAGGACTGCGCTATTTGTCACACAGCCTAAGCTACACTCGATGTTTTGCGTCCTGTTTTTGAAGATCGCATTATCAGCCGCAGAGCTAATGTCGTTTGGCCACCTCGGAGCTGCGATTTGACACCGTTGGACTATTATTTGTGGAGTGCCGTCAAAGATAAGTGTTACGCCAACAAGCCAGAGACAATTGACGCTTTGAAGGACAATATTCGTGAAGCCATTGGTGAAATACAGCTGCACACAATAGATAATGTGCTTAAAAATTGGACCGATCGTGTAAGCTACTGCATGGCCAGCCGAGGCAACCATTGGAATGAAATTATTTTGCGTTATTAACCTGAAGGATTGTACTTTCAAATAAAAAAAGAAATTTGAGAAAATATTCAGTAGTTTTTTTATAGCATTTAAAAAAAAAAAATTATTTGACGGACTCTTTATAACAGTGCTCTCAAAAATGGTAAATTTTATTAAAACAAATAAAGCAGCCGTGTTTTTAGATTTCCTTGAAAAATCGGCACTTTTGAGCAAAAATGGGCAAATCGGCATTTTGATCATTTTAAGGCAAAAAATCGGCAAAATGCCGTTAAATCGGCAAATTTGGTAGACCTGATTAGATGACTTTAGCAAATTCTTTTGGATTAGATTAGTAACAGTCAAAACAGTCTCTTCTTTTCTTTGGCTTTTATTATATTTTGATACGAATGTGGAATTTTGAAATAGTGCTAAATTAGTTATTGTGGTGCTATTGTACTTACAAATAGCGCTGAAAAAAAGTACAATTGTACCAACTTTACCATCCCTGGCTGCAGCTGTTTGATAATAAACAGGCAAATTCAAAATCTAAATCACAAAGAAATGTTAGTAAAGATGAGTTATCACTGTAAATAAATTGAACGATGAACTAAGGAAATTCCATAAAAAGAAAATAAACTGAGAAAGTTCGTAAATTGTACCAAACGAGTAATTGGTGGCGATTGTACTTAAGAGTCTGAAATTGTACTAAAAAAAGTATAATAGTACCAACTATTGCAACACTGTTTTAAACTATGTAGATGCACAAATATTTTTTCCTCGCCAATATCTCTATGAAAATGTTTAGTTTTTTGTTTTTCTTTCAAAGTTTACGGCAAAGAACTTGGTCGTAAGCATTTTTCAACTAAATAGTCCGGCTTTTTTGTCTCTAACATCCTGATATTTCATTTTTATTTAATAAACTTTTTTCTAATTATAATTCTTTATTATACTCGTAGACCTAAGGGGGTTAATAAAGCAAAACAGCCTTTTGGTCGTTTATTCATTAAATTTGGCAGACATAAAATGTTTTGCCATAAAAGATTTACGTCAATTGATTTAGTTTTTTTTTTCTTATCATGTTTCTGTTGTTATTTTGTGTTTTTTTCTGTCTTTTTGAAAAATTGCTTAATATTACAAAAGACAAAAGATAAAATATTTTTAAATTTTTTTTCTTCAAGAGATCTTACGGTCCAGCCAATACCTAAACAAAATTGAATAAAAAATCCTTAGACAGTCAGCAGTCTAATGTAATTTTTTTTCTTGTGTTCTTAGAGATTAGAAGTTGTGATGCTCTGTGTGGTAGTAAAAGTGGTAGAATGATATATAAATGGTAGAGAGATAGAAAAAAAGGAAAAATTCGCTTATAAAAATGAAACAGAATGCACAATACGAGTACAATAAAGCCTAATCCAATGCAATTTATTTATCAATTTTTTACTTTTGCCCTTTCAGGCCAAGTGATTGTTGTACTGCCATGAATGGTTTCTAAGGTTGGCTTCTTTTTTGGCTACAATTTCTTAATCGTTTTTTTTTCTTTTACTTTTATTTTTCAAAAGAAAGAATATTAAGCTTTAAATATGTCTGAAACAGTAAATAAGAGAAAATTTATAAATATATACAGAGAGAAAAAGTAGGTTGAAGAAATTTTTCAAGAATTTTTTCAAAGAATTTTGTTTGGTGAAAACATGCAATTAATAATCGTTATTTAACAGGGTTGGCTACCCATTGGATAGCCTACTTTAACCCACTCGGATTTTATTGTGCATTATATTTAAAAAACCCGGGTGGGTTGGTCAAGCAAAATTATATCCTAACACTGTTTGTCTTTGTATTCCGGTCCACTTTTCTATTTATGCACGGTTGAAACGAAGTAATTGTCGCCCCAAACACCAGGTTTTGGCAGCTCATAGTATACGATATTGCAGTATAAATACTAAAACATAGTTGAACAAATAAGCTCTTTTGTGCCTTATCTGGCTGAGAATAAATTATTTATAGCGTATATGTATACAACTGAACGAAAATTAGCAGATAATAACAAGATAACAAATAAAACAACAAATATTATTTAGTTGTGGAATAGATGTCAATGTGAGCAGACACATGTTGCTTTACTTTAAAAAAATGTTTGTTTGTGTTGTTTACTTTATCGTTTTTCTCTTCAACACACACAGAAAAAATACCCTAACATTACTACACCACTAATTTCTCTTCTTGGTCACCCTTGTACTATAACAATGTTATCGTACTAACAAGCAAAAAATATTGTTGAATTGAACCAAATTTGGAAGCAAACATAAAACCCAATTAAACACAAAAACCCATCAAAAAACTCAATAAGACCAGGTGGGTTGGATTAAAAAAAAACCGGGTTTTTGTTTGTTGTTCAAATATTTAAGTCCCAATAATATTCATGCGTTTTCTTGGATTAGGGTTTTCCTTGGTTGCGCGATCCTTAAATATAAAGTTTTATTGCGAATAAATGGTTTTGCAAATAAGCAGTCCCGGAAAGTCAATGGATGAATCGACAAGGTGAGTAGGCACCGTCTTTCAATTTGTAAGCGTGTTTTTTATAGAGGTATAGAACTTTAAGTTAGCATTACTTTTCAAGATGGCGACCGATTTTACAGCTGTCAAGTGATTTATTCTCAGTTTGGTTTAGCAATTCATCATGAATAGACTCACGTCCGGCGTATATTCGTCGAATGGACCCAAAACGAGATTACCGTTGTTCCCGATTTTCATAAGCGAATTTTGCTTAGCGATGAAGCGCACTTCTGGTTGAATGGCCACGTCAACGAACAAAACTGCCGCACTTGGAGTGAAGGTAATCCTCAAGTGTATGTGGAAACACCGTTACATCCAGAAAAACTGACTGTTTGGTGCGCTTTATGGGCTAGTGGAATCATTGGTCCGTACTTTTTCAAAAACGATGGTGGCCAGAACGTTACAGTCAATGGTGATCGGTATAGAGCCATGATTACTAACTTTTTCATTCCTGAATTGAATAACCATGATGTCCAGGAGATGTGGTTTCAAAAAGACGGCACAACATGTCACACAGCTCGTGCCAAAATAGATTTATTGAAAGACACGTTTGGTGGCCGCCTAATTTCACGTTTTGGACCTGTGAATTGGCCTCCAAGATCTTGTGATTTAACATCTCTAGACTACTTTCTGTAGGGCTATGTAAAGTCATTGGTCTACGGTAAAGCCACAAACGCTTGAACATATGGAAGACAACATTCGCCATATTATTGCCGATATACGGCCACAAATGTTGGAAAAAGCCATCGAAAATTGGACGTCCGGATTGGACTACATCCGCGCCAGCCGTGGCGGTCATATGCCAGAAATCATATTTAAAATGTAATGCCACAAGATTATCTTTCGGATAAATAAAATTCATGTCAATCGAATAATGCATCGTTGTTTTATTGCAACTTAAAGTTCTATACCTCTATAAAAACACCCCTTACCACCAAGAACTAACACCTACAATCGGCAGTGTTTTTTCTTTTAGTTAGTGCAATCAGAGCTCAACATATGAGTCACAAGTTAATGATAGTGATCGGCCTATAGATAAAAAATTTGCTGCGAATAAGCGGTTTCATAAATTAACAGTCCTACACAATCAGTGGTGATTTTGTCTAATGGTGACAATCGACAAGGGAAGTAGACAACTCATTTCAATTCGTGCCTAGCAGAATTACACCCTCACAATCGGCAGTTTTTGTTCACGTGGTTGCAAACGGGCTTCGGTACTGGCATTAATCGATTGGATATGCAAATGTGCGTTAATAGGGCCTGTTTGAAGGATCGAATGATAGCCTTATCAACAGATTATAATGCAATAGACTAATTATTAACGAAACCTTAAATAATATAAATAAAGAACCCAATTTAGAGTTGACGATATTTAGCATGAAATCAAGGGCACGATTTCGATCCTAAAAGAATACATAAACGCTATTGGAACTTTAACATCTAGAACAGCCCTACAAGAAAATGTAAAAATACAAATTTATGTTGTTAGGACTTTTCGCAGTTCGATGGTCAGGTTAAGGTAGACAGACAAGATTTAAAAGGCCTCCGTTTTTTATACTGGGCAAGGCCAGAAAATCTTTCAAGATCGAAAGAGAGCTCAGCGGCCTCCTATCACCTGAAAGCCTTTTTCTTACACAATTATATTTGCTAGAGTACGTACCCGCGTTCGCTATCTTATTTACACCAAATATAATCCTACGGATTCTAAGAAACAGGATTTCAAGCATGATTTATACAGTACCTATGATAGGGCAATAAGTGAAATCAACCAAGGAATATACTGTCGTTATGGGAAATTTCGTCTAACTAAACTAACTTCAAGACAATTATGGACACTCATGTTCTTGAGAGTAAAACTATGATTGACTAACTCTTTTAGGGAATGTGTACTTCCAACGGCTTTATCGTGAGTGATTCGACTTTTCCCAGCAGAAAGGTTCATAGAGTAATGTGAGCATCGAAATTTTCAATATGTAGCAGGCTTCTCTTTTGAATAATCGTAATCGTTAAGCTGAAATTGGTAGTGATCATCACGTTTTAGTTATGGAAATGCGTACTAACCTTGCCGCTATACGTGTCACCAGCAATATCATACTCACAAGGCTCATAAACATCGACAAATTGAACCACCAAGCAACTGTTAATGACTATGCTAAAGCTATACTACCTTGATCATGTCGTACCCATTAACACACGTCTCGTCTCCAGTAGTGATCGTTTTGATAAATGTGGGATCGGATTCAGCCTCGCAAATCAAGTCTCAAATTGCCAACACACATAGAGATATATGTACTGTTCCGTCACACGGGGGTTATTCCGAAACTTTTTGATCAAGATAGTAGAACAAACTGTTGCATAAACAGCTTGAAAAGTGTGAAGTTAAAAATGTGTGGATCCTGAAACTCAAAAACTTGTTTGTAATATACACGAATGGAAGGAACAAATTTCAGATGGAATATGGCGAAGTATCGAGAGATAGAAAACGGCAGAGGGTGAGCTAAACGGAACAATGATTCAAGTACTGTTCAATCGGCTTGAAAAATGGGTGGCAAAGCTCGGCAGGGCGAGCGTGAATGGTTAAATAGATTTGTAAAAGTTAATGTGAAAACTGAACAAAGACCCGGGCAAAAACCCGGGGTTTTATTAGCTTTTATTTCGCTCATTTCGACAATATTTTTTATTGCGTTGTTTTAGTATTTGTAATGCAATTTTGCACTCTTGGTCGGATCAAGGCGGTACTATGAGCTGCTAAAACTCGGGCATCGAGGCAGACTGCAATTACTTCGTTTGATGCGTGCATTATGAGGAAAACGGCCGGAATATAGAGACAGATAGACAAATAAAGTTTTTTTGCAGGACAACGCTCGGTCTCATGTCGCAAAAGTTGCTAAACAATTGTTAGAAATAATCAAATGCCAAGACTGCCGTATTCTCCAAACATTGCTCGTTGTGACTATTGGCTGATTCGACGGATACAATATCGGCCCAAAAGACGAATTGTTTTTCTAAAACTGGATTCGGATTTTGCCTCAGAGCTGCGGAAAGATGTAACACTGATTTGATAAATTTTTATTTTGATAAATTGTATAATTCATTATCTTGGAGGTGGCGTGATGTAGTGGTTAGAGGGCACGCATAACAACACAAAGCCCCAGCAGAGGACATGACGAAGAAAAAATTTAATTGTGGTTTCGAATGTTTAATAATAAAAAAAGGCTTCAACTTCTCCCCTCCAGACAACTCCATCAAAAAAAAAAAAATAAAATAAAGAAAAAAGCCCCCCTGACCCTTCTAGCATACCTCTGACGATGATGACAAACATCAGATGAATGATCAGGAGAAAAATTACAATGCTAAAGTAAAGATCACCACCAATTAGCAAGGATCACTACACAAAAAAAAAAAAAATCATATGGAGGAAGCTACAGCGGATTAATCATCTACTTAGTTTGAAATATCAAACTGATTATAGAAACAGAAACTACTTTGAGGAAAGCCAATATGATGCTGCCTAGAAGAGTGACGGAGAAAAAAAAAAAAAGTTAAGAAAATATTAATTCCCGTAACTTGAAATGCTCTATACTCTATAGTATACATTTCTGCCAGTGCATTTTGTATTTTACAATGTATTGCCTGTTTTTTTGATTGAGAATATATCTTTATACAAATACACACATACATACATATGTACTTACACAAATGTGCATAAAAATGTGTTGTTGGTTTGTGCCTTTTGGGGGTCAACTTTGCTTAACTTATTGCAGTTATTTGTCCATCCTTGGGCAAAACGATGTTCTTACACCTTATGGTTCCTGTTACTTACTCTTAAGATTTGTGTGTATAACGAACAGAAGAGGAAGAAAAAAGATAATTTTTTTCTTATAAAACTCACATCCTGTAATAGTTACGCATTAAAGATTTTTCTTTAAGTACCTGGGTATGAGGGTTTCAATTGTCAAACTTAATGCAATTTCTAATATTTTTTCTTACTTTTTGATTTTTTGATTTTTTAATTTTTTTTTTATTTTCTCTACTTGTTGTTCAATTTTTTTTCTAATATCCATACATGCGATTGTATTTATCGATGTCCAAACGAATTTTTAAGCTTCAATAAGCATGTAAATGGAAATCTTTGCAGTAGAGTGAGTACCAAGAAAGAGGAAAATATTTAAAGAAAATTCTAAAATGTTTTTTTTTGTTTTACAAAAAATGTTTGATTTAAAAGAAAACGAATTTGTTATCGATTTGTATTAAAAGATAAAGGATTTAATTTGCATAAGATTGAGTAGAAACGGCATTTAAAGGAAAACTGTGGGATGAGAATTGTTTTTATTAACATCGAAAAAACAGAGCGTATTTAAATGTTTATTAATTAAATTGGCAAAAACTAATAATATATTTTTAATAAATTTCTACATAAGCTAGTGGGTTTTTCAGCTCTTTTTAGTTCAGCTCATTTAATTGAACTAGATCGTTCACTTAGTTCAGTAGTTCAGTACTCAGTTCATTTTTTTTTTAATTGGTTTATTTAACAAAATTATTTATTTTTAAACTTAAATAAACAACAGTACTTATAACTTAATACACTTTCTTACACTGTCCCGAATTGGAGCTCTTTAGTAATATAATTATCACAATATTTGTATTTCTACATACATTTCAACTATTTATACAATATTTACATTTGTATGTATATATTTGTTATTTAATGTAAAGAAAAATAAGCACAAAACCTTACTTAAATATAAAAAAAATAAAAAAAATAAAGTTATTGAGTAAAAAGAAGAGGAAGTGCAGCTTAGTTTGAAAGCCATCAAAATTTTTTAATATTTACGTTTGGAAACATATTTTGTATAAACGCTAGTGTCGAATCTTTTATTAGTTTCAGTTAATTGATTGCAGTGAATTGCTTTGATATTGGCCCGTCTATACAAATGATAAAGTATGGGAACACCGAACTCGTTTTGAACATAATCATTCCTATCGAGGTATACAAAAGCCTCAGGTGGTATGTATCCGTTTTGGAGTGTTTTTTGAATAAATTCGTTGCAAACATAGTATGGAGCCATAAATAAATTATTTCCTATACACTCAGGGCTTTTCAGGATATGGTTCCTTATTAGATGTATAATAAAGTTATCGATCCTGTTTATTCTTGCCTCATTATATAGCCTTTTGTTTGAGGCATATTTTACGCTCTCAAACATTTTCGCTCAAAAATTCTTAGTTTCTCCATATACGATGGTGATATGTTGAACCATATTTGACATCCATATGTTAATATAGGGCGTATTAATGATTGATACAGAATAATTTTTACATTTCAGTGGATGTATTTAGAAAAAAAAGCGTTTTATGCATATAAAAGGCATTTATTGCTTTAATTATTTGTAAATTAATGTGTGTGTTAAAATAGAGAAACTTATCTAGGTGAATACCTAAGTACATAACCCTGTCTTTATTGGGAATAATTAAATTGCTACTAGATTTTATTTCGAAAGATTTCCAATTCCTTTTAACATTATTGTTACACTTATCCACTGGCCATATGCCAATCGATAGCATAATTCTCGACAATATTGAATTCGTTTTGGAGTTCTTGGTTTATTCTATCGATTTTCAGTTGATTTCTGATTAATTATTATTATTTTGTTGAAAATTTCAATTTTCAAATATTTCACTTTGTGGACGTTTTTCATTTATATACTCGTACATAAAATATTTAGACGTAATTATAAATATATATTATTTTTTAATGCGTTTTGCAGCATGTTTTTTGCAATAAGATATAATTTAACGATATCCCTGGATTATTCTTTTCAAAAAGTCTCTACTGCACAAGAAAAACTTTCGGCAGCATTTGAAGGCAAAAAAGCAATCAGACGGACAAACAACTTCACCTTATATCACCATTGAATTTTCAAAAATTGAACATACGAGGGCGGATTGATATTGAAGCTACCTAAGTAGGAAAATAAAATTTTTTTTTCAAAAACCATTCATTTCTCAACATAGTCTACTTTTAGCTCAATACACTTAGTGAGACGATTTTCCAACTTTTTTATACAATCTGAATAATACGATTTTGGGAACTCCTCAAAATACGCATTAGTTTCGGTAATCATTTCTTCGTTTGAGATGAATCTTTTTCCTGCGAGCCATTTTTTCAAGTTTTTAAACAGGAAAAAGTCACTAGGGGCTAAATCTGGACTATAAGGTGGATGATCAACTAATTCGAAGTGGATTTCTCGTAGTTTTAGCATCGCGTCTAATGCTGTGTGAACCGGTGCGTTGTCTGGAAGAAAGAGCACTTTTTTCTTGTTTAAATGTGGTCGTTGTTCCTTGATTGCATCAACCAATTGATCCAATAATGCACGATAATACCCTCCTGTGATTGTGGATCCCTCTTCAAAATAATCGATGAGCAATATTTCGTGTACATACAGTGGCCATAACCTTGCCAGCCGATTTCGCTGTCTTCGCCTTCTTCGGAGCACTTCCACCAGCTTCCACTCAATGCTTCGATTGATTTTTGGTTTCAGGTGTGTGGGTCCACCACACCCATGTTTCATCAACAGATATTAATCTACGCCAAAAATCAGCAGGATTATGCTTTATCATGTCCAAACACCGCTGTGAAGTGATCTGTCGAACTCGTTTTCGTTCAACACTGAGCAAACGCGGCACCCATCTTGCCGATAGCTTTTTCATATGCAAATGTTCATGCAAAATGTTGAAGGATTTTCTTGATATTTTCTTCTGTAACCACCTCTTTTGGCCTTCCTGTTGATGGTATTGTTGCAGTGCTTGTTCGGCCCCGCTTAAATTCAGCAATCCAATATTTTACCATATAATCTGACGGAGCAGATTCGCCGTAATGTTTATCAAGCTTTTCTTTTGTCTCTTTCGCCGTTTTGCCTTTCAAATAATAGTGTTTAATCACTACACGAAATTCACTTTTTTCCATTTTCCAAGAAACACAAAAGTTGCGTAATTCAAACTACTACAACAAATAAACTAATCGATGAATTTGGCTAAAATTTTAGCAGCAGACGTTTGACAGATCGTAATTTCTAAGAAAGGAAATGTTTTTGTATTTGTGCAGCCATCTAGCGCTAGGTAGCTTCAATGTCAATCCGCCCTCGTATATAGTACATACGTACATATTATAGCATTTTTGGCAGATAATTTTTAAAATAACATTTTATTTCGGTTATTTCTAAGGGTATTTTTTTAATTGCAATAATTAAGAATTTGCACAAACATAGGATGGGCCATAGCTTATTTTCGTACTACGGAAATGAAAAATCTTTGAACGCTCATACCTCCGTAAATACGCGTTTAATTGCAAAAATAACGAAATTTTCATTGCATTAAGAGATTATTGAAAAATGGCTGCCCTTTCAAATGAGCCATAGCTTATTTTCATACTATGGAAATGGAAAATAGGATATTTTTCGCAAAATTTGCAAATGTACGCTAGCATTTCAGGCAGTTTTTATTATAGGGTTCGCCAAATAAATTTTCTTTTTGCAAATGCTATAAAAAAAACTACTGAATATTTTCTCAAATTTCTTTTTTTATTTGAAAGTACAATCTTTCCGATTAATAATTGAAAATAATTTCATTCAAATGGCGGCCATGCAGTAGCCTACACGATCGGTCCAATTTTTAAGCACATTATCGATTGTGTGCAGCTGTATTTCACCAATGACTTCACGAATATTGTCCTTTAAAGCGTTAATTGTCTCTGGCTTGTTGGCGTAACACTTATCTTTGACGGCATCCCACAAATAATAGTCCAACGGTGTCAAATCGCAGCTCCGAGGTGGCCAAACGACATCAGCTCTGCGGTTGATATTGCGATCTTCAAAAACAGGGCGCAAAACATCGAGTGTAGCTTCGGCTGTGTGGCACATAGCGCCGTCCGGTTGAAACCAAATGTTGCTAATATCCTCCTCTTCAATTTTTGTGAACAAAAATTCGTTCAACATGGCCCGATAACGATCGCCATTGACTGTAACGGCCACTCCTTGCTCATTTTCAAAGAAAAATGGCCCAATTATGCCTCTGGACCAAAATCCGCACCAAACAGTGATTCGTCTTGGGAGTATCGGCTTTTCAATGTATGCGTGCGGGTTTTCTGTGCCCCAAATGCGGCAATTTTACTTGTTTACATACCCGTCAAGATCAAAATGAGCTTCATCTGAAAAGATGATTTTTGATTCTGCAACATTACCATGATTTTCAAAGTAACGTCGCAATATTTCCCAGCATTGCTCAAGCGTATACACAACCATATTCGTTCAGCGGAAGGATAAAACTAATTATCTGCCAAAGCAGACATGAGCTAAGTGTTACCATTATCGAAATAAGCACTAGTTGAAAAAGAAACGTTAGATGGCGGACTCTTTATTTTATTGCCGGGGTTTTAACTGATTTTTACATAATTGTCATTGAATTAATTATTTCTTTAACTGAGGCTCAAAAATAATATGAAATTATTCTTTGTACGAATTCGATATAAAAATACGAGACAAATGACATATTTTAAATAAAAAAAAGAGAAAACAAAGCAAAATCAATTGTTTTCGTTTTATAACTTTTTCATACGAGTTTTCAATTGTTTATTTATTTATAAGAAGAAAAAAATTGATAATATATTTTTTAACATAATATGTCATATTTCTTTTGCTAAATTTGCATATTAGGATTGTTACAACACTGCTTGTATATTTTATATGCAAATTATTTATTTTTCAAATTAAGTGCCAAACATATCAATGAAACAAATATGAAGGAAGAAGAAACAAGCGAAAAGAAACATTAACTACAGAGCCAATGGAACTCATTTTCTGGCAACACTGATTGTACATATTATTTTTAGGGTGGCACTACCAACGTATGTTCTTTTCATATAACATGCAAAAAGACACACGAGAGAATCGTGAACGAAGAAGAATCATGTACGATAAAGAAACATGAAAGAACAAACGACCGAACGAACTACGGAGCTAAAAAGACTCATTGTAATGACCGACTCTCTTAGCTCACTTGTGTGAGCAGTTCAATTGTACTAGGTCGTTGGCGAACAAGCCAAGTTTAGCTCGTATACGTAAGGTATCTTAGCTCAAGAAATTTTAGTGCCTTCGCACTAACAACTAAGAACTCTTGGATTTTTCGAAATTGCTTGCAGCAGTTCTATGTTCCTATGGATTTTGGTTAAAGCACATAGAGAAAAAGCCTCCAACTCTAGACCGAAGTAGATATTTCAGCTAATAAGTAAATTATACTTCTTCTCTTCACTTGCCTTGGGGCAAACATTGGGTGCATGATGTCGGTAATTGCCTTATTTTATAGATAACATCGTACCAACACCCTACTTGAATATTATCATTATAGAATTGGACTATAAACGTTCTTTAACGATTCAAAATTGATCATAAGGGTCCATATAGTGTCTGTCTATAGTTTGTAATGACACGTTTTCCGCTCTTGTGCCGGGGTAGGTCAGCGGAGTCCAACGTCGGCCAGAAAGTTAAATAAATAAACTATGATTTACTATATTATGCACAATTCGTTATTTATTTTTATCTTAAGTTACTAATGCATTTCACTAAACACGCGTTTGTTTCCTAGGGAAGAGGCCCGGAAAACTCTGTCGGTACTCGGTCGTAAGTAGAGTCCACAGGCTCCCAATAGTGATCGGATTACTTGGCCACAAGATATCGATTCGGTCGTAGGGGTTCACCGCACTCCGACACAGCTTAAATTTGCTCCCTTAAGCCACGTCAAGTCGTACTGTCATTAGGAAAAATCCAAATATCTGGGTCACCCTGAATATCTCGGTGGTGATTGAAATATTTTGTCACTGGGATCATCTCAGTCGCAGTGGTTCACCGCACTCCGACGGAGAGTCGCCCTTGTTCCCTCAGTCAACGTTCTGCTGTTGTTAGGGAAAAGCTAAATATCTGGGTCACCATGGATATCCCGATGGTGATCGAGATATTGTGCCTCTGGGGTCGTCTCAGCCGGAGTGGTTTACCGCCCTCCGACGGAGAGTCGTCCTTGTCCACGTTGTCTACGAATTGATGTTAGACATAATATTACCACCTCAAATTCATTGTCGAGTTTTGGTTGGTTCTCCGCAAACAGAAATAAACTCTTTGCAACTGAGCACCAACTGTCCTTTTGCTTTGACTTCGACTTTATTTACCCAAATATTCTGTCAATGAAATGTCGCACCAAACTAAATCAAAAGCAACTATCAGCTGTTAAATCGGTTGGCAAATAAAGCAGTGTTGCCAACTCAAAGTTATGAACTTCTAAAAAATGCCCGATACGTAATCTTCGTTATTTTGTATTTGAGAATTCGTAGAGTATGTCCAATCCATCTACACTTGCTTGGCATAATACAATTATTTTTAATAACTTCATAAGTGTTTTGCCATAAAGAATGCTTGGAATCTGTGTCTGCTAGATGAGCTAAATATATAAGTTACCTTGTTAATATATAAATTATCTTATTTAATCGGATATATGCACAGCGACATACAGAGTTCAGTCTGCTAAAAAGTTGGCTGTTTTAGTTTGTTTGTTTTGTTTCGGATGTAAGCATTGGATCTGCTGTTCTTACCTGCGGAAAAATTTAAATTTGAAAGACACCGATGAGCCAGTAGAGGAATGCATTTTAACTACAAGGAGTGATTACAGTGTATTAAGAGACCTTATTACTCTTAGGAGATGAATGGTCCTTCGGCCATAAGAATAGAATAGATTAAATATGTATAGAATCTAATAGATTGGCAGATTTTTTCATCATAATAACATTATATTTCTTTTCGTTTGAGTCCAGCACGCAGGGTATGGCCCCTAGCCATGCAGAGCGTTGTGCTGGTACTAAGAGAATAGGTTGTGGGAAGGAGGATAGAGGGAATAGTGTTAATGGACGTTTGATTTGAATTTATTTACGTCATAAGTGGAAGGGAAAACAGACGAACGGTGCGATAAAAACCGTATTCTCTATAAAATGCGTTGTGATATGTTAGACAAACATCAACAAAAGGTTGCGAAGGTTGAGAAAAACAAGTACTACATGAAAATATGTGATTATTAGGAATTAGTTCCTTTATTTCGCCAAAGCAAATTCAGTTACAGTACTAATTGAACAATGAGACACCCGTCAAACGCCACATACTGGCATATCAAAAGTTTTGTTTTTGCCACTATATTATTGTCATATTTAATCTGAACTAATCTAACACAACAATGTCCACATATAGCAGGATCTTTGACAGGGTTCTGCGAAGTGCGGTAATGATGGTTACAGGTGCGCTCTGGTCCACTCCGTAGAAGACCTTGATTGTATAACTAAACTGATGGCTAAGCAGAAAGCGACTATGTCTGTGATAGGTTGAAGATGGCAAGAGCTTGATCTGACAGGGATTATAGGCATGCTACTATCATACGGTATTTGGATACGATCCCCAATGGGGTAGATTACTGTACACCCATACCTTTAACCGTGTGCATCTCACCAGAGTCGGTAATTGGACACTGTTCAGTTGAGGTATACATGGATAAATTGAAATACTTGGAAGTGGTTGGGATCGGCGTCTTGATTCCTGCATACGGGGTGAGACTATCTTTTCAACTGCCCGACCACTGCAGTGTCTTACATGCGGAGGTATCGGCAATAAAGAAGGCAGTAAACTGGTTAATGATATCCGGATCTGCACGGACTATCAGGCTGCAATCACGGCGCTTTCCAGTGTCTACTCGACATCGCCTAGTGAAAGCCCGGCATCTTTGAACGAGATGGAGAGACATTCAAACCTGAAGATTATATGGGTAAGGGGACTCTGAAAACCGGGGAAACTGTGCGGCAGGCGAACTACCGAGTAAGGGCTCTCTCCTTGGTAACGAGGATGTTGACCATTTAGTTGGGACGCCACTTTCCTCTTGCACTCTTGGGACGCCACTTTTGGTTCTGAGATACATGCTTGACAGGACACAGATACGGTGGGAAACTGAGAACACGTGCTCTGTTTCAGACGAATCTGGCCATGATCGGGCTCGTTCGGAGTCCATTATGGGGATGGGACGACATAGGCTATGAATCCTGGTGGCTGTTATTGCTGGACATTTAGCGGCTGTTGCGCATGCTTGGAGATTAGGTCTTCTGTCCAATGACTACTGTAGGGGTTATCAGGATGAGGCAGAGGAGGAAACTGTGATATTGGAACTGCTTTCCTTGGCAGTCAGTTTCTGTATGTCATAATTGACTTAACAGATGTGACTATCAGTAGGAATTCTCTTTTGTACATGCGTCTGGTTGGTTCGGTTCGGACTGGGAAGTGGACATGTAGGTCAAATCAATATTGGACCCAAGTAAGCTGGACGAGTATCTGGCTACCCTTTGTAACTAACTAACAAACTAGCTCACTATCACTACGACTCATTCAAAACTTAATAAAGTCATACGACTAGATATATGACACTCAGGGCCTTACTAGAGTAATTTAATAGCATACGATGCTCGTATGACCATTGTCTTTCGCTTTTGGTATTGCTATTCTTGGTCTTCACTTAAACCTATTGCTATACGTATTATACTTAT
Organism: Wohlfahrtia magnifica; assembly: GCA_023159175.1. Taxonomy (NCBI): domain Eukaryota; kingdom Metazoa; phylum Arthropoda; class Insecta; order Diptera; family Sarcophagidae; genus Wohlfahrtia; species Wohlfahrtia magnifica. The sequence goes on from JAKWBJ010000045.1 coordinate 2,183,899, forward strand.
ATTATAATTAAAAATAATTTTATTTCTATATTGTCTCTAAACCATATCTAAACAAAATCCTTTACAAATCCTTTTCATATCCTTTCACTTATTTAAAACATGGTGTTGCTGTTATAAATGGAAAACTTTTCAAAAATTTGAATTAAAGTTGGAGTTGGTAGATTTTGAAATTATCTGCGTATGTGTTTACGTTTGAGTCCTCTAATCCTTAATTGAAAATAAACATACGCCATGGAGTACAACATGTGAGTAACGCATATATTTTAATTTTAGAAAAGGATAAAAAATAGAAGCAGGAGACAGGAGCAATAACAGACTACACAAATTTGGATAATTTAAAGAAAACATGTTGCAGAAAAATTTATCTTTGAATTTACATTTTCGCACTACAACAATAACAAGAAAAAAACATGACAATAAAACTTTAAAGCTAATGGTGTTGTATTCATATTCATCCATATCCATAAGGATAATGAGAGAAGTTTTTGGTAAAAGATAAGACAAAAGCGGCAACATTTTCAAATTATTTTAAGTGCAAAAGTTCTAATCAAGATTTATACTTTTTCATTATATAAGTTTTTGTTTTTGTTATTGTTTTTTTTTTCAAACACTAAAAAATATTCAATAAATTGCAAGTCATAATGAGCTGTTTTCCTAAAAACAAAAGGAGTTTGAGTAGTTTGTTGTTTTTCTTCTATTGGCTCTATAAAATAAATAAACTCTGTTAGAAAATAACCCGAAATAGAAAACAATAAAATCCCTTTTTTGGCGAGTGATTTATGCAATCAAAGATTTAAGGATAAAAAGCATGTCCCCTACAACAATAAATACCACCAACAGGAGGCAAAAAAAAGGAATCGAAAAAATGTACAAAAATTTCTTACATAAACACCAAGCACGTATGTATGTGTATGTGTGTGTATTGATGTGGTTTGTGTAAGGACAACAATAGATTGTTGTCTGTCAAGAAACAAGGGAAGGTATACTAACTAGTAAATGCGAATCTTTAAATAGTTCTTTATAGCTCATGATCAAGCGATTACAAAACTCTGCAGGCAGTAATGACAAAACATCATCTATCCTTTACGGATGGTTCTAAGTTGAAGGATAAAACCACTTGTAAGAAACAAAATTACAAATGATATTAAACGTGAGATGACGATATGGGAGGGAAAAAGTCAGTGCAATCTCAGAACATGAGCATGACGTGTGAACCGCTCTCATTGAACTGTTTAGAATGCAGAGAGTTTAGAAAGAAGGTAAATAGTTTGACTGGATAGTGTGTAATGACAGCGCAGCTATGTAGGATGAGCTGTACTAGATCTGATAATACCAAAATTTTAGAAAACTTTATGGCCTAGTATCGGACATGAACCTTCTTAATAGCATTGATTGGAGGGTCCTAAGAAAATATGTTGTATGTTTATTATAAATTTAAATTTAAGCTGATAGTGTTAGACTGCTTGGCCTACTATTCGGGTGATGTAGAATGTGTCCCACCCTTAGAAGTGCAGAGCTTTATAGAGTTATTTCTGGCCAACAACTACCACTTTATTAATGTCTGCGATTTGAATTTGCATCATGAGGTATGGGGCAGCAGAGACAAAAATGTTAGGGGTGAGTAACTCTTGAATGTTTTAGTTAGTGCCAATGTGAGATAGTAATATGATCGGAAGTACTGAATATCACGTTATGTGACGCATTCATGTCCAATCTTTTACGTGATTGGCATATGTCAGGCGAGGTATCCCTTGCCGATCATATGCATATTAGACCAATGGCAATCCATTTTTCTTAAGGAAGGTGGATTGGTCCTGCTTCAGGAAAACATGACAAGGGGAGTTGATTGGCTTATTGGTGAACTGGACGCGTCAGCAGGTCAACTTCAGCTAACTATTATATCCTCTTTAGATGTTGGCAAGCGTCATATTGACCATTTCCATGATGTAATAGCATTTCAGCAAAATTGAGAGTAACGGTAAGGAGGAATTTCAAAAGGGACAAGCGCATAGGCGACTGGAACACTTATGTTGCTAGCCTCACGAAGTTCGATAAGGAAATTAGTAGGTCTGAAGGGGATACATAGAAGAAATATTTTCAATCCATTGAAGATATGCCGGCTTTTGGCATTGGATCCCTATGTACTGAAACTAGGGCCTACAATAAATATAGAGGGAAAATTTGGATCTCTTGTTGAGGACATATTTTACTGCCTCTCGAACAACTGCACCTGTAGTCCGCATATTATGGCCTCTTTAACTGTCACAAGTAGGGTAAGGAGTCTAGCGAGTAGAATATTCACTCCAGACAGGGTTTTGTGGGTTATTGTTCGTTTTAAACCTTACATATCTCCAGACAGAGATGGTACATTTTCAGCTCTTTTTCAAAATAGCTTCACATATTTCTATAAAAATTGTTAGTGATTTTTAAGGTCAGGTTTTATTTGGCTTATGTCAAATAAACGTAGCTGGAGGACACTTCTTTCCAAGTCGTATAGACCTATTCTTTCTTTTAAAGACGATAGAAATATTGATTAATGCCTGTATAAGGAAGAATTCCTTCGGGGAATGCCTTCTATACCCTAGTCAGTTCACGTATGTGAAAGGGGCTTACTGAGGGTGCCATTTTGTTTCTTCTGGTCAATACTGAAAAGGCCCTCTCTGATAGGCAATTGTCACTTTGCGCCTTCTTAAATATTCAGAGTGCCTTGACTCCATTGCTAGGTTAAAAAGAAGAAATGTGGAGGCGTCAATTATAGCTTGGATCAGTTCCAAGCTCTGGAGCAGAATTAATAGCTCGTCCCATAATGGAGAAAATCCACTATGATAGCGTCAAAGGGGTGCCCCCTGCATCGTTTTGGACGGTAGAAGTTAGTAGCCTGTTTACCATGTTGGCTCATAGGAGTGTCGGTGTAAATGGTTATGCTGATGACCTGGAACATGAGAGTAAGTTGTGTGATGTCATGAGGACAGCAAGGTGTTAAATTAGTGCACTCAGGATCCCCCAAAAACGTTTGTCGCACTTTTTACAAAGAAATCCAAGTTATCGTGTAACTGCTTTTCTTTTATGCCGACTAACATAGACCTTTCCAGGACGGTAAAATATCTAGGTGTCATTCTGGATGGGAGGCTTAGTTTGAACTCGCACATTGGTGCCGTCTAGACAAAACCGATAAGAGCCTTTGGTGAAAGTCGTTCCTACTACGATAAGACATGGAGTCTTTCGCTGTTATCCGGCCAATTATCATTTATGAGGCGATAGGATTGTTGGAGAAAGGCTGAGGAAGTTGCCACCATGAGTAAATTACGCAGCATATAACTGTGGTAATGAGAACGTATACAACAGCGGTATTGGAGACCATGATTTGTTTGGTTCCGTTTCACATCTATGTAATAAGGGTGGCGACAAAGTTTTTCTCCAAGGGATTCCGAAATACGGAGGGAAGTCTGTCCATTCAACGCAGGGTAATCGGAGTACCATCTTCGTGTCATGACATACAGACTTAGAATCTGTGCTTTGCTAGAAGAGTCTTGGTTGAATTTCCTGACTGAAATTGTTGGTCTAACGAGGCCTTAGTTCGGAGTGATTAATTGGCTCCAAAATGAATGACTGTGCTTTGGCAGGAGATTCAGGGTTGAAATCTCAGACCGGGATTGTTGGACGAAGAGGGTCTTAGTTCGGAGTGAGTTTGATCAAAACTGGTATACCGATGGCCCCAAAACGAGTTACTATGTCGGTACTGATATTCATGGTCCCAACCGTGACTTGTCGATCGCACTGCACAGTGGCCTCAAGGGCAGTGGATGTCTTAATTGCACTTGGCTCGATTCGTATGACATCTGTACTGGTCAAATATTACTACGATAAGTTGCAAAACCTTTCGCTTGGAAATAATATCCAGTTGTATATACTGTAGGAAAGATGACAATGAAATAGCGGATTCATTGGCCAGAAATACTTCCATGACATTCTATATCGGTCCGGAACCTTGCTGTGTAGTACCACATACTACCATTCTCAATCTAGTCATGGATTATAAAATAGCCAAATGCTTGGAACTCTGGAATGCTCAAAGGGGGTTTCGCCAATTTATGAGTCGCTCTGAGGTTTGTAAGTATGACAAGCCTGACTTCAAACTACAAACGGTATTTCTGAAGGGCCTTTATAAGCTGCAAATGCGTCTGAAGAGAATGGCGGTCACAGATGTGAATTTTTGTAGACTATGCTAAGAGGATTTAGAGACAGTGTAGTGCATATAGTATGAATGCGGGGTTCTTGATAGGTTTAAGTACACAGATGACCTCACTGGGTGACATGTTCACTATAGTTTTAGATCTGCTGGTGTATATTAGGAAGGCAGCAGATCTCTATAATTCTTTTTAATAGACTGTTCTTTTCAATAACTTCTATAAGAGGACAAATAGACCTTGAAGTCTATATAGTTTGCTTAGGAGATCTGCTGCCTTCCTAATGTACACCTGGGCAAACTTCAAGGGTCTATTGTGTCCTTTTATAGGAGTTATTGAAAAGAACAGTCTATTAAAAAGATTTATAAGTGAGGTAAACAGTTTTCTGTTTCTATAAAGTAATGGCACCTCTTCCAGGGTATACTTCCCATTATTTTTAAAAAAGTTAACAATGCCGGCATTAACACGTTTAAACATGCAGTAAATTGTTATTTTTTAAAGGATACTTTTTTCGCCTGCTTAAGAAAAAAACAAAAACAAAAAATATACAGAAAAAGGAGAATAAAAGAAATAATAAAACACTGTCAGTATTGGGTAAAGTATAAAAATGTAAATACTTTATTATTTGTACACATACATCACTTTTTGCAACAAGGATTATTCCTTAGAGTATTTGTATGTCCTTTTCGATATTATTCAGGGCCATTGTTAAAAGTTGGAAAAAAACGTTCATTTACATTTTGTTTAACAGAGATTTTCCTTTTTCCATACTATACAGAGGCGTAGTTTGATTTGAAATAAATAAGTATTAAACTTAAAACTTAAAATAGCCTTGTTGCTCTGACTTCTTGGCTTATTTCTTTAAAACCAATGTCATCTAAGCAATTTTTCTTGTGTTCGAGCAAAAGATTTTTAGTGTTTATTTAACACGAATCTTTGGCATTTCTTTGCATAACCCAGCTTGTAATGTCCATAGGGTATACCAACCATCAGAATGATTTTGGCTAGTCAAGTTAAACATTTGCAAGCCTTTATACGTTGTCTTCCACTCACTTTCCTTTTCCTACTCTTTTTCAACTGATGTCTCTATATAAAAATGCAAAGTAAATCTATTTTGGTGTAAATAAAACTTATTTCTTTTAAAATATACAAAAAGTAGAAAAAATGCAAAAAAAGAATTGCAAATAATGTGAAGAATGCAAAAACATCTCTGTTTATATGCCAAAGCATCCTCTAAGCTGCTTCCTCAAAGTATTGGCACAATGTCAGCTAACCAGCTTCGACACTACCAGCCAAATTATTTACATTTTTTTTGCTTCTTCTGGTAGACGTACAAAATAAGCTGATGCTACTTCAAGGATTTATTGGTTAAATGGACAGATTTGACTACGTGCGTCTTTACCCCACAAAATGAAAGAGAAAAATTTATTTGGTCTTTTTATTTTTGCTATTTTGCTGCTGTTGGATAAATAAATACCAGGCAGGAAACTATTATAAATACAAGAAAAGGTCATATTAGTGTTAAAAAGTGTGAGTGGGAAATTCTTAAATGTGTTCAATAAGATTTGATTTTGTTTTTATTTTCGTTGCAATACTGAGAAGAAAAGAAAATATAGAAAAAAATTTGTTCAGGGTGACTATATAATGGTCTACTTCAAAATACTATTGTTGCTATAATCAGTTTCAGATATCGATTGTGCATAAAACCCAAAACTTAATGATATTTATTATGAAAAAATGACCACCGCTGGCTAAGATCTTCCTCCATATCAGATTTTTGACACTTGGTTTTCACTACAAAAGAACTATTCGATTTTGATACAATTGAAGGCAAAGCTTCTCAAACAGCTTTTTCGATAATAGGTATTAACTGGTCTTGCAACATGTAGTCGAGTATTCTTATTAGGGAGATCGGGCCATTATTATTCGACCGATTTTAACCATTTTTTTTTTGTTTTGTCGAATACGGTTTTTTCAAAATCTTCATTTCCTCACTACCGAATAAACGGTTAATAAATAAGTATAATTTTCATACGTTTATATATTTTTTATTGAAAATATACTCATCGTTTAACTATTTGTAAGAATTTAATTATTTTTGTATATATGACAACCTTGAACGTCTCACAAAGAACGTGAAAAGCAAAGTAGATTGAAAAAGATATCCACTCTTGAGCAACAATAACCTTTTCTCATCTTCTGTAAATGCTCGTAAATATTGATTTTTATATGTCGTATGAAGAATGATCAACTAGACTCACTGAAAGCCAACAAACCCACAAACGCCGGTTCCGAACGGCAGATATATTAGTTAGTGAAATTTTTTATAGAGTAAATACTAGGGAGATCAATTATTCGACTTTTTTCAAAAATTGGTTTTCGAATAACTCGAAAAGTAGCACCGGTTTTCGGTTAATAATAATTAAATAACCGGTTAACTGGTTCTTTTATTTAGATAAAATTGTTCCTAATTCTTGAAGCGCCGAGCTGGACCACACCGTTTGAAAAATAAACAAAAACTGATGGTGAGCTTAAGATTAAAGTGGCAATCAAAACTAATAATAATTCTAACAAATCTTATAAAAACTATGCCAAAAAGGTGTGCGGAGGCCATAAAAAACAAAGCTTATTACACAAAGTGCTGAAAGTTGCTTAAATTTCAAACAGCTACTCAAGGAGCTAATTTCGTTTTTGTTGTATTCGTAATCTACTCACATCAACCAAAATTTGGGAAAGATTGAATTATAAAGCACATCGCATAAAAGCTATCGGGTGGGCCATTTAAAAGCTCAAACTTAAGAATACAATAAAACGAAAACGGTTTGAAATTTTGTCAAATTTGCTTTTTTATTATGAAGTAAAATTGTTTCGATTATAAATGAAATATTATTTTATACATATAGCTGCCACGGCTGGCCTAAAGTACCCCATTCAATCTGACAAATTTTCAAGAACTTTTCCGAGTGTATGCGGTCGTATCTCGGCAATGGCATCACAAATGTTAGCCTTCAAATGCTCAATTACCTCTCGTTTGTCGGCAGAACACTTGTGTTTAACGGCGCTGGTTGAGTGCTTGGGGGTAGGATTGTCCGCTCGGAGATTGGTGAGGTACGCCTCGAGAGCTTAGGGTCTCGTGGTACTCCTCAAGGTGATGTACTTTCGCCGCTACTCTGTAATCTTCTTTTGAATGGCATCCTTAGGTGGTTTGATGAGGAAGGCAGGAAAGTGGTTTGTTATGCAGATGATCTGATGATTCTCGTATCGAAAAGGTTTCTTCCGACTGTTGGTGAAATCATGCAGGCGGGTCTTAGCATTAAAACCCTCGAAGACTGTGCTAGTTCTCTTCTCCAGGAAATATAAATTGAAAAAGTTCGAACTATCTACGTTAAGTGGAATTGTGCTAAAACTGTCTGAGAGAAAATACCCTTTTTTCATTAGTTTAAATTTTTTACATGTTAAAGGCCTTTTAATAAATTTAAAATTGTGTATAAATTGTTTCTTCTTTTAAATATAATAATATTTTCAGTTTTTAATACCTCTTTCTCCATAGTTTAGCATTTTTTTCGGTTTAATTTTTTCTTCCCAAAATCCTTTCACTGTTATTGCCATCACTATTTTCACTAAATTTATTTTCAGTCACACACACTATATTTTTTAAAATAAAAAAAATATTTTTATAGTGTTTTATTTATTATCCTTACAGCTGAGTTTATGCAGGAATCGGTCTTCTTTTTTTTATGCAATGTTTTTTATATATTTTTTGTCAATACTTTTTTTAATATTATAAATCTTTGAAAATTACCATTCAATGCCTTACCATATGCACATACAAATACTCGTATTAGGGATAACATGCCAAAATTTTTTCAAATAGAGTATTGAAAGAAGAATTTGTAAGTGGGTATGAAAATAGGTAACTTTTCATTATAAAGAAATCCAAATATTTGAATTGATTTCAAAATATTAAAATATATCTGTGGTAACACAGTTTAATGAAAGTCTCGCCACGCTGGTATATCACACGTTGACCAAGGTATGTGTAGATAAAATGCATCCACCAACGCATTTACCTATGAAGAAAATCACCAGTGAATACCACACCTTGGTAAAGTGTTGAAGACTGTCTAAACTCATATCGATTTATAAGTCATCGGCTAATAGTGTAACGCCACACCGAGCTAAAGCTCTCCTCGCAGTTTGAGTATAAGACACAGACATCACGTTACTCCCACAAGGGGGCCACAACACGGTCAGGCAGGGACCAAGAAATTAAGCCGCCAGTCAGGCGGACAACAAAAATCAAAACCTTCTACGCAAACAATAAGCAAAAAATCAATACACAAACTTGCAAACGACACAGTCACGAAACCCTACAAGACACATTAAAACCTAATCGCAGACACTGAACCATCCCACTATCTAGTGTTCACCCTCGCCACAAACATAGAATATATTAGACACGTTATCGACATCATCAAGTGGGTCGATGGGCAATGCACCGCACCCTTACAGCGAGAAGCAATGTGGCCCGTCTGCCCACACTTAGGACATAAATACTTTTTTATCTGCACTTCTTGGCACGATGATCAAACAGACGGCACTGTTAACAACCGATGACTGGGTCGTATTTCCGCACACGAAAACTGTACCCCCCAAAAAGCAGCATCGACCCACATTCACCAGGGCCGACATAGCCCCGTCCGTACCCTCTCTTACGTCAACAAAGATCTCCAGTCAGGCTTCCACGGACCACCTCACGCGACATCCGTTCCTTCAGATTCATCTTGTAGAAATCCTTTACGAACTCCCTTTGGACCAAGTTTGTCCCAGACACCTTAAGGCCAATCTTCTCAAACTTCATTTGACACCACTCGGTTTTTCTACGACGCGGCTCCTTATTACGGGCGCCCAGTGTGGAACTAAATTCCTCCACTACCTTCTTTTTAACATTCTTCGAGGCTTCCGTGCCCTTACCATCTACTCTTAACACCACTGACCACGGAAGCAAGGTCAGTCACCGGTGCAGACTGCTCCGCCGAAGGCATAACAGAAGATCCATTCTTCAACTTTTTAGACTTTTTATTTACCGCACAGTCATACATTCTCCGCCATCAACAACATAATTTTTTTCACAAAACTATTGACATGTTGAAGAACCATCCTTTGTCGCCTTATGCTTCCTACTCCTCTCCGTCTGCTGCTCAACCACCATTTCCACACCTTCACCATTAAGTATCAAGCGGGAACCAGTCATTACCATCTATAGAGGCGGAAGAAGTGGCAACCTCGTTATAGCGTCAGAGGTCTTCGCCATGTTAGACACATGAGCCTCTTCTTAGCCAGCGACATATTGCTAATAATAAACAAATTCGCTCAAATAGAGGGCGCTAGGTTTCAAAAGTGCAAGCACAATTCTAAGAATTCTTTACTCTCTCTTGCTTCCCTTCCCTCTCTATCTCTTATCTCTCCTAACGTAAATAAAATTCGCAGCAGGAAAAACTTTCGTCAATTCCACGAATTATCACCAACAGGTAAAAACCCACTCAACGCAGACAAATTTTTAGCAGTTCACAAACTCAAAACTATCAGAAATACCCGTTTGTCACTCTCCGGAAACACAACTGTTCAACATGACTGTTCAATACAGACCGGCTTGGTGCAAAAATGATCAGTGTCAATATTTTGCTGAGTTTTCTACTTTTGTTTTGCTAGAGAGAATATATCTGGTGGGAGTTAGAAATAAAAAATAAAATAAAATAAAAAATTGTGCCTTATGTATAGGGTCCTCCACCTAACGTTTTTTTTCAACTAGTGCTTATTTCGTGAATCGTAACACTTAGCTCATGTCTGATTTGACAGATTATTAGTTTTATCCTTCCGTCGAACGATATGGTTGTGTATACGCTTGAACAACGCTGGGAAATATTGCAACATTACTTTGAAAGCAGAATGTGTGCAAAAATTGCTCATTGAAGCTCATTTTGGCGGGTATGTAAACAAGCAAAATTGTCGTATTTGGGGCACAGAAAACTCGCACGCATACATTGAAAAGCCGATACACCCAAGACGAGTCACTGTTTGGTGCGGATTTTGGTCCAGAGGCATAATTGGGCCATTTTTCTTCGAAAATGAGCAAGGAGTGGCCGTTACAGTCAATGACGATCGTTATCGGGCCATGTTGAACGCATTTTTGTTCACAAAAATTGAAGAGGAGGATATTAGCAACATTTGGTTTCAAGAGTACGGCGCTACGTGCCACACAGCCGAAGCTACACTCGATGTTTTGCGCCCTGTTTTTGAAGATCGCATTATCAGCCCCAGAGCTGATGTCGTTTGGCCACCTCGGAGCTGCGATTTGACACCGTTGGACTATTATTTGTGGGGTGCCGTCAGAGATAAGTGTTACGCCAACAAGCCAGAGACAATTGACGCTTTAAAGGACAATATTCGTAAGGCCATTGGTGAAATACAGCTGCACACAATCGATAAAGTGCTTAAAAATTGGACCGATCGTGTAGGCTACTGCATGGCCAGCCGAGGCAACCATTTGAATGAAAATATTTTCCATTATTAACCGGAAGGATTGTACTTTCAAATAGAAAAAGAAATTTGGGAAAATATTCAGTAGTTTTTTTTATAGCATTTAAAAAAAAAAATTATTTGGCGGACCTTTTATAAGTCTCACCTTTCATAAGACATATTTCGACTACGGTAAACATTACTAAGGAAAGTTATAGTGCAATTTGCATTTTTTAAAACTAAGACGCACCCTAACGTTGCCAGATATATGACTTATTCAGCAGATACCCTTACATCAGATTAAAATGTTCAAATTATCCTGATGCTTTTTTTGTGGAAAGTTGAACTGAATGTATACTGGAAAACCATCAACAAATTTTAAATAGTAAAACTGATTTATTTTGTTTTTTCATAGCCTATAGCCACACCCTTTTCCAAACGATGACATAAATTTCTAAAACAAAACGTTAGACAGTCCAATAAGGGACAATAAAATTATGGTTATTTTTATTGTTGTTCTTTTAAAATTGTCATTATAATGGCCTAAGTATTGGACATTAGCCTTTCTAACATAGGCTTTTTTAGACTGACTCTGTGCAAAAGGAAAAAGCGACGACCAAACAACATCTTCTATTCTATTCGAATTGAAATTCTAAACATGAGAAATAGAATTGTGCCAAACAATTGTAAAAAAAAAATCAATTTCGAGCCCAAAATAAACGTAAAAAAGTACCAAAATTGTAGGAATTTCAACGATTTTTTTTTTTATTTTTTTTTTTTTCTTATAAAAAATAAGGACGTGGAGGTAAATTCTTTAGTTTGGAGTTTATTTATGTATGAAAACCAATAGAAAAATAAATAAAAAAATAACGATTTTATTATCGAAAATTGAATCAGTTTATAAATAAGAAAAACTACATGTACATTAATTCATACACTTTTGTATAAACATTTTAAATATGAATTTACCCTCAAAAAAGAAAACAAAGAAAATGGGTTTTGTAAATATGCTGGCAACTGACTTTAAAATATTCTTACAGTTATCAATACATAAGTGTTTGGAGCAGGGAGAGCAGTAGATAGCTGGTTGAAACATGTTGATGAAGCTGATGTACGAACAATAAATTGTAATACAATTTTCAGAGAAAACCATTTTCAGTCTGTTGCATATAACAATTATGGGGTACTTTTTTTAGTTCGTTTTTTCATAAACTCTTCCCAAGGTAACGATGGTTGGTAGAAGATATGGATAAAATTTGTGTGCTACATGGTTTGTTTAACATGGACAAATTGCAAGAAACCAGTCTAGTCAAGACTAAGACCAGAGGTAATCCAGGGATTCAATAGTCTACATAGGAAACCGTTTGTACTCCAAAATTAATATTGATATTGCGGTAATATTCATATTAGAGAATTTAGTCAAAGATAAAAAGAAATATCGAATGGGCCATCTATCGGTTTAAATTTGAACCAGCGGTTACTGCGACTCTGGCACATCTTATGTCATTCTATGTTGTCACAAAATTCAGTATATTATCTCCACAGAACGAAATGAATAGATTTACGCTTGAGCAACGTTGCTATTAAAAAAAACAAAAACAAAAAACTGCAAAAATCATCTTTGAAAAATTGCCGTATTTGTGACTCAGATAACCCAAACGTAGTCTTACAGAAAACAATGCACCCATTACGAGTGACTGTTTGATACGTCTTGTGGAGTGGAGGCATCATTGACCCATATCTCATATTTCGTAACTATTACGCTCAATGAAGACACCTATCGCAGCATGATAACCGATTTTTTTGTGCCCGCTCTCCATGGTATTGATGTGAACAATGTTTGGTTTCAACAGGATGGAGCAACTTGCCACACATCTCATGCCACAATCGATTTATGGCATCAAACGTTTGATGACCGTTTAATTAACCGCAATGAGGTGTCAGTTGGCTGCCAAGGCAATTAGAGACAACTGTAATTTTTTTTTTACATAAGATCAGCACTCCGGGGATGGCCCCTACTCATGCAGTGCATTGTGCTGGTACTGGGAAAATAGGTTGTGAGAAGGAGGACAGAGGGAGTAGTGTTTATGGACGTTAGATTTAAATTTAATCATGTCGTAAGTGGCAGGGAATACTTTCGCTGGAAGAACCGAACAGTGCGACCAAAGAACAAATTCTCCCTATAATTCGTTGGGCAACTCACTAGAGAATCAACGAGAAAGAGATGTGCTTTACGAGAAATATGAATACTACGTAAAAATATATGATTTTTAGGAATTAATTTCGTTATAGTACCCATAGAACAATGAAACATACGCCACATTGCGACGGTGCTCTCATGAATCGATAGAGTTGGCTACTCTACCGTCATTAATGAACATCTTTGCCCTCTCCTCTAGGCGGTCGAGAAGCTTCAAAATAGACTTTGAAGCACCGGCCCATGAGAGTTGTATTCCATTTTCGGTCGGATATAGGTCTTGTAAATAATAAAGAGATCAGATGAAGTGAAGTACTTCTTGCACCGTCTTAAAAAACCAAGGCACTTGAATGCTTCTTTTGAGGCTTATGCGATCATTCCAACGAACGTCACAGTGAATTCTCATGCCCAGAACATCAAGAGCATCTGATTCTCCAATCCCCAACAAACCACCACGTGGATTAAAATTAATCCTGTTCGCACAATCCCATTCGGAGATTTTCACCAGGCCACTTGTGAGTGTGTCGTTCATATTCATCTTCTCGCCCCAATCTCCAAAAGGCACAGTCTACGATCAAAAGCATATGATTGACAAATGTTGCTGTTATCCGCAAAAGAGTAGAGAGGATTAGAAGTGAGAAGAAGAAAGTCGATAAGAAATATTAGAAGTAGGAAAAAGAGCAGAGCCTTACGGTACACCTGAGATTAACCTGAACTCTTCGGATGAGACTTTTGAGAAAATTCGATATAAATCGAGAGAAGTAACTACCGACACCAAAAGCATTAAGTTTCGAAATGAGATTCTCATGCCAAACTCTATCAAACGCTTTTGAGATATCCAGAGCCACAACCTTACTCTCGCCAAAACCATGAATGGACTTGTTCCACTTCTCCGAGAGCAACGCTAGCAGGTCACCAGTAGAACGGCCGAAACCGTAACATTAGCAACCTTACAGCAAGATGGAAAAATACCGGCGCGATATGACGCAATGAAAAGGTGAGCTAATGGAGTGATCGTCGAAGGACCAGTGTTGGTGTGCCATCCGACCCAGAAGACTTGTTAACGTTGAGATTTGTAAGGACTCCTTTTACAGCACGGGCTCGAAAAAATATACTACGCATAGTTACTAATACTCTTTCAAGTCCGCTCTCCACCTTTTCTAATATAACAAAAATTTTTAAACTTTACCTCCCTCGTATGCAATAGCCTTTGACATGCGGTTAAGATACACATCCATCCAAATGGCTGTTATTATACGTGTATCTCTATGTGTACATAATAAAGTTATTTTCTCAATTCTTTTGAATTTCTTTGATTTGCCAAAAGGTCCTTTAATTCTTTTCCTCTTTTTTTGTTGTAATTCTTGTCTCCGTATTGAACTTTTTAAAGTCTGTCCTTTTAACTATCCTTTGCTCTTTCTTTCTCTCTCTCTTTCTCTCTGTTACCATTTCGATATTTTCCTCTGATAATTGTTGCCATTCATTTGATTTCTTTTCATTTTTATATACTTTGTTGTTGTAATTGTTGTTATTATTGTAACATCAATTAAGTAACTGTCATTTTGTTTTGTTGCCATATTTGTCAATTAGTTTTATGCATTCGAATCAACCCTCCTCCTACTACGCGTTTCGCCCATTACAGCATTGTGTCCTGTTTTTAGTTATTGTGACGCTTTTAAAAGAAACATTTTTATTTTGTATTTTATTTTCAGAAATAAATTGATTGCCTGGAATTCAGAACGTACGTGCACATGTTGTTATCAATTTGATTTTTTTTATAAAATTTCTATTTTCCATTTTCATATATTTTTTTATATTGTAATGGTTATAGAAAATGTATTTTTTTTCAATTTCTAGGTAAGTTTAGGAAGCAATTAAATGTTTCGGCACTTTGTTGTTAGAGGAAAAAACTGTTTTGATTTCCGTTTTCAAAGGTATTGCTGTTGTTTGGTAATGTTGAATTATTAAAAAAAAAGAAATTTTTTTTGAAATTAAAGGTATTTTCAGTGAATTAATAAAGGATTTGAAAATAGGTTGCTATTGTTTCTACAAGGAACGACGTGAAGGCTTAGATAAAGTGTCAATACAATTTACTCGTATTTGATTATATATTAAGCCTAAATAGCACTGCTAAAGCATTGGTAAGTTCTAAACCTTTGTTTAAGAATAATTTTAACATAAGTCGCTAGTAATGGCCATAGGTTAAGTTAAGTTTAAAATGCAGTGCTTACGCCCCCTATCCAGAGACCATTCATCGTTGAAGTCTTTAGAGAGAAAAAGTATGAGATATAGATGAAAGAAAGATTGGAAAAACAAAACAAGACACTGAGAAAAAGAAGTGGATACTGAACGTAGAAGAAGCAGTATAATACCACTAGAAGAAAAGTATAATACTACTACACCGGCATCACCTAACCAGCAATCTGATGCCTGAAATAAAACCCGCCAGGTCAGAGATCCTAGCAGACGCAGAAACCCAGGCTTAGTAATCTAAGCCTATGACTCGGGCAAGATAGGCAAAGGCAGTCCCTGTTTCTCCCTCATTGCTATATAAACGGCATTACCATATAATTCCTATAGAATTGCCCTTGCTCTTAGAGCGCTGTGTAGAGGCAGAAACCTATCAGAGTTCTAAGAAGTTCATTTCTTAGACTCAGGACCCATTCCGTTTTCAAGCGGCCGAGCTTAGCCTGGAGACCATGGAGTCTCCTTTTTCTATCCATAACTTCTCCGCTATGCGAAAGGCTTATTAGTCCATTATGCAAGTAAAAAACCCCAGCGGTGGTTTCACAGCACATCTGGCGCCCGCTTTCGCCAGATTATCAGCAATCTCTTTTACCAACACGCCGCAGTGTCGAGGAATCGAGCACAGCTTGACGCTGCATACATCCAGAAGTGACGTTAAGGTCTCTCTGCACAGTGAAACCAACCTCTAAGTCAGCCATTTAATAGTAGCCTGATTGTCAACATAGATGACCAAACTCACACAGTAAAGACATCAGGCTGGAACACAATACACTCGCGCGGAAGTCTAGTGGACAATCTCATGTCACTGTCCATGAAGTAGACACCCGTAGTAGTGCTTTCTTCGGTCTTAGAGCCATTCGTGAATTTCGCATGAGCATTCAACAACCTATCAACATATCTCGCCAAGACTCTCTGTCAGAAGTTCCTGCTGAAGTCGCACCCCCTGACCGCATAGTCCATGAATCGAAGTCAGGCCCATAAAAATGTCCGCCTGACAAAAATACCATATGGACTCGAAAAGCAAATAATTGCTACAATTGGATATTTAGTTGTGTATAGATATCTATGGTGTATCGAATTTTGCACAGTTTTGACACGTATATACATATAGTGACTCTAACGCTTGTAACTGTATGTGTAGCTGTGTATTGAAGTGTATTTGAATCATCGATTTTCGTAGGTTATTCCAAAATTAATAAATTGTTTTAAATATTTTCTATTACAGAGTGATATAATTAAAAAAATTTTGTACCCATGCACTATGGATCAAATTATCATTTTTGCTGCGCGAAAGTAATTACTTTTAAAGTATTGTTATGAAAATCATATTGCGAACCACTGTCGTTTTATATATCGCTAAAAAAATAAAAAAATAAGGTGACATGGTAGGTAAGACACCCGCCTACCAACCAGAAGGTCGTCGGTTCAATACCAGGCCAGACCATCTTAAAAAAAAAGTTTTTCGACAGCGGTATCACCTCCCTATGTTCCTTCATGGAATGTTGTGAGAATTAATAATAATATAGAGGTACAAAAACAACTACTACTTGCTTACAAATAACCAAATCGCCCACAAAAATACAAGCAGAAATGTAGTAAATAAAAATAAACAACAACAACAAAACAGGCATAAAAGAAAACAAATAACAAACAACAACAGAAAGATAAGAATTAAAGGAGGTAGATGTTTACATTTGCATGGCTTCATAAGAACTAAAAAGAAAGTAAAGTAAAGAAATGGAGTCAATGTGAAATATCGAGAGGTTCAAGAGCTTTCGAAGTATTATTTACTCAACCTTATAAAAAGCACAGCGATGCAGGTAGCAGCCAGTTTATTTGCTGTAAACTCAGCGAGTGAAATTTATAGGATATTAATGGTGTAAATTCAGAGTAACGAGTAATTGGTGTAAACTCAGTGTGAGAAGAGTTTAGTGAGGATAAACTCTTGTTGAAAAAGTTGCATTCGAACCTAAGTTGTAACAACGATCGGCTTGGAAGATCTTTAAGTAAAAAATCTGTCGAATAATTATTAGTACTTACAAAGTTGTAAACGGAGAGCTTAACTACGAATAGTTAAACTGTTGTTGCTTGTGAAAACGTTACAAGCAGTTAAACACAAAATTGTTTTTATAAAGATTTTAGAATATAAAACCAAACCCGAATTTATATTGATTTTAAGTACAATCTACGAACTCATTTAATAAGTGTTTTTAAAAGGTAAAAACGTTACAGTATTATACCATTTGAAATCAAAATTGGGGGAAAAGTAAGATTAAATATATTCTTAATAAATTTAAGAAAAAATTCGCCTTTGGTTGAGCATTAACCCTTAAACAAATCGGTTCATTTATATATTTAGCTCGTCATAACCTCTTACCCGATAATTTACTTAAAGCACAGTACAGTAGCAGATTTATTTAACCAACATATCCATTGAAAGACTGATGAGAGCAGCATTCTAAATTTATTCAATCATGTCAAATTAACCTACCGATAGCTAAGAACCAGTTAATGAATTCTGATTTTTTTAATATTTCTGTAGCGCTTTTTAAGTAGTTTTTAAATTATCTTAAAGTCTTTTGTTACTTAAAAAAAAATATTTAAAGAAATGGTATTTCCGAATTTAGAAATAAATAAATGGGAAACATTAAATATACAATGGGTGCTACAAGAAAAAATATTTTTTATTTTTTTTAATACTATTAATGAATCATTTAAAAGCGGATTTTCAAGTGTCAATCATTCGTAACAAATTTATGTTTAAAATTGATTTATTTTTGTGCAAATCGTGCAATGAAATTGGAATTAGAAGTTTAGATTTTTCTTTTTTTGTACTATGCGAACACATAAAGCTCATTTAAATAATTAAAAAAAACAACAACAACAATATAGTTTTTTAATACCATCCACCTCTGGTGACCAGCTTAGAAGGATAGAAGAACAAATAACAAATTAAAGCTGACTCTATTTCGAAACTATACTCACAAGATACAAGACCATTCAAATTGTTTAGCCCTCAGCTTCCTTGGCAGAGATCCGTCTAAGTAAACCAAAAAGGGTGAAAATCTCATATAATGATTTCTCCAGATGTTGCAATGATGAAGAGGAAGATGAGTTATCCACGGAATATCTTCTTTGCCATTGCTTGATATTTAACTACTTAAGGATTTAGTTCAATCAGAGAATATCCTACGACGAAAACAGTATTGCCCTGAGTAAATTGGACAAAATCTAAGCCTTCATTAAAGTACGGGTAGTTGATAATAACTGGCTAGTATGTAGTTGTAAGGACTTTGGTACGATTGTCGACACATGACTGCACAAGCAGACCTAAAATTTGGGCCTAAGTTATCTAACATAGTTAAGTGTACAGTAATGACTTTTTAGGTTACATAATGAATATTTTCCACTTATAACTGCTTCAACATTTCGTATTTCAAAAATTACACTGTAAAGTAAAAAAATAGCTTCTGCTTATTAGTATACACTAATCCCTTGTTCACACAACTTATGGCTGCCTCGGCTGGCCATGCAGTAGCCTACATGATCGGTCCAATTTTTAAGCACATTATCGATTCTGTGCAGCTGTATTTCACCAATGGCTTCACGAATATTGTCCTTTAAAGCGTCAATTGTCTCTGGCTTGTTGGCGTAACACTTATCTATGACGGCGCCACACAAATAATAGTCCAATGGTGTCAAATCGCAGCTCCGAGGTGGCCAAATGACATCAGCTCTGCGGCTGATAATGCGAACTTCAAAAACAGGGCGCAAACATCGAGTGTAGCTTCGGCTGTGTGGCACGTAGCGTCGTCCTGTTGAAACCAAATGTTGCTAATATTCTCCTGTTCAATTTTTGTGAACGAAAATTCGTTCAACATAGCCCTATAACGATCGCCATTGACTGAAACGGCCACTCCTTGCTCAATTTCGAAGAAAAATGGCCCAATTATGCCTCTGGACCAAAATCCGCACCAAACAGTGACTCGTCTTGGGTGTATCGGCTTTTCAATGTATGCGTGCGAGTTTTCTGTGCCCCAAATGCGACAATTTTGCTCGTTTACATACCCGTCAACATCACAATGAGCTTTATCTGAAAAGATGATTTTTTTTTTTTTGGCAAAATCGGCATCTTCTGTAAGTCGATCGCAGGACCAGATTCCCAGCGTTGTTCAAGTGTATACACAACCATATTCGTTCAGCGGAAGGATAAAACTAATTATCTGTCAAATCAGACATGAGCTAAGTGTTACCATTCACGAAATAAGCACTCGTTGAAAAAAAAACGTTTGATGGCGGACCCTTTACTTCTGACTTTCTATCCATTAACACTGGTTTATTCAAATTTGAATTACACTTTGGTTAGGATATGTTAGGTGAAGATGGGCTACCATACTTGGGCCCATTGTGTTATCCATAGCTTCCCCTGACAGCCACTGATTAGTTATCTAACCACTTTTCTATAGAGCCAGAATACTAGCTTGAGAGTGGACCAGCCATAATGGGCGATGTTAACTGTGAGTCACACTTTAACGTTAAGTTTTATGTCCAACTTAATTTGGCGTTTCTTTGTTTCAGTGTTTGACAAATTCAACCATAGAGGGGTACAAAACTGAGCAGTGCGATAAGATTGTTGAAGCCTTTTACAAAGATTGGCGTTCAAATCAAAATACATTTCATGCACTTCGTAATTTCTTTGGGTAGCATAGTTGACCAATGTGTCCACAATTGGGAGAATTGTGCGCAAATTTTAGCAAACCAGGTCTGTAGAAAATGTGGAATCACCTGTGCATGCTTGACCAGTTCGATCCGCGAAAAATATTGATGTTGTTCGCGATAGTGTGGCTGAATAGCCGTCAACCTCGACTCATCGTCATGCCCAACAATTGAATAACTCACGAACATAACTGATGCGAATTTTTAATAAAGATTTGAATTAACACACTTACAAGGTTCAACTGACTTAAGAGCTGAAACCTACAGACCATTTAAAGCTTCGTCGATATGCCGAATGGTTGGTTGAACAGACGAAAGTGAATGGCACACGCGGCACACTTTCACCTCAGTAAACAAGCAGAATTACCGTATTTTGGCAGATGAGAATCCGCGAGTGTTTGTCGAAAAGCCGATGCATCCACAAAAAGTTACTGTTTGTTGCGGTTTATTGGCTGGCGGCGTCATCGGGCCGTACTTCCTCGAAAATGAGGTGAACCAAGCAGTTACCGTCATGGTGTTCACTATCGCGATGTGATAACCGACGTTTTGTAGGCCTGGACGATATGTGGTTCCATTGAGATCGTGCCAGCTGCCCCACAGCTAACGAAATAATGTCTTTTTTGCACGAGAAATTCATTGGCTGTGTTATCTCATGTCATGGCAATGTTAATTGGCTGCCACGGTCATGTGATTTGACACCGTTGAACTTCTTTCTTTGGAAATATTTTACAGAAAAAGTGTGTCAATAAGAACAAGAACAATTTAAGAGATAAGGGATGAGATAATTCGGCACAATAACGATATTGAACCTTAATTATGTTTTGGAGTCATTGAAAATATTAACCGACGTATAGACCAATCTCGTCGATTGGTGTAAGAAATGATTGAAAAGCTCGACCGTGTAGTTTCAAAAGCCGTGTATAAGATCATGACAGGAAACGAATCATAGATTTCATAGATTTATGCGTATGAGCCAGAAAAAAACAACAGCAATCGATCGTGTGGTTATTTCAAGATGAGCTAAATCCAAGAAAAGTTGTTCGTAAAAAAAGCACAGCGAAGCAAATGGTCACCCATTTCTTCGGCCGAATGTGTCGTGTGGCCGTTATTCCGCTTGAGCAACGTGGGACGGTCAATTCTGAGTGGTACACGAGCATTTGTTTGCCGGAAGTCTTCGGAGAAATTTATAACCAACTGCCTAAGATTAATCATTCTCCATGATGACAATGCGAGCTCTCACACATCTCGTCAAACGAGTGAATTTTTGAGCAGCCAAAATATCCAATTGATGTATCAATCTCCGTACAGTGCTGATTGGCACCCAATGACTTCTTCTCGTAACCGAAAAGGAAAAATAAGCTGGGTGATTCAAGATTTGCGAGAGCCGAAGAAACAGTTGAAGCGTTCAAAAACCATGTTTTGGAGGTGTCTCTAGAGGAATGGAAAAACTGCTTTGAGAAATGGTTTGAACGAATGCAAAAGTGTATTGATCGCCAAGGGGTATAATTTGAAAAACAATAAAGCAATTTTCATTTCAAAATATTTGTTATTATTTGCTATTATTTGCCTCTTACTTCCTATGCATAGACCTCCACCAAACTACAATACCGTAGAAAAATGTTGGTCTGACTATAGTCATATAAATTCGCATTGTGGCCTTCAGAGAGAGTCCCTAACGTCTACTTATAGCAACAGACTCTCGCCTCCATATAGCATCTCCAGGACAGTTTTCGAGGATAATCCTCCGATACTTAACCTATTCTGTTAGCCACAATTGAACCCCGTTAGCCGAAGGCGGTTCAAATACCGGTACCTTATACTGTTATTTCGCATTTCAATTGAAATTACTTTTAAATTTCATTTTATTTATTGCATATTATTTCAAAACAGAAACTTTTTTAAACATATTTGTAAGCATTCTTTTCTAAAACATTTTTTAACGATCTGTTGCCTTTGGCAACAAGGCCAATATACCTGGCTTAACGTTCTTAACATCTTGTACCACCACTTCTCCCTTGAAATGATCATTCATGATAATGGTTCTCTGTTTGCTAGCATCGATATGATAAGCCGAAAAATTAACATCAAAATCAACTTCGGGAAGTGTAGCTAATGTAGTATCCTCGGGTAGCCAGAATTTATGCATAAAGTATTTATCCTGCAATTTAGGGTAAAGAGGTATTGACATTTTAAATGAGACCCAATTTACCCCAAGTGGTAAATTAAAAGTCATTCTACCTTAACAATAGGACATTTCTCCAATGTATGACCATATTCCCTTAAAAAGCCGGCTATAAGAGCACCCAATGGTGATTTTAAATTATAATCTAAAATATTACACAAATTCATGGTAGTATTGAGAGTGAGAAAGTAAAAGGGATTAATTTTTTGAGTTATAGCCGCCTCTACATGTATATCGACATTTTGAAGTTCTTGTAAAACATTTAACGTGAAATTTATATGAGGATCACTAGCATCCATAGTGATGGTATGTGAGATATGTTTGTCATCACTCCATAACTTAACCTCCTTGAATTTAGGACGCATGACTTTCTGTTAAGAGGATACAAAAATAATAAAAATTTTTAATTTAATTAGAAAAAATTAAAAATAACTTACCTCTGCTAGTGTTTGCATGGAATTTAAAACCATTAAAATGGTTATTAATAAACTATAATAAAGGTGGTCCATTATGTTGATTTAACAAACAAATTGAATAACAGTTTTGTGAAACTTTCCAAATATTTATATTCATTGACCGCTTTAAAACGCTTCATTTTATAAGGGCCTAACATTAGGTTTATCTCTGATCTCTATTCTAAAATTTTTGCTTATAATTACTTTCAGTTTTAACTTTTAAAATAATTTTAATCTGTTGATCGCTTTTCATTTCAGTTAATTTATAATTAAACGATTTTAGTGGCTTTAAAATATTGATTTTTTTAAATATTTTTAAAACTTATTTTACATACATTGAAAAGACTGAATAGTTTTTTAATAGTAAAGGAAATGGTTTTTAAATAGGAAATAAATGCTATGTTAATAATGATGATAATTCTGCAATCACTAATGACACGACAGAGTTTTTTCGTAATTCGTTTTCTCATTCAGTATTTCACACCAAACAATGACATGTGGACGGGGTAATTCATAGAGTAATTGAAAAAGCTAAACACTAATGTTTTACAAGAAATTCATAATTAAAAAGATTAAATTAAATTAAATAATGTTCGATAAATATGATATTTATATATTTATGCAACGCGGGATGGGTTACTCTAGTTTAATATTGATTTGAATAGACTGAAAAGTTTTAAAATTGTAAAGTAAATGGTATATATATAATGGTATATATAAAATGGTATATATTTATAACTGCTATGCTTAAGGTGTTTGTAATTCTGCAACCACTAATGAATAATACCAAGTTTACATGGCAACATTTTTTTGCAGATGATTTTCACATCCATAATTCAACCCCAAACAATGATGTGCAGACAGGTAAATTCGTATAATTCAAAAAGTGTAATTCAAAGTCTCGTGCGAACATGACATAGGACTCTTAATATTGCATGATCGATACCAATCGAAATTATAACATAAATTATATGTACGTTACTTCTAAGCTTTATTAATATTCAGTAAATACGAATCTTTGTTGCAACATGAAACCACAGAAATGAATTTTTAATATTTAATAAATAAATACGGGGGTAGTGTGGCGAAGTAGCTGGAGCGCAGGCATATAACACAATCGGTCCAGATTCGAATTCCAGCAGAATACATGACGAACAAAATTTAATGTGGTTTCTAGTGTTAATAAAGAAACTTCAACTTCCTCCAGACAAATTTATCTAAAGATGTCCTCCAACTTACCGCTGGCAATGATGACAAACATAAGACGAATGATCAGGGAAAAACGCCACCTATTGGGAAAAAATTACAATGCTTAGTAAGCATCACCACCATCACTTAGCAAGGAACCTTGCCATTACACAATCATAATGAGGCGAGTTTGGCCAATTTCCTTACTAAAAAATCCAAAGGTAGCCAGTTCACCTTAGACGAAGGTTCTGTTCTTTAATGAACCAGATGTCATAAATGCTATTAATCATTATACGTTTAATGGTTGGTATACTACAAAGCGTTCAATATAAATATACGTATCTATACGGACAGTCAGGCTGCGTTTAGGATGGTCTCTGTTGACTACTCGACGTCGATGTTGGTATATGAACGCCAAACAACTCTTAACGAGATAGCGAGAAATTTAAACCTGAAATTGGCTTGGTCATGTTGACATTTTCTTCAATCAAATTCTATGTTAGCTTTCAAAAAAGGCGCAGTGGAAAAATGTACCCCCTATATGATCATGCATGATTTAAATCTGTTGTGTGGATGTCGCGTCATTATCTACTTATTTGCACATTAGGTAGATGGTATAGATGCCAGGATGAATAGTCTGCTTAAGCTGTATGAAATTTGACAAGCGGACGTAGCTACAAGTTATCTTTTTTCGAGTATGCGTCTTATTGGAACTGAACATGGACATGTAGTTTTTCCAGAATATAATATACTACATATGGACGCAAGTGAGCTAAAGCATGTCTGGGTTTCACTAAAACTAACTAACTAGTATTGTAGAATATTAAAGTAATTCATTTGAAATTACCCTGTGGATTACTAAAAAACCAATGTTGTTTTTGTCGAGTGTTTGTCCACACTAAATTTTTCCTGTAATTTCCTAGCCATCTTTTCCATTATTTAAAAATATAGTTTAACAGCAAGTAACAAAAGAACCATCGAAACGAATTACAAAGGTGTCATATGTTCGTGGTAATTCGTATAAATAATTCAAACAATGAACAAAGTTTGTTTGTTGGTTTGTTTTTTTGTGCGTTATAAACAGCTAAACCGCTAAACCGATTTTCTTAAAATTTTTTTAGTATCTCTCTCTATGTCTGGAACGAACTATGGGCTATATAATTTAAAAAAAATTTCAATTGGCGGTGCTACGCCCATACAAAGATTATATTCATTATAGCATTGCATGAATCTTAATAATGATGATCATAAAACCTTCATCATTATTTTTTATTCATTTCGTTTCTATTCAATACAGATATATAACTATGAATTGAGAACAATCAACACTCGATAGTTAACATACAAGTGTAATGAATTTTGCATGTTCACTTATACAAGAGCATAATAACATTTACAAATGTGAAACAGAACATGTCTTGAACAAATATCGTTCATGCAAAAACAATTTGATCAGTGTAATCATGCACAATGATTTTATCAAATTGGCAACGTTACTATTGCGTATTTACATTGATGACCAGGTTCATGCAACTCTTTAATATTCATTTGACTAAAACTTCGAAATGGTAACAGAAAGATTCTTTAAATTTGGCCCAAATAGGTTCATAATCAAGGCAAATAATCAGTCAAAAGGTGGGCGGAATTACACAAGTACACCTATACGAAGTGAATATTTATTTTAGTACATCTTTAGAATTTAGGTATAGCTAGAGTTTCAGAATTTGGTCTGATTATCTTCATAGTCAATACAAATCAGCAGGAAAAAAATGGCGGAAATAGACAAGTGGGCGTGGTAGCTACAATACAAGCTAAATATTGACTTAATTATATCTTGAGAACGATTAATGCTAACGTTTCAGTATTTAATCTATGTGACTTCATATTCAATTCCAATCATCAGGCAAAAAAATGTGCGGAATGGGACAGGTGGGCGTGGTACCCCGCGTACAAACTAAATATAAATTTGTGCATATCTTGAGAATGATTAAAGATAAAGAATTTTTATTCGTTTAAATATGTGTAGCATTCCATACAGTACTATTTTTTTCAATCTCTACTCTAGGGACCATATTGGCTTTTCACAAAGCATCCATTATTTTGTTTAAGTTTGTTTAATCAATTTGATCTTTCAAGCTAAGTAGATGATTAATTCACTGTAGCTTCCTACATATGATTTTACGTAGTGGTGAAGATCCTTGCTTATTGGTGGTGATCTTTACTTTAGCACTGTAATTTTTTCGAAGTAGGTGTTGCGTTTTCCTGATCATTCTTCTGATGTTTGTCATCATCGCCAGAGATAGGCGGGAAGGTCAAGGGGTTTTTTCTTTATTTTTTAGATGGAGTTTTCTGGAAAACTCCCTCGGAAGCCTTTTTATTCAACATTCGAAACCACAATTACATTTTTCTTCGTCATATCCTCTGCTGTGGCTCGAACCTGGGTGGTTTGTGTTGCTATGCGTGCGTTCTAACCACTACACCACGCAACTCCCCAGTGTATATGGTTCGTAACAAATATTTTCTTGCCTCGGCCGTTTGCAACTGCTTTCCTGCTTTCAAAAGTAAAGAAAGCTTTCAGGCTTCCAGTGTTTAAGAATATTCAAGAATAGCTACCACAATGCTATTACATTTAAAAGTATTTTGGAAATAAAATAAGCAAAAGCTAAAGTAGATTGAAGTTAAATAGCCCATCATTTCTATAATTTATTACAAAAAATAATATATTTAAGGCCTTTTTCATACACATTAGCCTGCCATTTTAGGCAAAAGCGATAAAACACCCGGTTTAACATTTGTCACATCTTGTACGACCAATTCACCAGTAAAGTGGTCATTTAAAAACATAGTTCTCTGCTTCTTGGCATCCACATGATAGGCTGAGAAGTCAATTTCAAAATCCATTTCGGGTATAACAGCCAAAGTAGTGTCCTCCGGTAACCAAAATTTGTGCAAATAATATTTATCCTGTAATTTAGGTTTCAAAATTTTAGAAATTCTTATAGAACCCTATTAACGATTAATGTCATCACTTGTAATTCCACCCAAAATACATATGTCTATAAGTGATAGCTCACCTTAGCAATGGGACATTTTTCCAATATATGACCATATTCCTTAAGAAAGGTACGAACGAAAGAACCCACCGGAGATTTTAATTTCCAATTCAAAATATTACACAAATTCATAGTCGTGTTTAAATTTAAAAAATAATCTGGGTTAAGTTTTTGTTTAAGTCTAGCCTCCGTGTGAATATCTACGCTATGAAGTTCTTGTAAAACATTGAAAGTGAAGTTAATATGTGGATCATTTGCATCCAAAGTAATGGTATGGGAGAGATGTTTGTCATCACTCCATAGTTTGACATCCTTGAATTTAGGACGCATGACTTTCTGAAAAAAAACAGAAATTCTGCGATTAAAAAAGAAATTCCCTGATAAATAAATTGATTAAATATTACCTCGGCCTGTATGCAGTTTATGCATAAGAGTATGCATAAGCTCAATGCTATAATTTGTTTGACCAAAGTCATGGCTATTGTCGTTGCTATATTTTAAAGCTCTTTGTTTCCAATTTTTTGTCAGAATTTAAAGTTTAAACCTGCGCTTTTATGCAATGGATTTTAGGAAATTTGTAAAATAATTTGTGTTCCCAACTAAATTATACAATTAAACATGATAATCTTCTATTAGAATGTCATTAGCTAATGCAGTGGATTCATTTTTGTATTATTGTAATTAAAAATAATTTCAATTATGCAAGTTTTTTAATAATGCTTGTGTTAGCTCATTAGTTACGGTTTTTAAAAACATTCTTAATATTTATTGTCATCAGAAATAATTTTGAATTCTTAGCCAGTTTATAGAGAGTTCAATTCCCACTGTGTTCTGTTACACTACACCGAACATGTAGTCTTAATTACTTCGTTGGTAATAATTATGATATAATTTGTAATTTTATTGTAATTAAAAAAATATGTATTTTAAATATGACCACCTTAATTATACCATAAATGATCTTTTCCTGTTTAAGTCTGAAGGATTGATTATAGAAGCCATACGGATCATGATCCGAAGGACCATTTTTGCAGCCTTAAATGTTTGTCACATTCAAATGAAGCTTAGCACAAAACAAGTTATCAAAGAACAAATTCAGTTATCAAAGAACAAATGGATCGATCACAAATTTCTCTAGCAAAATCGTGGTGTGAGCAAAAATACTAGAGCATTCAAATACTATTTGCTCATATGGTTCAGATGGAGATGTACGTTATTCCAAGATCTTAAAAAAATTTGGCTTCTGTGATCAGAGCTGGATAATATTAATATGTTATAATTATGAAAGAAGAAATTTGTTCACTTTAAGCCGAGCGTATGATAGCAGCAGTTATGCGGCTTAGCCATCATCGTTAATTTTTTTTTTGAGGATTTTCCTAGTTATGGTCCCTACTTAGCTAACTGCTTTATTAGTTACTATTGTGTTAGTAACGCGACTCAGAAGTCTGAATTGGGTGACGTGGTTAGAGCGAAAGCAATCAACACAAACGGCCCACATTCGCATCCTAGCAGTGGATATGACAAAAAAATTTAATTGCTGTTGCGAGTGTTAAATAAAATTACTTCACCCTCTTCCAAACAAGACCATCTAAAGAAGCCACCTAATCTTCCAATCTACCTCTGGCGATGACGACAAACCCCAGACAAATGATGAGTTCAAAATATCACCTACTGGGCAAAAATTACAATAGAATGCGACCACCACCACTTAGCTTCACCGGCGACCAGTCCGGGGCTGTTATGGGGCCGAAACTGGAGGCAGCACGTACGTGTTTCCTCTTCACGCACATGCTACGAAACCTGACCAGAGGTATTCTGCTGCCACGGGAGTCGAGGGATTCCGATCTCTGTCCGCCTTGTGGAAACTTCGTGATGGCTATAGTTAAGACCTAAAACGAAGGCAAGTCGTGAGCCTCGGTGTGGTGTTGCACCCATCAACCGGGCGCTATAACCGGCACGAAATTTAGATGGTCTCCAAGACTTTACCAAGGTATGAAGGTTAGTATCCTAACAACGCGCCTATGAATTTGGTACCCACTCGTGATTTTCACTTCTGTTTATCACGGGTGACATCGCCACCACTTAGCAAGGATTTTCACAACTACACACAATCATATAGAGACGAGCTACAGTAGGTTAATCATCCAAATGGTGGTCGAGCTAAAACGCACGATGTTAATTGTAAATAAAAGAAAAAAAATTTGGATAATTATCTTATGATAGAAGGATCTATGACAATTATGCGTGAATCAAAATATTGGCCAAATGCTCGCCACGGCTTCGGTGGGATGCCGCTATTCGTCGATCCAAATTTTCAATGGCTCTAAGATATAACTGAGGTTGAATGTCGTTAATGTGCCGAATTATTTCATCCTTTAGTTTTTGAATTGTTCTTGGTTTATTGACGTACACTTTTTCCCAAAGAAAGAAATCGAAGAGTATCAAATTACATGATCGTGGCGGCTAATTAGCATCGCCACGATATGAGATAACATGGCCATTGTTTCGTTGGCTGTGTGGCAAGCGGCAACATCCTGTTGGAAACACGTATCGTCCAGATCCATATTCTCAATTCCTGGCCACTAGAAGTTCGTTATAGCCTGGCAATAGCGAACACCCTTCACGGTAACTGTTTCACGGCTGCCACACTATCGCTAACAACAATAATATTTTCCGCAGAACGAACTAGGCTAGCATGGCCCGATTGTGGACACATTTCATCGATTATACCGACCAAAAAAATCATGAAGTGTACGAAATGCATTTCAATTTCTACGACCATTTTCGTAAAAGGCTTTAACAATCTTAACACGCTGCTCAATTGTGTACCTCTCCATGGTTGAATTTGTCAAACATTGAAACAAAGAATTGTCAAATTAAGTTGGGAAAAAACTTGACGTTAAGTTAAGACTCACAATTAACATCGTGCATTATGATTGGACCAACCTTTAAAGGATTTCTGTCTTTTTTAATCTAAGATGGTTCACGTGGCCACTCAATAAAGGTTTCAAGTAGTGTCTTTAGACGCCTCATTGCGTGTCCTCATATCCATTTCATCAGATGTAAGTATCTGATGATTTCATCTAATACGCGATATCTTCGCGTTGTCCTGTATAAACCAGCTACTTAAGAAGTGCGGCGGTTAAGGAGGGAGCCTAGCCTATCCGGTGGACATGAGCGCTACTCAGCCAGAGTCCAGTACAGTACAGGCACTAACCTGGATACGTCCATCCTATTGTGACCTATTAACGATCTAGAGCGCCTGATATTATACTCGTGCCATGTCTGCTTTGAGATCCAACAGAAACCCATTACATCTAAAATTCGAGGATACTCCTTTCAACAGATTCCATCGGAGGAGCCAATAAGATAGGATGAGTTTCAATTGAGGCAAATCTCACACCAGCCAGTTTGTCCGCGTACTCCTTTCCGTAAAAATTCCCATTAATGTGCCGATGATGTTGCAGTTACTCACACACTTCCTCTATATGCAAGAGGTAGCAGTGTATGATTTATGAGCAAGAAAGACCACTTGGCTTTCCACTCAAATGCAAATGCTACTCTCGACGCCATAAGAACATAGTATGCTTTCTTAATAACGAAGATCTCCGTCTAGTGATTCAGATAACCTTTGACAGAGAATTTTTGCAATCTAAGTCGATGCAAATTTGATGTTCTTTACATCGCATCGAAGAGGTCATTTGCACAGATAATAGGTAGGGTATTTGTAATTCTAACAATTCTATTTACAGGCCTACAAATATGTTTACTTCCTTTTTAAAAATCCCACAACCAAATATCATACCCAATCAAATCATAAACATCATCATTATTGTTGTCGTTACATCATACCACCAAAGTACAGTTTTGTTGTTTTGGTTCCAATTGACTGGAGTTTTGAATGATTTTTGATTATTTTTACGATTTAATGCTTCACTGATATTTAAAAATAAAAATATTTATTTTTTATCTCTGTAAACACCTCCTTTCCTCACTTTATGGTTAAAATGATTTTTAATTCCTGTTTAGCGAGTCATATTTGTCATATAAATTGACGGCCAATTTCCAGACCAGCTCATGGCTGATAATGATGACTTTTCTTATCTTCCAAGTTAATCTTGATTTTTATTTAATATTTTATATAATTTTTTTTATTGTAGTTTTGTTGCCTTGTTTAGTGTGAGCTTTATAGTTTTGTGTTCAAAAATTCAATTTCATCATCATCAGAGTTTCATCAAGTGTTGACTACTGACTACTTAAAAACCATGAAGTTGAAATATAAAATTTTAATTACATTTTGTGTGGTTTTATTACTTTGTAATCAAAATTGTTGGGCTTGGGTAAGTTTATATGTTGTTTTTAGTCTATAACTCTATTCTACCTAATACTGCATCTTTTCTTTATAATTAATTTGCTATATTGGATATCCTGTTTTTCAAGTTTGAATCCTTGGCAAGCCAAGTGGTTTTGTTATCACAAAAGGTTTTTTCATTTTTGATTTTTGCTTTGTGCAAAGAGAATGTGATAAAGAAAAATTAATTAGTGGATAGAAGTGTGGTGTTGAAGCATAAAGAGAGAGAGAGGGAGATAAGCGTTATTAAAGGCTTTTTTCATAAGTCAAGAGTGGTTTTATAAGAAAATATGAAAGTGTTCTTTGGTAAGCAATAAGAAGTTAAAAACAAATATTAAAAAAGTCAAAAGAAATACATTAAAGGCTTATAACAGTCATAAGAATTCGGGTGTTGTAGCAAGCCTTACAATTTTGGAAAATTAATAAGCCCAACTTGTTTTAATACCCTCATTTACACTCTACCCTCATTTACAGTCTTCTCAACCCTTTATTAAACCTAAATCTTTATTTTTCTATAAGCCATTGTGATACCCCCAACAAGACCCATTGAAGAGGCAGAAAGGCCGTATATGGAAGAGTCCCAGACAAGATCCCCACCTAAAGGCCTAAAAAATATCAGTTTCCTCTTTTGTGCCAACCAGTACCCTTGACGAAGTTAATCAACTTCGACAGTGACACATTCCTAATACAATCCAGATCGTGCAAGTGACATAGACCAGGACAGTCGCAGAGAAAGTGTTTTACCGGTTACTCCTTCTCCTCATCATGACAGCTCCTCCCAGGGTATCCCATGTGCTTTTTACATGCAGCCTATCATAAAATGCCCGATAATTATGCCCGAAAGAAGACCGATAGACTCGCTTCCAAACCTAAGAAGGAACCTAGAACTTTTGCATAGAAAGAGAAGGCCAAAGAATTCTAAATATTCTACAAGTGGTGATATTGGTCCACCTGTGTTCAATCCTGCTCAGTGCCCATTTATCTAACATCGGCGACTCACATAAAGGGGCATGCACGTTCCCCCGTTCGAAAGACAGAGAGGACCTTTAGTAAAGCACTCATCAGCAATTTCATTCCCTTGGATGCCCGCATGACTTGGAACCCATAACCCGATATCGCTCCAGATGGACCGATGAGCGTATGTATTTTTCTATTACATCACATGCGAGTCGAGAGCACTAATTGCGGCCAGACTGTATTTCTTTCCTTTGTGTATTATATATTTCCATTACTTTTACTCCTGCAAGGAGCACAGAGCCATCGAACACTTAAGTTATATCGGCAAGTTTGGGCGTCCATAATTTTGATAATATCATCTTTAAGTATGTATGCTAAACAACACCTTGTAGAGAAAAACGTAGAACGGTTGCTTCGCCGATAAAAGAAAAACTTCTGTCAGTGCATAATATTGGGTTATCGTGGTGCTAAGAGCCTACACTTAGCCATGCTGAATACGTTTTACGTACATTCTAGCTTTTTTGGCCTATTGTTAGAATAACATCAAACGCTACCGGATCTAAGTGTGATATTTGCCGCATTCCCTGAGTACAGAGCTGCTAATTTTCCCAATTCACGATACCTTGAGTATCTTAGATATCTACCGCATTTTTATTTTTCTTGAGAGATGGTACTGTCTGATCATTGTATGCTGTTTTGTAGTTGATGTTATACTTTTTCTCTTCACGGTAGAGTTTATGGGAATTCTTGCATGCGCCATCTACAGGGGATTGACGCTTTTTAACTATTAAAAATTCGAAACTATGATGAAAATTTTCCTTATCAGCGACAGTATTCGAACATAGACTCCTAGGTTTCGTATGCAGCTAGGATTTCTCACCGCTACACCAAATACACAGACGACGTGGTTTTTAGGCAGCACCAACATTTGTTTAAGACGCCATCTACAGTAGATTTATCACCAGCTTAGCTGGGAGACAAATTAGACTTGTATCTCTATAAACGGCCTAGGCAGATTTTGAAAATGTAGGCCGTAAATCGATATGACGTAAAAAAAGTTACTGTTTCTTGCCGTACAGTTTTTCTTAAAAACGTATGACGAGGTAATTTGTGCCGTAAAGCAAAGGAGTTTCATAATTTAAACAGGATAAAGATGTATGAGTGTACATGATAATTGATTAAAAAGAAACTGAAACAAAATGCAGGAATGCAATACATATGTAAGGGATAGAGAAGTTCAGGTTTTTGTTTAATAGAATGCAATAATGGCGCTTTTTTGAATATGTTGTGGCAAAGCTTTTAAGCGCTTTTCTATAAAGAGTTGTTTCTTTAAGCCAACGGGAAGTGAACTATGTGAAGGTTTTAGTAATGACGTGTTAGTGTAGAACATTTAGACAAAGTTTTCGAAAGTTTGAGATTTTCTAACCAAAGCTGGTTGTTACTGCTTGGAATACAGTATAAAAGGTTTATTAACCCATTAACTACCAAAATTAAGCCAGCAGTGATATTTTCTCGAAGCTTTTATTTTTCTATTTTTAGGAAACTACACGAACATAAATAAAAAAAAACTAAGAAGAAATCATTAGGTAAGGTAAAAAGTATATGTACTAAATTGGATACAGCGGCGTCTTACAAATGAAAATCGTAAAACCCGGTTTTTCTACATATAATGTTTTTATGCTTCTTTTACATTTTTAAAGAATTCTTGCATGACATATTACACATTTGGTTTTTCGAAATTTTTCGGATATGCCATTTTAAGGTAATCCTGGAATTGATGAAGATTAAGGTCGAGCTTTACCTGAAATAGTTTTGCGTTAGTAGTACCTACCAATAGAGGTCACTACGACTCATTAGGTGTTAAATGGCGTTTGCAGTAGCCTTATGCACGTAAAAGTACCCACTACCATTTCTTACCGCCCATTATAAGACTTAAACAGTTTTGGAATACTGATATCTATTTTTTGAGATTGAGACTAATGTTTACAACATCTATAGAATCCGCCATCTAACGCTTTTTTTCAACTTTTGCTTATTTCGTGAATGGTAACACTTAGCTCATATCTGATTTGTAGATAATTAGTTTCATCCTTCCGCTAAACGAATATGGTTGTGTATACCCTTCGCTAAGTGGACCTGCGATCGACTTACAGAAGATGCCGATTTTGCCGAAAAAAATCATCTTTTCAGATGATGCTCATTTTGATCTTGGCGGGTATGTAAACAAGCAAAATTGTCGCATTTGGGGCACAGAAACCCCGCACGCATACAATGAAAAGCCGATACACCCAAGACGAGTCACTGTTTGGGGCGGATTTTGGTCTAGAGGCATAATTGGGCCATTTTCTTCGAAAATGAGCAAGGAGTGGCAGTTACAGTCAATGTCGATCGTTATCGGCCCATGTTGAACGAATTTGACACCGTTGGACACCGTTGAACTATTATTTGTGTGGTGCCGTCAAAGATAAATGTTACGCCAAAGAGCCAGAGACAATTGACGCTTTAAGGACAATATTCGTGAAGCCATTGGTGAAGTACAGCTGCGCACAATCTATAATGTGCTTAAAAATTGGACCGATCGTGTAGGCTACTGCATGGCCAGCCGAGGCAGCCATTTGAACGAAATTATTTTCCATTATTAACCGGAAGGATTGTACTTTCAAATAAAAAAGGAAATTTGAGAAAATATTCAGTAGTTTTTTTTATAGCATTTAAAAAAAAAATTTATTTGGCGGACCCTTTACTAATATAATTGTAGTTTATTGGCATAGTACAGACGCTGTTATATTACCATTTTACCATTAGAATTTAACTTTTTTTTATCAAACCTGTAATCATATGACATACGATCATCGTTTTTCATTTCCTCTGTGCTTTTAAGCGGACACTTTTTTGTTCGATATTCTCGTATCGTTCCCGTGACTTAGTGGAAGATTATGATTAACCATCATCCGAAGTAATTTTTTTACTACTTGACATTTTGCTCCAATGGCTTGTCGCTGCTATCGTTTTCCTCACATCTAAATACCTCTATGGCACCATACACGTCTTGCAGCAAAGAGTCATCAATCATGTTCCCGTAAGCATTTTCTTCCTCATCTGTTATCACACTCGGTTCCAGTGGTATTTTTGCCGAGTTGTACTCTTTATCAGCATCACTATCTTCTAAAATTGAATTTATTTGCTTCTTCTAAGCTTTTGAAAGTGTCAGAAACGTTATAACATTTGGAATTAATCGAAAATAACCAATAAAAAAATTCAAAAAATGCGATCCTTTGATACACCTGATCGGATAAAAGTCTCTTACAAAACAATTGTAAACTTCTTTTAAAATAATCGAAATATTCTTATTTTGGTATTCCCATATATACATAGATAAGCTTGCAACTATGCTTGTGTATTTCAGCATTTAGAACAATGATAATGTTGCCACAATTTTTATTAGGATACA
Source organism: Wohlfahrtia magnifica (assembly GCA_023159175.1). Taxonomy (NCBI): domain Eukaryota; kingdom Metazoa; phylum Arthropoda; class Insecta; order Diptera; family Sarcophagidae; genus Wohlfahrtia; species Wohlfahrtia magnifica. The sequence goes on from JAKWBJ010000045.1 coordinate 2,219,402, forward strand.
GCCGCTGTACCCAATTAAGAACAGCGTTATTCAAAACAGAAATTATTTGTGGTTATAAGCTGGATTCCACTTTTTAAAATTTTCTTTATAAAGGTGAATGTACAGTATAAAAAACAAAGGCCTGAAAAATGAAAAAGGATTGTAATAAAGAAGTAAGAAATGATGAAAGGACGTCATACTCGAATATACTGTAAGTTCAGTGATCATTCTACGACAGTTGCCATCAATAAAGTTTTCTTTTTTTTTCTTTTTTAAAGCTTCATTTGCAGGGTTGACAACCCACTGTGTAACCCAATTAAACGCACCCGGGTTTTATGGGGTACTATATTTAACAAAAACCGGGTGGGTATTTTCATTTAAAGGTTTTCATAGATTACAACAAAAATAAGTGTAATATACGTATTGGAACACTAAGTTTATTTGTTTCGTTTTTGAGCTCAAAAAAGATCATGAAATAATACATTTACCAAATCACTGCTTAAATCTCTTCCCACCTCTGAGCCAATTTCCAAATCCTGTCTCAAAAAAACTTCTGGTCTTTTAAGGAGCTCCAACTTTGATTTTGTATTTCTTCAAAGGAAATGATTCGGTTAAATCCTAAAAGATAAGCTCATACCTCTTTATACGGCCTAGATAGTTTCTGAAAAGGTAGAGCGTAAATCGAAATGACTTTAAACGAGATGAATATGAGTTGCGTTTGATTCTCTTACACTTTTTGTTAAAAAATGGAGAATCCGCGAGTTTCTAGCCGTAGGACGAATTTACGCTTAAAGCGAATGTGTTTCATAATTTAAACAGGCCGTTATAGCGAAATGCCACGTAAAAAAAGTCCGTATAAAGACGTGTGAGCAATGTTCGGAGAATCTTTTGCGACATGAGGTCGAGTGTTGTCACAAATAACTTAATCATGTCTATCTGTATGCTTCGTCCGATTTTCTCATAATGCATGATTCAAAGTAGTAGTAGTAAGTAATTGTAGTCTGCTCCGATCACCGAGCATTAGCAGCTCATAAAGGGTGTTTTTTATAGAGGTATACAACTTTAAGTTGCAATAAGACAACGATGGATTGATTATTCGATTGACATGAATTTTATTTATCCGAAAGGTAATCTTGTGGCCTTACATTTTAAATATGATTTCTGGTATATGACCGCCACGGCTGGCGCGGATGTAGTCCAATCTGGACGTCCAATTTTCGATGCCTTTTTCCAACATTTGTGGCCGTATATCGGCAATAACACGGCGGATGTTTTCATCCAAATGGTCAAGCGTTTGTGGCTTTACCGCATAGATCAATGACTTTACATAGAAAGTAGTCTAGCGGTGTTGAATCACAAGATCTTGGAGGCCAATTCACAGGTCCAAAACGTGAAATTAGGCGGCCACAAAACGTGGCTTTCAATAAATCTATTGTGGCACGAGCTGCGTGACATGTTGCGCCGTCTTGTTGAAACCACATCTCCTGGACATCATGGTTATTCAATTCAGGAATTAAAAAGTTAGTAATCATGGCTTTATACCGATCACCATTGACTGTAACGTTCTGGCCACCACCCATAAAGCGCACCAAACAGTCAGTTTTTCTGGATGTAACGGTGTTTCCACATACACTTGAGGATTGCCTTCACTCCAAATGTGGCAGTTTTGTTTGTTGACGTAGCCATTCAACCAGAAGTGCGCTTCATCGCTAAAAAAAATTCGCTTATGAAAATCGGGAAGAACGGTAATCTCGTTTTGGGCCCATTCGACGAATCTGCGCCTTACTTGATGATTGTTTGGCTTCAATTCTTACACGAGTTGGATTTTGTAAGCACGCAAATCTAGATCCTTCCGCAAAATCTTCCATAAAGTGGATGGACACAGATCCAATTCCGGTGCTCGATGGCGGATGGACTCATTCGGGTCTTCCTCAATGCTATGCTCCACAGCAGCAATAGCTACTACTGTTCCCACCGTACAGCGTCTCTTGAGATGTTATCAATAAGAGTAAACGTGGTGCGGAAATGTTCCATGGTTAATCGAATTAACTGTTCTGATAGAGAATTTTGTTGACGATAAAATTGACGTAGTGCGCGGTACGTTTTCCGCACAGAACCATAATCTTCAAAATAAAATTGCCAGTTCAGAGTAGTAAAATTTCTGCAAAATATGACAGACAAATAACAATTTTAAATAACAGTTGAAATTTCTTTTAAACTTTTTTTTCCATTCCAAGTGATTTTATCATTTATACAACCATTTTTAATTTGTCATCTCTTTCTTTTCTTTACTTTTCTGTTCATTCGTTTGCTCTCTCTTAATACTCAATAACATTCCAACTATTTTTCTTTTTCTTGCAGCGCGCCTTCAAAGTGATACTTACGTCATTTCCGCATGAGTTCAATGACAAACTATTGAATGTTAAATTTCAAATACAAAATACCTCCAATACTGAATCACCAGCCATCAATGTACAGCTCAATGTATTGGAAGATATTGATGACATTTCATTAACGTATGCCGTGGGCATTGAAGGAAATCAAGCCAATAATTACACAATCGTTTTAAATCGTACAGTGCACTTTTGTAAATTTCTCATGCAACGCACCATTGACAATACATTGCGTACGATATATGAGGATATCTTGAAACGCGGTAGGTTTATTAAGATGTGCCCCTTTAAGAGGGGCACATACACACTGCACGAATATCATATCGATGAGGAGTTGTTGCCGCAATATGTACCGGAGGCAAGTTTCTATGTCGACATAAAATTAGAGAAGGCAAACAACGGTGATATGATACTTAAGGGACGTTTAAATGGCAAAATTGATAAGTCAAAGGGTTTCAATAATTTAAAAATGTTTAGTTTGGGTTGAAGGTTGTGTGTGCTGTGAAAGGAAATAAACTAAAAATTTTAAATTCATTTTTGTTTTGTTTTCTTAACTTTTTAGTAAAATAAAGTGATTTTTCCTTCTATTTTTTTCATACAAAATTTAGAGACAAAAATTCCGCACAAAAAAAAGAGGAACAAAATACGTGAAGAGTAAATATGCAAAGCAACATTTTGCACGAATATTTTGTGTGTTTTATATCTGCATATTTGTCTGTCTCGCTGTGTCTGTCCGTTTGTCTGGCAATGAATTGTCAGTCTATCTCTCTGTTTGTCTGTCTATCCATCTTCCTTGGTTTCCGTCACGTGTTTGTTCATTTGTAAAATTGTCTGTTTATTCAATGGTGACAAGTTGTCTGGCAGTTTGAAAAATTAATGATGACACAGCTCATCATCATTACCATTATCATTATCATCATCATCACAATGCTAATGATTATTTATAATAATGATAATAAAGACAAACACCTTTAGATATGATGATTTCATTTTTCATTTGAAATTAAATGGATTAAATGCTTTAATTGTTCTCTATTGTCTAAAAAAATCTATTGTTTTCTTATATTTTTAGTTTTGTTACAATAAAAATGTAATTGAAATTACGGTCAGGTAGTCTGCTAAATTATTTTAAATTATTTTCCTCACAAAAACTCCTATCGTAACTTCTAATCTATTTCAACACTATAGTCTGGGCTTAGTAATAAAAAATAAATAAATAAATAAAATAAATGAATAAAAAGTATTGCCAATGAACTCGGTCTATTAGTACTTTAAATGGAAGTAAATTTCGAAACACAAAACTATTCTTTAACAAGTGAAACTAAATCTTATTTTCATCAACCTACTGCTGTTCCTTTTTAATAAGAAAATATATCGGTTGTGCCATCTATCGGTTTAAATTTGAACCAGCGGTCATTTCGAATCTGGCAATACTTATGTCATTCTATTCTGTCACAAAATTCAGTATATTAGCTGTAGCACTGAACGAAATGAATCGATTTACGCTTGAGCAACGTTGGGATTTATTGGAAATTTATTTCCAAAGTAAAGACAATGGTTCGAAAATTGCAATAAAATTAAAAAAAAATTTCAAAAATTACATTTTACTTGACTATTTCGAATCTGGCAACACTTACTCGAATTCCGTGTGCATCCCAAAATACAGTGGCCATAACCTTACCAGCCAATTTCGCTGTCTTCGCCTTCTTCGGAGCACTTCCACCAGCTTCCACCCATTGCTTCGATTAATTTTTGGTTTCAGGTGTGTAGAGGTGGACCCACGTTTCATCAACAGTTATTAATCTACGCCAAAAAACAGCAGGATTATGCTTTTTCATTTCCAAACACCGCTGTGAAGTGATCTGTCGAACTCGTTTTTGTTCAACACTGAGCAAACGCGGCACCCATCTTGTCGATAGCTTTTTCCTACGCAAATGTTCATGCAAAATGTTGAACAGACGTTCATAGCAATCTCACGTATTTTGACCCGGCGATCATATATTTTTTTGATATTTTCTTCAGTAACCACCTCTTCTGGCCTTCCTGTTGATGGTATTGCTGCAGTGCTTGTTCGGCCCAGTTTAAATTCAGCAATCCAATATTTTACCATATAATCTGACGGAGCTGATTCGCCGTCATGTTTATCAAGCTTTTATTTTGTCTGTTTCGCCGTTTTGCCTTGCAAATAATAGTGTTTATTCAATACACGAAATTCACTTTTTTCCATTTTCCGAGAAACACAAAAGTTGCTTACTTTAAACGACTACAACAAATAAACTAATCGATGAATTTGGCTAAAATTTTAACAGCTGACGTTTGACAGATCGTAATTTCTAAGAAAGAAAAAGTTTTTATGTTTATGCTGCCATCTAGCGCTAGGTAGCTTCAATGTCAATCCGCCCTCGTATGTGATTCTATTCTATCACAAAATTCAGTATATTATCTTCACTGAACGAAAAAATCTATTAAGAAATTTATATCCCAAACAATGAAAATGGGTCGCAAATTGCAAAACAAACAAACAAAAAAAAAAAAAAAATTAAACAAAATGCAAAAATTATCTATAAAATTCCCGCTTCTTACAGAAGCCAATGCACTCATTACGAGTGACTGGCTTGGTGCGGCTTATGAAGCGGAAGCTTGATTGGCCCATATTTCTTTAAAAATGTGGACGGCGCAACCATTACGGTCAATGGAGACACCTAACGCACCATGATAACCGACTTTTTTGTGCCCGCTCTTCATGGTATTGATATGAACGATGTTTGATTTCAACAGAATGGTGCAACTTGCTACACATTACATGCCATAATCGAATTATTGCGTCAAACGTTTAACCAACCATTTAATTAGCCGAAATGGTAATGTCAGTTGAGCATTTGAAAACCAACATTCGTGATGCCATTGCTGAGATACACTCTAAAAAATTATCGAAATTGTGCCATAAGTATCATACTGCTCTTATATTTGCAGTGTAATACGTATTAACATAAAATCACTCAAAAAATTTCCTGGAATATTATAACTACCTTACTAGTCTGATTATAATTTCAGCAGCCATACTCTTACTTCTACGCAATACTCATCAAAACTTTGTTAAATATTAATAACCATCAAATTTAATTGACAATCGTGATGAGTTTTAGACACACATTTTGTTCAATGCCCATCAATGTCATTCTAATGCAGCTCATAAATAATAATGTGCAAATCAGAAAATAATAAATAAAAATTGAAAACCAAACTTGAAAATATTAATAAAAAAATTTAATTATTTTTTTTCACAAAAATTGAAAACAAAGACATAAAATATGAAATAAAAACTGGCCTTAATATTAAAAAATAAAAAAACGAAATTTGTATCCTCTTTTGATATGATTTAGAATTTGATTTGAAATTAGATTTTATTATGCAAAACACAATTTTGGGGTGATATTTTTAAGCGAAATTTTGTCGTTATTTTTTGTTAATTTATTTGTGAACATTTTGAGAATTTTGAATAGATTTTGAATACTCGTGGTTGTTATAGTGGCAGTAGCATTATAGAAGTCAATCAATTTGATTCTATTATTTAATGGGATTTTGTTACGGAGTTATAATGATAATGATCATAGCGATTGACACTTGTTTATAAGCAATTTATCAGAATATTATTTTGAAAAGTTATTATAAATATTGATGACAATTTATGAAGACAAACTACAGAGGAAATGTTTTGCAGAAATTGTAAAAAAAAATTATACAAAAAAATATTTCTTATATAAGGGGAAAATTATCAACTGAAAATATACAAAATAAAATCTTTTTAATTCCTTTCTTTAAAGCATTCAAATTTTAAAGCGATATCCGATAAAGCTGTAAAAAAATAATTTAAGAAAGCACAGTAGCTCACTTTAAAAGTATACGTAACTATGAATGTTTGCAGCAGGAAAACTAGGGATGATATCAAAAAAATTTAAATATAAAGGGTCCGCCATCTATCGTTTTTTTTCAACTAGTGCTTATTTCGTGAATGGTAACACTTAGCTCATGTCTGATTTGACACATAATTAGTTTTATCCTTTCGTATTCCTTCGGTTGTGTACACGCTTGAACAACGCTGGGAAATATTGCGATATTACTTTGAAAACCATGGTAATGTTGCAGAATCAAAAATCATCTTTTCAGATGAAGCTCAGTTTGATCTTGGCGGGTATGTAAACAAGCAAAATTTTCACATTTGGGGCACAGAAAATTCGCATACATACATTGAAAAGCCGATACACCCAAGACGACACACCTTTTGGTGCGGATTTTAGTCCAGAGACATAATTGGGCCATTTTCTTCGAAAATGAGCAAGGAGTGGCCGTTACAGTCAATGGCGATCGTTATCAGGCCATGTTGAATGAACTTTTGTTCACAAAAATTGAGGAGGAGGATATTAGCAACATTTGGTTTCAACAGGACGGCGCTACGTGCCACACAGCCGAAACTACACTCGATGTTTTGCGCCCTGTTTTTGAAGATCGCATTATCAGCCGCAGAGCTGATGTCGTTTGGCCACCTCGGAGTTGCGATTTGACACCGCTGGACTAGTACTTGTGGGGTGCCGTCAAAGATAAGTGTTACGCCAACAAGTCAGAGACAATTGACGCTTTAAAGGACAATATTCGTGAAGCCATTGGTGAAATACAGCTGCACACAATCGATAATGTGCTTAAAAATTGGACCGATAGTGTAGGCTACTGCATGGCCAGCTGAGGCAGCCGTTTGAATGAAATTATTTTCGATTTTTAACCGGAAGGATTGTACTTTCAAATAAAAAAAAGAAATTTGAGAAAATATTCAGTAGTTTTTTTATAGCATTTAAAAAAAAAAAATTTATTTGGCGGACCCTTTACAATTTTTTGAAAAATATTTCTTAATTTTAATCAAAATTATGTTTTTTAATGCTTTTAAATATTTCTAAAAAGATATTAATGTCACAGCTTATTTCGTGCTTTCCCAGCAGCCATACTAAAACTTAGACGAAATTTGTTTCAGTATTTGGCAGGGCTGGCAACCCACTTAAACCCAACCGGGTTTTATTGGGCTTATTGGTTTTCGTAGTTTATTTACAACCAAACTGGGTGTAATTTACGTATTGGGACTACAAATTTATTTGTTTCGTTTTTGCCCTCAACCAGATAATGAAATAACAAATTTACCAAATCACTGTTTACATCTTTTCTCCACTTCAGGGCCAATTTCCAAATCCTGTCTCAGAAAGAATTCTGTTCTTTTAAGGCGCTCCAGCTTTGAAGCCGATTTTGTATTTCTTCAAAGGAAATTCGGTGACATGTTAAAAGATAAACTCATATCTCCTTATACGCCCTACATAGTTTCTGAAAATGTAGACCGTAAATCGATATGCCTTTTAACGAGATGAATATGTGTTGCGTTTGCTTCTCTTACACTTAAAAAAAAAAAAAAACGGGGAATCCATGTTTTTAAACCGTAGAACGAGGTAAATTGCGCTGAAAGTGAATGTGTTCCATAGTACAAACAGGTTGTTATAGCGAAATGTCAACTTTACTTTATTTATTTATCAAAATATTCTGTTCTTACATAGCTTAGCTTAAACTAATTAATTCTGTGAATACTTATTCTATGCGTACATGATACTTATCATAGACTTATCAACTAAAACTTAAAATACTGCAGAATAGCTGCAATCCATCACCAAAACAAACCAACTCTTATATTATATTCCACAAAAAATGGAAAAACGGAAACGCTCACTTAAAACACTACTTACAGCTAATTAACAACAAGAGGGCACAAACATTAACCTAATCCTGTGCAGTGTTATACACCAGGGTGTCCAAATCCAGGGTATTTACCCTCCTGTGATAGTATAGCAGGCCCTCGTTACCATAGAGCAGCCCATCGTCCCTCAACGTCAGGAGATCTACAGGCGACAGGTATCTGCGCATCCTCAGGGTCTCCATATCTTTCCTCCTCTCAAAGCAGCTAGTCACCATCTCAATGTTTGGAGAATACGGCAGACGCGGCATTTGACCATTTCCAACAATTGTCTTGAAACTTTTGCGACATGAGGTCGGGTGTTATCATGCAAAAGAATAACTTAATCATGTCTGTCTTTATATTCCGGTCGATTTTCTCATAATGCATGATTCAAATTAAGTAATTGCAGTCTGCTTCGATCACCCACAATGACTCCTTGAGCCCACCAAGAGTGCAAAATTGCATTATAAATACTAAAATAACGTGATTAAAATAAAAATACTGTCGACTTGAACGAAACTTGGAAGCATTTATAAAAACAAAAAATCTTTACTTGATTTATTTGCTGTAAAATAAATGTTTTCAAAAATAAAAAATTATTTGAATTTCTTGGAATTTGGGTTTTTAGTGAAAAAAATTTGGATTTTTTAGGAATGTTATCGTTGTTAAAAGACGTCACATAGTGTTTAGCAACAAAAAATTGGACAAACGTTCTACAAATGACTCCATATTTAAATGAAAATATTCAGAGAACACGAGTCTTAAGATATTGGGAGACATTGTTTTAAAGGCAAATCAGATAGAAAATTCCTTGATTTATTTTCATGGACATCTACAAGATCATATACTATTTTTTTGTTTTTTTAGATCACATTTTTTAATTTTTACGTCATTCTTTTTCCGATTTTAGATGCATAATTCATGCGCATAAAACACTTTTTAAAAGTATATTTCTGGTTTCCTGTAGGAACCGACAAATTCCTCTAATTTTTTTGGCAGATTCAATAATCACAAACTTTCGAGACAGTCTAGATCGTACACGGCCAGATACGCACTTAAATGCATAAGAAATATCTGCTCCGTATATGTATTCAACCGAATGAAAACGAAAATATTCAGCAGAGAAAAACAAATAAACAACAATTTTATTCAGTTATGTGTTAGCTTTGATGAAAGCAGAAGTATGTCACTTATACGTATTAAAATTTTTTATATGTGTTGTTGTATCTATATATGTATATCTACATAATTAAGAGGCTTATATCGGGTGAGCCATCTATCGGTTCAAATTTGACTCAGCGGTTATTTCGAAACTGGCAATATTTATGTATACTTGGTAGGGGCAGTGAATTGAGGAACCCCACGAATGTAGGCTGTTGGGAAGTCTGCAGCAATGTGGTTTTAGGGTCTTGGGTTATGCGGATGACCTGGCCATTTTAGTGTCGGGTATCGATTCGCATAACCTCTCATCGAGGTGTAATCAGGCCATCAAACTTGTTATGGAATGGTGTTTGTCTTGCGGTCTAAGCGTCAACCCCATAAAACAAAGTTGATGCTCTTTACCAGCGATACACGATACCTGTATTTAATATGCCAAGACTTGGTGGCATTCAACTCTCTCTGTCCACAAGGATGAAGTATTTAGGATTTATTCTTGACCTCAAGCTCACCTGGAGGGAGAACATAATGGATAGGGTCTTAAACTTGTAAGATGGCCTTAAACAGGTTATGGGGACTTAAACCTGCCATCACCTACTGGCTTTATAAAGCCGTGGTAGAACCAACTCTACTTTACGGTGTTCATATATGGTGGACGGTGTGTAGATATCAATGTCACTGTAAGATGTTGGACAGGGTGCGCAGCCAAGCTGCTATCCTGATAACCAATGCATTTCGCTCGACTCCAACCAAAACCTTATTTGCTGTACGTACTTAACTGGCTCCCCACCGATTTTATTCTCAAGCAAAGGGCTAAGCTGATGGCGGTAAGGCTAAATTTAGATAACTCCTGGCCCAATATGGATTTTGCACATGCTGCGATTATTGGGAATGTCAGAAATCTTCGGATCGATTACTTGCTCCCTCATAATTTTCTCGATAGGAGATTTAACCCATGAGGGAATTCTGATCTGGCGGACGGGAGTTCCCAAAGAGTGCTCTTGAGGTCTATACCAATGGCTCTAAGATGCAGGGCAGAGTGTCCTTTAGGTTGCCGGACTATTGCAGTGTGTTTCAGGAGGTCATGGCCATACTTAAAGCCGTGCAATGCTTGTTAGACGGCGATATTTTCCCTGAGAATCTTCTGATGTTTTTAGACAGTCGGGCTGCGATAAGGTGTCTCTCGAATGTCATCTCGACGTCTATCCTGGTCTATACGAAGACGCACCTTTGAAGCACCGGCCCATACATGAGAGTTGTATTCCATCTTGGTTCGGATATAGGTGTTGTAAATATTGAGAAGGTCAGATGGAGTGAACCGAGGCACTTGAATGCTTCTTTCGACACTCGAAAAATGTGATTGTTCCAACGGACATGACAATGAATCCTCAAGCCCAGAACATCGAGAGCTTCTTACTCTTCAATATCTACATAGTTACAGACGACACCACACCACTACGTCTGTGTGTTAGAAAACAACATTGGGTCTTGCGCGCGTTAATATCGACCTGATTCGCACGACCCCACTCGGAGATTTTTGCCAAATCGCTTGTGAGTGTGTCATTCATATTCCGCATTTTCGCCCCAATCTCCAGAGGGCTCGGCCTACGATCAAAAGAATACGAATGAAAAATGTTGCTGTCTTCTGTAGGATTGGAAGTAAGAAGAAGAAAGTCATTAAGAAATATTAGGAATAGAGTTGGAGTAGAACAGAGCCTTGTGGTAACCCTGAATTTAAACTGAACTCGTCGGACAAAAACCCATCTATAACCACTCTTATAGAGGGATCTCTGAGAAAGCTCGATAGAAATCGAGAGAAGTGACAACCAACACCAAAGGCAGTAAGTTTTGATACCAATGACCCAAGCCAAACTCTACCAAACGCCTTGGAAATATTCAGAACCACAACTATGCTCTCACCAAAACCATGAATGGATTTGTTCCACCTCTCAGAGAGTACCGCCAGCAGGTCGGCAGTAGAACGACCCTTGCGGAAGCCGTATTGACGATCATTTAGCAAATTGTTGGACTCCAAATATTTGACAAGGTGATGATTAACCATACTCTCCATAACCTTGGAGAGTGCAGAACAGACTGTTGTGGCAGAACATGAAATACCATTGATAGAAGTTCCTATTAAGAAGGCAAGCATTTCTGATGTTTTTAAAGTGTTGAGGTGCCAAAGAATTACAGATATCAGGGCTTAGAGCTGGAAGAAATAGACATTGCGTTTTCCGGGGATTCTAGAATAAAGATGGAGTTTCAAAAAATGGATCTAAAACTCTTAAAATGGTTAAACCTATGGAATAATCCAGTGGAGGTGTTAAGGTAAATAGTATATGGTTTCAGATCTGTTAATGTTCATTAGGAAAGCAGTAGATCTCTTGAGCAAACTATAGACCGAAGAGGGTATCATAGATCCCATCGCTTGCAGTGTCCTGCAATAATGCCTGGTTAGGAGGAAAATAATAATAATGGAATAATCCTATGGAAGATGACGTAGATGTATAAACGCCTTGAATGTAAGTTGAACTTTTGTTAGTTTTTTATCTTGTATATACCCCAATATAGCCGGAAACAAAGTTAAAAACAAATTATAGCTGCAATGTTTGGTGCATGAGAGGGTTAAAAGCCAAACAATAGTATCGTTGACATTTTTATTTATTTTTTGAGAAAATTAATTGCTCCACTTTTGTCGGCTTCCAACAAAAAAAAAAAAAAAAAAAAAAAAAAAAACCATTTACGAGTAGTTAGAAAATAAATTTGAAATAAATAAATTAAATTATGCAACAAATTTAAAGGAATTTGTTTATAAATCATTAGTAGAAAAAGCGGTAAAATTAAAAGGTACAGAGTCGGTCATTAAAAGAAATACCCGTTAAAATATTCTACATATACTTTGTATTGTTGGACAATTAATGATATTAATAGACTTTTTTACTGTTTATTTAAAAAAAAAAACATGTGAATGTGTGCATTGCAAGCAATGGCCATATGCCGTCAAACAATATAAATTCAATCAAAACGCTCTTTAGAAAATAATCCATAGTGTGATGTTCAAAAACACCCGAAAAAATTTAAGTAAAAAGCGTATTTGGGATATTTAATTTTAAAATGTAGATAAAAACATATGAAATTTTTTTTTATTGTTTATTTTCCAATTAAGATTACAGCTTAGAAATATTTTTAAATTTTTGGTTGTTTCCAACAGTTAAAAAGTCTTTTTTTTCAACTCATTAATATTCCATATACATGCTCACAAAAATTTTTTTGAGTGTAATTCCATACATATCACGTGGCATGACATTTCCATTCAATACATTGCATTTGCATTACATTCAGGCAGTATGAATGCCGTTGTATATTTCGTGTTCAATAGTGAAATTTAAACATTTTTAATGGCGTCAATGAATGGCTTGTAAAACAGCAAAAAAATTGGATCTCTTAAGCCACCGTCACCAACGTCACTATCACCATCACCACTAGCGAGCGACCGGCCTGTACAAATATTGATGACATTAATTTTTTGTCGTTATTGTTGTTGTTGTTTTTTTTATTTGGTTTGTTGGTTGCTATTTATTTTTATTATAAACTGTAGTAGTAGTTGGGCCATATGACCTCCCTGTCGATCATGATTGATTTTAATATACCAATTTATGCAATTTTCGTAACAATTTTATTTTTTTCTTTTACGTTTTCTGTCATTTTTGTTTAATTTAAAGCGATTTTTTTTTTTTTTTTGGTTTTTTATAAATTCATTTGTTCAAGTTAAAGTTGTTATATAAAAATGTTAATTTCATTTTTATGCGCATCATTTCAATTATCGACATTTCAGCCATTAAAAAAAAATCGCCACAAAAAATTAAAAAGAAAAAAGGAATTAAAAAAATTGCTGGCCGCACAATAGCAACAACGGCCAGCACCTGCAGTCAGTAACTGTGACTTTTATTGAATTTTTATTTTTAATTTATAAAAAAAAGTTTAAAAATAAATTTTATTTTACTTTTTATTTTTACATTTTAATTGAAGACTACAGAATTAAAGAATACGTATTCAAACATACTGACAATTCATCATTTAATACGATTTTGTGGACTAAAATTTGTTATAAAAAAAAAAAATACAAAAATATTAGATATCTAACCACAGGGTGTCCGCCGGGAAGGTATACTACTTTGTTTTGCCGTCATTTTGCTAAACATTAGTCTTGGCAGTCGTGAAGTAGAGACGTGGCAAATTTAGTATGAAAAAATACTCAGAATCCAGCGTGTTTTGATCGTTAAAACATTTTTTCAAAATCAATCATCGATTTTCAGGAAAAAAGCATAATGAGTGACGAAGCACATTTTCATTTAAACTGTTATGTGGGTCTGGGCAATGGAAAACCTTCATCAGTCACCGTGCAATTTGGTCAGGAGGAATCATTGGATCTTACTTCTTTGAAACTGAAAACTTGACTAACATGTGCTTTCAACAGCCAGGATTACAATGGAATTACTGCGAGACCTGTTTCCGCAACAAATTATTTCAAGGAATGGTGATGTTGATTGGCCTCCACGGTCGTCCGATTTAACTGCTCCGGACTACTTTTTGTGAGAATATCTGAAAAGTAAGGTTTATGCAAGCAAACCAGAAACACTGGAGCAACTCAAACAAAATATTCGCAATGACATTAATGAAATACCGCGTGAAATGTGTAAGAATGTAATGAAAAATGGGCTCGCATTTGTGAGGCTAATAGAGGCGGGCATTTATCTAATATTTTGCCGACATTAAATAAAACATTTTTCAATATAAGATCCATTCTCTTTCATATAATCAAAAGTTATAAACAAACAAAGTAGTACACCTTCCCGGCGGACACCCTGTAGAATGGAAAACAAATTTGCTATTATAGGTTCAGGTCTACTGGTATTCCTTACGAAGACAGCAACTATAGAAAGGTAGAGCAACAATAGGTCTCAGGGTCGCAGTGTCCGGCAATAGTACTGGGTCAAAATGAAGATGATGATGATCTAACAAGAAAGTTATAATAGAGACTGCAAGTTACAATGCTAAGTAAGGACCTCCACCACCAATCATCAACTTAGCTTGAAAAAATCAACTTGTTTAACTGAAACTGAAACAAAGCAGCGGCTGAATTTTGGAAAGCCAATAGGTTCCTTAGAGGAGTGATGGAGAAAAAAAAAATAAATAAAAAAGGTCGAGTACACTTTAGAGACCTTTGGCTTATTGTGATACCCTCAATAAAAAGCGTAAACTCGTTAAGGACCCAAAGGCAGAGACGAAAGATTTCGATTCCAGCCCTCTCTAAACCCGAAATGCAAATTACCTGGTCCTAGCAATAGCCTATCCTCTGATGAAATTGATCAGGTTAACGACTAAAAATCTTTGTATTTTGTATTCGTATGTGTTGAAATATTATTGATGATAGCACTTGCGAAATTTGCTACCGTTTAGTAGCATTACATTGCCGCGTCTTGTGGCCCATTTTGATAAATTTTCGACCAATACATGGTTCAAATTGGTCATTTGTTGTCGGTAGCGATCTGCATTAACGGTTTCACCAGGCTTTAGGAGCTCGTAGTACACCATACCTTTCTGGCCCCACCAGACACACAGCGTTGTCTTCCAGCATAAACGATCTTATATTGCAGCTGAAGTTGATGATTGTCTCGGACTAACGATTGATGTTTTGCGCTTAGAATTTTTAAAATAAATCCATTTTTCATCGCTAGTAAAAATTTAATGCGACTCGATCAATGATTTCCTCAAATCATCATTTTTTGTTACAAAATTCGCCATCATTAACACGATGAATATGATGTTGTTTGTTTACTAGTTTGATGTATACTGAATATGTTTGACAGATGTCATTGCCAACACAGAAAAAAAAATAAGTCTTGTTCACAATAAATGTTCCCTATCGAGACATTTGTATCTCTCACTTCATACCGGCACACCTGTATGAATGTGGAATTCTTAATAGGTTTAGATGGAGATATTTAGGAATATGGTGTAATTGGCAGTCATATTCACCATAAGGGTTTCAGATCTGATGGTGCTCATTAAGAAGGCAACAGATTTGCTCAACACACTGTATATGTGGAAGGGCAACCATAGATCCTAAGGGTTACTTTACCCATGGCTTTGTGTGTGGTCAGAATGATAATGTTGATGATGATAAAGTGGCTAGTAATTATATCCGTAAGAAGCATAATCTAATGAATCGCAATAGTCACGGGAGTCCAATTTTTTTCCACTAACAAAGAAGGTCTGAGCATCATCACACGCGCACTGCACTAGTCTACATTCACTCATGTATCACTTTCGATAACCCCCCAAGGGGACATACATATATTTCCCCACGTGGAAGATTCATACTGACAGATAACCACTAATTAAGCATTCATCAGCAAAAACATTCCCACAAGTGTGACTAGGAACCCATATCAGTATGACGCGGTAACGTCGACGCAGGTCAGTGAGCAAGTAGACATTCCGACCTAACTACGTTGTAACTGAGAGCATTTGTCGATGTCAGACTGTCCGCCTAGATTTTGATATCTGAATGTTCAAGATTTAGTTCTAGGGCATGAACTACACAGTGCATACATCAGACAGTCCGAAGAAGACCGAAAGCACAAGCTTATCACAAACCAAGCTTATTAAAAACCCGATCACGATGTCTTCCAACCATCAATACAGATTGAGATGATTTTATTTTAAAGAAAGATTCCGCAGCCCAATCGTCTCTAGTAGGTAATCTAGTTTCAAAGGTCCTACTTAAGTTTATGGTATGCCCCGAGATCGGCCGGCCACTTCTCTGATTCCCTAAGATTGGAATGTGTAATATTCGACATAGTCTCCAGTCTAGCCCAAGGTATTGAACTCAAGCAGGTAGTAATAGTAAGACATGTCAGCCTCTGTACTTTGTTCAGTACTGATACCAGACGAAAGCTCCATACGTAAAAATTGGCCTCTGGATTGGCCATGTAGAAGGCACATAAGGGCTTCCTCATTCGATTCTCAGCATTATGTTTGCTTATGTGCTTCGAGTCATATAGTCATTGCCTTTTCCGAAAATTTCATTCCGATTTTGGTGAACTGAACTTTAGAAATTTTATAATTCATGGTAAAAAGAACATTTCGGTACTGTACTCTGTTCAGAACTGATACCAGACGAAAGCTCCATAAGTAAAGAACGGCCTCTGGATTGGCCACGTAGAAGGCTCATACTTCCTCATTCAGTTCTCAGCATTATGTTTGCTCAAGTGTTTCGAATCATATAATCACAGGCTTTTCCAAAAATCTCACTTCTATTTTGGTGATCTGAACTTCGAAATTTTTTTAATTCATGTTAAAAAGACTCATTTCGGTCTACGAAAGGTTAATCCCCAGACTGTACGCAATGGTCCGAAACAGATAAACGCACAGTCTTTCCATTATAGTGGGAAGACTTTTTCGCACCTCATAATTCGCATAAGCCACTCCCTATACCATTTGAGCGTGGTAACGATTCCACTCACGACAACATTTCACAGATGTGGAGAAAACACACTATATCTGGCGAGATCACTGTCTTGACCTTCATCCTAACCATCCCTTATAAATAGGGCCTAGTTTATTTAATGGTTACTTTTATAATATGGCATAAAAAAGAATATGGCATCACTAGTAGCAAAAGACTATTTTTTTACTTTTTATTTTCTTTTTCTGCAACTATTTTAGCTTTGATTTCATTGAGAAGAAAATGTACCACAATCCAAAGAATTTTTTATGACTAGTCTGTGCTGACACGCTAAACACTTCCGATGAGCTTAGGTTAATATTTCTATAGCTTAATAGATTGCCCACATTAGTCTTTGAGTTGCTATTGTTTGCTGCTGGAAATATTTATACGAATTACACCGTTCACATGGCACTTTAGTATGTCGTTTTGATGGATGTTCTTTTTTTCTCGTTATTTGCCGGTACATTGTGTTTTACAAATCAAAACAAGGTAAATAACTCAAATAAACAATTTTAGTGTGGACAAATACCCGATCATATTGATTTTGTAGTAATTCACAGAGTAAATGAAGGTGAATTACTTATAATTAAAGTGATTCGCTCTTTAAATTTAATACTGAGAGTTGTATACTTAGGATTATGGTTGGGAAATAGGCAATTGGACATTAAAACGAAGTCAAGCTATAATTACTGTTTGATTTAAATAACTATTTCCTAGTATTGTCTGCCTTTATAAAATTAAGGATACTTGTTTTTTTGTTCTTCAATAGCAAAATATGAATTATATTGTTCACCATTAATTTATATTTATTATTTCAATATAAATCTATAATTTACTTAAAAAAAAAGAAAAAAATTCTTCATATATCGTGTTAATAATGCATATTATAAATTATTTTAAAAACTAACTATTGGGCAATTTACGTAAATTATACTTCTCTCCTATGTAAGCAGTTAGTTAACAAATTTAAAGAAGTATACGTAAAGGGTGTCCAAGATTGAGGTATCATTTTAATTTTAATAGAATAACAATAATGAATAGACGTTCTTTTCAACTTAATTTACTATAAAAATCGCAACATCTTATGCAAAATTACATTAAATCGCCAACACTGAAATATATACAGACATACATAAGGCACTACTATTGTGTTTATATTTCGGTAAAGTCCCTCAATAAAGTTTATGTGTTTACGTACAAATTTCTTCGAGCTAGTTAAGAAGAAAGAGCAAACAATACATTATAATATAGTAGAATGGCACCGAAACGCAATTTAGCAGTTGACGAAAAGCTTAAATTAATAAAATAGGCAGTGGATCAAGGAGAAAAGACGAAAAAGAGGGAAAAAATATTAAATTTTGTTGAAATTGGAATATCAAATAAAAAAAGCAAATGAATAAAAAAAATCAAGATACGATATATAAAAACAAAGCTCTGTTTAAGTGGTTTACGGCAACAAGAGACCGCAATATGCCGATATCTGGAGGAATATTAAAGGGCAAAGCCATGGAATATGTAAAGGAACTCAAAATCGATGACTTTAAGGCAAGCAATAGTTGGCTGGATAAATGGAAGATAAGGTATGCGAAGGTGCCGACGTGGACACCCGCCTTCCAACCAGAAGTTCATCGATTTAATACCAGGTCAAACCATCTTAAAAAAAGAAAAAAATTTTCGTCAGCAGTACTACTACTATTGAAAACTTCTCTAATGCATTTGCCATTCGGAACCGGCGTTACACTGTAGGTACCTTTCAATGAGTCTAAAAGTAGAATCGGGTATAGCTCATTGACTGAGAGAAGTCCCCATGTTTCTTCATGGAATGTTATGGGAATTAATAATATAATAATAAGGTATGCAAAGATATGTATGCTATTTGTTGTTTTTTAGACATGGTGTTTGTTACAAAAAAGCTTGTGGTGAAAGCAATGATTCTTCCGAGGAATACTGCCAGAAATCGATAACCGATGTTGTACCTTCTTTATTGGAAAAGTACAATGATAGTGACATTTTCAATGCAGCTGAGACTTGGTTGTTTTAAAAATGTCTTCCTGACAAAACACTAACATTCAGAAATGAAAAATGTCATGGAGGAAAATATGGGAAGAAACCTCCGACAGTAATACTGGTAGCAAATATGAATGCAACAGAAAAAATTTAAATTTTAGTGATAGGAACAAATAAGAAACCTCGTTGCTTTCGCGGTTTCAAGTCACAACCCGTCGATTATAAAAGTAACAAACGGGCTTGGATGACAAGCCAAATTTTTAAAGAATGGATGGTGAAGTTAGATAAACAATTTTCTGCTGCTGGAAAGAAAGTGATATTCTTTGTAGATAATTGCCCGGCACACCCTAAAGATATACAAAATAAATTAAAATCTATTGGCATTTTTTCCAGCAAATATAACATCAAAATTACAACCAATTGACCAGGGAATAATTCGATGTTTGAAAGCTCATTATCGAAACAGAATTTTAAAAAAGCTGTAGTTCGAATTGGAAATTGCATTCACCATTTATCAAGAGCTAAGGATATTAATGTCACTAACCAGACAATTTCAAACTGCTTTACAAAGTCTGGATTTGGACAACATTCAGTGTGGGACGAAGCAGATGACATACCTTTGGTATTATTGAATGATTTTAATGACAACGAAAATGTTTTAAAAGATAACTATGAAGCCTGGCTACATTTGAATGAAATAAAATCTATAAGCTGTACTGTTCAAGACCTTTCCGACATCGATAATAAATTGATTACTTCTGAATTTCCAACTGATGAAGACTTTGGAGAAATAGTATATGATATCGGTGGGAACGAAGTTGGGGAAACAGTTAGACAACCGTCCAGACAAGTTATAAATGATTCATTTAAGACTTGAAATGTATTTTTAAATACAAATGAAAACACAAAAGATGTCTACTACAAAGCACTACAGAGATTAGAAACACTTTTGGCTCAAAGCAAATTTGGTGATAAATAAAAATAAATTGGTATTAAAAGTAGCTGTTGTATGTTTAATTTGGATCATTTTTAAATTTAATTCCCAAAGTTGAAGTATTTATAAGTTGAAGTTTTTTTCTGGAAAACGGTGGCTCAATTTATAGAAGTTCAAGTGTATTTCGATTGTCATGAAC
This sequence comes from Wohlfahrtia magnifica, assembly GCA_023159175.1. Classification (NCBI taxonomy): domain Eukaryota; kingdom Metazoa; phylum Arthropoda; class Insecta; order Diptera; family Sarcophagidae; genus Wohlfahrtia; species Wohlfahrtia magnifica. The sequence goes on from JAKWBJ010000045.1 coordinate 2,239,352, forward strand.
AGCCATCAGCAAAATTAAAATGATGCCTCAATTTTAGACACCCTTTATATTAAATTTCAAATAAATTTCATTCATTTATGATTCACTCACTCATTTGTTTATTATACTTTTTTATGTAAATTATGGTTATTCATTAATATTATGAAAAATATCAAATAAAATAAATTTATAACAACAGCCTCTGTCCATACAGATTTTTTTCTCTTCCTATAAAAAGTTAAAATTGATTGAAATATACAATAATTGTGGTTACAATTATTTTAAATAATTTTTCTAATAAAATTATGGTCTGCTTTTGAAAAAAGAGAAAAAAAAAATTAATTGAAAACCGCCAATAACATACCGCACCAAACTGTCTATTTAAAAAACAATATCAAATGGAAGGAAGGCATAAATTACAGAAAAAAGGGACATTTTTAAATTGATACTGACTGATGGCTGTTACGCGTACAATAGGCAACAATTTCATTTTAAAATTAAATTCGTTTACAATTTAATCAGAGTGACAATATGACAATTGACGAGACCTAAAGAGTAAACATAAAAATAAATCTATAAACAGACCATAAAATCCCAAATATATCGCACACACAAAATGCAATTGAAGTTGTTAATAAAGTGGGTATTGCTGTAGGAGTTGCAGGTTAAAAAATGTTAATGAATATTTACCCTCATTTAATGGTGACATTAATTATGAATGAGAACAATTTTGTTTTTAATTTACTTATTGGATCAAATAAAAAGTATTCGCAGTTGTTTGAAAAATTAATGTTAATCAGATACATATGTATGTATGTATGTACTGATCAGATACATATGTATGTATTCGACTTTTTTCAAAAACCGGTTTCAAAATAATTCGAAAAATTTCAATTTTTAAAAAACCGGTTCTTTTATTAAAATAAAATTCTTCTCAATTCTAGTTGCATTAGCAAAAAAAATTGATACATTTTTGTCCTATATTGTCATTTCTAGCAAGTAAGAATGCTAAAACAACGTTCGGCGTTAGGGCATTCGGACATTTCATTCTCGACACCGCAACGTCCTAATATTTCATCCAGTGCTTCATTTTTTACAGCGTATTTTGTAAGAGTTTTACTTGCCAGCGCCTAGAGACTGCTTGAAATAGAATCAAGTTTTCCTTGCTGCACAATAGCGTCAATCTTATAAACATATTTCAGCTGGTTAATAACTCCTTGTGTCAAAGAGCTTTTTCAGCTTAGTATTTAAGGACACTCAATATATCTAGACTTACCATTTCAATCAATTTCCAAATATTTGCACACTTCAGAGGACATGTGCAGAAACATATATGCATGCACCTTGTATATGACAGTGTGTGCCACTGTGGTATGTTAGGTAAGACACACGCCTATCAACGAGGAGTTCTTAGTTCAATCACACCCCACACCATTCGACAATTTTCAACAGCGGTATCAGCTCACAACATTGCTGGCGGATGGTTATGAGTATTTACGCTTGAGCCGGCGTCTGTAGGTGTCTTTCAATGAGTCCAGTTGATCATCATTCTTAATATATAAGAATTAATAGTTATTTACAGAAAACGAGAAAAAGTTATTATCATATCTTTTTTGATCTACCATAGTTTGCACGTTATTTGTGTTACGTTCAAGTTTGTCATATACAGTACAAAAATAAGACATTATATAGGTATTTAATTCAAAAAGATACTCAAACGAAGAGTATATTTGCAATCATAAATATAAAAACATGTGAAAATTATACATATTTATATTAACCGGTTATTCATCATGTTAAAATAAACGGTTTATTCGGTATTCAAAAAATGGACATTTAAAAAAAAACTGTCCTCGACAAAACCAAAAAAACCGGTTTAAACTGGTCGAATAATAATCTTTCTATCTCCCTAGTATGTACCCTAAGCTTATATGCGCCTTTATTATTTATGATCGTTTGCCATTTTTCGGGTAGCTTCAGATTTTTATCGCTGTAGAACGTTCAAATTTAATTTTGTAATCTTATTTAAAAATTTTGGGACTCCGTGCAGAAGAATTTAGTATTTGTTTGTTGTCAACAATTTTTATTACAAAATAAGTTATTTTAGTATGACTTACGTCAAAAGCTACTTTATTACTTAATAATATTCCATCACATTCACCTGAAGCTGAATTAGGGATTAAAAATGGTTTAATTTGTTTTGCCACTTAATGTCAAATCGCTCATCCAAACAATGGAGCAGAATGTGTTTAGAATAATAAAGCTCCATTACAGAAATACCCTACCAGCATCTATTGCAGCAAATAACTTAGGCTTACTTGCATCTATTAAACAGATCACGCTAAAAGTAGCCTTTTGTCACTTAGAAAAATCGCATAAAATCGCATAACTAATGATTTGTTACGGAATTGAACCGACTGACGATTTGTCTTACTTATATGATGCAATTTTCAATGTTGTCTTTAGGACCATCAGTCAAGCAGAAAGAGCTTATATGTATTTTGCAGATGGTGGTTGTTATATTCCAACGGTTCAAGAGAGCTTCTAGAGCAGCTGTAGAATAGGTTCTGATTGCCCCAGTTATACCAGCGTACGCCAATCTACATACTTTGTATATATTTGCCTGAATTGTCGTTTAATTTGTCACATTTGATCAGTCGCGGGGGCGCAACTAAGGCTAAGATAACTTTCAACTTTCAGAGCAGGGATGTAGTGGATCTAAAGTAAAGGTGGCCAGAGAGAAAACGTAATTTGTAGTAGAAGTATATGGTAGTCCAACTAAAACACAAGATGTTAATTGTAAATAAAACAAAGAGTTTTCAGAGAATTATCTTAATATTTTTGTATTATGCTAAAGGGATATATGCCAACTATGTGTGAAACAAAATATCGGCTAAATGCTCGCCATGGTTTCGGTGGCATAAATCTGTTTGTCAGTTCATATTTTCAATAAGTCTGTGACACAATTGATGTTCAATGTCGTTCGTGCCGAATTATCTCATTCTTGAAAGATGTTCGCTATCGTTGCTTACTTCAAACGACTACAACAAATAAACTAATCGATGAATTTGGCTAAAATTTTAACAGCTAACGTTTGACAGATGTGCTGCCATCTAGCGCTAGGTAGCTTCAATGTCAATCGGCCGTATATCAAGTAAACTCAGTTTATTAATAAGTTTAACCTTTAAATAACCAAAGTATTTCGACAATTCTGGTCCAAGATGATGCTATTCTATTTAATATTTAGATGCGCATTGAAATTGATTAAAGTAAAACAAATAATTTAAATTGATTGCATTATTCCTACGAAAACATACTCTGCCCCTTTCTGTAAAACAAACAATTTTAATTGATAAAAATATTAAAAAAAATTAATGCTTTTCTCATACATTTTTGAAATACCTTTCATAAATTTTTTTTACTGTTTGAAACACAATTAGTTTTACATTATTTTTTAGTTCTTTTAAAATAAATTTTTATAATATTTCCTAGAAATTTTAATATGCCTCTTGCAAGCCTACCATACCCCCTAAGCACGTGCGTGTCAATGTTCATAATTTGGCCTTTTTTTGTTTGTTTGCATTTGTTTAACCTTAATTCGAGGTTAAGGTCTCTCTATCGTCAATTTCATTTCAATTTGTCTAATTCATTAAAATGTTGTCAACGTTTATATCATAAATATACTATTGTTGTTGTTATTGTCTGTTTGGTGCGGTCTTTATCATATATAAATTATTGGTTTTATATTCGTTTATCTATAGAAATTGTAAAACTTTTTTCTTTTATTTTTAGCAATAAAGCATTTTAATTACGTTTTTTTTAATTGAAAATGTATTTATGAAAATAAAAGCAAAAATAATTATAATTTTTGAATAATTATGAAATTGGGTTACAAAACGAGACCAGACAGGTTCAATGATCGAAATTTACTAGAATTATGAACATAGACATATGGACTCTTTTATTGTTAGATTCTATAAAATGAATGTCACAAATTAAATAATTTATTTGAAAATTAATTTTTATTTATATTCATTATAAAGGGTCCGCCAAATAATTTTTTTTTTTTTTTTGAAAATGCTATTAAAAAACTACTGAATATTTTCTCAAATTTCTTTTTTATTTGAAAGTACAATCCTTCCGGTTAATAATTTCATTCAAATGGCTGCCTCGACTGGGCATGCAGTAGCCTACATAATCGTGTCCAATTTTTAAGCACATTATCGATTCTGTGCGGCTGTATTTCACCAATGGCTTCACGAATATTGTCCTTAAAGTGTCAACTGTCTCTGGTTTGTTGGCGTAACACTTATCTTTGACGGCACCCCACAAATAATAGTACAACGGTATCAAATCGCAGTTCTGAGGTGGCCAAACGACATCAGCTCTGCGGCTGATAGTGTAGCTTCGGTTGTGTGGCACGTAGCGCCTCCTGTTGAAACCAAATGTTGCTAATATCCTCCTCTTCAATTTTTGTGAACAAACATTCGTTCAACATGGCCCGATAACGATCGCCATTGACTGTAACGGCCACTCCTTGCCCAAATGAGACAATTTTGCTTGTTAACACACCGGCAAGATCAAAATGAGCTTCATCTGAAAAGATGATTTTTTTTGGCAAAATCATTACTTTGAGTTTCAAAGTAATGTCGCAATATTTCCCAGCATTGTTCAAGCGTATATACAGCCATATTCGTTCAGCGGAAGGATAAAACTAATTATCTGTCAAATCAGACATGAGCTAAGTGTTACCATTCGCGAAATAAGCACTAGTTGAGAAAAGAAACGTTAGATGGCAGGCCCTTTATTTGGATAGGAATTTTAGACAAATTCTAATTTTACTCAAAATAAGCTATAATCATCATCATCCTTTTTTGTCGCCTAGTGTTATCCATGCCAGGCAATTTCTTGTTCTCTAATCATTTTATAGCTTCGCTTATATCCATTACTCTAATCGTTTTAATGCAATATTTACACAATCAATTACAATTGACATTTTATTTGATAATTATGTGAAGCTTAACTTTATAAATAAAATGCCATCTCATTTATGTCATTAACACATACTCGTATACATTTATTAATATGAATTATTAATTAAATGAGAATACTTATCGATTAATATCCTATTTAATAAGCTTAAAATGATAAAAAAAAACTTTAAACTGAATTAATTGCAAATATTTGTAATGCAATTAAAAAAAGTGTTACTGCTGCCACATGACACCAGTTACCAGAGCGAAAACGAAATAAAGTCAACTTAAACCACTAAAAAAATTCAATATGCTATTGAAGTCTACATACACCCTACATCGTTATAGACGATTTAGGTTCAGTGTATGAAACATTTTCGACCTAGACCCACTTCGAATCATACGGAAAGAAACATTGGTCGGAATAGGCGGTAGCACAGTAATCTAAAAGGGTGGAGGACATGCATTGGTTTTGATTAAAAAATAAAGACATACAAATTAGAGAAATTTATGAAATCAGTCTTTGAGTCAATAAGACGATCGATATAACTCAATGTTTAAAGATGATTTCATGTAAATGTTGATCGCGGCTAAGCCTCAAACGGTTCATATGCTGGGTCGAATGTTGGCGTACTCTCTTCAACATATCAGCCGGTATCACACGAATAAATTTTTCAATATTGGCTTCCAGTATGTCAACCGTGGCGGGCTTGTCCCCCATAGACATGAGCCTTAACATAGCCGCACGAGAAATAGTTTAAAGGCGTGAAACGCACAGTCTAGGCGGCCAATTGATCAGCCCTGAACGTGAAAAAACCTGTTCACCGAACTCGCCTCTCAATTGGGCGATTGTTCCGCGTGCTGTGTGACATGTGGTACCACCATCTTGTTGAAACGACATATCAGCTAAATAAAGCTCTTCGATTTTGGATAAAAAAACGTTCCTAATGCCAACGGCTAATAATGCACACTAAACAGTGAATTTTTAGATGTATTGGCAGTTCTTGCCATGCTTCTGGCTCTTCTTCACACCAAATACGGCAATTTTACATATTCACGTATCCATGAACCCAGAAATGAGCTTCGTCGTTGAACACAATTGTGCAGGATGCACTTTTTTAACCGACCATGAATTTCGATAATAGAATTCAACAATCTGATTGTCGATTTCTGGTTAAATTATCGACCAAACAGAACATGTTTGACTGTAACGTGTTACACAAAAATAGCTGAGCTGCTAAAAAAGTGTTGCAGAAAGGAAAGTTGGCCAAAATCACCCCGCTTGTAATAATTAGAATATAAATTATGTGTCAAATAAATATATAAGAGAAAAATTTCAGTCTGTATGATATATAAAAAAAAACGAGGTAAGGTGGTATGGTGGCTAGAGTGCACATATATAATCTCCGGCAGAGGACATGATGAAAATATGTAATTGCGGTTTTCGGGTGTTTATTTAAAGACTCGTTCGTTATAGTCCCTTTAGAATGACTACAAACTGAAGCGCAGGAACAGATGTATGTAGAAAACAGACGCAATAAAGCGAGAGTGACACTCGGTCGAGTCTATACTAGCTAGACTAGAAATATCCAGATGGACTAAGCTCAGAATACTCAACTCATATGTTAAATCAAATTTCTGCTAAATGGCACTAAAACCTGTGTTGTAACATCATGCAAAAGCTCTAGGTATTCATCGAAAGGTGCACCAGAATCATATACTTAATATTCTAACTTACGCCATTAGTAACTCAGAACTGTGGAACATGAGTAATGAGGAACCCACACTGAAATAGATAATGAAAAGAAAATGAGGGTGGATCCAGAATGTCACTCGAGTGGAATCCTTAAGGCTCAAGGAATCGTGGTCGGCCAAGAAACACCTGGGGATGCAAAATTATCCAGGAACTAATGCAGACAATCTAACATGGTAGAAAGCAAAATTAACAGAAGTAAACTGTGTAAGATGAAGATGCTTTTTGAAAGCCATATGCTCCCAAGAAGACTGACGGAATGGTGAACCTCCCTCAAGACAAATCCATCTTCACTCTGACCTTCCAGCTTTCCTCCGGCGATGATGACAAACGTTAATTGAGTGATCAAGTCACTACCATCTACTAGCAAGGATCTTTACCATCACACACAATCATATGGAGGCGAGCCACAATAGGTTAATCAACTACAAAGCAGTGGATGCTGTGTGTAAAGCCAATATGTTCCCTAGTGGAGTGACGGAGAAAAAAAAAATTAAAAAACATACCGTACTTTTAAAGACAATTTAATAGGTTAGACTTGGTTAGGTTAAGCGAGTTTCCCACAAATTAGCGGGATTTTTCTCAGGTATTTTATGGCCCATTGCGATAGTCTTAAAGACATTCCCATATAAACTATAAGTTGTATGTAAATGAAAAAGATTAAAATAAGCTTAGTTTTTATTAATTCGGACAAATGCGTAGTCCCTAGGGTATCTGTTAAAACTAACTGGCCAAATTTGATTCGTCGCATAGCCTTTGATTCTGTAGAGCGGAGCAATCATATATAAGATAACCAATACATTGCAGAATATGTTCAATTAGTTATGTAGACCAGAGTTTTCTATATAAAAAACAAGTCGTGATATCAGCAAGCATGACCTCCGATTTTTCCAACACCAAATTTTCTATTAAATTCGATATTGTAACCAAAGGAGTTTGAAATTCTCTCTAAGCATAAGTCACGTCCTCCTAGTTGTGCACTTATCAAAAATCTTGTTATCCTCAATCTTCCAAAGATCTGGAATCCTTAACAGCTGGACACGTTATTCTCAAAGTTGGCCCACTTTTACTTTGCGTTGACATTAAACACACTAATCGAAGCAGCATTGTTTATGCTTGAGGATTTAATTGTCACTGAATCTTGCTGCAACTTCGATGGCATTGACATTCGCAGTGCAAAGAGAAAAAACCAAAAATTCTAATGAACTTCACTTTTCATAAGTCCGATTTCGTTTTCGTGTTCGAGCCTTTAGTGAATTTGGATTCTAATTCCAGTAGATACTGCATAATCGAATTATTGCTCATTTGTATGGTATATAGATCCTGTTGGATTTAATTGTAATCAATACAGACTAGCACTGATACATTAAAAGTCAGAGCAGACTTACAAATTGGTTAGGGAATAAGTTCGTACTTTTGAAGGTTGCACTATTGAAGTAGGACCGACGCCAATCAAGTCGTTAATTGATTAAAAAAATAAATGACTCCCAGTCGTCTGTCTTCGATGGGATTTATCGAAAAATTTGAATTGGTGTCTGACGAATTTAAGGAAACCAAAAAAAAAAAACTTTAAAAATGCTTTGCAACATCTCGCCCCTCATCGAGTAAAACGCAGTAATTTTTTTTTTCTTTAACTCCGTCATTACTCTTGGAAGCATATTGTCTTTCCACGAAACATCCATTGCTTAGTTTCTTTCTCAGTAATCAAGTTGATTTTCAAGATAAGTAGATGATTAATCTATTGTAGCTTGCCTTTAAATGATTGCGTGTCTAGGGGCTTACTTAGATGGATTTATCTGAATGAAGGTTGAAGTCTTTTTATTAAGCACTTAGAAACGCGAATAACTTTTTGTTGTTGTTGTCATATTCTCTACTGGGATTTGACCTGGGCCATTTGTTTTGTATACCTGCCCTTTAACTACTACACCACACCACCACTTAACATGCGGTTTATTGTACTAAAACTTTACAGGTAATGAGATAAGGTGTCTCTAAATAAATCAGAAGTAAGGAAAGTAGTGTGTAGCTTCAGGAGACGCGTAAAACCCTAGCGTCAAGACCTAACACCTATCCAAAGAAAACAATTGACTGTATTTGGTGGAACTGGTAGCACGATCAATAAGATAATATATCATCCATATCACGTTGAAGAGGCTAGGCCAAACCTAGTCCTTTACGACAACACCCCACGTTGCTAATGTGATCAAGTGGTAGGTCATTTACCATCCGCCGCATTATCGAGAGCAGGTATGTCTAGCATTGTATTCAAACTAGCTTGAGGAGCAGAATTAGCAGAGCTAGTAATTGCAAGACATGCTAGAGCCTGCACCTATTTAAAATAAAGAGGTGCCTTTTAGCGTTTACTGCTTCTAACGACGCAAGGGTGAGAAAAAGTCGAGAAGGCTGATGAGCCTTGACTAGCTGTGATATTGTATTGTAAAAAAACACTGCTAAGAAGGCGTATGTAGACTTCTGCTTCTGGACAAGTACAAAGCTGGTGCTGTAACTAGATAGCGTAGTTAAACGTTCCTTGTACTAGATGTTTTTGGGACTATGACATGGCATTTGAAGGGCTGTACTATTTAAAATATCTAACCAATAAAGAGAGCTCACGTAAATCATTATTATAATTTTGATTAAGTCCCACTTTAGCGCTTACCGTTTAAGTCTCACTTTAGGTTTAAAGCTTAGAGATTAAGAACTAGCACAAATTAGACCGATAGTTTCATACTTTTAAAATAAAATCGATTTCATTTTGGTTTTCATCAAATATTTCATAAATAAAACTTTCATCTTGTCGTTTGGTTAAGTGCTAGTATTTTTTTTTTTTTTTTTTCTTCATCACTATATTAGGAAGCATATTAGCTTTCAACAAAGCATCCATTATTTTGTTTCAGTTGATTTTCAGGCTAAGTAGTAATCTACTATAGCTCGCCACCATATGAGTATGTATATTGGTGAAGATCCTTGCTAAGTGGTGCCGATTATCTATATTTTGCATTGTAATTTTATTCCAGTAGGTGGCGTCTAATGTTTGTCATCATCGCTAGCGTCAAGCTGGAAGGTCACTCTTTAGATGAATTTTTCTAGAGGGAGGTTTAAATCTCTTCATATACTATCTGGGACGTTTAAATGCTCTATTACTACCACACCACGCCAGCCTAGTGATGTAGGGCTTTAAATAATCTGGCTTCAACGAAATTTTTTAACTTGTTCTGTATAGAAGATAAAAAAATGTTGTTAATGCTGTTGCCTGCCGTAGCAGGCTGCACAGTCGTATTTGGGTGGCAAAAGCAATTCTTAACTCATTACCGAATGAGTTTAAGATATTTTCACTGATAACATATAAGTGCTGTTTTATTGAAATATTGCTCCTTTTTATTAATTAACAAAAATATTTATTCTTTTAAAATTCGACGTTTGGAGTTTTCCTCGAATAAAAGTTTGCTCTGGCTACCTCCGTCTCCTTACTGGAACCAAATGAAGGGTGAGAGTCTATTTATTGAATTTAAATAAAAATATCTACCGAATTTCACCGATCGCTGAACAAACATATTAATTTCCAGAGAAGACATTTTCTTAGATAGGAAAAATATTACGAGAAAAAATTTATTTGAATTTGAAATTTATATTTATACTTCACATGTATCTACTTCTTATTCTAAAAAGCATATCTACTAAATTGGAAGATTTTTGCTTTGATAGAAACAATTTTATGTGAATAATTGCATTTAGATTGTAAAGGCGGTAGGCGATCTTTTTCCATCTTTTTCTTAATTTAATCAACAAAATGCTTAGTACCAACTTTCAATGATCTCCACTCCTTGTATTTTTTGCACAAAAATTTATCAGAAACACCACTTGTGTTTCATAAAAAATGATTAAGAATTAAATATTTTTTTTTTTTTTGTTTTATCCACGTCAAAAGATAAGTATGAAGGCATATAAAAACTCTCATAGTAATATGGTGCAACCAATTTTTACAGCCCTAACCTATTGATGTCTTTTTAAATGGTATAACCGGTGTATGTGTCAATATATTTTTATACTTTTCTTTTTTTAATGAAAATTGTGTGAATCTCAATTTATCGTTAAAAACATGAACTTTAAATCTGAAATAATAAAAATTTATTACAAAATAATTGCAATCTCATTAGAGCAACAGTATAGCAGTAACAGCAGCAAGTACAACAACGAGTGTGTGGTTATTATTATATTTCTCTCTTAAACTGGATGTGTCATAAGGAAGAGAAAGAGATACCAACAAACGTTTAGTCAAGTGTTTGTTAAAAATAACAATTAAGCAAATAGAGTCGGTTTAACCATTATATGTAATACCCTACAATAAACCCTGGCTACATAAGGAACTGAGAAATCATTGAACACGTGAAATAAATATGGAAGGCACCGGCCGGATAATGGGTACTGTGCTAGTTTCTTCAGCGTGGGTTGTGGGTTCGATTACTACAACAGAATATGGTCTGTTACACTATACCGAGAATATGGCCTTAGTTATTCTGTTCGTATTTAAAAATAAAAAAAATAAACTTCGGACTAATTATAGTGAAGTTGACATGCTAGTTGACTTATGCTAGGCAATTTGTTCTAATAGTTCAAACGTGAACTGTGGGAAAATGGAATTTATGTAAGATGAACTTTGAAACTTATCCCCAACATACAAAGATGGGTAACCAAGAAACATGGCGAGGTAAACTACTATCTGCCACAGATTTTCGGCCTTAGATACTTTATGAAATATCGATAGAGGATAAATAAATGTGATTCAGCATATTGCGTACACAAATAATTCCCGCAATATTTATTAATTCATTAATTAAATTAGGTCGGAGGGGCCCATCTAGTCAAGCACTAGAAAGATCTATTGTGCCAAGAAATCCGTGGTCGACCCGTCAGCAAAAAATCCGGCGGCAGCAAAAAGCCCAGATCACTGTGAAATCGTTCCAAAAGCACCAGTCATAATAATCTACTTAGCAACATCCCCATTGGGGAACCTGTTCGAACCTGTTCGAGTAAAACAAAAGTTCATATCCGAAAGTTTGCCAAAGCAGCACATTCACAGAGAATATGCCGTCGTCTCCTTTGCCTCCCTGCACAGGCGACGTTCCGGGTCAGATAACACATTGAGGTTGAAGGGGTGATATTTAAGATTCGAAGTTGATAAGCTTTCTCATATTTGCCTTGCCCTTGTGACGCAACTCCCTACTGTATGTGAAAGGACTCATTTTCCGCTTCGCCTCAAACTCTGGCATTGTACCCGGAGTTCATTTTCCCTGGCCTTGAACCAGCTAAAATCACAGTACGGCTTTGGTTCCAATGATTATCGGAATATATATAATTAGAGGCGCTCCTGATTCCATGCTCTATATTATTCCACATATGGAAATAGCCTGTATCTCTGCCTGGAAAACACTGAGCCACTTGCGCATGGGTTCCCAGACTTTGGTAATGAATCAGAAAATCCCGGCGCCCACACTACTATCCATTTTAAATATATCTACTCCAGTGATCTCATGGTGTATAAGAAACTCGATTTGCAACTGAAGTTTTAGCTCTCGGTGCACTCCCGTCACTCTTACTTAGCAGTAGCTTAATGTCAGGGTATACCCAAGATGCTCATGTGATTCTTGTGGTCCACTGAGTAGAGACCGCCTCATGTCAGCCACCTGAGGGCCCCTAGAGCTGCAGATTTCATAATGAAAATATATAGTGGACTTACTCCTATAACAGCTTGCATGGCTACAGTGGGACAAGCTTTCACTGCACTCGTTAATAAATAACATGCTCGCCTCTGAATCTTTATGCATCTATAAATGCAAAGCTTTAGTTCAGTCTTGAGTCACCATACAATCGAAGCATGAAAAACTATCGGTCTAACGATCATGGTATACATCCAATAAATGATCGTAAGTATAAGATCAGGTCCTGCCGATAAGACCATGACTAGTAGACATTTTCCCATTAGGATCACCTGTTTATCTAAAAGATAAATTACATGAAAAATAATTATAAAGAAACTGAAACAAGGCAAACATGCTTTGCGGAAGCCATATTTTCTCAAACGATATAATAGAAATCAAAATCAATCAAGATGACATAGCGGCTGGTTTTCGCTATTTTTTAATACAGTTTTCTTTTTCTCTTTTAAAGAACTGCGCTTGTTATTTAATCTTCTATCTGACTGTGTTATATCTATTCTTCTTGGGGGCGTGGAGTAGTGGTTATAGCTCAGGTATACAACACAAACGGCCTAGGTTCGAATCACTGCAAAAGACATGACGACAAAAATCCAAATACATCTAAATATAGACTCCCTGATATTTCAGCTTACTTCTTGCTATAATGACGAAAATCAGATGAATAGGCAGGATAAAACGCCACCTACTGCGAAATAATTACAATGCTAAGTAAGGATAACCACCACCACTTAGTAAGTAACTTCACCACTATATACAATCATATGAAGGCGAGCTATTGATCATCTACTTAGCTTGAAAGTCAACTTCATTACTGAAACTGAAATAAAGTAATGGAACTTTGTTAAAAACCAATATGCTCCCTAGCGGAGTGACTATTCTGCTTTGTGTCCTCTCCTTCTTATTTATTTTTAGGTACTCTTCATACAAATAATGGAATTAACTGTCTTCTAGATGATTATGGATCAAAGACTATAGCTATTTAAAGCCTAAAATTTGAATTAAATTTTACCATTGAGATGATCGTACAGAGGTACACGTGTTATTTTATTATTATCGATTTTTTTAGCATATTCTAGTACTGAGCTCTACTGCAGTCTGATGTCTTGTCCTGGAAAGCTTTAAAAAATATTTAATAATAATTAAACGTTAAATTATCCAAAGAGCAGCATCATATAAAACATGGCCAGTAATATTAAAAAAAAAAAATTGAAAAGAATCCGTTTAAAACCTGTAAATGACCCCATGTGTCCTGTATGCACACGCTGATAACTGTATCTTCCTCTCTATAGTATGACTTGCAACAAATTGTTGTTTTTATTGCTATTAATGCATGCACTTTAAGCACAACATAATCATTTGTATTGCAGTAATGCTTCTCTATAACTCCTCCTCACACCGCCTAATACAGGGTGGGCAAATTTGAGGTTAGGAAGTTAATTGGCCGTCACATGATGAAATTTATATATAATTTTTAGTAAAAAATTGGTAATTTAACTATGGAACGCTACACTCTTGACCAAAGATTTTTAATTGTGAAAATTTATTATCGAAATAGTGAAAATTTTCCTGTATCACTTCGTAAAATTCGAGCAGCTTTTCCTCGTAATCAGGCCCCTTCTGATACCGCTTATGGTATTGTTGCTGACAATAGATCAAAACAATGCGCTCGTAGTGGCCGTAGTGATGCAAACATAATCGCTGTACAGCAAAGTGTTGAGAATGAGCCTGAAACATAACTCGTCGACGTTCGCAACAATTGGGCATCACCAGAGGAAGTTTGCGCAACATTTTGCATAAAGATCTTCATCTTCAAGCTTATAAAGTTCAACTCGTACAAAAACTAAAGCCAGCCGACCATTGTTTACGTCGAACGTTTATGAATTGACTGTTTGAAAACCTGAACGAAAACAACGAATTTTCCAACATAATCATCTCTACTGATGAGGCCCATTTTCAATTAGGCGGTTATGTAAACAAACAAAATTGTCGCATATGGGGAACACAAAATCCATAAACAATCCTCGAAAACTATTACATCCAAGGAAAGTAACCGTTTGGTGCGGTTTGTGGTTAGGCGGCATCATCGTCCCGTTTTTTTTTTCTAAAATGATCAATGAAAAGCCGTCACCGTGATTTCTCTGCGCTACCAAACCATGATAACCTATTTTTGTGGACACAATTCAGTTATTGCATGAGAAATTTCTCGGTCGCGTAATTTATCAATTTGGCGATGTCAATTGGCCGCCTCGTTCTTGTAATTTAACGCCGCTGAATTATTTTCTCTGGGGCCATTTGAAAAACCGGGTTTTGTGTACCAACCACAAACAACTGACATTCTAAAAGTCACGGAAGAGACGATTAAAGTTTTCTTGGAGAAATTTTCATTCTTTCTCTTTTAAACTTGCATTCTCGTCTACACTACAATATTTATTTCAATGAAATTTAAGATTTTCGAACAACATTGTTGTTGTATGAGATGACGAATTTCATAACCAAAGATAAGTTCAGAGAAAATGAAAGAGTGTACGCCATTACATTAGTTTCTTCTCTCTCATCGATAAACTCAGTCTTTGCAAGAAAACTTTCATGGTGTGTTCCGGGTCAAAGATGATATTCGGCGAGATAAGCGAAAAATCAAAATTTTGTGAGAAGAACAGACGCCTGCCGATGTGCTAGAGGTGGACATTTGCCAGACATCACACTCCATTATTAATTCCCATATTTTTATTTTATATTGTTTTGAATAAAACTAATTTGTGAAAAAACTGTATTTTTAATCCAATTTACTTCCTAACCTCAAATTTGCCCACCCTTTATGTGGCCATAGCCATAGTAGCCATAGCCTAAACAGCAACTCTCTCGTTGGTGGTATCAGCACAGATTGCGGTTGCAATTGTAATTAAATCGACACTGTTTTAAAGATACTCTGGAACAATTTTTCTATTTGTGTCTGTGTGTGTGCCTGTGATGGTAAATTATCCTGTCCTTTTAACCTTTTTTTGGTCATTAAAAAAAAAATTGGGATTAAATGCGTTGTGTTTATATGCTGCGTTAATTTTGTTTCTCTCACATGTATTGAGTGGATTTTTGTCGATTGTCGTCGATAGTATTCGATGGAGTATTTATTTAAAAATTATTAAGTTGCTAATGTTCATTAAAAAAAAGAAAATAATAATGTTGCTACAAATATTGTTAAAATGCTAATTTAATGCTAAATAATGGACATAACAGCAACAACAACAACAAAAATAGTAATAAAAATAATTATATTGTTATTGCAAAAAAAATAAAAATAATATCGAGTAAAATTTTTATCTTTAAATATTATGCGGTAAACGATTTAAATAAATTATGCCATTTAAAGGTAAATTAGTTTTAATTTCCATATAAATTTTGATAACTTCGGTTAAATAGTTTTTAAGCAGCTATCCACTGGATTATATTTAAAACCGATAAGAAAATAATTATGTATTAAGCTTGACCTTATGATCCTAGAACAAGTACTTTTTTCAAATATATATTTTGAATAAAACTGTATTGGGTATACGAGTTAATAATGTCGATTTTTTTGCTTAAAACTAATAACAAAATGAATTGATACATTATTCAAAGTATTGTTTATCGTTAGCCACTACACTTTCCATCTTTCTGGTAGCATATGGATTCCGCGCCAAATGAACTGCTCAGGCTCAGCCAATTTCTGATACCCTATTCGATCGAAACAAATAGTAGTCAGAAGGGCAAGGTCTGGGCTATAAGGCGGCGGAGCCATACATCCCATCCACTGTTTTCCAAATAGTTTTTCACCGGTCTTGCGGCCTCGTGTCTGGTCGAATATTCTGGTCGTTTTTCGTTGATTGCTCTCTTTAAACAAATCAATTGTATTCAGTACAGGTCCGCTGTGATCGTCTGATCCCATTTCAACAGCTTATAATACAAAACAGAATTCGTTCAGAACGGCCTATATCATCGTAAGGTTTTTGGGGTGTATGTCCTAGCCAGGAGTATCTTCGCCGCCTTATTTAAGTATTTATATTCTCCTGTTTTGCTAATTGCAAAAGTTCTTCATTGCTGGCTGTTCGTGGCCATCAGATCCTCAATACATTTCTCAGGCAATGGTTTCTAAAAGAGTTTAGTTTTCATTTTATTTCGTTAGTAATGAGCCATCTTTCAGAGTTGTAGAGTAGAGAGTTGATGCATGCATTATAGTCGTGATTTATGTCATCGGAAAGTAACTCTGGCCTTAATTATATAATTTCCAAAGTCATATATAGCGCCTACAGGAGAATATATATAAGGCGGCGAAGATACTCCTGACTAGCACATACACTCCAAAAACTTTGCGATGATATAGGCCGGTCTGAACGACATAAAACACATGTAGATGCACCAAAATCAGTGAGACAAGCAAAACTTATAATGATTTATGTTCTTCATCTAGTAACAACAATATTGATTCTATGTAAGCAAACCATATTCCTGATGGAATACAACAATAAATATACGCTTCAACACTTGTAACCCTACCATTGATAGATTAACTCTCTCATAGTTAGAAAAAGATAACGTATATTCAATGATTTTAGCCCACAATTGCAGTCAACATTTAAATATTGGGTACGTAAGTTAACAAGGTTGACTTGGATAACATATGGCATAACTATCACATATGGTTTGGAGGGTAAACATCTAAGAACTTGGAAGCATTTCCCGACGAAGATTATTGTCAAGCGTAGAAAGAACTTGTATTATTATTGGGAGTCACACAACAAGCCATTTCCCTATGCTTAAAAGTATTGGGACTCATTCAAGAGCAAGGAAATTGTGCCATATGAATTGAAGCCGAGAGACGTTGAAAAACGATTTTGCATGTCGGAAATTATGCTTGAACGCTACAAAAAGAAGTCACTTTTACATCGTATTGTTACTGGTGATGACAAATTGATACATTACGATAACCCCAAGCGCAAAAAGTCATATGTTAAGCCCGGTGAACCAACCAAATCAACGCCGAAGCCGAATATTCATGACAGCAAGTTAATGCTATGTATTTGGTGGGATCAGAAGGGTGTTTTGTATTATGAGCTGTTGAAATGGGTCAGACGATCACAGTGGACCTGTACCGAACACAATTGACTCGTTTGAACAGAGCAATCAACGAAAAACACCCAAAATATTCGATCAGACACGAGGCCATAATCTTCTATGATAACATCGCTCGGCCACATGTTGCAAGACCGGTGAAAAACTATTTGGAAAACAGTGGATGGGATGTTTGGCTCCCCCGCCTTATAGCCCAGACCTTGCCCCTTCTGACTACTATTTGCTTCGATCGAACAGGGTATCAGAAATTAGCTGAACCTGAGCAATTCTTTTGGCGCAGAATCCATATGCTACCAGAAAGATGGAAAAAGTAGTGGCTAACGATAGATAATACTTTGAATAATGTATCAATTCATTTTGCTATTATAATAAATGAACTTTTCAAGCAAAAAAATCGACATTATTAACTCGTATACCCAATACAATTTTATTCAAAGTATTTAATTGATAAAAATACTTCTACCAACAGTGAAAATATTGGGTGGAATTTCACCGAACAAATTTATGTGTTGTTAACTCATCGTGAAGACAGTTTATTGGTTTGAACTCGTTGTGAAGAGAGTTTGTAAGGTATAACACGTGAAATAAGTCGAGAAGGAAAAACCAGTGTAATTGGAGCGAACTCATTAAGAGGGTTAAGTAAGGATAACCTTTGGTTGAAAAGGTTGTGATGGAACCTAAGTAGTAAAAGCGATCGGATTTGAAAATCATAAGGTAAAAAAATTTGTCGAGTAATTTTTTTGTTTACAAAGTTGTAAACAGAGGGAGTAATTAAGAATATAATATTATTTTCGGATTTCAGTACCTGTTTTAAAGAGAGCGTGCAGGTTTTATGCTACACTGAAAAGAGTTGATAATAGACTACGTATATATATTTCGTATAATAAATACTTATTTCTTTACAGCTTCAGTGTATACTCTTACTTTAAGTGTGTTACTCTTTGTGAACCCCACTTGTATAATGAAAGTCAATAGTTGGGCTTTCAATAATTTTGATAATTTCAATTTAGTTTTCCTTTCCAATTTGTAAAACACTGCATTATCATTAAATTCAATTTCATAAAACTGTTTTAATTACATTAAAAGAAATCCAAAAAGTTCATTTTATTAACTTTAAATTTATGCAAAAAAGAAAAAAAAATTAAATGGAATTATGCCTGCAACTTTTTTATTCTTTTAGGCAATATCCTTCTCATCACTGACATTATGACGATATTTTCTGGTACTCATTTGTAATATTGACTTTGTTGATTAAATTATGAAAATTCAAGACGAAAAGAATAACAACAATGACAACGACGTAAACAAAAATAAAAGAAAAATATTTTCACTAAAAATTTTTAATTTTATTTGCTAAAAACTTTAGGGCTTAAGGCGGAGCGACGCGTTATGCCACAAAAGAGAAAGAAAAAAAATATAAATTTCATGGATGGTTGCAGTAAAATAAAACAACAATAATACTAGTATTTAAAGGATATTTAAATTGTCGAAGCAACAAATAGACAAACAATAGAAAAGAAATAATGAAAAAAATAACTGAAAATCTTTGAAGCAAAAATAGGAAATTTTTCATTTATTTATTTGCTCAAACTAAAGGAAAATCAAAAATTTTATTTGAAAAACAAAACAGAAAAAAGCAACTGAAAAATCTACTTAAAAATTATGTTAATTTAACTAAAAGTATTTATGGAAAAATTAAACAGAACAACACTAACAAAAATTTTTCAAACTGATGAAAAGACTCATCACTTTGTGTCCTGGATTCCCAAGTTACAAACATATAAAAAATTAAAAAAAAAATCTACAAAATTATAGAGGCTTCAGGGTGAGTCTGTCTGTGCTAGGAAAAGGGATAAATAGTAGACTCGTCGCACTCGTATAACTTAAATTTGCTGGCAGAAATTCCCAACAGACAATTGACAAACAAATACAAGAATGAGTGAATGAATTAAAATCATTTTCATTTTATTTAAACCATTTTCTCTCTTCTCCTCTTCCTCTTTTCGTTTCATGCATTTCTTGGCAATATGATAATTCATATTTATTGTAATGGAAACTTATTTCGTTCATTCATTTATTCATTCAAAAAAAAAAAAAAAAAAGAAGTATTAAAATAAAAATATTGTATAATATTAAAAAGATGCAAAAAAATAGCTTCAGGCGTAGTATTTAAGAATATTTTCCAAATAAGAAAAGATTCTTCATAAATATTGAATTGTTGAAAACTAAAGGAAAGAAATTTTATATTAAAAGAATTAAAAGCCTCATATATAATTTGGTTGTATGACTAGCATAGCTTAATGTATTATGCTTAGAGCACAGGCATAAAACACAAACAGCCTAAGTTCGAATCCCAGCAGAGGACATGACGAAAAAAAAATTGATGTGGTTTCGAGTGATTCAACCTCCCTTCAGACAAATCCATCAGCTAACATATGGTAATGATAACAAACAGCAGACGAATTAAAAGAAAAACCGCCACCTACAGGAAAAAAACTACAATGCTTAGTAAGGATCACCATCACAACCACCATCACTTAGTAAAGATCTTCACCACTACACACAATCATATTGAGGCGAGCTACAGTAGATTAATCATCTGCTTAGCTTGAAAATAAACTCGATTACTGAAACCGAAACAAAGTAATGAATGCTTTGTGAAAAACCAATATGCTTCCTAGAGGAGTGGCGGAGAAAAAAGCTCTGTTTAGACGATTAGATCTAAAAAAAGTTGTCAGAAAAGTGCGTACTTACAAGTTTTGTTTTTTAACATTTTCAAAGAAAGTATTGTCAGATTGTCAGATGACCGAATTTATAACAATTGACAACGGCATCGTTGTCAGAAAAAAGATCGAGGAAGCTGGTGTAGATTCGGCACTTTCTTTAAAGCTCTTAATCTAAGAACTTTTTCAGCAGATACACAAATGTTGTTGCTGGTTGCTGTTCTTGGATAATATAGTGCGACAAAAATAGACGAAGTTGAAATACCTGGGAAATCACACTACTTTTTTGATAGGCGCTGTCGAGCAGAACAAGGAACTGTTTTTACATTTTTCGAAACACTCCAAAATCCAGAGTTACGGGTAAAAAAACGGGTTTTCGGACCTTCATACACTTATACGCGAATAACTTTTTTCATGAGTTGCTTTACTAAAATATTTAATCACTCCCTCAATTTCCAACAGATTTCTGGACAGTAAGTCTCAGTTTATTCATAACTTAATATAACTGCTTAATCAATTCATCAATAGTACGATTCCTACATAAAATAGTGCTCAAGAACTCATCTGAAATCGAAAAATTTGAAAATAGTGGATGAAAAATCTGTTTGATTGAGAAATAAACCAAGATTCTTCAAGCCTACTTAAAAGACATATATATCATTTAAAAGGTCTGTTTTTCTTTTTTCTACATCCCATCTGAAAAGAAAGTTAAAGTTGGGTAATCTTAATTTAAGTTATTCGCTATAAGTGGGTGAAGGTCCAAAAAAGGGGTTTTTTATCCGTAATTCGAGATTTTGTAGTTGTTTCGAAAATTTTAAAAACGGATCCTTTCTCCGCTCGGCAGCGCCTCAAGGTAATTCGTTTTTAAAAACCCAATTCAATAAAAATTAGTTATGCCTACAAGCGTTACCAAACTGCCTCTCCAGGCTGACACTGCCGGCCAGATCTGTTGTTATCATTGAACTGCAATTACGTGCATATATGCCTCTGGACCAAAATCCGCACCAAACAGTGACTCGTCTTGGGTATATCGGCTTTTCAATGTATGCGTGCGGGTTTTCTGTGGCCCAAATGCAACAATTTTGCTTGTTTACATACCCGCAAAGATCAAAATGAGCTTCATCTGAAAAGATGATTTTTTTTTTTTTGACAAAATCGATCGATCAAAGTAATGTCGCAATATTTCTTAACGTTGTTCAAGCGTATACACAACCATATTCGTTCAGCAGAAGGATAAAATTAATTATCTGTCAAATCAGACATGAGCTAAGTATTACCATTTACGAAATAAGCACTAGTTGAAAAAAAAATCGTTAGATGGCGGACCCGATATTAACAATATATATATTTCATTGTTTTATTATGATTTAAACTTTTGCAGCTGTAAAAAAATACCCGATATTGATATTCTAATGAAAGCAACGCTTGATGATTCCAAGGTAGATTTCATAAGTATTTACCAAACAAGCAGCTTATGTTAAAGAGGTTTTATTTGTGGCATAAAAGCAAATCAATTTATGGTGTAAAATGCACTTGAACGTTAATAAAGAAGATTAAATTGAAATAAAAATACCTGATTATTCGAAATTAGAGTCTATTTTAATATAAATGTTGAGCTTGGCTTCCTGTTAAGTAACATTTTTATTTACATTAACCTGTTAAGATATTTAATTTTTTTATTTTTTTTTTATTATTTTTCTTGCTTAAAATTAAATAAATATTTACTTTAAAATTCGTTTCTATAGACTATTTTTAGGCACTTTTTTTGAAATGTTTTACCAACACTGCATGGCTGTTTAAATTACGTGACTGAAATCACTTAATTTTGATTTCTTCTCGATGATACAGTGGCAACTATTGATATAAGAATGCAGAGCTCAAATATAACTTTTGTTTTTATTGAAATGTTAAAACTTAAAATAATATTTCTTTTCATATATAAAGATTTAAGCACTTACAGAAGTTATTTTAAATGTTTCATTTAATGGTCACTTCAATTCTGTTGAAAAAAAGAAACTAAAAACTAAAATATCAGAAACTTTTCTACAGGCTTTTGTTTGCTGAAAGGCTTCTGCTTAATTTCGATAAGCTGAGCATTAAACAATGAAAATTTTTTAATTCTTAATAGGAAAAAAAAAAAAGAAATGGTACTGCAACTTTAACAATCATAATTACTTTTGGGTCTAAAAATCTTTCTCTATTGCGAGTCTTTATCCCGTAAGAAAAAGCCTTATGAAAGCTTTCTGTTTTTGGAAAAAAAAAATCCTAAAAATATGAAGAAAAAGAAAAGCAGGCCTGAACGAATATTTGTTTTGTTGAAAAACTTTTGCTGCAATAAAATGAACTCGTACAACTGAGATCAGAAAAATGAGCAAAAACACAAAAAAGGGGAAAAAATAAAATCTCAAAATGAAACTTTAACAAAAACTATCCAAGGAATACAAAGTATTATTATATTTTTTTGGGTTATAAATGTAATACGAATTGTTCGTTTATTTTAAGGATTATTGTAGCAAAATATTTTTTAAAAACATGAACTCTTGCGACCATTATTTTTAAAGTAGAGTTAGAGAAAAAATAAAATTATGGACTTAAAAAAACTGTAAATTATAAACCGAAAAATTATACATAGGGTGGGCCACCTATCGTCTTAAATTTAAATCAGCGGATATTTCGCATCTGGCAATATTTATGTCATTCTGTTCTGTCTAGGAAGATCGATTATTCGATTTTTCAAAAACCGGTTATCGAATAATTCGAATAGTAGCACTTTTAAAAAATATATTTTCTGTTAATAATAATTCAAATAACCGGTTAACCGATTCTTTTATTTAAATACAATTTTTCAATACAATAATTCTAACAAATCTCATAAAAACTATGCCGAAACGGTGTGCGGAGGTCATAAAAAACAAAGTTTATTACACAAAGTACTGAAAAAGGCTTAAGTTGCGAACAGCTACTCAAGCAGATAATTTCGCTTTTGTTGTATTACTTGGTAGAGAACGGAATTAAAGGTTTGTTATTACAGTTATAATTTGGGTGCCTAAAATAACAAAAATTAAATGTTTTATTTTATATAAATTTATTATTAATATACGAGTCCTTAATTGCCTCGACAGGAAAATTTGCTTAGATACCGAGCAGCATTGTATGTAAATTTATGCATCACTACGTGTGTGTGTCACTGTGGTTGGTATGGTGGGTAAGAACCCACCTTTCAACCAACAAGTCATTGGCCACACCATCTGGCAATTTTCAATAGCGATATCACCTCACACCATTACTAACGACTGGTTATTTATATTTACGCTGGGAAAAACTTCACCAACTAATATATCTGCCGTTCTAAACCGGCGTTTATGGGTTTGTGGGCTTTCAATATGTATAATTGATCATTCTCACATTCAAAACCTATTATATAGAGGAAAAATACTGTTGAAGATGATACATACAGAAAACCCGCACGCATACATTGAAAAGCCGATATACCCAAGACGAGTCACTGCTTGGTGCGGATTTTGGTCCAGAGGCATAATTGGGCCATTTTTCTTCGAAAATGAGCAAGGAGTGGCTGTTACAGTCAATGGTGATCGTTATCGGGCCATGTTGAACGAATTTTTGTTCACAAAAATTAAGGAGAAGGATATTAGCAACATTTGGTTTCAAGAGGATGGCGTTACGTGCCACACAGCCGAAGCTCGATGTTTTGTGCCCTGTTTTTGAAGATCGCATTATCAGCCGCAGAGCTGATGTCGGTTGGCCACCTCGGAGTTGCGATTTGACACCGTTGGACTATTATTTGTGGGGTGCCGTCAAAGATAAGTGTTACGCCAACAAGCCAGAGACAATTGAACCTTTAAAGGACAATAGTCGTGGAGCCATTGGTGAAATACAGCTGCACACAATCGATAATGTGCTTAAAAATTGGACTGATCGTGTAGGCTACTGCATGGCCAGCCGAGGCAGCCATTTGAAAGATATTACTTTCAAATAAAAAAAGAAATTTGAGAAAATATTCAGTAGTTTTTTTTTATAGCATTTAAAAAAAAAGAAATTATTTGGCTGACCCTATATAAGGACATTAGAAGTATAGTGCCACCCTCGATAACTGAACTAAGTCCACATTGCAATCTATCCTGAGCGGCAAGTATACAGTAGATGGCTTATCAAACCTTATACCAGTAGACAGTAGTTTTCGTATAGTCTACATATACAGCTACATGTACTTCGTTTATTATTTTGAATGAGATTCAACAGATGCTTATAAGACTGTGTATTATTATTAAATAAAATATGTTTAGTTTGCTTTGCTTTAATTATAAATTTTAGGTTTTACAAAATAAAACCTAAAAAACACTCTTTAAAAAAATTCTTTTGACTATTAAAATGTTATTATTAAATTCTTCTATTTTTATTCTAAGTGAATAGAAAATTGTTCTTTCCAATGATTTATATAAGAGAATTGACAATCGTGAAGGTATATGCAACAACAGCACCAGCAGAACTGAACATGCTATCGACCCCAGCTGAGGGTCCATATAGCTAATTAGTTAATCGAAATTCTTTCATCGCGTTCTTTCAATGCCATTCTCTTTTTATCATTATCCGTCTGGTAGGTACTACAATATTATGTTAACTCCACACCATATAGTGCCATTACATAGTGGACATTAAATCGTGCACATGTAATGTAGCCAAGGTGGCTAAGGAGTCACAGCACGCTGGAGCTCTTGTTATATAGTTTTTTATTATAATATTATGTTAACTCCACACCATATAGTGCCATTACATAGTGGACATTAAATCGTGCACATGTAATGTAGCCAAGGTGGCTAAGGAGTCACAGCACGCTGGAGCTCTTGTTATATAGTTTTTTCTTCGAACTGGAGGATCCGATGTCGATCTTTAAATTTTAACATTTGAAAACATTATTTTTTATTCTTCGTTTTTGAGATCATAAGCATATTTTATTCTAAGTGAATAGAAAATTTTTCTATCCAATAATTTATACAAGAGAATTAACAACCGTGAAGGAATATGCAACAAGAACACCAGCAGAACTGAACATGGTTTCGACCCCAGCTACGGAAGTCATCATCAGAGTTCTTTGTGTTAAACATATTCATTTTCTAGAACATCAAGTATTTATTTAAAAAAGAAAGATCTAAAAAAAAAATTCTTTTACTCTGAAGAAAAAAAAGTATCAGTGTTGCTATTTTTTTGACCAGCTCTGTCTAGACTACCAGCAACTTCAGGACGTCAGAAAAACCTTTCTATAAATCATTGCTAGCAAAGACAATTTGTAGAAATCCAACATTATCTAACATATCGTTACGAAAATAAAAAATGCCTAAAAAGTTACACCAACTTAGCACATTTAGAAATACAAACTTTATTATGGAATTTATTCTATTGGTTTGTGAAAAGGCTATCATTGCTATCATTGTCATACTTATTAGTGCTGTTAACTGTGTTATCAATTGCCTATTGTATGGTGCCACCAACTCAATTTTTTGGGAGTAAATTTTCTTTCCATTAAGCATCCATTGCGTTGTTTCAGTTTCTTTAATCAATTTGATCTTCTTAAGCTAAGTACATTATTAATCCGCTGTAGCTTCCACCATATAATTTTTGTGAAGTGGTGAAGATCCTTGCTAATTACTTTAGCATTAATTGTTTTCTCAGTAGGTGGCGTGTTTTTCCTGATCATTTGTCTGATGTTTGTCATCATCGCCAGAGGTATGTGAGGAAGGTGAGGTCAGGGAGCCTTCTTCTTTATTTTTTAGATGGAGTTGTTGGGAGCGAAGTTGAAGCCTTCAATTAATTTTTTTTTTTCATCATATCCTATGCTGGGGCTCGAAACTGGGTCGTTTGTGTTGTTATGCGTGCGCTCTAACCACTACACCACACCACCCTATTTTGGGAGTTACATTTAAACTAACAGATCTGAATAGAGGATTTGAGAAGGTTGTAAGCTTTACTACAACATTCGAGACTGAGGGCAGTCAAGAATATATGGAACGCTGCTTTGCCTACGTCAGTCAGTTGTAATTCAACAATCAAAGATGTAAATAGGAATTTTGAGTAAATTCATGTATTAAGTGCAAGATAAATAAGTTGAACACTGCACAAATATAAACGAAAGACTGTATAAACTCGTGTTATATATTTAATTGGAGGCAATTTAAAAAAACACAAGCGTTTTGAAAAGGTCAAAACACGTAATAATATCTGGAATAAAGTTCGTCTAGTATTAACTATGTAGTAGACTCCTATTAATATAATTTTATTCCAAAAAACAGAATAAATTTTTTTGGTTCCATTATATAAACCAACATATTGGCCTGTATTTGCTTACTCTTAACATACTTCGTTGTGTTTTTCTACGACTAGAAACCTGATAATTTTTCTTTCTCTGTGATAAATAACACCGTAGCGTTTACCATTTTTTTACTCGCCATAATATGTTGAACACATTGTGGTTCCATTATAACTCCATCAGTTCACACCAAATGTCATTTCATTTCTCTACCTCTTACTCCTTTAGCCATTTAATATAATTTAATTTAAAACAATTTGTTTAATTTTCTCCTTTTTTTTAATTTTTAATTTTGAAATGCGTTTTCTTGAGTGAGTGAGTGTATGTTTAAATGAGTAAATGAATGAATGACGGTGTCCTTTTTGCGAAATGTGGTACTTAAATGTGCTCGTAAAACAATGTCTAAAACATTAAATAAAATTAATCTAAATAAATTTATTTGGTTAAAGCAGCCAATTTAAAATCACAAAAACCACAAAACATTTTTGAAACGACAACCAATTTGTGTTGCATTTAAACACATACGCTCTCGACAAAATTAAATGCATTTTGTAGGCGAAAAATAAAATAAACTTAAAAAAAGCCGTACAAATAACCCAAAAATGCTTTTTGACAAACATACACACACAAAGACACACGGAAATTTAAATGTCCTGTCGTCCCATGCTTTACCCTGGCTGATGGTCCTCAACCTACCGGGTAAAAATAAACTGTTTAATAAAATAAATTAATTGCTGTAAAAATTACAATTAAAAATATAAAAAAAATAAAAAAAGTCATACAACAGCGGCTATGGTAATACAATATACCAACAACAACAACAGCACAATGATATGGTAACACTAACATGCCTGCCTGCCTGACGACGACGCTACAGTGTAGCATAAGCAGCATCAGGAAACAGGGCAATTAATTTTAAAAACACATACGGTTTCATTGTATTTGTGGTCGAGACCATTTACGACTACTTGTACGAGTATGTTTTTACATTTTGTTTTTCACTCTTATTTTTTCGTATTTTTCTTGTTTTTTTCATCAGCAGAGTTAACTGACATTTAGAGGCATTAAGTGCAGGTTTGTACAACCTTTGCTATGTAATAGCACTCTATTATTATTTTTATTATATTTGATTTACAATTACGATACGTTTATGAATTATATTCTAATTGTTACGAGCTGCTCGGCGTAGTGTAACAGACGAAAGTCTCTTGGAGGAACTAAATACTCGACCTAGTCCGACCGCCAAATACCTGGGCCTTATTCTTGACCCCAAGCTAAGTTGGAAGGCTAACTTAGCTGAGAGAGCTCTTAAGGCGGCTTGTGCGATGGTGCCTTAAACCCAGCGGCATTCGCTGGACCTATAGGACGGTTATTGAACCTAATCTTTTTTATGGAGCGGTCTTTTGGATAAGGCAAGCTTCTGTATAAGGTCAGGAGGTCTGCGGCAGTTCAGATTATAGGGGTGTTACGTTCTACCTTCACGAGGGCGCTTTTTGTTAAGCCATCAGGCAAAATTTGTGGCGGTGAAACTTAATGTCCTGTCACGGTGGCGTATTATTCCCTCGGGCCTTCGTGCGAGGAACTCCGAGTTCTGGATGATATCGATTATGTACCATCCGGTGCTTGATGTGAGATTTCAGTCCATGATCCCTGACAGAGAAGATCCCCGGCGATGCGTTGGAAATCTATACTGATGGCTCTAAAGGTAAGGGCATGGAGGGCTGCAGAATTTTTTCGGAAAAGTTCAATCTAAGGGTGTTTCTCCGACTTTCGAACTATTGCAGGGTGTTTCAGGATGAAGTGATGGCTATCTACCATGCTGAGTAGTTGAAACGGAGAGGCAGTACTCACGCTACTGATATATGCACTCTTTCTGATAGCAAAGCGCCTATTAGATCCCTCTCTAGGCTTGTCAGGGACTGTCGTGTTTCCCTTGGGTTACTCTCACAATAGTTTGGTGTCAATCTCATTTGGGTACCTGGTCACGTGAACATTACTGGTAATTGTGTGGCTGGCGAACTCGCTAAAGCGGGCACACTCCTCGCGGACACTCACCTACTTGTAAGGCTTGGTGTACCGCTGTCCTTTAGACTTTCTATTAGGCGGAAATATTCACATTCGGCAGACTCACCTGGCCCAGTTTGGATGATAGACGTCTCCACTGTAGTGTCTATCCTCACAGGGCATTGCATTATGGGTAGACATGCGCAAAGCTGCATTTACCGGCGAATTATTTCTGTCCAGGTTGTAGATCGATTGAGGAAGAGGAGAGTGTGGCCCATTTTATTTGGCAATGTCCGTCTCCAGCTAGACGTAGGCTGATCATACTTGGTTCGCCCTTTCTCGATAGTCTATAGAAGCTAACGATCATTGATGTCGGGCTTATAGCTAGATTTATTAAACTGTCAGGCTGGTTTCCGACTTGATTTTCGGGAATGTGCTTCTATGTGGGACCTTTTTCTTTGTTGTAAGAATATCCTTAATAAAATGTCAAACCAAACTAAATAAAAAGCAACTATCACCTATTAAATCGGTTGTCAAATAAAGCAGTATTGCCAACTCAAAGTTGTGAATTTCTAAATAACACTTGATAGAAATCTTTAAAGACCTGCTTCTTTGCACTTAAAATATCAGGCTATTCGTGATGTAAATTGGTTTCGCCTGACTTAATTTGAAACAGAGCCTTGCATTTTGTTAATATACAATAAAGATCAGCTACCCCTTAGTATATACAACGAGTGATTAGATATGAAATAAAGCTTATGGTACAACGGTGTGTGATTTGGTATAAGTTCCGGTTTTCTATAATATAGCATGCGAAGCTCTATTTTTTTGGTATAAGCATGGGGGT
Organism: Wohlfahrtia magnifica; assembly: GCA_023159175.1. NCBI lineage: Eukaryota > Metazoa > Arthropoda > Insecta > Diptera > Sarcophagidae > Wohlfahrtia > Wohlfahrtia magnifica. The sequence goes on from JAKWBJ010000045.1 coordinate 2,268,773, forward strand.
GGCGTGGTGTAGTAGTTAGAACACAAGAGACCCAAGTTCGAGCCACAGCAGACGACATGACGAAGAAAAAATTTAATTGTGGTTTCGAATGTTTAATAATAAAAAAGGCTTCAACTTCATCCCTCCAGACAACTCCATCTAAAAAAGTCACCTCCCTGACCCTTCTCGCATACCTTTGGCGATGATGAAAAACATCAGACGAATGATCAGGAAAAACACGCCACATACTGGGAAAAAATTACAATGCTAAAGTAAAGATCACCACTAATTAGCAAGGATCTTCACCACTACACAAAAAAATCATATGGAGGAAGCTACAGCGGACTAATCATCTACTTAGCTTGAAATATCAAATTGATTAATGAAACTGAAACAAAGTATAATATAAAATGCAAAGTGTAATAGATGCTTTTTGGAAAGCCAATATGCTCCCTAGAGAAGTGACGGAGAAAGAAAAGCATGTAATTCGTTATGAAGATTTGCTTTTTACTGAATAGAATGTTAATCGATATAAACCGAGATTGTGTAACTTAAGCTTATTGTGTAAAAAAAATTCAAATGTTTAAGGCGATTTAACATGTAGCTCAGTTCTTGATTAACCCATTTTGTACTATCGGTCGAGATGTCAGCCGCATACTTTTGATGTTTTTCATTAAATAATTAAAAATATTAGACAGTAAAATTAATTTATTATTTATTATTTATAAAAAAGTTTAGAGTATTAGATTTCATGTCTAAATAAATTTAGTTTTAATTCTTATATGTTATTTTCTATTTTTTCTAATATCAATTATAAATAACGGGTCCGCCATCTAACGTTTTTTTTCAACTAGTGATTATTTCGTGAATGGTAACACTTAGCTCATGTCTGATTTGACAGATAATTAGTTTTATCCTTCCGCTGAACGAATATTGTTGTGTATACGCTTGAACAACGCTAGAAAATATTGCGACATTACTTTGAAAATCATGGTAATGTTGCAGATGTGTGCGATGTGTTCAGATGAAGCTCATTTTGATCTTGGCGGGTATGTAAACAAGCAAAATTGTTGCATTTGGGGCACAGAAAACCCGCACGCATCCATTGAAAACCCGATACAACCAAGACGAGTCACTGCTTGGTGCGGATTTTGGTCCAGAGGCATAATTGGGCCATTTTCCTTCGAAAATGAGGAGTGGCCGTTATAGTGAATGGCGATCGTTATCGGGCCATGTTGAACGAATTTTTGTTCACAAAAATTGAAGAGGAGGATATTAGCAACATTTGGTTTCAACAGGATGGCGCTACGTGCCACACAACCGAAGTTACACTCGATGTTTTGCGCCCTGTTTTTGAAGATCGCATTATCAGCCGCAGAGCTGATGTCGTTTGGCCACCTCGGAGCTGGGATTTGACACCGTTGGACTATTATTTGTGGGGTGCCGTCAAAGATAAGTGTTACGCCAACAAGCCAGAGACAATTGACGCTTTAAAGGGCAATATTCGTGAATCCATTGGTGAAATACAGCTGCACACAATCGATAATGTGCTTAAAAATTGGACCGATCGTTTAGGCTCTTGCATGGCCAGCCGAAGCAGCCATTTGAATGAAATTATTTTCCATTATTAACCGGAAGGATTGTACTTTCAAATAAAAAAAAATTTTGTGAAAATATTCAGTAGTTTTTTTTTATAGCATTTAAAAAAAAAAATATTTGGCGGACCCTTTACATGAAGTGACAGTTCCTACTATTTCTAAATATCGTCTGGTTCCGTTTCGAAATGGAAAAGAACTAAGCGTATGCAGTTTGATATTGCTCCTGTGCATGAACCATTGAAATTCATAAAAAAGATATTGTGTCTAAGTCAGGGTTAGCAAAAACCCAGGTTTTTTAAATAAAGCCCAAACCACCGGGTTTTATTACGTTTTTTGATGGTTTTATTTGAGTTTTATTGGGTTCTACAACTGCTTCCGAATTTCGTTCAAGTCGACAATATTTTTCGCTTTTAGTACAATTTTTTTTTTTTTGTATTAATAACGCATTTATGCATGCTTAGTGCGTTCAAGGCATCAAGGTGATCGGACCAGGCTGTAATTACCACGTTAAAACCTTACATTATAAGAAAACGGCCGTAATATAAAGACAAACAGACAGATGAAGTCTTCTTTTGCATGACAACGTTGGGTCTCACTTAGCCAAAGCTAACAAACAATTGTTGGAAACAATTAAATGCTACATCCGCAGTAATTTCCGAATATTGATCCTTATGAAGAAATATAAAATTGGCTTCGCTTTAAAAGACGAGTTGTTTTCGGACCTTGGCTTAGAGGTGAGGGAAATAAGTAACCAGAGATTTGGTAAAATTTACTATATTAAATTTGTTAATTCATTATCTTTTTGAGCTAAAAAAAAAACGGGCCGAATTAAATTATACTCCCACTACGCAAAATTTAATTATTTTTGTTGTAAATAAACTACGAAAGCCTTTGAATAAAAAACCCACCCGGGTTTTTTTAAATATAATACCCAGCGGGGTTTTATTTTATAACCCAGTGGGTTGCCAACCCTGGTCTAAATTAATTATATATCTTCTTATGTGTTTATTCAAATCTTATATTTATAATTATTTATATCGCTTGCAGATGGACATACACCATATAAGCTATTCAGTCTATTTTTTGACAATGAGGTTACTCAACAGGTATGCTGCACAACAATGAAATAGAAATGAAGTTGTTATGGCCACAATTCGTCGTTTGGAGCAATGAACCGACTTATGGAATTGATATAATAAAACAAGCAATTACACGCCATAAATTTTTAAAAAAATTAAATCAAACTTTCATATTGTAAACAACGATGAATTAGATACAAATGATAAATTCGTTAAAGTAATACCACTGTTTGCAGTTGGGTGTTTTCTAAACCAAATCTTTCGATTGACTAAAAAATGGTACCATATTTTGGTCAACATAGCTGCAAGATATTTATCAGGGAACAATCTATCCGCTTTGGGTACAAATATTGGTGCTTGTGTTCATCGAAAGGATATCTTTTCCAATTTAAACCGTACACTGAAGCATCGGATGCATGTGATAAACAGCTTGACCTAGCTGCTGATGTGGTTATGAGTCTAACGTCGTTTTGTGAAAATCCTAGACAGCATACCATTCATTCACTGGTTACCACTTAATTTGCCTTTCAAAAAAAGGATTTTGTGCAATTGGCACAATACGGGTAAACAGATTGATAGGCGCAGACCTCAAAACAAAATCAAGCCACTATGATATGGATTACGCATTTGATCAAGCATATAATATTGCTTTCGTTAGATGGAGAGCTGATGCAGAAGTCACTTTGGTTACAAGTTACGACTGATCCGATTAAAAATGTAATACGATGCAACCGAAAGCAAAAAAACGAGTCGCTGTGGCACAACCCAATCTAATTGGTAACTATTAAAAATATATGGGCGCAGTTCACCTGCATGATAATGCTGTAGCTAATTACCGCATTGGAATTGTCGAAATTAGGTACCTCCCTTTATGGCTTTAATTTAAATGCATAACTTTTTAGAAATAAATGACAAATTCCTCTAATTTTGCAATAAAATATTTTTATGCTAATTTTCGTCAAAGTTAGGTACCTGCATTTAATTTTGATTCAAATCAGCAATAGCCCATCGATTTTCATGATTTATAGCTTATTTTTTCCCAACATTTTAAGCTTTAATTTAAGTGCTTAACATCTAAAATTTTCATTCTGAAAAATTTTTTATGACTTTTTAAAAAAAAATTGCTCTTATGGTGCGCAAAAAATTTTTTTTCACAACTAAGTTATGAATAACTCCGAAACCGTTGAAAATATAAAAAAATTATGTTCAGATAGATGATTTATAGAAAATTTTGTTTCCAAACGTTTGGTTGTTCTCGCATCAAAATCTGTCAAGACGTTTTCAAGTTATGATGAAATATATTGACACGACTACCATATTTTGGGCGAAAAATTTGCCACGCCCATAAAAAAAAATTTGAGCCCGTTGGAAAAAAAAACTGAAAACGGATTTATGAAGCATATGAACTCTTTTTCACATGGGTTCAAAGTTCTTAAAAACAGAAAACCTGAATCCGTTCCGGTTTGAGTTCGTATTCGCTTTCATTCCATAATTTTAAGTATAGCATGGAATAGCGAACGATTTCAAATGAAATTGTTGTTTTCGAACAACATGCTTTTTGTCATATAAGTGTGGCCATGCCTGTTAAAGCTTTTAAAATAAAAGTGTATATTCCAGTATATCGGCTTAAGTGCCTGATACAATAAACAACGACAACAACAATAACAAAAACAACAACTATATTATAAAATTTTGTTTGTTTATATAAACTTAATTGATCGTTGGTGTTTGGTTAAGGGTTTTAATAGGCCTACGACAAATTAATGTTATACGCAGCGTTTTCCAATTTTTTTTTAACCTTACTTGCCTTATAATACCAAAACACTTTAAGCCATTTTTTTTAAGATTTTATTTTTTTTTTCAAAAATAAAATACATTTTTACCCTCTCAGCGTATATATACATACATACGTGTTTACTGCACTAATTACTTAAAAATTACTTTTTACAAGAAATTATTATTTTTTTTGGATTGCATTTTAATCAGTACAATTATAGTTTTTGCTTTCCTTTACCATAGAGCTGTTCCGAAGTGGGTATATCGGTAACAAAGAAATTGGCTGGTATATAGTGGAATATTTTACGTAAAACATCCAATAAAATATCTTGTATTGTTTGCGTAATGACGGTGTATAAAGCATCGGTCAACATGCGCCAATTGTCATTGAAAAACTTATTGGTACTGTCCTCTATAAAGAAATTAAGTTTGAGAAAAAGTTTGTCTTAAATTTTCCGAACTTACCCAATTGCTTTTGACCATTGAAAAGATTTGAAAAATATGATTTTAAACCTTCCAATTTAAAATCGACATGAGTGCTGGTTACATTGTAAAATGTAAAACCACCCTTTTCATAAAGCCTAGTCTTAGTATGCATGACCACAGTCATATTTTCTGCAAAAGTTTTTTTTTTATTAAAAAATTAACTTTTTTATATAAAAATAAAATTATTCTATAACAGACCCGCATCTAGGAACACTTCTCCTCGACCATTTAACGGTATCAATAAAATTCTACCAAATAAACTGTAGTCACCCTGTAATTTCATTATGGGCAAGACAAATGTAGTTTTCCAACTAAAATCCTTATTAGAAACCCTATAATAAATAAAAATTTAATGATTTATTTTTAAAATTTGTTAAAACCCAATTTACTTACGCGCTCTCTATGACATGGGTATGACCAAAACCTATAATTTTAACATTCGATAATTCCACTTTCAAATTAATGGCCTGGCTATTGCCCTGAGTAATTTTGATGCGATTTAAATAGAAGGGATCAAAACTTTTTATGCTATCCAGACCAGGTATGCCTGCAAAGAAAGGATATTTGAAATTTAACTTAATAAAATGGCTTATAATCCTTAATAAACTTACCACCATTCAGTTTATTAAATAACTTTTGTATACTTTCGGTTGAGCATTTGGTAAAATTTTTCTCGGCAATTTGACATCCTTTGATGTAATCTGCTGTTGAAGAGTTAAAGTTATAACGCGAGTGTTTAGTTCAAACTGCACTTAGTAACATAAGTTATAGCAAAAATATTAATCTTCTGGTTAAAAATAGGCTAAAATCTAACTTTTAAATTCAAGCCTAAGATCTTTATTTCGAGTCCTCATACATCGCATTAAAGGTCAATATAACAACGCCACTTTTGGAATCCTGCATAAAAAGCAACTGTGCAACAGAGTACGGCGGGTCTGTGTACAATCGCCACTACTTTTAATTGCATCCTGAATAAAAATCGCTATGAACGCTGGAACGGGCAGAACATGTGTTCTGGAGAATAAACTGAAAATGTTTGCCTGCTGAGCCACTCATATTCCAATAATTATGCAAAGTTGGCAGCTCTAAGTAAAATGACACACATTGTGAAAATGCGAATCAACTCCAACTTTTTACATTTGTAGGAGGGCCTTTTGTAAAAAATGGGGTCGTAGATCGCATATATTATATTGAATGTACACCGCTATCGTTAGACCAATCCAAGCCTATGGCATTCTGAGAATATTGGGTTAGAAATGGCCGTTCTGAATAGGTGAATAGGCTAGCCTGTCTTGCAATGAGTTGAGTTCCTCAGGCCGGTTTGGAGACAGTGTTGAGCCCCGGATATTTTCTTCAAATGTGTCACGGCACTTAGACGCATTGATTCGGGTGGACTGTACGTTCGTAGTGGACATGTTTCCATCCTGCAGAAAGTAGGCAGGCCGATTTTAACTTGTCGGACAGTTTAGGCGGCACCTCCTTTGAATTTTGGTAAAGCTTATCGTGGCAGGATACCTTCCAAGGATGATTGGGCTGCTGGATATGTCTTTCGAAATGACACAATCGTGGTCTATACCGATAGCTCGAAAACAGAAACAGTTACTAGGTCGAGTTTATCTGGGCCTCAGGTCTCTCAGATTACTTGATGATTGCACTGTTTTTCGGAGGTCTGCGCTATATATAGGACGGCTAGGCGTATCCAGGAACTAAGTCCAGAGGCATCAGGGCCTATTAGAATCTATGTAGACAGTCTCGAAATGTGTCCACAGCTGCATTAGCTCATTGGCCCATCTAGAGCGGTATAATGTCGAACTTATATGGGTTCCAGGTCGTGCGGGGATTTGAGAGAATGAAATTGCTGAAATTGCTCTATGTGCGTCGTAGATTTTGCTAGAAAAAAAGGCACTGAGCAGGATGGAACTAGGTGCACCAATATCACTATTTGTAGAATACACAGAATGCTTTGGCCTTCTCTTTCCATGGAAAGGATTAAGTCTCTTCTTAGGTTTCGAGGGGAGTCGATTGAGCTTCTTTCGTGGTGGTAGTGGTTACCACCATCCTGCTCAGTGTCCATTTATCTAACAAAATCAACGATGCACATAGGGGCATACATGTTCCCCTGTACGAGAGACAGAGAGGACGCTATAAGTGCGCACTCATCAACAATTTCATGCCTTAGATGCCCGCAGAATATATCTCTCAGCTAATGCAATTAAAGAGATATTTCGAATGAATCACACAGAAGTCGAGAGCAATTATTGTGTCGAGACTGTCCACATAGATCCTAATAGGTCTTGAGGCCTCGGGATTTAGTTCCCGGATACGCCTATCGGCCCTATCGATTGTGTACGCCTCCGACTGAAAAACATTGCAATCATCGGGTAGTCTGACTATTGTAGGGGTTGTCAGGATGAGGAGGAAGAGGAGACTGTCGAGCACTTCCTGAGTCAGTGCCCAAGTCTTACGGACATTAGAACTGCTTTTCTTGGCAGTCCGTTTCTAGAAACCTTGTCAGATCTGGCCGGTGTGAATATAGGCAGGATCTCTTCTTTTTTACATACGTCTGGTTGGTTCGGATTGGACTGGAACGTGGACATGTAGGTTGTTCATGTTCGGGATTACTGATGGGTATCATAGTAGGATCAATATTTGACCCATATGCTATGGACGTGTCTGGCTACCCGTCGTAACTAACTAACTATCGGGTAGTCTAAGAGAAACCCTGCACAGCATTGTCTCCAGACCGGCCTGGAGTGTTAGCCTTTGCACCCTATACAAAATGGGCAGTTTTGGCGCAATATCCACCACTGTTGAAAATTATCAGATGGTCTGGCTCGGATGCAACCCTCTTGGTTGGTAGGCGGATGCCTTACCATACAGTCGCATACATGACATTAGTTGCAGTAAAACTTTAAATTGAATCAACTGCTTATGTCTGAAATTTTAGTTTTAAACACTATCACAACGTCGACTTCCCTTCTATGGCAGACACAATCACCGAACATTGCACTCACTTTACTTTACTTCCGGTTTAGCTGTCACGACTATTTTTGCGCAACTAATACTTTCAGTAAGAAATACAAAATTTAATGCTTCTAGCTGCTAACAATGCAATGCTATGACTATTTTCATACTAATTTGGCCTGTCGGAATTATTGCAGCCATGGTCTAAGGAATCATGCCCCTGATAAGACTTCGGAATATTATGTCTTATTAGATCATTATCGCTGGCATAAAACCATAGTTTGCCCCCAGAAGTGTTTTTACTCAGGCTGTTGCGTACATTTTTCCAGCGCTAACAACAACTTTAGGGAAAGTTTTCTTCTTCTTTTCTCCATTTGCCCTTAAATCAGCTTATTTTTCAAAAAAAAGTTATATCTTTTAAATATTTAGTTATAATCATATAACTATGCAAGTTAAAAAAAATATAATATTTTTATGTTGCATAAATGCTGTTACATGTTGCATGTGACATTAACATTTTATACAATTTTTTATTACTTTTAATCACTTTTACTTTCACCACACTTACGCGGATCTTTTAAGAAATTCTCTTCACTTTTTACGTGATAGCCAAAGCATAAAATGAAAACAATTCCTATCATGCAACAATAATAATAAGTTAACATATTAAAATAGAAATTCAAAACCGATATTTGTTAAATTTTAAAAATTGTGTAATAAATTTGAAACAGTCTTCTAAAACCATAAAACTTATTTACACTTTACGGTTAAAAGACCGCCAGAGAACTGATGCAAAAAATCAAGAAGTTGTTGCTTGAAAACCCAAAATAAAGTTGCATGCAACATAAAGGCATAAAAAGCATAAAAGAATGTACAAAAGCAAACACAAGTTTCTTAATTAAATTTCAAATTTTATTAAAAAAAGTAACGCGTTTTAATACAAGTGTCGCAATAATCATGTCCAAGCCAACAGTTGATAAAGACAGACTGGTATTAAAAACAAGAAAAAAAAACAAAAATAAACCTGCTGGTTACACTTATAATAACTTTCAAGAAATATGAAGCTTCGTATGTGGATTAATAGAAAATCAGTAGTAGCAAGCAACATGCAATTGTTGTAGCCAGTATTAGTTGAAGCTTTAAATTGTGGCCACTAAGTCAGTAGAGCGTCTACACGCTTAATAATTTGCTTTTGCACAGCAGCACCGCAAAAAATTAAAAACAAAACAAATAAAAATCAATTGAATAGTTATAAAGAAAGAAATAAAATAATAAAACAAAAAAGTAGCAACAAATTACTGCTACATGTTGCCAAGTCGTGTTGGGCTGTGCTGTATGCTATTGTTAATTGCAACATCACATTATCAAAGTGGTTAGCGCAGTAGCAACAAGTTCGTTGACGAAAACTTGCATCACATTTCTGTGTGTGTAGATTTTGGTATTTCGTTTTAAATTTTATTAAACTTTGTTAGAAACGGACTTGAGGTATAAAACATTTAATAGTTGAACTATAGGATGTATTTAAAGCTTAAGAGGGGTCGTAACGAGCACCAAAAAAATAAATAAATAAGCAGGCGAGACTCTCCTATAGGCAGCAAATTGGGTTTCCATTGCTTTGTTTCAGTTTTCATTAACCAATTTGATCTTTCTAGCGAAGTAGATGATTAATCCACTGTAGCCCCCTCCGTACGATTGTGTCGTGGTGACTATCCTTGCTAATTGGTGGTAATCTTTACTTCAGTATTGTAATTTTTTCCTCATCATTCGTCCAACATCGCCAGATGTAAGCTGGAAGGTTATAAAGGCTTCTGCGTTATTTTCTAGATGGAGTTGTTTGGAGGGAAGTTGAAGCCTTTTCATTAAACACTCGAAACCACAATTAAAATTTTTTTCGTCATGTCCTCGAACCTGGCTTGTGTTGTTATGCATGCGCGCTAACCACTACACAACTCCACCTCCGAGACTTTGAACTATTTAGACAAAATTAATGGTGAACCATACTTTGTTCGTTGATTGGTAGTTCACTCTACGCAAACAGTCCAGTTGAGTAGAAAGTAATCCGTTTTGACAAAGTATACTAATATAATAATAGATCTAGCTTGTAGCCGTGAGATATCTTAGTAGGCCAAGATGATTTACCAAGTTTGCATAGTATGTGTTTGCCAAGAAATCTGTTCCTAGCGAGCTATGGACTGGTATTCGCAGAGAAAGTGAAAGTCAGTTTTCTCCTTTTCTCTGTTATTGCATCTGAGACAATAGCCATTGTAGCGGATTATTATGGAATATAAATTACTTAGCGGGTTGCTTATTAAAAGAGGGTCACCCTACAAACTTTCGGAATACGCCATCTATTTTTAGAATTTTGTGGACAAAGTCTCCCTTCATACTTTATTAGAATTCACCGAAAATACAGCTCGCTCGTTTAAAGCATTCAAGTCAGACACCATCAACTCGTTTGCCCGTTCGTTACCAGATATAGAACCAGGCAGTAATTTCTTATATGTCTAATAGAAACGCGGCCTAGTTATCGAACTCGTCTACTTGCTAATAATATCCTTCTCTAAAACAAGGTTATCGATTTTCGTGTTTCAAAATAATGCTAAAAAAACACATAAAGGTATGATTTCCATTATACATATATTGTTACGTTTTAACCCTTTTAAAATGTTTGATTTCAATTAGACCAAATAAAGCAAACGAGGCGACTTTATATTTATACAGTCTTTATTTATCTTTACACAGTGTCCTTCTTATTTAACGTTCACTTAAAACACAAATTTAGTCAACACTTTTACTAACGTCTTAGCCCTACTTTACTCTGCGAATGTTCTAGTATATTCCACAACCTACTACGTTAATTCTAATGAAAAATTTTAATACCCAAAATTGAGGTAGCACTGTTCAAATAAATACAGCATTGGTAGAGTGATCCTAGACTTGTCACAAACCAATAGAATAACTTCCATAATAAGGTTTATCGTTTCAAATGTACAAATGTTGATGTGTTTTTTTAGGCGAATTAATTTTTGTAATAATACGAAATACAATACCATTTAATTTGTCGCCTCTGGATTGCTTGCAGCAGACGATGCTTTTGAGGTAGTTCTCGACCCCTTTTTAGCACATATATGACTGTATTTTGGCGATAATTTGACGAACGTAGCTTTTCAAATGCCCCACCGTTAGAAGATTGTGCGCGCTGACGGGTATGTAAAAAAGCAAAATTGTCACATTTGGGGCACAGAAAACTCGCACGCTTACATTGAAAAGCCGATACACCCAAGACGAGTCACTGTTTGGTGCGGATTTGGTCCAGAGGCATAATTGGGCAATTTTTTTTTTTTGAAAATTATCAAGGAGTGGCCGTTACAGTCAATGGAGATCGTTATCGGGCCATGTTGAACGAATTTTTGTTCACAAAAATCGAAGAGGAGGATATTAGCAGCATTTGGTGTCAACAGGAGGGCGCTACGTGCCATACAGCTGAATCTACACTCGATGTTTTGCGCCCTGTTTTTGAAGATCGCATTATCAGCCGCAGAGCTGATGTCGTTTGTCCACCTCGGAGCTGCGATTTGACACCGCTGGACTATTATTTGTGGGGTGCCGTCCAAATTAAGTGTTACGCCAACAAGCCAGAGACAAATCACCCTTTAAAGGACAATATTCGTAAAGCCATTGCTAAAATACAGCTGCACACCCTTTATAACGCCCATTGTGTTTTTTTTTTTTTGTAGTGCTACATTTTCTCCTTCATTCTCAATCACTTATTCAGTTAAATTCCAGCACCTGATAAACGAGTACATATCTGTAAACCAAATTATGGATCCAGCATGCCCCCGTATATATCTTTTCATAAAGTTTGAACTTTTGCCTTAGAAAATCATTTAAGTAGGAATAGTGATTTGTAAATAGCACTTTTCATGTTATTAAATCATATTGCCATATGTAGAGTGCTCGAAGCTTTATAGATTACAAACTTTTCGTTTTTTATTTTCAAAGTCTGCATTAAATAAGTTCAACGATTTTGTCATTTTGTTTCATTATATTTCCGTTTAATACTGTTTATGGTCGCTTCGCTTTCAAGTCTCTTTGTTGACTTCAAATAACATTCAATATGCATCTGGTGCATGTTGCAATATTTTTCATAATTTTTAGCCATATGCTGGTTGTTGGCTAAAACGCAAAGACCAATAACATTGACTGTTTAAATGTTGCAATATATTACAATATATATTTCCTAATAGGAATTTATTAATTATTATAATTTCTTAAGTTTACTTAATACTAAACGAACATAAGTTTTTAGTAATTTTGCATGACAAAATGCACAGAAAAGTAAAATTTAACGTGCATTTTGTATGGCTAAAATGTTAAAATATGCTCTAAATGTCAGTTAAATTGCATAACGGAAGTTTAAAAATATTGTTTCTAAAACTAGAAAAATACGTATAAAACACTATGATGTTAGTCATTTAAAAAAATACAAAAAAAAGCTCTAACAATATTGGAAATGAATCTCATTCGTGTTAAAATTTAATCCGATCGCAACTAATGTTTACTCATCAGCGTTTTTTAAAAACTATTAAGATGCTATTAGCGGAATCGAATATTGATATCAAATTTAATTTATACTATAGTTGCTAAGTTCTGGCCATACAAAGCCATTTAACGGCGTTGTGTACCGAAAATATGTTCTGGCTTAGAAAAAAGCTAAGCTTCATGGGAAATAAAACACGGTTACGTTATTTATTTATTGAAGAAACTTAACTTAACTTAACTTAACTTAACTTAACTTAACTGTATGTGTTTTTAATTTAGTATGAAATGTAAGAATAATTTGGTATCTAATACTCTCGACAAGCTACTTTTCACAAAACTTGTCGCTAATTCTAAAAGTAGGCAACCAAGTTACGCATGCTAGTAACATGCTAGTATTTTGTATAATTCTCAGTAAGTTAACATTATTATTTGTATAAGAGACTTAGTTTAGTTTAAGGAAGCGGGAGCTGTTGGAAAGTTACGAAAGTAGTTTCATTAACATAAAGTTATTCATGTTAATTAACTTTGGTGCAGAAGATACGTGTTACGACTTGTACCCATACTAAGGTGTAGACTTTACACACGATTCAGGTAAGGTTATATAAAATTAAGAGCTGCAGTTTCCCCCAATGTCCCTCATAATCCCAACTACATTCTCGAATGTCTCGCATTCTCCTTACACGAATTTAACATTTTAATTTTCGTGTTGGAAAACATATGTAGAGATTGGTGCATGGGGTTTAGTCGTCCTAAAGATTAGCTGCTTAAGTTTAATCTGTAGCGGATATCAGCACTAAATTTTCAGCATGATCTAAGGCAGCGTTCGGCAAACAAATATTAATTCATTTTACATTTGTGGTCAGTGTAGATATAATTTTTTTTTTAGAAAAACTGAAAATTTAAATGAAAATACCTGATTTTCAAGTAAAAAAAGAAATCGTATCAGTAACGTTCTGTAAACCGAAAACAAGTGAAATTGAAATGAAAAATTAAAAAGGTATGAGTAAACCCCACCACAGTTATGTTAAGCAAATATGGTGAAATTATTACTTCGGAAATCCTAATTAAAATAACAAAATTAAAAGCAAAAGATTAATCTGCATAATTAACAGAAAACTTAAAGCTTCAAAACTGCTCAATGCTTCAAAAAACGGCAAAATACGAATAAATCTGCACACTTGGCAACGCTGATGGTGATAGTAATTTGAGAGTCTCTCACTCACTTTGCACTGTATTTTTGCTCTTTTTTCTCTTTACATGTCTTTATTTATTTTTGGCCTATGGGCGTGATTACGTACGTGTGAAAATAGAAGGGAAGAGCAGCTCCTAGACTGAATCTAGTCTAAGGGTACTGCCAAGATGGTATTCTAAATGGCATTATATTGTTAATGTATTTGACATAATTTTTATATTTTTCTTTGAGGGAGAACAGTAGCCAAAAGTTATGAATTGTCCAGAAAAAAATAACCATTAAACTAGATTTATTAGAATATTGAAAGCCTGAGTGCCTCAAAGCTTAATGAAAACTACAAAGAAAATCGCCATAAAAAAATCGCTTATCAACATCTCGCCCTATATACTTACATATAAATATGAAGCAAAGGAATCAAACTCAATGGCACCAAGAGCTATGCTAAATCCGTTGTTTAAGTTTGGTAGGGCTGAGAATACTTGAAAGAAATATTACGGTCACTAAGGGTCAAAACATACATGACAACGTCAGGCCCCATGCTGCACAATTAATTATTTTTCCTGACAGTTTCTTTCCGGATTTTTGCCGAATTATATGACGGGCGTTGGTTTCTTTGATAACAAACCAGACAATTTTTGGCGGAACGGCATCGACAAATTAGTCGAGAGGGAAGAAAACATCGAAACAGTAACGGCGAATATATACTTGACTAATTTGTTGTTCTAACTATTGAACTTATTCAACAACCAAAACAAAAATTTTTTTCGTGATCGTTGTCTAAAGTAAAGGGTGGTTAAACCATAATGAACGGTGTTAATTGTGAGTCAGAGCTTAACGTAAATTTTTTTGCTCAAATTGATTAGACATTTCTTTGTTTCAGTGTTTGACAAACTCAACCACAGAGAGGTATACAATTGAGCAGCGCGTTAAGATTGTTGAAGCCTTAAACGAAAATGGGCGTTTAAAACAAAATGCATTCGTGATTGTTGCGGACAACATAATCGACCAAATGTTCCAAATCGGAAGAATTGTGGGCAAATTTCAGCAAACTGGGCATATAGGAAATGCGGAAGCACCTGTGCATGCTCGCCTATTTTGTTGGCTATAGTGCGGCAGAAGAGCCGTCAACTTTGACTCGCCATTATGTTCAACGATGTGAATTTTGAATAAAAATTTGAATTTACATGCTTACAAGTTTTATCTGACTCAAGAACTGAAGCCTACTGACCATTTCAGGCATCGTCAATACGCCGAATAGTTAGTCGAACATACAGAAGTGAATGATGACTTCACAAAGAAAATCATCTTCAGCAATAAGGCGCATTTTCATCTTAGTGAAGCATAATTACCGCATTTGGGAAAGTAAGAATCCACGAGTGATTGATGATGTATTCACAAAGAGTGATTATTTGATGCGGCTTATGAACTGACGGCGTCGTCGGGCCGAAAATGAGGTCGGCCATGCAGTTACCGTGAATGGTGTTCGCTATTTCTAGATGATAACGGACTTTTTGTAACCTAAAGTTGAGGATATGGACCTGGACGATATCTGCTCTCAACAGGTTGGTGCCACAATCAACGAGACAATGTGTTATCTCATGTCGTGGTGATGTTAATTGGCCGACACGATAATGTGATTTGACACCGTTGGACTTCTGTCTTCGGGAATATTTAAAAGAAAAAGTTTACGCTAATAAGCTAAGAACAAAGATCATTTCAGGAGCTAAAGGATGAGAGAATTCGGCATATTAACGACATTGAACCTCAGTTGTGTCTCAGAGTCACTGAAAATATAAACAGAGGTATAAAGGTATGCCACCGAAGCCGTGGCGAGTAATTGACCCATATTTTGTTTCACACATTATCGATATAGATCTTTCAATCATAATAAAAAATATGAAGATAATTATCTGAAAACTTTTTGTTTTATTTTCAATTAACATCGTGCGTTTTGGTTGGACCACCCTTTATAAAAGTGCTTAGATTTTAAATAATAAAAATTTGTGTCAATATGAAAGAATAGCTTAAGTCGACATCTCAAATAGAACAAGGGGGACTGCTTTCAATCAATGATCTGTACCCAATTCTATTTTTAGATTCATCAAAAGGAACCTACAGTTCAACGCCAGCTTCGAGAAATTTTTTAAAGCGTAAATACTCATCAGTCGCTAGCAATGAGGTAATACCGCTGCTGAAAATTGTCAGCTGGTCTGTCTGGCCTGATATTGAAGCAAAGATTTCTGGGTTGGTAGACTATGGTATACAAAGACAATAACTATTAATTGTTTAAAATTTAAAATACTAGCTTTTGTATATAATGGGTCTAAGACTAACCCAAAAATGTATTTTTTTTATTTCAAAACTTTTTCTTAATTTTTAATATTTTTTGGCTAATTTTTGAGCCAAATTCATTAAACTTTTTTAATGAATAAAATTTTTCATTTTTAATGGTTTTTCGTACAAAACCAAAAAAAAAAAAAAAAAAAAATCGAAACAAAATATTTTCTCATACTCTCTGAAATGGTTTAAAAATAAAATCTAAATGGCAAGTAAAACCAAACCAAATGATAATTTTGGCTTTTGTATGCGGTTTTATAAATAAATCGGCTTAAACGAATGGTGGATGCAATATGAATAAATAAATTTATGAAATGAATTTTATTCCAACCATCCCCACATCCAGTATAAATACCACGTTTACAGATAGAAGGTCTGCACTAAATGACCATAAAGGTAGTTGAGTAGAGATATCTTTGGCCATGATTATATAAAACTAGAAGAGGGGATGGGAAAGTTTAAGTACTTTAGAACAGATTTGTGGTGAATTTTGTGGAAATATTCATAATATTATGTTAAAAGTTGGCTGTTTCAGGTTGCACTCAATAAGGGATTGGCAGTGGTGGTTGTATAGGATTTCAAGGTATTATTAGACAATCTAAGTAAATTAATAAAAAAAAAGAAGTGAAAGAAAAAACAAAAGTATGAAATAATAATGAACAATTTACATATTTGGGATTCATACGGAAGTGACAAATTAATTATAATATTTTTAAGCCTTTGAAAGGAAGAAAACGTATAAACGTAAAAATACTAAATTGTCATGTGTATGAAATGAATATATAAGTACATATAACTGTGGTTATATTTCTAATATTTGTATTGTATTATATATAGATTGCATTATGCTGGACCAAATAAAATTTAACCCAAAAATTTAATTTTCTTCAACAAAAAACAAAAAACCCACAAAAATTCATTTCATGGGTCAAAAGGTATAATCTTTTAGTTTTTTTTTTGTGATAAAAATCTATTACAACTTTTGTGCCAATATTCTGTCCAATGAACGACTAGACAAGTGGCCAACCAAGTGACCAACCATGGAGTCAATTGAAATTACTTTTTACACAGGCTTAGATTTCATCTCCAACTACCTTTCAATGCTTTTGGCTCACATTAGCAATAACAACAGAACAATAACAGGGAAAAAATTGATTATGACCCTGGATTTAAGCCAAGCCAATTCAGCCAAGGGAAATAAACATTTGATATGCACAAATACACATACACACACACACACAGATGTAAAACTATTGTCGTCTTCATCATCAAAATCCTATTAGTGGCAATTCGCATACGTTTGACTGTCCAGCCATACCCATAGATTTCGTTGGGTGTCTCTTTTTGTGCTCATAGTAAAATCCTACTAGTCGTTGTTGTTGTTTTGTGTATTATATCAATTGCTGTCGCCCCAGACTTAGTACTGTTTAGAAATTGTTATCTTTTTTGCAGCCTTATATTTTGGTAGAGTTGCGAATGTTAATTACAGGCTACATTATTAAAAGGGGCCTTGATATAATATTTTCATTTGAAGAAGGTTTTTAGATAATGGATATGAAGAGTCTCATTTGAAAAATAATTTTTACGAACTTACTCGTAAAAAGACAGTAATATATCACCAAGAACCCTGAGATGTCCTTTCTCTGATGCGCGAGATTTGGCGAACATTATATGAGCCATCAATATATATAGAAGTTTGAAAACTTGTTCTATAGCAAGAAAACTTAGCCGCAACTCGTCGAAAACAAGACTTAGAAATCAGCAATGAATCGCTTTGTTGCTACTCATACTCGTGAATTTATAAGTATAATTGGATATACATTATCTAAATTCAACTACTCATACTCACACTCATCATAACGTTGATTCATAAGTATCAGTAGCAATGAGCACAAATAAAACTTAGTACTCACACCTTGCTCGTAACAAAACAGTAATATCTCACAAAGAATCCTGAGATGTCCTTTTTCCGATGCGCGAGATTTAATAAAGATTATGGCACACTTTCTTACAAAGAGCCATCAATAGATGGAGGATTTTGATAACTTGTTCTATCGCAAGGAAAACTTAGCCGCAACTCGACGAAAACAAGACTTAAGAATCGCTTTTTTGCTGCTCATACTCATGAATTTGTAAGTATAATTGGATACACATTATCTAAATTCAACTACTCATACTCACACTCATCATAACGTTGATTCATGAGTATCAGTAGCAATGAGCACAAATAAAACTTCGTACTCATACTTTGCTGGTAGAAAGACAGTAATATATCACCAAGAACCCTGAGATGTCCTTTCTCCGATGCGCGAGATTTGGCGAACATTATATGAGCCATCAATATATATAGAAGTTTGAAAACTTGTTCTATCGCAAGAAAACTTAGCCGCAACTCGTCGAAAACAAGACTTAGAAATCAGCAATGAATCGCTTTGTTGCTACTCATACTCGTGAATTTATAAGTATAATTGGATACACATTATCTAAATTCAACTACTCATACTCACACTCATCATAACGTTGATTCATAAGTATCAGTAGCAATGAGCACAAATAAAACTTAGTACTCACACCTTGCTCGTAACAAAACAGTAATATCTCACAAAGAAGCCTGAGATGTCCTTTTTCCGATGCGCGAGATTTAATAAAGATTATGGCACACTTTCTTACAAAGAGCCATCAATAGATGGAGGGTTTTGATAACTTGTTCTATCGCAAGGAAAACTTAGCCGCAACTCGACGAAAACAAGACTTAAGAATCGCTTTTTTGCTGCTCATACTCATGAATTTGTAAGTATAATTGGATACACATTATCTAAATTCAACTACTCATACTCACACTCATCATAACGTTGATTCATAAGTATCAGTAGCAATGAGCACAAATAAAACTTCGTACCATACTTTGCTGGTAGAAAGACAGTAATATCTCACAAAGAAACATAAGATGTCCTTTTTTCGATGCGCGAGATTTAATGAAGATTATGGCACACTTTCTTGCAAAGAGCCATCAATAGATGGAGGAGTTTGAAAACTTTTTCTAACGCAAGGAAAACTTAGCCGCTACTCTACAGAAACAAGACTAAGAAACCAGAAATTAATCGTTTTTTGCTACTCAAACTCCTGAATTTATAAGTATAAGTAAGTATACATCTTTCAAAGTGAAATATTCACTATAACGTTGATCGATAAGTATAAGAAGCAAAGAGTACAAAGTTGGCAACCAACTGGGTAACCTGGATGGGTTTTTTTATTTAAAGGTTTTCGTAGATTATTTACAACAAAAATAGGTATAATTAACCTATTAAGAGTAAAAGTTCATTCGGTCCGCTTTTAGCTCAAAACAGATAATGAATGCATTACCAAGCTTATCAAATCTCCGCTTACATTTTTTCTCCACCTCTCAGCCAATTCCTAATTCCCTTCTCAGGAAAACTTCTCGCCTTTTGAGGCGCTCCAACTTTGAAGGAACCTGATCAGTCTTTTTTCATTGGAGTGTTAACAACTTCTGCTCATTCAACGTATATACATTTATCTCCTCTACAGCAAAGCAACACAGTTAGTGATTTAGTGCTTCCTTGCCTCCTCTTCCTCACACCAGAATCTACAGGTGCTAGTATTGGTTGTGACCGTTCTATACAAGTGATTATTACAGGTGAAGTGATCTGAGAGAACTTCCGAAGGAGTTTTTTAGCTTTCCTATCTAGTTTTAAAGTAAAATTCACCTTTTAAGTGTCGAAGGCCTGAAACTTTTTAGAATTGTCGAGGCCACTAATGTCGTTCCAAAACTAACGATTAATCGATAAGAAAGGATTATCTGTAACCATGTCTAGTATTTGGTTATGACAATAAATCAATTAATTATGTATTCGGTGTTATTTTTCCATTTTCTTAGCCTTGGCTGTTCTAAGTTTTTCTTTTGAACAATCGGGAGAATTGTGAGCAAATTTCAGCAAACCGGATCTGCAGGAAATGTGGAAACACCTATGCATGCTCGCCCAGTTCGATCTGCGGAGAACATTGCTATTGTTCGCGATAATGTGGCAGAAGAGCCGTCAACCTCGACTCGTCGTCATGCCCAACAATTGAACATCTCACAAACATTACTGATGTGAATTTATAATAAAGTGACTCAAGAGCTGAAGCCTACTGACCATTTCAAGCTTGGACAGTAAGCCGAATGTTTAGTTGAACAGACAGAAGTGAATGGTGACTTTACGAAGAAAATCATCTTCAGCGAGGAGGCACACTTTCAACTCAGTATATTCGTTAACAAGTAGAATTGCTGTTTTTGGGCAAATGAGAAACCATGAGTAATGCCTTCACAAAGAGTGAAAAGAGCTGGTGGCGTCATCGGGTCGTACTTCTTCGAAAATGAGGTCGGCCAAGCAGTTAGCGTCAATGGTGTTCGCTATTGCGAGATGATAACAGACTTCTAGTGACCAGAAATGGAGGATATGGAACTAGAAGATATGTGGTTTCAACAGAATGTTGCGACTTAACACACAGCTAACGGAACAATGGCTCTTTTGTGCGTGAAATTCATTGGCTGTGTTATCTCATGTCGTAGCGATGTAAATTGGCCGCCACGATCATGTGATTTAGCATCGTTGAACTTCTTTCTTTGGGGACATATAAAAGTAAAAGTGTACCTTAATAAGCCCAGAATAATTGAAGAGCTAAAGCGTGAGATAATGCGCCACATTAACGACATTGAGCCTCGAGCATTTGGCCGGTATTTTATATATCTGTGTGATAAATCTTTCTATCATAATAAAAACTTTTAAGATAATTCTATGAAAACGTTTTTTGTTACAGTTAACAATTAATATCGTGCGTTTTGGTTGGACCACCCTTTACTGTTATACTTTAATTTTTAACAAAACATTTACTATGGACCAAATGATCCGATATATAAGATTTGCATATTTTTTTAAATCTAACAGCAGGGTTAATAGCTTTTACAATGTTCCTGCATGTGTTTCCTTCTTGTAGGCCAAAGGCCCTTATTTTAAAAAACTATTTTCAACGTGTTTATACCAAAACCTTTAGTTGAAATTTTATTTTATTTTAAGACTCACAATAGACCTGAATTTGATTTAATCTAAACCGAAAAAAAAATATTAACAAATTCACGATTTTTGAACTTTTTCCTTTCACTAGTAAACGAGTAGCAGTGATAATAATCACTTCCAGTGGAAGCAGTAGGAACAATATTTCAGTTCACATTTTGCGAAACAATAGCAACAGATCAACAAAAAACTAACAAAGAAGAAAAGTTACTTTTTAAACTTTTTTTCCGTAATTCCCAGCAATTTGTGACAATTCTTTCTATTATTTTTTATTGTAACCATTGTTAGCTGTTGCCTTTTTTTGGGTATATTATTAGATTGTAAAGATGAGATGAAGAGACTAAAAGGATTACAGGTGTGTGGAGTTAGAGAGAAATTAATTTTTCTGTTGTGTTCACTAAAATCCTTTTGTTAAAATTTTTCTGAAAGGGAAAGATTTTGGTGTCCTTTTTTTAGGTTTGGATTGCAAATCACTAACACTGGTTGAGTGTGCATTTTGCCTTTGACCTTTTTTAGCTGGCTGGCTGGCAGGCAGTTGTTATTAAACAAAAATGTTTCATAATGAAGTGTAAAAAAATAAAACTCTTTTTAAATTATTAATACGTAGAGTTTCTGTAACAATTGCCAAATTGGTTATAAGAAGTAAAAAGGTTACTCCATAAGCTACAATACAGCATAATATTTATTGGTCATCTTTCCTATTGTATTTTGTCTACCCTTTTTCAGCCTAAACTGCTTAGGCATATAATGAAGAAAAGAGATCTTGTTCATGTCCCTTTCATTGTCTTGTTAATGAAAATTTTGCTGCTTTTCTAAGTTTCCTTTTGTCACTATTAAGAGGTGTGGTGGGTTTGAGGTCAAGTAATTTTTAAAAATTAAATATCCTTAAAATTTAAAGGTTACTTAAGAGGATTTAAATATTTTGTTCATGTCAATTATTTATTTTCTAAGAATCTTAGAACCCCTAATAAGATATATAAAAAATGCAAAATAAATTGGAATTTTAATTTAAGATGAGCTTAAGAGATTAAAAAAAATTTATATTTCTGATGTTCTTTCGTGTGCCACTATAATTTAGGAGAAAACGCCTTGCTATTCTCTAGAGATAACGGCCTGTCGAACATAGAGAGAAAATTTATGGCATAAGTTTTTTTAATTTTTATCACAAAAATTGTTGCAAATTAATTTAGGAAGAAGTATAGCGCCCTGCATTAAATTTCCTTTGCAAGAAGAAAAAGAAAAGCAACCAGCTTCAGTTTGCTTTGTAGCCTACGAAGCAAAATTTAAGCTTTTTGGCACGGCTTAGAATTTTTATTAAAAAAATTCCGGTATGCCTTATAATATCTTTCGGATATGTTTTGTAGTATCTACTGACTCTGGATGTAGGCTTTAGTGCAAATATATTTATCAAATACTTGATTAAACAACAAAATGACCTCAATTGAATATAGGGTTGCCAGATACAGCATTTAAAAATTCTTGGCGTTTATATAAAAAAAATTTGGCGGTCAAATATATTGACGTTTAAAAAACTTCTGTTACAAATTGTCGGTAGATGACTCTAAAAATGAATATCTCTGGTAATATTTATTGCATCAAGCAACGTTGCAGCTTATTTGATACGTCCGAATGTTTTCGGGCGAGTGGATCATATTCGACAGTAATATCCTAAAAAGTTGATAGACGAAACTAGTTGCAAATTCACAGAAGGTGGCAAAGCCAGAATTGGCACGAAGAAAGGTAATGCTGAGTGTATGATAGAATTAGAAGTGAATTGTTTATTGTGGGTTTCTACAATCTAATCAGGCGATGGATACAGATCACAGCTATCAGAAGTTAACAGGATTGAAGCCAGCATTTCAATTAAAATGTCCAGAATTGATCAACAAAAAAGATATTGTATTGAGAAGTCTCGACATATTGATTAAAATCCATGTGTACCGCTGGGGTAGGATAGGTAGATAGGTTAGACACCCGCCTGTTAACCAAGAGGTCCTCGGTTTAATCCCAGCTAGATCATCTAACAATTTTCAACAGTGGTTTTCCTTTCATAGCATTGCTAGTGATCGGTTATGATCGGCTATGAAAAATGTCTCTAGTTCGCTGTTCGGAGCCGGTGCTAAGCTTTAGGTCCCTTTAAATGAGTCTAAAGACAGAATACGGCATACCAGAAATCGCAATTACATACTATAGGTAATTGACATTAATTCAGAAACTAGATAACTGTTAATTGTGTCAAAGACTGTTCAACTTTGAACTTCTTATAAGATATCGACACTTATCTGATAACATTTTCCAGTTAGTAGTAAAGGTGGTTTCAGAGACCCATGTGATCGGTAGACGATAGAATGAGAACTTAAATTTGGTTGAAACTTGAAACACATGTCATATAATCTACTTTTGGAGGAAGAGTTACTGTGCATTATATTACGCAGCAAATTTTTGAGTCCATATGATCATAATCATCTTTTGTACGAACTCAATGTTCTAAAACGCAGTGGGATGAAGTAGCCGAATCTCATTTTAGAGCTCTGGTTGTTTCTGTGGCATGTAAGTCTATTGTTACCTTCTCTATATGTAGTGGTTGATGTTTGTAGTTGACTAAAGCTTGTCATTTTATTTCATTCGACTTACATCGTATTAAAAGCGGATTGAAGCTACTTAGCGCTAGATGGCAGCATAAACACAAAAACTTTTTCTTTCTTAGAAATTACGATCTGTCAAACGTTAGTTGTTAAAATTTTAGCCAAATTCATCGATTAGTTTATTTGTTGTAGTCGTTTGAAATAAGCAACTTTTGTGTTTATTGGAAAATGGAAAAAAGTGAATTTCGTGTAGTGATTAAACACTATTATTTGAAAGAGTAAACTGCGAAAGAGACATAAAAAAGCTTGATAAATATTACGGCGAATCGGCTCCGTCAGATTATATGGTAAAATATTGATTGGATTGCTGAATTTAAACGGGGCCGAACAAGCACTGCAACAATACCATCAACAGGAAGGCCAAAAGAGGTGGTTACAGAAGAAAATATCAGGAATATCCTCGATATCGTTATGAAAGATAGCCGGGTCAAAATCCGTGAGATTGCTGAAAAGGTAAACATATCATATGAACGTGTGTTCAACATTTTGTATGAACATTTGCATATGAAAAAGCTATCGACAAGATGGGTGCCGCGTTTGCTCAGTGTTGAACAAAAACGAGTTCGACAGATCACTTCACAGCGGTGTTTGGGCATGATAAAGCATAATCCTGCTAATTTTTGGCATAGATTAATAACTGTTGATGAAACGTGGGACCACCACTACACACTTGAAACCAAAATCAATTAAAGAAATAGGTGGAAGCTGGTGGAAGTGCTCCGAAGAAGGCGAAGACAGCGAAATCGGCTAGCAAGGTTATGGCCACTGTATTTTGGGATGCACACGGAATATTGCTCATCGATTATCTTGAAAAGGGATCCACAATCACAGTAGAGTATTATCGTGCATTATTGGATCAATTGGTTGATGCAATCAAGGAAAAACGACCACATTTAAACAAGAAAAAAGTGCTCTTTCTTCAAGACAACGCACCGGTTCACACAGCATTAGACACGATGCTAAAACTACGAGAAATCCACTTCGAATTAGTTGATCATTCACCTTATAGTCTAGATATAGCCCCTAGTGACTTTATCCTGTTTAAAAACTTGAAAAAATGGCTCGCAGGAAAAAGATTCATCTCAAACGAAGAAGTGATTGCCAAAACTAATGCGTATTTTGAGGAGCTCCCAAAATCGTATTATTCAGATGGTATAAAAAAGTTGGAAAAAGTTGGTCTTACTAAGTGTATTCAGCTAAAAGGAGACTATGTTGAGAAATGAATGGTTTTTGAAAAAAAAAAAAATGTTTTTCCCTACTTAGGTAGCTTCAATATCAATCCGCCCTCGTATATCTCAGAATTGCGCTATAAACGCACAATATACTTAATGACTTTTCTTAATCCATATCAACTTTTTCACCTTATTGTCATCAGTCATTTCGAAATGAGTTTTTAACTCTTGTATAACAACAACAAAATATAATTATAATTACAAAATAAACTCTCTGATGATTGTTACACATATGATTGTAAGTTTAACAAAAAAAAATAAAATATTATTAATTATCTTTTTCGGTGTGAAGTCTTGAGGGCCAAAATAATAATCCATCTCCATTGAATGAAAAGTTAATTTCGCAGCTTATAGTTTTTTAATTCTATGCCCTTTTATGGTAAAACTTTTTCTTTTTGTTGAGAATGTAACACATGTTGCCTCTTTTTCATGCTGTATACGAGAAACTGCAAATCATAATGCGTATGACATTTTTGCATATGAAACATTTTTCATATTTAAATTTTTTGCCTACATATCTGCCCCCCCCCCATTAACACTTTACCACTGTTCAGGAAACATAAAGACAGTAATATATGAAACATTTTGCTTGATGTGTATCAGAAGGAGATGATGAAAAATTTGTACAATTTTAACTTAAGGTGAAGGTATGCTAAGAATGGAAAATATTTTTTGAAGTGCTATGGATTTAGAGAAAAAGTTACTTAAATATCGGGTGGTTTTTGAGAGTTTCATAACATTGCGTTGGCAACACTGTTTTTTTTTCTGGCAACTGATTTAACAGCTGATAGTTACTTTTTGTTTAGTTTTGTTTGACATTTCATTATGGATATTCTTACACCAGAACAACGCTGGCAAATTGTTGAATTTAATTTCTTTTCAACATTTTGTTCTCCGATAAAGCCCATTTTTGGTTGAATGGATACATAAACAAGCTGAATTATTGCATTTGGAGTGAGGATAATTCGCAAGTTTTTATCGAAACACCATTACGTCCACTGAAAATTACTGTTAGGTGCTATATTTGGGCTGGCGGAGTGACTGGTTCATATGTCTTCAAAAGCGATGATGGTGAGAATGCTACTGTCATTGGTGAATGGTAATAGGACATGATTAGAAATTTTTCCGTACCTTAATAAGCGAGCCGCATGCCACAAAACGCGATTGATTTACTCAAATAAGCTTTTGATGAAAAGTAATGGTCCACGTAGTTGGCCACCAATATCGTGTGAACTAACCACATTGGATTATTTTCTTTAGGTTTATGTAAAGTCACTTGTCTATGTCGAAAAACCAGAGACAATTAAACACCTGAAAATCAACATTCGAAGATTTACTGGTACATACGGCACATATGCTGCGAGAAGTTTATAAAAATTGGTGTTCCAGATTACGGGGGTGGCGTGGTGTAGTGGTTGGAGTGCACGCATAAAAACACAAACGACCCAGGTTCAAGCCCCAGCAGAAGACATGACGAAGAAATACTTAATGGTGTTTTCCGAATGCTTGATAATAAAAAAAGGCTTCAATTTCCCTCCAGACAACTCCATCTAAAATTAAAAAAAAAAGAAAAAAGCACACTGACCTTTCCCGCATACCTCTGGCGATGATGACAACAAACATCAGACGAATGATCAGGAAAATCACGCCACCTACTGGGACAAAATTACAATGCTAAAGTAAAGATCACCACCAATTAGCAAGGATCTTCACCATTGCACAAAAAAAGCATATGGAGGAAGCTACAACGAATTAATCATCTACTTGGCTTAAAATATAAAATTGATTAATTAAACTGAAACAAAAGACAATAGATGCTTAGTGGAAAGCCAATATGCTCCCTAGAGGAGTAACGGAGGAAAAATAAAAAATATTACGCCTTGTACACGGTTATGATCCACAAGGACTTTGGGTGAACTACCAAATACCTTGTAACCCATATTACACGTTTTTATCTTTACAAGGGGCAGAGAGCTTTTTGTATACATCATCTGGAGGCAACCGACACAAATTAATCATAAAAAATCGAAGCCATGTGAAAATATTTCTTGCCTTCCCCGAGTTCCGAACCTGAACTACTCATTTTGCTTTCATGTTCTTTAAGCATTACGCCATCATCTGTCGCCTTATGTGAAACCAATGTTTCTAAAAGTGCTGTTCCACAGGATTTTCATATCCCTTTTGTTCCTTTAATTTTTATTGGAGTCTTACTAAGTACATTCGCGATGAAGTTGCGTACCAATGCCAGCAACCTCTTGGCTTATATGATGCACAATTTACCTGAGTTTGAGTTAAGTTGAGAATCAATGTCTATCTTTTGCACTTCAGGTTTTTGTATAGAAGTTCAAACGCGGAAAGAGGGGTTACTATGTCTAGCTTTGACTATCTTTCCGACTCCATATCAAAAGTTCTTGCGAATTATCCGAACAGTATCACTCAGAGAACCAATGAACTGTATTATTTTATGCACACAATCACCTTGTGTATAGATGGTCACCAGAATAATAAATTGGCCGTTATCCTCATTGCGCACATCTCGGCAATTCGGATTATTGTACAATTTCTGTCACATTTTCGTTCTCCGCTCTTGGTGATGTTGCAACTTCAGCTACGATATGCACTGTTTTTGTATACGATAATCAAAGTTGGGCTGAGCTCAATATCTTTTTGGGCATTTAAACTGGTTACTTTGCTTCTACGACTCAAACGTTGATACCATGGCAAAGATGGTATTGAAAATAATAAAGTTGGATTTCGACTAAATCAACAAATAAATCTTGGTTTAATCAGAGGTATGGTCAGATTTAGCGCTTAGAAATTGGCGAAACAGCTATTGTTGCGACGACCTTACTGATTCGCTTAGCAAACAGGCGAGATCTTACTGTGCAACAGCATTTAGGCGCAAAGAGACCGCTCGGTACCATAGAGCTAAATTTCATATTTTTCCTAGGGGAAGTGAAAGCTTTTGGTCATTCTTTAAAAGACTAATAAATAGCGCTAGTTTGATACCAGTTCTTTTAAAGCAAGCAAGGGGTCATTTAATCCACTGTAGTAGGAGTAGATATACATGTTGTAACGGTAGGTTCAGTGCAAAAATAATGACCAAGCATTCACAAATCCTGTTGAAAAGGCAAACATTTTAGCTGAAATGTTTGCAAGTAATTCTCGAACTTTTTCGCGCCCACATATTCTTTCCAGCCAGCGCAGTTAAAGTTAACAAGTTTTATTGGTCGGATGGCATACCAACGCTGGTCTTGAAGCAGTTCTCTTCAACGCTTGTGCGCCCATTAGCTACTAAACTTTTCAGTGCATCAATAATTTTCCATTACCGCCCTATAGCTCTTTGTTCGAAATTATGAAGAGGATGACCAATAATCGCCTTGTGAAGTATCAGGAGTCCTCTCATATCGAAATTTATTGCTCTTGGTCTCTGTAGTAACTTCTATCGATTTATATTGGGCTTTCTCAGAGATCGCTCTATAAGAGCGGTTATAGGTGGGATATCATCCGATAAGTTCAGGATAAATGAATGGGTACCGCAAGGCCCTATTTCTGATATTTCTTAACTACTTTCTTTTTCTTACTTTAAGTTCTTTTCTTATCCTTACACTGTAAAATTCGTTTCAAGAAAATCTTAAAATCTGATGTTTTATATATGAATGCCATTCTATATATGACCCAAACGCAATAAAACTTTTCCTCTTTTCACCATTTCACTTTAAGCTATGTAGCTCAAAGGGTAAGGCCAATCAAATATTCTGGAGTTGCTAATACTCGTGGTATTAGATAAAAAACTACAGGCAGACTTCGTGGATTAGACCAAATACAATGCCAACTTGCCAGTAACTAAATATTCTGGGGTTGCTAATACTCGTGGTATTAGATAAAAAACTACAGGCAGACTTTGTGGATTAGACCAAATACAATGCCAACTTAACACTATTAACTTGTAGGTATATAGGCAGGCCCATACATATAAACATCTTAATGTTGGCTGATGCCATGCCCTGATACAATCTGCTTATAATTTTCCACATCGCATTTTTTTGCTACGGAGAACATTTCTGGGGGAGTTATAATGCAATTATATTGATTGTATATATGTATGATATGTAAATATTCATATGTACTAAACGATCAAATGTTTAGATATAAAAACTAGATCGAAAAAGTCAAATTCAAACATGTTTACCGAATACAAAAAAATTGGTTCAATAATATCTTGGGAAGTAGTCTCAAATTGAATCGAGATAAGGTTTCCAAATAATGGCTTATAATTTATTTAAGCAGCAATGGAATATTTAGTCTATGTTCTAGTACTAACTTTTTACATATGACAACACTTGCAAGAGCTTGCTTAAGTTGTCTTAGATATGGTAACCGAATACGAAAAAGTTGGTTCAATAATATCTTGAGAAGTTGTCTCAAATTGAATTGAGATAAGGTTTTCAAATAATGGCCTATAATTTACTTAAGCAGCAATGGAATATTTAGTCGACGTTGAATTATTAACTTTCTACATATGACAACACTTGCAAGATTCTACTTAAGTTGTATCAGATATGTTTACCGAATACGAAAAAGTTGGTTCAATAATGTCTTAGGAAGTTGTCTCAAATTGAATCGAGATAAGGTTTCCAAATAATGGCCTATAATTTATTTAAGCACCAATGGAATATTTAGTCGACGCTCAAGTACTAACTTTTTACATATGACAACACTTGCAAGCGCTTGCTTAAGTTGTATTAGATATGGTAACCGAATACGAAAAAGTTGGTTCAATAATATCTTGAGAAGTTGTCTCAAATTGAATTGAGATAAGGTTTTCAAATAATGGCCTATAATTTATTTAAGCAGCGATGGAATATTTAGTCTATGTTCTAGTACTAACTTTTTACATATGACAACACTTGCAAGAGCTTACTTATGTTGTATCAGATATGTTTACCGAATACGAAAAAATTGGTTTAATAATATCTCAGGAAGTTGTCTCAAATTGAATCGAGATAAGGTTTCGAAATAATGGCCTATAATTTATTTAAGCAGCGATGGAATATTTAGTCTATGTTCTAGTACTAAATTTCTACATATGACAACATTTGCAAGAGCTTACTTAAGTTGTATCAGATATCTTTACCGGATACAAAAAAATTGGTTTAATAATATCTCAGGAAGTTGTCTCAAATTGAATCGAGATGAGGTTTCGAAATAATGGCCTATAATTTATTTAAGCAGCAATGGAATATTTAGTTTTGCACTTGCAAGAGCTTAATTAAGTTTCACCAAGTTTCAAGTTCAAATCTCAATGGCTTTTCATCTTAACATTTTCTTAATAATTATCAAGCAATTTCTTTTATAGTTAAACTTCCCTCAAAGTTAGTTCCTCTCCCACTACTCTCTCTTTTTCATCATTATTTGGTGATCTTTCTATGCAATCAAAAATATTTTACCCGTATGGCTGCGTTTGACACTTCATCAGCTTCCATGGCTGGCAGAGAAGTGAGACTTTTAAAAAATAGAGAAAAAAAAATAGTTTTGCCTCAGTTATTAAATAGAAGTTAATAAACCAGCATAACATAGCGTGGAGCATAGCATATGAATATTTTTCACTATCGCATGTATGAATTTATAACGACTCTTTTGGTTTTTTTGTTGCGTTCCTTTTACTGCCAAGATTTGTTGGTTTCCC
The DNA here is from genome assembly GCA_023159175.1 of Wohlfahrtia magnifica. Lineage (NCBI taxonomy): Eukaryota > Metazoa > Arthropoda > Insecta > Diptera > Sarcophagidae > Wohlfahrtia > Wohlfahrtia magnifica. Next base: position 2,299,364 of record JAKWBJ010000045.1, read on the forward strand.
CTCGTTTTTTTTTTTTTTTTTTTGTAGTGCTATTGCCAAAGAGAAAATTGTTCAACAATTTTGTTAACGACAATTAGTTAAACTTTCCAGTGAGTGTGTATGAGTATGTTTTAGTTAATATACAGCAACAACAACTTTTATTATTCACAAGTTAATTAAATGAAACAGAAATGTTACAAAAAAAGTAAAAAATGCAACTTGAAAAAATTAAAAACATGAAATAAAATTAAAATAAAATGTGGTAAAACTAATTAAGCAGCAAAAGCAGCAGTAGCACTAGTAGTGGAGTTAATTTATTATGTAAATTTTTCAATGACATGTTTTCTTCCTTTCTTTTTATTAGAATATACGAATAAACTTTAATTTTTTTTATTAAAACAGAAGGCATTGAATTATTTTAAATGCACAAAAGTCAGATTTATTAGGATTTTTGAGCAGTAATATGGTGCTGTAATATAAAAATAATATTTCAAGAAAACCTTAAACGTTCCGTCTAATTACTTATAGGTAAATATGTAAGTACATAAAATAATATTTTCTTTCAAAAAAAGAAAAAAATTGCCAAAATATCTACAAAAGATATTTTATCATTTTGTATTGACATTAATGTCCTAAATATTGTCTTTTCTTTAACCAAAATCTTGTTTAACAACAGGGGCATATTTTAATTGTTGACGTATCAGTATTAAGCTGGAATCACACGATTGCCTCAAATACACCAATCTGTTTTAAATTTTATTGTGACAAGTTAGCGCACAATAATATAATTGTCCCAATAAAGAATTCGGTATGCACACGGTTGTCCCATTTTATACCAATCTTATTGTCACAAGATGGCGCGAAACGATGATGACAATAATTGTCCCAACGATGTCACACGATTGTTCTAGTTTACGACAACTCTGTGAATCAGCTGCTGTGGTGCAAACCAATGCAGTTCGACATTAGGAAATTAAGCAAAGAAACGTAAGTAAGGATGGCTCTGATGGTAGTGATTGAACAAGCGAGAACTGTGACCGTGTCAACGTGGAGGTGGCAATGGTGAAGCTAAAACGTGTGCATTCGATCGTCAAGCAGATTTAGAGGAGACAGGTATTAAGGCAGCTAGTAAGAATGTAGGTGAGGGAACCATTAACGATAATCGGCAAGAACGTATAGAGGTTAACGAGAACGGGGCAGCAGCACGAATGTATGACTTAACACTGGCGAATAATATTGAAGCCGAATATCTACAATTAAAAGAAGCTGAAAAAAAGGAACGAAGCAGAACTTTGGTGCACATGCCTATGAGGTTAAAAAGTAGCTAAAGGAGACCTTGAAAAGCAATCAAGAGAGGAAACGATGTTAACCATTGAGTGAAGAAGTTGTACAAACTACGAACCAAGATGAAGGAAGACGACCTAGTGCGCTTGGAAAGTTATGGAAGAAGAGATAGTAAGTTAGTTCGGGACGAACAGGCTTAAGTGGGTGGCAATAAAAGAGTTTACCAATCTTATTTTCGTAACAATATTAACTTTCAGTCATTGAAATTTTTTTTTTATTATTTATTTTTAATGGGAAGGACACGAATTCTGGGGATTTTAATGACCAAATTTGAGATTCTATTATATTTTATCAATTACAACACACGTACGTACCAAATGTCATTATCTCATGACAACTGCAAGGGGCTAACTTGTTACATGAAACCACGACACTGTTCGCTAGGTTTTAAGGAGCTATTTTTATAAAAATAATCTATTTAAAGAAGTATGAAATAAAGCTTAGAAAACATTGATATTGGCATCAATTTTGTGGTTTTTAAATCGTATAATTAAAGCATGCTTTTTAATAAATCTTTTTTTAAATAATGTTGCTTCTGTTGTGCCAACTTTCAGCTTCTTTTTTGCTCATATACGTCTGCTGCAAATTTAGCTGTCCATAGTAAAGATCTTTGTCCTGCACTTTTTTTTTGCTACTTTTTAGTTTTAAGTTGACATTTATCCTAAAATATTGCTGGACATACATGAAAATCTTCAAACGTGACTGTAAAACATGTTCAAACAACCATGTAACCATGCTAGATAATAGGAGTCAAGTCAAGAGCTGTGGGTGTCTTCCATTCTGAAAAGTTTACTTTTCTTTCTTCATGTAACAACAGAAAAGAAAAATTCTTGAATGTTGTTGGCCTATGTCTACAATAGTTTTTGTGCTTTTAAGATTTTTTTCTGTCTTAAAAATTGATGTCGTAAGTCGTGGTAGTCGTGGTAGTCGTAGCAGTAGAATATAATGGTCAGAAGGCCGGAAATGGACAAAGTTTTTTTCTTATGCTCTGATTTGGTTTTTGTTAACATCGGAAACGTTGCTACAAAGCAAGAATAAATTTTTACAAATAATTCTCTTGCACTGATTGTAATTGTTTTGACTTGCGTTGCTATTAAAGATTATCAAACAAAAGTTCCAAAATTATTTTTATTGAAATATTTTTTAAATATTTTAAGCTTTAACCCTTAATGATAATATTATTATTGCTGTGGTATTGCCTTTTTATTTTCTTAAATTTTTCTTTACTTCTGTCTCTATATAAAACAAATATTATTTCTGTTCACATTTTAACTAAAACATTTCAATTGAATAAACAAAATACTCAAGAGTATACGATTTCAATAACATCAACAAGAAGTACTCCTTTTGCTATCATTCACTACTAGAAAAGTGCATCACCATCATCATCTTCAGTATCATCATTGTCAGCATGTGATGAGAGGCAAAAGGCACAGATAGCTAAGAAAATGAATTTTAAAGTTCCTCTTCAAAAATGTAAATACTCGAAAATAAAGATACAAAGATTTTTAGGTTGCAAAGAAATATTTAAAAATCCCATGTAGAGAGGATGGTGTTTGTAAAATAGAGAATAAATGAAACAACTTTAGCGCCTAATAAGAGATATGTAAATAGTAAATAAAAGACGAACTATAAAGGAGCTACAGAAAAAATTAGAAAATGCATCAAATGTATGGATAAGACACTTTTAATTTCAAAGAGTTTCGTTTATATAGAAGTAGTGGAACTAAAGGACAAACTTTATTTAACAAAAATAACTAACAAGCAAGCAATATTCTTGATTTTTAAAAACGTTTATTGAATGAGTTCGTGGATTGCAATTCAAATAAAACAACTATTACACAACGTCCAACCCAATCGTTGTTGCAACTTAGGTTCGATCAAGATCTCTTCAACCGGAGTTTATCCATACTAAACTGTCTGAGATGAAACTGATAAACTCTATTCTCTACACGAAGAGTTTACATCAGTCATGCACATTTCATACAACAATTGTTGATGCTTAATTCACACGTATTCTCACACTCTTACGTTCTTTTAGCCGTCAATGCAACAGCGGTGAGTGAATATGCGTAGCGCGTGTATGCTGATTTTTTATTTTTTTTTAAAACTGTATTTTTTATTTATCTTTTTCCGATAATACTTAAATTTTTCATAAAATTTTAAGTTTTTTGTATTTCCGTGACCTTCGACTTAAATACACTTCAGTGGTAGGACAGTCTCATGTCAGAACTCTCTTTTTATCGGTTGTTTTTTTATGAGCTTTCGGATTTGATTTAAAAAAAGATACATAAAATTTAGATAAATATATAAAATCTATATTTGAGTCGAAAGATCGATCTATATGATCCATTGTATAAGGATGATTTCATGTAAATGTTGACCGTGGCTATGCTTTAAAAAGTTCATTCGTTGGGTCAATTTTGGCATACTCTCTCCAACCTAGCGGCCGGTATCCTACGAATATATTATATGGGCTCCAGGACGTCAACCTCAATGCTCGTCCCTATAGATATGAGCCTTAACATAGCTCACAAAAAAATGTCTAAAGGCGTTAAACTGCTCGATCTAGGCGGCCAATTGACTGGCCCAAAACGTGAAAAAACTGTTCACCAAACTCGCCTCCCACCTGACACCATTTTGTTAAAACCACATGTCAGCCAAGTCCAGCTCTTCCATTTTGGAGAAAAAAATGTGTAATCATAGCACGGTAGTGCTCGCCATTCACAGTAACATTCCTGCCTTCTTCGTCTTTGAAAAAGTACGGTCTAATAATGCCACCGGTCTATAATCCTCACCAAACAGTGCATTTTTCGAGATGCATTGGCAGTTCTTGCAATTCTTCTAGCTGCTCTTCACACCGAATGCGACAATTTTGCTTCTTCACGTATCCATTCAACCAGACATGAAAATGCAATAATAAAATTCATTAACCAGCAAGCGCTGCAAAAGTCTCTCGTGTGTATATGGAAGTCAAATTTCCTATCGAGAAAATTATGGGGAAGACCATGTAATCGAATATTTCTGTGGTCTATAAGCATCGCAGCGTTTTCATTGTCCAGATTGGGCCAGAAATTGACTGCTTCAAAACAAGATTAATGCGGAGACAATTAAGTATAGCAAATAATGTTTTGGTAGGAGTGGAACAGAGTACACTGAAGTTGACTGGTGATCAGAATTATTCAGAATTATTCAAATTATTATAGACAAAATGAGGGTGCAAATAACTAGAAAATTACGTATTGAAAAGGCTTCAGATATCAAAATTAACACGGAAATAGAATGCGACGAGGCTTGGAATAGATTTCAGTGCGCTATATTAGACATTTGTAGCCAATACCTGGGCAATGATAAGAGAATCAGAAAGAGTTAAAGGTAAGAGGATATTTGGACAGATAGAAAAGGGGAAGAAGGCTGATTAAGAAGAGATTAGAGAAAAAAATCGCCACGAGGTAATTCCTAAATAGGAGGCTAAAAGCTCATCAAGAAAAGAGCAAAAGATTATAAATTAAATTTTTATAGTGCTTTAGCGTGAGCAGCAGAAGCTGGCTTTAAGACTGACGTGAAGACATATTCAGTTTAAGAAGAACTCTGAGTGGACAAATACTAGCGATCTTTCCATAGCCAGACATACCAATGCTGTTACTACATCAATAGGCAGATCAATATTAAAACGTCTAGAGACTTGGAAATTAGTGGTGCCATATCGCTTAAAAAAAGAAGAAAATTGTCTGGTAACAAAGGGTTGGAGGTAAAATGATTCCAACTTAACCCTTTTATGGATCGCCAAAATCATACTACCATCGTGGATAGATGGAGGTGGGTATCTCACTGTTTGTTACTTTAACTATAAGGTCTGGCAAATATTTCTTTTAAACAGGGCGCAAAACATCGAGTGTAGCTTTGGCTGTGTGGCACATAGCGCCGTCCTGTTGAAACCAAATGTTGCTAATATCCTCCTCTTCAATTTTTGTAAACAAATTTTCGTTCAACATGGCCCGATAACGATCGCCATTGACTCTAACGGCCACTCCTTGCTCATTTTCGAATTATGCCTCTGGACCAAAATTCGCACCAAACAGTAACTCGTCTTGGGTGTATCGGCTTTTCAATGTATGCGTGCGGGTTTTCTGTGCCCAAAATGCGACAATTTTGCTTGTTTACATACCCGTCAAGATCAAAATGAACTTATCTGAAAAGATGATTTTTTTTTGGCAAAATCGGCATCTTCTGTAAGTCGATCGCAGGCCCATTTAGCGAAGCGAAAAAAGCGTATAAACAACCATATTCGTTCAGCGGAAGGATAAAACTAATTATCTGTCAAATCATACATGAGCTAAGTGTTATCATTCACGAAATAAGCACTAGTTGAAAAAAAAAACGTTAGATGGCGGACCCGTTAGCATATTATATGGGATTATCCTTAGTAGGTCCGCGGAGCACTTTGATAAAATGATGGGAAATAATCAGCCGTTCTTTCGCCTATCAAGATAGAGATAGAACAAACTACGGAATTTTACACAATACTTTACCTTGTGTTTGAAGACTTTCAAAACAAATACATGTAGATTGCACTTGAATTGATGGGTGTGCCCGACAACCTGCGCGGCTACAACGTTTAGAAGCCAACATGAAGATGAACTAAGATAGGCTTCCGCCTGTATTTCAGTTGTAAAACAGGGTTCTATGCCCGCTTTTATTTATCATGTTACTGCATCTGCTATTTAGAATCATAAGGCAATGAATGCCTAGAATAAGCTGACAACTACGAAGATTCCTGCTTGCGAATCATCATAACGATATACAACAGTTAAAGTCAATGCGGAAGTCAATGAGACTGAGAATGTGAACTATTGTACAATGATGTGTTGCAATGATCCTAATATTGGGAACATCGCTAATTTTTGACTTCAATCGGTCTGGTAAGCGATAGTTATCTGTAAATATACTCTTGGCTACGTAGCCTTTGCAAATGTTAAGCTATGACGCTAAAATTTAGGGGGAATATCAGCCCCATCGAAACGATGGGACCGCCACACTGGTGTTATTCTGGGAACTTTTAAATCAAGATAGTATTTGAATTCAAACATAGATTTTTATATATTTGTAATGATTAGGTTGAGAAGATTTATGTTTAATCATATGCAGGTACCACATTTTCCTTATGAGTATACTAATTTATAATTTTGTTAAAACACAAATAATAACTTCGAAATAGTTAAGGTTTCCTAGACACAGAATACAATTACAGCTACCCTTAAGACTTATCAAGACCAAATTTTATTATAAGTCACTGTAAAAATTCTTTCCGATCTTTAGTTGGTTCAGCAGTTCTGCTGCCTTCCTAGTGAATACCAGCAGCCATCTTCAGATGCGCTCTCAGTCTACAATGGCTCGTTGAAAATTCCGTTGAAAGTTTCCGGCAGTTTGGCCTGCCATACTGAAAAAGCTCAGAGCGATGCCCAACTTGTGGACTGATCGCCGCCCTAGAGTGGCTAAGTCCCTTTGAGCATTCCAGTGTTCCAAGCATCTGGAAATTTCACAATCCTTGATTAGATTGAGAATGATAGTAAGTGGTGCTGCACTAACGCAAGAAAGAATTTTTCTATTTTAAGAAACTCTCTTCTCACCAACGATTATATTTTATAGCAAGCTATGACAATAACCCTCATCACCGTCAGCAATAAAATCATCGCTAAAACTATAAATAAACCACTTTCTGGTGATTTGAATCCGTTGCTATGTAATGACTAACCTGCGTTTCATCCAAACAGGCCATGTTCTGATAACAAGAGCAGCCTTAAAGCCTTAATTGAACAGTCCGTGACGAGCGTCACTTTACCCTGTTTTTATTTGAAAAGGATTTGGAAAGATTGCTCAGTCTGCTTCTTCTTCAAAAATAATCATAGCTCTCAACTCTTTATAAAACTGAAGAGTTATTTTTGTTTTCTTTTAAATAAATGGCAAGAGTATGTTTAAAACTGATTTAAATCGTATTCAAAAGTAAAATAAATACGCAGAAAAATATTTTAAAGATTTCTAGCTTTGGGTGTAAAGTCAACAATATACAAAATGATTATGTATGAGGAGTATGCATTTGCAAATTTCCTTAAGTAACATAAACATTATGGCAATCATCGTCATCATCAACGTAAACTCATCTGCTATAAGAGCATCATCATAGACACTCTCTCAACATTATCAGTGTTATTATCCTTATACTACAACGTTTGGCTTCAATGCTGAAACCTCAATGTAATGCTTCAATGATCTTAAGCATATCCTGTATGGCTGGTGTTACTATTATAGTGTTATTGTTGTATTATACTTGTTCTGTTGTTTCTTTATTTGGGTGTTGCATGAACATGTGGCAAATAGTATTTGGGGTGTTTTTTTTTTCTTCAAATTAATGAAAGAATTCGAAATCGTAAAAATTTTTTTTTGTTAGTTTATAAGCAATTTGTTAGCATTTCTTTGTTGTTGCTCGTATTATTTTAAACTTTTTTTTAAATTTTCAACAAAAATTCTTATTAAACTTTTCACAACTGCAGCCATAATTTTCCTCATGTTTTATTTTTCTAAGTTTTCCATAAATTTTCAAAGTCTATTAAACACGAGTTTGTCTTCTTTTGAGCATGTTTAACTTTGTTTTATTATTTGTAAATATATCTGTACTTCAAAGCCAATTAAATTCAATAAACACACTATTTTATTTACCAAAACTATCTAGACTTTGTCGCCTTTGGAAAAAAGTGAATATTTTCTTAAGGTACAGGAGTAAAAAGGAATTTATTTATTATTTTCAGTTGTTTGTCAAAGAAATCTTATAAAAGATAGTTTGTAACTTTTAACGAGGAAATTTTTTACAGTTGAAGCAAATTAAAAGGGATTAAAACAAGAGGTTTTTGAGAACAAAAAGTAAAGTCAGGAATAGTTAGAAGTTGATTTTCTAAATAAATCAATAATACAAGGTCGGTTCTGATAATTAAGATTTCCACTTAATGTATAACCGGAGAATCAGATATTAACGAATTATTACTAAGAGCACATAAGAGGGATAGAAGCTGCTTAGATCAGGGTGGCGTGGTGTAGCGGTTTGAGTGTAGCGGCAAAAGAAAAACGCATCTAATTGCGTCTGAGAGTATTTTATAAAGAAATCTCCCTCCGGACAAATCCATCTAAAGACCCTAATTTTGGCAATATGTAATGACAAACATCAGACATTAAAAAAAAATACAATGTTAAGTAAGGATTATCACCACCACTTAGCAGGGATTTTCACCTCTACACACAAGCATATGGAGGCGAGCTATAGTAGATTAACCATCTTGCTAGCATGCATCAACTTGATTAATGAAACTAGAAAAATAATGGATGCGTTGTGGAAAGCCAATACGCTTATTAGAAGAGTGACGGAGAAAAAATATTTTATCATGACGTAAATCTAATTGCTTACAGTATATGTAATAGGCCTTGTCTCTTGTCTACTGAATATAGACACAAAATTACATAAGAATGGCTCAAGCTGTTTCAGAGAAGTTTTGTTACAAACACGTATAACAGTAGAATTCGTATATATTCGATTTTATTAACAGAAGCAGAATAACTTTGCAGTCAAACGAAATCAGACCAGCCTCAAACTTTGGAAGTGGGTAAAGAAGTTAAAACATTTCATAGAACAGTTGTAACGATGAATGTCCAATTCTCTATCGAAGTTTAAGACACCCGCAACTGCTGACAAATTTTCAGACGCCTGCTAGCTATCGTTTCTTTTTTAAAAATTTATGGTATTGATGTTTAGGTAAGAATTCAATAAGTAAACAGAATAAATCTGAGTATAACTGAGCCAGTAGTTGAACCCATATTTGTAAGCAGTAGAAGCCATGGAACCAACGGATCCAGGATCCAGGTCCAGCGATCGGACCAAAATTAATAGTTTCTCGATGCTTAAGAACAATTTGGTTTGTTGAAAATTTTTAAAATTGTTGGTAGATTTTTATTCTCAAAACCACTGTGCATAATTTAAAAAAAGGTAACTTTGATTTCAATAAAGAACAGTTTGCACTAATGTTAACCTGGAAAACCAAAAATATGCTCTTAAAAAAATGATTTATGCGCATAAAACAGTCAAAATCCGAAAATATGATCTAAAAATTTCAAAATATTGGTACGAAACTAAAAATGTCTAAAAAGAAAATACACCACATCACGCACTGTAGTTTGGGATTTTTGTCTACTGGTTTGTGTAAAAGTTGATAATATATTACCCTGGTATTGCAGTACTGATTTATTGCCGTAATGGTATTTGATCGTATTGCCGTAATGGTATTGCCAATTCGACCATCTGTGGGTAACACAATCTCACATATTTAAAATTAACGGATATAAAATAGTGCATATGACAGCATTTGAGACATTTCCGGAACTTTCCAAACTGTAGACAATTTGGTATATAAGGAGACCGCTTTACCTACGTCAAGTAGGTATCATGATGTCATAAAATAAAAATAAAAACGAATATTAAGTTGCTGAGATAAACTGTATAAAAATAAATTAAGAAAATGAAAACTGTAAAACAACAACAAAGTCGTGTTTATTTTATTTTGTCACAATTTAAAAGAACTCAAACGTTTAAAAAAGTTAAAGCGTAACATGTTCTGAACCGTCTAAGTATATATAGTATACTACTCAACTAATATTATAGGCAATTTTGCAATTTTTTAAGTAACTTTTTAATGAAACCGATGTTTGCAACTATCAAAATCAGCTTAATTTTTATATTTACATTTTTTAGTTCTTCTATTGCCATTAACGCATTATTTAATGCCCTAAAACTTCCAAGGTCTTTTCACAATTGTAAGTTCCACAACTTGTAAAGCCAAGTTCCACAACGTAATTAAGTTAAAATTGGGCGCCAATGGAAAATCTGGATAAATTCTTTTTTAAACTCCAACTCTATTTAGAGCTTTTAAGGACACTTTCTTTGCATTTGCAATAGCATTGTTTACATTTTCGTGTTGATTTCCAATACGTTTGCGATAAGCGATACAGTACATGAGCAATGCATGTAACGTGCGTTAGTTTAGTGTCAAACACCTTTATGGCTGTGGTAGTTTTATACCGAGCAGCGTGTCACAAAAATCAAAATCAAATTTATTTAAATTAACGTTTAATATCTTTAACGACCCGGCAAAAAAATGTGGAATTGTAAAGTTATTGGTTTTGCCCAATTAAAAATTTTTATTTGATGCTTGTTTGTCACAATGTAGAATAGGGTAGAATTTTTTCTTTTTTTCCCGCAGCACTCCTTTAGGGAGCATATTGGCTTTCCACAAAGCATCCATTGCGTTGTGTCAGTTCTTTAATCAATTTTATCTTTCAAGCTAAGTAGATGATTATACACTGTAGCTTTCTTCATATGATTTTGCGTAGTGGTGAAGATCCTTGCTAATTGGTGGTGATCTTTACTTAGCATTGTAATTTTTTCCCACTGGCGTGATGATCATTCGTCTAATGTTTGTAATCATCGCCAGAGTAATGCGGGAAGATCACGGGGGTTCATCTTTATTTTTTAGATGGAGTAGAATAGATCAACTTCTTTGATTATAAGAACTTTAATATAATTTACCTGATTTCAATTTCACTCGTATTCGGTTTACAGCACATACTCGCTGTTAAGTGATAAGAAAATTAATTGATAACTAGATGGCGCAAAAATTTTAATTGGCAGTTAATTAGAAAAACTATTTTCGCTGTAAAAATATCTTAGAGTACAGAACTTCCAATTATGCGTTAAAAAGGTTTAAAATAGTTTGTAAATACGCAAAAAAAATTACGAATACATGCTTTAAAAACTGAAATATGAAAAAATACTGTTATAAGCGCTAACAAATCAATGACAAAATTCATAAAAATTCATGAAATGGATAAATATCTTACAAACGAATTGATTAGCAGTATGAGAAAAAACATGCAATTGCATGTTTCTGGTTTCCCTGTTAATAACTCTATGTTCTTCCGCTTAGAGACTGTTTACCATGTCTTTAACCATGTATCAGCTTCTAAAGGACCCACAAATATGTTCAAATATGTTAAGCGTTAAATACTTGTATGAATAAAAACTAAACGTCAACCTCAACATCCAATATGCATCGCTAAATAATAACGTAACTGCCTAGAGACATGCTCTGTCATTGGCCTCAAGTTTTTACGTCGGAATTCTTTTTTTTTGCCAAACATTTTGTTTTACTTCACACTCAAATATTGTATAACCTAAAAAATTCAATCTTTGAGTACTAGATAGTAAAAAAGCGTATTTACTTTACGGTGATTTTTAACGCTAATTTTTTTCGTCTGTTTAAGTAGCCCTCTGTCCTGATCCTTCATATAAAGATAAACAGCTTGAAGCAAAAAGTGGTCTATAAGTATTTAAATTGCATCCGATCAAGCCGGTTTCATGTTTGAACGGCAGTTGACATATCTCCGTAATTCCCTAGTTGACAAGAAACATTTTCACTAATTTTTTTTTATTTAATTTTATATTTAAATTAAGAAATGCCTTTTTAAATTTTTAACTTAAATTTTTAATAGGCTGTAAGCGGTTTTGGTAGGAAATTAATTTCTTGAGTGGCCAGGCTGCAACTCTGATATCGGGAATATTGTTCTTTAAACATTTGAATGCAATTCTACGAGGGTGGATTGACATTGAAGCTACCTAGGGCTAGATGGCAGCACAAACACAAAAACTTTTTCTTTCTTAGAAATTAGGATCCGTCAAACGTCAGCTGTTAAAATTTTAGCCAAATTGATCGATTAGTTTATTTGTATTTCTTTTGTGTTTCTTGGAAAATGGAAAAAAGTGAATTTCGAGTTGTGATTAAACACTATTATTTAAAAGGCAAAACAGAGAAAGAGAAAAAGAAAAGCTTGATAAAAATTACGGTGAATCTGCTCCATCAGATTATATAGTAAAATATTACTGAATTAAATCGGGGCTGAACAAGCACTGCAACAATACCATCAACAGGAAGGCCAAAAGAGGTGGTTACTGAGGAAAATATCAAGTAAATCCTCGATATCGTTATGAATGATCGCCGGGTCAAAATACGTGAGATTGCTGAAATGTTCAACATTTTGCATGCACATTTGCATACGAAAAAGCTATCGGCAAGATGGGTGCCGCGTTTGCTCAGTGTTGAACAAAAACCAGTTCGACAGATCACTTCACAGCGGTGTTTGGACATGATAAATCATAATCCTGCTGATTTTTGGCGTAGATTAATAACTGTTGATGAAACGTGGGTCCACCACTACACACCTGAAACCACAAATCAATCGAGGCAATGGGTGGAAGCTGGTGGAAGTGCTCCGAAGAAGGCGAAGACAGCGAAATCGGCTGGCAAGGTTATGGCCACTGTATTTTGGGATATACACGGAATATTGCTCATCGATTATCTTGGAGAGGGATCCACAATCATAGGAGAGTATTATCGTGCATTATTGGATCAATTGGTTGATGCAATCAAGGCAAAACGACCACATTTAAACTAGAAAAAACTACTTTTTCTTTAAGACAACGCACCGGTTCACACAGCATTAGATACGATGCTAAAACTACGAGGTATCCATTTCGAATTGGTTGATCATCCGAGTTATAGTCCAGATTTAGCTGCTAGTGACTATTTCCTGTTTCCAAACTTAAAAAAATGGCTCACAGGAAAAACAGTCATCTCAAAGGCAGAAGTGATTACCGAAACTAATGCGTATTTTGAGGGGTTCCCAAAATCGTATTATTCAGATGGTATAAAAAAGTTGGAAAATCGTCTTACTAAGTGTATTGAGCTAAAAGTAGACTATGTTGAGAAATGAATGGTTTTTGAAAAAAAAATGTTTTTTTTTTCCTACTTAGGTAGCTTCAATATCAAGCCGCCCTCGTAGATATGAAATGAAAGTCTAAAATTGGGAAATAATGAACGGTCGTTATTTTAACTTTGCTGGCGTGAGATTTTTAACTAAGAAATCGAAAAAGTGTTTGTGACTATCTAAACTAATCTTTCAATGGAAAAAGTTGCCTTTATTTCTTCTGCTTTAGGGCGCCTTTTTCAAGAGTGATAGATATTGTGGTTTTTAAAAATAATTAATAAAAATTGTTTCTTACTTTCATTTATTCAAATTTATCTTTTCCGTGAATGTTTTGAGATGTAGGGTATGATGCTATATTTGATTCTAACCGCTTATAATTTTGTGTTTTAGTTTTAATTCAATTCTCAAACACCTGTCATTAAATACATAAATATTTCTAATTTCTATTTACAAAACATTGCAACAATTGAAACAATTGCAGTAATTAATTTTTATCGAATGCCATCAGTGTTAAATCTACCATCAATACATAAAATTCTTATAAATATGCAAACAAATATGCAAAAAGACAAAATTAAACTTAGCAAATAATCTAAATCAAAATGGTTAAAAAATAAAAATAAAATGTAAAATATAGGAGAATCTATGCACATACAGCTAACAATTTAGGATTGCAAGAGGGAAAAGTAAGAGGGTTTAAGAAAAGTAATCAAAACTAAAATCATAGCAACCAGCTGTAGACAATCTCACATATGAAAAAGGATTTTTACGTATATGCAGATGGTGATAAGCTCACGCAAATATTTATAGAAATATTGTATATATAGTTACAAGCACATATATACAGGGTGTCCGCCGGGAAGCTATACTACTTTGTTTGTTTATAATTTTGTTTTTTTGGATCTGATATTGATAAATGTTTTATTTAATGTCGGCAATTATGTATTGAATACAATATCAGATAAATGCCAGCCTCTGTTAGCCTCACAAATGCGAGCCCTTTTCAGCATATTTTTCATTACCTTCTCATACATTTCAAGCGGTATTTCACTAATTTTATCACAAATATTTTGTTTGAGTTACTCTAGTGTTTCTGGTTTGTTTGCATAAACCTTGCTTTTTAGATATCCCCACAAAAAGAAGTCCGGAGCAGTCAAAACAGGCGACCGTGGAGGCCAATCAACATCACCATTCCTTGAAATAATTTGTTGTAGAAAGAGGTCTCGCAGTAATTCCATTCGCTGTATGCGATGCGGCACCGTCTTGTTGAAATCACATGTTAGTCAAGCCCAAAGCATGCAGTTGTGGCGTTAAAAAGGTTTTTTTTATATTATTAATACTATACTTTTAAGCGTATTTATAATTTAAAGAAGACAAGTTTTATATATAAGTATTTCTGTTAGCTGAGAACTAGAAATATAAATTTTATGAAATATACAATAAAGGTATTTAAATTACTAAATTTCTATATATTTAATGCATACTTTTATGTTTTATAAATATTTCGATTTATGTTTAAAGAAAAAGGCATATTAAAGCAAAGTAGAAAAGTTGAACATGTATAAGAAACACATGTTATTTTCTATAGATAGACTACAAGCTTCGCAAATGAGACATAGCATACTTTAGGGCTATGATATACTATAAGAAATTCAAGTAAAGCATAGCCTACTTCAAGACTAATTTTAATTTATTTGAATATGTCAGTTTTAATTTATTGTTTTAAATACCGTACTCAAAAATAGATATCCAACCTGTTTAAGACAATCTTAAGGCTTTAAAACTTAAAAATAATTGAAATATATGTTGCATATGTTAAGGATACAGTTTTTAAAAAAGCTACCCATTGACTGTTACCGTTACACCGTTTTCAGTTTCAAAGAAGTAAAGTCCAATGATTCCTCCTGACTAAATTGCACACCAGACTGTCACTTTTAATGGATGCAAAGGTGACTGATAAATAATGTGAGGGTTTTCCATTGCCTAGAACCGACTATTCTGTTTATTCACATAACTATTGAAATGAAAATGTGCCTCGTCACTCATTATGATATTTTCATAAAAACCGGGGTTGCCATGGGCGAGCTATCTTCTTAAAACACGTTGGTTTACTGAATATTTTTTCATAATAAGTTTGCCACATCTCTATTTCACGACCGCCAAATATGAACTGTCAAGACTAATGTTTATCAAAATGGCGGCAAAACAAACTAGTATACCTTCCCGGTATACCCGGACACCCTGTATATATAATATGTATATATGCTACAAAAAAATGCATGAATATGCAGAGAAATAATAGAAAATAACTGGAAAAAAATATCTATACCATATCGTATGGAGAGAAAACAATATATCTATAGATTTATGCAGTACAAAAACGTATTCTCAATATCCTTTTAAGCTTATTTATTTCTATAAAATGCAGCAAAAGTATTGAGAGGCAAATATAAAACGAAAGCAATGAAGAACCAGCATACATATAAGAGTGGTTTTAAAAACAATGAAAATATAATTTGAATGCATAGAGATATTTTGTCATTGGAAATTTAATAAATAAAAAACTACTCGTTAATATATAAATGCAAATGCAAATGCATATTTATAGAGGCATAAGTGCATAAAGCAGAGCGGCAGAGGCTGTTGCTGAAGTACTTATCAAGCCAAGGGATTAACTTTGAAATGTTAACGTTGTTATTGGCAATTTATATCAATGAATTTTTATATTTTTATTGTTTTTTTTTAAATAATAAATATTAAGCACATATTTATTTTAATTTTTTTTATGTAAACTGATATATTGTAAAATAATTGTATTTTTTATTTGCTAAAAAAAAATTTTTTAAATCCTTAACATTTCAGATAAAAAAGTTATATTACACTATGCAACACATGGAAAATAATTTTCTGACCAGTATAAGTTTTTTGATGCGCTAGGTTCGACTAACTTCAAAAATCCCCAAGTACTTATGCAAGATAATTGCCGACTTCCTCAGTAATAGGACATTTGTTGTTGCAGTTAATGATGCATTATCCTCTCTGAAATCGATTCCCACCGGTTTACCACAAGGCTCAATATTATCACCTTTACTGTACTCCATTTATACCTCTGATTTTAAACTACCACAGTTCGTTAAAGTAGCATATTATGCAGACGATACAGCTCTTTTAACCTTAAGTAAGCTTACGAAAGCACTTTTAAAGAAAATGGAAAAAGCCTTTGCAGTCTGCGTTAAATATTTCACTAAATGGAAAATTAAAATTAATACAAACAAAACTCAAGCTATTATATTCCCGTATAACAAGTCTCCAAAACGATTAGCAAACCGGCAGTTGATTTTTAATAACGAAACTGTTCCAATCCACAACAATGTTAAGTATCTAGGCATGTATTTAGATAGAAAACTAAACTTTTCAAAACAAATTGGGGAAATCTGCATTATGGCCACTGCTAAATAAACGTTCATGTCTAAACCTTAACAATAAAAATCTTTTATATAAAAGTGTTGTTAGACCAACTTTGACATATGCCTCCCCGATTTGGTATAAAGCTGCAAAAACACATGTAAAAAAATTGCAAATTATTCACAATAAATGCCTTAAAATTATAAATAAAAAACATTGGAGATACTCGACGCAAAATCTTCATATGGAAACTAGATATGAGTACATCGTCGAATATATTAAAAGATTAAATAACAAATATTTGGAAAGTGTAGAAAATTCCTCTTATTGCTTGATAAGGGAATGTAGAGAATTGGCGTAATTGCATCCTCGAGACAAAATCACCAGTTGAAAATATTCGTATACTTGTATTATAATCAAATAATACAAATGTATACCTATAAAATTTTCAAGTTTGAGTTTTCTTTTCATGTCATATAAAGGTTTCTCCTATTTTCCCTTTAAATAACATTATATTGTAAATAAAATTATTTTAATAAGGCTTTTGTGTATAAATTTAATTCATTGTAATATCTACGGATAAAATCTCGAAATAAGTGAATTGTGTACATTTATGTAAATATTAAAAGTAAATAAAGATGAAATTAACTAACTAACTAACTGACCTCAAATATCATCAGCATTTCAGATTCTATGGATAGGTTCTCTTTTTCGAATTTTTTTCTAAAATGTGCGATTTTTAAAGAGGCTGCTTAATACATCTCATGATAACTTTGAAATAAATAATTCGATTTCGTCAATTCTAATATCATTTTCTAATACAACCCGTATTATGGGAGTTATTTAAGAAAAAAATAGGTTTCTTTTGTGAAAATCTTATGATATTTTTGATTTCTAAAAATTTACAAAAAATGAAAAGCAGCAAATATTTACCAGTTTCACCATTTATTTATAAAACTGCATATAATAAAGGTCCGCCAAATAAAATTGAAATTGAATTTTTGAAAATGCTATAAAAAAAGCTCCTGAATATTTTCTCAAATTTCTTTTTTTATTTGAAAGAACAATCCTTCCGGTTAATAATGGAAAATAATATTATTCAAACGGCTGCCTCGGCTGGCCATGCAGTAGCCTACACTATCGATCCAATTTTTAAGCACATTATCGATTGTGTGCAGCTGTATTTCACCAATGGCTTCACGAATATTGTCCTTTGAAGCGTCAAATGTCTCTGGCTTGTTGGCGTAACATTATCTTTGAAGGCACCCCACAAATAATAGTCCAATGGTGTGAAACCGCAGCTCCGAGGTGGCCAAACGACATCAGCTCTGAGGCTGATAATGCGATCTTCGAAAACAGGGCGCAAAACATCGAGTGTAGCTTCGGCTGTGTCGCATGTAGCGCCGTCCTATTGAAACCAAATGTTGCTAATATCCTCCTCTTCAATTGTTATGAACAAAAATTCGTTCAACATGGCCCAATAACGATTGCCATTGACTGTAACGGCCACTCCTGGCTCATTTTCGAAGAAAGATGGCCCAATTATACCTCTGGACCAAAATTCGCACCATCTGCGGCACTTCATGAGCAGGAATTGAGTATGCGTGGAATTGCGAAAAAACTTGGACGATCTTTCTCAAAAACAGAGAACACGGGTCGCCCAAAGGTCCTGACTGCCCGTGAAATTCGGCTAATTTCACGAAAGGCATCGAATTGCATGAAAAGTGCGGTAACAATAAAAGAGGAATTGAAATAACAAGCTTCGAAAAGCAAAATTCTAAGAGCTGTCAATGCCCAGCCAAACCTTATTTGAGTAAAATTAAAAAAAAATTCCCTCTCTGAATAAGCAGCATAAGACTAAGCGTAAGAAGTTTGTGAAAAACATCATGGCAACTAATTGGCATCAGGCAAACAGTTTTTTAAAACGGTTATAAGATATTCCATACATTTTTGGGTTTGTAGGTAATTTTTTCTGATGAGAAAAAATTTAACCTGGATGGACCAGATGGTTGCACTTACTATTGGCAAGATTTAAGAAAAGAGCCCTTGTTTTTTTCCAAACGGAATTTCGGCGGTGGCAGTTTGATGGTTTGGCCTGGCTTTAGCTTACATGGTACCCTGGAACTCTACACTCCTTCCACTCGAATGGATAGTTTAAAATACCAGGGCATTCTGTCTGAACGTTTGCTGCTTTATTTGGCCTAAAATGCTGACAAAACTTTCACCTTTCAGCAAGATAAAGCAGCAATTCATGCCAGCAGGTCGACCAGACAATGGTTTGAGGAGCACAATATTAAACCCGACTTAAACCCCATGGAAAATTTGTGGGGACTGCTTGTGCGTAATGTTTTTGCAGACAACAAACAGTTTTTTCGCCATTCCACACATACTCAATCCTTGCTCATGAAGAACCACAATTTGTCCATGTTCATAAGCTGACAAAGGTTTTCAGCGACCCTTACCGCGCAGATATTATTTAAATTATCAATTATTACAAAAAAATAACAATTGTCATACCTTCTAATTAGATTAATTGCTTGTTAATCAGTGACCTTATCATTTTGACGCATTTAATTTTGCACTTTTTTACATAAATTTCAATAAACATAATATAACGGTACATCTCTAAGAGCAAAACCGACTTATTATTCACTTATTTGAACATAGAACTTTTTGAATAAGGTGACTATATATAACATTCTATAGTTTGGATGAATTGAGCAAATATTAAGGTGACCTTATCATCTTGAAGTTCATATATACTGGTTATATAGAATCCGCAATAGTATATTAAAAATAAAAGGAAACTTATTTTTATAGGATTTGATTTTTTCCTCGAAATTCGTCAATTTCTGAAGTTTTCCATTTGATAATATCATATGCATTAAAATCACTAAAATATTATTAAATTATATTTTTTCTGAAATTTTTTAATTCTGTTTATTTACTGAAATATTATTTATAAAAAAAACCGTTACTTCGGTTAGTTTAATCAAAACATAAATTTTTGGTTTAAGAGAACCCAAAACGAATTGAACTAAACATGACTTCTTTTGAAAAATATCTCAACTTTGAAGTATCACAGCGTAGCCTAAACTGGGTTTTCGCCTAAATATTTTGCTTTAATTTTACTGGTGCAATTACCCGTCGATTGATATCAATATTGTTACGTTTTGAGTCAAAAATAATTTTGAATTTTGTCCAAAAGAAGATCAGAGGTATATATATATCTTTATAATAATTTAAAAAAAAATTAATAATTTTTTTTTAATTTAAAACTTTTTAATAAAAATTTTTTTGGGCCTAAGAGTATATGTTTACGATATCCTCTCATATAAACCTAACTAAGAAATTGATCTACATAAGAATATGATTTGATATTCCTCCTTAACTCCTCTCTTTTAAATTTTAAAGAAATCTTTATCAAATATCGTTTTCAGTTATGACTGAAGAAAATCCTAAAAGATATTT
This sequence comes from Wohlfahrtia magnifica, assembly GCA_023159175.1. Classification (NCBI taxonomy): domain Eukaryota; kingdom Metazoa; phylum Arthropoda; class Insecta; order Diptera; family Sarcophagidae; genus Wohlfahrtia; species Wohlfahrtia magnifica. Next base: position 2,319,425 of record JAKWBJ010000045.1, read on the forward strand.
ATAAGCTCTGGTATATATTACACTAACAGACTGATTCCGATTATTCATCATTTTAACATAAAATATGAAAAAAATATCAGTTAACACTGAAGAAGATATGATCTCTTATTTAATCTTAATTCTAATCTTGTTTTTGTATTTTTCTTTTCTCAAATATACACAGTTTTGTGTTTCCTTCAATCAAAGTAAACAACAAAATGTTACACGTAAAGCTCTCATCTATGTAATCCTGGCAACTAATCCCATACAATTTGATTACGTTTGCTTTTTGCTTTTAATGTTTTTTGTTGTTGTTGCAGTATACATATATACAAAAGTAAAATTAAATCATGTATTTTTGGAAAATTAAACCAAAAACTTGACATATTACAACATGTTAAGGGATAATAAGTGCATGAATACAGATACGGAATTAAAAATGTTAGCAGCAGCAGCAGCAGCATCAGTGGTAGTAATGAAAACTGTAACTGAAATCACTGTAAAAATAGATAAAAATTAAATGTTATTTAAAATAACAAGCAACAACAACAAAAACAAATGTCTGAAAAGGTAAACTTAAAAATAAAATTTTACACACTCTACACGATGTCATTGAGAGCAGGTTATAACAGCAGAGCTGGTAAAGTAGAATTTTAAAGAGATCAAAGGGTTAAGTTAGCTTAAGCGACCTATACTTTGCTACGTATTATAACATAATTATATAGCTTTGCTTTCTGGTGTGTAGGCCTATTTATCGCCTACAGCTCATCTATCAGTTGGCTAAATTCAAGACGACGGCCATGATAAAAATGGTTCAGGATGCAAAATAAAAGTCTTGTGTGCATTAGTGAAGATTTTGAAATCACCTCCTAAAATGCTATAGTGAGAGCAATCGAAAGGAAAACTGTTCCTACCATAGTAGGGAACTGGGCAAGAAAAATGTTCTCATTCAGTGCTATTAAACTGGATTTGTATGTTTTATAAAGACATTTTAAGGATCGTCTCCAAGGTGGAATTCTATCGCCTATTGATGAACTTTTTGAAGAGCATAATCGCTTGAGGTTCTGCACTTTTGGAGACGCCGCCTAGCTGGTCATCTCGGTATTTGGATGGAGGGATGTAACCATATCGTATCTGCTGCAGCATGCTCTTGGCACAACCTTTATCTGATGCCAAAAAAGGAGGTTGCATATAAGTCCCGCAAAGACGATAATTGCCCAATGCTATGAACGAAAAAATTCATTCCTACGTTAAATGGCTTGACTTTTGAATTTTAAAATAAAGTGAGATACTATGTGCTTATTTTGGATAGGATTCACACATGGAGAAAACACTTGTCCTATGTTACCAACAGGGCATCAAGGCACACCATGCCTGTCAGTACCTCTATAATAAAACGTGATATAGACGAAGAAATCTGAGACTCCCTAAGCTTACTTTAAATGGCTTGGTATTTGGAAATAGACGGACATAACTGATTCTAATATTGCTTTATAGACATATTTTACGAAAGAGCGTATGATTAATATTCAATTCATTATTTAGCATCACGTATACGCCACATATGCTCATATTCCGTCATAAGCTGCTGGAGTTCTGGATGAAATAGAGTTTATCGTTCGTAGCACTTATCTGTAGATAACTAAAGCTCATTCTGGATAGGACTTTCACATAGGGAGCACCTTTTCCTATGTTAACAGCAGGGCGACATAAGCAGACCATGCCTGTTAGTGTACATATGTTAAAAAGAACGATTTCTTATTTAGAATAATAACCTATGCTGCTTAAGCGTGGTGGCTTAGGACGAAGTATGAAAGTGAGAGGGGTCTGCCATCTTACGGGAGCGATGAGAATTTTAACTACACTGGCCATGAGGTACATTCTGAGTATTTATTCATGGCATATTTTAGTGATGGATAAAAATGCTCGAAGAATACTAGCTGCTGAAGCTGGCCAGATTGAAGAATGGCTACATGAAGATTTCGCTCCTGTTTGATGACTATCTTCCCATCGAAGTATGCCAATCTTCCCCAACGAAATATTGCAGACTAGATTTGTTTCACCGATGGATCAAATTAGACTGACGGCTTTGCCGGCAATGGGGTAGTTGGCTCGAATTACTAAGAGGAATTTTTATGAAAAATAATTTTTATCTTCATCACTCCTCCAGGAAGCATATTTGTTTTAGTTTCAGTAATCAAGCTGATTTCCAAGCTAAGTATAAGGTCCGCCATCTAACGTTTTTCTTCAACTAGTGCTTATTTCGTGAATGGTAACACTGAGCTCATGTCTGATTTGACAGATAATTAGTTTTACCCTTCCGCTGAAGGAATATGGCTGAAAGAATACGCTTGAACAACGCTGGGAATCTGGGCCTGCGATCGACTTACAGTAGATGCCGATTTTGTCAAAAAAAATGAACAAGGAGTGGCCGTCAGTCAATGGCGATCGTTATCGGGCCATGTTGAACGAATTTTTGTTCACAAAAATTGAAGAGGAGGATATTAACAACATTTGGTTTCAACAGGACGGCGCTACGTACTACACAGCCAAAGCTACACTCGATGTTTTGCGCCCTGTTTTTACAGATCGCATTATCAGCCGCAGAGCTGATGTCATTTGGCCACCTCGGAGCTGTGCTTTGACACCGTTGGACTACTATTTGTGGGGTGCCGTCAAAGATAAGTGTTACGGCAACAATCCAGAGATAATTGACACTTTAAAGGATAATATTCGTGAAGCCGTTGGTGAAATACAGCTGCACACAATCGATAATGTGCTTAAAAATTGGACCGATGGTGTAGGTTACTGCATGGCCAGTCGAGGCAGCCATTTGAATGAAATTATTTTCCATTATTAACCGGAAGGATTGTACTTTCAAATAAAAAAAGAAATTTGAGAAATTATTCAGTAGTTTTTTAGTAAATTATTTGGCGGACCCTTTATATGTACATACATACATACATACATACATATTTTTAAATTTATAATTAGCTGAGCTCATCTTATTGACCATCTCTGACGTTTCGTCGTAAAATAACGTAACAAAAGCCATACACAACATCATATATGTACAAACAGGCATGGCAAACGTGAGATTGTCAGACAGTTAAACAAATAATTGTTACGAGCTTATAGGTGCACATACGAATTTATAACCGAATTGATATCAAAAAAAAGAAGGAATTTTAACGAACCGAGAAATAAAACATGACATTTGTAATTCTATGTTTTGTATAGAAAGTGCATTGAAAATATGCAAGTGTAGTGGATATTTGTCTGTTTGTTGTATGTCGTGTACACTATATTTACTATAGTGTGTATTACAATTAAATGTTAAAAGTAATTGTCGATTTACCTTGGCGCACGCACCCACACAGACACAAATTTAGTTAACTCAGATGAATATAAATAAAACCTAATGATTTTAAATGCACTGTTACATGTGACCAACGTTCAAATAAGTAGATGGTCTTAAGGATACAATAGTTTTTTTTTATTTACTCTTAGGATTTCATAATTTTGTAGAAAAATTTTAGCCTAAAACCAAAAACAACAATTCACTGAAATGTTGAAAGTTTGCCTCTTATATTTTTTTTCGTCACTTTTTTTCAAGCCAAGTAGATGATTAATCTACTGTAGTTCACCTACATGTAATTGTGGGTAATGTTGAAGATACTTACTATGGTGGTGATCCTTATTTAACTTAGGATTTTATTTTTTCCCAGTAGGTGGCGTTTTCTCCTGATCACTCGTTTGATATTTGTTATCATCGGCGGAGGTAAGCTGGGTAGTGAAAGGGGTTTCTTTATGGATTCGTCTGGAGGGAGGCAGAAGACTTTTGAGTGAACAATCGAAGTTAGTTGGTTAGTTACGCCGGATAGACAGACACATCCAGCGCACCTGGGTCCAATATTGATCCCACTGTAATCCAGAAAATGAACAACCTATATGTCCGCGTCCCGGTCCGATCCGAACCAACCAGACGCATGTACAAAAGAAGAGATCCTGCCGATATTCATACCGGCCATTTCCGACAAGGCATCCAGAAACGGACTGCCAAGGAAAGCAGTCCTAATGTCCGAAAGACTCAGGCACTGGCATAGGAAGTGCTCAACAGTCTTCTCTTTCTCCTCAACCTGACAACCAATGCAATAGTCATTGCGTGGCAGACCCAACCTCCTAACGTGCGCACCAGACACCCAGAAGAGAGTGGCATCCCAACTCCTGTCTCCTCATTTCTGAGGAGAGAGGCAGCCCTCGCAAGTCCGTCTGCCACACAGTTCCCCCGGGTGTCTGAGTGCCCTTAGCCAGATAATCTCCAGGTCTGAATGTCTCGCCATCTCGTTCAGAGATGCCCGGCATTTACACACCAGTCACGATGTCGAGTAGACACCGGAGAGCGCCCTGATCGCAGCCTGACTGTCCGTACAGATTCGGATATCCCTGTCATATACCCCGTAGTACATCAACCTGTCCGCTGCTTTCTTTATCGCCGCGACCTCCGACTATAAGACACCGCAGTGGTCCTGCAGCTTAAAGGATTCCCTCACCCCGTATATAACCGGTTCTGGTGAGAAGCCCACGGAGAAAATTCTGTCCAGTAATCTATCCCCTCAGGGATCGTATCCAAATACCCAAAGATGGCCTCATGCCCATAGACCCTGTCCGACCATGCCACTGCCATCCTCAACCTTATCGCAGACATGCCCGCCATCTGCCTAGCCATCAGGTCCGCTGGAAGCCAATTCAGCAGTACAAACAAAGCCTTTGAAAGAGTGAACCTGGGCGCACCTGTAATCATCAGTGCTGCATTCCACAGAACCCTATCAAAGATCCTGCAATATGGGGATTTCTCCAGAGACCTCCACCATACAACAGCACCATACATAAGTATAGGCTTAACCACAGTGTTGAATATCCAATTGGAACTTCTAGGATTTAGACCCCAGGACTTTCCAACGGCCCTACGACAGGTACGACAGGTTTCACATATTGGAGTACAGCAATAGTTCTTAACATGCTTTTGTTCCAAAATCTGTGATTATTTCTTTAAATTTTCATTAATTCTTGGTCATCACGCTCCCCTTGTTTGTCGCTTAACCCACCTAGATCTTCCACACAAAAAAAAAAAATCTAAATGCGAATGAAGAAAATGCATTAGTTTACCAAATTCGTGATTTTTAATAATTCAGCAACAATATGTCTGTAGTTTTCACTCTTATTGTTTCCAAGAAAACTCTTCACGATGCTCTTGAAAGATTTCCAGTCTGCATATTCTCCAACAAAAATTGAGAAAAATTGTCATAATTCAATAGCTTTCTGATTTGAGGGCCAATAAATATGCCTTCTTTGATTTTAGCATACGAAATTTTAGGAAAAACCGCTAACAAATATATAAATGCTGCACCATATTTGTGCAGAGCCTTAACAAAGTGTTTAAAAAGGCCCAATTTTATGTGTAGCGGCAAAAGAAGAACGTCATTTGTTTGATTTGAAATGTTTTGTTTTCGTGGTGAATACTCAGTTGTTTTTGGCCACTCTGTTCTGAAGTAATGATGACATGTAGCGCGACTATTCCATAGACAAAGGAAACAACAATACTTTGTGAATACTTTGTCAACAAAACAATGACCAGAAAAAGATTAATTAACAGTTATTTACGATGGTCTGTACTATATACCACATACAAAGAAATTTAAGTCACACACCTTAAGGTCACCACAGATCTTTCATTTATTATCGTTGTATTTGAGTTATGCCAAAATTTCAGTCATTGTTTCGTAATTTTCCTTTGTATTAATGGCATGAGTAATTAGTATGGATGGTTTTCCATTCCCTTTATGCAAAATAAAAGTCCTTAAACTGTACTTAGACCCATCAATAAATAATCTCCATTCAGTTTTGTCAACATCAGTACAGTGTAGTGTCTTATCAAAATATGAGGCCAATTCCAAACTTTTCTCTCTATAGATTGTTACTTTTATCCGAACTGTAAGCTGTTTTCACTGCTATATGCTTCGCTTAATGTAAGTCGCGAATTACATCATTCAGTTTAGCTTTAGATGGCGAGCATCATCAGCTTTATACAAACTACTACTGCTGATGAACAATGTTTCGGACTCACTGCTCGGAGCACTGAGAATGATTGGTAATGTATCACTTGGTGGACGTTGAACTGGTTTGGAAACCGCTGGGTACGTGCATGTCCCAGTAATATTTTTTTTCTTTTTTTTGATTTTTCATATTGCATCCAGCAATCTTTAAACTTTAAACTCTCTTCAAAGTACTGGAATTGCAAAATCGAAATACGAGGGCGGATTGCCATTGAAGCTATCTAGCGCTAGATAGAAATTAACAGCTGTCAAACGTCAGCTGTTAAAATCTTAGCCAAATTCATCGATTAGCTTATTTGTTGTAGGCGTTTGAAGTAAGCAACTTTTGTGTTTCTTGGAAAATGGAAAAAAGTGAATTTCGTGTAGTGATTAAACGGCGAAAGAGACAAAAGAAAAGCTTGATAAACATTACGGCGTGATGAACATTTGCATATGAAAAAGCTATCGGCAAGATGGGTGCCGCGTTTGCTCAGTGTTGAACAAAAACGAGTTCGACAGGTCACTTCACAGCGGTGTTTGGACATGATAAAGCATAATCCTGCTGATTTTTGGCGTAGATTAATAACTGTTGATAAAACGTGGGTCCACCACTACACACCTGAAACCCATAATCAATCGAAGCAATGGGTGGAAGCTGGTGGAAGTGAACCGAAGAAGGCGAAGAGAGTGAAATCGGTTGGCAAGGTTAAGGCCACTGTATTTTGGTTTGCACACAGATTATTTCTCATCGATTTTCTTGAAAAATGGAACACAATCACAGGAGAGTATTATCGTGCATTATTGGAGCAATTGTTTGATGCAATCAAGGAAAAACGACCATATTTAAACAAGAAAAAAGTGCTCTTTCTTCAAGACAACGCACCGGTTCACACAGCATTAGACACGATGCTAAAACTACGAGAAATCCACTTCGAATTGGTTGATCATTCACCTTATAGTCCAGATTTAGGCCCTAGTGACTTTTTCCTGTTTTCAAACTTGAAAAAATGGCTCGCAGGAAAAAGATTCATTTCAAACGAAGAAGTGATTACCGAAACTAATGTGTATTTTGAGGAGTTTCCACAATCGTATTATTCAGATGGTATAAAAAAGTTGGAAAATCGTCTTACTAAGTATTGAGTATTGAGCTAAAAGGAGATTATGTTGAGAAATGAACGGTTTTTGAAAAAAAAAATGTTTTTTCCTACTTAGGTAGCCTCAATATCAATCCGCCCTCGTAGATCTTCTTGCCATGTGGCCCTTTGCAACTATTGCAAAACATTGTCGGTCTCTACGTCCAAGTTTCTGACAGCAAAACCAAAACAGTGTAAATATGCATGTGAATCATTCTGATATTGCATATTCTTTATTTCCAATCAAATACTCACCACACACTAAACAAAAATAGCTTGAATCAGTAACAGACGATCTCCCTGACTTGCTTAAACGCTACTTCTATGAAGATTTAGAATAAATCTGGACTTCTGTCAAATTAATAATTGTGACATTGTAGTGTAAGTATTGACTGTTTTACAGTATTGTCAGCATGCAATAAATAATTAATTATGCATCTATTGTAGTAACTGAGTTCAGTTTTTTATAATTTAAAAAAATAGTTGCATTTTAAAATAATCAAAATTGTATGCAACATTTTATGAAAAACATAAATTTTTCCTCAGAGTATATTTATATGCTTGTGAGTGTTTATTTATATTTAAACTCTTATTTCTATACATTCACGTCACAATTTGTAATTGATTTTATCGTTCATGTTAATTTTGATTAAATATGCAAATCGGCCATACACTCATACAACAAGAAATCACACGCACACCATGCCACTTAAATCGATACCCAGCCAGCCACACAAATAGTTAAAGAAATGAAATCACATATAACATAAAAGCAAACGAAAACAAAAATCCCAATGAATATGTTTCAATGTTTTCGTATGTATGTGTGTGTGTGTGTGTTTGCAGGAAGGTGTATGTGTTTAAGACCTTTCCCATTTTTGCCATTTGCAACATTTGCAACACTTTGCGCGCACATATGCACACACATATACTTGTGTTTAAATAAAACATAGACGATAAACCCCCTTCTCTTAGGGGCAAAGTTAACAAATTTGGGGGCGTTTATGTTTTGCATGTAAAAAATCTCTTTGAAATTTACCACAGCAATCGACAGGTGCTGCATTATTCTGTAGAGACAGAGAGAGCGAGAGAAAGAAAAAGAGTTGAGTTTGACAAACAGTGAGAACTAATTGATGATAATTTTTCAAAGAAATTTTTAATTTTTAAAATTTTTAATAACACAGTAAAATAAACATTAGAAATGATATTGTTTTTCTAATAGTCGCTATCGAGTAAAACATGAATCTGTTTTTGAGATTTTTAAAACACCCTCGAAATTTGAGTTACCGGTTGGCACGAAAAACCGGTAGCTAGTAATTTAAAATATAAAGGAAATATACCTGGAACGATCATTTGGAATATTTAAGATCCTCGCTATCTGTTAGACTTAACTTTATAAAATATCTCGTGAGTTTTGAATTCAATTGTAAGACAAACATCCTACGGCGTGTTATAGAGGCAATAATTTTATAAAAGATCAAGTACACTCTACCTATTTAGGTGCAAGGGCCTAAATTTCACTTAAGAAAAGTCGAAGCTATCAGAATCTATGATAAAAATACACCGATTAAGCATTAGTCAAGAAAAATACCAGACGACCCCTTTATAATTTAAGGAATAATTCAGAAATATAGCGCTTTGGTAAATAAAGTAAAGTAAACACTTTCGGTCAATTGATTCTAAAAACTGATAGCTTTTGTATACGAGCATTTAATATAAGCATTTTTTTCGTTACTTTTCTAGGGAGCATATGTATTGGCTTTCCACGAATCATCCACTGCTTTGCTTGAGTTTCAGAAAGCAAGTTGATTTTCAAGATAAGTATATGATTAATCTACTAAAGCTCGTAGTGGTGAAGATCCTTGATAAGTGGTGTTAGTGATCCTCACTTAGCATTGTAATTTTTTTCCAGTTGGCGATTTCTCCTGATCATTCGTCTGATAAGCTGGATGGTAATGGGGGCTTTTTGAGTTGGATTTGTCTAAAGGGAAGTTAAAATCTCCTCGAAGCCGCATATAATTTTTTTTTCGTCATGTCCTCTGTTGGGTTTCGAATCTTAGCCGCTTGTGGTGTATGTCTGCGCTCTAACCACTGCACCACGTCGCCCTTAGCATAATAGAGGCATATCTAAATCATAACTGATAAAATTTAAAACTTCCAGAGAGATAGGTTGGTTGACTTCGTTTTGAGAATTGACTCAAGCACTCGAAAACTGTAAAATGTCGGGAATACCTCACACCCACTCAGTCAGATGGAGATATCTGAGGACATTACGTGATTCAGTGCGTGATATCGTAGAGATGTAGATCTAGATGATTTACATGAACTTTTGATGCTTGTCAAGAACCAAAAAAAAAAAACTTTTCTTATACAAAGTTTTGTAAAAAGCTATTAAACATCTTAGTAAGGCGTAAGGCTTCTAAAGTCCATTTGTTTCAAAATTTAGTTTATCTAGAAAATTTTTATAATAGCTGCTCGAAAAAGTTCGTTCCAAATTTGATCAAAAATGAAAAACCTTTTTCTTATATTTGAAACGAGCTTTTTTTAACCAAATATGCTGCGCTTTGATATATAACCTTTTGTAATTTTTGGAATAAAGCCAGTGTAAAAAGTCTGAGCTCAAAACTGATCCAACTGCATTTTGCAGGCCTCTGCGGAATTATAATTTGCAGAAATGGTAACAAAAAACAATCTGAAAGTATAAGATTCGGGTTATACGAGTATGTATCAATGGTAAAATTACCAAGGGGCTTGTGTGTGGTCCTCTTTTATATTCGAATCATACTTTAAGGATAATAAAAAAAGACTTAACATTCATGAATTTATTTACACAAATGGCTCGAGGGCTGTTGTGGTGCCAACAGAATATATTGTTATCAGGAAATTAGCACTGTCAAAATATTGTTAAATTTACTCAGCAAAATTACCAGCTATTTTTTTGCTCCGTCACTAAATTGGATTTTCACAAGGCATACATCACTTTGTTTCAGTTTCTTTAATCTATTTCATCTTTCAAGCTAAGTAGATGATTAATCCGCTGTAGCTTCATTCATGTGATTTTGCACAATGGTGAAGATCCTTGCTAATTGGTGGTAATCTTTACTTTAGCATTGTAATTTTGTCCCAGTAGGTGGCGTGTTTTCCTGATCATTCGTCTGGTGCTTGTCATCATCTCCAGAGGTATATGGGAAAGTCAGGGCGCTTCTTTTTTAATTTTTATTTTTTTATATGGAGTTTTCTGGAGTGATATTGAAACCACAATTAAATTATTCTTTGTCATGTTCTCTGCTGGGGCTCGAACCTGGGTCGTTTGTGTTATTATGCTTGCGCTCTAACCACTTCACCACACTACCCACACTAGCTATATAACAGGTCAATTAATAAGTCCGTAGGATAAGAACTAAAAAAGAAAATGTTCACAAATCTCGATTTTATTATTCAACATAGTTGCCTTTTCGAAACTATTTTTTTATCTTTCTCGTCAAAATAGTTCTTAGTTTCAACGATTACTTTATCATTGCATTTTAATTTCTTTCCAGCAAATATTCTCTTTAGATTTTAAAACAAGAACAAAGAGTTGGGGCCATATCTGGTGAATACGGTGCATGTGAGAACAATTCGAAGTTCAATTAATGTAGTTTTGCCATTATTTTTAATCATTAACACGTCTTGTTTTGGGTCAACAGTGAGCAAACGCGGTACCCACTTTGTATAGAGCATATGCCTACCCAAGTAGTCGTGTAAAATGGTAAAAACTCTACCATCTGATATCTTTACAATGTCAGCTAGCTCGTGCACCTTCAATTTGCAATCATTTACTCGTATAACCAATTTATGGATTTTATTGATGTTTTCTTGAATAACAGCCTTATTTGTGTTGGAAATTCAAACCATTTTGCTACTATTTTTCTTGATAGAGTAGAGTTCGGATAAAGTTCATCAAGCCATTGTTTTGCTTCCGCTGTATTTTTATATCAAAAAGCAATGCATTATCCAAGCTCGAAACTCACTTTTTCAATTTTTTTTTCTATAAGAACAGTTGCTTCACATAAAATGCTATATGTCATAAATCAGTACTCAAATTGCTGTCAAATTTACACACGGTTAGTACTAAATAAAAATCATATGGAAAAAATTCTAGTTGTGCCATCTATGTGTCATTCTGCAGACCCATTGATTGACCTGCTACAAGACAATACATTACATAAAATCAAAGCCGGGTAAACTAGTTATTTGTGTTGATTTCCTATCATCGGTAAAATCTATTATGAATATCTATAACAATAATATTGTTACGAAAAAATACAACACTGCTTTGTGGGATTTTGGTATATTTTGTGTCACACTGTCAATTTGCCTGGGTGATATGGCGTCAGATAGGTTATGCGACCTGGAGGGCTTTCTGTCAGGTCGTAGCTGGCTCCTTAGGTGATACCCGGTTCTTTTTGGGCATCCGTCTTATTTCTTTTCGTGTACTCGTTTTCTGCCCCCTTTTCTATCTCTTTCCTCTTTCTTTTTCTCCCTATGTCCTTCCTCTCTCCTCTTCACTTCTTTTCTTTATTTCTTTTCAGTGAAAAGCCTTTCCACAATATGCCACTGTGGTCTCTTGGTGAAATGAAAACATACTGTTATGAAAATAAGCTATGCCTGGAGAAGAAATACACTAAATGCGTGCAGTACTTGCCTTAGCTATAAACTTTATTATGACATTTATTTGTTTGTGTCTTGGTTGTTAATGTATCTCCCGCAACACCTTACCTGTGCTATTAACAGTGTTACCACTTGCATAATGAACGGTTCTATCGTACCGTTTTGGCTTTACATTTGAGTTAATGGAAATAGAATGCTGTGATAAATACAAAGACATGTTGAAGTAATCTGATTTTTACATAAGGGCAGCGTATTAAGCATTAGCAGTTTATAGCCATGACAGACATATGGTATAGTACTACGGTTTTTCATACTATATTAGTGCGGGGTGGCGTGGTGTAGCGGTTAGAGCGCACGCATAACAACACAAACAAACCATGTTCGGCGGACATGACGAAGAAAAAATTTTAAAAATTTAACGGCTTCAACTTTTTTCCAAACTCCATTAAAAAAAAGCCCCAGTCACCTTCCCGCATACCTCTGGCGTTGATGACAAACTTCAGGCGAATGATCAGGAAAAACACGTACTGTGAAAAAATACAGTGCCAAAGTAAGTATCACCACCAATTAGCAAGGAAATTCACCATTACGAAAAAAAATCATATGGAGAAAGCTACAGCAGATTAATCATTATTATTTATCGTCATCACTTATTATTTTAATAAAATTAAAATAAAAAACTTAATAAGATAATAATAATTAATATCAAAACTTCTTGTTAGGTGAGGTCTTATATGTTATTAAACCTCTTTGACTTGCTAAAAAATAAAATAACAAATTTATAGACTTTTCTGTAACTAATTTGCAGATATAGAAAAATAAATGTTTATTTATTTTATTTGTATAGGTGTGGCCCCACACAGGAATCATCTGGGTGTACGTGAGTCTTCGCCGCGTGACATACCCCACGGTGCTTCAATGGCACGAGTGAATACGATGCGTCCACCAAGGCCCCAACCTGTGATACCCACAAGTGAATATTACAAGTCACTACCAATTCGAAGGCGTGTTGTTAGGACCCACATAATCTTCACACCTTGGTGGGGAGTCAGAGACTATCTAAACTCCTGCCGTGATATAGATCACAGCATCTGGTTGAGGAGGTGCAACACCACACCGAGCTTACCACGAAGCTCCCACAAGGGGGCCTACCCAACAATGGGCAAAGATTTGAATTGTTGGAGCTCCCGATTTCCGTGGCACTGGAATACCTCTGGTTAGGCTTAGTGACACGTGAGTGTAAATACAAAAACGTGCCGCCTCCAGTTTCGGCCACACAACGGCCCCGGTAGCACCACACACAAGGAGTTTTTTCAAATTATTTTCAAATTATAGTTCCTTCCAGACATGCAAAGATATACTGTTTAAATTCGAAGAAAATAGATTCAGCTCTTTAATTGCTCATAAAGCCCAAACAAACATACATACAAAGAGACATTCATTTTAAATTTATGAGATATTATTAGTAATTATTTTTTTAATTTATAATATAAAAATAAATATATAATTTTATATATTTTATTGATATAAAAATTTTGTTAAAGAGGCATTTGTTGGCTATTATATAATCTCTACTCTATACACTATTTTTCTCCCCATATCGCATGTAAGATACTCTGAAGTATCTTTCAATTAAACCAGGATTAACGAGATCATTGGACCTTAAATGGTGATTTACTTTTTACCTTCGCTGTATTTTCATAGTATAAGTTGGCATAGTTTATGGACACCATTTAAATTGCAACATAATTATTATCATCACAATCACTACAAATAACTTCAACTCCTACACTACTCACACCTATTAACTGAACTAATGATTATTATTACTGTACACGTTTAACACATTCTTTAGCAAAGTATAGTTTTCCATACTCTATACTAACCCCACATGTGTTTTTGTATCTCCTGTCTGTACTTTATGGATTTGTTTTTAGATTAGAAAACCCTCTGGTTTCCGTCAACAGCCATACTATTGACAATAGCATCTGATATATATATTTTCTTATTTTTTTTTTTAATCGTTTAGATTGTATTATCTCGTTATTTATGCAATTCATGATGGCAAATACAATTTGTTGTTTACTTATCATCATCATTTTTGAACTTTAAAATGTTCTCTCTCTCATAGGTCTGTCTAGTCTTTGGTGTTTTCTTTTGATTTTATCGAAAAATCTGTCAATAGGAGAATATTATTATTTATGTTAATTTTTGTTCATAATATCAGATACCCATTCACAGATTATATTTATACATTTATTCATACACTTACACGTACATATTTATGATATGTATACACAGTATATAGTATATCCTCTTGCCTAGATAATATCTTTGCATCTGTAAATATTTATTCAAATCTTAAGGAATTCAATTTATTCTGTTCATTATGCCTGTTGTATGTGTGTAAATTGAAAAAATGTTTTTGAAATAAATTTTGTTCAAATAAAAGAGAACCAAGAAAATCATAAAATTTTATTGGCCAATAATGAAGGATAAGGTGAGAATTTATAGAGTGATGATGATATGATAGACTAGAAATGGAAAGGCAAATAAAATGTTGTTTTGTTTTTCTTCTGACAGACATAAATGCGTATGTACTGTATGATAAAACATAGAGATTTAAAATAAACCCTTTTATCGGATTAAAATACATAAAACGACATTTTTCGAATGTTGTACTATTAGGTTTGGTGGGTTTATTGAGAAGTCTTTAGGTCAGTTGCAATATCCCTTTAAAACAGGCATCTCTTACTTTTCTCGACTCACACGTCGTCAAACAACACGCTTAAAACATGGCGGAGCGGATTTCGCGCCAACTGTTTCAGATTGCCACTTTTAATTCATCTTTTGTCCGTACTGTTTGTTGTCTGCATAAGCATTACGCACAAGCAGTCCCCACAAATTTTCCATAGGGTTTAAGTCAGGGGAACGTGCTGGCCAATCAAATACTTTGTTATTGTGCTTCTTAAACCATTGTCTGGTCAACTTGCTGACATGAATTGCTGCGTTATCTTGCTGAAAGGTGAAAGTTTTGTCAGCATTTTGGGTCAAATAAGGCAGCAAACATTCAGACAGAATAAACTATCCACTCAAGCGGAAGGAAAGTAGAGTTCCAAGGTATCATGTGGGCTAAAGCCAGCCCAAGCCATCAAACTGCCACCGCCGAAATTGCGTTTGGAAAAAAACAAGGGCTCCTTCCTTAAATTTCGCCCAATAGCAATTGAAACCATCTGGTCCATCCAAGTGAAAGTTTTTCTCATCATAAAAATTACCTACAAACCCGAATATGTATGGAATATCTTATAACCTTTTTAAAAAATGTTTACCTGATGCTAATCCGTTGCCATGTTGTTTTTCGCAAACTCCTTACGCTTAGTCTTATGCTGCTGCTCGAATAAGGCTTGGCTGGACGTTGATAGGTCTTAGAATTGTGCTTTTTGAAGCTTTTAATTTCAATTCCTCTTTTATTGTTACCGCACTTTTCATGTAATTCGTTGCCTTTCGTGAAATAAGCCGATTTTCACGGGCAGTTAGAACCTTTGGATGACTCGTGCTTTTTAATTTTCAATAATTTTCTCTGTTTTTGAGAAAGATCATCCCAGTTTTTTCGCCATTCCACGCATATTCAATCCCTGCTCCTGCAGCGCCAAAATTTCTCCTTGTTCATAAGGTGACAAAGGTATCCCACGGTACCCATACCGCACAGATATTATTTAAATTATAAATTGTTACAAAAAAATAACAATTGTAATACCTTCTGATTAGATTAATTGCTTATTAATCACCGACCTTATCATTTTGACGCATTTAATTTCGAACTTCTTCACATAAATTTAAATAAACATGTTATAATGGTACATCTCTAAAAGCAATACTGGCTTACTATTCACTTATTTGAAGGTGAACGTACATAACATTTTATAGTTTGGGTGAATTCAACAAATATTAAGGTGACCTTATCATTTTGAAGCACTCCTTGATCTCATAAATGAATCAGCAATAGCATTATTAGATCGACAAGGGACATTAAATTTATCAGATTCTAAAAGAAATTCACAACAAATATTCCCATTGATAAGGTTTTTCAAAAACGATACATTTATCATGGTACGACAACTTTTAAGAGTAGGCAGTGTAATAAAAGATAGTCTGCAAGTAAAGGGTTCGCCAAATAAATTTTTTTTTGTTTGAAAATGCTATAAAAAAAAACTACTGAATATTTTCTCAAATTTCTTTTTTTATTTGAAGGTACAATCCTTCCGGTTAATAATGGAAAATAATTTCATTCAAATGGCTGCCTCAGCTGGCTATACAGTAGCCTACACAATCGGTCCAATTTTGGCCGAGGTGGCCAAACGACATCAGCCCTGCGGCTGATAATGCGATCTTCAAAAACAGGGTGCAAAACATCGAGTATAGCTTCGGCTGTGTGGCACGTTGCGCCGTCCTGTTGAAACCATATGTTGCTAATATCCTCCTCCTCAATTTTTGTGAACAAAAATTCGTTCAACATGGCCCGATGACGATCGCCATTGACTGTAACGGTCACTCCTTGCTCATTTTCGAAGAAAAATGGCCAATTATGCCTATGCATCAAAATCCGCACCAAACGGTGACTCGTCTTGGGTGTATCGGCTTTTCAATGTATGCGTGCGGGTTTTCTGTGCCCCAAATGCGACAATTTTGCTTGTTTACCCGCTTGTATATCCGCCAAGAGCAAAATGAGCTTCGTCTGAAAAGATGATTTTTTTTTTTTTTTGGCAAAAACGGCATCTTCTGTAAGTCGATCGCAGGCCCACTTAGCGAAGCGTATACACAACCATATTCGTTCAGCGGAAGGATAAAACTAATTATCTGTCAAATCAGACATGAACTAAGTGTCACCATTCACGAAATAAGCACTAGTTGAAAAAAAAAAGCGTCAGATGACGGACCCTATATAAGAAGGCAGTTCCAAATTTTGATGATCATATGCAGCGTTTAATAAGTCATGCGGTTCCCATCTTTAGAATTTTATTAGGGGGCGAATCTTGGCTTCGGACGCAGCGTAATCGGCATGTTAATTACTAAGTATTCCGACGTGAGAAGGAACCCACTTTATTTTAATTTGCCGAAGTTCTTTATACACATGGATCTAAATTGATTTAATAAAGTTGAATCATACCTAGTGTTGCATAATCATTGGATTGAAGAAAGACTGTCGGTACAAATGACAAATTTTAGTCCAGTTTTTGAAGCATATTTAACTGCCTTGAATATGGCTAATACTTCGACGGTGAAGTTGAAGCAATAATTTTTAATTAAGCCGCAGTTGTCTATGTAAGCATATGGTTCTACTACCGCAAACTCCGTAAAGTTTGGTGTTTTAGAGCATATTGATTTTTATATATGGAGAATGATTAACTATACTAATTAAAAGCGACCCACAAACACCGGTTGCGAACGGCAGATACATAAGTTAGTGAAGCTTTTCACAGCGTAAATACACATAACCAGTCGCCAGTTATGTTGTAAGGTGGTATCGCTGCTGAAAATTGTCAGATGGTGTGGCCTGGGATTGAACCGACGAATCTTGGTTGGAAGGTGGGCTCTTTTCTAACATATCACAGTGACGCACACACTATTTAATACGTGGTGCATACATTTACATACAGTGCTGCTCGATATCTAGACAAATATTCTTGTCGAGGCAATTAAGCACTCGTTTATTACTAATAAATTTATTCAAAGTAAAGCATTTGGTTGTTGTTATCTTAGGCACCTATATTGTAACTATAATAACAGACCTTTAATTCCATTCTCTACCAAGTAATACAACAAAAACGAAATTAGCTTCTTGAGTAGCTGGTTGAAACTTGAGATTTGTTAGAATTATTGTTAGTATTGATTGCCACTTTAATTTTGAGCTCTTCGTTAGCTTCTGCTTATTTTTAGAACGACGTGGTCCAGCTCTGCGCCTCAAGAATGAGGAACAGTTTTATTTAAATAAAAGAACCGGTTAACCGGCTACTTGAATTGCTATTAACCGAAAACCGCTTTGTTAAAAAGTGCTACTTTTCGAATTAATCGAAAATCGGTTTTTAAAAAAAGTCGAATAATCGATCTGCCTAGACCTATTCAACACATTAATTTTATTTTACAAAAATTTATGTTTAATTAATTGGCTTCCTAGACATACTATTTATAAGTAAAAAATAAAATTATACCTGACATAACAATTAATACCAATTTCCTGCTATATTTACAACATAATATTGCTGAGATTAACATAATTTAATTAATGAATAAAAATAAAATAGTGGCATAAACATTATTTTTTTATTGTAATTTCATTTTAAATAAAACGTACAGAAAAATATAGCCATTAAATTTCACAAATTTATTTCCGGCTTGTAATTTCATTTTAATAATTTTTTTTTTATTATTTTTATTTCAAATAGTGTTCAATTCAATTTACATGCCAGCACACCTTTCGTTTTATATAAAAAAGAAAGAAATAAATAAATCGACAACGTTGAATAAAAAAAAAGTGAATTAAAAATTGAAAGAACATTTTGTGCTGAGCTGGTGAAAATTAATTAAAATTATTCTACTATCAGCGTAATTTTTTTTTTCGGTTTGCGTACTTTTTTTTAATGGGACATATACGCCAAAACCTTAGTAACTTGAACAAGGATCTACATAATACAAAGAACCTGCCTGAAAGACTTCTCTATCTATCTGTCTGTCTCGCTATCTATGAGACGACAATATGGTGAACAGAAGGCAACAGCAACAGCATCATTATTCCTCAATAAAACTGAATTTTAATTGAACGCAATCAATTCAATTTCATGGCATAAAGTTAATTTGAATATAAAATTTTATTTCGCTATTAAGAAATGCTTTACCTTTTCTTTTTCTCTTTTTGTTGCTACAGTATTTAAGCAGTCCTTTTACTTAAATATGAATATTGTCTTAAATTGACTTTGAAAGAAGTTTAAATTTAAATAGAGAAAAAAGTGAATTATAATTAAATTTCTAAAATTTCGTTTTAATAAAATACCAAATTCTTTAGTTCATATTATTCGCTGCAATACCTTGTCTTTCCTTAAATCAAAACCCTCACAGACACAATGACGTCCGCCAGCAACTAACTGCCTGTATAAGTATCATTCGTAACAAATACAGTTTTTCTATTTAATTTTATTTACTTTTTTTTTAATACTTACTTATTTATTTAAGTTTTTTTCAGCCTGCATTAATACTTTAAGTCTTTTGTTTAGTTTCTGATGCCATTACTAGTTATTTTTGCCTCTCAACCTTTTCCCTAGTCAGCTTTTCGTATTTCCTTTTCTATTTTGTTGTTTTGTAAAACACAGGCTTTAATCTGTAAGAAAAACGACCGTCAAAGTTAATCAGAAATATCAACGTTCATAATGACCCGGTTTGTTTGTGGTGGCAATATAAAGGGAAATCAGTAACACTGCCATCATGGATTAAACAAATGAATATGTGTTCGTAATAGGGTTGCCAGATTCAACATTGACATTTAGAGAAAAGAATATTGAATCTTAAAAAAAATAAAATTAAAAAAAGATAGGCTGTACGAAAAACTTCGGCCATAAATTGTCGGTAGATGACCCTAAAATGTAATATTTGTGGTAATTTTATATCCATCAGGCAACACTATAACTGATGTGATAGGTTCCAATGATCACAGGCGATAAAAAGTATGTCACGTACGACAATAATGTGCGCAAAAGGTCATGGACAAAGCAAGGTGAAGCTGCGTAGATGATGGCAATACCAGGATTGATAGAGAATTGTTTATTTTTACGTTTTTACCTTTTTAAAAACGTGTTTTTATGAGTTCGTAAATTGTAGTTCAAATAAAATAAATTTTTGTTTGGTTTTTAACTAAAATCCTTTATTCAACACAATTCTGTGCACCACTGCTTGTAAGCTTTTTACAAGCAGACAATTTGCTATTCTTAATTACTATGTCTGTTTACAACTTTGTAAACAACAACAATTACTCGACAGATCTTTTTACTTAAAGATCTTCCAACCCGACCGTAGTTATAACTTAGGTTCGATCACAACCTTTTCAACCAGAAGTTATCCACACTTAACTCTCTTTACTAAATTAGCTCCAACTAAACTGGTTTTTTATTTCACGATTCACTTTAAGAGTTTACTCCTCATAAGCTCTCTCCACACAAACTGCACTCGCTGAGTTAACTTTACTTAAAACTGCACACGCTGAGCTTACGACACATAAACTGCTTTTTATATGGCTGAGTAAACAACACATCGAAAGCTCTCAAACCTCTCGATATTTCAGGTAGATTCCGTTTCTTTCTTTTAATTTCTTTTTAGTTCTTTTGTAGCCATGCGTATGTGAACATCTACTTCTTTCAGCTCTTGGTAGGTGTTTGCTGTTGCTTGTTTATTGTCTGTTGTTTTCTTTGCTGCTTAATTATTGTTGTTGCCGTGTTATTTTTATTTACTTTATGTCTGATAATGGTTGTTGTTGTAGATTTGGTTATTTGTCAACAGCACGTATAGAGTTGTTCTTGCAGCTTCTGTTTATGTATTTTAGCGACGTAATAAACGCCGTGGTGTCCAACCTTATTTTCGTAACATTATTATAAACATTTAGAACGTAGTCAAACAAAGGATTCGATTCTGTCGACAATTAATTAAAACAGTTAGAATCTATCAGGAGAAAAGGTGTTGTGTTCCATCAAGAGAACGCCAGTCCACACCAGTGTTGCCACCAAACAAACAAATAATTATACGAAAGAAGAACAAAAATAGTACAAAAACAAACATTATAATTTAACATCTTGACAACCTATTTCTAGAACCACAGGAGAGTTAGAAAATAGTAACATAAGAAAAAGTATTATAACAATTTTCAAATTTGGAAAAAGGATTTCAGGAGTACAATTCTTTATTTTAAAAATTTTCGACATCTAAATCAGAAGATTTAGTTTTTTGTGGTCCAAAATTCCATACTCAAGCCACTCATTGTCCAATTTTTGATAACCTTTTTCAAAGTAAGGAAATATGCTTTCCAAATTGTAGAGTGAATTGATTTTAAGCGATTGCTTAATTTTTGAATATACTAAATATATACATATATAAAGTTGCAAAGGTCATTATCACTTAACATCCAAAAAAATTCGGTTCGCTTGTGCTGCCCTCAAAAAGCAGCGAACCAAACACTTGTGCGGACTTACGGTAATGCATAAAAAACATCAAAAAAAGATATATCAAAATTGAATTTTTTATTTGTAAAGGGTCCGCCATCTAACGTTTTTTTTTAACTAGTGCTTATTTCGTGAATAGTAACACTTAGCTCATTTCTGATTTGACAGATTATTAGTTTTATACTTTCGCTGAACGAATATGGTTGTGTATACGCTTGAACAACGCTGGGAAATATTGCGACATTACTTTGAGAATTTGCTTACGGATTTTGGAAGAAGAGAAGCACCGTCAAGCCACCATACGGAGCTGACGGTGCCATTTAAATTAAATTATTTTCCATTATTAACCGGAAGGATTTTACTTTAAATAAAAAAAGAAATTTCAGAAAATATTCAGTAGTTTTTTTTTATAGAATTTTCAAAAAAAAAAAATTTATTTGGCGGACCCTTTATAACAACTGCAAATGTAAAAATTTCTGCAGCCAGTATAGATATAGTATTCTGTTGCTAATTCTGAACAATATACATATATTTAATGTGTTTATCACATTTTCCATTTTTCACATTAGGCAACAAATTTTAAGCATTTTCATTACCACATTTTTCACTCATGCAATATGAGACACCCTTATTAGGACAATAAATTAAAATCTGTTAAATTAGCAATATAGAATACTAAGTAAACTTTTGTTGGTTTATCGTCCAGGACAAAAAGTATTAACTAAGTTGCTTTAGAGCTTTGTTGGGAAGTTTGATGCATCCACCATATAGCCCATACCTTGTACATTCGGCGTAGCTCATTTAATGGTATAAATTTAAATTTCGTAGTGGTCTATAAAACACGATTGGATCAGTTGTACGCTCAGAAAACCCGGAAGTTCTATTTTCATGACAAATGGCAAAAAGTTATCGATCTAAGCGAGACATGCTGTCAAACTTGTCACAAAATTTTTTCGAACAAAAATTCTTGACAAGCTGTAAAAATTCTTGTAAATCAAGTGAAATCCAGGCCATCTTGCAGCCCTAGTTAGTATGTATGCATTTATGATTGTTTGTTTCTTTATTTTTGCTTTATAGATGGCTATGCGACTGAACCGAATTTCTCGAAATTTTTACGGTACCACTCTGTATGAATGGAATGAACTATAGGCTATACAAATTCCAAGAATTCCGACTAGTCAGTGCCACGTCCATACAAAGTAAATATTTATTTGTCTATATCATCAAAGTGGAAATAGAAAGAGTCTCTAAATTATGTGTGTGAAGAAAAATTCGAATTTGAAAAGTCAAGACACCAACCATACACTTTTAACATATGCAAATTTTGCGTTAACCGCACTAACTTAATACTAAATGAATTCGTGGAAGCTGGGATTACGCCGATAATATCGTGACCCTTATCTCAGGCATGTAATGAGTGGAGCTCTGGAAAGGCTGAATGCGTGGGCCTCAGCCAGACAAGAGCTGTGCATAAATCCGATCAAGAGCGAACAAGTGTCGTTTACTGGAGGGAGAAAGACTAAAACCTTCAGAAGTCATAGAATATTATATCTCTCGTTTCTCGTTAGGAATTTTGGTCTGTTTCTAAATGCAAAATTGACTAAGGCAGTATACGAGACCAGCTGGATGATATCGACGAACGGCACGTACAAGTTTAGGCAGTAAGTTGCGCTACCTCGTACTGGCATAATTGCCATAACCAGAACAAATGATATCAGTTTTGATATAAAGCGAAGGATTATTTACGCTAACAGATGCTACTTTGTTCTTAGTTCGCCATCTCCCGCTTAACAGGGTTTACACTCTTCAGGATACTGATACTAACCGTGCTATTGTATAGATTAGAAGGAATGGTAATTGTGAGAGGAAAGGGATCAACAAGTGTTCGAGACGAAGATACTTCGTTAGAATATGAACCAATCTGTGTTGATGTTGAGTACCGACATAGTATGAACCACGATCTGTACATAGTTGAGCCTATCAAAATGCAACGACTATGTTGGTTGAGGCATGTTTCGTGAATGCATGAGAGTGCTCCATCGAAAAAAAATCATTCGGGAACAAACCTGGTGATAACTCACAGAGATACAGACGAACTACTCCTCGGAAAAGCCAAGTAGAAGAAGTTATATCCAAGCTTTGTATTGAATATTGGAGAAGGTGCACACAGGACCATCATAATCATTATTATCATCATTATTATATCGACTATTGCAGGAAACTGCGACCCAAGTAATCTATTGCGCTGCCTTCCTAATGAACACCAGCAGATATAAAACCATAACAGTACATACGCATGTCACCCAGTGAGACTCTATACCTGCCTAAACATTTGCACCTAAACCTCTCAAGAACTCCACATTTAGACAATAGGTGTTCCGCTGTCTCTGGTGCCTGTGAACAAGGTCTACAAACATTCACATCTGTGATCGCCATCCTTTTCAAATGCGCCGTTAGTCTACAATGGCTCATAAGAAACTCCGTAAGGAGTTTCAAGTGCGGCCTGCCATACTTGAAAAATTCAGAGCGACCGCCAAATTTCACACTGATCGCCGTCCTAGAGTATTGCAGTTCCTTTTGAGTATTGCAGTTCCTTTTGATTGAGCATGGTAGTAAGTGGTGCTGCACATTAAGGTACCGGACTAATATAGGATGTCGTGGAATTATTTTTGGCCAATGTATCCACTATTTTATTACCGTCTATCCCACAGTGTCCAGGTACCCAAAAAAACTGGACCTTACTTCCAAGCGAAAGCTTTTACAACGTATTGTAACAATATTTGACCAGTCTAGGTGTCATACGTTTCAAGCCTAGTGCACTTGGGGCAGCTTGGCTATCAAAGATTATGTTGATGCTCTTACACTTGAGTCATTGGATAGTGGGCACACATATAGCAATAGTCATGATCTCAGCCTGAAAGACACCCTCGGTTGGATTCATGAACACCAGCACCAACACATTCATTCATTTCGGAGCTACGGTATACCAGTTTAGAACAAATTCACTTCGAATCAACCCTGAAAATCTATTCGGCCAATGAGTAGAACAACTTGCTAATGGCCAGTTAAGTAAGAAGGTAAATTAGTAAGTAAGGCAACGAGTTTCCGGCCTCAGTTTTTATATAATATGTCCTCCCAAGACATTGATGAACTAGTGCTTTAGGTTAAAGGCTTTTAATTTATTCGATGGACTAGAGTGCGATAGGAGAGTAATAAAGTTTTTCTTTAAAATAGGTTTTCCGAAAAAAGTGAATTGTACCCTTGCAAACTACAACGATTTTTGTACCTGCTGTTGCTTTACTATACACAGGCTGTAAGTAAAGCGCTATGACGAGGAACAAAACGTATTTTTTTAATTTCTCTTAATAAAATAGCAAAAAGGAATCGCATATCGTTACCAAATCTTTTAAAAGAACAAATAATTGGTTTCCTCATTTGATGTGAGTGGGCTTCAAGCAAAACAAAGAAAGTATATCAAGCAATACTACGAACCAATATGGGGTTCACATAAATGGCCATGGTATGATGAAGAATCATCAGCTGGCTGCTGTTAATAATAAAAAGAAGAAAAAACGGCAAGAATTAAAACAAATGGCAAAAGTCATAATATTTACAACGTAGCCACTAGTTCCATTTGACTGACTGGCACCATGACTGGCAGCGAGAATAGGGCAAAAGTCACAATCGTAATAATTTTTTCGTTATGTATGCCTTCTGTACAAAGCAATACAGCACAGCATCGTGCATAGAGCAATAGCAACAATAATAACAATTGCTGAAGCATCATCAACACCCATAACCTTTAACGTGTCTGTCTGTCTGTCTGTCCATCATCATTTCATTTATGTCTGCTATTGTTGTTGTTTATACGTCAGGCCTTCTTCACTTCTATCCAATTCATTCACCCATTTAATGCTTTTCGTTGTAACACATCTTTATGTGAAGGCAGCAAAAGAAATTTCGCAATGAGAGAGAGAATTAAAGATACAAAAATAAAAAAAATGAAATAAAGAAGAGGCGAATAATATGGGGAAACCGGGAAAAAATGTATAGCAAAGTACTACTACAAGAAATTAATTGCATTTTCATTGTGTGATGCTGCTATGCTGCTGTTCTGTTTGTCTCTATGGTTCAGTATTTGATTCGATTTTGCTTGCTGTTGCAAGTATACCTTTTCGGTTTTTGTACTAGAATTTAAGTCACTATTGCTGCAAATTTAAATTTGTTGCAGACAGACAAGCAGATTTGTTTTATAATGATGCTAAATTACAAAAACAAAATATGTAGTGGTTTGGGCTTGCGTTTATTTAATTCCTTACCGCTTTTTAACATTCACGTGTTCTATCAGAGCTACGTTTTTGTGGGCTTATGTCTGAGAAAACCCCAGTCTGTCTGTCTGTCTCTTTGATTTTTTTAACATTTTTTTTTTTTTAAAAGATATTGCAAAAGGCTATGAATTTATACGTTTACGCGTTTATTGCGATTTTTTAGTAAATGAATGTGAATGACTTTTTATAATAAGGGACGTATGACAGTAGAGAGATATTTTACCTCAAATACAGGGACCTTAACTTTGTTTCACCCATTTTAATAGTAGAAAAGTCTGAACCAAAAATTCGAAATTGGTCGGCTTTCACCATGGAGAAGTAAGATAATTATGGCATTTTTAGATTTGCAATGCAAAAAACGCCACTTACTGGGAGAAAATTACAATGCTAAGTAGGGATCACTACCATCACAACTTAGCAGGCATCTTCACCACTACACACCGTCATATGGAGGAGAGCTACAGTAGATTAATTATCTGCTTAGTTTGAAAAATCAAATGCTTTGTGGAAAACCATTACGTTCCCGAGAGAAGTCACAGAGATATTTTTAAAACAATTCCATCGCTTAGGGCAACCCACGTATAAAGGGTGGTCCAACCATAATGCACGATGTTAATTGTAAGTCACACCTTAACGTCTAGTTGCTTGTCCGACTTAATTTGGCATTTCATTGTTTTAGTGTTTGATAAAATCAACCATGGGAAGGTACATGGTACACAGTTGAGCAGCGCTTTAAGATTGTTGAAGCTTTTTACGAAAATGGACCTTCAAATCAAAATAATTTTTTTGGTCAGCATAACCGATCAGATGTGTTCACAATCGCGAAAATTGTGCGCAAATTTCAACAAATCGGGTCTGTAGGAAATATGAAAACGCCTGTGTATGCTGTTTGGTGCGATTTATGTACTAGCGGCGTCATCGGGCCATACTATTTCGACAGTGAGGTCGGCCAAGCAGTTACCGTGAATAGTGTTCGCTATCGAAATATGATAATGGACTTTTTGTGGCAAGAAATTGGGGATTGAGCGTTAATGGACACATGGCATTCACCCGTGCCTTGGGCACCGTGGGGTATGCCAGCGCGGCAAAGACTCACATATATCCAGCATGGTACCAGCACCTGACCGGATGCTTAATTTTGGTACCACGGGTGTCAGGAGCCCCAGAGACCTAGTTCCCTGCCTGACTATGATAAGGCCCGCTTGTGGCTGTGGTTTATATCCAAATCGCAGGGAGAGTGTCAGCGAGACCAAGGTGTAGATGTCATGTCCAAATAACATGCCTTCGAATTTGATATCCATTTGATATAATCCATTTTTACAGATTGTTTCGTAAATTCGACTGGGAGTAGAATCATACAATGATTTTATGTAATCGAGCGAAACGGTCGATCAAGTCACTTTTATGCCTTCAATTAATTCCTCTGTTGTAGTAGACTGCTTTCCAGATTCATACACTTTATGACCTAGCCAAACATTTTCAATAGTGTTAAAGTCCAACGAGTAAGGAGAGCAATAGAGCACATTAACATTTTAATCACGTAGCCATGACTTTACCACCCGGGCAGAATGAATTGGAGTATTGTCATGCTCGAATATAGCAATTAGCGTTCATGGAGTTGGACAAAAATTTCAGCTAGCAGGTACCATAACAGAATATGGCTCTCCACACCATAACCCCTACCACTCTGCTATGCAAACGATCCAATTGATGCTCCTCTTTTCGGAGATCATGAAAATAATAACTGTACCATCATGGCCTTCTAAATTAAATTGTTTTTCGTCTGAAAAACGTGAATTCGACAAAAACCCAAGCGCATGTTTTTTCGAGCATTGTTAAATGGTAGTTTTTTCTTAAGTTTTTATCGTTTCAGATGTTCAGCCTTTGAAATTACACGCTACACTCTTCTTACGCTTTCCGAAACAACAGTTTTAGCTTTAATTTGATGCTGTTCTGAGAATAGCACGCTTATCAGTTGCCGAAAGTACACTTTTAGTACGACTTTTCATATACATATTTTCCGTAGTTTGACTCATTCTGTAAAAAATTAGATACTACATTTCGGCTTCTTTTGATTCGTTCAGCAATTTTGGGGAGCAATTGTCCAGATTCCTTATACAGTTTTTCCTCAACCCATTTAAAAAAAAAATTGAATTAAAATAACTCAAATTGCCTTGAATTTTTTTCCAATTGCACTTGTTCACTTGCTTAAGAAAACTAAAGTAGTGCTGGGTGTCTAATAAAGTGACGCAAAAAATTTCGACAATTTTGGTCAGTAAAAAAAAAATTTAATTTTAGAGGAGGTAAACATAGACACGTTTAAAACACAAAACAAACCACCGATAATTGTTTGCAAATATAGGAGAGCATTGCAGTTGTACAAAATAAAAGGGTGGTCCTATATATGTGGCGGGGAGTATAGGTGAGGACGTTGGTGGACGCATTCTATTCACTCGTGCCCGGGCACCGTGGTAACACCACTAAGCAATGATCTTCACTACTACTACAAATTATATGGAGGCAAGCTACTGTAGATTCTTGATCTACTTAGCTTTAAAATCTAATTAATTACTACTAAAACTGAAATAAGGCAATGTATGATTTATGGAAAGTCAGTATGCTCCCTAGAGGTGAGAATTCATTATTCTTATAAAATAATAACTAAGCACGTCTGAGTTCAAAAATATAGCCTAATCGATTCCATTACGTGCATTTTAATTTAGAAAAATGTTTTCAAACGCTTAGCCTCTGATTTTCTACGCATAATAGTCATTTTTTAGGACCTAACTATGTTTTTTTAATCTAACTATTATGAAAAATGGCAAAAGGATTAATTGCTATTTTTGCAAATACAGTCGAACTTCTATAATTTGAACTTCTATTACTTGAATTTTCTATAAGTTGAAGCACATCTTGTGGCAACTGCATCTTGGAGAGATAAAGCTATCGGGTTTTGCTTCATTAACTTGAACTTCCATAACATGAATTCCTTCTTAACTTTTTCGAAAAAATAATCTTTTTTGCTGGCAAAAATTAACGAATTAGCCGCTAATGGTGAATATACGTTCTTTTCAACTTGATTTGCTATAAAAATCGCAACATTTTATGCAAAATTCCATTAAATTGCCAACAATGAAATTTATACATATATATGTACATAAGGCACTGCTATTGTGTTTATATTTCGGTAAAGTCCCTAAATAAAATTCATGTGTTCACGTACAAGTTTCTTTGAGCTAATTAAGAAGAATGAGCAAACAATACATTATAATATAGTAGAATGGCACCGAAACGTAATTTAACAATTAAAGAAAAATTAAATTAATAGAAGAACTAGGCAGTGGATCAAGGGAAAAAGACGTGGCATTTCAGCGAGTATGGTTTCTATGCTTTTAAGAAACAAGGAAAAAATATTAAATTTTATTGAAATTGGAATATAAAATGAAAATAGCAAGTGAATAGAAAAATCAAGATACGATATCATAGACAAAGTTCTATTTAAAAGGTTTACAGCAACAAGAGACCGTAATGTGCCGATTTCTGGAGGAATATTAAAGGGCAAGGCCAAGGAGTATGCAAAGGAACTCAAGATGGATGATTTTAAGGCAAGCAATAGTTGGCTGGATACATTGGAAGATAAGGTATGCATAGATAATATGAGGGAAAAAAGTAGATATTAAGTAGTCATGTAAACTTTGCTTCAAAATGATAAGGTCACCTCAATATTTGCTCAATTCCTCCTAACTATAGAATGTTATATATAGTCACCTTTTTCAAAAAGTTCTATGTTCAAATAAATGAATAATAAGCCGGTTTTGTGCCGTCATATTATGTTTATTTAAATTTATGTAAATAAGTGCAAAATTTAATGCCTCAAAATGATAAGGTCAGTGATTAATAAGCAATTAATCTAAACAGACGGTATCACAATTATTATTTTTATTGTAATAATTTATAATTTAAATAATAGCTGCACAGTGTGGGTCACGGGAATCTTTTGTCACCTTATGAATAATGACAAATTCTGGCAGTTCATGAGTATGCGTGGAATGGCGAAAAAACTGGGACGATCTTTCTCAAAAACAGAGAAAATTATGGAAAATTAAAAAGCACGGGTCGTCCGAAGGTCATGACTGCCCGTGAAACTCGGCTAATTTTACGAAAGGCCTCGAATTCCATAAAAAGTGCGGTAACAATAAAAGAGGAATTTAAATTACAAGCTTCAAAATACACAATTCTAAGAACTATCAACGCCCAGCCAAGCCTTATTCGAACAAAATTAAATAAATTGCCTGTTTGACTAAGCAGCATAAGATTAAGCGTAAGGAGTTTGCGAAAAACAATATGACAACTAATTGCCATCAGGTAAAAGTTTTTTTAAAAAGGTTATAAGATATTTTTTACATTTTTAAATTTAACCTGGATGGACCAGATGGTTTCAAATGCTATTGGCGAGATTTAAGGAAGGAGCCCTTGTTTTTTTAAACGGAATTTCGGCGGTGGCAGTGTGATGGTTTGGGGTGGCTTTAGCTCACATAGTAACCTGGCACTCTACTTTCCTTCCACTCAAAGTACCAGAGCATTCTGTCTGTGCGTTTGCTGCCTTATTTAGCCCAAAATGCTGACAGAATTTTCACTGTTCAGCAAGATAACGCAGCAATTCATGTCAGCAAGTCGACCAGACAATGCTTTGAGGAGCACAATATTAAAGCACTTGATTGGCCAGAACGTTCTCCCGACCTAAACCCAATGGAAAAATTTGTGAGGACTGCTTCTGCGTAATGTTTATGCAGACAACAAACAGTACCGGACAAAAATTGAATTAAAAGTGGCAATATGCAACAGCTGACACGAAATCCGCTCCAATGTTCTGGACAATTTAGTAAGTGCGATACCATCCCGTATATTTAAGACAATAGAAAGAAATGGGAACTGCATACATTAAAAATAATTGATTAATGCTAAGTTTAAATAAAAGTTAGAATAAATGAATCACTGACCGTATCATTTTGACGCATTATATTTTGCACTTATTTACATAAATTTAAATAAACATAATATAACGGTATCTCTAAGAGCAAAACCGGCTTATTATTCACTTATTTGAACGTAGAAGGTGACCATATGTAACATTTTATAGTTTGGATGAATTGAGCAAACATTGTGGTGACCTTATCATTTTGAAGCACACCTTATGCTATTTGTTGTTTGTTACAAAAAAGCTTGCGGCGAAAGCAATGATCTCTTCGAGGATTACTGCTAGAAATGGAAAACCGATGTTTTAAATGAAAGTAACATTTTCAATGCGGATGAGACTTGGTAGTTTTACAAATGTCTTCCTGACAAAACACTAACATTCAAAAATGAAAAATGTCATGGAGGAAAATATGGGAAGGAACGTGTGACAGTAATGTTGGCAGTATATGAATGGAACAGAAAAAATTAAAATTTTAGTGATAGGAAAAAATAAGAAACCTCGTTGTTTTCGTGGTGTCAAGTCGCAATCCGTCGATTATAAATGTAACAAGCAAATTTTTGAAGAATGAATGGTGAAGTTAGATAAACAATTTTCTGCTGATGGAAGAATAGTGATATACTTTGTAGATAATTGCCCGGCACACCCTAAAGATATACAAAATAAATTAAAATCTATTGAATTGTCATTCTTTTCCACCAAATATAACATCAAATTTACAAGCTTTTGACCAGGGAATAATTCGATGTTTGAAAGCGAATTATCCAAACAGAGTTTTAGAAGAAGCGATAGTTCGAATTGAAGGAAATTGTAAACACGATATTAATGTGCTAGAATGCATTCACCATTTTTCAAGAGCTTGGGATATTAATGTCACTAAACAGACAATTTCAAACTGCTTTACAAAGTCTGGACTTACACAACATTCTGTGTGGGACGAAGAAGATGACATACCTTTGGTATTATTAAATGATTTTAACGACAACAAAAATGTTTTAAAAGATAACTATGAAGTCTGGCTACATATGAATGAAGTAGAATTTATAAGTTGTACTATTCAAGACTTTTTGGACATCTATAATGAATTGATTGTTTCTGAATTACCAACTGATAAAGATATTATTGATGAATATGTCATTGAATCAGAACCGCACCGCTGGAGAAATAGTAGATAGCGATGGGGCCGATGTCGAGGAAACAGTTAGACAACGGTCCAGACAAGTTATAAACGATTCATTAAATACTTTAAATGTATTCTTAAAACACAAAAGATGACTGCTACAAAGCACTACAGAAATTAGAATCACTTTTTGCTCAAAGCAAATTTGGTGATAAATAAAAATGAATTGGTATTAAAAGTAGTTGTTGTTTATTTAATTTGGAACATTTTCAAATTTAATTCCCAAAGTTGAAGTTTCTATAAGTTGAAGTGGTTTAATTTATAGAAATTCGATTATATGGCAAAATTTTTAATTTCTTTCAACACACCCGTTATATGACTTAAACAGCCAACAGGCATTTCCGGTTATTTTGAATCAAACACACACACATTAACATACATAACAACTGATATCAGAATAAAAAATAACAAATCCAATTGCAATTTTCTAGCCGAGCCAAAAAAATAAAGGCAGAAAGGGAAAAAAAAGCAACTGACAAATGATACTGCCACTTTGTAGTAGAAATCGTGGCAGCAGCAATACTAGACAATGCCACCCCAGAGGTTTAAATGATAGAGAGGTAACAAAAAAATATTTACAAATAAACACACAGTTACATACACAGATAAAGCTGCCACATTTGACAGAAAAAATGGAATAAAGTAAGTGTGGCATGAACAAAAAGAGAATAAACCCCTCATTTGTAGCAGGACAGAGATAGAAGGCGAATGAAAAGAGACATAAAGAGAGAACTGAACCCAAAACAATACAATTCCATAGAATTTAAAGCCTAAAGGCAGATGTGGTGGTGAGTGCGAATGGTGTCATTAAGCGATTTTTCATTGCAATGTGCTGCAGGTGAATTTCTTTTACTGTAATCGAGTAGAATAGAGTCTACTACCTGCTGCAAAGGATTTTATTTATTTATTTATTTTTTTCTTTTATTTTATTTTTTGCTTTACCCAAACAATGATATGGATTTTATTTGTTGTAATAAATGAATGGTAGCGCTTTAATATAACCAGGATTTAAATTAAATGTTTACTTAACATAGTTTCGTTTTAAAGTTTACTTTATACCTTAACCGGAGATTAAAAAGAAGAAGAAATAAAATAAAACCATAGTCTTGGAGTTTTAGTTAAAAAATAAAAAGATATTTGCTGCTTTAGTTGAAAACCTTAAACTGTTAAAACGGAAATTGAATTGCAATGGCTTATGGCTGTTATGACGGAAATTATAATTTTATTGTTAACTTTTGTATTGTCGACAAATTCTATTGAAAATCTTTAAACAGCACAAAAATTATAGAAATACTTGCGAGAATAATTTTGTTTTTATTTTTAGTTTTTTATTTAAATTAAATATGATGACGCAGACACTTTTGTTAAAAGTAAATTAATAGTCAACATCCGTTTTTAATACAACACAACATACGATTACACATATATTTATAACCACCCTCTCATGTCATATAATCCATAATAAACATAATTTTCTACAAAAAGAAAGAGATTGTTGCACAATTGTGGTACAACAATTGCAACAATTGCTTGCTTAAATAAATTCATTTTTCAAAATTTTTACGAAAAAAAGAACAGAAGAATAGGCAGTATTTACAAATGTCTGGCAACTTCTTTTTTCGTTTAAGCACAGTTTTCCATTAAGCTAAAGCATCTTTAAGTACTGAATGGATTACATGCCGCATAAAAGCCACAATAGTTGTAAATTATAGTAGCCTTGGCTTGAATTATATAGGCTGATTGGAGCAACGAATCCCTGACAAGGGTTATGGGCATGCGGCCATTATGCGATTTTTGGATATGATCTTTGGTAGGGTGGATTACTCTACAGCCAAAACCTTCCTACATAGAATATTTTCGGTGAGCATCTCACCAAAATCAGTAATTGCAACCGGTTCTGTTGAGGCATACACTAACGGCTCAAAATCCCCGAAGAGTGTCGGGGGCGATGTCCTTGTTGCCGCATATAGGATCAGAGTATCAGTAGTATAGAATATTTTATGTGAATATCCGGACCTGTACGGACAGTTACAATGCGATCAAATGCTCTTCGTTGTCTACTCAACATCGCTACTGGCATGTAAATACTAAAAGTATTGTAGGGTATTTTATGTTGATATTCGGATCTGTACGGACAGTTACGCTGTGATCAACCGCTCTCCGGTGTCTACTCGACATCGGTAATGGTATGTAAATTCTGAGCGTCTTTAAACGAGATGGCGAGACATTCAGACCCAGATATTATTTAGGTGAGTGCACACTCTGACGCCCAGGGGGAAGAAAATATGTGGCGGGCGAACTAGCGAGTTCACTATCCTTGGCAGCGAGGAGATAGATCATTTATTTTGGGATGCCAATTTCCTCTTGCAGAATTGTGGTTTTGTGATACATGTTGGGCAGGCCACAAATACGGTGGGAGAATGAACCCACATGCACTGTATCAAGACAAATCTGGCCCCTATACGATTGGGCTCCTTCAGGAGTCTATCTTAGGGATGCCGCGTGATAGGCTACGAATACTAATGGCTGTTATCTCTGGGCACTGTGTAGCTGATAAGCATGATAGAAGATAGGCTCTCTGTGCAGGAGCTGAAAGGTTGAGGAAGAGGAGGCAGACTTGGATATTTCCTATGTCAGTGTCCTAGTCTTTCTGATATTAGGTCTGTTTTTCTGCATCTGGCTGGTATGTTTCGGGCCGTGATGTAAACATGTAGGTTCACTTAAATGTTACCTTCTTTGGGCTTCGTAGCGGAATCAGTATTTGACACAAGTAAGCTCAATGAGACCATGTGTTTTTTTCTAAACGTTGTCATCTGAATATATTAATAACTACACATCAACATCTAAATTATGAACTGGTCACCGCTTTAGAGTAGCTAAGTCAACTCTAAGTGTTCCACTTTTCAGAGAATCTGCCAATTTCACAATATTTTATTTAAATTGAGAATAGTACTAACTGGTGCTGCAGAGTGGGGCTCTAGTATGGACAAGGAGAAAACTGCGTTTGTAGTAATGGCAGTAGAAAATGTTTGCAGTGTGCATTGGAGAGAACAAAACAAATAAAGAATAATAATACGCAAAACGACTTATATGTGCTTTCATCAAAAGCTGTCACAAAACTGAATGAAATAGTTGTTTATTTGTTATTCTCTGTTGAATATTTTCATTTGCGTATGGGTGTATACATATACGGAGCCGATAGAACTTGTACACTTCAGTGCTATTATGGCCACATATGCCCTAAAGAGTTAGAATGTCACGCATGCTTTCGTAGACAGTGCATCCGCAGTTTAATTGCCTCTTATTCCGAACTACACAAAACAACCTGATTCTATTTCTAAGTGCCGGTCTTTAAAAAGTTTAGATCTCAAACGACAAGTGCTGATTACCCTTAAAGCAGCTTGAATGTCAGAGATAATATTAATGGTCTTACATTTGTGCCCACTGTCTAGATTGACCTCAAGGGTAAGACCATTTATACATTATTTAGGGAACTTGGCTCGGATCGTATGGCATTTAGACTGGTCAAATATTGCTACGATACTTTGCCAAAGCTTTCACTTAAGAAAGCAGCTATTAAACGTTTTAGTGACTTAATACGTAAAGCGTTTTAAGTGTATTTGTTTCCTAGTTTAGTTTATCTAAAAAATTTATAATAAAATTTTTACAATAAGTGTTCGAAAAAGTTCATTTACAAATTTAACCAAAAATTTATGTTTGAAAGGGGATTTGTAGACCAAACATGTTCCGCTTTGATCAATAACTTTTATTCATTCTTGTAATAAAGCCATTTGTCATCAGAGTAGAACTTTTGGGGTTTCTGAGCAAAAACCGGATCCAATTGCGTTTTGTAGGCCTCGGTGGAATTAAAATGTACACTATTAAGATAGTCTGCAGAGAATGTGCAAGGTATAGGCTTTATGATGGATGCATCAAAACTTCGATAACTTTTCGCTATTTGCAATACAGCACTTCTGGGTTTTCTGAGCAAAAACGTGATCTAGTTGGATTTTGTAGTCCTCTATGGAATTCCAACTGAGAGTGCTTGCCTGAGAAGTGGGCTGGCGTTGTCTTGATAGAACACAACGCCTTTTCTGTTGATCAATTATGACCGTTTTTATTAGATTGTCATCGGTTGTCGATGCTCATAATAAACAATTTCCTTCCAATCCTACCCTATACTAGGATTACCTTTCTTGGTTTTAATCCTGGCTTTGCCACCGTCTAGAAAACTTCACCTTGCTTCGTCCATAGTCTTTTTCGCATATTATTGTCGTGCGTGATCCACTTTTCACCGCCCATAATCATTTGGACCTATCAAATAAGTTATAGTGTTGCCTGATGCACTTAGTAATATTACACTAACAATTTGTAACCGAAGTTTTTCGGACACCCAATATATGTGACTGTCAAGAATTTCCTTCTATAAATGTAAAAAATATGGCAATGTTGAATCTGGCAACCCTAATCTAATTAAGGTTTGGGAAATTACTAGAGGCTTAGAGCACCGGAATGCTCAAAAGGGACTATGCTATGCTAGGGTGGCGATAATTCATTCTTAAGGAGTTCTTACGGATCACTGTAGACAAAGAGCGGATCTGAGGATCGGTCGCAGATTTGGATGTTTGTAGACTGTTTTTGCAGGCATTCTGCATAGGTTTAGGTGCAAATGTTTGGGTAGACATAGGGTCTCACTCAGTCGCATATCCACCATTACGGTTTCAGAACTGCTGATGTTCATAAGACATGCAGCAGATCTGCTGAACAAACTATTAGACCGGAAGAAGCACAATGTATCCCTTAAAATGAAATAAGGATAATAATAATGGCCAGACTTCAAAACGAAAATTTTGTTTACGCTGTAAAAATATTTTGGTGCACAAAAAAATTTAAATATGCGCTTAAGAAACTTAAAATGTTATCTAAATACGAAAAACAATATCAAAAACATGCTCTTAAAAGTCTAATATAATACAAGTAAAAAGTACTGACGTCTTCGTGTTATAGAAATGGTCAAACAAGTATCTCTAAATTGGACATCTAGAATTCATTTCGATCCTAAGGTCGCAGTGTCCTGCATGACTTCTTGATCGGAATGATAAAAAAAATATTGTTACGTTTTTACCTTTTTAAAAACGTGTAATTATGAATTTGTAGATTGCAGTTAAAATAAAATTAATCTTGTGTTTGTTTTCCAATTAAAATCCTTTGTTTACACAGTTTTGTGCTCCACTGCTTGTAACCTTTTCACAAGCAATACAAATTTCTATTATTAATTACTCCTTCGTCGTACAATTTTGTAAACAACAACAATTACTCGACAGATCTTTCTACCTAAAGATCTTCCAACCCGATCATTATTACAACTTAGGTTCGATCACAATGTCTTCAACCAGAGTTAGACCACACTAAACTCCCTTCAAACCAATATCACGTTTACTGAGTTTACACCTAATAAACTCATTGTTGTTCGCATCATTGTGCTTTCTATATAGCTGAGTAATCAGCACATCGAAAACTCTCGAACCTCTCGATTATTCAGGTAGATTCCAATTCTTTTATTTTCTTTTTAGTTCTTATGTACCAGCCCTTGGTAAAGTGTCCGCCATCTAACGTTTTTTTTTTCAACTAG
Organism: Wohlfahrtia magnifica; assembly: GCA_023159175.1. Lineage (NCBI taxonomy): Eukaryota > Metazoa > Arthropoda > Insecta > Diptera > Sarcophagidae > Wohlfahrtia > Wohlfahrtia magnifica. Next base: position 2,356,597 of record JAKWBJ010000045.1, read on the forward strand.
TGCTTATTTCATGAATGGTAACACTTAGCTCATGTCTGATTTGACAGATAATTAGTTTTATCCTTCCTCTAAACGAATATGGTTGTGTACACTGTTGAACAACGCTGGGATATATTGCGACATTACGTAGAAAATCATGGTAATGTTGCAGAATCAAAAATCATCTATTCAGATGAAGCTCATTTTGATCTTGGCGGGTATGTAAACAAGCAAAATTATCGCATTTAGGGCACAGAAACCCCGCGCGCATACATTGAAGAACCGATTACTGTTTGGTGCGGATTTTGGTCCAGAGGCATAATTGGGCCATTTTTCTTCGAAAATGAGCAAGGAGTGGCCGTTACAGTCAATGGCGATCGTTATCGTGGTGAAAGTTTGTGATGCAATTTACATATAAATAATTTAAAAAATGCATATTTTAAGGTATGGCAATTATAAATACCGTATAAACTAGAGCTGCAAAACAATCTAAAATACTATCGATAGTATCGATAGTTTTGTTTTTGGCTGATTATCAGTAGTTTGTTTTCACTATCGATACTATCGTCTAATTCTAAGAGTAAATACGGAGGCCACTAAATGTAGTCAAAGTGACATTTGCATTTGACCCAAACAAATTAATCTTCATTTCGTCAGACCCTAGTATGTTTTTCTAACTATTACAGTGCAGCAGTTGTTAAGAAATAATACTTTGCGAGAACTCCTACTCATAAGTCTAGCTTCCGACTTGAAACAGGAGAATAAGTTATTTTTTGAGGCTTTTAGATGACGTATAGGGATTAATCTTTGAAGTACGAGTTAAAAGTTTATCAAGACTGACAGTTATTCTACGCTTACTTCCCATGGCCTCTGCAGTTTTCTTTCATTGGATTGCATTAAGTACTTTATTTTTGGAGTTATTCATGGTTTAACCAATTTTCGCTATATATAAGGATTACGCTTCCGTAAAAAACTTCAATACATCAAATATTATGACATACTGGAGAAAATAAAGTGTCCCTATTATTTCTTTCAACACTGTATATTTATTATTATTCTTAACCTTTCAATTAAATTTTTACATTTTTGTTGCCACGGGTAGCCCTTAAAAGAATCCGATAATATCGATAGTTTTTTTTTTGGAAACTATCGAAACTATCGAGTGGGCCGACTATCGATAGTTTTACAGCTCTAGTATAAACAACTGCTTTGTCAGAAAAAACTCAATTAAAAAATAAATATCGGTAATTATTGTCTTCTTCAGTTGAGACACAAGAATACAATGAATATTGGTGTATTTTTGGAATTTACATTGGTGCATGAATGCCGATAAAGCTTTTACACGATGGTCGCACCAGGGTTGCATTTGATTGGGATAAATAAGAACAATAATAAAGTGAGTTGCTGTATGAGCCAATAAATTGTATAATCAAACGATTGGCATATAAAAAACACTAATTATTGGCGCATTACGATAATCGTGTGATCCTACCTTTAGGTGCACTCACCCTATATACGAATATATAATTTGAAACCTTATTGATAACATAAATTTCCTTATCGATAATATGAAAAACAATTTCGATAACTAAAGAAAATTTGTTGATAACTACTATTTAATGTAAAATATATCATTAAATTAAAAAATTAAAACGAAAATTGTACATACAAAATTATCGATAATAATTGAAAATATTGTAAAATTGTAATCAAATTTATCAGAAACAATTTTCAATAAAAATTTCTAACAAAAATGTTACGACTTTAGTTCAATAAATTAATCACATTTAATAATTTTTTAACATTTTTCTCTTATATTCCCTAGCTGACATCATTTAACAGAAATTTTTTTTTCAATACATTCTCAGCATGTCCATCACATGCAAAAGTGAAATGTTATTCAATTGAATTGAATGACTGACTGATTGTCGTTTTGGAGAAGAGAAAGGGAATTTTATTTAAGGATTAATTAATTTTCACACAATGTGGTCAATGCAGCTAATCTGACAGCAGTCTAACAATGTGACTACAATAACTACAACAAAATATATTTCAAATTCAAACAAAACCAAATCAAGTGCAAAAACTATGCACAAACACACACACACACACACACACCTTTGGTCTTTTCCCTCCATCAATATAATATAATCAACCATTGAAATGCTTAAAATTATTGGCAACATTTATTCTTTTCGGACAACGTCAGCACGTTGAATTGATTAAAAGACGTGTCTTGGTTTCATAATCATCATTTATTAAAAGGCAAACTTTTCCTGCTTCTTCTTATTTTTCGGTTTTTTTTCTTATCTATAACGATGAACGCTAAAGACTCACGCCACTTGGGTGTTGCAGAAAATTTACACTATTTTTGTATTCTATTATTCGTCTTAAAGTCGTACAAGCATATGAACACATTGATACACAGCCGTAAAGTACAATTATACAACAACTATAATAATAATAAAAAATGAGAATAATAGTGATAATATTATTATTCTCACTATTCTTAACTATGACAGTTTAGGAGGCGTTATAATAATAGCCATTGGAAAAGTAAAGAAATGTAGACAAGGATATTAAGGTAACGAATAAAATTAAATTAAGCGCTTACGAGAAAATTTAGAAGAAAGTTTGCTGAAAATGCAATTTTAGAAATTAAGGGTTTCGTTTAAAATTACACCATAGGAAAAATTGTCTTAAAGGAACATAACTACAACAATAAATTCCCTTTGACAACTTATCGATAATAAATGCATATGGAATGTTCAGAGAAAATCTGTAGATACTTGTGGACAATTTACTTATTATCAGATTTTTCTATAGAAATTAATTCATTAATTAAAAGAATTGTCTCACAACAAAAAAAAAAAAAAAAAAAAAATAGCTGCTCGAAAAACTTCTATAAAAAAAATTTCAAGAAAAACTATTTCCTAAAAAATATGTCGATAACCACATTAGTTATCACTAACTAAGCAATATTGTTACGAAAGTCAAGTTTGGAAATAACTATCGTTTGTTAAATCGCTGTTTACAAATAACCAAATCGACAACAACAAACATTAGCAGAAATAAAGTTAATAAAAATAGAGCGGCAAAAACAAAAATTAACAGCAAAGAAAACAAGTAACAGACAGTAAACAAGCAACAACAAATACCTAAAGGGTCCGCCAAATAAATTTTTTTTTTTAATATGCTATAAAAAAAACTACATAATATTTTCTCAAATTTCTTTTTTTAGTTGAAAGTACAGTCCTTCCGGTTAAAAATGGAAAATAATGTAATTCAAATGGCTGCCTCGGATGGCCAGGCAGGAGCTTACACGATCGGTCCAATTTTTAAGCATATTATCGATTGTGTGCAGCTGTATTTCACCAATGGCTTCACGAATATTGTTCTTTAAAGCGTCAATTGTCTCTGGCTTGTTGGCGTAACACTTATCTCTGACGGCACCCCACACAGCAAAAATGTAGGTTTTTTTATAGCATTTAAAAAAAAAAAATGTATTTGGCGGACCCTTTATTTTAATGTTTTTTGTATTAAAATTTTTATTCTAAATTTTTGGTTAGTTTTTGGTTACTTTTTTATTGAAATTTGGTTAAAAAAAATCGAAGTTGTGGCAACACTGGTACCATATGAAATGAAGCAGAGAGACGTTGAAAGGCCATTTTGCATATCTAAAATGATGCTTGAACGCTACAAAAAGAAGTAATTTTTGCATCGTATTGTTACTGGTGATGAATACATTACGATAATCTTAAGCGCAAAAAGTCAACCGCCAAATCAACGCTGAAGCCTAATATCCATGATGCCAAGGTGATGCTCAGTGTTTGGTGGGATCAGAAGAGTGTCTTTTATTATGAGCTGTTGGAAACAGATAAGACGATCACAGGAGACCTCTACTGAACAATTGATTAGTTTAAAGAGAGCAATCAACAAATCGACCTGAATATTCGACCAAACACGAGTCCATAATCTTCCACCATAACAACGCGCGGCAAAATGTTGCAAGACCGGTTAATAAGTATTTGGAAAACAGTGAGTGCGTAGTTTTGGCTTACCCATCTTATAGCCAAGACCTTGCCCCTTCTGACTACCATTTATTTCGATCGAAGCAGAACGCCCTTACTGGTATACGCTTCATTTCAGAACAGGGTATCAGAAATTGGAGTGATTCATTCTTTACCTCAAAACGGGAACAGGTCTTTTAGCGCTAAATCCATAGTGACAATAATTTGAATAATATATCAATTCATTTTGTTATTATAACAAATGAGTTTTTATGATATTTTTTTAATTTTTTACAAAAAAATTTTTTTTATTGTTAAATATTTCTTTTAAAAAATTTTGAAGTTTATTTCCTCATTACTCTATAGAACATTTTTAAGAATTTTTAAATTAATCATTTATTTCAAATAGAAATCCTTTTAAAAGATATTCTTTGCTCTTCTGCTTTTCCCATTTCGCTGAAGAATTTTTGGTTTTCTTAACGAAATCCCTTTGAATTCTTTGGTTGAAAAGCAACCTGTGTTACAAAAATCCAATTACATCGTACTTGACACTGAAACTGAGCATAAATTGATTAAATTTGTTGCCTTCTTTTATGTTTATTTACAGCAACCAGCCATGCCATTTTTTTATAATCCTCCATCATTATATTGCCCGGCATGTGGCATGCAACCTTTTGCCTGCACTTGAATACACTCTTACGTTCGTTTGTTTTCTAAATATGCACATTAAGTGGCATTTACTTTTATTTCCATTTTTTTAGACTTTATTTCCTATCTTTTCTTGACTTGATTTTTTTGCATGTTTTTTATTTAACGCTTTTTAATGTTATTTAAGAAGCTGTAGTTGGCAACCCAAGAAATCAGAAAGAAGCTTGTTAGGTATAGAAATGAATGCTGCAAACTGATGGAGATGGTGGTGGTAGTGATAGGAAAACATAAAAACTGAATTATATTTAAACATAAAGAAATTGATAGAAAAAAAGGAAATCACCACAATAAGAAGATTCGCTTGTTGGGCTTAAAAGCAAAAAAAAAAAAAAAAATAAATCGCCAAAAGTCTGTCCAAGCAAGCAACCCCATATAACACCAGGGAGTCATTAGTATGGCTTGTACTAAAGCTTTGAGACCACTACAGATGTTTATGTTCTGATGCAGTTTCTTGTATGCAAGTAAGGGAAGGGAAAACTTAAATGAAAAAGTAACAAATTCTTGTTACAGACAATCATTAGACGTCTTTTAAGGCGGTGGTTGGATCAAACAGGATTTTTCTTATAAGATTTGTATAGACTCTGGTCATAAGAGCTGCGTAAAACTATGAAATTTATTAAAACTATTGGGCCGAAATCCCGGCGGTACTGCAATACTGGGCCAACCCGTGACAGAAGTGGAGCAAGCCCCTTAAAACATTCCGTTTTTTTCCAAAAACTAGTTTAACATTTGTTATCCTCCGATGGAGGATCTATCAGATGTTAAGCTGATAAGAACAGATACTACACTTTGATCTTAGCCATAAGGCCGAGAAGCGATAACTAAACCATCACTAAACAGAACTACTTGAATAGGAATTTATATGAAGTGAATGGGAATTATTAAAGAAATTAAAATTTTAGCACAAAATAAATGAATTTTGTTACTGAAAAATGTTCTTTAGCTACCTATAGAAGTAACCAACAACAATAACAATACGCCTATAAACTCTTTTATAAAAATATGTTATGTTATCGACTCATATAAGGTATTTTCAACCCTTGAATTATTCACGCAGAGTGTGTATCTGCTATCAAAAAACCTGACACCGCTTAACTATTTCGTTCTATTGACATGAGCTTGTTTTTGTTGTTTCATGTCTCAAGAATCTTAGTTTTAAAGTACTTCTCACTAAACCCTCGCTTTGCTAACACTGCCTAAGCCACATGGAAAAATTACAAGTCACTACTGACTGAGCACCATCATTATTATTATCTTGCTTCTTGCCAGTAACATCAACATCTTACGCCCAGACTATTTATTTCAGCCAAGTTGACGTGGTCGTTGTCTTCGTCCGTCGTCATCTTCATCAAACCAGGAAAGAGGAAGTCAAAGTTAGTTGCTTCAATGGCTAAGCAATTTGCCTGACAACAACCATTGAGACTCGTATCTATTGTACAACAACTCCGGCTGCCCAGCCTGTTGAACATGACGTTGATTGTCTTTTGATTTGGGTGCGTTTCATTTTCTCTAGCAAGACGTTTGTTTTTTTCCCTTCATTTTGGGGGTTTCTTCAATACTTTTGACTTCTTTTTGCCACCTTAGACAAGTGGTTTTCAGGCAGCAGCACAAGCTTTTTTGTTCTCTTTTCGCAATATGCTTTTCTTTGCGGATTTTTCCTTTCATTATAATTTAATATATTTTAGTAACGGTGTGTCAAAGGCAAAAGTCCTGCATATTTTCTGGGTAATTTTCAGGGATAAATTCATAAAAATATAATCTTTTAAATTTATTTGCGTTTTTTTTTTTTATTTTGAAAAATAATTGCTTAAGTAGTACCACTTGTTTTTTTGAAAAAAAAAAAAAGATGACTGAATTGGTGGCAACAAGCTGTTGATTATATTTTGATCACCACCGTGTATGACTACTGCTGCAGTAATATTGTTGTCGGCAGCTTCTTCGAAAAGTATAGAAATGAATGGCAATGAAAAGGAAGAAAAAAAAATATTTTTCGTTTTTATGAAATTAATTGCTTATATTGCAGGTGGATGATTTGAAGATACCGGAAACTGAGTAGTACAATACGGATGTATAATTAAAGAGAAAATTACAATTTATTAATGTATGAGATTTTATTTAGAGCTGGTAATTAACTTTATTTTTAAGGGATTAAAAGGAAATCTTGAAAATCGCTTTTGATAAAAAAATTTTCAATGTAGTCATTACAGAAGTTTTTTTTAAACCCGATATAATCTGCGAAAGGGTTAACTGTCATACGAACAGTCATATGGTGCTTAGTTTTTTACATTTGTATTAAGTAAATATAAATACTCCGACAAAACATCATGAATAGATTGACAAACGGGTGACATTATCGGACTCTACTGTTTTAAATATGAAGCTGGAGCTCCCATTACGGCAAATAGAAATTGGTGCCTGACTATGGTCATTGATTTCTTCTTTTTTTAATATCTATGACATGGATCCAGGAAAGTATATTATCAATAGATTGGCGTTACGTGCTATAAGACGACTGCAACCATCGATTTATTGAAATCGAAATATGGTTATAAGTTGATTTCAGAACATTAACTCATCAATTGGTAAACGAGGTCGTGCAGTTTAAGACCACTCGTTTTTTATATGTACGGCCAAGTGAAGTAGTTTACGCTCACAGACCTGCAACAGTTGATGGCTTGAAGGTCCAGATAAGATTACAGCAGATCTTCTGATCTTTTGTTCGATATACCCCCCATCTGATAAGTATATACCCTGAAAATGAAAGTATTTATGTGTATTGTTACGAAAATAAAAATGTCTGTATTGTGGAATATTTATCTGTTGGTTTGTGTAAAAGTTGACAATGTGTTACTCTGGTATTAAAGTACTGTTTTGTGTATTTGATGGTATTGCCGTGCTGATTTGTGTATTTGACGGCATTGTCAATTCGACCATCTTTGGGTAAAACAATCTCACATGTTTAAAATTAACGGATATAAAATGCTCTCATATATGAGACATTTCCGGAACTTTCCAAACTATAGGTAATTAGGTACATACGGAGACTGCTTTGCCTACGAGAGTTTAGTTATCGTTTGGTTGTCACAGTGTAAAGTTGTTTTTAGGAGTAAATAATTAAGTTGTTGTATTAAGACAAACTGTATAAAGATAAAGTGATATAAAAAAATTGTAAAACAACAACAATGTGGTTTTATTTTATTTTGACGCAATTTAAAAGAACTCAAACGTTTTAAAAAAGGTTATGGTATGTTTGTTGATTTCTTTGTACCTTATGGACAGCTAAACGGCGAACTGATTTTCTTTAAATTGTCTGAAAGTAACTATAGGTTATATCAGAAATTCCAACTGGGTAGTACTACTCCCATACAAATTAAATATTTATTTGTCTAATTCATGAAAATGGTAATAGTAGGAGTATCAAAATTTGATCCAAACAAACAAAAATTAAAATTTAAAAAATCGGCGGAATTGAACAATACAAAGTAAATATTGCATTTGTATGTCTCGAGAACGGCTAAAGAGTAAGTTTTTAAATTGGATATAAATGTTTTCGTAGTCAATAGAAATCATCTGACAAAAAGTAAACGAAATTGGACAAGTAGGCGGGGCATCACCGATACATAGCAAATAAATTTACTTCAAAAAACTTCGTGGACAATACATATCTTTAGTCAATAACTGGGCGAGATTCATAAGTGGCTGTGTTGAGAACAACAATTAAAGTTCGTTATCCATCCACATCAACCAAAAGGCGGCAATTGCACAAAGAACACCGGGCATCGGTTTTCGATTTTACACCTCTATCCGTCGGTTCATATGTTCAATGAGTATGAGACATAATTGATGTTCAATGCTGCGCGGCCAATTAACATCGCCACGACATGAGAAAACACGGCCATTAAATTTCTCGAGCAAAAGAGCTATTGTTTCGTTGGCTGTGTGGCAAATGGCACCATCCCGTTGGAACCACATATCATCCAGGTCCATGTCCCCAATTTCTGGCTACAAAAAGTCCATAATCTTCTCGCATTAGCGAACACCATTCACGGAAACTACTTGGCTAACCACAAGTACGGCCCGATACGCCGCCAGCTCATAAAAGGTAACAGAACTTTTCTGCGTCCTACACTATATCATCGTTAAGTAGTGCCGACAGGGTATTCTTTATTACTAATATCAGCATCTTGGTTATCTTAGCTTTAATTTTTAATACAGCATTTAATTTGCATTTAGTTAATTTTCCACTTTGGACAAGACAAATGTTGTCAGCAATTTCAGGAGCTGAAGATGTTCGTAAAGTTTTTACTGCATATCGGTTGGTGCCTCGGTATTCGATTTGGATATGACTGAGTTCAATACTTACGGAAAAAGTGTCAGTGAGGGAATACAACATCGTCTTAAGCCACAGCTTATCTGAAAAAAATCGCATTCTTTCAAATCGAACCCGACAGATATCATCATTATAGTACGTAAAAGGCCGCTGTTGTGGATATCATCTTATATGGTATTCCGATGCTAGACTCGATTGATGTTATTGAAGACAAGTTTAAAATCAAGAAATGACAGAAATAACGGTGAGATCCATTTACCGATTGCTCAATAATTTATTTAATGGTTATTATTGGAACGAACAATTTACCCTAAACTCTGCTTATTATCTACGAAGTTCTAAGGCAAAAAGGCCATGATTGTTAAATGGTATTCTTCAGAATTATTCTTCGACCTAGCTGAGGTCACGATTTTTTGGAAGTGGAAATCAACATGAAAGAGATGACGTGGCCTCGAGTTTGGCACCTAAATTTTTTCCTACTCCTTTTAAGCACATATAAGAAAGCTGAAAACTCCCCTTGTATATGCTAAAAGCTCCAATAGAGTAACGATTCTATAATATTTTATTAATTGTTAACTAACAAGTGTGTGACGCTGTGGTATAGTAGCTTCAATCCTTAGCCAGACCATCAGCAAGTTTTAAGCAGCAGTATCACTTTAGAGCCGGTTAGAGCCGGAGTTAAACTTCTTAGGATGCTTTCAGTTAGTCTAAAAGTAGAGTTGAGTGCAGCTCAATGGCTGGAAGAAGTCCCACTGGTTTCAGTTGGAATGTCGCGGGAATTAAGTAAATGTATCGTGTTATGATTTCTAAAAGGGAAGATTGGGCCTCTGGATCTATCATCCCCAGCTATTCAGTTGATGTCTATATAAACGGTTCCAGACTAAAGAACAAGGTGGGCAGTGGTTTTTTCCGAGAGGCTTAACCTTAGTGATTTTTTTCGCCTTCCGGACTACTGCAGTGAATTTCAAGCCGAAGTGATGGCCATTTTTCGTACTGCAGAGTGGATCTGTGGTAATAGCGCTCTTACCGACGATATATATATATCTGTACTGATAGCGAGCTGGCGATCAGATCAGATTTTGAGTGTTACCTTCAACTTTAAGCTGTTCAGGGACTACCGTAATTCCTTTGTGACATTATCACGACAGTTATGTGTACACCTTATCTGGGTTCCTGGTCACAGGGACATCCCGGGTAACTGTGCTGTAGATGCGCTCACTAGGGCGGGCACATATCTTCCGGACATTCATCTTCATATGAGGGTGGGTGCGCCTCGGAAATTTATTTTGGACGCTGAAGGAGCCAGAAAAAAATATGATTCTTGTTTGTGGCAGACTTACCTGGCTCAGGCTGGATATGAAGCGTACCAATCAACTGTTCAAACTGGACCTCGAAGCATCATCTTTGTCGTATCCATCCTCACGAGTCATTATGTAATTGGGTAGGCACGCACAAAGGCTGCTCTTATTTGCAAATGACTTTTGTCTTGGCTGAGGGGGAGGAGACCGAGATATGACAGTTTGGATTCTTTTAACAATGGGTTCGGCAAAAGTAAAGCAGCAAAATTTTTGACACGAACATATGTACAACTTTCGTCACATTATGGTGCCCCTTATAGGTATGGGTCAATATGATTTATGAAGTTTGGGTCGTAACTCTCCCCAGAAATGTTCTCTGTAATAAACAAAATATATTGCAGAAAATTTGTCTCAGAAGAAGGCGTGACGCATCTGCCCATAAGCTGTAAAAATTTTGTTACGTTTTTACCTTTTTAAAAACGTGTTTTTATGAGTTCGTAGATTGTAGTTAAAATAAAATAAATGTTGTGTTTGGTTTTAATTAAAAATCCTTTATTCAACACAGTTATGTCCACCACTGCTTTTTACGGGCAATAACAATTTTTATTCTTAATTACTCTGTCTGCTTACAACTTTGTAAACAACAACAATTACTCGACAGATCTTTCTACTTAAAGATCTTCCAACCCGATCGTAGTTATAAATTACGTTTGATCACAACCTTCTCAACCAGAGGTTATCCACACTTAATTCTCTTTACTGAGTTAGCTCCAACTATACTAGTTTTTTTACTTCACGATTCACTTCACGAGCTTACTTCGTATAAACTCTCTTCACATAAACTACACACGCTGAGTTCACGACATATAAACTGATTGCTGTTCGCATCGATGTGTTTTTTATATGGCTGAAAGCTCTCGAACCTCTCGATATTTCAGGTAGATTTTATTTCTATCTTTTAATTTCTTTTTAGTTCTTTTGTAGCTATGCGTATGAGAACATCTACCTCTTTCAGCTCTTAGTATTTGTTGTTGCTTGTTTATTGTCTCTTACTTGTTGTTCTTGCAGCTTTTGTTTATTTAGTTTAACGATGTAATAAACACTGCGGTGCCCAACCTTATTTTCGTAACAATATGTTAAATTCATATGAAACAAGTAAAGTGCTATGTTGAGAGACTTGTGGTAGGATGCGGCACGCAATTTCCTGTTGAAAGCTTCCAAAAATTTTCCACAACGTATTTTTTGGCTAGGAAAAGAATTTCTGGGGGAGTTACAGTATAATTTCGAATTTTTTAAAAAAGCGAACCCTATGCCTAATGTGTTAGCCAATATTCCATCTAAATCTTGACTATTTCTAGATCTACGTTGTATTTAACTTAATATGTTTTTGCTTAGTTAAAATCCGTGTATTTTAAAAGCACTCCACTCTATTAGATCCCAATAATTTTCAACACGTTTTTTAATTTGTAATTTTAAAAACATTTATTTTAATTTCGCTTAACGAGTATTTTTACTTGGCATCCACAACACATGTTTAAGACTTAATTAAAAGTAATGAGCACTTGCCAATAAGTTTCTCTACCAAAACGAGAGAAAGATAAACTAACAGCCCATTTGAAAAAATAGAAAACTTGCCGGCAACATATTCTAACAAATGCAATGAAGAAATATGTTTTTTTCCTTCTAAAATACGAAAAAGATTTTAGGAATTTCATTACAAAACTTTATTTAAACTTTAATTAAAATATTAAAATTGCAAATTTCACAAAAAAAAAAAAAAAAAAAATTAAAAAAAATTACACTCCAAGTAAATAAGATTTAAGTGAATAACACGGTGTGAAAATGTACCAAAAAAAAGAAACAGAAATAGCAACAAAAAAGTACGAAAGAAGATTTGGAAATTGTATAATTTTTTAATTATGGCAACAAATTCCAAGAAACAAAATCCCAACTTAAAGAGAAGAAAAAAAGCAAGAAAAAAAACTTAATAAAGTTTATTCCTCAAATAGCCAGCAAACCACTCATAATTAATAAATTTTTATTAAAAACATTATTAATAATAAAAAACAAATAATAATTTGTTTCAGCTAAAAAGTTTTTCAATTATCACTGTGGCTCTCACAATGGTGTAGAACAAAAGATTGAAATCAAGGAGCGGTGCTGGAGTATTTAAAGTATCACTGCCTTTGGTTTTCCTTCATTATCTCAAGCGGAGGGAGAATAAGTCCTGTTCACAACAAGAGTAAGTTCAATGAATTTTTAATAGGACATAAGTGGTAGACCGTGAAAGTGTTCTCTATGGCTGGTGATAAAAGACATTAAAATTTCTAAGAAAGAATTCCTTAATTTGTTCACACTACATAGAGTCAAAGCACACTGGCAATGGAATTTATTTTAGTTGTGTATATCATAGACATGACATAAAAACCATTCGATAAAAGTTAAACATAAAAAAAATATGTTAAAGTTATAAACTACGCTAAGGTAAGACATATGCTACATCTTTATGATTAAAGTGATATTATTACGAAAATCAAAATATTTAAAAAGAAAATACACCACATCTGGAACTGCATTGTGGATTTTGCGGATTTTAATCTATTGGTTTGTGTCAAGGTTGTCAATGTGTTACTGATTTGTGTATTTGACGGCATTGCCGTACTGATTTGAGTATTTGAGGGCATTGCCAATAGGACCATCTTTGGGTAAAACAATCTTACATGTTTAAAATGAATGGACATAAAATAGAGGATTTGAGAACGTTTGAGACATTTCCGGAATTTTCCAAACTGTACGAGGGCGGATTGATATTGAAGGGACCTAAGTAGGAAAAAATCATGTTTTTTTTTTCAAAAACCATTCGTTTCTCAACATAGTCTTCTTCTTTTTCTTCGATACACTTAGTAGGACAATTTTCCAACATTTTTATACCATTTGAATAATACGATTTTGGGAACTCCTCAAAATACGCATTAGTTTCGGTAATCACTTTTTCGTTTGAGATTAATCTTTTCCCTGCGAGTCATTTCTTGAAGTATGGAAACAGGAAAAAGTCACTAGGGGCTAAATATTGACTATAAGGTGGATGATTAACAAATTCGAAATGGATTTCTCGTAGTTTTAGCATCTTATCTAATGCTGTGTGAACCGGTGCGTTGTCTTGAAGAAAAAGCACTTTTTTCTTGTTTAAATGTGGTCCTTCATTGATTGCATCAACCAATTGATCCAATAATGCACCATAATACTCTCCTGTGATTGTGGATCCCTTTTCAAGATAATCGATGAGCAAAATACAGTGGCCATAACCTTGCCAGCCGAATTCGCTGTCTTCGCCTTCTTCGGAGCACTTCCACCAGCTTCCACCCATTGCTTCGATTGATTTTTGATTTCAGGTTTCAGGTTTCTACGCCAAAAATCAGCAGGATTATGCTTTATCATGTCCAAACACCGCTGTGAAGTGATCTGTCGAATTCGTTTTTGTTCAACACTGAGCAAACGCGGCACCCATCTTGCCGATAACTTTTTCATGTGCAAATGTTCATGCAAAATGTTGAACACACGTTCATATTATATGTTTACCATTTCAGCAATCTCACAGATTTCGACCCAGCGATCATTCATAACGATATCGGGGATTTTCTTAATATTTTCTTCAGTAACCACCTCCTTTGGCCTTCCTGTTGATGGTATTGTTGCAGTGCTTGTTCGGCCCCGTTTAAATTCAGCAATCCAATATTTTACCATATAATCTGACGGAGCAGATTCGCCATAATGTTTATCAAGCTTTTCTTTTGTCTTTTTCGCCGTTTTGCCTTTCAAATAATAGTGTTTAATCACTACACGAAATTCGCTTTTTTCCATTTTCCAAGAAACACAAAAGTTGCTTACTTCAAACGACTAAAACAAATAAACTAATCGATGAATTTGGCTAAAATTTTAACAGCTAACGTTTGACAGATCGTAATTTCTAAGAAAGAAATAGTTTTTGTGTTTGTGCTGCCATCTACCGCTAGGTAGCTTCAATGTCAATCCGCCCTCGTAGGTATATAAGAAGCTGCTTTCCCTACCTCAATTTAGTTATCGTTTTGCAGTCAAGAAGTAAAGTCTTGTTTAGGCGTACCTAAAAGTGTTGTTTAAACGCATATTAAGTGCAACATAAATAAGTTAGAGACTGTATAGTTATAATTGTTGACTCTAAAAGGGAGGAAATAAAGACTCTAAAACAACAACAACAACATGGTATTTGTTTTATTCTGATGCAATTAAAAAGAACTCAAACGTTTTAAAAAGGTTAAAACGTAAAAATATAAAGTCAGAGCTATTACACAGCTCAACATGCTAGAGAGAACATTGAAAATCAAGTCTAAGTAAAACCAAATATGAATATAGATGAGTAATAAACATTCAAATGCCCAATAAAAATAAAAACTTATTTCGACAAATGAAAGAGAGTTCAGCAGACAGAATCAAGGCATAAGTTCAGTGGAACTTGCATCACCACGTTGACTTTCTCCATGATGCTGAAACTAAAGGTGAATGAAATGTTGCAAATAAAGGGTGAGCCAAAAGTCACTTTTTCGTTTATATCTTTTTTTACTGTTTTCAGATTATGTATATAAATAACACCGGAAGAATAAAAAATGTGAGAGAGAGAAAATTCAATAAAACAAAAACGGTTTGAAATCTTGCCAACTTTATTCTTTTGTTGTGAAGTACAATTTTCCCGGTTAAAAATGAAATACTATTTTATTGATATGGCATTTCACGGGGCATTTCATTAATTTCATCAAGAATATTTTGTTTGAGTTGCTCTAGCGCATCTGGTTTGTTTGCTTTTCAGATATCCCCACAAAATGAAGTCCGGTACAGTCAAATCAGGCGACCGTGGAGGCCAATCAACATCATTCTTGAAATAATTTGTAGTGGAAAGAGGTCTCGCAGTAATTAAATTGTAATCCTGGCTGTATGCAATCTGGCATCGTCTTATTAAAACCACATGTTAGTCGATCCCAAAGCATGCAATTGTGGCGTTAAAAATTTTCAATCATGTCACGAAATCGCCCCCCATTGACAGTTGCCGTTACACCGTTTTCAGTTTCAAAGAAGTAAGGTCCAATAATTTCTCCTGACTAAATTGAGCACCAGACTGTCACTTTTAATGGCTGCAAGGGTGACTGATGAATAATTTGAGGGTTTTCCATTTCCCAGAACTGACTATTCTGTTTATTCACATAACCATTCAAATGAAAATTATGATTTATTATTTATGATTTTTTCATGAAAATCGGGGTTGTCATGGGCGAGCTATTTTAACGATTAAAACACGATGGTTTACTGACCATTTTTTCATAATAAATTTGCTACGTCTCTACTTCACGAATGCCAAATATGAACTGTCAAGACTAATGTTTACCAAAATGGCAGCAAAACAAAGTAGTATACCTTCCCGTCGGATACCCTGCATTTTACGGTACATTCGCAGGATCTGGGTTGATAAGTGAAGAATTTTTCTTCACGCAGTATCACACACAGTCTTTTTGGAGGCTTTATATCGTGATGAATTTCGATTCCTGTTCTACTTATTAAAAGTTAAGTTTAAGAGCTTATGAGCTGTTTCGCCAACAGTGTAAACAGCTTTTATTACTTCTAAGCAAAAAACAAAAGCCTTCTTAGAAAACATATTTCCAAGTAACGTAAAACCAAAATAGAAGAAAAAATAAACAAATATTTGGAAAACATATGAGTTTCTATTGTGGCATTATTATTTAACATTAAAATGCAAAAATACCCGCCACCTTCACTACACCATCACCTATACCAATTGTTTTCCACACAAAAGAAATATCCTTGAAAATAATAAGAAACACAATACAAAACATTTGTGTCCACAGCGTACAGCAGGAGCTGGAGCCGTGGAGCTGCAGTAGCACAAGAATTTCTCAACCAAAACTTATATTTGCAGATAAATTATTTAAACCATACATTATTTTAAACTTAACCATAGGCATTAGGAGAGAGTAGGAGGAAGAAAAACAGCAAAACTTTTGTAACATTATGCTACTGCAACAAATGCTGTTTTCCAAAAACGAAACAAAAAGAAGGACAGACATTATTTTGTGGCAAAACATTAAATGAAAACATTTGCAACAAAATTTACTAAAAGACACCCACAAAAATTTTTTTGTTTTGTTTTTCTCTCATTTTTCTTTTTATGCTGCTTACAGAAGACATACCAATGGTTTAAAATGGTAACAAAATACAATGGAAGAAAAGTATACAGTAAGGAACAGGGCAAAGAACAAAACCAAATGAACAAATAAAATGTCGCTTAATTAGACATGAGAAAACCGCAAATGAGTGTTAAAAGTATTTTACAACATACACTTATTTTATGTGTCCCCCCTCAAGGGCATCATCCTACTGCTGCACTACGGCAACACAATAGATGTGTTGGTGCAGTAAAATTATCATCATAGGGCGGTTTGAAAAAATTGTACATGAAAATGAACTAAAAAAGTCATTAAAGTTTTAAAAGAATTTAACGCGAATGAGATTGTTTGTCTTTTGTTTGAAAATAAAAGTGAAAGTGATTTCTAAAATTGGTCAGTTAAAAATTATATAAAATATGAGACATAGAGAAAATGTTTTCAATAATAAAGGGTGTTTTTTATAGAGGTATAGAACTTTAAGTTGCAATAAAACAACGATGGATTATTCGATTGACATGAATTTTATGTATCCGAAAGATAACCTTGTGGCATTACATTTTAAATATGATTTCTGGCATATGATCGCCACGGCTGGCGCGGATATAGTCCAATCTGGACGTCCAATTTTCGATGACTTTTCGAACAATTGTGGCCGTATATCGACAATAACACGGCTAATGTTGTCTTCCAAATGGTTAAGCGTTTGTGGCTTTACCGCATAGACCAATGACTTTACATAGCCCCACAGGAAGTAGTCTAGCGGTGTTAAATCACAAGATCTTGGAGGCCAATTCATAGGTCCAAAAAGTAAAATTAGGCGGTCACCAAACGTGTCTTTCAATAAATCTATTGTAGCACGAGCTGTGTGACATGTTGCGCCGTCTTGTTGAAACCACATCTCCTGGACATCATGGTTATTCAATTCAGGAATGAAAAAGTTAGTAATCATGGCTCTATATCGATCACCATTGACTGTAACGTTCTGGCCACCATCGTTTTTGAAAAAGGACGAATCAATGATTCCACCAGCCCATAAAGCGCACCAAACAGTCAGTTTTTCTGGATGTAACGGTGTTACCACATACACTTGAGGATTACCTTCACTCCAAATGCGGCAATTTTGTTTGTTGATGTAGCCGTTCAACCAGAAGTGCGCTTCATCGCTAAACAAAATTCGCTTATGAAAATTGAAAAAAATGAAAATTGAAAAAAAATTCACTTATGAAAAATGAAAATTGCACTATTTGCAAGCGTTGTCAGGCATGAGTCTATTCGTGATGAATTGCCAAACCAAACTGAGAATAAATCACTTGACAGCTGTTAAATCGGTCGCTATCATGAAAAGTAATGCCAACTTAAAGTTCTATACCTCTATAAAAAACACGCTTTATTTATGAAACGTAAGAAACAAAATAAGAAGGCCAGCTTTTTCAAATTTAATGAAGGGAAAAATTAAAAGTTGGCTTACAAATTTTAAATACTTACTAAGACCAGATTGCGGAAAAAAGTCGTTTTTATAAAGCTTGAAAGACATAAGTTTTAAAGAGATAATTATGATTTATTTAAGCTGGGTTTAGTTTAAGCTGATTATTAGCTCTATTAATATTAAAAGGCTAAAGAGAAATCTGGGGGTGGTGTGCAGAGCTGCAAAACTATCGATAGTCGGCCCATTCGATAGTTTCGATAGGATTCTTTTAAGTGTTACTAGTGGCAACAATATTAGAATTTAAGTGAAAGCGAAAGAATAATAACAAACATACAGTGTTGAAACAAAAAATAGGGAGACTTTATTTTTCTCCAGTATATCATAAAATTTGATGTATTAAAGTTTTTTGGTGGAGGTTTAATCCTTATATATGGCGAAAATTGGACAGAGCATTAAGTGCTCCAAAACTAAAGTAATTAATAAGATCCAGTGAAAGACTATGGAAAGAAAGCGTAGAACAACTGTCAACTCTTACATCGTACTGCAAAGATTAAGTCATCAAAAAGCCTCAAAAATTAACTTATTTCCCTGTTTCCAGTCGCACAATAAGAAAAGAAACTTGTGGAAACTAGACTTTTGGCAAAAGTCCTCGAAATGTATTATTTCTCAGCAAACGGAAGCAACACCATGGTCTGACGTAATGAAGATTACTACCTTGTTCAAAAAGTCCTGGAATAACACCCGTTGGCGGTCCCATCGTTCCGATTTGAGTTTTTTTTTTTTGTTTGTTAAGTTGTTACATCTGTTGTTGATATTCCCGCTAAATCAGCGTCATAGCTACGTAGCCAGCGTAGGTTATTCCGGAGCTAATAATTTGTCAGAGTCGTTTCTATTTCGTAAGCCAGTTTGTAGATCAAATATCACATGCTTGACTGTCTTCCTTATGTTTATATCTATGTAAGACTATGTTTTTAAAATGATCTTTTGTGAATTTTAAGTTGTGACTGTTTACAATTTAGAATGCGATATGTTGTTGTTTCTTAAAGACATAATTTACACATTCGCTAATGCTCTAAACCTTTACTTAAGTTAGTAAACGTTTTTAATATTAATGGTACGGTTCTATAAATTCTTCCCAATAACAGACAAACAGAATGTACCAAAAATTCACAACGAATGTTTAACTAAATGTTGCCATACGAAAATGAAAGGAAATCAAAATAATCCTAATGAAATACAATTTTTTTTAATACATTCGTGAAAAGAAATAGGAAAAATTTGGAAATATATATAAGTCTATATGATATGATTTCCAAATAGTACGAAAAAAAGTACAATTGTAACAATTTTTCCATCCCTGTTCGTGAAGAAAAGCAGCCTTTACTCTCTTCTGTTTTTGTCGTTACTTTTACTTTTTTTTACCTCTCCATGCTTTTAAAAAGCAGAAATATAGTTCTGTTAGTGAGTACATGAGATTTGCTCTCTGAGATTTGAATGGTAATTAGCATTATTAGTATCTGCATAAATTTATATTTTATTTAATATAGTAACCATTAATGTTTTGTGTAAAAATTTGAGTATTATCGACATACATAAAAAATACTTCAATTAAAAAAATAAAAGTAAAAAAAGTCTGCATTTACCTGCTACGCATATTCATTCGTCGCTGTTTCAGTGATGACTAAGAGCAAGACATAGGAATACATGTGAATTGAAAAGCGACAAAAGTTCTATAAAATTAACACTATTGCGAACAGTTTTTAGAAAATATTTTGTTGCGAAAAATCTTCACTAATGTGCGAACCATTGCTTATTGTAAGTCTCAGGATAAGCGAGAAAAAGTCACCTGCAAGCTCTCCTCAGCGTTTTCTTCTTTTAAGGCCTCTACAAGACTTTTTCAATGATAACCTCTCAAGTCCTTTTAAATCCTCTCGCCATTTCTTCAAATTTTAACGCAAGAAACAGTTAGAAATAAAGGGTGGTCCAAACATAATGCACATTGTTTTTTGTGGGTCATACCATAACGTAAAGTTTTTTGCTAAACTTAATTTGACATTTCTTTGCTTCAGTTTTTGAGAAAATTGAGCATTGCCTTTTATGAAAATGCGCGTTCAAATCAAAATTTATTTCGTGCATTTCGTGATTCTTCTGATCAGCATAATCGACTAAATGTGTCTACAATCGGGAAAATTGTGAGCAAGTATCAGCAAACCGGGTCTGTAGGAAATGTGAAAATACCTGTGCATGCTCGTCCAGTTCGTTCTGCGGAAAACAGTTCTGTTGCTTGCGATAGGTTGGCCAAGCAGTTAACGTGAGTGGAGTTCGCTATCGCGATAACGGACTTCTTGTCGCCAGAAATTGAGGATATGGACTTGGACGATATGTGGATCCAACAGGATGGCAAAACAACCAACAAAATAAAGGCTGTTTTTCACAAGAAATTCACTGGCCGTGATATCTCACGTCGTAGCGATGTTAATTGGCCGCCACCATCATGTTCTTCTTCTTTAAGGATATTTTAAAGAAAAGGTCTGTGTCAATAAGCCAAAAATAATTCAAGAGCTAAAGGATGAGACCTCAATTATGTCCCAGATTCATTGCAAATATGGCCGACGGATAGGGGTATACCACCGAAGCCGTGGCAAGTATTTGACCGATATTTTGTTTCACACATAATTGTCATAGATCCTATCTATCATAATAAAAAATATTTAAGTAAAGGGTCCGCCATCTAACGTTTTTTTTTCAACAAGTGCTTATTTCATGAATGGTAACACTTAGCTCATGTCTGATTTGACAGATAATTATTTTTATCCTTCCGCTGAACGAATATGGTTGTGTATACGCTTGAACGACGCTGGGAAATTTTGCGACATTACTTTGAAAATCATGGTAATGTTGCAGAATGAAAAAAAGAAACAAATCGTCTTTTCAGATGAAGCTCATTTTGATCTTGGTGGGTATGTAAACAAGCAAAACTGTCGCGTTTGGGTCACAGAAAATCCGCACGCATACATTGAAAAGCCGATACACCCAAGACGAGTCACTGTTTGGTGCGGATTTTGGTTCAGAGGCATAATTGGGCCATTTTCTTCGAAAATGAGCAAGGAGTGGCCGTTACAGTCAATGGCGATAGTTATCGGACCATGTTGAACGAATTTTTGTTTACAAAAATTGAAGAGGAGAATATTACGATATTTTCAACAGAACGGGCTACGTGCCATACAGCCGAAGCTACACTCGATGTTTTGTGCCCTGTTTTTGATGATCGCATTATCAGTCGCAGAGCTGATGTCGTTTGGCCACCTCGGAGCTGCGATTTGACACCGTTGGACTATTATTTGTGGGGTGCCGTCAGAGATAAGTGTTACGCCAACAAGCCAGAGACAATTGACGCTTTAAAGGACAATACTTGTGAAGCCATTGGTGAAATACAGCTGCACACAATCGATAATGTGCTTAAAAATTGGACCGATCATGTAGGCTACTGCATAGCCAGCCAAGGCAGTCATTTGAATAAAATTATTTTCATTATTAAGCGGAACGATTGTACTTTCAAATAAAATAAAAAATTTGTGAAAATATTCAGTAGTTTTTTTATAGCATTTTCAAAAAAAAAAAAAAAATTTATTTGGCGGAACCTTTAGTTTTTGAAAATTTTTTGTTTTATATACAAATAACATCGCACGTTTAAATACCTACAATTTACTGAATTCGATTCCTAGACGTCTGTAAGCTGTTATTAAGTATAAAATATATTTATTTTTAGTGGCTCACTTTCACTATGAACCATTTCAACGCAGGAAACAGTCAGTAATAGTGTCACTTTCCATATAATTTTGTCACATTGCAAAAAGTACATTTCGGTTTATTTTGAAACTTAGTTATTATTTTTTTATTGTAATTTATTGTTGCCTATTCAGATCAGTTTTTAATATTAAGAGCTACCCATTCTTATTATCTTTTAACATAAGTCTTTAGCTTTTCAATAAAGTATTTTTCTTTTTAAATATGCTTGCAACATAGAGCTCTAAACAATTTCAATTTAAATATATTTTCCATTTAAATTCAATAACAATTTTGCCACACAAATAAATAAAAGCCAAAATTTATCATTTGAAATCGAAATGGAAATCACAAAAATATATATTCAAATTATTTTTGTAGCAAAAAAAAAAATTAAAAGAAAAGACGAATAATACAAAGAAAACAAATAAAGGAGCAACATCAAAGGAAATCTCAACCGAAATTTTAAGTCATCTCTAACACAAACACATACACTGAACAGAAAAAAAGACGAGTTCATTTCAAACGGTCTTTGGTTAAGGAAATGAATGAATTCAAGCAGAAATCAACAGCACCTGGGTATCATCATCTTCGTCTTCAACTTCCACAAAATATACGAAATAAATCCACTAAGAAACCAACAAAAAAAGGGATATGCGGTTGCATATCGTCTAAGTGTAAGACTTGTTACTTCGTTCTCTCTGTGTATGTGGTGTTTGAAGTCAATGACGAATGAACACAAGTGAATGGCTGGTTGACTGACTGGATAAATGAATGAATGAATGAGTGATTTTCTAAAAACGTACATATGACGACGAAATAAATACTCTATTCCTTGGGGGTGTTAACAAGTGGCAAGTGCTTATGCCAACTGAACAAATGATAAATACAATAACCAAAAAAGTAAAAGGTTTTTGTGTAAAATAGGAAAAAGGACAACAGCTTAAGAAAGTTGCTGAAAATTCGTTGTCAAATTCTATTTTCATTTCTATTTTTCTACTATTTTTGTAAATTATTTTTTTTTCCTTTTTTCCTTTTTTTAAATAATTTGGTAAATCGTACTGGTGCACTCGAGCATATGACAAAACGATAAATACATTTTCTTATAATCACTTTGACATTTATGCATATAAAGGATGTCAATTTTTGAATGGGGATCTCTTTTCTGTATTTCCTTTTAATTTCTTTTTGCCTAAGTTACAAATGGTTTTAATAGCGTAAGGGAAAGTGTGCCACTGGCAACATATCAACATTTCTTAGAAGCAGTCCAACTAGAGGTCCTTATGTAAGATGGAGAAGTATAATATCAACCTGGAAAGCGTATTACGTTTCCATGGCATAGAAAGAATGACTCGGAATGGCAAACTGATGATGAAACGATATTCCTTTACAGAAGAAAACCCAGAATCAAATAAACAATATTGTCACCGGTAGAACTTGGTGAAATAGCCTTCTGAATGTCTGGAGTATCAGAGTTGCAAAATGTAACAGTAAAAGTAGCCGCTGTGTCGAAAGAGGTCACAAAAGAAAAAATTTTTATATTGTAGCAAGTCGAAGAATACATACTGCAGTATCAGCTATATCCGATAATGCAATATATAAAAATTTGCTTTGCAGATTTTGTAAAGAACAATATCCGATTTACGGATATTCGACGACAAAGTCTTTCGCAAAATAGTTCACTGTCATACTTTACATCTGAGCTTTGGTAGAAGATTCAAGGTCGAATTCCTGGATCGGGATTGTTGGTTTAATAGAGCCTTAGTTTGGAGTGAGATTGGTCTGTACTGGTGTACCGATGAATTCAAAATAAATAACTGTGTCGGCGGTGAGATTCATGCCCATAACACAGGGTTGATGATCGCACTGGTGGGATCACTGAGTGTCTTCTAGGCTAATATCACGGCCATTGCCATCTGTGCGGTGATCAATCTATAAAGTGGGCTTAAGGGTAAAACCAGTAATATTATTTCTAATAGCCAAGTCGAAACAGTCCACAAAAGAAAAACAATTCTATTTCAGCAAGTTGAAGAATTCTTCTTATATCCCGGCAATAGCCGCTTGGCTGTAGAGCAAGCCTACAACCTAATCTTATATGAAAACAGGCGGCAAAGTTTTTCGCTAAATAGTTCGCTATCATACCTTTACATCTGTGCTTTGGTAGAAGATTCAAGGTTGAATTCCTGGATCGGGATTGTTGGCTTAATGGAGCCTTAGTTCGGAGTGAGATCGATCTGTATTGGTGTACCGATGAATTCAAAATAAATAACTGTGTCGGCGGTGGAATTCATGTCCATAACCCAGAGTTGATGATCGCACTGGTGGGATCACTGAGTGTCTTCCAGGCTGATATCACGGCCATTGCCATCTGTGCGGTGATCAATCTATAAAGTTGGGTCAAGGGTAAGTCCATTAATATTATTTCTAATAGCCAAGTCAAAACAGCCCACAAAATGGAAGAAATTTTATTTCAGCAAGTTCAAGAATTCTTCTTATATCCGGGCAATACAAGCCTGGCTGCAGAGCAAGCCCACAACCTAATCTTATATGAAAACAGGTTACGCAAACATAATATCAGATTTATGGATATTCGGCAGCAAAGTTTTTCGCCAAATGGTTGGATGTCATGCCTTTGGTTCTGTGCTTTGCTAGAAGATTCGAGGTTGAATTCCCGGATCGGGATTGTTGGTTCAATGCCTTGGTTCGGAGTGAGATTGATCTATACTGGTGTACCGATGAATCCAAATTGAATGACTGTGTTGGCGCTGGAGTTCGTGCGTATAACCCAGAGTTGATGATGGCACTGGTGGGATTACTGAGTGTCTTTCAGCCTAATACCACAGCCACTGCAATTGTGCGATGATCAATCTATACAGTGTGCTCAAAGGTACAACCATTAATAATATTTTTGATAGCCAAATATCTTTAAAGACACTTGGATCGTATCGTATGACATCTAGACTGGTCAGATATTGCTACGATACGTTGCAGAGGGACATTGTAGCATAATGGTAATGAACCATTGTTTTGAACAAATTTCATGACACCCCATATCGATGCGGAACCTTACTGTGCGGCACTACTAAATACCATCCTCAATCTAATCAGGGAGAGATTATTACAACCGGCCATGGGATATTTTTGGATTAAGAGACAACTCAGCGAAAGGCTTAAAGAAGGTTTAATTATAAAAATGTCTAGGAAAGAAAATCAAAAAGAATGCCTGGAGAGGTATGAACTTACTGAGTAAGGTGAATAAAGTCATGGCAATCATCACTAACAGGCATCTGATACCCTTATGGATGACTTCAACAGCCTTAGAATATTTACTAAAAAATCAGCGGAGTAGCGATCATTTTTTACCTCATCTTCATCGATTTTGAAAGGGTGCTTCACCACCACTTGCAGATGTGTAAGGCACCGTTTTTTTGTTTTTGTTTTTTTTTGCATGAGACTAGCACTCAGGGGATAAATGCTACACATGCAGTGCATTGTGCTGGTACTAGGAAAACATGTTGTTTATGAACGACCGATTTCAATTTGCTCATGTCGTAAGTGGTAGGGAAGACATTCGCAGGAAGTATGTTCCACAAACGCACAATGCGACTAAAGAACGAATTCTCCCTATAATGCGTTGTGTGATTCACTGAACAATCAACTACAAAGGGATGTACTCTACGAGAAGTACGAGTACTATGGAAGAATATATGGTTACCAGAAATTAGCAACTTAATTTCGTTAGAACACATTCCGTTATAGTAGCGATAGAACAATGAAACACACGCCACATTGCGACGATGCTCTAATGAATTGATAGAGTTGGCTATACTACCGTCATTAATAAGAACCTTCGTCCTCCCCTGTACGCGGTCAAGAAGCTCCAAAATTGACTTTGAGGAACCGACCCATACATGAGAGTTGTATTCCAATTTGGGTTGGATATAGGTCTTGTAAATATTAAGGAGATCAGATGGACCGTCTTAAAACCAAGGCACTTTAATGTTTCTTTCAACACATTGAATATATGCTCGTTTCAACGAATGTCACAGTAACTCTCATGCCCAGAATATCAAGAGCATCTGATTGCTCAATGTCTATATTACCCATAGAAACAGATGACAACTCACCAACACGTCTGTGTGTCAGAAAACAACATTGGGTTTTGCGCTCATTAAAGTCGAACTGTAGGTCTCTTACAATAAATCTAAAATTAGAATTGTATGCAGCTTATCGATTGAGAGCAGTCAGCTTTGCGTACACAACGGTAACAGTATCGTAATGACTTTTCCCCTCGAAAAGTTGTACTTCTATGATTGTGAACTTCCTAAATATAGGGAAGGAGACTACCGATGAGATGGCGAGAATGAGCGCCGCCAAGTGTAAGCTTCTTTTCGGATCGTCTGGAACTTATTATTGAGCTCTTAGGGCAAGGACTTCGTTATGGAAAGCAGGTACCCCAAATTCTGCAACGTTAGTGGCGATGTAGGGAAGCCAGAGACAGTTGAACGTATCCTCTGTTAATGTTCAGCTGTCCAGAGGCATATACTTAGGCTAAGGTTGCTATGCCAGGGTTTCTTCAATGGACAGGGTGAGATAGCCTTAGCCAGGTTCTGTAATGGTTATATTTCGGGTATAGTCTGACTGATGCCCGTTTTTTTAGGGAGTCGTCCTTTTTTTTCTTTTCATTTTCGTAGTTGTCTTTTTCTTTGATTTATTTTTTTTTAAAGGTTTTCCGCAATGGATCTTTCTGGTCTCTGGGTGAAGGCCGCACTGCCTTCTTTAACCTAACCAAACCTATGATTGTATATAAATTGGTTTGCAGCTAGGAGACAATAGCCGGGTCTGAGGCACTCGAAGCGATTAATGAGACCATTTTCTTATGATTAGGAACTGCGCCACATGAACAGGGAGGTTATGAGCAAGCAAATTGGCGTTATTACGAGCCACTACTATCTAAAGTATTACCTCTTCAGCTTCAA
Organism: Wohlfahrtia magnifica; assembly: GCA_023159175.1. NCBI lineage: Eukaryota > Metazoa > Arthropoda > Insecta > Diptera > Sarcophagidae > Wohlfahrtia > Wohlfahrtia magnifica. The sequence continues at coordinate 2,383,322 of JAKWBJ010000045.1, forward strand.
TATGCTGTTTGTGAAAGAAGGAAAAAGGAAACAACGAAGCATATTCTATATCGCGTTTGCCGGCAGCCCATTAGGAACATTGTGGTGACTTCGGTGTTTCCGTATTGGCTCAACGGAGAACTGAATGAGATTCCTTCCGGATGATTTCCAATCAAAGCCAAGGCAATTTGGGCTTCTCTTTTTACCCGCTTTAATAATAATTATAATAATTTTTTTCCGATAAAGGGTATTTGGAAAAGTTTTTTTATTTAAATTTTTTAAAGTAATATTGGCTATCCTTCCCTTTTAAAACTAAACTACTTTCCATTTCATTTTTTTGTACAACTCTGCAGTATTTAAAACGAAATGCGTAAATAAGGAAACCACTATAAAGACTATTGTGTGTTTAAATCTGTTGATAAGAAGTACAGGGTCTTTAAATAATATTCTTGTCAATCTGAACGTCATTGTCAATCACTGAAATGTATACATTTTAATGATGGTCATGCAAAGTCTAAATAAAAAATATGGATTAAATAGAAATATAAAACAAAATAATAACGTCTTAAGAAACTTAGTTTTATGCTGGTAAAGCAGCTTCTCCTACTCCTTTAATAATAATTTTGCTTATCGCACACAATTTACTTACAAGAGATTTAGAAAAATAAGAAGAAAAATAAATTGACGGAGCTTTGAATAGATAGATTTTGAGATAAAAGAAAATAAATTTGCACATTAAACTGAAATAATTTCTTTTTAAATGCTTGTCTTATCCTCTTGTTTTTTTTTTTTTCTAATTTATACAAAGATTTTTTCCATTTTATTATTTGTTTTTGGAAAAAAAAAAGAAAAATATTCCGGGAATTTCCACACCTGTTTAGTTTGACTGTTATTTTTGTTTTTTGTGTGCAGGAAATGAACCCAAATATCCAACGAAATAAAGAAAAAACGAGCATCGAATCGAATTAAGTTCAATTACTTCTCAAACTAAGTTTTTTCATTTATTTTTTTGCTCTCCCTGTTCATTTACAGCAATTGCTACAAAATTTAAATTTTCATCACATTTTTTTAATTTTATTTTTTCACTCCCAAGTCCTTTAAACCTATTGATGAGCTGGTTGATGCTTTGAATCCAGTGTGTCTGTGCTGCTTCGAAAACTAAAAAAACAACGTTGGCATGTGTATTCCTGAGTGTGAAAAACATGTTTTTTTGATTCATTAAAAATTAACACACTTCAAAGTGATACGTTTTTATACAGTCTGTCTGATTGTCGTTCACTTTTTTTTTGTCATATGGTAGTCAGCTAACGCTACATGCCAAAGAAGTTCGGGGTGTGAAAAATTTTTTATCTGCCTTTTTTGTTTGACACCTTTTGGTAATTGATAGTTAAGCATACGAGGAAAAATTAAAAAATTTAGAAGAATTTAATTAAAGTTTAAAAGAAATTTTAAAAATCCATTTAAATGCAGATGATCTTGAAAAAACTGAAAATTAATAGTGTACCGTACTTATACTTATCATTTCTGTATAAATCCATTAGACAAATAATTAGTTTTATCCTTCCGCTGAACGAATATGGTTGTGTATACGCTTCGCTAAGTGGGCCTGCGATCGACATACAGAAGATGCAGATTTTGCCAAAAAAAAAATCATCTTTTCAGATGAAGCTCATTTTGATCTAGGCGGGTATGTAAACAAGCAAAATTGTCGCATTTGGGGCACAGAAAACCCGCACGCATACATTGAAAAGTCGATACACCCACTGTTTGGTGCGGATTTTGGTCCAGAGGAGTGGCCGTTACAGTAAATGGCGATCATTATCGGGCCATGTTGAACGAATTTTTGTTCACAAAAATTGAAGAGGAGGATATTAGCAACATTTGGTTTCAACAGGACGGCGCTACGTGCCACACAGCCGAAGCTACACTCGATGTTTTGCACCCTGTTTTTGAAGATCGCATTATCAGCCGCAGAGCTGATGTCGTTTGGCCACCTCGGAGCTACGATTTGACACCGTTGGCCAAATTATGCCTCTAGACCAAAATACGCACCAAACAGTGACTCGTCTTGAGTGTATCGGCTTTTCAATGTATGCGTGCGGGTTTTCTGTGACCCAAATACGAAAATTTTGCTTGTTTATATACCCGCCAAGATCAAAATGAGCTTCATCTAAAAAGATGATTTTTTTGGCAAAATTGGCATCTTCTGTAAGTCGATCGCAGGCCCAGATTCCTAGCGTTGTTCAAGCGTATACACAACCACATTCGTTCAGCGGAAGGATATAACTAATTATCTGTCAAATCAGACATGAGTGTTACCATTCACGAAATAAGCACGAGTTGAAAAGAAAAAACGTTAGATAGCAGACCCCTTACTTTATTACGAGTATGTCAACAAATTTTGTCGGTATATTGTTTTCTGAAAGTGCTCACTTTTGAGAAAGAATTAGTAACTTTTCAAACAATACTAAAAAATTCAAAAAAAGTCTTTGACTTTAAACACATTCATTATTTATTTTTTATACGACCTCTTTTTATATGACCTCTTAATTATAGCCTGAATACGTTTTGGTATGGACTAAACTACATTTTTACAGAAATCTCCACAATAACATTGTACGCTTAATATTAACCATAGATGTTCTATTAGACTTATACATAGAAATTGGGGTGCCCAGTCAAGTACTTCGAATCCGCAACTCTGAGTCCAAGCATAGAAGATGATGTCTGTAATACTCTGGTCACAAAACCTTACGCATTTGACTATCCTATCTATCCGCATACTTCCACACTTTATCATGTTACCGCCTCCAAACTTCAATTTTATTAAAATTTTGTATATTTTTTTTTCCATAATTTGTACAAATCCCCCACTTAACAAAAACATTTTTTTTAATATTTTAGGTACTTAAAATTATATAAAAAGTCTGAAACACGTCAATTAGTATTTAAAAAAATAATAATATCAGTTTAAGTTGTTATACGCAACGCTGTGTCTTAAGAAATTAATAAGAAAAAAATTATTGTACAGTTTTTTTATTATATTTTTGTAGAGGTATAGAACTTTAAGTTGGCATTACTTTTCAAGATGCGACCAATTTAACAGCTGTCAAGTGATTTATTCTCAGTTTGATTTGGTTTGGTTTCATCATGAATAGACTCACGCCCGGCGTAGATTCGTCGAATGGGCCCAAAAAGAGATTACCGTTGTTCCCGATTTTCATAATCGAATTTTGTTTAGCGATGAAGCGCACTCCTGGTTGAATGGCTACGTCAACAAACAAAACTGTCGCATTTAGAGTGAAGGTAATCCTCAAGTGTATGTGGAAACACCGTTACATCCAAAAAAACTGACTGTTTGGTGCGCTTTATGGGCTGGTGGAATCATTGTTCGCACTTTTTCTAAAACGATGTTGGCCAGAACGTTACAGTCAATGGTGATCGGTATAGAGCCATGATTACTAACTTTTTCATTCCTGAATTGAATAACCATGATGTTCAGGAAATGTGGTTTCAACAAGACGGCGTAACAACTCACACAGCTCGTGCCACAATGGATATATTGAAAAACACGTTTGGTGACCGTCTAATTTCACGTTTTGGACCTGTGAATTGACCTCCAAGATCTTGTGATTTAACACCGCTAGATTACTTTCTGTGAAGCTATGTAAAGTCATTAGTCTATGCGGTATCCATTTGGAAGACAACATTCGCCGTGTTATTGCCGATATACGGCCACAATTTGGAAAAGTCATCGAAAATTGGACGTCCAGATTGGACTACATCCACGCTAGCCGTGGCGGTCATATGCCAGAAATCATATTAAAAATGTAATGCCACAGGATTATCTTTCGGATACATAAAATTCATGTCAAGCGAATAATCCATCGTTGTTTTATTGCTACTTAAAGTTCTATACCTCTATAAAAAACACACCTTACATTTTACAGCCGAACGACTCAATTTTATATTTAATTTCATTATTTTTATTGCATTTTTCGTTTATAATTAATTATTTATATTCTATTTAATATTTTAGTGGAAAATACACTATATTGCCTTAAAAACACAACAAAGAGGTCTATGTTTACGTCACGCACACTCTCATCGAGAGAGACAAAAACTAACGGACTTGCGCAAAGCGTAGTCTCTTATTATTTGTTTCATGATGTGTGTGAGACACAAATGTTATTTAGTTGCTTGTTAGCCGTCAACGAAGAAGGGCTGTAGAGTTTCAAAGTTTTTTTTTTCTTAATTTCAAAGACATTTTGAAGAGAACTTAAATTTTGTTTAGTACACCGAGAAGTGTTAATAATAGGCCACATAAATTTATGCATATTAATACTTTGTATGAATACCTATTTTTTACAGCACTTTTTAGTATTTCGCTCTTTGTGCGCATCACTAGACGTTCGGTGCCCTATGTAAAAGAACTGCTCAATTTCTCTATTTAATTTACATTTTTTTCGTGCTACAACACATTTCTACTGCATTCTTGCTCAATGAAAAAAAGATATTCGAAAAATTTGAATTTTATTAAAAATTGCTAAAAATTCGTTTTCTTTTTTTATTAAAAAACTACTGCAGTCTAAAAAAAGGTATAAACTCTGCTCCATATTGTACAAGAGTATTTTCTATAACAAGTAACTCACACATCTGGTCTAATACATTTTTACAATTATGCCATTATGTGTTTGGATTTTTTTCAAATTGTAAATGTACTGGATTTAAATGTTGTTTTTGCTGTTGTCGTTGTACATCTTGTTACGAATTTGTTGTACTAATTTTAAGCTTTTACAACACCATTCAAAATACAATTGAGTTCCTAAGAGGGCAATTTTTGAAAAGAAATGGTTATGCCAAAAGGAGGTGAAATTTGAAAAAATTCATAAAAACCATACAATTCATCATAGCTCCTAGAGTTATCTCTTAAATTGTAAAGAAAGGTTCTCAGACGCTTTAAATAAAGTGCTCTGTAATGCTTTTAACACATTATTATTATTATAATGATGATTATTTTTAATTGTCTACATAATTAAACAATATACGCACATACGAGCTCTAGTATCCCATGTGATGGCAGCAACAGTCCTATCAAATCAAAGCAAAATATAACCACAGGTCATGTCCCATCGCTCCAATTTGAGTTTTTTTTTTTTTGTTAGGTTGGTATATCTGTTGTTGATATTCACGCTAAATCTTAGCGTCGAAGCTTGACATTTACAAAAGCTACGTAGCCAAGTGTTGGCGATTTTTTACAATTTTAGAAACGGCTGCTGAAACGCGTTCCCCGTAATGGTTTTTTAACTCGATTGAACAGAAGGAAGTCATAGGGAGCCAAATTAGGTGAATTCGGTGTGTTTGGATGGTATTTGTTGCATTTTTCGTCAAAAAATTTTAAATTATGATGGCACAGTGCGACGGTGCGTTCCGTGCAAAAACCACGGAAAATGGTCTCGGCACATTTGATGAACGCCATTCGCTTGCCTGATGTCTATATTGAGTGTTGTACTCATAAACCCACGTCTCGTCTCCAGTAAAAATCCTTTTGATAAATGTGGGATTGGGTTCAACCTCGCAAATCATCAAAGTCTTTTGCGACCGGTCAACACGGTCAAAATTGCAAAACATCGCCAACACACATAGAAGTAGATGTACTTTTGGCTACGTAGCTTTTGCAAATGTCAAGCTATGGCGCTAAGACTTAGCGGGAATATCAGCAACAGAGGGGGTTATTCCGGAAACTTTTTGATCAAGGTATATTGTTCATTTCCAAGGCGGGGAAACGCAGCCATTAAAGGAACAAAGGAATTCAGGCCTATTATTCTGTCTTCGTTCACGCTGAAGACCTTGGAGAGCCTGCTGGACTTACACATACATACACTTGGGCAGGCACACTTCTGAACATTTATCTTCACGTGAGTGTGGGTGTGCCTCATATCTCCGTTAAACTTGCGATCATGAGAAAGTATATGTTGGACGCGAAATGAGACTGGATGGAAAGTGAGTTTTGCTTTATTGCCCGCCTCACATGGCAGATGATGTAGTGAAGCGTACCAATCAACTGTTCAAACTGGACGCCGGAACATCTCCACTATTGTATCTATCCTCACGGACCATTGAGTCACGGGGTAGCAAGCACAGAGGCTGCGCTTACCTGGAAATGATATTGATCTAATCTAGGGAAAAGTTTCTGTGCGGTGCCTTCAATCACCAGGATTATGACTCACACTATGCGTGCTCAAGTGTGCCTTGTTTAACGAGGCTACCGCTCCATCTTATCCTATCCTATACATACGTGCTAGCGGCGTAATTTCAACTGTCTAATTGGAATGCTAATGTGCTGGAGGGTCACTTCTTCTATGAATCTCGTTATTGAATCAATCCTGAAGGAATTCAAGGAAATTGAAACTAAGACGGTGGCTTACGCCGATGATGTCGTTATACTCGTACTTATCTCGGGCAAGTTTGTATCGGCGCAGAGTGAGGTAATAAACCGAGCTCTGGATAGGTTGAATGCATGGGACTCAGAATGTGGCTTGGGCATAAATCCTGACAAGATCGAATTGGTGGAAGAGTGAAATTCTAATTCTAATTCTACCTGTCGCAAGATGTTCTGTTGCCGCTGGGGTCTGAGAACTGGGATTGTTCTCTGAATGTACAGATTGATAATCACAACTATACTTACTAATGGCGTGGCTATGGTCTCCAGGAATCTGGGAAAGATGCAAAGATCGCCCTGTGTTTGTGTCATTGGGGCGATGCGCACCTCTCTTTCACTGGCTTTTGATGTGTTGCTGCACCTACTACCGATTAACCTGTTCAATTTGGCTGCGGCTGCTTGTAGCACGGTAAACTTATCGTTCTCTGGAGTGTGGAAAACTAGGGCATATATCCATGCCAGAATATTGGATGAGCTATCGACTGGGATACATTCTACTGACAACAGCACTGCGAAGCACACCTTTGACAGGTAATTCAGTGTACGAATCCCTCTTGTACTAATAAAATCTAGGCGATCCACTAGTGGTTTCAGCATCAAAGTCTAGACTCAACGCTGAAGTGTAGTGTTGGATCCGCAATCAACGCAGTGGAGGCTAACTTGTACCACCACTATAGTAGGCTGAGATATTGGCAATTATTGAAGCATGTTCACTACTGGCTCGTGGTAGCGCCTACTTTTCATAGATAGTATGGCGGCCTGCCATAACAGCATTAACATTACTTGCTATCGTTTAGTGAGGAAGTATAGGCATTCATTGAACACCCTCAGCCTTTCTTTTGTGATGACTCTGGTTTGGATACCTGGTCACCGTGACCGCTATGGGAATGAGCTATTTTTGATGTGTCCTGCAGGGACACGAAGCTGATGTGACAGGATAGGATGTGTGGTGGTAGACGGGATATTGTCAGAGTGGTGGCTGTGCTTACCAAGCGCTGGCCGATTGGAAACCATAGGCTGCAGCACACCACTATCACGGCTAATTGGAGGCGAGGGAGTCTGTGAAACACTTTCTATGTAAATGCCAGTCTCTTATGAAACAGTAAGGACTACTTCTACCTACACAACATCTCTGCGATGTCCCGTATTAGACCAGGTGATCTCCTTAGATATCTCAACATGACGGAGGATGCGTGAAGTATTTACGACATCGTGCGATTTTTCGAGTGCTTGTGGCATTTCTTAAAAGGGTATGCGTGAACCAGCCAACCAATATACTAAACACAGCCAGATATTGCATCACTCCTTGTTCAGCTTTTTTTGGCCAGTTTCTGTATGTTAAAGATCCCTTAACCCTAATGTATGTGCTTGTATAAGTGCTCATGCTTGTTAAATGTATGAAATTTGCTTTTATTTTCCAACAAATGGCTTATACATGTATGTGTGTGTTTACAAAATATATGTACATATGTGTACTGGTTAACATATCGAGAGCTGTTTTCTACATGGAGTACTGTGTACCAGTGTATTAGAGTTTAGAATTTCGAGATTTACTTTAATACAACAATCAAAACTCAAGTATTGATATTGTATTTCCCCAAAAATACTTATTTAGCATTAACAAGTACTTTTATGTTTTCCTTCAATCTGTGTGCATATTGGAGGAAAAGTGCATTTTGTATGACCAGTCAACCAGCCAGTAAATATAACAATTGAGTGCTTGTATAATATTATTTTAATAAAGGATGTTGTAGAGAAGAGTTGTATGAGAAGAGTTGTTCGATTTGGGTAATAAATCCAAATATAAAGTCGATACTAAAGAAATAATAAGTAAAAAATTTCAAAAAGCACACAATTTTTTAATTCCTATTTAAAATTTAATAAATAATAAAAAAATAGTTAAACTATATTAGAGTTTAGTGCATAAATATGAGAAAAAAGTTCTACAAGTAAAGGGTCCGCCAAATAAAGAATTTTTTTTTTTTGAAAATGCTATAAAAAAACTACTGAATATTTCTCCAAATTTCTTTTTTTATTTGAAAGTACAATCTTTCCAGTTAATAATGGAAAATAATTTCATTCAAATGGCCGCCTCGGCTGGCCATGCCGTAGCCTACACGATCGGTCCAATTTTTAAGCACATTATCGATTGTGTGCAGCTGTATTTCACCAATGGCTTCACGAATATTGTCCTGTCTCTGGCTTGTTGGCGTAACACTTATCTTTGACGGCGCCCCACAAATCATAGTCCAACGGTGTCAAATCGCAGCTCCAAAGTGGCCAAACGACATCAGCTCTGCGGCTGATAATGCTATCTTCAAAAACAGGCCGCAAAACATCGAGTGTGGCATGTAGCGCCGTCCTGTTGAAGCCACATGTTGCTAATATCCTCCTCTTCAATTTTTGCGACAATCTTGCTTATTTACATACCCGCCAAGATCAAAATTAACTACATCTGAACACATCGCACACATTCTGCAACATTACCATGATTTTCAAAGTAATGTCGCAATATTTCCCAGCGTTCTTCAAGCATATACACAACCATATTCGTTCAGCGGAAAGATAAAACTAATTATCTGCCAAATCAGACATGAGCTAAGTGTTACCATTCACGAAATAAACACTAGTTGCAAAAAAAAACGTTAGATGGCGGCCACGATATATCTAAAAAACATTTGATATTAGAAAGCCTTTAGAAATCTAGGTTGTTGTTGTTGTCGTATCGGTTGTTTTTTTAGAGATTCATAACTTTCAGTTGGCAACATTGCTTTATTTGACTAGTGATTTAACAGCTGATAGTTGATTTTTGTTCAGTTTGGTTCGACATTTCATTATGGATAGACTTACAGCAGATCAACGCTTGCAAAATGTTGACATTTTTGAATTGAATTTCCTTTCAAAATTTTGTTCTCCGATGAACACCGTTTTTTGGTTTAATGGCTACGTCAATAAGCAGAATTGTCGCACCTGGAGTGAAGATAACCCACAAGCTTTTATCGAAACATCACTACATCAATAGAAAATTACTGAATGGTGCTCTATGGGCTGGCGAAATCATTGGTTTATATGTCTTCAAAGACGATGATGGTCAGAATGTTACTGCAAATGGTCAACAATATAGGAACATGATTTTTTCGTACCTCAATTAGGCAGCATTTATTTTGTTGACATGTGGTTCCAACAGAACACAGTCACATGCCACACAGCGCGTGCTACAATTGATTTACTCGAAGAAAGTTTTAATGAAAGTGTAATTTCACGTAATGGTCCAGTTAATTGGCCATCAACATCATGTGATTTAATTTATGTAAAGTCTCTTGTCTACGTCGATAAACCAGGTATAATTGAACTCTTGGAAATCAGCATTCGAAGAACTTTTGGTGTATAGGGCCGCTTATGCTGAATATTAGTGAACGTTTTTTTTGCCAATTCTTCTTAGTATCAGCACAATGCACAGAATGAGTAGGAGCCATCCAGTGACTGCTGGTCTCAAACGAAAAAACAAAAAACAGTCGTTTGTCTTAATACAACACTTAATATTCGTTTATACAACATTTTGGCGTGGTATAGTGGTTAGAGTGCACGCATAACAACACAAACGACCCAGCTTCGCGCCCAGCAGAGGACATGACGAAGAAAAAATGTAATTGTGGTTGCAAATGTTTAATAATAAAAAAAGGCTTTAACTTCCCTCCAGACAACTCCATCTAAAAAATAGAGAAAAAAAGCCCCCCTCACCTTTTCGCATACCGCTGGCGATGATGACAAATATCAGACGAATGATCAGGAAAAACACGCCACCTATTGGGAAAAAATTGCAACGCTAAAGTAAATATCACCACCAATTAGCAAAGATCTTCACTACTACACACACAAAAATCATATGGAGGAAGCTACAGCGGATCAATCATCTACTTAGTTTCAAAAAAATATCAAATTGATTAAAGAAACTGAAACAAAGCAATATACGTGTATAGTTTGTGGAAAGCCAATATGCTATGGATTAACGAAAAAAAAAAGTGTAAACCAAAATATCGGCCAAATGCTCGCAACGGCATACCTTTATTCATATTCGTTCATATTTTCAATGACTTTGAGATATAATTGGGTTTAATGTCGTTAATGTGCCGAATCATTTTATCCTGAATTGTTCTTGGCTTATTGACGTAAATTTTTTCTTTTAAATATCCACATAGAAGGAAGTCCAACGATGTCAAATCACATGATCGTGACGGCCACTTAACATTACCGGCCATTGAATTTCTCGCGTAAAGAATCCACTGTTTCGTTGGCCGTATGGCAAGTGGTATCATACTTATCCTTAATATCTGGCCACAAAAAGTCATTTATCATTTCGCGATAGCGAACATCACATTTCGCACAGATCAGGCTTGCTGAATCTGAGCACAATTCTCCTGATTGTGGACACATTTGATTGATTGTGCTGAGAAAATTACGAAATGCATATTGATTCGAACACACAGTTTCGTAAAAGGCTTCAAAAATTTTAACTTGTTATTGAATTGTGTACCTCTCCATGGTTTAATTTGGCAAACACGGACCACCCTACACTTAGGCTACGGTCACAGTAGTCAAGTATGTGACGAAAAAAACGTGACCACTATTTTATGGAAAAATAGTTTCTTTTATGAGTAGTTTTTTCAATTAAATAATTTTAAAAAAATATTAATACTTTTTGGTATTAATATAGGGTCCGCCAAATAATTTTTTTTTTTTTTTTTTTTTTTTTTGAAAATGCTATAAAAAAACCACTGAATATTTTCTCAAATTTCATTTTTTATTTGAAAGTACAATCCTTCCGGTTAATAATGGAAAATAATTTCATTCAAATGGCTACCTCGGCCATTATTATCGATTGTGTGCAGCTGTATTTCACCAATGGCTTCACGAATATTGTCCTTTAAAGCGTCAATTGTCTCTGGCTTGTCGACGTAATACTTATCTTTGACGGCACCCCACAAATAATAGTCCAACGGTGTTAAATCGCAGCTCCGAGTTGGCCAAACGGCATCAGCTCTACGGCTGATAATGCGATCTTCAAAAACAGGGCGCAAAACATCGAGTGAAGCTTCGGCTGTGTGACACGTAGCGCCGTCCTGTTGTAACCATGTGTTGCTAATATCTTCCTCTTCAATTTTTGTGAACAAAAATTCGTTCAACATGGCCCGATAACGATGCTATTGACTATAACGGCTACTCCTTGATCATTTTCGAAGAAAAATGTCCAAATTATGCCTCTGGACCAAAATCCGCACCAAACAGTGACTCGTCTTGGGTGTATCGGCTTTTCAATGTATGCGTGCGGGTTTTCTGTGCCATAAAGGCGACAATTTTGCTTGTTTACATACCCGCCAAGATCAAAATGTGCTTCACCTGAAAAGATGATTTTTGATTCTGCAACATTACCATGATTTTCAAAGTAATGTCGCAATATTTCCCAGCGTTGTTCAAGCGTATGCACAACCATATTCGTTCAGCGGAAGGATAAAACTAATTATTCACGAAATAATCACTAGTTGATGGCGGATAGATGGCGGACCCTTTATTTGTTTTTAAATTGTTTGTTTTTTTTTAAGAAACATGTTAACGTTTCTTAAAGGAAATGTTTCTAAAAATGGTGATTAGAATCTTATTCGTCATATATTCGAAAAATGTGAACGTAGTTTTAGTTTAAGCCCTTAACGTTTACAAATTCGTTATATGTATGCATATCTGCATCCTACTAAAAATGGCTAAAGAAATTAACATTTTTCACGGCAATTTCATTAATCCTAAGTATATTACCTATTTTATTAAGGATAATAAATTATAAGAATTAATATCTAACAGTTTTGCATATGCAAGTTCTTTGCTTGTATGTAGCATGGCTTTTAAATTTACTTTCGAATAAATGTTTTTTTTTTTTAATTTTTACACACATGACTTGTTATCTATTAGTGAATTGGTTTTAGGGTTTTTAGTGCTCTTAAACACCCGTAATGCAGTCATAAAGGTTATAAAACTATAGTGTCTTTAACAAGATAGTGTTGCTATATATCTTTTCTTCGAGTTCTCTTTTTTTCAATTGCCATCTATGAAGGTAATAATTTTTTTCTAAAACACACTTTTAGTCGTTGTTAATTTCATACTTCAATGGATACTTCCGCTTGTTGAAAGATGTTGTCTATATGAATAGTATCTTTTCATTTTTTTGTTCATTTTTTTCTCCTTTTTTTTGTTTCTCATGTACTTTTTGCATATGACTTCCTGTATGTGAAAATATAAATTTTTTGTCTTATATTTCGCAGTTACTTTTTTTTCTAGCATATGAGACTGTCTTATAGAAACATAATCATAACTTACGTTTCATCTTTGTTGCAGTTTTTTATTTTTTACTAGTGATCTGGTACTTTTTGTTCCTTTAATGAACTTTATATTTAACGTTCACTGATGTAGTTTTTTCTTAGACAAAACTTGTGAGTATGTATATATGTGTGTTCATCCTTAGAAGGAGGCTCATGCATATATGTAGTAGTAGTACATGAATAAAATGCATAAAAAGAAAGACAATCTTTTGGCATTTTGCCCAAGTAAGCAGAAAAACTCTTGTATGATTTTTCTTATAGTGAAATAATCCAGTAAACATTTTGTTGACTGAAAAATAATAAGTGATTTTTAAATATTAATAAATAACAGGGTCCGATAAATTATCCTAATTTTTTAAGATTTTCATATCTAATCTCTTAGCGTGTCATGTGCTTGTTACCTGTCGCGGGGTAAAAGTGGTATTTCTTACCTAAGACTGGTGACATATCTAGTCAATTGCCAAAATCAGATTGATCAATAAGCATGAACACGTTTTTCCTTAAAACTATGAAAAGACTACTGGATAGTTCCATCAGGGAAACCTATTTTGTGATGAAACATATTCATCGAATTAGCTTATTATCCATTTAAAATTAAGGTGGTGGCTACTTATCATGTTACAGCGATAATTGCAAAGGCTCTAAAGGCTGGACTAGCGTCGATCTTTACAGCGACTTTGATAACACTTCCTACTGTGTCGTCACAAGCGCATTTGATTGAAAATGTTCTGATTAAGTTAAGATACTGGATAAGAGAGATAATTGTCCCCAGAGTTTTTAATCTGGATCTATATGGTTTATCAAGGACCATCATTGACATTAGGATAAATTAGGACCATCATTGACATGTCCGCCAGGTGGAGCTTTATCGCCGCTTCTATGAACACTACTTGTTCAATGATGATATAATTATAATATATAATTATATATATTATAATATATTATATATTATATTATATATTATATATATATTATTATATTATATATTATATATTATATATTATATATTATATATTATATATTATATATTATATATTATATATTATATATTATATATTATATATTATATATTATATATTATATATTATATATTATATATTATAATTATAATATATAATATAATATAATGATATAATTCTCGTCAAGAGACCCCATCTTTGACCATAGGAGGAGCGACTTGCCCAGAATTCTGAATGAAGTGAAATATCTGGTTATTTTACATGAGGAAAGCACCAGTCTTATGCCGCCAATAGGGAAATCATTGCATATTATGCCTATCAGCGCTCTATAGTTAAATGTAGTGGTCTTTTATAATGATAACATAACCAATACTCGTATGTGCTGCCTTGTAGAGATGACGTAGAACGGAGTATATAAGGCGAGGGCTCTGGGTAAGGTTGGTCGCCCTACTATCGTTTCAATCACGAGTATGATGAGGAACCTCACACACTTGCAATTGCGCCATGCACATAACTTAATTATAAATTTCGGTGATGGAGGAGGCATGTTAAATTGCTCTTAGACTGCCTAGTGACGCCGGTTTGAAACCTGGCGACATGATGGGACACATGGTAATATTACTCCTATTAGGATAAATTATAATATACCCATTTGATGTTGGAACTTATGGTTGGACAAATTGTGGTGGTGTAATATCTCGCTATTGATTTAATTCACCGAAAGATGAAAACAGACTGGCGGTAAGACAGAAACCGGTTTGGTTGGTCTCAATTTCCATAAGCTTTAATCAATTTCCTAGGCGGAAATTTACGCTTGGTGATGTGGTATGGAGCTGCACAAAAACTCCTTTGCCATATTCTACCACACATACTTAACTGAAGACAATTTTCTTATTTATCTTATAATGCAAATTCTAGATGATTTGCAGTACAAATGTTGATTGGGATATTTATGTTTTTTTTTTTCCGTTTGCACAATTTTTTTTCTTTTCTCTCTTAATTTTCATATTCATTTTACTTATGAAAAGCCAATCATATAATATGCTTGTATGTCGGCATATAAGAAATTATTGCTTAAATCAAATTAAAAGGGAAGGGAAGGTGTATTACCTTAGTTAGTAATGTGGTGACCACGTTTATTTATACTTTTTCTTGAGTTGAAAAACTTTCAAGTTAATGTAATTTTTATTAATACATAAAAAGGTACTTACCATACTTCAGCAATATCTGGAAAAAAAGAAAAATATTTTAAGTACTTTTGCTATTTGCTTGTTTATGTAACTTTCATCATCAGTCTAAATAGAATAATCTTATTTACATTTCAAAAAGTATGCAAGTTTAAATTAAAATCAGCCTTAAGTTATGCTTTTAATATTATTAAAAAAAATACTTGAAGGGTTTTGTTAAAAGACAAAAATGCACCTTAACTTGTGTTGTTTTTAAATTTTAGTTTTATTTATTTTGCTTTTAAGTTGTAGCTTTATTTCACTTTAAAATCGAAACTTTGTTATTTCCTTTGCATTTAAAGCCTAAAAAATAGTTAAACAATAATTAAATCATTTTTATCTTCCTCCCTGGCTAGAGTTTTAGTAAGCAATGTGTCACTTTATACATTAACATGGCCATTATTTGTCGCAAAATTCTTTATAAAGTAAAACGGCAATGACAACATGTTCAGCCAAATACTAACATGCAATATTCTACGTTTTCGCCTTGCCTTGTTGTTTTTTCATAAGTATGAGCATAATGAAATAATTTAACAAAAACAAAAAACTCGTTTAAATGATAACAATTTATCAACAAGACACTTTTATTTAATGTTTTGCCAGTGCAAAGAACCCAACATTATGTACTTATTGCGTCCCATGCTAGAAAATTTCATGTGGGGTATGTTTTAAATATCTCTTTAATTTAGCGCCTAAATGTATGCAATACACTTAGTTCTGTGTCTTTAACTACAATGACAACGTTTTAAATTCTGTGTTTGCGTGGAGTTTTCATAATGTTGTTGCGCTAACCCTTGCGAAAGAAAAAGAAAATTATTTCTGTTGTTCTAGAATTACGACTTTGGAATGAAAATTGTAATTTGTTATCATCTGATCTGATCAATGGTGGTTGGCACAGTTGTTGTAGTTATTGTTGTGTTTTCCTAAGTAAATATTTATGTCTGTGTTTGTTTCTATTTTAAATTAAGACACCCTATATGAGACAAACAATTAAGTGGTCATATGATACGCAAAGCAAGAGAACTGTGCACCACATAAGTTGAAGGCGAAAGTCGTTGAAAGATAACTTTGCATGTCCGAGATACTGTTTAAAGTCATTAAAAGTTTTTTTAGCATCAAGTTATTGCTATTAATAAAAACTAAAGCTGAAACAGCTATAGTTAAAGTCTGGTGAACTTAGTGGAGCTTAGGCCAAATTCTAATGTCCATGGCGCCGTCCTAACGCCCTGAATTTGGTGGCACCAGAAGGATAAAATCCAACTGCAATTTTAATCATAATTCTAATCAGTTGAAATGGAGTTTATGATGATTTCGAAGTTTCAATAATTAAGAAGTTGCAATCCCTCCTTCCAAAGTAATGAGTCAGTCAACGTTAGCTTTTGAAAAAAGGAAAGTAAAAGAGGTTGGAGTATACGATACTCCGTACTACTCCTTCAACCAAAGAGGGGTTGCCTGTAGTGTTTGACTGACGACAGTCTCACTATTCCTGAACCTGTTGTATACACCTACTAAGTCACCCGATGCCAAAAAGGCTAGTAAAGAAGAAAATTGTTATATCGCGTGATTTTTTAAGAACTTTCGGATTTAATTCAAAAAAACACATAAACTTTAGATAAATGAAAAAAACTTTATTTGAGTCGATAGAACGATCTATATCATTCAATTTTTAAAATGATTTCATGTAAATGTTGACCGCAGCTACGCCTTAAACGGTTCATACGCTGGGTCCAATTTTATCATTCTATCTCCAATATATCGACCGGTGTCTCAAGAATAAATTCTTCAATATTGGCTTCCAGTGTTTAAGCCGTTGTGGGCTTGTCCCTATAGACATGAGCCTTAACACACAAAAAATAGTCTAAAGGCGTTAATCGCACAATCTAGACGGCCAATTGACCGACTCCATACGTGAAATAAACTGTTCACCGAACTCGCCTCTCAAATGGGCCATTGTTTCGCGTGCAGTGTGACATGTGGCACCATCTTGTTGAAACTACATGTCAGCCTAGTTCAAATTTACCATTTTGGCTAAAAAATTGTAATCATCGCACAGTAGCGCTCGCTAGTTACATTAATTTTCTTGCCTTTGTCGTCTTTAAAAAAGTACGGTTTAACGATGCCACCGGCCCATAATCCACACCAAACAGTGCATTTTTCGGAATGCATTGGCAGTTCTTACAATGCTTCTGGCTGCTCTGCACACCAAATACTTCAATTTTGCTGGTTCACGTATCCATTCAATCAGAAATGAACTTCATCGCTGAAATCAATTTTTGATAAAAAAAAATTGGTCTTCATTCAACTGAATTTTGATGATAAAATTCAAGAATATGCAAGCATTGTTCGTTTGTAAGTCGATTCATGGTCAAATAATAAACCAAACTTAACAAATTTGACAGTGACGTGATACACGAAAACAGCTGAGCTACCAAAAACAGTGTTGCCAAAAAGAAAGTTGGTAAAAAGTCACCCGATAATCTAGATAGTAGTTTCCAATCTTAATTTTTCTGTTGGGCTTCATTTTAAGGTCCTCGCTGTATTTTTTTTTCTCCATCACTTCTCCGGAGAGCATATTGGTTTTCCACAAAGCATTCTTTACTTTGTTTCAGTTTCAGAACTCAAGTTGCTTTTCAAACTAAGTAGATGATTAACTGTAGCTCGCCTCCAATTGATTGCATGTTGGGGTGAGTGTCCTTGCTAAATGGTGGTGATCTTTACTTAACATTATAATTTGTTTGCCAGTAGGTGGCGTTATAGCCTGATCATTCGTCTGATGTCTGTCATTATCAACAAAAGCATGCTGAAAGATCAGGAAGGCTTATTTATATGAATTTGTCTGGAGAAAAGTTGAAGTCTCTTTATTAAACACTCGAAACCGCAATTAATTTTTTTTTTATATTACTGAGAAAATATTCTCTGAAGATTCGCATCAACTTTTGGCTAAGACTTAAGTTCCTAAATCTAAAGCTGCTCAAAATTTTCAAAACTTTGTTTCTTAATCGGTTATCAGACTGTTTAGAAATGGCTGAATCTTATCAAATTTGGTAGTCCATATCTCAATCTCATTAAGACAACGTGCTGTAGTGGTTAATTGCATACATACAACACCAAGTAAGCCCATGTTCGAATCACAGAGCAAATTTTCATCATTTACTTTGTAATAAGTAGGAGTCTCCAGTCCGCTCTAGATGATCCACCCAAGAAACATCCAGATTGGACAGCAACATTAACTGCAAAAACATCATTAGAAAGTCAGACCACCTCTTGGAAAAAAGAGAAAATATAGGAGTTTATGATAAGCATAAACAAGGCTCCACACCACTTCACCAAACATCCACATAGAGAGACTTGCTTTAGGCAACGATAGATGGTAGCGCTATCTTCCGTGTGTCTACTATGTACACTCTCCAGGTATCTTATGACCGCTTTGCTATCAGCAAATAGGAAGATATCCCTGTTGAAGATCCCTTGATACTGGATATATTGCGTAACAATATTTATTGTTATAATTATGGCTTATAAACAGAATTGGCGAAAACCCGCGTTTTTTTTTTTTAAACCCATCCCATCGGGTTTTAATGGGTTTTTTGATGGGTTTTATTGGGCTCTTTATCGATTCCAAATTTCGGTCATTTCGACAACATTTTTTTTTTTTTTTTTGTTAGTATAATAACGTTGTTTTAGTATTGATAATACAATTTTAGACTCTTGGTGTGAGCAAGGCGGAATTAAATTACTTCATTTAAATCGCGCAATATGAAAAAACTACCGGAATATAAAGACAGACACGATGGAGTTATTCTTTTGCGGGACATCGCTCGGCATCACGTCGCAAAAAATGCCAAACAATTGTTAGAAATGATTAAATGCCGCAATCAATGTTTTCCCCAAACATTGCTCCTTCTAACTATTGGCTGTTTCGATGAGTACAACATCTTTTGAATTGTCACTGAATCACTTATTTTAAAAAAATATAAAATCGACTTCAAAGTTGGATTGCCTCAAAAACGAAAAGGTTTTCTGATACATGATTCAGACACTAACTCAGAGACGGGGAAAAGATGTAGGTAAGCAGTGATTTGTTAAATTTTTATTTTTGACAAATTTGTTAAATTTGCTTCTTTATCGTTAAAAAATGTAAATTTTAAACACTTTTGTTGTAAAAAAACTACGAAAACCTTTAAATAAAAAAGCCCGGGTGGGCTTAATTGGATTACCCAGTGGGTTGCCCACCCTTCTTGTGAAGTGCTGCAGTAGCTTAAAACCCTTACGGATATTTTGATGCCCAGCTGCACTGAAAAAACTTCACAGACAGAGTTCATATACCTCTTCGACAGTGAGGTTTTAGAGAGAAGGCCGGGTAATTTTGTGATAAGTCCGTATACCGAGGTTTTGCTATGCTATATTTGTTGCCAAAATGGCAATTAAAAATGCATCTTAGCTCTGAGAAAATTCTGAAGTCGTATCGAAACTAGATAAAAAGCTTTCCATCGCCCGAATTTGCTCTTAAATTTCCATCAATGCTAAGTTAAATGCAATAGGCCTTATCAACATTAATAGGACAGACCTTTTGGTATACTGATTTTACCACAGAAAATTCACATATTTTTCTATAAAAAAGATGCAATCTTTCTTACAGGAGTTACAAAACAAATTGACAGAAGAATCTTATCTAGGTCAGTATACATTTTTAAGAAACATTTATTATAAAAAGCCATAGTATACTAATTTAATATGCAGTACACAACCTATTACAACTGATTATTATCTGATTTTCAATTCGTTATTACCAAACTTTTAATTCTTAAAGAAGTGATTGTAGGGCTTACTACTTACACTACAATTAGAAAAGCCTGCTCCTTTCGGAGCAAATATAAATTCCTCATACCATTTCCATTTCATTGCCAGTTTCAATACTGGCGTTGGTGTTCTCATAGAAAATGTGAAATTTCACGCTTGTTAGAGTTCATTGTTGATTGTTATTGTTTCACTTATTTGTTACATTCATTGTTTGGATTTTAATGTTGTACGTACGACACAACACATTTTAGAATCATAAATGGATGGATGCGTTGTAAAACGACAATGTTGTATATTACATGGGAAAAATATTGCTGTAACTGTGTTGCAGTGAGAAGCAACATAAGCAGAAGCATGTTTATTATTATGTATTGTCACTGTAATAATTATAATAGAGTTGATATTTTTTATAATATATTTTTTAAATAAATATGTATTAAGTTAATTTGTTTTCTTTTTGAATCTTTGGAAAAGAAAATTTGTTTTCGCTTTAAAAATTATTAACTGAGTTCTTAAGAAGAAGCGAGTTATTTAAAAACAGACATGAGTTTGCGAATTACACTGGTTTACAGCAAAAAACACCTTTAAATCAAACTATATGAAATATAATGATTTTGATGCGCTGAACTCAAACTTGAAAATGAATTGACGGATTTTAATGCAAATACAACCAAACGTTTAGGAACAAAATTTTCTATAAATCACTTGAATACCATTTTTTTGTATTTTCAACAGTTTCGGAGTTATTCACAACTTAACTGCGAAAAAACAATTTTTTTCGCGCAAAATTAGAGCAATTTTTTTTGTTCAAAAAACCATAAAAAATTTTTCAGAATTCAAATTTTAGATGTTAAGCATGTAAATTAAAGCTTAAAATGTTGATAATAAAATAAGCTTTAAATCTTGAGAATCGGTTGGCCATTGCTGACTTTATTCAAAATTAAATGAAAGTACCTAACTTTGACCAAAATTTGCAAAAAAATGTTTTCTTGCAAAATTAGAGGACTTTTCTTTTTCTTTTATCTCCATAAAGTTATACAAAAATTGTTAAAACATAATTAAAATACTTATGCATTTATATTAGCCTATAAATGGAGGTACCTAACTTCGACAAAAAATTGCTAATACATTATTAGACAACACAAACATAATGAAAGGAAATGTCTGGTAGGAAGCAATACATACGCATATACCACTGGTGTGCCGCTGTGATATGGTAGGTCAGACACCCACCTCGTCAGACACATCACCTCATAACATCAATGAGTCAAAATGAAAGGAAATGTCTGGTAGGAAACAATACATACGCATATACCATTGGTGTGCCGCCGTGATATGGTAGGTCAGACACCCACCTCGTCAGAGACATCACCTCATAACATCAATGAGTCAAAATGAGTCAGAAATAGAATCGGGTGCAGCTCATTGACTGAGAGAAGTCCCCATGTTCCTTCCTTCTTTCTAACCATTTTCCACTGTATTGCCTTTGTATATGCAACATGTCTTGATGAAATCTTTCACTATGTTCATAAGATACTGCACCCAAGTTTTCAGGAAATAAATGCAAGTACGAGTGCAAACAATAAATTTTAAGCGACATTTTGCATTTTTCATGAGAGCTTTATAGGTAGAAAGAAGATCTTAAACGATTTACTAGTTTTTTGATTTCCCAAAAAATTGTGACACACATTTATAAAAGCCATCCATGCTCTTTTTTCTGTTTGAGTCAATTTCATACTAAAAGTTGCAGCCTTCATAAACTCTCCTATTTGTGGACCTACAAAGACTCCTTCTTTTCGTTTTGCGTCGCTGATTCGTGGGAATTTGGTTTTAAGGTATTGAAAGCCTTCAGAATCTTTATTCAGTGCTTTCACAAAAGGTTCTCCAGACAAACTCTTTCTTCCAGGAATTAAGCTTGATCTTTGTGCCCAATTTTTACTTCGTATTGCTTATCTCTTGCACAACTATCTCATTCGCATAAGAAGCAACACAACTTGGTATATCCTAGTTTTAGTCCAGTAAGCTTAGCTACAACTTTCACATCAGCACAAGTGTTCCACGTGTACTATGAATATTTAATTCTACTGATTAATAACTTCATGTTGCATAATTATCTATCACGCTTATTGCATGCGCTAATGGAACCAATGGATATTTATTGGCATTGTGAAGTAAAACTGCATTTATGCTAGTCTTTGATGAATCAATAAAGAGTTGCCAATTCTTAGACTTTTTAGGGAAACCAAGGTTTCGTAAGAGCCCCGCGGCAACATCACAAAATACTAAATCGATATCTTTGCTAAAATAGGCCAGAAAATTTTCTTGTCTATATCGAAAATATATTCTAACAAATTCCACTGCTGTAATCTTGACTCAAGAAGTTCTGACTTTGATTTTGAAAATTCTTAGTCTCGCACGAGATCATTCAGTTCAGACTGGTTTATAATATGAAGCTTTCTCGATGCAGATGAAGTAGTAATTTTGCAAGAAAACATTTTTTCACTAATTTTTGTCAAAGTTAGTTACCCGCATTTAATATTGAATCAAATCAGCAATAGCCAACCGAATTGCATGATTTAGAGCTTATTTTATTCTCAACATTTTAAGCTATAATTTAAGTGCTTAACACCTAAAAAATAATTTTTTTTTGCAGTGAAGTTGTGAATAACTCCGAAACTGTTGAAAATACAAAGAAAATGGTGTTCAAGTGATTTATAGAAAATTTTGTTCCTAAACGTTTAGTTGTATTTGCATTAAAATCCGTCAATTCATTTTCAAATTATGATGAAATATATTGACATAACTACCATATTGTGGGCGAAAAGTTTGCCACGCCTAAAAAAAAAAAAAAAAAATTCCCGATGGAAAAAAACTGAAAACAGATTTGAATTCAGCGCATCAAAATCATTATGTTTCATACAGTTTTATTTAAAGGCGGTGTTATTTAATCATTCATGTCAAAATCATCATAGATCTTGTTCTGCAGTAGAATATCCAGAATGTTTTGGCCTTTTCTTTCTATGGAAAGGACTAAATTTCTTCTTAGGCTTAGAAGGCGGCACAATTACTGGCATTGTATGACAGGTTTCATATCAGAGCGCATGGGACATCTTGGTAACGGATACTGTAGGAGCTGTGAGGATGAGGAAGAGGAAGAATTGGTGCAACACTTTCTCTGTGACTGTCCAGCTCCATTCGCTTAGACTAAAACACTAGGGAGCATGTTACTTCAGTCATCTGGACTGTCTTAGGGATGTGTCAAAGTTGATTGACTTCGCCAAGGGTATCGGTTGGCTCAAGTCGCGAAGCGCGAGCAACCTGTATAACCCAATCTAACTTCACCTTGTTTTGTTCCAAATCGCCTTTTGAACTATGTTAATAAGGAACTAAATACCTTCGTTGTGCGATGACTGTATTCAAATTTATTATTAAAGAGCTAGTAAGGAGTCACTAAATTTAATCTAAACATTTGATTGAAGATCTGCTCACGTAAAACGTGTTTTACTTGTTTATCAGAAATGATAGGATTAATTCATAGCCTATTCAACCTTTAATAGGAAAAAGCCTTGCTTCGCATAACTTGCCTTATGCCCCTTAATTGTCACTGAATTCGCCATCAGCCGGATGAATAAATTCTAGAAGAAATAAAAATAAATGTGTAATCATGACATCGGAAAAACAAGGAGTATCGACCAAGTACAAATGGTAAAAAAAATGTATCGTAAGAGTAGCGGAAAAAAAATTATACAACTATACGCTAACATATGTGTTATCCTACTATATTTTCCTACCTGAGAAGCAAGATATACATACATATCGAGCTAATGAATTTAGCTGATGAATGTAGTATCCACATAACAAGCATGACAACCTTCCCAAATTAACCTTTTTAAAGGCCTATGTGGATATTTCATGCATCAAAAGCAACCATTTCTTATTTCATTTTATATTACTTATTTATTGTCCTTTTCTTCCATATAATTTATTAATTTTATGTAAAAATGTAACTTCGGCCCTTATCCGCACCATTAAATCCATTATTGATAATGATCAATGATGGCATATTTTAAAGCAACATTTTCAACTATTCAAAGACCATATTACTTCTCTTTTTACTTCAGATATACTTTACTTGCATAAATCTTTCTTACAAATTATTGTGGCATACGCGTATCAGGCCTTACCACAAGCCTTCACAATAAGACTTTAATTTACACTCATTTTGCGTAAAAAAAATTTGCACGATATTGTAACAAAAAATAAAGGATAATTATAGAATGAAATCTCTTGAGAAAAAGTAAATGCCAGTGTAAATGCGTACATGATTCCGCTTTTTTTAAATTCTTTTTTATTAATCACATGCCATACTGCTGCCTTACCATACAAATGCAATGATTATGTTGCGCTTTATATACTCTCGCACATGCACAATGTGCACAGACGACATGCACGGTTATAAAATGTTTTGTAAGGTTTGGTTGGACACTTGCAACCGACAATTATTATTCAAATTTATTGGCCACCTCTGAACTCGATAAATGCATTATAAAGCCCGGCAAGCGTCTAGTGTAGTGCTGTATGCGAAAGATACTACACGAAATGTATGCACCACGTGCAATACATAAGTTTTGGTGAAACATAAAGTTAGTAATAGGGCCCATAAAAGAAGCTTAAAGCAAATAATACATCAGCGTGCTGGTATAATATTTTTTTCTTTAAATAATGTATGGAAAAGGTGTATGACTTAGGTTAGGGTTAGACCCTATTATCCATTATGTTGTACTTTAAAAGACAAATCCATGAAAGGGGCACAGAAACCCAGAAAATCCAGAAAATCAGAAAATCCAGTTCATAAGTTTCTTGTATAAGCCAACCAGTACCCTTGGCGAAGTTGGATTTGTTGACCATTTTGACCTCAGGTTCATTTTCAGACTGTCTGCTGATGGTACTGTTTTCCAGACGAAGGTTAAGGATAAGGAGGAAGAAGAATTGGTACAACATCTTCTCTGTGACTGCCCCGCTCTATGGGAGCCTATACTAAGGCACTTGAGTGCAGGACACTGAACAGTTTGATCAACTTCGTCATAAGTATGAAATTTTGGTACAAAAAATTAATTCAGAAAACTGGTCATCAGGGTGGCGTGGTGTAGCGGTTAGAGCGCAGGCATACAACACCAGTGGCCCAGGTTCGAACCACAGCAGGTGACATGATAAAAAAAAATTTAATTGAAGCTTCGAGAAGAAAGAAGCCCCCAGACTTCTCAGCTTACCACTGGCGATGATGACAAACATCAGATCAGGAGAAAACACCACCAACTTGTAGAAAATTATAATGCTAAGTAAAGATCACCACCACCACATACTAGGGAAGTTGAAGTATTTTTATTAAACACTAGAAAGCACAAGTAAAATTTTTCGTTATGTGCTATGCTGAGGATTAGAACCTGGGACGTTTGTATTAAAGAATGCGCTCTAATCACTGTACCACGCCACTCCATTCATCTTTTTCATGGAATTTTTGTTCTAAATTTAAAAGACTGGTTGCTTTGGCTTGACAAACACTTCTGCATGATATATATGTTTTTGATTACATGATGAAAATGAATCTCAGAGCAGTAATAGCTTTTTTAAGGCCCTCTTTATTTTAACTCTGCATACAGCATCTTTTACTGATAATTGCCCATACATATGTATGTACCTACTCCCCATCTTCCACTTCTTTTTAGCATTCGACTTCATTATACAGACACAAAATTTTGCATTGAGATTACAAAATTACTCTTTGGCCATCCGCTGCATTCATATATGAAAACGTATTGGCGACATCAACGAGACGTGATGGGACTTTAGGGAAATATTTCAACGCCTTTTGCAACACAACGCAAGACAGTCATGTGCCGGTGAAAGCACATGCATACATGCCATACCACAATAATATTGCTGTGTGTGTGTGTGTTATGGCTGACGTAAAATGATTTTGGTCTCTTATTCATAATAAAATATCAGAACAGAATAGACAACAGAAATTACACATCCCGAGGAGAAAAAATCCAATTTTTCTTTACTATTTTGCTTGCTGCCTCCGTCTTCAGCGGCCGGAAATAAATTTGCTTAATTATTTGCATATGATTTGACATTATGAGCAAATCAAGTGAAAATGAGAGAAGTAGAAAAGAATGTAATGAGTAATGTTAATGGCAAGGGAACGAAGGAAAGGCAAGCGACAAACATGAAGAAAAGGTAAAATACAATGCTGACGAGTTGTATTATCTTAAGCAAACCACTCGTGCTGAATTCACACAGTCACCCACCTGCTTACGTCTAATGATTCTTACCTTTCTCGCTTCAACTGGTCATAGACAAGGACATCCGGCAAAAAGACACAAACTCTGCTATAATTGTTAATGATGATTAGATTCAATTTAAGGCATCATTAGATACCTCAACCTGCCACCAGGCTCTGGACATTGGTCAATGGCTTAAGTCTATGCGTGGCTATTTAAAGGCCATTAACATACAAGGTAATAAGGGAATTCTATGCTGAGTAAGGGGTTATAAATAAAGGAATATCTAGTAGTAGTGGCATCAACATCACTGTACTTGATGCTGCCGGTGGTGGTGCCTGGTATTTTTTTGGTGGTTGTGGTGGTAAAAATTTATGCCGTACGTTAGTTCGTTCGTTACCTCATTTAACTGTTTCGTTTTGTTTTCCATTGCACTTTGAACAATTTATTTTGCAATGACCTGAGGGTTATGGTCAGGTTAATTTTACTGAAAATTACCGTAACTTTTCCTAAATAATTATTATCTCCATCATAATGATGATACGAGTATTTTGTTATGCTGATGTTGATGCTTTAGTTGTGTGTTTTAGTTATGTGGGGTTAAATATTTATGGGTTGTGTGTGGGTGGAAGGTGTATAAGTGGTTAAAACTTTATATGCATGGCTGGTACTTGTTAGCCAACACATAAGCAGAGTGTAAATTGTTTGAAAAATATTTGTTTTTTATTAAAATTATTATTTTGTATAGTTAAGAAAACTAAACAAAGAAAAACTATTAAAGTTTTTAGGGCTTTTAAGTTAAAGTTAAAGAATTTTTAGCACATGCAGAAAATGTATTATGGGACGAGGTGGAAAATGCTGGTCTATGTAATACCTTTTACCAAAATATAATTTATTATGTTGGGGACACTTATAGACTTTTGCGAAAAATATAAAACATGCGGTAAAACTAACCTAAGTCGCAACACTTTAGCTTATAATTTTTTCTCTGACAAAAAACCGGGTAGATTCTATTCTTTTCCCGTCACTCCTCTAGGAAGTTTATTGGATTTCCAAGATAAGTAAAAGGTGTCCAAGATTGAGGTATCATTTTAGTTTAATACAAAAAAAAATACATTTTTATCAGATATTAAAATAAAAAAATTTAATTCAGTTTATTACAAATAGATTCCTTTTGAAAGTGAAAAATTATGTCGGTCAAGTGAACACCCCTACTGGTTCGGCAAGCTCCCAATCTTTTACCAAAATTATCAATCACGTTTTCAATAAACTGTTGTCAATGGTTGATATCGGCTCAATAATGTTGGTTGTAAGCTCTCGTTAATTTAAAGGTGTCAAATCGCACGATATTGGTGGCCAATTTACTCCTCCTCTAAGAGAAATAATGCGATTTTTGAACATTTTTTCAAAAGATCCATTGTTTCTCTTGCTGTGTGACTAGAGGCACCATCATGTTGAAACCACATATTGTATACGTCTAAATCACCATTTCCCTGCAGCGATTTCTATTGACCGCAATCGTATTTCCATTTTCGTTTAAAAGAAAATATGGTCCGATGATTCCTCCATTCAATCGGACCAATTTTCGAGAACTTTTTCGAGTGTATTTCAGTAATGGCATCACGAATATTGGCCTTCAAATGCTCAATTGTCTCTGGTTTGTTGGCATAATACTTGTTTTTAACGACGCCATACAGAAAATAGTCCAACAGGGTCTAATTTCAGCTCCTTGGCGGCCAACTGACATCATCATTTCGGCTAATTGAACGGCCATCAAACGCTTGATGTGTGGCAAGTTGCACCATCCTTTTAAAAGCAAGCGTCGTCCACATCAATACCATGAAGAGCAGGTACAAATAAATCGGCTATCATGGTGCGTTAGGTGTCTCCATTAACCGTAATGGTTGCGCCGTCCTCATTTTCAAGGAAATAATATGGGCTAATGATGCCTCCGCGCCACAAGTCGCATCAAACAGTCACTCGTAATTTGTGCATTGGCTTCTGTAAAACCACGTTTAGGTTTTCTGAGCCCCAACTACAGCAATTTTGCTTATTAACGTACCCACCAAGATGAAAATAAGTTTCATCCAAAAAAGATGAATTTCGATGATTTTTCAATTTCCTATCAATTGTCTTTGTTTTGGAAATAAATTTCCTATAAACCCCAACGTAGCTCAAGCATAAATAGATTCATTTCGTTTAGTGGTGATAAAATACTGAATTTTGTGACAGAATAGAATGACATATGTAAGTATTGCCAGACTCTAATAATCGCTGGTTTAAATATAAACCGATAGATGGCCCACCAGATAGTTCCTAGAATTGTCGTGAGAGACTCTTTTTCTCTGAGAACAGACTTCACTCATGAAGTGAAAGTGGATATTCTTGCCTAACTCTAGAGTTAGTGTGGAATAGTTTTGGATCGATCTTATTATTCGAATTATAATCTAGTTTACTCTTTTTTTCTCAGATCTTTCCATTTGACAGTTAGTTTTATAGTGCAAAATGCTTTTTGAAGTCGACGACTCTTCTGGAAATTGTTTTATTATGACGCGTAGAGTGCTTGCCTGGTCTATGCAGATACTATTTGACCGGAAATCTGCCCGTTTGTCTCGCAATATATTCTTGATTTTGCTTTGCGCCTTCTCTGTATTATGAAGGTGACTCGGTTTAATACGTCACACAATTTACACATTGTACTTGAAACTATACGCAATATATCCAAATGCTTATTGGATTTGCAATGACGAATTAAAAGCCTTGATTAGACCCCCAGGCTGTTTCTAGGTAATTTTTTACAGGACTTAAATCATTGCCTGTTATATTTGCACAACAAAAGTAATTTTTTTAATCTGTTTAGCGGGAGAAGAGTATCTCTTATCAATATTATTCTTATCGCTGAGTATGCTTTTCTAAAGGGTCCGCCAAATATATATATTTTTTTGAAAATGCTATAGAAAAAATGAATGTTTTCTCAAATTTCTTTTTTTATTTGAAAGTACAATCCTTCCGGTTAATAATGGAAAATAATTTCATTCCAATGGCTGCCTCGACTGGCCAAGCAGTTGCCTACACGATCAGTCCAATTTTTAAGCACATTATCCATTGTGTGCAGCTGTAATTCACCAATGACCTTACGAATATTCTCCTTTAAAGCGTCAATTGTCTCTGGCTTGTTGGCGTAACATTGATCTTTGACGGCACCACACAAATAATAGTCTAACGGTGTCAAATCGCAGCTCCGAGGTGACCAAACGACATCAGCGCAACAGGGCGCAAAACATCGAGTGTAGCTTCGGCTGTGTGGCATGTAGCGCCGTCTTGTTGAAACCAAATGTTGCAAATATCCTCCTCTTTAATTTTTGTGAACAATTATTCATTCAACAGGGCCCGATAACGATCGCCATTGACTGTAACGGCCACTCCTTTGTGATTTTCGAATTATGCCTTTGGACCAAAATCTGCACCAAACAGTGACTCGTCTTGGGTGTATCGGCTTTTCAATGTATGCGTGCGGGTTTTCTGTGCCCCCAATACGACAATTTTGCTTGTTTACATACCCGCCAAGATCAAAATGAGCTTCATCTGAAAAGATGATTTTTTTTGGCAAAATCGGCATCGAATTTTCAAAGTAATGTCGCAATATTTCCCAGCGTTGTTCAAGCGTATACACAACCATATTCGTTTAGCGGAAGGATAAAACTAATTATCTGTCAAATCAGACATGAGCTAAGTGTTACCATTCACGAAATAAGCACTAGTTGAAAAAAAAAAGTTAGATGGCAGACCTATTATGTTCTCTTTCCTAGTCTGCATAAGGGTTCTGACCGTATCAGAAGCACACAACATGGAGAGATAGATATTTATCAGTCAGAAGCTGTGTAGCCATATATCAAAGTCTTGCCTGATTAAAAAATTGTTGCAGCTTGAAGTTCCATTCGATCTCACTAGATTTCGGTGTACACAACAAATTCAATTTAAAGGACATAAGTGATGATATAATGACACTGTGCTCGAATTTTACACTTTTTTTTCGACAAGTTGGGCACCCAGCGGTTAAACCAATTTTATGTACGCTGAATGCAGCGGTACTAACCCTCTTTTGGGTTAGCTCTTGTTTTCGAGATAAGCCGTTATTTCAAATTGGAGGAGGTTTTACAACATATATTCGCGTAATAAAAAGCAACCGAAATGTCACAATGAAATTACTTTCAAAGCTAAAATGTTTTTAATATTTAATATTTTATTAGTTAGGCAGATACATCACTCATAAGTCCGTACTCACGTAGTATGTTATGTGATCTCACTGCTGTTTGCCAAGAAAAATTTTTATTTCTGAAGCGACTGCGTGAGTATCCCACACTGTGTGAATTCTTCTTTTCTTTTTGATCAGTGATAAAAAACATGATTAGATTATCGCATTTAAAAGGATACGAGTAAACCTCACCTTAGATGTTCATTAAGCAAATGGGGTGAAATTCTTACTTCAGAAATAGTAATTAAAATAAAAAAATAAAAATAAAAAATTAAATGTTAAAATCTACAAAGTTTTGCGCAATTTACGGAAAAACTAAGTTCTTAAACAAAAAAAACTTCAAAACTGCTCAATGCTTAAGAAAACTGTAAAATACACACCGATCATAAATAAACTAGGAAGTCATAGGTTTTTTTAAATTTTCGGTAATTTTATTCTAGTAGCAGCTCTCCTTTATGAACCAATTTTCTTAGAAATTAAAAAATAGTTTATCGCCCATAATTCCGTCATATTTTCAATCAAGAAATATAGTTTCAGGTGCAAGTTTTGTGCAAGCAATTACTTCGTGAATAAACTATTTTTATTAGAAAAATTTAAAGAAACTTAATGATTCTAAATGATGAGGTTTTAACTTTTTGAATTCCATCCAATAAGAAAAATATTTAATTCGAGGACTTACCAAATGCTTATTTAGGCAGGACGGTGTGCTTTTTCTAGGAGAGTAGTTTGGCCTTATGTGGAGTTGAACTCTAGCTACTGATGTAGTTGAAATAACGGTGTTTTAGATAATTTTAGTTGTATTGCAAAAGAGCTATATACGTACAGTTCAGCCGCCTTTAAATATGCAGCCATAAAACATTTTTCAGAAAAAATCATTGTATTTTAGATTAAATAATCTCTAAAACCAGCTTTAATATAAAATTAGAAATTCACTATCTGCTAATAGATTAAAACATCCAATGTTTGCAAAACGGTTTTTAAACACTCTATTAAACCTTCAAATAAAAATAACCCTCCTCTGCAATTATTTAAAACACAAAACAATTATATGTTGCCACTCTTTAGCAATTGATACAAACAAATTCACACTGGCATTGCATTTTGGCTTAATTATTATTTGGCTTTTTAAATGTAATGCAATTATGAAATCAAATGCCGGCATTTAACTGGCAATTCATTCATTTGTACAGGATTCGTATTAAATTTAGCTTCTCTTTAGCCCCCGCCATAAACTTCAAACTCTTTATGTTCTTTCTCTATTTGTGTGTGTATGGTTCTGCTTACATATGCAATAATTTTCAAATAATGCAATCAGTCAACCGGCCAATTTTTCGGCAAACGAAAACCAGTAAAAAAAAAAGAAAAAAATCATTAAAATTAAGGAGCATCTCCCCGATTACAAAAAAAAGAGCCAAAAACAAAACCAAATGGTTATTTAGCCGGTCATTTGTTGTTGCAACGTTCGACCATAGGTTCAACCGATTAAACGACAGCGAAGGGGTAAAAGCAAAAAAGCCAAATAAACCAATCATTCTACCGAAATTATTTGAAAAAACGAAATCTCTCTGTGCCCTCATGCTGTTCTTATAGAGCTGAAACAACATGCCTATGGCATATTTCCACAAACGCATGTTTTCTAAAATAGGCAGACCTTTAAAAGGATAGAATGATTTTGTATAAAAAAAAATGTATATAAAAAGATATCAGGCAGTTAGTTAAAAAGAAGTAATATGGTATAATGGTAAGGCAAAACTTCTGACCGGTTCAACTTGGTGAATCCAGTGTGATCCTTACTATTTACGTTTCAAGTCGACTCACAAACGACGTGAGTAATCCCTGAGCGATATTTCTGACAATCGTCTAGCATCGGCGAATTGTGAGAGGCAATTTCAGCATCTGTTTTACTAGTTGGAGCGGCTGAGAGCGAACGTCTGTACTTATATTTAGCGATTCGCTATATAAATATGTTAAATATGCAGTGAGTCTGTTGGCTTAGATGGCAGCTCTATCATCGGAATAGAATGCAAAAGACTAATCATCTGCTTATCTGAAGATTAATTGATTAACTAAACTGGAAATAATTTTAATTTTAAGGCTTTTGGAGCCACCTTGTATTGCACAATTCCGTGCAACTGTGGGAAAGTGAACTATTTCTAGGAATAATTGAGACACGATGTGGGAGAACATACGACGGCTGATGGATTCACATTGCAGTATTCGGACAATTTCGATGCCTTTTCTGTATCAAGTAGCGTCGGATTTCTTCTGTCCAGGAATGCAATTTAAGGCCAATTATGGGAAACCACGTAGAAACCAAAATGACGACCACTTTCTTGGTATGTGTGCGGCAAACAATTTGGTGATAAGTGGATCGTTGTTCCCTCACAGGCGAATACTTGGGTATCCCCTGACCATAGAACGGAGAATTAAATTGATCACGTGGCGATAAGCAGCAGGGATGCGGCCTGTCAACGCGCATAAACTTCAAGATAGAGAATTTGTCGCGACTTACTTCAGAGCGTTGCAAAACGCTTACGTATCTTGCCAGGAACGTAATATAGCGGATTGGAAAAGAGTGAAACCATTATTTATCGAACCTGCAGTCCAAATCCTCGAGGTTTGGATAAACCACTATGGCCGCATGTTTTCAGAGAATAAACTAGCCCAGTAATTGGCGCTTTAATACGGAGAGTTTTATACTTCTCGACATTTATTCTCAAACCAGTTTACGCTGTCAATGTTATGTTATGTAAGTTTCTCGCAAGGTCCGAAAAGGTATGAGCCAGGAGACAAGCAGATGCCATACGCATAATCGGTGTTGTTCAGCCATCTTTGCAATGCCTACGTTAGCCCTCTGCCGCCGAAGAGGGCTTTCTAAAGCATCGCGGCCAGAACCATATTAAATAGCAGTGGTTACAGGACCCATTAATGCTAGCTTTGAAAGATGCATTGTCATATAAACCGTGAATGTGTTCAATGACTTTAAGCGGAACTCCTTTACATGCCAGCGCACTCCATATCATCTTTCTCGAAATCTTAAAGCAAAAATACAGCAGAGATCTCCACTCCACGAATTGTTATGTTATAATACGGAGAGAATTAACATTATCCATATTGTCTTAATAGTGATGTTTCGGAGATTCTCTTGGAAATGATCTAAGCGATAACCTTGTTAGTCATATACAGCAGCGTAATACCCAAACAGTAATAAGGGCTTGTAAGGTCTCAGATTTGATTTTCAGAAAAAAAAAACATAAAATTTATAGAATTGTAAGATACCGATTTGAGTCTATAGAACGATCTTTATAATTCAATGTTTAAAGATGAGCCAAATTTTGGCATACTCCCTCCAACATATCGGCCATTGCGAACTTGTTCCTATACCTATGAGCTTTAAAATAGTTCCACAAAAAATAGTCTAAAGGAGGTAAGTCGCACCATCTATGTGCGTGTGGGGCCAATTGACCGGCCCCAAACATGAAATATACTTTTCACTGAACTGGCCTATTAATTGGGCCACCGTTTAGCGTACTGTGTGGCATGTGGCATCGTCTTATTAAAACCACATGTCAGCCAAGTTCAGCCCTTCCATTGTTGGCAAAAAAAAAAATTGTAATCAACGCACGATAGATCTTGATATTCACAGTAACGTTCCTGCCCTCATTGACGTTGAAAAAATACGGTTCAGTAATCCACGGCCAGTAATCCACACCAAACAGTGCATTTTTCCGATTACACTGGCAATTCTTGCAATGCTTTTGGCTGTTCTTCACAACAAATACGACAATTTTGCTTGTTCACGTATCCATTTAACCACAAATGAGCTTCATCGCAGAACAAAATTTGCCGATAAAAAATTGCCAGTGCCCATTCAACAAAGATAGCCTTTGTGGTAAGTCGTGTGGCTTCAATTCTTGCAATAGCTGTATTTTATAAGGATTTAAATCACGGTTGACAAAAAAACGCAGCCGGGTTTTATTAAGTTTTTGATGGGTTTTTTAGGGTTTTATTGGGTTTTATAACTGCTTCCTAATTTCATTCAATTCGACAATATTTGTTATTTAATTTTACCCTCTTGGTCGGTTCAAGGAGGTATTAGGTACTATGGGCTGCTAAAGCGACTACAATTATTTCGTTTGAACTGTGCATTATGAGAAAAACGGCCGGAATACAAAGGTGTGATTAAGTTATTCTTTTGCATGAAAACGCTCGGCCTAATGTCGCAAAAGTTGCCAAACGATTGTCAGAAACGTCCAAATGCCGCATCCACCTTATTATCTATTGGCTGTTTTACGGAAACAATAGCTTTTACCATTTCAACGCATCACTTCTTTCAAGAAATGTAAAATCAGCTTCAAAGTTGGATCGCCATAAAAGATGATAAGTTTTTCTGAAACGAGATTCGGAAATTCCCTCAGAGGTGTAGAAAGGATGTAAAGAGTGATTTGACGAATTTTTATTTTGATTAATTTTATACTTCGTTATCATTTTTGAGCTAAAACTAACGGACCAAATTAATTTGTACTCCCAATACGTAAATTTCGTTGTAAATAAACCACGAAAATATTTAAATAAAAAACCCATACCCAATGGGTTGCCAGCCCTGATCTAAGTCCTTATACAAAATTTTTCACGTAGTGGAGTAACAGAGGCCCAATTTCTGCGAACGACATCTAATCAAGAGTTCACGATCATTAACAACACTCTGGCCGCACTCTACTTATGGGTCCTGATGGTTTAGTGTCCAATAATATAAATTTGGTGCAAAATTTAGTCACAAGATTCCGAAAAGTCGCCCAAACTGACCATGAAATGGAAGTAGTGCACGATGCAATTTCCTAACTGATCATGAATTTTGATAATAAAATTCAATAATTTGCAAGCGTTGACGTTTGTAAGTCGTAGTCATTGTTAAATTATAGAACAGACTGAACATAATTGACAGTAACATGTTATACTAAAACAGCTGAGCTGCCAAAAACAGTCCTGCCAGAAAGAAAGTTGCTAAAAAATCACCCGATAGCTCTACAGTTATTCCATCTACACCTAGAGATTTGAAATTTTTGAGTGCGAGATCTGCTAGAGTTTAAGAGAGACAGACGAGATGTGCGAGTAGTCATTGCGGCTCGTATGAGCATTAATACTGTACAGGTACATCCAAGACCTCAACTAAATCATCCATTGTATTTACCCGTTCGCCATTTGTCCCTCTAAGAGCAGGCAGTAAGTTAAGACTTAAAAACGATCTGTTGACTTAACGTGGAACTGCTTTACAACTACTGCTGCTAATGGTGAAACGAAAGCTTAGTTAGTTCTTGGCCTTAAAAGAAAGTAAACAATACTCGGCTTGTATAGCCCAACTTTGCAACAAGCTTGTTTCTTTTATAAAAAGCTACGAAATAGTGAAATGACTCTTAAAACTTTTACACTTCTTTCTTTTTAAAGAAATTTTCTTTTGTGACCCTGTTTGTTGTATAAATATGTATGTGTGTATGTATGTGAAAAAGGTGCTACCTCAGCAGAATAATAAACATTTGATGTTGTTGTAATTTAGCTATTAAAAGTGATGTGTTGCATGTAGAATAATGCAGACATAGTAGTAGCCCAGGATACGGTATATGCACAAACCAGGCTGAATTGCACAAATTCATAAAAACATGTTAAAGGATATTTCTACTCATATGCCTACATGATGGTCATAAAATGCCAACACAACACTTTCCTTTCATTTACTCATACACACGCATACATGCAATGTGATGCAGATATATACTATGTACATATATATACGTATGTATATATATGTACTATGTATACATACATATATATTATAGTTATATGTATAGGTTTGTATTAAAGAGTGTTCGTTTGATGTGTTTTGTTCTCAGTTTTTGGTGGTGATTCACATCTTTCAATGATTTAACAAAATGTTCCCGTTTTCTACAGTTTTTTTGAATGGAGTTTTGATGTATTTATATGTATGAGTGTGTGTGTCTCCGTATGTATGTGTTACATGTAATAGGAAGTTGAGTTTTGGCACTTTGTGGCATTTTATATTTTGAATCACTATCGGCCGCTTGCAACCAAATGCATGTATTGTTACCGCTCTCGCTCTCTCTATTTTTCTTCTTCTCCCTGCTCGCTTAACAACCGGAAACGGATGCTGTTTCGGCGTGGTGTATACAAAATGGTCAATATATTAAAACGACCTCGTTTGATCGTTTAAAATTTTGTAAAAAAAGAAAGAATGAAAGAAACATACAAACGCACTCATTTCACTATTACTGCATCAATACGGTTTTGGTTTTCAATTTTGTTTTTTATTCTACTTTGGTTTTCTGTACTTTTTAACTGCAATTCGTTTTTATGCCTCAGTATCTTTTTTTTGGTGCCACTTGACACACTGAAGCGTAAAATTAATCGTGGCATATGCTTGTTAAAACACTTGCATCATTTAGAGGACAAAGCAGGCTGGAATATGCGGGAATTGGAAACTTATGTGGTACAAAAAAAAAAACAATTCTTGCCTTATTGGTTTTTGTGGAAACAGATCTTTTTTTACCAGGCCAGTAACAGACTTAATAGGCCATGTGCTACTTGAAGAAATACAACGATATAAAATACTTTGGGGAATGAAATAAACTTTAAAATAAAAAAATAAAAAATTAAAAATATTCAAAAAGTTCAATGACTTAAAGAGCAAACACAAGGATCTATCATTTTGAATATTCCTCTATGCAAAGCTCAGAACTTCCAGTTTTCTTTAAGCAACCGAATGTAATGAACACGATAGCAATGATTTTTACTGAAGTAAAAATATTAAAAAAATTTATTAAAATTACCAATTCCATCCAATCCATTCAATAGTATTGTTGCAAAAATAAAAGCACCAAAAAATATATGCCAACATTTAATGCCATAAACTTTATTCTGGTCGTCACTCTATTGTTTAGTGTCAATATACGATCACCTTGCCAGGGTTGTATCCATTTGAACAGTACTACCAATTCATCTATGTATTAAATTTTTAAATTTGAATTAACCGTAAATAATTAGTTTGTTATTAGGTTGTATAATGTACTAGAACATTCGAAACTAATGCTAATTAACTATATAATGTTTTAACGTTTTTTAAAGGTTTGAGTTCGTTTAAATTGCGTTAAAATAAAATATACACCGCTTTATTTTGTTGTTTTACAGTTTTTATTTTTCTACACAATAACTTTTATACTGTTTGTCTTAATACAACACTTAATATTCGTTTATACAATACTTTTATTTCCGCTTTAACACCTATTTATCTTACGACAGCCAAACGATAACTAACTGACGTGTAGGTAAAGCAGCCCTTTATATACCTAATTGGCTACAGTTTAGAAACTTCAGGAAAATCGAACATCTTTATTTTCATATCCGCAAATTCAAATGTAACATAAAGATGAGCGATGTGGCAGTGCTGCTAAATTGACAGGGTGATACAAAATATACCAAAATTCAACAATGCAGTGTTGTATTTTTATTTTCGTAACAATAGACTCAGAGCACATTTCCCAGACAGAAAATCTATCAGAATCACAAGTGCTCCCTACTCAAGATGTATACGCTTCGCTAAGTGGGCCTGCGATCGACTCACAGAAGATGCCGATTTTGGCAAAAAAATCATCTTTTCAGATAAAACTCATTTTGATCTTGGCGGGAATGTAAACAAGCAAAATTGTCGCATATGGGACACAGAAAACCCGCACGCATACATTGAAAAGCCAATACACCCAAGATGCGGATTTTGGTCCAGAGCCATAATTAGGCCATTTTTCTTCGAAAATGAGCAAGGAGATGCCGTTACAGTCAATTGCGATCGTTATCAGGCCATTTTGAACGAATTTTTGTTCGCAAAAATTGAAGAGGAGGATATTAGCAACATTTGGTTTCAACAGGACGGCGCTACGTGCCACACAGCCGAAGCTACACTCGATGTTTTGCGCCCTGTTTTTGAAGATCGCATTATCAGCCGCAAAGCTGATATCGTTTGGCCACCTCGGAGCTGTGATTTGACACCGTCGGGATATTATTTGTGGGTGCCGTCAAAGATAAGTGTTACGCCAACAAGCCAGAGACAATTGACGCTTTAAAGGACAATATTTGTGAAGCCATTGGTGAAATACCGCTGCACACAATCGAAAATGTGCTTAAAAATTGGACCGATCGTGTAGGCTACTGCATGGTCAGCCGAGGCAGCCATTGAATGAAATTATTATCCAGTATTAACCGGAAGGATTGTACCTTCAAATAAAAAAAGAAATTTGAGAAAATATTCATTAGTTTTTTTTTATAGAAAAAAAAAAATTATTTGGCGGACCCTTTACAAAACCCGAGTGGCTTTAAGTGGGTTACCCGTGGGTTACCAGTGGGTTGCCAACCCTGCTGAAAACTTGAAAAAATAAGTTCAGGTTCGGGTTCGTATTCGGTTAAATCTAAATAAAAAGTTGAGGTTCGGGAAGTCGGTTCAGTGTTCGGATTGAGTTCAAAATTTAAAAAAGTGCAAATATTTCTGCGTTTATATGGAGGAGGGCTTTAAGTAGTAGCTTAGCTCAGGCTCCAAGGGTATGATAAGGAAGAAGATTATATTCTTAACATCAAATTCGTGATCGGTTTTCATTAAAACCTACATTTAAAACAATACATATTGTCAATTACAGATTTTATTATGTTTTAACCTTTCCTGTAAAATTGAAATTGTTTGAGAGCCTTATTACATTAGAGCAACAGTATGTATTTATGTAGATTGCAATTTAATTTTTAAATAAGCTATTAATCGAAACGGTGACATTTGCATTCGAAGAATTTGATGTACAAAATCTTTCCTCGTGTTTTAGAATTTCGTGCAAAAGGTAAATATAAGACTCTCTTCCCTTTCCACTTGTAAATTTGAATGAACAGAAAAAGGGGATTCCTCTCTTATTCCATTTTGTGTAAAGATTGTGCCCCGGTTAGTTTTGCGTTAAAAATACTTCTCTACTGGCTACTACTTTTAACCTTTATGCCTATACTTTTGATTACTTATACAAATTTCCTCATTATTTTAGTATATTCACACAACGATTATAACTTGCGCTGTTAAAACCTCAGGGTACAATGTTTTTTTTTTAATGCTGTTTAAAATTCATCACTTAGCTGTCACAAAGCCGACTCAAGTTACTGTGACTTAGCGCACATGGACTTACATTTAATTAGTTAAAGTACTTCGATAAAAACTGCTGAAAGAAGTGGATGTATGTACTTCATCTTATGGTATAATTTTTTTTATTGATATGTAGAGTCAATTTATATTTTTAATTAATTTTGTAAGCGTCTTATTAAACACAAAATAATACTTTTTGTTTCCTAGACAGCCTTCCCGAAAACCATTTACAGCGCCAAATTTGCTTAAATTTAGCGATAAATTTTCCAAATTTCAAAACAGTAAGACAGCATTTAGTCATAAATTCTTTTTCTTCAACGAAAACAACGCCTTTTGACATATTCATGTTGCAAGTACATGGCATATCTCTATTAAAAAAACAGCAAAAAATTATCTAAAATGTAAACTATTCATATCTAAACAATAAAACAACATAAAAATTGCCGTAAGTTGTTTGGTGTGACCCTAAAAAGCAAAAACAAAAAAAGATGACAAAAAATTGTGACTTTTATCAGTTTGAGTAAAATAAAACGATAAAAAAAGAGCGAGACTTGGAAAAATATATTGCCCATATAGCAAAAATTCTAAAACAGCTATAAATTCATCATGTGTGCAATGTTGCAGTACAAACAAGCTGTTGCAACAATACTCGCACTCACATTATTTATTACCACCCACCCACTCCTATAGAAAATAAGTGTATCAGTGTACCACCCTTTAAAAAATGGAGAAAAATGTCATATGGTTTAAAGGCCACAATAGAATAAAGATAGTTTGCGATAGAAAGAAATTTTACATACGAATTAAGAATACCCTAAAACTGAACGATTTCTTACGCATATCTCTTGGAATTTTTCACCAGAAATTGGCTCGTTAATTGCGTTTCCACAATGTCTGATCTTGATCTTTTCATGGTGAATGGTATACAGTTTGTCAAGCAAATCTTTTTAAATAGCGAAAAAGAATTGGATTTGACTTTTATCTTTAAAAAGAATGGGTTTTTTGTTTTACTTTTTTAAATTTTGTTGTTAATTCAATTTCATCTAGATACGAGTATTAGCTAACAAATAAAAGCAAAAAAAGAAAAAAAACAATAAATTTTAATTTAAAAAATTAGTTAAAAATTAATTAAAAAATTAGTTAAGAAACTCTAGAATTTAGTTGTCAAGAAAATGTTTTCACATACTATCATAATAACAATAAATGGAATGGAAATACTGAGTTGAAAGTCTAGTTTGCATGGCCTACATTGGCTTCAATGACAGTTTAGAGACGCCATTTTAGGGAGTGCTGACTGGGTTTACGTGAGTCTCGCCACGCTGGCATACCCCGCGGTGCTCCAATAGCACGGGCGAATACAGTGCATCCACCGACACCCCTCACCTTAATACCCACGACTGAATATCAAAAGTGAGTACCAATTCAAAGGCGTGTTGTTAGGACACTCATAACCTTCACAACTTGGTGAGGAGTCGAAGACTATCTAAGCGCCTGTCGTGATATGGGTCATAGCATCCAGTTGAGGAGATACAACAACACCAAACTCGCGCTCTGCTTGCGCGTTAGGTCTAAACCACAACCACTACGAAGCTCCCACAAGAGTGGCTATCCAACAGTTGGGCAGAGACCGGAATCCCTGGGGCTCTCGATTCCCATGGCACTAGAATACCTCTGGTCAGGCTTAGTGACACGTGAGTGTAAATACAAACACGTACCACCTCCAGTTTCGGCCCAACAACGGCCCCGGACTGGTTATCAGTGAGTCATTTTAGGGATGAAATAAACTATTGCTCACATTCAGTTGCAATTTTATCCCATTCTTTCACAATTACGGCCCTTAATTCAGCCTCTGGCAGTACTTCTTTTAAGATAAGTCTATAAATTGGTTTTAAGTCTGGACACTGAGCGTAAGCATCCAGTACTTTGCAATAGTCATAAAGAAGCCAAGTTCTTAAGAAAAGAGCCTATTATTTTGGATTATTATGCTGATAGAACTTGAGCTTTGGCTCTTCATTAATATAAAGCCTAACTTTTTCAGCACTGTTAATTAAATGCCACTTTAATATGTCCAGGTATTAATTCTCATCAATTTTCAATAAAGCAAATTTCTCGTACTCCCCTTAAGGGGGTATTACACCATACGTAATTGTCATTTGACTTCTCAGTTTTATTTCACTTATGTCAGATCAAAATTATCTGTCTGCATGTCAAAATTTTACTTATACAGAGACTTTATCGTATTTACTTTCGAACGTATACATAAAGGGTGCGCCAAATATTTTTTTTTTTGAAAATACTATAAAAAAAAACTGCTGAATATTTTCTCAAATTTCTTTTTTCATTTGAAAGTACAATCCTTCCGGTTAATAATGGAAAATAATTTCATTCAAATGGCTGCCTCGGCTGGCCATGCAATAGCCTACACGATCGGTCCAATTTTTAAGCACATTATCGATTGTGTGCAGCTGTATTTCACCAATGCCTTCATGAATATTGTTCTTTAAAGCGTCAATTGTCTCTGGCTTGTTGGCGTAATACTTATCTTTGACGGCACCCCACAAATAATAGTCCAACGGTGTCAAATCGCAGCTCCGAGGTGGCCAAACGACATCGGCTCTGCGGCTGATAATGCGATCTTCAACAACAGGGCGCAAAACATCGAGTATAGCTTCGGCTGTGTGGCACGTAGCGCCGTCCTGTTGCTAATATCCTCCTCTTCAATTTTTGTAAACAAAAGTTCGTTCAACATGGCCCGATAACGAGCGCCATTGACTGTAACGGCCACTCTTTGCTCATTTTCGAAGAAAAATGGCCCAATTATGCCTCTGGACCAAAATCCGCACCAAACAGATTGATATTGAAGGAAAAAAACATTTTTTTCAAAAACCATTCATTTCTCAACACTGTCTCCTTTTGGCTCAATACACTTAGTAAGACAATATTCCAACTTTTTTATACCATCTGAATAATACGATTTTGGGAACTCCTCAAAATGCGCATTAGATTCGGTAACCACTTCTTCGTTTGAGATGAATCTTTTTCCTGCGAGAGTACTTTTTTCTTGTTTAAATGTGGTCGTTTTTCCTTGATTGCATCCACCAATTGATCCAATAATGAACGATAATACTCCCCTGTGATTGTGGATCTCTTTTCAAGATAATCGATGAGCAATATTCCGTGTGCATCCCAAAATACAGTGGCCATAACTTTGCCAGCCGATTTCGCTGTCTTCGCCTTCTTCGGAGCACTTCCACCAGCTTCCACCCATTGCTTCGATTGATTTTTGGTTTTAGGTGTACAGTAGTGGACCCACGTTTCATCAACAGTTATTAATCTAAATCAGCAATTTTATGCTTTATCATGACCGAACACCGCTGTGAAGTGATCTATCGAACTCGTTTTTGTTCAACACTGAGCAAACGCGGCACCCATCTTACCAATAGCTTTTTCATATGCAAATGTTCATGCAAAATGTTGAACACACGTTCAAATGATATGTTTACCATTTCAGCAATTTCACGGATTTTGACTCGGCGATCATTCATAACCTCATCGAGGATTTTCTTGATATTTTCTTCAATAACCACCTCTTTAGGCCTTCCTGTTAATGGTATTGTTGCAGTGCTTGTTCGGCCCCGTTTAAATTCAGCAATCCAATTATCATATAATCTGACGGAGCAAATTCGGCGTAATGTTTATCAAGCTTTTCTTTTGCCTCTTTCGCCGTTTTGCCTTTCAAATAATAGTGTTTAATCACTACACGAAATTCACTTTTTTCCATTTTCCAAGAAACACAAAAGTTACTTACTTCAAACGACTACAACAAATAAACTAATCGATGAATTTGGCTAACATTTTAACAGCTGAAGTTTGACAGATCGTAATTTCAAAGAAAGAAAAAGTTTTTGTGTTTGTGCTGCCATCTAGCGCTAGGTAGCTTCAATGTCAATCCGCCCTCGTACATACGTGCATATGTATGTAAAAAAAAAAACTTAATCAAAAGGCCCTGCAAGCTTATTTGTCCTAAATACTGTAAATAAATTTATTAATCAATACATAATTTCAAAAGGTAGACAAAAGGCTATTAGTCGATGAGAACTAAATTTGAGAGCACCATTTATGATACTTTGTTTGCTTGTATACACTTTTTTAAATTGTAGTAGCACGAATTAGATGACTTTCATATTTTGGATTAGATTGGAGACAGTCGATAAAGTCTCTCCTTTTCTTTGGGTTTTATTATATTTTGAAACGAATGTCGAATTTTGGAGAAGTCATTTGGGTGCTATTGTATTGGTTCATTGCTCAATTAAGTCAAACGAACTCTGTAGATGTTCATTTATTTCAAAAATTCTTTTTGAAATATAACAAAATTGTCTGCCAAATGCCAAATAATATTTTAAAATTTTTCGACTATTCCATTAGCTGTTCCCTGTTGTAAGCCGTTTTCAATGTTATAAATATGTTTGCTTTTGCTGCCTTGGTTTAATATTAAAAACTGTCTGATATTCATCATGTTATGTGTCAATGTTATA
This sequence comes from Wohlfahrtia magnifica, assembly GCA_023159175.1. Taxonomy (NCBI): domain Eukaryota; kingdom Metazoa; phylum Arthropoda; class Insecta; order Diptera; family Sarcophagidae; genus Wohlfahrtia; species Wohlfahrtia magnifica. The sequence goes on from JAKWBJ010000045.1 coordinate 2,427,348, forward strand.
AGGTGCATGCGAAATTCATATCTTATAAGTTTAACTATTAGACCTGGTATCCAAACGCTATCGAACGCTTTTTCTAAATCGATAAGACATGCGCCTGTGCAATAACCTCTATTCCAATTCCAATTTATATTTGAAATCAGAATGTTTATCCCATTAACTGTCGAAAGTTTATTATTTTTTTTTTATATAAAAGACCAGCACCAGGGGATGGCCCCTACTCATGCAGTGCATTGTGCTGGTACTAGTAAAATAGGTTATTGGAAGGAGGACAGAGGGAGTAGTGTTTATGGACATTAGATTTTAATTTACTCATGTCGTAAGTGGCAGGAAATACTTTCGCTGGAAGATTATTCCACAACCGAACTGTGCGACCAAAGAACGAATTCACCCTATAATGCGTTGTGTGATTTACTGGACAAGCAACTACAAAGGGATGCGCTCTACGAGAAATACGAGTACTACGTAAAAATATATGATTTTTGGGAATTAATTCCTTAGTTTCGTTAGAACACATTCCGTTATAGTACCGATAGAACAATGAAACACACGTCACATTGCGACGGTGCTCCAATGAATCGATAGAGTTGGCTACCCTACCGTCAGTGATGAGCATCTTCGCCCTCTCCTGTACGCGGTCGAGAAGCTCCAAAATAGACTTTGAAGCACCGGCCCATATATGAGAGTTGTATTCCATTCTGGGACGGATATAGGTCTTGTAAATATTAAGGAGATCAGATGGGGTGAAGTATTTCCTGCACCGTCTCAAAAAACCAAGGCACTTGAATGCTTCTTTCGACACTTGAAATATGTGATCATAACAACGAACGTCACAGTGAATTCTCATGCCCAGAACATCAAGAGCATCTGATTCCTCAATATCCACATTACCCATTGACACAGATGACAGCACACCACCACGCCTGTGTGTTAAAAAACAACATTGAGTCTTACCTGCATTAAAATCGACAAAATTGAATCCAAATTGTTTTTTATTCACTATGTTATTCAGTGAACAAAATGCATAAATATTATAATTAATACATATTTCAAACACTTTGTCTATGTTTGGCAATAAACTAATAGGACATACGTTATTTGGATTACTTGGGTATTTGTCTTTTTTGGGTGAATTAATTACTTGGATATTTGTCTTTTTTGGGTGAATTAATTACTTAAGCTATTTTACATAACTTTGCAAAGTAGGAGTTATTAAGCATATTATTGAACAGGATACAATATTCCTTTATAATAGGTAAAGAAAATTTTTTGAGAACAATATTTGGAATATTATATAATCCGGATGACATTTTATTGCTCAATTTAGCTAAAATATTGGCTAAATTAGGTACCGTAATACAGTAGTTCCTCGCTTCAGTATCTGTGAGGAATGTCCGCTCTCACTTGGTTATTAAATGTAATAATTGTGTTTTAATTTCTTTCATTAACCTGTCTCTGTATACTGTTGCAACGATCAATTTCTTTATAAGCGTGTATTGTTTCCACATCAGCATGCTAAATGCAATAGCATCTCATTCTGATCGCGTATAATAAAATTTAAATTATCTCTTTCTAAATCATATGGATTAATTTCAAGTCTGTTTAATATTTGTGTAGACTTATTTGGTATAAATACTTTAAAGGGTTAAACTTTTTATTTCCCGAACATGTTTTTTAAATTTATCTCGAATTTTTTAGTTTATAGTTATTCAGAGATATTCATTAATACATTTTCTAAGCAATTTCAACTTTACTTTTCAAAAGTGCTAAAAAAAGTATCATTGTATCAACTTTCCCATCCCTTATTGCAGTCGTTTGAAAGTAAACAGGCAAATTAAAAAAACTAAATCAAAAAGAAATAAAAGTAAAGATAAGTTGCCATGTAAATCAATTAAACGATAAACTAGGGAAATTCTATTAAAAAGAATAAACTGGGAAAGTTCGTAAATTGTACCAAATGAGTAATTGGTGTACCATTGTACTTTTGAGTCTGAAATTGTATCAAGAAAAGTACAATTGTACCAACTTCTTCAACCCTGTATTGAATTGTAAGCAGTGATTTTTAGCGCCACTCTATATAATGGGTACGCTCATGTCTATAGCTCATGTCTGATTTGACAGATAATTAGTTTTATTCTTCCGCTGAACGAAGATGGTTGTTTATACGCTTGAACAACGCTGGCAATCTGTGCCTGCGATCAACTTAGAGAAAATGCCGATTTTGCCAAAAAAAAAAAAATCATCTTTTCAGATGAAGCCCATTTTGATCTTGGCGGGTATGTAAACAAGCAAAATTGTCGCATTTGAGGCACAGAAAACCCGCACGCATACATTGAAAAGCCGATACACCCGAGACGAGTCACTGTGCGGATTTTGGTCAAGAGGCATAATTGGGCCATTTTTCTTCGAAAATGAGCAAAGAGTGGCCGTTACAGTCAATGGCGATCGTTATTGGGCGATGTTGAACGAATTTTTGTTCACCAAAATTAAAGAGGAGGATATTAGCAACATTTGGTTTTAACAGGACGGCGCTACGTGCCACACAGCCGAAGCTACACTCGATGTTTTGCGCCCTGTTTTTGAAGGTCGCATTATCAGCAGAGCCGATGTCGTTTGGCCACCTCAGAGCTGCGATTTGACACCGTTGGACTATTATTTGTGGGCTGCCGTCAAAGATAAGTGTTACGCCAACTAGCCAGAGACAGTTGACGCTTTAAAGGACAATATTCGTGAAGCCATGAGTGAAATACAGCTGCACACAATCAGTAATGTGTTTAAAAATTGGACCGATCGTGTAGGCTACTGCATGACCAGTCAGGCAGCCATTTGAATGAAATTATTTTCCATTATTAAACGGAAAGATTGTACTTTCAAATTAAAAAAGAAATTTGAGGAAATATTTAGTAGTTTTTTTTATAGCATTTTCAACAAAAAAAAAAAAAAGAATCATTTGGCGGACCTTTTAAAACAGCTTTTCATGACTTTTGTAGGAAACTGTCATGTAAAATTCTTCTCTGTGAATACGGATGGATTTTTGTCTCCTTTTCTTCCTAACACACGTTCTGTTTTCTTCTAATTCTTATGTGGGAGCTATGGTCAATGTATTAATGTTAGCCTATTTCGTTTTTAGCACGTCTTAAGCTTTTGACATAGTTTGTCTTCTGGTTGAAAATATTTCAGATAGTGCTTGAACCGTTTTCCCGACAGGGTGACTATAGCAAACCAACTAATTTACATTCAATACTATTCTATTGTGCGGCGTTTTGAAGTCTCGTATATTCAGCATTTATTTGACAAAAAAAAATATAATTTAAACGTTTCAGTAGTTACTTGACTAATGAAACAAAACATAAAAATATATATTTGGAGAGCAAAATCTAGTAGATTAAAAAAAAATAACATGAATTGTAAAAAGATTTTCTTGACATCAAAATTTTGGACTTTTTTATTTTTTATCTTATTTCCTTATCCCAATTTTTTATTTTTGTTTTCTTTAGATGTTAGTTCTTAGTTAATAATCAGATTATTTTGAATCAATAAAAAAATATTAAAAAAAATAAATCAGAAAATACATTTTTTAATTATGAAAGTTTTATTACATAGTGAAGAAATTTTCGTGACAAACTGTATAACACTTTTTTCTTTTTTATAAAACTTTATCACAGAAATCTGTCGAATTGGATAAATTCTAGTGCAGCAAACTTAGCGACTGAGGGCGTAATTCGCCTGAAGATTTATTTAGATTGTTATTATTTTTATTTTTTACGATTTAATATCTGCTTAAAGAAATATATATCTATCTAATAAGACTGTAGCGTACGTTATATTACCAAAATATATGTATGATGGTATACTTGCCATCAAATGAAGTGCTATAAATTCAAAACTATTTTTTTTTCGTCTTCCTCACATTCCATGAAATGCTTGTAATCAAGGTTTGTTTCAGTTTTTTTTTTCATTTGTAGTTATATAAACATTTATGATAAAAATTTGCAATAAATTGGTTGATGTACTTTGTCGAAAACTAGAAAAGTTTGGAATATAATTTCTTTTTTTTTTTTTCAAGAAACACCATAAATTAAACGAATTTTTTAGTTGTCTTGTTATATATTTTGAAAGAAATTATTATGATTACTTACTTACGAGTAAAGAAGTTTCATTTCAAAAAAGGTGAATTTATCATAGGCGTTGAATAATAATTGATTCTCTACAATACTTAATATGAGCTAAGCCCGGAAATAAGAGAAGGAATATAAAGGGTCCGCCAAATGATTTTTTTTTTTCTTTTTTTGAAAACAGGGAGTAACACATCGTGTGTAGCTTCGGCTGTGTGGCAAGTAGCGCCATCCTGTTGAAACCAAATGTTGCTAATATCCTCCTCTTCAATTTTTTTGAACAAAAATTTGTTCAATATGGCCCGAACACGATCGCCATTGACTGTAACGGCCACTCCTTGCTCATTTTCCAAGAAAAATGGCCAATTATGACTCGGGACCAAAATCACACCAAAGAGTGATTCGTCTTGGGTGTATCGGCTTTTCAATGTATGCGTGCGAGCTTTCTGTGCCCCAAATGTGACAATTTTGCTTGTTTACATACCCGCCAAGATCAAAATAAGCTTCATCTGAAAAGATGATTTTTGATTCTGCAACATAACCGTGGTATTTCCCAGCGTTGTTCAAGCGCATACACAACCATATTCGATCAGCGGAAGGATAAAACTAATTATCTGTCAAATCAGACATGAACTAATTGTTACCATTCACGGAATAAGCACTAGTTGAAAAAAACTTTAGATGGCGCACCCTTTATTTTGCTGTAATTGTATATAGTGGGTGTCGTATAAGCGATATTTTTTTTAAATTCATAAATAGCACTCATACGCTCAGTGAAATATTCGGAAAATACAGCAAACAAACTAGGTACTTTCACTTTATTGGGAATAAAATATGTATTTAAATATCGATTTTTACAAATTATGCTTTATTTCATATTCATGTTCTTTGAGCATTTTTGAAATCAAAAATTTTATAGTAAAAAAATATGATTTGTTTCTCAATAACTTCAAAAATACGTGTTATATTAAATAATTATATTAGATTAACCTAAAGCTGGTATGATTCGTAATTTTTTAGCAAATGGCATAAAGAAATGGAATAAGTCATTACATAGTTATCATAAGATGTATGAAACAACCTCTTCAAAAATCGCACCTTTTTAGAAAAAAATAAAATAAAATTCTAAAATAACTTATCCATAGAATCTGAAATGCTGTCGATTTTTGAAGTTAGGTGACCATAGCGCATCAAAAAGTGGTTATCCAAGATCAAAACATTTTTATCCATTTGTTGCATAGTGTAATTAAAATCGTAGCAAAAGTTAATTTAATTATTTATATGAAAAGCACCTGCTTAGTTTTTGTTTTTGGGGTTTTCATTGTGCTCTGAGCAATTGATCTGATTACCTTGTTATAGCCAAAATACGACTGCGCATTTGTAAAGCGATGACAGCACGCTCTCACAGGGAAAGCTTGATATAAAAAAACTGCATTCACCAAGGACGGCTGAGATGTTCCCCGCTCAACTGTCAGATAGATGGACTTTGTGCCAACATCTCCCACTCCTTGCGCACCACTGCGGAAGCGGTCATTGTTTACGAGCGCCCACATAAACGAAATCTATAGTATGATCAGGAGTGTCGCGAGGCCAATGCAGCGAAAAGGGCCGCACATAGGAGAGCTCTTAACACTGCTGCTACGCGAGCCATTGTTGAGAGCTATCGACCAGAGAGCAGAGAAGAGAAGAGAAGAGAGGCGCCCTTTTAGACGCAAGAAGAGAGATATCGAGCTGCTTAGAAGCAGGAATGATGCTCAAAAATTCTACAAGCGAGTCAAGCGCCTAACTGAAGGTTATAAGCTCGGAGCATCATCTTGTAGAGACGAAGACGGTAACCTGTTTAATGATGCACAAGGCGTACTGAGGCTATGGAGGCACCACTTCTCTACAGTATTACGTGGTGATGACACCAATTCTGCCGTTAGAGAAGTTGGAGAAACGGTCCCAATCGATGATGACGGCGTGGAGATTCCGCCGCCTAGCCATGGCGAGGTCAGTGCTGCGATACGGCGACTTAAAAGCAACAAAGCTGTTGGCCCAGATGGCCTGCCTGCTGAATTATTTAAAGCCAGTGGTGAAAGCTGGTTAAGTGCATGCACCAGCTTATCAGTAGAATATGGTTGGAAGAAAGTATGCCTCAGTGCTCTCTGTTCTGTCCTGAAGAAGGGAGACCCTACAATTTGTGCCAACTACAGGGGTATAAGTCTTCTCCCTATCGCATACAAAGCCCTTACGAGCGTATGGTGTGAACGACTGAAGCCTTCGCCAACTCACTGATTGGTCTTCATCAGTGCGGCTTGAGGCCTGGTAAGTCCACCATCCACCAGATATTTACATTACGCAAAATATTGGAAAAGACCAATGAGAATCAATTCGATACGCACCATCTTTTTATCGACTACAAAGCAGCCTTCGATAGCCCGATAAGAAATCGTGTGTATGCCGCAATGTCAGAGCTTGGTGTTCCTACAAAACTGGTAAGACTGTGCAGAATGATGTTGAGAAACTCCAGCAGCTCCGTCAAGATAGGAAGGCAACTCTCAGAACCTTTTGAGACCGTGCGAGGTTTTAGACAAGGCGACCCATTATCGTGCGACCTCTTCAATTTCGTCATGGTGAGCGTTCTGCGGAAGGCGGGTGTACATCGCAGTGGCACCATATTTTACAATCGTACCAGCTCCTTGCATACGCTGACGATATTGACATCATTGGGCGTACCAATCGAGATGTCACTACTGCTTTCAAAGCCAGCGAAGAGAGGCTACCAAAATGGGTTTAACGGCAAATGAGGCTAAGAGGAAGTATGTGTTGTCGACAAGTAGGGATGTGCGGCGTATTGGCTCCCAGGTTGAGATCGACAACTATACATTCGATGTGGTGAATGAATTCATCTATCTAGGCACTGCTATTATCGGCAGTAACGATATCACTTAAGAGGTCAAGCGTAGAATCCCTCTTGCCAACAGGTGCTATTATGGTCACAATCAGCAATTGTGTATTTAAGCCCTTTCTCGCGCAACGAATTTGATACTTTACAAGTCGCTCATTCTCCCTGTTCTTCTATATGGGTCAGAAACGTGGACATTGTTACGAACCGATGTAGCTGCCTTGGGTGTGTTTGAGAATAAAGTTCTACGGAATATCTTAATTGCTTTGCGGTTTGGCGATGAACTCCGTATTCGAACTAATCATGAGCTGTATGAGCTATATAACGACATGGACGTTGTTCAGCGAATTAACTTTCAGCAGCTACGCTGGCTAGAACATAGCGTTCGAATGGATGAAGATGCTCCAGCAATAAGAGTGTTCGAAGTCAGTGGAAGTCAGTGGCCGTAGGGGTAGAGGACGCCCTTGTCTAAGATGGAGAGATTAGGTCGAGGAAACCCTATCCGCAATGGGTGTGACCACTTGGCGAAGACACGCGCTAAGCAGAAGTGCCTGGAGGGAGGTGCTGCAGCAGGCCGAAATCCGGTAAACGGGTTGTAAAGGCCATTTATGTATGTTATGTATGTATGGTGCGCCTTCCTATTTATGTCTACCCACATCTAGAAGGTTTTTGCAGGAGATCGGCTTAAATATGAAAATATTAAACTAAAAATTCATGATCTACAGCGACTGACGCTACCTAATCAATTTCAAAATCTAATTTGCCAACAAATATAACCTTGTTTAGCAAGCAAAACAACTTAACTTTTATCACTTTACCGACGAAACGAATGGTTTCTGGAAAGAAAGAAATAAAAGAAAATTAAATAAAAATGAAATAGAAATAAAGCAGAAAGTTTAACGAAATTTAAAATGAAAAATAATCTTGTAGCAGTCTAGTGTTTTATTTAAAAAAGATAGAAGAGTCATGTCGCATCATAACAAGAGGGGTTTAACCAACAGCTGAAACTAGAAAAAATTCAATATAAACAAGTCTTTCAAAGTATTCTTTGCTCAGATAGCGAACACTTTTTTCTGTAAAAGATAGAAGTGGTACATGAGAGTGTTTTGCTCATTAAAGAAGAAGACTTCAGGACTATTTGTCTTCTTTGTTTAACTAGCTAATGCGCATAAAGGGTCGCTCAACTGAGAGATACTTTTAGTATAAAAAATACACTTTGGCTACTTTCCTTAGCGTAGGAGGCACTTTTAACAATAGTAAAAGAGCGTAATAGTAATGGAGCGAGCTTGGCGTTAACTTGGAATTGAGTTTTTCGTTAACAGTTGGTTTACCGAAGTACTAGAGTAATGGTCAAATGAAAAAATTCAAAAATGGTGATGAGTGGTGCCACCCAGCATGGCTTCTTATTATAAACTCAATCTTGAGGCAATAGATCTGACACTAGCAAGTTGACTTACGTCAATCTTGTTGTAATTCTTATTTAAGACATGTTTCCATTTGTGCTGAGTGATATTGTTGTTGTTGTAATATCTCTGCTGCGTTTTTGTGTTCTTTCATGAGGGAACAAACTTTCCGAGCCTGAAACAGCGATTTCTGAGTTGTCAGTTCTTGGCCGACTGGTAGCTGGATCGATCCGGATGTTGGATTCGAATGTCGTTAGATTACTGAGCAGAGCTTTCGATAGGTTGAATGCAGGCTATGTCTTAATCGGAACAATAAAGATCGTGAAAGAAAGGGATTCTAACCCTTAGTCCCTCCAGAGTATGTGTACAAGAATAGCAGCTCTCAGATCATGCCAGGTATTTGAGCGTGATTCTGAATTCGGAAAATTCACTCAAAATGTTCGATTGCTGCTGAGGTCTGAGATCTCGTAAATTACACTCGATGTACTGATCCATAATTACTTATAGCGCGGTGACCAAACTGGCCATGGTACTGCGTCCTAGAAAGATCTATTGTGTCACTCCGGGGTCATACCGAGCGCAATAACCGGCAATAACAATTTTATTATACCATACAGAAGCACCAGTCGAAACAGTCTAAAGGGCTTCATAAAAGTTCGTCTCCGAATGTTCGTATCAAGCATTAAATTTAGATTTTAGAGGTAATGACTCGTTAGGAAGCCAACAAGTCTTCTTATAGTTATCTTACCCATGTGGCGCAACTCCCTGTTGTAGGCGAAAGGTCTTATTAGCCGCTTCGCCAGTGTAAAATGAGCATTGTATTCAATGTGTTGAGTGTGATTATTCATCAATCTTCCCCAGCCAACACCACTGGTTCCACGCGATCAGTAGCCGAACCCCGCTTTGCGCGTTCTCCAGTAATCTTGCTCCTCAAATCACTACTGTTTTCAGACACTCAGCAAAGCGTTACCCTGTTTCTCAATGTCAGTGTCTCGGCATTCGTGTAGCACTCGAGTCTATATTTTCTAAAAATAGAAATGTATATTACACGAAGGGACCGTGATCCCGCGCTCTATATTAAAGCACGCGCAGATGAAAATAGCATGCATGTCTGCCTGAAAAACTCTGGGCTACTTGTTCATGGTTGTCCAAACTTTGGTATTAGGCCCAAAAATTCCACCACCCACCATTTATGATCGGGGTTGATCCCACTCACTAATAATATGTACAATAACCTCGAAATTGCGACGGAAGCTACCGGTGCACACGTCATTTATACTTCCCATTCTGAATAGAATCGGGATAACCCAGTCAATAGCTGTTACATCAGGGCCTACACAGATGGTAGAAAGATATGAGGCGTCGTGTTACATTTCTCTGTGGATGATAACCGGAATCTTCACTACTGCCTTCCTGGTGGCCAGAGTGTTTTTAAAGCGCAAATATTGCCCATTAGTAAGCAAGCTAAGAGGTTTCGAATAGCAATTCTTAAAACATTGTTCGAGGACACAACTTGACGCTTGTAATAGCTGCTGATGGCTATATGAACCAACCAACCAACTGAATCTCTATACCTTACTTATATGGGCGAATGCACATTTTTTCATACGATGCCTTCAGCTGGCGTTTATCCACTAACGTTTACTATGCTTTTTGTCAACTCCCCCCATTTAGCCGTTTTTGTGTGTCATCTTGCCCGTATTGATATTGAGACCAATTTTGGCTGGCTGTCTCGACAAAAAAATAGACTATGGCTCTGCCTTTGCAGCTTTGACCGATTTAACATTTTTATCTCGCCCGGAATTTTCTTGACTTCTATGAGTATGTGTATTATCTTTTAATATTCTAAAGCACCTATATAGGCTATAAATAGTTGAATTAAACAAATTCTTAATTTTTTTGACCAATTAAGTCTCAAGAAAACTGGTTTTTGCAGTCCAACATCATTAATATTTATGGTGAATTTAAAAAAATTGCATTTAAAACATTTATATTGAGTACAAGACAAAATTGAAATTTTGAAAAAAAAACGAACGAACGAACCAACAAATTGCAGTAGACCAGAACAAAAGGCTCAAATTAATTTATCACCCTCCATCCACATGCATAAAAAATCGAATATATGTAAAAAGAAAAAAAAAATAATTTTTACTAACAAAAGCATAAAAAAAAACTTAAAACAAAAGGGAAAATTATATAAAAAAATACCAGACTGACAATTTTTGCCATATTGAAGAGAGAAAAAAAATTATTCTTTTCGAAACGGAAAAAAGTAACGGAAATAAAAGAAAATTGTACGAACTCATCAAAAGATCAAAATGGTTTGGAAAACTTTTTCTTTTCTAATTTTTATTTTTTTTTATTTTTTTAGTCAAATCAAATGAAATAGAAAATGGCGCAAAAAAAACGAAGAAAATAATAGAATATAAGAACAAGTAAAATTATTTTTCGCCACAATGGAAAGTCCATTTAAGCAGCCAGTAAGAATGAGTGAAATAGACAGACGAACATATAGCGTGCTTTTTATAGAGGTATAGAACTTTAAGTTGGCATTACTTTTCAAAATGGCGACCGATTTAACAGCTGTCAAGTGATTTATTCTCAGTTTAGCAAATCATCATGAATGGACTCACGCCCGGCGTAAATTTGTCGAATGGGCCCAAAACGGGATTACCGTTGTTCCCGATTTTCATAACCGAATTTTGTTTAGCGATGAAGCACACTTCTGGTTGAATGGCTACGTCAACAAACAAAACTGCCGCATTTGGAGTGAAGGTAATCCTCAAGTGTATGTGGAAACACCGTTACATCCAGAAAAACTGACTGTTTGGTGCGCTTTATGGGCTGGTGGAATCATTGGTCCGTACCTTTTCAAAAACGATGGTGGCCAGAACGTTACAGTCAATGGTGATCGGTATAGAGCCATGATTACTAATTTTTTCATTCCTGAATTAAATAACCATGATGTCCAGGAGATGTGGTTTCAACGAGACGGCGCAACATGTAGCACAGCTCGTGCCACAATAGATTAATGGAAAGACACGTTTGGTGACCGCCTAGTTTCACGTTTTGGACCTGTGTATTGGCCTCCAAGATCTTGTGATTTAACACCGCTAGACTACTTTCTGTGGGGCTATGTAAGGTCATTGGTCTATGCGGTAAAGCCACAAATGCTTGACCATTTGGAAGACAACAGTCGCCGTGTTATTGCCGATATACGGCCACAAATGTTGGAAAAAGTCATCGAAAATTGGACGTCCAGATTGGACTACATCCGCGCCAGCCGTGGCGGTTATATGCCAGAAATCATATTTAAAATGTAATGCCACAAGATTATCTTTCGGATAAATAAAATTTATGTCAATCGAATAATCCATCGTTGTTTTATTGTAACTTAAAGTTCTATACCTCTATAAAAAACACCCCTTATTATATACAAAAAACAAAACTGTTGTACAATGCGAAATGTTGCGCCTGATTGATATCATTTAATGTACAATTTTCCAATTATCCAATATGGTGGCTTAAAAAAGGGAAGCAACGGCTACAATGAAATCAAAAATCAGCAATAACATTTACTTTAAGCCATATTACCAATTGCTTAACTCCCAACCCAAAGAGCTGGGTGCTGCTCTAAAAATTATAGATGAAACAAAACCACATTTATTTGCAATATAATGAGTTTTAGCAGAAGAATTATATTTTTTAGTGTGCGCAGTTAGTTGGGAGTAAGAAATTAGTCAATGCAACTGACATGTTCTTGTGACACCTTTTATAAACAAGTGGATAATTTGTGTTATAAAGGGTACTCCTTAGTTTAATATTTTTTATTTTGATAAAAGGTTCTATGACAATTATGTGTGAAATAAAATATCGGCCAAATGCTAGCCACAGCTTCGGTGGCATACCTCTGTCCGTCGGTCCATATTTCCAATGACCCCGAGATATGATTGAGGTTCAATGTCGTTAATGTGCCGAAATATCTCATTCTTAAATTCTTGAATTGTTCTTGGCTTATTGATGTTCTTTTAAATATCGCCAAAGAAAGAAGTCCTGCGGTGTCAAATCATTTGACCGTAGCGGCTAATTAACATCACGATGACATGAGATAACACGGCCATTGACGTTCTTGCGAAAAGAGCCATTGTTTTGTTGGCTGTGTGGCAAGTTGCACCAACCAGTCGTAACTACATATCATTCAACTCCATATACAAAATTTCTGGCCACAAGAAGTCTGTTATCATTCGCTATAGCGAACATCAGTCACGGTAAGCGCTTGGTCAACCACATTTTCGAAGAAGTGCGGCTCGATGACGCCGCCAGCTTATACACCGCACCAAATAGTCAACCTTTGTGGATGCATCGGCTTTTCAACTATCACTCGTGGATTCGTATTTGCCAAACGCGAAAATTCCGTTTGTTAACGAAGCCACTGAGGTGAAAGAGTGCTTCGTCGCTGAAGATAATTTTCTTTGTAAAGTCACTGTTCACTTATCTCTGTTCAGCTAACCATTCGGCGTATTGATGACGCTTCAGCTCAGTAGGCTTTAGCTTTTGGGTCAATTGAACCGTGTGTGTAAATTCAAATTTATTAAAAATTCGATCAGTGAAATATGCACACAATTCTCCCGATTGACAAATTTCGTCGATTATGCAGAGAAAAAAATCACGAAATGAACGAAATGCATTTTAATTTGAACGTCCATTTTCTTAAAAGGCTTCAACAATATTAACGCGCTGCTCAAATTTGTACCTCTTCATGGTTGAATTTGAAGCGAATGAAGTTGGGCAAAAAACTTGATGTTAAGGTGTGACTCACAATTAACATGGTTAGACACCACCCTTTAATTTAAAAAAAAAAACAGCTCAGTTGTCCATAACATTTTGTGTACAACTTTGAACTAAGATATGTAGCAGATGAGTGAGATTAAGCAAGAAAGACCAGAATACCAACCTCAAGTTAGCATCTCAATACAATACTATTTATTAACTCTTATATGAGTGACAGATATCCCAAGTACTCAATTTATTTCTATTTAGGTATTTGAGAACTTCTTGAAAACTCCTTAAATCTATTATATCTATCTGTAGCTCTTTAAGCCAATCAACATTGTCGAAAAAGGGAGATCTAAGGCTAACGGTATTAAGCTATTGAATATTGTTAATAATCTACTCTTAGAGTTGATTCTAATCCCAATATCACATGTTTAAAACTGTTGTTAAATTCGTACGAGCAACTATAGATCTCGTACGATATTACTATAGAAGTTTGGAGTTAAAAAAATTCTGTTTACATACTCGAGATTAAACATGGGTATATAAATACTTGAATAGCTTCAATTATCATTATCGTCATACCGAACAGCACTACTGCAGGTAGTAGGTAGGGCAGCGATATGTAGCGGTATATGGCTTATTTAACAGATCTGCTGCCTTCCTAACGAACAACAGCAGATCTGAAACCATAATGGTGAATACGTCACCCTATGACTACCTTAAGATTGCATCTAAGCCTATCAAGAATCGATAAGAAGATCCTGAGCATAGTCTAAAAACATTCACATCTGCGACCGACATCCACTTCAGAAGCACTCTTAGTCTACAGTGGCCTGTATGAACTCCGTTAGGAGTTTCAAGTCCAGCCTGCCATACTTCAGAACCTCAGAGCGACGCTCAAATTGCTTCCTAGAGTGGCGAAGTTCCCTTTGATCATTCCAGTGTTGTGTGGGAAATTTGCAAATTTTTGACTAGATTGAGGATGGTAGTAAGTGGTGAAGCACGCCAAGTTTCCGGAACGAGGGTGTCATGGAACCTTTTCTGGTCAATGGATCTCCTATTTCATTAACATCTATCCCACAGTGTCCAACAACGAGGCCTTATTTCTAAGCCAAAGTTTTTGCAACGTATTGTAGCAATATTTCATCAGTCTAGATATCATACGATTCGTGCCAAGTGCCCTTAAAGCAGCTTAGCTGTCAGAGAAGATATTAATGGCCTCACCCTTGGGCTTACTGTCCAAATTGCTCTCCGACATATAGCACTGACCATGATCTCAGCCTGGAAGACTTTTAGAGATCTTCCCTATGGTATCGGTATCCGACGCAGTCACTAATTTCAGAGCCCTCGGTATACCACAATTACAGAATGAAAGAGTGATACTATCACTTCTTTCTGATCAAGAAGCACCAGACAAACACACGGTAAATATAGTCGACTGCTATAATCATCAAATGGGTGGTGTTGACCTTTCCGATAACGCCATGAACAATTTCTGCATTCGGATTCGGGGTAAAAGATTGTTATTGTCCACTATTAATTAATGCTTTCAACTCAGCTATGGTGAATGCATAAAAGTTACATTGCATTTTTCTCAACTATGAAAATAAACATCAAATGTCGTAAATTTATTCAACAGTAGAGATGTGTGAGTCTAAGCTTAAGAAGTCAAATCATCAAAATTCTGGAAAATGCTGACTTCTTAAGCCAAATTAAGCTTACCTATGATCTCGTCGCTCATTTAATAAAAAACTACTTACTAGTGTCATCGTTGTTCACAGAGCGGTGACGAAATCGAATACGTAAGTTTAAAGCGTCAGGTGAACTCCACGCTTCCAAAACTACCGCAATGAAGCAGTTTCAGATGAACCTAGAATTACAGTGGCTAAATAATTTATAATTTTAATTAAATAATTAAACAAAAAAGCAGTTTTTCTTTACGCCAAAATAATTATTTTGAATTGAGAAAACAGTTAAAACTGGAACTTATTAGGGACTGTTGGGTACTTAAAATTCCATTTTCATTATAGCCATTTTAAACCATGTACGTTGTCCCATAGACAAAAATCAAGAATCACTAGTGGCTATTTCTCTATATTGTCGCAAGAAGGCGCTAAACTCAAATAAATGTTTGCACGAAATTTCGTTTATCTACGACGACTGCTCCTATTTTTGTCCATTTTGTCCAAGAAATTCCTAATTCCCATTAGACAGGAATTGGTGAAAAGTATGAAGAAAATCCTCCCTTTAAAAGCTGCACAGGCATCAAACTGGCTTATGTACTATCCCCCACACTGTTTCGACGCCATCTAGTCTCTCTGATTCAACAGTCAAGCACCGAACCTCTATACGGCATCCACTGTTTGTGATTTTTTGGAAGACATCGATTATTCTTACGATTTCTGTCATTTTGCATATAAGTCAGCAACAAAGGGCTTAAAGCTTTTACCGGTTTTACTAATAAAATAGGTCTGAAAATCTATGAGAGGAAGATCAAGATAATGCTCGTTGACAATGCGAACACTTCCCAGTTAACACTTGATGGCCAGCTGATCAGGACGTAGCATTCTTTTCATACTCTGCAGTAGTATGAGCTGCTCTTGAGGTAGATACCGCAAACAGAATATCACAAACAGATGTTGATATCACAAACAAAATACAAAATACTTCACAACAGCGTCAAAGCTGTTCTTCTTCCTGGAGCTATGCCCAAGCTAACCTAAAACACATATTGTGAATATCCTAGCTTGGTTACAAGTGACCAACTGCCTCTGACGGCCACGTGCTAAAAAATTTAACAGAAATAAGCAGGCGTAGATGGATCTGAACTAGCTTTATATTAAAAGGATTGCCAGGAATGTACTCGATTGAAACTAACAAAACCATAGGAATCCTGGAAGACCGACCAGGATGGCGAGGAACGAATCCCTTAACATAACAGAAATTATAATAAATAGCAGATTGTCCCGTGATAAATGACATTATACGGTTTAGTTAAAAGTCTCTTAATTTATCTCTATAAGCGAGCGACTTTGTTTTTGTACATGGAATTTTCGCAAAGACAATGATCTTCTACCATCAAGAAAAATTGACCAAAAGATACAGTTATAGTTTCAGAGCTGAGATATATAATAATGGTAGGAAATACCATTTGGCTGATTATGAACTCAGTGAAAAGTTAGAGAAGCTAATGCATATAAATATCAGTGAAGCATAAGCAGCAACAGTGAATGTAAAATAATCTAGTTTACCATTAATTACTACTTTGTGTGCTAACGCCAGGACTATGACGATGAAGCATACACTTTAGTCAAAAGATGTTTTTATATGTTGCGGACCGTTCTAACTTTCCCTAACATAACACTTATTATTAAAAAGAGTAAGTCAAAAACTAATATTTATTTTTTTAATTAATAAGTGTTATAGGGTCCGCCAAATATTTTTTTTTAAATGCTATAAAAAAAAACTACTGAATATTTTCTCAAATTTCTTTTCTTATTTGAAAGTACAATCCTTACGGTTAATAATGGAAAATAACTTCATTCAAATGGCTGCCTTGGTTGGCCATGCAGTAGCCTACACGATCGGTCCAATTTTTAAGCCCATTTTCGATTGTGTGCAGCTGTATTTCACCAATGGCTTCACAAATATTGTCCTTTAAAGCGTCAATTGTCTCTGGCTTGTTGGCGTAACACTTATCTTTGACAGCACCCCACAAATAAGAGTCCAACAGTGTCAAACGACATCAGCTCTGTGGCTGATAATGCGATCTTCAAAAACAGGGCGCAAAACATCGAGTGTAGCTTCGGCTGTGTGGCACGTAGCGCCGTACTGTTGAAACCAAATGTTGCTAATATCCTTCTCTTCAATTTTTGTGAATAAAAATTCGTTCAACATGTCCCGATAACGATCGCCATTGACTGTAACGGCCACTCCTTGCTCATTTTCGAAGAAAATTGGCCCAATTATGCCTCTGGACCAAAATCCGCACCAAACAGTGACTCGTCTTGGGTGTATCGGCTTTTCAATGTATGCGTGCGGTTTTTCTGTGCCCTAAATGCAACAAATTTGCTTGTTTACATATACGCCAAGATCAAAATGAGCTTCATCTGAAAAGATGATTTTTTTGGCAAAATCGGCATCTTCTGTAAGTCGATCGCAGGCCCACTTAGCGAAGCGTATACACAACCATATTCGTTCAGTGGAAGGATAAAACTAATTATCTGGTAAATCAGACATGAGCTTAGTGTTACTATTCACGAAATAAGAAAAAAAAACGTTAGATGGCGGACCCTTTATCACTGGGCATTTTCTTGAGACACCTCTCGTTATTTCGTTATTGTTTTAATTTTTATTTCAGTTTCCTTTTTTTAGCTGATGCTCAAAACAGAATTGAGCCTAATTGCGGAAGTTATACGCTAGAGAATTAGTTTTATATTAACTTTTATTATGTTTCTATTCTTTTATATGCCACTTTCGTAATACCCTACGCTATAAGAGGTGTTTGAAAGTATTGCTTATAAAATGGCTAAGGAGAAACTGATAAATATAAGAATGAAGTTATAAAAGAAAAATCATTTGTGAATGAATTAGAATTAGAAGTGCTGGAACAGTTTTCTGTTTGCTTCAGAGGGTTTCTCAATAAATGTCTCTGCTTTTAATATAAAATCTTAAGTGTAGAAAATTCGTACCATTTCATTTGTAGGGTTTTTTATTTGTAGGGTTTCTCTTAAGTCATGATAAAAAATTTTCACTTTAAATGAGTAGGTTGTAAGTATCTTGTCGTTTTACCATCTCTGCCTAAAATGCTTTTGCAGATTCTTAAAGGCTTGCACTCTCAAAAAAAGAAAAAACAAATAATAATTTTCTTTTTACCTACATATGCTAGGAAGGTATACTACTTTGTTTGTTTATAATTTTTGATTATATGAAAGAGAATGGATCTTATAATTGATAAATGTTTTATTTAATGTCGGCAATTATGTATGTAATACAATATCAGAAAAATGACCGCTTCTGTTAGCCTCACAAATGCGAGCCCTGTTGAGCACATTTTTCATTACATTCTCACACATTTCATGCGGTATTTCATTTCATCACAAATATTTTGTTTGAGTTGCTCCAGCGTTTCTGGTTTGTTTGCATAAACAAAAAGAAGTCCGGAGCACTCAAATCAGGCGACCGTAGAGGCCAATCAACATCACCATTCCTTGAAATAATTTGTTGTGGAAAGAGGTCTCGCGATGTGGCACCGTCTTGTTGAAACCACATGTTAGTCAAGCCCAAAGCATGCAGTTGTGGCGTTAAAAAGTTTACGTTACGCCGTCTGTAGTTTCAAAGAAGTAAGATCCAATGATTTCTCCAGACCAAACTGCACAACAGACTGTCACTTTTAATGGATACAAAGGTGACTGATAAATAATTTGAGGGTTTTCCATTGCCCAGAATCGACTATTCTGTTTATTCACATAACCATTCAAATGAAAATGTATCTCGTCACTTATTATGATTTTTTCATGAAAATCGATGATTGATTTTGATAAAATGTTTTAACGATTAAGACACGTTGGTTTACTGAATATTTTTCTATAATAAATTTGCCACGTCTCTACTATACGACTGCCAAATATGAACTGTCAAGAATCAGCTTTACCAAAATGGCGGCAAAACAAAGTAGTATACCTTTCCGGCGGACACCCTATATTTGTCTAAAACTCTATTTTCTTGCAATTTAGAGCAATACTGTTTTGCCTGTAGTATACCTTTAAATTGAAGTGGTGAAGATAGCCGCATGCCAGTTCAGTAGAAAACTGTTTCATTCTATCTTCAATATTTACAAGCCCTTACTCCCATTTGGATGAGCACGATGTTTATTTCTGCGGGCCACAATTCCCTATTGAGTTTAAAAATTTAATAACTATTTCGTTTATATATTTTTTATTTTTTATATTTTTCAGACTAAATAAATAAGAGAGAGATTCAAAACTGAATAAAGAATTATCTATTATCTATTATTATAACGAAAAGAGCATACGACATTTAAACGTCAGAATTTCGCCCTCTGAAGCAATGATTCGTTGCTTAGTTTATCGTCACTACCAAAATGGCACCGTGAGAAATATACCGCGAAATTAGTTAACGTGTAGAGCAAAGTGTTAACGAAACAACAGACACATCTACCAGAAGGCGCTCTGCTCAGCTAGGAATAGCTTGCAGAAACATATGAAAAGATTAATTGTTATTCCCATATAAGGTGCAATTGGTGCAAGAATTAGAACCAGCAGATCATCGGCAGTGACACTTTTAAGGCAAATTTTTGAAGAGCGAATAATTTTCAGAAATTCGAAAATTTATTGGCCAGCTCGTTTGCCAGATTTGTCAGCAAGGCGCGAGTATATGTGAAAAAGCTTTAGACAGTCCTTGAACTCAAGGCCAACATTGTTGCAGAAATTGTTGTCACACATTTTGAAGGCAGTATTATAGAAAATGCTCTAAAACAAGCCCATAATTGCAAAGCTGAAAACGGGGGTTATTTAAGTGACATTATTTTCCATCATATTTTCCTTTATTGCACTTGGGAGCATAGAGCTTCCACCAGAAGTTTCCATCTTGCTCTGTTTTGACAATAACGTTTAATTTCTTTCCATGAGCTTATGTTACTTGAAAGCTCTTGCAACATAGTTCGGTACCACGTATTCTTTGGAAGAAATCATAAAATTACAACAACAAAATGCTATTTTCAAAACTAGGTACTTTCACTTTATTGGGAATAAAATATTGTTAAGAAAATGAAAATGCTAAAGACAAAATTCACCACGTCAGCGCTTGTTATGAGCTTTTAGCTAAAAAATGTATTGGCTTGTGTCAAGGTTTAAAAACTTCTCAAATTATCTGTACTAATTAAAAGTGCTGCCAATTCATGGACCTGGAGGTTAACGAGGACTGGTCAACGGCTCAGAAGAAAGACCCTGTACTGGCGAGGATAATAGCGGCTAAGGAAAAAGACAGACGGCCTACTAGTAAAGACATATCAGCAGATAGCCCTATAATAAAGTCTTATTGGGCTCAATGGGCTGATAGATGGGTGCTTATACTGAAGCTGGGAAAAAGCAGACGGCAATACAACTTCCAATGTAATAGTGGTTCCTTCCTCAAAAATATATGAAATTTTAAATCAGTCTCATAAGGAACATAGCGGAGGACATCTTAGCGCGTCGAAGACAGTCGAAAAATTAAAACAGCGTTACTATTGGGTTGGATATTAGCAAGCTGCCGCCGGATGGATAGCAAACTGCACTGAATGTATTGCGGCTAAAAATGCAGTCAGAACAAGTCAGAATCACCAGTCGGTAATGCCAAGCAAAAATAAAGTCCCAAAGAACTTTATGAAACGATGTATACACGACTAGAAGTGGACCGTGATAGATTGAAAGCTAAGTATGATCGAACAGCAGGTGCTAATGGCTTCCATGAAGGACAACTGGTTCTACTCTACAACCCACAACGTAAGAAAGGATTATCTCCCAAGCTGCAAACTAACTGGGATGGACCTTAGAGATTAGTCAAAAGGTTAAATGATACGAATCCAGAGAAATAGTAGTCGGGATCGAAAAAGAGGATGGTACATTTAGAACGACTTGCGAGATATGGGAAGAAGGATAATGAGTCTACTCGGGACGGACAGGCTTAAGCGGAAGGCAGTGTTACGAAAATGAAAATGCTAAAGACAAAATTCACCACATCAGAGACTATTATGAGCTTTTAGCTAAAAAAATTTATTGGTGGTGTCAACGCTTAAAAGCTTCTAATATTATCTGTACTAATTAAAATGCTGCCAATGCATTGATCGATTACTTTTTGTGTTATTTTAGACCATTTGAATTAATGTCGAAAAATCGAAGATTCGCGTCCGTACTAGAACATTCTAAACTAAGATGAAATACTATAAAAGCGGCGAATTACGGCTGGTGAGTTAGTTATTTGTGAATTGGCTGTCAAGAAGTTAAGTCTGTTTCAAGCGCAAATAAAAAGTTTTTTTAAAAGCGAATTTGGTGTATTAAAGTACAGTGGAATTAATAACGAAAGAGACAGATTGTAGAACAACTAAAATAAAAAAAAATAGTTTTATTTTATTTTAACGCAATATAAACGAACTCAAACGTTTTAAAAAGGTTAATACGTAACAACAAATTGACGTTGAAGCTACCTAGCGCTAGATGGCAGCACAATCACAGATTATATGGTAAAATATTGGATTGCTGAATTTAAACGGGGCCGAACAAGCACTGCAAAAATACCATCAACAGGAAGGCCAAAAGAGGTGGTTACTGAAGAAAATATCAAGTAAATCCTCGATATCGTTATGAATGATCGCCGGGTAAAAATACGTGATATTGCTGAAATGGTAAACATATCATATGAACGTGTGTTCAACATTTTGCATGAACATTTGCATATGAAAAAGCTATCGGCAAGATGGGTGCCGCGTTTGCTCAGTGTTGAACAAAAACGAATTTGACAGATCACATCACAGCGGTGTTTGGACATGATAAAGCATAATTCTGCTGATTTTTGGCGTAGACTGTTGATGAAACGTGGGTCTACCACTACACACCTGAAACCAAAAATCAATCGAAGCAATGGATGGAAGCTGGTGGAAGTGCTCCGAAGAAGGCGAAGACAGCGAAATCGGCTGGCAAGGTTATGGCCACTGTATTTTGGGATGCACACTGAATATTGCTCATCGATTATCTTGAAAAGGGATTCACAATCACAGGAGAGTATTATCGTGCATTATTGGATAAATTGGTTTATGCAATCAAGGAAAAACGACCTCATTTAAACAAGAAAAAAGCGCTCTTTCTTCAAGACAACGCACCGGTTCACACAGCATTAGATACGATGCTAAAATTACGAGAAATCCAATCCGAATTGGTTGATCATCCACCTTATAGTCCAGATTTAGCCACTAGTGAGTTTTTCCTGTTTCCAAACTTGAGAAAATGGCTCGCAGGAAAAAGATTCATCTCAGAAGAAGAAATGATTACCGAAACTAATGAGTATTTTGAGGAGTTCCCAAAATCGTATTATTCAGATGGTATAAAAAAGTTGCAAAATCGTCTTACTACGTGTATTGAGCTAAAAAGAGACTATGTTAAGAAATGAATGGTTTTTGAAAAAAAAAAATGTTTTTTTCCTACTTAGGTAGCTTCAATATCAATCCGCCCTCGTATATATCGCTGCTTCTTCTGAACAGATTTCGAAAAATTTTGTTGAAATTGCAAAACTAGCACAAAATTTTGTTTTAAGCAGGAGTACACATTAACATACGGCTTCATAGTCAGCCTTATTCTCAGGCAGAAAGTATTGCATAAGTTGGAGCATTTCAAGATATTATACCTTTTTATATCTGACCTGTCAATATGTATTGGTATTGGCCACGTTTAAAAAACAGGCAGTAGTTAACGAGATGCTGTAAACGTTTTCTTTCTTTTTTTTTCTGCTTATTTTCCATTTTTATTAATGTTTTCAGTTCTCATTGTGCCATTACTTTATGAAGAAACAGAGAGAAAAAAAGAGTGAAAGAAAGAAGATTGTGTGGATTAAAATGGCAATTAGTGTCTATGAATAAAGGCAGTGTAAATCACGATTAATGAACATTAACATGACCAAATGACTTTGAACAATACAAATTGTTCCCATGTTTTGTTTAAAAAAAAGTTACGTTTCAATTCTTTATTTTTTTGCCTGTTTTTATAAAAAAAATGCCAACAAGTTTCTACATCTTGTCCATTGTTTTAATCCTTGAAAAGTTATTTTGCGTTTAATTTCTGGTTTTTTAACATGGCTGTGTATTTGTTTCACTCTCTCTCTCTCTCTCTATATCTCTCTCTCTATATCTCTCTCTCTCTCTCTCTCTCTCTCTCTTAACACTCATTGAAGAGTGCCAAGAAGGAGTGCATTTTTTTTTATTGTCTGAACCATTTTTCTTTATTAAACTGGCCATTGAGACTTGACTTTTAGCATTTAATGTAAGACAACGTTATTAAAATATAAAAAAGTCAGTAAAAAGTTTTCATTTTTTTCTCTATTAATTG
Organism: Wohlfahrtia magnifica; assembly: GCA_023159175.1. Classification (NCBI taxonomy): domain Eukaryota; kingdom Metazoa; phylum Arthropoda; class Insecta; order Diptera; family Sarcophagidae; genus Wohlfahrtia; species Wohlfahrtia magnifica. The sequence goes on from JAKWBJ010000045.1 coordinate 2,450,623, forward strand.
CCCCGCACTTAATTGGACTTTTTTAAAAAGAAAATCCAAAATTGAAGGCTTAAATATGCTGTCCAGTTGATAGATGATGTTGGACAAAAATTAAAAAAAATTTTGGGCCAAAATAAATTGTTATTAATCTAGGAAACTGATGTGCGTTTAGTGCAAAATAAGGATTTAGTTTCTTAAATGCGTGATCGTAAGTACCGATTCATTAACAAAGAAACTTTCGAAAAATATTAAAGTTAACATAAGTTCACTTAAGGAGAACTGTGGTTAAGAAATTCAACTTTAGACTCCAAACAAGATATATGACAAAATATCATCCAAAAACTCATTAGGATCCTCGGAATTTCTTTGGTACACAGTCGATTTGGATGCAGTTATCTTTAAAAGGATATTCATATAGCCTCAGAGTTATTCGTACACTCAAACTGCACTGCGAGAGTGGGAGAGTGGACAATGAAAGGCAGGCCAAATAGGGCGAAAGGTGAAGGTTTGACTACAAGGAATACTTTGTGGAGGTCAGACTTGACACTAAGAACGCCTTTAATTCTGCGAACTAGAAACTAAGGATCAGTCTCCATTCTTTTCAATATGGGAACACAGCCATACTTGATGGACCTGGATAACTACTTCCTTAATGAAAGTGTTATTTATTCGACGGATGATGAAGAGAAGGAACATACATTCATGGCGGGTGTTCAGCAGGGTTCGTTAGTTGAGCCCTGCTCAATAACATTATGTACGGCGTGGTACTGAGACTCTCATTACCTGATAATACTGGGATTGAGGGCTTCGCGGACGACAGTGGCGTAGTCTCGGTGACTAAAGCGGTGGTGAGTAGATAGGAAAAGATGAACATGGCAGGTAGGACAGTTGAGGCGTGGCTGGATGCATCTGGATTAGTATTTTCTGCTCACAAAACAGAGGCCGTCCTGAAGCAGTTGAAAAATAGTAGAATTTAATCTAAGAGGGGCCATAAAATATTTGGGTGTGATGATTAACGACAGATTGAATTTCAAGGAACACGCGAGCTTCTTTAGTGACAAGGCGTATGCGACTCAAGCGGCACTGGCAAGTATAATGTCAAATATTGGTAGACAAAGGCCATTAAGAAGGAGAATTATATCGTCGGTCGTAACATCGGTGATGTTTTTCGCCTGCCTAGTAGGGTCGAAGGCACTCTCCGAGCAGATGACAGAAACTTTCCTCAGTTTATTGACTAGACGCGACGAGATTGATAAGAGCAATATCGAATGACTGGCGGATGAGATGAGGCGGATCTACTTCCGCCGTCTGCCTTGTGCAAACGGCAGTCACGGTTGGCTGCAGTTTGAAGGGACGATAGACTTTCTGTCTTGCACCTACCATAACCCCTTGGATAGAGGCGAAACATTGCCAACCAAATTTTTATATGACCCAGTTCTTGTTTCGTCATGGCTGCTTTAATATTTGAACAAATTTGGACACGATTTATCTCCCATATGCCCAAACCGTGTCAACGATGAGAAGCATGTGACATTCAGGTGTCCGAGATTCAGGAGGCAGTAGGAAATGGATGCCAGTCCATGCCAGATGCTCAGTGATACAATTGTTTCCGAAATCAGATGGAATGAGTGCAATGGGTACATGGCTGTAGTTTGCAGGAACTACGAAGATTGGAGAGACAAAGGAGAGAGTCTAGCAATTGGCTTTAATGTAGGGAAGCACTAATGCTAACCAGCTGTTTGCGAAGTAATACCTAGCGGCAGTCTAGCGGAGGGAGTGTGGTTGAAGGAAGTAGGAGGTGGGGCTTATTTATTACGCGGGCGCCAGCGATGGCGAATCGTGTATGATTATGCCGAGGAACATAAGTATCTTTTTAAGATTACCACCTCCTGTCGTTGACAAAAAAACAACCTGCACTGCTCAAATAGGATATCAAATCCGGGTTTCACGGACTATAAGGTCAGGCCACGCGAATTCAGCAAGAGTAATTCGGCAGTTTTTCCTGATAGAGGGTCTTAACAAGGTGTTTATAGGCTGCTGAATGGCCACGCGATCTTCACGGATAGCTCCAAAATTGAGGAAGGCACCGGTGCGGTTGTTTATCTCATGGAGAGTGACGTGAGTCTGTCCTATAAACTTCCGAACGAATGTAGTATCTCCCAAGCTGAGATCTTTGTCCTTGGAAAAGTAGAGCTAATTCTCTGCTTTGCCGCTCTTGTGGATAGTCAGGCCGCTATAAAGCCGCTAAACAGGGATTTCGAATGGTTTTAACCTTTTTTTTGGTTTTGTCGAATACAGTTTTTTCTAAATGTTAATTTCGAATACCAAAATAAGCCTGTTATTTTATTATTTATAACCTCAATCTGTACATTGAGCTTATTTACAACAAAGTGATATTAACTTGATGGATTGGATCCATAAAAGGTTTTATTCCTGCTTCCAAATTTCATTCATTTCGACAATATTCGTTTGTTGTTGTACAATTACGTTATTTTAGTATTTACAATGGAGTTTTACATTCTTGGTGAATTAAGGCTGTATGATGTACTATAAGCAGCAGGATGCAATTACTTCGTTTGAACCGTGCATTATAAGAAAAAAGATCGGAATATAAAGGCAGAGAGACAGATAGATAAAGTTTTCCTTTTGCACGACAGCGCTCGGTCTCACATCTTTTTCTTTAATATAAAACCCGATAAAATCCGGTTAGATTTAATTGGTTCACACAGTGGGTTGCCAACCCTGTCTAAAAGTGCTAGATTTATTGAGACTAATCATGTGATGTAGTGTAGTAGAGTAAAGTGTAGTATAGTTTTGTTTGGTGTAGTGTAGTTTAATGTAATGTATTGTAGTCTAGCTTAGTGTAGTGTCGTATTGTAGTGCATGGTAGTGTAGTTTTGCGCATGGTATTGTAGTGTAGTGTGTGGCTGTGTAAAGTACTGAAGTATAGTACAGTGTAGTGAAATATTTAATAAAACTCTTTTGCTCAAAAGAGCAAGACAATTTATTATTTTCACGATTAGACTTTCGAGCATATTTGGGAATACAGTTGCACCAAAAAGAGCAATTATGTAGACTTTTTAATGACTTGACAAGTCATAAAATGGCACATATGTGTACGTCATTGTTAGGTACTCTATGATCAGGCAAATGGCTCAGCTCGTTATAATTATAATTAAAAACTTTTATAGAATCGTTTATGTGGCTTCTAAATAATACAGGATGAAGTATGAGTTTTATTTATAGTGCTGCCCGGTTCCACCGCAAATGTGGATAATGGCTTGTCCTTATAATTATTTCTTAATAATAGTGTATACCAAACATGCCGAAAGCTGTTTAATAAACTCGTCTCTTTCCTTTTATGCTTTACTTTATCGCTTGTAAACTAGGGCAAGTTGTGGGTGTACTTACCCCCTCTACTTTACTGAATTTTAGGTTCAAGATTGAGCAACATTGAGGATCATAAACAGACCGATTATCGGCAAATTGGACAGATAAAAAAGTTGTAATAACATTATCGTACTGTTAACCTACGCACTATATTCGTGAAATGAACTTTAAAACAGTTTGAATTCTTAAAGTTGGTCTTAACACTAAATAATTTAATTTTTCTTCATCCTCCTCCACAATTTATACCACAAGTGTGCTTAACAAGCCAATCGTCGTCTCACATTTTTTCCAATTATTATTATTGTGGTGAAGCTTAAAAAGACACTGTTGGCTTGTTGAATCTTCACTGATTACAATACATTTAATCCTTAATGATCTAAAGAGGGTGGTAATTGTAAAGACCCTTGCAGTCATAAATGCTTAACCAACCGCATTAATAGGCAAAAAGGTGATACTCGTGTATGTGTTAGTTGTGACCACCACAAAATCAAATAAAATAAAAATTAATTCGCATTAAAAACATTAAAAGACATCTAAACGTAAACCTCATCTCATATATTTACTTGCAACATAACAAGGATTTGAAATAATTTGAACATCTTTTTCCGCTTTGTTGCACGCATTACAAATGAACAAACACTCATACAAGCAAACGACTTATAAGAAGACACTAGTACACCGTGTATGTAATGTAATAGATTTTATTTTTTAAGTTTCCCTTGAAGTTTCTTTTTTTTGTTTAAATGCTCTCTTACTTCGTAATGTGACATTTAAAGACAATATATATGGAATTGTGGCAAGTAAGAAAGCAAGAAATTTTTGTAATCATTGCAGTTACAATTTTAAGCACAAATTTTCAGTTTACAATAGTGTTAAGCATATCTTAATGGAGAAAAAATAATAACCGAATAATTATTTGGAATGGAGTGGTGTAGTTATGCATACAGCACAAGCAGCTCAGGTTCGAATCCCCAGCAGAAACATAGACGAAAAAATTTAATTACGGTTTTCGACTATTACAAGTTGGCGGAGTTACACTTTATTTCTATGGGGCTTATACTTTATTCTGACAAAAGTCAGCGGATTAGATGGAATAATGCCTCGACCTTCCAGCTTACCTCTAGCAATGATGACAAACATCAGACGGACGATCAGGAGAAAAACGCCAACTACTGGAAAAAATACTATGCTACGTAAAGATCACCACCACCACATCTTAACACGGATATTCACCACAAAAAGCAATAATATGGAGTCGAGCTACAGTAGATCAATCATCTACTTGGATTGAAAATCAAATTGATTAAAAAAATTGATACTAAGTAATGGATGCTTTGTGGAAAACCAATATCGTCCCTCGAGGAATGGAAAAAAATGACGCTGCTGCTAAAGAGACCTAAGCCAACTATGATACCTTTCCTGCAGCAAATCTTTTTCGCTTGTTTAATCCTTAACTATATACTCATTAGTTTGAGGAAAAGTAAAGTCGTTTTCCTTTCAAAAGCAGGTATATAAGTCACACGTATTAGCTGAGGCCAATTAGTCTTAATTAGGTTGCTCCAGAGGGTGATAGATAGTCACATTCGAGAAAATTTAGTTGTTGTCGGGACGTGTGCATAGATGTACTTCTCTGGGTGTTTTTCTTTCGTTACTTCTATGGTTAGTCGTGGTAGACGCAATTTTGTCCGATATTAGCTTTGGTGGAGTAAAGTTGGTCGCTTGCCCTGACAAATTAGTACTTTTTTTTATCGGGACTATCTCCACATTAATAAGCGAAAATCTTTAAGGTGCATAGGCGCGACTTGGTCGATAGCATAAACTATTGAGTCCAATATCACACCCAGATACTTGGCCATCTCTTACCATCTCCGTTTAGAACATCGAAATTAAGCAATCAATCATTGTAACTTTCGTCAAAGGTGAAAGATCCCGGTGTGATGTTAGACTTAAAACTTCATATCACTGATCGGACAAAGACCTTATGTTCCTGCAATTCAACGTAGGGCCAAAAATGGGAACGCACACCGCAATTGGTGCTACGGATGTACCAAATAGTGATTCTGGCAAATTTAACCTATGACTGCTTGGTGTGGTGAGGTGCACTTAGGAAGAGCTTAATTACCCAATAGGACTGTGCGTTTGCTCTTCACTGGTGCTTGTAGGACATGTTTCAGTGCTGCCCTTAACGTCATTTTATACTTACTATCCATTTTTGTGTGTTTGCTATAATAGTCACAGCTTGTCATACAACATAAGCGGCTAAAGTTAGCTTATCCAGCAAAGGACAAGTTTGAAAAAAATTTAATTCCGGCTTTGAGTGTTCAATAAAGAGACGACCCCTTTACCATCCAAACATCAGGCGAATGAGAAGGAGAAAATGCCATCTACTAGGAAAAAATTATAATGCTAAGTAAGGATCACCACCACCGCTTAGCAAAGACCTTTACCACTGCACAAAATCATACGGAGGCGAGCTCCAGCTCAACTTGATTACTGAAACTGAAACAAAGCAATTAGACGCTTTGTGAAATGCCAATATGCTCCCTAGAGAATGAAAAAAAGGAAAAAAACCCATTGATTTCCAAAGTTTATTACTTTCGACTCAGAGCGCGAAAGGCTGGAGCACTGAGCAGAAGCCAAGTAGACAATCTCTCAGTGGCCACAATAAAATTTTGGTACATCATACTTTGTCTCTAAGAGAATGGGGAACGGACTCTGCTATACGAAAATTGAATTACGCTGGGCACGCCACAGCCATTTTGCCTGGAAGACACGAATGAAGAAAAAGTAGAATTTCTACGAGTTACGCACGAACCAAGGACGAATCCAACATAGCAACCAGTGTGGGGCTGGTATTTACAACGCGTCTGCTAACTTTGCGGAATTTTTTTGATGGTGAAATGGTCGCTATCAGATCGCTGGTGTCGCCTAGTAGCAACTCCATTTTAGTTTCTCGGTGTAAAGAAGAGATGAAGCTTTTTTATTTACATGTAACATTTCTTTGATTTGGGTCATTGAACACAATGACATCGCTGAGTATAAAAAGGCGACTGAGCTTGCTAGGAGGGCCTCCACATCTGCTGTCCTCTTGATGTATCAAAAGAGGAAATCTACAATGTCTTCCGTTAGCGGTCACAAAATAGAGCTATATCGTAGCGCTGCGGTCCTGTCATGATAGTGCTCTTTAATTTTCGTTGAAGAAGCTGCCGAAGCACTTCAGAGAGGGAGAGAGTTTTTCAATTTTTCTCTGAATTTCCTAGTCCTACGGCTTGGCGTAGTCAGCAAACTTTGTTACCCTCGATCTTCTCCATTTTGTAAGCGGCTCATTTTGGCTGTAATTAAAATGTGTTAGCTTTCTCTTTTTTTGGTGGTTTATTAAATATGATCTTGACTTGATTTCAAAACTGAATTCATTGCTAATTGTCGTCTTGATTAACTAGCCAACTAACCTGTCTACCTATCTAACTAACCTTTTTATTTTTTGAGTTATGCTATGAAAAACTAATTAACCTTCGACGAATCTTAGTGTCATGTAATTGGATAGTACCATGTTTCATAAGGATAAAAAAATCTTTGAAGCCTGACTCCTAGTTCTTGCACAATGGGGCCCTGCATTGCAACAAATACTAACAATGAGATATTGAAGGTTCGAAGAGTTTTGTCAGCAAGTCGTTTGAACTAAATCCAGAAACTATAGAGCTTAATGGATATACAGTGCCCGTTACGGGACAGATAGCGCAGATATTAGCAAATGCACCGTATTTTGTAACTGTCCTAAACTGCGCCTCACACTTAACCTATAATTAAAATTAACGAACTTATATTTTTGCAATTACAAGTATCTATTAAATGAATAATTAATTGATTCTAGTTTTATACAAAAAATTATTCGTTTGGCGCCATTTACTACTCGATTTTCTTCATCTCTAATTACCATGACACGCTGGCATTCTAACAATTCATTCATTCATTCGTACGTTCATTTATGCATTCATTCGCACAATGTGTCTCATTAGTTTTATAAGTTGATGTAATTTTCAGCTCACCTGGGTGCAAAATATTCTTTTGTATACCACGTATTGGGTGACATGGCAAACACATGCACACATACACACACGTGCACAAATTACAACAATTTTAACAATTTTATTAAATTGAATTTATCACACATTTACACGATACGACGAACACACTTGTCGCTTATCATTAGAGCGAAAGAGAGAACATGGCTTTTGCAACATGGTTAGTAAACGAATGTAGTGATACTTTTAATGCGAAGCATTCGAAAGAAAAGAAAAAAAATACATGAACATCAAGAAATTATTTCTATACTTGTTGCATTAACAAGTGAGTGTCACAATCACAATCTTATTAGAAACAATTTAACAACATCCTGATAAGTGTTGTAAATAGGGTAAATGAGAGGTATAGTTAGACGATGCTAGGGATTTACTACAACTAGAGTGTTTGCGGCTAAGAACTTAGTCAATGAAATATACATTTCACTTGCAAGCCTTAAATACAGTAATGAGTACATAAGTAATATGTGCAGTAGTTAAACCACACACTATAGTTTGCCTGCTTTCATTGGTGTAATCTGATGCCTAATAATTTTTTCCTAAATTCACAGGAACTTGTAAATTCTTTATGCCTAGTCTTGTTGTGATTTTTATGCAAATTTTTATTCGTCATGTCCTTAGTAGCTCTTCTTACAGCCTTCAGAGTTTGTTTTAACACTAGTATTTATTTATATTATATGTGTTATATGGTAAAATAGTCGTTAAAATTTCTTGTGTGCAGTAGTTAAACCACACACTATAGTTTGCCTGCTTTCTTTGTTGTAATATGATGCATATCCATTTTTTCCTAAATACACAGAAGCCTGCAAATTTTTTATGGCTGGTTTTGTTGTATTTTTTTTATACTAATTTCTATTCGTCATGTCCTTAGAAGCTCTTTATACAGCCTTCAAATTTCGTTTCATACCTATCATTTATTTATATTTTTCATTTATTCTCGCAAAAGCTTAATAATTTCAACATACACGTGACATTCCATTTTAAAATAGATTTACTTTTTAACCATCTCTTCTCATGTCTCGTGCACTCATTGAAACTTGTCGAGAGAAAAAGTTTTCTGAATTTATACTTTTTAATTTGCTGGTATTTCTGTGTATTTCTCGTATGTATGTAGTTGGCCGTGGTATACGCAGTAAAAAGGAACATCACCTATTTCAGAAATGATTTTTTCCTTTTCTTGATTTTCTTTTGCCTTCAAATTGTTTCATTCTTGTTTGTTGAAGCATTTGATATTTAATTGGTGAATCATTCGGCACAGTTGCTGCATAGTCTTGTTTAATGGAATTTAATTACACCATCTTAACCACTTCGAGATGCTTTTTTTTTGTTCTTTTCTATTGACAAAGTTTGAGACAGGCTTAATTTTAAGAGAGAAAAAAACATTTTTCTGTATATAAATAAGAAATTTCTTTAAAAAAAATCATTAAACTTGTATTTTTAAATTCAAACAAAACTACAAAATTGAAAAATTTTTGTTTAATAACAGTTTTAAAATTGAATTTATTTTCCCAAATTTTAGCAATTGGCTATATGTTGACTTGACACATAAATAGTCCGTCTTGGTTTAAAATTCTGTATAAAATGGTATTTATTATAAACCATTGTAACTGTACACAATAGGTGATTATTTTGCTATTCGGTTATTCAGTGTAAAAAAATTGGTGACAATAAGGTCTGCTATTTCACCATGAACAGTGCTTGCAAATCATTGAATTTTATTAACAAAATTCATACTGTGTGGGAAATGTATTTCGTAAATGTTGCCATAAGTTTACATTGAGAGAAAAACAGCGTTACGAAGCTGATGTATTCTGATATCAGTACTATGACATTATTATTATTATCATATTGGCCAGGTACTATTGCAAGACACTACGACCCATAATATAAATTGTGCCTCTTGCGTTAAAGAAATCAACAGACCTTTCGCCTTCCTAACACCAGCAGATCTAAAACCGCAATGGTGAATATGTCATCCAGAGAGACCTTATATCTACCTAACCATTCCCAGCTCAACCTATCAAGAACTCCACATTCACACAATATGTGTACCGCTTTCTCTGAAGACTGTCAGCACAGTCTGCAAATATCCGTAAAGAGCTACAAGTCCGCCGTGCCGTTTTTCAGAACCTCAGAACGACACCTAAGTTACGGACTGACTGCTGTCCTAGAGTGACGAAATCCACTTTAATCACTCCAGCTTTCCAAGCATCTAGCAATTACCCATCCTTGATTGGATTGATGATGGTGCTGCACAACAAGGTTCCGGGCGGTTATAGGGTAATACTATGATAAGTGTCTCCGTTTTTGTCCTTGTCACCCTCTCATCCTTGTATTGCAAGCCCTAACATCATCTGGTCAAATTGCCGTCAGGGTCAATGATATGATACATCGCCATCATAGTAGTGACTAATCAATGTCACTGTAATAAAAAATGTCATCAGTGAGATGACTCAGTAACATTAAAAAAGGACTTCTCGGCATCAATTTTGTGAGCAAAATAAACAATATTCCACGAAACACTAACGTTAGGTACATAACTATTTGTATTTGTACCTATTTATTGACAAAATGCTATTAATGCAATTACACAATAACATACTGCTACGAAAATAAAAATGCCTAAAATGCCTTGCAAAACATTTTATTAGACTACTACATAATAGCTTTGATTTTAACAAGTGGGTAGCCCGTCGTCAATTAAAGCTCTCCAACTTTATCAAATTAACTGTTTTACGTTTAATAAAGGGTCCGCCAAATAATTTCTTTTTTTTTTTTTTGAAAATGCTATAAAAAAAACTACTGAATATTTTCTCAAATTTCTTTTTTTATTTGAAAGTACAATCGTTCCGCTTAATAATGGAAAATAATTTCATTCAAATGGCTGCCTCGGCTGGCCATGAAGTATCCTACACAATCGGTCCAATTTTTAAGCACATTATCGATTGTGTGCAGCTGTATTTCACCAATGGCTTTACGAATATTGTCCTTTAAAGCGTCAATTGTCTCTGGCTTGTTGGCGTAACACTTATCTTTGACGGCACCCCACAAATAATAGTCCAATGGTGTCAAATCGCAGCTCCGAGGTGGCGAAACGACATCAGCTATGCGGCTGATAATGCGATCTTCAAAAACAGGGCGCAAAACATCGAGTGTAGCTTCGGCTGTGTGGCACGTAGCGCCGTTCTATTGAAACCAAATGTTGCTAATATACTCCTCTGCAAATTTTATGAACAAATGTTCGTTCAACATGGCCCGATAACGATCGCCATTAACTGTAACGGCCACGCCTTGCTCATTTTCGAGGAAAAATGGCCCAATTATGCCTCTGGACTAAAATCCGCACCAAAAAGTGATCGTCTTGGGTGTATCGGCTTTTCAATGTATGCGTGCGGGTTTTCTGTGCCACAAATACGACAATTTGGCTTCATCTGAAAAGATGATTTTTTGGTAAAACCGGCATCTTCTGTAAGTCGATCGCAGGCCCACTTAGCAAAGCGTATACACAACCATATTCGTTCAGCAGAAGGATAAAACTAATTATCTGTCAAATCAGACATGAGTTAAGTGTTACCATTCACGAAGTAAGCACCCTTTAATTGGCCTTACGTGATGATTTTTGATGTTTTTTCTAAGCCTGTGACAGCAAAAGCTTAGCTTGTTCAACTAAAAACGATTAATTTTTACCTTCTCGGACCAAATCAATCGTTTCGTTTATAAGGCTGTAGGATATCGGAAATTTTAGGCGTCATTTCATATTTTTTCGCAAAGTAACTCCACTCAGAGCTCGGTCTGTTTACTTACATCTTTATTAACTCAGTACATTTAAAACTTTATTGTGGGATTTTAGTTTATTGGTTTGTGTCAAGGTTGTAATGTGTCACTCTGGCAATGCCGTCATTATTTGTGTTTTCTTAGCTTTTGATTGTTACATTTAAAATTATCGGATCTGAATAGAAAATTTGAGAAGTTTTAAAGCTTTTCGAAAACATTCGACATTGTTGGCAGTAAGGTGTATAAAGAACGCTGCTTTGTCTACGCCAGTGAGTAAAGTCGTACTAAGTGTATTAGTAGATATTCAATAAGTTGTATACTGTATAGTTATGATTGTATAAAGTGAAAGTTAAATAAGCGACTGAATAAAGGAAAACTTTAAATCTGCTGCATTTATTTTATTCTACGCAATTTAAAAAATCCTTTTTAAGCCGTTTGAGTTCTTTATAGTACTCTATTTTCTAAAAACTTCTATTCAGCTGTAATATCTTAATGCCCAAAAATTGAACTTATAACACTATTAAATACGCAATTGTTAACACACAAATAACAAAGCTTTGACAGGGTGATCGTAGCCGAGACACACACCAATAGAAACACTTCCATAATAACGTTTATAGCTTTAAATGTACTTAGTTGGTTGGAGTGGTTTGGGGTTCTTTATTTAACTTGAAAAGATTTTTACAAAATATTATTTACAAAAAATAATTAAAGAGTTCAGGCGAATAGAAATCTTTTCTACTTAATTATTTATTTTTAAAATTAATTATAAAATTAAGAAAAAAGTATTAAGAAAAAAACCTTTGAAATAAAAAAAGATTTTGTGTTAAAACTTAAAACAATGTGTTAAGATTTAATATTTAGTATGATCATATTCAGACAATTCTGTGTCAATGGGTAATGTGGATATTGAGGAATCAGAAGCTCTTGATGTTCTGGGCATAAGAATTCCCTGTAATGTTTGTTGGAATGAGCACATATTTCAAGTGTCGAAAGAAACATTCAAGTGCCTCGGTGCAAGAAATACTTTACTCTCTCTGATCTTCTTAATAGTTACAAGACCTATATCCAACCCAAAATGGAATACAACTCTCATGTATAGGCCGGTGCTCCAAAGTATATTTTGAGCTTCTCGACCACATATAGGAGAGGGTGAAGAAGCTCATCAATGACGGTATGGTAGCCAATTCTATTTATTCATTGGAGCACCATTGCAATGTGGCGTGTGTTTCATTGTTCTATCGGTACTATAACGGAATGTGTTCTAACGAAAATAAGGAATTGATTCCTAAAAATCATATATTTTTACGTAGTACTCGTATTTCTCGTATAACACATCTCTTTGTAGTTGATTGTCCAGAAAATCGCACAACGCATTATAGGGAGAATTCGTTTTTTAGAAACACCGTTCGTTTGTGGAAAGGTCATCATAAGAAAGTTCTTATTGCACAATGCACTGCATAAGTATAGTGGTCGTCCCCTGAGTGCTGGACTCAAAGGAAAAAATAAATAAATAATAAATGCCTGTCATTTACCTTTCAAACATTCGTTTATGTCAATGTTGCCAGCGGTTACGCTGTAGGTGATTCATTCATTATCTCCATTTCTAGTAGATATCTCACCAAAGGCAAACAAAATTGTATCTGGCTTATCCCTGTACACTAGGGACTCTACATATCCCCACAAATCGCTTGGTTTTGGTCGTCAAATGTAGGAATAATTGCTCAGTAAACTCTCTTCTCAATTGGTTCATAATATCGAATGCCGTGTGGCATAAAACCAATTCCAATTCTTTGATAAAATGAACAGACTCTGACAAATAATTGTATTGACTACATAATCTACATAAAGCATCAGCAATAGCATAATTAGATCTGAGTAATTGAATATAAATCGGATTATAATGGCGAGAATTACGACAGATTTGAAAAGAAATTCACTGCAAATATTTCCATTGATCAAGTTTATCATAAAAGATATAGTACGACGAGTCTTAAGTGTAGGCAGTTTAATTAAAGCCAGTCTACTGGTATATGAAGGTATATCCATGTAGTTCCATCCAAGGCCACGAGGACAGAACAACAAAAATTGTTTTAGCAAAGACTTAATATGGTAGCTATAAGCGTTGTAGTGACAATCCCATACAATTGATCTATACTCGAGAATCGGCCTAACAAGAGAAACATATAGCTGCTTCGTAAGGCATAGATTAGAAAACTACTTTGCCTATCGTTTAATAAAGCCCAGAACACCTCTAGCCTTCTTTACAGTCATAGCAATATGCTCGTTAAAACTCAGTTTTCCGTCAAGTAAGATGCCAAGATCAATAAATGTTTCAACCAACTGCAATTGATGACCTTCAAATGAGTAGTTTGCACTAATAAAATTACTACTTGAGCGCCACATGCATTTATATTTTTTTGTATTCAGCTCCATAAAGTTATTTTTGCACCATAAAAAGAAGTTGTTGAGGTCACTCTGAAGGTATATATGCTCAATGTCGTCAGCATACATCAAGACGTTAGAAAAATTAATAACATTGGGCAAATCATTAACAAACAGTGAAAACAGAAGTGATGGCTGCCTTGAGGAACACCAGATGAAATATACTATATGTATTTAGATACGCTATCGTTCACCCGATCTAGCCAACTTAAACTCCTCTGAGTCACTCACAATAAATCCAATTTAGTTAAAAAAGAAGTCTATGATTCACTTTATCAAATGTTTTGCTTAAATCGGTATAAATTACCATGGATGTTAGCTGAAGCACATTAGTCGTCGTTGAACAGCCTTTTCTAAGTCCGTGTTGACAAGATGATAATAACGATGAAGTATGATGCACCAAAAAATAGCAATCATTTTTGGTATAGCACTCAATTTAGCAATGCCCCTATAATTTGTAACATCAGACTTAATTCCAGATTTAAAAAGTGGTATAATATAAGAATCTTTCCAAAACACTGGAAAATACCGTTGCTTAATCGTAGCATTGAACAATAAAGCCAATGGTGTAACGAAAGTTTCCACACATCGATTCAAAATACAACTTGGAACCACATCGGAACCAGAGCTAAAAACACAACTTAAGTTTCCTTAAGCAAACAAAAATATCACAGAATAGGAGAAGATATTATTTGACTTAATGCAATCGAATAAGGACACATAAGAGTATTTATGTCATTGTAAACAGCGTCAGAATAAGTACTGGCAAAGAAATCAGCAAACATATCACATATGGCATCATCATTACAAGACTTCTGATTGTGAAATTTCATAACTGATGGAAATGCAGTAGATTTTCTTATGGAATTAAGGAATTTGTAGAAGGACTTGGGGTCTTTAATAAAATTCTTATTCATTTTTATAAAATAATTTTTATATAATTTTTGGTTAAGAATATTATACTCATGCACTTCTACAAATTTTCTGTTTTATTTTTTATATCCATTTCTAAAACACAAAAGGTTTAAATATTACGCTTTACAATCATAGTGGCCATCAACTGCTTTGATGTAAGATTGACATCTTGAGAGAGGAAGGAAACCAGGATCTTATCTTTTGCATGATCAAAGAAATGGGGTATAGAATAAATGTTTGCCGTTCAAGCTTAAACCAGTAGTTCAAAAGCTCGTGTACAAGATTAGGATCACTTATCATTAAACTCATACTGATTTAAACGTAAAGGAACTGAAAACATCAATAAATAAAAATCACAATCACAGTCGGAAGTGACATTAGAGGGAAAATTGTTGTTCTCACAGATCTCAGCTATCTGATGAAACATTGAAACTGCGAGTATTACAGATACTTTATCAGGATAATTCCATTCCTTATTGCCGTTATTTTAATAAAATTACACTTAGAAAACTGCACATGCTGAGCCGAGCATTTAAAGAAAGTCGATCTTAGAAGATTTTATTTAAAAATGTCATAGAGAAAAACGCATGTAACGATAATTAAAAAAAAATCATTATTTTAATTGTATATATGCTTCTGTTCAGTACTTAGGCCATATACTTTCTAGGTGTGAAAGTAAAATTTTAAAATAATTATATCTCAAGTTGGTTAATAATGAAATTAAGTATTGTGTGTATAACTCTTAAAAATTTAAGATTCTTAACAGAGCGTACATATTGTTGTCTACAGAGATTTGTCTTTATGGCTCTATATGATTAGAAAGTAATTGGACACGGTACTGTTGAGATTTACATGGATGGATCAACATCCTCGGAGGGGGTTGGGGGTGGCATATTTATTCCTGTATACGGGGTGAGGAAATCCTTTAAGCTGGCGGACCACTGCAGTGTCTTACAAGCGGAGTTAAAGATGGCAGCGGACTGGTTGATGTACTACGGGGTATATGATAGTTGTATCCGGATCTGTACGGACAGTCAGGCTGCGACCAGAGCGCTCTCTGGTGTCTACTCGACATCGCGACTGGTGTGTGAATGCCGGGCAGCTCTCAACGAGATGGCGAGACATTCAGACCTGGAGATTCTCTGAGTAAGGGGTCACTCGGACACCCGGGGGAACTATGTGTCGGACGGACTTGCGAGGGCTGGCTCTCTCCTCAGAAATGTGGAGATTGACCACTTAGTTGGGATGCCACTCTTAGGATGATGAACCCACGTGCTCTGTATCGAGGCAAATGTGGCCCCTATCTGATAGGGCTCGCTCGGAGTCTATTATAGAGGTGCCGCGACTTAGGCTGCTAACTCTAACTCTTGTGGCTGTGAGTACTGGGCACTGGGTGGTTGGTGCGCACGCTAGGAGATTGGGTCTGCCGTTCAATGACTATTGTAGGGGTTGTCAGGATGGGGAGGAAGAGGAGACTGTCGAGCACTTCCTATGCCAGTGCCCGAGTCTTTCGAACATTAGGACTGCTTTCCTTGGCAGTCCGTTTCTGGATGGCTTGTCGGATCTGGCCGCTGTGAATATCGGCAAGATCTCTTCTTTTGTACATGCGTCTGGTTGGTTCGATTCGCACCGGGACGCGGACATATAGGTTGTCCATTTTCTGGATTACTGATGGGTATCACAGTGGCATCAATACTGGACCCAGGTGGGCTGGGGTTGTCTGGCTACCCGTCGTAACCAACTAACTATCGGCCAGCCGTTGCGGTCACGTGGTCGAAATCGTAATAAAACATTATTTTCATGAATTTTTCTACCCAACAAAGCCAGTCTCATTGGTATTAAAAAAATATTTCTTTAGTTTATTATGATTTAAAAAAACACCCGATAATAATACAACCTTTATGAAGTTACTTATAATGACCTTAAAAATATTTGTAATCAATGGGTAATTATTGGTCTCATTAACCAGCCTTTCTTTAGTTTTAATGATATACCAAAGAAATATAGACACTCGTTCTCAAGATAAGGGTTCTATTACCAAAATACTCAAGTTCAATACTTGCGAAAGCAGAACATTGTTTTAAAGTGTTTGCTACACATATATGTACATGCCTAACGGCATAAGTGTTTGATTAGCTGCTTGATTTTTAAATAAGTCCGGTATTTCTTATGTTAGCTTGCTAATTACCGACTTATCGGTTGTTTTTAGATTTTTTGTTTTATTTCTATACGACTTAAAAATTGGTCTTTCCTTCTAATATTTTGTTACTCTACAGAGGTTCATGGGCACATGATCCCACATTTTAACTTATATCGTTTTACTTGGGAAGCTATAAGCATACCCTGGCTTCCATGGCCATAATTGTTCGATATTCATGTAATGTATGATTAATCATAAGTCCTAACAGGCTTTATGATTTTTAAAGAATCAGAGTATCTGCAAAGGCATCAAAACTTTAAAATTTTTCAGAAATTTTTGTCTATCTTTTCACTCTTCCTTAGACAAAAAAAATAAAATAAATAAATATTTAACAAACGAATATTCTTACAAAACTTAAACCCCATAATGTGTATGAAAAAAAGCAAATCGCACGAAGAAGCTTTTTAACAATTTAAACATTGCTGTCATCATCACAGCAGTATTGCACGTGTAATCATCGTGTAAATTGAATTTTTCCTCAATATTACTGCATGAATTTGTTGCAGGCAGCATGGCTGCTATTGATGAAACATACAACAGCAACACACACATCGTTGCGATTTTTTATTATGACGACAGTCATTGCTGCTATTGAAAAACTATAAACGGATATTACTCTGAACGATTTTATTTTACTTTTTTGCAATCATCAAAGGCACTTCAGAGCAGGAGGGCGGCGAAAAAAATAAAGAGATTCGGGAAGGTAAATAAAAATACTCGAGACAATTGCAGTTAAAGTATAAACTTTTTCCCATATGTTTTTCAACGAAAACCAGTGAAAAAAAAATGTGAAAAAGGAAGCCAAACCAAGTTGAAGGCAACATTGCAGTTTCTGTCTCAGTTTCTGGGTATAAGAGTATTTATATTAAAACATTTTTTTGAAGGATAATGATGCTGTTGCTTTTAACTAAATTCTAAGAAATTGTGTCTGTGCAATTGATTGCAGGAAGTGTCAACATTATCGATAATATTGTTGTTATCCTTCTCTCCTTAAACTTGATATTGCGTTTCGTATCGTTTTGTTTAGTTTCTTTCTTTTACAGCAACGCTATTGACATTGATAATCATATTGTTGAGGAATGGGGGAGTTGTTTAAACGAAGGTGTTTTGTAGTGTTGTAGCACACGCATCAGTTTAAATTGTATCCTTATAGAGCAACTTAAGGATTTTAATCACTGCTGCTACTACTACTGCTGCTGCTGCTGCTGTTACTTGTTACTTAGACGGAAGTATTTTGTGTTTTACCAGCAAGATTCGTGTCTGGAGTTTTTTTCTTCGAAGTAAATTCTTTTTAATTTTTTCTTTTATTTTAAAATTTATGGTGGTCTTTGGGAGCTGGTTATAGTTTTTAAAATGGGTGTTTATAGAATTTAGAAAAATAGTGTAGGGAAACAATAGAATCTCAATCTTATTACTACACCCTGTGTTCACAATAAAGCCTCAAAGCATTTTAATAAAATTCTCTCGAGTAAAAACTATCTTTTGTTATATTAAGATGATGGAGAAAGAAAAGAAAACAAAAGAAAAGAAAAAATAAAAAGAAACAAAGCAAGAAAAACACTATAATGATGGCAATTTCCTTAAGTACACAGTTTTATTAACATTTGTTTTGTATAGTTTTTCACACCAATACAGAGATTTGATTTCATTTGATTTTTTCTCTAGCAATACCACGCTGCGTATAAATGTGGCATGCAACTTGAAACAATATATCGTAGAAAGCACCAACTAAAAATCATTTATTTATTTGTGCATCATTTCATTCATGCACTACAGTAATAATGATTTTAAAATTATACTTTCGAGCTAAAGTTCTGGTAGTTTGTCTACTTCCTGGGAATAGAAAATAAAATAGAAAAACCAGAAGATCTATATCGTTTGAGAGAAACAGGAAAAAAGAAATGGTAAAAGAATAAATGAAACAATTGACATTAAATTAATGCCAGTTGTAATTACGTTAATGGATAGGCGATAAAGCTTTAAAAGCAATGCGCTACGATGATATGATTATTGTGAGCAAATGGTTTTTAACATGAATTAAATTTAATATTAAAAAAGTATATGTTTTTATGTAGCGTATGCAACATATGGGTGGCAATATAAAATAATAAAATTCTCCCTTTTTAGATTCTAGAAGATATAATTTTAATCTCATAATAGTAGTACCGATAGTCACTTTTATTTTATCCTTTACTTCTCTTGAGAACATACGACTTTTCACAAAGCTTCCGTTACTTTGTTTCAGTTTCAGTAATCAAGTTTATTTTTCAAACTAAGTAGATGATTAATCTACTATTGATCGCCTCCATATGATTGTGTGTAGTGGTGAAAATCCTTGCTAAGTATAGGTGATGGTAATCCTTACTTAGCATTGCATTTTTTTATCGGTAGGTGACGTTTTTTTTACTATCGCCAGAAGTAAGCTTCAAGGTCAGAGGGCTACGTTGGATTTGTCTAGAGGAAGGATGATGTCTCCTTATTAAACACTCGAAGCCGCAATTAAATTTTTTGTTGTCATGTCATCCGCTGGGATTGGAACCTATTTGTATTATATGCCTGCGCTCAAACCACTATACCGCGCCACCCACAAGTAAGCGCAACATATGAGAGGCAATATAAAATAGCGCTTCATTCTCCCCTTTCAGACTCTTAAATAGGTAATTTTAGTCTTATACGTATAATCGTATTGGTTTTATTTCCACTAGTCTCACTGCAAGACCCTTAGTAGCTTTTTTTATCCGTCACTCCTTTTGGCTGCATATAGCTTTCCACAAAGCATCCATTGCTTTGTTTCAGTTTATTTAATCAATTTCATCTTTCAAGCTTAGTAGATGATTAATCCACTATAGCTTCTTCCATGTGATTTTGCTTAGTGGTAAAGATCCTTGCTATTTGGTGGTGATCTTTACTTTAGCATTGTAATTTTTTCCTAGTAGGTGGCGTGTTTTCGTTGATGTTTGGCATCATGCCAGCGGTATGCGGTGATGATTTATTATTAACCATTCGAAACCACATTTAAACCACTCAAACCAGTTTCATTAGTAACTTGATTTTTCAAACTGCTATAGCTCACCTTCAGTGAAGACCCTTGCTAAATGGTGGTAGCACTTTTGATAGGTGGCGTTTTGTCCTAATCGTTCTGATAGTCACCTAAATAAGTAATAGCGACTTTGTTCGGGTTATTGGATTAGCGATCGTGGTAGACATTTTCTGAATTTAGATTGAACAACTCCATTGCAAGTTGTAGAATAACTACATGATGACTATTACTGGGAAAAGCCGAAATCTTAGGTAGATTAGTTGTTTAGGTATTTTTACCAGTCCGAGAACGTTCAAACACTGCCCGAACACAAAACAGCATCAGTGAATATTTTAAGTAAAGGGTGGTCCAACAAAAACGCACGAAATTAATTGTGAGTCACATCTCAACGTCAAGTTTATAATAATTCGAAAAGTAGCACTTTTTAAAAAACCGGTTTTTGCTTAATAATTCAAATAATCGGTCTACCGGTTCTTTTATTTAAATAAAATTGTTCCTGATTCTTGAAGCGCAAAGTTGGACAACGTCGTTTTAGTAATAAGCAGTAGCTGATGGAGAGCTTAAAATTAAAGTGGCAATCAATACTAACAATAATTCTAACAACTCTAATAAAAACTATTCTAAAACGGTGTGCGGAGGTCACAAAAAACAAAGTTTATTACACAAAGTACTGAAAAATGCTTAAGTTTCGAACAGCTACCAAGGAGCTAATATCGTTTTTGTTGTATTACTTGGTAGAGAATGGAATTAAAGGTTTGTTAGTATAGTTATAATTTAGGTGCCTAAGATAAAACTTAAATGCTTTACCTTGAATAAATCTATTTGTAATATACGAGTCCTTAATTACCTCGACAAAAATTTTTTTTAAGATTTCGAGCAGCATTGTATCTAAATTTATGCACCAAGTATTTAATAGTGTGTGTGTCACTGTGGTATGGTAGCTAAGAACCCACCTTTCAACCAAGAAGTCGTCGGTTCAATCCGAGGCCACACCATCTGATAATTTTCAACAGCGATATCACCTCACAACATTACTAGCGACTAGTTATATGTATTTACGCTTCACTAACGATATATTAGTTAACGTTCGGAACTGGCGTTTGTGGGTTTGTGGGCTTCCAATGAATCTAGTTGATCATTCTCTATTTATAAAAGCCAATATTTATTTACAGAAGAGGAGAAAAGGTTATTTTTGCTCAAGAATTCATATCTTTTTCGATTTACTTTGATTTTCACGATTTTTTCAGATGTTCAAAGTTGTCATATATGCAAAAATAATTAAATTTATACAAATAGTTAAACGAGGAGCATATTTTCAATAAAAAAATATATAAACGTATAAAAATTGTTAATTCCCATAACATTCCATTAAGAAACATGGGGACTTCTCTCAGTCAATAAGCTGCACCCGATTCTATTTTTTAAATGCATTGAAAGGGACCTACAGCTTAACTCCGGCTCCGAACGGTAAATGCATTAGGGAAGTTCTCAATAGTAGTGATATTCATAACCAGTTACTAGCTAATGTTATGAGGTGATACCACTGTCGAAAAACCTTTTCTTTTTTAAGATGGTCTGGCCTGGTATTGAAGCGAGGACTTTCTGGCTGGTAGGCGGCTGTCTTGCATACCATACCACAGCGGAACAATAAAAAAATATACAAACGTATAAAAATTATAATTAACCGGGTTAAATTAACCGGTTTATTCGGTATTCGAAAAATGAAGATTTTGAAAAAATCGTATTCGATAAAACCAAAAAATACCGGTTAAAAACGATTGAATAATAACCGTCCGATCTCCCTATTATTTATACAATCACCTTCATTTAGAGTGCAATTTTGTACTCTTAATGGGATCAAGGTGGTATTGTGTACTATGAGCTGCTAAAACCCGGTGATCGGAGCAAACTACAATTAATTCGTTTGAATCATGCATTATGAAAAAACGGCCGGAATATAAAGACAGACATGACCAAGTTACTCTTTCGCATGACAACACCTGACCACATGCAGCAAAGTTTTAAAACAATTATTAAAAACAATCAAATGCCGTATATGCTGCATTCTGTGGATGTTGCGATGGATATAATATACTCAAACCTCTTTATACGGACTTTCTTTACATGGCATTTCTCTATAACGGCCATATAACGGAATTATGGAACACATTCGCTTTAAGTGCAAATTACCTCATTCAATGACTAAATAACCGTGAATTCTCCGTTTTTTAATAAAAAAAAGTGTAAAGGAAGCAAACAGAACACATATTCGTCTCGTTTACAGCCTACATTTTCTGAAACTATCTAGGTCGTATAAAGAGGTATAAGTTTATCTTTTATCGGCTTGGACAAGTTTTTATGGAACAGAATTTGAAAATTAGCTCAGAGGTTGAGAAAATGTGTAGGCAGTAGTTTGATAAATTTGTTATTTTATTATCTTTTTGAGCTTGAAAACGGAACAAATAAATTTGTAGTTCTAATACGTAAATTACACATATTTTTTTGTAAATAAACTACGAAAACCTTTAAATAAAAAACCCACCCAAAAAAAAAAAAAATATTGTCGACTTGAACGAAATTTTGGAAGCAGTTTTAAAACCCAATAAAACTAAAAAAACCGAATAAAAATGCCCGGGTTTTCGCCAACCTTGGTGCCATAACTTTATACGTCGGTCCATATTTCCAATGACTCAACGGATTTCTGAACCCTAAGTCTCATTTTATTCAGATTTTTAATTAATTCCTTAACTAATTCATAAATAGTGCGGTTCCCGTGTAAAAAAATTTGTTGAAAAATTTTTTTGCTTGAGAAATACTCCCAGATTCTTCGTGGCTACTAAAGCGACATATATATTGTTACGTTTTAACCTTTTTAAAACATTTGTGTTCGTTTATATTGCGCTAAAATAAAATTAAGCTCTACTTTGTTGTTATTTTTACTTCTTCCACCATAAATTTTATACAGACATAGTGTAATACAGCAAATTCGCTTGTACCCGACTTTTTATCTACGCCTGAACGCGACTATACTTATTGACAGCCAAATGATCACTAACTCGCCAATGGCAATGCACCATCTTTTTGTAGTATTCCATCATTAGTTTCGAGTGTTCTAGTACAGACACGAATCTTCGATTTATCTTCATTAATTCAAATGGTCTTAAATAACTTATATATATATATAAACACAAAAAAGTACAGGTAATTTTGGCAGTTATTAAGCCTTGACACAAGCCAATAAATTTTATAGCTAAAAGCTCATAATAAGCCCCTGATGTGGTGAATTTTGTTTTCAGCATTTTCATTTTCGTAACAATATATATAATAACACCGGAGTGGCTTTAATTGGATTACCCAGCGGGTTGCCAACCAGGATGTTAGATCACATGCCTAAATGCACGTTGATTTATTTGAAGTATAAAAACACTTTCCTGGTTGTATTTATTAAATATATTTTAAAGTAGTTTAGGAGACAATAAATAATTAATTACAGCGTTATATACAAATTTTTAGCAATGATTACTGAAAAATAAACTTTTGCTATATACGCTTGTGAACTATAGACAATAGACTATGCAGGTTAGTTTTATTAATTTTTTATACATTTTTTTAATCAAAAATTTTTATAACCAATAGTTGTTTAATGAATATGAAAATTTGTTTTAATTACAGGAAAACCATTTATTTGGTAAAAAAAAAACAATCAAATCCCAGCAAAACTTTATGGCACATAACTGAAAAAACAATTTTAATACAGAGATGGGATATAAAACAAAAGGCAAGAACTTCTGATAATGTAATTAAATAAGAAAAAGATTAATTTTATTTTTTAAAATTAAAGGAAGAAAAAATAATAAGAAAGATAAAAATAAAAATGATAAATGAATTGAACATACCCGAACATTAAGTGATGCTGTTGAGAAATGGCACAAGGCAAACACCTTAAAGTTGTACGTAAAAGTTGTACGTAAAAGAGTATATAATGTACGTTGTTAGACGTTTTGAACACGCTTCTCTTATTTATAACGTTTAATGCCACTTAGAGTAAGTTTGTTTATGTAGCACATACTCTTCGTATAAAAATCATAAATTTAAAGGGAAAGAAAAAAGTCAGCAATTGCTGCAAACCAAATCTTAATTATAAATCTAAAGCAGGAAGCGCCACAACAACAATAAAAAGAAAAAATAAAAAAAAACTGTGTATGAAAAAAAAACGGAGAAAAAGTATTTATAAAAATTACGTTGTAGAAAAAAAAATGAGCAAAAAAATGTGGGATTCTAGCAGTGGAAAATGATTTAATAGAGTATTCTTTTCCTAAAAGTTAAGAGTTAGTATGAGTAACGACTCTAATACCGCATAAATGATTTTTTCCTTTATTACAGCTTTGCCTTCAACTGCCCAACAACAGAAGCAGTAGCAGTTGCAGCACACACACACACATACACACACAAGTTTTGAGAGCGAACGGAAGCTTTACAAGATTTTCGCTGACACAGCGTACCACAGACAACTTGCCGGCTATGTATGAGTATTACTGGTGAAAATTGGAAAAAGAATAACGAAAAGTCACAAAAAAATGAAAAAAAAAAATTATTTAAAGGAAAACCTATAAATGGACATGTATGTAAAGGAATTAAAAGTAGAAATCGGTAGAGGCTTTTATAAAGTATTGTCGACAGTTCAAGGATGCTAGAAAACTTAGAACACATTAGATTTTGCGTGTCCGTGATCTACTTATAAGGCTTTTGTTGGCTGGGCTTAAAACAGTAATGAGCTTTTCAAGGGACTTTTGTCCCCGATCAACTCACACGTACTATCACGCTCTTGCATTTAGTCGTCAACGAGACAGCGAAGACTGCACATATGCGGAGAATGTATGCAAATTTTTTTGAGGACAGAAAAATAATTTACAAAAGTTTCCTATGCTCTTGCTTTTAGTTGTCACTGAAATAAGTGCACATGTGCAGGGGATGTATGTTTAGAGCTGTAAAACTATCGATAGTCGGCCCACTCGATAGTTTCGAAAGCTTACAAAAGAACTAAGAATCCTCGAAATGTATAATTTCTCAGCAAACGGAAGCAGCACGTGCACCCTAATAATTAGAACAACATTATATGGTCAGACAAAAGGGAGAGTAATTTGTTTGGGTCAAATGCATAATCATATGTACGAACATATTTTAGTTACAATTCAAACTTTATTTGAGTTTAATAAATATAAATTTAAGTAACTATTAAGCTGTGTCCCTATGTAACTATAAAAGTTAACAGACGGCTAACAACCTGCAAATGTGACTTTGACTACATTTAGTGGCCTCCGTATTTACTCTTAGAATTCGACGATAATATCGATAGTGAAAAAAAAAACTATCGATAGATAGTCAACAACAAAACTATCGATACTATCGATTGTTCTACAGCTCTACGTATGTTGATTTTTTTTAATTTTCTTAAAACATCAACTTTACAATTTCCATTTGCTCACCAACACAACTACGTCTGTACTTTTTGCACATCACTGATTTAAAATAAAACTGCAGAGGTAGAAAGACTCTACTAAGACTGCAGTGAAAACTTAAAAAGCAACCCGTAAACAGGCAGAGATGTATGTTCCCAAAAAGCTATTTTTTAAACCACGTTTTACAATACCGAGTTAGTTACTGAGTGATCGCATAAGCACAATATGGAGAGAATTTTTTAACTGCATAATTGATTAGTGAAGTTGACGTAGTACAGTAGTTAATATAAATCAAGTAGCCAAGGTTCGTACACCAGGTAAGAAACAATTTTCATCATGGTTTCAAATTTTTGAGTAGATAAGAATCTTGGATCCTCTTTAGAGGATCTATCGAAGACTAACATCAGCTACAAGCAATAAGGTACAAACAATAGCAACAACAACCAACTCTCTCTCTGTTAAGCAACAAAGATTCCTTATTCCTACACTAAATACACTGTGCCACTGTGGTATGGTAGGTAAGACACCAGCCTACCCACCAGAAGGTCCTCGGTTCAATACCGGGACAGACCAGCGGTATCACTTGATAGTATTAGTTACTCGTAGTAACCGGTTATAAGTATTACTACTATTGAAAACCTCTCTAAACCTCTCCTCTTTATAAAAATTGTGCGTTTAAATCTTTTTGATATCATCCTTAGTTTTGATGTTGCAAGCGTTCAAAGTTATATTTTGAATGCGCACGAAATAAGCTGTGCGCCACTCTACATATACAGTGGTGTCAAAAACGTATGCAACTGCGGCTACCTAATTTTAAACTGACCTGTAATTTACGTACTTGTTTCCGAAAACAACGCGCATTTAAATTGCCCAGAAAACAAATGGAGGACCATCCGATTTAGCGACGTATCCACGGCAGTGATGAATGAAATTGCAATAAGACGATGAAATATGCAGTAGGAAATGTAATGGTATGAAGTTGTTTTATACGGCTGGATTTGCCCTAAATTAGTGGTGCAATAGATAGCTTTTTATATAAAGAAAACTTGAAAAGAGTAAAGCTTCCACATGCAGAGGGTAATATGACGCTGCGCTAGGTTTTTAGCACTACGACGACCCCAAGGACTCTTCAAAAGTTGTTAAGTCATAGTCAGCACAAGAAAGTATTTCGGTAATGGAACTCCCACCTTTGGAAAAACGTAGAAAAATTACGAAAAATTTCGTAACGCTTATGCTCTAACTTTAGAATAAAGCATCTCCAGTGCTCGTTACCCGTTGAAAAAACCCTGCTTTGTTTGTTTTTTCGCCTCTAGAATGTTGTTATAAATCCTGCTGCATTCTTAAAATAGGCGAAAGGTAGCGTGACACCTAGGCCTTCACTTAGATATCAATCGGTTCATTACGAGTATCTTTAAATACCTTTGGAAATTACAATCACGAATGATATTGCCTTTCAGCCAACGTATTGCATTTACGAACCCTCAGTTTACCGAACACTTTGCAGGTAGCCTTTTATAGGTCGTTCAGTATGTGGCACACAAACTACCTCAAAATTATGTGCTGAGGACCTGGTCAATATTAAAATATGGTATGTAATCCAATGCTTTTAAGTTCTGTATGAAAAACACTTAAACCATCAGATAGTATATACGCCCGTTTGATAATCGTTGCTAAGAAATTATTCGTTAAGATCCTTCTATCAATACAATGCTTATCTATTAGGAATTTCAACAACAACAGGAAGAGGAGGAAAATAAAGAATTCGCTACGACTGGCACCGTACCTCAAAATAACGTGTATCTATTTTGTGGTTTCACAACAGACATATTTAGTTAAAAGTTTGCCGTTGGCTTCTTTAACAACCAAAGAATAAATAAAAATACTTAAAATATTACAAAAGTTGTGATTTAAACATGGCCACTTGGCGCACTATAGGGTGATTATGGTTGTCATAATTGTAAGAAATTGGCAAGATTATAACGAAATTTGAAGAGATTAGAAGCATTGTAGATGTGGTCAGACCTGCGGTAAAAGTGTGTCGGATAATCCGAATAATTCGATTCCAAAGTGAGCTCAGCGATTGTATTGGGTGGGCCATTTAAAACCAAAACTGCTAGAAATTTTGCCAAATTTATTTCTTTGTGGTGAAATACAATTGTACCGATTAGAAATGAAATAATACTTAATTCATATGACTGCCGCGGCTGTCTTCATAGTACCCCATTCGATCGGACCAATTTTTGAAAACTTTTTCGAGTGTATCGAGTCTTATTTCGGCAATGGCATTAGGAATGTTGGCCTTGAAATACTCAAATGTCTCTGGTTTGTTGGCATAACACTTGTCTCTAACGGCGCCAAACAGAAAATAGTCCAACTGTGTCAAATCGCTGCTTTTTGGAAGCCAACTGACATCACCATTTCGGCTAATTAGAAGGCCATTAATCGTTTGACGCAATAAATCGATTGTGACATGAGATGTGTGGCAAGTTGCACCATCTTGTTGGAACCAAACATCATTGACATCAATACTATGAAGATCGGCCACAAAAAAATCAGTTATCATGGTGTGATAGGTGTCTGTAAAGGTAGCTTCAAGAGTAAATCGATTAATCTCGTTCGCTGGAGACAATATACTGAATTTTGTGGCAGAGTAGAATGACATAAGTATTGCCAGATTCAAAATAACCGCTAGTCAAAATTTAAGCCGATAGATGTCCCACAAGATACCTTTCTTATGGATAATTTGGCATATTTTAAGTTTGGATTTGCGATTCCATTCGTGTAAAGTCTAACTCACGATACCTATGCTGATTGGGTGCTGGAGCATCAGACTTTCAATGCAGATTTTTCGAGCAAAATTTTATTCAGCGACGAAGCTTATTTCTCACGTCAACAAGCAAAATTGTCGCATTTTAGCCTAGAAGTACTCAAAAGTGACTGCAGAAAAGCCATTGAATCTAATGTTTGATTTGTGATTGTTTGCTGAGCATCATGGTATAGGGATGTCATAAGATCGTAATTTTCCTAAAATGACGAAAGAAAAACCTGGCTATATGGTATTATAGCCGACTTTTTTTGGCGTGCTTTTGCAGATTATAAACAGATATGTGATATGTGGTTTCAAGAACATGGTATCTAGAGACGCTACAAGACCGATTGTGGCTTTCTTGCGCTAAAAAATGCCCGTCCAGTAATTTATCGATTTGACTATTTGGCGCCGTCACTTTTAAGACCATGTTTACGCGGATAATCCCCTAGCAAGATAGGCTACCCCAAGGAAAGATTACACGTAGACCAATAAAAAATAGCCCGTTGTGATATTACAATGATGAAGTGTCATTTCCTATATCCGGAACTATCCGAAACTTATAAAAAAAACCGTCAAGCTTTTCAAGTTCTGTATCTGTCAGCTCGGTCCCATTGTAGAAGCCCAGGTGCCTCTTTCTCCTACATAACGCTGGGCATATGCACAGTGTGTGAAGAATTGTTTCTTAATCCTCCTCATCCGTGCAGCTTCTGCAAAAATCATTGGCCAGGTGACAGAATCTAAAGGTGGGATCACATGATTGACGTAATGCATCAATTAATGGTACTACAATCATGTGACGGCAACAAAAAAATTGAAAATGCGCCACTATATATGGTGTTCTTGTGCGACTATCGAAATGGATAGTACGCACCAATGTATCAATTTTGTAATTTATTTTCCTAAAATAAATTCGGACAATTTTATAATTCTGCGCCAATAAAGCATAATAAATGTGTAATATTGGTGCATTTGCGACAATCGTGTGGCCCCAGTGTAAGCTGCCTAGCATGAGTTCCTATTATACAATGCCCAGTAATGACACAAATAAAAACGCTTACTGTGCTTCTTTGAAGATTGAGCAGATCTTTTGTGCTCTTAAAATCTACCATCGCCGGATTTTCTGCGCCAACTAGCCCATCTCCGTAGCTGCTCATGCGGCGCTGATGTCTATTACCTCCTTGTAAGGCATAAGCTCATAATTTTTGAGTGGAATGTCCAGCGTGGAAATTCACCGCAATATCACTGTGTCTGTCTGCCAATTCAACGCAATATCACTGTGACCCGGTATCTATATGATATTGTAACGAAAATAAAAATAGAACACATCAGCGCTTTAAAACTGTATTGTGGTATTTTGTTATATTTTGTTTTACCCTGCTGGCTGCACTGCCAAATCGACCATCTTTACGTTACATTTGACTTAAATGATATTAATATAGAAGATGTTCGATATTTCCGGAACCTTCCAAACTGGAGGCAATTAGGTATGTAAAAGGGCTGCTTTACATACAAGTGAGTTGAGCTATGGTTTTGCTGTCATAAGATAAAGACGTGGTT
Source organism: Wohlfahrtia magnifica (assembly GCA_023159175.1). Classification (NCBI taxonomy): domain Eukaryota; kingdom Metazoa; phylum Arthropoda; class Insecta; order Diptera; family Sarcophagidae; genus Wohlfahrtia; species Wohlfahrtia magnifica. The sequence continues at coordinate 2,480,270 of JAKWBJ010000045.1, forward strand.
AAGCGGAAATAAAAGTGTTGTATAAGCGAATATTAAGTTGTTATATTAAGATAAACTGTACAAACGTTAAAGTGCAGTAAATAAATAAAACTATAACACAACAAAGTGGTTTAATTTTATTTTAACGCAATTTAAACGAACTCAAACATTTTAAAAAGTTAAAACGTAACAATATGAATATCATGCTGCTCAGCCATATCTCTCGTTAAGAGATTTGCTTCAATCTATAACTATTCTTGAGGCCAACACTTGAAATCCCTGAGAGCAGCCTGACTGTCTCTCCTGAAGACGTTACCCTTTCCACTGATCATCAAAGCTGCTGGTATAGCCCATAACTACGCCTGAATAACGCTACAGTGGTCCGGTAATATCATAGAATAAGATATATTCGACGACTCCGAAAAATTTCTTCACCCCTTAACTTTTTTCTTAAAAGCTGAAATTAACGAAATTTTTTCTTAGTTTTTATTCCTTTAAATAACTGTTTACAAAACATTCTACCAAGTAACCGACATGTGGCATAATTGTAACACAGAAATATGAGTGAGAAAAGTAAAGAAAAAAAGAATAGAAAAATAAACTGTGACAGCCTAGAGCCTTGGGATATTTAAAACCATAGAAAAAATTGTTACCAGCTTCAGATTTTTTCATCTTTTTTTTTTTGAGAACTTCTTCAAACTTTTTGCAACAGTTTTGCTTATTTCTTACACACCCGAGTAATAGTTTTTTTACTTAATTTTTTCTATTTATTTTAAAAGCTGCAGCAGTAGAAGATATACGAATAGCTGTAGAGTAGTAGCAATGGCAGTGGTAGTTGCTACTAAATTATGACACTTTACTGCAAAGTTTATGTTCATGCAACATCTCGTTATGGTATTAAGTTATTAAAGTTTTATTCTTTTATTTTTTCTCTCTTCTGCATTTTCTTTTATAAAATTTGTAAGCAACACATAACTACTGCCACTAAAATCCTTGCAGTGCTACAGCGACTGCTGTTGCTACATTCATGTACCATTTAAATGCTAATTGCTCAATGATAACAGCTTTAAGCAACAACAAGAATTATTGAGCAAAAAAAGAGAAACAAAAACGTTAGAAAATGGCAAAGAATTTGAAATGAAAGAGGGAAAAAAGAAAAGTTTTTTCTTCGTACTATTAATGGCTATGAAAAGGATCTTGAATGCTTGCATAGAGAGACAGAGAGAGAGAGAGAGAGAGCGAGGAAAGGGAGTTGCTTTTATTGTTATTGTTTGTTATTAACTGTAAATAATCTATGGATTTTCATCTTTTTCTTTCTATTTAATCGCAATGCTATTCCTAGATTTTTTTCAGCATTTGCATGTTGTTATTCTTTCCGTTCTTGGCTTTTTTCTACGTTTTCTCCTTAGTTTGTTAGGAAGAAAAAAAAATGGAAAAAATCTCTTGTTTTTAGTTTGACAATTGCATTAAAAGTTTATGAGTTTCAGTTTTTAGATCTGTTTTATATCTTTTAAGCCATAATTTATTATCGAAACGTGTCAAATTATTCGAAAAAAAAGCAAACAAAAATAAAGTTACGGAAATTAAGTGACAATAATTCGCAGAATTTCAAAAGAAAACGGATGCAAGATATGTTTATATGTATATGTAGTATGAAATTAATTGCTATAATATTTAATTATCCTGTGGAAACAACAATCTGGATTTAGACGTAATTGGTCTAATATAGATCCTATATTTACTTTGAGAATAAAAACCAAACAAATAGCCAAACTCCAGGAAACTCTTCATCTTGTGTGCGTAGATTTTGAGAAACTTTTAATCAACTATGTCACTAGAATATATCTCGGAATTAATTCAAGACATAAAAAACACAAGTTTATTCATATGAATCTATATGACTGCAAAACACTTGATCATATCTTCGAAGCATTTTTTATATTCGGTTTTCGGTATGTCCATCATTGGTACCTGCGATTTTGCTATTATTTCCTCTTAGCTGCTGAAACGCGTTCCCCGTATTGGTTTTTTAACTCAATTAAACAAAGTTTTTAATAATAATTCTAAAATCCTTGAGTATTTTGCTCACAAATCTGATCTCTTTCGGCGAATTACTTCACGAAAACGTCTCATAACGCTCAAATAATAATATTGTCTGGACTTCTGGCATAAACTCATGATGAACCACATCGTTGGAATCCATGAAAATAGATGGAAGAGAATTACAAAATTCTGGGATTTGGTGTGTGTCTTGGGTAAATTTAGTAAAAAATTTAAACTGGAGGAAGGTAAAAAGACCCTATAGGATTTATACAGATATGATAAGGTAGTGTTCAAGTAAAATGGAAAACTGGCTTAGAGGCCATCATACAGTGGTAATGAAGCGAAAAACATGAAAAAATATTGGTAACAAGACCCTATAGGACTTATACATTTTTTTCTTCTTTTTTGACTGTAAACGACTTGGTTTTTTTTTTTGGTGTTCGCTCATTTGGTGAACGCCAGTTGCCTTATGTCTGAGTTGTCGGATTCAGCCTCGCAAATTATGTCTTTTGCTTCCTCAACACGGTCTCTTTTTTGCATGAAATTGAGGTCTCTTGGCACCAACTTTGCTGCTACACGAAGGAAACGCAAATTATTAACCAAATGGTCTGAGGCGGATCCATAGGCCATGTTCAAGTTCTCCGCTATCACTTTGATGGTTAATTTGCGGTTATTGACCAACATTTCTTTTACTTTATCAATGTTTCAGTCAATTTTTGATGTCGGTGGTATGCCACTGCGCTCATTATCGTCCCTTGAGTCACTTTTGAACCGCTCGTGCCACTGGTAAACAACCGATTCCTTTACAGAATCGTTGACGAAATACTTTTCCACATTTACAACGTTCGCGCACCATTAAATCTGTTTTTTATGCAAAATTTAATAGAAGTTCGTTGTTGCAAATTTAAATCCATTTTTAAAATTGTAAAAAATCGTAACACACATAGATGTAGATGTACTTTTGCCTAAATAGCTTTTGTATATGTCAAGCTATGACGCCAAGATTTAGCGGGAATATCAACAGCAGATGTACCAACTTAACAAAATAAAAACTCCAATCGGAATGATATGACCGCCACACTGGGCTTATTCTGAGAACTTTTTGATCAAGTTGGTATTATTAGCCTTACAACGAAAGGCTATACCAGGGAAGATATTGTTACGAAAATGAAAGTGCCTAAAGAAATACACCAGCATTTGCATATCACCTTTTCAATGCTGTATTTATTTGAACAGTACAATCAGTCTCACTATAAGTCGCATATGTAAGTCAAATTCTTAATGGCAATTGAATAGTAGGTTTTTGAATTTACTAGAACTTTCGAAATTAATGTTAATTTACTATAAAAGGCGGCGTATTGTCCTTAGTCAGTTATAATTTTCAGTTATAGAGTAATGTCGTATTGGATAATTGAGTAAATGTGTAGTGAATAAAAGCGAAGCGAAAACGAAGGGGATGGTCATGTGTCTTTATCTCTTGAACTAATTGGACCTTGCAAGACATCATAGCGAGATCTTTTCGCAAAATTCGACGTAAACTGGTACGTAAATGTTCAATTCTTTAGAACGAACCAACAGTTTTATGAACTTTAGCAAAAAACTTGCGTACACCGAGCACTGTTGGTCCTTCTCTGCGACCAAATTTTGTATAACATTTTCGTGCAATTTCCGTCCAATTGTTTTTGTTTTGGAAATAAATTTTGAATAAGTCCCTACGTTGTCCAAACGCAAATGAATTAATTTCTGTTAGTGGAGATAATAGTGAAAGGGTCTCTTAGCTTTGATGGTGTGAGAGCAGAGTTTACTTTGAAACATTTATAGGTGTTTTATTAAGCATTTGTACACAATAGACATATCCAAAACTATAACCGGCAGATTATTCTGTAAGGAAGAGTAGTGAAGTAGTAGTCTTGATCACTAAATACGAGGCACTGGAGCAGGAGAGATACCGAAGCTGGTCCGCTTCCTTGACGTACTAAGCCCGTAAATGCCAAGGCAGGCCAAAAACGATCAAATACTCGTATAGTCGCGATGCAAAAAAATGTCTTAGACCTGACCTCACCTCCAGTATATTACATTACAAATGTAGATCTAATTTTTTTACATATTACACAGTTGTCAATGCTGTATGTAGTCCTCGATTTAAAGATAGAACTTATATAACATTTTCAACACACCTCTAAAAGCCTATTAGTTCATGTTTTACTAATAAAATTTAATTCAATATTAATTGCCGTTTAAATCGCCTGTAGACCCTTAGGGTCTACTCTCATTTTCAGTCAATTTATACCTCTAATCACGTAACATACATATTCGTTTCTTTCCACTAAATAACCGTTTATTTATTCATTGTATCGAATTTAAGTGCCACAATAAATTTTACCTGGAAAAACAAATAATCATAATTTTAAATGGTTCGGCTATTTTGTTTTAAAGTGGCTAAATAGACAATAATGATGTTGATGAGGACGGCGATGTTGATATTTTGTATCGAGTTAAATGACAATTTTGTTGCTTTTTTTTAACTGAAAAGGTCATCAAAAGTTATGCCTCCATTATAGACACACTGGTCTTTGATACAAATAACAGTTAAACTCTTGTTATTTGCCTCTTCAAGAGGCACAATCATGTCGCTGTTGCTGTTTTTGTTGCTCATGATGATGATGATGGCCATCAAGTAGTGATGTGTAGTATATGAGTAGAGATGGCTGTTATATGAACATATAAAGGGCATGCTGTCATAGACAATGTAACGGTATATTAATCTTCAATAATGATATTGGATATACTACTGAATCAGCATTTTAAACGAAACAATGAACAACAATTAATTTGTAACATAAATTGTTTTCCTCTCCCTTTCTCTCTCCCATCAATAAAAAACTCTATCACTTTAAAACGCTTGTATGCTGCTGTCAGTATCAATAGCTTTTGTTCTAAAAGCGTGGTTGTTGTAAAAGGAGTATGAGTGTGCTTATATTCATACATGTATTTAGATCAGTGTCAGGCAAACTTATACTAGTGTATTTTACAATTGTGTGAGTAATTTGAGAGAAAAAAGTAAAACAACAACAAGGAATAAAAAACTTTAAGAAAACCGACAATAACTAACATTGAAGAAAAAGTGTAAAAAAAACAGTAAAAAAAATAATATAATAAAGAAAGACAACAACAAAAGCAAACATCAAATTAAAACGAAATTTACAATATACTACCTTGACCAAAAGTTTCCGAAATAACCTCGTGTGGCGGTCCATTCGTTCCGATTTGAGTTTTTTTTTAAGTTGGTTGGTATATCTATTCTTGATATTCTCGCTAAATCTTACGTCATAGCTCGACGTTTGCGAAAGCTACGTAGCCAAGAGTACATCTATCTCTATGTGTGGTAGTGATTTTTTACAATTTTGACCGTGTTAAGGTCGCAAAAGTCATGATTTGCGCGACTGAATCTGATCTGAATCTGCATGGCCAGCCGGGGCAGCCATTTGAATGAAATTATTTTCCGTTATTAAACGGAAGGATTGTACTTTCAAATAAAAAAAGAAATTTTAAAAAATATTCAGTAGTTTTTTTATAGCATTTTCAAAAAAAAAAAAAATTATTTGGCGGACCCTTTATATATTTTATTGCCTATGTGTGTGAGTATGCAAGTGTGAGATAAAAATAAAAAGTTGGCTCAGAGTAGTGTTAGGCCTGTCAATGATTTAGATATTATAGGTTAACTTGTAAAACGAGAAAAGATTTGGTGGGGCTGGCTGTCTGGTTGATAGAGAAGAAAGTAAATCTTAATTAGTATAATTAAATGTAGAATATGTTGCTAAAAATAAAAAAGGGAAAAATCAAAATCATATTCATGCTCACTTTGCTATTTTTAAACGAATAAATAACAGAACATTTGAAATTATAACTCACATAGGTAAGCCAGTGGTCGTTAAAGTTTTGTATTCTACGTATAGGATAAGAATTATGTTCTATTTAAATATCTGGCTGTCAATATTTTGAATCGATATTTCCTGATTTCCATATTGAATTTAATTTAAAAATATTAATGTTGTATTTTATTAAACCCCAAACCTCTATTGGTTTTATATTTTGCCTACTTTTAGGATTATAACTTGTTGAAAGTTCGCATATTTTGTAATATTTTTCGTTTTCCATTGTGCATCGAAAACATTATGCTATCACTGCCTAATTGTTACTATATCTCCTTTCTCAGACAACGAAAATGACGATGATGCTATTAAGCGAAATAAATTAATTTTTTCTTTTTGCATTTGATTAGCAGAAAATTAAATGAAATGCTTATGTAGGCACTTAAAGTTTTCGCAGGCATTATTTTATTATTAATCGAGTAAAAACTGACAGATAAAATGACACATAATTACAGTTAAATTTTGAAAAGCATATCAAATATATATTTTTTTGTATTTTTAAATTCTGTTTAAGAAAATAATTACAAGAAAAGAGTTTTTAAGTGTTTTTAAGTTAAAAACAAATAACACAAATGTAATTTAAAAAAAAAAAATAGAATTTTGTTAGATTTCAAAAAGTTTAATAAAAATCGTGAAGAACTGAAATTACACCAAAAAAAAAAAAGAAACTCACTAAACTTTTCTTATTTCGCGTAAATAAAAGTTTATATTTCTTTCATTTCCTTGTTTTCTTCTACTTGATAGGAACGTGCATACAAAATGCATATAAAACGCATACAAAACTCTCTTACAAACTGTCGAATCAAACTTTGTAAAAAAAACACGAAATCCAATATAAATTCACATGCATTTTGGAATTTATATAGCCTGCTTTTAGGTACTTCCCTTTTATCATTTTTGCATGCTCCTGCCTTTCATTGTTTATTTATTTTTGCTGTATTCGTATATGGAGAAGTGGGTGCAGCTACTCAAATGTAAATTGTTTGGCAAATATTATCACAACTCGTTTTTCGCACAACTTTTTCCAGCTTTTTTTGCGTAATTTTTCCTGCTTTTTTTCTTGTGGTACATGATAAAAGTTTAGTTTGTTTTTTAAACAGCAGGCTGTATTTGAAAGAAAAGAAAAAATACTCCGTTTAACATTACAAACACATTTGGCAATTTCTTTTAAAATAATTTGCTTTTTATGTTTGTAAAACAAAACTGCGCTCAGCCGAAAGATTTCGAAGAAAAAAGTTTTTCTTCAAACTTGTTAAGCGAAAAAGTTAATTTTTAATATTTAAAATCTTTCAGTAGCAGGACAAAAGCTAAAAGATTTAAAAGATTTTTAATTTTGATTTTTTACTTAAGTCTTTTTCGAAATCAACCTATCTACCTACATTCAACTAGACAGCCAAAATCATCTAAATAAGCCACCTAACTTAACCTCACCCATCTATCTACCTATGGCTGCTTATGATATCTCCCTATGGCTGCTTATGATTGCTTAATTTATATCAAAATGGTCTCCCATCTATCTACCTATGGCTGCCTATGATATCTCCCTATGGCTGCTTATGATTGCTTAATTTATATCAAAAAGGTCTCCCATCTATCTACCTATGGCTGCTTACGATTGCTTAATTTATATCAAAAGGATCTCCCATCTATTACCTATGGCTGTCTATTATAGCTTAATTTATATCAAAACGGTCTCCCATCTCTTCACCTATGGCTGCTTATGATTACATAATTTTTACCAAAACGGTGTTCCATCTATCTACCTATGGCTGCCTATGATTGCTTAATTTATACCACAACGATCTCCCATCTATCTGCTTATGTCTGCTTATAATTACTTAAGTGATACCAAAACGGTCTGACATCTGTCTACCTATGGCTGCCTATTATTGCTTAATTTATATTAAAACGGTCTCCCATCTATCTTCCTATGGCTGCTATTGATTGCTTAACTTATACCAAAACGGTCTCGCTTCCATCTACCTATAGACAGGTTAAAATAGGTAAAATGTATTGTAATTAGTTGATCAGATAATAACCAATAACAAACATTTTCGAAAATTTTTGTGTGTTTTATCCAATTTCTTTGATTTTTTTTTTTTGCCTAATTTTGTTAAATTTAAATTTTCTCACCAAAATCGACCAATTATTCACATTTTTTGCTAAATTTAGCCAAGACACACACTATATCTCAGAATTTGCTAATATAGTGAATTCTCTTTTCGTTGGTTATAATGACAAACATCACACGAATAATCAGGATAAAACGCCATCTACTGGAAAAAAATTAGAAAAGATCACCACCATCATCACTTAGCAAGGATCTTTACCACTACACATAATCATAAGGAGGCGAGTTTCAGTAGATTAATCATCTACTTAATCACTTTATTACTGACAATGAAACAAATCAATTAATGCTTTGTGGAAAGCCAATATACTTACGAGGACTGACGGAAAAATATTTTGCTGACGTGGTTCCAACAGAACACACACTACAATTGATATACTCAAAGAAACTTTTGATGAAATAATAATTTCAATTAATTATACACCAAGATCATGTGATTCAACATTAAAATGAACTTCGGCTGTTTATTTTCAGTTTTTTGTTCATAATCTAATGCTACGAGGGGTACTATTTATATTTCGCAAATAGCAAATTATAACAAATATTTTTAAATGTAAATGGTTTTATGTTTTTTTTTTATATTAACCTTGACGATCAATACACTTTTGCATTCGTTTAAACTGTTTCTCAAAGCAGTTTTTCAATTCCTCATGATTGTTGAACGCTTTAACTGCTTCTGCGGCGCTCGTAAACCGTTGACCGCACTGTTTACCTTTGATATACGGGAACAAGGAAAAGTCAGTGATTGCCAAATCAGAACTGTACGTATTATGAGACATCAATTCGTTTGTTTTGACTGCTTTTTTGTCTCCGAATCATTTCAATCATTGCCTTTCATCAATCGACACTCGTCTTTTTTTGAGCGATTGATAAATTATGGGGTATCCAAGGAGAACTAATTTTTTTTACAACAAAGTGTTCATGCAAAATTGCATGTATTGAAGTGGAACTAATAAGTAAATATGATTTTGGACGACTTTCACGGAATTCTTCGACACCCGAACTCCGACCACAATTGTATTCACTTTACCAGCGATATACTGTAGTTTATGATGGTGCTTTATCGCCATACAAAACCCTGAGTTCATCGACACATTTGTGTTGAGATAATCCATGTCGAAAGTTGTGAAAAATAATCCAACAAAGACCTTCGCTGGAAATTTACATTTTTTTGGCCAAATTGAATTTCTCAACTCCCTGTAAATAAAACAAATAGCACTTGTACATAAAAACGTTGTGAGTACATTTATGCTATAAAAAGTAAAGTTGTATTATGGTGTTGCCATATTTTAGCTATTGACATTAGTGTTGCCAATTCCCGAAATACTATTATAGTATTACAACTTTTTTATTTTTTGATATATATCCCAAGTACAAATTTTTTCACTATTTTCTCTATTGTAGAGCTCGTACTTTTATAACTATACTAGATGAAACTCGGCGTGCTTCGCGACCCCTATAATAATTACAGTGGTCTATAGCAAAAAACGCTTTTAAGTAAAACTATATGGAACATAATTATTTTGATGCGATGAATTTAAATCCGTTTTCGGTTTTTTCCACCGGGTTAAAAAATTTTCTTTTATGGGCGTGGCAAATTTTTCGCCCAAAACATGGTAGTTATGTCAATATATTTCATCATAAACTGTTTAATATACGATTATTAAAATTTTCTTTGTAGAGGGTATACTTCTCCCCCTGATTATATCTGACATACATTTTTCAATCATTTCTCATGAAACTCCTTTTTCTCTCCGCATTGATATCAGTGTTCTACAATCTTAAAATTTCGTCTTTGTTTTTAATGAGGCAATCAGCTTGAGTTTACTGATCTTACATTTCTTCGCTAGCTCGCGTACACTAAGTTCTCCATTTTAATAAATTTCAACACTGCTTTATGCATGGCTATTAAGTTAACAATAAGAGTTTAAATGAATGTACATGTTAACTACATACATGTAAAACAACGAGCTGTTCACATTTACGGGATTTCCCCTTAATACATAAACGTGCTATTAAATAAGCAGCGGCTGTAAGAATATGGAAAATAGTAAACGAAAAGATTTTTTTGGGACTGAAAAATGTGTCCGCTTATGGAAAGTGTACGACTAATAGCGGTGTCCGTTAAGAGGGAGTACACTGTACTTACAGTGGGGTGCAAAACCAAGCGCACGTTTCGAAATTTAACAGAAAAGTTCCTACAAAATCTTTAATACTCAATCAAATGAAACAAAATTTCACACATTTATTCATTGGTAAGTCTTTTCAAAAAAAAAAAAGCAAAAGGCGGTCTGTCTTGAATCGCCATGCCATTAAAAGAGTAACTATGCCTAGTATATTCTTTCGAGCTGGTGCTGTAAAAAGGGTTCTGGCAAATCTCAACGTTAACAAGTCTTCTGAGCCGGATGACATACCAGCATTGGTCCTGAAGCAGAGCTCTTCGACTTGCGCGTCCATTGGCTCACCTTTAAAGCGCGTCATATCGCGCCAGTATTTTTCCATCTTGCTGGAATGTTGCTAATGTAACGCCAATCTCCAAAAAGGGCGAGGCTAGTAACCCTGAGAACTATCGTCCAATAGCAGTTTGTTCCGCACTCTCCAAGGTTATGGAGAGTATGATTAATCACCACCTTGTGGGATATCTGGAGTCCAACGATTTACTTAGCGATCGTCAGTACGGTTTCAGAAAGCACCGTTCTACTGGTGACCTGCTGGCGGTGCTCTCGGAGAAGTGGAACAAGTCCATTCATGGTTTTGGCGAGAGTAAGGTTGTGGCTCTGGATATCTCAAAGGCGTTTGATAGAGTTTGGCACGAGGTTCTCATTTCGAAACTTAATGCTTTTGGTGTCGGTAGTCACTTCCATCAATTTATATCGAGCTTTCTCAGAGATCGCTCTATAAGAGCAGTTATAGATGGGGTCCCCTCCGACGAGTTCAGGGTAAACTCAGGTGTACCGCAAGGCTCTGTTCATTCTCCTACTCTTTTTCTAATATTTCTTAACGACTTTCTTCTTTTCACTTCTAACCCTATCTACTCTTTTGCGAATGACAGCAATATATGTCACTCATATTCTTTTGATCGTAGACCGAGCCTTTTTTCCACTCACAAGCGACCTAGTGAAGGTCTCTGAGTGAGGTCGTGCAAACAGGGTCGATTTTAATGCACATAAGACTCAATGTTGTTTTTTAACACACAAACGTGGTGATGTGCTGTCATCTGTGTCAATGGGTAATGTGGATATTGAGGAATCAGATGCTCTTGATGTTCTGGGCATGAGAATTCACTGTGACGTTCGTTGGAATGATCACATATTTCAAGTGTCAAAAGAAGCATACAAATGCCTTGTTTTTTTGAAACGGTGCAAGAAATTCTTCACTCCATCTGATCTCCTTAATATTTACAAGACCTATATCCGACCCAAAATGGAATGCAACTCTCATGTATGGGCCGGTGCTTCAAAGTCTATTTTGGAGCTTCTTGACCGCGTACAGGAGAGGGCGAAAATTCACATCAATGACGGTAGGGTAGCCAACTCTATCGATTCATTGGAGTGCCGTCGCAATGTGGCGTGTGTTTCATTGTTCTATCGGTACTATTACGGAATGTGTTCTAACGAAATTAAGGAATTAATTCCTAAAAATCATATATTTTTACGTAGTAATCGTATTTCTTCTCTACGAGAAATACGTAATCGTATTTCTTCTCTACGAGAAATACGATTTCTTCTCTACGTATTTCTTCTCTACGAGAAATACGATTGTCCAGTAAATCGCACAACTCATTATAGGGAGAATTCGTTCTTTGGTCGCAGTGTTCGGTTGTGGAATAATCTTTCGGCGAAAGTATTTCCTCCCACTTACGACATGAGTAAATTTAAATCTAATGTCCATAAACACTACTCCCTCTGTCCTCCTTCCAATAACCTATTTTCCTAGCACCAGCACAATGCACTGCATGAGTAGGGGCCATCCCCTGGGTCTTATATAAAAAAGATGACTTTTCCTTTTGGGTAAGGTTTTATGCCTGCAAAAATTTTTTTCTTGGCGCCAAAATATGTTATTTAAATTTTTATATTAATATTTACTTATAAAAAAGCTGTCACTTTAAAGTACTTTTAAAGCAAAATTTTTAAAGTTAACGTAGGTTTAACAAAGGGATTTTAAGCTAATAATCGTTTTTGCATACAAAATTAAGGAGTTTAGCTTAACAAAGGTTTAACAAGCTTAAAATTTTTTGGATATGGCCGAAAATCTCAGTATGTAGGTGTTACATGAAGTAAAAAATTAATGATTTCAAAATTGTTCAGATTTCCACATTTACATGGAATCCAACAAAAAATGTTTTCATTAAAAACTTGTGTCGATATTGTTTGGCTTCCTACATATCTGTTTTTGAACTCATTCTACTATTTTTTTATTCTTATGGCTTTTTTACAGCAATTGTATGATTTTTGATTACGGCCTCTAATAATTGACATGTACGAACGAGTCCATTTGCCTTTTTGTTTTAAAAAATCAAATTTTGAAAAAAAAAAAAATGTTTTTTAAATCTTCTTTTTAATTCCATGCCGGAACATTCTTTTGCTACATTTAATTTGTGAGAGGCTTAGTATAGAAAAAACATAGAAACAAAAGACGAACATATTGCTGCAGTAGGACCAACTTTTTAAAATAACTTTTTCTGTTATTGTGTTCTGTTCTATTCTATTTCATTCTTCTTGTTGGTTGTCTATTTTGTCATGTCGTCGTTTTCTTTTACTTTTAAAACCACCAACTGTCGCCTTTTGTTTCCCCAAAAAATTCAAAAAAAAGAAGGGGTTTCAACAGCAAAAAAATACTTTCGAGTATAACAAGCCTTCAGAAAAGTTTTGTCTCTTCATTATGCCAACATCATTGTCAGCGTAAAATAGACTCTAGAACTGTGAGCACAGTACCAAAATCAGAACTCAGTTGTGGTAATTTTTGCATGAGTATGGCTTGGCTTCTTCTTCTTCTTCTTTAGAAATAAAAGACAAAATTTCTTTTTTACACTTCTTTTATGTTTCCTGGTGAGAAATTATTTGTGTTCTTTTTTCTTCGGCAATTTAAACTAACAAGTCATTCTTTTTCTTATTAAAAAATAAAGAAAAATATTTTCATGTAATGAAAATTCTGGAATAAAGTATAAACTTCTTTCTCATGTTGTTATTGTTGCTTTTTTATATTGTAACAAGTTTTTTTTTTGCAATTTCCGCATATGATTATCTGAAACAACAAAAAAAATTTTAAAAAAATGTTTAAAAGGGGGAATGAACACCAAAACATTCCAAATACTATTGCTAATAAGGAGGTGATTAGTACTGCCTGAAGAGCTAATAAGTTAATAAAGTTGGCCACACACACATACTTAGCTACCCTTACTCGATGCACCGGATGAACCATCTTCATACCGACCCATCTGTTTACGTAATACAATGGGTAAAATAGCTGATATGTGCTGAAGTCAAAGGAGCTCTCTCGGACCTTAACTACGAACTTCTAAAGGGATGGTTCATGTTAGAAGCGATAAAGAGAGTAGTGAACATCGCGAGACAATCAATAGAGGGCCAAAGGTGTAGATTTGATTCCAAGAAATACTGTAAGATACTTGACATTACAAGCGATTTGAATTTCGCACACTGGGGACAGATCCCGAAGGCACTTTTCAATATGATTACACCGTCTTACTTGATGGACCTGCTGAATGATTACTTTTTCAACGGATGCTAGGGAGAGGGAATATATAGTAACATTAGGTGTACCGCAGAACTCAGTAGTTGGGCTCCTGCTCTGGAACATTATGTACGGAAAACGTAATTGTAGGCTTCGCGGACAATAATGCCATAGTCTCAGTAACTAAGACGGTGGAAAATATAGCAGCAAAGATGAACTCGGTTGTTATGGCACTTAAAGAGTTGCTTGATACGTCTGAGCTGATACTAAGACGGAGGCATCAGCACAGCAGGAAAATGGTTGAGAAAATGAGAGTAGTCGTTGCGGACACGAAAATAGAATCGAAAAAGCCATAAAATATTTCGTTGTGATTATCATCGACCGGTTGAGTTTCAAGGAACACAAGGCTTGTGAGTGAGAACGGTACGGCTCACGGAGCACTGGCAACAATGATGCCAAATAATGGAACACCGAAATCACTAAAGAGGAGTATAATATCTTCGGTCGTGACATTGGTAATGTTGTATGCTCGCCCACTATAGACGGAGTCACTCACCGAGACGATGAAAAGAAGAAAGCTGTCCTGTGTAAGCGCAATACGATTGATAAGCGGCTTTAAAACAATATCTAATGATACGGTACGGATCTACTTCCACTGTCTTGAAGACTCACCACAGGCTGCAGCTAAAAAAGGGCAGCAACGTCGGTTTCTATGAGCACGGTGGGAGTGCAGTTTAAAGGAAAGACGAATATTCTGTCTTGTGCCCATAGCACCTTGTATTGAGCCGGAATATTGTAAACCAAATTTTTATAACACCCAGTTCTTGTCTGGTCATGGCTGCTTTTGAAAATAATTGCAGAAATTTGAACACTATGTCAAATGTCTGAATGAGGATGGAAATGCGGAGCATGTGATATTCAAGAAAATGGATGCCAGTCTAAGCCAGCTGCTCAGGGAGATGATACTTTCCGAACTCAGATGATATGAGAGCAATAGGCTATATGACTGTAATTATGAAAGAACTCCGAAAGTTGGAAAGACAAAGGAACAGGTCGAGCGATTAGTTTTGACGTAGAGTGTGATTAATGCCAACCAGCCCTTCGCGAAATAATACCTATCGGCAGTCCCACGAAAGGAGTAGTTGAAGGAAGCAGTGGGAGTGCGAATAGTGCATGTTTATGCCGAGCAACATGAGTATATTTTGAAGACTACCACTTCCTATCCATAACAGAAACTCCACACTTGACGGGAAAGCAACACGTACTCATCAAAATCCTAACTGTAGCGGATAAGAGAAAATTAAACAATAGCAAAGTGTTTACCAATCAGCTCCAGAATCTAGACGCTAAGTAGCCCTAATAATAATAAACAAAGACATTATGACAACAACAGAAATTTTATAAGCGAACACACAATTTCAAAAATTTAATTAGAAAGCAAACTACGTCTAATAAGAAACGCCTTAAAATAATCTATGAAAAGGAAACCAATCTGCATAGTTATTCCGGTCAAAGTCCAACTGATGATGATTATAAGAAATTCCTCCTGGGAAGCAAAAAAAAAAAACGCCGAACCGACACCACCAATAACAGGGCCTTAAATAAAAGAAATATCCAAAACTTCTCGCCTCATGTATAGAAATTTTAATGATACCTAACCTAGCCAAATACGTTGAGAAACCGTCCTCATAATTCTATCCCCAGCTACGCAAACAAAATAACAATAATTACCTCTGTATTGAGTCAACAGACGCATACTGAAATCGGTCTTAATAGCGAAATAAACAGCCTTCGAATAACTATTTCTGTTAAAATAGAATTGCGAAAAATGCTAAGTCTATTCTTAATAGAATATAAGAACTTGGGCATGTCGCCAAAGTTCATTAAATTCACTTATGGTACAACTGCTAGGTTGTGATCCGACTTCTTTCATATAAAAAGTAGAGTTAAACAGGGAGACTCGGTCTTAACGGTGGTTTACAACTTTGTTTTACACTACGCTATTAAATAGTTCGTAAGATCTGACAGCTTGATGTGAAGATCTGGGTTCACCAAAGCCTATGTGGATGATATTGCTATCGTTACAAGAAATATACGATACGTGAAGGAGCTATTCACATATATCGAAAAAACAGCCGGGACTGTCAGCCTCACTATATATGAAGGAAAAGCGAAAAACATTAAAATGTTAGCTCTCCAAAGCAGACGTACAAGACAGCGCATGTCTCCAAATCATGCAAACTTTTTGTATATAAAAGAATATTTAAGCTAAAAATGCTACGCAAAATGTTAAGCTAGTATGTGGTGTGAATGGTGATTATATTCAAAAGAGCAACAATTAACTGCTTGAACTAGGCGAAGGAGAGGATATAGTCAAATTCGTAAAGGCTTAATAACTAAAGAGGGTAGAAAATATCGTATTCTTTAGACGGAGAGAACTACCAGAAGAATCCAAATGGTCCCCTATCTGTGGAATACCAGAAGTGGATAAAACAGCCTTAGAAAGTATATATAGAAAAGGAACCATTTAATTCCTGACGGAAAGATAGGAATTAGTCCAGCAATGAAGTCTATCGGGAATACCAATCAGAGCATGTTTATGATACAAAATTTCATGACCGACACGATCGAAGGCTTTACTGTCGATTATGGTTTTTTTCTCCGTTACTCTTCTAGGGAGTAGCTTTTCACAAATTATTCATGGCTTTGTTTCAGTTTCATCACTCCAGTTTATTTTTCAAGCTAAGTAGATGATCCACTGTAGCTACCCTCCATATGATTGTGTAGTGGTGAAAATCCTTGCTAAATGGTAATCTTTAGCATTGTAGTTTTTTCCTAGTAGGTAACGCCAACGGTACGCTGAAACGTCAGGAGGCTTTAGAATATTTTAGCTGTAGTTGACTGGAAGACGAAGTCTCTTTTCTTAAACACTCGAAACCATAATTAATTTTTTGTTTTTTGTTATGTCCTTTGCTAGGGCTCAAGCCGTTTGTCGGTTTATCCTTAGGAAAATCTCCTGCTGGAAAGTGAACAAGTTACAAGTACAATCAGTTACAAGCTTCTTCATCAGCCTAATAGCCAAAATTAAATCAAAGCGCTAAGCGTTGTCTAGCTATAAAAAAATCTAATACCTATACAAATTATATGAAACAAACCATAATAGCACGGCGTTAACGGTCTGCGATTTGAAAATCCAATATTGAGAAAGCGTTAGAGAGTGAAGTTGGCTGCGATGAAAAAATATAAAAAAGGTAGTATCACTTTAGGTTTTTTCGCGCCAAATCTAGTTTAAGTAAAGTTAAGTTTACACTACAGATCATGACACAAATTTAACGTTTTTGGTTAGATAAGTCACTTCAGCGTAAACGCTAGACAAATATCAACGCAACGCCTAAAGCTTTAATTTAGGTTTGTCAGCTAAAAAAGCACAGAAATTAACAATGCACTTACTTACTACCCGACTTAGGCATTAGAATAACAAACGACTTTTTCTAAATAGGTGGCAAGTAACCTACTTCCAATAGCCTGTTAAAAATAAACGTCACGGGAACACTTTAAGCTCCAGCACAATTCTTCAAGACCAAGCAAGGAGACCCATCAGGGCCAGGTAATGGTGAAATTTCAAATCTAGATAAAGACTCAGGAACAGAATTAAAGCTGAATCAGACATGTACACGCTCAACATAGAATAGGGTATTAAGCTGTACGGACTAAATCTAAGATCAAGTCTGATTGTCTCTACGTTAAGTGGAAGAAGTCGGAAAATATGTTTGAAATTTCAAAATAAGATGATTTATCACGATAAAACATTTCAGTAGGAAATAGTGAAGATTTACGCCTAGCGCTAACGTTGTCATTAAGGGACCACGGTCTTAAAGTAAAGATATGTTAAAGGGGATAAATATTGGAATCAGAAGCTAAGTTATTTAGAAGCTGCTGCAAAGAAAAGAATTGGTGGCTCTAGTGGGCTTACTACGCCCGAGAGTGAAGCCAGAGTGTGGTGAGACGACTAAGAAACAACAAGGATCTCTACACAGACCAGTTACACTGCGCCAAACAGGCTATTGAAAAGTTCTACCGACAAGGCCAAAGCATACTCCTCCATAACCATAATTTGCCAACCCAATTTATCACCAAGCTCATTGACGAAGTTTCCTTCGATTTCCGGTATATTATTCGCTGTAATTGTATATGGTGGGCAATTCAGAAGTTTAAACTTATAAATGCTATAAAACAAAAACGGTTTTAAAGTTTTGTCAAATTATTATTTTTTGTTGTGAAGTGCAATTGTTCCGGTTAGAAATGTAATATTATGTCATTAATATGCCTACCGCGGTGGGCTTCACAGCACCCTATTCAATCGAACCAATTTTCGAGAAGTTTTTTGAGTGTATGAAATCGTGTCGCGGCAACGGCATCACAAATGCTGGCCTTCAAATACTCAATTGTCTCCGGTTTATCGGCATAACTCTTTAACTGCACCACACAGAAAATAGTCCAACTGTGTTAAATCGCAGCTTCTTGGTGGCCAATTGCATCACCATTTCGGCTAAATGAAAGCCCATCAAACGTTTGCCGCAATAAATCGATTGTGGCATGAGATGTGTGGCAAAATGCAACATCCTGTTGAAACCAAACATCGTTCACATCAATACAATGAAGAGTGGGCACAAAAATATCAGTTATCATGGGGCGAAAGGTGTCTCCATTGACTTTAATGGCTGCGAAATATTAAATATGTGCCAATGCTGCCTCCGCTACACAAGCCGCACGAAACAGTCACCCTTAATGGGTGCATTGGCTTCTTAAGACCACGATTGGGTTTTCTATACCCCAAGTTCTCAATTTTGCTTACTAACGTACCCACCAATATAAATTTCCAATAAATCCTAACGTTTTTCAAGCGTAAATCGATACATTTTATTCAGTGGAGATAATAAAACTGGATTTTGCAACACAAAGTATTGCCAGATTCGAAATAACCGCTGCTTCAAATTTAAACTTTTACATTGTCCAACTTATAGTGTTGGGTATAGGTAGGTTGGTAGGTATGAAAGGCGATGCCGAAGTACCCCACCCAAAGACTACAGTGGCCAATTGTGGGGAGATGTTTCCACGAAAAAGGAATGAAGAGGAAGAGTAAAAGAAAAAGAGAGTAGAATGACAGAGAAAGAAGAAAGAAATAGAAGAAGAAAAAGGGTCAGAAAGTATCCCCTGTATCGCCGCAAACTCGGCAGAAAATGGGAGGGCCTGCTTCCCAAGTCACAGTCCTTGCCTTCAAAGCGCAGTGCCCAGTCACAAAGCCTATCAGAATCCTAAGAGATTCCCTCCTCAGATTGAGGACCCATTTCGTCCTAGAGCGGTCGGGTCGCGGCCACAACAGCCTAAAGACCCTACAGTCTTCTCAGCCTCATCATGACGCCTCCACTCTACGACGGGCCCAGCTATCAATCAAGCCTCCAAAGAAACCAAGCGTTGATTACACAGACATCCACCTGTTCTACACCCATACCTGCGCCCGCTCTTGCCAGTTCATCTGCAATCTCATTTCCCCTCACGCCAGCATGCCACGGAACCCAGCACAGTTTAACACTGCACATCCAGGAGCGACGTGAGGGTACTCCTGCACAAAGCAACCAGACTTGAGCTAACATGGCGCCCAATCAGCGCCCTAATAGCCGCCTGATTGTCCAAGAAAAAGAGCACACCATCCCCCACAGCCAAGTCGCGAAAACGCTTAGCTGCTCTGAGGACAGCGAAGATCTCGGCTTGAAAAACGCTGCACTTATCCGGGAGTCTAAAGGACAGTTTAATGTTACTGTCCGCAATGAAGACCCCGCATCCATCTTAAAGATGGCGTGAAAAACTTCATATTTCCTTAAGCCGGTCATAAGCATAAAAATATTTGTTTGTCAGATATTGTTTTTTCATTAAAAAATTCAAAGGGAAATTATTACCAAATATTTACCTGGCACATACATATCGATGAGTATATTTGACCCCTTTTATTCACACCAGCCAATATATTGCATGTGTTACTGCGTTTCAATGCCATTAATCGAGTGTGTGGGTTGATAAATAGAGCTCTTGCCTGTCTTTGCAAAATGGGTGGCGGCCGCCGCCGTATGGTCAGACGTGTGTCTATGGGGTTTGATGTCTCGTTAAAAAATCACCACAGTTAACGTTATAAATGTTTACAATGCCTGAATTGATTGGCCAATTATAGTGGGTGATTATGTCGTTACGTTACGCTTTTTTGTGAATTTTTTTTCATGATTTTGCCTCCATAATACGCTTCGTTAAGTTTTCACAATTAAATACTGGCGTTGTTTTTTTCTGTTTTTTTGTAAAAAAATATTACACATACAAGGGGAAGGAAGACATTTGTTTAACTAATGAATGTTAATATTTTTGGAAATTTTTTTCTTTCTTGCTTTGCTTTCAAAAGAAACGATTTTTTTTTTTATAAATCAAGGTTTTTTTTACTGAAAGTTATTGATCATGTGCAATCAAAAACGATATAGAGAATAAAGTATTGTTTTATGGTACTAATTTTGATTTTAAGGAATTAAGAAAAAAAAATTACTAATTAAGGCCAATTATTATTTACAAATTTTTAACAGTTTTTGCGAATATAATCCATTACAGGTTCATATATAAAGCAAGATTAAAATGCTTTAATGGTATACATCTTTACAGAATTTAATTGTAACTTTAAAAGTAAAAAAAATTTAATCAAATATACATATGGAAATAATGGCATTTAAGTTAATTAATTAACTCGATATAACTCGACTTTAGAATTCTCTATAGTACAGCGTTTTGTATGGAATAATTTAAATGAAAGCCATAGACAATAATCATCGTTCAGGACGAAATCGCTAAAGACATAATTGTGAAATTTTAAACACCTATACGACAGTAAATAGCAGCCCGATTGACCATAATATTTAATAGTTACAACACCTTCGAACATTTGGCAAACATTCTCTCATAAAACATTCGAAAACGACTATTGAAAGCGAAACGAAAAAGAACTCATAGGGGTATGTTCTGTAAACCGAGTCGAGTGAAATTAAAATCGAACTAAATTTTGCTATAACTTTCAAATCTAAAAATATTTGAATAATTTTTTTATTAATTCGCTTAACTATATTTTAAATAACTTCTCTGAAAACTTTGAAATAATTGTCCCCTTTAGACTTCAATTGTATTTGAAAACTTACTCGATTCAATTTCAATCGTTTTCGGTTTACAAAACTTACCCGAGAGAGTTTACTCATATCTTTTTTGTGGAAGCAAATCTTTCGATCTCGAAGGTATCAACAGCGAAACTTTAGCTAAACATTCGTTTTTAATAGTTTTTCAAAAGTTCGTAAACGAAGCGTTTGCTCTCTCCTGTTTTTGCCGTTATTTCTGCTTGTGTATTTTGCTTTTGCTCTCCATGCTAAAAACGAGAGAAATTGTTTGGTTATTGCTATGCTCTTTTAACCATTTTTGTTGGAAAAAACAAGAGTTTAATACAGTGAAATGGGGTTTCGTTCGGAATCAAAACAAAAAAAACAAAAAAATTATTGGAGAGTACTTTTTGGACAACAAGAATAAACAATTATATAAAAGAAAAAAAATGTGCATGAGTTGCTTTACCAAATAGCTTAATACGTAACTCTGTCAATTTCCAACGAGTTTTTTAAATTAAACAGCATTTTATTCCCATTTAAAAAGTGGTTAGGTTAGGTTAGTCCGGCAGGTATCATCGGCTCCTTTGGCTCAAAGTTTTAGGTTCCGTTGTGTTACCACTGTCTATTACCACATCATAGTCATTGCAGCTCCTATCTGGCAACATTTAGCTTTTTAGTCGTTCAAATGAAGGCAATAATTTTGTCCGTATCGTACGTTGGAAGTAGTTCTCAATAACAAATTTTCCACAACAAGTACTAAATGCCTAAAATCGTCGGGTTTTGGCTGCGGAAAAGAAGGTGTTTCGTAAACTCCTCCTGCTCTTCATCTTTACAACCTTTGAAATGATAATTATTTGGAGTTCCCATTGAGCATTTCTAAAAATAGCCCAATGATCAGTAGGCAATAACCAATATAAAGTTTTTCGCATGTGTTCCAGACAGTCTCAAGAACTGCGCCATTCTCCGGTAACCCAAATGTGGCAAGACCATTCTAACCTCATAGCAGGTGAGTTAATTTCCCCATTGTGTGATGGCCTTTTGCGAAATCCCCGTGACAGCAGCCGCCTATTATTCTTAAGAGGTGTATCAATGCTCCCAATTAATTAATTCAGATTCAAAGTGGTGTCTGACTGATCAAGTACATCCGCCAATGTTCATGCCCATGATCTCAGCTAAGGGTAACAGTTGAATGTGCCACTATGTCATCCAGGGATACCAGGTGTTAATGAACAATTCCCGACATGTTATGCACACTCTCCGGGGATCTTATGTAAATACGGAGTTATCCTTCCGAATATACCGTAATATCGAACAAAATCGGATAATATTAATGTTTTAAAAAAATTGAAAATTAAAATAAGTATACATACACTGTGTCTTAAAAATATTTGCGTACATTTACCACACATGTGCATTCGTCGCTGTCTCTTTGATGACAAAAGCAAGAGCGTAAGTATACGTGTGAGTTGTTCGGGGACAAAAGTCCCATGAAAAGCTCATTACTGCTTTAAACCATGGTGAAGCTACATCTTTCGTACTGGCTGCCTTTTATACAATTTGTTTTGTCAAATCACCATGAACGGGTAAGGTTTTAAGAACATGTGCAAGTAATAAAATTATCTATTTCTTTGGATTGGGTGCTCTGTTCTACCTCTAAATTTCATCAAAACAGAATTTTTAGTGATATAGTATATGTACTTCTCAATGAATCAGTAATTTTACAAATAAAATTGTCGAATTTGGAATGTTACCAATCCACAGGAGGTAAAAGATCGTCCAATGCATCGGGGAAATGTCAACGTTTATTTTGAATTACCCAGCGCAGTCGTAGCAAATATTTGCATGATGTTATATTTCTTAGTTTAATAAAATAAGGTTTTTAATGTCGAACAAATCACGTTGTTTCAATAATGCTTTGGTTTATATAAGAAAATTATTTTTTGTAAGGTAATAAATAGTCCGCTGAATAAAACACTGAAATAATTTATAATAAAAAATAATACGGAAAAAAATATATTTTAGGTGCTTCAGAAAAACAGCTGGAAACACTCTATTTGCTTTTTTCTTTTTTAAGATGGTCTGGCTTGGTATTGAACCGACTACCTACTGGTTGATATTATTCCATATAGTTTAGTTTAGTTTAAAAGAGTTTTTTGGTGTAGACCAGTGTTATTAAAGCCAAAGGTGGCCACACAAAGTATTAACACTCAATTTTAAAAACTCTTTTCAATAAAAGCTTTACTAGCACATGTAGAATTATTCACTTAGTTTTTACTTCTAGAGTAATAATAAAAATTTATATTCGTTTTTGTTATTAGTAAAAAAACCTATTTTAAAAAATTTATCATATACTTATATTATATTTCATCGGAAATAATATTTTCACAGCTAAATATTGAAAGTCATCCCGTGCCAAAACTTCTTTTATTCACTTTAGGTACATAAAAATGAATATTTTTCTCGGTTTTTGAAACTCTATAATATATTCTGTCAAATAATAAAAAATAACACCAACCTTATGATACAACCCAAAAATTTTGAATTTTTAAAAATATATAATTGATATGCATTAAGGGTCCGCCAAATAATTTTTTTTTTTTTTGAAAATGCTATAAAAAAAACTACTGAATATTTTTTCAAATTTCTTTTTTTATTTGAAAGTACAATCCTTCCGGTTAATAACGGAAAATAATTTCATTCAAATGCCTGCCTCGGCTGGCCATGCACTAGCCTACACGATCGGTCCAATTTTTAAGCACATCATCGATTGTGTGCAGCTGTATTTCACCAATGGCTTCACGAATATTGTACTTTAAAGCATCAATTGCCTCTGGCTTGTTGGCGTAACACTTATCTTCGACGGCACCCCACAAATAATAGTCCAACGGTGTCAAATCGCAGCTCCGAGGTGACCAAACGATATCAGCTCTGCGGACGCAAAACATCGAGTGTAGCTTCGGCTGTGTGGCAGGTAACGCCGTCCTGTTGAAACCAAATGTTGCTTATATCCCCCTCTTCAATTTTTGTGAACAAAAATTCGTTCAACATAACCCGATAACGATCGCCATTGACTGTAACGGCCACTCCTTGCTCATCTTCGAAGAAAAATGGCCCAATTATGCCTCTGGACCGAAATACGCAACAAACAGTGACTCTGTGCCCCAAATGATACAATTTTGCTTGTTTAAATACCCGCCAAGATCAAAATGAGCTTCATCTGAAAAGATGATTTCTTTGGCAAAATCGGCATCTTCTACAAGTCTATCGCAGGCCCACTTAGCGAAACGAAGTTCAAGCGTATACACAACCATATTCGTTTAGCGGAAGGATAAAACAAATTATCTGTCAAATCAGACATGAACTAAGAGTTACCATTCACGAAATAAGCACTAGTTGAAAAAAAAAAAGTTAGATGGCGGACCCGATAGTTTTACGTAAATTTGACCAATTTTAAGTAACTAAAGGCAAATAAAGTATTAAAAATAATTATTTGATTATGACTTTAAATATTAGATATTAAACTAGAAATAATTAAAATTATCATTCAAATTAAACATTTGTAGTACAACAACGAATTTTTACCAGCTTGCAGTACATTTTCGATTTATTTTATATCCACAAATTGTATTCGTTTAAAACATTTTATTCATTTTTTTTTATTTACATCAGTAATTAACATATCACTATTTGAAAGCACATATCTCATGTATAACGATATTCTATTTTTAAACGAAGTAATACGACATGAAACTCTATACCATAAGATTAATTTTTCTCCTAATTTAGCTGAAGTCAAAAATTTTATGTTTCTTATTGTAATTTTCGTTCGATTAAGTCTGCTGATTTTTTCGATATTAATTTTGTTACAAAAATAAGTGCGTAGCCTGTTTAGAAAATCTTTAGAAACTTTTGTATTGCAATTTTTAAAACTTTTGTATTTCTCTTCAACCGTTTAATTACTTTTCTGTACATTTAGTCAACTAAGTGTTTAAGAGCGATCTCAGGGTACTAACGGGTCTTTTTACTAGACCCTGTGGTCTTAGATATCATCAGATTTTTGGAAAATATTGAGAATGATCGGTTCTGCATGGCCTGTGTTGAAACATCTAAACACTCACAGTGTGTGAGTGTTCAGTTATCGCGGCTAAGAGAATTAGGTTCCTGGGGCATGCTGTGCTGACTCCGAAAGAGCTATTTTTTCTCTCAAGAAATATGATGGCCGGTTTTATTTGCTTATGTGGCTACACATAAGGGGCGCAGTAAATTTTGGACCTAAACAACGTTAACATTAACAAGAGAAATGGAACAAATTTTTGAGTTTGATTCCCATGATTCCGTTGAGGTAGAACCTGAAATACCAATGATAAGAATTCCTGTTAACGAAGCGAGCATTTCTGATGTTTATAAGGAATGTTGAGGTGCCCAAAGAGTTATAGAAATCAGGGCTTAGAGCAGGAGAAAACAGACATTACTTTTTCTGGGAATTCTAGACTAAAGGTGGAGTTTCAAGCAATTGTCCTAAAACTCTTAAAATGCAGAAACCTGTGGAGTAATCCTGTGGAGGTGTTAAGGCATAGGTTCTCACTGGGTGGCATATCCACCATTACGGTTTCAGATCTGTTGATGTTGAACAAACTATAGATGGGAGGGCGCACAATAGATCACATGGTTCGCAGTGTCCTGCAATAGTGCCTGGTCAGGAAGATAATATGTAGATGTATAAACACCTTGAAATACTTCAGAATACATAAGATATTATTAAAAAATTTTTTATATTTTAAATTTTCTTCTGATGAAAAAGCTATGTGTACAAGATTTTCTAAAAACTACGCTTCGAATGTAACTTGAACTTTTGTAGTTTTTTATCTTATTTTTCGGAAACAAAGTTTAAAAAAGTATAGCTACCATAACAAAGTTTGGTGCATGAGAGGGTGAACACACTCTGTGCTAGAGGAAATCTTTTTTATTAAAAACTGTTAAAAAAGAAAAAAATACCTTAAGATAGTTTTTTTGTTTTAAATATATCTGGGCGGTGGGCGTGTCTGTTATCCTATTTTGTCAAAATTTGGCTTATATCTATATTAAGGACTAATAAATGTCTTTACAAAATTTCATTTATCCACAATGACTTCTATTTTTGTCCTTTCGCTCTATGGGAACGGTACACTGTGCGTTGTGCTCTTGCTATACAATTCGGCAAAACAGAAAATCTAACATTTTAGTTGCACCGATGCACTTCTTACTTATTGTCCAAGAGAGCTGTCCAACACTTTTAAGGTAAAAAATCGTTCTCTAGAAATCGTGGCCTATTCCTGGCAAAGGTAATTTAAGTTTTTCCATTAAGCTGAGTAAATTGTTAAGACACCCAAATGCCAAAGAACAGGTTTCAGATTTTTTTCTAGTGTTTCAAACATCACAGCAAACACAACATTACCTACAGTAGTGTTTAGCATCGATTATAAATTAAATTATTTCCTCATTTGCCAAGTGAAAAAGCCAAATAGTTTGACATCATTAATAAATTTATACTCTAAGTGGTTATACTGTCAATATTATGGCAAAGTTTGTAGTAATTTTAAAAGTATTTATCCATGTTTTATTTTTCAATCTACTACCACCATCATTACAGGTAAATAAGTGTTTAATCATAAGAAATATATTTTTATTTTACATACACACACACACTCACGTATATATATCTCAAATTTGTAGGCCCGCTCTATAGAATTCCGCAACTCTACTAGTAAATGGAATCCATCATACTTCTCCAATTTTACAATCTATACTTCTAACGATAGTGTTTCCTGTGAATTTGATCTTATACGTCCAATTATCAATGACTTTAAGGCTGATATTGAACTCGAAATACGTTTGGCAAATTCCAAAAAATATCAAAAACTATTTGGCTATAATGTTTATGTCTGTAGTATGGTGATTGCTTTTAAGGATACCATGTTTAAGCGTATATTTAAAAGTCTTTTAAAGTACAGCAATCTTATGCAAAATTGTCCTATTAACGAGGGTCATTATTATTTGCATGATTGGCGTATGGAATCATCCTTAATACCATCGTATTTATATGCTGGTGATTATCGTTTCAAGAGTCGTGGTTATTTGCATAAAACTTTGAAAAATCGTACAAAAGTGGATGATTTTGTTATATCAGTGACCATGGATACTGTAATAGTGGATAAATAAGGAGGATACCATAATTGAAGTGAACATTTTAATAAAATCCTCTTAAAAGCAATAATAGTTTACAGATTTATTTTTAGAATTTCACGCGTCATGTAGGATTGATTGATTATGTGCATCATAGCAATTAATTAATAACGCGTGCTGATTTAACATTTCATTATGTATAAACCTGCAACAGATCAACGCTTGCAAACTGTTGAAATTTTTTATTAAAATAATGGTTCTGTTCGTCATGCTTCACAATTCAAAATTTCGTTCTCTGATTATGCCTACTGTAGGATTTAGAGTGAAGCTGGATTCACCCATTGTTTCAGAGCAAAATGCTTGTTTTTATTTTTTTTACTGTTTTTGAAGTTTGCTCTGAAACGATTCACCCACTTCGAACAATTGTTCTGGAAAAACAAGAGCACCATATGAAATATGTCTGTAAACGAGGCGAGTTAGTTTTACAATTTGGCAGCACAGTAGCAGATGATTGCTATTTGCTTGTTTTCCTTGTGTCACACTTTATTACGAGGGCGGATTGATACTGAAGCTACCTAAGTAGGAAGAAAACATTTTTTTTTTCAAAAACCATTCATTTCTCAACATAGTCTCCTTTTAGCTCAATACACTTAGAGAAGACAATTTTCCAACATTTTTATACCATCTGAATAATACGATTTTGGGAACTCCTCAAAATACGCATTAGTTTCGGTAATCACTTCTTCGTTTGAAATGAAATTTTTTCCAGCGAGTCATATTTTCAAGTTTGAAAACAGGAAAAAGTCACTAGGGACTAAATCTGGACTATAAGGTGAATGATCAACCTATTCGAAGCGGATTTCTCGTAGTTTTAGCATAGCATCTAATGCTGTGTGAACCGGTGCGTTGTCTTGAAGAAAGAACACTTTTTTTTGTTTAAATGTGGTCGTTTTTCCTTGATTGCATCAACCAATTGATCCAATAATGCACGATAATACTCTCCTGTGATTGAGGATACCTTTTCAAGATAATCGATGGGCAATATTCCGTGTGCATCTCAAAATACAGTGGCCATAACCTTGCCAGCCATATCGCTGTCTTCGCCTTCTTCGGAGCACTTCCACCAGCTTCCACCCATTGCTTCGATTGATTTTTGGTTTCAGGTGTGTAGTAGTGGACCCACGTTTCATCAGCAGTTATTAATCTGCGCCAAAAATCAACAGGATTATGCTTTATCATGTCCAAACACCGCTGTGAAGTGATCTGACGAACTCGTTTTTCTTCGCTCAGTGTTGAAACGCGGCACCCATCTTGCCGATAGCTTTTTCATATGCAAATGTTCATGCAAAATGCTGAACACACATTCATATGATATGTTTACCATTTCAGCGATCTCACGTACTTTGACCCGGCGATCATTCATCGAGGATTTTCTTGATATTTTCTTCAGTAACCACCTCTTTTTGCCTTCCTGTTGATGGTATTATTGCAGTGCTTGTTCGGTCCCGTTTAAATTCAGCAATCCAATATTTTACCATATAATCTGACGGAGCAGATTCGCCGTAATGCTTATCAAGATTTTCTTTTGTCTCCTTTGCCGTTTTGCCTTTCAAATAATAGTGTTTAATCACTACACGAAATTCACTTTTTTCCATTTTTCAAGAAACACAAAAGTTGCTTACTTCAAACGACTACAACAAATAAACTAATCGATGAATTTGGCTAAAATTTTAACGGCTGACGTTTGACAGATCGTAATTTCTAAGAACGAAAATTTTTTGTGTTTGTGCTGCCATCGAGCGCTAGGTAGCTTCAATGTCAATCCGCCCTCGTAGTTATTTTGTAATAAACAAATTGTAAATTAATTGCTTTTAGCTGTCTTATACCTTCTACGCAAACTCTTCCAAAGTGCTTGGCATTTGCTTCCTGCAATTAATTAAACATAACTTGTTGAATGGTTTTGATAATCATCTACAAAATTTAGCTTACTTTCCATTCCAATAGAGGTTGCTATTGTTAACCACACACCTTACTTCATATGATTATTTTTCTAACTTTTGTTACTCATATCATACAAGCATTCCCTGCACGGATTTTTTTATTTCTGAAATAAGCTTCAGTACAGTTGCGAAACAATGGGTAAATCCAGCTTGAGCATAATCCACTAACACTTGTCAAAACACCATTACATCTACGAGTACAGAATATTTCCCTTTGGTGCGTTTTATGGGCTGGCGAAGTCATTGATCTATATGTCTTCAAAAACGCTGATGGTTAAAATGTCATTGTCAATGGTGAACGGTATGAGGACATGATTAAACATTTTTTCCTACCTCAATGAGCTGCAGTTTCAGCAGAATTCATCAGGTGTGCTATGTTTTCGATCTAAATAGATTTCAAGGTCAGGAAATTTTTTTCTTAAAAGATTATACTCGTAGATTAGTTATCGCCTTACCGATTTAGAACTAACGTGTTTCTCATAAAGTATGCGCTGCTAGAAAACAGATTTGATTAATTCTCTAAATTAAATTCCTCTTCTTCTTATATCGGGTGGGCCATCTACCGGATTACAAAATTCAGTATATTATCACCACTAAACGAAATGAATCAATTTACGTTTGAGCAATGTTGGGCTTAATGGGAAATTTATTTCCAAAACAAAGACAAAAAACGCTAATTTTCATCTTGGTGGGTACGTTAATACACAATATTGCCTCATTTGGTGCTCAGAAATTTCAAACGTGGTCTTACAGAAGCCAATGCACTCATTACGAGTAAGCTCATTGGCACATATTTCTTTGAAAATTAGGACGACGCAACCGATATATTTATCTCACCATGATAAACGAGTTTTTTGGGCCCGCTCTTCATAGTAGTGATGTGAACGATGTGTGATTTCAACAGTATGGTGCAACTTGTCACACATCTCATGCCACAATCGATCTATTTATCACGTCCAACATTTAATGGCCGATCAAATAGGGTACTGTGAGGCCAGCCGCGGCAGACATATGAATGAAATAATATTACATTTTTAACCGTAAAAATTTAGCTTCACAACAAAAAAATTAATTTGGTAAAATATTAAACCTTTCTTGTTTTATTGCGTTTTTAGATTTAAACTTTGAAATTGCCCACCCGATACAAATTAGGCTATTAGACTCGAAAGTATGATTTGCAATAAGTCTGTTAATTTTCAAAGTCTTAAAACCTTGACGTGCATTAATTCGCTGATCCTTACAGATTTTAATTTAAATTATAAATTAAATAAATTTTCCTTTTTCCGATTCTATTGGTTTTTTTTGTCACCTCTTTGTCTTTATGCTAAGACGACTTTACAAGCCACCCACTGATATACTACTTCAGATGTACGACGTTAAAAATGGTTTCTATGTAAGGTGCCACGCCCATCCATAATATAAAGTTACATATTAATAATAGATTACTACGTAAGAATATGTGTTTAGCGACCAACAAGAACTGGAGATCCCGACCAAAAGTTGTATATGCACTGACCATGTACATGGACTGCACATCGTATAAATAGATGTTGTATTTGGGAAGGCATTATGAGGCAGTAGCTGCAAAAAGCTTCTAGTCAAAGTACAGACGTAAGCTACTTTCAGTATATGAGTTGACTTTGGTAGTACTCCAAAAGCATCTGTGAACAACATTACCCTTCACTTACTGTACATTGAGGGTCTCCAAAAATGAAGTATCATTTTAATTTTGCTGCCATTCATTTTCTACTTGTAATTTTTGTTCTCAATTTTTATTTTCAGATTCTAAAAACATTTCGTTAAAAAAATTTCTACAAAATGACAAAAAATTTCAAAATGTAGTTTGGCAATTAAGAGCAAAATTCCGTGGAGAAAATGATCCAACAAATCTTGCCATCAAGCTGATGGTCCAGAAATTTAAAGAAACTTGATCCGTTCACGATAACCGAAACGGCATTGATCAACGTAGTGATCGTTCAACAGAGAATATAGCAGCTGTGAGCAGAAGTGTTGAAAAAGATCCAAAAACATCCATTCATTATCATTCGCAGCAATTAAACATCAAACGGTCCACATTATTCAATATTTTGTATAGTTACTCGTATCTAAATTTAAAGTTTCAGCTGACCTAAGAATTAAAGCCATCTGACCACCCATTAGGTCGGCAGTTCGTTGCTGGGGCCATCGAAAAACAGGAAGAAAAAGTGAATTTTTTTAACAAAATAATCTTCACCGACAAAGCCTATTTCCAGCTCAATGGCTATGTCAACAAGCAGATTTGCCACATTTTGGTGAAGAATCTAAGACTTATCTTAGATCAACCATTACATCCACAAAAAATTACGGTTTGGTGTGGTTTCTGGCCCGGTTGAAACATTGGACCATTTTTTTTTTTAAACCAAAATGTAATTACGATTACGGTCAATGGAAGTCGTTACAGAAAAATGATCCGAAAATTTATGTGGTGGAAAATTGATGATTTAGACGTAGGGAATATGTGGTTTCAATAGGATGGTGCCACTTGTCACCCAGAGAGAGAATCAAGGGATCTTTTGAAAGAAAAGTTCGAAAATATCATTATATCTCGTAGAAGAGAAGTAAATTGGCCACCAAGATGATGCGATTTAACATCTTTAGACTTCTATTTGGTTTTTTTAAGTCGTGTACAGAAAGTGTACAGCAATAATCAACCAACAGTTCAAGAGACTAACCGAGCAGATACCATTGACAACAGTTTATTGAAAAACGTGATTAATAATTTTGGTAAAAGATTAGGAGTCTGCCGAATCAGTAGGGGGATCATTAGAGCGAATCCTATTTGTAATAAGCTGAAATAAAAATGTTTTTATTATCTGAAAAAAGTCTTCTTTTATTAAAATTAAAATAATGCCTCAATTTTAGACACCCTTAGCGAATTGAGTTTCCAGTCATTAAAACACAAGTCTTCTGAAACAAAACAATGTAGGACAAACAGAAAGAATCAACTAAGATGTTTAATATAAGGACAGTCTTAATGGATCAAGACAAAATGGATTGGGACATCTTTTTCAGATGACACTATACTTTTTTCGCATAGACCACCTGATAACTGCACCATTTTGTTCTAAAAGAAACTCAGAAGAGAGGGGTACAACCTATATTGACAGCCAGTCAGCATTAAAGGCTTCTTGAAATAATTTCGAGAAGGATTAAAGCCTCTTAATGTTTCCAACTTCAAAACCTCTGATGTTTTCTGCGGTATTCGAATATAGGATAGAATCTGCTTAATTATAAAAGACGAACTTAGAGTATTAACGCGTCTATTTATGGGGCATTATGGTCTTAGATGCCAATAACATATTTATTTTCGGAAATGGTAAAATTAATCAGTATAAATTCTGTTAAATTTAGAATAAAACATATGAACATGAACTATGTGAGTGTTTTGCTGTTTCAGCTCAGCTGTTGTATAAAGTTTCTAGGGAAGCTAATTTTTTCCGTTAATCTTCTTGGCAGCATATGCTAGCTACAAAGCATACATTCATTACCTTGTTTCAGTCTGATTAATCACTTGATTTCAAGGTAAGTAGATGATAAATCCGCTGTAGCTAGCCTCCATGTAATTGCGTTGTGGTGAAGATCCTTGCTAAGTGGTGGTGGAGATCCTTACTTAGTAATGCCATTTTCTACTGATTACTCGCGTGACATTTGTAATTGTAGCCAGAGGTAAAATGCAATATTAGGGGACTTCCTTTGGACGGCTTTTTCGGGATGGTGGTTGGAACACTCGAAAATCACAATTAAATTTTTCTTCATGTACTCCGAATTGGAACATGAGCCGCTTGTGTTGTAAGCGGACACTGTTATTCACTACACTATGCCGCTCTAGTAATTTGAAATGGTAAACAAAAAGGCTACACAAAAGGGCTTCTGCATTATCGTTAAGTCTTATTTTACACGAATAAAAAATTGTTGTCGAATACATCAGTATTTTAAAATTTTAATTTTCTATTTATTTATATTCTACTTGTATGATAACATTTGCTATAGAATCCCTTGCGGATCCTTGGCGAAAATATGTACAAGTATTTGTATTAATTTGATATTTGCCATTTGGTAAAAAGTTGGGTGAATTTAATTTTTCAGCTTTTAAATTATGCCAAAAGTAATTGCCCTGTGAAAATATCATATTTTATGTCATATTTTCTAAGCAAATTTTACTTTGAACGAACCTTTTTTATCGGACAACTCTTTGACATATTACCATATTTCCAAAAGATATTTAAGATTAAACTCATATTGAATTATAGTGCGATATGTATTCCCCTTACAACTTTTTATAATTACACCAATCCAAGGCTCACAAGATAAATCTTTATTTACTTTAATTATTAATTAACATCCACTGTTTGACGTTTTGGTCCTATTGTTATAGAGTGTTGCGCTAGATATTCAGAATTAAAGTTGACCTCACTTGAAAGATAGATAAGCTGCTTACCAGATTTCTAAAAATTTAAAATTTTTACACGGATGTGTTAAGAATTTCAGTTTTGCATTACATAATGATTACCTTGTCTTCATAGCTGCTTATTCTGGCAACAGCAATAAAGCTTTCTCTGGATCGCATTAAGAATTTTTTCATTTTTAAAAACTTTTCAAAAAACTACGAACATTGTGAGCTTGTTTTTAAAATCAATTAAAAAGCTATTTCACAGACATGGTTATAAAGCAGTTAACCACTTAACCCAATTACTAATTGCACAGTGGGCTAAAGTATAAATAAAATACAGCAAAAAGAAATAGACAAGTACAAATACGAAAATAAGCAACTGCATAGCCTGCACTAACAGAATAATGCATTTTTCGTGTTAGATGTAAATATTTTTGACACGGGACAGCATAACTGAATCCCTCTGTCGCATTTAGCCTTTCCTTATAGAAGCAAAAATGTAAGTGAAAGTAATAATAATAGAATAGTAAATAAAACCTTGATGTTTGATTAAACTTCACAAGCTCTTCTAAATATTTGATGATGTAGATTTTTCCATTATGATCATTTTTATTTTCTAAAAGGAGCGTTTAAAATTCATAGTTCATTCCTATGAAACAAATACCTGTGATCATATATTCTGGGAAGTATAAAAAATAAAGTATTTTATTATTAGGAGGCTCATTAAGTTAAAAATTTAACTTCACAGCAATATTTATTTTTGTACATCTCAATAAAGATATCAGCTTTCTTTCTTCCATCACTTCTCTAGGGAGCCAAAAAATATCCCCAAAATTATTCTTTTCAAGTTCCTATGACATTTCAGATTGACTGCCTTATTGCAAGCAGTTCTTGTGAATCCAAGTGCAGGCTTTGCAGTAATGCTCCTGATCTAGATATCGAAGTTACTAAAGGCATCACCATCTTTAGATTGTTTTTAGGTAAAAAGCTAAGCGCTTCCGTTACGGAGTGATAAGTCAGAGTCAGTATCATGTGAAAGATCGGAAGTAGATGTTTTATATAAACAATCCAAGCTAAAAATCAATAGGTATATATGGCTCAAAGAATCATAGATCTAGAGCACGCTGCAATAAACTATGCCTCATAGCATAAACCCATCAAAACTAAAAATCTATTAAAAATGTCTTTCTCTATGATCTTCAGTTGAGCGAAAGTTGTCTTTTTTTATGCACTCAGTGTCGACAGTTCATATGATAATGTCTACTATAAGGAAAATACCTCAAAAATTGATTATAGGTAACTCCACGGCTAGTTTAAAGTAAAATTACAACCAATTAACTTAATAATAGAGCAACAAAAAAGGCTTTACTTCAGTAGACTTAGTGTAGACTCCTCATATACCACTGTCTACTATAAGGCAAACGTTTTAAAGTTAACTCTAATTCCAAGTGTAGCTTGTAGTAAAATTACTGCTGATTATCTTAACAATGAAGCAGCATTATAATTAGAAGCAGTCCCCCCTGCTGTGTAAGTAGACTTAGCGCAGACTCTTTGTATGCCAATGTCTACTATAAATAAGAGACACTAAAAGCTTGTTCCGAGGGTAGGTTGATGTAAAATTACTGAATTTGATCTTAACAATAAAACAACGCTATATTTCAGGAAAATTGACATAAATAGCAACATAGATTTTTCTTATTTAGACTTAGTGTAGACTCTTCATATACCAATGTCTACTATTAGAAAAAAGCTCTCAAAGTTTACTTTTATTTCAAGGTTCGTTTAAAGTAAAATAACCAGCACTGATTTTAACAACAGCACAGCTCTATATTTAGTCAATAGGGGCTAGGTTTTTTATGTAGATTTAGAGAAGACTCTTCATAAGCCGCTGTCTATTAAAAGTAGACTCTAGATGTAAAAGTTTACTCTAATTTCAGGATAGTTTTAAGCAAATTACAAGCGATGATCTTAACAATAGAGCAACTTTATATTTACAGTACAGCTTTGAATTGAAACATATATACATATATATGTATGCGTAGATTTTTGGAAAATTAAATACTTTTTTCTTTTTATATATCTCTTGTTGTGAAACAAGCCCACTGTAAAAAATTATTTTGTTTGAAATTATTAACGATTTTATAATTACTTCGTCGGCTAAAAATTTCGTAATAAATTGTTACAATAATTTATTTCATTTATTTGTCATAACTAGCGGAAAATGAAACTACTATTTTCACATGATGGCAAAAAATAAATTAAAATTTATCTTTACACTCCTTACCACCCTAATATGTCAAGTATGTCAAGGGGCCAAGGTAAACGAATATCCTAAGCAATTTTCAAAAAAATATTTCAATTTACTTTTATTATCCACAGCAAAGATCACCCAGAGCCGCCTATTTTCTTTGCAGTGAGATATCCTATAACCCGCTATATTTAACAGAACATTTTATGGTAATTGCACCCAATCGATTGACTGTGAATATTACTTTGAATTTGGCTCAAGATTTTTTAAATGACCCGTGGGCTGACATTAATTTGGCTACCAAAAATCGCAAGGATAATACATATCTGACTATTTTTCAATATGATGTGAATGTTTGTTACATTCTGGGTACTCATGATAATAAAAATCCATTTAATAAATTCCTAAGGGGTTGGATTAATAATGTCTGGAAGTATGGCAATTTACCAGCAGAATGTCCCATAAAAAAGGTAAAAATTTTAATTCAAATTAAACTTTTTTAGTGTAATGAGAGTATTTTTTGTTTTGTTTTAGAATAACTACAGTTTTATTAATCTTAAGCCTGAAAAATTGTATATACCGCATTTTATACCCTTGGGCAAATATCGAGGCATTATCAACACTTATTTTCGTAAAGATCTTAACAAAGATTCCATAGCAAATTTTACCATATATATTGATATAAAATAAAGTAAAATAATTTTTTTTTTTTTTGTATATTGGATATACAGATTAATAATGTCGATATTTTTGCTTGATAAATGCATTTATTATAATAACAA
This sequence comes from Wohlfahrtia magnifica, assembly GCA_023159175.1. NCBI lineage: Eukaryota > Metazoa > Arthropoda > Insecta > Diptera > Sarcophagidae > Wohlfahrtia > Wohlfahrtia magnifica. The sequence goes on from JAKWBJ010000045.1 coordinate 2,516,848, forward strand.
AATGAATTGATAGATTATTCAAAGTATTGTCCATCGTTAGCCACTACTTTTTCCATCTTTCTGATAGCATATGGAATCCACGCCAAAAGAACTGCTCCCTGTTCTGTTCGATCCATCGATCGAAGCAGATGGTAGTCAGAAGTGGCAAGGCGGGTGAACCAAAACTTCCCATTCACTATTTTCCAAATAGTTTTTGACTGGTTTTGCAACATGTGGCTTTACATATGACTTTTTCCATTTTATCACCAGTAATAGTAAGATGCAAAAATTACATCATTTCCGACATGTAAAATCACCTTCAGTTCATATGACACCCAATTTCCTTGCTTATGAATGAATGCCAATGCTTTTAAACGTAGGGAAAAAGCTTGTTGTGTGACTCCCAATGATAATACAACAATTGACATCAATCTTCGTCGAGTAATACTTCCAATTCCTCATCTTTTTCGGCTGACCAGGCCTCTTCTCGTCTTCTGTGTCGAAATCACCACCTTTGAATCGCATAAACCATCGTTCATAAGTTGTTTGGTTTGGTGCATGTTGACCGTAAGCTTCCACCAACAATCGATAACATTTAGCAGTCGTTTTCTTCAAATAAAAGAAGGTAAACAGACTTCCTCGCAAAATATCTTCGACATTATTATAGCGATTGAAAAAAAATTTGTGTTTACACTTTGGCGTCTATCTAATAATGAATGACAGATGTTTACTCTCCACAATAACATATTTATTATTATTGACACAAACTAAAGGGTCCGCCAAATATTTTTTTTTTTTTTTTTTTGAAAATGCTATAAAAAAAAACTACTGAATATTTTCTCAAATTTCTTTTTTTATTTGAAAGTACAATCCTTCCGGTTAATAATGGAAAATAATTTCATTCAAATGGCTGCCTTGGCTGGCCATGCAGTAGCCTACGCGATCGGTTCAATTTTTAAGCTGTGCCGTACTGTTGAAACCAAATGTTGCTAATATCCTCCTCAATTGTTGTAAACAAAAATTCGTTCAACATAGCCAGATAACGATCGCCATTGACTGTAGCGGCCACTACTTACTCATTTTCGAAGAAAAATGGCCCAATTATGCCTCTGGACCAAAATCCGCACCAAACAGAGACTTGTCTTGGGTGTATCGGCTCTTCAATGCGTGCGGGTTTTCTGTGCAACAAATGAGACAATTTTGCTTGTCTACATACCTGCCAAGATCAAAAATAGCTTCATCTTGAAACATGATTTTTTTGGCAAAATCTGCATCTTCTGTAAGTCGATCGCAGGCCCACTTAGCGAAGCGAAGTTCAAGCGTATTCACAACCATATTCGTTTAACGAAAGTATAAAATTAATTATATAATTATCTGTCAAATCAGACATGAGCTAAGTGTTACCATTCACGAAATAAGCACTAGTTGAAAAAAACCTTAGATGGGAGACCCTTTATGTTATTATTGACATAACTACTATGTGATAGTCATGTCATATGTTATCCAAATCGAAATTATTAACTTGTATGCCCAATCCATAATTATTTAATTTCAAATATAAGTTGCTTTTCAAATAAGGGCATTGTGGAGTAATACAAATCCTGAGACCAATTTATTCTCTAGTTTTTAATATTCTATAAAACAATAATTGTTCAACAAGCAAAATTTTCACATTTCTTAATTCTCAAAGTAAGGTCACCATTTGACCGTATAGAATTTTTTTTTATTAGACTGTGCGACAAAATAATACCTGGCAAGTAATATTAATAACTTAGCGAATTATCGATCGATTTTAAGTTTCTTTATGCATTTGGAAAGTAATTTCAGTAACGCAACTCACGAAAAGATCAGACAATTGTTAGCAAAATAATGTTTTTTTTTTGCTTTTCTTTAAAAGTAAAAATTTTTTTTATAATCGCATGATTTTTGTTATATATACTTCTATTATCGTATGCACACCTAAGCTTTAATTGCAAATTAAGGGATTTTGGGCAATTAAGGCCTTAATTTATCTCAATTAACCATACAAAATCAAATTTTATAAATGCATATTATAACTTTATTACTGATATTATTCTATTAGTTTGCGTAAAGGCTTCGATCATATATATTTATTTAAACAGTGCTAAGCATTTAATTTTGGGTAATAAGACTTTACATTTGAATTAACGTAGCTGAATAATAGGTTGTACAAAATACTAGAACATTCGAAACTAATGTTAACTTACTGTAACATGGTGCCACATTCTGCTTAGTCAGTCAGTCATAATTAAACAGTCAAAGAGTAAAGTCGTGCTAAAGCGTTGGTAAAAGCGTTGAATAATTGTGTATTAAGTGGAAGTTAAATAGTTGGACACTGTACAAACATAAATATGAACTGTATAATTTAACGCAATTTACAAGAATTAAACGTTTTAAAAAGGTTAAAATGGACAAATATATTAGATTCAAAAAATCATTTTACACTAAAAGTAAACGTCGAAATAATTCGATACATATCTGATCCTAAAGCTGGGATCACACGATTGCCTCAAATAAACCAATCTTATACAACTTTTATCGTACACAATAAAATTGTCCCAATAAAAAATTTTGTATTCACACGGTTGTTTTATTTTATACAAAATTTATTGTCACAAAATGGCGAGAAACGGTGTATTGACAATAATTGTCCCAGCGCTGTCATATGATTGTTCTAGTTTACAGCAACTCTGTGAATCAGCTGTTGCGGTAAATTTAATTTATGTTTTCTTGTTTCAAAATGGTTCGTTCTTTAAAAAAAAAGAAAATAGCGTCCACTTTATTTATATTGAGCTCATTTAGTCAACAAATAAATAAAAAAAAATACAAAAGAAGAAATGAGAATATAATTAATTCACTTAAATATTTATTTATTTAAATTGATGTATAATTACAAATTATATTTAAAAAAAAAATATAAAAATTGCATCAGCTTTGATTATCGTGTGTCTTCTTGATAAAATAAGTAAAAATAATGAAAAAGAAATGGTAGAGTTTGTAATGTAATTTACATATAAATAATTAAAAAAATACATAATTTAGGGATGAGAATTATAAATACCGTACCAGCACGTATTTTTTCAGAAATAAATCAGTTAAAAAATAAAAATTGGTGCGTATTGTCTTTACCAATTGCCACACATAAATGCAATAAATATTGGTGTATGTTTAACGTTTAAATTGGTGCATGATTGTCTTTAAAGTTTTTTCACGACTGTTGCACTAGGGTTGCGCTTGATTGAGTTAAAAAACAATAATATTGTGAATTGCCGTATGAGCCAATAAATTGTACAATCACACGATTGGTGTATAAAATAGACCAATTACTGGTGCATTACGGCAATCGTGTGAAGCTACCTTAACATATCATAAACAAATAAAAAAATATATGAGGAGATTTCTATTTTATATATAAATTTAAAGATTTGAATGCAACAAATTAAAGTAACGCACTTGCAATATCTGGCACTTTTAAATGACATTCAAAGCATAAAAAATTTTCCAGGATATACACACCCATACTATGATGTATAGCTACATAATCAAACCAATACATAGGTAAAAATGTTACTTCCAAATGCGAGAAGAGAAAAATACAAAAGTACGTGCATATACAAATCCGGAACATGTAGAAATAACATCAGCAACAACTACAATATCAGCAGCAACAACATTTATTTACAATTGTCTCATCTGCATGCAATCGATGTGTCTATGTTTACGTTACGTTACTGCCATTTCACGACAAAACAATAGAACGTAATTCCAATTCATTTCTTTTTTTCCTTTTTTTTGCTTACGTTTGCATCATAGGCCAAAAAACAGTGGTTGTACAGGGCTGTATAACCAGAAGTAAAATAGACAATTGGAAAATTTAGACAAGAATTAAAGTTAAGTGTAGTGAATCACATCAACCAGGACTCTGGGATACAATTCTTTGTATCCAACCGATAGTATACGAATAACGCACGATGCGGCCTAGGCTTCGAGGCGATTGTGCCAAAATTGATAGTTGAGCAGGCCAGGCATTCTATATCGATGGACTAAATTTTATTACCGACTACCATACCACAATACTGTCGTCCAAACGAAAGTGCGTGAAATACCAAGGGAGATAAACGGGATTGTGGCAAACATGAAGACAGCAATTATTAATATATTCACTGATAGCCAAAGTTCATAAAAAAAATTCGACGACTGATTGATATGTCCATATCCCACTTTGAAACATTAAGGGATCCGAACTGGCTTAATTTGCCTGAGCTAGATTGTCCCGAGTGGCATTTTGGTCATTTTAACTCGACATTATGGGCTCACTTGAACAGCATAATTGTAGCGGAGGATAGTACTGTATGGCCTATTGTCAATCGGTAATATTTCCTAGAGAATCATATTATTCCGGATATTTCACACCTTAGGGGTTTTGAATAGAAACTAGACACTGAGGGAGTATGTTAATAGTACGCTGTTCATAGCAAACTGAAATGATAGGTTTTCTCTATACCACCTTGATCAGAAAGTTTACGGAATAAACTCTGTGTGGCAGTCCCATCGATCCGATTTGAGTTTTTTACTTTTTTGCTAAGTTAGTACATCTGTTGTTGATATTCCCGCTAAATATTAGCGTCATAGCTTGACATTTACAAAAGCCAAGAGTACGTCTATCTCTATGTGTGTTGGCGATTGTTTAAAACTTTATAAATGGATTTAAATTTGCAATAACGAACTTAATGGTGCGCGAAGGTTGGAAATGTTGGAAAAATGTTTTGGCAACTATTCTCTAAAGAAAATGGTCTTTACCAGTGGCACGAGCGGTTCAAAAGTGGTCGTGAGTCAATCAAAGATGATGAACGCAGTGGTAGACCACCGACATCGAAAATCGACGAAAACATTGTTGGTCAATAACCGCAAATTAACCGCCAGCGAATACGCAGAGGACTTGAACAATGCCTATGTAACAGCTCAAGACATTTTAGTTAATGATTTGGGTTTCTGTCGTGTAGCAGCAAAGTTGGTGCCAAAAGACCGCAAATTCATGCAAAAAACAAACCGTGTTAAGGACATGATTTTCGAGTCTGTATCAGATCATCAAAATGATCATTACTGGAGAAGAAACGTGGGTTTATGAGTACGACACGCAAACCAGAAAATTCTTGGGAAAATGAGTGGCAATTTCTTTAAAACATGGAAGTGCTGCCCTATTCCACTATATACAAAACATGGTCTAAGACTTAACACGAGGCTAGAAGTTGACGTCTGTCTCAGGCATTTCGAATTGCGGTAAAACTTAAATTCTGTGCGAACAGGAAGATATAAAGCAGGCCTGCGTATTAACACTAACGTTACTCCAAACCTTCAAATTGAAAACACGATTGTTTCATGCTTTTGCTATATTTGCGGTATTCTTATGACGTCTGAATTTTCGTCTGTTGAAATCCGTAAAGAAGCAGCTTCCCGAAGGATACTTGGATATTAAAGAGTTGCATGAACGTGATCATCAACCAACATACTCCTAATGTTCATATTTATATGTTCACTGACTTTAACCTTATTTCGAATAAAAATCAGAACACCAAACAAACGTTGATTTATTCATACCATTAGTGAAAATATTTTGTTTCACTTCGTTAACACAATGAGATTGTTCATTGAACGATTTTTATTTCTCAGTTCTCGCTCTTATCTTACATTTTGTTAATACGCAATAGCAATATGGCCAATTTGGTAAAATCATGTAATCATTGTGTATATTTCAAGTTTTTGTTAAATGATTTTCCTTTTTCCTATATCTGGAAACACTGATCTTTAAAAGCATATTGTTTTTTTCATTAATTTTATCGATATTTGTTCAAGACATATTCTGTTTCATATTTGTGAACATTAGTATGCTCTTGTATAATGCTATGTTAGCATTACTTACTTCGTTCTCTGTTTGTATTACTTAATTGGATTCTCCCGTTCGCACGGTACCTTTTAAGAGCTAGCATACGAAGTCAAGGCAGTGAGCGACCATAGTTTTGTTTGTTGCTTTTAATTCGTTAATTTTATTTTTTGTTTATTTTTTGTACTTGACAGCATACTTTAAGGGGGTCAATTTAATAAATTTGAAATACCAAATCTATAATTAAAATATTCTGATTAAGAGCTAATAAGTATGCCAAACTTTTTTAATCTAAGTTTTATAAAATTTAGAGATGACACTGATTTTGAAGTAATACAAAGGGTAATAGAAATAGAATTACTTACAATTTAAGTGATTCTCTATCAAGATTAAGGTCATAATCGGGGGTTGTATTATGAATGAGAGAGCGAATGACGAAAAATTGTGTCGTGTGTATATAGCATAAGTGAACACACAAACTTAATTATACTTGTCTCTTAACTATCGAGAGTTAATTGTTCTTTTTTCATAGTTACTCATCTGTATTGAATAGAAACGAAATAAATAAAATATAATGGTGAAGGTTTCATAATTATAATTATTAAATTTCATGCAATGCTAAAGGGTCCGCCAAATAATTTTTTTTTTTTTTTGAAAATGCTATAAAAAAACTACTGAATATTTTCTCAAATTTCTTTTTTTATTTGAAATTACCATCCTTCCAGTAAATAATGGAAAATAATTTCATTCCAATGGCTGCCTCGGCTGGCCATGCAGTAGCCTACACGAACGGTCCAATTTTTAAGCACATTATCGATTATGTGCAGCTATATTTTACCAATGGCTTCACGAATATAGTCCTTTGAAGCGTCAATTGTCTCTGGCTTGTTGGCGTAACACTTATCTTTGACGGCACCCCACAAATAATAGTCCAACGGTGTCAAATCGCAGCTCCGAGGTGTCCAAACGACATCAGTTCTACGGCTGATAATGCGATCTTCAAAAAAAGGGCGCCAAACATCGAGTGTAGCTTCGGCTGTGTCCTGTTGAAACCAAACGTTGCTGATATCCTCCTCTTCAATTTTTGTGAACAAAAATTCGTTCAACATGGCCCGATAGCGATCGCCATTGACTGTAACGGCCACTCCTTGCTCATTTTCGAAGAAAAATGGCCCAATTATGCCTCTGGACCAAATTCCGCACCAAACAGTGACTCGTCTTGGATGTATCGGCTTTTCAATATATGCGTGCGGGTTTTCAGTGCCCCAAATAATTAATATAATTAATATAATTTGGCAGTCATCATTAATATAATTTGGCCACATCACCCTCTAAAATTTAAATTTACATTTTCTTAAAATACAATATAAAACAAAATATTTTTTTACAAATCGTAAGACAAGACATTAAAAGACATATTTTTTAAACAAAAGCAGACCAAATATAATTCAAATATATATCTTAAGTTATAAATAAACATAAATAGGGCTATCAAAACTTATAAATTATAAACAAAATGGTTTCTTTAATCACCCTTAATGATCATACTAAGAGCTGAGTATTAAATAAATTTTTGTATTAAGTGGAAGTTAAATAAATTAGTCACTATACAAAGTTAAATTTTGGAAATAAAGAATATATAAAGGAAAAAAACAAATTCACTTTCTTTATTATATTCTACGCAATTTAAAAGCAAAAAACTCATACGTTGAAAACGTAATATAGGTTTGTATGGATCGTTAAAAGGTTACTAATCCTTAAAAACGAAAATTCACTTTTGTGCAGTCATAATGTCCTTGTTAATAGCTACTTCTTTAATGATTAGTAAACGTATCATTAACATAAAATTTTTCACTTCTGTATGGTTTTTTTTTTCACTTAAGATGAGTATTTTTTTTAATTTAGAGAAAAAGCAAATTTTCTAAAATTAGCACGCTTTCACATTTTTTAACCCACTGTGCTTTTGTGTTGCATATTTGTCATGTTACTGTTTTTAAATGAAATCCATAGAATATACCACGCACACACACACGAACACACTGAGCAGTGTTGCATACATAAACAAAATTCAAAAAAAGAAAGTTACTAGAGAATTTTTCACCTCTTTTTTACTACCCCTTTTCAAAAAGACGAGCCTATTTTAGATTTAAGTTATTTAAGTCTTACGCTTGTGATTAAACACAACAAGGAAAGTGTTGCTGTGAAAAATTTCAGTTTTACACAGTACAGTTTTAAGGCTGTTTAAATATTTACTACAAACGTTTAACGAACATATACACGAAGCGTGCATTTACAAGAACTTGTACATTATTTGACACTGGAAAGAAGGTACTTTATGTACTCGCAGAGTGACACAGGCAGAGTGCTGTGGTAAATTTAGCTATAATAGCTATGTATGTAGGCAATAGAGTAGAGAGTGAAGTACGTTGTAGGAATACATGGTAGACCTTAAATGTTTTTGTTAGAAACATAAAAATAATTTTATTTTTTTGTGTTTTATTTAAAAATTACTAGAGAATTTTTGACATTTTCATACCTGGCACCTCAATATTTTAGTTCAACTTTATTCCCACAGAATTTGTGATTGTATTTAAAGCATGTCCTGTTTAGTTTTGTCTACGTGCTACAGTTATGTTGCCAAAATGTCTTAATATTCATTCGTTCGCTCGTTTATATGAATATGTAATCGTATATATAAGTATGTTCTACGTATGAGTACGGTTCGTTGGGAAAGGACAATTGCCTGAGTACTACTGCCACCTTCTTGCTATTGCAGTTGACACCATTTGAACCCTTAAAGCTTAAATTCATTTATAGCCTCATAAAAAAATATATTTTTTTAATTTTTTGTTTAAAACCTCATTTTTGCTACCTTTAAATGTCTATAGGCTTTCTGGCTTTTTTGAGTTTATTTACTTTGTAATTTTTTGTTTTTTTTATCTAAGACACGTATTCTATGGTCTTTAGATAAACGAGAGCTGCCAGCTTTTTTGTGTTAATAAATAAATTCTTGTAGCTTCTTAATCCTGAAATCCTTAAGATCGTCTATAGACGGTCATCAAAAAAAGCGTTTTAACAAAGTCAACAAACTTTACACTTTTTCAGGTATAGAATTGGTACCATTATTTTGAGAATTTATACACGTATAAACACATGGCCTAAAGTTGGATTTAGTAAAAGGTAACTTTAGCTAAAGTTAACTTTAAAGTCACCTTTAACTTTGTTTCGCTATTACAACTAACTTATAAAATAGAGTTAACTTTTTTTAAAAATATGGCAGTGGCGGAGCCATATCGATAACTTTTACCGAGTTAAACAAGTTCTTTAAAAACGCGGTTGCAACGACTGCCTCTTTTTTTGTTATGTTTGTTCACTTTGTTTATAGAATTTATGTGTTGTGGTTTTATTTTTTTTTTTATAATTAAAATTATATCAAACAACCGTGATCTGTTTTTCATTCTGATTTGAAGAGCTATTATTATATAAATGTTTATATACGAAGTTGACATATTAAAAACAATATAGTATATATAGCAACTATAAGCTTTAAAACTTTAACTTTAAAAGTTACAGGTAGGATGATCTTTCCTTTACCTTTACGCCTACCTTTACCTTATTGTATACTTATAATAATGATAAACATATTATCTGTCGGATAATATCCTGCCTTTAGTCAAAGGCAAGTTGTAATAATGGGCCCCATTGTATTTCCCTCTTTCTTTTTCAGTTAATGCTAACATTCAAAATACAGCTGTTTAAAATTCATTGTATTCTATTTATTAGTTTGTGAGTTATTGTGCTAAGATCCCGCTTTTGTTGTTTTCAGAAGAATGAATCAAAAACAATTTCGTATATTAATACTACATATGATATTGGAACTTTTCCACCGCAACCATAAAGTCTTTGGTGGATTTACACCACCACGTATTCTCACTATTGTTAACGCTACACGGACAAAACTCTGTGAACTACAATGGTCTCATGAAAGTCCTGAATCGTATACACGACTGTGAGCTACTATTAGGTAAGAGTAATGCGTACACCGCGGATTAAATTACGTACGCAATTTGTATATTATTATACGTGATCGTAGGGAGTAGGAGCGAAGAACTCATAGTGCCGACCACAACTCTGGAGCGAGTGTGTGGGTTTTTAGGAGCAATACATAAGTCTTGGAATCTATGGACATGAGGCCCAGGAATTACAAGGAGGAGAGTTAGTAAAATTCCATGTGTGCGCGGATTAATATAGTGCGTGCAATCAGCTGCGCTTTTATAAATATATATTTCGATAGTCCAACGGTAACAAAGGTCGTTTATTCGGAGTCTATGTGTGTCATACAAATGTCTACACCTTAGCATTGGTGAACAAAGTTACACTATGTTGGCTACCTGGACAGACTGATGATCTTATGGAAACGATTTCGTTGACAAATTGGCTAATACCAGCCCTGTGCAACAAGAATCGTATTCGTCACCATGAGTACAATGCACGGTTCGAAGGCAGACAAAGTGGCTGATATTATTTACCTATAATAGACATCTGCGCCGCAAGGTCATGGAAATTATTAGGAAGGTTATTGTCTTCCTGATGGACCACTTATATCTTAAAAAACACCTCTCTAGGGGCAATATGGTATCTGTGATGGTACCTGTGTAGGGAAGAGCATGAGATGACAGAGCATTTTCGCAGTAAATATTTTGCCTTTATTGGGCCTGGATAGTTTCGTCGGCTACCTATTGGGGATGTTGTGGTTTTAAGAAGTTAAATAGAGGGAGACTATTCCGACCCATGGATTTTGACTCGATGTAAGATTGAATGGCTTTTTTTCTGGTTGATTGCAGCTAGTGCATTAACGGGTCTTATCTGAAGAGTTTTGAACAATAGATTTTTAGTTCGCAGTGACATAGCAATTGAATTTTACCGGTAATGTAATTTTGCTACCGGGCTATTAATATTTTTTAATACTTTTCTGTTTAAAAAAAAAAACTCCTTCTTTGAGTCTGGTCACACTTTTCTTAAAGCACAATAATTTTTATCTTTTTTTTGTATATGGCCAGGAATTGTGTTTTTCTGCATGTTGTTGCAGTCAGGTAGAGATATTCGCATATTTACACTTAATGCTACGTGTTCCGTTTGCGATAAGTAAATAGAATAGATTTGTCAAGTTTTAAATCTGGTTGCATGTATATGGTACATACTATCGTACACAATTGTATACGTACGTTGCCACAATGTCCCCAACTACAAGAAACGTTGCTGTTTTTTAAATCCTTTATATACACATACAAGTAAATACATGTATAAGCATACATATATGACATGTATTACATATATACAAACATACTTCTGTGTAAATGCATACTCGTATGTGTTCCCCCTTAAGGGCATAATTTTTTCTTCTTGTGCAAAAGTAGATTTTAAATTCATTTCTGCAAAAAGATTCATTTATTTAATCCCACTTTTTGTGTTTTGTTGTTGCTGTTTTTGTTCTTCTTTCTGTGCTGATATTTAAAATTAAGGTCTATTTTTTATCCTAAACTGTAACTGACTTTAGAATTTGAAATGTGTATGAAATATAAAAACAAAAAACAAGAGACAAAAATTAACAACAACAGCAATACACTGGTATGTTAAGGCATATGACACAAAAAAAGGGAAAAATTCTTTGAAGCAAATTTCATACTAAAAATTAAGTCTGGTGTAATTGAAAGCGAATGTTTTAAGTGCAGATTGTACAGGAGAGTATGTACGAGTAAGTATGTAGAAGAGATTCTGTAGATAATAAAATTTAGGTCTTGTCATTTTCTGTATTTTTTTTTTGTTTTTTTTTTTTTGTTTTGTTTAATGATGTCACAAAAAATTTGTATTGTAAACAGAAACAACTGATACAACGACAACAATTTAAGTAAACGCAACAACACAATTTAATTATTTTATTAAACTTAAACTTTATTTTTACAGGAGTTCTGAGTTCGAATCACTCCGTGATTAGACAATTTTTTTTTTTTTTAAATTAAATAGAAGATTGTTTTTTATAATGATCTTTTAAATAAAAGATTGAACAACTTTGAAGGCATATTCCACAGCCCCAGCAAAACTGAACAAGTTTTCAAAACCCAGCTACGGAAGTCATCATCAGATTTCTTTGATTTTTCGAACATCAACTCGTTAACTCATATTTTCCAGCAATCGCATATAGAAATTATCAATTTGTATATTTTAATGAATTAGTCGAAGTTCTGCCATAACGATTTCTCAATGTCATTATCTCATTTTATAATTGTCTTATATTACCATCGACAGGCAACATTATGTTGATCCCACATCATTACAAAGTCAACAAACAGAAATTGTCTGATCTCAAGGCGAAATTAAAAAAAAGTCAATTGTAAAATAAACCGGCCAACGAGGATTCGAACTCAGAACTCCGGACACAGAGTGACCCAACTCCTCAACCATCTCTCCTATATACGTACACGATTTGAAGTCTACTATGTAATAGCACTATTTGGTTATTAACCACACATCAAATTTTGCAAAACCTGTTATACGACGTACAATATCAGTGATGGGAAGTTGATCCGATCGTACTTTTTTGATACTATTTAACCTAAAAAAAAAAACACCGGGGAGTACTACCCTAACAGATTTGATACTCTCACAAATATTTCCCAATTTTTTGTTATTTTTCAGTTTAGCGCATTAAGATTGATGAAGCCTCTTATGAAAATGGACGTTCAAATCCAAACCCATTTCGTGTACTTCGTGAAGTTTTCAATAAGTATAATCGACCATCGGGAGCATTGTGCCCATCTACCCAAAATCACTGACGAGAAGTTTGAATAAACATTTGAATTAACACGCTTACAGTGTTGAACTGACTTAAGAGCTTAAACTTACTAACCATTTCAGGCGTCGTTACTACGCCGAGTGGTTAGTTAAACAGACAGAAGTGAATGGTGATTTTACAAATAAAATCATCTTGAGTGACGAGTCACACTTTCACCTCAGTGGATTCGTTAACAAGCAAAATTGCTGCATTTGGGCAAATGAGAATCTACGAGTGATTGCTGAAAGTCCGATACACCCACAAGGAGTGACGGTTGGGTGCGATTTTTGAGCTGGCGGTGTCAGCGGTCCGTACTTCTTCGGCCTAACAGTTAGCGTGAATGCTGTTCGCTATTGCGAATGTAGTTCCAACAGGATGGTGCCACTTGTCACACAGTCAACGAAACAATGGCTCTTTTGCGCGAGAAATTCAATGGCGGTGTTATCTTATCTTCCACAAAGATGTTAGTGCGATTGATGGCCTGATGGCGTCATTGGGACATTCTTCATCAAATATGTGATCGGCTAAGCAGTTATCGTGAATGGTGTTTGCTATCGCGACATGATATCGGACTTCTTGTGGCCAGAAATTGAAGCTATGGACCTGGATGATATTTGGTTCCAACAGGATGATGCCATTTGCAATACAGCGAATGAAACAATGACTTTTGCGCGAGCAATTCCGTGTTATCTCATTCAAATTATGGACCAACGAATAGGGATATGCCACAAGGGCCGTAGTAGGTATTTTTTTTTCACACATAATCGTCATAGATCCACCTACCATAGCAAAAAAATATTCAGATAATTATCCGAAATCTTTTTGTTTTATTAACGATTAACAGCATGCGTTTTGATTGGACCACCTTTTTTTCTAATAGAGCATGAATAATCTCCTCAAATTTGGTAGAAAAAACTCAGTTTTTCGTATCTTCATGCACTCATAAGCTTAACCGATTTTAAATTTCTTATATAGAAAAATGAGTAACAAAAATATATTCCCGTAATTTGTTCGTCATTACAGGATATTCATAGAGATATCTAATGATTTACGTAAAATCCTGGTTATATTTAGAGAACAAAGCAAAACATTCCGCAGTTACCCTAAAATGTCTTCATTGACATGAAAACATTAAAGTTAATTGCATGGCGGATGAACTTCATCAAATGGCAAGCGAACGATGAGTAAATTAACCCGCCTGCTGTCAAACCAGAAGTATTTAGCTACATTTGGGTGATTAGAAAGCGTGGCAGCTGTTGAGCATGTCTAGAAACATGTGAGGAACCTTATTAATGACTATTTGGCTATTAGCAGACATTCTCAAAGTATGGGAACTCTATGTAATAATCTTTGCAATGATGAAAGGCATTAAGAGTTTACGGAACACTTTCTGCTCAGAATTCGACAATTTTAGACTTTCTGTACTTGTTCGGAAGAGATTTAACGCTAAGGACAACATTTCAACGTACGATATGGACAAAATCCTTGCCTTCAATTAGGACGACTGAAAGGCTAACTACTGCGACAATTATGGCGCGGTAATGGATACATTGTAATACAATGGGATCTTCAATTTGTATCAAAATGAGCCGTTGGTAGCTGCCAGATTAACCTAACCTACCATATGCTTAGTTAAGGAAAAAAGTTGCTTTGATTTTGAGAAGCTGTTGGAAGTTGACAGACTTATTAAGTTTTTTAGTAAAGCAGTTATGAAAAAAAAAAATTTTTTTTTGTTTCATAAAATATGTTGGTCTCGTTGTTAAAAAAGTACTCTTGAAACATTTTCTTCTACCAAAAGAAAATTTAATTACCCTTCACTGACGTAGGTATATATTTAGAAGAAGACAATAATAAAAAAGAGAATGTTATTAAAAAAACGGGATGACCGAACTTCGATGAACTCATTAACATATAGAAATTGATAATTTCAATATGCTATTTCTAGAAAGTATGGGTTAAATAGAAGATATTTGGAGTAAAGATGAACATGTTCAGTACCGCTGTTATTGTTGCATTTTCCTTAACGGTTGTCAGTTCTATTATTTTTTAAGATCATTGTAAACAAATTAAGTTCTATATTATTCAGTTAGAAAAAATTGTCTGATCTCACGTCGAAATTAGAAATTAAACAATTTTATTATTAAAGTTAAAGCAAAAATTTCAATTTTTACTACTTAACAATTATTATCTAAAAAAATTTCAACTCATAATACATCTTTAATTACAATAAAGTCATTTATCAGACCAAGAATTGAACTAGTACTCGCGTGCTTGACCCAACAAACTGGACAAAGAAGCAAACATAATTTTGAAAAACTGAGACAACAAAATCTTACAACACATTTAGGTTTTCAAGACCTTATTTTGAGATTTGTAGTTTTGAAGTAAAATAATGAAAATTTTTTTATTTAAAAGACTTCGCTAACAGCTATTCATCAATATTACACAAAAAATATACAGTTCGTCAAATAAATGTTTTCAAAATAGAAGAAGATTCCAACAACATACGACGTATTTTAAGTCAGTGGTTTAACGTGAGTACCTGCCGTAGAACGTTACCTCACGGTGCCAAAGCACGAGTGAATACAATGCGTCCACCAACGCCCCCACCTATGATTACAATCACCAGTGAGTACCAATTTAAAGCCATGTTATTTGGACATGACCTCACACCTTGGTGAGGTGCCGGAGACTATCTAAGCTCCTACCGATCTATGGGTCACGGCACCCGGTTAAGAATGTAACTCCACACCGAGCCAGTATAGCTCTCCCCGCGAATTGGGTTTAAACCACAGCCACCACGTTGCTCCCACAAGGGGGCCTCACCATAGTCGGGTAGGAACAGAAATTCCTGGGGCTCCCGTCACCCGTGGTACCAGAATTAAGCCTCCGGTCAGGCCTCGTAGCATAAATGCTACTACCAGTGTAAGACCCAAACGACTCCGGACTGGTCACTATGATAAATTATACAACAAACAAGAAAACACTCAAACACTCACTCACGGGTGAACTCAAAGTGACATCGTGCGCCACGGACACAATACACAAATACAAGAACACAACCAGTCAAAAATAGACCAGTACAAAAACACAACACCCAAAAACTGCAGCCACAAATTAAGCCGCAAACAGCAGACCGCAAGCAGCATAACGCACCAACCGTCAGCACACCAGCGGGAAACCGAGCTAGAAAAGGCTAGCCAGGAGACCGCTAAGATGGTGATGCAGGTTCAACCTCCGCTAACAGTGCCGTCCTTCTACGCCTAAACACCTCAAGGGCAAAAACGCCCAGACTACCATAAGTACGATCGTCCAACAATACCATACTGAAATCCCACACCCCCCAGTATGAGTGATACCCATACGACAATTTTGCTTGTTTACATACCCGCCATGATCAAAATGAGCTTCATCTGAAAAGATGATTTTTTTTGGCAAATCGGCATCTTCTGTAAGTCGATCGTAGGCCCAGATTCCCAGCATTGTTCAAGCGTATACACAACCATATTCGTTCAGCGGAAGGATAAAACTAATTATCTGTCAAATCAGACATGAGCTAAGTGTTACCATTCACGAAATAAGCACTATTTAAAAAAAAACGTTAAATGGCGGACCCTTTACATACATATAACAAAATGGTTTCAGAACAATAATTTTGTTCCGAAGTCGTGGGTGAATCTAGCTTAAGGCATCATGACATCGTTTAGTATATTGGAATAATAAATGGCATTCATTATTCCTTCTATTCTAAATAGAGGCCTGTAAAATATTTCTCTACTTATGCATACACCAATTTATATGTTGTTTTGTATGTGAATTCATTTTTTTGAACAGCATTATACATACATAACATGGCCTTTGAACTCTGTCTCTATCAATTAAATTAACCCGTTATCGGAAATTATCCAACAGAAAACAAAGTCCTGAAGTATTAAAGAAAATTATCAAACTCTATTTAATTCTTAACGCTTTATTTTGTCAACAGCGCTAATTTACTCTAAAACTGAAATTTATTTATATTATGGGGGGTGGGAACAGCCAACATGCATCGTACTTGCATGCTTGACTGAAACTACCCCCTTCCAAAAATTAAGTCAACATGCGTCTGGACGTCTACTTAATCTTAATGAAAACCTAAAATTTAAAAAAATACATGAGCTAAATGAGAATTATAAGAAAAATTAAAATAATTTAAAACTGTTAATGAATTTCCTTTGTAAAAGTTATTATAACTTTCGCATGATGATGGTAAACGACATTTGGATTTTTTTAATATATTCGGAGGCAAAAAGAAACAGAAGTGTTTGTAAAATATTTAATTTTAGCTTTTGTGTATCTCATATTGGGAATATATATCTACTAACGAGAGAATTGAAAATCGTATGATATATATTCCACAAATCAGTAGATATTACAACAAAAAATTTTTTATTATATTACATATATGATGTGATTGCACACTGCGGCGTACAAATGTATGCCGATGATGTATAGATTTTTAACAGTATCAGAGCGAATGATATTCATACTTGTGTGGCTAACATCTGGCGAGGATTAGTAAAAATCAAAATATAAATCTGGGTGATGAAATAAGGATAAAAATTTATGACGATATTGTTGAATTTGTAAGTTTTTGGAAGAATTTGGGTATAGTATTCAATAGCAAGCTGTCATGTTGGGCGAGTTTAGGGAATGCTTAGAAATCTTTGGGCAGTCAAGCATTCGGCGCTTATCGGTGTACGGACTCTGCTTTCTAAAACTAGCCTCTTGCCTGTTCTCTTGTATGACTTTGTAATTTATGCAAACTACTCTGCTAGTAATTTTAAGTAGCTAAGGGTAGCTTACAATAACATAGCGAAATACATTTATGATATAGGACCACATGGATCCATTTCCCGGTTTTCATATCAGATCAACCAATGAACTTTGTGAATCTACTTAAATTATTTAGGAATCTTATCTTCCTGCATAGAATACATAGATAACTCGGCAACCGAGTTATCTGTTTGAGGGGAAGAAGACTAATTCAGCTGAAATATAGATTGTCCTCCTCACAGAGTCAGTTCTTCATTCACAGCACTTGTCTCTGGAACCAATTATCAACACAACTTCAGATGATTAGCAACGCAAATCGGTTTAGAAATGAACTGCGAAAATTTACTGGCTAGCTTGTGTTTAGAGTTTGTAACACTATATATAAGTCCGCTTTAACTTTAATTTTAATCTACACTTTTTTCTTATTATTTTTCT
The DNA here is from genome assembly GCA_023159175.1 of Wohlfahrtia magnifica. Taxonomy (NCBI): domain Eukaryota; kingdom Metazoa; phylum Arthropoda; class Insecta; order Diptera; family Sarcophagidae; genus Wohlfahrtia; species Wohlfahrtia magnifica. Next base: position 2,534,811 of record JAKWBJ010000045.1, read on the forward strand.
TTCCTTTTTTTTGTTAACCGTTTAATTTATTATTTTTTAATCACTTTGCTGCTAATTATTATTATTTCATTAATTAATTTATTAATTTATTTAATTATTATTTTATTTTTTAAACTTCTGTCATACTTGTTTAATTACTAGATAAATAAATAATATATAAATATGTTAACAAAAAAAGGAAAAAAATTTAAATTCATTATAAATTACAAGCTATTGTTTATGGCGCATCTGCTACAATCGCCAGATCTCAGTTCAGTATACATCTGTGAATAGGTTTGGATAGGCGAGTAATAGTAGCAGCTAAAAATTAAAATTATGAAATGTAGCAGGTATTTGTCGAAAAATTTTGCAATATTGAGATGGCGTTCACCGAAAAATTCATTATTTTTTCAAATTTTAAATTAATAAAAGCAGTTCTAAAACAAAAAGGATTAACATTTTTGTAATATTGCTACGTTTTAACTTTTTTAAAACGTTTGAGTTCATTTAAATTGCGTTAAAATAAAATAAACACCGCTTTATTTTGTTGTGTTACAGTTTTTTTTTTACTACACAATAACTTTTATACTGTTTGTATTAATATTAATATTCGTTTATATAACACTTTTATTTCCGATTTGTTTATTGATAGCCAAACGATAACTAAGCTGCGTAGGCAAAGCAGTCTTCTTATATACCTAACTGCCTACAGCTTGGAAAGTTCCGGAAATGCCTCAAATGATCTCAGATCTTCTATACGTTAATTTTAAACATGTAAGATTGTGTTACATAGGGATGATTTAATTGGCAATGCTGCCAGATACACATATAAGTATGGCACTGACAAGGTGACAAAAGGTATACCAAAATCCTACAAATTAGTCATTTTTATTCTCGTAACAATATCTAACAAAGGTTGGCCAAAATTGAGGTATTATTTATTTTTTCAGATACTAAAAATATTTATATATGAAAAATTAGGTCGGTCCAGTGACCTACCTTACAGGCTAGGCAGGCTCCCAATCTATTTCCAACATTATCAATCACGTTCTTCAATAAACTGTTGTCAGTGGTGGATGTCAAACTACCTATAATGTTGGTTTTAAGCTCTTGAACTGTATTTTGTTAGAATCTAAAAATAAAAATTTGAATAAAACTTACAAGTAGAAAAAAAAATTGCCGAAAAATAAGAACGATGTCTTAGTTTTGAACAACCTTTGGTTTCTAATGAAGTGTGGCAATAATGTTGTAGAATGAAATTTGTTTTTTTTTATTTCTGCACACCAGAGTAAATGCCATACTTAAAGTACGGAATTAATTAATTACAGTACTTAATGTACAGTATAAAAACTTATAACTAACAAGATGAAAAAGAAGATGAGAATTAGTAAAAAAAAAAGATGTGAAATAAAATATAATTTAAAAAGAACAAATATAATATATTTATATAATAACAATATTTATATGAAAATTAATAAAAAGAATATGTAAGTTAATTAGCTACTTCCGTGAAAAAGTAGACTCCAAAGAGGAACGGAGTGTATGCAGAACAGCCACTCAGAGACAAGGATGCAGTCATGACAACTTTTTACGATCAAAACGCGCAGACCTCGTATTCAAAAGGCACTAAAAAGCACAAAATTATAATTTATTTGACTATTTGTAATCAAAACGCGCTGCATAAAAGCGTTAAAAATATTTAAAAACGGAAAAATATATTAAAATTGTAAAAAAAAAATTCTGTATAAACTTTAATTCTTACTAAGATTTTTTTTTGTATATTTTATGATAAAATGCTTTTGCTCAAAACAAATTCATTTTCTTCGTATTTGGGCTCAAAAGAAAATAGCTGCCAGAACTGGTGTTAAACAAGGAAAGTTATGTTCTTTCTCCACTGCTGGTTGCGTTGTTCTTGATTGTGTGTTGCAACGTGGTATAACCTGAAGACAATACAAAGTTGGAAGACCTAGATTGAGCAGACGACACCTGTCTCTGTGGCCACAAACATGCGAAATGCAAGGAAGACTGGATTCTATACAGGCAGATTCATACATTGCTTGCTTGCGAATAAAAAAAGCCAAAACCAACTTGCGATTTAACGTTAAAAACACAACAAATTGGAAATAGAAATTCAGGAGATGTTCCGCCTGTTTATTATATCGGCAGTATCCTCACGACCTCTCGCGGTTCCAATGCTAATATTCGGAACAGACTGAACCTAGCCAGCCAATCTTTTGCTCGACTGTATGCTGTAGGCTGATCTCCACATATGTCTCCAAAAATGAAAGCTTTTATTTTTAACTCTAGTGAGGGCTCTATTTTTGTATGGTTGCGAGTTATGGAATACGGCTGTGATTGCTGTCAATTCCATAAAGGCACATTTTGAAAATATTCTGGCCAGAAACAAGATCACACACAAGTCCTTGTAATGAACGAAATTGTAAAAGGGAAATAAAAATGGATTAGGCACACTGTGAAGTAAACAAACTGCGAAAAAGCAGAAAAATCGGAAATCAAACTAATTCCGAGAGAAAACAAATTGAACGAAAAGAATGGTAGACTAGGAAATTGGCTTTAGATAGGGCGTAAATGGAAAGAATCCCTTATGGTCTTATGATATCCTTGATATCTTTAAAAGATCTAATAATAGCAACTTACAAATTTCGTAATGTAATTAAAGGGTACGAATTTCTTGTATTCTTTTTTAAAATAAATAAAAAATAAGTTATAAGTCTCTGAAAATTGGGTCCGTAGATTTCAGATACGTTTTAAAAACAAAATTTTTTTATTAATTTTTTCACAAATACTATCTGCAGTAATATAATTTGCACATCAGGAAGCACTTTAAGACCATAGTTTATATGAATTATTGAGGTTATTGAATTTAGTGACTAGTTCTTACAAAAATTTGCAAATAGAAAAGCGCTAATCTAGCGCGTTTAATAAAAAACGCTAAAGAGAAAAATGCGACATTTCCGTAGTTGAAACGCGCCAATTATAGTGCGAAATGGGGTAAATTGGCAACACCGCATGGGTGTGATGTATAGGGAATATTAGTTTTCTTCCCCTAAGTGATCTATTAAAAAGATATTCTGGATTGCCTAGTGAAAATAATTTTATGTAAAAATAAGAATAAATATTAGGTCTACTTCTTAACTTTTTGGGTAAAGTTCGGTAAAATGAGATTAAATAATAATTTCTCTCAATATGGAACAAAAATGTTCAAAAGTACGGGAGCCATAGCTGCCAGATTTGACGATTAATCGTCATTTTGATGATTTTCTAACAAAATTTTGGCAGAATGACGATTGACGATTTTTGCCTCTAAGCTGACGATTTTTGCCTCTAAGCTGACGATTTTTGATATATGGACAAATAATAATAACTCTTTGTAGGTGAGACAACTAGCTTACTTATTCTGATTTTTACTTAAGCTGAATGTTAGGGACGAAATACACTATCAAGCAGGCGGAAAGTGCATTATAGTAGTATTGGCGAAATGTTTATTCATGCTTCTAGCATACACTAGTCAATACAAGCATTACTTTGTTGTAAATTTTGTGAATTTTTGTGAGTACATCTGTCGTTGTCGGACGAAACATTAAGTGCAATATCGTCCAAGAAATTCAATGTCTTAAAATAGTAGAAGCTTGTATCAAACAAGTCTTCTACCACAGCACCACTTTTTTCCATATCCCTTTTTCTTTTGAATTCCCATCTAGTTTGTGCGTAATGCATTTATTTTCTTTTTCAATTATTTTCTGTCTGTATTTGGATTTTGCTCCTTGTATTCTTCCATTAAAACTTCGTACTGCTGGTCCTTAGTAACTTTGTTGTGTTAATCATCACATTTTACATCCCAGCGCAGGCAGAGAACGATAAGCTTCTGACAGTTCAATAATTAGCTTTTTCTTTTGAATTTCTGCCGTTTTTATACCACAAAATTTGAAAAAATAAATGCAAATTTTTCGTTGTTGATGCTATAAAATTGAAAAATATGAAAGTGGATCAAGCAACGCCATACACTTTTCAATCAGCTGTTGCAAGAAAAATAAAAATTTTTTGATTTTGCTTTCAGCATTGTCGGTGTAAAACATACATAAAAATTTCACTAATACTACTACAATGCAGTTTCCATCTTCTTGGTAGTGTATTTCGCACTTTAATAAAAAATTAGGCCCGGAACAGAATAAGGCACTTGTAGTAGAAAATTCGAACAGAATGTTGAAGCTTTCTATATGATTGCAAAATAAACTCAACAAAAATTATCCGAGAGTAATATGTGATTTTTTAAACAAAATAAGCACATTTCACATAACTACCTAATAAATTTCTAAAAGTGGAGTTAATCGATCTGGCAAATGAGATACTTTTTTGTACGTAACTTCAAGCAGGTATTAAAAATAAATAAAGTATTATATGTACTATATAGGTACTGTAAATAAAAATTGAAAACTCTAAAAACAAAGATGAAGATTTTCTGCAAATTTCATCTGGCAGCCTGACTGACGGGAGCACAAAAAACTATATATTTTATCCAAATATTAACGTCAAATAACGTTTAGATTTTTATAAAATTATAAAAAACAAAAAATACTAAAATACAAAAACACGAATTTGCAATTTAACTAATGCTTGCTAATTAACAAAAAATAAAGTTTTTTAATTGTCGAGCAATAGTTTTCAAATATTTTCTTACAGTGGGTTCGGTCTTCAGTACCACTTTTTTCTTATCATATCAAACGCAATGGACTAATAGATGCCCATTAAAATTTGTTTGGAAAATATACCCTTTAATTAAATTCTTCTTATTCTTAATAATTTAATACCATTTTAACTTTTTCAAAGTATTTTTTTTTTCATGAAAAACTCCATGAATTGTTCCAGTAAGAAAAACAGAAAGATTACAACATCATTGTATAGCTTTAGATCTATTAAGGGCCCATTACTTTGTTCAGTGATCAGTGACAGTTTTCATATATCTAATGAATACTAAAGCATTCTATCATTTTTGGCATGAAACTGTATATGGGACTAAGACGAGCGAAAGCCTCAGTTGGTTCACATGGCCACCAGTATCTACCACGAGTGTCAAGCAGGATTACCGCAAGCACTCGAAAAACCACACTAGATAGGGAGTACCTCACACCCACTTCCTCAGAATAAGATATCTGAGGAGATCACTTGGTCCAATGTGGGATATTGCAGTGGTTCATAAAAGCCGGGCTTTTACATAGCAAGTACTCAGCAGCGACAATGATCGTTGTAATATAACCCCATTCTGGAGGCATGGTTTCCAATCGTCCATTGCCCGGACATATCGCTTCTACCATGACTAACGAGTGATCAAGTGTGCCTCACATCATAGTCAGGACAAGTCACCTTCTTGATCCTACAGGATCTTTTAGCTTTCCACTAGTAGTTCGCCTGTTCGCATGAACTTATGAGAAAATATATATTGGAACGGAATTTTATGTGGGCTAGAAATAATTGGCTTAACTGATGTTATAGTTAGGAAACTAGGTATAATGATATAAATCATTAATTTTTAACCATAAGAAATCTGTTTGTAAACACTTTGAAATGTTTATGAATTACTGGATCAGAAGCTAGACGTCGCATATGCTTTCAACATACACATTGTATACCATATATTCCATCTGTCGCATGGTGCATTTTCAATCTAAATCATCAGACCCATCATTTCTATTCCCCTCGAAGGAAAATTGCTTTCATGAATCCCACATGAAATTAAAAAATAATAATGAATAGAAAGTAATTAAAATTAAGACAAGCTCCTGCAAAACAATTATCATGCAAAGAATTGCACAAACAAAAGCTGGAAAAGAAGAAACAAAAAAACGTTTCTTCAGCAAGATGAGCGGAAAGAAATTGGTAACTATGGCCAAACAGTAACTAGCGCCAAAAAGATTATAAAAATAAAACTAAAAGTATATATTTAACCCATCGAACAACTTCTATTAAATAAAATTAAAAATCAACAAGACAAAGAACTAAGTGGAACCGATTTAATGCCATAGTCGGTAGTGGCGAAGAATCTAATGGCTCGAAGGAGGTCGTCGATTAGAACTGCAAAACTATCGATAGTCGGCCTATCGATACTATCGGATTTTTTTGAGTGCTAATTGTGGCAACAATATTAGAATTTAAGTGAAAGGGAAAGAATAATAATAAACAAATAATAGGGACACTTTATTTTTGTCCAGTATGTCATAAAATTTGATGTATTAAAGATATTGGTGGAAGAGTATTGTAAGTAAGTGATCCAAGACTGAAGCAAATAATAAGATCCAGTGAAAGAAAACTGCAGAGACCATAAAATAAAGCGTAGAACAACTGCCAGTATTGATAAACTTTTAATTCGTATTTCAAAGATTAATCCATTCAAGCCAACACAATAAAGAAAAAACTTATGAAAACTAGACTTATGGGTAAGAGTCTGACGAAATGAAGATTAATTTGTTTGAAACAAATGGAAAATCCTATGTCCGAACATATTTTAGTTACAATTCATACTTTGAGTTTAATAAATAGAAATTTAAGAAGCTGTTAAACTGTGTCTAACAACCTGCGTCAAACAAATTTTTACAAATGTGACTTTGACTATGTACACTTAGTGACCTCCATATTTACTCTTTGAATTTGACGATAGTATAGATAGTGAAAAAAACTATCGATGGTCAGTCAAAAACAAGACTATCGATAGTACTATCGATTGTTTTGCAGCTCTACCGTCGATTCCGTTGTTGTCGATATTTTTTCTTTTTTTTTGTGAACGAATTTTGAAATTCAGCCAACACGTCTCTTCAACTATAGGAAATAAATCTTTTACTCAGCATTTTGTAGTGAATTATATTGTTTTGCACTTTATTAACACTTCTAGTCCTTAAATAAGTTAATAAAACTCTATTTATCCATTAAAAGCAATAAATACTTAAATGATATATGTAATTCCCCAGCAAAAATGATGTGAATAAATCAATGGGAAAAGGGAAGAAATTTCTTACAGGGCTATCATTCCTCAGTGTATTATCAGAAAACATTTCATGGGAAAAATTATTCATGATAGTGGTGCATATGTATATAGATCTCTTGGGCTAGACTAAGTACCATGATGTAGTATGAAGCCCTCAGTTCAGTGCCCGCTCGCTTGGGATTATGATAAACTGTGTTAAAAAACAAAAAAATTAAATGGACTAGAAATATTCGGCGTAAATTTAGTTATAGTAAGGCGAGTAATTGTTGGTGTTGGCTGTTGTTTGGTCTGGAGACTAAGTAAACTGAGGATTTTGGGTTTAATATTTAACTTAATTATGTTTGTAAGCACTTTAATATGCTTACACTTGGATTTAATATGTTATATCTAAATCATATAAAACGACTTAAGGCTCGATTATGTAAAAGTAAAAAAAAAAGTTAATGAAAAAAAATTATAAAATTTTTTTAGTTTAAAAAAAAAAACATTTTATTTTTAATTTATTATTTGTCAAACAATAAATATACCCAAAGAAAAAATACGGGTTGTATTGTGCATAAAGAAGAAGAATAATACCCTCTCAAAATGTTGCTCATTTAGCCAATTTTTGTGTATGGGAAAGCTTTTCGGTAAAATTGGGATCCCTGGGCCTGGCCTAACACCATAAGTAACACAGAACTGTAGAGCACGACTAATGAGGAACCGATACTGAAACAGATAAGGAAAAGAAAGTGGGGATGGATCGATCACACCATCCGAAAAAGTCCAGCGAGTATCACCAGAATGTCACTCGAGTGGAATCCTCAAGGCTCAAAAAATCGTGGTCGACCAAAAAACACCTGGAGACGCACAATTATCCACGAACTGAGACAGAACAACCTAACATGGGAGGAGGCAAAGTCAACAGCACTAAACCGTTTTAAGTGGAGGGCTTTGTGAAAGCCATATACTCCCAAGAGGAGTAACGAAAAAAAAACTACTAAAAGAGACCCACCCCTTACGTTCGTATCCGAGCTTCTACAATAATCGGCGTATTGCCCATAACTTAGATTGCTACGAATTATGAAAAATTTAAAATTTTTGCAAAAAATAATTTTTAAATATTTTATTTTTTAATTTAACATTCAGTAAAACATTCTCTATGGTTTGAAGCAGTTCTTCACTTCTCGCGTTAGAAATTATACCATATGCCATTCACGTTAGCTAAATTGAATCACTTTACAAACACTTTATCGTTTAATTTTGTCTCCGATATTATTAAAAAAAAAATCTGAACATCGTTTAACATTAATACGAAAGTTATACTCGTAAAAAACTTAAAAAAAAAAAAAACAAATTCGTTAACAGTTTTACAATTTATAATAACATTTTATTTTTATTTTTCTTATAATTCTCATTTAACTTATATTTTTCTTCAAATTTCAATTTTTTCACATAAATGAAGTACATTTACGAGTAGTGTATTGTCTTCTAATTAATTTTTGGAAGGTGGTAGGCCCAGCCTTGAATGTCGATGCATGCTGGCTGGGTTCAGCCACCCATAATATGAATAATATTTCAATTTTAGGGTAAATTAGCGCTGTTAACAAAACAAAGCGTTAAGAGTTCAAGTAGAATTTTATAATTTTCTTTAATACTTAGTACAGTAGTTATTAAAAAAATTTTTTTCGTGGGTTTCTTTTCTGCTGGTGCAATCAAAGGCTTTGTTTTAAAACTCTTAGTAAAATAAAATTCTATTCAAACAATAATTTGTTCGAACCGAATGGCTAAAGTTATATCCGTAGTTACGTGCCCTTAAAAGATTTAATAAAACACAGCAAAAAATTGTCTACGATTAAAACCAATTGTCTTCAATAGCTTAATGCTGTTTTACACAAAACGAAAACCTAACCCATGACTATCACAGAATGTGTTTTATAGGGCAGATCTATCAATAGCCAATTTAATAATTTATTATGTTAAATTTCGATGAGTTATTACTCAGGAATAAACGGAGTAAAGTTGGCATAACGAAAATAGTGAGGTGCAATAATACCGATGCGAATGCAATAGAAGTAATCAAATTGGGATCATTTATTTTATCCACTGAAATATAAACTGTTTATGGCAAAATAACAGTGGGATCACATTACATACTACGTAAGTATAATGTTGGCTATCTATCGGTTTAAATATGAACCAGCGGTTATTTCGAATCTGGCAATGCTATTGCTATTCTGTTCTATCACAAAATTCAGTATATTATCTCTACTGAGCGAAAAGAAGCGATTTACGCTTGAGCAGCGTTGGGATTTAGTGGAAATTTATCATCATTTAAAATCCTCTTTTTGAAAAAAGATCATTTTCATTTTGGTGGGGCATAGAAAACCCAAACGTGGTCTTACAGAAGCCAATGCACCCATTACGAGTGACTTTTTGGTGCGGCTTGTGGAGCGGAGGAATTATTGGCTCATATTTTATATTTCGCAACCATTACACTCAATGGAGACAGCTATCTCACCACGAGAACAGATTTTTTTGCCCGCTCTTCGTGGTATTGATGTAAACGATGTTCGGTTTCAACAGGATGGCACAACTTGCTACAATCGATTTATTGCGTCAAACGTTCGATGACCGTTTAATTGGCCGAAATGGTGATGTCAGTTGGCCGCCTAGAAGCTATGATTTGACACCGTTGGACCTTTTTCTGTGCGGCGCCGTAAAAGACAAGTGCTATGCCGACAAACTAGACACAATTAAGCATTTGAAGGTCAACATTCGTAATGCTATTGACGAGATACGACCCCATACACTCAAAAAAGTTCTCGAAAATCGATCCGACCGACTGGAGCCACATGAATAGAATAATATTTCATTTCTAGCCGGAACATTTGTACTTCCCAACAAAAAAATAAATTTGACACAATCTTAAACCGTTTTTGTTTTATTGCATTTTTAAATTTAAATGGCCCACCCATTATATATGTGTGATATATCTGCTTCACTAATTAACTAATCTGCTTCACTAATATTAAATATTAGAAGAAGTTTTTGCTTAAGTATAATTTTAGTACGGAATTTCGATTCTTTATTTTATTCAATGAAATAAACCATTTTTGAGTTATGCAAATACATATATATTATGCAAACTCCTCAATTGTGAAATAACGGTATATAAAAGCTAACCCAAAAAGCAGCACTGTATTCAGCGTAATTTAAACCGGTTTGCCCGTATGGTGCCACGCTTGTTACATCATTTATGTGTATCAAATTTAGTTTGTTGTTAGGCTTGTGTAGAAAATACACTATGAAATAAATTATCCGGTATGTTCTGTAACCAAACTCGAGTTAAATTTAAATCGAATAAAACTTTTTATAAATTTCAAATCGGACAAGATTTTTATATTTTTCTTATCAATTCAGTTATGCAACGTATATTTCAAACAATTTCATTGATTATCGAAAGTTAAAAAAATTGGTGTATACTACCGGTTTTTCGATTCCATCGTTCCGATTTTAATTTTTTTTTTGTTAAGTTGGTACATCATCTTAGTTTTTTTTGTTAAGTTGGTACATCGGTTGCTGATATTCCCATTAAATCTTGACGGAATAGCCTGACATTTGATATTTTTATTCAGTTTTCAGTATGTGTATCAGTGCTTCCTGCAATTTTTCCATTATTTCCACTCGGCTGCTAAAGTGCGGTCCCGGTAATATGTATATAATTTAATTGTATGTATGCATATATACAGGAAACCAATGTGCTACTAATATTTGACCGGAAAGTATATAAAATTAGATAATTGCTGATAAATAATCGCCATCATATCACCTTGATCAAAAAGTTTCGGGAATAGCCCCCGTGAGGCGGTCCCATCGTTCCGAATTGACTTTTTTATTTCTGCTAAATTGATACATCTGTTGTTGATATTTCCGCTAAATCGTAGCTTCATAGCTTGATATTTGCAAAAGCTACATAGCCAAGAGTACATCTACCGCTATGTGTGTTGGCGATTTTTTACAATTTTAGAAACGTCGCTGAATCTCGTTCCCTGTAATGGTTTATTAACTCGATTGAACAGAAAGAAGTCAAAGGGAGCGAAATAAGGTGAATTTGGTGGCTGTTGGATGGTAAAGGGTCCGCCATCTAACGTTTTTTTTTCAACTAGTGCTTATTTCGTGAATGGTAACGCTTAGCTCATGTCTGATTTGACAGATAATTAGTTTTATCCTTCTGCTGAACGAATATAGTTGTGTATACGCTTGAACAATGCTGGGAAATATTGCGACATTACTTTGAAAATCATGGTAATGTTGCAAAATGAAAAAAAGAAAAAAAATCATCTTTTCAGATGAAGCTCATTTTGGTCTTGGCGGGTATGTAAACAGGCAAAATTATCGCATTTGGGGCACAGAAAACACGCACGCATACATTGATAAGCCGATACACCCAAGACGAGTGACTGTTTGGTGCGCATTTTGGTCCAGAGGCATAATTGGGCCATTTTTCATCGAAAATGAGCAAGGAGTAGTCGTTACAGTCAATGGCGATCGTTATCGGGCCATGTTGAAGGATTTTTTCTCCACAAAAATTGAAGAGGAGGATATTAGCAACATTTGGTTTCAACAGGACGGACATTTGGTTTCAACAGGCAGCCATTTAAATGAAATTATTGTCCATTATTAATCGGAAGGATTGTACTCTCAAATAAAAAAAGAAATTTGAGAAAATACTAAGTGATTTTTTTATAGCATTTAAAAAAAATATATTTTGCGGACCCTTTAGGTGTACTCTTGATTTCGTAGCTTTTGCAAATGTCAAGCTAAAAATCGAAGACAATAACAACAACAGAACTAAAAAACACAAATCGAAACGATGGGACCGCCACACGGGTGTTATTCCGGAGACTTTTTTCTTTAAGTACGTGCAGTTTTTTCACTTGAAATTTGCTTCTAAATTTTTAGTTTTCCTAAAAAAAGTTATATCAACACTGACTGTACTAATCTTGAAGAAAATTATGAAATTCTACTTAAACTCCTCACACTTTGTTTTGTTAACAGCGTTAATTTACACTTAAACTGAAATTTATTTATATTATGCGGGGCTGAACCCAGCCGACATGCATCGGCGTGCAACACTGGGCCAACCCCTTTCCAAAAATTAACTCTACCGCTATACTAAATAGATCCTTCATTCGAGAAGAATGAAGAATGAAGGAGAATGAAGGATCTATTAAGAGTTGTAGGCCTTTAAAGAAGCTCTAACATTGACTGTGTTCCTAAGCTTAATAAAACGACCTAAATTCACACAAAAGTATGAGGTAAATGAGAATTATAAGAAAAATGTAGATAAAAAATTATTATAAATTTAAAAACTTTAAATGAATATCGTTTGTTAAAATTTATTTATAACTTTCCTGTGATGATGGTAAAACAATACAAACACAAACACAAACACTAAAACACAAACGAAGGAAGAAGTGTCTGCAAAGCGACTTAATTTAGCTTATGTGAATACCAGTTAATTTGTACCAGACGTTACACTGTGCACTGTGTTATTTCAAAAACACCAGCAAAAATAAAAGCCATAAACAATTTTTTCTTTAAATAACTACTGTAGAGGGTATAAAGGATGGAAAAGTTGGTACAATTGTACTTTTTTCTAGAACAATTAATGTGTCAAAAGAATAGTAGCACCCCAATAACTAATTTAGCACTATTTCTCAAAATTTTTCCTATTTCATTACTTTTCAAGATTTGTATTTCATCATTATCCCATTTTGTGCTTATCTCTCATTTTCGAGAAGAACTTGAAAGTCGTACACTTTGTCGTTAAAGTTGGTAAAATTTGAAAATCTTATTTATCATCCCAGGTAAGTATTAAAGAAATTCTTAACGCTTTGTAATAAAACAAACAGTGCTAATTAACACTAAAACTGAAATTTATTCAAATAACGGAGAGCTTAATTCGTGGCGGAATTTTCAATATTTGAAGCTTTAATTTAAGGGCTTAACATGTACAAATTTCATTCCGAAAATTTTTTTATGCATTTTTGAAAAAAAAAATGCTTTAATTTTGCACGAAACAAATTTTCTTTCGTTATGGATAACTTCGAAACTGTTGATTATACAAAAAAAAAATTATTCCTAAACATTTGCTGGTAATTGGGTGCAAATCGGTCAAGTCGTTTTCAAGTTATGATGAAATATATTAACACAACTACCATATTTTGGGTGAAAAATTTACCACGCCCATAAAAATATTTTGAGCCCGATGAAAAAAAAAACTGAAAATGGATTTTAATTCAGCACATCAGTAAATACAATCGGAACAATATACTTAGTATTCAGAAAGAGTAAGGTCTGAGCCCCAAGTCGGGTAAGCCATGACTTCCTTCCCTTACTATCATGATGGAATATTATGGCTTTATGTCTAGACGAATCAATTGTGTTCGCCACGGGTCCCATGTGATCGTCCGACCTGATTTTAACAGCCCATAATACAAAAAAACCCTTCTGATACCACCAAATACAGAGCATTACCTTGGCGTCATGGCCGGGCTTTCTATATGACTTTTTGCGCATAGCGATCATCGTAATGTATTTGGTTTCCATCACCAGTAACAATTCGATGCAAAAATGAGTTCTTTTTGTAGCGTTCAAATAACATGCAACGTCTCTCGGCTTTAATTTATATCGGACCCAATTTCCTTGCTTTTGAATGTAGGAAAATAGCTTTTGGTGTGACTCCCAATAATAATGCAAGTTCTTCTTGCGTCTGACAATAGTCTTCGTCGAGTAATGCTTTCAATTCCTCATGTACATGAATTGAACTTCGAATGGCTCCCATATCCACCACTGTTCACAGACCTCAAAAACTTGTTTCGCACAAATGAAGAGGTTATCGCTTAAACTGAGGCCTATTTTGAGAAAAAAGATAAATCGTTCTACAAAAGAAGTATTGATATGTTATAGTGGAGCTGGAATGATTGTACTGCTTTTGATGTGTTAGTTCTTGTGTAATTAATTACATGTTTGATTTTTGTGTAATCTTACTTTTTGTTCTATCATTTTCTTAAATCGCTATATTTAGAACTTTGGAACTTGACATACGAAATTTAGGCCTGTATCTTCAATGCTGGTGATGACAATTCATATATATTTTTTTTGTGGTAAAGTGGACGAATTTGTTTATCTCAATATTCGAAAAGAAGACATGAAACAAGGTGCAGAGAAAGGGGGTATCTCAACTAATTTCCCATTCCACACACGATCGGGTAATGCAAAGGTTTGGTTACAGAACATCTGCACAGAGAGTAGTTTATCAGTAAAAGATTAACACCCTAGCTTAGCTTAAGGCGACATTATCAAATAAAGGGTCCGCCAAATAAATTTCTTTTTTTTTAAATGCTATAAAAAAAATACTAAATATTTCCTCAAATTTCTTTTTTTATTTGAAAGTACAATCCTTCCAGTTAATAATGGAAAATAATTTCATTCAAATGGCTGTCTCGGCTCGCCATGCAGTAGCCTACACTATCGGTCCAATTTTTAAGCACGTCATCGATTGTGTGCAGCTGTATTTCACCAATGGCTTCACGAATATTGTCCTTTAAAGCGTCAATTGTCTCTGGCTTGTTGGCGTAACACTTATCCCCCACAAATAATAGTCCAACGGTGTCATATCGCAGCCCCGAGGTGGCCCCTGATAATGCGATCTTCAAAAACAAGGCCCAAAACATCGAGTGTAGCTTCGACTGTGTGGCACGTAGCGCCGTCCTGTCGAAACCAAAAGTTGCTAATATATGTTGTTGTGAACAAAAATTCGTTCAACATGGCCCGATAACGATCGCCATTGACTGTAACGGTCACTCCCTGCTCATTTTCGAAGAAAAATGGCCCAATTATGCCTCTGGACCAAAATCCGCACCAAACAGTGACTCGTCTTGGGTGTATCAGCTTTTCAATTATGCGTGCGGATTTTCTGTGGCCCAAATGCGACAATTTTGCTTGTTTACATACCCACCAAGAGCAAAATGTGCTTCATCTGAAAAGATGATTTTTTTGGCAAAATCGGCATCTGCTGTAAGTCGATCGCAGGCCCACTTAGCGAAGCGTTGTTGAAGCGTACACACAACCATGTTCGTTCAGCGGAAGGATAAAACTAATTATCTGTCAAACCAGACATGAGCTAAGTGTTACCATTCACTTAATAAGCACTAATTGAAAAAAAGACGTTAGATGGCGGACCCTTTATAAAGAACTCCATAGAGCCATAAAGTATGTTAAAATTTGTTAAAATCAATTCTAAGGCATTTACTGACTGATATAAATAGGCAAACAATTTACATTCTATTAAATAGTCCTCCTTTGCTAGTTATTTTTGTGTTTCAGAAGAAGCCTACAGTTATTATTATATAAAATACCGGTTTGCTCATTACTAATAAAGGATCATATTTGATGTATAAATAAGACCCAGAAAAATGTATATACAGTACATAGTTATTATATCTTTAAGTTAAGAGGATTGACTCCGAGAAGATTTATACATGGAGTAACTGTTTCACATATGCTTGTACATACAATAATGAAAAAATAAAATAAAAAAATATTAACAGTGATTATTTATATTCAAATTGAAATTTATTAAAACTATGGGGCTAAAACCCGGCGACATACAAACAACAACATGCAATGCCGGGCCTACCCCTTTCCAAAAATTAGTAGCCATTGTTGGGATGGGCTAACTGCCGAAGGCAAATGTACAAATCTTAATGAAAATCTGAAATTTAAAGAAAACTATAAATTAAATGAGAGTTACAAGATAAATACAAATTATTGTGAATTGTAAGACTGTAAGTGAAGTCGATGGCACTAAATCTCTTAGCACTTCACAGGCGATGAAATTGTAAGTGCTTAATTATTTTCAATGTGTAAACTCATTCTTTACACACTGTACATATGTATGTATACAGTTTGTCAAGTAAATCTTTTTAGATAGTGAAAAAAAAATTGGGTTTGACATTTATCATTAAAAAGAATAGGTTTTTTGTTAAACTACTTTGTTAATTCAATTTCTTCTAGATATTAGCCATTAAATAACAGTAAAAAAGAAATAATAATAAATTTTAATTCAAAAATTGGATAAAAAACAAAAAAATTTTGTGTT
Source organism: Wohlfahrtia magnifica (assembly GCA_023159175.1). Lineage (NCBI taxonomy): Eukaryota > Metazoa > Arthropoda > Insecta > Diptera > Sarcophagidae > Wohlfahrtia > Wohlfahrtia magnifica. The sequence continues at coordinate 2,550,935 of JAKWBJ010000045.1, forward strand.
GCAAGATAATCAATATTTTGTTCTCAATTACAGCTTAGAGACGTCTTTTTAGGGAAGAAATAAAATGTTACACACATTCAGTTGGAATTTTATCCCATTCTTTCACAATTATGGCCCCTAATTAACCTTATTTTTAGAGACACCTTCTGGCAGTACTTTTTTTTGATAAGTCTATAAATTTATATTTTTGTTTTAAAACTGGACTCTGAGCATAATTATCCAGTACTTTGCCACAGTTATAAAGAAGCTAAGATCTAAAAGATCTATTGTTTTGGGTTATTACCCTGATAGAACTTGAATTTCGGCTTTCCATTAGTATAAAGCCTAATTTTTGTAGCACTGTTAATTATATGCCACTTTAATATGACCAGGTATTAATCCGTATTGTTCTCAATGAAATAAATTTCTCCTACTCTCTTAGCAATTTTTTTAAAAACGGTTTTCGGTTATAGATTTATAAAATAACCGGTTAACCGGTTCTGTTATTAAAATAAGTTTCTTCTCAATTCTAGTTGCATTAGTAAATAAAATTGATAAATTTTTGTCCCCTGCTGTAGTAGTAGCAAGTAAAAATGCTTTTTTAGGGCCTTAACGGACATTTCTTCCTCTACACCGCAATGTCCTAATATTTCATCCAGCGATTATTTTTATACAGTGTATTTTGTAAGAGTTCTACTTGCCAGCGCCTAGAGACTACTTGGTATAGAACCAAGTTTTCCTCATACTACCTTGATCAAAAAGACTTCGGAATAACCCCCGTGTAGCGGTCCCGTCGTTACGATTTGCGTTCTTTTTTTTTTTGTTAAGTTGGTATATATGTTGTTCATATTCCCGCTAAATCTCAGCGTCATAGCTTGACATTTGCAAAAGCTACGCAGTCAAGAGTACATCTACGAGTATCTCTACGAGTGGACGATTTTTTAAAAAACAAATAAGGATTTTAAGAGTCTCACAGGGACGTAACAATATATTTCCGTCTAAAGCCAAGGATTTAACCTGGCTCTAAGTCATTCTAAGGAACGCAACTTGTCTCTTAATCTGTTCTGTCTAGAAATGCTCTGGTTTTGCGACTATTCCGCTTGCCTGTGAGTTCCATACTATAGCATTCAATCGGCCAAAAGATTGGCTGCCTAGGTTCAAACCATTAGGAATAGCAGCACTAGAGTTGCTTAACAAAGTGTGGATACTGCCGAGATTTCAAAAAATCGAGGTATCACCCAAATTTATACTTCCAATTCGAGAGATCATTGTGTTATTAGCATTGATTCGAATAATTTTGCTTTTGTAAATTTTGGATGTCGTCTGCGTAATATAAGTCTTCTAACTTTGTGTTAAGCATTCAGGTTGTACCAAGCTGTACACAATCGGTGAAAACGATAAACAGCAGGAGGGAAAAAGCCTAACCTTGCCTAATACCTTTGATAGTTATTTTCGTAATGAATCCAAAAATAAAATAAGAGGTTTTAGGTTGCTAATTTGTTCTAAATTAAATCAATCGTTGAAATTGTAAAAAATCTTTTTAGAATAGATTTTTTTCAAACGTATTACACTTTTTTGTTTTTAAAACTTTTAACGCTTTTTTACGGCGCGTTTTGATTACAAATATTGATATAAATTATAATTTAGTGCTTTTTAGCACCTTTTGTGTAGAAGGCCTACGCGTTTTTATCATAAAAAATTGGCAACACTGAAAATAATAAACAACATTTTAAAAACCTTCAAGGTAATTAGTCTAAAATTTGTTTGGTTTGGTTGTTTTTTCAAACTGTGTAAATTAAATAAAACCAGACCGTGTTATTTCAAAAAATTGTGCAAAATTTTTCACAAATTCAGTTCTATTCATACCAATATAAAATTGAAATATGGGAATTGATAATGGAATACGAGGGCGGATTGACATTGAAGCTACCTAGAGCTAGATGGCGGCACAAACACAAAAACTTTTTCTTTCTTAGAAATTACGATCTGTCAGACGTCAGCTGTTAAAATTTTAGCCAAATTCATCGATTAGTTTATTTGTTGTAGTCGTTTGAGGTAAGCAACTTTTGTGTTTTTTGGAAAATGGAAAAAAGTGAATTTACGGCGAATCTACTCTGTCGGATTATATGGTAAAATATTGGATTGCTGAATTTAAACAGAGCCAAACAAGCACTGCAACAATACCTTCAACAGGAAGGCCAAAGGAGGTAGTTACTGAAGAAAATATCAAGAAAATCCTCGATATCGTTATGAATGATCGCCGGGTCAAAATACGTGAAATGGTAAACATATCATATGAATGTGTGTTTAACATTTTGCATGAACATTTGCATATGAAAAAGCTATCGGCAAGATGGGTGCCGCGTTTGCTCAGTGTTGAACAAAAACGAGATCGACAGATCACTTCACAGCGGTGTTTGGACATGATAAAGCATAATCAAAATTATCATCAAGTTTTTTTTCCAGTTTTTAATCATCAATTTTTATGATAGGAAACCTTTTTTAAAATGCATTGATTATTTATATTGATTGTAAAATTGTATACAATTTATTAATCAAAAACTTTATGGTTCAAAAAAAAGTTAAAGAAGAACAATTTGTCTCGTTTTTGTTTATCTACACAGAAAACGGAAACATTGCTCCTGTACTAAGTATTCAAAGAAAATTACAAAATTTCATTTAAATCTTAACGCTTTGTTTTGGTAACAGCGCTAATTTTACACTAAAATTGAAATTTATTAAAATTATGGGGGCTGAAATCCCGGCCACCATGCAAGAAAGAATCAACATGAAATGCCGGGTCAACCCCTTCTCAAAAATTTATAGCAAAATGCTATTAAGATGTATATTTCATTTTAAAGAAATCACAAAATTTTAAAGAAAATTACACTATTATAAGGGAACTATAAGATTAAACAAATAATAATAAAAATGTACGGCAAACGCTACCAGCACGTGTATTCTATCGGAGTGAACACTGAAATTTAAAGAAAATTACATATTAGTTAAATGAGAATTATAAGAAAAATAATAATAAAAAATTTCTGTAAAATCTAAAACTGTAAATGCATTTGGTTTTGTAAAAGTTATTTATAACTTTCATAGAATGGTAAAACGATATGCGCATTTTATTATTAATTTCGGAGGCAGAAAAGGAACGAAATGTCTGTAAAGTGAATTAATTTATGGCGATTTCCCTTCTAAAAAGATGTTGCATTTCTTTCTTCTTTGCCATAAAATGTAGTCAAAAATTAGGTAATATTTATCAAAATTTGTTAAGGGCAACAATTTTACACAGTACCCACCTGTGCTGCAAAAGTTGGTACAATTTTATTTTTTTGGTACAATTTCAGACTCAAAAGTACTTTTGGTACAATTTACGAACTGTTTCAGTTAAGTTTTGTTTATGGAATTTTCTTAGTTATTTGCTTAATTGCTTTACAGTAGCAATTCACTATATGTCTGTGTGTATATCGATAAACTTTTTTTGTACCTTAATTTACGTTTAAACATGTATTTTTTTAAAGATAGCTATGTATACTTTTAAAGTATAAATGAACTTTTAAGTGCAAATATTGACTTAATTATTATAATAATGAATTGTTATATACAATTTTATATTACGTTTTTATGTGCTCTTAAAATAAAAATAGTTTAAGAAAATAAGTATTTGGTACAATTATAGTCGAAAAAGTACATTTCTATGAGTTTCTGAGTACAACTCTGATGTTCTCATTCACCCTATATACTGTTTAGAGTGAGTGTACCAATAGTCGGCAGTTTAAGACATTTGTTTATTTCAAGTTACTGCCCTTACACATGTGAATGTGGTATAGAATAGATGACTAGTAATTACAATTCATTAGTTTGCTTTGTTTCAGACTATTAAGTTAAATTTAAATATTTTTTTATTGAAATTGAGAAATTTATTTTTTTTTTTTTTTTTGTGAAAAACTTCAAATTTGCCAGCAGTCGGCACTAATTTTCCAGTTTTCGGCATACTATATTCCTATTGTCGGCATATCATATTTTAGTGCAAAAAATAATAAATCGAGATTGATTTTAAACTGTTACTTATTAAAAACAAATGTTTCCCACATTTGTAAATGTTCGATAAGATTAAGCAGGCACGAAAGATAAATTCATACCAGGAAATCTTGAATATTATTTGTGTATAATTCAGATGCTGTATATAGGTTACATGTTAAAGCTAAAAGCGAAAAAAAAGTAGGTCACAAAGTAATATATCATATGGAATTATATTTTATGCCTTCTGAAAACTAACCTCTAAGGCTTAAGTCTATAACTGGTATTTCAATATGTGTCAGGTTTACCATAGACCAGTCACATTATGAGCATCCTCTCAAACCGCTCAGTTACAGTTCGAACATAGCATGTCATTAAGGCTTTCATTTCAAGAACTCTGCGATGTCCTCTTCGGTAAGAAAAAGTCATAACATGTAAAATTAATATCATGCAAAAGTCCATTAATCGAATCATTGAAATAGACTTAAATTTGAGGCTTTAAATCGTAATACTGGACACTTGTGGAAAAATCCAAGCTCCTTTTGGAGAAGTACGATGACGATTTGGTCAGAAAAATTTTGTTTATGGATGAAAAATGTCGTCCGAACCAAAGAAGTATAATAAACGAAATGACAAGATGTAAGCACAGCAGTTTAGAGAAGTATCTAAGCTCATCGCACTCGCCGAAAAGGTAATCTTCTTTACGATGAGGTCGCCGACTTGCATTTCTGTGTACAAGGTATCAAAACATCAGCCAAAGTTTACCAGAAATTCGTTTTGAAAGCAGTTATGAAGCCACTTAATCATTCCCTTTTCCAAAACAAGCTGTAGATTTTGTAACAGCATTTTGAGACTGCTCATAAGGCTAAAGTGAGGCAAACGCGGCTCCCAAAAATTTGCCAACTGTGGTAGACTTGATCTGGACGCTCTGTATTACAAATTAGATTAATTTTCTTAAGACTTCATTAGTCCGTGATGAGGCCAGATTTTAATATGGCTGTCGTGCATACAATTATTGATCATTGGCCAGTGTTACTTAAGACGAGGTTGAAAAAGTTATAAAGATTTAATAAATTATTGTTTCTAGAAGTCTTAACGTATTTTGAGATCTCAACCTTAACAAAACTAGTAGTTAAAAGCATTGCCTACCATAAAAACAAGTGATTTTCAGTGGTGTTCTAGTAGTCGGCATTAGAGTGCCGGCATCGCTTAAAATTAGAAAAAAATTTGTTGAACTCTTTCACTTTTATAGCCATATTTCTATAGTTTTCTACCTTTAAAAAATATTTCCGTTTGAAAATTGATTATTTTGAAGTAATTATTGATATTATTAATTCGGCATCCCACTAATTTTTTGTTAAGAAAACAAACAAAGACAGTCACTAATTAGAGGAAAATACTGTCAAAAATACTTATCTAAGCTCAAATTGAAAAGAAAATATGTATAAATTTCATATATCTTTACTTTACTACAAAATTACTTTTTTTAATTGATTTAAATATAACTACGAAAATTGCCGACTACTGTTACATGCCGACTTTAGGTGTGCTCAACTTATTGTATATAAAAGTACACAATACATATTGTATATTCTCTGCTAATATACTATATATTTTCTAGATCGCATGACAGATAAATTTTTCATAAAATTCAATATGTATATTCCATTTCATTTATATATTAGCAAAAAGCAAAAAATTTCACTGAACAAAATTGTTAGATTAAAGTAGAAAATCATAAACATGTTAAAATAATTATTGCTTTTTTGTGCTTGCATGCTCTTCAAAGTTTGTCTTGCACACATGGCTGCCAGATGAAATTTGCAGAAAATCATCATTTCGGTTTCGAAAAATTGTCAAAGAGATCGTTTTATTTAAAGTACCTGCATAGTTCATATAATAAATTAAAAAATTTTAATGCTTGAAGGTCTGTACAAAAAAATAACTCATTTGCGAAATCGATTAACTCCACTTTAAAAATTTTATTAGATAGTAATGTGAAATACTACGTGTAGTTTAATATACATTTCATACACAATTTGGTGCTTAGTTTGTTAAAAAATTCGTATATTATTCTTGGATAATTCTCTAAGTTTTTGTTGAGCTTATTTGGCAACCATATAGAAAACTGCAATGTTCTGTTCGCATATTTTCTTGCTACACTACTCCACAGCAACATTTTTACCACATACATCTTCGATCCGAGACCACATACAATATAAGTAGGACCCATCCAATGCCTGTATACAATTCCTATATACATTACAGAGCGATGGCCTAGGCCGTTAGATGGGACCGATAGAACAGACATTGTTAGTGAAGATTGGATGGGTCCAATCTACAGACGTTGTAAGTAAAAGTTGGATGGATTCTAACTCTTAAATATTTATTTTTTCATTTTATTTATTTATACAAAATTCAATAAAGACGGCCATAATCAATTCATATAGACTGCTTCATACTCTACACCACGCACACGGTTAGTCCACTTTGCACTTCCACAAACACTTTTCTTTTTCATATTTTAATTTGGAATTAAAAAAACAATTGGCAAAATAGCAGCAAAAAACAAACAATATTTATAATCGAAACTAGAATAAGAATGTAATGCATTACAAAACCATCCAAACCGGATGCTAGTGCGATAGCTTTTTTACTTCTAATCAACATTCAATTTTACAATGTATTGGGAATGACACTCATCCAAATCGGATGCTAGTTGTATGAGATTAAAAGTTAATTTTTCCTATTGACATAATAGTATACCGTCGGTTGTGTTTCAGTTTGTAATAACTTTTGTACTGCTGGGGAAGTATATCATATCATCATATAAAGGTCTACTTCTCCTCTCTCTAAAAAGCTTAAAATCTGATTGTATTCCGCTAAATTATAAATCTATAAGTGCATGAAGGTACGAAAAACCGTTTTTTTTACCAATAATTAAAGATTGTGGAGGCTTTTAGAAAATTTCAAAAACTAAATCTTGTTGTACTAGATAGTGTTGATTAGAAAAATAGTTATTTTTTCAGGTATTTTATCTTCGTCTTTTTTTTTGTCGCATAGTGTAATTTAATTCCAATACAAGGCAATGCGAAATGTGTCGTATAACGTTTTAGATATATAACAATAATGAGACTACATATCTATATCAAAAATGTATTTTATTTTAACCATAAAAATATTTTTTTTTTAGTTTTCTAGCTTTCAGTCAACTATAAACTATGTTATAGTAAACATTGTAAACTTTTTGTTTTTGTTAATATTATTGTTTAATAAAATTAAAAATATATGGATTATGGCGAATTTTTTTCCACTTTAGGCGAAATTTAAGAATTCGGAACAAATCAGTTTTTATTTATTTACATTTTTTTTCGTTATTTTAAAAAATATAAATTTTATTGCCAAAATGTTAAAAAAAAAGATTATTTGTCGATTTTTGAAATTGAATTTGGCGAAAAGGCTTAAAAAAGATCTGACAGCCCTGATTGGGGTAGTAGTTTGAGATTCTATCTCTCAGAACACACTGAAAGATAAAATGGCATTTTGAGTCTTACACAGATAGTTGTGTAGTGTGCATTCACACTAAGTTTATATATTTTAACAAAACAAAAACAAAAAAATTTAATAAAACACAACAGCAGTGGAACAACGAAGAAAAAATAATAAAAAATAACGAAATATTAGCAGAAAACAAAATGGAGCTGTAAAACAATCGATAGTACTCTCGATAGTATCGATAGTTTTGCTTTTGGTTGACCACCCTTAGTTTTTTTTCACTATCGATACTATCGTCAAATTCACATTTGCAAAAATTTGTTCGACGCAGGTTGTTAGACGTCTGTAACCTTTTATAGTTACATTGGGACACAGTTCAATAGTTTCTTAAATTTCTATTTATTAAACTAAAAGAATGAATTGTAACTAATATATGTTCGGACATATGATTTTGCATTTGTTTCAAACAAATTAATCTTCAGTTCGTCAGGAGAATAAATTCATTTGTGAGGCTTTTTGAGGACTTGAAGGGATTAATCTTTGAAGTATGAGTTAAGAGTTTATCAAAACTTACAGTTGTTCTACGCTTTCTTTGCATGGTCTCTGCAGTTTTCTTTCACTGGATCTTATTAATTATTTTAGTTTTCGAGCACTTCATGGTCTGAACAATTTTCGCTATATATAAGGACTACTCTTCGATCAAAATCTTCAATACATCAAATTTTATGACATACTGGACAAAAATAAAGTGTCCCTATTATTTGTTTCAACACTGTATATTTATTATTATTCTTTCGCTTTCACTTAAAGAATCCGATATTATCGATAGTTCTTTGCAAACTATCGAAACTATCAAGTGGGCCGACTAACGATAGTTGAAATGCAAAATAAATAAAACATAAAATGTTTTATAAAATTATTAATTGAATGTATTTTCTCGCACTGTATTCTTATATTTATTTTTTCTTTATTCCTGCCTGTTTTTTACTAACGAGTGTGAGCACGTTTGTGTGAACACAGAAGGGAAAATATTCGCTACGAATAAATGTTTGCTTTCGATGATTTAAACCATTGCTCTTCAAAAATAAACATTTCTCTCTGGGAATTGTGTTGAATGGGGATTAGCTTTATCTGAATCAAGGCGAATTGAATAAGGTGGTGTTGTCATTATGGCTGACTGCTTTTTTAATTGAAATGGTGATTAATTATTGTCAAAAGTTTTGTTTATATTTACAATTGTTGCTGCTTGATTTTTTACGTTAGATTTGATATAAATTTTTAATTGGCAGTTGTAGAAAAATTAGTGTATTTTTTTAAATTTACATTAAATTAAATAAAGAAATTAATACATATTTGGCGGCTAAGACCCATATAACCTTTGCTAACAATATGCTTAATATTGGAGTCATCCAGCCCATCCATCACACCCACTCCACCTTCGCTTACAATGCCAGTTTCATCGAACCAATTTGACGGCCTAAGCCAATGATGTGTACATTTAAATTCCACTTACGTTGTCAGTGGTCTCTTATCGAAGATGTTTATGGTAAAAATTGTATTGGGCTGTTGTATTTAATAACTATAATATCCTGGCGCGATCATTTAACCTGTTTTAAAGTTAATAAAACCATTTTCATCCAAATTGATGTATGTCTTCTATATTCATTTATGTTTGAAAAAAATAAAACTGTACCAAAAACATTTTTTAATACATTCTTCACTTTTGCTTTTAATATTCTTTTGCTATCCACTGGTCAATAGTTTCTGTCTGTTTCCACCATGCCACGCATGACAGTGTATACTCTAGCGATAATGTTTAGCGTCGTCTAACGTAATGAAATACTACGAACTATTTGTATTGGGACATAAGTTAGCTAAGTTAGCTAAGATAGTAGATCCCGTATGCTTCAAGTCTGCATGAATTTTATCGAAAATACGATGATACGTCTAAATAATTCCGGCTAGTGTTAGGTAATTGTTTACCATATAACTACACTGCGATTTCTTCCTGTCTTTCCAATGTTAAATATTACAAACAATTTCATATTTATCACCTCCGCACTTATAACATCCACTGGCTCATGGCAAGTTTTATGAAAAAAGATTAACACTTTTATCTTATTTATATATTAATTAAATTCTTTTATTTCAAAAAAATAATTGTTTTGTAAAAATTTTAATTTTTCCTCCAAAGCAAACTGAAGTAAAAGTAAATGTCATTACAGAAAAACATTTCATTTCTGTCATATATTTTGACATTCATTAGTCACGCAAAAAAGCACCAAAATGTATGAGATGTTCTTGTCAAAAAATTCGTTGTTATAATGGCAACTCCACCTTATTGAATTCGCCTTGATCTGAGTGATAACAAAATTTAAAAACCTTAAAAAAAAATACATACAAATAATACAGTTTATATAATATATTAAAAAAATTGGCATAGACCCGCCAAACATCTTAAATCATTGCTGTTTAAGTGACGACTAAAAACATGTTCATGGTGAAATTACATACGCTCTACAACAATACAAAAACGACAATGCATTTTTTTTTTTTTTTTTTTTTTTTGGTGAAATAAAATGTGAAGCAAAATACAAAAAGCATACAATTAAAAATTAAGATTTTAATTTTTATAAAAAAAAACTAATAATAAAAAAAAATAATTATCACAATCAACATCAAATCACATCAAAAGACCAGTGTTGCCAATTTTGTATGAACAAAACTCGCAGACCTAATACTCAAAAGGCGCTAAAAAGCACTATATCATAATTTATGTAACTAAGGGCTGTTTTTTATAGAGGTATAGAACTTCAAGTTGCAATCAAACAACGATGGATTATTCGATTGACATTACATTTTAAATATGACTTCTGGCATATGACCGCCACGGCTGGCGCGGATGTAGTCCAATCTGGACGTTCAATTTTCGATGACTCTTTCCAACATTTGTGCCCATATATCGGCAGTAATACGGCGAATGTTGTTTTCCAAATGGTCAAGCGTTTGTGGTTTTACCGCATAGACCAATGACTTTATATAGCCCCACAGAAAATAGTCTAGCGGTGTTAAATCACAAGATCTTGGAGGCCAATTCACAGGTCCAAAATGTGAAATTAGGCGGTCACCAAACGAGTCTTTCAATAAATCTATTGTGACATGAGCTGTGTAACATGTTGTACCGTCTTGTTGAAACCACATCTCCTGGACATCATGGTTATTTAATTCAGGAATGAAAAAGTTAGTAATCATGGCTCTATACCGATCACCATTGACTGTAACGTTCTGGCCACCATCGTTTTTGAAAAAGTAGGGACCAATGATTCCACCAGCCCATAAAGCGCACCAGTCAGTTTTTCTGGATGTAACGGTGTTTCCACATACACTTGAGGATTACCTTCACTCCAAAAGCGGCAGTTTTGTTTGTTGACGTAGCCATTCAACCACAAGTGCGCTTCATCGCTAAACAAAATTCGCTTATGAAAATCGGGAACAACGGTAATCTAGTTTTGGGCCCATTTGACGAATCTACGCCGGGCGTGAATCTATTCATAATGAATTGCCAATCCAAACTGATAATAAATCACTTAACAGCTGTTAAATCGGTCGCCATTTTGAAAACTAATGCCAACTTAAAGTTCTATACTTCTATAAAAAACACGCTTTGTATATAATCAAAACGCGCTGTGAAAAAAGCTTTATAATATTTAAGTTCAAAAAAATATATTGGAATTGTGAACACAAATTTCTACCATTCAAATTTTCACTATTATAAGGATTTTTTTAATAATTTGAACGATTAAAAAATAAAATTAAAAACGATTTAGAATAAATTAACAACTAAAAAACTTTTTCTTAATTATTTGGTGCTGGTGTTAGGCAAGGTTATGTTCTTTATATACTGCTGTTTAACGTTGTCCTCTATTGTGTATTGCAACGCGGTATTGGACTTAACACAAAGTTGCAAGATCTGGTTTACTCAGATGACATCTATCTCCTTGCTCACACACATTGCGAAATGTAAGGAAAACTGGACTCTTTACAGTCAGAAACAAAACCATCGCTAATAACAAAACGCTCTTCCGAATTCTAAAATATAAATTTTGCTATCTCGTCGGTATCGTAACGACGTTCGGCAGTTACAGCACTGCTATTCAGAACAGATTGGACCTATTCAGGCCTACTGATTGCTATAGAGCGTTCTTCTTCTATTCAAGCATTTATAAATCGATTTCTAAGGGTCATTTTGAAAATATTCTTGCCAGAAACGAGATTACACCAAGATTTTGTAATGACAAGTTGGGCTGCTCACACTCTGCAGAAACTAAACTACAACTTAGCAACACATTGAATGGAACTCGCAGAGAAACAGAAGTATCGGAAGGTAAACCCATAACTAGAGAACACAGATTGAAAGAAAAGCCCACAGCATGACTTGGTATCAGATTAGATCATTGACTTTAGATAGGCTCTGTGATCTCCTTGGGATTTTTAAAGGTGTAATAACAAATAACAAGTTTAGTATTTAAAATAAATAATTAAAATATTTAGCCTTCTTCTAAACTGACTTATAAGTCTTGAAAAATGGGCTCTTAGAGTTGAGATACATTTCAAAAACACTATTTTTATTCATTTTTGCGCAAATATTATCTGGAATTACGTAATTCTTTCAGCATGAAGCATTTTAAACCAAAATTTATATGAATCAATGAGTTTATTGAATTTAGTGAATTTGTGTACAAAAAATTACAAAAAAAAAAAATTTTGCAAGTAGAAAAGCGCTAACCTTGCGCGTTTTTGGAAGAAAGCGCTAAAGAGAAAAAATTTGTCTTTTCGGTAGTTGAAATGCGCTAAATATTGCGTGAAAGACGCTAAATTGGCAACACTGCAAAAGACACCAAAGCTTCTATTTGGCGATGCATTTCTTACTGCTGTTTATTGTTGTCCCCGATTGTGTAGAACTTGGTGAAACCTGGGTACTTAATACAAAGACTTATATTACATAGACGACATTTACCTGCAGGCTCACAGACATTGCGAGATGTAATTCGAACTGGATTCTATACAGGCGGAGGCATACAGACCAGGCTTGCAGAAAAACATCTCCAAAAGCAAAATTATTCGAATCAATGCTAGTAACACAATGATCTCTCGAATTAGAAATATAAATTTAGGTGATACCTCGATTTGGGTGAATGCGTCTCGGCAGCATCCTCACTATAGCCTGCAGTTCCAGAGCTGATGTTCAGAATAGATTAAACCTAGGCAGCCAATTTTTTGTCCGACTGAATGCTATAGAGCATTCTCCATTTATCTCTCCAAAAACGAAAATTAATAAATTTAACTTGTGTATGAAGTCTATTTTTATATGATTGCGGGTCATGGAATGCGGTTATAACTGATGCTAATTACATTCAGGCATTTACAAACGGCTGTATACGGTGTATTTTGATAATACATGTATCTGGAAAATATTGTGTTAGAACAACCTGGATTGGGCACTATTAGCAAAACTGACCATTGAATGGAACTCACAGGCAAGCGAAATAGTTGCAAGGCCAGATCATTTCTAGGGAAGTCAGATTCAGAGAAAAGCTGCTTTTCTTAGAATGACTTAGAGTCAGGTTAGATCATTAGCTTTAGATGGAAAGATATTGTTACGTCCGTATGATCCCCTTAGAATCCTTATTTATTTCTTAAAAAATCGTCCACACGTAGAGATAGATGTACTCTTGACTGCGTAGCTTAACTAACTTACTAAGAAATTCAAATTCGTAACTAACAAATTCTGTAATATTATCATCTATTCCCAGCATAATCTCAGCATCCAGAGTTATATTCCTTTTGTTAATAAAAATTTACTTAGACTTGGACGAATTGACGCACAGTCTATTGTTAGCAACGCACTTGTTAATACTAGTCAGATCGATGTTTATATTGTTCACGCAGAGATGGAAATCATTCGCTATGCAACTTTTGTAATTTGCACATCATCAGCGTACATTTGTACACCATAATGATCTATCGCATCAGGTATGTAAGTCATTGATATACAGACAAAATAATAGAAGCCCGAGAATTGAACCCTATGGTACACCCCGTTCACTGTTCGGGCTTTTGAATAGTTACCATTCAATACAGCTGTTTCAAGTCGTCCAGTCAGAGGGTTATGCATAAGTTTACAGGCTGTAGGCGAAAAATAAAAAAGTTTCTTAAGTTTAATCACCAAAATTGCGTGATCAACTGCATCGAAAGCCTTGCTATGATCCAAAACAACTAAAAATTAGACCATAATCCTGTTGAGATCAGCCCTTAGATTTTCAATCACATCCGTAACGAAACTTTCACCCTTTACAAAACCTGATTGCCTATCAGATAAAACGTTCCATTGTTTCAGGTATTCATTAATTTGTCTACTTATAATATTCTCCATAACTTTTGAAAGAAAGGGAAGAATGGGAATAGTTTTCGACAGTTTGAATCCATCAGAAAAAACACAATGTGTAATAAATGGTAGTAGTCTCTGCGAAATTACTCTAAGAAACGTGGGACTTACCCCAAGAACACCAATGGACTTAGATTTTACATAAAAGAAGCTTAAAAACACCTCGTTTTGACTCACACAACTAAAACTGAATATATTTTCGATTAGAGTTGAACATAAATTAGCATATTGATAGATTGTAGGTGGGTTTAGGGATACTAATATTCAAGAATTTATTTTAATCTTAAAATAAGGTAATATTAACAGTTTGCAAGCTTATTATTGTAACTAAACAATAAAATTTGTAGTTTTCTTCTTTAAAATATCTTATTTTTTCTATTTTATTAAAAAAAACCGCATGTTTTTAAAAATAGGCCCTTAAGTGAAATACTTTCAAAAACACTATTTTTATAAATTATTGCTCTGATATTATCTAGAATTCACAGGATAAGTATTTAAAGTCCATAGTTAATATGATAATAAATATAGCGCGAAAGGCGCTAAATTTGCAACACTGTAATTTCACCATGATCACCAAAAAGTAAGAGAGTAAGAATACATACAAATTGAGCGCCAACAAAAGTTGTATGAAATATTCATGACTGCTTTATATTTAAAAATTTTTCAATTTACAAAACAATTTTATTTTTCTTATAATTCTCATTTAACTCATAAATTTCAATTAATATAAGTTTCTTCATTATGATGAACTGCATGCTCCCATAAAATTGTTTATCTCTCCACAATGATTTGAAAATTTTTGGGAAGGGGTTGGGCCCCTCGGGATCCAACCCTATAGTTTAATAAATTTTAATTCAAAGTTATCCCTATCAGCAGTTTTGCCAACTTTTTACGGTCAAAACGCGCAGATTTCCTACTCAAGAGGTGCTGGAAAAGAGATGAATTATATATAATGTAACTATTTGAGATAAAAAGGCGCTGTAACAAAGCATTAAACATATTTAAAAGCTGAGAAATATATTAGTATCAATGAAAATTTCGAAAAAGTGTCACAAAACGAGTATTTGAGATAAAAACGGGTATTGAAAGGTAAAAAAAAGGGTGAAGTTTCTCTGTAAGAAAAAAAAAATTAAATTTATGTCATTAAAAAAAAGCTAAAACGAATATTAATAGTTAATTTAAAAAAATGCGACCTTTTCATTACTAATGTTATACAAAAATATATATGTACATGTATGTATGTACTTAAAATTTTATATATACAACTTTTGTTGACCTTTTTACAAACATATAATAGGCTTATTTCGTTTAAATAACCAATTTTTTTTTTCATTAAGTAATAACAAAATCTAGGAAGTAAACTTTGCTAATAAAGACGCTTAAGTGCAATAAATCTTTCGTAATTATTTGCATTTTATTTTAAATTTATTTTTTTGAAACTTGCTACATGAAATTTTCTATCAGATCACTACTTGGAATTAAATTTTCTATTTCCTTATCCAGTAAATTTAATGAAGATAACATGGATGCACAAGTTGATACGTTAAATCTATTTGTTTGACTTATTTTTCACAAGATCTAATTTTGAAAAAACTTTAGCGCACGCGCTACTATGAGTTAACACATGCACAGCCAGGTTGTATAAGTTAAAGTATAGGGTCTGCCATCTAATGTTTTTTTTTTTCAACTATTGTTTACTTCGTGAATGGTAAGACGAGTCACTGTTTGTTGCGGATTTCGGTCCAGAGGCATAATTGGGTCATTTTTCTTCGAAAATGAGCAAGGAGTGGCCGTTACAGTTGAACGAATTTTTGTTCACAAAAATTGTAGAGGAGGATATTAGCAACATTTGGTTTCAACAGGACGGCGCTACGTGCCACACAGCCGAAGCTACACTCGATGTTTTGCGCCCTGTTTTTGAAGATCGCATTATCAGCCGCAGAGCTGATGTCGTTTGGCCATCTCGGAGCTGCGATTTGACACCGTTGGGCTATTATTTGTGGGGTGCAGTCAAAGATAAGTGTTACGCCAACAAGCCAGAGACAATTGACGCTTTAAAGGGCAATATTCGTGAAGCCATAGGTGAAATACAGCTACACACAATCGATAATGTTCTTAAAAATTGGACCGCTCGTGTAGGCTACTGCATGGCCAGCCGAGACAGCCATTTGAATGAAATTATTTTCCATTATTAACCGGAAGGATTGTACTTTCAAATAAAAAATGAAATTTGAGAAAATATTCAGTAGTTTTTTTTATAGCATTTTCAAAAAAAAAAATATTATTTGGCGGACCCTGCTGTGTACTTTGGCTGAATATTTTATAAAATTGTGTACAATTCATTATCAAAATTTAAACTTTTTCTGATTTGACCAACAACGTTGGAAATATGGGAAGAGTGCTTCGGCAACGATTCCTTAATGAACAATGTCGTTTACCAGTGGCATGAGCGGTTCAAAAATGGTTGTGACCAATCAAAAGATGATGAACGCAATGGCAGACCATCGACATCGAAAACCGACGAAAGCCGCACAACTCCAGAAGGCCAATACATACAGCTATTTGCTGCGGACAACCACCTCACTACTCACGTGTGTAGATGTTGTTTCCTTGATTCTGTCGTGAATGCCATGGCCGAAATGGTTGTCAATATAATAAAGCTAGGGATGGATAATTTCATCACATCCAGAAAGCCTTCGATTAAATCAAGTAATAAGTCTTGGTTTAATCAGACGTGCAAGCTTGCAGTCAGATCCAGAGTTCCTCTCTGGATTCAGAAATTGACTTAATAACAAATGCGATTATACTGCTTCGCTACGCAAACAGGCGAGATCTTCATGTGCCGCAGTACTTAGGCGCGAAAAGACTCTATACGAACAGCGCCTACGTGCTAAAGTTCTTACTTTTCCGCGGGGAAGTAAAAGCTCTTGGTCATTCATTAAAAGGCTTAAAAACAGCGCTAGTTCGATTTCAGTACTTATAAAGGATGACCAAACATTCGCTAACCCGGCTGATAAGGCAAACCTACTGACTGACTATGCCTAGTATATTTTTTCGAGCCCGTGCAGTTAAAAAGGTTCTTACAAATCTCGATGTTAATAAGTCTTCTGGGCCGGATGGCATTCCAGCGCTAGTCCTGAAGCAGGGCTCTTCGAAGCTTGCGCGTCCATTGGCTAATCTTTTCAGGGAGTCTTATCGTGCGGGTATTTTTCCATCTTGCTGGAAGGTTGCTAATGTAACGCCAATCCCTAAAAAGGGTGAGGCTAGTAACCCTGAAAACTACCGTCCAATAGCAGTTTGTTTAGCACTTTCCCAAGTTATGGAGAGTATGATTAATCATCACCTTGTGAAATATTTAAAGTCCGACAATTTGCTGAGCGATCGCCAATATGGTTTCCGTAAAGGTCGCTCTACTGGTGATCTGCTGGCATTACTCTCTGAACGGTGGAACAGGTCTATACATGGATTTGGTGAGAGTAAGATTGTGGCCCTGGATATTTCTAAGGCGTTTGACAGAGTCTGGCACAAGGCCAAACTTATTACCTTTGGTGTCGGTAGTCACTTCTCTCTATTCATATCGAGCTTTCTCAGAAATCGCACTATAAGAGTGGTTATAGACGGGATTTCATCCGACGAGTTCAGGATAAATTCAGGGGTACCGCGAGGCTCTGTTCTTGCTCCAACTCTATTTCTAGTATTTCTTAATGACTTTCTTTTTCTCACTTCTAATCCTATCTACTCTTTTGCAGATGACAACAATATTTGTCATTCATATTCTTTTCATCGTAGGCTGAGCCTTTTGGAACGACATATGAACGACACAAACGAAATATGAACGACACAAACAACTGACAAACGACCTGTCGAAAATCTCGGAGTGGGATCGCTCGAACAGGGTCAAATATTGCTTTCCGACTCACAGACGTGGTGGTGTGTTGTCATTTGTATCTATGGGTAATGTAGATATTGAGGAATCAGATGCTCTTGATGTTCTGGGCATGAGAATTCATTGTGACGTTCGTTGGAACGAGCACATATTTCGAGTGTCGAAAGAAGCATTCAAGTGTCTCGGCTTCTTAAGTCGGTGTAAGAATTACTTCACTCCATCTGATCTCCTTAATATTTACAAGACCTATATCCGCCCCAAATTTGAATATAACTCTCGTGTATGGGCCGGTGCTTCAAAATCTATTTTGGAGATTCTCACCGCGTTCAGGAGAGGGCGAAGGTTCTTATTAATGACGGTTGGGTAGCCAATTCTATCGATTCATAAGAGCATCGTCGCAATGTGGCGTGTGTTTCATTGTTCATTGTTCGGTATTATAACGGAATGTGTTCTGACGAAATTAATGAACTAATTCCTAGTAATCATACATTTTTACGTAGTACTCGTATTTCTCGTAGAGCTCATCCCTTTGTAGTTGATTGTCCAGTAAATGGCACAACGCATTATAGGGAGAATTCGTTCTTTGGTCGCACAATCTTCCTGCAAGTGTTTTTCCTGCCACTTACGACATGAGCAAATTTAAATCGAACGTCCACCGACACTACTCTATCTATCCTCCTTCCCACAACCTATTTTCTTAGTACCAGCACAATGCACTGCATAAGTATGGGTAATCCCCTGAGTGCCGGTCTTATTGAAAAAAAAAACAACAGAATTTCAATTTGTAATAAATAACTTTTGTATTGCTGAGATGGTTTAAAGCAGTACCTTAATTCTATCATTAGAAAATAAATATCCTCAATACGCTCTTCACATATGGTCAGCCAAATTAAGTCGCTTTACGAACACTTCTTACTTCTTTTGTGTTTTTTGCCCCCGAAATTATCGTTTTACCATCATCATACGAAAGCTACAAATAACTTTTAACAAACAATTAAAATTTTACAATTTACAATAATTTTTTATATATTTTTTGCTTATAATTCTCATTTAATTTATATTTTTCTTCCAATTTAGGATCCTTCATTAAGTTTAGGAACATACAGCCTCTGGTTTTTTAATAAGTGCTTTCGTTAAAGGTGTGTAATATTTAATAGATCGTTCATTCTTCTTGAATGAATAATCTATTAAATGATATAGTAGAGCTAATTTTTGGAAAGGGGTTAGCCCGGTATTGCACGCCGATGCATGACGGCTGGGCCGGCCCCGCATAATATGGATAAATTTCAGTTTTAGTATAAATAAGCGCTGTTAACAAAACAAAGCGTAAAGGGTTTAAGTAGAATTTGATAGTTTTCTTCAAGATTAGTACAGTCAGTGTTGCTATACTTTTTTTTAGGAAAACTGAAAATTTAGAAGGAAAAAACTGATAAAATAAATAATAAAATTACATGTGTACTACCCTGATCGTTTTGATTTGAGTTTTATTTTTATTATATATATTTTTTTTTTTTTGTTAAATTGGTACATCTGTTGTTGATATTCCCGCTATATCTTAGCTTCATAGCTTGACATTTGCAAAACTTGCAAACTCAAGAGTATATCTATCTGTATGTGTGTTGCGATTTTTTACAATTTGGACCGTGTTTAGTTCGCAAAATACATGATTTGCGAGACTTAATCCGATCCTACATTCATCAAAAGGATTATTACTGAAGACGAGACGTGGGTTTATGAATACGATACGCAATCCAGACATCAGGCAAATGAAGGGCGTTTACCAAATGAGCCGATAACAGACAAACGTCGTTTTCAGCCCAAAAAGAAAGCAATACTCACGGTTTTCATGGATTACAACGGTGTACTGCCTCATGAATTTTTGTCAGAAAGCCAGACAGTAAACAAAGATTAATATTTGGCCGTATGAGGTGTTTGCGTGAAGCAATTTGACGAAAGAGAAAAGAATTGTGGGCAGAAAACTTGTGGATTTTGCGTCATGCTAACGCACCATCGCACATTATTCAAAATTTAAATATATACCATCCAGCAGCCACCGAGTTCACCTGATTTGGCTCCCTTTGACTTCTTTCTGTTCAATCGAGTTAAAAAACCATTACGGTGAAAGAGATTCAGCGACGTTTCTACAATTGAAAAAAAAATAGCCAACACACATAAAGGTAGATGTACCCTTGGCTACGTAGCTTTTGCAAATATCAAGCTATGAAGCTAAGTTTTAGCGGGAATATCAACAACAGATGTATCAATTTAGCAGAAATAAAAAAGTCAATTCGGAACGATTGGACCGCCTCACGGGGGCTATTCCGGGAACTTTTTGATCAAGGTAATATGACGGCGATTATTTATCAGCAATTATCGCATTTTATATACTTTCTAGTCAGATATTAGTGGCATATTGGTTTCCTGTATATATGCATACATACAATCAAATTATATATATATTACGGGGAACGCGTTTTAGGAGCCGAGTGGAAATAATGGAAAAATTGTAGGAAGCATTGATACACATACCGAAAACTGAACAAAAAAATCAAATGTCAAGCTAAAATTTAACGGGAATATCAGGAACAGATGTGCCAACTTAACAAAAAAAAAAAAAAAAAATTAAAATCGGAACGATGGAATCGAAAAACCGGTAGTATACACCAATTTTTTTAACTTTCGATAATCAATGAAATTGTTTGAAATATACGTTACATAACTGAATTGATAAGAAAAATATAAAAATCTTGTCCGATTTGAAATTTATAACAACTTGAAGTTTTATTCGATTTAAATTTCACTCGAGTTTGGTTTACAGAATATTCCGGATAATTTATTCCATAGTGTATTTTCTACACTAGTCTAACAACAAACTAAATTTGATACATATAAATGATGTGACAAGCGTGGCACCATGCGGATAAACCGGTTTAAATTACTCTGAATACAGTGATGCTTTTTTGGTTTAGGTTTTGTATACCGTTATTTAAAAATTGAGGATTTTGCACAATATATATATAGGCTGGCCTCACAGTACCCCGTTCGGTCGGATAAATTTTCGACAACTTTTTCGAGTGTATGGGATCGTATCTCAATGCAATGGCGTCACGAATGTTGGCCTTCAAATGCTCAATTGTTTCTAGTTTGTCGGTATAAAAGTCCAACGGTGTCAAATCGCAGCTTCTAGACGGCCAACTGACATCACAATTTCGACTAATTAAAAGGTCATCGAACGTTTGACGCAATAAATCGATTGTGGCATGAGATATGTGGCAAGTTGTACCTTGTTGAAATCGAACATCGTTCACATTAATACCATGAAGAGCGGGCAAAAAAATCTGTTATCGTGGTAAGATAGGTGGTGTCTCCATTGACCGCAATGGTTACGAAGTATAAAATATTAGCCAATAATTCCTCTGCTCCACAAGCCGCACCAAAAAGTCACTCGTAATGGGTGCATTGGCTTCTGTAAGACCACGTTTGGGTTTTCTGAGCCCACCAAGATGAAAATGATCTTTTTCCAAGAAGAGAATTTTAAATGATGATAAATTTTTACTCAGTCGCAACGTTGCTCAAGCGTAAATCGCTTTGTTTCGCTCAGTGGAGATAATATACTGAATTTTGTGACAGAATACAATAACATAAGTATTGCCAAATTCGAAATAACCGCTGGTTTAAATTTAAAACGATATATAGCCCACACTATACTCACTTACGTAGTATGTTATGTGATCCCACAGTTATTTTGCCATAAACAGTTTATATTTCTGAAATGACTGAAAAAAATGGTACTGTCTTAGACCTAAATGTGAGTATTACACCCTGTGTGAATCCTCACTTACTTTGTGATCTTGCTAACTGAAAAGTTGTAATTACATCGTCGCATTAAAAAAGATACAAAGAAAACCTCACTACAGTATTGTTAGAAAATTAGAATGAAATTCTTACTTCGGAAATTTTAATAAAAATAATAAAACTGAACGTAAAAAACTAAAATGTTAAAAACCATTAAATCTGCTCAATTTGCAGAAAAAACTGATTTTTCGAAACAAATCTTCAAAATCGCTCAATGCCTAAAAAACCTGCAAAATACAGATAAATCTGCACAATCGGCAGAAAGAAAAATTGTTCATGAATTTTTTTCTGTTGGTGCAATCAAAGGCTTTGCTTAAGAGCTCCTATTAAAACGAAATTTAATTCAAGCAACTTTTTGTACCCATGAGAATCTATCAATAGCCAATTTAATAAGTTATGATGTTAAGTTTCGATGAATTATTACGCAGGAATAAACAGAATAAAGTTAATGAAAATAGTGAGGCGCAATACCGATACGAATACAAGGTTATCGACAGGGATGTATACATAATCATGTCTTTCCATATCCTCCTCCTCTTCACAATTAGTTAAACGTCCATTGACTACCAAAAAATACTCGTTTTATAACGACACAAAACGTAATTTCTTATTGAAAGGCAAGTGTAAGTCGATTTTTAATAAAATCCTCATATTGTTTTAGCCTCATAAGAAATTTATAAAAAACTTTGGAAAAATCAAATTCATTTACGAGGGCGGATTGATATTGAAGCTACCTAAGTAGGGAAAAAACATTTGCTTTTTTTTTCAAAAACAATTCATTTCTCAACATAGTCTCCTTTTAGCTCAATGCACTTAGTAAGACGATTTGCCATCATTTTTATACCATCTGAATAATACGATTTTGCGAACTCCTCAAAATGCGCATTAGTTTCGGTAATCACTTCTTCGTTTGAGATGAATCTTTTTCCTGCGAGGCATTTTTTCAAGTTTGAAAACAGGAAAAAGTCACTAGGGGCTAAATCTGGACTATAAGGTGGATGATCAACCAATTCGAAGTGGAACCGGTGCGTTGTCTTGAAGAAAGAGCACTTTTTTCTTGTTTAAGTGTGGTCGTTTTTCTTTGATTGCATCAACCAATTGATTCAATAATGCACGATAATACTCTCCTGTGATTGTGGATCCCTTTTCGAGATAATCGATGAGCAATGGCCATAACCTTGCCAGCCGATTTCGCTGTCTTCGCCTTCTTCGAAGGTGTGAAGTGATCTGTGGAACTCGTTTTTGTTCAACACTGAGCAAACGCGGCACCTATCTTGCCGATAGCTTTTTCATATGCAAATATTCATGCAAAATGTTGAACACACGTTTATATGAAATGTTTACCATTTCAGCAATCGCACGTATTTTGACCCGGCGATCATTCATAACGATATCGAAGAGTTTCTTGATATTTTCTTCAGTAACCACCTCTTTTGGCCTTCATGTTGATGGTATTGTTGCAGTGCTTCTTCGGCCCCGTTTAAATTCAGCAATCCAATTATCATATAATCTGACGGAGCAAATTCAGCGTAATGTTTATCAAGCTTTTCTTTTGTCTCGTTCGCCGTTTTGCCTTTCAAATAATAGTGTTTAATCACTACACGAAATTCACTTTTTTCCATTTTCCAAGAAACACAAAAGTTGCTTACTTCAAACGACTACAACAAATAAACTAATCGATGAATTTGGCTAAAATTTTAACAGCTGACGTTTGATAGACCGTAATTTCTAAGAAAGGTAAAGTTTTTGTGTCTGTGCTGCCAACTAGCGCTCGGTAGCTTCAATGTCAATCCGCCCTCGTACAGTTTTACAATTTACAACAATTTGATTTTTTAAGCTTTATTTTTCTTATAATTCTCATTTAGCTCATATTTTCAGTTTTTCTTATGTCTAATACATATTGCATTTTAGCTAATGGTTCATTCTACGTCTGCAATTCAATGGGTTTAGTACTTAGTTTTTGAATATAAGGGTCTGGCCTGGTATGGCAGTACCGCCGGGAATTCAGCCCACTATAATTTAAGTAAATTTCAGTTTTAGTGTGAATTAGCCCTGAACTGTTTGTTTTATTTAAAGATTTAAGTAAAATTTTATATTTTTCTTCAATACTTAGTACAGTACTTATTTAAAGAAAAAATTGTTCATTGCTTTCGTTTCTGCTAGTGCTGTGTTATTGCAAGCACGGTTTTGGAATAACACAGAGAACGTGTTTGTGAATAATGTTTATAATCATTTCAACTGTTTTCAGAATTAAAATTCGATCTCCTCAGTATCACTCGATTCTTCTTCGGAATTCATTAGAAAAAACACTTCACCTATCAACTTTACATGTGAGCTCTAAAAATAAATCTTTGACCTCAGGACGAAGAGAACATCCCCTTTGTTGGAATTTCTCAGAGACTGTTAATAACAGGATAAAAAGTGATAAGCAGCATGTTAAGCAAGTCCAGGCTGTTTTCGAGTATTATTTTGGTGAGATCTTTTACAATATTTATTGCAAACTTCATTAGCTTCCCCAAAAAGTTGTCCAATTCGCTGAAGAGATTATTGAATAATATCCGTTGATGATGTCTGAAAACAATCCTCTGAGTATAATACCGATTTTTTTACCAATGTCACGTGTAATCTTAAAAATTCTGCACTCAGTTCAGAATTCCTGAATAAGTTACAAGTGTTATTTCCGCCGTTAGTGTTTCCGAATCCTAGTTTTGTTTTATCAACAAATAATTCTATTTCATCGCTGGAACATTCTCGAGGCTAATGTAAGGCTGACATTCAAAACAGGCATGTTATGTAGATAAACAACAACTAATGTTCCCTTTGTTAGCCACAAATTCTGTGATGTGGGTGTTTCACTTCTGTAATGAAGAAGTTTCGGTCAAAGCATTACAAACTTTACCATCAATCATAGTCAAAACCAGTTCATGTTTGGCAGACATCTTACGATCACTTTTTTCACATATTGTCTTCGAAACTTCGAGATTGATCGAAAACATCAAAAAGTCAACGTTTGGTACGTGAAAGAAGCATGTTTTAGGTCTTTCTTCGGTATGCCAAGGTCAGCCAAAGGGAGCTGGAATGATGTGGACGTTTCTATATCACCGTAAAATGTACAACATATTATATCACCCTCTAGCCATGCTTTATTCAAGGTCAAAAAGCGTGCCCCAGATCTTCTGGAATTCTCCCACTTTTTTGAAAATTTTGCAAAATAAATCTGAATATAATCACCTTGACCTCCTCCACCGAATGCTCGTCTATGCTGCCCAGATCAATTTTAGTCTGTGGGGCGCCGTTAAAGACAAGTGTTATGCCGACAAACCAGAGACAATGGAGTAATTGAAGGCCAAAATTCGTGATGTTATTGCTAAGATACGACCCCATACACTCGGTCAGCCGCGGAAGTCATATGATTGAACTAATATTTCATTTCTCACCGGAAAAATTGTGCTTCACAACAAAAAAATAAATTTGACAAAACTAAACCGTTTTTGTTTGATTGCATTTATAAATTTAAACTTTTAAATGGCCCACTCGATACGTGTGCAAACTTTTCTTTAACTCGCCGATCACTATCCCTATTCTTTCTTTTAAAATTTTATACTCGCGAATTGTTGCATACTATGCTGTTCAGGATAACAGAAATTCAAGCTTTCTATTCATGGCCAAGTTTGACCCAACGACCTTAAGTGTAAACAAAATTTTTAGCTGATTTGTTTGCAAATATAGTTTTTTAAGAACCTAATTTTTCTGTTCTGATTTGAAATACAAAAGTCAATATAAACCAGTTATTTTCAAAAAAACAACTATTTTTCTGCGAAATTAGGTGAAAAATGACCCAAAAACCTTATGAAAGTTAAAAATGCGATGAATTTAATCATTTTATGTTTTTTTTTTTTTTTAACTGCATTTCATATTTTAACAGCATTCTTACAACAACTAAAGTTATACAACAACATGTTTATATATTTTTTACAGCATTTCATTAAGTGGCATAAGTTTCATCCAAAATCTGAAAAAACCGCCTGTTGTTCAGTCGTCTTCTTTTTTTATTCAAAATTTTTACTTTAAATCTGTTGAATTGGATTACACTGCGAATACTTTCTTTCCCAAAACTAAAAGGTCACATAAAAAGTTGAAGTTTTGCATTGATGGACACTTTATTGATATCAATCGCTCAATAAGTGTTTATCGTTGTTGGAATAAAAATCAGCCCGTTCACATGACATACCTTTGTAATTCTTTTTTAAGGTTCTTCTTCTATTTCTTGTTATTTGTATTTATTGTTTTGTTATTTTCCCGTAGACAAACACTCGGATAAACAAATTTGATTACTAAAAACTTGGGTGAATAAATGAATTTAAGCATAAAATAAATTCTTGGATACTTCTTTATATCGTCTGACTGGGTCAGAGGCAGGTGAAGCAACTGATGAGAGCCTTTACTTATAAAGGCGGTACGTTACATGGGCAGGGCAACTATAAGGAAACTTATTGGCTTCTTGACAGGCCACTATTATCTTAAATATCACCTCTCTAAGCTAAATATGGTGGGGAGGTGGCGTGATGTAGTGGTTAGATAGCACGCATAACAACACAAACGACCCAGGTCCGAGTCTCAGCAGAGGACATGACGAAAAAAAATTTAATTGTGGTGTTTCGTATACTTCTGGCGGTGATGACAAACATCATACGAATGATCAGGAAAATACGCTATCTACTGGGAAAAAATTAATCAATAAAATTAAAAATCGCAGTATTTTTATCGTTACTGGGAGATTTGAAACATTAATTCAAAATTTCCATTTTAGATACAATAAAACTGGCTTGTGCTGAAATGAAAATAAATCCTTTATCTTACGATTGATAAAAAAAATTGACGCGGGGAAATGGGGGATTTTTTTTATAGTCTTTTGGATTACAAGTTTAATAACCTTTTGCCTTATTTTTTAAAATTATTTTCCTTTTTTAAGTCACGGGTTAAACAATATAAGATATAAATGTATAAAAGAACCTACTTTCCCTTGTTTATTGAAGCCAACACTAATACACCACTTTACATTTTAGAAAACACATAGGACGTATTAGCATAATTTGCGCAAATAAAGGATCGGCCAAATAAAAATTTTTTTTGAAAATGTTATAAAAAAAAACTACTGAATATTTTCCCAAATTTTTTTTTTTTTTTTAAGTACAATCCTTCCGGTTAATAACGAAAAATAATTTCATTCAAATGGCCGCCTCGTCTGGCCATGCAGTAGTTTACACGATCGGTCCAATTTTTAAGCATATTATCGATTGTGTGCGGCTGTATTTCACCAATGGCTTCACGAATATTGTCCTTTAAAGCGCCAATTGTCTCTGGCTTGTTGACGTAACACTTATCTTTGACGGCACCCCACGATAGTCCAACGGTGTCAAATCGCAGCTCCGAGGTGGCCAAACGACATCAGCTCTGCGGCTGATAATGCGATCTTTAAAAACAGGGCGCAAAACATCGAGTGTAGCTTCGGCTGTGTGGCACGTAGTGCCGTTCTATTGAAATCAAATGTTGGTAATATCCTCCTCTTCAATTTTTGTGAACAAAAATTCGATCAACATGGCCCGATAACAATCGCCATTGACTGTAACGGCCACTCCTTGTTTATTTTCGAAGAAAAGTGGCCCAATTATGCCTCTGCACCAAAATCCGCACCAAACAGTGACTCGCCTTGGGTGTATCGGCTTCTCAATGTATGCGTGCGGGTTTTCTGTGCCCCAAATGCGACAATTTTGCTTGTTTACATACCCGCCAAGATCAAAATGAGCTTCATCTGAAAAGATGATTTTTTTGGCAAAATCGGCATCTTCTGTAAGTCGATCGCAGGCCCACTTAGCGAAGCGTTGTTCAAGCGTATACACAACCATATTCGTTCAGTGGAAGGATAAAACTAATCATCTGTCAAATCAGACAAGAGCTAAGTGTTACCATTCACGAAATAAGCAGTAGTTGAAAAAAAAAACGTTAGATGGCGGACCCGTTACATTAACATTTCCTATAACTATTAATGCCGACTCACACTGCAGTGTAGAAATAAATCTGATTCCGAATAATTTTTATTAACCGTTATTTTTCTCCTTAGGGGTTTTGAAAATTTTGTTTATAAATTTTTAACGATTTTTGATTTATACTTAAAGAATTGGCTCAAGTATTTTTTATTCATTAAAGCATCAAACTCATAACCGAACATTAAACTCATAAGCTCTTGAGCTGTTGTGGGAGCATTCTACGATTTCGATTTTAAA
The DNA here is from genome assembly GCA_023159175.1 of Wohlfahrtia magnifica. Taxonomy (NCBI): domain Eukaryota; kingdom Metazoa; phylum Arthropoda; class Insecta; order Diptera; family Sarcophagidae; genus Wohlfahrtia; species Wohlfahrtia magnifica. The sequence goes on from JAKWBJ010000045.1 coordinate 2,578,905, forward strand.
AAAACCTTAACAAAAAAAAAAAAAAAAAAACCGAAAGGAGTCAAATCGCACGTGGCCACCAAGCAATAATAATGCTATTTCCGAACTTACCTAATTACATCGTGAAAACTTTTGTCATTTTCAAAAAATATTTTAATAATAAAAACACGTTGTTCCTCCGTGTAACTTTCCATATTAACTAACCGAAATGTATTTCGAATCTGAGAATAAATATTTTGAACAAAAATTACAATTAAGCAAAATGGCAGCAGAATTTAATTGATACCTCAATTTTGGACACCCTTTTATTTTTATAATAAATAATAGCAGCAAAGGTTGTTATCTAGGCTTTTGCTGTGCTGCCTTTAAATAACTGTTTTCATATAAACTTGTGTATTCTAATTTTAACAATATTGCAGTTTGCTGTTTGCTGCTGGTTATGTGTTTAGTACTTAATTTTATCTTTTTCTTGTTCCAATTTTCAATATCTGAACTCCGACAATTTTGTATTTATATTACTTTGAGGTTTGAATTGCTTTTGTTTTTATAAAATAAACCAAATTCGCTCACAAATTTAATTTGGTTTTTATAAAAGTTCTCATCAATGTTATGTAATGAATTATTTGGTTTTAAATATTTATTTTATGAAGAGTTCAAGGATATGGAACCAATCCACTTCTGTTCTACCGTGTTAAACCGTTTATTTGTACACGGATTGTTTCTAAAACGTGTCTTCCGTATAAGAACAGAATTGAGTTTAATGAGAAATTTTCAGTTGATTAAGTGTCGTTAATAACAGAGATACCATTACGGGCATTTTTGGGCTAGATTTAACACTTTTGTAAGTAATTCAAACTCAAAAACAAACAAAAGACATTTAAGCCCTAAACTAAATAAGGGAAACTGAAAAGGGAATTTGCTTTTCATATATCGCTTGGTATAATTGCATTATTTGTTTTCCTAGCAATATGTAATAGTTATCTGCGTACCAACATGTCTGCGCTACGCTCGCCTGTGGGTTATGTTGAGAATGCCCTCGAGCACAGGAAATATGCATTAGTAGGATTTCTGGACACAGAGGCAGCCTTTAACAATCTGACCCTGAAGGCATTAAAGTCGATTCTGGTTGGACTGAATGTTTATTGTCCGTGATAGGATGCATACGGAAATAATGAACACATAGGTCAAGACTATCAAAGCTAATGATAGACAAGTTTATGTCCTTTCTCCACTGCTCTCAAGACATGCGGCTGTTGATTTCAAATTAGATACGGCTGTTTTAGCTGGCTGTTGATTCAAAAATATGTGTAGAAAGTCCAACGACACCTTGAAAAAACAAACAATTAACCGCCTCACAAAAATCAGCTGATGACCTTACTGGAGCTCTCCTATTCAAAAGACGCTAAAAAGCGCAAAACGCGCTCTAAAAAAGCGTTAAAAACAAAAAATATACTGAAATTGTAAAAAAAATACTTTTATTCAAATTTCCATTTTAAAAAAGATTTTTTTTAATAATTTCAACCATTGCTTAAAAAATTAAAAAAAAATCAATTTAGAACAAAAGAGCTTAAAAACTATCTGCACTTGTGGGTTCTGGTGTAACATAAAGAAAATATCTATCAGTGATGGTGTTAGACAAGATTGTGTTTTCTCCGCTGCTGTTTAACGTTGTCCTCCATTGTGTGTTGCAACGTGGTATAACTTGGGGACTTAACACAAATTCGGAAGACTTGGATTACGCAGACGAAATTTATCTCCTGGAGTCTTTACAGACGCATACAAAGCGGGCTTGCGGATAAACACCTTCAAAACCTAAATTATTCGAATCAACGCTAATACCACAACGATCTTTCGAATTGGACACAGAAATTTTGGTCTTTTTGCCATCTCGGTAGCATCTTGACAACCTCCGGTGGTTCCAGTGCTGATATTGGGAACAGATTAAACCTAGGCAGTCAATGTTTTGGCCGACTAAATGCCACATCTATCGGAAAACGAAACTTAATATCTTTAACTCGTGTGTGAAATCTATTTTTTTATTCTTATTCTTTGTAAGTCCTTCAGCTCCCAGTGGAGCATAGGACCTTAACAAACTTTCGCCATTTACTTCGATCCTTCGGTAAACTATTCACCTCTTTGAAAGAATATCTTACCAGCCTACCTGGTTCTCTGGTGCCTTGTGGGTTCCACTTGAGGGCTTGTCCTGCAAATCTCGGTTGGTAGTTTCCGTAGAGTGTGCCAAATCCAATTCCACCTTCTTTTTTGATATGCAGATGTAACGGCATTTGCTTGTATTTAGCCACTAGATTTTGAGGATCTTTCTCAGACTCCTGTCGATAAAATTTCGGAGTTTTCTACATAGTGTCTTTGTCATCAGGCATGTTTTGCACCTCTACTGCAGAACCGGTTTTACATTCGAGTTTAACAACCGGATTTTCATACCGGTTGATGTAGGGAAGATCTCCAAATTTTTCAGAACTGTGAAGAGGCACCCTGTGCCTTAGATATTCTGCTCAGGATATCACTGGAAACGCCGCCATCTGACCAGATTACACTACCAAGGTAGCAGAATGACTCGACATTTTCTATTATGGCATATCACCGATATCATCGATTTTAAAATTTTTGTCAGGGTCGAATGAATTTATCTTCAGATCTCTCGTCATCGCGAAGTTAATCATTAAGCCAACTGTGTAATAGACATATGTCATCGGCATATGCAAGATCTTCCAGGTGCTGTTAGAAGTTTCATTGGATTCCACGGTTTCCATTATCAGTTGCCCACGTTAGGACATCATTCAGAACTATCAGAAACAATAATGGGAATTCAATTCTATTCAGGCATTTATTAACCACTGTCTACGGTGCATTTTGTAGCTAAAAAACATCACACCAACTTTCTGTAATGAAGGAAATTATGAGAAGGAAACGGCAATGGTTTGGGCACACTTTTACGAAACCAAACTACGACTTAGGGAAACTGGCTGTTGAATGGAACTCGCAGGGAATTTAAAATTTCATTTTCTTTAGATAGGCGTCGATGGAAAAAATTTGCTACGGCACTTAGGATCATAAAAGGATCTAATAGTAGCACCTAACAAGTTTAGTATTGTAATTACATAATTACAATTTCTAGCTTGATTCCTTAAAATATTATTTTTTTTTTTTTAATTTTACTTAAAAACCTTCTGTTTTGAAAAATTGGCCTTTAGTTTTGAGATACGTTTCAAAAGCACTATTTTTATTAATTCTTCTTTTTATTAATATCCAGATAACGGAACTTTCACAGCATAAAGCAATTTAAATCCATAGCTTATATGAATTAATGAGTTTATTGAATTTAATGACTTTCTATTTATTTAAAATAAATGCAAATAGAAAAGTGCTAACCTAGCGCGCTTTTTATAAAAAGCGCTAAAGAGAAAAATGTTACTTTTCAGTAGCTGAAACGCGCTAAATATAGCGCGAAAGGCGCAAAATTGGCAACACTGTTTCGCATTCGTGATTGGGTGTATTGGACAATATTACACCAAAATAATAGGTAGCTATGAACAGGTTTTTCTTTAAATAACTACTCTTCTTAAACGTACGTTCTGTAATAAAACAAACAGTACTAATTTACATTATAATTGAGATTTATTAAAATTATGGGGGCCGAAGGTTATACCGGGTCGACCCCTTCCAAAAATTATGCTTAGCTGTAATTTAATAGAGACTCCATTTCATGAAGAATCTATTAAGCTGAAAGGGAATGTCTACTAAATCTTAAAGAAATACTTTAATTCAGAGAAAAATATGAGTTGAATGAGAATTATAAGAAAAATAAAAATAATAATAGAATATGTAAATTGTAAAATTGTAAATGATAATTTCGGAAACAAAAAATAAATAAATAAAAATAATACATAATAATAGAATAAAAAAGGAAAAAGTGTTTGCGAAGTGATCAGCGTTGTCAAAGTGCTTTTAAAATTTTTCGACGAGACAAACTTTCCAGTTGGTGCTTTTTTTCCTTTTGATGGCCAATAAGTCACTAAAAGTAACTAAAACCATGACAACCCAGTAAAAAAGTTTAGACTGTACAAACAACTTAAAAATGGTTATTTAGGTGAGATGTGTGAAGATTGAATACTTAACTACCTTAGTACGCATATGTCAGCAAAAAGATACAACTTCTTTAAAATTTTGGTTTCCATCACCGATTTGCAAAATATATATGCACATATATAAAGGATCCCCAAAATAATTTTTTTTTTTTTTTTTGAAAACAGGGCGCCAAACATCGAGTGTAGCTTCGGCTGTGTAGCACGTAGCGCCGTCCTGTTGATACCAAAACCTCCTCTTCAATTTTTGTGAACAAAAATTCGTTCAATATGGCCCGATAACGATCGCCATTGACTGTAACGGCCACTCCTTGCTCATTTTCGAAGAAAAATGGACCACTTATGTCTCTGGACCAAAATCCGCACCAAACAGTGACTCGTCTTCGGTGTATCGGTTTTTTAATGTATAGGTGCGGGTTTCTGTGTCGAAATGCGACAATTTTGCTTGTTTACATACCCGCCAAGATCAAAATGAGCTTCATCTTGAAAGATAACTTTTTTGACAAAATTGGCATCTTCTGTAAGTTGATCGCAGGCCCACTTAGAGAAACGTTGTTCAAGCGTATACACAACCATATTCGTTCAGCGGAAGGATAAAACTAATTATCTATCAAATCAGACATGAGCTAAGTGTTACCATTCACGAAAAAAGCACTAGTTGAAAAAAAACGTTAGATGGCGGACCCTATACTAGTGTAGAATTCAACTGCATGCCGTTAAGACATGTCGTAAGGAAGTTTTCGAGGTTTTCTAGCCTTATTTTAAGTTTAAGTTTATTTTACCCCTTACGTCTTTATAGCGCACATTCGATGGCAACGTTGAGTTTGAAATTGACTCAACTTTGTCTAATGCCAGCATAATAGGCATTGTGGATTACGTTTGTAGGTCATTAACAATGTCGATGATTTTCCTAGGACTTCTCTGTGTCTAAGGTCCTTTCGAAATGTATAAAAGCAATATTAATAAGCGAAGGCCAGACTGCGATCTTCTTTGCTTATCCGTTACGTAGTAGGGAGATCGAACGGTTATTATTCGACGGGTTTTCACCGGTTTTTTGGTTTTTATCAAATGTCTATTTTTCGAATAACGAATAAACAGGTTATTTTAACATGAATATCTAGACTTAAACTCTCCATCCATTTCCAAATATTACCATACTTCAAAGGACACGTGTAGAAAAATTATTACATTCATCATGTATTTAACAGTGTGTGCCACTGTGGTAGGTTAGGTAAGACACCCGTTACCAACCAGGAAGTTTCTGGTTCAATTACTGGTCACACCATCTGATAATTTTCAACAGCGGTATCACTTCGCATTGCTAGCGGATGGTTTTGACTATTTACGTTTGAAAAAACTTTACTTACTATAACATCTGCCGTTCGGAGTTGGCGTTTGTAGGTCCCTTTCAATGAATCTAGTTGATCATCATCCTCCAATATAAAAAATTAATATTTATTTTCAGAAAATGAGAAAAAGTTATTGTTGCTCAAGTGTGCATATCTTTTTTTTTACTATCTAGCGTGGTTTTCACGTTATTTGTGTGAATTCAAGGTTGTCATACAGTGGTGGTCAAAACATTTGCAACCATTTGCATTAATCCTCGAAGACTCGTGATACCACAATATTGTTATGAATTACTGTGGAGTCCAATTCGCAAAGTTAAGACGCATTTCTCTGTTCCTTTTGGATATAAGGGATATAAGTTTCTTGCACCTTATAGCTTCTGAGACCATAATTCCTGGCTTTCCTATTAATGGTTGAAATAATAACCTTAATGGGAGTTCAAGTTTTTGCTTCTCCTAGTATTACAAGAAAGTTTTTGTTTTTTCTGTCTTCGTATACTTTTGTTACACGAGGTCTTACTACCTTATGCACGCATGGATATTGCCATTATTAACTTTTCGAAAAATTGTTGATTTTAGAATACAATACTTTAGTGACATATCTATGTGTGAAACTCCGCTACGATTATCATGAAAAATTCTGAATTCTGAATTCAATGCCGACACTCGCATTATGAAAAAAAATATAATTAAAGTTGTTCTTAAAGATTTGTAAGTAAAAAAAAGTTCATATAGAGTAAAAGAAGTGAAAGTTGCGATTGTTTTGTACAGCAAAATTTAGACTCTCTTGCTCAAAGATTACTTTTTTATTGTTGCCTTTAATCAGAAGATGATTTCTTCCTGATCTTACAAAAAAGCATTCAGCAAAGTTATAAAAATACCTAAAATCATGGATTAAAAACAAATCGCTAATTGAAGAGCTAGAATACTGGATTAGTTGCAAATGTTTTGACCGCCACATATACAGGGTGGGCAAATTTGAGATTAGAAAGTAAATTGGCTGTCAATCGATGAAATGTCAAGAATTGAGCTTTTGACACTTATTTAGTAAAAAATTCTGAAATTTTTACTATGGAACGTTACAATCTGGAACAAAGAATTTTAATTGTTTGAAAAACTGAACGAAAACAACGCATTTTGCAACAAAATCATCTTTAGTGATGGTTATGGGCGGTTATGTAAGCAATCCAAATTGTGGCATATACGGCTCACAAAATCCACAAGCAGTCCACAAAAAACCATTACATCCAAAAAAAGTGACCGTATGGTGCGGTTTGTGATAAGGCCCACAAACGCCGTCACCATGAATTCTCTGCGCTACTAAACCATGAGAGCCAATTTTTTTTTTTGGCAACAATTTGCTAATGTCGACATCAATGACCTTTGGTTTCAGCATGACGGTGCCACAAGTCACACAGCCAGCCAAACAATTCAGTTATAGCATGAGAAATTTCCGGGTCGAGTAATTTCTCCATTTGGCGATAGTAATTGGCCGCCTCGTTCTTGTGATTTAACGCCGCTGGAGAATTTTGACAACTGACTCTCTGAAAGATGAAATTCGGCGCTGCATTGACGAGATAAATGGAGCTTTGTTGCAAAATGTGGTTCAAAATTTTGTAAAAAAACGGACGTCTGCCGACGTGCTAGAGGTGGACATTGGCCTGACATCATATTCCATATTTCTATTTTATATTGGTATGAATAAAATTGTGTTTTTAGGCCAATTTACTTCCTTACCTCAAATTTGCCAACCCTTTACAAAAATAATAATTCAATTTATATACATAGTTAAACGATGAGCAAATTTGCAATAAAAAAATATACAAACGTATAAAAATTATACTTATTTAAATTAACCGGTTATTCGTGTTGAATCAACCGTTTTATTCGGTATTCGAATAATGAAGATTTTGAAGAAACCCTATTCGGCAAAACCAAAAAAACGGCTCGAATAATAATCGTCCGATCTCTCTACTCACAACCTTTGATAGCTCCTTTTAATTCTTAATTAACAGATATGATGTCATACATACATACATCTTTTAAAAGTCATATTTTTTTCTTATTATAATCTACAGTTTGCCAAATCAACATTCCTACTTTTGTTAGAAAGAATGTTTTATTTGAAACCCCTTTTTAACAATATAAATAATTAAAATAATCTTTTTTATACATTTTAGATAAAAAAGTTGTCTTTTTTAAAGAAATAGACAAAAAGTATTTTAATCATAATTTTTTAGAAAAATAAAGAAATGCAAGAAAATAAAATTTTCAAATTTAATCAATTTGCATTTTTCATATTGTTAATTTCAAATGAAATAATATAAGGGGTGTTTTTTATAGAGGTATAGAACTTTAAGTTGCAATAAAACAACGATGGATTATTCGATTGACATTACATTTTAAATATGATTTCTGGCATATGACCGCCACGGCTGGTGCGGATATAGTTCAATCTGGACGTCCTATTTTCGATGACTTTTTCCAACATTTGTGGCCGTATATGGGCAATAACGCGGCAAATGTTGTCTTCCAAATGGTCAAGCGTTTGTGGCTTTACCGCATAGACCAATGACCTTACATAGCCCTACAGAAAGTAGTCTAGCGGTGTTAAATCACAAAATCTTGGAGGCCAATTCACAGGTCCAAAACATGAAATTAGGCGGTCACCAAACGTGTCCTTCAATAAATCTATTGTGGTACGAGCTGTGTGACAAGTTGTGCCGTCTTGTTGAAACCACATCTCCTGGATATCATGGTTATTCAATTCAGGAATGAAAAAGTTAGTAATCTATACCGATCACCATTGACTATAACGTTCTGGCTACCATCCTTTTTGAAAAAGTACGGACCAATGATTCCACCAGCCCATAAAGCGCATCAAACAGTCAGTTTTTCTGGATGTAACGGTGTTTCCACATACACTTGCGGATTACCTTCACTCCAAATGCGGCAGTTTTGTTTGTTGACATAGCCATTCAAACAGAAGTGCGCTTCATCGCTAAACAAAATTCGCTTATGAAAATCGGGAACAACGGTAATCTCGTTTTGGGCGCATTCGACGAATCTACACCGGGCGGGAGTCTATTCGCGATGAATTGCCAAACCAAACTGAGAATAAATCACTTGACAGCTGTTAAATCGGTCGCCATCTTGAAAAGTAATGCCAACTTAAATTTCTATACCTCTATATAAAACACGCTTTACATATCTTTAAAAAAACACATGTTTAAATGTAAATACGCTACAAAAAAAGTCTTTCGATATACATACATACATACATAAAGTGAATTGCTACTGTAAAGTAATTAAGCAATAAACTAGGAGAATTTCATAAAAAAAACTCAACTGAAACAGTTTGTAAATTGTAAAATATGTACTTTGGAGTCTGAAATTGTACCAAAGAAAGTACAAATGCTACAACTTTTGCAACCCAGATGGGCCTGTGTATAACTCTAAAACTGTTGCACTTAACAAATTCTGATAAATATTACCTAATTTTTGACTACATTTTATGGCAAAGAAGAAAAGAAATGCAACATCTTTTTAGAAGGGAAATCGCCATAAATTAATTCACTTTGCAAACAATTTGTTCTTTTTTTGCCTCCGAAATTATCAATAATATGCGAATATCGTTATACCATCATATGAAAGTTATAAATAACTTTTACAAAACCAAATGCATTTACTGTTTTACATTTTACAGAAATTTTTTATTATTATTTTTCTTATAATTCTCATTTAACTAATGTGTAATTTTCTTTAAATTTAAGTGCTTTAATTAAGATACAGTACTCGTTTTGGATCGCTTACCGCACTTTTTTATTATATTTATTTTATGTATAATTTTCTTCGAAATAATGTAATTTTCTTTAATTTTCAGTGATTTCATTAAGATGAAGTATACATCTTAAGATTTTTGGAGAGGGGTTAACCGGCATGCCGGCCGTGTTTCGCCCCCATAATTTTAATAAATTTCAATTTTAATGTAAAATTAGAGCTTAAAAAAACAAAGCGTTAGGAATTAAGTGAGGTTTTGTAATTTTCTTTAAATTACTTAGTTCAGAAGTTTTAAGAAAAAAAAATTATTTAGGTTTATATTTAGATTGAAACCAGGCAGCCAATCATTTGGCCGATTGAAAGCTAATGTATGGAACTCACAGGCAAGCGGAATAGCCGCACGGCCAGAGCATTTCTAGAGAGGACAAATTAAGAGACAAGTTGCTTTCCTTAGAATGATTTAGAGCCAGGTTAGATCCTTGTTACGTCCCTGAGAGACCCTTAAAATCTTTATTTTAAAAAAAATCGTCCACCCTTAGAGATAAATGTACTCTTGACTGCGTAGCTTTTGCAAATGTCAAGCTATGACGTTAAGATTTAGCGGGAATATCAACAACAGATGTACCAACTTAACAAAAAAAAAAAAAAAAAAAAACTCAAATCGGAACGGTAGTATGAGGAAAACATGGTTCTACACCAAGTAGTCTCTAGGCACTGTCAAGTAGAACTCTTACAAAATACGCTGTATGAAAATAGTCGCTGGATGAAATATTAGGACATTGCGGTGTAGAGGAAGAAATGTCCGTTAAGGCCCTAAAGAAGCATTTTTACTTGCTACTACTACAACAGGGGACAAAAATTTATCACTTTTATTTACTAATGCAACTAGAATTGAGAAGAATCTTATTTTAATAACAGAACCGGTTAACCGGTTATTTGATAAATCTATAACCGAAAAACGTTTTTAAAAAAATTGCTACTTTTCGAATTATTCGGAAACCAGTTTCTGAAAAAAATCGAATAATCCATCTCCCTAATATCTAAGAGAGTAGGAGAAATTTGTTTCATTGAGAACAATATTGATGCGGATTAATACCTGGTCATATTGATGTGGCATATAATTAATAGTCCTACAAAAATTAGGCTTTATACTAATGGAAAGCCGAAGTTTAAGTTCTATCAGGATAATAACCCAAAACAATAGATTTTTTAAAACTTAGCTTCTTTATAACTGTGGCAAAGTACTGGATAATTATGCTCAGAGTCCAGTTTTAAAACAAAAATGAAAATTTATAGACTTATCAAAAAAAAAGTACTGCCAAAAGGCGTCTCTAGAACTAAGGTTAATTAGGGGCCATAATTGTGAAAGAATGGGATAAAATTCTAACTGAATGTGTGCTGTAAGTCTCTAAGCTGTAAGCGATGCCAATGTCGGTCAAGCAAAATATTCATTTTCTTGCAACACATTGTTTGTTTTTTTATCTTATTTTTGAATTAAAATTTATTGTTAAGATGAAATTGAATTAACAAAAAGGTAAAACAAAAAACCTATTCTTTTTAATGATTAAAGTCAAACCCAATTCCTTTTTCACTGTGTAAAAAGATTTTCTTGACAAACTGTATACACACATACATACAGTGTGTAAAGAATGAGTTTACACATTGAAAATAATTAAGCACTTACAATTACATCACCTATGAAGTGCTAAAAGATTTAGTGCCATCGACTTCACTTACAGTTTTACAATAATTTGTATTTTTTCTTGTAATTCTCATGTGCTATATATCTAATACTACCAAATTTTCAATTGATTTAATTGACAGAGACAGGAACAGAAAGTTGAAAGTCGCAGCTATGTATATGCATTTATAATGGTGCAAAAGAGTTCTTCTGTATATCATGAGCTACTCAAATGTCATTTACAGAAATAGAAACATATAAAACTGTATTACCCAGATAATTGTCTCAACAAAAAATTCAAGATGTTTGTTTGGTTATGCGTTTAAGTTTTTTATAAGACACTATCAGGCCTGCCACATTTGCCGATTTATCGGCATTTTGCCAATTTTTTGCCTTGAAGTTATCAAAATGCCAAACTGCCTAATTAGCTTCACTGATCTTATTCAAATAAATATGCATCGACTCGGATCGGTTTTATGTTGCTTTCGGTTTATATTAAACTTTATTTCTATTAGCAACTTTGCAGTTTCTAGTACTCACGAGCAATTCCAAAATAATAGTATTCACTCACTTAATAACGTTATTGGTTAACATTTTAGTCAAATATTAATTTTTACTCGTACTTGTTCTTCTTCTTTTTGAAATTCATCAGTATATTGGCCCAACCTAATGGTCGAGCCATAACGAAAAATTTATTTTAGACTCATTAGAGTGCTCCTCTCCACGGAAATCTTTAGTAAAAGGCGAAAGATTTATTCGACAACTGAAGAGAAGCCAGAGTAACATAAAACGAAATAAACTAAAGTATTTATAAATAAAAATATACCAACTAAATGAGAATTATTTTTGCGTAAAATTCATGTGAAATTGTGAACGAACACTATAATATTGAATAACGCTAAAAATAGAATTAATGTGAAAGAAAAAAACAACAACAATAAGTATACTTTAAATGAATGCTAATGTACAGGGTTGGAACTTATAAACTGCTAAACAATAAAATGATGAACCGGTTTGAGAGTGAAAGATAAAGCAATACAATAATACCTTCGTTTTAATAAAGCAGCGTATATTTAGTATACAGAGCTGGGATGTATTCTATTGTTGCAGTTGACAATAAAAGAAAAAAATACAAAATGAAAACTAAACATGAAAACAACAACAAAAGCATATGAATTATGTAGTGTGTACAGTTTTTGAACTGATAATTTTCTATAGAAATCTACATAGCTTGTGTGAAAGAGAGAGTAGAATAGTATTTAGTTTTTTATTGTATGCTTAGTGTGCGGAGTTGGACACTTTAAATTACTAAGAATGTTTAATTTAATTCTTATATTAATTGAAATTAAAAATATGACATTTTTACTTAAAAACTAACACCCATATTCATAAAAATTTTTTTCTATTTATAAAGGATTTATATTTATAAAATAAATTTTCATAAAAATTATATTTTAGAAATCTTTTTAAAAAATTTACAATATTTTTCTGAATATGGGGTAAAATAAAAAGTAATATATTTTACAAATCTTTTGGAAGAAGTTTTATGTTTGTTTTTATTTATTCGGATTCTATACAACAAGACCTAGGGTCCTTTGAACACTCTATGAAAAATGTTAGTTATAAAACAGTAATTTTAGTGATTAAACGAAGTATAGTAAAAGGATTTAAAAAAAAGGCGTAAAACTACAATAAGATAGTAACTATGACATATAATTTCCGAACAAAAAATAAATAAAGAAGTAACATAAAACTTAACAATTTGCTCTAACATTCAAGAATAGTAATTAGGGAGATCGGGCGGTTATTATACGACCGGTTTTTTTGGTTTTGTTGAATACGGTTTTTTCAAAATTTTAGTTTTTCGAATACCGAATAAAGCGGTTAATTTAAATATTTATAATAATTTTTATACGTTTAACTATTTATATAAATTTAATTATTTTTGTATTTTTATATGAGAACTTGAACCATCTTGTGACAATAAATTTTGTATAAAATGAGACAAACGTGTGAATACAGAATTTTTAATTGGAATAATGTGCGCTAATGTGCGCTAATTTGTCACAACAAAATTTGTATCAGATTGGTGTATTTGAGTCAATCGTGTGATCCCAGCTTAATGGCTTATCTTTATATTGGACAACTAACTAGAATTTACAATTAACCAAGCAACTAGGCAAATCTGTAAAATTATATCACAGAGGACTAAAATAAGAATATTAAACGGAAAGAAGGATATGCGAAACGAGATAAAGAGTTTTCTTAGCCAATGCCTTTATATTTATATTTTGTGGCCGGTTTGTATCGCTAACTGAGCGCTGTAGCGATTTTGGTAGATTGCATTTCTGTATTATATAAAATTCATGAGGCAATACGCACTAGGATTGATGAACGTCTGAGGGAGACGGTGAAATATCAATAGTAGTGCTGGGCTGGAATCCGCAGGGTAAATATCAACGAGGATGCCCACGCTATAATAATTTAAAAAATAGGTATAGGTTTCAAATTATTTAAGAGGTCAAGCTATTTTATTTAAAATAATATTACTTTTTTCTTTTAATAAGTATTGCACGCTCACTATATTTACAATTTAGTGATTATGTGTATGCATATTCGCCAATATGAATTCACATCTACTTTATTACTTACATATTTTAATATACTTTTTTTATTAAAAATTATAATTTTCAGTTAGTTGATTTCCTTTTTTCTTTAAGTTGTTTAGTTTAGCGATTGTTTAGTTGCGGTCGGTGGGCCAAGTTTCAAGAGTAGAACCTGCTCTCTAATAAGCTTTAAAATACAGTTTCTTCTCAGTTTTTAACGGCTGCCATCAACTGTTTTAGTAGCCGGTGTTGGGGTGCACCAACTACTAAAACATTTGCAATGCAAATGCTTTTGCTAAAGATGGCTTGTATTAAAATGAGAAGAAAATATATTTTAAGCAAGCTTTTATCATCGTTGGCGAGTTGTTGTTGCACTATGACACTTTGTCTTAGATTATAGAAAATGTTTGTTTTCTATAATCTAAAACGAAAATGTTGCAACGCGACTGCTACAACCATGATAAAAGCCTTGTCTCTTAATTATTAAATGTGCAGTTCTTGCACATTTACAGAGACATTTCACAGGCTTTACTTTTCAAACTTTACCGATTAATAATTAATTTAACATAATTGTTTATCTTATAAACTCGGCTTTTCCAGTCAATTTTAAATGCGAAATCAAACCTTATTGAAAAAAGCTGATAAGGCATGCCAATAATTATGGGTAAAATACTTACCAAGATAGCAACAGCTAATAGTAGTAGGTCGGATCAATACGTTTGTGACTGGACAGGTAATTTTGTAAGATGATTGCTTGTCAAGTGACTTCATCGTTGGCGTCAAAACTCTTTTTGCCAAACCATTACTTCAGGTCAAGGCGAATTCAATAAGCTGGCCCTAATTTACTACGTAAGCAACAGCTGATACACTCGCGTATATCAAAAAACACATATTCTGTCTTTTGTTGACAAAAAATGTTTTTGACGCTACAGCTTTTTGCTTACTACAGTGTTGCATTATATTGACACACTGAAATTTTGCTTTACAGTGTTGTATTCGTTATCAATTTAATACCACCTTATTAAATTCGCCTTGCTTCAGGTAAAAATCAAGAAAATAAAAGGAATGAGAGAACAATCCTAATTCTTAGATATTTGCATTGAAAATTTAAGATATGCGTACACTAGCACTTTCCTGGTGAAAATTAAGTTTTTCTTTGACAAATACGTTTGTTTTTTTATACTCATTAAATTGCCCCAATAAGTTGGTGTAATACAATAGTCTTGAGAGTAGTGCTTCAAACACATAGACGACGGCAGGCCAAAGACTACAAACTACAAAAATAAAATACACACATTTATTTGAATACGATTATTTTGACAATAAATTTTGACAATAAATATATAAAATTAAAATGCTAAAAGCACTTAAAAATAAAAAAGTTTTAAAAAGTTAATTCATTTGTTCTTGCGTTATTATAATCTTATATATTACCTTTATCAAAAAGTTTCCGTAATAACCTCCACATGGCGATGCCATACTTCCGATTTGATTTTTTTTTTTTTTTTTTGTTAAATTGGTACATCTTTTGTTGATATTCCCGCTAAATCTTAGCGTCAACGGTTGACATTTGCAAAAGCTACATAGTCAAGAGTACATCTATCTCTATGTGCGTTGGCGATTTTTTACAATTTTGACCGTGTTGAGGTCACAAAAGACATGATTTTCGAGACGTGGACTTATGAGTACGACAAGCAATCCATCCATCAGGCACGTAAATGGCGTTCACCAAATGAGTCTAGACCATATTCAGTCAAAAAAGAGGGCAAAGCTCAAGGTTTTCATGAATTATAACGGTGTAGAGCATCATGAATTTTTGCCAGAAGGCTAGACAGTAAACAAAGAGTATTATTTTGGCATTATGAGATGTTAGCATGAAGCAATACTCCGAAAGAGAACATAATTGTGGGCAGAAAACTTGTGGATTTTGCACCATGATAACGCACCGTAGCACAGTGTCATTATTTATCAAAATTTTTTGACCAAAAATGCAACAAATACCATCCAACAGCCACCGAATTAATCAGATTTAGCCCCTGTGACTTCTTTCTGTTCAATCAAGTTAAAAAGCCATTAGGGGGAGAGCGTTTCAGCAGCCGAAAGAAAATAATGGAAAAATTGCAGGAAACACTGATGGAAATTCCGAAAACCGAATATAAATAATGCAAATGTCAAGCTATAACGCTAAGATTTAGCAGAATTATCAACATAAAAATCAAATCAGAAGTATGGGATCGCCATGCGGGGGTTATTACGGAAACTTTTTGATAAATACATATGTATATAAAAATGAATGTGTATATGTAAGTTTGTTTGTGTGTTTGTGCCTTATAGGCAGCTAATCGACTGAACCAATTTTTTGATATTTTTACAATATCTCTCTATATGTTTGGAATGAGCTTCTGGCTATATAAGTCTCAAAAATTCCAACTGGGCGGTGCCATGCGCTTACAAAGCTTATATTTATTTGTCTATATCTTCGGAATGGTAACAGAAAGTATCACCAAACGTGGACCACATTGGTTCATTGTCAATACGTATGTATTTTCATTCAAAAAGTGAGGGAAAGAGTGTTACCTACCGAACAAAGCAAATATTGATTTGAGTATATCTTAAGAACGGTTATAGCTAAAGTTTCCGAATTTGGTCTGAATGACTTCATAGTCAATACAAATCATCAGTCAAAAAGACGGAGTTCGACAAGTGAGCGTAGTACCTTCCAGAGAAAGAAAATATTAATTTTTGTATACCTTAAAAACGGATGGGGCTAAAATGAGAAAGGAGTTAGAACTTATAACTAAGGCAATAGTTACAGAAAATAACAAAGATTTAAAGAAATAAAGAAAAAAGTTGCTGAGATTATAGTTTTAAATTTTATTTGTCAAAACGTATTCTTTTTTTTTGGATCAGATGCTTATTATGATGTCGCCTCCAATATATCTAAGTAGCTGACTGCATGACTACAAATGTTGATAACGGTAACAGTAGTCGTGTAGCCTGCAGTCGTCTATGTGTTTACAGCATAAAGTTACGATCATGTCATAAAAGCATAGCAAAACAAAAATATATATATATATATATTTATATATGAAATACAAACATGGTTAAACGTAATCCTATGATTAATATTTTTGCTCATAAGACTATCTATTGAAGATATTATCTTATTTAATTAATGTCTATTATATTAAAAATTTATAAAAAAACGAAAATATCTTTAAATGACATGTTCTTTCATCAAAACAATCCTATCATTACAAGAAAGTATGTATAGTTACTCTACTTCCCAGCCCTGAGTCACCACTAGTGTTTTACTAAATATGCCGACGAAAATAATAAATAAAGTTATTTACCCAATGAATTGTTGTTGCCTTCGTGACTATTAAAAAATATTTTGCATTAGACATTGTTGTTGTTGTTTTTTTTTTTTAGAAAATTATATGATCACAAAATAAGCCAGTGGTATCGTGTATGTACAGTCAGCAGCAAAAAAACAAAACAAAAAACACTTGATTTTTAAGACCAACGGGAAATTGACTGAGTTAAAGCACCAAATGTAAGATCTTCAAAATAACTTTTACTGTAGCCTACAAACTGGAAAAAATATTAAAATTTACTAATGAGTCCGCCATCAAATGTTTTTTTTTTCAACTAGTGTTTACTTCGTGAATGGTAACACCTGGCTCATGTCTGATTTGACAGATAATTAGTTTTATCCTTCAGCTGAACGCATATGGTTGTGTATACGCTTGAACAACGTTGGGAAATATTGCGACATTACTTTGATCGATCGACTTATAGAAGATGCCGATTTTGCCAAAAAAAAATCATCTTTTCAGATGAAGCTCATTTTGATTTTGGCGGGTATGTAAACAAGCAAAATAGTCATATTTGGGGCACAGAAAACCCGCACGCATACATTGAAAAGCCGATACACTCAAGATGAGTCACTGTTTGGTGCGGATTTCGGTGCAGAGGCATAATTGGGCCATTTTTCTTCGAAAATGAACAAGGAGTGGCCGTTACAGTCAATGGCGATCGTTATCGGGCCATGTTGAACAAATTTTTGTTCGCAAATATTGAAGAGGAGAATGTGAGCAACATTCGGCTTAAACAGGACGGCGCTACGTGCCACAGCCGGAGCTATACTCGATGTTTTGCGCCCTGGTTTTGAAGATCGCATTATCAGCCGCAGAGCTGATGTCGTTTTGCCACCTCGGAGCTGTGATTTCACACCGTTGGACTATTATTTGTGGGGGATAAGTGTTACGCCAACAAGCCAGAGACAATTGACGCTTTAAAGGACAATATTCGTGGAGCCATTGGTGAAGTACAGCTGCACACAATCGATGATGTGCTTAAAAATTGGACCGATCGTGTAGGCTACTGCATGGCCAGCCGAGGCAACCATTTGAATGAAATTATTTTCCATTATTAAGTGGAAGGATTGTACTTTCAAATAAGAAAAGAAATTTGAGAAAATAATCGTAGTTTTTTTTATTAGCATTTTCAAAAAAAAATAAAAAAATTATATGGCGGACCATTTAATAATCATCGACTTTTTCATGAGCTGCTTCTTATGTGCTAAAAATCGCTTAATTTTTTCATTTGTTGACTTACGAAGTATGCAGGTGCTTTTGCTTGATCAATTTCCAACGGATCTAAAACAAAACAAGTATCGTTGTTTTCGTAACTAAACGTACTCCTCTAGTGAACTTAAAAATAATGCTGGTGCTGTATAAAATAGCGTTTAGAAACATCTCCAAGCTTGAACAATTTAGAATGTATTGGATAAAATAGGCGCTTGCTTAAGCAAAAGTGTATAAATATAAAGTAAAATGTTGAAATTCATCGCATTTCTTAAGATTGAAATAAAAACTAAATGCTAGAGAATGAGAGTGTATACCTTTCTTGGTGCTGACTGTGTATGGTATACACCGATAATAACAACTATATATGCATGATATTGTTTAGCGTATTAAGGCCTACCACACGAACAGTCATGATTGATCAGCATTTCTGCTTACACACTTTATACGCCCAACGAAACTTATATGAAGATTGACAATAATGCTGACCCATTACATGAAATTGCTTCAAACAATTGAAGAATAAAAAAAGCATTCGGAAAAATATGAGAACTATTCTGATATTCTTTAAATTCATACAACCTAATCTAGCGACTAGTTTTTTTATTTTTTAATCTAGACAAACACATATGCTGATCAATCACGATTGATCGTATGGCAGGCCATTATGACTATCTCAAGGGTTGGTAATGTATTGTGTGACTAGTGCTGTTGTTAACTTGACTATATTTATACAATACATTGTATCTATATTGACGGTGTTGTTGTTGTTTTTTGTTATCAGGTAGCTAAAAATAAAAAAAACAGAATTCATTTACAATAAACATTTCTATATTTTAGTGTTGAAACTCTTATAATTCTCATTTAGTTTATATGTGTTTCGATTTAAGTAATTTAGTTTAACGGTGGTGTAGTTATCGCTTCTCGGCCTTATGGCTAAGATCAAAGTGTAGTATCTGTTCTTATCAGCTTAACATCTGATAGATCCTCCATCGGAGGACAACAAATGTTAAACTGATTTTTGGAAATAGACGGAATGTTTAGGGGCTTGCTCCACTTCTGTCACGGGTTGGCCCGGTATTGCAGTACCGCCGGGATTTCGGCCCAATAATTCAATCAATTTCAAATATTTAGCGCAAGAAATTGTTTCGAAATTATGAGCTTCTACTGAAAAGATAATTTTTTTTTGTCAAAATCGGCATCTTGTCTAATTTGATCGCATATTTAAACATATATTTTGGAACTGTTGCCAATTTAGCGCTTTTGCGCTATATTTAGCGCGTTTCAATTACCGAAACGTCGAATTTTTTCTCTTTAGCGCTCTTTTTCAACAACGCGCTAGGTTAGCGCTTTTTATTTGCATTTTTTTTTATAAGAAATAGAAAATCACTAAATTCAATATACTCATTAATTCATATTAACTACGGACTTTATATGCTTCATCCTGTAAAATTTACTATGTACATACGTAATTCTAGATAATATTAGAGCAAAAAATAATAAAAATAGTGCTTTTAAACGTATCTCACCCAAGAGTCTATTTTAAAGAAGAAACTAAAAATATTTTAAAGAAGAAAACTAAAAATTTTATTATTTAATTACAATACTAATCTTGCATGCTGTTAATATTACATCCTTTTAAGATTAAAATAAATTCTTGAATATTAGTATCCCTAAACCAACCTACAATCTATGATTATGCTAATTTATGTTGAACTCTAATCGAAAATATATTCAGTTTCAGTTGTGTGAGTCAATGCGAGGTATTGTTAAGCAGCTTCTCTTATGTAAAATCTAAGGCTATTGGTGTTGATGGGGTAAATCCAACGTTTCTTGGGTAATTTTACTACTGATGGATGAACGCTGTCGAAAATTATTCCCATTCTGAAGCCAAGATTGCGATTCTTCCCTTTCTTTCAAAAGTAATGGAGAATATTATAAGTAGAAAAATTATTGAATACCTTAAAAACAATATAATCTTTTATCTAATACGCAATCAGGTTTTGTAAAGGGTAGAAGTTTTGTTACGGCGCTTAAGTAAGTGATTGAAAATCTGAGGGCTGATCTCGACAGGATTATGGTTTCATTTTTAGTTCTTTTGGATCATAGCAAGGCTTTCGATGCAGTTGATCAGGCAATTTTGGTGATTAAACTGAAAAACTTTTTTATCTTTCGCCGACAGCCTGTAAACTTATGCATAACTCTCTGACTGGACGACTTCAAACAGTTGTATTTAATGACAACTATTCAAAATCCCGAAGTGTGAACGGGGATGTACCCCACAGAATTCAATTATCGGGCCTCTATTATTTTGTCTGTACATCAATAACTTACATACCTGAAGCTATAGAACATTGTGGTGTACAAATGTACGCTAACGATGTGCGAAATTACAAAAGGTGCATAGCGAATTATTTCCATCTCTGCGTGAACACTATAAACATCGATCTGGCTAATATGAACAAGTGCTTTGCGAACAATAGACTGTGCGTCAATTCGTCCAAATCAAAGTAAATTTTTATTAACAGTAGGAATATAACTCTGGATGCTGACAGTATGATGGGAATAGATGATAATATAGGGTCTGCCAAATACATTTTTTTTTTTTTTGAAAATGCTCTAAAGAAAATCCACTAAATATTTTCTCAAATTTCTTTTTTTATTTGAAAGTACAATCCTTCCGGTTAATAATGAAAAATAATTTCATTCAAATGGCTGCCTCGGCTGGCCATGCAATAGCCTACACGATCGGTCCAATTTTTAAGCACACTATCGATAGTGTGCAGCTGTATTGAACCAACGGCTTCACGAATATTGTCCTTTAAAGCGTCAATTGTCTCTGGCTTATTGGCGTAACACTTATCTCTGACGGCACCCCACAAATAATAGTCCAACGGTGTCAAATTGCAGCTCCGAGGTGGCCAAACGTAGCGCCGTCCTGTTGAAACCGAATGTTGATAATACCCTCCTCTTCAATGTTTGTGAACAAAAATTCGTTCAACATGGCCCGATAACAATCGCCATTGACTGTAATCGCCAGTCCTTGCTCATTTTCGAAGAAAAATGGCCCAATTATGCCTCTGGACCAAAATCCGCACCAAACAGTGACTCGTCTTTTGTGTATCGGCTTCTCAATGTATGCGTGCGGGTTTTCTGTGACCCAAATGCGACAATTTTGCTTGTTTACATACCCGCCAAGATCAAAATGAGCTTCATTTGAAAAGATGATAATTTTGGCAAAACCGGCATCTTCTGAAAGTCGATCGCATGCCCAGATTCCCAGCGTTATTCAAGCGTATACACAACCATATTCTTTCAGCGGAAGAAAAAAAAATAATTATCTGTCAAATCAGACATGAGCTAAGTGTTACCATTCACGATATAAGCACTAGTTGAAAAAAAAAACGTTAGATGGCGGTCCCTGTACTTTTAACAACAATAGAAGAACAAGTAATGATGCGAGCACTTCAAGAAAAGACTAAATCGGTTGACCACTGAAAACAGCGATGTTCGGTATACTAATCTACTTTTTAACTACACTGGTGCATATTCCTATAAACGCACTTAATTTTTTTCTGTATTTTTGTTATATCTTTGTTGTTCTCATCCAAAAGCAAAATTTAACTATTTTAATGAGAGACAACTTAACGGTACTTTTTAAAAGTAAACAATTTTTTTTTCTTATTTTTGTTGTTTGCCTTAATTATGCGATCAAATTTTCTTGGTGCTATTTTAAGTGGAAGATTCGTATAAACGCACACCCGAAATTTGTTTTTAAAAAAGTGACCAAAAATAAAATATCAATTTTAGTTTTTTTTCAACCAAAGGTACGTTTCTAATAGTAATATCTCAATTTACTGTAACTTTTCCTATTTTAATCAATAAATTTCATCACTTTTAAAGATGCCTAAGGGAACTTTTTTGTCCGATCAAGAAAAGATTCAAATTAAATTTTTTCACGACCAAGGATGCTCTAATAGAGAAGTTGGACGTAAAATCGGTCGTTCGGAAAGTGTGGTGCGAAATTTCTTTAAGAAAAGTCAAAATTATGGAGTTCGCAAATCAACAAAGGGTAATACAAAACTAACAAAAAGACAACTTAATCTAATAAAACAAGAAGCAACCCGCAACAAATTGAATTCCACAAAAATAAGGAACAAATTAAATCTTCCTGTGACTTCCAAACACGTTGCACACATTTTACGAAACGATGAAAACATAAAATGGAAAAAGCCGAAATGTAAACCAATGCTAAAAAACACCATAAAGAAAATCGTCTAAAATTCGCAAGAAAATATATGAAATGGACAGATGAGTGGAAAAAAGTAATTTTCTCTGACGAAAAAAAAATTAATTTAGACGGTCCAGACTCATACTCATGCTATTGGCACGATTTGAGATCTAAAGATGTTCGGATGTCAAAACGTAATTTCGGTGGTGGCAGCGTTTTCTGCAGTTGGCAAGTCGAAAATTTGTTTTGTTCCGACAAAAATGAATAGTTCGATTTATAACGAACTGTTGGAAGATGCTCTTCTCTCTTTTATGGACGAAAAAATGGATGAAGATTGCATTTTCCAACAAGATAATGCTGCAATCCATGTTTTTAGGCAATCGAAATCTTAGTTCAATGAACATGGCTTTCCTTTGTTGGACTGGCCGGCTTGTAATCCGGACTTAAACCCAATGGAAAACTTGTGGGGATACATGGCACGTAAAGTTTATGCAAATAATGCCCAGAATAAAGGCATAAAGACTGTGACAGAGCTGAAACTAAGAATTAAACAAGTCTGGGAGGAAATTGATTCCGATCTGCTTAAAAAATTAGTGAAATCAATGCCAGACCGTATTTTTGAAACAATCCATAACAAAGGATCATCCACACATTATTAATAATGCTACAGTGGCCCAAACATTAAAGTGCGTTTATAGGAAAATACCCTTAAAAATGGCTGTCAATATCGAAAATTAAGTAAAAAAAAAAAAATAATAATTAAAGTACAAATGAATTTTTTTTGTAAACAATATTTTAAGTGAAGTCTTAACTAATTTAATACACAAATTTATAGCCCCCTAAATATTTTCTTGTTTAATGTTTACCTTTTTTTAAAAAAAAAGTAGTGTGCGTTTATAGGAATATGCTCCAGTGTAGATTACAATTTGCGATTATTTCCATAACACTTTAGGCTAAAAATGAAATTGAACAGCCAATAACAGAACTAAAAATCCTTAAAGCAGCAGTCGGAATAGATAAGATTCAGCTGAGGTTTACAGATCGTCCACAGACATATGTACTAAGCTTTTGCGCCCTTTTTTAAGGCATGGGGTCAGCGTTGCCAAATGTGTAAATTTATCTGTTTTTTGCAGTTTTATTAAATATTGAGTAGTTTTGAAGTTTTTGTTTAAAAAATTTTCACCCTATTTTCTGTGGTGATATTTAGTCGTACATCTTTTAATACGACAATGTTATTATCCCTGTTTTTTACCACTGTTCTTAAAGAAAAAGAGTTCACCCAGTGTGTGGTATTCATATTAAGGTCTAAGGAAATTACGTTTTCTTGCACAGTCATTTTAGATATATAAAGTTTTTTTTTTTTTTTTTGCAAAAGAACAGTTGGACCACATAACATACGTGTTTATGTAGACGTATGCACTTATTAATTTTATTGAGGACTTTCAGTTTTTTAGTTCATTCAATAAACCGATTTTGAGTTACGCATATATATGTTGGGCAACCTTTTCCACTTTCGAAATAACGATATATCTCGAAAACAAGAGCTAACCAAAAAAGTTGTTAGCACTACTTGATTCAGCATATTTGAATTCGGTTTATCCGCCGGGTGCCCAGATTGTCGGAAAAAAGTGTT
Source organism: Wohlfahrtia magnifica (assembly GCA_023159175.1). Taxonomy (NCBI): domain Eukaryota; kingdom Metazoa; phylum Arthropoda; class Insecta; order Diptera; family Sarcophagidae; genus Wohlfahrtia; species Wohlfahrtia magnifica. The sequence goes on from JAKWBJ010000045.1 coordinate 2,602,853, forward strand.
AAGTTCGAGTACAGTGTCATCATATCATTTATTTATATCACACTTAATTTGTTGCGTTAGGCTTGAACAAAATAGGAAATATTTTATCCGGAATGTTCTGTAAGCCCAAATCGAGTGAATTTTAAATCGAATGAAACTTCAGTTAATATTTTGTATATTAATTCACTTCATTATTTTCAAATAACTTCTTTGATTATCAATTATTTTAAATAATTGGCGTATGTGTGTATTTATTTACTTTTTCAAGTATGTGCAGTTTTTTCACTTAAAAATCAGCTTTTTTCTTCAACAAATTATGGCAACACTGCATGTGGTAAACGGAATAGAGAGAAAGCTTGATCATAAAAATTACCAAAAAAAAAAGGCGCTCAGGAGGAGCATTGACCTTACGGCAGCTGTTGGTAAAGTTTTCAACAGAGTGTTGTTAAATTGTATTATAACTTCTCTAAGAAAGGTAAGCCGGTTTGCGTCCGAGCAGGTCATATGCCGACCACAATACCCGGCTCAAATGAGCTAAAATCGAATTTACACACGACTTTTATAGACTTCATGAAAACTTTGAATTCCATTCACCGTAAGAACATTTGGGCGGCTATGAAAAGCAAAGGGATCTCAGAGAACATAATCGGCCTTATCAAAGTTCAATATGATGACTCTAGCGCTAGAGTTGTATGTAACGGCAAAACAAGCGAGCTATTATGCACGCAGTAGAAGACCTAAATTATGCTGGCATTATCGTGCTCTTGAGCAAAATCGATGATCTCGTTTCAGCAACTACGAGGTGGGCTTACGGATAAACATATGGAAGACGAAATCGTACTCAGTCGTATGCTCAGAAGCAGCCGTTTTTAGTATACTAAACATGATACATTGATTGAAAACGTTGAAAAATTCTGCCATTTGGATAGAGTGATCATATTAAAAGAGAGCACTATAGATATAAAGCTAAATCGCATAATGAAATTAAAAATCTTTTTCTTGGGACCGCCACCCAATTGTTAAACCCTACTCATGCAGTGCACTGTTTTCGTACTAGGAAATTTGGTTGTACGAAAAAGGATACTTAGAATAGTGTTTACGGACGTTACATTAAAATATGCCCATGTCGCTCATGAACAGTGCGCCTAAAACAATTTTCCCTATAATGCGTTGTGCGATTCACTGGACAATTAACTGCTAAGGTATGATGTCTGCGAGAAACACGAGTACTACATAAAACTACATAATTATTAGGTATTAATTAGTTAATTTCGTCAGAACACATTCCGTTATTGTACCTATAGAACAATGAAACACACGCCACATTGCCACGATGTTCTAATGATTCGATAGAGTTGGCTGCCCCACAGTCATTAATGAGTACCTTCGCCTTCTTCTATACGCGGTCCAAAAGCTCCAAAATATACTATATATGAGAGTTGTATTCCATTTGGGTCAGATATAGGTCTTGGTATTATTTAGAAGATCAGATTGAGAGAAGTCTGCTTGCACCGTACTTAAAAAACAAAGCACTTGTTTGGTTTTTCGACACTCGAAATATGTCATCGTTCCTAAGAACGTCACAGTATTTTTACGCCCAGAAGAGCATCTGACAGATGACAAACACAAAACCACATTTGCGTGTTAAAATACAATATTGAGTCTTGCGTGTATTAAAATCGATCCTGTTAACACAAGCGTATTTGTCAATTTTCACCGGGACAAATGTGAGTGTTCGTTCATATTCATCCTTTTCGCGTCAATCATCAAAAAGCTCGGCCTACGATCAAGAAATCAAAATAGTAGATAGGATTGGAAGTCAGAAGAAGAAAGTTTTTAGGAAATATTACAGATAGAGAGGAAAAAAGAACAGAGTTGACCCCATCTATATTTACTTTTATGGAACGATCTCTGAGAAAGCTCGATATAAATCGAGAGACTGCAGAACCAAAAGCAATAAGTTTCGAAATAAGAGCCACAACCTAACTCTCACCAAAGCCTGAATGAACCTTTTCCACCTCTCCGAGAGCAACGCCAGCAGGTCACCAGTAGAACGGCCCTTGCGGAAACTGTACTAACGATCGCTTAACAAATCAATGAACCTCACCAGGTGGTGATTAACCATACTCTTCATAACTTTGAAAAGTGCGAAACAAATTGCTATTGGGCGGTAGTTCTCATGGTTATTAGCAAAGTATAAAAACTCGGTTCGTGGCCAGAATTTTCTTTGCTTCGCTCGTTTTATATTACAAACGAGTTAAAAATTGGTAAAACAGAACCGAGAACCAGTCCATGTTTTTTGCGTAGGATTAAAGGCGTAATACCAGTGCATTCGTATGTGTGTGTGTATGTAAATTTTGTGCGCAGCGACCAATAAGAATTGCTCGTTTTCAACTCGTTTTGACGCTTTTTGACTCGGCTTGTGTTCAGAATATTATTTTTTGATGTTTTGTTTTATATTCTTTTTACGAGTCGTATTATAAATTCTCTCAAAACTCGGCTCTCAAAAAGAATCGTTCCTTGAATGAGTTCAATTCAAGCTCTCTTCCTACTCTGATTATTAGCCTCGCTTCTCTTAGGGATTAATATTATTTTAGTAGCCTTTCAGCAAGATGGATAAATACCGGAGCGATATAATGCACTAAAAAGGTGAGCTAACGGACTCGCAATCGCTGAAGAGCACTACTTCAGAACCATTGCTGCAAGATCCGTTTTTACAAAAAGGGCTTAAACGAGTTTACTAGGCATTGTTACAGACACTCCTGCAAGTTCAGGCAGTGCTTGTAACGCTCTGCAGTAAGTGAGAATGACGTGCGTATATTTCAGCCAAAAGGTTTGCCTTTTCAACCGGGCGTGTGTATGTATAAAGATAGGGACACAAACCGCACTAGCGCTGTTTATTACCCGTTTAACTAATGACTAAAAGTTTAACTTCACCGCAGAAAAGTAAGAACTTCAGCGCGAGAGACAGCCTTTTCTATTGCGCCAATTCCTAAACACACCACTGAAATGGACTTCGCAAGGCAAGACAACAATATAGATTCAATGTAAACAGTATCTGTTCCTTGTAGAATACGACAATAAATAATATGTGATTTAGTCTCCCAAGCCCTGCTCTTCTCTTATCCAGTTCCAAATAAATTTTTTCCTTAAAGCCATTAGTTATATTCAAAAAGTTTCCGGAAGAACACCCGTGTGGTGGTCCCATCGTTTCGATTTGGGTTTATTTTTTTGTTAGGTTGGTATACCTGGTGTTGATATTCCCACTAAATCTAAGCATCATAGCTTGACATTTGCAAAAGCTACGTCGCTAAGAGTACATCTATATATCTATCTATCTATGTGTGTTGGCGATTTTTTACAATTTTACGTCTGCTGAAACGCGTTCCCCGTACCAGTTATTTAACTCGATTGAACAGAAAAAAGTCCGGGGAGTCAAGCCAGTTGAATTCGGTGGCTATTGGATGGTATTTGTGGCATTTCTCGTCAAAAAATTTCGAATATTGATTGCACAGTGCAACGGTGCGTTTTCATGGTGCGAAATCCACGAGTTTTCTGCCCACAATTCTGGTCTCTTTTGTCGAATTGCTTCACACGAACCATGAGCATTGCCTTCTTTTATAACTGAAAACGACGTGGGTTTTTGCTGTCGGCTCATTTGGTGAAGGCCATTCACTTGCCTTGTTTCCTCGATGACTATTTCCTCGCAATTTATGTCTTTTGCGATATCAACACGGTCAAAATTGTCACAAATCGCCAACACACATAGAGATAGATGTGCTCTTGGCTATGTAGATGTAGGCTACTCAAATCGGAGCGATGGGACCGCCGCACGGGAATTATTCCAGAAATTTTTTGATCAAGGTAGTATAACCACGGTAGCAATCGTAGATTACGAGCTCTGTATCGTGATTGTCTATCTGTGAAGACGAATGCTATTAAATCAGAAGAAAGTGGGCACAGAAAACACATGATGTTTAACAACACCATCAGATATTTTTTCTCTGGAAAAGGCTTAGAAAAGACTTCAAGCTGTAATCCTTACAGTCCACCGCTTCATGTCACACTAGCGTAGTAACTATGATATTGAAGAAAAATTACGCCACAATGATCCTGCGGCTTAACACGTCTTTCGAATTTTTGTTTTTCTTTTGGGGTTTGCGCCGAGTTTCTAGTAAGTCCACAATTTTTTACGAGTACACTAAAGCTAAATGGCCACTTAAATTAATTTAAGTTCCTATTCATTAATATTCCAAAATAACTTGCTTCTGCTGGATTTGTAAGAATTAAACTAATATGCAGAGCAGTTAAAATCAATAGAATTGTGGCAAAAACAGTATAAAATCTTCTTAATATTTGTTCACTATTGCATACTTTAAGGCAGAACAACAAAAGTCATTACAATGCATATGCGGAAGGCATTGAAATGAAATAAAATGAAAATATTTACGAAACAGAGAGCAGAAAAAAAATACAAATAAAACCTACAAAAAATGTCACCTTATTTTCTTGCCTACATTTAGGGAAAATAAATAGCAAATATTAACACAAACATGTAAACAAACACAATCTTTATGGTTGGGGTTAGGCCGAAGGGTAAGTGTGAAATGTATGCATATGAGTAAACTTAATGCAACAAAATACTATATCGCATCAGTAAGTATGTGTATGAGTGTAGGTTTGTGTAAATATATGTACAAGTAAAGTGTAACCTATACTAGGGCGTCTACATTAAAGTAAATACTATGCGCACTTGTATCTACTATATGAAAAAAAAACATACAATAACAACAATAATAAAATGGAAGTAAAAATAATGCAAAATTGCAACAAAACTTTTATGGCACATCATGCACACACACGATACAATCTGCGTTTGCTTTAACGATACATGCATAATCAATTACATATGAAAGGGTGTTATAATGGAAATTTCTAATGGAATTTACTCACACATCACGACATGCATTTACTCAATTCACATGACCACGCAGTAAAATGTTGGAAAAGAATTGAGTAATAAATCTTACTTAACTGCTCAATTTTGGGAAAGCATTTAACTAAACCCCAACCCTTTCAAAAAAAGAGAGTCATCATTCAGTGCATTTCTGCATTGCTTCCTATATGACATAAATCTCTTTTACGGCACAAGCCTGGAAATGTGCAACATTCTAATTGGCTTACAAAGAGAGCAATTACTTTAATACAACACTTACCTGATTGGCTGCTACAGTTTGGGGGAGCTTTTTATGCGCATGCCAATTTCCATTAAAAATTTATGGGAGAATTTATGAAATCTGCTCAAAGCGCATTCCTTTAGTGATGTCTGTGTCTGTTGCCTATGTTGAAGTTCCCTAAGGAATCGTAGGGAATCAAGTCTTAAAATTGTGGTGGTTTTGTTATGGTGGTTGTCGTCTACTATTACTTGTTTTTCTTTTTTAGATTTGTTTTGGAGAGAATTTATTTGCTCACTTGCACTGTCAGTGAGTTTTGGCATTCGGTATAGCCAGCCGGCATAAGAGTAAAAGAGAAAAGCCGGTAGTTAAGCCAAACAGTATCGTTTTTATTACAATTTGTATATGTGAATGCATACATGCATATGTATGTACTTATATAGTAGTACATAAGTAAATACATATTTGCATGTTTACATACATATGTATAAGCAGACACATGAATTGTTGACATTGATGCAAAAATAAATTTGTTTCATTAGGCCAATAACAGGGGCGTTAATAAAAAAATTTTAAATGTTTTGAGTATTTTTCGTAAGGGAGCTTAAAGCCCCAAATGTTCAAGTAAAATTTCTTTACGCATAATTTTTCTTTTTTAATTAGATATAAATTTTATTTTGAAATTTATTAAGATTAGTGGCCCTCAAGTCCAGGCGTTACTGCAATACTAAGCTAACAGAAGTGGAGTAACATTCTGTCTATTTTCACTACACTTTAATCTTAGCCTTAAGTCCGAGAAGCGAAAACTGCATCAATGCTAACTTAAACTGCTTAAGTACAGATACATATCAAATAAATGAGAATTATTAGCAAAAGAACATAGCTTGTAAAATATTTGTGTTTTCGTAAGAGCTGAGCCATTTTGCGACTTGGCCGCTGAATGAGATATGGTGGTTTATTATATAGACGGTCAGGTGGCTATCAAGGCACTGACTGGACGACATCCCAGCTCAAAGTTGATTAAATTGTGAAGAAGTACTCTCCCATGGGCGGGCGAGAGCGGGCGCTGCTAAAGGCATTGAAATTTTGGTGTCTGTAAGACAACCGATTTGTTTCTTTGCGAGCTTAATAGATAGCTGAGTCTTAGAATGGAAGAGCAGAGGAGACTGCAAACTGTCCAGGCTGCTTTGGCCTAAACTTGACCACTCTAGGACGGAATAAGTCCTCAATCTGAGGAAAAAATCTCCCAGGATTCTGGTCGGTTTTGTGACTTGGCATGGCTCTCTGAGGTCAAGGACGCGGTTATGGGAAGCAGGCACTCCAAATTTTGCGATAACATGTGGGAGCCAGAGATTGTGGAATATATCCTCTGCTTTTGCACGACTCTTCATGGGTGCAGACTCAGGTAGCTCGACCTGGGGGAGGTGACGTTAGCTAGAATATGTGACCTGGAGGGTTATTTATCAGTAGTAGGCTGGCTGACAAGGTGATGGCCGGTGTCTATTTCAGAGTGTGTTTTGTAACTACTTTTTTTTTTTGTATACTCTTTTTAAATCCTTACTACCTTCCTTCGTTTCTTCCCTCTTTCGTTCCTTTTTTTATCCTTAGTTTTCTCTCAAGCCTATAATTATATATGGTGCAGTTATATGGTGGAGGTCCTTGGTGAAATCCACATATTGCAGAATCTTTGATAGAGTTCTACGGAGTACAGCACTGATGATTACAGGTGCGCTCAGGTCCCTCCTTCGAAGGCCTTGGTTGTACTACTGAACTGGCTTTCAGCGGACCTGATGGCTAGGCAGATGGTGGGCATGTGTGCGATAAGGTTGAGGATGGCAGGGGCATGATCGGGTCTACGGGCAGGCGGCCATCTTGATGTATTTCATTGGCTAGAAAAGGTTCCGTGATAACTTATATTAGTCCGGAACCTTACTGTGCATCCCCACTTACTACAATCTTCGCCCTAATCAAAGATTGGGAAAATGCCAGATGCTTCGAACACTGGAATCCCCTCAAAAAGGAAATCGCCCCTCTAGGGCGAGCAATTCAAAATTTAGGCGTCGTTCTGAGGTGCCCCAGTATGGCAGGCCACATTTACAACTTCTAATGTAGTTTCTCCTGTGCTCTAAGAACGCATCTGAAGAGGATAGCAGTCGCAAATTTGGATGTGCCGCACAGGCATCAGAGACAGCGGAACACATATCACGTCAATGTTGTTCTCTTGATAGGATTAGACGGAAATGTTTAGAGAGACATAGGGCCTCATTGGGTGACATATTCACCGTTACGGTTTCAGATTTGCTGGTGTTCATTAGGAAGGCAACTGATCTGTTGAACAAACTATTGACCAGAAGGTACATAATAGATCCTATGTATATTGCCTTCCACCACGCCTAAGTATCCTGTAAAGATTAACAAACCGCCACTCAGGTCACTTTTTCTTAGTCGCAGTAAGCCTCAAAGTGTCATCGTATTCCTCCCCACAGGTTCTTCAATCCAAAGTGAGGCAATGGCATTTAAAACCCAATTCCTTAACTCCGATCTTAACTTCACGGCAAAGTTTGGGTCCTGAAAATTCTTAAAGTTTAAAAATAGTGCCTCTCAGACCTATTTGTCGTCTCGTTCCGCTCGTGGCTTCCTGACACTCAAATAATATCCATTATGCCATGAACAGTAAAGGCATTCGTCGAGCTTTAGAAGTCCAGCCACGCCTTATATTTTATCCTATTGGACATAATTACCCGTATTTTCCTTTAATTATCCGTAAAAACATATGTGCCACAATCCAGAAGGATAGTACTGTGCTCCAACTCATCGATTTAGAAGCCCAGATCTGTATTACCACCGTTGTTTCTAGTGCAATGCTCACAACGAACACACTCCGGGAAGGGTCTTTATTCATGCATATATGGGGAGAACATACTTTCGATTTTCTTACCACTAATTTTACAGACGAAGGTGACGGCAGTAGACTGGTTTATGTATTTACTACTGGATATGCGATGTTGATATCCGGATCTGTACGGACAGTCAGTCTGCGACCAGGGTGCTTCTACTTGACATCGCGGCTAAAAGACCAAAAATATTATCTGGGTGAGGGGTCACTCTGACACCTGGAGGAATTGAGTGGTGGGCGGACCAGCAACGAGAATATTGACCACCTGGTTGGGATGTGACTTTTCTCTACCAGACTTCTGTTAGACAGGGCAAAGGAGGGATAAGGAACCCCAACTTAGTTCTTCGGGATAACAAGCACTGCCATGCAGAGCGGTAAAACAGTAATTACTAAAGCCAACGCTTGTAAAACTGTAATGCTCTCTTTGCTGACATGCTGTACTTACGCAGATAATCTTTTAATGCACTAAGCACTACATAGCGAACTCTGCACAACTAATCTAACACGAAAAGAAACATTTTTAACTCGTGGATGCCAGTGTCCTGCAATAGTGCCTTGTCAGAATAATATTAATAGTCTCCCATACAAATTACATAGTGATTTTTTATAGTAGTGGTAGTAGTAGTAGTAGTCAATAAAATTAATCAGCCAAAATATGGGCGGAATAGGATAAGTGCCATTTGATATATTTTGAGAATGATAAAAGTAGAAATTTCCAAGTTTGGTTCAAGTAAATGTGTGTTTGTGTATGTCCGTTTTTTTAAAAAACTCAGAACCAATTATTTCAAAATTTTTACAGTGCCTTTCTGGAGAATGTTGGCATGTTTTGCTACTTTAGAAGAACAAAACTGAAACAATTTAATTCCAACATAAACTCTGTCATAGATCTGATGGATTCATATGGACGAATATTCTTAGTCAGACAGAGGATTATAATGGGACCTATACACCACTTAGATGTATATTTATTTTAGAGTGCATGTAATTGAAATTGTCGTTTCTTTTAAATTGTAGTATTTCCGTTCAGTTTTAAAATATCAAATTAAACTAATATTTAATGCTTATATTTATGTAGGCTTTAATTCTTATTATTGAACCTATGTATACAACCTTGGTCAAAAATTTCCCGGAATAACCACCGTGCGGCGTTCCCACCGTTCAGAATAAGCCGAGACCAAAAAAGAAGGCAATGCTCACGGTTTTCATGGATGACAACACTGTAGTGCATCGTGAGTTTTTACCAGAAGGCCAGACAGTAAACAAAGGGCGTTCGCCAAAAGAGACCAGAATTGTGGGCAGAAAGCTCGTGGATTTTGCACCATGATAACGCGCCGTCGCACAGTGCCATCATTACTGGAAATTTTTTGACTAAAAGTGCAAAAACCACCATTCAACAGCCACCGAATTTACTTGATTTGTGTTCCTGTACAATTACCGGGAACGCATTTAACAGCCGAGACGAAATAATGGAAAAATCGCAGGAAGCGCTGATGGACATATCGAGAACCGTATGCAAAAAAATGCTTCGAAGATTGGGTTAAGCGCTGGCTTAAGTGTGTTGCAGTCGATGGGGAATACTTTGACGGGAACAACATAGATTTAGATGACTAATCTTGTATTTTTAATTTTTTGAATAAATTCCGGGAACTTTTTGATCGAGGCGAAATGCTTTAAGATTTAAATATTTTTACTTAGTATTGCTATTAGAGAACCTTAGAGAACCTTAGTTTATAGCATTATGCTAGATCTTGCCCTACTGCTTGGTTTTAAAATATCATTAAAATAATATTAAACACCTGTGCATGCTCGCTCAGTTCGTTCTGCGGAAAACATTTCTGTTATTCGCGATAGTATGGCAGAAGAGCAGTCAACCTTGATTCGACGTCGTACCAAAAAATTTAACATCTCACGAACATTACTAATGAATACTTGAATAAAGGTTTGAATTAACGCGCTTACAAGGTTCAAAGGCTAAAGCCTACTAATCATTTCAAACGTCGTCAAAACGCCGAATGGTTAGTTGAACAGATAAAGTGAATGGTGACTTTGCAAAGAAAACATCTTCAGCGACGAAGCACACTTTCACCTCAGTGTATTCGTTAACAAGCAGATTTGCCGCATTTGTGATTGCTGCACACATGAGCATCGACGACTGATTGTTGAAAAGCCGATACATCTACAACAGCGTCCGGCAAACTAATATTAATTATATTAATTTTATTAATTTTAATTATATTAATTTTAATTAATTTTACAATTGTGGTAGTAATTCGAGAGGTCTCACTAAGGCCATTTTGCACTGTATTTTTCCATTTGTTTTCTCTTTAGTTCTCTTTGTTTATTTTTTGCTTAGTTTTTTCCTATGCGTGTGAGTACGTACGTGTAAAAGCAGAAGAGAAGAGCTGCTCTTTGCGGGTATCTGATCTACAAAGAGTGATTGCTAAGTATTTTTTTGAAAATGATGTCGACCAAACAGTTATTATTGAAGGTGTTCGCTATTGCGGCCAGAAATCAAGGATGTGGACCTAGGCGTTATATGCTTCCAACAGGATGGTGCCACTTGCCACACCGCCTATGAAACAGTGGCTTCTTTGCGCAAGAAATTTAATGTTTGACACCGTTAGACTTATTTATTTTCTTTAAAAGAAAAAGTTTACGTTAACAACCTAAGAACAATTCAAGAGCTAAATGATGAAAAAATTCGACACATTAACGAAATTGGACATCAATTATGCTTTGGAGACCAAAGGAGATGGGTATGCCATAGAAGCCGTTATGAGCATTTGGCCGATATTTTGCTTAACACATAATTGTTATAATAGAAGCATTTATAACAATTACGAGTATGTGTTATAATATAAAAAATATTAAGAGAATTCCCTGAACTTCTTGTTTTATTTACAAAATTAACATCGTTCGTTTTGGCTGGACCACCCTTTATTAATAACTTTATTTTTGTATTCATAATTAAATTTTTTTATTAAACAAATATGCTTAAAAGTATGCCTCATTTTTTATATCTCTTATAAGTATGCTTTAACATTTTTAACGTTTTCAATTAATAGTATTATTTTCACTTAAAGGCCCCTTTTTTGTATGTAGCGTCTTCCCTCGATTTTTTTTTTCGATAGGTAATTTATATTTAGTAACAGAAATTAAAAGTTTAAGAAAATAATAAAATTTATTTTGCTACCAATGTCTATCATGGTCATGTGTTATGAATTACTCTGCTAGCCAAACACCACTACCCAATACAACCCTCCATTTAACATTTATTTCTAACGTTAAGGATATCATTATGTATAGGGGGTGGAGTACGCCAAAAAATAATAACAACAACCATAAATAAAAAAATGTAAACAAAAATAAACAAACCAAAAGCTTTTGCTGTAAGGACATGCCACAAAAGTGGAGACTTTCTCTCTTTACAAAACTCTTAAAAAGAAGAGAAATGAAGAGAAAGTAATTTGTTTTCAATTCGCCGTAAGTAAAGGGCAAAAAAGCTTTTTAGTAGAAAAGCTTTTTAGTAGATTGCAATTTTTCTAAAATTTAAACGTAAATAATAAACAAAATTCAGAAAATTGTTAATGACTATTATTTTGTTTTTGATTTTTTTTTTTTTTTAATGAATTATTTCTCTTATAAAGAGTAAGAGAAAGCGATTTGGCCTTAAAAATTATTTACGACCAATTCAAAGCAACATGTTGGTAAGACAAATAATTGTTAAAGCATAATTTGAGGCTTTTTAAAAGACAAAAAACAACTTCATTTTAAAGTTTACCTGCCAAAAAAGAAAATTTTTTGCAAGCAATTTATAAAAAATTGAAAACAATGGAAGAAAATAATAATTTTTAATAAATTTTTTGTTACAAAGTATGCTTCAATTTTCTTTACCTAATGCTAACCTATAAGTATGCCGTTTATTTTTCACTAAACAGCTCAAACATGTTGTGCTTTTTATCATTTAACATGTTGCAATTTACGACGTGGCATACACACATATACACAATTTACAAGATAAAACAACAATATTAGCCTTTAACATGGTCATCGTGAAGATATAGTTTTTAGCTTCGTTGCAACAAACACCAGCAAAACTAAACGTTATTATTATCCTTTGTGTCTGTCTTATGACTAAAACCGTTACAAAACTATTCGTTTCAAAACCGACAGGAGTTTTTTTTCCTTTTTTCGTTACTGTTATATTTTCATATTTTTGTATTTTAATTGTTTTCGTTGTGCACTTAAGCCATAACCAACAAACCACGATATAGTAGATACATGTTCGTTGCCTAGCCGTAGTAGTATTTGAAGTCCTTAGAACTGTTGTCGTCGTTTTAACGTATTGGTCTCGTCTCGTCGTATGTTCAAAACAATTCGTTCTTTTACTTTAAAACTGTATGACAACAACGACGATGTCTTTTATAGCCTGGGATGCATTTCTTTTTAAAATGTTATGTTAACGTTGTATTTTTGCGAGCTTTACTGTGCTCGCATTTTCTACAATTTTTTGGTTTGCAAAAGACAACAAATTTGTTGTTGTCGTTGCTTTTGTTTTGCACACACACACACTTGCACAAAAAAGGGCCAATGCGCTTTTTAACGAATTGTAAGGATCAGTTTAACGCGAATTACGGTTACGAAAGGATGCCAATGCATGGAACGTAATAAACGTGTGTTTTTATTTAAAGTGTAAAGCTTATTATTACTCACAGCAATAAAACCAGAAAAAATATAGAAAAAAGTAAATTATGCATCAAAAATATAACAAATCCTTTAAAGACGTTTGAAAAAATATACAAAAATTTTGTGTTTTAAAATTTAAACAAAAATCGTTAAAGAAAGTATTGAAAAAATATATATTTATCATATCAAAATATAGAGAAACGTCGAATAATAAAAAAAAAATAATTCCAAGAGTAAAAAATTTCACCATAGGAATTTCGTTTGTAAAAGAAAGCTTGTATAACTGACCTATCTCAAGTTTTTAGCGGTTAGTAGAGTAATAAATGAAAAGAAAATACTGCCTATGGTTAGGCTGAGGGTGTGTTAAATCTCAAGAGCATATATTTTGGTGTAATGAAAATAATTTTTTAAATTTTTTATAAATTTATTTTGTTTAATTTTTAAGATTTTAAAACTTTTCAGATTGAAAAATCGTAATTCTATATATTGATTTAATAGCAATGCTCATATAATAGCAATTAACTATTGTTAAAACTTAAAAGAATTTTTTTTTATTTAAGAAATATTTCTCATTAATTTTATTTTATATATAAAAAATATAAAAATGTATTTTATTTTATATAAAAGAAACATGGTATTTTCATAATAAAAAGAAAAATAATTTTATTTATAATTAATTTGTTTTTGTTTTTATAATTTTAAGTTTAAACGGTAATTGAAAAATATATAATTATTAAACAATAATTTAAATTTTAATCTTCATTTTTATAAAAAATTCGATGTGTTTAAAATTTTGAACAAAAACTTTGAAATAAGATACCTTTCAAACCTATTTTAAATTTTATGAATATGTGGTTGACCCCTCAAAAAAATTTATTAATTGTTATTATTATATTTATCAATTATTTTACAATGTATTTAAAATTTTTTACCAAAATTTTGAAGTAAAATACATTTCAAACGCATTTTAAATTTTATGAATATGGTGGTTAACGCTTGTATAAAAAAAGTTCTTTTTTCAAAAGCTAAGTTTAGAGTTCACTTTCAATTTTAACAGCAACAACTATTATTTAAGCTTAATGGAATTTGTTTAAGTTTAAGAAATTAACTTTAATTATTTTTTAATATTAAAAAAATTTATTTTTAAATTTTAACGCTCATATTCATAAAATTTAAATTATGCTAGAATTGTTGTTTTTCAAAATATTTACCCCCATTTTCATAAAACTTGAAATAAGTTTGTATTGTGTTTATTAAAATATTAAATAAATTTTAATATATATTTTAGTTTTTATGAATATCGGGTTTAATATTAAAAAAAAAAAATTATTTTAAAATTTTAACGCTCATATTCATAAAATTTTAATTATGCTAGAATTGTTGTTTTTCAAAATATTTACCCCCATATTCATAAAACTTGAAATAAGTTTGTATTGTGTTTATTAAAATATTAAATAAATTTTAATATACATTTTAGTTTTTATGAATATGGGTGTTAGACAAAATTTTCTTATAACAGATTTGAAATACTAGTAACTTTTTTTTACAATTTGAATTTGAAATTGTTTCAAAATATATAAAATAAACTTTTAAGTACCTAAGATCGTCTAAAAACAGCCATCATAAGCGTTTTAAACGAAATCAGCAAACTGTACCGTTTGCAAACTTAACTGTTTAAATGAATAAAAAATTCTTAAAGTAACAATACCATTAAAATTGTAATGATTTTGATCAAAAGTTTTGTGCAAAAAGGGGAAACAATTTTTGTAATTTTAGTGAAAAATTAAAATTAGAAAAAATAATATGTTCTCTTCAGTGGATTGAATATGGAATTTTTTTGGTAAAAAGTTCAAATGTTAATTTTCATAATAACATAAGTGTGTAGATATAGAAGTAAGTCCAGCAACAAATTCGTTTCAGTGGAGATTTTTGTGAATATCGTTTGTAAACGGTCTTACTGACTTAGTCAAACAAAATTTGTTCTAGTGCTTTAACTAAAATAAAATGTTATTGATATTAATACTTGTCTTTTGGAATAAAAACTAAGGTAATGCGGAAGTAGAAAATGTCAACACAAAGGACAGAAAGTCAACTTTGAATAAAAAAATTAAAATTTCTTCATTGAGTGACCGAGAAATCACTTATGATTTTTGCATTATCTTAAGAATAACCATCCTTTTTTTCCTAAAATTTGCGACATGTGTACACAAAAAGGGTATTTGATATTATTAAGAGAGGCCTTTACAACCTTTAACAAATTATTTTTTTGTTAGAACAATTACCATTTCAGTTGGTCTCAATTATGCTAAAAATAATGAAAACACCCATAAAATCCAAAAGCTTAACTTTACGTCTGTTAAAAACATCATTTATTAACATTTTCTTGTCTTCGGTTTTTAAATAAGAGGGGCCAAAACCCAAAAAATGAACTTTCAGTAGGGCAATAAAGGATATTCATATATTTAAGAAAACAGTGTAAAATAAATTTATCAATATAACAGAACCAAAGTTAACTAATATTCCCATACAAAATGCATGGGCATACCTGACATATATGGTTATTTTCCAGCTGTTGACATACAGGTTAATGAAGAACAAGAACTTACCGATGTTTTCTGAAAATAAAATAAGAAGAATTAAAATTCGATATTTTCAAGTGAAATAATAAAATTTTAAAAATTAACATATTTTTTCATTTACATTTAATAAAAAAGAAAAAAATCGGCTTAATTTTAGAAAATATTCAGCAAAGGAAAAAAAATTTCGCATAATCATATACGAGTATGTTTTCAAAATCACATTCAATATATTGCTTTAAAGAAATAACTTAATAAATTTTTTTTATTGATTTCTGTGGTAAAATTAAGAATTTTATATAAGGGGTGTTGTTTATAGAGGTATAGAACTTTAAGTTGCAATAACACAACGAAGGATTATTCGATTGACATAAATTTTATTTATCTGAGAGATAATCTAAACATTTTAAATATGATTTCTGGTACATGACCGCCACGGCTGGCGCGGATGTAGTCCAATCTGGACGTCCAATTTTTGATGACTTTTTCAAACATTTGTGGCCGTATATCGGCAATAATACGGCGAATGTTGTCTTCCAAATGGTCAAGCGTTTGTGGCTTTACCGCATAGACCCACAGAAAGTAGTCTAGCGGTGTTAAATCACAACATCTTGGAGGCCAATTCACAGGTCCAAAACGTGAAATTAGGCGGCACATCTATTGTGGCACGAGCTGTGTGACATGTTGCGCCGTCTTGTTGAAACCACATCTCCTGGACATCATGGTTATTCAATTCAGGAATGAAAAAGTTAATAATAATGTTCTATACTGATCACCATTGATTTGAAAAATTACGGACCAATGATTCCACCAGCTCATAAAAATAGTAGACAAAATTAAGGAATATGCTGTTGTGATTTATTTTCTATTTTTCAGGTGTCAGCTGATTTAGTTTAGCAAAAATCCAGTAAAACATCTTTTATCAGCAAGAAATTAATATTGATTTTGTTTTAAACAAAATGTAAATAATAATAATAATAACCAAAAAAAAAAAAAAAAACTTGGGAAGAACCTGGTTGAGTCGTAGAAGACTAAATAAATTATATCAATAAAATAATTTTTTTTGACATACACATTACAAAAAAATATGTTTGTATATATAAAAGAGCTGTCAACTTAAAACACGTTTGTGCCGTGTAAACAATAGGATTAGCAATCGTAGTTGTGAGTACGAATCAAGTAATTCGTTTAATAGCGGAAACATACCATTAAGTAAATTTTTTATTCAAAAATGTTATACTTATTTCTTTTTATAACCTAAGCTTGAATATTATATATTTTTTTACAAAAGTTTTTAGGAGTTATGATTTTTGTTTTAATTGCTAAGGCTGATATCGCAGGATTTTCGCAAACACATGACATAAATTTTGCTTCATTGACGCTAAATATTAAAACTGACCCAGTTTACCAATTTTTCGTAAATGAATTGAAAAAGTTATATATTTATACTTTTTGTTCACTTCGATTTTCACAATAAATATTGGCGCATTTTTTCATTTTTTTTTGCCACATGATTTTGCCTATCGTGTCGTCACACGATTATTGTATCAATGATTGGTGCATTGCGTAAATCGTGTGATCCTAGCTTAACCTCATCAAATTCTTGTCTTTAATCTGAATATAACGTTAGACAAAATGTAAAGTATTTATTTAACAGCATAATTTTTTAATATTGCAAAAGCAATTTTTAATTGTTAATATTCTAAAAAGAAGTAAATAATGTTTCATCCATAGAATATAAAGTAAAACCAAAGGCTCACATTTTTCTTCTATAATGTAAACATCAGAGTCTTGCAAAAGTACTCGTATGTATGTATACAATTTAAAAACTTTAATTATTCGAATAGAATAATATATTAATAATAATATATTATATATTTTTCCATTTATTGTGTAATAGACTAGCATACAAAAAATAATATAAAACTCTAAAGATAGTTTAGCAGATTTACATCTTTAAAGAAAATTTATTATAAAACGATTTACCCCCATATTCATAAGAACGACAAAATATTCTTGAAATTAATTTTGAAATAATTTTGTATTAAAAATTTGAAACAAAATACATTTTGTACTCATTTAAGATTTCATGAATATCGTGGTCAGTCTCTAAAATTGATCTAATTTACATTTGTTTATAAAATATATTTTAAAAAAGTTTTTAAAGTTTATTAGTAAGTAAAATAAACAGAATATTTCACTCACATTTCTTAATATGCGAAATTCCAAAATATATTAAACGATATAAAGAAATATAGATAATACATTTAAACTGATAGCCAAATGATGTGGTGGAGGTTAATATCTCAATTGTCTCATGAGTAACTTTGTCCATTATTGAACGTTCCATTATTCAGATGCATTATTTTAGCATTGGGTAGTATGGTCTAGGAACAGCCTTTTTATTTTTCTTGTACCATAAACATACCGGTGACCAGTCCGGGGCCGTTATGAAGCCAAAACTGTAGGCGTCACGTGTTTGTTTTTACACTCACATGTCACTAAGCCTGACCAGAGGTATTCTGGTGCCACGGGAATCGGGAGCAGCAGGGATTTCACTCTCTGCCCGATTGTTGGGCAGACCCTCTTGTAGCAGCTTGGTGATGGCTGTGGTTTAGACCTAAAGCACAGACAGAGCGCGAGCTCGGTGTGGTGTTGAATCTCCTCAACCGGGTGCTGTGACCCATATCACGGCAGGAGTTAAGATAGTCTGCGACTCCTCAACAAGGTGTAAAGGTTATGGGTGTCCTAGCAACACGCCTTCGAATTTGTACTTACTTGTGATTGTGTAGTGCACCATGGAGTATGCTGCACGGCGAAGACTCATGTACAGCCAGATGACACCTGTACCGTAAACAACAGTACTCTGTTTTAGTGTTTGATTCTGTGGTTTCAAGTTTCTTCAGATTTGGAAAGAAGAGAAACAGAACTTTAAAATAATATATACGTCGTTCAAATAGCCTTGAAAGATCTGGATGTATTTTTCAAGGGAACACATTTTTTATCCAATGTTATTCAAATTTTTCAAGTTTAGATGCGCACTATTTTATATATGAACCGCCCGGGTGTTTACACGTAAATCGAGATTTTCGAGGTGTTCCTCGTTTTACTCAATAGCACCCATCAAAAAAAGAGTAATACTTGCCAGGTATTTTTGTTGTAGCACTGTGTAATCTGTCATCGAGTTTGCTGCGACCACAGACTTTTAAAAGATAATATTCTTAAAATATCTTGTTTTTATTTTATCACAGTTTATTAAATTTGAGGGTTTTGTTCCAATAAGTTCTTTCCAAAATAAAATATTAAGCTAAAGGTGTGCATTTTAACTTGAAACAAAATTCAAACATAAAAATATAATCGACATTAATTCTGTGGCTTGGCGACAAAAAGTATTTATTTTTGAGAAAATAGTTTTATTTTATATATGAGTTCATAGTAAGCATTAGCTGTTTACACAAAATAGAGGAAAGTAAGAAAAGAAACCTAATACAATGACTAAAGCTGGGGTCACACGATTATAGAAATGCATCAATTATTGGTACGGCAATCGTGTGACCGCCCTATAGGTAATAAGGAGGCAACAAAAATATTAAGAATGCGCCAATATTTATTGTGTTCTAGTGCGACAATGAAGTTGACAATAAGTACCAATATTTAAATTTTAAAATGTTTTTTCGGAGAATAAATTATGATAATTTTGATATTGAGCGGCAATAAAGCACAATTGAAATTATGTTATATTGGTACATTTGCGACAATCGTGTGATCTTAGCTTAACTCAGTACAGAAAAATATTGACATTGGCGCTTTTAGCACCAAGCCACAGAATTAAATATTGTTCATTAACAAACTTTATGTGATCTTAGCTTAGACCACTGTCTTTGAAAATTATATTTCGTTGAAATAATATGTATTTTGGGCGCACCACTTCATCAAAAGAAATTTCTTCGAGTTATGAGCCTTTTTTTTGTTTTTTAAGTTCTTTTCAAAATAAGGTGCTACCGGATAACTGTCAGTATTAATGTCAATATTTTTGGTTAGCTATGCAAGTAAGATTGTTAAACGAATATGCCCAATTACATCTTAAAGGTGTTTAAAAAACTTTCAAATTAATGAAAACATTTTATTAAATAATAATTCATAGAACATTAAAAATAAACAAGAGTTGTGTCAAATAAGAAGTTTGAACTAAAATTTAACGGAAATCGTATTTTATGTAAATTTAAAGAAAATTTCCGTTTCCGTTTAAGCGATATATAAGAGAATGATTTTATTCCTTCAGCCAAATGTAAACACTGTCGTATTTTTTTCTTGAAACCAACATCCAGGGGATAACCCCTACCCATGCAGGGAATTGAATTGGTACTACGAAAATATTCGTCTTAGTATAACATGTGGAATTGATTCATAGAATCTTTTGAGTGAACTTAA
This sequence comes from Wohlfahrtia magnifica, assembly GCA_023159175.1. Taxonomy (NCBI): domain Eukaryota; kingdom Metazoa; phylum Arthropoda; class Insecta; order Diptera; family Sarcophagidae; genus Wohlfahrtia; species Wohlfahrtia magnifica. The sequence goes on from JAKWBJ010000045.1 coordinate 2,622,595, forward strand.
ACATTTTCGTCGATATTTAATATAGTCGGTGACTCAAGGCCCAACCATAATTTGCATAGGTAAACTTAAGCGACAGTGTGAACTCATATGAAACATTTGTGATAAGCCATATTGTACTTAAGAAACTTATCGTCAAGTGTCAAGTTTTGTTAAATGTCATTTGCATATGCAAAGTGCGAAACTGAACGCACATTCCGTATGGAAACGGCTGTTTAAAGTATTTTTGTGTAAGTGTTTCTACTCATTGAAATAAAATTTACAAAGAAACATTAAAATAATTTAAAAAGAAATAAAAAAATGGAAGGCGCGGATGAGAAATTAATTTTTTGTAATGATTATTTCTAAGCAAATACTCTGTTGGTAATTTCGGTACTTTTTTAAACGAACTACTAATAAAAACTACAAAATATACGAAAATGTGCAACAGTGGTGTAGTGTTCGGGCATCTTCTCAGTGGAGAATGGCTCAAATGTTTTTCAGGCTGAAATATTGGTCATTAGAAAATTATTCCATTAGGGAATCATGCTCGCTACTATCTCGAAGTGGTATGAGGGGCGTGTCTGTATTTGCGTGGACAGAGGGGCGGCCATCCTTGTCATCAGATGACACATTACCAACTCATTGTTGATTAGAGAATGTATGGATGTTTTTAACATTCTCAGCCTCTTTCTAAAACAAACTGAAGGGTCACTCTTTGCTGGACATTAAGTCTAATTGAAGGCAATATGATTGAGCGTTAAACAATCAATATTCCAAATATCATGTAACACATGGACTGAAAAGTCCTGGGCTTAACGAAGCAAACACTTTTATTGTCAAAAATTAGCTGTATTTCATCAGCGTAGTCTCCATCAAGAGCAATGTTATCACTCCAGCGCCGCTCTAACATTTCAATATCACTCTTGTAAAATGATGTATGTATGGCAGATATATTAGTTAGTGAGGTTTTTCATAGCGTAAATACACATAACCAGTCACTAGTAATGTTGTGAGGTGATATCACTGTTGAAATTTGTCAGATGGTGTGGTTTAGGATTAAACCGACAACTTCTTGGTTGGAGGGTGAGTTTTTACCCATAATACCACAGTGACACTCACTATTAAATACGTGATGCTGCTCGAAATCTAAGTACTTTTTCTTGCCGAGGCAATTAGGGACTCGTATAATATTGATAGATTTATTGAAATAAAAGATTTAATTTTTGTTATCTTAGGCGCCTAAATTATAACTATAATAACAAAGCTTTAATTCCATTCTCTACCAAGTAATACAACAAAAACGAAATCCGAAACTTAAGCATTTTTCAGTACTTCACTCCGTTCTGTTATAGGCCCCTAATATGAGTTGCTTTCAACGTTCGATAGCCAACGAAAGTGTTTATCGAAAGAATTGTTTGGTACTATGACGCGCATTCGATAGAAAAAAGTGTTATTGTGAATTTTATCTATTGTGAATAGATAACAATAATGACAATAGAAAAGTTTTATTCAAATTACGCTTAAATACGTTTCGTTTGCGTCCTTGTTGAAAAATAAAAAAATATGACTACTTCAACGGAGCAGTGGTTTGATGAATCCTCTGATGAGGATGATAACTTAGTGGAACTAGCTAGATACCGAAAACAAATAAGGGATGCCTCTAATCCTTTGGAAATGAATTTAACGGCGTAAGTGTACTCCATTCAAGTGGTATTTATATACGCATTTATATAATTTGAAGAGTTTTTTTTTTAGTTTTATAGATAACTTCCGACTATGCAAGGAAGCTTTTATGTATTTGTTATCCACTACAGATGAACAACTGCAGCAATGTACAATGTAATTGTTGCCTGTTACTTACGATCTTATTCCTGCATAAAAATAAATTAAAAATGAAGTTTAGTTTCTTTAAATAAAAAAAAAAAAAAAAATGATAAAAGACTTACATTTTTAATATTTTTATTGATTTAAATATATTGTTCACAATTTAAAAATACACACTTTAATAATTTTCACACACAAAACATTAGCGTCGAAAGCTAACAACTCTTAGATAAATAAATAGATGCTCAACGAAATATTCCACAGAATTGCCAGCTCATAATAGCAATTTGATAATCGATAGTCGATATTCGATAGCCAACAAATATCGAAGATCGGATGCAACTCGTAATAGGGGCCATAAATTTTATGAGATTTGTTAGAATTATTGTTAGTATTGGTTGTCACTTTTATTTTAAGCTCTCCATCAGCTTCTGATTATTTTTAAAACGAAGTGGTCCAGCTCAGCGTTTCAAGAATTAAATATAAATTTATTTAAATAAAACAACCGCTTAACCGGTTATTGGAATTATTATTAACTAAAAAACAGGTTTTTTACAAAAAAACTACTTTTCGAATTATTCGAAAAACGGATTTTGAAAAAAGTCGAATAAAACAAGCGCCATCTAGGTGTTCGGCACGGGACTTTTCAGACCATGTATTAGTTATACAATGGAAAATAAAAGTGATATTTAATTAAAATAACTAACTCTAAGCCGAGTTTTTTTGGTAGTGATTTTTCTCTGTTTTATTAAGTTTTTAATTTTTATTGTAAATTTTTTAATATGATATCTTTACAGAATATTTGCACAGAAAAACAATATAATTAAACTACTACAGGCAAATTAACACAGAAAAAGTTGATATGAAAATTTGAAAAGAAAAAGTGTAAATTTAAAATAAATGAACAATTTTATATAAGTAAATAAGGATTTTTAAAAAGACACCTGATTTAAACACTACGCCTACAAATATGCAATAAAAAATAAAGTAAAATACCCCTAAAGTACTTAAGTTAAAACTAAATGTAAACAGCAAAGTTCTAATAATTATTAAAGAAAAGGAAAAAAATTATACTAAATTTCTAAAATTATGCAGATATAAACAAGAAATTTTGTTAAAACAACATTAACTCTATATAATAATTTGCTTATGCTAAGAAAAAATATTTAGTTGGTAAAAATTAAACCAAGTATGTATGTAAATTTTTTTGGTAATTGCAGAAAAGCTCAAAATTAGCCCATATATTAAAAAGGTTATTTATTACAGAAAATTATTAAAATTTTGTTAAATAAACTACAATTAAAAAAAAAGAAAAAACAGGAGAATTGTATTTAAAGAACTCTTTTTAGAACTTTATGTTGAACTATATGCTGGCAAAATAATAGACCTTAAACTAAGATTTATTTTCTAAAGAATTTATAAAAAAAAATAAATAAGTTTCTGCTTTAAAATAAGAAATCAAAAACAAACCATATCATTTAAATGATTTAATTTAATTTAAATGTTTAAACAAAAATTGTATTAAAAACGAACATAAAAATCAACGCTCGCTTAATGTAGTAACGGTTGTGAATAAGAAAAAAAACTCTAGAAAAACTTTCTCTAAAGTGGAACACACTTATATACGTAAATTATAATAATAATTAAACTATAAAATTGAATTGTTTAAAACGTAACTAAAATCAGGCTCAAAACAACAATAATATTTATTAAAATAATTATATAAAAATTATAAATATTTATAAATATTTTTTATAAAAACTCTCTTCTCTATAATATATATCAAAAAATATAAAAAATCATATCAAAAGTAAAAAAAAAATTAAATCAAAAAAACTTAAATTATTTCAACAAATTACCACAAATTGACCAACAGCATTTGAAGCAGGTTTTGGCTTTTTTCTTACCCACAAAAAAGAAAAAAATTCCAATTAAATGTTAAAAAATAGTTTTTGGACATTTAGAAAAGAACCATAAATATTTATGAGCCAATGACAAACGAAATAATATGCAATGGAAATTCAAATTTTATTTAATTTTATTAAAAAATAAAAACTGAAAATAGAAAATCATTTAACATCTATACATACGTACATGCTATACCAATTAAAAATTTATTTATTACTACTAAAACTACGAATATTTTTCATATAAAAATTTGCTACAAAAAACAGGCTACGAAATATAAAAAAAACAATTTTTTTTCAAGTGTAAATGTGTTTGGGTGTATTTTGTGTACTTAATTAAATATTTATATATATAAACATACATATAAAACAGTTTTTTTTTGCCACTAAACATCGTCAGCAAAAATTATAGAAACATTTTTTCCTGTTTTCCTGCTAACGAAACTACAAACCTCCTGTTAACCTCCTCATAAATAGCATTAAATGTAGGCGTTATATGTGGTTTGGGTCTTCTAACAAAAAATAGTGTGAGTGTCGTGTTTTTTGTTTTATATAACAAATATATCATCTCTCTATATACATATATATAGAAAATCTAATATAAATATTTAAAATCATTAAAATAAATAAAACGTCATAACAGCAATACTAACAACGTCATCATCACATACTACTCTACTCATCAAGTGCTATAAACTTGTAAAATATTTTTTGAGAGAGAAAAAATTAAAAACAAAAAACCAACATAAATTTCAATTATCAAACTGTTAATTGAATTTTATATACAGAAATAATACTAATACTGAGCGATACTATCAAAGCTTTTTCATCGTATAAATCAAAATCAACAGACCAGACCAATTTTACTAAAATTTACAAAACAAGTACAATCCATTTTTGGTGGTGGTGTATCTTCAATAAAGCAAAACGAAACAACATAATGGGTAAGTAATTACAAAATAATATTTTAAAATATTATCAAAGATATGTATGATAAATAAAAAATAAAAATAAAATATTTATAAAAATTAAAAACAAAAAAATAATTAATTAATTACTAATATATATTTTATATTACATATTTTCTGTCTACACGAACTATATCCCCAATGAACTAATAAGTCCCTGACATGAACTAAGCTGCCAATATATGTGGACATAGATAGTTTGTTATCAACTAACACCATAATTTTTAGAAATGAATTAAGTCGACAGAAATAGTGAAATAAGTCCCGAAAATAATAAAGAGCTAAATCTCAAGGAATTTAAATAATATAAAGCGTGTGTTTTATAGAGGTATAGAACTTTAAGTTGGCATTACTTTTCAAGATGGTGACCGATTTAACAATTTATCATGAAGAGGTTCACGCCTGAACAACGCTTGCAATTAGAGCGCTTTTATTTCGAAGATTATGGTTCAGTGCGGAAAACGTATCGCGCACTACGTCCATTTTATCGTCGACAAAATCGTCCATCAGAGCAGTTAATTCGATCATGGAACGTTTTCGCATCAAGTTTACTCTTATTGATAACTCGTTGTACGGTGCTTACAGAAGAACCTATTGCTGCTATAGAGCGTAGCATTGAGGAAGACCCGAAAGAGTCCATCCGCCATCGAGCACAGGAATTGGATCTGTGTCCATCCACTTTATGGAAGATTTTGTGGAAGGATTAAAAAAAAACAGCGCAACATGTCACACAGCTCGTGCCACAATAGAAAGACATGTTAAGTGATCACCTAATTTCACGTTTTGGACATGTGAATTGAACTCCAAGATCTTGTGATTTAACACCGCTAGGCTACTTTCTGTGGGGCTATGTAAAGTCATTGGTCTATGCGGTAAAACCACAAACGCTTGACCATTTGGAAGACAACATTCGCCGTGTTATTGCCGATATACGGCCACAAATGTTGGAAAAAGTTATCGGAAATTGGACGTCCAGATTGCACTACATCCGTGCCAGCCGTGGCGGTTATATGCCAGAAATCATATTTAAAATGTAATGCCACAAGATTATCTTTCGGATAAATAAAATTCATGTCAATCGAATAATCCATCGTTGTTTTATTGCAACTTAAAGCTCTATACCTCTATAAAAAACACCCCTTATAAACACCCCATTTTTGGGGTGTTATTCTACATAACAATTTTAGTCAATACTGGTTAAAACTCGGCGCGCTTCGCTATCCCTATCTTAATTATTATCTTAAGCTGACTTAGCGTTGCTGGAATAATGATTTTATCATATTTTTGATGATTTTTTGGACTAAAATATGACTATATCATCTCGTTTTTAGAATCTAAAAATAGGTATGCAAACAGTCAAACAACCTTAGTACAGTTTAATGAGCACACAAAGGCTAACGATTTGTGTTTAAATATCAAAGGTATTTTTGCTTGTTGCATAGTATTATTAATCACCATTTTATGGTCATATTTTAGTGTTGCTAAATAGAGCCAATGTCATACTTAGGGTTATGAAGCGTTGGTCTTTGAACCACTCTATTTTTGACTACGAATATATAATACTTTACTCATACACTAACATTGTCGAAAGTAATCCGGAAGAGTAAAATTGTAAAATTTTGGGCGCCAAGAGGAGGATTAATTTTAATATACAGTATAATAATATTCTTTGAAATCAAAAATAGTCGGTGTTTATTTCAGTGACTTATATCGATAAATAAAAATGGACTGATGATGCCTTTATCTTTCAAATAAAAAGGTTCATATTCCCTCGACGAGAATTTTTCGTGATTCGCTTTTAATTATTATTATTTCCAAACAAAATTTTGGGATTCAATTTCAATTACCCTGGTTATTACCAAAAAAAAAAAACCAATCTGGCCTATAATTTTTGTCGGTTTTTTGTCATCGTCAGTTATTGAATACCAAAATTAAGTTATTCGATTTTAGCATACTTTTTGGTTCTTAATTTAAATGTTTTGTTCACACATTTAACATTGAAAATTAATTAAATGGATCTTCGTGAAGTATACAAATTAAATAAATAAATATGTGTCAATTACTTAAAAAATATAGTGTGAACAAGTGGATGTAAACAGCGAACAACATAATTCAACTGTAGTGTGAACATGCTACTTCTCTCCATTCAGTAATTTTGCTTGTTAACATATGGTAACAGCAAATATACACAAAAAGTTGTCTCTGAAAATTTCATTAGCTGGGATAACAGTAGATATCCCAGTTAACGGATTTTTGCAATAGGGTCATTACCCATGCTCCGTCGTGTTTTGATATTGTTTAAGCTTTAGATTAGTATTAAATCTATTCAAAATCAATGGACGTCGGTAATCATTTTATACCATTCAAGGTAATCAAAGCTATATTAACCATGCAACCAGCAGCCATGATCAATTGTAACAGCTTAAATCGTTAGACCTATCTAAGTCTTCTTTCGTGTGCATTAATCTTAAGAAATTTAGCCTTTTGGTAATTTTTTCGGCATATGATGTATTTTCAGTTACTAAAAGTGACTAACTTAGTTTGAATTTTGCATCGTCATACAAGTGGGCACACGATGATTGTACATTTAATCAAGTGTGGGCTATTTATATATCAGGAACTGTCAACACTAATATCAATAGCTAAAATCTGGCAACACTATAATAAAATTTGATATTTTTGAGCATAATCATACTTGCAATGTTTTGATGAACAGGTGCTATTTGTTTTGTTTACAGTGTGTTAAGAAAATCAATTCGGCCAAAAAACTGAAATTTCAATGGAAGGTTTACGTTGGAATTTTTTTACAACTTTCGACGTGAATTATCTCAACAAGTATATGTTGATGAACTCAGTTCTTTGTATGGCGATAAAGCACCATCAAAATCCAGAGTATATCGCTGGTATGGTGAATTCAATCGTGGTCGTAGTTCGGTGGCCGACGAATTTCGTGAAGGTTGTCGAAAATCGGACGACCGAACTAATAATGTAAGAACGTCATGTTGCATATTGTGAGAAAGAAGCAACCCTGCACATTAGTTCCACTCCAAAACTTACAATTTTCCATGAACACTTAGTTGTAAACAAAACTTGTACTCGGTGGGTATCCAATAATTTATCGATCGCTCAAAAAAGGCTCGCGTCGATTGGTGTAAGGAAATGATTGAAAACTTCAATCGTGGTGCTTCAAAAGACGTGTATTAAATCGTGACAGGTGACGAATCATGGATATAAGCGTATAAGCGAAGACAAGCTAACAACTAAAGTTGTTCGTGAAAAAAGCACAAAAAAGCCAATGATCGCCTGTTTCTTCAGCAGAATGGGTCATGTGGTCACTGTTACGCTTTAGCAACGTGTGACCCTCAATTCTGAAACGACCATTTGTTTGCCGAAGTCTTCGGAGAAATTCGCAGAAGACTTCTTCTTGTTCTCGAAAATCAATGATAAACTACGTGGTCAACGATTTACGAGCGCCGAAGAAGCAGTTGAAGCGTTCAAAAACCATGTTTTGGAGGTGTCTCAAGAGGAATAGAAAAACTGCTTTGAGAAATGGTTTGAATGAATGCAAAGATCATCAAGAGGAATATTTTGTAAAACAATAAAGCCATTTTCATTTAAAAACATTTCTTATTATTTGCTATTCCAGAAATATAAATAGCATCCTTCATATAATGACATTCATTGCGTATAAATATGTTCTTTATCAGATATATTGTTACGTTTTAACCTTTTTCAAACGTTTGAGATCATTTATATTGCGCTAAAATAAAATGTTGTTTTTACAGTTCGTCTCTTTTTTTAATTACTGAATTATAACTTTTCTACACTTTGTCTTAATACAGCAAATTCATTTATACAACACTTTTTATTTACGCCTGAACGAGTCTTAGCTTATTGACAGCCAAATGATCACTAAACTCACCAGCCGCAATGTGCCATCTTTTTATAGTATTACACGAATCTTCGATTTTTCTACGTTAGTTCAAATGGTCTAAAATAACTTTATAAACATAAAAAGTAATCGAACTGGCAACTCCATGCGGATGGTAGCACTCTTAACTAGTACAGGTAATTTTAGCTGTTATTAACCCTTGACACAAGCCAATAAATTTTATAGCTAAAAGCTCATAGTAAGTCTCTGATGTGGTGAAGATTTAAATATAACAGTAATAGATTTACAACGGTGGTTCCCATATATGGTATCGTTTCAATATTTTTATTTCTTCAGTGTTATCTAATAAAGATATTGCTATGGTTTCGTAACTTAACCCGTTTCAATATCTATTACTGCGATTTTTTATTGTAGGGATATAAGAATTGAAATTCCTGGAATTTTACCAAAATTTGGTTTCGAATTTGTGTTATCAACTCTGACATCAGGGCAATGTCCTCTTCCTCAACGTGAATGACAGGTTTTGGTGTGTTAATTTTAATTATCCATCTATTTAATCATATTTTAAAAAAAAAAAATTACCTCATTTTAATAAAAATGTAAAATTTTAGTGGAACAAAAAAAAACTACAATGTTAAGTAAGGATCACCACCCTCCGCTTAGCAAAGATCTTTACCAGCACACAATCATATGGAGGCGAGCTACATTAGATTAATCATCTATTTAGCTTGAAAATCAATTTGATTGAATGAAACTGAAACACCCTAAAGGAGTGACAGATTATAATATATAATATAATTATGATATAATTAAAAAAAATTAAATTAAAAACATTATGGAAAACCAATAAATTTTAATAAGAAAAAGTTCTCTGAATATTATATAAAAAAAAAATGTAAAATGTTGGACAATTTCCTGAATGTAAGACCAGATTTAGATTTATTCTATGAATATGGGGACGGTTTTAAAAACATGTTTTTTTTTCTATTAAGGTTCTTCTTTCAATTTTATATATATATGTATAGTTTTTTTTATATATTTTTTTTTAATTTGAAAAAAAATATTTCCATACTATATTATCCTATTAGTATTGCAACTTTCCTATCAATTTCAAACTTCAATGCTTTGGAAAATGCAATTATTGCAATTTTTTATTATAATCATTAGACACGAGTACGTTAGTAGAATCCAGCACAAGAGCATTCAAGTACGTGTACATATAGCACAGTAGGTATACACTGGTATACACCGATGTTGCAATAACAAGTGAAGCTGTTGTAACATAGCATTAGCACAGAAACAGTAACAACAACAGCAATATCAACATATTGTAACATTTTTATGCATCATTACATGAAAAGGAAATCAATTAAAATTTTTACATGATTTTTATAACGAACAAACTTATAGGCTGTTGTTCGAACATAAATTGGAACCACCATATGCAAAAGCCATAGCAGTAAAGTGATAAGAGTATAGGCATTATAGAATAGGGTTTTTCCTTTTTTTTTTTCAACAATTAGTAAATAAATGCGATTATTAAAGAGAACAAATAGAGAATTATTATAAAATTAAAAAAAAATTATAAATTTTTAAGTTTTGTTTTTATATATTAAAAGTTATCTCCTGAAATAGTTTATGGATAATGATAAATAAATACACAGTAAGCGCTGTTCTAGACAACGATAATTGGCAGCAGCATACCATTACCCAAAACTTACTACAGCTGACTGAAGAATCACCTGGGAAGAACGCAATACCATTCCTAAGTGTTGTATTTGGAAAAGAAAACAAAAAAGGCCAAAAAAATTATATTTTATGCCAGAAAAAAACGCCATTAGTGGCTTATTATACAGTGGTGGAAGAAATAATAAGGATACATGAAAATTTTCTTCAATTTTTATTTACCATTATAAAAATCAAATAAAGAATGCATTGTAATTGAAAAAGTTCGTACATACGATTTCCATCCTACCCAAATAAATTAATCTTCGTTTCTTCAGACCATTTCACGTTGTTCTAGTTATTGAAAAAAGTAAAAGTGTCCCTATTATTTGTTCAACAACTGTATATTGGGTTCTGGGATGGAGTAGTGTAGTGGTTAGAGCGCAAGCATACAACACTAGCGAACTAAGTTCGAACCCCAACCGAGGAAATGAAGAAAAAAATAATTACGGCTTCGCTCACACCATCCACTTACCTCTGAAAAAAATCATACGAATGCCGAAAATAAAACGCCATCTACTGGGAGAAACTACAATGCTAAGTAAGAATCACCACCATCACTTAGCAAGGATCTTCAACACTACACAATCATATGGAGGCAAGTTACAGTAGACCATCTACTTAAATTTAATATCAACATGATTACTTAAACAGAAACAAAGCAATGAATACTTTGTGGAAAGCCAATATGCTCCATAAAGGAGTGACGAAAAAAAGGATTTTAGGGATAACCAGAAAACTTTTTCTGATATCATCAGCACAAGTCTTCTTCACTTAAAATAGTTTTTAACAGAGCACATGAAATAGGATCGAGTAGCTGTACTTTTAGCTAAGCTTACGATCTGGTCATTTTTGAGATCTCTGGTCATCATATCGAAAAGACCTTCAACTGCTCCAAGAACAGGGACTAACACCCATGTGATGACCATAATTTTACTAGACGCAAAGGACTACGACTCACGGGGCCAACATTAGATGATCTACACAACAGGGTTATCCTATAGTGCGTACTGGGTCATGAGTGCTACACTGGAAAGCAGAGGTCTGACTATTTGACAAACAGAGTAGATTGTCTGGTTTTCATTAGACAGCAACGGTTTTTTTGTACCTCTGTGAAATTTCTTCTTCTATGGGAAGGTATCGCGTATTTTTTTACAGTTACACAAATTTAACTCACAATAACACTAAGGAATATATTTTTAATATCAATGAAACGGGTTTTATTCAATAGAAAATTTTATGACATTAATGTTTGAATATGATTTCAGTCATGTGGCCGCCATTGCAGGCACGTCAAAGCGTAATCTGGAACACCAGATGCTTTGATGTTTTGACAAAAGTTTGTGGATTATCTTCATATCAAATGCTAATATTCTATGTACGTCAATAATTACATATACAACTAAAAATTGAATAGAAATGCAATATGAAAATCAATTTGTGCTTGGCTTATTCGCCAAACTGGCGGTTTAAGTCTGTGATATGTCAAACCAAATTAGAAAAGCAACTATCAGCTGTTAAGTCGATATTCAACTAAAGCAGTGTTGCTAACTTAAAGTTATGAACCTCTAAAATAACATCCGATACTTCTGAACAGAGACAGACTATAATATTTGTATTCTTGTCTTCATGTGGAGCCTACTACTTTTGCTCAACAGTAGCGGATTTAGAGTACTTGTAGGCCTAGTATTTGAACATTTTGTGATCAGCTATCATAAGCTTATGTTTCTACTAATCGAAGTAGTTTCTGTGGGATGTATGCTGAGACATCTAAAGTCCAGGGCCTAACACATAGCCTTTAAAAGACTGCTGTTAAAATTTCATTATATCCTTTTAATTAGTTTGTGAGTTATTGTACTAACAGTGAAATACTTTTGCTACTTTCAGAACAGTGGTTCAAAACTATTTCGTACTTTATTGCTACACTGCTTCTCGATTGGAAAAAATACCGTGTAAACGTAGCAATGGCTTGAAAAGTATTATGTGGACTTCGCTTCATCAGAAACAGCAATAAAACGTTAGTTTGCTGACTTCAAACGCGGTTGTAGAGACACTGAACTGACTGCAGAACGTAGTGGACGGTCAAATGTGGCGGTAACACCAAAAAACTTCAAAAAAATCCACAAAATAGTTTTGAATAAACAAAAAGAGAAGTCGCGTGATCTAATTGACATCGTAAAGATAAAAGCTCAGTTCAAACTGGCAGCTCCGCTTGCTCATTGTTGACCAAAAAAAAAAAGAATGCATTGATGATTCTGAAAGAATGGCAAACCACATAAATTGAACTTTGACTACTGGCTGTTTGTTGGCCTCAAGAATATGCTCGCCGGTAAGAAATTTCGCACAAACGAAGAGGTTATCGCTAAAACTGAGTCCTATTTTGAGGCAAAAGATATATAATTATACAAAAGTGGCATTAAAATGTTGGATCAACGCTGAAATGTTTGTATTACTCTTGATGGAAATTACATTGATGAAATAAAGCTAACTTTTAACAAAAAAAGTGTTTCTTTGTTAGGTCCGGAGCTTTTCAGCCAATGTGTTATACCTTGCGAATGGCCTTTTATCGCGATTCGTACTAGAAGATGGGCATTAAAAGCTCTAAGAGTTGATATTATTTTCTGACCCAGTAGAATAATTGGCTTTGTTTGTAGCATTAATATGTTGTGTTGAAAGTATAGGTCTGCACAAAAGATGCACCCGGTCACAGTGCATATAGCCCCAATCAATCAATCAATGAAGAAAACTTATAAACTTGTGTATGATTGTATATTTTATTACTTTATCGTTCTGTTCTAGTAGTTTCTAAATAATTCATAGCATATTTCTTCATAAAACAATTGTAAAATATCTTTTTGTTTTTCGCTGGTCGAAAGTAAATCTATTCTTTCACTCAAATTTTCATTAACAATTGGATTGGATTTTATTGTTAATTTTTGTTAAAAGAAAACATCATGTTATTCGTACAGTTAACAAAACAAAATAAATCCAAATCCAAATTAAAGCTGTCGAAAAGTACACAATTGATCATATTGTGAAATAGAACACAAAGGACTACTAAAAACATTATGCTAAAAAAATAGCGTACATACCCCTCAAAAAAATAAAAAACTTATACGAGATGAAGCGCAATGAAATACAAAAAGAAGGACTAAATATCTCCGCATAAAAATATCAATTGGAAACGAGCAATCAATGGACGATATTTGATTTTTATTTAAAAGAACATTTTTACTGCCACTACACAATATACAGGCTGACGATGGCAAAAAAAATTTATTAAAAAAACAGTTACAAGGATACAATAAATGCATTGTTGTTGTTATTTTTTTATCCTATTTTGCAGTGTTGTGCAGTCAACATATTTTTCTGTGTTTTGTTTTTAGTTGACTGACTGAATGATTGCAGTCTATATGATGAAACAATTTTTGTTTTATTTTTGTCGTTGTTTTTTCAAGTCAAAAAAATATCAAATCATTTTTGTTAAACATTATTTTACTGCCTGAAAATGTGAATGGTTTAATATAATACATGCCCTAGATATTGCACAACTGCTTTTAAATGGCATTTGTAAAGCTAAACGGAGGTTTTGTTTTCAAAAATTCGACAAAAAATATAACAGAGCCTTAACCTAAAATTAGGCGTGACTTCACAAGTTTACAGTGTGTATCGCCACGAGTGAATACAATGCGTCCACCAACGCCCCACATATGATAAAAACGACATCTGAGTACTAAATTCGCAGGCATGTATTTTGGACATGACTTCCACCTTTGTAAAGTGTCGGAAACTATCTAAACTCCTACCTATCTACTGGTCACGTCAGACACTTAAGAATGTAACTCCACATCGAGCTAGCGCTTTCCTCACGTTTGGGGTATAAACCACAGCTACCACGTTGGTCCGGCACGGGTGACTCAGCATAGTCGAGCAGGTCTCCCGTGGTAAGCCGCCTGTCAGACTTCGTAGCATAAATGCTACTACCAGTATAATCCGAAATGACTGCCAATAAAAACATCTAAAATAAAACCAGAAATACAAAACAACAAACAAGCGAACAATCACATAACCATACAAACGACACAAGCCTACAATCAAACAGGAATACCACAGGCCAATAACGCTCCAGAAAACCCATAAAATATAACGCCGCAAAGCCTATCTTTCTCTAAGCCAAGCATCTCTCCTTTAAATACAATAGAAACAAACTCGCCGTGCCTCCGTAGAGTCTTATACGACCTCAAGTACCCACTAAAATACACCATATCACCTGTCACGAAGATACACGTCCAACCCCCAATTGCAATTCGCAGCCCTACTAAGGCTCCCCTTATGTAAAACTGTCCGGAGCGAGGCAGGTTTTGTCAGTAAAAATCCTATAGTTAAGCTGAAGACAAAGTCAGTACGTGCAAATACAAACCTAACGTCAGGCACGAGCTCATACGTCACCCTGCTCTTGTCGATCGATGCGAATTCCAATGTTGTCGGTGATATTTCATAAAGCCATAAACGGTGAATTGAATTTTGATTGTCTTGACTATTGTTACGGTTAAGACGTAATGTTAAGTCACGCCATAACCGAGTTATATTAAGTCATATCCAGTTGAACATTAAACTGTCTTTTCTTTGATTTTTATAAAAAAAAAAATCAATCCAAACTGAAACAGCATTCTACGACACGCAAAAATATAGAAGAGTGTACTTGACATTGGTGTCGATGATTGAAATCTCCGTGCGCTAAGATAGAAAACAGGAATTCCAAATAGATGATAAACGCCCAAAAGTTTTCCGAGCTCTCAGAAAGCGGTTTTCAATATCTTCGTCCGATCCGCCATCCTCGGAAATTATACTTCAGAGATAACAAAACTGGGCGACGTCCTCCATTTGGTTGCCTCATATAGTAAGTAACTCCTGAGATGCCGCATTAGCTCGGAGGGTTTTGTTTTGTTGCATAGTCAAGATCGGTTAGACGATTTTGCATTTCCCAAGTGATTCCCTCCAAACCTGCAAGGCGTTTTAGGGAACCGTATCCAGGGCCAACACCATATTAAATAAGAGTGGTAATAAGCCGCAGCCCTGGTGAGCACCGATTACTACCATCACCGTCCCACTTAACTAACTAATAGAGGACGTAAAAGCTATTCTGTTTCGCCTCCGCATTATAACACAATCTCTGAAAGTTTCCATCGGACAACCACCAATATTGACCCTAAAGCTTACTAAAAAAAAATTTTTTTAGGGGTAACGCCACGTCATCTTTATAGTATTATTTTTACCTTGGGGGTTATGTAAACCTCTTCTGCGCCATTGATGTAGGCTGCAATGCAATTAAAAAATCGATTACATTTTTTAGCCCGGCCATTAAGGTTATAATTATAACTTTATTGTGTATGCTTTGAAAGGTTGCACCAAATTATAGGTCAGAAGCTGAAGTAGAAGGAGTTACCCTTACAATTTAGAAAAGAACGACGTTTCTGATAAGGCTGGAACATTTTTTAATTGCTTTTCGGGCACCAGAGTAATCTGAAGATCAAGCCTAATATGCGCAAGTTAGCTTAAACGACTGTGCAAATACACACAATCCAATATGTATAACTATAATGTACTTAACAAACTTTTCCTCAAGTTTCGTACAGTTTCATTTGCTTACGTTTTTAGCGAACCTTATCGCACTATACGTACGTAAACAGCAGATTATGTCTTATATGCAAAGTAATAGCAAAAAATAGCTGTATAATGGATCTCTTGTTTTTGTTCGTCACTGAAACAGCGTCGATTGAACAAGCGTAGCGGGTGTATGCAGATTTCTTTTTAATTTTTATTTAATCTGTGTTATTTTTCTGATAATACTTAAATTTTTACACAAAATATTAAAACTTTTATATTGTTAATAAAAAAGCAATTCATCCAGATACTAATAATGATAATTGTTCATTCAACTCAACTCTCAGATAGCAACTTTTATGTTCTCACTAACACAACTATTCAAAAAGTACATTATAGCCACCGAAAAGTTGATTAAGTATTTGACAGACTTTTCGTTGAGTTCTTGACAGTAGCTTAAGTAATAAAAGTATATTATGTTTGGGCTTTGAGGTTTGATAAATGCTTAGTGAGCGTCATGGGTTATAATTGCCTATTGCTGGATTAAATGTTATCCGTGGGTCGAATTATTATTTATTGACAGTCAGTAAAATTGAAAGTAAAAGCCAGGCATTTAAAACCCATCAGCTCTTGTAGGTTTTAGGGTAAATAATCTTTCAAATGCCCTACTGTGCGTTATTTGGTAAAATTTTGGTTGAATAAAAAAATATTTTTGGAAAAATGCAACCTATATATCGATCTATTATTAATACTAGCTGTAAACAGATTTGAGCTGCGCTTCGGGTACTAATGATCGACTAAACAGATTTATATTAGCCACCATTGAGAACTTGTCTCTCCTTACACATTTGCCTCTAAATCATCTAAGATCTTATACAAATATAATCTACAAGCATCCACATCTGTAATCATCATACTCAGTAGATGTGCTCTCATTGCGCAATGTCCTGTAAGAAAACCTATCAGAAGTTTCACTTAAGGAGTGTTGTACTCAAGAATATCAGGACAACGTCTATATTGTAAACTGATCAATGCCTTAGCTAGCCTAAGTACCCTTTCAGCGTTTCAGCATTTGTCAATTTCCAAATTCTGTATTAGATTGAGGATAGTTGTAAGCTAGGCAGCATAGTAGGATTATGGACCAAGCTAGGTTGTCAAGTATCCTTTCCTAGTCAATGCATCAAGATTTTGTTTGCTCCTTATTCCACAGTGTCCAAGTAACCAAACTAATTGCCAAGTTTAAATGCCATACAATAAACGCCAAGTGTTAAGAGTTTTATTGGCTTTTTTAATACCAAAGCATATTTTAAGGCTTTTAAATTTATTAAAAACATAAGTATATTTATCGAAAACGAAAATGGCTTTTATATCAGGTGATTTTTTTAGCAACTTGGAACCTTTAGAGGCATAGCTGCGGTCAACATTTACATGAAATCATCTTTAAACATTGAGTTTTATAGATTGTTCTATCAAATATGGATTTCATACATTTCTCTAAACTTTAGGTGTTTTTTTTTAAATCAAATCCGAAAGCTCTTAAAAGGTCCCCCAATATTACTTATTTCTTAAAATTTCTATTAAAAAAAATTTTTAAATTTAAACAAAAATTACAAAAATTATGGAAAATACTAAGCAAATGCAAATTTAAAAAAAAAAAAGTCTACGAGTACATTCAAAATTTGTGGAACCCCTACAGTTTAAATTTTCAGCAAAAGCCATTATTTATCCAAAACTTTGGCTTAAGTATAACATAAATTCGACCTTTATTATCTTAACTTAAGCATGCCTTATATTCATTTTATTAAGTACGAGTATGTTTCATTTCGAAGAGTCCTTTATTTATCTTTGTAACTACTGTCATCCGAAGCACTCAATTTTTCCAATATGTTTAGACCAGCAAAAAAACCCAATTGAATTCTGTTTCCATGTGTGTGGCTACATTGTTATTTTTGTATAGTATTTACTGCAACATGTATTTATTTATAGACAATATTTGCATTCGAAAATGAAACAATTATTTTATTTTATTTTATTTTTTGCCATAAAAATATAAATTTGTTTTCCCCCAGTTCCCTGCTTTAAACTTTTATTGGATAAAACCCTTGTATGTCAGTCATTTTATTGCATAAAATTTGTTCTGCGTTAATATGTTAAAATGCATTTTTAAATATCCACAACATATTGTCGAAATGCACAAACAGTTTAATGTTGTTTCTGTTTTTTTTTTTTTTTTTTTTTTTTTTTTTTTTTATTAAAAAATATTTAAAAGCAAATGTTTTTGTTAACTACTAAATTTATTTTTAATAACAAAATCAGACATTGGGATTGAGATTCTAATAAAATAAAAAGTTAAAAAATAATAATTTAAACAATTATTTAAAAACTTTAAAGCAAAAAACATATGTATATAAAAAAGTTAAAAAGTTACTTTGATAGAGAAATATCCAAAAAAGAGCTTTTTACAAAGCATACTTTTAGGGCTTGAAAGAGGAAATTCCAATGAATTTTTTTTTTTTTTAACAAAACTTACATTACTTACAAATACATTTTTGACACTAAAAAAACAGTATACAAATCTTGTCTTAATAACAGAATTTTAAAGTATACTTTTAGCATTAAATTTCTCTTAAGACAGCATATTTAAGGGCTGTAAACAAAACGAACTTAAGACTAGTCTGTAAATGGGCTACCTATCAGTTTAAATTTGAACCGGCAGTTAATTCAAGTCTGGAAATACTTATATCATGCTATTCTACCACAAAATTCGGAATACTATCTCCACTAAAAGAAATGAATCGATTTACGCCTTTTTTTTTTGCTTGAGACCTGCACTCAGGTGTTATCCACTAGATATGCAGTGCATTATGCTGCTACCAGGAAAACAGGTTGTGGGAAGGAGGATAGAGAGAGAAGCGATTTAAATTTGCTCATGTCGTAAGTGGCACGGAAGACATTCGCAGGAAGATTGTTCTACAAACGAATAGTGCGACCAAAGAACGAATTGTCTCTATAATACGATGTGTGATTCACTGGATAATCAACTACAAAGCCATGCGCTCTACGAGAAATACGTTTACTACATAAAAATATATGATTACTATGACTTAGTTCCTTAATTTCGTGAGAACACATTCCGTTATAGTACTGATAAAACAACGAAACACACGTCAAACTGCGACGATGCTCTAATAAATCGATAGAGTTGGCTACCCTACCATCATTAATAAGAACCTTCGCGCTCTCCTGTACGCGGTCGAGAAGCTCCAAAATAGACTTTGAAGCACCGGCCCATACATGAGAATTGTACTCCAATTTGGGTCGGATATAGGTCTTGTAAATATTAAGGAGATCAGATGGAGTGAAGTAAATCTTACACGGTCTTAAAAAGCAAGAGCACTTGAATGCTTCTTTCGACACTCGAGAGATATTCTCGCTCCAGCGAACGTCATAGTGAATTCTCATGCGTCTGATTCCTCAATATCTACATTACCCATAAATACAGATGACAACACACCACCATGTATGTGTGTCAGAAAACAACATTGGGCGACCCTGTTCGCGCGACCCCACTCAGAGGTTTTTTTCAGGTCGCTTGTACACGGTGTTAATTGTGAGTCACACCTGAAAGTTAAGTGTTTTTTTGCTCAACTTAATTTGACATTTATTTGTTTCAGTGTTTGACAAATATCACCATGGAGAAGTGCTTAATTGAGCAACAGGTTAAAATTGATGAAGCCTTTTATGAAAATAGGTCTTCAAATCAAAATGAATTTCGTGCATCGTGATATTTGTAGTCATCATAATAGACCAAATGTGTCCACAATCATGAGAATTGTGCGCAAAATTTTAGCAAACCGGGCTAGTAGAAAATGTGGAAACACCTGTATATGCTCGTTCAGTTCGTTCTGCGGAAATCATTGTTGTTGTAAGCGATGATTCAAAAATGAGTTCGGCCAAGCAGTTACCATGAATGGCGTTCGCTATAGCGAGATGGTAATGGACTTCTTGCGGCCAGATATTGAGCATATGGGCCTGGATGATATGTGATTTTAACAGTATGGTGCTACTTGGTACACAGCCAATGAAACAGAGGCTCTTTTGAACCAGACATTCAACGGCCGTTTCATCTTACGTAGTGGCAATATTAAAGGATGAGATAGTTCGGCTGAGTAACGACATTGAGACTTAATTACCTCTCAGAGTCATTGAAAATATGAACCGACGGATAGAGGTATGCCACCTTAGCCGTGACGATCATTTGGCCGATATTTTGTATCACACATAATTGTCATAGATCCTTCCATCATAAAAAAATATGAAGATGATTATTTTTGTTTTACTTACAATTACCATTGTGCGTTTGAAATGGACCACTCTAGAGATCGATCGAGGATGAAGAGAGTGTTTCTTACTTTATATGCAAAAGTCCGTTTCTAGTTCAACGTAGACTTCTTCTATTATACTATATTTCCTTACCAAGGAAAATATTAATGTGCGGAGTGGACTTGAAATTAGATTTTTTTGATCATTATTATTGAGTGGCTTAACTTTCTATTGAGTGCTTAAATTCACCTAAGAATAGTTCAGCTAGTATAGGTTTACTTACCAGTAAGGTAATCTTAGTCGAGTTTGCGTATGTGGCTTTAATAAGGGAGCTTTTTCGACTTCTTTTTAGCACAATTTTAGGCTTAGATTTCACTCGGAGGTCCCATGGCCCATTGTGATACCCTTCTACAAGGACATACGCATTGAAGAAACCGAAAGGCTGGACATGGGAGATTCCAGAAAAAATGCCAGACAAGATCCCCATCTAAAGACCCTAAAATTACAGTTTCCACAATTGAGCCAATTGGTGCCCTTGAAAAAATTAATCAACTTAAAAACTGACACATCCCTAAGACAGTCCACATCATGGAAGCGACATGTAACCAAGTGCTTAAGTTTAAGCTCTCATAGAGCAGAACAGTCGCATAGTCTCCACCTCTTTATTCCGACAGCTCCCACAGTAGCCATGACCAGGGCATCCCATACGCTACGACCTGCGGCCTATCATGTAATGCCCGGTAATTATGCCCAAAAGAAGCTGTATCTACCCCCTTTCCAGCCTAAAAAGTCCACCTCTTTATTCCGACAGCTCCCACAGTAGCCATGACGAGGGCATCCCATACGCTACGACATGTGGCCTATCATGTAATGCCCGGTAATTATGCCTAAAAGAGCTGGATCTACCCCATTCCCAGCCTAAAAGAGTCCTTCCCATAGAAAGAGAAGTCCAAAGCATTCTGCATATTCTACAAGTGGTGGTATTGATCCACCTGTTTTCAGCCTCTTCAGTGCCTATTTATCCAACAACATCGACTAACATAGAAGACTATGCTCGTCCCTCTGTATGAGAGAGAGGGGACCCTATAGTAGCGCACTCATCAGCAATTGCATTCCCTCGAATGTCCGCATGACTCGGAACCCATGTCAGCTCGACATGATACCGTTTCGGATGGCCAGTGAGCGAATGTAGCTGAGAAGACATTGCGTTCTAATCACAAACGAGTCGAGAGCACTAACTGAGGCGAAACTATCTATATAGATCCTAACATATCTTGAGGCCTTGGTATATAGTTCCTGGATACGCCTGGCGGCCCTATTTATAGTTCTGAGGACCAGTCATTAGAGTCAAAACCCAACCCAGTACCCTGTATAGACCGCGACAGTGTCATCCCGAAAGACCAGTCATCCATAGAAGGAATCCTGCCCCTATAAGCTCCACCGAAGTTCAAAGTAAATATCGCCCAATCAGTCCGCCTACTTTCTGGTACCGTATCCAAACCGAACGTGCCTCGGTCCACCCGATTCCCTGTGTCTAAATACATTGTTGCCTAACTTTCACTATAACTTAATATTTGCAATGATAAACTTGTTAAAAAGTCTGAGACATTTATGAAGTGCCAAAATTGACACATTAAAGGAGCGTCATTCCACTTTCTTACTAATGGGCGATTATATTAATATAATAACATTCATCACTACAGTTAAATGCTGCAATTATACTATCAAATCTAAATAAAAATGGTTTTGGGACAATAAAAACTTCTCTGAACTTTCATGCTTACATAAGTATGTTTTAAATACAATATACTTATGTAGATAATATATATGTATTCCACTACTAGCAAAGTTATTTGATAAAAACAAATTTAAAATACCAAAACATACTTTAAGACTTATGAAGTTGAAAAATTACAACAATATATTTAGGCTTTTAATGTATTTTAAATAACATTGCATACTTTTCGGGTACACAAAAAACACTTAATATTACTATTTATTTAAAAATATATTTTAAAATAAATTATTTAAATCAAAAACAAACTATATAAATTTCTGTTACACAACACCAAACAAATTGCTCAAGAAATCAAAACAAAAGAAAAAAAAAATGTGGGACCTCCCCCTCCTCACCCAACAATATTAAACAATTTATGGCAATAACAAATTGTTAAACTATTGAAAATTTTTCCAATTGAACTCAAATGTATAACCAATAAATGGACAACAAAACGAATATTTTTTTTGCTGGCAACACTTAAGTAAATATAAAAGGGCATATATGGCTGGCCTACAGACCCCATCTTCACATGGACAGATTTTAAATCTCTGTCTGATAGTTATATAGAGTCATTTGTATTAAAAAATAAAAAATTAAAAAATAAAAATATGCAACCAACACAGATTGTAAAGATACAATGAAAATTATGAACAATTTAACATTTACAACAGAACGACAGCAACAACTGTTGTTGTCGTTAAAAACTCAGGCTATAGCAGCAGCAGCACCAGCAGCAGCAGCAGTAGAATCATCAACTATGAAACGAATTTAAAAAAAAAAATTATAAAAATTGACTTGTTCAACTACGAAAATATTCATATTCATATGAAATCGAACAAAAATGGTGGAGAAATAAAGAAGAGAAGCAGAGTAAATTTATAATCGGTATAGTGTGCCTAAATAAAGCGCTATAATGCCATATGATTTTCTCAGATGAGGCCTATATTTAACAGTAGGGTTGTCAGAACATACAGAAAAAACTTTATTGCTTCAAAAAAGCATGAAAACATGCACAAAGATTGGCTGTGTGTTTTTGGTTTATGACGTGGCTACATCACTTGAAATTTTATTTTTTTTGTTCATTATTACTTTTCCTAAAAGCATATTGGCGAAGCATCTTTGCTTTGCTTCTGTTTTTGTTTTTTGTTTTTGTTTTTGTAATCAATTTCCAATTTTCACGTTAGCTGGCTAAATGGGTCATTGGTCTGTAGTAGCAAGTCGTGTCGTTCTTCATGTATATTTGATGCAGTGGAAGTAAAGACCTCGCTTATCCTAGATTTCCATCTTTTTTCTTTTCTGCCGATTATCCCAAAAAATGGCCTTGCCAGACCTTTCTCAGTTATCTTATCAGTTATAAAGGGTATTTTTTATAGACGTATAGAACTTTAAGTTGGCAACACTTTTTTAACTGGCGGCCATTTTGTCAGCTATCATATGACTTATGTTTTGTTTGGTTTAGCATTTCGACATGAATAGACTGACGCTTAAACAACCCTTACAAATGAGCCCAAAACAAAATTGCTGTTGATCCCGATTTTCATAAGTCAATTTTGGTTAGCGATGAAGCTCACTTTTGTTTGAATGGTTACGTCAATATACAAAACTGCCGTATTTGGAGTGATGGTAATCCTCAAGTGTATGTTACACTGTTACATTCAGAAAAACTGCTTTATAAGCTGGTGAAACCACTGTACCGTAATTATTTAAAATTGATTCCTGTCAAAAGATTACAGTCAATAGTGACCGCTATAGAGATATGATTACTGACTTTTTCGGTTATCAATTGAATAACTACGATGTGCAGGAGCTGTGGTTTCAACAAGACTGCGCAACATGTCACCCATCTCGTGCCACAATTGATTTATTGAAGAAAACGATTGGTAACCGCAAAGTTTCACGTTTCGGACCCGTGAATTGTCCTCCAAGATCAAGCGATTTAACGCCGTTAGACTATTTTCTGTTAGGATATGTGTCGCTAGTCTACTACGATAAGCCCGAAACGATTTACCACTTGGAGGGCAACATTTGCCGCATCGTTACCGATATACGGCAACAAATATTGGAAAAAGTCATCAAAAATTTTATCTCCAGATTAGACTACGTCCAAGCCAGCCGTGGCGGTCATATGACAAAAGTCATATTTAAATTATAATGCCAGAAGATTATCTTAGGAATAAAGTACATTTCATGGCAATTTAAAAAATTCAGCTTTGTTTTATTCCATTTCAAAGTTCGATACATCTATAAAAAGCCTCTTTTCTCAGTGAAAAGGCGATATTCTTTGACTTTTTGTGCCTATAGCCAAATAAAATTGATTATTTCGACCTGTGACGGAGCTTTGGCAAGTAGAAAAGCAACGAAATATTCTATTATGTTACGTTCCAGAAAGGGTCCAGAGAGATGGTCCCTTTTTGTCATCATGCATCCACTATCATAGACTTTGAGGCCTTGAGTTTTAGTTCCCGGATACGCCTCGCAGTCCTGTCTATAGCATGAATCTCCACCTGAAAAACAGTACAATAATCGGGTAGTCGAAGAGAAACCCTGAGGTCCAGATCATCAGAGTAGAAACTCGACCCTGTACCCGTTTCCGTCTTCGAGCTATCGGTATAGACCGCGTCTGTGTCATCTCGGAGGATAGAAAGGGCTTTTCCTTGATTGACCTATAAGGTAGAACCATTGCATTCATCCGTGCTTTGAGCACCGTGAGATCATGTTTAAGTATAGGTACTCATGCTAATCGTTCGACTCATTGACTTATTAGGTTTACGGTTTTGTTGCGGCGAATTTTACGTAGTAAGAGAACACTTTGAAAAACTATTCTATCTACTAATGGTCCATAGCAAGAAAATGTTCTATAATCTTACTATAATCTTTGCTTAATCTCACGTATTTGGAACTCTGAACGTTTCTAGTGAGATAGGCTCTCGTCGGCGTTCTCATTACAATTATTGAGATTAAGATGAAAACACTAACCTGGCATTAATGCAGAATGGTTTTGAAATTTTCACTCTAATACCCTGTAGATGCTCCAATGTAAAGATTTTTAATAAATAGGATTTGCAAAAGAACAGAGTCCGAAAAATATGTTGCTTTACTTCAGTTACTGTAAGAAATATATTTCAAATTTTTCATTTTTCGCAAAAAAGTATGACATAACATAGGGTACAGTTGAAAAAAACTACAATAAATTGGTTGTAAAAGGCAAAGTGGCAAATTACAAAAGCTTTATACATGTCTGCCCTAGCAGATGTTGCAACATATCAACCAACACATAGGCGAAAGCTCAGCAGCTCAACAGACAAATATTCAGTCAGTCCGTCAGTCGAAAGCCAGCCTGACCTGAAACCCAACCAACAAAACACAGTCAATTGTCGCCTATAGTGATGTGACTAAATGTTACACATGAATTCGTTTTTTCTTTTTTTGTCATTTCCAAACCAATAGGCTTAACAAATTTTTACCCCAGCCACACTATTTCTACTATTTATTCTTTCAGGATTTTCGAGGTTGCAGGGTGAAAAAAGTCAATTGCTTGGCTATGGTTAGGTTTAAAAAATATTTTTTGCTTTTCGCATCATGGCTGCTGCCCTTATCATTGCCGTTTTTTGTGATCATGAAAAAATGATTTTTTTAAAAAATATTTTTCTGCATACTTTAGGGAATAAAGTCACAGCTGTTAAATGCTGTTGTATTTTTTTAGGCGCAAATGCCTGTTGTATTTGTTATATTGCCAGCAAGTGTTAGTTAGTTATAATGCTGTTGGACAGCAATATAAAACACTTTCACAATTTCTATAGATTTCTGTTTAATATTGTACCTGCATAAACTCGTATTATTTTTATGATTTTTTTATACATTTTTTTTATACATTTTTTTTCATCCAGGATTTATAAAAAAAAAAATATTTTTTTTTTTTTTTTATCAGGATTTTGTTAAATCCATACAATTTGACAGCCGGTAGCCAGAAATAAATGATAAAAATAATAATAATAAAAGCGCCAACAATTTACTCTTATGCTCAATATTACAGAGCAATCAAGCAGTTTGTAGGGTATTGGATTTGGAAAAAATAATTCCAAAAAAATTGGATATGATTATTTTTATTAAAAATAATCTCAAGGATTTTTCTCTTTTTCAAAGTTTATTTTTTATTTTTGAACAAATTAAAAAGCTAATAATACCGGAACACTTTTTCCTAAAAAGCAGTAAAATCAAATTTATGGTATTCTGATGGGAATTTTTTAAGATTTAACAGAAATAATAATATTTAATTGTTTGTAAAGATTTAAGGGTTTTGATTTTAAGTAAAATATTCATTTTAATAAAGTGATAAGAAATTAGGTAAAATGTATCGCAAAAAATTTAAACCTAAAGCAACGGTCACATTTGGCAAATATTTGAAGAAAAAAACGTAACCACTATTGTGGAGAAACATTTTATAAAAACATATCCTTTTAAGTCAGAGTTTCTTAAAAAATTATTTAAAAACAACTAAAGGGTGGTCCAACCATAATGCACGATGTTAATTGTGAGTCACCCCTTATGGTCAGGTTTTTTACAAAACGTAATTTGACATTTCTTTGTTTCAGTGTTTGACAAATTCAACCATAAAGAGGTACATAATTGAATAGCGCATTAAGAATGTTTAAGCCTTTTATGAAAATGGGCATTCAAATAAAATGCCATTTTGAGGACTTCGTGTTTTTTTGGTCAGCATAATCGACCAAATATATAAAGAGTCCACCAAATAAATGTTTTTTTTTTTTTTGAAAATGCTATAAAAAAACTACTGAATATTTTCTCAAATTTCCTTTTTTATTTGAAAGTACAATCCTTCCTGTTAATAATGGAAAATAATTACACGATCGGTTCAATTTTTAAGGACATCATCGATTGTGTGCAGCTGTATTTCACCAATGGCTTCACGAATATTGTCCTTTAAAGCGTCAATTGTCTCTGGCTTGTTGGCGTAAACTTATCTTTGCCTGCACCCCACAAATAATAGTCTAACGATGTCAAATCGCAGCTCCGAGGTGGCCAAACGACATCAGCTCTGCAGCTGATAGTGTGATCTTCAAAAACAGGGCGCAAAACATCGAGTGTAGCTTCGGCTGTGTGACACGTAGCCCCATTCTGTTGAAATCAAATGTTGCTAATATCCTCGTCTTCAATTTTTGTGAATAAAAATTCGTTCTACATGGCCCGATAACGATCGCCATTGACTGTAACGGCCACTCCTTGCTCATTTTCGAAGAAAATTTACCCAATTATGCCTCTGGACTAAAATACGCACCAAATAGTGACTCGTCTTGGGTGTATCGGCTTTTCAATGCGTGCGTGTTTTCTGTGCCCCAATTGCGACAACTTTGCTTGTTTACATACCCGCCAAGGTCAAAATGAGTTTCATCTGAGAAGATGATTATTTTTTTTTGGCAAAATCGGCATCTTCTGTAAGTCGATCGCAGGCCCACTTAGCGAAGCGAAAACGCATTGGACACAACCATATTCGTTCAGTGGAAGGATAAAACTAATTATCTGTCAAATCAGACATGAGCTAAGTGTTACCATTCACGAAATAAGCACTAGTTGAAAAAAAACGTTAGATAGCGGACCCTTTATAACCACAATCGTTAGAATTTTGCACTAATTTCACCAAACCGGGTCTGTAGAAAATGTAGAGACACTTGCAGCCTCTCCCAGTTCGTTCTGCGGAAAACACTTGCTGTGTAGCAATAGAGCTGTCAACCTCGACTCGTCGTCTTTACCAACAATTGGACATCTCACGAACATCACTGATGCGAATTTTGAATAAATATTTGAATTTACACACTTACAAGGTTCAATCAACTCAAGAGCTGAAGCTTACTGACCATTTCCAGCCTCATCAATAGGCCGAATAATTAGTTGAACAGACAGAAGTGAATGGTGTCTTTACAAAAAAAAAATCATCTTCAGCAACGAGGCAGGATTCGTTAACAAGCAGAAATGCCGCATTTGGGGGCAAATGAGAATCCATGTACCGATGCATTTACAAAGAGTTTAGTTTATGGGCTGGCGGCGTCCTCGTCTTCGAAACTTAGGACAGCCAAACAGTTAGCGCGAATGGTGTCCACTATCGTGAAAGGATTGTGATTGTAGCCAGAAATTGACGATATAGACCTGAGCTATATGTGTTTTTAACAGAATGGTGCCACTTACCACACAGCCAAAGAAACAATGGCACTTTTACGAGAGAAATTCAATGGCAGTGTTATCTCATGCCATGGCGATGTTAATTGGCTGCCACTATCATGTGATTTGGCACCGTTTCTTTGGGAATATTTAAAGAAAAGGAACAATTCAATAGTTAAGGTTGATAAAACTAGGCGCATTAACGACATTGAACCTAAATTGTGTCTCAAATTTATTGAAAATATGTACCGACGGATAAAGGTATGCCGCCGAAGCCGTGGCTAAGTATGTGTGCAAATGCAACCGCCATATAGTTACAGTAAATATGAAGATATTTGTGTTGAATATCTCGAAATGCTGCATATACGGTAAGGCAATATTTTCGCTCAGTAGAACTCTACAGAAGTCTGAAAGTTTTCTAAACATTTCGATCCGTCAGGGAAAGTATGTTTGTAAAAATAAAATACTAATTATAATGGAAAAGTAAAATATATTTTATTCAAAGTAATGGCCATTTCTGGCTACACATTTTTCCCATTTTTCACACAATGTGTGAATTCTACACCAAAAAAACTGTTCGTTTATCGAAGCAAGCCAATTAGTCACTCAATTTTCGACTTCCTCATAGAAATCGTAATGCTGCTCAGTCAATGTCCTATCGTTAAAAACAAATAGTAGTCGGAAGAAGCCAAGTCTGGTAAATACGGCGGGTGTGGTAGCAGTTCCTAGCATAATGCTTTGATTGATCAAATTGCTAATGGAGCTACTATTTACAGCTGAATTTTTAAAAGAAATTCTTTAATCATGTCTCCACTTAGTGCACTATACCCCTAGCCTATCAAGAATGCAAAGGCTTTCAAGCAAAGGCTTTTAAGCAAATCTCAGCTTGAGTTACTGTGATTTGATTACTTCATTTAGAAAACTGATGTTTCTTAAAGCACTAATTTATTCAGCGAATTTATAGTTAAATTATTGGTCAGATGGCTTCTTTTTGTGTTTTAGTTACGCCTTGTAGGGCTTGAAAGTCATATGGTCGTTTGGATAGCCCCTGTTAAATCCTTAATAGCGGTCTCAGAAGATGTCAAATTTAGTTTAAGTTGGCTATGTTAACGAGCAAATCGGAATGGACTTCTTATAGTCAAAATTTGAAATTTCTGAACGAAAAAGAGATTAAGAAAAATCTGCAAAAATCGTAACAAATGATAATAAGAAGGAGCATGGCCCAGGTTATATGTTGGTTACATCAAAATTTCATTAAAAATGTATGTGATCTGGCATTGTCATGACAGAACACAAAACCTCTTCTGTTGATAAATTCTGTCCGTTTTAATTGAATGGCTGGATTTAATCTCGTCAATCTTGACTTTTCCACAGTCTGCGAAGCTTCATCTTGCTTCCTCCATGATCTTTCTCTCACGTTATTGTCGTACACTTTTCATTGCCCGTCTTCATTCACTTCGGAAATGGTTCGGTTTCGATCCGTTTTACAGATTTAACTAAATTTGCTTTAATAGTTAATGTTAACACTTACACTGTCTGCAATTCACTGGACAATCAGCTACAAACTGGTATGATCAAGAGCATCCAATCCAGGTACTGGATATGAATATGCGGTTATAAGCAAAAAATTCCTTTATTTCGTCAAAACAGATTCCATTATAGGATCGATAGAACAACGAACACAAACGAAATTGTGACAATGCATAAATGAGTCTCTGGTTTTTCAACAGCCAGTAACTAGCACCTTCAACCTCTTCAATTTATTAATTCTGTCACTTTAGAGAGCATATCGGCTTTCCACAAAGCATCTATTGATGTGTTGCAGTTCCATAAATTAGGTTGATTTGCAAGCTAAGTAAATGTTTAGTATACTGTAGCTCGCCACCATATGATTGTGTAGTGGTAAAGATTTTTGCTAAGTGGTGGTGGTAATCTTTACTTAACAATAAAATTTTTATCCAATAGGTAGTGTTTTCCCCAAGCTTTCATTTCATCTTATCTCTTATCATCGCCAGAGATAAGATGGAAGGTCAGGGGGGCTTCTTATAGATGGATTTTTCTGGAAGGAAGGTTGAAGTCTCTTTATTAAACACTCGAAACCGCTATTCAATATTGTTCGTCATTTCCTCTGTTGTGAATTCGAAACTGGGCCGCTGGTGTTATAAGCGTGGACACTACCCAATAAACCTCGCCCGCCTCCATACGCTGTTGAAAAGTTTTAAAGTAAACTTTGCAACATCGGATCATATGTGAAAGTTGAATTCAATTTTGGAGCGATGCCTCGACACTGTCATAAACACAACTTCTGTGTATTTAAACATGTTTTATTTAGAACTAATTGGCAGAAATAGGCAAATGAAACGTTTAGAAAAGTAGAAGGCGTCAACTTCTATGCGAGATGTTAAAGTACACCAGACAACGTAGCTTGAACTTGCAAATTTGTTATCTCTTACAGTAAAAGCCTTAAAAGTTTTTTTTATTAATGGGCTGAAGTGTAATTACTTTACCATTAGACCATTTTGACAGGTTATTGCGAGGATACACATATCAATGTAGCATATCGTAGAACATGACTTGGTCGACTGTAACTTCACTACTTTCTTAATTTGGGAATTACACCCAATCAAGAATGCTAGCACAGAATAATTTCTCTCTATTTTAAATGAACTACATTATCATTAAAAACAACAAAAACAACAATTTAAAAGAAAACATATCTTTATGGCATACATTTCTCCCTCTCCAACCTTACAAAAGGGGTCAAAACCAGATAGACATTTTTCTTCATCTTAAAGTCCACAAGTACATACACTTGTAAAGTGAATGTGTTAAAGAAATGCGAATAATTTCGTTTTCATTTAAGGATAAATTAAGATTGTCAGAATGACCATTTGTAATGGTATGTGTAATCATATGTCCTCGTATTGTATAAATATGTGTAATTGTTGAATCATTTAATGGTTAAATGGTTTTAAGGCAGCTACTACTACTGCTGCTATTGCTTACCATTTTAGCTTAATTTTGATGATGAGGGCGAAAAAAGAGGAAGATAATAAAAACAATAACAACAGCAATTGGTCAGACATATACATATTCAAACATATATACACATACACATTTAAGCTGCAAGGCATTTAAGGATAATGCCGCATATAAAGTTTAATGAGCTGCAATTAATCGTACATGACGACACTATAAAAATGTTTCATTTACAATATTTTCTTGTTATTATTGTTGTTTTTGTTTGGTTTGAGTAATTTTTGTCTTGTTTTATATATCCTTGAATATACGTAGATATGGGTTTATTTGGTTTTTATGCGTATTTGCAAGTATGATTAAATAGGCATACCAACTGCATGTGGGGATAGATTGTGGCAAAATAATTGCAAGGATGTATTTTTAAAGAGACAGCTAAACGTTTAAAGACCATTTTTATTTACGAAACTATTTTCTATTGTTTTTCTTAAAAATATTTAAAAACTTTTATATTGAAAAGAAAGTCATAAACAAAATACAGTGGGTCATTGATTATATGAAGCTGTATTATATAGGGTGAAAGGTTACTCAGGAATACTAATATATAATTGATTGATTTTTAAATTAATTTTTACTAAGAAATCATACGGCAGTCGTTATCAACATTGTATTGATTTTTAACATTTTTGGATAAAATATTAAAAAAAACAAATGTTTTATTAAAACAAAGTCATTTAAGTGTGAATTCTTGAATTTTGAAATGACCAAAAAGCAATAATAATATTTAAATGTTAATGTTCTAATGACGAGCAAAAATTTTGAAATTATTAAAAAAGTTTTTCTCATAGCATGTTTACGTACGACTTCGAATTACTTAAATGAATTACCCCGTTCACTTGACATCTTTGTAATTCGTTTTGATACACTTGAGTTTTAGCAATACAGAGCATAATTCATTTTAAAGAGCGACAAAATAAATTCTAGTGAGAAGGCGTAATGTCCTGGCAATACCAACTAAGTGCAGTTAATTCCTTATGGCGGATCGCTCTTTCTTGATTACTTTGACTTTACGTTCAAGTTGTAATCAGAGGAGAGTTTAACTTAAATAACCGCTCAACTTGACACTGTTAGTAGTCAAGCACAGTCAGCGTCAAAAAGAAGTGTACGTTTAGTTACGGTTAGAATGATACAAGCACCTCACGAAAAAGTTAATTAAAAAAAATTAATATAACAACTAAATAAATATAAAGTAAATCATAGTTTACTAGTCAAAAAAATTGAAGCAGATAATAAAAAATCATGCAATTACTTAAATTTTAATATTTTTAAGTTTCAAAGCTACATAAAAGGTCATATGAACAATCTTATATTTAGTGCTCTGCCAAGTGCGTGCCTTAACTCAATGGATCTCAAAAAACCAAGTAGCAATTCGTTCGTAACTAAACCTACTTCTCTAATAAATTCATAAATTGTACGGTTCTTATATAAAATACAGTGTGAAAACATCTCGAAACTTGAACAATTTATAACAAATAGGATGAAATATGCGTTTGTTTTAGCATGTGCATTGCTCATTGCTCATTCCACAAATTTACTGAAGTAAAAAGTACTGTGAGTGTCAAAAAAAAAAAAAAAAAAACTGTACGACCTTATTCTTTAGAATTAAGTCTTCATTGTAGCCTTTCGGAATTTAATTTAAACATTCTTTTTTTTCTCCGTCACTCCTCTAGGGAGCATATTATATTCGATTTCCTCAAAGCATCTATTGCTTTGTTCCAGTTTTTTTAATCAATTTGATATTTCAAGCTAAGGAGATGATTAACCAGCTGTAGCTTCCTTAATATGATTTTTTGCGTAGTGGTGAAGATCCTTGCTAATTGGTGGTGATCTATACTTTAGCTTTGTACTTTTTTCCCACAAGGTGGCGTGTTTTTCCTGATCATTTGTCTGATGTTTGTTATCATTGCCTGTGGTATGCGGGAAGATCAGGGTGGAGCTTTGCTTTCTTTATTTATTAGATGGAGTTGTCTGGAGGGAAGTTGAAGCTTTTCTAGTATTAAGCATTCGAAACCATAATTAAATTTTTTCTTCGTCATGTTTCTGCTGGCGCTCGAACCTAGATCGTTTGTGTTGTCTTGCGTGCAATCTAACCACTACACCACGCCACCGTAATTTAAACATTGTATATATTTTTAAAAGTGTATGTAACGCTTTACAACGAGAAAAATTTTCTATAGTTTTTATGCTTCAACAAAAATTGTACAAGAAAAAACTGTCACAAAAAGGAATGAAATAGAAATACCCGGGAAGTGATAATATTGTTACGAAAATAAAAATGGCTATTAAGAAAACTTATGTCAGCGCCTTTTGGTAGGTATATTTGGTAATTATGTGTCACCCTGTCAATCCCGTACTTATTTGCGTTATCTGGCAGTACTACCAATTCGACCATATTCACATTACATTTGAATTAACTGATATAAAATAGAGGATATGAGACACTCCCGGAACTTTCCAAGCTGTAGGAAATTAGGTATAAGTATACCCTTACCAACGTTGCAGTTAATTATCGTTTTGTTGTCATAAAATAACGTCGTGTTTAAGCGTATAAAAGTTATAGTGTTAAAGTAAAAAAACTGTAAACAACAACAAAGTGATGTTTATCCTATTTTAACGCAATTTTAACGAATTCAAACGTTTAAAAAAGGTTAAAACGTAACAATATTTTTCAAGGGTGCTTTCGAGTACAACAAAAATCATATTTTGGAATTTTCGTAACAGCTCCAAAATCTTGAGTCACGGGTAAAAAACCGGTTTTTCGTACCTTCAGGCACTTATAAGTTAATAACTTATCTAAATGTTGAGCAATTTTGAAAACCTTGAATTATTTTGAAAGAAGAGAAACATATCCATTACTGGTGAGTTAACTTGAGGAATATGTGTATATTTATCCAGAAAACACATCTTTTGTTCAATTGATTCCAAATTATTCAACTTAAGAGATGTTTTACACGATATTTTATATAGTAACCGTACTTTTTTGGGTTTATTGAAGCAGTATGCTTAGTTATGAATAAAACGATACTTTATTTTTTTAAATTAAATAGGAATTGACGACGTTGTATAACTTATTGTATGCCGCTGTGGTATGGTAGGTAAGACACCCGCCTGCTAACCAGAAGGTCGTCGGTTCAATAGCCAGACCCTCTTAAAAAAGAAAAAGGTTTTTCGACAGCGACAACTTATTGTCTAAAGCAGGTAATTCTATTGCATTATTATTTGTGGCATAGGTTTTTCCTTGTAGAATTTCTTTTTGAAGCGTATAACATAGTAAATGTAATTTTTTTTTATAACTTCAATTGTTATAAGAATTTTGTTGTTGTTTTTATGAAGTTGGGAAAGGCATTTAAAAGCCTGAAATAAAAACTAAATTATAGAGAATAAGGGCGTACACTTTTTGAAACGCTGTTTGTATGTGCTTTGATAGTTTGCTCTACACTTCCCTTATAAGCTTATGATTTTAACTGAGGATAATTATTCAAAATGCTAATGTAAGAATAATGATACATAGATTAGAGCCAGTTATCAAAAATTTTACCATCTGGTTATGGAATTACCAGCGAAGATTATTTAAATTATAATGGCGTAAATGGGACTATAAACTATAGTAAGAATCTGAACCAAATTATGTCTAAAGCGAACTGAAACGAACCCTAACACCATAGAATTTTATACATAAATTCTGATTTAAATACAAGTAAAAGTTTTTTATATCCTGCCCTAACGAACATTTCGATTTGTCTCTTTAAGTATAACATATTATACCGCTTAAAAGATCGGCTGTCTAAAGCAGATTTCGGCAAAGAGCTGCTCTTCTCTTTTGTTTTCACACGTACCTAGTCACACGCATAGGAAAATAATAAGCAAAAAATTAACAAAGAGAAGTAAACGGAAAACAAGTGAAAAAAACACATTGCAAAGTGGCCTGAACGAGAGACTCTCAATTACTACCACAAATGTAAAATGCATTAATCTTGGTTTGCCGAACGCTGGTCTAAAAGTAAGGCAAGTATTAAAAATGCCTAGAACACATAATAAACATAAACCAGCATAAAGGCTGATGAACCAATGCAATAGCTTTTGCAGAAGCTAAGATGCTGACAAAATTAGGAGCTTACCAAATACTTTATTTATCGTTGATTGGAATTGAAGAGTGCAGACAGATCTTGCTTTGCCAAAGAAGATTTGACTATCTCAAGAGACATAAGAATTTTAGTACGACAGTGGACATTAAGTTGTGCAAGGCAGCCTACTTGTTGGACCCAAGTTAGCTCTGATACGGACAGCTACCAAGCGGAACTAGACTATACAAGATTATTTGCCGCATCAAGCTTAAGTTCAGGACTGTTTTTTGAATTCCTGAAAAAGATCAAAATTAAAATCGGTTTGGTAATCGTCTGAACAATTAGGGTTGATATTATACTTTCCTCACGTTGACATAACTCACTCACGACTGTTCGCTGAAAGTATTGTATATTATATAGCACTACTAATATATAGCACTACTAATATATGGCACTACTATTTTCTCTGCCTCGAATTATATTTTGACCACATTAGTAAGCTAGTCCAGACAAGATAGTCTTAATGAGTTTATTTTTATTTTTTTGTTTCTTGCCTGTTTTGCCTGATGCAGTCCTTAAACCCATACACTGCTGGTGGTCACTTGGCTTTTTTAATTAAATACTCCTTAGGGATACTTGAGGTCTATATGTTGAGGTTTAACATGTGGGCTTTTATTTGCCTGCAAACTCTTTTTTATCATTTCTTTTTTATTTTTATTTATTTTGCCATTTAAAAAGTATTTCTTTTTTACAAATATTTTCCTCATTTTTTTATTTTATTTATTTTTTTCTTCTACATAAGCTTGGTGGTATATTGTGTATGAATCCTCTTGCGTTTACTTTATTTTTTTTATCCAGCATATAAATTGTTAATGCCTCTTTATTATTTTCGTATAAAAATGACTCTTTTTTTCGTTTTCTGTCTCAATCGTTTTTAAATTTAATGGCCCGTTCAATTGTATTGATAATAAATTGATGTATTACGGCTTTATATGGCAATTCGAATAAAATAAAATCAGATTTATTTCAACTCTCTCTTTCATGTATTTTATATTCTGGTTTTTATAAAAACACTAGCTAATACCCGGCGTGCTTCGCTATCCGAATATCTTAGTTATCATTATTTATTTATTATGTTAGTTATCATCCGGTTCAAATACTAACATTTAACATTCCTATAGTTCCTTCCAGAATAAAATTGTCGAATCAGCTTTTTAGCGATATACAGTCTTTAAACAAACACACATTATTTTCTATACCATATAGTTATTTACGGATAGGATTGCTTTCGGACCGCGAATTCAATCGAAGGCCATATGTACAATTGTGATAATATTTAGAGGACAGACCTATTAAAGAGGCCGGACATGAATGAGTCTTAAAAAAGATTCCCATTTAAAAACCCAAAAATATCAGTTGCCTCTCTTGATCCAACCGATACCCTTGATGAAGTCATTCAACTTCGGCAGTGACACATTCCCAGGTCATGGAACTGACATGCACCAAAGTCCTTAGTCTAAGCTTCCATAGAGCAGAACGGTCACAAAGAAGATGTCATTCTACAGTAGCCATAACCAGGGAATCCCAAGATCTCTGACATGCGGCCTATCATACCAATCCCGTTATTTATGCCAGAAAGAAGCCTCATCGACCCCCTTAAGCATAAGAGACTTTATTCTTTCCATAGAAATAAAGGGTCAAAGCTTTCTGGATATTCTACATGTGGTGATATTGGTCCAACTGTGTTCCATCTTGCTCAGTGACCATTTATCTAACAAACTCGACAATGCAAATAGAGGAGCAGTTTCCCTGCACGAGAGACAGAGAGGTTGTGCACTCATCAGCAATTTAATTCCCTCGGATGCCCGCTTGACTAATATTAGATCGACATGATACCACTCCAGCCGACTCAATGAGCGAGAAGACATTTCGCTGGGGAGATATTTCGATTTAAGTTTATAAGAGCGCGAGAGCACTAATTGCAACGAAACTGTCTATATAGATAGTTACCGGATACGGCCTAGCGGCCATATCTATAGCGTAGACCTTAACCTGAAAAACAGTGCCAACATGTGGTAGTATATGTAAATAGGTAGCTGTCACCTGGTGTCAGTTTTATAATACCCGCTTTTTAGCTGATGTGGAGAGATAACGAATTTTAATTGTTGTCTCTCCACACATATAAAAATATCATATTTAGCATGAATGGAGGATACCACGCCCACTTCTAAAACCAGCCCAGTTATTGACTGATGGTATGTAATGACCAGGACGTTGTTTGAACTAAATTTCGGTACTTCTATTACCGTTTTTGAGCTATACAAAGATTATAATTTGCTAAGTATGAGTGATGCCACACCCACTTATCGAATTCCGCCCATTTTTTAACTAGTGGTTAATTTTGACTAAGAAAATATTTAGACCAATTTCAGAAACTTAAGTGCAAGTAAGATATACAAAAATCAGTATTTAGTTTGTATGGGAGATGCCACGACCACTTCCTTAATTCTGGCTTTATTTTTCTAATGATTTTTATTGACTACGAAGTCATTAAGATCAAATTCAGAAACTTACATTTTAATCATTTTCAAAATATACAAAAATCAATATTTAGTTTGCATGCTAGGTACTACGCCCACTTGCCAGGTCCACACAGTGTTTGACTACTGAAGCTTTTTCTTTAACCGTTCTCAAGATATACAGCAATCAATATTTAGTTTGTGTGCAAGGTACCATAATAACTTGTCCTATATCGCCCACATTTTTTCTAATGCTTTGTATAGACTATGAAGTCATTCAAACCAAATACAGAAAATTACACTTTAACCATTTTCAATATATACAGAAATCAATATTGAGTTCGTATGCTAGGTGCCACGCTTACTTGTACAATTCTGCCCACTTTTTGCCTGATGATTTGCATTAACTATGAGGTCAACCTGATCTAATTCTGAAGCTTTGGCTTTAACCATTCCCAAGATATAATAAAACTAATATTTACTTTGTATGTGAGGTACCACGTTCACTTGTCCAATTCCGCCCTCTTTTTTGCTGATGATTTCTATTGGCTATATAGACTTTAGTTCTTTCCTGACATACAGAAAGAAACATTCAATATTTTAAGAAAATCCGTTCGGCTGTTTAGCTGTCTTCAAGGCACAAACAAACAAACAAACAAACATATATGCAATGACACATTTTTTTATGTATATATTAAGACATTTATGCGAAAGTGATGATTCCAAAGGGATTTTTGGGAAAAAATTAAAAAATTGTAGCTTTTTTAGGTCATTTTATTAGTTTAAAAAAAGATAAAAGAGATATTGGGTTTAAAACAAGTACCGTATAAAAAGTACTAATTTCAAACTTCTTGTACTGACAGCACATATGCTAAAAAGCTCACAATTTTGACGGTTTATGAATGTTACTCTCTGTAAATGAGCATCTTATTATCAATCATCTTAGTGAGCTTTTAATATTTATATAGAACTTCGTAGAGTTAGTATAGTTCAATAGTTAAACACGATTTAGCAAAATATTTAAACTTGCTTTCAAAAGCCGTATTTTTTTAACAAATATAACTTTTTTAGCAAATTCAGCAAATTATTTTTATCATTTTAGGTACTAAACAATTTAGTTACAAAAACCGAAAATCAAACAGACGAAAAATCATCCGATCTGGCAGACATAGTGTTACCTTTTATGTATAACCTCAAACCTTTTGCTTAATTATTATTTTCTATTTTGTTTAAGATCATTTTACTTTGGAGAGGTGCTTGCAGCTGCTGACGAACATAGTGATTATGGAGAGTATTTGTTAATTAAAATAAAATGAAAGTGTTGTTAAAAAAGTTAGTGTTTTCTTTAAATAATTTCATAATAAAATAATAGTTTATGTCAAATAAAAAGTTCTCAAAATATCAACATTTAAAGGTATTTAGTTTTAGTATAAAAAATTTTTTATTTTTTCTTTCGACTCCTTTTATTCTTCTCTTCACAATATTAAATAATATTAAAAGATAAATATTAAAATGAGAGGAAGAGAGATACATACATATTTTTCTATTTAAATTTTCTATTTCTTTTACCCAACTTTCTCTTAAATAAATGTAACGGCTGATTTAAAGCGACAGCATGTAACAAAACCAATACAATTTAAAAGTGTTTTAAAAACAATCTAAATATCAAAAGCAATGTTAAAAAAAATATTACAACAATTATCAGCCGAAAACAACATTAAGCCATAAAAAGCTATAATTATAATAATAAAAACTCTCTTTCAAGTGACAATTTAATGCAATTTTTTCTTATATGACCACCATATGTTCATTTGTTTAATACACAGTGGAATGGATTTGAAATTGTTTAATAAAAAAATTTTATAAAATTTTAGTTTTAATTAAAAAAAAAAAAAAATTGTTTCAGTGTTGTAATAAGACTACAGTGGGTTAATATGTAGAAATATCATTCAAGCATCTAAAGTCAGAGTTATTTAGTAAATTTTTGATTTATTATAACAATGTACATACATAAGTATATACATTAGGGATATAACTTTTTAAGACGTCATTTTACATTTCGCTGGCCTCACAAAAGTTCACGTATTTGTATGCAATGAGCTTGTTCGAGGTCAATAATATAATAATACTAGCAGACCCGGGCAAGCGTTGTTTTGCCTTCGAATTTTATTTTCACTGTAAGCCTGGTTTGCATGCAAAGTCATGGCTGATTGATATTTAGAAGAAGAATGAAAGGTGCACTAAATCGACGTAGCAATTATTGTTCAAATGGAATTATATATTTTTAATAGCTGGGCCCGATCCGCGTTGCTGGCCCCAAATGTTTCTTTTATGTTGAACTGCCTCTCGAAGAGCATCAAATCAGTGTTTTTAGTCATTTGAAATCAATTATAACCTCGTATATGGGTTAAGAAATTTTTTGATTGTGGTGTTGTTCCAGACACCAATGAAAGTAATGGTTCCAGTGTTTGGCTTAGTTGTGGCAGCTTTACTTTGCCATTTGCGCAGCATAAGCCAGGCGCTTCCTTTTTATATTTAAATGGTTTGCAATGAACACATAATTGATCCAAGCTACCGATATTAATACTGGGATGTACATTATAATCAATTGTCGGATCATAATTAAATGCAAGACGTATAAAAGAAATACGATTGGTATTGTGTATCGCTGCTCTGGAGGCTCTTCTCGCAGCACGTTGTTGTTCGATGCGTATTTCGCGATTTTCTTGTGAATAATTTTGGTATAAAACTAACATTCGATTCCTGGCTAGTTCGTTGTCTTCTGCGCGCTACTCTTGTGCCTGCTGTAAGCGCAGCCCTCTCATGTAATTTGTGTGTCATGTACGGCGACCAATATTTGCACGTAAGCGTGGCATTTTGTGCTGCAATATACGTTTCTTATGATATTTTTTTTATTTTTTGGGTAGAAAGGCTTCCCTTTATTGTCTTACCTGTCGCTTATTTAATTTCTTCAATAGCTTTCAATAATACAATTAATTTACTTTCACTAACACCTTGGGTTAATTTATTAAAATGTATGTAATATTTAATTTAAATAAATTAATCTTCAATTTAAGAAGTTATTTCTTTCGTTTGACACCCACGAACTTTTCACGAAAAGAGGTTATGTATGCGTCGGTATCAGGCTAATTAACGCAACTACACGCTGATTAAAGAATCAACGCAACACAGCATAATGTAGTAGTTCTTGGGTTACGGTGCAAAAACACAAAAAAAAATATTGCGCCATCTGTCGGAAGAGCATCAAACTACACAGAAAATTTCCTCACGCTCCACAGAATATGTATATTAAGTTTGGTCAAAATCGGTCCAGTAGTTTTTCAGTTTAGCGATCACGAAGATACACTTCATTTTTATATACATAGATACAGATATGGTTCTTTCATCACTGATTTCATAAAGACAACTTTTAAACTGGTCTAGGGAGCATATTGGCTTTCCACAAAGCATTTATTGCTTTGTTGTAGTTTCTTTAATCAATTTGATATTTCGAGCTAAGTAGATGATTAATCCGCTGTAGTTTCTCCCATATGATTTTTTTTGTGTAATGATCAATATCCTTGTTAATTGGTGGTGATCTTTACTTTAGCATTGCAATTTTTTCACAGTAGGTGGCGTGTTTTTCCTGAACATTCGTCTGATGTTTGTCATCAGCGCCAGAGGCATGAGAGAAGGATCAGGGGGGCTTTTTTTCTTTATTATTATTGTTTTAGATAGAGTTGTCTGGAGGGAAGAAGTTGAAGCATTTTTTTATTATTAAACATTCGAAACCACAATTAGATTTTTTCAAAACCGCTATTTTCCATGCGTTAAAACAATAGCACGAAATAGTTAGATACAAGGTCCGCCATCTAACGTTTTTATTCAACTAGTGCTTACTTCTTGAATGGTAACACTTAGCTCATGTCTGATTTGACAGATAGTTGGTTTTATTCTTCCGCTGAACGAATATGGTTGTGCATACGTTTGAACAACGCTGGGATATATTGCGACATCACTTTGATCGATCGACTTACAGAAGATGCCGATTTTGCCAAAAAAAATCATCTTTTCAGATGAAGCCTATTTTGACCTTGGCGGGTATGTAAACAAGCAAAATTGTCGCATTTGGGGCACAGAAAACCCGCACGCATACATTGAAAAGCCGATACACCCAAAACGAGTCACTGTTTGGTGCGGATTTTAGTCCAGAGGCATAATTGGTTCATTTTTCTTCGAAAATGAGCAAGGAGTGGCTGTTACAGTCAATGGCGATCGTTATCGGGCCATGTTGAAAGAATTTTTGTTCACAAAAATTGAAGAGGAGGATATTAGCAACATTTGGTTTCAACAGGACGGCGCTACGTGCCACACAGCCGAAGCGATATCGATATTTTGCGCCCTGTTTTTGAAGATCGCATTATCAGCTGCAGAGCTGATGTCGTTTGGCCATCTCGGAGCTGCGATTTGACACCGTTAGACTATTATTTGTGGGGTGCAGTCAAAGATAAGTGTTATGCCAACAAGCCAGAGACAATTGACGCTTTAAAGGACAATATTCGTGAAGCCATTGATGGAATACAGCTGCACACAATTGATAATGTGCTTAAAAATTGGACCGATTGTGTAGGCTACTGTATGGCCAGCCGAGGCAGCCATTTGAACGACGTTATTTTCCATTATTAACCGGAAGGATTGTACTTTTAAATAAAAAACGAAATTTGAGAAAATATTCAGTAGTTTTTTTTTATAGCATTTTCAAAAAGGAAAAAAAAATATTTGGCGGACACTTTAGATCCATCTAACGAAAGTGCAAAAGGGTGCGTTTAAATAGGGTGCGCTGACAATTAATGACGTTTATTCTGAAATGACGCACATTTTTTTTCTGTGAAAACAAAATTGTTTGTTGCACAAAAGCAAATTTTCAATAGTTGGCTTTGAGGGGCTAATAGGGTGTGAAAGGAGAATTTTTGGTTTATAGTTTATTCTTACGAAAGACATGGCTATCGCGTGATTGAAATTAGAAAAGGTTATGTTTCGCTATAGTTATCGAAAAATCACTAACAACAATGATGCAATCTTGCGCAAACTCTTTTCTGCTGTCTAAAAATAAACATATCGAATTGTTTTATACCACAAATGTATATAATAGTGACTGGGATTCTTCTTACTACACCTTTTAAAGCTTTAATATTTTTCTATTTTTTGGCAATAAAGAAAGTGTATAAAAGCTAACTTTGTTAATTTGTGAATACATTTTTCCAACATGAAAATATAAATATTATAATAAAATATATTTTTATATTCAATATTTCAAATAACTGTTAATTAAAAGACGTTTTTCATTCGTTAAGCCTTGAAAAATAATACATAAAAAAACCCATTTAATTTTCTTCA
Organism: Wohlfahrtia magnifica; assembly: GCA_023159175.1. Taxonomy (NCBI): domain Eukaryota; kingdom Metazoa; phylum Arthropoda; class Insecta; order Diptera; family Sarcophagidae; genus Wohlfahrtia; species Wohlfahrtia magnifica. The sequence goes on from JAKWBJ010000045.1 coordinate 2,665,787, forward strand.
CTTTTCTAACTTTGGTAGTGGCTTAAAACTACAAATCTCAACATAAAGTCTTAAATATTGACAAAATAATGTAAAAAGTTTTGTTGTCTGTGTTTGTGATGCCGCTGTAGTGTTTCTGAGGTCCTACGATCAATATCAGGACAGACCATCTAATAATTTTCAACAGCGGCATCACCTCACAACTACGATTGGATGTGAGTATTACGCTATGAAAAAATTCTCCGACAAATGCATCTGCGCATTTACTATATACTAGAGATATGGTTACGTTACGATCTTATTTTGAAACCATAATTGTGGTAATTTTGAGGGCTTAAAGGAGCCCGTGGTTTAGTGGAGTAAATGTACTTTTAAAAATTAAATTATTTTTGAAAAGAATTTTTGTTTTTAACTTAACAATTTTTCACACCACTTAAAAAAAAAAATGAAAACTCAGCAATACCAACACAACTTTTTACAAATCCTCTTGAGTTGAACATGATAACAATGTTACAATAGTAACAACAACAATAACAACTACTCCTAAAAGTACTTGAAGATATAAAGCACTACAATAAGTGCAACATATAATCTCACATGCAGATAACATGTTGCACAAAATTGCATATTAAAATAAAAAGCTTTTTTGCCAAAACAAAAAGATGGTATATCCTCCGTTTTTCCCCCACTTGTAGTCAGTTGGAAAAACTTATATAAAAATCAGTTCATTTTAGCTGGGTCATGTTTGGCACTAATGTCATATAAGTTATGTTTGTTTTTTCTTTTTAATATTCGTTTGATTACGTTATAAACTTAGTATTCAACGTACGTACAGAAATGTACTGATAATTTTATTTTTTTAATTTATTTTTTTTACGTACTGTCATTGGACATTTAAATTTTTTTAGACATTTTAGTCCTTTGTGTGTTTAAGTGATGATATTTTAAGCAATTTTTAAACATTTTCCTACAGTTTGATTTGTTATTATTGTATACCATGAACTAAAGGCTAAAAGTACTAAAATAACAAGATAACAGAATTTAGAAATATTTTTCTATACAGACAAACAGTCTATGCAAGCACGAGTATGTGTGCATTTGGGGAAATGACAATATTTTCTGGATATTTTATGAAATTTTAGTGTAAAACAACAAAGATTTTAGTGGGAAATTCTAGTTTTTTAAAGTGTTGGTTACATTTTCGAAATTATGTATTTTTTAATATTTAAACAATATATCACAGTTATAATATTGTTACGAAAATGAAAATACAACATATCAGCGCTTTAAACCTGTAGTGTGAAATTTTGGTACATTTTGTGTCACCCTGTCAATGACGTACTTATTTGTGTATCTGGCAAAACTGCCAATTCAATTATCTTTGGGTAACGCAATCTGACATTTGAATTAACGGATAAAAATTGAGAATGGTTATGAGACATTTCCGGAACCTTTCCAACTGTAGGCAATTAGATATATAAAGGTGCTGTTTTAGCTACGTCACAGAGTTAGTTATCGTTTAGCTGTTAATAAGTAAAGTCGTGTTCAGGCGTAAATAAAAAGTGTTGTATAAGCGGATATCAATTTGAATTATTAAGACAGTGTATAAAAGTTATAGTGTAGTAAACAAAAATATTTAAAAGTTTTATACTTTTTTAAAACTCATTTAATGCTTTACAAAATTCAGAAAAAACAGCAATAAAATTCTTATAACAACTGAAGTTATGCAACAAAAACTAAATGTACTCTATTTTTTACGCGTCAAAAAAAAGTGTATAAGAAGAACACTATGCCAAAAAAAGAATGATGTAGAAATACTTGGGAAGTGATACCATTCTTCTTCTAATAGGTGCTATCGAGTCTAACAAGAGTCTGATTCAAAAATGTTCGTAATATCTCCATAATCTTGAGTCACGGGAAAAAACCGGTTTTCCAAGCCAAATATTAAACAATTTCAAGATTCTTAACGGATTTTAATAGAAAAGAAACATATATATTAAATGATGTTTACTTTACTTAAATAAACTTAAGTAATCTGTGTATATTTATAAAGCAAACATATTTTTATGCCATTTATTCCATATTTTCAAAGTTTAAACACGTTTTTAGACGTTTTTTTTATGCAGAAACCGTTCTACTTTTTGATTTATTTAAGTAGTAGGTTTCGTTATAAATGATATGATATTTCATATTTTAGAATCCTTTGGAAAATGGATGTAAGATCTTTCGTATTATAATACCATAGGCTACAGGTTGCATCTAGTAACTCATTGGCTTATATTACGATCTCAAAAGTGAAGTGGTCTTGTCAAAATGGAGTGTCTTGGTCTCGAGCCAATTTTGGCATACTTTACTTTACTTAAGTAAACTTAATTAATCTGTGTATATTTATAAAGCAAACATATTTTTATGCCATTCATTCCATATTTTCAAAGTTTAAACACGTTTTCACACGTTTTTTTATGCAGAAACCGTTCTACTTTTTGATTTATTTAAGTAGTAGGTTTCGTTATAAATGATATGATATTTCATATTTAAAAATCCTTTGGAAAATGGATGTAAGATCTTTCGTATTATAATACCATAGGCTACAGGTTGCATCTAGTAACTCATTGGCTTATATTACGATCTCAAAAGTGAAGTGGTCTTGTCAAAATAGAGTGTCTTGGTCTCGAGCCAATTTTGGCATACTCATTATACATATTTTTCAGCCTAAATGTCTGAATATCCATAATGTGAGACTAAACAATGTAAACAACAACTTGTTTTAGAAATTTCATGTGATTTTAGTAAACACTCCACTACTTTAACTTCAATCAGGCTATGGATGACAATGTCTACCTTCCTTCACGCATATTTCAAGTAGAAAACTTTTTAAAACACTACTTACAAAGCTACATTAATTTTACAAAGTTTACTCCAAAACTGTTTAATTGTTATTATAGGAACTGACACATAAGCATTTCTTTGGAAAGCAGCATAGAGTATCGGGTCCTGAACTACACGGTGACTTACTATACCTGTAGCAAAATGTTCGATGTCTGAAACCTAAGATTGGACTCTAGATTTACAGATCAATAATTATACTCATACTTGCTTACAGCGCGGTGGTACAGTGGCCTGCGATGGGGCTAGCCATGGCCAATAGAAGGCTAAGAAAGGTGCAGAGATCGGCCTGTGTTGTGAATCTACTGCGGACTGACTCGTATGTTAGGGCTGAGGTTGGTTGCAGCGAATTAAGATTATCGTCCTTTGGAGTATGGAAGGCTGGGACATGTGATCATGCCAGGACTCTCCGTAGGAGGAACAGGAATTTCCAACAGGAAATTTGTCGTGAGCATCGTCTCGAGTTCTGAATAGAATCATTACGATATACCCAATGGCTTCGACATTAGGTTCTACACTGTGGTAGAGGCCAACTTGAATCACCACCGCAGTCTACTTAACAGCTCGAGTATTTCTCAGGCTGAGTATTGGCTATTAGGGAAGTATGCTTACTGCTATCTCGAGCTGGTACTCAAGGCAGCGTCTGTATTTGCATGGACAGCCCTTAGATCACACACTACCAACTTGCTGAAAGAATATAGGGACTAATTCTTTGCATATACGAGCCACCGTCACTTCTATGGGGATGAGAGTCGGACGAGTTGGATTGAAAGGGTTCGGCTTCGAGTCAACGAAGGCTAGCCTCTGTGGCATCGCACGTAGTATAACAGAATAGAGCCTTTTTTGACTTCTACCTGGCAGGTAACAGGCTCTAGGGTACTGCAGAATTACGAAGCTGACAAGGACTGAGTAAGATTGAGATGCACTTAATTTTAAATCTCTTTGCGTTGCTAATTATTTGAATTCTTTTCGGTAATTGGTTGCAAAGTCGAGTGCAATAAAAGCTAGCAGAAGGGATATGCCAAAATTGGTGACTGTGCCTGCGGGGCATTGGAAGTGCTTACCAGGCTATGGCGAGGTGGAACAGGAAGAGACTATTATGCACTTTCTATGTAAATATCTGACCTTTATGAAGCGTTGTCGTAAGGCCATCAGAGATTGGTTTCTGCATATGGTTGCCAGAATCAAAATTGCAAAATTCTTATTAAAAAAATCTTGATTTTTTTTTTAAATCCTGACAGTGGTGTTCGAAAACTTTTTCTGTAAATGGCTATAAAATGTTATTACCAGAGATAGTGGTAATATTAACGGCGTCAGGCAGCTTGATTGGTAGGTCGGAATGATTATAGGCGATAAAAAACCATGGACGAAGCAAGATGAAGGCTTTGCAGATGGTGACAAAGCCAGGATTGAAACCAAGAAAGAAAGACTTGAAAGGGTATTGTTCATTATAAGCTTCTACAACCTGATCAAACGATTGATTTTGATCTCTACTGTAACAAATTAACGAGATTAAAGCAAGTAATTCAATTAAAATGGCCAAAATTAATCAACATATAAGGTGAAAGAATTAGAAGATACTGAGAAAGTTTGGGTAGAAGCTCTTGATATATCTGACATATAACCCAAATCTTATACCTTCAGATTATTTTTTAATACCATTTCTGCAAATTATGATTTCGCAGAGGTCTGCCAAATGCAATTGGATCAGTTTGAGCTCAGAAGTTTTATTCCAAAAACTGCAAAAGGTTATATATCAAAGCGGCACATATTTGGTTCAAAAAAGCTCGTTTCAAATGTAAGAAAAATATTTTTCATTTTTGATCAAATTTGTAACGAACCTTTTTGAGCAGCTATTGTAAAACTTTTCTAGATAAACTAAATTAGGAAACAAATGCACTTTACCCCTTACTATAATTTTAATAGCTTTTTACAAAAGAAAACTTTTTTTTTTGGTTCTTGACAAGCTACAAAAGTTCACGTAAATCAAACGAAATCAAGTCCATCTGGCAAGCCTATATCTACAGCTCTACGATCTCACACACTGAATCGCGTAATGACCTCAGATATCTCCATCTGATTGAGTGGGTGTGAGGTAGTTTCGAGTATTTGTGTCAATTCCCAAAATGGGGTCAACCAACCTATCTCTCTGGAATTTTTAGACTTTGTCAATTATGGCTTAGATATGCCTCTATTATACTGAGGGTGACGTGGTGTAGTGGTTAGAGCGCAGACATACGCCAAAAGCGGCGCAGGTTCGAAACCCAACAGAGGACATGAGGACATGACGAAAAAAAAATTATATGCGGCTTCGAGAAGATTTTAACTTCCCTTTAGACAAATCCAACTCAAAAAGCCCCCATGACCATCCAGCTTATCAGACGAATGATCAGGAGAAACCGCCAGCTGGAAAAAAATTACAATGCCAAGTGAGGATCACCAACACCACTTATCAAGTATCTTCACCACTACACACAATCATATAGAGGCGAGCTGTAGTAGATTAATCATCATCATTACTTAGCTTGAGAATTAACTTGATTTCTGAAACTCAAACAAAGCAATGGATGCTTTGTGGAAAACCAATACAGTATGCTCCCTAGAAAAGTGACAAAAAAATGATTATAACAGTTATAGTATAGCTGATAGCGAATCGGTGTCGAAAGCTGAAAAATCCCAATAAAAAAGCCAGGAAAAAAGCGTAGCAAGTTAAATACATTGAGGTGTTGTACTTACGACTGTAGAGTATAACATAGTCTAACTTGACTCATAACAAATGTTTCTATCTATATGCCACGGCATTTATGTACATACAGCAATAGTAGATTCGATTGAATGTTGCAAAAAACAAAATACCTTAATTCCACATACTCTCCCCTAAGCTTTAAAAATCGATAATTAAAGTTCATATTCTATATGGCTGCCACATGACCAATAAACTTATTCATATGCAAGTTTATAGATGCCGGCATACTAATGTTGCAACAATTAAGTTTGAACACATACGCAGACACACAGATTCAAATAATAACAATTGCCACTGTTTAGTTTGCAATTGCAATTGCAGTTGCAGTTGCAATCTCTTAATTCCAATGGTCATTTTTGACAGTTTACTACTTAATTTTAAATTGACTTCATCAACACTATCCTGATGCAGCACACCATTGTCGTCGTTGTCGTTAGCATCGTTATAGTTATAGCCGTTGTCAACATTATTATCACATTTGACCATTTGCCTTTGTGCGCAACATAGCTGTGGGTAATTGTGTACGTGTATAATGCAAGCAATGCATGCAATGCATGCAATGCACGCTCGTATCACAATGCACAGACATAGACATAGTCATAGGCATTGAAAATATATATTCCAAGTGTCAAATTTATTATATCCAGAGAGAATTGGTTAGAAAGCAAATCAAATTGTTGTTTAGTTAATTGTTAGGAAATTTCTAATTAACAATTTAAAATTATTATCAACTACACATGCACATATCTCTACTCGTATATACAAGGAAACATATGTTCGTTTAGAAATGTATGAAATGAAATTGCAGATATGGGAAATCTCTAGAAAACGAAAGGGCCGTAAGCTAAAAAATAATTGCAAAGAAAGAAAGGCGTAGTGGAAGCGGGTACTAAAAGTTGCTTTCCTCACAATTTCAACATTTTCCGTTAAATGTTTGTATTTCTTTCTGCTTTGGCCTTCCACAAAGCATCCGTTGTTATGTTTCAGTCTCGAAATTGATTTTCAAGCTAATTAGATGATTAATCTAATCTACTGTAGCTCACCTACATCTCATTGTGTAGTGGAAAAGATACTTGCTAAGCAGTAAGTAACTGGTTTACGTGACTATCACCAGGCTAGCATACCTCATGGTGCCAAAAGCACGAATGAAAATAATGCGTCCACCAAAGCCCTCCACCTCTGATGAAAACCACCAAATTCGAAGGCATGTTACTTGGACATGATCTCCAGACCTTAGTGAAGCGTCGGAGACTATCTGAACTCTAACCGGACCCCGGTTAACTATCGTGCTCTCCCCGTTATTTTTTTTGTATACCACAGCCAGCACGTTGCTTCTAGAAGGAAGCTTCACCATAGTCAGGCAAGGACGTAGATCTGGAGATCCTGACTCCAGTGGTACCAGAATTAAGCTGCCGGTAAAGGCTTCGTAACATAAATGCTACTACAAGTGTAAGTCCCAAATGACTCCAGATTTATGGCTAGTAAGCAACCTGAAAAGAAAATCATCTATACCTTACAGCAAAAACGAGCAAATAATCATACGACACACTCAAACAATCATACATATAACACAATCAGACAGCCAGAAAAACGGGCCAAAAGCCACCAGAGTATACTCAAATATACTGCAGATGATGCCGTAAGAAAAACTACTCCGTAACCCTAGGATGCCTTATATTAAAGACACTGCAAGAAAACTCACCAAGCCTTTGTAAACTTCCAGCCGTTCTTAACGCCCGCTAACATCAACTACATTCCCCGTTACGATGACTCCCATTGACCCCAAATCCCTAATGTCATCATAGAGTGAACACTCCACCAGAACTTGTCGCGAATTTTCCTGACCCTTCCCACACCTACAATCGGTCGTCAAACTAAGGCGCCTTTTGTACAAAAATACGCAGTGCGAGCCATGTCCCTTAAGTATAAGTAGCAGACTGAACCCCAAATCCCTAATGTCATCATAGAGTGAACACTCCACTAGAACATGTCGCAATTTTTCCTGACCCTTCCCACATCTACAATCGGTCATCAAACTAAGGCCCCTCTTGTACAAAAATACACCGTGCGAGCCATGTCCATGTCGCAGACTCAAGCCTAAGCCAAAGTCAGGGAGCTACCGTACGAACTTAACGTCTGGAACAAACCCATACGTCACCCTTCACTTGTTTCTGCCAGTCCAAAGTGCCTGCCACCTCTCAATGAGAAGACTCTTATCACCCCTATCTGTTAAATCAGAAGCAGAAATTCAATCAGTACTCAGATGTGTTAGTTCATTCTGGTCCTTGAAAGTAATAGCACGACGTTTTACCTCCAAGTCAAAGGATCCACACCAACAAAAATCGGTGTCGACTAACGTCCTGCAAGCCGGAAAACATGCCAGTAAGCCGACCTTCTGACAGGTAACTTGCTAAGTGGTGGTGATGATCCTTACTTTAGCATTTAATTTTTTTTGACAGTAGGTAGCGCTTTTTCCTGCACATTCGTCTGATGTTTGTGTCATCATCGCCAAAAATAAGCTGGAAGATCAGGGGAGCTTGTTTTAGATGGATTTGCCTAAAGTAAGGTTGAGGTAAGTCTCTGTGTTTAACACTCGAATCCGCAATAAATTTTTTCGTAATTTTTTTTTTTTTTTTTTTGCTGGGAATTCGAACCTGAGCCGTTTGTGTTGTATGCGTGTGCTCTAACTACTAAACCACGCCACCCCTTAAGTATCTATTATTAGTGCCAGAATATTATATCAGTAACAGAGGGCGTAATGCTATGGTTGCTGTGCTTGCATACAACACCACTAGCCCCTAACACCATCTCAAAGGTCTATAAGGAAAAGAAGAGGCACATCAATTACAAAACATAATCGAAAGGGCCGAGTTAAGGTAAGAGTCTATGATAAGCAGCAGCAAGGCTCCGAACGACAGCAACAGGTGGTGTTGTTCTGGACCAAGTCAGATGGCGGTACCAACATCCATTTTAGATAAAAAATTATTACAAAGAGAACTGAAATACGGTAAAGTTACCTTGTGGAAGCCAATATTCTTAAAAGGAGTTGCTGAGAAGTCGGTTTCTCTACTCAAAACTAATCAATATCAGGACAAATAGATTTATTTAGGCATAGCGGTAGGCTATAAAATATGTTTCTTTTTCCAGGTATTGTTTTTTTTAAAGTATGCCTACTTTTTATGCAATTAGCTCTTCCCTGTTAGTTGAAAGCTTCATTTTTATATACGAGTACACATACTCGTATTTTATAAATGAATTACAGAAATGGTTAAAATGTTTAACTATTACTATAGTATTTACCTTTAATTTCAATTTTCTATTAATTTTCTAAATTTAATTGATTTAATTTGAGTGCGTGTGTGATATAAAAGCCCATTTATGTGTAAAAGTTCTGTTATATGAATAAACGTGGTCAAGCACTTTACCATATATGTATGCATGTGTGTATTTATGAGTGGACAATAGTTTTGTGGCTCAGAGATTTTAAAGGCAATTGTAAAATGTCAATGTAGAGTAGCCACTCATAGAGAATAATTTTAATTTATGCAGAGCACTCCTATACACGTGAGTTAAGTCCACCAGGGCATTAGGGTTTTAAATTGAATATGTTTAATTTAAATTATTTTAATAATTTTACGAATTTCTTATTTTCTTTTTTTTATTAATGTGCTGAATTAAAAAAATTTAAATAATTTAAGAAAATTTTTTTAATGGTTTAATCTTAAATTGATTATATATTATACTGAAGCAATGCTGATGATTTCAGAAATTTATTCTATCCATACCGAATAGTTTAACTTTTAATTACTAACTAATTAATCGGTCAAGTCGTTTCCAGGTTATGATGATATATATTGACATAACTATCATAGTTTGGGCGATAAATTTGCCACGCCCATAAAAAAAATTTAGCCCGATGGAAAAAAACCGAAAACGGATTTGAATTCAGCGATTCAAAATCATTATATTTCGTATAGTTTTATTTGAAGAGCAGAACATTTTTTGTTTTTTTAAGACCAGAGTTATTTCAGATATTTTTTTTTCTTGACTACTAGATTTTAAGAAAAAATTAGATTTTTATCAAGTGTTTTGGCTGATACGAATAATCTGAATTTGTGGCTACCACAAGATCTTGCATTTTTTTAATAGTTTCTCGTAAACGCCGAATAATATAATAACAATAATCATTATTATACGATCCACATCATATATCGTTAAGATGATAATAAAAAAAACACTGAACAAAATCTTAAACCTTGGATTCCAAGCTATCCTGGCTTCAAAATAAACGTGCGAGGGCGTCGAGGGCGAATGTTGCGCTTTACGCCTGCCGTAGAGTCCTGGGGTCTAAATCCTAGGAGTTCCAATTGGATATTTAAAACGGTGGTTTAGCCTATACTTATGTATGGTGCGGTTGTATGATGGAGGTCTCTGGAGAAATCCATATATTGCAGGATCTTTGAGAGGATTCTGCGGAATGCAGCACTGGTACGCTCAGGTCCACTCTTTCGAAGGCCTTGTTTTTACTACTGTACTGGCTTCTAGCGGACCTGATGGCTAGGCAGATGGCGGGCATGTCTGCCATAAGGTTGAAGATAGCAGAGGCATGGTTGGACAGGGTCTATGGAAATGTTGCCATCGTAGGTATTTGGATACGATCCTTGATAGGATAGATTACTGCACACAAAAACCCTTCCTGGGTAGAATGTTCCCCCGGTTCTGTTGAGGTATACACAGATGGATCAAAAAGCTAGAAAGGCGTTGGGGGCGGCATCATCATAAGGGGTGCCGGACCACTGCAGTGTCTTACAGGCGGATGTCTCGACGATAAAGAGGACAGTGGACTGGTTGATGTACTAGGGGGTATATAATCTGTACGGACAGTCAGGCTGCGATCAGAGCGCTCTCCGGTGTCTATTCGACATTGCGACTGGTGTGTGAATGCCGGGCATCTCTGAACGAGATGGCGAGACATTCAGACTTGGAGATTATCTGGGTTAAGGGTCACTCGGACATCCGGGAGAACTGTGTGGCAGACGAAATAAGAAGATTGACCACTCAGCTGGGATGCCACTCTCCTCTGGCTGACTTATGATCCTGCGGTACGTGTTGGGCAAGGCACAGCTACGGTGGGATGATGAACCCGCGTGCTCTGTATCGAGGCAAATATGGCCCCTATATGATCGGGCTCGCTCGGAGTCTATTATAGGGATCCCACGGCTTAAGCTACGAACTCTTGTGGCTGTGATTACTGGGCACTGGATGGCTGGTGCGTAAGCTAGGAGATTGGGTCTGCCGTTCAATGAATACTGTAGGGATTGTCAGGTTGAGGAAGAGGAGGAGAATGTCGAGCACTTCCTGTGCCAGTGCCCGAGTCTTGGCAGTCCGTTTCTGAATGCCTTGCCGGCTCTGGCTGATCTGAATATCGGCAGGATCTCTTCTTTTGTGCATGCGTCTGGTTGGTTCGGATAGAACCAGGACGCGGACATGTAGGTTGTTCATTTTCTGGATTACTGATGGGTATCACAGTGGGCTCAATATTGGACCCAGGTGGGCTGGACGTTATCTGGCTGTCCGTCGTAATTAACTAACTAACTAGTGATATCCCAATTAGTAAAGAGTGCAGGACCTTCAAATAAAAGAGTGTAGGCTATTATTATATGTTTACCCATTAATGCTTGTTAACAAAAACATTTCTTTAGCAATGTGGAAAAGGGTATACTTTTACTCCGGTAGGCATAAGTGAGATTGAAAACCCTAGGCTGTCTTTCTAGCTGTGCTGCTATGGAAATAATCATTTCGTATAAACCCGTATATTTTTATTTTGACAGCTTGCAGTTGGAACTTTGTTTTCTTCCATGTGTTTAATGCGTAACTAGTAAATGAGGATAGTTTACCGTTATGCGATAACTTTGAAAATATATTTGTCAAGAGAGATAAAGTTAACCTAGCTGAAGCTATTTCGTGAGGTTTAACTTATCTGACCAGAAGGTTGGGTTGACGTTCGACTATACTGCAATATCACGACTGAGTGTAATCTGTTAAATTTAAAATCCAAATTTCTAATATTTTTTGTACTTTTTTTGTATATGCCTTTCATTTGTTTTAACTTTAAAGAAATTTATGCATTTTATATAAATTTTTAATTTTTTTTATAGTGCACTCACGTATTATTCATACACTCGTATTATTCATACGACATTTTAGACCATTTTTGTTAGACCTTTTTATAGACGTAATTGTTTACAGTCACTTCTTTTGTCTGTCCCTTTATTGTAATACTTTGGAGTCTTTAAAAAAATGATAAAGTAAAAGTTTTCATAACATTTAACAAATCTTAAAGACACAAACACAAAAAAACTGCAACATTTTCAAGGAAACATTATGAATAAACGTGTAATAATGCAGCAAAGAACAACAACTGATGGACATTTAAAAAACATAGTAACGAAGGCAAAAAGTTAAAAATTTCCTTTATGGGTAAAACGTACTAAGTGATAGAAAAAAGTACTTTTTTAAGGCACAAAAACATTTAAAATTGTGTTATACAACATGACTCTTTGAAAACAATACAGAGATGGGGGTTCAGAAGGTAGCTAAAAACAGGATATAAACTCTGGCAATAAGGAATGATATTTGTACGAAATAAACAACAACAACAAAAAATGAAGAACAACTCACAGGAAAAACTTACAAGAAAAACTAAACAAAGCAACAATATATACTCATTCTTATTAGATATTCTTATTCTAATAGCCAGTAGTTTTCCTTTTTTGTGGCTCTGGCATATCGTCCTTACTTTTTTTTTGCTTTTTTTAAAACGGAAGTAAGCAACGAATGAATAAATGTTGTTTCCGATTTGCATTCATTCGTTAGTTTTAAATTATGATACAAGCCCCCTCACCCCTCCCCTTCTCCCTTACTTCCTTGCTAAACACAACACTGCAGTTTAGTTTTTTTTTTTTCTAATCGTTAGTTATCCTTGTGTTGCCGCTTAAAAAGGGTGTTTTTATAGCCTGATTTACAGAAAACAGTATAGCCCTGGAATATTTTAAGTTTCATTAGAATTTCATTGTTGTTGTTGTATGTTTTTTTTTGCTTTCATTTGCCATATTTATAATGTTTTTCCTTAAAGATTCTTTTCTTTTTTTGTTGTTGTTGCTTGTATCGTCGGTTTTTATTAGAAGACATTGCATTTCATTAGAATATTCGTTCGTCTTTATTTATCTTTATGTCTGCCATGCAAATTTCTTTCGGGTGGCTTATTACAAACTACACACAAACGAAAAATCGTTATTTTTCTTACAAAGGGGGACTATTTTTATTCCCATTTAGGTACCTCACATAGAAAGCTTCCTCAAAGAGCCCGAACGTATATTATATGTCAATACCAAACTTAAAGCCATATATTTTGATTTGATTAGTTATATTGATTAAGTCTCGGTGGTAATCTAAACTACCACTGATGTATGGCTTATGGCATTGGAATAAGATAAAGGATTAGATGTCTTCAGCATAATAAGGCAGGGACCAATGATTCTGGGGCTCTCGACACACCTGGTTACAGAAGTAACCATCTGGTTAAACTTGGTACCGGTGGTGGCGTGATGTAGTAGTTAGTGCGCAAGCATACAACACAAATGGCTCAGATGCGAATCCAAGAGAAGGAAATTGCAAAAAAATTAATTGTGGTTTCGAGTTTTTATTAAAAACAAATCCATCTACAGAAGCTCCACTGATCTTCTAGCTTACATTTGGCGATGATGACAAACATCAGACGAATGAACAGAAGAAAACGCAACCTTCGGAGAAAAACTACAATTCTAAATAAGGATCGAGAAAAAAAGACTTGGTACCATAAATGCTGTCACCAAAAAGGTCCCAAATGATTAAGGCCTGGTGGCGAATAGAAAACAGCAGACAGCTGTATGCTCAACGGGTAACAGCAAAACAGAAAACATCTAATAACAAACACGAGACAGGTCACATAAACATAAACAATCTGTAACGGCATTTAACAATGCTTAGGGCACTACGGCTTCTCATGGTCGAACTTTGCATCAGGCTAAGCCCACCAGTCGTTTGCATTTCCTGAATGGGTTCTATTAATAGTACTAATACAGGTTGGGTTTCACCTGATGAAATATGAATACTCTGAGAGTGATTATTGAACAATCAATAGAATGATGGACTTCACTCTATTTAGTATTTGCAGACTTTTGAAAAGCCTTCCATTCTGTCGCTTGCATCATCGAGCTAATGCATAGCAACAAAACTGCCTTTCATTACGAGCATTGGAGATTAACAAGAATGTCAGCTATTGTCATTACTTTTTGACGTCGTACTAGACGATGTCATGCGAATAATTCATACGAAAAAGAGGAGTATAGTTCAGGCTCACACCCCCACCATGATGAACTGGATTCCACTGGCGGCATTTCTCACTTGCAGTACAAGCTTATTGACTTATTGTTCTTTAAGGTAACGAGGTTGGTTTAGAAATCAACACAAAGAAGAAGAAAGAAAAGCATAAAACCGAATCCCAAAGGTATGTCAAGTCATCTTGCTGTTAAGGGAGTTTTATGATAGTACATTGAGGTGTAGAGAGGATCTGAGCTATACGCTAAAACAGACAAGATTGCCATTTAGTCGCCTAAACAAACTATGGCGATCACCATGAATATCTTTTTGAACAAAATTCAGGAAATAAAATTCATGCCTAAAGTCAGTATTATTATATGGAAGTCAAACTATTCAGACTCAATTGTGCAAAGACTACAAGCGTTTATAAGAAAGTTATTATGCATATGCTCATACAAAACCTCAAACATAGAGCTTTGGGATATGACAAATGCGGAGTATAAAAAGCGCCAAATAACTAGAAGCAGATGGTAATGGGCAGCCCACATACTACGAAAAGGTACCTATAACTTCGCCAGGATTGCCCTAGACTGCAACTACTTCCGGGCAGCACTCGACCTGAACGCCTAGGAAATACATGATAAAAAACTGTTTGTCTAGTCATGGAAAGAAGTTAAAACAATTTGCAACGATAGAATAATACGGCATTTTATTGTTGAAGATCTAAGTTGCCATGCATTTAGAATAAATAAAGGATAGAAAAAAAATGCACGATTGGTGCGGCCTTGTTTCTATAGAGAATGGCTGTTCTAATTGAATAGGGCGAACATTGGTAGGATAGTGGGTTTTTATTTGAACACTACTTGTGATGTTATTGTTACGAAAATTGTTGCGCCTAAAAACATACACCAACATTTGTACATTTAGAGGTATAAAGTTTAGGCCACGATCACCCTATTAATGCTGTGTTTATATAACAGTGCAGCCGACACCACTAAAAGTCGAATATGGTTTTCACATGGTAACCTTTCGTAGCTATAGTAGCTCACAAAAGATCTTTTAGACAAAAGTATTTGATTTTCTAATTCGATGCAAAATCCATTAAAACAGCGATGCACCGTTGGTGTGATAGCCAAGCTTAAGCTAAAGCTTAAGTTTAGGTGTACCTGTACGAACGTCATGTCAGATATAAATTCAGAAGTCACGCTACCCCTACCATTGTTAGCTCATTTTGACTGTGACATAAGGGACAAGCCGAATTTGTGTTGATAGTTGTACCCTCCAAAGGTAATACTATAAAGCCACATTTTACTTTAATTTTGGCACAGAGATTTGGCTGCACAAAACTCATCTGTAGACAAATAATCTATAAACTCAATATTTTACCATATTTGGTTGAGATGTATTGAACTAAAATGCTTATAAAGTTGGTTATAGACACTTCCGATGTTACAAACCTGTAAAAAGATTGTTCTATAAAAGAAAGTACATTTAGTACCCATCTCCTACTTATTTGCCTTTAATTTCTTCCAGTGTATTTTAAAAGAACAAAAAATTTTGTAAAAATGTGTTATACATATAGTCTGTAGCTTAAAGAAGTACTAATTTCTTATTTACATTTTGACTGCAAACTATTACAAAACTCTCATCAAAATACGAACAGGTAGGTGGTGTTTGGTGGTCAGGCCGTATAAATTGCATATAAAAACTTAACTCGTTATAAGAAATTATTTCATTAAAGTAAGGAAAAATAACTACAATTGTTAGAGAAGTTAACTTATGAACGAACGACAACAACAACATTTACAAAAAAAAAAGGCCAACATTAAACCAAAAGTAACAAAATTTTCTTGTTTAAACGTTTTTTATATGGAAGTGGTCACTTCAAGACGTTATTGTATACAAAATCACAGTGTATAGTAAAAGTATTTTTAAAAAAATTTGTGTAACTCATAACGAATAATGCAATGGTGCCTGCTCATAAAA
This sequence comes from Wohlfahrtia magnifica, assembly GCA_023159175.1. Lineage (NCBI taxonomy): Eukaryota > Metazoa > Arthropoda > Insecta > Diptera > Sarcophagidae > Wohlfahrtia > Wohlfahrtia magnifica. Next base: position 2,681,745 of record JAKWBJ010000045.1, read on the forward strand.
CCAAATGAGCTGTGTGATTTTGAATGTTGCAACAATACCCTGCTTTTGATGCGATTAGGACGGCGCACAGTGGGCGCAACCTTATATTAGTCATGAAACATGGGATATCAGTTACTAGCTTAACAAATTTTTTGATTATGTTCGTCACACAGGAGGGAAATTGAAAAATAACGAACCTTTTGAGCTGGATCGCCACAGTGCACAGGCTTTATTTGAGTGCGAATATTTTCTTGCGCAGTTGATAACAGTAGTTCGTCTTTGATATTATGCGGAGCCACTAGATCTTTCGATTGCTTATTAGATTTTTCTTTTCTCCTTCACTCCTATAGGAAGCATATTGGCTTTCCACAAAGCATCCATTACTTTGTTTCAGTTTTAGTAATCACGTTGGTTTTCAAACCAAGTAGATGATTAGTCTACTGCAGCTCGCCTCCATGAAGTTGTATGTAGTGGTGAAGATCCTTTCTAAGTGGTGGTGGTGATCCTTATTTAGCACTTTAATTTTTCAAAGTAGTTGGCGTTTTCTAGAGAGATTTTCTAAAAGATTTGTCTGGAGAGAGGTTGAAGAATTAAGCACTCGAAACCACAATTAAATCTGCGCTTCAACCACTACACCAATCCCAATATTTATTAGATATCTATTAGAAAAAAAAATATACTTTTAGCATTCGTATGATTTCTGTGTTGAGTAGCTTCGTTTCGGGGTGATAGCCTCGACGCATGCAATCAAACGTTGATTTTTGTTATGGTTAATAACTCGCTACATTGCCAGCAGTTGTGTAAGCTGAGGGAGTTATTTTAATTCTGCTTCAGGCGCCTTCTGCAGAGCCACACGTAAGAGTAATTGAGCTACCCAAATAAAAAAGTCGACGCTCTCGATTGGGTTACTAATATATTCTAAACGATGATTTAAAGGGTGGCTCAACCATAATACATCGTGTAATTAATTGTGTGTCCCTCCTTAATATCAAGTTTTTTGTCCAACTAATTTGATATTTCTTTGATTCAGTGTTTGACAAATTCAACGTAAGATTGTTAAAGCCTTTTACGAAAATGGGCGTTCAAATCCAAATGCATTTAATGTTTCGTGATTCTTTTTTGATCAGCATAATCGGGTGAATTGTGCACTAATTTCAGCAAACCGGGTCTTTAGGAAATATCGAAACACCTGTGCATGCTCGCCCAGTTCCTTCTGCGGAAAACATTGCTGTTATTCGCGATAGTGTGGCAGAGGAGCCGTCAACCTCGACTCGGCGTCATGCCTAACAATTGAACATGTCACGAACATCACTGATGCGAATTTTGAATAAAGATTTGAATTTACACTCTTACAAGGTTCAATTAACTCAAGACCTGTAGCCTACTGACCATTTAAAGCCTTGTCAATAGGCCGAATGGTTAGTTGAATAGACAGAAGTGAATGGTGACTTTACAAAGAAAATCGTGTTCAGCGACGAGGCACACTTTCACCTCAGTGGATTTGTTAACAAACATAAATGCCACATTTGAGCAAATGAGAATCCACGAGTGATTGTTGAAAAGTCGATGCATCCACAAAGAGTGACTGTTTGGTGCAGTTTAGGGGCTGGAGGCGTCATGTGGCCGTACTTCTTCGAAAATGAGGTCGGCCAAGCAGTTACCGTGAAATACAAGAAATTGAGGATACGGACTTGGACGATATGTGGTTCCAACAGGATGGTGCCACTCACCAAACAGCCAACGAAACAATGTCTCTTTTGCGTGATAAAATCAATGGCCGTGTTGTCATTGAATATGGACCAACGGATAGAGGTATACCACCGAAACCGTTGCGAACATTTGGCTGATATTTTGTTTCACATATAATTGTCACAAATCATTATAAAAAATATTAAGATAATTCGTCGAAAAATGTTTGTGCATGCCTTAGGTTCCGCGATGTTGATTTGCAGCCTGACTGCTGCTACTGTGAAGTACAGGTAGTCAATTTTTTCCTGCATATATTCCCATTTGAAAGCGAATAGAACCACGTTGTTGGCAAATCCGGGGTTGTCGAAATATTCGTTAATTCTCTACATCATTTTGCAATATATAGTTAATGATAAAAGTTTTCATACATTAAAATTGAAGTATACTTTTTTCGGGGTGTAAGTGGAAAGAATTTGCATATTTTACAATAAAATATTTTGTTTAATTAAGTATCGCTTTAATTTTGTCACTTACTGTACTGTTTCATAAGTACTATTTGAATTTCCTCTCTCTAACATTTTTAGCTCTACATTTGTGGCTTTTTCTTCTTCATCTGCAATGTTGATGTTTTTTACTGCAAATTCTTATGTAATATTTATATGACGTTTTTATGATCTTTCTCAGAAGGCGCTCTACCACCACCCTTTCTCGTTAGGATTATTATATTCGAATAAATGAATACTTTTGTATTCGTATAATTTTTTCTTGCTACAGTTGTTCTTATACTTATGATTACTTCTTATTGCTGTTACTTGTGTTTTATTTTTTTTGTTTTCATTTGATTTGATTTACACTAATTGTGAATTAAGTTTACCATAGAGAAAGTACCCAAGACAAGAGTACCAAGGCAAGAGAAAATGCAAAAAAAAATAATGTTGTAATTGTTGTTTCGTTTGTTCATTTGTTTTTTTATAGTTTGTAAGCACTTTTTAACTTTTCCTATTAAGGCTTTTAATAGGTCTATAGAAATAATTTAGTTTTCTTCTTACTTTTATTCATGGCTAACAAAATAAGTAAAAGCCGTAGAGAAAAAGAAAAAGTACTAAAAAGCCAAAATGTTTGGTTGCTCGTTAAGAGGAAATTTAGGCAAAAGTTGGTCAAATATTTATTTGGCCTAAAAAGATACTCCTAAAGTTGACTTAAAGTCTTAAGAGATTTTCGAGTGCCTGGTAAATAAATGTTTAAAACACAAAAGTAAGTTTTGGAAAATTCAAAGAGAATGTAAAAAAATAATTTTTCGTTTTATAAGAAGTCAACAGTTAGAAAATGAGAACCAAATACTTAGTAAAAAGAGAAAGTTATTTATTTGAGCATTGAATTTCAAACAATTTTTATTTATGGTAAACGTTCAGTTGCCAATTGCATGTGGAAACAATATCAGTAGACATCCATCTTGGAAATATAGTGCTATTGGATTCTATGCTCCGAATTATTTTTCTTCTCAAAATTATTATTGAGAAAATAAAGGGATCAAATGGGTTCCGAATTAGATATTTTGTGTCTGAAAAAGCGTTGAAGAACACCGCTTAAAGATTGGGGTCGTTATATCATCCTAAGGCAAGTTTTATTATTACGGGTTTTGCAATGGAAACTTTGCTCGCAAATATAATTAAAATACGTTATGTTGTTACTGTTAGCCGAAGGATCTCTTGTGTAGTGCCATAGATTCAGCACATTAAACCAATTTACCGTATAAACCCAATCATCTCATTTAACGGCTAACCACAGGAACCCCAATCTCTAGGCTTAAACAGTAAGACACCCTCTAGGTACGTAATTAGGATGTCTCAAAATATGGTAGGTTAGGAGGGAAAACAAGGCATACTTAAGTACGCATTGCGGCCCGTTGTGATACGACATAACACGCTGTCCCTATTATATTCACTAGAGTTCTAGTGGTCAAACAGAGGCACCGTACAGAAGATCTTCCCTATATTAGATCGGAAACCAGCCGGACAGTCTAATGAATCTGGTGGCAAGGATTAGTAGCTCCGATAAGCCATCGAAAAAAGGAGAGCGTAGTGAGAAAAGACTCCGCCGTGCGAGAGACGGACATTGGCAGATAAAGTTGACCCGATCTTCTCCTCAGGTGATCCACAGTCACGACAAAAGTCATTTGCAGGTAAGCGTAGCTTCTGTACATGCCTACCCATGACGCAATGGTCAGTGAGAATGGAAACAACGGAGTAGGTGCTCTGGCAGTCCAGTGAGGTGGGCCAGGTGACTCTAGCGTCCAACATATACTTTTGCTTGATCGCAAGCTTAACAGAGGTCAGAGGCACAAGCACCTTATATGAGGATGAATGTCCGGAATAAGTTTGCCCGCCTTAGCGAGCTAATCAGCAGCACAGTTACCCAGGATGTTCCTGTGACCAGGAACTCAGGTGAGGTGTACATAAAACTGTCGAGAAGGAAATCACGATAATCCTTGACGAGCTTAGAGTTGGAAGTCAAACCTGAAAGAGATCTGATCGCCGCCTGTCTAACAGAACAGATATATATATCGTCGAGAGGATGTCACAACATACATCGAGCAGAATCTATAACGATCATCCTCAACATTCCTTAAGACATCATCATTGCATTTAAGATCACTATGCCACTTATATAGACTCATTAGTATTCGAAACTCGCTCCTGTCGAGCATAAGCAGTATCTTGTGTCTACTGAAAAAAATGGAGACAAACCTCTTCGCTTGTCTTTAACCTGAGGCACTCGCAGAAACCTAAGCAAATTTTTCCCTTCAACATACCACAGAGACGCCGACAAATGGTTTAGAATATGTTGTTGTGCAGATTTTTTTCCACCACTTCTCGGGTATGCACATTGGCTCTCCACAAAGCATCCATTGCCTTGTTTCAGTTTCTTTAATCAAGTTGATTTTCAAGCTAAGTATAGATGATTAATCTACCGCAGCTTGCCTCCATTTAATTGAGTAGTGATGAAGATTCTTGCTAAGTTGTGGTGGTGATCTTTATTTGGCAGTGTAATCATCTGATCATTCGTCTTATGATTGTCATCATTGCCAGAGATAAGCTGAAAGGTCAGAGGGGCTTCTTCTTTAGATGAATTTAACCACTCGAAATGACAATTTAATTAAATTCTTCTGTTCTCATCATTTCTTCTGCTGAAGTTGAATCTGAGCAACATGTATTGTATGTGTGCGCTATAACCACTACATTAAGCCACCCAGGTATTTAAGAGATATAAGTGCACTCTTGTAGAGTGTCCACATCACATCGAAAATAGGAAAGAAAGATTTCGAGACATACGATAGTTACTATTTTTTGGGCATTGGTGCACAGAAGGTAACTCCAAAGTGAATAAAGCTTGTATCAATTTGGACTATTATCGATAAGCAAAAGACAACGAAATATTATTGATAAATTTGAGCCGACTGTCTCGCTCTCGTTGCCAATATTAATGCATATGTTCCGCCATCTAACGTTTTTTTTCAACTAGTGCTTATTTCGTGAATGGTAACCGCTGAATGAATATGGTTGTGTATACGCTTTTTTCGGTTCGCTAAGTGGGCCTGCGATCGACTTACAGAAGATGCCGTTTGCAAAAAAAACCATCTTTTCAGATGAAGTTCATTTTGATCTTGGTGGGTATGTAAACAAACAAAATTGTCGCATTTGTGGCACAGAAAACCCGCACGCATACATTTAAAAGCCGATACACCCAAGACGAGTCACCTTTTTTGCGGATTTTGGTCCAGAGGCATAATTGGCCATTTATCTTCGAAAATGAGCAAGGAATGGCCGTTACGGTCAATGACGATCGTTGTCGGGCCATGTTGAGCGAATTTTTGTTCACAAAAATTGAAGACGAGGATATCAGCAACATTTGATTTCAAGAGGACGGTGCTACGTGCCACACAGCCAAAGCTACACTCGATGTTTTGGGCCCCGTTTAAAAAAAAAAATTATTTGGCGGACCCTTTATGTTCGACAGTGTTATCCAAGCTGTAAGTTGCAGTGTTGGAACAAACGCAAATTATTTAAGAATCTATTCTCTCTTTTAACAACTATTACTATCTATTACGATCAAAAGATGAGTTTTACTTAAGAATATGGCTTTTAAGCCTTACAAAATATACTTTTCTTTTACTTTACTTTGATTTGGGAAAACAAAGCTTTTGTTGAGAGACCCTTTATGATTTTTATATGCTTGCATTTCTTCTGCTATAAAAGATAAATGATTGGTAATTTATGGCAATAATGACAGAGTGTTAGTCTTTGATTGGAGGTTGAGAAACTTCTATGTGGCAACGCTTATTACAATGCAGCTTTATATCTTTTATCTCCAAAAGATAGAATTGTCATATATAAACCTAAGTTTCTGGTAACATGCTTGCGGTACAAAAATTAAGACTCTGGTACAAACGCAAAAGTACTTTATTTTTATAGAGATCAGATTATTCAGAAATAGGTGACAACCTATGGAGGCATAGGTCAGCGATAGATTTGTAGCTTTTTAAAAATTTTCCTGTTTTTTTTTTTTTTTTTTTTTTTTTTTTGCTTTACCTCCAAAAATATTTAGGTCCACTTAGGCTTTTTACTAAAAAGCGCCACAAATTTATTCACTTTTCTAAATTTTCAATTAAAATAAACCGACATCCTTATCAATTGACTGAAATCAGTCAGACATCACTGAAGAAGAATCTTATTTGTCCATCGTTCATACGCACGATTTATAATTTGTCTACTTTTCTTAATAAAAATATTGGATATTTTTTGTTTGTTGAATTTCAAAGACTTATTTATGTCTATCAAAAAAAAGAATAGATAAAAATTAATGGAAAAATCACACAAACAAAAAATGGAAAGTTCAATTGAATTTATAGCACATTCAAGCAATAGTTCGTACGCTCAGGGATGTATAAACTCGCAGTTAAAGTTCCTCTAAAAGAAAGCAAAAACCATGTGGCTCTATGCCAATTACAAAAGTGATTTTCCTGTAAGTCTCACAAAACAGACTCCCATTTGGGGAGTTTTTAAATGGATATAAATCCGACAGTATAAAGATACCAAACGTTTGCTTTCTCTTCAACCAAAAGACAGTTCAAGAAATTCTTTTTTCGTAAATTCTCTGTTTACGTCACATATGTAGTGAGAAGTGTAGTAGTGTTAGTGAATAAAAGGACATTTTCCATTTTTATCAAGCGTTGTTGCTATAAAACGTGTCATGCCAACACTGTCGGAAGTCACAAGACATATGAACTTGTCATCACTAAATACTATTTTAAAAATAAGGAGTCTGTCTATTAAACACACACACGGTATAATATAGTTTTCTCTTTAGTCTTGTAATATTTTATTAATATCCTGTATACTTATCAATGGCAAGAATATACTTCTATTTGTATGATTGTTATGTGAAAAGCATGATTTATGTCTTTGGCTTCTCAATAGACAAATTGGGTTGATGTTACAAGAAATTGATTAAGATATTGATTCTTTCTTTTGGCAAAGTCTATAAGTTAAGTTTATATCATTCTATTTTTTCAATTTAAATAATTTAAATAAGTTTTTTAATATTTTGTAATGAAAAACACATTTTGTGCTGCTGTGGTATGGTAGAAAAGACACCGGGCGATCAACTAAGAAGTCACCTGTTCAATACCAGACCAGAACATCTAAAAAACAAGACATTTTTTCACAGCGTTATCATGTCATAATTATATTGGGTGGGTCATTTCTAAATTTAAATTTAAAAGTGCAATTAAACAAACATGGTTTGAAATTTTGCCAAATTTATTTTTTTTTATTGTGAAATACAATTTTTCCGGTTAGAAATGAAATATAATTTCATTCATATGGCGGGCCTTACAGTACTCCATTCGATCGGATCAATTTACGAGAACTTTTTCGAGTGTATTGGGTTGTATTTCAGCAATGGCATCACTAATGTGGGCCATCCATCAACATCAATTCGTCATCGTTCTCAAGAATTGAATATTTCACGTACCAGCTTACATCGATTTTTCGAAAAACTCTCGATATGACGCCTTACAAAGTTCAAATGGTTCAAGACCTCAAGTCGCATGACCAACCGCTACATTTTCGAAGCCAACAAGAAACTGCAACAAGAACTGCCAACAAGAAACTTCACGATGATATCGCTTTTGCCAAAAAAAAAAAATCATCTTCTTGGATGGAGCTTATTTTCAACAGCTTTTGGAGTGGAGTTGTAATGGGACCATATTTCTTCAAAAATGAGCACGCAACGGTTACGGTCAATAGAGACACCTATCGCACCATGATAACCGATTTTTTTTTGTGCATGCTTTTCATGGTATTGATGTGGACGATGTTTGATTTCAACAGGATGGTGCAACTTGCATACATCTCATGCCACGTTTGTTGGCCGTTTAATCAGACGAAATGGTGATGTCAGTTGGCCTTCAAGAAGCTGCGATTTGACACCGTTGGACTATTTTGTGTAGGGCGCCGTTAAAGACTAGTGTTATGCCGACTAACCAGAGAAAATTAAGGAAGGCTTACATTCGTGATGCCATTGCCGAGATACGACTTTATACACTTGAATAAGTTCTCGAAAATTGATCCGATCAAATGGGCTACTGTGGGAGTAGTCGCGGCAGCCATGTGAGTGAAATAATACTTTGTTTCTAACCGGAACAATGTTACTTCACAGCAGAAAAATTAATTTGGCAAAATTTCAATCCGTTTATGTTTTACTGCATTTTTGGATTTAAACTTCTAAATGGCCCATCCGTCATATTGTAACTTTATTTAAAGTTTTAGTAGTGTTGCCCCCTGATTCCCCCAATGGGATTATTTGCTATTATTAGTCAGTGCTTTGAGATTCTATACTGTAGATTCTATGATTTCAATTGCCACCTAGTTTCACTCCTTGTGTTATGTTCTACAGATCAAAGCAATCTCTTTGGTTTAGAGACAATTTTCTAAATAACACTGTGCGACAAAGTAGAATGAAGTGGAAATACGTAGAAAGTGATATAATGTTTCTGATAGGTGCCATCGAGTTCAACAAGAAACTGTTTTTAAAATTTTTACTGGTAAAAAACGGATTATTTGAACTTTCATGCACTTACGTGCTAATAACTCGCTTGAAAGTGTTAATAATAAAATATTTCCGCAATTGTAAAATGTTTGGCGGTCTAAATAGTAGTATTTTTGGACGCCGGCTGGATCTTATAAATCACCTCTGTAAAGGCGGATGATTTTATAGATACTACTTTAGACATTGCACTCGCTAACTCACACAACGCCAAAGATTTTTTTAGCACTAAAGTGAAAGTCCAGATATTTAATTTAAATCAAATTCGAATGCCTTTAAATGCATTTTGGAGCAACATTTTAATATAATAGAGCTTTAACGGTATATACATTGAGCCTTGCAACATTGCTTTGTTAAGCAGAGCGTAAATGCAATTTAAAATAAAAATATAACAGAGAGATATAAAGGATGATGATGATAACAACCTACCCTAAAGGAGGGTGCAAAACGAGGCATAGAAATTAAAGCAAATTTTCAACGTTTTTATAGACGTACAAAAAATAAAAATAAACAAAAACTTGAATAGAGCAGCCAACAAAAGCGTCAGGCGATCATAGAAAAGCATGTTAAACAAACGATTTCTTTTATTTTCGTGTTCGGCTGTATTCCCTTCGTATTCTGCTTGTAGAGACTCAAACATTTTTTTTTTTCAAAAGACTGCAAGAGAATTTTTCTATGCAAACATGTGAGTTTGAAAACAAAACTAAAATCTAAAAAATTTTTTTCTTAAACTTCTGTTTTTGTTTTAATTGTGTTAACGAAAATCCTTTAAAATACTCAGTCCTTAGCTCCCTCACACATGTTTATATGAAAAGCTGCATAAAAATACTTTCGTAGAACTTTGACCCTCACGAAGATTTCATTTTCCTACAGTACTACACAACACTATTAACGCTTTTAGTTAAATTGTTACGCTCAATGTAAATGACCTTTTTTATCAGGGCATGCACCATATAAGGGCAGTAGTTTCCTATTTTTGTTTTCTTTTCATACAAGAAATTTAATGCCAATTTTGTTGTCCAAAAAAATGTAATTTTTGGAAAATAAAGGTTAAAGTTGCCTTGAAAATCAGTTTAGTTTAGTTCAGTTTAGCTTATTATTTTTTAAGGTCATTTGTGGCATATTGGGTGTTAATAATGATGATAAAAATGTTTTACATTTTCTTTTCCAATATTTTAAAAGACTTTTGGAGAATCTGTGGAAACGTACAATTTAAGAAACAAACCAATTACTTGTATAACTCTTCCCTCGTGGCTTCCTTTCAATTACTCCTCTTTCGAAAATATGACTATCACAGAACATACCATATTTACATTGGTTTAGTTTATTTGTAATCATTTGTCATTTATTTTGTATTCTAGCTAAGGATGTTTAGAATGGATGTTAGCGCTGTGCATTTGTCGTTGTTATTTTTATTTTTTATAGGCAGTCTCTTAATTACTTAAAATACGGAAATATGATGAAACAATTCGAACTTATGGTGCTAAATTTTGTATACAAGCAATTTAAAATAATAGACCTTTTGATCAGTCGTTCTTGGACGAATTTGATTAACTGTTACGTTCATAAGAATGCCTCTAAACCGGTCATGTGCAAAATCAAACCTGTAGTTGTGTTAGTGAGAATATGGAAATTACTCTCTTAGAGAGAGTAGAGTTGACGTTTTAAAAAAATTTTAAAAAAACCAACAAGTATTCGCCACACATGTGTATTTGTCACCGTTTCAGGGACAACTAAAAGCAAGATCGTAAGAAACATTACAGACCTAAAAAAATTTGGGTACATTCTCTCTACACATGTGGTTTCATCGCTCTTATTGACGACTAAAAGCAAGAGCGTAAGAATACGTCTGAATTGAATATGAACAATTGTTCCATGAAAAGCTCATGCCTGATCAAAACCAACAAAATAGATGATTTGTAGTTTATGTGTTCAGAACAAACAAAAAAATTATTCTTTTCTAAGGGTTTAGGTCATATATTGCCATAGTAGCACTGAACAGCACGACTGTAATCGGCTTCCTATAAGGCATGTAAACGAAGAGTTTTTTAGTTTTCTACCAAAATCAAATTAATACCACAAATTAAAGGTATTTCTCCAAAGATTTTAAAACAATAAAAAAAAAAACAAAAATATTTCTCTGTGACATAAAGCGTACGTAGGTATTTTACTCTTTAAGCCACGCCTAAGCTTTTAGCAGCTTTTGTTACTAATTTTTCCACTGCCTGCCTTATTCCACTTGAAGTATAAATATTTTGCAGTTTTGACTACATTGGATACTTTTAATAGTCTTAGTTTTACTTTAATCCAAAATTTTTACTTTGAATGTAAATCTATAGAGTTTACGACATAGTTCTACACTAATAGGTACCAATGTGGTCATTTGCATTAAGAACAAAGGAGGTACTCATGTATTGTATGTGAAATGACGTTACAATAATTTCGTTGAATCGACTTGATCCCAAGGGAATTGATTGGTATTACAAACAAGCTATTCGAAAACTATATTTTTCCAAAATGAGTGTAACGTCCTAAACAGCTTTGAAGATTTCGTACCCACTTGGCAGAGTATTTTAGTCCTGGTAACATATTCGAAGTTAACTTTTATTGGAGAAAAGTTAGATAGCAGTAAATGCTTATGTGAAAGATATAATTCGGGTGCTTTATGAGTCAGATCTCTGCGTAAATCAGCGAGACCATTGGAGAAAGGATAACAGCGTAAATAGTACCTAATAGGTATGTCGTGGTGTGAGTGTGTATGGACAATGTGGTTTAGCACTTAGGCACTCTAGTTAAATCGTGTTTGTTTTTAAATTAATAACATTTATCGTAGACTTCGTAACTGCAGCGCATCGAAGATGAAAATAATTTTCATTGATTATTTTATATATATTACTACCAAGGGTCGATACTCCCGTTTGGACAAAACTTTAATTTTTTTTATATTTTATTGTTCCTTAGTATCGGGTAGGCCATATATCGGCTTAAATTTGAACCTGCGGCAATACTTATGTCATACTATTCTGTCACAAAATTCAGTATATTATCTCCACTGAGAGAAATGAATCGATTTACGATTGAGCAACGTTGGAATTTATTGGAAATTTATTTCCAAAACAACGGCAATTGGTCGGAAATTGCAAAATAAAAACAAAATAAAAAAATGCAATAATCATTTTTTTGGATGAAGCTCGTTTTTATCTTGGTGGCCAAGTTAATAAGCAAAATTGCCGTATTTGGGGCTCAGAAAACCCAAACGTGGTCTTACAGAAGCTGATGCACCCATTACGAGTGACTGTTTGATGCAACTTGTGGAGTGGAGGCATCATCGGCCCATATTTCTTTGAAAATGAGGACGGCGCACACATTACGATCAATGGAGACTATCGCACCGTTATAACCGATTGTTTGTGCCCTCTCTTCGTGGTATTGATGTGAACGATGTTTGGTTCAACAGGATGGTGTAACTTGCCACACATCTCTAGCCACAAGCGATTTATTTCGTCAAACTTTTGATGGCCGTTTAATTAGCCGAATTTGTGAAGCCGCCAAGGATCAGCGATTTGACACCGTTGGACTATTTTCTGTGGGGTGTTGTTAAAAGCAAGTATTATGCCGACAAACCAGGGACAAATGAGCATTTGAAGGCGAACATTCGTGATACGACCATATACATCCGAAAAAAATCTCGAAAATTGGTCCGATCGAATGGGGTAATGTGAGGTCTGCAGCGGCAGTCATATTGTACTTCACAACAAAAAAACAAATTGTGCAAAATTTCAAACCGTGTTTGTTTTATTGCATTTTCAAATTGAAACTTTTAAATGGCCCACCCATATTACTACCAAGGTTCAATACTCTCCTTTGGACAAAACTTCAATTTTCTTATATTTTACTATTCCTTAGTGTTTTAAATAATTTTAATATTTTTGTTAATAATTTTGTATTTTCTCTATCTCTTTTTAGGTAAGTCTCAACAATGGAACTCTGCTTACAGAATAAAATAGAGGAAGTAGCTAAAGGTAGATATGAAGAAATATAATCCATTTGTTTAAAGCAATTTTTGGTATATTTTTGAGCTTCTCCAATGATGCGATGGTGTTTGTGGGAATAGGAAAAACTTTTAGAGCATTATGCGTATGAAGAAGACGTAGCGGACATGACGATCGGTGTATTATATCAGTTTTTGAGTTTTTTGAACTAGAGTTCTGAAGGGCTTCTTTGTTTAGAAAGTGAAGATAGTACTTTTTCTGTACAGAAATAGTAGGTTTCTTAAGGTAGGATCACACGATTGTCGTAAGGCACCAATAGTTAGTCTATTTTATATGCCAATCGTGTGATTACACAATTTTTGTCTCATACGGCAACTCACAACATTATCGTCCTTATTTGTCCCAATCAAACACTACCCCGGTACGACAATCGTGTAAAAGCTTTAAAGGCAATCATGCACCAATGTAAACATCAAAAATACGCCAATATATATTGTATTCTTGTGCGGCAATTGAACAAAACAATACTCACCATTTTTTTTTTTTTTTAATTGATTTCTTTCTGAAAAAACACGTGTTTGTATGGTGTTTATAATTGTCATTCCTTAATATATAATTTTTTTTAATTATTTATGTGTAAATTGCATCAAAAACTCTTACTATTTCTTTTTTTTTTCCCATTATTTTTACTTTCTTTATCAAGCGGACACACGATAATCGAAGCCGATGCATTTTTGCTTTTTTAGAGAACAAACCATCTTTATTTTAGGGGATTAAATATGATTTGTAATATTTGCAATCTAGTACAACCGCTGTTTCCCATATTTACCCTATACTAGAACACTTGTGTGACTGAAAAGCGACAATTTTTTCAATTTATCGTTTTGCCCTAATTTGCTACAATAAAATTTATTTAAACGGGGGCAATCATGTGACTGCAAAGAATTTGATTGAAATAATTTCTATATTGGGCCTCAGTTCTGCACAATAAAAATTTATTAAGATTGGTGCGTTGCGACAATCGTGTGATCCTACCTTTAGGCTATGTAGTTTAGCGGCAAACCCATATATGTGGTTGAATTTTTAGAGCTGTCAGTGCAACATCAATATTCTCAAACAAAAATATATAAATAAAATAAAATATATAAATAAAATATAAATTATAAAATTATTTCAGTTCAGATAAAGTTGTTTTTGGGAAGTTTTCTGAAATCGCCAAATGGTTATAGTGTCTGTAACGCAACCCAGCTTAGGATTTAGCATGAAAAGTACTTAATTTCGGCCCTATATTTGCCACTAATTAGGACATAATGGTCTTATCCTTTACAAATGCCTACATTCATTTTATATACCTTATGCTCTTCACTATATATCATTTGTTAAATACCATACATGATACTAAAAACCTTTAAAAAAAATACCTTTCACCACCATGCATTAAAACAAGCGCATTTCATATGGCAATCCATAAACATTAAGAAAAACTATAATGGCGGGTACCAAAGTCGTATTTCAAAATTCAACATTAAAAACGTTGCTTAAACGGAAATACACTTTTGAATAAATTTATGAGACATGGAAACACTAAAAGAAGTTTAACTTTAAGTACGACTACACCTCTCTACAAAAGTAAAAAAGCAAAGGTGGATTTCCTGTAATTGGTAAGACATTGAAATTTATAGGCGTATAAAATTTAAGTGAAATGATATAAAAATTTAAATATTTTTTAAATGTAAAACATAACTTAAGGAGTTGCTTGAAACGTTTAACAAATGCATACATTTAGGTAACAAACAAGAAAAAACGTTAGTTGTTTGTTAGCTAAAAATACCAGTGACATTTCATAAAATTTAATAACGTTTCTTCAAGAGCCGTAGGAAAAAAATAAATAAAAAAGAATTTCAATTAAACTTAATTTATGACATTTAATTTTGTACCTGCTTTCTTTCTACTTTATAAAATGTTTGCGAAAGGAATTTATTTTATGACGTAAAAGGAATCTTATGCCGCCTTTGGTGGCATATTTGTAAAGTTTGAGTATGTTTTTATAGTAAGTGCTGTGTTAATACGCTTGTCTTAATATTATGTTAACAGGGTTACATACACTTAAATGTGTGTCTACCATATTACCCTTTAAGCGGGTTAAATTTAATGTTTTCTTATAGACTTTTATTTAAAAATGTTCTCTTTTTTACTTTTTACATATGTAAATACTGTGAAATTTATCTTTACATATGCTCGTTAGTAACTTGTGAGTTTTTCAAAATTACTTCCACGATTTTGTTTTATATGTTTTGTTTTCTTCATAGGGTAAGCCATTAAACGTTTTCTTTTTTAAGTTTTTATTTCAAGTGCTTTAAAAATATTTTTTTTTCGAAATTTTCTTACTCATTTCGGGGATAATTATGAATATTTAACAGAATTTCGGACTTCGATTAAAACGTAGAAGACACTTTTTTCAATATTATATTTATAACTAAAAAACAAGGAATTTTTAGCCCCCTTTTATGACTATTTGTAAATTTTCATCATTTATGATGTAATCTGTTTGAAGTATTTATGTATATTTAGCTGCCTATAGCCCCTTCTTCTCTGTATATAACATTATGTTATTCATGCACTTTTTAGCGCCAAGAGGCAAACACAACGGAAATGATTCGCCGTAATTTTCCTTTGTGTAATCAACTCCAGTTTAATTTTTGTGTGTTTTTTTCTTTTGCCTTCTGTTCATTATATGTGCTAAATTCTTTTTAGAAATTCTTCTTCTATTTTACAAAAATCCACATATACATACAAAAATAATGTATAATAATGTATAAGAAAAATTATATCTGCTATAAATTTAAAACACTGCCATTTTAGGAATAACTGTTTTCAATTAAATTGTCTAATATTTGGAAGATTTTTCTACAATTCGAAGTTAAAAACGAAGATTAAGCAGTGAATGTTGTTGCGAAAACTGCTTGAATCGACTAGATCCCAAAATAATTGATTGGTATTACAAACAAGTTTTTCGAAAACGATATTTTTCCAAAATGAGTGTCCGAAATAGCTTTGAAGTTTTTGAACCCACTTGGCAGAAGAGTTTAGTTCTGGTAACATACTCAAAGTTAATTTTATTAGAGAAAAGTTAGATAGCAGTAAGTGCCCACATGAAAGGTATATTTCGGGTGCTTTATGAATCAGAAAAACTGCGTAAATCGGCGAGAGCAATGGAGAAAGGATAACAGGATTAAGTAGTACCTAATAGCTATGTCGTGGTCAAAGTGAATGCAGTTTAGCACTTAGGCTCCCTAGTTGAATTTTGAATGTTTTTAAATTAATAACATTTAAACCTAAACTTCGTAACTGCAGCACATCGAAGATGAAAATAATTTTCATTGATTATTTTATATATATTACTACCAAGGGTCGATACTCCCGTTTGGACAAAACTTCAATTTTTTTTATATTTTATTGTTCCTTAGTATCGGGTAGGCCATATATCGGCTTAAATTTGAACCAGCGGCAATACTTATGTCATACTATTCTGTCACAAAATTCAGTATATTATCTCCACTGAGAGAAATGAATCGATTTACGTTTGAGCAACGTTGGGATTTATTGGAAATTTATTTCCGAAACAATGACAATTGGTCGGAAATTGCAAAATAAAAAGAAAACAAAACAAACAAAAAATGCAATAATCATTTTTTCGGATGAAGCTCGTTTTTATCTTGGTGGATAAGTTAATAAGCAAAATTGCCGTATTTGGGGCTCAGAAACCCAAACGTGGGTTTACAGAAGCTGATGCACCCATTACGAGTGACTGTTTGATGCAACTTGTGGAGTGGAGGCATCATCGGCCCATATTTCTTTGAAAATGAGGACGGCGCACACATTACGGTCAATGGAGACACCTATCGCACCATGATAACCGATTGTTTGTTCCCGCTCTTTATGGTATTGATGTGAAAGATGTTTGGTTTAACAGGATGGTGTAACTTGCCACACATCTCTAGCCACAAGCGATTTATTTCGTCAAACGTTTGATGGCCGTTTAATTAGCCGAAAATCCGATTTTTCTACAATTCGAAGTTAAAAACGAATATTAAGAATAGTTTTTTGCTGTCTGCATACCAAAAGTTAAAACCTGGTTAAGCTATAGCGTTTACAGTAAAAGTAAATCTGGTTTTAACTTTTATTTGGCCAGCAGTAGCTGTTTTTTTTTTTTTTAATAAAAATTAAAGAACTTTTTTGAATAAAATATATATCCAAAGTACATATTTATATTTTACATTTTGTAACAGAAGATTAATGCAAAATGAACAAGACCTTTAAAATCAGATCGTTGTATCACGTTTGTTTATATCACGAATGGATAACAACAATAAAATAGTAAACAGTTTTTTTATTTTCATTGAGCGCCATTTAAAATATCAGCTGGTTTAACGTTCTTAACTTGGTAGCACTAAATTTAATACATCGAAAACAATCTCTTATTTCATAAAACCTACTCAAAAATGCTTTATGTTGGTTTTAATACAGTAATTTTTTATGGCGAAAGCAGAATTTAATGATGGTTTTAAGGTTAAAACCAACTTTTTCTTTCTTTTCCGCTTAGTGTGAAAGCACTATTTAGTAAATTTTAAAAATTGCACATTAAAATGTTTTCTATAAGCAATGGCTGTTTTTTAAAGGTTCATAACTCTAAGATGACAACACTGCTTTATTAGACAGCCATTTTAACAGCTGATGGATGCTTTTTGCTGAGATTGGTTTGACATTTTATTGTAGAAGGACGTCTCCACAACAACGCCTACAAATTATTCAAATTTTTACTTAAAATAATGATTCTGTTCGCCAAAATTCTAAAATCGAAATATTATTCCTCGGGAATACATTTTTGATAAATAGATGTACGTAAATAAGCAGAATTGTTGCATTTAAAGTGAGCATAATCCACAAGGTTTTGTCGAAACACCATTACATTTACATATTTTCAAACGAAGTAGATAATTAATTTATTGTAACTCGCCTCCATATGATTGTGTAGCAGTGATAGAATTTGATAAGTTCTGATATATTTATTACATTTTAGTTTCAGATTTTAGTACATTATGAGCTTATTTTGTAAATCACTTAATTGATGCATTGCGTTCTTTATATGAAAATTACTTTTGGAACAAAAACGTAGAAACAGAATGTATAGGAACAGAATAAAAAATAATAAAAACTCAGTTTAAACTAAAGGTAGAAGTACATACCACGCATTAGTGCTAACACGCGCACTAAACTTCTCTCAAAAAAAGTTCAACTTGTGAATATATATAGAACGGGTTACATGAAAACATTTCGACGCGTTGGCGGCAGACATTTGGTTAACACTCAACTTTTTATCCGTCAAACCTATGTAAATCATAGCGTTGAGCGTTGCGTTGACTGGCGGCTGGTGCTGACGCTGAAGTGATATACCTAAGTAAACAGTAATGTTAATTTAAAATTCAACAGTAGCGATTAAATCGCTAAATGTGATGTGAAAATAGTTAATTGACATTACTTTCATATAAACAATAAAAAACCATTTTTAAAGAAATACAACACTGCCAGTTTTGTGTACCTATAACAGCGTTTCGCAGCCAGCTTGACTTTTTAAATCAGAGATGTGCAAAAGTAAAAATGTAGTTGTGTTAGCGCGAACACGAAAATTACTCTCTCAGAGAAGTAAAGTCTTTGTTATGCATACATCCTCTGCACATGTGCTTTCGTCGGTGTCTCAGTAACGATTAAAGCAAGAGCGTTAGAATACGTGTTAATTGAATGCGAACACCATTGTTCTAAAATTTTTAAGTAATACTGAATAGCTGTTTTCTACGTATTTTCGTTACTAATCAACGCTTATTTAAATGCTCACACGGAAGCGCTGCTGAAAATTATTTAAATTTTTCTACTATTTTTATATAATTAATTCATTTATTTATTTATTTTTTTCTAAAATGGTCGAAAACTAATCCAGTTATTTTTCAATTTGCTTTATAAAATTTATTTAAGTTTCTCCTTTAATTACTGCTTCTCCTTAATTGTCCTGATAACGATTGCGTTGCATTTAAATAAAACATTTATGTGTTGAAATTTATTTGATTACCACTTAAACGTTCAAGTAGCAGCATTTCATCAATTTATTATTTTATTTGCCATAAATAAATGCAACATTTTGTTGCAAGTACTCTATAAATAACAACAAATGTGTGTGCTTTAGTTTTAACCCACCACAAGAGTAGTGTGCAACTCTGTGATAATGATGATAAAAAATAAATATAAATAAATGAATAAAATGAAAAAGGACTTTAAAACAAACACAAATGAATGGAAGAGCAAAATATTCCATCAAGGCTACTACCACTGATAAACAGTATAAATGTGGTAAATTTTTTATAAATTTTTGTTGCAAACAGTAGCGAAATGAATCATGAGGCAAATGGTAAGGAAATAAAAAAACGAAAAATCACTGAGAAGAAGAAAATAATCAGGCGGTAGTATAAAATGAGAAGAAAAGAAAATTAAATTAAATAAATATATTTTATTTACGAATGGTCTTAGGAGATAACCCAGTAAACATTTTTTTTTTTAATGAAAATATCAAACTAGCAAAATTTGTGGAAGCCTAGAATAGTTTTAGATGGATTCAGTTAACCGTAGCATTGGGCTCGTATGTATACCGAGACATAGCCGTATTTCAGGGAAGAAGTTGAATGAGCTATGTTAGGCTAGGCTAGGTTAATAGGGGCCGCTGGACAAACTTCCAACTCATTTAAGCTCAATAGAGCAGTCCATGGTGATAACCATCCGTTTCCGCCTGACAACCGCTACTAAGTATATGTCTACCGAAAATCCTGAACCTAAGCCCCGCCAACGCCAGGCATTTCAAAATATGTACCGTGTTCCTTATCATCTTTCTTCAAACAGCTTCTAAGTACAGTCCCTATGGCTCAACTTAAGGGTGTGTTTTCCCACTAGAAAATAACCCGTAAGTGCTGCTATTACCTCTCGCTAGGTTAAGCACCTGCACAGACCTCTTTTTGTCTACTCTTTGATCGAGATTTCCAGTCTGCCTACAAGTTGGAACTGGCCTCCACTTCTAACAAAGATATTATCGGCCCATTGGCCTATACACCGACGAAAGGTAATGATCGATATACCAAATCTTTACCCCGTCGAAAAAAATCTGCGGCTCGGTGCCCTGTTTCGCTAGCGTATCCGCAGCGCAATTGTCCAGAATGTCACTGTGACTCGGAACCCAATTAAGAAAGATATCGAAATACTTAGCCATTACTCGTAGTGATGAGTGATGTTTCTTTACACTCAAGGCATTGGTGAACATAGCCCCCAAGGATTTAACAGCGGACTCACTGTCAGTATTAATGTCGACTTTCAAGACCGTTGTGACACTATCCTCTAATAAGTCAGCAACTTCGCACAAAGCGGTCACCTCTACCTGAAACATACTGCAGTGGTCCAGCAACCTTTAGAATTTATTGATATCAAGATCAGGAGGACGCCATAGCCAACTTTGCCATCTAGTTTTGATCCATCCGTGGAAAATCGGAGTTTTTAGTGCCACCCTCCAATGTCTTTTCCAGGTATTCCTGTTCGAAATAAAGGTCCTCAAATTGATTACCTGTAATAGGCAGGCAGAGTCCAACCTCACGGTAGACAAGATAAACCATGACAATTCTTATTCTCAGCAGAGATATGGAAGCAGTCTATTCGGACATGATAACTGGTGTACAGATATTCGTAATGGCATTAAGTGATATACCTGGTGTACACCAATGCCAATCACTGCCGATCTTTGTATTCTTATCAAGGAATTAAATATGTACTTTCTATGTAGGACCTCCATCAAACCTCAATACCATAGAGAAGTCTAACTTTAGTCGGATCAAGACTGTGACAGTTGCAACAGTATAAAGCAACAGACGCCTTTTTGACTCTTTTCTCTAGATTAGATCTCCATGACAGCTTTCTGTTGGGGATAATACCCAAAATACTTGATCTATTCCACCAACCTCAATTGAACCCCATATGTCAGTATCTTATACTTTTTAGAAAGTAGTATAAGTTCGGTCTTAAGTGGATTCAGTAACAGACAGATAATCCAGCTAGACCATACAAGACATGACGGCACCCAGATACCGAACTCTATCTGTCTATAGTATCTTATGCAATATAAAATGAAGACAGACTTCTTGCTGTAAGCAGGCCGGTTGTTGATCACTAGAGAACTTTTCATCTGATAAACGTTATAAAGACGAAGGCTTTGGCTGTGGTAGTGCTGGAAATACATTGCGGCCATTGTCTAGTTCACACGCATGCGGTTCGCCTGGCGTTTAGAGGATCAACATTTAGCAGTTATTGCTTTGAGGAGGAAGCATATTCTACAAAACATATACTCCTGGAGTGTCAGCCCCAATAGAGGCTAAGATTGAGGGCTCTGCAACGGCATCTTGTCGATGCAGAATTGTTAATAGAAGTCACGGTTTTATCGGTCGATTTGAGGATTTTTTTAAGGTCAATATTAATTATTTGTTCAAAAAAGGCTGATCTTTGGGTAGGCAGGTGATTTTAATTTATAACCTAAGATTATAAATATAATCTATCTTTTTTCCAACATACTGTTCAGTTTTAATCTTTTAAAACGTTTAAGTGCTTTAAATTGCGTTAAATAAAATAAATCACAAATTTGTTTTACTTTATACAGTCTTTTTATTTCCACACCTTTAACTTTACACACTATGTCCAAGTTATTTGACTTCCACCTAATACACAAATTACCCAAATTTTTACTAACGCCTTAGCACGATTTTACTCTTTGACAGTTAAATTATGACTGACTCACTAAGTGCAATAAGCAGCCTTTTATATTAAATTGACATTTATTTCGAATGTTCTAGCTTAATCTACAACCTTCTATTCAGCTACGTTAATTTAAATGTAAACACGCAGTTGGTAATACTGTTAACAGCACAAATTAATATGGCATTGCTAAGGTGATTGTAGCCTTGAAACAAACCCATGTAATAAATTTTATAATAAATCTACAAATGTTAGTGTATATTTTTTTAGTCAAGTGTTGCTTTATTACATTGGGTTTATGGGTATGCAGGGTATTAACTAGCCTTTAAAGTCTGTTTATTCCATGACTATTTCTTATTAGCAAATATACCTAAGTATTCTTTTAGTTTATTAACTGCCTCTGGCTTTCATTGTTTACCCCAAAATCGAAGGAATATACGGTTTTATCTCTACTCGACAGTTTTATGTACTGCATTGCCACAATAATAAATAATAGACACCAGCACTGCCAATGCAAACACAAACAGTCTCATGTGAACTGAAGAAAATCTCTATGAAAACATTGCAATTAAATAATAAAAATTTGTACTTGAATTTGTTTTAAATTTGTTTCTATCTTTCGCTTGTTACAAAATTCATCTTTAAACTCATTACCAGAGTATCTGTACCCTGAAAGAAAAGGGAACTGTGGTGGCTTTCATTTCCTCTCTGTTGAGTGTTTTCAACCATTTTTTACACGACACGATGATAGAAAATAAAAAAAGCTCCACATTTTGTTGCAACTTTGAACAAAAGCGGGAAAAAAACACAAACACAAAAGCAAAAGAAAAATGAAAGAGATAGAAGAAAAATAAAATATATAGAACGTGCAACATCGTTGTCTTATTGTTAGTGGTACGCAACAAACCATTATGTAGGATTTTAATTAAAATTAATTACATTAAGTGCAAGCAAGTGAACAAATAAACAAGCAGCAGACAGACAGACAGACGGACATAAACACACATAGAAAGAGAGATAAACAAACCAGCAAATATTTATTTTTATCACTGACTGTAAAAAGCGTCTGTCCTTTGAAATATTTCTTTTTTTGTTTGTGGAAACCGGTATGTTTTCTATTTTTTACAAACTTATTAAGATTTTAGCAAGGAATTAAGTATTAAAATGTAATGTTTTTGTGAAAATAAAACTTTTGTTTTTAAAAAAGGTCAAAGTTCAATATGTATTAAAACGAAGGTGTTAATAAATTTTGCTATATAAAGTCGATTTCCGAAAGATATAAAGAAAATATTTTAAAAATTTCAACAATTTACGATTTTAATAGCAACAACAAGAACCTTGTTTTCTAAGAAGAGAACACTTGAGCAGACATTTAGTTTTCTGCGTCATCATATTAACCTTCTTTATACGATTCGGCCGCCATAAGTTCAGAATATGAAGCAAGTATTTGCTCGTAAGAGTCTGTAGGCACGTGTCAATTGCAATTGTTCGTTTCCAAATTTCGCAAACCCAAAAACAGAGCAACTCCACGCTCAAATTTTATATGTTTAGCACTATTGCAGAACACTGCGACCCATGGAATCTATTGTACCTCTTCCGGTCTATAGTTTGTTCAGCATTTCTGATGTCTTGCCAATGAACACCAGCAGATCTCAAGCCATAAATGTGGAAACCTACTGAGGCTCTACGTCTCCATAAACATTTCTATCTAAACCTATCAATAACCCCACATTCGCACAATATGTGTTCCACTGTCTTTGATACCTGTACCTGATACAGTCTACAAAAATCTACGTCTGTGGCCACCGTCCGTTTAGATGTGTTCTCAGTCCACATTGGCCGGTAAGTAGTTCAGTTGGATGTTTCAAGTCTATCCTGCCATACTTGAGAACCTCAGAGCGACTACCAAATTGCGGACTGATCACGAGTGGCAAAGTCCCCTTTAACCATACTAGTGCTCTAAGCATCCGATAATTTCTCAGTACTTAATTAGACCATGAGATCGCCATCTGCTTAGCTATCAGGTCCACAGGAAGCCAGTTCAACCATACACGCAAGGCTTTCGGAGAAGTGGACCTGAGCGCACCCGTAATCATCAGTGCTGCACTTCGAAGAACCGTGTCAAAGTTTTCGCTATATGTGAACTTCTCTACAGATTTCCACTACACAACCACGCCATACATAATTTCGGGCTTAACCACCGTCTCAAAACTCAACTTGGAATTCCTAGAATTGAGATTCCAGGACTTTCAATGGCCATACGACACGTGTACAGCGAAATATTCGCCTCACCCGTGTATTCTGGAGCCGGGAGAGCTTGGAGCCCCAGTTCCACCCCGTGCAGGCGCGCTAGGGAAAAAGACGGTATTTTGTACCTGCGCGTGAAAGCACCAGTTTCGTCTTCACTTGGTTAAAGCTCAGCTTACTGTCAGTGCTCCACCGATTAAGAAAGCTCAGAGATACTGTGCCGAGAAATTTACCCACACAGCCACAGCAACAAGCTTTACGAGCAAGGGGTCGATGTTCAGATTCCACAGAAGTGGGGAATTTTTGAAATATAAGTATTTACTTTTAAATCGAGGAATAAATATTAATATCTGACGTCGTATGATGAAGTGTTACATCTGGTCTATTTTACTATACTCAACACAAACTGGAAAGTTTTGGATTCCATAGACAGATCTAGTCTTCACTATTAAGGTTTTACAGAGATTGAAAATTGAGTTCCAATATTTGTTCACACAGAGATAAAAATATGAACTTATTATTTTACAAGGTATATTTAAAGGCTTTCGTGGCTTATAATATGAATGAGAACTGTGATGTATAAGTGACAAGTAGAATAAGTGGCACATGAAGGTAAGGAACACCTCATTAACTAAGGATTTGTATATGGAAAATAACAGAGTTCACAACATTAATACTACAAGTATTTATGAACTAATACATATCTGCTCGAAGTAAACATAACATTTCGGCCAAAACGTATCACAAATGCTCACCTGTTGTCAATCAGAAATCAAACTTTCATCAGCCATGAAGTTCTTCATGGAATTTAGATACAGACAAGGACATTTCACACATTAAAAAGTCCAGCTTCTTACAATGGAATCTTTAGAGAACTACGTGTAGGAGATTGTAAGAGGCAGGGCACTGTAGAAAAGGTTAAAATGGCCACAAAAATATTATATGGTGCATATAGATCAATATAACTAAAGGGCTTTCTTAACCAAATTTAATGGATGGTATAGTATAATGTGCAGCTTAGTAACATAAAATAAATTAAGAAATATTAGTGAAAAGAACATTACCTTTAATAATATTAAATTTTATTTTACTAAACTAATAAATTTTCTTACAAACAAAACACCGGTTCACATAAAGAAAAACAGGAAAAAATTCTTCTATATTTTTACATAAAAATTCCATAAAAAGTAAAGACAAATAAAAAAGCAGATAAACTTTCACTGTCTAAATTTTACCTTAAATCAGCCATTGAAAACTTGTGATTAAAACACCATAACGAACTTCACTCAAACTCCTCATTGCCACCGTATATTGCAAACATTTTACTTGATAACCATAATCAATACCACGAATAGATTTAACTTTACCTAGCAGACAGGCGAAGAAGTAGCAGTGGCAGAAAAGTTTATTGGTATTTTTTAGGTTTCCTGCAAGTTCTATGGAAATTTTTCGTTTTTTTTTCCTTTTTGGGATAAACTGTAAAATCTACTTAATTTCAAATACAGACGAAATATTCTTCTTTATAAAAAACAACGCCATCTTACGCATTGAAACTTTGAGGAAATATTCATAACGACCATTAAAAGCAGCTCATTATTGTTTGAAAATATTGATTGAATGGGACCAATAATGTTAATTTTAAAATTAACATTTTATTAAACTGAAGGTTGTAATTTTAAGGTAAATTTTTAAAGTCAAAGATATTTGCTTTTCAAGTAAAATAGAAAATAACATTTGGAACTTTGTGAGTTCTAATCCACATATATCATAAAAACTAAATGAATTAATTAAAGAAACAAATAGAAAATTTTCGATTTTTTAGGGAAATTTTGTTCTAATCTCAACGCTAATAAAAACTCAATAAATATATTGCCGCGAAAAAAAATATGGCGAAAAAACACCAACATAGTGCATTTAGAACTACAAACTTTATTATGGAAATTATTCTATTGGTTTGTGTCATGGCTACTACGATCACCCTGTCAATGCCATACTTATCTGTGTTGTTAACATCGTTACCAATTGTCTGTTGAACAGTGCTACCAGCTGAAGGTTTGAGTGTTACATTTGAATTAACGGATATGAATAGATGATTTGAGAAGATTTTGGCTTTTACTAGAACATTAAGATTTAGTACCAATTGAATATAAAAGACGGCGCATTATAATTAGTCAGTCAGTTACAGTTTAGCTGTCATAGTGTAAAGTCGTACTAAGTATTGAGTATGTTCCAATCATACCCTGGATCATAGATTATTACAATTTCGCAGCAGTAATCTTATATATAAAAAATCATGTGTTTGTTTTTGTTTTATACACAGCTAAATTACTGAACCGGTTTTCTTAAAACTCCTACATTATCTTTCTCTCTATGTCTGGAAGAAGCTATAAGGCTACACTTATTTCAAAAATTTGACAGGGTAGTGTCTCTCGCGTACAAAGTAAATATTTATTAATACAAATAATTGGTCGAAAAATCCGTCTGAATCGGATGCAAGAACGAGGGTTTTGTTTTCAAATAAACATTTAGTTATACAATAGGTTGTCAATAAGACTAATCCGAATCGGATGGTAGTTGTATGTGCTTAAAATTTCTAGTTCAATTTTAACGTTTAACGATTCTAAATGAAAAATAATTTTAGACTACCACCACCATATACAAATAAGATAATGGCAGCTTACATCTGGCGATGATAACAAACATCAAATGAATGGTCAGGAGAAAACGGCACCTATTGAGAAAAAATTACAATGCTAAGTAAGGTTTATCACCACCAGTTAGCAAGGTCCTTCACAACTATGCAATTACATGGAGACAAGCTATAGTAGACTAATCATCTAATTAGCATGAAAATGAATCGGATTAATGAAACTGGAACAAGAGAATAAATGCTTTGTGGAAAGCCAACATGCTCCATGAGGAGTGACGGAAAAAAAAACTGTGAACACTCGACTGCAAGGATTACGGGATCAGAATTTTAACAATTAGAACAATTATTATAATTATAATCGATCAGTTAGTCTAGTTAGTTAGTTAGTTAGAGATTTTGACTGAAAGAGAAGGCAGTCCTCACAATAATAAAAACAATTTACGAAAGCTTTAGCAAAAAAAGTCCGCCATAACAGAATTAATAGCGCAATACGACTAAAAAGGACTGTTCTATCACCTATAATCAGGGTTGTCAAAAACCCGGGTTTTTTTAACCCTTTAAAATTTCGTACATTTCGATAATTTTGCGCTGTTTTAATATAATACAATTTTGCACTCTTAGTGTGATCAAGGCGGCATTGTGTACTATGAGCTGAATGAACTATGTGATCGGAGCAGACTGCAAGTACTTCGCTTGAACCGTGCATTATGAAAAAAGCGGCAGAAATATAAAGACATGATAACACTTGGGCTCACGTCGAAAAAGTTGCTAGGAGCGATCAAATGCCGCACTCGACGTATTCTCCAAACATAGCTCCTTCTGACTATTCGTTGTTTGGACCTATACAATACCTTTTAGTCATGTCACCGAATCACATTTTTTTAAGAAATATAAAATTGACTTCAAATTGAATCGCCTCAAAAGACGAGGAATTATTCTGAGACGGGATTCGGACATTGGCTCAGAGGAGGGGAGAAGATGTAAGCAATGATTTGGCAAATTTTTAATGAGATAAATTTATTATTCATTGTATTTTTTGAGTTAATAAAAACGGACCGAATTAATTTGTACTCACAATACGTAGATTTGAATTATTTTTGTTGTAAATAAATCACGAAAATCTTTAAAAAAAAACACACCCGGGTTTTTTAAATATAAAACCCCATAAAGACCGGGTGGGTTTAACTGGGTTATACAGTGGGCCGCCAACCTTGCCTATACTCTTCCTGTAAGGTAACATTAGACAGCATAATAAGTGAAATAGTTTAGAGTCCACATAGGCAACTAGAAAATATTGATTTTGTCAGTGATATACAGAGATATGCTTTAAGTCCAATGTACGTTATAATAATTCTCCCATGAAATTTAATTTTTTCTTACCTTAATCAATATAATACATGAAATGCATGAACAATACCAATATGCGGCCTTGGCCAACTTAAGCGTTTTCTATATTGCAACATTGTCTAACCTCTAAATATGATATTCTGTTGAACCTTGTGTATTTGGCTGTAGTTTTCAGAAATTTGATTTCAGTAGTAACGGCAGTACTATATACTCTCTGTATAGCAGTGATGTCGGTACGAGTTTCGGATACATATGTCTTAACCGATCGAATATACCCTTATCCTGCTATCCTTGGTTATAACGGGTGGTATTTTATCAAGCAAATTACGTGAACAAGCAAAATGGCCATATTTGATGTGAAGAGCAGCCAGAAGCATTGCAAGAACTGCGAACGCATCCCGAAAATTGTGCTGTTTGGTATGGATTATGGGTTGGTGGCATCATTCGACCATACTTTTTTAAAGACGACGAATGAGGGAACGTTTAAAAAAAATTTTTGCCTAAAATGGAAGAGCACGCGAAACAATGGCTTAATTCAGAGGCGAATAGTTTATTTCACGTTTGGGGTCGGTCAGTTGGCTGCATAGATAGAGCTATTTAACACCATTAGACTATTCTTAGTGTGTATAGACATAGATATATCCATTCTATCTGTTTCTAGTTGGTCTTCTTATACATTTTGCCAATAAGAAATTATTGAGATATTTTTTGTGTTCAATATTTCTCAAATATTGTCTCTTAATTATTCGTACAATTCCAATTAATGTTGAACAATAAAATATTTTTTCTTGTTTTTTCAATAATTTCAATCATAAATATTTCTCTTTATCACCATAATGAAATTTCCTCAATTAAATTATTATTATTATTTTTTTTTCATATTTGTTGCCTTAATGTAATTTTGTTTACATTTAAATTTTTATTATTTATCTTTTTTTTTCTGCCACCCAAAAATACTGTGAAGCTTTAAAAAAGGGAGAGAAATTTCAAAAAAATCACTGAAGCGTTAATGGTTTGTTTTGAGTCTCGCACTCATTTTGCCAAATTGCGGTTTTTGGTTCTTCTCGTCATATCGTATTTTTCTAGATTTTTCTTTTTTTTTCCAGTAAAATATTATGTTTTGTAGACTTTTCCAGTGTTACTGTTTTTATATGAACACTTTAAAATTATTTTGCAAATTGATGCCAGGGTTTTGGCAAAAACAAACTGCTAAGCAGGCAAGTAGACAGAGCATTTTAAAGGGCGTGATAATTGAAAGTACAGAGTTTAACAGAGATGGGTTATATTAGGCTTAAGGGTTTTAAATGTGCAGCAGGTTTACTTAGCATGTCAAACAATTTAGTTTTAAGAATAATTATTTTTAATGGGTTAAAAATTTTAACCTGCCAACCTTCTGTCTGTATCGATGAACAAGGTGTTAATATGAGGGACTAACAACTCATAACTAAGAAAAGTCTTAGAATGGAATCCGCTTGCATAACGATGACTAGACCACTTTTATTTGAAAAGGATTAGGAGAACAATAACAGATATGTAGAACTTGAAATGACATGGAACCAAGCTGAAACCTGAGCAAATCATCATCATAATGAACGTTTTAGCAAACTGTTGATCAAATAAAAAAACAAGACAAGAAAAGCTCATAACGCTTCTCCTGAGTTGATTGCTGCTTTATGTTTGTTGCATTGAGCACTGATCGCTAGATAAGTTTACTTCAAGTCCATATTCTGATTATGTCACTGAGTTACAAACTTAGCGTTCATAAGTCTATTACACAGCATCACAGTTGAATGCAATATATCTGTTAAATGTCACTAAACTACAATCAAGTAGGTATTCCAAGTCCGAATTTAGACACGGCCTCCCTCTTGACCAGCAGCTTAAAAGGCAACACGAAAATAACAAGATAAAAAAAATTTCTGGGACTTTCAATATTCCCGAAGCAACCGCCCTTATCCCACCAAAAGTGGGAAATATGCAGAGTAAGTTTGTAAGAGTCTAGACATACATATCTGTATGCCCAAATATAATCTAAACCAACACTATGTATCTAGCTGCGCTTTCAATCTTAAGTATCTATCTAGTCAAAATCAATCTCTGCCGTTCTCATCCTATTTTAATAACGGTTTCTCTACAGAATTCTTGTGGATTTGCCAACTGTTTCATTCGACCAAAAAGCCATAGAAGTTTCTCTAGCTCTTTAACAGCCTGTTTTCAGAAGACGGGCATAAAAGGACGTGCGACAAACAAGTTGAGTGACTTGTCTGTTTACGAGTATATGTTAAACAGAAACAAAGCATTCAGTTTTTGTTGGTGTTTGAAATATAAATAGACAAGTCACTCAACTTGTTTGTCGCACGTCTTCTTACGCACCTCTTCTTACACACGTCTTCTGGGAACAGGCTGTAACTCCGCCTCCAGCGGCTTCGCACTCTTCAGATTTGACTCGATGGCTCTCTTCTTCTAACATTGAGATTGGTTAAATGGTAGTGCCTTCTTAATTAATAAGGCAATGGCTTTGCCCAGAACGAACCAGCGAGACCAGCAGTTCATCATTTTATAATATGAAACAGATCAGTACACAAGCCGAAGGGAAATTTCCATAAAGTATCTATGTTGTGTTTAGTTGCTCTTTACGCATTTGTATCACACTGAGCAGATGTTTGGTCAATCTAGCATTTGACTAATATAGATTTTGATGCTGCCGTCTATCGTTGTTGTTAAGACACAAAGCCCTCTGTTCATTTGGTTCAATGGTGGTTTGAAGCCGGGGGTATCGGATTTTCAATGTATGAGTGCGGGTTTTCTGTGCCCAAATGTCAAATCAGACATGAGCTAAGTGTTACCATTCACGAAATAAGCACTAGTTAAAAAAAAACGTTAGATAGCGGACCCTTTATTATATGAGTTGCACGTCACAGTAACATTCCGAAGAACTGTATGGCCGATTAATTGACTGGACATGCACAACTATCGAGCTTTGGAGTTAATTTCCCACGTTGGGGATATCATTCACAATGAAGTAATAAACTCCGTCAACACCACGTGAACAGCTTTGGAGTCGGGCAAGATAGCGCAGCAAATCTGGTCAAAGCTGGATCTCAAACGCACAAAATATCTGTTTAAAAGAAGCACACTCAGCATAGTTGTCGGTGTCATTACTGGGCATTATAAATATAATGGGCACTCATGCCAGGAGGCTGAGACTGGGTGAACTGACCAATGAGTTCTGCAGAAGCTGTAGGGATGAGGAGGAAGAGGAAACAATTCTTCACCTACTGTGCACATGCCCAGCTTTTTATGACAGAAGAAAGAGGCACCTGGGCTTCTACCATGCGACTGGGCTTACGGAACTGTCAAGTAGGAACACATGTGGGCTAAGTGGTTTAATAATGAGTTCCGAGTGGTTCGGGTATAGGGGTATCACCATTGGCCTTCGTGTGCCTACTTGGGCCACTTTTGTGTAAGCCACTTCTAGCTACTTAGCTAGTAAAAACTTACAGGTAAGTAAAAACAAGGAAGGCCGAGAAAATCTGAAGGAACTCAATATTAGCAGACATCACTTCAATGGCACATAATCAGTACATATGACAACCTTGGTGAACTGAGAAAACGTGCTTACAATTGACAAGGTTTGAACCAAATTATATACAGCCTTTGCTCTATAAAGAGGACCAGAAAATGTGAAGGACTTGTCCCAACCACCAGTTTATGAAAATTGTATTTTTGAATTCTTGATATTGTGCTGCAAGGACATACAACTTTGTCATATGTGTGGAAACTCCTGGATCGCCTGCTATAATATTGGCCTTGCACTGTTATAGTTTTTGTTCTCTTTTGTGAAAGGGCCTTCCTAGGCAGATTTCATACAGTAGAGAGTATGTTTGCAGACATAAGATTAGGCATCCCTGCAGCCACATAATATAACGTTTATATAACTTAAAGTGGTACTTAGCGCTGCTCATTACAAATATGATGAGACGACGAGTGTTGCAACATCAATGTCTACAAGAATTATTTTAGTTTTTGTTGCACAGCTATGTGTATGTGCATATATGGAATTCTTATGCATTTAAGTGGGTAAAAACAAAACACAGAGATGCTGTGTCCCCTTTATTTTCTGTATATTTTAGATTGATGCTCTGTTTTACTTGCCGTCAAAACGATTTATTTAAGGCGATTTTTTAGTTTTTTGTAATTTTTTTCATACAAATTGTTACATAATAAATACAAAATTGGTGGTCTCATATTTCCTATAGAAAGAGAGAGAGAAAGGGTAGAGGTAAGAGGCAGAGTCCAGATATTTTTATAAACTTTTGATGGCAACATTTCAATCACGTAAATTTTTTACGTCAACATTTACTTGGCAAGCAAACGCCTTTTAATTTATACTTTTTTATTTACTTTTCCAATACCAATTTTTCTGACCAACTTGTAAAGAGAACCAAGTGAAATTTCCGCAAAATTTCAATAACATATACGAGACAGAGTAGGTAAAGAATGTCCATGATAGGCAGAAATAATTAAATGGTGCTGCATAAAGGGCGGTGGTAAGCACAGCAAGCTATACTGGTCGCTATAAAAATATGACCATTAGTATTGTTAATGCAACATTGTGGCAAGGTTAGGCAAGCAAAAGTTTTAAAATACAGGGCATAGGGCTTACGACAGAGGATTAGAAAATGGTAGCATCATTTAATAATGTTATAATAATGAAATTTTTTCGAATTGAAGTATGATTTTGTTTTATTTGATTTTGATTTTCAATTAGAATTTTTCCAAGCAGTGAAACCTATACTGTGTGGCATATGTATGTATATCTACCATTTCTCTTAGTACCCATTTCAATTACTTTAGCTGACCCTGTAGTGTAATGTAAGTTTCCTTTTTGCCATTAAACTTTTTTCATCATTTACTTTGCGTAATAATCATAATGGATTTGCCAATATGAAAATTTTAATAAAATTTTTCAAACAAACACAAATACGTTTGCAAATAAAAACATAACCTTACCTACTCTTTTCATCAGACATACCGTATAACTTACACCATGATTTCAATTTCAATTTTAAAATGACTGAGTGCCTGCTTTCGGTATAAATGAATGACTGACTCTCGCTTGACTAAGACCATAGCTTGATTTTCTACTAATGGTTTCGGCAGCGGTGTGTTGAGGTTTATTTTTTTAGTCTGTTTAACTAGATTTTGCTAAAGTTGTTTGAAAAAAAAACCTTTACGGTTTAGCTTTTTGATCTTCTCTCGTCTATTTACTTTTTTTGTTGTTGCCACCCACATTCTACAATATTTGCTGGTTTAACCTTTAAAATACTCACACCGCGTTGCATGTTGGCGAAACACAGTTTTGTTTGATTTCCTTTTCTAGCAGCACTGCCGTATTTACGGGGATAAACTTAAAAAAAATATTCTCATGTTTGTATTGGTATTATAATTACATTAATGGATTTATTTGTGTCTACAATAATTTATGTAAGAGATACTGGATTTGTGAAAGAAAAATTGAAAAATTTTTTCCAAAATTATGAAAAAAAGTATTTCATAAAAATTGATAAATTTTTAAGGGTTTCCTTGAAAAGAAAAATAAAAAAATGCTGGGAATGTAAAATATTTTTTTTTTGGTTTTTAAAGATGTTGTAATTGTGTCAAAAATCAAAGATATTTCGCTATTACAGAAGATCGTTATGGATTTCAACTGCTTTTTTTAAGCTGGCACTTATTAGGAAAAAGAGTTCCTAATACTAAATACTTGACAAAAGTTTGACATGTGTAGAGTCTACTGAGTAAAGAAAATGGTTTATTTGTCGTAACTCTACTTGGGAGTGTATGACTTCACAAGGCATTTTAGCCTTGTCTCAGTTTCTTTGTAATTATTTTTGTCCTCCAGTTAAGAAAGTGATCGGTCTATTGTAGCAGATGATTAAGAAAGATGTTAGTGCTGCCATCTTTCGCTACATAGAACAACGCCTGTTGTTTAGTAGGTGTAATGGTTGTTCGAAGCCTTGCTGCTGCTTATAACAGACTCCTACCTTCTTCTTCTGTTTCTTCAAGATCATTTGGAGATATTCAGTCTTCACTAAAAATTAAAAGATTTATCACAGAATAATAATCAGGTGAAGTAATAACTGTCTATTACGGGTAAGTGCGCATGCATAAAACACAAGCGGCTCAGGTTCGAGTCCCCAGCAGTGGACATGACGAAAAAAATGTGCGGTAATTGTTTACGCCACCTACTGGGATAAAAATAACAATTCTAAGTAATCAGAACAAAACGTAACCTACAAGGAAAATATTGAAAATAAAAATCAATACCACCGCTTAGCTTAGGATCTTCACCACTACACAATCATATGGAGGTGAGCTACACTTAGCTTGAAAAAATGTACTGAAGCAAGCCAATATGCTCCCCAGAGGAGTGACGGTGGAAATAAGAAATTACAATGATGTGATTGGGGAAGAAATGTTTGCTCTATCCTCTCTTCTTATGTAGCCTTAATCGTAGCTTTATGTAGCCTGACCCTAGTTAGAACCTATAGGGGCAAAAGCGTCTTTTTATATCAGGTAGTTCTGCTGATTTTTTAAGTCGACAATTCTGCTCGACAGAGGCGCATTTTCAGGATGCTAGGCTAGGATTTCTTTAGTGGTGTGGAGATTGGATGTGGAGAGTGGATGATTTTATATCGAGCATAGACTGGCTAACTAGGTGACGCCCAGATTTTTAGGATGTCTTTTTTTTCTTCTTCTTCTTCTTTCTCTTCCTTTTCATCTTTTTACTATCTCTGCTTTTCTATTTTCTAAAGGCTTTCCACAATGGGCTTTTCTGCTCTCTCAGTGGAAGGCGGTTGCACTGTCTTTCAAACCTAACCTAACCTTACCTAACCTCTAATCTATTCAATGTAATCATTTATCCCACATATTAATTTCAAATTTATAATTTAAATAGTGATTTTATTTTACTTCACAAAATTTTATTTTTACCTTAAATTTTCGTTAGTGATTTTATCACCATTCGTTTTATGGCCAGCAAGTTTAAAATCAACAAAATCATAAATAATCTGTAATCCTTGATTAAGCACTTACAGTATACAAATAATGGAAAACGAAAATAAACCAGTGCTCGTACTTGTACTTAACAAAGTTATCGATACACTTGAAATCTGTATCCTGTGAGAGCATTAGTGTGGATAAACTGGTAGATATACGATTTTCCACTTAGGCAACAGAGTAAACAAATACTAACAGCGGTAGTGTATATAGGCTGTAGAAATGATCAGGGATGGGAGTTGTTTTTTGACGCATATTGGAACTATTGTATATTTTTTTAATTTTTTTTATATACCTTTTTTTAAGAAAAGTTTATTAAAAATATAAAAAAATGTTTTAAGAAAATTATAAATACGTTTTTTCTTAACCTAAAATATATTATATATTATTTTTTTATGAAAATCGAAAAAAAGAGATATTTGTTTGATTCATTATCTACAAGAAAATTCCCTTTTAATATACAACATCCATCTCTGTTCTATTTCTGTTCAATATCTTTTGTTAAATTTATAAGTATTGAGTAGAGAAAGCAAAAAAGAAAGTTTTTCTGAATTGCATAAAAACTCCATCAATCATTTTGTATTAAATAAACAAAAAATCTGAAACCACAAACATATTTTTCGCTTTTTTTCATTTTCATTTTAACTTTTTTTGAATTATAAGCAAATATGATGATGATAATGACGATATTGTTATTGTTGTTTTTTAATTCTTGTTCAAGCGAAAATTAAACTTTTTCTTCCCTGTATTTATGCCCACCAATCGTTCCCTTATGATTTAAATATTAAAATTTCTTGTATTCTCAGTAATATGTACATACACACTGTTGGTTCTATAAATAAATTCACCATTAAGTGTAACTAATTTCGAAGAAAAAATTGATGATTAAGTGTTACAGTGTGATAGTAAATTGAAAGGAGAGGGAAACTTTGAGAATATTAAAGGAAAAGGGAAATTAAATGAAAATATTTGACAGATTCATTAAGTGCTTAGATTGCTTTTACTTAAGCATATTAAATTATTATTTTGCTACAATTTTATGAACATTTCTTTTTTGAAGATGTTAAGTATAATGCTGCTGGTACTGAGTTTGACACAAATATGTTCATATGTTACTACCTCATAGATATCTAGACAAACTAAGTTCAAAATATTCAGAGCAACCTTCCCGTTGTATTTAAGCGACACTGTCACTATAATATTTTCATCGTTGTATTTTCGTCACAATATCATTATCAAGAGACGAAGCTTGTACGAAATTATAGTTAATGAAATATTTCATTAATGAATCTTTGTGACAATTACACAAACAAAGGGAGTTATGTATGACAACTTTATCGTAATATCCCCATCCTAAAGAAAGCGGAAATTTAGCGACATTATCTGTTATGAGTGGACTTCATGCTTAAATTCCGCCACATCGTCTATTATGAATTGCTTACATGATGAACGTTGTAGAATTTTACCATCATACTAAAGAAAGAGGACAATTTAGCGACATTGTCTGTTATGAATCGACTAAATGTGGATCGTTATAGGATTTTGTTACCATACTAAATAAATAGGGAAATTTGGGCACATTGTCTTTTATGACACGACGTTATACAGAAATTTAGCGACATTGTCTGTTATGAGTCGACTAAATGTGGACCGTTGTAGAATATTATCATCATACTAAAGAAAGCGGAAACTTAGCGACATTGTCTGCTATAATTAGACTTCATGTTTAAATTCCGTGACATTGTCTATTATGAATTGCTTATATAATTAACGTTGTAGGATTTTATCATCATACTAAAGAAAGCCGGAAATTTAGCGACATTGTCTGTTAAGAGTGGACTTAATGCTCAAATTTAGCGACATTGTCTAGTATGAGTAGACTATGTGTCGAACGTTGCAGGATTTTGTCACCATACCGGAAGCCGGAAATTTAGCGACATTGTCTTTTATGACACGACTTTATCCTGAAATTTAGCGACTAAATGTGGAACGTTGTAGAATTTTGTATATTATATGTCCCTATTAACGAATGATTCTCGATGATATTGTCTGTTAGAACTCACTAAAAAAAAGACGCCTACAAGTCAAAATCAAATTCTGTCATTTATGAAAATTCTTTCTTTAAAAAGTTATGTATGACACCAAAGAAAATTGATCGTAAGTGTTCACCGTTTGTCATGATAATTCACTGTTGCCTGATGTGAATAATATTACATTCTAACGTCATCCACCGACAACTTGTAACCGAACTTTTTTATGAAAGGGAGCATGAATAGGAGCAGCTAATGAAATCCTTCAGCTATAATAGGAGTTTTACACACGGGAAAGCCAACTATGAAAAAACTTATTGTCTTCCTGACGGGCCATTATTATTTTAAATATTACCTCTTCAATTTTAATACGGTTACCTAAATCGGAGTATCGCCTGTGTAAGGAGAAAGATAAGACGACGGAGCATGTTCTCTGTGAATGTGTTGCGGTCTTCATGCATAAAGTAGAAGGTATACTTTTGCAGACTGTTTCGACTGGTGATTCCGGTCCGATTGAACTGTCATCCGCACGGGGATATTGACTCAATGCGATTTTTACTACCGCCGGCTATAGCGTCGGCGTGTTTGATCCGGCGTGTTTGGAACAAAAGATCTTTCTAAGTCACAGTGCCATAGCCAGTTGGGCCTCTGCGGCTCAATTAATAAATAATAAAAACCGAACTTTTTTAAACACCAAAAAACCACGCTTCAAATATTATAGGTCATGTAGAGTTAAAATTCCTTTATTTTCATGAAAACTTAACTCGTCGAAAAGAATTTTTTGTGGAAAACTTATTGAACATATTTTTATATATATAATTCATTGCCAAATTAACATCATTTTTAAAAAGATTCATGTAAAATGTTTGTCACACATAAAAATTTAAACAGAAATTGGGTTGAATAATACTTTGTACACCTATTTTACAATCTTCCCAAAATTACTACAAAAATTTATTTCTTTTTAGAATGAAAGTGCTTTAAATTTTTGTTAACTTTTATTTTTTAACAAAAATTAACTTTGTACCAAAAAAATACTAAAAATAAAATCGTTAAAGAAAAAGTTTCATAAATTTAAATTACACTTGAAAAAGAACAATAAAAATTTTAACATAAAGCGAATAAAATCAGTAGTAGCAGGAGCTTTATTTAATTGCTCAGAAAATCACAAAAAAAACTTGTTTTTTTTATTTGAAAAAGTTGTGTTTATTATAGAAAAAAGGGAGAGAAAAAGTTTTTAATATTTTGTCAATTGTTATTTGGTTGATTATATTGTAATACAACAGAGGTACAACAACGATAACAACAAAATATTTTTGTTCATTTCTACCTTTTCGCTGCTTGTAAAGGCAAAGGAGAAAAAAAATTCGCAGTTTGGAACAAAACTAAAGTGCGCTTCAGTTATGAATTTTTAACATAAAAATGGTGTTTTTTTCCTTTTTTGTTATTTTCTGTGTTCTAATGAAAACTGAAATAAATTCAACAATTGTTGCAAAGAGTTTGGTATTTTCTATATATTTTTTATTTATTTTTTTATATATCCGGCTTTAATTTAGATGCAGTTGCTAAGGATGTCAATGACATGTTAACAATGGGATGTCATCTAAAATTATTTGTAATAGTTGATATAAAAACTTTAATAATTTAAAGTTTGATGTTTAGAAATTGCAGCTCGGCCAGTTTTTTTAAAATTTTGTTGCGTAAAATTTTTTAATAAAAGTATAATTCGACAAGTTTTCCCACTGAATATTTTAGATTCGACTAGTTTCCTTAAAAAAGGAAGTCAATAAGTTCTTTCTCTAAAATTTGTTTTTTGACAAGTTTTCTTTAGAAAGAATGAAAATTGTGAGATTTTCTGATACAATTTTACTTGAGAAGTTATTTTTTTTACAAAAAACCTAATTCTCTCGCTTTCTTATTAAAAGATAATACAACAACTTCCTGTATAAGAAATCGGATTTGGCAATGTTTTGTTACAGAAACCGGTAACTTATACCGCTCGTAGAAAACATAACATCAAGAAACTCAACAAGGAACGGATCAGAAGTAATATTACCTCAAATGAAGAGAATAGAGAATCCTCAGTGCAGAGAATAGCGTGGGCGAAATACTCTAAACCAGACAAACAATATTGGGCATACAGGTTAATAATGTCGATTTGTACAACATATGACGTAATGGTTTGTATGGTATGTGGTTTGTGTCAATAATAAAGAAATGTGGTACTTTGGAGAGTAAACATGTGTCATTGTAATTCAGTATACGATAGACGCCAAAATGTATAAACACATTTTTTTCAATCGCTATAATAATGTCGAATTTTATGTCTAAAAAGATGTTTTGGAAGAAGGAATCGGCTGTTAAAAATTATCGATTGGTGGTAGAAGCTTACAGTCAACATGCACCAACTCAAAAATCTTGTGAACGATTCAAGAGTGGTGATTTCAACACAGAAGACAAAAAAGGCCTGGTCAGACGAGAAAGTTTGAAGATGAGAAAACATTACTTGACGAAGATTGTGTCAAACGCAAGAAGAACTTGCATCATCATTGGGATTCACACAACAAACCATTTATGCTTAAAAGAATTTGGATTTGTCCCATATGAATTGAACCCGAGAGATGTTTAAAGGCGTTTTTGCATGTCGGAAATGATGCTTTAAGCCTACGGCTACAAGAAGAAGTAATTTTTGCTTCGTATTGTTACTGGTGATGAAAAATGGTTATATTGCGATAACTCCAAGCGCAAAAAGTCATATGTAAAGCCCGGCCAACCAGCCAAATCAACATTTAAAGTTATAAGCTTTATTATTGAAGTTATTATATCACCCCGCCAGGGATTTGAACAGTGCTACCAATGCCAGCATGAGTCAGATATGTAATTCAAATCTGTGTTTGGTTGTGGAATGTACTAGAACATTCAAAACTAATATTAATTAACTATTAATCAGTCAGTTAAAGTTTAACAGTCGTAGAGTAAAGTCGTACTAAGAGCTGCGTATTGAATAAATTTGTGTATTAAGCGGAAGATAAATAAGTTAGACATTTTGCTTAAAGACTGGAACTATGAATTAATTCGCTTCGCGTATTTTATTTTAAGCAATTTAAAAGAACTTATACGTTTTAAAAATGTTTAAACGTATCAATACACCATATCTCACATTCATAGATTTTGACAAGGCTTTCGATGCAATAAACCTTCAAGCCACATAATCTGACAGCTGTAGAAATGGTACTGAGCGTGAATGTAACAAAACTAAGCCAACTTCTGCAAAGGTAACAGTACTGCTATCGAGAACGTCGACAAATTTTTTTACTTAAACAGTCTCATAACACCAGACGAAGGCGCTTAAACAGATTTAAAAAACCTAATAACCATAGCCAAAACCGTTTGTTATCAATTAAAAAATGCCCGGAATTCGAAAGAACTCCCTACAGCTACCAAAATACGCTTATATGACGCATGTGATAAATAAGTCTTTGATGTAAGGATCGTAGGCAAGATTTTTCACAACAGCAATTAGACGCTGGCTTCGAACCTTTGTCAAACTATGCTTGTGAAATATTTTGAAAATAATGTGGTATCGAACGGTTCTAAATGATGAATTGCTTCAAAACACAAATCAAGATGATTCCCTAATACGATGCGGAAAACTGAAATCTTTGGGACACACCCTAAAAAAATTTTACGAGGAAATGTGCCATACATTAATGAATGCCATTTGAATGAAACCAGCAGGGCAACCGGCGACGCTGTTGACTCAAAACTACATGGAGGTAGACAATCCGAGGCGAAACGGGCAAATCTTTAAACGACTTACGGTCAATGGATGTTCCATTTAAGTTGTCTATGTTCCTGATGGAATATGATACATTATATAATATTTATCGGGTCCGTCATCCAACGTTTTTTTTTCAACTAGTGTTTATTTCATGAATGGTAACACTTAGCTCATATCTGATTTGACAGATAATTAGTTTTATCCTTCCGCTGAACAAATATGGTTGTGTATACGCTTGAACAACGCTGGGAAATATTGCAACATTACTTTGAAAATCATGGTAATGTTGCAGAGTGTGTGTGATGTGTTCAGATAAAGCTAATTTTGATCTTGGCGGGTATGTAAACAAGCAAAGTTGTCGCATTTGGGGCACAGAAAATCCGCAAGCATACATTGAGAAGCTGATACACCCAAGACGAGTCACTATTTGGTGCGGATTTCGGTCCGGAGGCATAATTGGGCTATTTTTCTTCGAAAATGAGGAAGGAATGGCCGTTACAGTCAATGGCGATCGTTATCTGGCCATGTTGAACGAATTTTTGTTCACAAAATTTGAAGAGGAGGATATTAGCAACATTTGGTTTCAACAGGACGGCGCTACGTGCCACACAGCCAAACCTCACTCGATGTTTTGAGCCCTGTTTTTGAAGATCGCATTATCAGCCGCAGAGCTGATATTGTTGGGCCACCTCGGAGCTGCGATATGACACCGTTGGACTATTATTTGTGGGGTGCTGTCAAAGATAAGTGTTACGCCAACAAGCCAGAGACAATTGACGCTTTAAATGACAATATTAGTGAAGACATTGGTGAAATACAGCTGTACACAATCAATAATGTGCTTAAAAATTGGACCAAACGCGTAGGCTACTGCATGACCAGCCGAGGCAGCCATTTGAATGAAATTATTTTCCATTATTAACCGGAAGGATTGTACTTTCAAATAAAAAGAGAAATTTGAGAAAGTATTCAGTAGTTTTTTTTTTTATAGTGTTTTAAAAAATTTATTTGGCGGACCATCAAGTCTTTTCTTTATGGAAATTTTTCGACAAGTTTTTCAAAGCAAAAATGTAAATTGACAGGTTTTTCCATAGAAGAATTATAAAATGGCAATATATTATGTCGCAAAATTAAGTTTTCGCAAGATTTCTATTGAGAAATAGTAACATAAATTTGTAATAATGAACATTGACAAGTTTTTACACAAACATTTTTTAAATCGACAAGTTTATTGCAATGAAAGTTGTACATAGACAAGTTTGTTTTTAGAAAAATAGTAAATGGAATAGTGGTTACAAATTTTGGATAATTTTTATGAAGAGTTAATAATATAAATTAAAGATAATAATATAAACTAAGAATTAATAAAATAAATTAAATTTCAATAGAGAATTACTAAAATAAATATTAATTATTAATATAAATTTTTTCATTAAAAAATCGTAGGTTGATAAGGTTTTCTATACAAAAATTGTAAATTGACAAGTTTTTCCATAGGAACACTTTAATTCATTTACTTTAGTGTTGATGAATTATAAAATTACAAGACAAATTTGGCAAAATTTCTATAGAGAAACAATAATTTAGACTTGAATATTAGTTCTATTTTTCAAACTTTCTCTAAAAAATATCTTTTGCAACAATTATCATTGAGAATCCTTTTGTTAACACAAAATTTTCAACTCACAGAAGACTGTAATTCGACTAGTTTCTATTAGAAAAACTATGAATCAACAAGCTGTAATGAGTGCCAAAATATATTTTACAAAAAATTATTTTTCGACCAGATATTCCATGGAAATATCTTTGATGTTTTTGTATGAAAATTAATATTTTCTTTTAAAAATTTATGATTCCGTAGATGTTAAAACGAAAAATTTTTGTATAAAGCATTTGAGTAGTTTTTTATATATATTGCTATAGAAAAAAAGTATTTATTTTCTTTAAAAATTTTTTGTGTATATAGGAAATTTGTTTTTTTTTATATAAAAAATTAAAAATTCGATAAAACTTTATAGAAAAAATTTATGAAACCAATATTTTCTTCTAAAATTATTGCCTCAGAAAAATTTTCTATTCAAAAGTAAAGTTTTAATCTCAGTAGTTCTCTCTAGAGAAAATTTTTTAATCAAGAGGTTTTCCTACAGAAAA
Organism: Wohlfahrtia magnifica; assembly: GCA_023159175.1. Lineage (NCBI taxonomy): Eukaryota > Metazoa > Arthropoda > Insecta > Diptera > Sarcophagidae > Wohlfahrtia > Wohlfahrtia magnifica. Next base: position 2,724,612 of record JAKWBJ010000045.1, read on the forward strand.
AGAAAGTATATGTTTTCTACAAAAATTTCTTATTGTATAGGATTTTACATAGAATTTATATTGTTTGACAAAATTTTCTATAAAAAAAAAAAATTGTGATTCGCTAAATTCCTTAAAGAAAAATAGTGATTTAGTCAGATTTTTCATAAAAAATTAATATTTTTTTTCCTAAAATTTTTGTTTAAAAATTTTTTACTCAGAAGTGTGTGTTTTTTTTTTAAGTAAATCAATATTTTCCTATAACAACTTGTGAACCACTAAAATTTTCCATTTAAAATTTGTGATTTGATTTTACAGGGATTCTCCATAGAAAATTAGTGTTTTCACTTGTTTGTGTTTTTCATAAAAATTAATTAAAATATATTTGCTTTATTTGTAATTTCAATTTTTTTATTAATTAAAAAGATATTTCTTTCTATAGAGACAGTTGAAATTCTTAAAAGAGCGTTGTAGTTTAATCAGTTTTCCTAAGAAAAATTTATTTCTGAATTTTTTCGCATAAGGTTAGGTTAGGAGGCTTAGCTTAGCCAAATCTAGGCTTTCTTTAACACACATAGTGATCCGTTGTGATATCACACATAAAGCGATGGCACTGATCCAGTCACCAAGTCCAGTCCTCCAAATCAAGTCAGAAGCCAGCCCGACAGTCTAATGAAGCTGGCTATCAACCTGATTTTAATGGTCGATAGAACCGATTAGCTATCGAGAATGAGCGAGTGAGCAACCTACGTCGAGCTAGAGCTAGACACTGGTAAATGAAATGGGCCACATTGTTCTCTTTCTCAACCAACCTGTAACCTTGACAGAAATCATTCTGCTGTAAGCGCAACTTTTGCGCTTCTATCCCATATCGCAATGCCCAGTGAAGATAGACACAGTAGAAGTGATGCTCCCACGAGCCAATTTAAGTACTTAATTTGACGCTTATTAATCAATCCAGGCCAGATAAGTCTAGCAATGAAGCAAGATTACATATCAGCTCAGGAACACTTTTGTCTAATAGACAGCTTAACAGAGGACAGCGGTACACCCACTCTCTTTGTAGATGGTTGTCCGGAAGGAGTGTGCCCGGCACCCATTAAAATTATATATCTTGCATTGTTAACCATTGTCAACCCAAAATTTTTATAGGAGAAATTATTATTCGACAAGTTGTGCACGAAAAAACTCTTATTTAACAACAAGTGTATTTTTCGACTAGTTTTGCCTTAAAAAAAATAGATTTCTAAAATTCGAAATTCTAATATAATAAAAAATATGTTTCGACTAGTTTTTCCCTCGATGTTTTTATTTAACAAAATTTTATTTTTCCCTTTACGAGAATAATATGCCATCTTATTATACTTTTCTAACTTGTCTAACCACTATATCAACACTTTATGCATTTGATTGATGGTAAGAGGAATAAGCCAAAGATGAATGAATATCTGTATGTAAAAGCTAAACACGTGTACACTCATTGTTGTTAATTTGCAATGACAAATCTAATAATAAAACCATCATTTCTCTACATACACATACAATACCACCCATTATATGCTACCTGCCACATTCAACACTTCATGGTTTTACATAATAACTGGGGTATAAACAAACAAAGCTTATGCAGACTCTTAAGTATAAATAGAAAACTGAATCGAAAACTTTAACGAAAATTTTCATTTCTATGCAAAAAAAAACTTTTACATCAACTGAAAATGACAAGAGTTTGCCACCGTATAAAATAATTTGGCTACACCTTTCATTAGCACCACAAACTTATCATAACCATAAACTAAAAGGAGATAGTGAAATGAATACTTTTGAAATAACATAACCCAGCGAATTTGAATATAATACAATTGTGCAAACAAACAAAAGTTCAGAAACAAAATTTTGGTTGTAATGAACGGATACTTCTTTTCTCAGCTCATTAGTGATGGATTATAAGTAGAGTTGGCAACCTACTAGATAATACAATTAAACTCACCTGGGTTTAAAGGTTTTAAAAATTTTTGTAGTTTATTTGCAACAAAATTAATTAAAATTTACGTATTGGGTGTACAAATTAATTCGTTCCTTTTTTTTAGCGTAAAAGATATAATAAATTAACAAATTTATCAAAATAAAAGTTTATCAAATCTCTGCTTACATCTTTTTCCCCACCTCTAAGCCAATGTCCTCATAGTCTCAGAAAAACTTCTCGTCTCTTGAGGCGATTCATTTTGAAGTTGATTTTATATTTCTTCAAAAGAAATGATTCGGTGATATGCCAAAAGGTATGGTGTCAGCCAATAGTCAGAAGGAGCAATGCTTGGAGATCGGCATTTGATCGTTTCCAACAATTGTTTGTCAACTTTTGTGATGTAAGACCGAGCGCAGAAATACTATAGGGTCCTCCATCTAACGTTTTTTTTTCAACTAGTTCTTATTTCGTGAATGGTAACACTTAGCTCATGTCTGATTTGACAGATAATTAGTTTTATCCTTCCGCTGAACGAATATGGTTGTGTATACGCTTGAACTTCGCTTTGCTAAGTGGGCCTGCGATCGACTGACAGAAGATGCCAATTTTGCCAAAAAAAATCATCTTTGTTTGGTGCGGATTTTGGTCCAGAGGCATAATTGAACCATTTTTATTCGAAAATGAGCAAGGAGTTACAGTCAATGGCGATCGTTATCGGGCCAGGTTGAATGAATTTCTGTTCACAAAAATTGAGGAGGAGGATATTAGCAACATTTGGTTTCAACAGGATGGCGCTACGTGCCACACAGCCGAAGCTACACTCGATGTTTTGCGCCCTGTTTAAAAAAAAAAAATAATTTTTTGGCGGACTCTTTATATATATATCTGTCTGTCTTTATATTACGGCCAGTTTTCTCATAATGTATGGTTCAAACGTACTTCGTTGCAGTCTGCTTAGATCACAGATTTATAGCAGCTCATGGTACATAAGAGTGCAAAATTGCTTTATAAAAACTCAAACAATACAATTGTACCACAGACAAAAAATATTGTCAAAATAAACGAAATTTGGAAACAATAAATCCCAAAAACCCACCAAAAAACACAATAATCCCCGGAGAGTTAGCTTTATGCTAACACTGCTCATAATTGATTCGATTCCTATAATGTTGACTAGGTGCTTGACTATGTTTTGAAATATTTTTAGTTGACCGTAAATACAATATAGAAGTATTAATAAGTATTTCTCTAATAGCCTTCTTAGATATTCAGGGCGCCTTTGACAATACAGGCCTTGTCAAAGAAGCAAATTGCTAGGTTGTTTGAATGAAAAGCGGTGGAAAAGTCAATTATAGCTTGGTTAGTTATCTACTAAGCAGTAGGATCATCAGCTCGTCTCTTGTTGGGGAGGAATCTACTGTGATGGCGTCAAAAGCGCGTCCTTGGAGTGGAGTAATTTTTCCATTGTTAAGGACGGTAGAGATTGATGGCTTCCACATGTTGACTCATAGGGGTGTCAGTGTAATTGACAATGCTGATGACGACGTTGTGACAGGCGTGAGAGTTATGAGAGTACTTTGTGTACCTCATGATGTCATATTGGTGAAAAGAAATAGGGCTGTTGGTAAATCTTTCAAAAACGGTTGTTGTACCTTTTATTTACAAGGAGATACAAATTATTCTGTGACTGTATTTCTTTCATGGGTACCATCATAAACTTTTCTAAGAAGGTTAAGTATCTAGGTGTCATTCTAGAAAATATGTTTAGTTAGAGTTCCCACACTGGTGCTGTCCGGAATAAGGCGATGCGAGCCCTCTGGGTAAGTCGCTTCTCCCACGGTAAGTCATGGGTTGTATAGCCAATAATGGAACTATGGATACATATATACCGCTATTATTCGGCCGCTAGCACCAGTTATGGAAAACTGAGGAATTATTAAATAAAATTCTGTGTAAAATTTTTAGCCAAAAGAATCCGAAATGCTTCGGGAAGTACGTCCATTCTACGCAGCATGGTCGGTCTTTGGATCTGTGCTTTGCCGAAAAATTCAGTGTTGAATTCTCGGTTCTGACTTAAACTGGTATACCGATGGCTCAAAAATGAACGACTGGGTCGATACTGATGTTCATGAACCCAACCAGGACTTGTAGATTCCACTGCGAAGATCACTGCGTGTCTTGCAGGCTGAGATCATGGCCGTTGCTATATGTGCGGAAATCAACCTGATAATGGGCTCAAGAGCAAGGTCACTAATATATTCTCTGCCAGTAAAGCTGCGTTAAAGGCAGATGTCGAATCGTATGACATGTAGACTGGTCAAATATTTCTACAATATCTTGCAAAAGATTTCGCTTGGAAATAAGGTTCAGTTATTTTGCGTACCTGGTAATGAAATAGCGGATACATTGACCAAGAAAGGTTCCATGACAAACTTATCTGTTCGGAACCTTTCTGTACAGTACCTCTGACTGCTATTCTCAATTTAATCAAGAATTGGGAAATTTCTAGATGCTTTGTAATGCTCAAAAGTGATTTCACCACTCTAGGGCAGCGATCAGTCCACAATTTGGACGTTGATCTGAGGTTCCCAAGTATAATAGGCCGGACTTGAAACTCTTTACAGAATTTCTTATGGCCCACTGTAGACTAAGAGCACATCTGAAGAGGATAGCGGTCACTGACGTGGAAGTTTGTCGACTGTGCTTATAGGCATTAGAGATAGCAAAACACAAATTGTGTGAATGTGGGGTTATTGATAGGCGTAGGTGAAAATGTTTAGCAATACATATGGTCTTACTTGGTAACATATCCATTGTTATGGTTTCAAATCTACTGGTGTTGAATAATAAGGCAGTAGATCTGCTGAACAAACTAAAGACAGGAAGGGACGCAATAGATCCCATGGCACTCAGTGTCCCGCAATAGTGGATGGTTGATATAATAATAAAGACAATGAAATATAAAGATTCGTTTACTTCCCACTTGTGAATAGTGTATTTCAGAAAAATTATTAGAAGAATATTTAAAAAAAAACTTTTTTTTGAGAAATTAACTTGGACAAAAATTTTTACGGGGATACTAGCTTGTCATTACAAACTTAATTAATGTTATGTTGCATAAATTTCATTTCAATGTTTTATGTTGTTTTAGTAAAAAAGAAAGTTTTATTTGAGTTTAAGCAAAAAATATTATAATTAAATATGTGAAGTAGCAAAAGTAGATCTTTTTAAATTTTACTTCTTAATAAGATTTTTTCTTACTGTCTTATTTTTATTCTTCTCTTTTCAGTTAAAGTCGTCAAAATTCACTAAAATCCTGGAAATAAATTTAAAAAATTTTCTTCTCAGTGTTTAATTAATTTTATTAATTTAGTGCCATGTGTAAAAAAGTGTAAAAAGTAAGTGTTTTGTGTCTCTAATTGAAAAAAAAAAAATACACAAATCTTCTACAAATTCTTCAATCTACAAATAGAGCTCCAAAGTGTATCAAAAATTGAAAAGCAAAATGAATTATCAAAAGGGTAAGTGAACAAAATTAAAATTTAGAATTATTTTAAAAATTCGAGAGTCAATTTATCCTTTAAACTGTCAACTTGGTCATAATCAAGAACCTCAAATTCATTTTTTTCCTTGTTCATAAGCCAATGCGAATATTTATTTTCGAAGCGGTTTTTTTATAAGAAAAAATTCTAAAATCTTCTTCCTCTTTTTCGTAATTATTTTTGAAAACATAAGTTGATTAAACCAAAAATATTGATTATTTTACAATTTTATTTTCTTGTATTTGGTATAACAAAAAAAAAAAAAAAAAAAAACGGATAAATCATTGAGTATATATATGAGAAACGTGCCCGAAAATATATTTTTTTTTTTTTCCATTTTATCTAACAACCATCAAACAATTGATGCCTTTTGCCATGACAACTTGCCTCACGTAACCACTAACAACCCAGTGTTCAATTATTTAGTCTTCTTTCCCATCCTCTTTTTTGTTTTGTTAAATCCTATCATTTAGTGAAAGGAGTAGGTTATAAACGAATTCTTTTTTATTTCATTTATGTAGGCTCCTCACATACTCTTGCATACAGATTTATTTGCCATTTTCTCTGTATGTCTGACAATTTACGGACATAAATGCTGTTAATGCAGTTTTTCGTTTGCGTGCCTCTTTTCAAGGCTTTGTTATCCTTTTAGTCTTCTTTTTTTTGCAAGAGTTCGTTAAAAGTTTTATTCAGTTTTTGTTATATTTTCCCCCTTTTTGTGAACTCTTCCTTTCCGTTTTTGGTTAAGAAAAAATAAGGCATAAAAGATTGAAAACGAAGACAACGAATAAACCATAATTCAATTAAATTCAAATACTTAATATGTATGTACAAACAGATGTAGACGTAGTTGTGTCAAACAGTGCTCAGAATATTTGATGAGCAAAAAAAAAAAATTATAAATGTTCGTAAAAAAGGCTAAATTTTCTTAGATAACTCAGGAAATTAAGGAGTGTCTATGGAATTATTCACATAAGAATAGGATAATTAAAAAAGAGAAAAAAAATTAAGTATAATTGGAAGCCTTTTAACTCTGGACATTAGCTAACAACTTTTTCCAAGCGTCATAGTTGTTATACATCATCAACCAAAAAGAAGATGGTAAAGGGTGAGTGGTATAGTGGTTAGAGCGCACGCATAACCATACAAACAACCCAGATTCGAGCCCGAGCTGAGAACTTGACGAAAAAAAAATTATTGTGGTTTGGAATGGTTTCATAAAAAGGCTTCAACTCCCATCCAGACAACTCCATCTAAAAAATAAAGAAGAAACCCTCCTGACCTTCCCGCATACCACTGGCGATTTTGACAAACATTCGACGAATGATCAGGAAATCACGCCACCTACTGAGAAAAAATTATAATGCTAAAGTAAAGATCACCACCAATTAGCAAGGATCTTTACCACTATGCAAAAATCGTATGGAGAAAGCTACAGCGGATTAATCATCTGCTTAGCTTGAAACGTTCAAATTGATTAAAGAAACTGAAACAAAGCAATAGATGCTTTGTGGAAAGCCAATATACTCCCTAGAGGAGTGACGGAGACAAAAAAAATTGATAAGTGGGCGTGGCACCTCCTGCACATAGTAAACGTTAGTTTTTAATTATCCTGAGTAAGGCAATAGCGGAAGTTTCAAAAAGTGGTTTACATAACTTCGTGGTCAATGCAGTTTATCAGTCGATAAGTGGGCGTGGCATCTCCCATTTATAGTAATATAGATTTTTCATATCTGAAGAATAGTAACAGTGAAAACTTCGTTATCTATTTAAGTCAATCAAAAAGCGAGAAAAATTAGATAAGTGGGTATTGCAATATACTTTGTTATAAAGTAGTAACGGAGTCTACCGCGTAGAAGCTAAATATCGGGTGTCTTTTAATTAAAATAATAGTTGTGGTAGTCAAACTTCAAAATTTTGTTCTACGAAGAAGTTATGTTTTGTTGAATGATTACGTAAATAAGCAGAATTAAGTCGCATTTGGAATAAGGATAATCCACAAACTTTTGTCGAAACACCATTACATTCACAGTAAATTACTGGTTGGTGCACTTTATTGGCCTGCGAAGTTGTTGGTCCAAAATGATATGATCAGAATGTTACCATTAATGGTGAAGGGTATAGGGACATGATTAGATATTTTTCGTTGCTTAGTTAGCTGGCATTAATCTTGCCGACATGTTCTTTCACCACATGCTGCACAGTGCGCCATTGATATACTCAAAGAAACTCTTCATGAAAGAGTTATTTCACATAATGGTCCAATTAATTGGCCACCAAGAGCGTGAGACTTAACCCAATTAGATGACTTTCTTTCGCAATCAGTAGCAGATGAATCTTAGATAGGCTAATTTTTCTAACTAGAACTGACTTAAGCTTTTTGGCATGGTACTTTACCATTACAACTACTTTTAATGTTCGACATCACGTTGCCCAGGTCTTTGGGTGGATTCCAGTTCAACGTCTCTTTGAATGGTTATTTTACTGGTTTGAGATAGTTGTGACGGTTCAACTTCCACTTACAAAGCTGAATTTGGACTGACACTTACTCCTCACTGCCTCTGAGCTGAAGGTTTGAATTTGAGACAATTCTTGACCATCTTATCTTCAGTATTTGTCTCAGGCACTTGCAGTTTATTTCACAACTTTTAGTCATCAGCCGAAGTTCGCATCTATAAAGTAAAACAAACTTCATATTATATCTTAAAATTCGCAATTTGGTACCTCTTTACTTAATCGACTAAAAGCTGTTTTAGCCTTGTTAATGCGGTCGTCCACATTTTAAACCGCTCCCTATTAGGGTATGAAATTACTGTCTACATAGCAGAAATTTTTCATGCTTTCTATACCTTCGTCATTATTATAAAATTGATTAGCCAAGATAAACACCTGCACAGTTATAATTTTGGTCTTGGTAGAGTCATACACACTACCTTAGACGCACGATCTAGATCGTGAATTTTGTCATGCATACCGGCGTGACGAGTTGATATTACGCAGAGGTCTTCGGAGTGGTTGAGACCCCCAAAATGCTTTCTAAGATTAAATTGAATACCGCGTTTTTTACTGTCTAGCGTCTGAGACAGAACATCATCGAAAACAATTCAAAATAATATTGATGACAGAAGACAACCCTACCTGACACCGGATATTAAGCTGAAGTTCTTAGTATATGTACTTTAGTGTGCATTTACAAGGTGGACATTACGACGTTGTAACGCCACAAGAATGCATTTGAGTGCCACGCTACCGAAAGCATCTATCCTAAATATTTGTACTAGAATGGAAAGAGGATAAAAAGTTTTAATGAAGATAGTAATCAAAATAGAGCTAGCAAAGCATGCCAGGTTTACGGTATATTTAAAAGCATATGATTTGTGTTGTATATCTTGAACTGACAACTCAAGCCGTGGAAAATAGAACCTTAGAGGCTAACAAACTTTCCAAAACCAGCATTTTCATCATCTTTTTCAACACATATTTAAAATTAGGTATAAAAGAAAATATAACTATCATGGTTCACATCGTTTTTTCCATGGCTTCTCTAGCCAGCATATTGGGTTTCCACAAAGCATTCATTACTTTGTTTTAGTTTCAGTAATCAGGTTAAATTTCACGCTAAGTTGAGGATTAATCTACTGTAGCTCGCCTTTATTTGATCTTTGCTAAGTGGTAATGGTCCTTACTTAGCACTGTAGATTTGTCCCAATAGGTGGCGTTTTCTTCTGAGCATTCGTTTTATGTTTTTCATCATCGCCGGAGGTAAGCTTGAGGTCAGGTGGCTTCTTTAGATGGATTTGTCTGAAGGGAAGTTGAAGTTTCTTTATTTTAAACACTCGACAATTAAATTTTTGTTTTCATATCCTTTGCTGGAATTTGAACCTGGGCCGTCTACGTTGTATATTTGATCGTTGAAGCAATACAACCTAAAACCTGCAAAAGTGGTTTGTGCTATGCTGCGCATATTAATCTGTAAAATATTAAAACTTACATAAATTCACCCAATGAAAGCAAATCATCATTTAATAAAATTGTCTTTAATTTCTTTGGTCATCCCTCTCTTTCATGCTCTCTCCACTTTTAAACAAATTTTCATTTCATTTTTCTTAACTATTAACAACCACATACTCACAGCTGTATAACTGGATATTGGTTTTTCATTTAATTTTTTTTTTTTTTTCTATTTCTGGTTTAATATTGTTAGCCTTCTAATGGATTTATTTCCAATTAGTTTCAGTGATAACACTTACAATGATCCTATTGTAACCCCAATTTTATGTTGATAATGTGCCACATCATAAGCTATTGTATAAGAGAACGAATTTCATTGTTTTTTCTTTGCCGGTTGGTATTTTTTTAACCGATTTTATTCATACGCCGACCACCAGAGATTTACAGAATCATGACCCAGTTACTTGATTTGCTTGATTTTCTTTAATAATTTTTTTCTTTTCGTATAACTAAATAGAAAGTTTTTATGTGTCAGTTATGAGTGGTATGGCGATAGGCGGAGTATGGCAAATAGGCTGATGAAAGTACTAGTAATAGACAGTGATGATATGTTGTTAATTTGTATTTTTCATCTCTTCCAAATCGAAAAAATAAAAAGAAAAAACGGGAAAAAAACAGAAGTAGAATGAAATTTTTATGCGATTATAATGAATGAAGTATTAAAAGCGTTGAACGGAGAATGGGAGGAATTTTTGCTGAATCATATGTGTTCATTAGAAACAGCTTACAACGCATCATATAATATTTACTCAATTCAGAACACACATAAAATATACAAGTATAACAAATTTTATGTGTTGGCTTAATATAAAGGGGATGTTGAAAGTGGGCTGAGTGAAAAGTTTTAAACGAAAGAAAAACGAGTTGATAGACTAATATTGTTGCATTTATTATATAAATTATTTTTTAGCAGCACTTTTGAACAGTTTTAAGTAATCAAATAAGCGTGTAGAACCTCTCTGTAACTTAAGATTTTTATCACATTTTTGATTTATAGTTATCAAGAAATAGTCCAAAACTGTATAAATGGCTTATTTCGAAATAGTAAAATAAAAAACTTTTGCTAAATGTTTACACAGGAACGTTTTTTAGTATATCTATTCTCTTATTCATAATACAACTAAAAAAAATTCAATGTGTCGATTCAGTCCAAATTAGTGTATTAACTTTCCATTCCTTTTTCCATTTTTACCATTTTCCAGTAACTAAGAAATAAATAAACGGATATAACAAGCAAAAGAAGAACTATCAAAACGAATTACAAAGGTGCCATGTGCATGGTGTAATTCGAAAAGTAATTCGAAGTCTTTTGTTAAGAATTTAAAATAGAATAGAAAATTGTATAACTCAAAAAGCTTGATTAATTTATTGATTACAGAGGCCATACGCACTATGGTGCAAAGGATATTTTGTGCAGACTTATTATTGTTACAAAAATTTATTCGCCTAAAAAAATATACCAACATTTGTACATTTGGAGCAGATTCCCTCAAAGAGCAACTTTTCTCTTCTGTTTTCACACGTACGTACACACACGTATAGGCAAAAAGTAAACAAAGAAAATTAAAGAGAAAATAAATGGAAAAATAAAGTGCAAAATGATGGCCTGAGTGAGAGCTCTAAAATTACTACCACAATTGTAAAATCCATTAACGCGTTTGCCGGGCGATGATTTAGAGCTATAATCTTTAATATAGAAGTTATTCTATTGGCTTGTTTCAAGGCTACGATTTACCTGCCAATGCTGTATTTATTTGAACAACGCTGCCATATGTAATTCAAATTCTTAACGGAAACTGCATAGTAGGTTTTGGAATATACTAGGTTTGGATGTGAAAAATTTAAAACGTGGAAGATCATCAAAAACATTTGAAGACGCCGAATGAAAACTATATTGGATTAAGATGATACTTTGCACAACAAACAATTTATGATCGCTTAACAGCTATGGTTATTCAATTAATGAATTGAATTAACAGAATGATAGATAGATGGAAGACCGAAACTTGTGAAACTTGGCTTCCAAGACACGATTGAAAAACAGTGCTGCATCGAATTGTTACTGGCTATGAAAAATTGATTTATTTTCAGAAACCTAGACGGATAAAAGCATGGGTTAATCCGAGACAATTAATAACTTCGGCTGCAAAACCAAATCGATTCAGCAGAAAGACAATGACGTTTGCTTGGTGGGATCGAGAAAGTGTTGAATCAAGAGCTCCTAAAACCTGGTGAAACCGCCAATACAAATTGACAACAAATGATCAATTTGAACCATGCATTGGTCGAAATACGACCAGAGACAAGACATGGCATACAAAGCAAAACCGGTTCAGGATACAATCAGCGCGTCAGGCTGGGAGTTGTTACCCCACCCGCCGTATTCACCAGACTTGGCTCCTTCCGGCCACTATTTTTTTTTTCATCGATAGAACACGCATTGGCTGAGCAACACTTCTATTCCTACGAGAAAGTTGAAAATTGGGTGACTAATTGGTTTGCTTCAAAAGACGAACAGTTTTATTGGCATCGAATCCACAAATTGCCTGAAAGATGAGACAAATGTTTAGCCAGCAATGGCTAATACTTTGTATAAACTGTTTTTTAATTTCCCATTAAAAATTTGTGTTTTAATGGGTGCATGTTGCACTCGATTTATAAATAGTTGTTTGTAATAATTAAGGAAAATTCGAAAAATTTTTTTTCTGAATTTTTAAGACATCCTACGTACTTTACTATGATATGAATAAATGTTTATCATGTAATGCCTGCTGCTTTAACTGGTACTGTATGCTACTAATCTATTCCTACTGAACATGATTTGTTGGGTGGTCCTTATGAAAGACCTAAAATTGTTTGCAAAGAGTGGTGAGGAATGAAAAGACAGAAACGAAATAAAAATCAGCTTAACGAATTTCTGCGCGTGTATGACCAGCCCAAATTAAGCTAACAATACTCCAACATTTTTAGCATTTTTCCAATCAGTCAATGTGCAGTAAAACGATATTTTCTTTTTCGAAAATTTCTGTTTTATTTTTATGTATTTTTTTCTATAGTTTTTAGCTATTATTGAGGAAAACACTCTTTATCATAAAGTTCCTTTACTCTATTCATTCGTAAAATTTCTGTTCAGTCATCTTTAGAGGATTTTTTATTTATTTTTATTTTTATTTATTTACTTTTTATTTTTTGTGAGATATTTATCACTGGATTTTAGTTTATTTTGATTCCTTTTTTTTCAATATTTCTATTATTGCTTGAGCTGCTGTTTACTGTTAAAGCAATAGTTTTTTTTTCAAAATTCTTCTTTTTTGGTTTTTGGCTTTTACTGGTATTGTTCGAACAGATATCTGTTGTTGATTATGTTGTTAAAAAATATTGTAAGAAAAGATACAACAAAACATTTTTTCTTATTTTTTGGTGCCAAAGAAAGGAAAAGAAAACTTTTTCCATTTTCATCATTTTATTCTTATTAAGAATACATTTTAATGGTTGATTGGCTTTTATTTTGTGGCATCATTGGTTATATTAAATACAAAATGATAAAAAGGAATAAATCAACTTTTTCTTTTTTCCAGAATATAAACTATTGTTAATGTTTAATATATAATTTTGAAAGTTGTTAAAGTTTTTCTATTTTGTGAACTAAAATTTGTAAAGGCGCCAAACTTTGGTATAACAAGAGGATTTACAAAGATTTAAAAAAAAATTATTTTTAAAATAATTTTTAGTTTTTTTTTAATTGAGCTCAAAATAAGGTAGGATCCTAATGCACCAATAATTAGCCTATTTCATACGCTAGTCGTGTGATTATACAATACGGCAACTCACAATGTTATTGTGGCTTGGTGCAGCAATCGCATGAAAGCTTTAAAAGAAATCAAGCACCAATGCAAATTCCGAAAATACACCTATACAATAAATGTATTCTTGTGTGACGATTATAGAAAATAATATAGGGTCCGCCAAATATTTTTTTTTTTTTTTTTTGGAAATGCTATAAAAAAAACTACTGAATATTTTTTTTTTTATTTGAATGTACAATCCTTCCGGTTAATAATGGAAAATAATTTCATTCAAATGGCTGCCTCGGCTGGCCATGCAGTAGCCTACACCCTTTACTTCCTAACCTCAAATTTGCCCGCCCTTTACATTCAGTATGCAAAACCCATATTCGTGCACTCAATAAAAATAAGAAAATTTACAAAATATTCAATGTATAAGCAAATTTTTGAAAATTTCGCGTTTATTTATTGTTTTTATTACGACATTAGAAACGTAAACGACCTGAAAGTAGCATTGAGGACGGAATGGATTAAAATATCACCACAATTAACTTCCAAACTAGCGGAATCGATGCCAAGATGTCTTAATGCTGTCATAAAGTAAAAAGGATATCCAACAAAATATTAATTTTAATCCTCATGCATAATATTATTAATTTTATTGAAATAGGTACTCTGTACGAATACGATTTTTGTTATCCAATGTGTGAATACTCCGCCATCTAGCGGTCGATTTATATGATACCTTGTACATATTTTGTTATAAAAACAATAAATAGACACGAAATTTTCACAAATTTGCTTATGCGTTAAATATTTTGTATATTTTCTTAATTTTATCGGGAGTATGAATGTGGGTTTTGCATACTGTATGTTACAATTATATTTATGTATATATAGGTGTACATGTCCATAGGTATATGTATGTACGTGGAGATCACCAATTCAATAGTTGGGAAATGTGAATTATAAAAATATAATTGTTTTGGATGAGTAATAGAATAACAATATTTATAAAAAGTATTATGCTTAAAAAAAGGTAAAAAGCATTTTGAAAATTTAGAAACATTTTTTGCATACTTTTACTATGGAACCGATTATCAATTTTAAGAACATTATCACTCTTACCATCTCTGACTTCGTTATGTGTTTATTAATAGCTTACTAATTTATATCACTGCTGGGAAATGTGGCATAATCGTGCCATTTTTGGCACGATGGAGTACTTATTGGTACGATGGCATAGTCAATAACATTTTGGAACTTTTTACAAAAAAGGTCCTGTTTGTTAAATTCAAAACTTTCACTTTAAAACTCTAATACACCCGTCTTTTTTTTAATAGATTTAGTAATTTTTTATTAAAAACTTCAGAACATTTTTTTTAACATTTTAAGTAAAAGAAAAAACCGTACAAATTCTCCCTGTTGTTCCCTCGTACGATAGGGTCTTTCGCCGAAAATGATACTATGGATATATACCGCTATTGTTCGGCCCATTATTACTTATGCGGCTATAGCTTGGTGAAGACAAGCCGAGGAAGCTACCACCATGTATAAATTAGGAGGGGACAGAGACTTGACTCTGTATAACTGGGGCAAAGAGAACATGTCCAACAGCTGTCTTGGAGACCTTGATTGGTTTAACAACACTTCACATCCATGTTATTCGCTGACAAAATTTTACGCCAAAGGGCGGAGAACCATATTCGATCCTGGATGTTATGCCTTTGAATCTGTGCTTTGACAGGGGATTCATAGTTAAATTTCCGGCCGGGTTTATTGGTCTAATGTGGCAAAATGGTCTCAAAATTAATTACTGTGTCAGTGCTGGTGCATATGGAAGCAACTTGAAAGATCACTGAATCTCTTCCAGGCTGAGATCATAGTTATTGCTATATGTGCGGAAATCAACCTGGACAGTGGGCTCAAGGATAAGACCATTACTATATTCTCTGATAGCAAAGTAGTTTTAAATTTTTGCTGTTCGCTTGCTGACATACGTGTACTAAGAAGCTTAAGCATTCAATCCCCACACATCTTATCGAAAAAGTAGATAAGCACTTTTAATTTGTTTGTACAGTATAAGCTTTTTTGCTATGTTGTTGCTTCTCAAAAAAGTGTTTATTACAATTTGAAATAATAATAATAAGAAAAAAGTACCAACATTAGAAACAAAAAAAAACTCAGCACTAACTCACAAATTTTTCGCGTCAAAAATTTTAAAAAGCACTAAAAACAGTGCTAAGGCATTGAGTTTACAGTGGTACTTTTGTATGAAATGTATTTTTTTTTTTTTTTTTTTGTTATTAAATAAACAATGTTATGATATTCAAAAATTAAAATTTTTTGTAAAATTAAGATTTTATTTTTTTAAATTCCTCGAAAATCTCTGGCAACACTGGAAGTGAATAATATATTCTAACGCATGGTTTGAATAAAGCAATGGCTTGTTTGGTGCTCTGACTTTTATTCGTAATAGGGTTTTAGTGAATGAACATATGAATATGTTCACGTTCATGAAACTCTCTAATATGTAGTCGAGTAGATGTTTTATATTTTTTAAAACTATTATTACAAAAAAATTGTTGACTATGTTCGATGTGCGCTAAAATTCGATTCAGTAGGAAAAAGTTAGAACATAAGAACGCCAGAATACAATAACAAACCAGTAAGCTTTTTGTCTTAAAAACAGGTAACAATGGAACGTGTATAAAATATGCCCAACTACTGTTGTTTTAAAATGTCGCAAAAACAACAACAACAACAGCAATGTGACTTAGCAGTTTTACATCATATATATTCATACATACATACCTTCTTTTTTCTCTTATTTTTGCCCTTGACTAACATCTTCTTTTTAATAATAAACAAACAGCAGACCACTAACACACACTATTAAAAAATATACACACAAACACACACGTTAACACTTTGAATATTAATGCAATTTTTAATAAAATAACCAATAACACTTAATTTCAAATACTTAATTTTTTATAATTTTTTAACACACTACCTATACACTTTAAATTAATTAAACATTTTAAATACTTTCACAATTTTACGCACGCACGCACAACCACCTGTTAGATTTGAATTATTTGACAAACTTCTAGAAGCAAATCTAAAAGCAAACTGCCGTTATCTTCACAAAAAAATGATCTAATCGTTTGTCAATGCTCTCATTAAAGAAAACTGTTATACAAATAGAATTGGTGTTACCATTCTCTATATGTGGTCCTTATTGTTTTATTAGATATACGTAACAATCCTCACATGGTAATACTAATTTGAAATAACAAAGAGAGTGAGGAGATTAATGCATAACAACAACATAAGGAATGCTCTTATACGTCACTAATACATGATTTAGCATGTTTAAAAAATTATGATTGTTCTAATAAGAAAAATAACAACAACAACAGCATCAATTCTCAACTGTTGTCAGCTGATGTCTATTTTAATACGTAAAATTGCAACAACAACAGCATAAATTTTTAACTGTTGTCAACTGCTACGTTTATTTATATGTACGGGGATAGGTATGGTATGCACATACATTAGTATGTATGTAGGTGAGTATATGCATTTTTGGTGACTATTTACATAGCTGGGAAGTGTGTATTATTATAGATATTTACATACATTAATACGAAATTTTTGGGATATTGTGATTAGTATAATGATGAAATTGGAAAGTTTCTTCCAAAAACAGTAATTCTTTTATAGAGTCCAGGAACTCAGCACTAAGTTAGCTAATTGATAAAACTCTTTTAATCCTATAAAATAATTAGTTAAAAAAAACCAAACCCTTACAATGCAACATACTCTAGTCGTTAAAAGTCTACACTCCCCACTCAATTCATAGTTTCAGTGTTATAAAAAACGGATACATAAACCAACACACAAAATTTTTAATATGAACTGATTCTTCCGTCTTTGATGTTAAAAACTTATTAGGTTATCTGGATTAAACGCAGTTTCTGTACGTAAGTATCTTTATTCAAAATTTTGTGATCTTTCATAAATTGTATGCTTTTTGTTTGTTTGAAGTGATTAAGGAATGTAGGTTTTTGACACCCTATTACATTTAGTTCTAATGTAGGTTGTTGGGGAATGGGTTCCTTTTATTTTTTACACAGGTAGTGCGAAATCTTCTAAAATACCTGCAACCCATACTATAGATCTTGCACGATTGTTACGTACGTCGCCGGACCCTACAAAACGTGTTATTAGTATTACTTCGTGCGAACGGTGAGCTGTTTTAAGTGTTACTCTGAGCAGATTTTAGCTGCGCTTCAGCTTCAAGTAACATTTGATTCAGCCTCCCTATAAGTTTATTCACCGTGTATCACTTTTCTTCAGATATAAACATATTGCAGACGATATGTTCCACGAGTACTCTTTCACTTATACATATCTCAACATGGCAGCGGTCTCTACAAAATGTGGGCTGTTAATTATAATATGTTTTGGGCTAGCATTTTCACACATACTCGACATTTTTGCGAATTGTAATGTCCACATTTGCAAAAATATTTCCTATAGCCCACATGGTACGTTAGAAATTGTGTGAGATTTAAATTCATCTCACCATACTTTACTCGTATTTTTTTCTCTATCTGCGTAATTAACTTGAATATCCATCACAGTTTTGATAAGGTTTTCCGGCTAAACTGATATCTTAATATAGATTTATTTCTTTGTCTTTTTTAATAATACTCCTTCACATTGTTTAAGCCAACTTGGTGGTATATATTACAATACTTTAGAGTTATTATGTCGACTCCTAAAACCGTTCAAAAGGCGTTGCCCACTCTTAGAAAACTTTTTCCAAGTATCACCATTATCTGTTTTTTAGATGTATGTAGTGATGTATGTATAGGTTAAGCTGAAATTTAGCTGCTTTTATATGCTCTACATGTTTATTCTCATTGTAAAATCTAATTAATGTCAGAGTCACCTTGAGGCGATTACAAGACATTACTGTATGTACTGTGAGCGGCAAAAGAAGCTATACAACCTTATTCATAGTATTAAGTCTTAAGTCAGCCTATTAAAATACGGTGAATTTAAACATTTTATATCTTTAAGAGTGTATTTTGTTAAAATACAGCAACAAACTCGTACAACAACTAATGTTAAACAACAAAAATGAAATATATTCTATTTTTTACGCGTAAAAAAAATTACAAGAAAATATTATGCCACAAGAAAAAATTAAATAGGAATAGTTGGGAAGTGGATCCACTTTTTTTTAAAAGTGCTGTTTAGTAGAGCAAGAATTATATTTTGGAATTTTTGTAACACCTTCAAAATCCTGAGTTACGGATAAAAAACTGATTTTTCGTACCTTCATGCACTTTTGAAGCTAATATCTTAGCTAAATGTTAACATACTGTCTTGATCAAAAAGTTTCTTGAAAAGGTTTTAATCAAGGTAGTATTTTATAAATCTTGGATGATTTTGCAAGAGAAACAGGTATATTTACAGGTTTATGCTTTACTTAAGTTAACTTAGGGAATCTGTGTATATTTATTGAGAAAACACATATTTTGTTCAATTCAGTTCGAATTGTCCAAGTTTAAAAATGTTTATACTCGATATTTTATATAGGAACCGTTCTATTTTTGGGTTTATTAAAATATGTTTAGTTAAGAATAAAACGATCCTTCAGTTTTTAAAATCGGTGGGAATTGACGGAGTTATAGCACCTATTGGCTAAAGCCTATATGGTAAGGCATAAGTTATAAATTTTTTATAAAATAGACCTTCCTCATACGGGCGAAGGTACATATTTATCTGCTTTTATCTTCTTTACATGTTTATTCTCATTGTAAAATCGAATAAGCCTCAGTGTTATCTTGAAAATCACATTCCCCCACGTTTCTATTATCTCTTTGTACACCAGATACTATAAGAATGAATAAAAGCGCGTCAAATTCAGTAGAAAAGTATAATAAAAATTACATTTGGGTATAATTGTACCTTTACCGTCTTTTACCATTGTAAGATTTTTCTTTCAACTAGGGTTAAAAAGACGGCCTTTCAAAATCTATAAATAAAACCATATTTAGTAGTAATGCAGCCCTATGTAGTAATATGTCATACATCAATACTAGTTTAATGAAGATTTTTCTCAAAAATATTGGTTTTTATTCGTTTTTAATATCCATCTCTGGCTTCAACATTTTATTGTTTTTGTTGTAAGAACTCTTTTACTCTTTTCAGTGCTTTTTTATAACTTATTGAACTCTTTATAACTAATAGAGAGTTTGTGTTTCTAGCTCCCTTTTGGTGTTAAGCTTGTTGTTGTGATTTGCTTGTATATATTTTTTTCACACATGATGTTAGTTGGAGTAAGATCTGAGAGTGCTACAATGTTAGTATATTCTCTAATGCTTTTGCCACCCTCCCTTACTACTTTTCTTAATCGGTGTTTTAATAACTATGTACATGAAGTAAGCGAATTCGCTTGACATATTAGTTTAGTAAGACTTTTTCCGTAGTGCGTGCCTATTGTGTAATTTTTTTTGTAAAAGAAAATTTCTAATATAAAAATTGTTTTTATTTTTTATTTTAATTTTAAAAGAAATTTATTCATAATTTTATTATTTTGAGCGTGTGTTGTGTTTATATTACGATTATGTGCAGAAAACGTTTAGTTAAATAGATCTCTTTTCACGGCGAATATATGTGAATCCGCTTTGTTCTCTTTGTTGTAAAATGTTTGTGCTAAAAAATTTAGTTTGTGTGTGTGTGTTTATTATTGAGATTGTGTGACTCGTTATAATTATAGTAAAAAGTGTCTCAAACGTATTATGGTTGACAGTAGTGGTGAGTAAAGTAGTCGAAAGTGTATGGATTATGGCAATATAATAACATACACTGACAAAATGTGCTAAACGATTTAACTTATTTGTATAAAAAAAGGGTTGTACGTCACGAATATTCATTTAAAACTTATTAAATAAATACTTACATTGGTTTTATCATCAATTTTTGTAAACACATATGTCTTAGATATAATATTTTTTTTTAAATGCTTTTATTGAAATCAGTGGTGGTTGTAAAAAGACTATATCAGTGTCAGATTTTGTGCAAATTTCTATGTTGAAAATGTGACCTTTTCAATTAAAGTCTTTACTTTAAAATTAAATTAAATTTAAGTGATGAAACAGAATACGTCCGCAACTTCAAGCAAAAACACTGTCAAAAAAAGATAGCATATAATAAAATCGACATCCGCAAATAATATCAATTGGCCTCTTTAGTTTTTTTGCTCCAAACCATATGTTTTTATCTACAGAACGCATAAAATTCAGTGAAAGTACGGCAACACCAAATATAGCTTTTGAGGTCACAATTGAAAGATTAAGAAGAAAGCCTGTCAACATAAAATAGATTCTATCTCACGACTGCTTTTGCCGACGATTTTCGAACGAAATATATGTATGCATATATATATATATATGTTTATATATATATGTATGCGTATATATATATGTTTATATATATATATATGTATGCGTATATATATGTTTATATATATATATATATATATATATATATATATATATATATATACATATATATTGTTCGAAATATTTCAATTTGTTAAAGAAAGTTACACAAGCGAAACTCGGACGGCTGCATAAATGACGGCTGATATTTTGTGTGCAGACCATTGTTTTTTATAACCATTTGGAGTCTCTTGGGAATAGATTCGACCAATTTTTGGCAGTAACCAGCTGGTTTTTCCCCTTCTTAGCTCAGATTTTCTGGAAACCGACTAATACTGAACTTTTTTATTGCGATAATCCCACAATTTTTCAATAGGATTTATGTCGGGCCTCTGTGGTGGTGTTTCCACGATGTGTGGCACATGATATTGCAGCCAAGATATGACTTTGTGGGCGTTGTGCTTGGGTTCTATCTAGAGCAAGTTTATTCACACTTTTTGACAAGTTTTCTTTTAAAATGTTTAAGTAAACATTTTGATCCATAATAGTGTCAATAAAATGCAAAGGTCCTGGACCTGATTCAGAAAATATGCCACAGACAAGCACTGAACCACCCCCATGCTTTAATGTCGGTTTCAAGTTATTCAAACGTAGTTCCTGACTTTGACCCCTCCATACTATTGGTTTGCCATCCGATCGAAATACGTTAAATTTACTTTCGTCGATGAACATAACGTTTCTGCAAAAAAAAACCCTTTTGCAAATTTAAATCTTTTGGTTTGATAATAAGAGGTTTTTGTCTAGCTCTTCTAACATTTATACAAACTCTGTAAAGCAAGTTTCTTATTGTTGATGGTCTTGCTTTCTTACCAAGGTCACTTTCAGCAATAGCAGCAAGTTTTGGAACACTTATGAAGGGATTTACTTTTATTTTTCTGACAAAAAAACGTTCTTCTGCCTTAGAAAATATATTATTGTGGGCATGTTTTGGTCTATTTTGCACCGTTTTATTGACTTTGAAACGTTTTATTATGTCGGTCACAGTTGAATGACATTTGCTAAAAATTTTTGAAATTTTGTGAACACTTTTTCCTTTTTTTCTTGCTCAATAATAAGCTTTCTTACTTCGATACTAGTTGTCCCCCCGTTGCCTAGTCATCTTCTTGTTTTTAGCTCTATTTATTCTGTATAATTTTCGAAAACTAAACTAAAGGGTTTTTCCCTAAATATCTAAATTATATCAGAGAAGTTGGCTGCATTGAATTTACAGATTTGCAGTTATAATCCATAAAAATTACTGTCTGAACTTGGCTTTGCTAGTCAACTTTAATTTTGCATACAATTATTGAATTTCTGAGTTGGTTTTTCTTTTTGTGCGTGGGAGATATACACAAATAAGAAAATGACTGAATTTTTTTTTTAAATAATTAAAATGTATGATTTTTAAGCGATCGAAAATATTGTTGTATACTAACCGAGTTTTGAGTGGTTGTTACAATGGGTACATATTTTTTTTTAAATTTTAATCTTTAGATACATTGTATGTATTATGTTTGTAATGTGCATTATAAATTATATAAGTTTTTTATTATTATAATTCTGGCTAGAGTTTGTATTGTTATTTTCCCAAAGAAACAAATGCACCCCGAATAGAACAATATGCGACTGTGAACTTATAATAAGTAATGACTAAGTTTAAATCTTAAACGCAATATTCAATATTACAATGATAAATGTTTATAACAACATACAATGTAAGAAGCAATTGTAATATTCTCTTATTAAAGCCTAATTAGTACTTTTTTAATTTGGCATTTTCTTCACAACAATCATCACTGTTCTGAACAGCTGACTTCATACTGACTTCGACTTTTTAAAAAGAACTGATTTTCGAATAATTTGAAAAGTAGCAATTAAAAAAAAACAGTTTTTGGTCAATAATTATCTTAATTCTTGAAGCGCAGGACTGGACCACGTCGTTTTAAAAATAAACAGAAGCTGACGGAGAGCTGAAAATTAAAGTGGCAATTAATACAAACAATAATTCTAACACATCTCATAAAAACTATGCCGAAACGGTGTGCGGAGGCCCTAAAAAACAAAGTTTATTACACAGAGTACTGAAAGTTGCCTAAGTTTCGAACAGCAGCTACTGAAAGAGCCCATTTCTTTCTGTTGTTGTATTACTTGGTAAAAAATGAAATTAAATTTTTGTTATTATAGTTATAATTTACGTGTCTAAGATCACAATAATTAAATGTTTAACTTTGAATAAATCTATTCCAAATCCTTAATTGCCTCGACAAGAAAAGTTGCTTAGATATTTAATAGTGTGTGTGTCACTATAGTATGTTAGGTATGACACCCTTCCAACTAAGAAGTCGTCGGTCCAATCCCAGGTCATACACACCCTCTGACAATTTTCAACAGCGATATCATCTCATACTATTACTTCGCCTTTCGGAGTCGCCGTTTTTGGGTCGTTTTCAGTGAGTTTAGTTGATCATTCTCCATATATAAAAATCAATACTCGTATTTACTTACAGAAGATGAGATAAAGTTATTACTGCTCAAGTGTGCATATTTCACGTTCTTTGTGAGACGTTCAAGGTTGTCTTATATACAAAAATAATAACTAAATTTATACAAATAGTTAAACAATGAGCATATTTGGGATAAAAAAATATACAAACGTACAGAAACTATATTTATTTAAATTAACCGGTTATTCGTATTAAATCAACCGGTTTATTCGATATTCGGAAATTGAAGATTTTAAAAACCATATTGACAAATCCAAAAAATCGGTTAAAACCGATCGAATAATAACCCTCCGATCTCTCTAGTCATTTTCAAAGTATGTGCTCTGTTAGAAAATTTTCTTTAACAGAAAAAAAAGAAAGTATAGTGATGGTTCAGTGCCTTACAATTACTGCTTATCATAGACACCTATCTTTTTTGTTCCTCTTGCACCAAGTGGGGGCATTATCTGACCCTCTTGATGATGTATTGTAATCAATGTTCCTTTCGTTTCTACTGGGGAGAGGATGAGGGCGGTGTCAGTGGTCTTTTTCGATTGAATATTTGGGGGGAGGGGGAGGGGACTGCAGCCTCTTAATTTCATGTATAAAATCCGAAATTGAGATGAAAATTTTTTTGTCACATCTCTTACTGATATGCTTACAAAAAAAAAGACAAAACTGTCAGGTTAGTCTAATATGACCTGTTCGAAAACAAGATTCTTAGTGAAAAATCTATGCCAAATCTGATGCCTTCACAAGTAATGACAGTATAGTATTGGACATCTTGAATCGGTTCAAATCTTAACTTTCAAAAGACCTTTTACTGACAAAAGTTTGCTTGTGGGTAGTAAAATCTAATTTATTAATTTATAGCTTAATAAATTTTCACTTTCAAATACCTATTTAAAGCCTGCAAAAATAAATTCTCTGCTGCTAAGCTTAACATATTTTAAAGATTCTTGTTGTTTATATTTTTATACGAAAAAATAAATTATTTTTTTCAACTCTTATTATAGAATTTATTTTTAGGTTTCAATCTGTTAACTTTTAACTCCTAAACGAATTCCAATATTGAAATCATTCGAGTAGAAAAAGGAAAACAAAAAAATTTGAGAAAAAAGTCAATGTTTCTATGACATTTGCAGCATACACAAGGACCATACAAGGACAGCTATCATTTTGGTACGAAAAGAAAGGCAGATTATAATTTAAGGCATTTACCGTAATGTGCGGGTAATTTATGATATACAACAATAATAATAAAAAAAAGAGAAACTCAAACAAGAACATACAGTGGTGGTCAAAACATTTGCAACCAAAGCTGTATTCCAGTTCTTTAATTACCCATTTCTTTCCGATGTGTTTGTCCTCGATTTCTGGTATATTTATAACTTTGTTGATAGCTTTTGTGAAATAGTGGGAAAAAATTGTCTTCTGATTAAAGACAACAAAAAGAGAGTCTCTCTATTGCTGTTCAAAACATTTGCAATTTCACCTCTCTTACTCTATATGAACAACTATTTATTACAAAATTTTAGGAGTGATAATGTGAGTTTCTGGCATTTGTAATTTCTTACAAAATTCCACATTTGTCATTGAGCTTTTCAGGAAAAAATCAGAATTTTACATGATTTTCACAGCGGAATTTCCAAAATCAACAATTTGTCTTAAAGTTAATAATGGCAATAACAATACGTTGCATAAGGGAGTAATGCCTCGTAACATTAGTACACGAAAACAGCAAAATCAAAAACGTTTTTGTGTAATATAATATGAATTGGGGCGGCGTGGTGTAGTGGTGAGAGTGCACGCATAACAACACAAACGACTCAGGTTCGAGCCCCAGCAGAGGACAAGACGAAGGAAAAATTCAATTGTGGTTTCGAATGCTTAATAATAACAACAGGCTTCAACTTCTTCCCTAAAGACAACTCCATCTAAAACAAATTAAGGAAAAAAGCCACTCTGACCCTTCTCGCATACCTCTGACGATGATGACAAACATCAGACGAATGATCAGGAAAAACACGCCACCTACTAGGAAAAAATTGCAATGCTAAAGTAAAGATCACCACCAATTAGCAAGGACCTTCACCACTACACAAAAGAAAATATCATATGGAGGAAGCTACAGCGGATTAATCAGCTTGAAATATCAAATTGATTAAAGAAACTGAAACAAAGCAATAGATGCTTTGTGGAAAGCCAATATGCTCCCTAGAGAAGTGACGGAGAAAAAAAAAAATAAATAAAAAATAAAATAATAATATGAAGTAATACCCGGAGAAGCGAAAACTGATATTTCCATTATTGTTGGTATATCAACCATTAATAGAAGAGCGAGGTAATATGGTTTCAGAACTTTATATCCGAAAAGAATAGACAAATTTGTCTCAATTTTGTACGAGCACATGCGAATTGGACTCCACAACAATGGAAAACACTATTGCGATCTGACGAGTCTTCTAAAGAAGAATTTGTGTCCGAAGACCGGTTGCAAATTTTGTGACAACCACTGTACATACACATATAAATAAATAACAATAAACAGAAATAAAGAAAAATTCAAAACTTTTTTTGTATAATATTTGTCATTGATTTTTGGGAAAAGAACAAAAAGATATATGTAATTTTACATATATTGCTTACGATTACATTTATCCATACATGCATACATACATAAGCGATTTATACATTCTTAAACATTTATATGCATAAATTCCATTTCGTAGGTTTGATACTCAAAGAGCAGAAAAAAAGGATCCAAGGACAAGGATTTTACCCATGTAATATTAATGAAACATGTGTACATACATATGAATGTATTGAACACGTTTTCCATATAAAAATTATAATCTGCCACCACTTATTTACAATATCGTAAAAAGCATATTTGTTTCTTGCAGTAATAGGGAGAGAAGGGCTTATGAAAATCGCCTTTATAATTTGAATCGTTAAATTGGCTTTATGCAGCTTAAGAGGAAAACTTTTTCTTAATCATTTGTAGACTCCTTGTTTTTTAGGTGAACTTTAGTAATTTTATAAAATTATTTAATATTGTATAGGGTTAATACGAGGGGCGTGTTTATTTAATGGCTATATGCAACCGTTAAGGTTAGTAGTCTGACTAAGAATATTCAAGCACGTCGATTTAATGCGCTTCTTTTTTAGTTCGTAACACCAACGTTAACGTTTTCTAAAGTTTTAGTCTTCCCCTTCTGCAAAAGGAATCCTTGCTGAAGTATCTAAGATCATGCATATTACGTGGCCTTACCAGTGCAACCATTGTGTGTTGATACGCCTAACAATATTGATATCTCAAGATAGTTTGTGATTTAATCGTTAACGACTGAATGTCCGGTAATGCAAACAGAACCATATATTTTACGAAGTATTTTTCTTTCACACTACAAGAACAGCTTTGTCCACTTGTATAAGTACCGCGTGCTTTGAACTGAAAAGCACGGGTAACGCAAGTGGACGAATAGTATTATTAGACTGCGCTCACAGGCATAAAAGACAGCGATACACATATAGTGTGATAGGTTTAGGTGGAGATGTTTAAGTAGATATAGGGTCTCACCGGGTGACATATCCACCATTATGGTTTGAGATCTGCTGGTGCTCATTAGGAAGGCAGCAGTTCTGCTGAACAAGCTATAGACCGGAAGGGGGACAATAGATCTCATAGGTCGCAGTGTCCTGAAATAGTATTTGGTCGGTATAATGATGTTGATAAGCGTTTTATACCATATATTGTAAGTTTTTAATAGAGAGAGAGAGAGCTATATTACCAAACTACTTGCTTAAACCGAAATAACATTTAGTATCAAAAAGGGCTTTTCATTTTATTTTAACGACTAACGATAAGCTTGAAACTTATAACCATCAATTCCAATCTCATCAATTCTTTGTGCGTTGATAGCATAAACTTGGTTTTATCCTCATTTATAAGCTGACGAGCTTTCGTCTACTCTCTTTAAATACTAGAAAATACCGCAGTTACCTCGTGTATTACGCCCAATAATATCAATATAATCGGTATATAGCATATGTTTCCTGGTATGACCTGTTCCTTTTATCTGCAGCATCATGCAGGATTTACCCTCACAAAATGTTAAGTAGATCACAGGATAGGCTGCCGGTCTGTCTGAAGCCACGTTTGATATCGAACATTTCGAATAGATTCTTCCCAATTTTAATTGATGGCTTAACGTTAGTCATTCTGGATAATGTAATATGGCCAATTGGTAGCCAATTACTCCGCATACTTGATATTTTAAGCGGTCACATATCACACTCAGTAGAATTTTGTAAGCAATGGGAAGAAAACTTATATTTGTGTAGCTGGCGCATACGGTTTTGTTTTCTTTCTCTTGTACAGGACGTAACATACTAATGACGTTTTCTTTACTGGAAGAAAATGTTGCACTTCGTTGTCTTTACTTTTTGTGTGTTAATTTTTTTAAATGTATTATAATAAAAGGGTGCTGTATTTATCTCTAAAAATATTGTTTTTAGAAATCTTTGATGCTTCATAATTTTTGACAACGTTTTATGGCAAAAAACAAACGAAGTGTAACATTTTTTGTCATAAAAGAAGACGCCATAAGATTCTAATCATCGGGCATCCGTTCTTCCAGCCAAATGGCACTAACAAGTTATCTACTACTACTTATCACCTCACCACCCTGGCTTTAGAGCCTCAGCAGAAGACATGACGAAACAAAAATTAAATTCTGGTTTTAAGTGTTTAATAAGGAGACAACTCCTTCCAAAAAATAAAATAGAGCCCACCCTTACCTGTCAGCTTACCTCTAGCAGAAAACGCCAGCTTCTAGGGAAAAATGTCAATGTTAATTGGCAAGTATCATCAGTATCACCCCTACACAATCATATGGAAGCGAGCTCTAGTGGATTAATCAACTATTTAGCTTGAAGATCAACTTGATTAATGAAACTGAAACGAAGCAATAAATGCTTTGTGGAAAGCGCAATATAACGGTACAAAAAATGTTTAACTGAGCCAATGTGGTAGTAAGATGTTGCCCAATCATGTCTATACGGCTAAACTACACAAACAAATGCAATCAATTTAAAGTGGGTTATCTAAGTAGAGAGTGTCAATTGGCAGGCGATTCACTTAATTAAAATGGAGAAGCTCCATTATTTCTCGTGTTTAGGAGAAAAGATTTGGTCTTCTAAAAGTTAATATTTGGAGCAGCCTTAGTTTGGTTTACATATTGGTAAAAGTATGAGAAAAGGATAGTTTTCATTGTAGTCAGCATATTACCTTTCTTTTTTACATACATAGTTAGTTTTTGCATTATTTGATTCACGACATTGTTAACCCGTTAAGACTCAGATTTCGCAACGTTTACTTTCACTATCTCTTATGCTTACACCATTTGACTTAAGTTGTGTGTTCGAAACATGGGTTACTTGGCCGCTTTCGACTTAAATGTTACTGCCACTATACTGGTGAATTCATTGTGCCGACTGTCCCTACAGAACTTGGCCACCAGTGTGAAGTAGTTTTGGACTTCCTAACACTGGTATTATCATTTATGCTACTGGACCTGAGTAGAGGCTTAATTTTGGTATCACGGGAGTTATGGTAAGTCCCACTTGTAGAAGAAATGTGATGGCTGTGGCTTATACCCATATCGCTGGTGTGTCTAACAGAGTGCAGTGACCCAGAGATCGGTAGGAATTTAGGTAGTGTCCAATATTTTATCAAGCGTGTTAATATGCACGTTAAACTATGACTTACTGTTCATAGAGGACATTTGTGGATGGAATCTGGCTTGTTCTTTTCTGAGTCCGAGTAAAATTGTGTCTGATACTTCTTTTTAGTATGTGAAGAATCACCTTGTTGAACTTGTTGCGGAGTAATGATATGTCGCACCACGTTGTTTCTTCTATCATGTCTCTTCGTTTGGTTCGCTGGAAAAGCAGTAAATTTGCTAAAAACTGTTGATGATGGGTAGCAGAAATTTAAAGCTCGGCTTGTGATCTGGGTTGGTAGAGATATTTTGTTTTCTGGTATAAATAGCACACGCACATAATGTCTGTTGGGGTGTGAAGGATGGCTCATAGAATTCACAGTGGCTTTTTAGTTCCAATTAAGTTGATATTTTTCAGCGCTCAGCCGCAGAAATCCTTTAACTTTTAAATTTACGGAAAAAGATCGGGCAAAGCACACTTGGATTTGGCGTTGACTTAGAACATTTTCACAAAACATGGGCTTGATCTAAAGTAATATTTCTCTTTTTGTTTAGTCTAATATGGTCTTGTATTATTTAAATGCCAGCCTAACCTCGTAGCAAAATTTTTAAATAAAATGCAGTTTAAGTTTTTTTTTTATTTCCTTTAAAATAGTGGAGCGTCAGCTTTTAATTTTTCTGCATCAAATACTGTCTGACAGGATTTTTCTCACTTTTTTCTGTTTGTAGTCTGCTTTTATTGGCCACCTTTTTCTTCTCTGACTTTTATTCATTTTATTACTTTAATGTTTTGCTCTATGCTTTCATGTATTACTGTGTGAAATACAAGAGAGAAACATTTAAAACAACAATAACAACAAAATTAAAATTATTTTTTATTGTTGTTATAGTTGTTGTTTTTTGTGTTGTTAAACAAAAATTAATTTGCTTATAATTTTAACGCTTCGTTTAACCCTGGTTTTTTTGCACCCTTTTTTTAGAGTTTTGTATGGAACTGTATGTGCAAGTGAGAGTCTGAGGAGTATTCAAAGCAACAATCATATGGTAACTTGGTATTCTTGCCATTGTTTCTGTTGTTGCTTTTGCTGTTATTTTTGCCTGCACTTCCTTTTCTTGTGCTGGCTGCCAAAGTAAAAGAGTTGACTTCCTTTTTTTTTGTTTTAAAAATTTTTAACGTTAGAGATTCATAGTAAACGGTTGCTAATGAAATAGTGCAACACTGCGGATTAAAAATGTAAAAGTTAGAAAAAGTTTGTATAATATTATAATTTAAAACCAGTGTTTGTCTGTCATATATTTTGATTTTTATTAAAATATAATTTACAAATTTAAGATTTTTAATTGATTTGCTCAATTTTGAGAAAATAATTAATTTTCAACTTAAGCAGTAATTTGTACGGATTTTTATGTTTTGAGAATTTATAGTCGAGTTTGGTCGTTAAAATAATTATTCAAAACCACGTCACTGTAGCGCTAAGCATTTACCATTGTAACGGATTAAGCAGACAAAATAGAGGAAATTGATAATAATTCAAGCCATAAATAAAATATTTTCCTATTTATCTGTTTGCGTAATTTACGTTACGCATAATTCAGAAAAGCTGTTTTAGCTGTTAACACAAAAAAGTTTAAAATGTTCTTTAAAAACAACAAAAATGTCGAACAGATTCTCTTAAAACTCAAATATGCAAAGTAAAATGCTGTTATAAGCAAAATATGCAAAAATATGCTCTAAAAGATCGATGACAAAATTCATAAAAATTCATTAAACGAATAAATATTCTACATTCGACTTGATTGGATGCATGAGAAAAGCATGCAATTGCATATCTCTGGCTTCCCCGGTTATAAGTTTTAAGCTTTTTGTCTAAAAAGAGTCAATAAAATATTTGATTCAAGCGTTTTTAATTTTAATCAACATTTTCTTATAAACACGAATACGATTTTCGCTTAATATGATAAAACAAACATTTCTTGAGAATGACACTTTGACAACTAATAAGCTTATTGCGTGGTTTCGTTCTAAGTAAAGCCGAACCATAAAATACATTTCTTTGGTATGGAATATTCAAGTCAGTTTAGAAACCGTTTCTTAATGGAATCTAAATATGATTTTACTACCATAAGATAATCGCCTTGCACTGATGAAATTTACTATTCTTCCTGTATAGTATGTTAGAATTCATAATTTCAGCTGAATCAACAACATATTACATTCCTCTAAGGCTGCAATATTACCGTTGCATTAAGCGAAGTGTGCACAATCCGGAAGATAATGTGTAGAATTCAACAATCTCTTACTTTTCTGCTTATTCAATCAGACTATTGCAAGATATTGGTAATATATACTAGTCCGTAGTCTGCATAATATAGAATAGCGATAGCAATCAAACGATTCTTTATCAATAATATTTTCGCTTCTATAAATAATAATAATTCGTAGACATTCCAACTCTTTCAACATTTGAAGTGATTAATATAAAACTAACTGAACCCCGGCTTGCTTGGCAACCTCTATCTTAACTACACCCTTAATTACATTTTTTTTTTACTCTTTTCCGAAATTTCATACCCTTGCGGCCTTGAGGCTTAAAAGTAATATGCATACACACATACATACATTCAAAAACACATTCAGTTTTACATATATGGTGTAGGCGTTGGTAACCCTTGATTTGTATTATATTGTTGTCATTTTTTAATCTGGCAATGTTGAATATTTTGTATTCATAGTTATAAGTTTGATTTATCACCGCCATACCTAAATTAGAGCGTTCAGCGTTGCGTTAACTGTCGGCTGGTCTGACGTTGAAGTGGCATACCTTATAAAAACAATAGCAAAAAATACAGCACTGCCCGTTTTGTGTTTTTATAACAGCGTTTTGAAGCCAACTTTGCTTTCACGTGCTGTTAAAAGCATATTTTCCAATTACAAAGTGTTGACAACGCACTGTTTGTGTTTGCTTCATATAATAACGCTCAACGCTCCAATTTAGCTTTGGCTGTTAGAGTTCAGTTCAGACGTAGAATGAACCTCTTTCGATGGCCTTGGTGACATTGCGTCGGCCAAGATATGCGACCTGGAGGGCTTTCTGTCAGGTCTCAGCTGATTCCTTAGGTGATGCCTGGTCCTCTTTAGGCATCCGTCTCTTTTTTCTGATGCCTCTTCTGACCCTCTTTCTCTTCTTCTTCTTCTTCTCCTATTTCCTTCTCTGTCCTTCCTCTCTACTTGTTTTCTAATTCTTTTCTTCACTCTTCTTCTTATCAGTTGAAAGGTTCTTTCCACAATGGACCACTATGGTCACTGGGTGGGATACTTTCGGTACCGCCCCTCCTATCTACCTACCTAGAGTTCAGTTATAAAGTGAACAGCGTGTGATACACAAGTATAATCTGATAAAATAAGAACATAAAACTATATTGTGTGGTGGTGATTTTTCTTACAATCGGCTGCTTTATTGCAGGTTTATAACTTTGAGTTCTGCTGCCAACTGCTGCTTTATTCGACAACCGATTTAACAGCTGATAGTTGATTTTTGTATAGTTTGATTTGACACTTGATAATGGATAGATATACACCAAAGCAACGCTTGAAAATTGTTAAAAATTGTTATCAAAAAATGGTTCATGCATTAACCTTGGACAGCTAGTGAACAGCTATCTATCAATAAATCAAAATCACTCATTGGAAGATTTGACAGCACCATGTAATCAAGTAGCAAAAGAAAGACTTAGTGTAGCGCAACCTTATAGAAGAGCTTAGATATCAGATGACGTTAAGAATCTGGGAACTAAATCTGCATCTGAATAACAACAATACTTTGAGGCAGCGAAACCATCAGCTGGCGAAACAAGTATAGAAAGCTGCAAGAAGAGACAGAAGAAAGTTCTGGGAACGACTAGCAACGGCACTAAAAGAAGCAGCTGCCCAGAATAACATGAGAACACTACATCAGACGATTTACTCTATCTCACTAATCGTAAAAACCAATCGTTTGCTGATCGAAATGGTACACTAATAGCGAACAATGATACACATACACAGAGATGAAGAAACAGAAATGTCACAAACATAAAGAAAACAATCTAAGAATACCGTGAAATCCTCTCAAGCCATTCGGTAGAAAAAAAGAAGCGATGGGTAAATTGAAAAATAATAAGTCATTTAGACAAACTTCGTTAACCTTAACTACAACTTATAACCCTGACGATTATAGGGTTGGCAAGACCCGTTTTTTTTAAATCCAACACACCGGGTTTTATTCGGTTTAATAACTGCTTCCAAATTTCGTTCAAGTCGACAATATTTTTTGTTTGTTTATACAATCACGTTGTTTTAGTATTTATAATGCAATTTTGCACTCTTGGTGGGTGCTAAAAATCGGTGAACGGAGTAGACTGAAACTACTTCGCTTGAAGCATATATTATGTGACATGATTAAGCTATTCTTTTGCATGACAACAGCCGACCTCATGGCGCAAGAGTTTTAAAACAATTATTAGAGACGATCAAATGCCGCATCCGCCATATTCGGGCTGTTGCGACGGATACAATCTACTCATACGTCTTTATGCGGGATTTCTTTACATGGCATTTCGCTATATCGGCCTGTTTGAATTATGGAACACATTCGCTTTAAGTGCAAATTACCTCTTCTACGATTAAAAACTCGTGGAATCTCCGTTTTTTAAAAAAAGGAAAGGAAGGCAAGCAAACGCAACACATATTCATTTCGATTTACGGCTTATATTTTCAGAAATTGTCTAGAGCGTATAAAGAGATATGAGCTTATCTTTCAACATTTCACCGAATCATTTCCTTTGAAGAAATACATACAATACGAGAAGTTTTTGTGAGACGGTATATGGAAATTGGCTTAGAGGTGGGGAAAAGATCTAAGTAGTGATTTGATTATTTTCATTTTCTTTTTCAGCTAAGAACGGAACAAACAAATGAGTCCCAATACGTAAATTACACTTAGTTTTGTTATAAAAAAACTACGAAAACCTCTAAATAAAAAACCCGTGGTGGGTTTTTTTAAATATAATACCCACCAGGATTTTATTGGGTTACCCAGTGGGCTGCCAATTAGGAAAAGTTGTTCAAATTTTTTATTTTGGTATTAGTGCAACATTTATTATGAAACGCAGTTTTTATATCCCTGATTTTCTTGCAAAGCTATGAAATATCTAAAATATATGTAAAAGGTCACATACGTACCATAACATGTAATAGAATACATTGATTTAGGCTAACTTGACCAATATAAGTGTCTACTTGTATGTCAAAATATCTTCTTCTATAAATCCATCTAATAATGATTCAAAATATCCACGTATTAGAAATTCTTTAGAAAATCAGTGTAAGCAAAATGTCAAAAAAAAAAACGTAAATTTTAAACAACAAACGCCTTAAGCTCTTTTTATCTTCCACAACCAGAAGAATAGTATGTAATAAAACGGATGCCATATGCTCACCCCAAAACAAATAATGTCCTGTCAATGCTGTACATAAACTGGTGGCTTAAATAAAATGTCATTGTAAAACTGTCACTACTTTGACAGATCCGGCTGTAATATTGTATTTAAAATTAAAGTGGGTTTATACTATATGTGTATATGTTCCTTGTTGTCGTCCTAATGAAGTGATTTTATTTTATGATCTGCTTGTTGAAAATCCTGTTAAAGATAAAGTTTTTTCCCTTTTCTTCTCTTTGTGCAACGAAGTTTTGTTTCATCGTTGTCTTCGTGTTTAATTTACATTTTAAAAGATAACTTCAGCTGGAGCATATTTTTCTTCTTCTTTACTTGTTGTTTTTGTTGATGCTGTTGTTGTTCTTACACTTGCTGCATGTTTTCGTTTAAGATGAACATGATGTTGCTGTACTAGCGAGAGTGTATCTGGTCCTGTTTCCTATTTCTTTTAAAAC
Organism: Wohlfahrtia magnifica; assembly: GCA_023159175.1. Lineage (NCBI taxonomy): Eukaryota > Metazoa > Arthropoda > Insecta > Diptera > Sarcophagidae > Wohlfahrtia > Wohlfahrtia magnifica. The sequence continues at coordinate 2,759,536 of JAKWBJ010000045.1, forward strand.
ATACGCGCAATTTCTCTTTAACAAGTTAATTTTTTGTTTGGGGGAAATTTTCGTTTTCGTTTTACTTCTTTTGGCATGCCATTGTGACCGTCCGTCGTTTTGTTATTATTTAAAATTTATTTGTGAAATTGTTATTGTTCTTATTTCTTTGCTGTTTAATTTGTTACGACTTAATGAAAATTTTTGTTAGATGATGAATGTGATGAAGTGTTTAAAAAAATTTTTTGGGTTTTTGGTACTTTTAAAAAATTTTAAAATGTTTAATGATTTAAAAAAGTCCTTTTTAAATGCTTTTCTAAGTACTTTTAAGGCTTTTATAAATGTAAACAATTTTAAAGATTTCATAAAGTACTTTTTCGATACTTTTTTGAGTACTTCCTAAGTGTTTTTTAAGACTCTAAAACGTTTAAAAACTTAAAAGTAATTTTTGTGTACTTTAATCAGAAATTATTTTTGTATCTCAAAGCGTATTAGATTCCACAAGCTAAGGGTACACTATATAGTGTATCTTGTATTCAACGTAAAATGTTAATTTCGTTGTTAGGCTGTTGTCATTTAAGAGACTATATTCTTCTAGCCAGGTTACTAAAGCGACTAATTAGAAATATATTTAAATGTTTTAAAAACCAGGAAAAACTATCTACATCTATTTAGCATGTTTAAGATAACATGCATGCATTTAATTGTCAGCTATCCGCTACACAGGAGTACTAGGAGCACAACCATGTGTACACTGCTGTATTAAAGTACAAATACGTATTAAGAGACAAAAAATGGTAGCGTAGAATCACAAACTACAGAGAAACATGTCTCGGCTCGATAATAGGAGCTCAAAAGTCTTGTTGAAAGTTTTCAGTCGTAACATGAAAATGTTTCTTAGTGTCTTTGCAAGATGGGATTCAAAAGCTGAGGTTCTAACATTTTAAATTCATGAAACTAAAGCAAGCAAAAAATGGTATCGTAGAATTACAAACTGCAGAGAAACATGTCTCTGCTCGATAATAGGAGGTCAAAAGTCTTGTTGAAAGTTTTCAGTCGTAACATGAATTCGTTTCTTAGTGTCTTTGCAAGCTGGGATTGAAAAGCTGATGCTCATTTTAAATTCATAAAACTAAAGCACGAGACAACGCACACTTTGTCCGTCCTGTAGAATGAATGAACATAAATAGAAGGTGCCGTCGTAGGTAAATGAAATTTTGTGCGGACATTTATTGGTGCTATAGGTATATAAAAAGAAGCGAAATTTTTCTAAAATAGGACAACGGACACGCCCACACGCGCACACATATACTTAAAACAGAAAAAAACCTATTTTAACAATTACTCGACAGATCTTTTCTTCCAACCCGATATGGTTATAACTTAGGTTCGATCACAACCTTTTCAACCAAAGGCTATCCACACTTAACTCTCTTTACTGAGTTAGCTCCAACTTAACAGGTTTTTACTTCACTACTAGCTTCACGAGTTTACTCCTTATAAACTCTCTTCACTCCAATAACACATTCGCTGAGTTAACGTTACTTAAACTGATTGCTGTTCGCATCGATGTGGTTTTTATATGGCTATTTTTTATTGAAATTTTTTTAATAAAAAATGGTTTTCTGTAGCACAGAGTTATGTATATTACTGATATAAATAAATAAATTCCAAATAACAACAAGTATTTTATGCATGTAATATTAACGATTTAAAAATGTATTGCGAACTTTTAATTTGAATAATAATTTTAATTGTTTCTGGGTTAATATATTATAAAGGGTCCACCATCTAACGTTTTTTCTCAACTAGTGCTTATTTCGTGAATGGTAACACTTAGCTTATGCCTGATTTGACAGATAATTAGTTTTATCCTTCCGCTGAACGAATTTGGTTGTGTATACGCTTGAATAGCGCTGGGAAATATTGCGACATTACTTTGAAAATCATGGTAATGTTGCAGAATCAAAAAAGAAAAAATCATCTTTTCAGATGGGTATGTTAACAAGCAAAATTGTCGCATTTGGGGCACAGAAAACCCGCACGCATACATTGAAAAGCCGATACACCCAAGAGGAGTCACTGTTTGGTGCGGATTTTGGTCCAGAGGCATAATTGGGCCATTTTTCTTCGAAAATGAGCAAGGAGTGGCCGTTACAGTCAATGGCGATCGGTGTCGGGCCATGTTGAACGAATTTTTGTTCACAAAAATTGAAGAGGAGGATATTAGCAACACTTGGTTTCAACAGGACAGCGCTACGTGCCACACAGTCGAAGCTACACTCGATGTTTTGCGCCCTGTTAACAAAAAAAAAAAAAAAAAAAATATTTGGCGGACCCTTTACATAGTATTTTTATTATAAATTAGTTGAGTTTAGCGCTCTCTTGCGACAATATCTTGAAAATCTAACAGAACGTGGTTAGCTTGTAGAACATGAGAGTAGACTTAGAAAATAATTTAATTATATATTTATCTGTTTAGGACGGCAGTAAATTATATATGTAACTTATTCATAGCAGGTAGCCTCCACCATAACTAAACTAACCTAACCATTATTTTTTGGCTATATAATGGCTTTATAATCATAATTAACTTAGAAGACAAATTTTTTAACAATTACTTCCAAATGAATTAAAACATGTTTGTCTCCCTAACGTATTCACTAGGGTATCCATTTGATTAATCGTTGTTCAATTAATCGAAGAATTTTTTGTTAATTATTTGATCGAATAATGAAAATAGCCAATTTCGAGTAACAAATAACTCGAACAATATGTGTCGATCAATCATGTAACTTTTGTATGTAAAATTTAGGATTTAAATAGCAAATGTTTACGATTATTTGATTTTACGCTTATGTTATCGGTTAAAATTCTATTAAAAAAAGAGATATTTGTAAATATCACTTCTTTTTGTTTTCATTACACTTTTCGAACATAATTTTGCTTGCTCTCTGATCAGCGGTCACTGATTTGCTAGACATTTTAGTTAAAGTTTTTAAAATCTACCTTAATTCGGCAAAGTTCCCCAATAGCGTTAACTTTTTAAAATATATTTCAAAAACTAAAACAAAAGAGTTTGCAGTTAAATTGTGCAAATGATTGTTTAATACTGAACCTAACCAAAATGTACCAGACGATTATCTTTACGTAGAAGAAGAAGATGTGGATTAAACGAAAACAATCTTCTGAACGAGCTCAACAAAACAATAAAAAATATTGCAAATTTAAAAAAATTTAATACGAAAAGTATCAGTATAATAAACGATTTCATACATTTAGACAAGACAAAGAGAAGAAAAACGTTTTAATGCAATTTTCTCCTACGCTATTTCTTATATTTCTTAACGACTTTTTTCTTCTCACTTCCAATCCTATCTACTCTTTCGCAGATGACAGCAACATTTTTCATTCATATTCTTTTGAGTCTCTTGGAGATTGTCTCTAAATCTCTTTTAAAGCTTCTCTACCGCGTACAGGAAAACACGAAGACATCTTCTAATGACTGTAGAGTGGTCAAGTCTATCGATTCGTTAGAGCATCGTCTCAATGTGGTGTGTGTCTCATTGTTCTATCGGTACTATAACGGAATGACGAAATAAGGGAATTAATTCCTAATAATCACATATTCTTTTTCTCTTTGAGCATATCCCTTTGTAGTTGTTTGTCTAATGAATCGTACGACACATTAGAGAGAGAATTCGTTTTTTTTGCCGCACCGTTCGTCTGTGAAACGATCTTTCCTCGAGAGTTTACCCTGCCACTTACAACATAAATAAATTTAATTCAAACGTCCACACTGGATTCTATCCTCCTTTCCGTAACCTATTTTCCTAATACCAGCACAATTCACTACGTGAGTAGGGGCCATCCCCTAATTGCCCTAATCACTGACCTCGTTATTGAATAAAAAAAACAAAAAACCAAATTTTTGTTGTTTTCCATTTGTTTAAATGTTTTAGATAATTTTTCAAGTGTTCGAGATATTCGAGTTATTTGAATAATTTGAAAACCTTACATGATTATTCGAGTAATTTTAGAAGTTTAAAATCAATTAATTTCTTACTCAAACAAAAATAAAAGTCGAATAAATGGATACTCTAGTATTCCCCATATTGAGCTTTCCTAAATGTATGCAAATATTTTTAGTACCCATTTTTATTTCTACATATAACGACATTTTTTAGAGATATTTATGTACATATTTCTGTATGTTTTTCTCTTAGCTCTTATTTCTCGTTCGGTTTTTTTAAATTACGACTTTAGACTGCTTTTTCCCCCAAATGTAAACAAAAAAATTAAAAAGAGAAAGACTTAGAAAAAAATTCTTTTTAATTATGCGTATTTGTTAAAAAAAATATATATTACAAAATATTATTCTTGTGGTGAAGTTATTAAACATTAAATAACTTTTTTCTTGTTTTTTTAATTAGACAAAAGTCAATAAACACATAAATTTAAGTTTTTTTTTAAGAAACAATTTGAAAGTAGATTTGTTTTGTAAGAAGTTTTGGAAGCATTTCTTTACAAGGTATTTTTTTAGTTTGTGTTAGAAATTACACAATTTATGATATGGTTTCTAATTTGAGAAATTTTTTTGATAAAAAAGTTTTAAGCCTAAGGTCTTTGAAAATCTTAAGCGACACTTTATTATTACACCCGAATATATTTACTTTAATAAGTATGAGGCAGCGAGCACCACAGACATTGCTCTATAATCCAAATTAACATATAAAAAAAAATATTTACTACACTAGTGAAAATTCAAAATTTTAACGCAAAGATTAAATAAGGAGGGTTTAGACGGTGATACAAACTGTACGACATGTACATTTTTTGTAGATGAGAGCACATTGTATCGTGTGAACTCATTATATGTAATAGAACGTACGACATTGAGAAATACGAATGAAAATTTGACGGTCATACAGCTCTCTTTCTTTTTTAAAATCTTTTAAAAAACCATCACACTTTACTTTCAGGGGTGTATTTTTTTGTCAACAAATAAAGTTATGGCGGAAGAAAGCAAGTTTTTTCGCTCGCAATATTGGTCTCTTGTGAAACAGCTGCTTTTATTTTACTTTGTTTTGGTTTTTTACGTATAGTGTAAACGTAAAAAAATCTGTCGTAAGATTCTTAAAATACAAATGGACTTTTATAATATTTTCTCCGTGATGTTAGAAAGTCTCAGCATCTAAACCCCCCTTTAACAAAATGGGAACCAGAAATATGCTTTTAAAAAAGTGTTTTATGTACTTAAGATATGCAGTAAAAAACCGAGGATATAATCTCACATTCGTGCTAACCTTTATTACTCATAAAACCGAACATATCTTATTTACACATCTTATTTCATTATGTTTAAGGACAGCGGTTGTGCGCTGTCTGTTTCCTAAGTGCAATTTCCGAAAACATATATTCAGGCCCAGTTGTTGAGATCCCTGTCCGAAACACCGCATAGCTGCTGCCAATTTCAAAATACTTGGGATTGATCTGACTTGTGTACACTGCTGCAATGGTTCTTCTATAGAAGACAGCAATTCTCTCAACGCCACTTTGCACAGTCTTCAGACAGGTACAAAGCTGCAAACAAACTTCCCTAAATGATGTTCTTATTCAAAACTTTGCATACTTACATTGTGGAATCCATTTCCAATTTTTAGAAGCATCTTAGTTTCTTTTTGTTTCTGGCGAATTGCAATAAGACGACTCATCGAAACATTATTAGGTAGTGGTCATGTCAATAATTGATTTATTTAATTTATTCTTTTATAAAATTGCGAACAAGAATACTTTTTAAAACATGCCAGCTGATCGATTGGTACTATTGTGAACAATTGAAATTAGTGAAATTCACAATAGTTCTAGACAGTCTTGATTTCTCTAAGGCCTTTGATACGACCAGGCAGGAGGAGATTTTATATAATATGTTGGAACTGGGATTTGTTTTTTTCCAGGTCTCGGGCCTTTAGCATGAAAGTTGGAATTGAGGTCTCCCTGATACTCTCCCGGTACTGATCGGTGGCGGAGCACCGCAGGGTTAATTACTAGGATCCGTTTTGTATATAATTTTTTTTATTCTTCTGATGCTGATGATATACTGGTTGCGGCAAATGGCCTTCGGTCAGGCAGACTGGACAACAGGATGAACCGATATTTGCACAAGTATTTCCGGAAAAGCGGCCTTCGGCTGAATATGGATAAGACTGACAGATGGAGTTCTTGTAAATGGGAGACGTAGTCTCCTTTATAAGAACTGCAGATTTCATGTTCCTTGGCCTTCTATTAATGAGGAGAGCGTGAATACGTCGAATAGGTGGAAGTACTTTGGAGTACTCTTTCATGAAAACTTTGAGTTTTATAGACACATAGACCAAGTCCAAAAGAAGGCAAAGGGTGTCTGCTACATGTATCATGGATTACTTGGACGCAGAGTGGGCCTTAGCACCAGGATGAGGCTTCTTATATAACGCCAGATTATAAGACAACATCTTTCCTATGCCTTTCCAGTTTGATTCGGGTTTTCCGCTAGCCAGATGGAGAGGCTTATAAAATGGGAGAAGAAGACACTCTCTTCGTGTGTGGGTACGTGCTGATAAAAGTGTCCGTAGTCAGATTTTTGGAACGCACGTTCTCTCTATGGAACGAAATTCTTGTGGGATGTTTCGAAAGGGCCTAAGATCTTGAGGCCATAAGCAGGAGCCGATACTATTCGCCGGTGGATTACCTGGCATTGAGGAATGGAATAAATATTTCGAATCTTGAGAATCTGGTGTACTTAACTACCCAATAGGTAATCTAAAGTAGGATTTTGTTTCCCATAATTTTGTTATCTAATTTTAAGATTAGTTTTAAGTAAAGTCGTACTAAGACGTTAGTAAAAGGGTTGAGTAAATGGTAACACTAAGTGGAAGTTAAATAAGTTGGAAATTGTGTATAGAGTTAAGTTGTGGAAATAAAAGCACTATATAAAGTAAAGCAATAAATTCTTGTCATTTAATTTATTTACCAAAATTTAAAAGAACTCGAACGCTTTAAAAAGGTTATAAGGTAGCAATATTGTTTTTAACACGTTTGAGTTTGTTTAAATTTCGTTAAAATAAAATAAACACCGTTTTATTTTGTTATTTTACAGTTTCTATTTTACTACACAACAACTTTTATACTGTTTGTTTTAATACAACACTTAATATTCTTTTATACAACTTTTTTATTTCCGCTTTTATCTAATGACAGCCCAACGATAACTAACTCACTTCTAGGTAAAACAGCCTCTTTATATACCTAATTGTCTACATTTTGAAAGTTTCCGGAAATATCGACCATCTTCTATTTTCATATCCGTTAATTAAAATATAACATAAAGATGGTCGTAGCGACAGTGCCGCCAAATTGACAGGGTGACACAAAAATACCATAATCCCACAGTACAGTGTTGTATTTTATTTTGTAACAATATGTATTTACAAGTAGGGCGTAAACGTTAATATTGTTCTTATTTTATGTTTTTTACTCCGTCACTCCTCTAGGGAGCATATTGCCTTTTCACAAAGCAACTATTGCTTTTTTTCAATTTCATTTATCAAGATAGATGATTAACCCTCCAGATGATTTTGCGTAGTGGTAAAGATCCTTGCTAATTGGTGGTGATCTTTTACTTTGGCATTGTATTTTTTTTTTTTTTTGTGGGTTGACGTGGTGTAGTAGTTAAGTTGTCATTAAAATAATGACAATCAACACAAAAATGTTTTGATTTAAAGAATTTCTAAGACTTTGATTAGATTTCAGTAAATAAGTTTTTCGTAAGTTTTTGCCTTTTGAATAAGCTATCATGGTCGAAAATACTTTCTTTTGAACTCCAATTAAACTTTGAAAATGAAGGGACATTTTCGTTACTACAAAAAAGAACAAGTGTATAAATATCCCCTTCTAAAAACGATTACTTAGGTGGGTTTAAGAAAAATAAATGTTGAAACTGATTATGTTTGGGCTTAAAGCTGTATATTGGCGAAATTGGTAACAACTTAGCAGGCAGGTGGGGTTAAGATACAAAAAAAAAAGTTTTGAAAATAAATTTTATAAGGAATTAAGGATTTTGCGTTACATTTACTTGACTTGTATTTGCACTTGTTAAGATAACAATAATTATAATTGGATATTTTTCTCTCTTGTGTCTTTGCCTTCAAAGCAAGAGGGTTTGCACAAAGAAATAAGAAAAAATATAAAACAAAAAGTATTAAAAGTAAATAAAAAAGATATACAAAGTTTTTCTTACATTTTTTGTTTTAACCTCCACTTAGAAAAGTCATTGCAATGAATTTTTTTTGCTAATTTTAAGGGAGGACTCAAGCACAAGTACTTACTTGTAGTAATGGATAGAAGATATACGGTTGAATGGTGGCTGATGTTGTTGTTGTTGAAGCTATGCGTGTTACAAATAGATTAAAAGTCAGTGATTATAGCGTAAAGCCATGATTAATATACTCTAGAGTATTTAAAACGTAAATTGGAAAATAACAACTTTGTCTGCCCTTAATAAAGAGCAGATAATCTTGACTGTCCCAGGCTCAGGATAATTTAAGAAAAATTGTTAATTTGGAAAAAAATGATAAGAAAAGTAAAGCGTAAATATTGTTTGATACTCGTATGTAGCACGAGTATACTACTACGCTATACTACCTTAAAAAATTCTTTACAAGTCATCAAAGTTTTTGTCAGTTTTCATTAATTTGAAAATCCTTTTTTCTGTTTTAGTTTTGTTTTCCTCAACTACGGCTTTTTTAATTACGAGGGTGGTTAATTTTGATTTTCCCTTTTAATTAAGTTGCTATATTGTTGGGACGTATTCGTACAATGATTAATTGAAGCCGTTTCTAAATATAAAACAAAAAGGACTTTTTTTTCAGTTATTTTTTTAACAGATTTATTTATTTCATAGTTAAAATGTTTTATGGCTTTCCATCATCAATCAGTTTAAAGTTTAAAATGGTAGTTATTCTGTTTTTCACAATTATTTTGTTTTAAAGTTTTTTGTTTTCAGCTTTTGTTACCCAAAATAAATATTAAAAAAAAAAAAAAAAACAGCAGAATAAATAAATGTTTGCCATTAACATACAAGTCATTGCCATCATTAATTTACATAGTTAAGCATTAGTGTGAGTTTTCTTCATTTAGAGAGAAAAATTAAACTTAAATAGTTTTTGCGCAACTGGGCAGCTTAATTTGCCACATTGCAGAGATCATAACATGTATTGTAATAGAGGCCGAGGAACTTTATTGGCTGATAGCGATTGTCGAATTGGCTGTTGTTTGCTTGTTTTGTTTTGCCAACATACCATGAATGGATACAGACAATGATGTTATTCGTCGTTTATTCCTTAGTGAGTCCTATAGCAATTGAAAATTGATCATAATTTTTATCAAAAAATCATCTTCAGTGATGAGTTAATTTCTACACGAAGGCGTACTGTAACAAACAAAATTACCAAATTTAGGTGATGCTAATCTACATAGGATCTAAGACATGGTCTAAGAAGTCCCAGGCCTAATAAAAAACACTTTTTTTTGCGCAAAAGTAGATTTATTCATCAAAGTAATCTTCATTAAGAGCAAAGCAATTATTCCAGCGTAGCTCTAACATTTTCACTTTGTAGAACGATTTATCTTTTGCCTCAAAATAGGCCTCAGTTTAAGTGATAACCTCATCATTGTGCTAACTTTCTTACCAGAGAACATTTTTTTGAGGTCTGCAAGTAGTCAGACAGTAGTCTCTGGGAGCCAAATCTGGCGAATACGATGGACGTGGGAGCAATTCGAAGTTCAATTGATGTAAAGGTTGGTCCAACCATAATACATGATGTTAACTGTGAATCACACCTTAACGTCAAGTTTTTTTCGCAACTTAATTTGACATTGTTTTGCTTCAGTGATTGAAAAATTCAACTATAGACAGGTACGCATTGGAGCAGAGCGTTAAGATTGTTGAAACCTTTTACGAAAATGTGCGTTCAAATCAAAATGTAATTATTCACTTCGTCATTATTTTTCATCGAATTCAGAATTCAGAATTGTGCTCAAATTATAGCAAACTGGGTCTGTAGGAAATGTGGAAACATATGTGCATGATCGCCCAATTCGTTATGCGGAAAACATTGCTGTTTTTCGCGATAGTGTGGTAGAAGAGCCGTCAAACATATGCTTGTTATATAAAGGGTCCGCCAAATAATTTTTTTTGGAAAATGCTATAAAAAAAAACTACTGAATATTTTCTCAAATTTCTTTTTTATTTGAAAGTACAATCCTTCCGGTTAATAATGGAAAATAATTTCATTCAAATGGCTGCCTCGGCTGGCCATGCAGTAGCCTACACGATCGGTCCAATTTTTAAGCACATTATCGATTATGTGCAGCTGTATTTCACCAATCGCTCCACGAATATTATCCTTTAAAGCGTCAATTGTTTCTGGCTTGTTGGCGTAACACTTATCTTTGACGGCACCCCACAAATAATAGTCCAACGGTGTCAAATCGCAGCTCCGAGGTGGCTAAACGACATCAGCTCTGCGGCTGATAATGCGATCCTCAAAAACAAGTCGCAAAACATCGAGTGTAGCTTCGGGTGTGTGGCACGTAGCGCCGTCCTGTTGAAACCAAATGTTGCTATATCCTCCTATTCAATATTTGTGAACAAAAATTCGTACAACATGGCTCTATAACGACTGTAACGGCCACTCTTTGCTCATTTTCGAAGAAAAATGGCCCAATTATGCCTCTGGACCAAAATCCGCACCAAACAGTGCCTCGTCTTGAGTGTGTCGGCTTTTCAATGTATGCGTGCGGGTTTTCTGTGCTCCAAACGCGACAATTTGCTTGTTTACATACCCGCCAAGATCAGAATGAGATTCATCTGAAAAGATGATTTTTTTTGGCAAAATCGGCATCTTCTGTAAGTCGATCGTAGGCCCACTTAGCGAAGCGAAGGTCAAGCGTATACACAACCATATTCGTTCAGCGGAAGGATAAAACTAATTATATGTCATATCAGACATGAGCTAAGTGTTACCATTCACGAAATAAGTACTGGTTGAAAAAAAAAAACGTTAGATGGCGGACCCTTTAGTATCAGTTCACTATCCGTAATTTGTAGGAAGCCTTAGCCTTTGTGGAAAATAAAGTGGAATATTAAAAAAACTATTTTGAACAATTATTTTATTAAAAAATATTGTGTTTTCTTGAAGTGTGATAATATTTTGAAAATAAAACTACATTTACTTAAACCTGGTAAACTTGCATTAAAATCAACATTTTATTTCATAACGAACCTTCTAACAATCCCTTATTTAACAATGCAATCCTTCTGCTTAATTTCATATTCCAATATTAAATGTAATACGATTATAAATCAAACAATATTTAATATAATTTATATTCATATTTATATTGACACACTTTTGGCATTTTGGACCTAAACATACAGACGAATGAACAAACGTACATATTTCACATAACATTTGCAAGCAATTTTTATTAGAATATGAAAATTCATAATTTAACATGTTGTGAAGAAATATGAATAAGAAAAAAAAAAAAGATTCCTAAAATTGGGTTGGTTGTCTCATTTCTTTTTCTGTAAACATAAATTCATTTTTTTTTGTTTTGTTGTCATTTTGTAACATGTTGACTTGACATTGATGCCATTGACTTCGATTTTGAGAAAAATGTTGTTAAACGAGCAGATAGAAATCAGTTGCTGTTATAAGGCAAAGAAGAAAATTTACAACCAATTGACACCCTTTTTTGTTGTATTATTTATTAAAAAAAAAAAAAAAAACAGAAAAATATGAATATTTTTTGCCTTTACTCTTAAAAGGGGGTAATTTCAATAAATAGAAAAAATATTTTTTTCTTCATTTTGTTTTCTTCTTTTCCATTTCATTTGTAAGCCAGTGTTTATGTCAGTCATTTGCATTTGATTTGAAAAGTAAATCCTTAAATCCCTTATTTTCGTTATGATTATGTTTTTATGTATGTAACATTTGTTCCATATTTAGAGCAAAACAAAATTTTGTATATGTAATGGAAACACTTGTTTTCGAATTTGAATCTCTGATCGATAATTTACTTATGTTGGCAGCTAGCAAAGAGATATTTATAGTAGGCTGTGGGGTTCTAGATCCTCATAGAATAATATTCTAAATCTTGTTTCTTCGCTTCTATTCTTTGAATTAAGAGCTTGGAAGGCTATAATTAGTTCTATTAGTTCTAACACTGCAAACAAAAGGCAATCCAATGCTAAGATGAAATGGGTTGGAACACATTTTCATACCAATTTTTGGAACGACACGTGCAATATATTGCTACGTTTTAACCTTTTTAAAATGTTTGAGTTCTGTTAAGTTGCGTTATATAACATAAATGACATGAATTTATTGTTTTACTTTATGCAGTACTTTTATTTCTACAACTTAACTCTGTAAACACCACAATTTACTTAATCGTTTTGCTAACGCCTTAAGCTGGGATCACACGATTGCCTCAAATACACCCATCTGATACAAATTAAATTGTGACAAATTAACGCACAATAATATAATTGTCCCAAAAAAAAATTCTGTATTCACACGGTTGTAGTATTTTATACAAAATTTATTAACGCAAGATGACGCGAAACGATGTATTGGCAATAATTGTCCTAACGCTGTCACACGATTGTTCTAGTTTACGGAAACTCTGTTAATCAGCTGTTGAGGTAAATTAAATTTATTTATTTTTTTGGTGTTCAAAATGGTTTGCTCTTAAAAAAAAAAAATTCGTCCTCTTTATTTGTATTGAGGTTATTTAGTGAACAAACAAATAAATAAAATACAAAAAGAGAAAAGAAGAAGTGTGTGGGTCAGAGATTAGCTTACAAGAAAGGCCATTGATGGAGCATATGAGAAAACATGTCAATAAATTAAAAAAAATTAATTCACTACAATATTTATTTATTTAAATTGGAATATAATTACAAATTATATTTAATTCACTAAAGTAAAGATGCTTTGTGTCCGCTTGGTAAAAAAAAGTAAAAATAATGAAAAAAAAAAAGAAATGGCAAAAGTTTGCGACGCATTTTACATATAAATGATTAAAAAATATACATATTTTAAGGGAGCACAATTATAAATACCGTATAAACACGAGTTTTTTTTTTAAAAGAAATCAATTTAAAAATAATAATTAGTGATTATTGTCTTCTTCAATTGCCACATAAGAATACAATAAATATTGTTGTATTTTTTGGCATTTATATTGGTGCATGATGGTCGATAAAGGTTTAACACGATTGTCACACCAGGGTTGCATTTGATTGGGATAAATAAGCACAATGACATTGTCAGTTGCCGTATGAGCCAATAAATTGTATTGGCAAATAAAATACACTAATTTTTGGTGCATTACGACCTTCGTGTGAACCTACCTTTAGCATGACTTCACTCCTTGACATTTAAATTACGACCAGCGTTGCCAGAATGATGATTTTAATATATTTTTGATGATTTTTTGTAATAAAATATGATATGATGCTTTTTTTCTCAAATGATAATTTTTTAATTTTTTAAATTATGATCATTTATTTTAAGTAGTTTGTACAAAATGATTTGTATTTTTGTATAAAAAAAACGAATTAAAAAATCAACAGTTTATTTTTAAAACAAAACAGATCTGTCTCAAACATATTGTAGTTTTTCGTTTTTGTTTACTATGTATGCATACTGTGTCTTACCTGCACAAAAATGTAAAGGGTCCGCCATCTACCGTTTTTTTTCAACTAGTGCTTATTTCGTGAATGGTAACACTTAGCTCATGTCTGATTTGACAGATAATTAGTTTTATCCTTCCGCTGAATGAATATGGTTGTGTATACGCTTGAACAACCCTGGGAATCTGGGCCTGTGATCGACTTACAGAAGATGCCGATTTTGCCAAAAAAAAAAATCATCTTTTCAGATGAAGCTCATTTTGATCTTGGCGGGTATGTAATATAAACAAGCGAAATTTGGGGCACAGAAAACTCGCACGTATAAATTGAAAAACCGATACACCCAAGACGAGTCCCTGTTTGGTGCGGATTTTGGTTCATAAGCATAATTGGGCCATTTTTTCGAAAATGAGCGAGGAGTGGCCGTTACAGTCAATGGCGATCGTTATCGGGCCATATTGAACGAACTTTTGTTCAAAAAAATTGAAGAGGAGGATATTAGCAACATTTTATTTCAACAGAACGGCGCTACGTGCCACACAGCCGAAGCTACACTCGATGTTTTGCGCCCTGTTTTTGAAAATCGCATTATCTGCTGCTTTAAAGGACAATATTCTTGAGCCATTGGTGAAATACAGCTGCACAGAATCGATAATGCGCTTAAAAATTTGACCGATCGTGTAGGCTACTGCATGGCCAGCCGAGGCAGCCGTTTGAGTGAAATTATTTTCCATTATTAACCGGAAGGATTGTACTTTCAAATAAAAAAAAAAATTTGAGAAAATATTCAGTAATTATTTTATAGTATTTTCAAAAAAAAAAAGAAAATTTATTTGGCGGACCCTATATAATTGTTTCAGGACATAACAAAGTCATTTAAAAAACGTTTTTGAAAAAGTTTTATTGAAAAAAGGAAATTTTTTATAAATTTTGATACATTAAAAATGCATAAATATTTAGTACGAAAAGGTGTTATTTATACGTTTGCAATCATATACTGTATTGTTACGTCTTAACCTGTTTAAAACATTTGAATTCTTTTATATTGTGTTAAAATAAAATAAAACACTACTTTTATTTGTTGTTTTACAATTTGTCTGTTTGTTATTAATTCCACTGTAACTTTTCTGCACTTTGTCTTAATACAACAAATTCGCTTTTACAACACTTTTTATTTGAGCCTAAACAGTCTTTACTTTCTTAATTCCATTGTAATCCTGGCTGTATGCGATGTGGCACCGTCTTGTTGAACCCACATGTTAGTCAAGCCCAAAGCATGCAGTTGTGGCGTTAAAAAGTTTTCAATCATATCACGATATCGCTGCCCATAGACAGTTACCGAGGGTTTTCCATTGCCAAGAACTGACTATTCTGTTTATTCACATAACCATTCAACTTAAAATGTGCCTCGTCACTCATTATGATTTTTTCATGAAAATCGGGGTTGTCATGGGTGAGCTGTTTTAACAATTAAAACACGTTGGTTTACTGAATATTTTTCCATAATAAATTTGCCACGTCTCTACTTCACACTGCCAAATATGAACTGTCAAGATTAATGTTTACCAAAATGGTGGCAAAACAAAGTAGTATACCTTCCCAGCGGACACTCTGTACATAAAAACCTTGGTATTAAATTTATCTTTGGTTTAAATGCTTACATAATAAAATCGGTTGGTCCATTTCAGAGAACATCAATTACAACGCATTTTATAGTACTCTTTTATATATATAGATATTTCTTTGATCCTTTAAAAATATCTGGTTTAAAAAATTCTGTTAAAATGCATATATGTAAACTAAAAAGCACTTCTTTCGGTGTACAAAACCATTTGTGTAAGAAGGAAAATTCAATTTGTTCTTCAAATATGGTTGAGATAGAAAGACTCTAAAGTTACTACCACAATTGTAAAATGCACTAGTATTAGTTTGCCTGTCACTACTGTAGACACGAACAGCTGGGAAGATTTTATTATGACCGTATTATGATTGACTGTATTTGGATAGAACTAGAAACAATGTTATAAGTGAAGGTGGCATGGTATAGTGATTAAAGTGCTTGTAGCCGAGGTTCGTATCACTTTTATGACGAAGAAAATGCTTATCATAGATACAAATTTGAAATAATTAAGAAGCTTCGATCAGCTCCACATGATCCATCCAATAAGTCCTCTAATACCCCTCGTAAGAATAAAGGACAGTGTCAACTGCAAACCTTATAAGAAGGTTAGATAACGTAACCTCTTGATTTCTCAAAACAACACTGAATACATAGAGGAAGTTGTTTCAAGGCAACCATAAATTCCAGCACCATCATCCAACTTAGTACTACTATAGTAAATCGATCACCCGCTTAGGTGGACTGAAACAAGGCCAAAATGCTTGGCATAAAATTAAATTAAATTAAATTAAATTTAAAAAATAAAAAGGATGGGAAATAAAACTCAAGAATTGAAGTCAAATCGTTGGTAGCCTTGGTGGCCTCCAGTTATATATCATATTAGTGGCCTCCAGTTATATATCTTTTTCTTTGTATTCTGGATTAGGTAACTTCAACTATGCTAAGCCACATTAATATAGCCTAAGCTCTTAAGGCATACGTTAACATGATAGCTCGAAGTGTAAATCTGATTATTTTACTTTAAGTAGAGAGTCCATGCACCGTAAACTGAATGAGAAGGTCGAATTACTTAATAATCCCAAAATAGCTTTATACCTACAACTTGCAGGTGATCCAGTCCTACCTCTCTCTTATTCGAAAGTTAATTTTTTTATTAAAATTTCTACATTACGAGTTTTTAGAGTTAATATTTCGTTATTATTTTATAAAAATTTAATTTACCACATATGACACTCCAAATGTCAATCATCAATCAATTACGTTGTGATACTAAAAATCTTATCAGCGATTACAATCAATTTTGATATTCCCCCTCATAAAGGCGCACACTTTTCAATCACTCAAATATTGAATACAGAAATCAAAGCCATATTGAAATCGTTTGATTAAATCGTATTAAAAAAGAGATTCGTGGCAGGCCAATATGGCCAAAAAGAAAACCAAAAAAAAGGAATTGGAATATAGAAGATACGGTCTAATGTAAAGATTAAATGAAATTGTTTGCGAATTTCTTTTGTTTTTTTTTCTCAACGTTTCTGCGTAAAGCAAAGAGAACCAATAATGTCAATAGGAAAAAAGAGCGTGATAGGCCTATACGGAGAATACAAACTAGAAAATATTCTCACACAGTAAACAAAAATTTAATAAAAAAGTACTTCAATTTCCGATGCCAATCAACAATGCAGGAACGTAAAACACCAATTGAATGGAATATACGAACGGCTGGATGAATATTCAATATTTTTGAAAAAGAATCAAGACAAACATATAAAAAAATATATTTTTTTAAATTGGCAGCAATATGGTGCAACAACCCTAATATCCTTTTCGTTTTTATTTTCCACTTAGACAGAGGTCCTTGTTAGTGATTTGTATTGTTTTCACTTACGTTTGTGATTAAAGGCATTGTCTATAGTTATACAAGAAGTGAAAGTGGTGTACTCTCGTATATTGTTAGATTTGTATGTCTAACATATAATAATCATCACTGACTTATCACTGATTTGATATGGAAAGCCATACGCATTACCTTTTCCTACAATCTGTATGTCATTTTTTGACAGGCCAACAATATTGCATGCAACTCGTGGCACTGAGTGTCTTAACTGAAGAAGAAACTACGAGATTTTAATCATAAGAGAAGAGTTTATATCGACGTTTGCCTCCCTTCTATTCCCCTTATCTGTGTTGATGCCTTGTGTCAAATTTGGCTCGTGTTTTTTCTTGTCATTTTACTTGGCATCACATTACATCCAAGATAAGCTGATTTTTATGGATTCGTTAGAATATCTGTAATTGGAAAGAAAAAAATAAATAAATAAAATAAAAACGTAGAATTGCTATTTTAGTAAGCTTGTTATGTGTTAGGATTATGACAAACGGTCACACGTTATATTCTCTAATAAGGGTTAGCATTTTGCACGCTTTTCTGTTTACTTACTTAGTTTTTAAGATGAAATTGAAGTTAAATTATAATTATTGACATTGTAATGACTAAATAATGAATCTGGGAAAATGAGTGCTGATGTAACAATTTTCTAACAAACACTTTGCTGAGTTCTCATAGCCAATAGAGCGTGAGTGTTTGACGAGGTGTTTTTTAAGAAAAGCGAAAAAATAGCAAGCAATAGTTTTTCATATGATATGCTTACCTCTGGCAGTGCTGACAATATCAGACCAATTATCAAAAAACACAATGCGGAGTAAAGATCTCCACCATCACTTAGCAAGGATCTTCACCACTACGCAATCACATATGGATGGGAGCTACAGTAAACTAGTTATCTACTTAACTTGAAAAATCAACTTGATGAATGAAATCGAAACAAAGTAATGAATGCTTTGTCGAAAACCAATATGCTCCCTAGAGTAGAGACAGAGAGAAAAAGACAGATATTTTGCGAAGAATAGAGTGACAAGTACGCTTCCATTCATAGACCAAACTATTCATTGCGAGTTTTTGGATCAAGAAAATTAAGACTTGTAGAAAAACTCCATTCACTAGTAATAGGTTCTAAGCCAAAAAATTCATGCTCTATCAAACTAACATTCTTTTTGCAGGTGACCTCTTCTACCTCGTTCAGTGTGTGGCTCTCAAATCACCTCAATTTGAAGACATGAACAACGGCAAAGTTTGAATTGCTGTACAGCTTCTCACATTCTGCTAAATTTTGGTGCGGCAATTAGTTTCAATTAGTTTTTTCCTAGAATTCTATGATTCATACATAGAAGTTATTTTCAATCTAAAAATACCAGACTAGTCCATAATGTCATAGCTAATTCACAATACAATAGACATTTTCATATGTTCTGTTTAGAGTCCATGTCCTAATAGCTTCTACTGTAGCCCTAACGGATACATTCTCCCAACAACTGTCCACGTCCGAGCCATTACATGCCATATCGTCAGCTATTGACATAAACGTCACAGTGTGCAGGTATACTATACTTTCCCTAGAAGTATAGCGCTGCAACTGTGCCTACGTTCATTTTTGATTCATCCGGTTAGACTGTAAAGCCTCCATTAAACTTATCCAGAGGTTTCCACTAGAACCTCTAATTTTTTATGGTGCAAATTTGCTTTCTGCTGAGCCCAAAATGCCAACAATTGTAGATAACGATTAACTCTAAGCAATTGTATCGCGATTAAATGATCAGAGTGCAGCAGACGACATACCGAAAAAATTTGATTGTGGTTTCGATGTTCAACAAAGAGACTTCCACTTTCTTAGAGACAACTCCATAAAAAAAAAAATAATAACAATAATAAAAAAAGAAGAATCTGGCGATGTTGACAAACATCAGATAATCAGAAGAAAACGCCACCTAATGGGAAAACATATTACAATGCTAAGTAAATATCATCACCAGCATTTAGCAAGGATCTGCACCACTACACAATTATATGTAGGGCAGCTATAGTGTATTAGTCATATACTTAACTTGAAAACCTTGAACAACCTTTAAAACCTGAAACAAAGCAATGCATACCTAGAGGACAGAGAAAAATAAGAAAACGATTGAAGTAGAACTTTTTCAGTAAGCCGTCCGGAAATTAACTACCCTGCAACTTGCAGTTAATTTTTGCTGTTTCATAATGAAACATAAAATCTTATTTATGTAAATACTTTATTTAATACTATAATACAATTAAGATGTATATTTACGACCGGGTCCTGCTGTGTTCCTACAAAAAGTTTAATGACGAACCTGTACCTCCAAGTTCAGGTCGGAAACGTTCTAACCATAAAATGAAATAATCTGGTGCCAGCAGCCGGGGTAACTCCAGCTCTAATAGCGTATATTAAAGTTGTTGCGGTTAAAACGTTCGTAGTTGAACTTGTGCTTCATAAGGGTAGTACAACTATAATTGTAGTTTGTACCATACCTTATGTATGTAAGCGTATTAACGGTGGAGTTCTTATATACATTAAATACTTGTATTTATGTATATTCCTCCTGCTTCAGAGCTCTTCATTGCGTGCTGTTGTAGGCCGATACAATTACTTTGAACAAATTAGAGTGCTTAAAGCAGGCTCCAAATGCCTGAATATATCGTGCATAGAATAATGAAATAAGACCTCTGTTCTACTCTCATTGGTTGTTAGATCAAGAGGTAATGATTAATAGAAATGAAATATCTCATTGGTGTCTATGGTAGTTATATCTGACAGGACATGCAGCCTTGTTGTCCGAAGGATTTAGACAGTGACACTGTGTCTTTTTTTCTCCTAATTCTGATAATATTTAGTAGACATTAAGAGGGAGACAAAATGTTCTTGTCCGGTGATAATGGCTTCTAAAATACGTAGCAGATGTCACGGCATGGACTCTAAAACTTCGATCAGCTTCTACGAAAATAGAAATGCTAAGTAAGAATCACAACCACCACTTTGCAAGGATCTTAACAATCACTGGATGCGAACCACAGTAGATTTGTCATTTATTTAGCTTGAAAATTGACTGATTAAAGAGACCGAAACAAGCCTTTGTGGCTTTCCACAAAGAGGAGTGTTGTAGAGCAAGTGAGTTAGCTTACTTACCGTTATAGGTATGGTAGAATTAGTAGCTTGTATTAGAAAAGTGATATTATCTTTAAAGTTAACCATTTTAAAGAAGTTCATCGGCCACACGATTATCTCGGGTGACAATTACCACTTATCTAAAGATTATTTAAAGGTAGCTTGGACATAGCCAGCATTCATATGTCAAAATAAATGTCGAGCGCAAGAGCGTTTTAATTCCAATTTTACTGTCTGTAAAGGTTTGGATATTGTTATGAAATAACTTGTAGTACATTGTAGTCAGTATACTGCCCTTCTAATCGCCAAAACCTCTGCCTGGAGAAAACTGCTGTGGTCTGGAAGTCTGTAAGAATTTGTTTCCACATTGTTGTGAAATTGAGTTGTGCACCCTGTAATTTATTTAAATATTCAAAATATAAGTAAACTCTACACTAACAACGACTTTCGTCCATCAAATGCACGCAGTAAAATAAATAAACAAAGGGCACGAAACAACTACGGTTAAAAATAAACTCCAACAACAACAACAAAGCAAGTCGTCAACGAAACAAATAACAAACAACAACAAAATAAGACAAAACATAAGAATTGCAAAGAAAATATAGGAAAGAAATGGAATCTGCCTAAAATATCGAGAGGTTCGGGAGCCTTCGAAGTATTGTTTACTAAGCCATATAAAAAGCAAATCGATGCTAACAGCTAACAGCAGATTACGTGTAAACTCAGCGAGAAGAGACCTTATTGGTGTAAACTCGGTGTAATAAGTTTATTTGATGTAAACTCAGCGAGTAAAGTTTATTGGTTTGAACTCAGTGTGAAGAGAGTTTATATGGTGTAAACTCGTGAAAAGAGTCTTGATCGAACTCAAGTTGTAAAGACCAGTTTAGTTGGACCGAACTCAGTAAAGAGAGTTAAGTGTGGATAACCTCTGATTGAAAATGTGGTGATCGGGTTGGAAGATCTTTACGTAGAAAAACTTGTCGGGTAATTCTTCTTGCTTACAAAGTTGTAAACAGAGAGAGTAATTTAGAAGAGAAATTGTTATTGCTTGTGAAAAGGTTACAAGCAGCGGTGCACAATACTGTGTTACATAAAGACTTGTTTAATTGAAACCAAACACAAGATTTATTTTAACTTCAGTCTTCGAACGTATAAATAAACTTTTTTAAAATGTAAAAAGTGAACTATATAGTACATAACACCTTCTTAAGACTCTGATCCATTTGTGTTTAAGCCATATATATGGCCAAATATTATATATCTATATATATTGGAGGAAAGTTCCATAATTTTTTTAATTTGCCAGAATAAAATAATATTTGGGTCGATATTTGGCCATATATAAGATACGACGAATTCTGTGTGCCTCGACGTTAAGCCAAAAATATGTTTTTGTTTATTGGTATTAGTAATACTTCGATATTCGTATTGCTCCTGAAGTACTGAACCAAATTAAATTAAATTAAGTTTGTGCACAGCTGATGAGAAAGTCCTGAAAACCTTATATATCTTTCCAAAGTCGGTGTAGTAGTACGGACGTAAAAGGGTTTACAAAAACCGTAAACCTTATCCATATTCCTTAGGATGGTTGCATGTCTATGACACTTGTATTGTATGTTCCTGTCATCCCATTCTTACTGCAGATGTTATAGCAATCTGCTTGGCCATTAGATTCAGCAAAAGCCAGTTCAATAATACAAACAAGTCATTTGAAGGGGAGATTCTAAGAAAATCTGTAATTGATTTTAACTAAACTGTCGCACCATATACGTCTGTAAATTTAAGTTCTTTAGGGTCATATCCGATAACCATACTTAAGGTGTTACAATATATGCAATCATTTCTTAAATAAAAATTTTTTAAGTCACATTTAACATACTCTGATAGAAAAATAAAATATTTTTAATTTGCTGAAATACAAATTTAATTTCTTTCAGCAAAATTTCACCCCCAAAATAAACGAATAGTTGTTATTCGAAAGTAATTATTAACTCAACTTCTCATTAAAATCATGCCGTTACTAAATTATGATTATTTTTGTGTGTCTGTCTTGATTATTTTTCTAACATTTGTTACTCTATTTCTATTGCCATTTACGTTTCTATTGTTATTTTTCAATTTTCTAAAAATACACAAAATTTTATATTCAAATACGCATTTTTTTATTTCCTACGCTAACCCTTAACTCCCATATGCAAATTTTAACTATGTCGGTACAATTATTTTTATAAGGGTTATTTAAAGAAAATAAATATATGAGTATGAGTACGAGAAAGGATACAAAAAAAAAACTTTGTAAAGCCTTCGAGGGATTTACTGCCTCGTCTTCTGTTTGGAAGTCTTGTTATATTACGATTTTGGCTAAAATCTAAAGGGAAGACAGTTAAAATTGTATTCTTTTTTTCAAATAAAATTGTTGTGTAAATAATTATATACGTATAAATCATTAGTTGGTGGAAAAACATTAGGGAGGTTCAAAAAACGAAATTTTATAAAATAAGCCAGTCTAGTTCAACGTACATTTACATTTTATAAAAATGAGGTCTTATTTACTACTAAAATCGTTCAAGTGCAATCATTAAATAACTTCTTACACCATTTCTTTATGAATACCCTTACTACAGCTTAAGTAAAACAAAAAAAAAAAAAAAAAAAAATATACAAATTACTTTTCGTATGAGAGTTTATTGTCTGATATGGTTGATTATGTTCGTATATCGGGTTTTCCATCTCTATTTGCAATTATAAACGACAACATAATAAATGTCAACCAAAAGCTGTAACGAGCGAATGTTTAATCAACTGGTATTAAAATAATAAATAATGTGGCCCACATACATGCTTGTATTCCCATATACTGCTTATACTCATAGAAGTAGTTTTAAATTCCACAATGACAAGAAAGCTTTATTTTAAAAAGGGTTGATATACTTGACAAGCATTTAAAGCACTGGAATTGTGTGTTAATATAGTAAAATCAGTTTTTTTCAATTTTCCTACTTTTACAAACTAATTTTTAGCATTTAAGGGAAACTCCTTCCAAAACAAAGCTTTTTGTAAATTCTTTAGCCGTTTTCACGACAATCGAATCTATGTTTCGGAACGATGCGGCTACAAGTCGGCCAAGGATCGGCAACCGTTGCACAGTACATCAATCCCATAGATGCAATAGGTAAAAATAGAAGCAGTAGTAGATAAATGAAATTTCGTGCAGATATAGTCATGTCAAAAATTAGGGACACATTGTGGTTAGCATAGGAGAAAAATGTACTGCAGCTAAGAAACGGTACAAATTCTTTTTGTCAAATAACGGTTCCTTACGTCGTCGAAATTCAAGCACACAATTTTAAGATCTTTTTGATAAGTGATTGAATATAAAAAACAGAGTTGGAATTGTAACTCTTTTCATATAAGTGTGCCTATTGAACTGCACATGACTATATGTGCTAAAAGTTTAAAAAATAGGACTACGGGCACGCTCACCCTCTAAATACACTGCGCTGCACCCACTTTCTACTGACGGTTAATGTTAAATATTATCTGAACCAATTGAGATATGGTCTTAAAATTTATATGCACTAGACTCCTATCAATTCTCAACAATGAATCCTGTACCATTCAAGATGGTATTTTATTTAATGTTCTTTAGGAAAACTACACTAAAAAGGTAATAAAGCAGGATAGCGCCATCAACTACAATTTCAATTTAATTTTAAGTTTAAGCAACTATATAACATTTTAATTTTTAAACACTATTTTTTAAACAGTATCAAGGATATAAGGCGTGGCCCGCCTTTGTTTGAAATAACCTTGGAAAAACGATTGGAAATTGAATTGCAAAATTTTCCAATATAATTCTTCGAAATGGTTGACCAAGTGTGTTTGACTCCTCCCATAAATTCCATTTTTGTATTGTATTGTTCTCCGAAATCGTACGATCTCCTAGTCACCCATCTCCAGACGTTCTTGCTTATATAAAGGTGTCCATTCAAAAGCGTCAACTCTTTGGCTCTAAATTAGAGCTGGAAAACGGTCGATAGTCGACCTACTCGATAGTTTCGATAGTTTGCAAAGAAACTATCGATACTATTGTATTCTTTTGAGTGCTACTTGTGACAACAATATTAGAATTTAAGTGAAGGGGAAAGAATATATTATTTTTGTCCACTATGTCATACAATTTGATCTTCTTTATAAAAAAAAATTGTTCCAAAACTAAAGCAATTAAATAGATTCAGTGAAAGAAAACTGTAGAGACTATAAAAAGAAAGCGTAGAACAACTATCGGTTTTGATAAACTTTTAATTCTTACTTCAAGGATTAATTCCTTCAAGTCATCGAAAATTCTCAAAAATGAATTTTTCTCCTGTTTCAAGTCGCACAATAAGAAAAAAAAATTATGAAAACTAGACTTATGGATAAGAGTCCTTTAAATGTATCATTTCTCAGCAAACGGAAGTAACACCAGCCACGTAATAGTTAGAACAACATGCAGTGGTCCGACGAAATGAAGATTAATTTGCTTGGAACAAATGCAAAATCGTATGTATGAACAATTTACAATTCATACTTTGAGTTTAATAAATAGATATTTAAGAAACTATTAAACTGTGTCCCTCTGTAACTATGAAAGGTTACAGACGTCTAATAACTTTGACTATATACATTAAGTGACCTTCATATTTATTCTTAGAATTTGACAATAGTATCGATAGTGAAAAAAATTTATCGGTGGTCAGCCAAAAGCAAAACTATCGATACTATCGATAGTACCATCGATTGTTTTGCATCTCTACTCTGTAGGCACCATTTCACAGATCGGACTATGTGGATTGGAAGATTTTAGATTTACAAATAAGTTTTACAAAATTTCCCAATAAATAGAATTCGTTTTCGAACCGCAAGTGTAGTTCTCTGTATTCATATGCGATGTAAAGAACTGTAAATTGCAAGTGCCATAGTAGGATATTGCATTCCACACTATTACAGCACGCCCATATTCTTCTATTCCATTTTAATTTCTATTCCATTTAATTTGTGCCGTTTTCGAAATTGCACATTCAGTTATTTCTGGGTTAATATATTATACATTAAATGGTAGCTCAAATTATTTCTAATTTTTATTTGCCTCATGTTATTTAAAATTAGTAGTCGAAATTACACATTTTGAAATTTCAAAATTTTTTAAGTTTTTGAAAAAATTGGTTCTATTTTTTTTTAATTTGATAGAACATGTTTTATAGTTTTAAAAATAGAAATAAAAATACATCAATTTATTTACATATTTTTGAACACTCCTTCAGGATTTTGTAAATTTAAACTTTTTATTGGTATAAGTGCGATTTTCAAAGCTGCAAAAAATAAAAGCAATAAATAAAATTTAAAAATTTGTTTCTATTCTGATTATAATATTGTTAAGTATTTAAAAAAACCAAAACTTAACACTTTTTTAAATAAGTAGAGTTTTTACAGCTTTTTTCTGAAGTACCTAAAATCCAAAATCCTCTTGCGACAATATAGAGAAGTAACCGAAAAAAATCGTTCAGTATTATACTCAGCCGTTTATTAGCTTTCAAAAAATATATACTTTATCAATATCCGTGATGAGTGATTTTTGTCTATGGTACAACGTATTGTGCGTCGCATTCACAAGGCATAGTCGAAGGGTTGTAAACTTTCACATGACTTATATTGAAGTCAAATTGCAAAATATACGGGTGCTGGCTTTACATTACCCACTTTACCATCTAATTATATAACTTGTTCTACAGATTTTGGTAGAAAGCTCTAAGGTGAATTCTTTCCAGGAGGAATGAAAAAAGTGTAGAGATAACTTAGTGAAACAATATAACACCAAGGCATGTACTATGGTACAAAATTAAACTGTGGTACTGAAAAGTATATTATTTTAGATGAGAGACAATAATTGTGGCCAATTCCTCATAAAAAGGTACCAATACCAAAGTATTCTTGGCAATACTCATACACATACTACTAATACATCTCTACTTGTAAGACAGTGTAACACCCAATTCATACGGTGACCTTTGCGACGTCGTTTTTTATTACTTTTCTTTTGAAGTAACTTCCAAAAATTCATTACATTCATACAATAATTTTTAGTTGCAAGTCTTTGTTCTCAGTTACTTTGGTTTTTTTTTTCGGGAAAAAAGGAAGAAGAGGAATTATTTTAAAGAAAGATATGAAAAAAGACATGAAAAGCATAAAACGTGTCTTTTTGTTTACCCTGCTTGCTACACCGTTCTCACCGACGTCGTAAAAGTCACCGTGTGAATTGGGTGAAAGAAGACGTACGAGAGCGGATTGACACTGAAGCTACCTAGCGCTAGATGGCAGCACAAACACAAAAACTTTTTCTTTCTTAGAAATTACGATCTGTCAAACGTCAGCTGTTGAAATTTTATCCAAATTCATCGATTAGTTTATTTGTTGTAGTCGTTTGAAGTAAGCAACTTTTGTGTTTCTTGGAAAATAGAAAAAAGTGAATTTCGAGTAGTGATTAAACACTATTATTTGAAAGGCAAAACGACGAAAGAGACAAAAGAAAAGCTTGATGAACCTTACGGCGACTATATGGTAAAATATTGAATTGCTGAATTTAAATGGGGCCGAACAAGCACTGCAACAATACCATCAACAGGAAGACCAAAAGAGGTGGTTACTGAAGAAAATATAAAGAAAATCCTCAATATCGTTATGAATGATCGCCGGGTCAAAATACGTAAGATTGCTGAAATGGTAAACATATGAACGTCTGTTCAACATTTTGCATGAACATTTGAACATATGAAAAAGCTATCGGCAAGATGGGTGCCACGTTTGCTCAGTGTTGAACAAAAACGAGTTCGACAGATCATTTCACAGCGGTGTTTGGACATGATAAAGCATAATCCTCCTGATTTTTGGCGTAGATTAATAACTGTTGATGCAACGAGGGTCCACTACTGCACACCTGAAATCAAAAATCAATCGAAGCAATGGGTGGAAGCTGGTGGAAGTGCTCCGAAGAAGGAATCCATAATCACAGGAGAATATTATCGTGGATTATTGGATCAATTGGTTGATGCAATCGAGGAAAAACGACCACATTTAAACAAGAAAAAAGTGCTCTTTTTCAAGATAACGCACCGGTTCACTCAGTATTAGATACGATGCTAAAACTACGAGAAATCTACATCGAATTGGTTGACCATCCACCTTATAGTCCAGATTTAGCCCCTAGTGACTTTTTCCTGTTTCCAAACTTGAAAAACTGGCTCGCAGGAAAAAGATTCATCTCAAACGAAGAAGTGATTACCGAAACTAATGCGTATTTGGAGGAGTTTCCAAGATCGTATTATTCAGTGGTATAAAAAAGTTGGAAAATCATCTTACTAAGTGTATTGAGCTAAAAGGAGACTATGTTGAGAAATGAATGGTTTTTCAAAAAAAGACATTTTTTCCTACTTAGGTAGCTTCAATAGCAATCCAGTACAAGATCCGCCTTGAAAACCTCTAACAGGGTTTTAGTAGTATTTCGCTGAAGTCTATTTGAGATAGTATTCTCAGACTTTATTTTTAAATGGCTTAAGAAAGATGGCGTAATCAGGACAGCTGTAGGGTGGCTAGCTGAATGTGACGCTCATTTAATGAGAAAGGTGCTATGTAGCTTATAATACATAAAAAGGACCATATATCAATGTTGTTGGCAGTAATATCGAGACATTGGGTGATTGCGGATCAACGACTTTCAATGACAGAATAAAGAAGGAAAAGGTTTTACACATTCTCTGCAAATGATTAAACCTAGCTGGCAAAGGAATAATTTCTTTGGCATCTATCGGTTAGAGGTTCATAACTTTGAGTTGGCAACACTGCTTTATTTGACAACCAATTTAACAGCTGATAATTGCTTTCTGTTTAGTTTGGTTTGACATTTCGTTATGAATAGCCACTAATTCGGCGAATGGACTGAAGCACTAATTGATGTTTATATTAAATTTCTATTAAAAATTGTATTCTCCGATTAAGACCATTTTTGGTTGAGGAGGTACGTAAATAAGCAAAATTCTCGCATTTGGAGTGAAGATAATCTGCAAGCTTTTGTCGAAACACTATTACATCCACAGAAAATTGCTGTTAGATGCGCTTTATGGTCTGACGGAGTCATTGATCCATATGTCTTTAAAAAGGATGGTGGCCAGTATGTTACTATTAATGTTGAACAGGATGGGTACATGATTAGAAATTTTTCGCACTTTAATTAGCTGATATTAAAATTACTGACATTTGGTTCCAACAGAACGAAGCAACATGCCACACAATGGGCGCTATAATTGATTTGAACAAAGAAACTTTTGATAAAAAGTAATTTCACGTAATAGTCCGATATTTGTCCACCAAGATCCAGTGATTTAACGCCGTTGGATTATTTTCTTTAGAGTTAAGTAAAATCACTTGTCTACGTCGATAAACCAGAGAAAACTGAAGACCTGGAAATTAACATTCGTAGAGTTATTGTCGAAATACGGCGGCATATGCTTTGAAAAGTTTGTGAAAATTTGTGTTTGTGATTACGCCTTTTACGAAATCGATTTAAAAATTAATGTTTCTATCCAACAAAACCCGTTACTTTGATATTAAAATCATTGTTTTTCTCCGTTACTTCTCTAGGGAGAATATTGACTTTCCACAAGTTGATTTTAAAGCTAGAAAGTTATTAATCTGCTGTTGCTCGCCTCTATACGATTGTGTGTAGTCGTGAAGATCTTTGCTAAGTGTAGGTGGTGGTGATCCTTACTTAGCATTTAATTTGTTTCCAGCAGGTGGTGTTTTCTCCTGATCATTTGTCTGATGTTTGTCATCAGCTTTTCTGATCTTGAGAGGAAGAGTTTCCTTGGCGGCTATATACAACCTTGTTGAGTTTCTTAGTCTAGACTTGATAACCTGCTGAAATATATCATTGCTGACGGCTGAATTTAATATTACATCTGACCAGTGGCGTGGTATTGTCAAAATAGAGTCCCTTTTATTCTTCTTAGCTGTTTACTGGCAGTAAACATCCGCGTTGGCCAAGCGTCCATCCAGCAGATGGTCATTTGTAGCTTGCGCTGTGCTAGAAAAAATCTCAAAATTGTTTGTGTGATAACCCTAATAACCCTTAGAAGAAAACCCTTCAAATAAGAAAATAAAATTTAATTTCTTTGTAAATTTCCCATTATCAGAGATTTTTAATTGTCTGTTTTATATAGATTTTGAATAAATTTTCTTTATGACGTCCGTGCGAGCCTTACAAGTATCATTAACTTACAATCTCTGAATTGCAATTGTTAAAAGCGTGAAGAACAAAAAATACACGAAATATTTAAGGCCAAAGGGCAAAGTAAAAGTAAAATAAAGAAAAAAAGAAAAAACAAAAAAACAGAAAATGAATTTATTATTGTTATGGCGAATACTGTAAATGGTCTTTAAGTACAATTC
Organism: Wohlfahrtia magnifica; assembly: GCA_023159175.1. Taxonomy (NCBI): domain Eukaryota; kingdom Metazoa; phylum Arthropoda; class Insecta; order Diptera; family Sarcophagidae; genus Wohlfahrtia; species Wohlfahrtia magnifica. The sequence goes on from JAKWBJ010000045.1 coordinate 2,789,381, forward strand.
TTGATATCATTTGTGTTACGCTGTCATTGATAATAAAATAAAAAAAGACACAAATAAGATTGTTTTTGCTAACAGCAATAGAAACATTTATTCACTCATTTACGATTGCTATTCATGCATATTTGTAAGAAAGAAAACCTTATCCTGCTACTCCTGCTCTAACATATTGCTGCTGCGGCATAGGCATCAGGCATCATTATTTTTATTATCAGTCAGGCCGCCAAAAGTTTTTGCATAACTTAGCACCAGCAACTTATTTTGTTACCAAATTCATTGAACGTGACTTTCTTATCAATACAACAACAACAAAACAACAATAATCATAATAATATTGGCACAAAAAAAATGAAACGAATTTCAAATTGACTTTGGCAGCAATTAAAATTTGTTTTATTTCCAATACAACCATCATACGTACAGTTTGAGAGAGAGAGAGAGAGAGAGAGAGAGGAAGATATAAACAGATATTCCATTCATTTTAAAAATGGAAATTCGGTTTTTGAACAAAATAAATAAATTTCTAAAGGGGGTGGTTGTTTCATAGACCTTTTCTTGTGGCAGAATACCAAGTAGACTCTCTATCTACCAAGAATTCTACATAAGTTCAACTAAGACGAGAAGAAGGCGTAGGGTATGAGCAGAATAGGATGTTTCATTTTATGCTCGTTTGCCTGGCAATTGAAATGTAAAAATAATGAAGAAAGTAAGCAACCAAAATCTCTAATAACGTTTCAAAGTCTTATTTTTCTATTTTTTTTCTTTTTTCTGTGTTGCACACTGAAATTACTGTCAAAAGGGGCGTTAATTGTGTGGGTTTGAGTAGATAAGCACGTGATTTTTTATAAAATTTTATATCCGGAAGGCTTTTTTTTCATTCTAAATTAAACGAAAGAATCAAATAAATATTATTTATTTTTCAAAATAAAAACGATATGATAAAAGTTTTCTTTTCTTACTTCATTTGTGTTGGGAAAGAAAAAGTAGAGGAAAAAAAACAGGCGGTATAACGTTAAAAAAATAATAGACAGATTTTTTTCGTTAGAAAGTTTTTACACCCTACACCACCCAGTATGGTTTGTGCGAATATACATTTAAACCTTGAAAAGAAAGCTTAAGCAGCATCTTTAATTATATCGATTTGTTTTTAGCCATTAGCCCTTTCGTATATGGCTTAGAATCCTGGCATATGGCTTACAGATAAAAGATTTCGGTTTTCGGCTTTCGTTTTCCTAGCACTCAGATCAGATCAATGATCTATAGCAAGTACTAGGATGATGGGGCTGCTATCTCTCGTTGCCTAGAAACAACTTTCTCTGTATATTTGCAGTACTGATGAAAAATCTTTGCTGCTTATCTTAGATGAAGGATCTAATATTTGTCGTTACCTAGAATCAACGCTGTCCGTGTATTTGGTGTAGTGGTAGGAAACTTTACTTTTTTCCTTTTTTGATCTTAAAGATATTAACTCACTAAAAAAGATTGTCTATCTATCCCTTAATTGTCTGTTAATGTTAGCCAATACACGGATACAGCCTATAATTTTCAAGATTATTCAATAAAATTTTACTTGCCTGCAGACTACTTATATTACTTAGAAATAAACTCACTCCATAATTTCGTATTCCTACCATACTATTACGTTTTTACCTTTTTAAAAACACATTCGCTGAGTTAACTTTACTTAAACTGCATTCGCTGAGTTTACGACGCATAAATTGATTGCTGTTCGCATCGATGTGGTTTTTATATGGTTGAGTAAACAACACATCGAAAGCTCTCGAACCACTCGATATTTCAGGTAGATTCCATTTCTTTCTTTTAATTTCTTTGTACTCGTAGTTCTTTTGTAGCCAAGCGTATGTGAACATCTACCTCTTTTAGTTCTTAGTATTTGTTGTTGCTTGTTTATTGTCTGTTACTTGTTTTCTTTGCTGCTTAATTATTGTTGTTGCCGTTTTATTTACTTTATCTCTGCAATTGGTTGTTGTTGTAGATATGGTTATTTGTAAATAGCACGTATCGAGTTGTTCTTGCAGCTTTTGTTTATTTTTTTAGCGAAGTAATAAACGCTGTGCTGCCCAACCTTATTTGCGTAACAATACTGATTTATTTCAATAACTTCCACTTTTTTCTTTTATGGACAACCCTCTAACACCAAGTTTTGAAAGATCGTCTTCAACAGCGCCTTTCCTCGAGTAAAAGCTCGAAAATCTATCCACCAGAGCATCTTTGCTTCTAATCACTATATGTCAAAGCCAACGTAGACGTTTAACTTTGATGTGGTTAACAATGTTAATGTTAACATAAAGCTCCTAAAATACTCGCCACAAGCACAGACGGGGCCATATAAAGCATAGTCCAAACCAAAACGCACGATGCTAATCGCAAATGAAACAAAAAGTTTTCAGAGAATTATTTTAATATATTTTATTGCGATAGAAGGATTTACCTACCACCTTGATCAAAAAGTTTCCGGAATTTATTCAGAAAATTAAAAATACAAGTTTATTCATTTTAATCTTTATTGTCCTCTTACTAGTAATCCTCATCGACTGCAACACACTTATGCCAGCGTTTGATCCAAGCCTCGAAACTTTTTTTATATTCGGTTTTCAGTGTGTCCATCAGTACTGCCTGCGATTTTTCCATTATTTCCTCTCGGCTGCTGAAACGCGTTCCCCCTAATTATTTTTTAACTCGACTAAACAGAAAGAAGTCACAGTAAGCCTAATTAGGTGAATTCGGTATCTGATGGAGTGTATTTGTTGTTGTTTTCTGCCCACAATTCTGGTCTTCATCGACGAATTGCTTCAAGCAAACGTCTTATAACGCTCAAATAATATTCTTTTGTCTCTCCTTCTGGTAAAAATTCATGAGCATTACCTTTTTGACTGAAAACGGCGTGGTTTTTTGGTCTCGGCTCATTTGGTGAACGCCTTTTAATTGCCTAATAACTGGATTGCGTGTCGTCTCCAGTAATCATACTTTTGATGAATATGGGATCGAATTCAGCCTCGGAAATCATGTCTTTTGCGACCTCAACACGGTCTGTTTTTTGCATGAAATTGAGGTCCTTTGCCACTAACTTTGCTGCTACACGACGGAAACCAAAATCTTGGACGGATCCATAGGCAGCGTTCAATTCCTCCGCTATCTCACTGATGGTTAATTTGCGGTTATTGACCAACATTTCTTTTACTTTATTAATACTTTCGTCGGTTTTCGCTGTCGATGGTCTGCCACTACGTTTACCATCTTAGATTGACTCACAACCACTTTTAAACCGCTGGTGCCTCTTTTAAACGACCGGTTTCTTTAGAAAATCGTTGAGGAAACACTTTTCCAACATTTTCAAAGTTCGCGCGCCATTCCATGTTTTACGCAAAGTTGAATACAAGTTCATTGTCGCAAATTTAAATCCATTTCTAAAACTGTAAACACAACAACTTATATAGAGATAGATGTACTCTTGGCTACATAGCCTATGTAAATGTCAATCTAACAAAATTTAACAAAAACAAAAAAAAAACTGAAATCGGCGCGATGGAACCGTTACACTGGGATTATTCAGGGAACTTTTTGATCAGGGTGGATGACATTAAATTTTATATGTGAAGCAAAATATCGGCAAAATGCTCATTATGGCTTCGGTGGCGTACCTCTATCAGTCGATACAGATATTTCAATGACGCTGAGACATAATTGAGGTTCAATGTCGTTAATGTGCCGAATTGTTAAATCTTTTAGCTCTTGAATTGCTTTTGGCTTGTTGACGTACTCTTTTTCGTTTAAAAATCCCCAAAAAAGAAGTCCAACGGTGTCAAATGTCATGTCAGCCAATTAACATTGCCACGATATGAAATATCATGGCCATTGAATTTCTGGCGCAAAAGAGTCATTGTATCGTTAGCTGTGTGGCAAGTGGCACCATCTACTTGGAACAACATATTGTCCAGGTCCATATCCTCAAAATCTGGCTACAAGAAGTCCGTTATCATCTCGCGATAGCGGATGGCATTCACTGTAACTGCTTTGTCGACCTCATTTTCGAAGAAGTACGGCCCATTGACGCTGCTAGCTCTTAAATCGCAGCAAATAGTCACTCTATGGATGCATTAGCTTTTCAATAATCACTCATGGATTCACATTTGCCTCTGTCTAATTTAAAACAAGCCAACAAACCAAACGAGCTCGAGCAAGTAATGGTTTTTTATGAAAGTGTTTTGACACAATCGAAACTTTACAGCCAAGAAAAGTTAATTAGTGAAGACTAAACAAAGGTGTTTTCATGATATAAACAATAGATTTTCTGTTGCTCCTCCCTTAACTAGCTGTTTTGACACGCTCTTTTTAAAATTGTGGGCAGTAAAGATCAGAATTTATCATTCACCAGGTTTAAGTAGCTTGTAATGAATGCCAATTGTCGCAATGATCCGCCTTATGATTAATGTGACTTGGTTGGATTGAGCAGAACTTTACTACAGAAAATTCCAAACTTTCTTGATAATTTTCATTTGAATGATGTTGTTACGAGAATGAAAATACTAAAAACAAAATTTACCACAAGAGTGCTACCATCCACATGGAGTAGCCAGTTCGATTACTTAAAGCTTATAAAGTTATTTTAGACCATTGAAATTAACGTAGAAAAATCGATGATTCGTGTCTGTACTAGAACATTCAAAACTCATAATGAAATACTATAAAGAGATGGCACATTGCGGCTGGTGAGTTTAGTGATCATTAGGCTATCAATAATTAAAGTCACGCTCAGGTGTAAATAAAAAGTGTTGCGTAAGCAAACTTTCTGTATTAAGACAAAGTGCAGAAAAGTTATAGTGCAGTAAAAAAAGACGATTTGTAAAAACAAAAACTAAGTAGAGTTTTATTTTATTTTAGCGCAATATAAACGAACTCAAACGTTTTAAGAAGATTAAAACGTAACAATATCAAGTGCATTCGCTATTTCCTGACAGCTTGCTTGTTGGTCTTTCTCTATTAGTAGCAAAATCACACTCATTATTTCTTGACCAACCTAAACGAGGTTGGAGGTGTTAACTCTCAGCATTTTCGCTACATATTTCTGCATGTTTTGTAAAACTGCACTTTGTGAAATCTTCGATGTGAAGTCGTTATATTCCCATACAATTAAATCTTTAACAATTGGATGAAAAAAAGTCCGCAAAATTGATGAATTTGTTAAATACTATTACGAAAATGAAAACAACTAAAAAGATAAATAAATGGAAGTTATTCTATTAGTTGGTCTCAATGCTGCAAGAATTGTTCAACTATGAGTATTAAATCTCCATATTTGAATCAGGGTTGGCAAAACCATGGTAAAAAAAATTACCCAGCCCACTGGGTTTTGTTGGGTGTTTAATGGGTTTTTTTGGGTTTCATAACTGCTTCAAAATTTCCTTTAATTCGACAGTATTTCTTGTTTGTTAGTAATTTTACATTCTTAGTGGGATCAAGGCGACTTTGTGTGCTATGAGCTGTAAAAACCCGGTACTCGGAGCAGATTGCAAGTATCATGCATTATGAGAAAAACGGCCGGAATATAAAGACAGACAGACAAATATATAAAGTTTTTTTTTTACATGACAATGCTCGGTTTCCCGTGGCAAGGTTGCCAAACTATTTTTAGAAACGAGCAAATTCTCCAAACATAGGTCTTTCTGACTATTGGCTTTCGCTGGATGCAATATCTATTACAATAGTATCACTTCTTTTGAAGAAATAAAAAATCGGTCTTAAAGTGGATTGCCTCAAAGAAAGAGAAGTTTTTCTAAGACGGGTTCGGACATTAGCTCAGAGCTGGGGTAAAGATGTAAGCCAGTGGTTTGATAATTTTTTATTCTGATAAAATTGTTAATTCATTATCATTTTTGGGGGTTTTTAATTCTTTTGTTGTAGATATACGACAAAAACCTTTAAATAAAAAGACCCACCTGGGTTTTGTTTAAATATAAAACCCAGTGGGCTGCCTACCCTGATTTGAATTAATGGCAACTAAATACAGGGTGTCCGCGGTTGTTTTGCCGCCATTTTGGTACACATTAGTCTTGACAGTTCATATTTGGCAGTCTTGAGGTAAAGACGTGGCAAATTTATTTAGGAAAAGTATTCAGTAAAGACACGTGTCTTAGTCGTTAAAATATTTTATCAAAATTAATCATCGATTTTCATGAAGAAATCATAATGAGTGACGAGGCACATTTTCATTCGAATGGTTATGTAAATAAACAGAATAATCAGTTCTGAGCAATGGAAAACCCTCAAATCTGGTATGCAATTTGGTCAGCAGGACCTTACTGCTTTGAAACTGAAAACGGCGTAACGTAACTGATTGAAAACTTTTTAACGTCAAACTGCATGCTTTTGGCTTGACTAACATGTGGTTTCAATAAGACGGTGCCACATTGCATACAGCCAGGATTAAAATAGAATTACTGCGAGACGTCTTTCTACAAAAAATTATTTCAAGGAATGGTGATCTTGATTGGCCTCCACGGTCGCCTGATTTGACTGCTCCAGACTTGTTCTCTCTTTAGAGGGAATTGATTAAATTTATTTATAAAAAAATTTAACACAGAAGACTTTCTTTTTTTCATAGCTCCTATGCCATGCTCCTATGCTATGCTCCTATTGCTATGCAAAATTCTTTTAAAGCCTGTTATATCCTTGTAAATAGGATAGGGTGTTATAAAGTCGTCATTGTACAAATTCAAAATGTTATTATTTTTTACTTTCAAATTAAACGAAGGGCGTGCAAGTGAGTTTTTGCAATTCATTGCTTTGCGAAAGAAAAAATACTGTCTGGTAAAAAAAGTTATGAAAATTAAAATTTGTTTTTTCTGTTTTCAATGGGAAAAACGTGCATGCATGTAAAAATGCTTATACTTTATTAAAAAAAAAAAAAATTAATAAATGCTGATAAAATATGAACTAAATTCCATTAAGCAAACTAAATTGTAAGCCTATTAAAAACTAAACTTAATTAAATTTATACCCAGCAACATAATTACTATCATTTAATCAAGGTATTAACCTAATTATGTTTTAGTTAAAGGCACTTTAAATTTATATTTATTACTCTATAAATAATATATTATTTCGCATGCACATGCATATACATACTCATAAAAAACTGGATTTTCTTATATACTTACATGCCTTATTTATATAGATATATAATAATATACAATAATATATATAAGAGTATAAATCAAGGGTGGCCAAAGAGAAAACTAATGAACAATTTTAATATGCAATGCGACATATGAATATGTGCTGTCATCAAAAGCTATCACACAACTGAATGAAATTGCTGTTTATTTCTTATAATAATTTCTTTAACATTCCATGAAGGAACATGGGGACTACTCTCAGTTAATGAGCTGCACCCGATTCTATTTTAAGACTCATTGAAAGGGACCTACAGTTTAACGCCGACTCGGAACGGCAAAGCATTAGAGAAGTTTTCAATAGTTAGTAATACTAACAACCAGTTAGCTAGCTAATGTTACGAAGTGATACCGCTGTAGAAAAAACTTTTTTTTTCTTTTTTCGGATGGTCTGGTATTGAACCGATTACCTTCTGTTTGGTAAGCGGATGTCCTACCTACCTTGCTTATTTCTTATTCTCTGTTAAATATTTTTATTTTCGTTTGGTTATATGCATATACGGAACAGATTGTACTCATGTAGTTAAGTGCTACTCTGGCCACATATGGTATAGATACGTATGGGTATAAATATCTAATTTTAATTGTATCAATTACAATTTGGTTTAGCACCTCATTAACATTTAAATAGTTTTTATTTTACACTAATTTGTTTTTTACATTTAGTGCTTATTTTGTATCTAAAAATTAATTGCCTTCCTCAAATCTAAAAAAATGGGATGAGAAACTCTAAAAAAAGTTTTTACGACAAAAGCGAAATGTTTGAATCAGGGGTAAGGGGAGAATGTTACAAATTTACATATAATGAAAAGGGTAATCTTTTTTAAAATAATAAATTTTGATATAAATAATAATAATTAAGAGAATAGACCGATTATGTATTTAATTTAAAGGCTGTCTTAATGCCTACTATGCTAAGGATTGCACTAGGTGAGATGAGAAGCGTAAAATGAGAATATGTGTCCTTCAGAATCACGGCACTGAAAGGGCTGGCTGCTAGGAGCTTTTTGAAGAGCTTCATAGACGGCCTTTCAAAGGTTAGTGAATATACATAGTCATGTTTTCTATATCCAGATAGGCAGCGATGTCTAGGTGCCAATAGATTAATGGATGGCAACGCGATTTTTACAGATAGCTCGAAGTCAGAGGAAGGCACCGGCGCGGGTCATTTTTATTGCTGGATAGTAGCTTAAAGCTATCTTTAATACTTTCGGATGAGTACAGTGTCTTACAGGCTAAGGTCTTGGCTGCTCATAGGGCGTCTCTGTTATAAAGAGGATGATTATTTATGTAGACAGCACTGTAGGAGTGCTTTCACGCCACTCCCGGATGAATACAATGTCAAGCTGTGTTGGTTTACTGGCCAATGTGGCATAGTGGCGAGACTATTGATGGGCTTGTACAAACACGACAAAGAGTGTGGATCTGCTGGTCAGATTTCTAAGACACCGCTTGAGATTCTTGGTTGGCTTCTTGGACCTATGGGTTCTTCGTAGGGTTGAACTGTCATAGGGGACTGTAGAGTCTCCCGACTGCTATAGTCTAGACTTAACTACTCAAGAATAAATTAGGCAGCGGGGCAATTATAACATGTCTAATATCGGCTTTGGGACATCAATTGGTTTGACATCGCCTATGTAATGAGGGTAACAGCATAATCGGTGGCAAAAGTTTTACCCAAAGAAGCCTCGGAATATGTCGAGGAGTCTATTCATTCTACGCAAACAATATTTAGTTCTGGATGTCTGCTTTGGATCTGTGCTTTGGCAGGAGATTTGGGGCCTTGGTTGGGGGTTAGCTGATCAAAACTTCTCCAAAATTAATGACTGTTTGGGTGCTGGTGTTCATGAATCCAGCCGATACTTGTCATTGCCACCGCTGGTTGCCTTCTAGGCTGGTAATCAGTGCCTTTGCAATATGTGTGCGGACAGTGGGCTCAAGTGTAAGACCATTTATATTGACAGTCAAGCTGCTTTAAATGTACTTGGCTCGAATCGTGTAATTTGCATTACAAAGGCTTACGCCTAAGAATGAAGTCGAGTTGTTTTATTATTTGAACACTGTGGGATAGATGGTAACGGAAGAGGTGATGCATTGGCTAGGAAAGGTTCCATGAAACACTAGAGTTGTTCAAAATCTTACTGTGCAGCACCACTTGCCACTAACCCCAATCTTAATAAGGATTGGGAAATTTCGGACTGGAACACTGATATGCTCAAAGGAAACTTCGCCACGCTTAGTCTGCAATTTAGGCGTATATCTGAGGTTCTTAAAACTCCCAATGGATTTTTTCGGGCCATTGTAGATTGAGAGCGCATCTGAAAAAGATGACGGCCAAGGATGTAAATGTTGGCAAACTTTGTTCAACTGTGGCATCATGGACTGCGAAACATACATTGTATGAATGAATAGTTCTTGATAGGTTTACATGAAGATATTTGGGAAGACATAGGTTCTCATTGGTCATTCGGAAGGCAACAGATCTGCTAAACAAACTATAGACCAGAGGGGGCACAATAGAGCCTAAGGATCGCTGATCAAAATGATAATGATAAATAGTAATAATGATAACCTTAGTCTATTAGGATTATGAGAGGCTTTCGGACTGTGCAGCTAGAGAATGGAATTAAAGGTTTGTTATTATACTTATAATTTAGGTGCCTAAGATAACAAAAATTAAATGTTTTACTTTGAATAAATCTATTAGTAATATACGAGTCCTTAATTGTCTCGACAAGAAAATTTGCTTAGATTTCGAGAAGCACTGTATGTAAATTTATGCACCACTTATTTAATAGTGTGTGAGTCGCTGTGGTATGTTAGATAAGAACCCACCTTTCAACCAAGGAGCCGTCGGTTCAATCCCAGGTCAAACCATCTGACAATCTTCAATAGCGATATCAACGCACAACATTACTATCAACTGGTTATGTGTATTTACGCTGTGAAAAACTTCACTAACGTTTGAATTTTTGTGGGTTTTCAATGAGTCTAGTTGATCATTCTCCATATGTAAAAGTTAATACTAATTTATAGAAGATGAGAAAAGTTTATTTTTGCTCAAGAGTGCATATATTTTCGATCTAACTTGGTTTTTACGTTCTTCGTGAGACGTTCAAGGTTGTCATATATACAAAAATAATTCATTTCATACAAATAGTTAAACGATGAAGCATATTTACAAAAAAAGAAATATACAAACGTATAAAAATTAAATTATGTGTGCCGGTGTGGTATGGTAGGTAAGAACCCGCCTGCCAAACAGAAGGTGGTCGGTTCAATACCAGCCAGACCATCTTAAAAAAGAAAAATGTTTTCCGACAGCGGTATCAACTCATTACATTAGCTAGTAGCTGGTTATGAGTGCGACTACTATTGAAAACTTCTCTAAATGCATTTACCTTTCGGAGCCGGCGTTAAACTGCAGGTCCCTTTCAATGAGTTTAAAAATAGAAGTGGGTGCAGCTCATTGGCTGAGAGAAGTGACCGACCACATGTTTCTTCATGGAATGTTATGGGATTAATATATGTAATATATACAAATTATGCTTATTTAAATTAACCGGTTATTCGTATTATTCATATTAAATTAACCGGTTTATTCGGTATTCGGAAAATGAAAATAAAATGAAGACAAAACCAAGAAAACTGGTTACAACCGGTCGAATAATAACCGTTCGATATCCGTAATATGTACTTAGTAATAAAATAGCTCGCTTATCAGCCTTAACCAATGAGTTCACGTGATTACACAGAAAGTAATCTATAGATGTCAAATTGCACAACCTTGATGGCCAATTATTATTGATGATTGTGGTAGCTATGTAGCACGTAATTTCTGTCTATTGAAATCACATCTGGCTGTGATCAATGTCATTCATAGTTTTATACAGATAGTTCTTGAACATATTACGATAACGATCACACTTGATCTTAAAACGGTATTCGGCTTCCTTTTTGATGAAATAAGGCCTATTGTTGCTACCAGCGTATAAATTGTATCAAATGATGTATTTTTCTTCACCTTATAGGTACTACAGGATCTGTATGGTTTTGTTTAAAAATGAGTCTCATTGCTGAACAAAATTTTGCGTATACAAGTTTAGCGAATTGATGACTGATTTTCATGGAAAATTAGAATAGTTTGATAACGTTGTTTAAGCGTCATTCTATTCATGATGATTTGCCGTAGTTATTAAATTATATATTGACTGTTAAGTGATAAATCTGTAGGTCTTAAAAAGCACTCTTTACTTGCGAGCTTTTTGTGACAAATTTTCTAATAAAATTCTAATATTTAAGTAAATACTTATTTCTACACATAAAGTTATGATTGAGTAAAGCCTTTGTAGTAATAACCTTAATAAATATTTAAAAATTTAATATAATAAATCCATTCCTATTCTTTCACTCTATTAAACAGACAAATAATCGCCCCAAACGTAATGTTTTTTTTTTTTTTTAAAGTCATATCTTTTAATTTACACCATTAAATCCTTTAATAATAATGACAATTTATTTAAATAAAAAGAGAAAAAAATAATCAAATTATTTTACAATTCTGCTATTGTTGGCATATGTATGTGTTCATATCAAAGTGTATGTATGACATTGCAGAGAATGAACTCTACCAGATATCGTCGTTTTCAACAATAACCATAATCTACATGAATAAAAGTTGTCACAATTACGAATACAGTATATTCTCTCTTAACGGACACCTCTATTAAGGGAACACATTTTTCAGTCCCAAAATAATCTCTTGGGATTTTCAAAATTTTTCGATCTTAAGCGGTCAAGCCTCTTATAACAGGACGCAGACACTTTTTTCAACATCAAAATTATTTGGGTTCCTCATAACCGGACAGTTTACAAGACTGTTTTTTCGTTAACTCTTTTCCATATTCTAACAGCTGCTGCTTATTTTATTTACTTGTTAGCCATGCCTAAAGCAGTGTTGGCTATTAAAGACAAAGTTGGTCTCATTGAAATTTATAAAAATGAAAAACTTAGTGTACACGAGCTAGCAAAGAAATGTAAGATCAGTTAAACTCAAGTTGCTTGCATCATGAAAGACAAAATATCAAGATTGCAGGATACTGCTCTCAATCCAGAGAGAAAAAGGAGTTTAGTGAATCTCAAAGGCCTTAACATTGACAAATTGTGCTACGAATGGTTTGTAAAGGCTCGAAATAAAAACATTCCTCTTTCGGGCACTCTTATAAGGAGCAAAGCTAGAGAAATTCCAGAGAACCTAAATTATGCTGATTTGAGTCCATCATCTGGCTGGCTGGAAAGGTTCAAGCAACGGCAGAACATATTCTACCCTGCAATTTCTGGAGAAGCTGCTAATGTAAATCAAGATGACGTCAGAGGTTTTAGCAAAAAAAAGTATCATCTTTGATTAAAAGATATTATTGGTTAGATATTTATAAAGCAGATGAGACTGACATATTCTTTCGTGCATTAAAAGGAGAAAAATGCATTGGTAGAAAAATAGGCTGGAGAATAGGAAAAGCTTTTAGTTATTGGAAAACCTCGGGCATTTCGCAACATTAATTTGAACAATTTACCGGTTACTCGACCTAGATGTAAAGTTTAATAGAAAAATGGAATTTCAAGAATGGGACGTCCTGCTATTTTTAGATAATGCGGCTTCTCATTCTCGTGATCTAAAATTGCAAAATGTTAAAATAATTTTTCTCCCAGCAAGCATAACAGCATTTGGTCAATCTCTGGATCAAGGCGTTGTAAGAAATCGTTGCTTATCAAAATATTTTGTCGCAGATAGAGGATGCAAATTCAGCTTTGATGTTATCAAAAGCTATATATTTCTCAAATGTTGTTTATTTTAAACACAAAGCGTGAGACCAAGTGAGTCCACAGACAATAAAAAATTGCTTCTTTTTGCAGTTTTCTCATAAGCGGACACCTCTTATATACGGACAAATTTATCAGACCTTTAGGTGTCAGCTTTCGAGAGAGTACACTGTATATGGTATATTAATTTATATAGGGTCCGCCATCTAACGTTTTTTCCAACTAGTGCTTATTTTGTGAATGGTAACACTTAGCTCATGTCTGATTTGACAGATAATTAGTTTTATTCTTCCGCTGAACGAATATAGTTGTATATACGCTTCGCTAAGTGGGCCTGCGATCGACATAGAGAAGATGCCGATTTTGCCAAAAAAAATCATCTTTTCAAAATGTCGCATTTGGGGCACAGAAAACCCGCACGCATACATTTAAAAGCCGATACACCCAAGACGAGTCACTGTTTGGTGCGGATTTTTGTCCAGAGGCATAATTGGGCCATTTTTCTTCGAAAATGAGCGAGGAGTGGCCGTTACAGTCAATGGCAATCGTTATCGTGCCATGTTGAACGAATTTTTGTTCACAAAAATTGAAGAGGAGGATATTAGCAACATTTGGTTTCAACAGGACGGCCTTATGTGCCACACAGCCGAAGCTACACTCGATGTTTTGCGCCCTGTTTTTGAAGATCGCATTATCAGCCGCAGAGCTGATGTCGTTTGGCCACCTCGGAGCTGCGATTTGACACCGTTGGACTATTATTTGTGAGCTGCCGTCAAAGATAAGTGTTACGCCAACAAGCCAGAGACAATTGACGCTTTAAAGGACAATATTCATGAAGCCATTGGTGAAATACAGCTGCACACAATCGACAATGTGCTTAAAAATTTGACCGATCGTGTAGGCTACTGCACGGCCAGCCGAGACAGCCATTTGAATGAAATTATTTTCCATTATCAACCGGAAGGATTGTACTTTCAAATAAAAAAAGAAATTTGAGAAAATGTTCAGTAGTTTTCTTTATAGCATCTTCAAAAAAAAAAAAAAAAAAAATTATTTGGCGGACCCTTTATTATAACAAAACGAAAGTGATGATAGACATGGGAGATCATTTTTAATATTCGGGTAAGTTTGGAAAGCTTTCTTAAACAACAATTATAAACTTCTGTTTTTACAAACTATTGTTTTTATAGTTCTTCGATATTTGCCTTTGATTACAATTTTTTGCAGCATTTTAATGCAAGTAGTGTATCACATTAACGACTCTAATAAACTTTATTTTCGCATTTATTTTAAATATAAATTTAAATTTATTTTCACATACTCATTTGCGCTATTTGATTTTATACTTGAGTTTGAAATAACATTTTATGGTGGCATTGAAGCTCTTTTTTTTGCTGCTACTATTGCTGCTGGTTGCTATTTAAAGCCAATATAATCCAATTTTTTTAATGAACGAGTATATCCTGATATCGTTATAAAATCATTAAATTTAATGAATCTTTATTACCTTTAACATATAAAAAGCAGTCTCCACACACGCAAATACACTTAAAATTTAATTTTTATTGGAAATATAAATATTTATTTGTTAATTTTATTGATTTTTTTATAGTCTAAATAGACAAGTAAAGCACTCACATTCGAGGGGCGCTATTTATATTTCGGGAATTGACAACACTAATGTCAATAGCTGAAATCTGGCAACACCATATTAAAGTTTTACATTTTTTACCATAAACATACTCACAACGTTTTGAAGTACAAGCGCTATTTGTTTTGCTTACAGTGGGTTAAGAAAATCAATTTGGCAAAAATGGGGAAATTTCAAGAGATAGATTTCGTTGAATTAATTTTCACAGCTCTTGGCGTGGATTATCTCAGCAAGAATGTGTCAATGAACTCAGTTCTTTCTATGGCAATAAAGCTCCATCAAAACCCAGAGCACATCACTGGTATAGTGAATTCAATCGTGGTCGTAGTTCGGTCGTCGACGAATTCCGTGAAGGTCGTTCAAAATCGGTTTTTGTGCCACAAAACATCGTTGTAGTGCGTGAACTGATAATGCAAGATGATCATGTGACACTTCACTTCAAAACATACGATTTTGCATAGACACTTAATTGTAAAAAAAAAATTTTCTCGTTGGATATCCTATAATTTATCAATCGCTAAAAAAAGCTCACGTTGATTGATGTAAGGAAATGATTGCAAAGTCCGACCGTGGTACATCAAAAGACGTGTATAAAATCGTGACAGATGACGAATCATGGATATATGCATATGAGCCGAAAACAAAACAGCTATCGACCCTGTGGGTATTTCAAGACGAGCTAAATCCAACAAAAGTTGTTTGTGGAAAAAGCACAGCGAAGCAAATGGTCGCCTGTTTCTTCGGCCGATTGCGTCACGTCGCCACAGTTCCGCTTGAGCAACGTTCTGTGTGATACACGATCATTAGTTTCCCGGAGAAATTCGTAAAACCTATCCACATCATGACAATGCGAGTACTTACACTTGTCGTCAATTAGGTGATTTTTTGAGCAATCAAAACATTGAATTAATGTCTCATACAGTCCGTTAAGTCCTGATTTGGCACCTAATTACTTCTTATTGTTCCCGAATATCAAAGGTAAACAGCGTGATCAACGATTTACGAGCACCAAAGAAGCAGTTGAAGTAGCCAAAAATAATGTTTTAGATGTGTCGCAAGAAGAATGGAAAAACTGCTTTGAGAAATGATTTGAACGAATGCAGAAGCGTATTGATTATCAAGGGGAATATTTTGAAAAACAATAAAGTCATTTTCATTTAAAAATATTTGTTTGTATTTGCTACCCCTCGTACAACGAGTAAATGTAGGCAGACAAATAGTGGAGTGCATATAACACGGAACATAATTAGCGGGGAAACCGGAAATATGCTATAAGAAAGTGTTTTATGCGCCTCAAATATGCAGTAAAAATTTAAAAATATGCTCGAAAGAACAAAAATTTCTGATTTGATAATAGAAAAAAAAGTTTATTCAACAACTCAGTAACTTAACAATACAACAAACAATACAACAGAATGAAAACTAAAAATTTTGCTTTAATTTTTTAGGAGATCTATATAATAAATAGCAAGTAAATAGCTTACATTTTCAAATGTAAAGCGTTGTCTGTTATATCTAAGCAAACTTTTATACATTAAAAATGTCAATGTCTATTGATATAACAGGGACATATTTTCAGGATAACAATTCCTTAAGTTCAGATGTAAGAAAATCAAGATGTAAGAAAATCATTATTTAATTTGTATGGGGGGTACCATGCCTACTTATCCGATTACGGCCACTTTTTAACTGATGTTTTGTACTATCTAAGAAGTCATTTAGACCAAATTCAGAACCTTCAATTCTAACTATTCTCTAGATATATAAAAATCAATATTTAATTTGTATGGGAGATGCCACACCAACTTGTTTAATTTCGCCCATATTTTGACTACTTAGCTATTTAGATCAAATTCAAAACGTTCCACTTTTAGAGTTCCAAAGTTACACAAAAATCAATATTTACTTTGTATGGCAGATGCTATGCCCATTTATCCAATTCGGCCCAATTTTTGACTGATGATTTGTATTGATTATAAAGTTATTTGGGCCAAATTTAGAGACTCTTTTATATGGGCGTGGCATCACCCAGTTGAACAATAGTGAAGCCACACACCAAACGTAAGCTTTCTACATACTTTTTTTTATATACATACACTTTTTAAAAATATTATCTAACTCACACAAAGTTTGTATGCTGTAATACATTTCGTATTCAAGTAAAACTTATGAAATACAAATGGGTTCACTCTAACGTCAATAACTCGCAAGCCAATGGACCTACAAACACCTTGGTATTGGCTCATTTCAGAGAACATCAATTACAATGCATATAATAGTCCTCTTTTATATATAGATTTTTTACTTCCTCCATTGCCATTTAAGCACTATTGAATGCGCTTAAAACTTCTAAAATCGTTTGGAATTGTGTGCATAATAATTAATGACCGCAAGCCAAGTTCATCAACAAATTATAACTGGCTCGGACGGCAATGGAAGGCCTGGCTACATTCCTTTAAAAATTTCAACTCAATTTGTTGCTTTCAGGGACTTTTTCTTTATATAGGTTGGGCTATTTATAAGTTTAAATTTAAAAATGCAATAAAACAAAAACGGTTTGAACTTTCACCAAAAAAATTTTTTTTGTTGTGAAATAGAAATGTTCCGCTTAGAAAAGATATTATAATTCATTCATATGGCTGCTGCGGCTGGCAAGACAGTACCATATTCGATCAGACTAATTTTCGATAAATTTTTCGAGTGTATGGGATTGTATCTCAGAAATGGCATCACGAATGTTGGCCTCTAAATGCTCAATTGTCTTTGGTTTGTCGGTATAACACTTGTCCTTAACGGTGCCCCACAGAAAATAATCTAACGGTGGCAAATCGCATCTTCTAGGCGACCAACTGACATAATCATTTCGGCTAATTAAACGGACATCAACCGTTTGACGCAATAAATCGATTGTGGCATAAGATATGTGGCAAGTTGCAGCATCCTGTTGAAACCAAACATAGTTCACAGCAATACCATGAATAGCGGGCACAAAATCGGTTATCATGTTGCGATATGTGTCTCTATTGAAAATAAAAATGGGCCAATGATGCCTCCGCTCTACAAGCCGCACCAAGAAGTCTCTGGTAGTGCATTGTCTTCTGTAGGATGACGTTTGTTGTCTTTGAACCCAAAATACGGCAATTTTGCTTATTAAAGTAGCCACCGAGATGAAAATGGGCCTTTTTTTGTCTTTGTTTTGAAAATTAATTTCCAATAAATTCCAACGTTCCACCGTTCGCTATCGAAATCGATTAATTTCATTCAGGGGAGATAATGTACTCAATTTTGTGACAGAATAGAATGACATAAGTATTGCCTAAATCGAAATAACCGCTGGTTCTTTAAAAATTTCAACTCTACTTATTTGTTGCTGTCATGGATTTTTTTAATTATTTTTATTTGCAATTGCTTTGTCTATATGTTCGCCATGCAGTACATGAGCAATATATGTAACGTACGTTAGCTTAGGGTCAAACACCATGGCCTTGGCAACTTCTATTATATATGAAACAGGGTCTCTCATAAAAAGTAAAATCAAGTTTAATCTTACGTCCAATATCTTTAAGGAATCGGCGAAGAGTTGTGCAATGGTGAAGTAATTGGTTTTGTCTAATTACGAATTTTAGCTTGACAAACGATAACTCACTATCACCAAACGCAATGCGCCATCTTTTCTAGCATTTGATTATTAGTTTCGAATGTTCTAGTAAAAATAGGAACCTTCTATTCAGCTACGTTAATTCAAATGGTGTAAATAATTAATACACAAAAAACAAATCGAACTGGCAACACCGACAGACATGCATATGGTAGCACTTTTAATAAGTACAGACAAGAATGACAAGCAATAATGACAAGGACACAAACCAATAAAGTTTATAGCTAAAATCTGACAATAAGTCCCTGATGTGGTGAACTTCCTCTTTAGCATTTTCATTTTCTTAACAATATAATAATCATTGTTTTTGAACCTATTTTTTAAAAACAACAATATAAAGACATCTTTAACTGGGTCGAGTTAAGACATATTACGACTGAAATCACTGTGACTTTGTCTGTTTCCCAGTTTACTTTATATACCTTCTCAGATGACGTTATTCTTCTTTGCTCTTAAATAAAAATCTCCCATCAATTATTTCTGAAAACCGTATTAAAATTTAAAAAATTAGCCACAATTTATCCTAACGCTTTAAAATTTTTTGATTTACCCCTGCCTTATGGAAAAGAAATCGGAAATTCCTACAAGCTGTTGCCAATTGTCAATATGTTGCAATATTGACACTAAAAATTAAATAAAAAATCTGATTTTCTTTTTTAATTTTACACACGGGGTATAAAAACACCCTTAATTTAGTGCGTAGAAACAAAGTCGTCCAAATTGCTTTGTAGGCATTATGGGCTTCTTAACTATAGAAAAAAAAAAAAATAATTGCGAATAAAAAGAACTTTGAATTGGACGCAATTTTGGCAAACTTATAATATGAGTATGTTACATCATACAACGTATCGATTTGAGGCATTTGTTTTTTGTTTGTGAAATTAATTGAAGCAATTTTCCACCACTATAATGAAAAGAAGAAAAAAAATGATAAAGAAATTCGCAACAAATTGTAATGCGTGTGTACGTCTTTAAACAGATTTAATTTCAATGACACATAAGCACGCACTTTGAGGTACACTTTATAAGGGACTAAAACTAAGATGCCAGATTTTTTTTTAAACACGCTCATTAAAATCGTGATTTGCAAAGAAAATTGCTGCTAATTCACCAACAAGATTAAGTTTAATAACGAAAATTATGCGATAGGTTAATAATGAAGTTTAATTCTCCAGCATAGGTATGCCTCAATCCGTCCAGATTCGAGTCAAAGTGTCCCTATTATTTGTTTATTATTATTCTTTCCCTTTCACTTATATTGTAATATTAGAAGAATCCGATAGTATAGATAGTTTTTTTGCAAACTATCGAAACTATGGAGTTAGCCGACTATCGATAGTTTTGCAGCTCTAGTCATGGGTCATATCGAATATATGGTCGTAGTTACCTGTTTAAAAAAGTTATAATGTAATTCGTAATTAAATTATAATTTAAATAAAAAATACTTGAAGATCGTAAAGCCTCTTTAATTTCTTCATCATTTTTCTAAATTTTAATCTGGCATCTCTTATTTGTAATGAAACTTTAAATCACACTTTTACACTGATTTTCTACTGGACGCAGTGTATGTGACATACGCACGTTCAAGTTGGATTAGTGTCAATGTGACATGAAATGGTTGTTTGCCAATGTTAGCCAAATAGTCACACTCTATTGGAGACAGTGTCAACAGACGGATGTCCATATGTGTGTATGAGCCTTTAGAGCATGTGTGTGATTATTTCTTTTTTTTATAAAATTAAACTAATTGACAAATAAAATATAAAAAAAATAATAATAATAAAAATGCCACAGTTTACTTTAATATGAACTATGAACTAAAACCCTGGCTTAAGTTTTCTGATTACTCGGTCTGCACAAAAGATTTTTTTTACTTTGATTTATCAGCATAGAAGCAAAAATGATTTTATTTTTATTTATAGAAAATAGTACTTCAATGTAACTTTTTACCCAATTTTTTTACTTGAGTCGCTTTCAATAAATTTATAAGTCTTTCTTAAGTTTGGCAAAAATATTGATGAAATATTGCCTACAATTCATCGTTTTTATATACACTAGTCAGGTATATATCATTGTGTAGGTGTATATGTTAAGGACTCACATGCCACTTTTAATTGTGCGTAATGATATGAACAATGTTAGCAATATATTTTTTGACTCATTTCCTTAATTTTTTATTTTTTTTTTTTGGAAAAATTAAAGTTAATTAAGTTTTTAAAGTTCTTTCTTAAAAAACTATCAAACAAATTTCAAAAAAATAAACATTAAATTTTATCACACATTTTATCGAGTGCGAGTAAGTATCTTGTTATTTTCCAAAACACATTTAAAAACACTAATGCCGAGAAGCTGCATAAACAAGCCAATTATGACATTGGTTTACTAAGTCATTCAGTCAGTTAGTCAGTCGTACAGACGCCACTCATACAAATAACATTTACACCTTTATTACTATCATTGTGTTGAATTTGCCGTTTATTACTCGTACTTTCAACAGAATTTATGCTAATGGCCAATGGTGAGTACAAAATATAAGTGCCCCGACATTATATGCGTTCTATCCAGGCAAAAAACTTTTACTTTTTCTTTCTTCTTATTTTCTTCTTATTTTCTCTATGTAGACTAAGTAGCAATGCGATATGTCGCCATAACGTTTATAAAGATGAACATTAATTTGACCCTAAAGCATTGTAAATGCTTCATTGAAATGATTCAACTTACAAAACCTTAAGAGCTTCCATCAAAATATACGATTACTGCCTGCTCTTGGATGCGAATAAAATATTCTATCCGCTGGTGTTTAAATGAATTTTTATTTTATTATTTTCGTTTTGTTTTCTGTAAGAATATAACAGGAAAGTAAAAGCAGGTAGAAGTTTAGAAGTGTTTTATGAAGTAAGCTTTTTAACCCTTAGGTGATCATGTAAAAACTTTAATTAATGAAATTAATCGGTGTATAAACAAAACTATATTTAAAACATTTATTAGTTTCCGCTATCGCTTACAGCAGAAAGTAAAGTTTCAGAAAATGTCATCCTTCTGCCTTTTAGAGAGGACTAGTCGAATTTTATTCCAGCCTTTCCTTTGCCAATCTAGGAAGGCTATCAGTCCGCAATTTGGGCGTCGCTCTGAGCTTCTTAAGTATGGTAGATTGGACTTGAAAATCCTAACGGCCACTGTGAACTAATAGCGCATCTGAAGAGGATGACGGTCATAGATAGCGGAACACATATTTTGTGAATGTGGAGTTCTTAATAGGCTTAGGTGGAAATGCTTAGGTAGACTTAGGGCCTCACTAGTTTCAGATCTGTTGGTATTTATTAAGAAGGCAGCGGATCTGCTGAATAAAAAATAGATCAGAAGGGGCACGATAGATCACATGGATCGTAGTGTGCTATAATCAGGGTTGGCAGCCCCCTGGGTAACCCAATTAAACCTAACCGGGTTTTATATTTCGTAGTTTCGTAGTTTATTTGCAAGAAAAATAAAAAACATTTGCGCATTGTGAGTACAAATTAGTTCGGTCCGCTTCTTTTGCTCAAAAAAGATAATAAATTAAAAACTCATCAAAATATAAATTTATCAAATCACTGTTTACATCTTTTCCCACCTCTGAGCCAATTTTCGCATCCCGTCTAAGGAAAACTTCTCGCCTTTTGAACCAATTTACTTCGAATAACGCATCATTTCTTCGAAAGAAGTGATTCGGTAGCATGGCGAAAGATATTGTATCCTTCGAAGCAGCCATTGGACAGAAGGAGTAATGTTTGAAGAATACGGGGAGAGCACAACTGATTGCTTCTATTAAATATTTGGAAACTTTTGCGACGTGAGACCGAGTGTTGCAATGCAAAAGAATAACTTTATCATGTCTGTCTTTATATTCCAGCAGTTTTTCTCATAATGCACGGTTCAAATGAAGTAATTGCAGTCTGCTCTGATCACTTCATAGTGCATAATGTCGTCTTGCATAGTGCATAATGCAGCAGAGTGCAACATTGCATTATAAATACTAAAAAATATTGTCGGCTTGAACGAAATTTGGAAGTATTTATAAAACCCAATCAAACCCAAAAAAACCCACCAAATAAATACGGTGGGTGGGATTTTTTGAAAAAAATCTCGGGTTTTTGCCAACTCTGGCTGTAATAGTTCCTGGTCGGTATGATCACAATAATAGTATACCAAATCAAAGACCACTGTTCGCGAATTATTTGCTTATCGGACGAATTGAAAATTAAAAGCTGGTAATTGTAATTGCTTATGTGCTATCCAGTTTGGCCAAACAATATAAAGAACTGGTCCTAAGCATTAGTAGATAGAGGTTTGTAATTTGCATGTTTCACATTGTGTTGTAACCCACCGTATAAGACGACCAACGTCACACGAACTTTGAAAGTTCTTAACTTTTCTGCTGGAACTCCACATTTTATCCGATGAACGGAAAGCTGTTCGTGTTTTATTGATCCCTCTCAATATCAACACTTTTTGATTGCAAGCTTTCCTACATCTTACATTGTATCATCAGTGGGAGTAGTTATCGATGTGCTCATGCGTAGTAGTTTTGTTGTTTTAACGTAGATTTAAAGATCAACTGTCGAGATGTCTAGTTGTAACTTCACATCCTTGCCGTAATCTTCATCATGTAGTTGTTCTTCTAAGGGCTACTGAATACCTCATCGACTTCCGAAATATTAGAAATAGTGTGGGAAAGAAAACGCTGTCTTATTTGACTGTACAATTAAATTTAACTATACAATGCAAAAGTTATTCCTATAGGGTATCAATAAATTTTCTAAGTATACATTTATTCTGCGCCAACGCCTTGACTTCATTCCATATCTTGCCACTGTTGGTTATGCATTAATCTGTTTTCATCACGCATGGGCTGAACGTCTTTTCCTTCTGTTTCCTTGCAGAATTCATTCTATAACAATTGTGGTGACGTCTTTTTAAAGGCATGACTAATCTACCGCTTTTGGTGTCTTTTTATTGCAATCATTAGGGCTACTCAGCTGTCTTATACAACAGCATATGATTAGATACAATGGTCAAAAAATGTGTAATATCTTAGGGATATAGCGATTAACAAACGCTTTTATCTTTTGCATTTCTAAAGCGATAGTATTCCATATTTCGTAGCCATACGAAAGTGTTCATTTCATATTCGTATTAATGATAGACATTTTCGTACGATTAGGTGTTTGACTGGGTTTTTTACAGATGACTCTCAATATCCTCGTTTGAGCCTTCACTAGTGGATAATATACATCCTGGATTACGATTGCAAAAGTTAATATGGCGAGTTTTTGACTTTCTGACATTTGTCCTCGGATCAGCCGTCTTTACCATAACCGTTACGTTACATAAATTTGATGCAAGGTTTAAGAAGCTGTAAGCCAAGAGATCAGATATCGTAACCAAGATCCCTTAACCGTCCTTGTAATTCCCATAAATCCCATACCATACCTTTATCGAGTGTGCTTTAACCTCTTTATTTCGTACATATCATTTCCTTTAGATCATTATTAATACACTCATGGTCTTATTGAAAAAAAAAAAAAAAAATTGGTGACAACTTTGGTGAAAATGCCACTAGCCGATAGTTTTAGAAACCCTAAAGTCTACGCCAAGAACTCCAAATCTAGCAGCTTCCATATAATGTCGATTTTTAACAGATAAAGATAATTTAGAGTACACATATGTGTAACCCAGGTCTCAAGAAGTTAAGAGCTATGTCTAGAACTAAATGAAACAGCCTTGTGGTATCCAATCAAAACTGCATATCGATGGTGTTTCTTAATTAGGCTTATTGTCTTGTCTGATATTGCAGAGGTAGCCAGAGAGAAAATTTAATTTGTAGTAGTAGTAGTAGTAGTAAATTTTTGCAGTGTGTCTTGGATAAAATATCGAAAAAGATAAACAACAACACAAATAATTAATTTTAATGCGCAAAGCGACATACGTCCGCTTTCATCAAAATCTATCACACAACTGAATGAAATAGTTGTTTATTTCTTATGCTTAAATATTAAATATTTTTGTTTCGTTCGGTTGTTTATATATACGGAACAGATGATTCTAATGAACTTTTATGCTTATCTTACGGACTAATGCTAAAGTCAAACGCTAGATAAAGTTCACAATTATATTCCTGACTCTGGTTTTTAATAATGTTTAAAGAGCCGATGCGGTCTTCCCATAACCTGCTCTTTGCACAACAAATAGTTTTTGTTCTTTGGGCAGGGTCATTTTTACAAAAAGTAGGACTAAATTAATATTTACTTTGGAATGGACTTTTTCAATTACATTTTGTAATACCGAGTCTTAAAATCTGTTAAATATTCTTCTGTATTGTTTTCCTAGCCTGTTGTATGATTGTTGTTATAAGTAAATGAGCGTTTACACAATACCTAATGAGTTCAACTAATATTCCTGGTGGTGGGTCTGCCGATTTGCTGTGCTTGAGGGTATTGAGTATTTGGTATTCTTCGGTCGAGAGTTCAGCAGTAGATATGTGCGTATCAATATAAAGTCGTGGTTTTTTTAGTACGACATTATTGTTACGAAAATGAAAGCTCCTAAAAAGATACATCAACGTTTTAAGCTATTATTATGGCAAATATTCTGGTAGTTGTTGTCATTGCTGCTTTTAGATGGTTGTATCGTGTTGAACAGTGCTACCAATTTAACTATCGGTTTTAAGTCTTAACATTTGAATAAACGTAGCTGAATAGGAGGTTGTGGAATGCACTATAACATTCTAAACTAATATTAATTTACTATAAGAGCCGTAGAATTATCTTTAGTCAGTCAGCTACTCGTATAAGTTTACAGTTGTAGAGTATAGTCTTACTAATTTTTGTATTAAGCGGAAGCTAAATAGGTTTGACATTGTGTATAAAGTTTGGAAATTGGAAATAAAGACTGTACAGAAATAAATGCGCTTCTTTTATTTTATTTAACGCTACTTAAAGGAGCTCAAAGGTTTTAAAAAAGTTAAAGCGTAACGATGTGTAATTTTTTGAGAACATCTCCTTCCATTGGAAGGACTGGTCTTTATATGTTTGTAATTCAGTTCTATGATTTCTATATCCTGTATCCCCTTGGATTCTCTATAAAAATTTCTAAATTCTTATCTATTGGATCGATTATGATGTCAAACGAACTTTAGTTGCGTTGTCAGTTGCCGAAAATTGCATTACGTATGGCAACTAAATCTCTAGTAATTTCATTTGCCATATAGGCCACTGCAAATTTAAAGCTGCCGTTGTTGTCAGTCATCAGTTGTAATCCATTATCGACCCATAAGTCTACAATGCATGATCAAGAGGCTGCTTGTTTTGGCTTACTTTAACGTTTTTGGAATCGAATATTATTCCTTTAACTAAGCAGGTGTTTGCTCTACTGTAGCAAATTTTAAGATACAAATATGATGATGCTCCCATCTGCTTGATTTTTATTATAGATTTCCACCATTTTCTGTTCTCTTCTTGTTAATTTTCCTTAAAGAAGGCATTGCATGATATTCCTATGATAAAACAGTAAATATTATTCGATCTTCAGTGGAGGATATAGGCTGCTTTCTGGATGGATTGTTTGATAAAGTATTTTGTTTTTTGTCTCTGTCACTCCTCTAGGAATTAAATTGTGTTTCCAAAAAGCATCCGTTGCTTTGCTTCAGTATCATTAATCAAGTTGATTATCAGTCTTAGTAGGTGATTAACCTAATGTCGCGCTTAACCACGACATTCGATAACAACATCACCTTCAAACCTTTGGCAAACATTTCTCTGATAAAATATTTTAAAACGACGCGAAGAGAAACGAAAGAGAAGTCATAGAGTTCCCACGTCGCTCAGTTTTTGGCAGGAAATCTTTTGATATCGAAGGTTTACCTGTGATATCAATAGCAAACATTTAGCAAAATCTAAAGAGAATAACTTTGCCCTCTTCTGTTTTTGTTTTTGCTCTCTTCTCTTTTGCAGTTACTTTTGCATTTTTTTCGCCTCTCAATGCTAAAAACGGGAGAAATTTTTCTTTAGAGAAACAAGAAAACAAATATAATTGAAAAAAAGCAAAAATAAAATCAGCATTTACCCACTACGTGTGTATATTCGTCGCTATTTCGTTAACGACTAAAAGCAAGTGCATAATGCTATAAACACTTTCAAGGCTACCGATCATCGACTACAAGCTGTCAAAAATAGAATACATGTATGCATATGAGTATAATTATTTTAGCGGCAACACATCTACCGACTACACGACTAACGTTGTAGCCCGTAGTCAACTTAGGCTAATTTCCATTTTTCTTGCCAACAACAAACAGTCTATTGCTGTCAATACAATAAGATGCATGAAATAGGCATTTTAAAAACGCAATACATGAAATATACAAATTAAGACGCAAAAAATGTATGTGGCACCATTGAAAAATGATAATCCATTTGCTTACATTTATTTTGTAGCTGTAGTTGTTAAACTAATTAAGCAGCTGGTTACTTGGTTACTTTTCTAGTCGTGTGACAAAAGGAACAAAAGGCTTAAGATATATATAGGAATGTTCTGTGCTCTGTTAAATATTATTGTTTGACAAAAACAAGTAGTTTTGTTGCGAAAACTCTGCGCTAATAGCGAACAATCGCTTATTGTAGATCTCAGGTCAAGCTATGGACCCTTGCTAAGTGGTGGTGGTGATCCTTACTTGCCTTTGTAATTTTTCCATAGTGGGTTGCGTTTTCTCCTGACCATACGTATGATGTTTGTCATCATCGACAGAAGTAAGCTGAAAGTTAGGATAGCTTCTTTAGATGGATGGAAGGTTGAAGTGTCTTTATTGAACACTCGAAATAGAAATTAATTTCTTTTTCGTTATACTCGCTGCTGGAGATTCGAACCTAGGCCGCTTGTGTGGTATGTTTGCGCTCTAACTTCTACATCACGCCGCCACCGGCTTGGTAAGTTTTTTAATCCACTTTATTTATCTTTAAAGACCAAGATGAAAATTCCTTTTCTATATCGGTTCGTATCACAGGATTCGAACTGTGGATTATCTGTGTTTGTAGGCAAACATTTTAACACTAATATTTCAAATGTTTGCTATCTTTTCGGCTTCATCACCAGTGTCGTTTTTAAGGTTAAAATCTTATTTTGATGTTTGAGTCATGGAAGGAATGATGCAACTGAATAGATTTGTTAACTATCAAAGAATTTTTGTTCCTGGACATTATTTAAGAAACCCCTCGTCCTTGTCATGGGTTAATTTTCTATATATTTTTTATTTTTGACCATATCTAATGAAATATGCACTTTTCTTGTTTCGTAGAGAGTACATCTTCAATAAAATAAAAGGTAAAGCTAAAAACAACATCAAAATTCTGGCCATGTTTTCTTTTATTTTTTTACACTTTTATGGACTCATCAAAGAGCTCATCATCATCATCAAGTACTGCTCAAGAATACGAGTATTTCTTATGGTTTATTTTTGTAAATGTTTGTTAAATTTGTTGATTTTATATATTAAATGTTGTTGATAAACGCAAAAAGTTTAGAGATGTCTAAAGGTTTTCGAAACATTCATTTAGGGGAGGCCGGTGTATACAGTAAGCTTAGAAAGTCTTTTTTTTCTGATGCTAGTTTGGCTCTCTAATAATATGAGTCTGTAATTTCCCCAGAGTGTGTTTAACTTTGACGACTTAAGTTGTAAAACTTAAACATTATCATTTTACACAAGAAGTATGAGAGTAAATCAACAACAACAACAACTATAAGGAGTACCCACCCTGCAATTACATTCATATAAAGGCTCTATTTTCTGCTCACTCCAATGTAGACCTTTATGTACCAAAAAAAAAAAAAAAAAAATATTTTGGTCATCGCTACCAACCAAACTTATAACATTACTTCTAAAAGTCTTAAGAAGAAACAACATTAACCAAAAAATATTCTGAAACTGAAACTCTTCGAAATATATGCGTAACATTGTGTAAACAGCACATTTGCCAAGAATTTCGTACACAATTCTACGTACAAGTCTTCTTGTTGTTGTTAACAAACTTTTCTGTTGCCTTTACTTTAGACCTGATATGTTGATGATGTTGACCTTCAACTGTAGATTCGGTAATTTTACCTTTAAATTTATACCCTTATACAGCCAATGTTTGCTTTTGCATTTGTTTGGCAAAACTTAAGATGTTTTTTTTTTTGAACCAGAAAGTAAGTGTAGTACGAGTTCATGTGTTGACATATTGTATTACAATGAAAACTTAAAAAAAAGTTTAAAGTTAAACTTTAACTTTTGTATTACATTCTGTTATACATTCTATGATAATAATAAATTAAAAGTAATCTGTTTGTTAAATTTCTTGATAAATATTTGCCAAAGAAGTCTTAGAATCTATTTTCTTTCTTTTACTGAAAATCAAAATGCAGTAGAAAGTGAAGATGAACAAGTTCAAAACACGTAATTTTGGATTCAGGCTAAACAAAATTCAAAAGTGCTTAAAGCGAAATAAAAAAGAATTGTTATTGTATATGCGAGGAATCTTTCGAGGCATATGATAATAGCATGATAGCATAAAACCTGCATAGCTGCAAGAGAGTATTTATAAATCATGCGGCTGACAGGAGGTATTACAGGGATTGCCTTGTCTCGTCGTCTTTATATCTAAAGCGGGAAGATGCTCTAGTGCTAAATTCAGGGACTTAAGACGATTAGCCTCCAATCATTTGTACTGAAGGCTGGATCTTTACATAGAAAGCACTATTTCTAATGAGTACATACGCGCAGCATGCGCATGTCAGAAGTCTCTTTATGCTCTCCGTGGGCAATATGCCATGGGCATGTTTCTAGAAATTAGGGATGTCTTTAATAATACTTTTTTTTTTCTCCGTCACTCCTCTAGGGAGCATATTGGCTCTCCACAAAACAAAGCATCTATTGCTTTGTTTCAGTTTCATTAACCAATTTGATATTTCAAGCTAAGTAGATGATTAATCCGCTGTAGCTTCCTCCATATGAGTTTTTTTGTTTGTGTAGTGGTGAAGATCCTTGCTAATTGGTGGTCATCTTTACTTTAGCATTGTAATTTTTTCCCAGTATGTGGCGTGTTTTTCCTGATCATTCGTCTGATGTTTGTCATCATCGCCAAAATATGCAAAAAGGGTCAGGGTGGCTTTTTCTTTACTTTTTTTAGATGGAGTTGTCTGGGTAGAAGAAGTTGAAGCCTTTTTTTATTATTAAACATTCGAAACCACGTCATGTCCTCTGCTGGGGCTCGAACCTGGGTCATTTTTGTTGTTAAGCGTGCGTTCTAACCACTACACCACGCCACTCTTTTTCTTGCGCAGTGGTAAGGATATTGCGTAATAACGGTGTTGTAAAGTTATTTTCTTATATGGATACAGGGACACAGCAATATTTCGGGAAATTGTGTTGCAAATGAATTGGCCAGAAAAGGCACCACGGCACAGATTCTTCCAGCAAAAAAGTGTTAATATGCATATTCCTATATGTCATCTGTATCTTAAGTGGGAGTGCCTCTGTGTTATGGTAGGTAAGACCCTCGCCTACCAATCAAAAGGTCGTCGGTTCAATACTAGGCCAGACCATCTTAAAAAAAGAAAAAAGTTTCTCCACAGCGGTATCACCTCATAACATTAGCTAGTAACTACTATTGAAAACTTCTCTAATTGCATTTGCCGTTCGGAGCCGGCGTTAAACTGTAGGTCCCTTTCAATCAGTTTAAAAATAGAATCGGGAGAAGTCCCCATGTCCCTTCATGGAATGTTATGGGAATTAATATATATCTTAAGTGTGGGCAGCAGTTTAGTCTTTCGACAATGAATGCTGAAGACAGTTTCCAGTTGTTAATCAATGGAGGACTAGTAAACCTACGAAGACGGAGGACAGACATGCGGTCCGCCTTGGGCATAGTAGATCAACGTTGTGCAGTTAATTTAGGTGGAGTGCCTAGCGCTTTTGAGTCTGAAGTTAAAGAAGGCACCTTATGGAATTGCTAATGGAAGTACCGGTGGCTTATATCGTTTCGTTATCGAGTCTTGAATTTTCTTTTTCGAAGTTAATTTTAGTATGCGGCACACAATAGGCTTTCATGGTCTAAGTGGGCCAGGTTTAGGACCTAAATGAATGTCCAAACAATTTTTAGATACTTTGGTCCTGGGTCAACTCACGGTGGCACAATCTCTCGTATTTGTTATCGTATAGAACCTAAAGAATTTGAAAAAGTCTTATATTTACACAATTTGTCCATTGATAGAGTGAATCCAAACGAACAGCTTAAGCATCATTAAAAAGCGTTTTTGGCAGTACATTGCAACCTACTCCTGCCAACTTTTGTTGGCGTTTGTTATGTTAGCTTGTAACCATAAACGAATGATTCAACATAGCCCCATGAAAAGTGATCATGAGGGTGGTGTAGTGGTTAGAACTCAGGCATACAATACAAATAGCCCAGGTTCGTATCCCATCAGAAGAGACGGAAAAAATATCATTGCGGTTTCGAGTTTTAAATGAAGTGACATAAGCTTCACTCCAGACAATTCCATTTAAGAAAGCCCCTCTGACATTCCAGCTTACTTCTGGCAGTGATGACAAACATCAGTCTGGCAAAAATTACAATGCTAAGTAAGGATCACTGCTACTTAGCAGGAAACTTCACCACTACAAGTAATCATACGGAGTCGAGCTACTGTAGATTAGTCATATACTTAGCTTGAAATTCAACTTGATTACTGAAACTGAAACCAAGTAATAGATGCTTTGTATAAAGCCAATGTGCTCCCTAGAGGAGTGACAGTGAAAAAATAAATAAAAAGTAACTCAAAGGCGTTGAATCGAACGAACAAGAGAGTCAGTGAACATTACCACTTCTGGAAAGAAAGAAGTAAATTAATTGTTAAGTACTCTGTATAGCAAGTAGCATGAGCTTAAAGTCAGTTTTTTTACATGCGTG
Source organism: Wohlfahrtia magnifica (assembly GCA_023159175.1). Taxonomy (NCBI): domain Eukaryota; kingdom Metazoa; phylum Arthropoda; class Insecta; order Diptera; family Sarcophagidae; genus Wohlfahrtia; species Wohlfahrtia magnifica. The sequence continues at coordinate 2,820,677 of JAKWBJ010000045.1, forward strand.
CCTGCCCTACGACTTTAACTCACTGTTCCAAAGCACGAGTGAATACAATACGTTCACTAACGCCCCCAACTATGATTCAAATCAACATTGAATACCAATCCGAAGCCGTTTAATTTGGACATGACCTCCACCGATTAATCTATGGGCCACGGCACCCGGCTAAGAATGTAACTCCACACCGAGCCAGCAAAGCTTTTCCCTCGATTTGGGTCTAAACCAACGTCCAAAAAACCCTACTGATATCTCACACCCCCAGTATGAGTAATACCCACACTATCTAAATTCTTAACGTTATCTTAGTCCAGGCATGCAGTCAGTACTTGCCTCCAGTTCTCAATCCCAAGCCCACATCGGCAGTCCGTTGATTCAGTCCGGCCAATTCGATGCAAAAATGCATTAAAATAGCCGTGTCCCGTCAGTATGAACCCCAGGCTCAAGCCGAAGCCAAAGTGCGGATATTCCTATACTAACGTATCATCTGTTTGTCCATCTTGCCTGCCACCTATCTACGAGGCACCTTTGCAAAAGGGCCTTGCAGCCATCTCTTCCATTCTTAAGTTCTGAAGTAGAAAGCCAATCGTTCGTTCCAAGTGATAGTCCCATCTTGACCCTAAAACCAATACGACGATGTACTACCTCCACGTCAAGCGATGGTACACCAATAAGGACTTGCAAAGCCTCGGTGGAAACTGTTCGACACACCTGAACAATTGCTAAGAGTGCCATCCTCTGACAAGTGAGAATCTTGCGCTGTCCAACAACAGTCATAACCGTCTTATACCATATAGACGTGTCATACGAGCAACGAGAAGCCTATATATGATACGGTCGGCACGCCTACTGAGTCCCCATTCACTTCTCAATATGCTAACATTTTCAACAATTGCCGTCAGCTTAGGCCTAACGTGAGTAAGATGAACGTGGAAGCCCATACCGTATTGCACGGTTTGTTACACGGTTTTACTGGAATCAAATGTCGTTGATGTTTAGTTTATTAAGTCAGCAAAGCTCGAATCCGCTTCCTGTTCGCCGTAACGGCAGCTTTTTGGTCACTTTGCAAAAAGTAAGCATCGGTAATGCCGGCAGCATTTAAACTGTACTAAACAGTCAGTTTTTATGGATGTAATTGTGATTCGCTAAAGGCTTCATAATTGTTTGTATTTGGCCAAAAATTAACGAAGTGCTCTATGAACTTCACGAATAAATTAATTTTTTTCAAAGTAAATTTCCTTAAAATGGAAGCGTTGTTTTGGAGTAAGAGGATAGAATAGAAATGTCAATACAGTTTGACATTCTTAGCTGTCAAACATAAGTGTCAATATTGACAGTTTTTATAACGCTTAAAAAACACCCTATACATCCCTTTAATATATTGCAGCGTAGTGTATAGTAATTGTTAGAAATAAGTGCCATTATGAGCTAAAAACAATTTTTTTTTATTATTTTCCCTTTAGTTCAAAGGAAGTGGTAATTTTAAGTTTAAAAACAAAAAGAAAAACCGTAGATTTGCACAACAACCATAACGAACAATAACTTAACAACAACATTATATTTAACAATATATAAGTGTACAACAACAAATTGCATGTTGGCTTAAATGGCTGTCTTTCTATTCAAAACTAAAAAAAACACAAAGAGTTTCATGTTTAAACACAAATTCTCATAAAATAAACTGACAGGTTGAAAATAAAATGCAACAACAACAACACCAGCAACACCAACAAAAAAATGGAATCAAAACTTAATGACTCCATATGTAATGTTCTAACAGCTCTTGTACATATGCAACAACATGTTAACAACTTTAATAACAACAACAACACAACAACAAAATTAAAACATAAAAACTTTATTAAAAACTATAAAAAAAGAACGGAGTCGGCTAAAGTCAGGTTAATTTCATAACAAAAAACTAAACGAAAAGGCGCAATAGCAATGAAACAGAAACAGCAACAGCAACATAAAGAAAATGGTGGTTTGTTGCAAGTCTATATGCATATGTATGTATATGGTTGTAGCAATAACAACAAAAATATTTATACCTACATGGTGCATATATATGGTTGCAACACTAGCAACAACAATAATATAAGCAACCAATATTTATAACATTATAAGGCAACATTAAAACCGGATGTAAAACGCACGCGTTAAAAAGTTTTGAATTTAAAAAACAAAAAAATACAAAAATATTGAAAATGAAAATTTTTAAAAACGTTTATTAAACTTTGTGTGCCTATTACGCTCAAATAATTGGAAAAAAGGGAAAATTGGAAAATATTTTCAAAGTGAAAAGTATGCATGAAACTAAAAGAGTATTTTCAACTTATTAATGTTATGGCAACGCAATTTATTGGAGGAAGTGGTTAAGGCCAACAAATCGATGCATTTGAGTGGAACTTTTAAACGAGATCAGTTTGAAATAATCAATATTTGAGGAAAATTTAATAAATTTTACAAATGAGAGACTTGCAACTCTGTTGTTAAATCCTAGTCAAAGTTCAGGTTCCTGTTTAAAAAAAAACCAAATTGTATGGATTTTTAAGTTAAACTAATTAAAAAATTAAATAATTCATCCAGAAGGACGTTGTAAATACCACCCTCTTAAAATATGTACATAATAGAAGGTCAGCGCCTGATTAGATGGCAGATCCATCATCCTTATACTTGTTGCAGTAAATCTATTACCTTTTTTTTCTTGAAACCAACACGCAGGGGATAACTATACTCTACTCATTGTGCTGGTACTAGGAAAAAAGGTTGTGGGACAGAGGATAGATAGAGTAGTGTCTGTGGACGTTCGATTTAAATTCGCTCATGTCGTAAGTGGCGGGGAAGGCGTTCGCAAGAACATTGTTCCACGAACGAATAGTGCGAACAAAGAACGAAATTTCCCTATAATGCGTTGTGCGATTTACTGGACAAGTGCTCTACGAGAAATACGCGTACTACGTGAAAATATATGATTACTACCGCTAGGACAATGAATGAAAACATACACCACATTGCGACGATGCTCTAATGAATCGATAGAGTTGGCTACCCTACCATCATTAATAAGAAACTTCACCCTCTCCCGTACGCGGTCGAGAAGCTCCAAAATATGTGTCGCATATAGGTCTTGTAAATATTAAAGAGATTAGTTCGTGTGAAGTAATTCTTGCACCGTCTAAAAAAACTGAGGCACTTAAATGCCTTGAATGCTTCTTTCGACACTCGAAATATGTGATCGTTCCAACGAACGTCACAATGTATTCTCATGCCCAGAACATCAAGAACATCTGATTTTTCAATGTCTACATTATCCACAGATACATTGGGTCTTGCACGCATTAAAGTCGACCCTGTTCGCGCAGAACCCACTCAGAGATTTCCAACAGGTCGTTTGTAAGTGTGTCGTTCATTATCCACCTTTTCGGGCCAATCTGCAGGAGGCTCGGCCCACGATCAAAAGAATATGAACGACAAATGCTGCTGTACTCTGCAAAAGAGTAGATAGGATTAGAAGTGAGAAAAAGAAAGTCGTTAAGAAATATTAGAAATAGAGTTGCAGAAAGAACAGAGCCTTGCGGTACCCCTGAATTTATCCCCAACTCTTTGGATGAAATCCCATCTATAACCATTCTTTTAGTGCGATTTATGAAAAAGCTCTACATGAATTGAGAGAAGTGATTACCGATACCAAAGACAATAAGTTTCGTACCAGACTCTGTCAAACGCCTTGGAAATATCCAGGGCCTCAACCTTACTCTCACCAAATCCTTGAATGTACCAGCAGAGCGACCTTTAAGGAAACCATATTGGTGATCGCTCAGCAAATTATTGGACTTATCTGTAAAACAGAAGTTTATTAAGAAACTGAAATAAGGCAAAGTAATTTAGATGCATTGTGAAAGCTATATAGTTCTATGAAGGATTACTGAGAAAGAAGTTGGCCATTGGACATTTGATAAAAAGAAAAAATCAAAATCACTTATAATGACTTTATCTTAAATGGAACGATAAAAAGAAGTAGGAATATATAGCAGTCTTCCAAAAAAGGTAGAAAATTAGAAATCTTATGTAAAGGGTCTGCCAAATTTTTTTTTTTTTTAAACTATAAAAAAAAACTACTGAATATTTACTCAAATTTTTTTTTTTTATTTGAAAGTACAATCCTTCCGGTTAATAATGGAAAATAATTTCATTTAAATGGCTGCCTCGGCTGGCCATGCAGTAGCCTACACGATCGGTGCAATTTTTAAGCACATTATCGATTGTGTGCAGCTGTATTTCACCAATGGCTTCACGAATATTGTCCTTTAAAGCGAAAATTGTCTCTGGCTTGTTGGCGTAACACTTATCTTTTACGGCACCCCACAAATAATGGTCCAACGATGTGAAATCGCAGCTCCGAGGTAGCCAAACGCAATCAGCTCTGCGGCTGATAATGCGATCTTCAAAAACATGGCGCAAAACATCGAGTGTAGCTTCGTCTGTGTGTCACGTAGCGCCGTCCTGTTGAAACCAAATATTGCTGATATCCTCCTCTTCAATTTTTGTGAACTAAAAATGATAACGATCGCCATTGACTGTAACGGCCACTCCTTGCTCATTTTCGAAGAAAAATAGCCCAATTATGCCTCTAGACCAAAATCCGCACCAAACAGTAACTCGTCTTGGCTGTATCGGCTTTTCAATGTATGCGTGCGGGTTTTCTGTGCCCCAAATACGACAATTTTGCTTGTTTACAAACCCGCCAAGATCAAAATGAGTTTCATTTGAAAAGATGATTTTTTTTTTTGGGAAAAAATTTTCAAAGTAATGTCGCAATATTTCACAGCGCTGTTCAAGCGTATACACAACCATATTCGTTCAGCGGAAGGATAATACTAATTATCTGTCAAATCAGACATGAGCTAAGTGTTACCAATCACGAAATAAGCACTAGTTGAAAAAAAACGTTAGAGGGCGGACCCTTTATTACTAAGATTTTGAATAGTCATTTAGGCTTCTGTCAAATTAATAATTGTTAAATTGTAGTGTCAGTATTGCCTGTTTTACAGTATTGCCAGCATGCGATAACAAATGAACAAGCGTGATAGCCCAATTTTTATGCCAGATTCGAATTCAGCACGCCCAGATTCTGAAGTCATTTTTTTTATAAATTTTCAGACCAGATGGGTCGAAATAGCAAAGCAAAGGAGCAAAATAAGTTCTACAAATTTATAGCAAATTCAATTGCACGTGGTGCTGCGAAAAAAACAAGCCCTATAACAAATGCAAATATTCAGTATTTTTCTTTTTGGCATTCAAAAAAAAAAAAGAAAAAAAACATTTGGCGGACAGTTAGCGTTCCACAATAAATTCGACTATTTTGTTATCTATATGTATACTTTTATCCTATATATAAAAATGAATCTGTCTTGAAGCATGTATGTTTGTTTGAAGTCTATAGACAGCCAAACAGCTGAACCGATTTTCTTGAAGTTTTACAATATTTCTCTGTGTGCCCGATAGGACCCATAGGCTACATACATTTACAAAGTTTCAACTGAGCGATAACACGTCCATGAGATATATTGGGTGTTTTTTAGAGGTTTATAACTTTAAGTTAGCAATACTGCTTTATTTGACAACCGGTTTTTGTTTATTTTGGCTTGACATTTCAATATGGATAGACTTATACCAGAGCAGCCGTTGCAAATTGTTGAAGTTTTTTATGAAATTAATGATTCTGTTCGTAAAATTTTATGTGATCTTCGGTTGAATAGGTTTCGATTGCATTTTTATTTGAGTGGTAGGTAAATAAGCAGAGCAGTCGCATTTTGAATAAAGATAATACACAAGTTTCTGTCGAAACGGCATTACATCCACAGAAAATTAATATTTGGTGAGCTTTAAGAGCTGATGGAGTCATTGGTCCATATGTTTCAAAAACGATGCTGATCAGAATGTTAATGTCAATGGTGAACGGTAAAGCTACTTATTATATACTTAAGTTAGCTGGCATTAATCTTGCTGACATGTGTACCCCAATTAATTGGCCATCAAGACCGTGCGATTTAACTGCATTGGATTATTTTCTTTGTGGTTTTGTCTATGGCTTGGTGCTAAAAGAGCCCATGTTAATATTTTGCTGTTTGAGTTAGTCCTTGCATTAGGTCCCTTTTCTTACTTTATTTTATTTTGTTAAAAGAGTCAATGCCTAATCCAACTCAGTGCAGCTTTATAAGGGTTTTGTAAGCCAATGTTACAATTAACTCATATATAGTATTTAGAAAATAGAGAGTTATTGGCGAAATATGTCCGTATATGCTGTCAAGTCTGTGAAAATTGATGTTTCAGTTTGAGCCTTTTGCGTGTCAGCCGTGGCAGCCAAATAGCCAAAGTCATATGTAAACTTTAATATCAAAAAATTTTCTATTCAATAAAGCCCGTTCCTTGGATACTAAAAATAAATACCTTTATTATGATTTAAACTTGTTGAACTGAAAAAAAAATATACCCGATATAGGTAAACATGTTTTGTGTACTCTTCCGATTTGGGAAAGATAATTTTTCTCTATTATTTCTCTAGGCAGTTTATTGGTTTTCCACAAAGCATTCATTGCCTTATTTCAGTTTCATTAATCAAGTTGATTTTTCACGCTTAGCAGTTAATTAATTCACTGTAGCTGCCCACCATATAATTGTGTAATGGTGAATGCCCTTGCTAAGTGGTGGTGTGATGAGCTTCACTTAGCATTGTAATTTTTTCCAGTAGGTGGCGTTTTTTCCAGATCATTCGTATGATGCTTGTCATTATATAAGACAAAGAGATAAGCTGATAGGAAGGGAGGCTTCTTTTTTATTTTTTAGGTGGAGTTTAAAGAGAAATCAAAGTGTCTTTATTAAACACTCAAAACACTTGAAAAACACTAGAAATAAAACAACTATTAAAGGCACATATTTATATTCAAACCCTAAATATTTTTTTGCAGCAGACAGATGTCATCCTCATAAGTAACATCAGCCTGTTAATTAATCCAAATGTTATTCCTCTGGTTGAGGCCAGGCTTTTCAAGTACAATATTGAAATGTATTGCTGACAGCACACATTCTTGTTTAAATCCCGCTTAGATGGTAATAGGAGAATTCGGCATTTTGAACCTTTATAGGGTAAATTATTTTCCTGATGGCTCCTTCACCGCCTTTCAAAGTCTATAAATTCTATATAACACACATACAGAGGTGAACACTCTTCCACAGACTGTTCTAAAATAATCCTCAGACTGAGCATGACATCTTTAGATATAATCCCATCTGCTTATTATATAGATGAAGGTCGAGTGTAGTTACTAGACGCTTTAACTATGTAAATAATGTTCTTTAAAGAAATGCCATATCAATCTCCTTTCTTAACTGTCCTTTAACTTTTTTACCAACAAAACGATACCTTTTCTATCCAATAAACTTGGTTACTGCTGTGAAAGCTTGTCGGCTGCTTGAGGTTAAAATAATTTAAACATTACATTTTCGTTTTTGTGGTGTCGAGAATATATTGGTTTGGTTGCTGTTCCACAATCAGGTAAACGAGTAAAATTTATATTTTGTACCTGTCTTTTGCACATTGCGTAGTTGAGAAAAAATACGACCAATACCACCGCATTAAAGGCGTAAATATGGTTGGCTTAGCCGCTAAAGAGTTCTGCAGCTTATGATAAAATTTACCTAAAGCGGCTTTTGTTTTTAAAGACAAAGTAACAGAAATCATTTAAATAACACCTGCATCCAAATAACCGTTTAATAGTTGCCTAACTAACACACATTTATGTTTTACACATACATTTGTATTACTTTAATAGTTACTGTTATGTTCATATGGTACGTTTACCTTTACCCACACTTACTCGTATGCCCATACTACTCTACATTTCTATGCAATTTGCCATGCAGAGCTGGGATGTTCACTATGCAGTAGACTATTGTGTGTTCGTATTCGTGTTTTGTTGTTTGGCAACAATCATTTGTATAAATTTCATTTTAAACGGCTCGTTTAATTTCTAAAATAAACAATTGTTGTTAATATGGCTGTTTCAACTATTGCCACATGTATCGGGTTAGACATTTATTTTGAATGCCAATACAAATACAAACAAGATGCATATGCAGTGTTTCTATAAACTCAAAAAAATTTAGTAGACGGTTACTATTAGACGGTTAGAAAAAGAGATATTCTGATAAAAATCAAACTCTAATAAAAGCATCATTGAAGATACTATTTAAGACTGGCAACTACGCTCTTGTTTGCTGTATTTGGTCCAAAGCAATGTAATGGTGAAGATTGCAGTGGTACGAAAGTATTATTGGATAACGAATCATGTATGGCTACTTGGAGTACAAAATCAACAGAAATACAATGTAGGGAAAATAATAAACTAATTGTATATACATTTTTTGATACAGTGAAAGCTAACAAATCGAAGTAAAGCTACATTCCAGGATGGAATCATCAGCGAAGTACGTGACGGAAAAAAATTAAATTTAATTGGGCTTTTCGAATGTCAAATTAAGAGACTTCAAATCAAATGAAGCCCGACTGACTCAGCTTAACTCAGGCAACGATGACAAACATCAAACAAATTGTTAGGAAAAAAACACCACCTACTGGGGACAAACTGCAAAGCCAAGTAAAGATATTAGAATGACTTAAAACTGGTATAATTTGTAATTTTTTAATATATGACTTAACGAGTAAGTCATTTCAAAGCTATCATAAGATGTATGAAGAAGTCTCTTCATAAACCTCACATTAAAGAAAAAAAATATCTAAAAAAAATTTTATCCATAGAATCTGATATGCTGATGATTTTTGATGTTAGACACCCGTAGCGCCTCAAAAAGTTATAGTGGTTATCCAAGGTATTTTATTATTCAGAAAAAAATACAAGTTTATTCACCTAAATCTATATTGTCCGCTTCAAAGTAATCCCCCTCGTGGGCAACACACTTCTGCCAGTACTCGATGCAATCCTCGAAGCATTTTTTATATTCGGTTTCCGATGTCTATGGTCTGCTACTGCGTTTATCATCTTTGATTGACTCACGACCACTTTTAAACCGTTCGAGCCACTGGTAAACGACCATTTTTTAGAGAATCGTTGCTGAAACACTTCCAACATTTCTATAGTTCACGCACCATTAAATGCGTTTTTTTCGTAAAATTTAATACAAGTTCGTTGTTACAAATTTAAATCCATTCCTAAAATTTTAAAAGATTGGCAATACATGTGGAGATAGACGTACTCTTGGCTATGTAGCTTTCGCAACTGCCAAGCTATGACGCTAAGATTTAGCGGAAATATCAACAACAGATGTACTAACTTAACAAAAAGAAAAAAAAATCTCAAATCGGAAAGATGCGACCGTCACACGGGGATTATTCCAGAAACTTTTGGTGCAAAGTAGTATGTGACTCTGGAAACCCAGAAATGATTGTGAAAAAAACCATTACTTAAGGAAAAAGTTTCTGCTTGGTGCGTCTGAAGGTGTCATTGGGTCATATTTTGTGAAAATAACGCCAAGAGAACTATTACCGCCAATTTAGACCGCTATGTCCGTATAATAACCGAGTATTTTTTGGGCTGTTATTGAGGATTATAAACTGGACGATATGTGCTCTCAACCAGTTTTGAATCTTCCGTCTTATAGAGCAAATATTGCATAGAGTGACTTTTATTGATATTTGCTATCTCTCAGAACAGCGTATTTTAAGTTGGCTTGGCCGATTCCTGATTAAACAAATTAGAAATTGTTATGCTGCAAAAAATAAATGTTAATTCCCGTAACATTCCATAAAGCAACATCATGGGGACTTCTCTCAGTCAATGAGCTGCACCCGATTCTATTTTTAAACTCATTGTAAGGGGCCTACAGTTTAACGTCGGCTCCGAAGGGCATATGCATTTAGAGAACTTTTCAATAGTATAACTAACTAGTTACTAGCTAATGTTGTGAGGTAATACCGCCCTGTCGAAAAACTTTTTCTTTTCTAAGATGGTCTGGCCTAGTATTGAACCGACGACCTTCTGGTTGGTTAAATTTGCGATGGATGTAACAATGTTTTACAATAAAGGCTTAAATGTTTAGAAGCAACTACATACTTTTAAGCTATACACCCAATGGTGTAGTGGTTAGAGCGCACGCTTAAGACTCAAACGACCTAGGTTCGAGCCCCAGCAGACGACATGACGAAGAAAAAATTTAATTTAATTGTGGTTTCGAATGTTTGATAATAATAAAAGGCTTCAACTTCTTCCCTCCAGACAACTCCTTCAAAAAAAAAGAAAATAAAGAAAAAAGTCCCCCTGACCCTTCTCGCGTGTACCTCTGGCGATGATGACAAACATTAGACGAATGATCAGGAAAAACACGCCACCCACCCCTACTGGGAAAAAATTACAATGCTAAAGTAAAGATCATCACCAATTAGCAAGGATCTTCACCACTACACAAAAAAAAAAAAATTCATATGGAGGAAGCTACAGCGGATTAACCAGCCTGAAATATCAAATTGATTAAAGAAACTGAAACAAAGCAATAGATGATTTGTGGAAAGCCAATATGCTCCCTAGAGGAGTGACGAAAAAAAAAAACATCCAATATATTTACCATGAATTAACACAAAACATTAGCTTTTTATTGAGTGTGGTTGAGAGCGCCTTCAAGCTTTTTGTGTTTCACTTATTTTTATACAAAAAAAAAAACTAGATTTTAAAACGTTTTCCTACATGTGCCTGCACTACAATTAACAAATTTTTTTCGAGTGTGCCTTTAGCCTCACTGACACCTACACATAAACATTAAAAAATGTCATGTTAAACTTTTCTCTATACAACATAAGTGTAACAAAGTTGTATATGTATTTCTAGTCGATAACAAACCACATACGAGTGCCAAATTAAGCTCGATTCAACTCTTACCATCCACACATTATACACACACTTTCTTTCCCCATACAATAGGTGGTAATATGCGTATAGGCTTCTGATAAGTATTAATGTGTACACGTCTGTGAGTATGTGTAGCAAGAAGTGCATCAACTGTTTTATTATTGTAATGAAAAATTGAGAGAACATGACAGTGCCACTACTCCTACAATTACAACTGCAGCTACAAAACTAGTAAAGACCAATAGTTGTTACAGTAAAATATATTTTATATATTTTGATAATAATAATGTGTGTGTGTGTGTGTAAAAGAAGAGTAGGTGTATGGTTATAAGCATAAGGCATACTTGGCAAATTATTATGGATTTTGTACCCAATATTGGTATCAATAAAAAAACAATGTACGTAGAATATAACACAATAATAACAATAACGGCATTATTCTGTTATGTATGTACATATAACATATAATGGCAGTTGTTGTTTCTGTATATATGTATACATGTGTATATATGTTTTACTATATTTTTTTTCCTTTTTGTATTACTTGTTTAAAAATACAATTTTGTTACAAAAAATCATGTTTATTTGTAATAAAGAGATAATATTTTGCTGATACTTCATATACGAACACATCAGAGTTAGTTTGAATTAAAACAAAAACATTTTTTGAACGAGAAATGTATTTTATAACAGAAGCATATTGGTTTAGCAGTACAGTTTCAATTAATTACGACAAATATTCTAATGATCTTTCGGACTCTCGAAGATCGCTTTAAGTTCTAAAAAGGCACTTGTAATCCAGGCCTTAAGCTTTCCCTTATTTGACTAAAAATTTAGCTGAAACAAAAAAAAAGTATTTTGTGGTCATACGGCGCGCATTTATTTGACCATTTTTGCTTAGACAAAGAGCGTCAAATTGAGACCAGGGAAGACATCTTAGACCTAAAGTCGCTCACAGCTTATCTGATGCAGTTAGAAATTTTTTAAAAACAATACATTATGACAATTAAGAAAAAAAAAACAAAGTACAACAAGTCCGCCAAATACATTTTTTTTTGAAAATACTGTAAAAAAAAATACTGAATATTTTCTCAAATTTCTTTTTTTGTTTGAAAGCACAATCCTTCCGGTTAATAATGGAAAATAATTTTATTCAAACGGCTGCCTCGGATGGCCATGCAGTAGCCTACAGGATCGGTCCAACTTTTAAGCACATTATCGACTGTGTGCAGCTGTATTTCACCAATTGTTTCACGAATATTGTCCGAGGTGGCCAAACGACATCAGCTCTGCGGCTGATAATGCGGTCTTCAAAAACAGGGCGCAAAACATCGAGCTGTGTGGCACGTAGCGCCGTCCTGTTGAAACCAAATGTTGCTAATATCCTCCTCTTCAATTTTTGTGAACAAAAATTCGTTCAACATGGCCCGATAACGATCGCCATTGGCTGTAACGGCCACTCCTTGCTCATTTTCGAAGAAAAATGGCCCAATTATGCCTCTGGACCAAAATCGGCACAAAACAGTGACTCGGCTTTTCAATGTATGCTTGCGGCTTTTCTGTGCTCCAAATGCGACAATTTTGCTTGTTTACATACCCGCCAAGATCAAAATGAGCTTCATCTGAACACATCGCACGCATTCTGCAACATTACCATGATTTTCAAAGTAATGGCGCAATATTTCCCAGCGTTGTTCAAGCGTATACACAACCATATTCGTTCAGCGGAAGGATAGAACTAATTATCTGTCAAATCAGACATGAGCTAAGTGTTACTATTCACGAAATAAGCACTAATTGAAAAAAAAAGTTAGATGGCGAACCCGTGCTTTCAAATGAAAAAAAAAAATTTGGGAAAATATTCAGTAGTTTTTTTTTATAGCATTTTCAAAAAAAAAACTATTTGGCAGACCCTTTATATATATAAATAAACCGTTATATATTAAACTCGGAAAAACACTTCAATTATGGGCATAGTTGCTATAAAAATAAAAATACGTATAAAAAGTATACATTTTTAAATAGCCGTTTATTCGTGTTAAAATAACCAATATATTCAGTATACGAAAAATTGACATTTTAAGAAATCCGTATTCGGCAAAACCAAAAAAAAACCGTTAAAACCGATCGAATAATAACCGTTCGATTTCCCTAGTATCCATAATGAAATATCAAACCAAACTAAACAAAAAGAAACTATCAGCTGTTAAATCGGTTGTCAAATAAAGCAGTGTTGCCAACTCATATTTATGAAGCCTCTAAGAAAACACCCCATACATAGAGTTATGATTATTATTTTATTTTATTTTATTTTATTTTATTTTATTTTATTTTATTTTATTTTATTTTATTTTATTTTATTTTATTTTATTTTATTTTATTTTTATCTTATTTTTTATCTTATTTTATTTTATTTTTGTAAATTTTACTTTTTATTTTTTATTTTCTTTCTTAATTAATTTTTTTTTTTTTTTTAAATTTTATTTTCTTAGACTCTGACTATGAAATGTGCTTAATTTCATTTGAAAACTTATCTCCCTCTTTCTACACCGGTAAGTTTCTCTAGCCTTTTAATTTTATTTTATAAAACTGGTATCATTTTTGACTAAAATAATGACAGCAATAGCCCTGTAGACTCTGCGTATATTCCTATAATCCTACTTAAGGGGCATGAGACAGTATTTGTTTTCGATATGTAGATGTGTGCAGTTGTATGCGTTCATCTCTTTTACGGGAGTATTTAAATGCATTGACAACTATTTACATAAAAATCAACAAAATCAACTAAATCTACACAAATTGTACAAGCACACATGCACACAAACACACGACCACAATTACAATCACAATTTTGTTTGATTGATGTTAATTGATTTTCAAAGTATTACAAAAGCCTTGTACAGAGAGAGAGAGAGAGAGAACGGCAGACATTGGAGCTCTTACTCTAAACTAACAAAAGCCATTGTGTATTGTAGATAGTCAGCCAGCCAGTCACTGACTGGGCCAGTGGCTCTAAATGGAAACAACAATAAACAATCAAACAACTAAATAAACACGTATAACAGCAACAATATAAAATGCATTCTAGAATGACAATAATGACGATGTTGTTGCTTTTCTGTCATTGATTATTTCATGTATTCCATTACATTTTTATTTACTCGCTTTACTGACTAAATGCTAGACAAAAAGTTGTGTTTTTTTTCGTCGATTTTTTGTTTCAGTTTTTACCCCAATATTTGGGTGACTTTTGTATTGATTCTGCGTTGGAATGCGTACAGATGCGGTGAGATGCAATGCGATTTTGTTGCTGTTTGTTTTGACATGAATTTAAACAATTACATCACGTTTCTTTTGGCATTTTAAGTATCCAAATGAAAATGTTTTTTAATCCCCTCTCGACCATCTATAATGTGGTAGTTTTTCGCTTACAAACGAAATGGTGATATTGATTTAAATGCAAAAAAATAAAAAATAGCAAAAGAAGAGTAAGAAGTATTTTATTCCAAAACAATTTATTTCGTTTTTCGCTTGTTTTTACTTAAAGGGGATTCAAATGCAGTCAAGTGTAAATGCATACTTTGGAAGTGTAGTTACTTTTTTTAGAGAACAAACGTACAGGGTTCGAATAACTTTAAATTAAAATTAGCATTTAAAAAAATTTGTTTGAGCAATTTTTTCTACTTTTCTACGGCTACAGCACATCAACTTTATTGTGTCAAATTTTAAAGCGGAAACGTGGTCTTGTCAGTAAATTGATATTCAACTACCTTCTGTGTGAACATATTAGTTTTGAGCTCTGTACAGACGATTGTCAGATCTGACAATACTGTTTTGACAACGATCAAAATTAAAAAAAATTGCCACCAGTATGTATATTGTTAGTTCACACGATTGCAAGTAATTTGTCAAAAAATCTGGCAATCCTATTATACATATGTTTTTCAGATGTTAAAAACTCGGTCATCTGCAAATCTGGCGATGATCTGACAATTCTGTTTCTGACAATGTTGTCTGTGTGAAGCGTAAGTTCACACGGTTGTAAGAAATTTTCTGTACATTTGTCTGACAATATTGTTAGATCTCTCAATCGCGAAGTAAAAAAGCTGATATTTATAGCCAACACTTAATTAGAATTTAGGCAATGTCTGGCTGTTAAAAATTCTCCTTCTCTCACAAATTGTAAAAAGCAAACCAAAATAACGCGGCATCAATGCAATAGGAATATCCAAGAAAGTGAAGTCGGCTGCTAAGAATAAAAACTAAAGTAAAATAAGAAAACGGAAAAAAAATAATGTCATTTTAGCTATTTTCACGTCCAATCTAGCGATTTGCTCTATATTTTAGTTTTAGTTAATGATGTTTTGCTGAAAAGTTAGATTAGCATTACTGTTCAGGACACAATTTTAAAGCTTTTATTTAAGTGTTTCACTTTAACGTCAACGCTCTTACTTAGTAATAGAGCGGAAACATGTAACTTAAGGAAACTGGCAAAAATTGGGTACGAAGCTCTTTATAAATCAGTGAAACTCTATAACAAAAACAGAAACTGCAGCTTGATGTGATAACTTAAAGTTGTAGTAGGCGTAGCAGAAGAATTCCGAAGGTTAGTAAACTGTGAAGCAAAGTCATCTTTCACGATGGTATGAACACTTGGTCGATCTTTTCCAAGCCCCCTGCTAGATACCCGAAAAACTGTACTAAACTCTTAACTTAAACCAAGTTTAGCCATTGCTGAAGTAAATCATATCAGTCCCGAATACCTTAATATCTCCAAGTTATCCAGGGCATAAATAGCAGTGGCATATCACTTGCATAGTTTTTTTTTTTTTTTGCTCCGTAACTCCTCTACTGATCATATTGATTTATTTCAAGCTAAGTGGATGATTAATCTACTATAGCTCGCCTCCATATGATTGTGTTGTGGTAAACATCTCTGCTATGTGGAGTTTTTTCTTGAGCTAAGGTAGAAGGTTAGGGTGATTTCTTTAGATGGATTTATCTGGTGAGATGTATAAGTCTTTTGATTAAACACTCAAAACCGCTATTAAAATTTCATTCCATAAGTTCTGCTGGAGATTCGAACGTGGCTGCTTGTATTGTATGCATGCGCTCTAACCACTACACCACGCGACATCACTTACGTAGTAAGTAAACGTGGTTTATTATTGAGTCTACAAATCAATATATAATCACTCTCAGACAGTATACAAACAATTGTTGTCCTTCAAATGCTGGACACTACTGTATATATATATAAACTCCAGGGCAATACCGTATGAGTAAAGCTGGTAGTATATATTAATAACTGATAAGCTATTTATAAATTCCGCGATCGTGAATCATAAAATTGCTATATTACTACCACTCTCGTTATCATAAAACAAACCATTGAGAAACAGGCATCTCTTTACCTAGTTTTGATTGATTTCTGAAGGGCGTTTTATGTAATTGACCACCAAATCATATATGATTCCATAAGCGGGTAGGGCATTACTGACTAGATTTGTGGTCCAGCCAAGACACAGTATCAGGGTTTTGAATGTAGCCCAATTACGACAACAAACTATCTCTCTCTGTATCTATGTATTATCTCCAATAATGTAAATTTGGTGCGCTATTTAGTCACAAGTTTCCGAATAGTTCGCCGAAACTGACCATAAAATGGAAAAGTGTACGATGCACTTTCTTAACCGCAAAAAATCTGCAAGCGTTGTTCGCTTGTAAGTCGATTCATGGTTAAATTAAAGACAAACTGAACATGTTAAGATGTTAAAAAATCATGCGTTACTATACGTCTAGACATAGATTGATTAGACTTTATAGACATTGTACGGTGATTCTGGATAAGCAACAGATTTTATAGCCGTATAGATTTTACACACGGTTTGAAGGCTGGTATTTTAAGTTGGCTCGAAAATTCACACACGTCCTCAAGGAGCAGCATTAGGAATTATTCGTACCCTGCATCTCTCTATGAAAAAATAATCGTGTTCTTAATTCCAATTGATACTTGTAAGCCGCACACACATTTTTGTGGACTCTCTTCCTAATTTAAACTGAATGAACCATTCCATTACCATATGTGCTGTGTATCGTTTGATTTGCTGTTGTTTTCATTATTGTTGTTGTTTGTAATTTTACAACAATTTAAACAACATAGTTTGTCGCGTATTTACACGAATTACATGACGAAACTCGTACTGAATTAAAACATTTTTCCTCACTTTTTTCTACTGATGTTGCTGTATGTACTATGTGCAACATCAAATGTGTTGATAATGAGTTTGTAGCAACATTATTAGAGACGTTATTGATGATGTTTGTGGTAGATGTTTGCCACTTAAAAAAATTTTTTTTTCTTTTTTGTTGTTGCTTCCAAATATGTTAAAAGGCCAGCGAGTTCTATAGAAAAATTTCAAACATTGCAAATATGTTGTTGTTTTTATTGTGGCTAATGTTGTTGTAACATGAAAAGGAGTAGCATTTGAAGTGTATTTGCGTATTTAACGCTAAAATGCATTTTCAAGTGACACAAAACATGACAGTTGCATTAATTTTCCCGTAGACTCACACTAAAGACAAGGGGGGAATAAAATGAAACGAAACGAAACGAAACCTGAACCAAAACATATTTTGGCTATCGCCAAAAGTTGTTGTTGCAGTTGTTGCTGTTTTTTTTTTTTTTTTTTTTTTGTTATTTTTACAATTTATACAGAACAACCGACTGACTGGAATGGAATAAAAACAACTCAAATACGAGAGTACAAGTTTAATGATGAGACCTTAAGGTTTTAGAAGGGGGTCAACAACAAAAAAATAAAAAGGATCAAACAACTTTAAAGCAACATGAGGGCAACAAAATCTACATGTAAATATATGCAGATATACGATGTTCGTTTTAAAAGTGTACAGAAAAATTTAAGTCAAAAATAGATAACATTTTTGAAAAACTTCTCTGTAAACAATTGATAGCATATTTAGAAGAAAGAAATCTTCTAGCAAATGATCAATTTGATTTTCGTAAAGAATGTCATACTTATGAGGCTCCTATCAAAATCTGGACAAGGGCTACGCTGGTGTTGGAGGTTTATTCTATTCTATTTATTCTATTTTACCAAGGCACTC
Organism: Wohlfahrtia magnifica; assembly: GCA_023159175.1. Lineage (NCBI taxonomy): Eukaryota > Metazoa > Arthropoda > Insecta > Diptera > Sarcophagidae > Wohlfahrtia > Wohlfahrtia magnifica. Next base: position 2,838,718 of record JAKWBJ010000045.1, read on the forward strand.
AATTTTAATGAAAAATTTATCTTTTTATGGTCTTACTGGGCGCGAGCTTGCATACTTTAAGAGCTATCTTACCAACAGAAAACAAATTGTTGAAATCAATTCGAGATGTAGTTCTATGGAATGTGTAAAGTTTGGGGTGTCTCAGGCCAGTGTTTTAGGTCCATTGCTATTTAAAATCTATGTTACTGACATACAGAACTTCCATACAAACAAGGAGAAGTACTGCAATCATCCATTACTCATGATGCAGGAATAATTGCAAAGTTCGCAAGAATTAATAAGTTTGTTTTAAACTCAAGTCAAATAAAGTTCATAAGGTTTGGATTACGTTAGTGTCAAAGTGGTGATTATATGGAAGCAGATAACAGAAGTAAACGTTTTAAATTACTGTGGGTGTACACCTACAAAGTAATCTTGGTAGGCAGTATTTAATAATTTTCTCTGTTTTTGAGAAAATTTTGCACAGCACACAAAGATCGTCCTAGTTTTCGCCTTTCCACGCATACTCAATCCCTGCTCATGAAGTGCCACAATTTATCCTCGTTCATAAGGTGACAAAGATTTCCCGCGACCCATATCGCGCAGATATTATTTAAATTATAAATTATTACAAAAAATAACAATTTTGATACGAGTACCATCAACAGGAAGGCCAAAGGAGGCGGTAACTAAAGAAAATATCAAGAAAATCGTCGATATCGTTATGAATGATCCCGGGTCAAAATACGTGAGATTGCTGAAATGGTTAATATATCATATGAACGTGTGTTCAACATTTTGCAAGAACATTTGCATATGAAAAAGCTATCGCCAAGATGGGTGCCACGTTTGCTCAATGTTGAACAAAAACGAGTTCTTCAGATCACTTCACAGCGGTGTTTTGACATGATAAATCATAATCCTGCTGATTTTCGGCGTAGATTAATAACTGTTGATGAAACGTGGGTGCACCACTACACACCTGAAACCAAAAATCAATCGAAGCAAATCGGAAGCTGGTGGAAGTGCTCTGAAGAAGGCGAAGACAGCGAAATCGGCTGGCAAGGTTATGGCCACTGCATTTTTGGATGCACAATCACAGGAGAGTATTATCGTGCATTATTGGATCAATTGGTTGATGCAATCAAGGAAAAACGACCACATTTAAACAGGAAAATAGTGCTCTTTCTTCAAGACAACGCACCGGTTCACACAGCATTAAATACGATGCTAAAACTACGAGAAATCCACTTTGAATTGGTTGATCATCCACCTTATAGTCCAAATTCAGCCTCTAGTGACTTTTTCCTGTTTCCAAACTTGAAAAAATGGCTCGCAGAGAAAAGATTCATCTCAAACGAAGAAGTGATTACCGAAACTAATGCGTATTTTGAGGAGTTCCCAAAATCGTATTAGTCAGATGGTATAAAAAAGTTGGAAAATCGTCTTACTAAGTGTTTTGAGCTAAAAGGAGACTATGTTGAGAAATGAATGGTTTTTGAAAAAAAAATGTTTTTTTTCCTAGTTAGGTAGCTTCAATATCAATCCGCCCTCGTAATAAGAGCAAACTGGCTTATTGTTCACTTATTTGAATGTAGAATTTTTTTAAAGTTTGGATGAATTGAGCAAATATTAAGGTGACCTTATCATTTTGAAGCACACCTTATGTTCATTATTACTTGTTGCCGGATAGCCTCAATTAGTGCCTTAATGGCGCTGAGGTCTATAATGTATGATAGTAATTTTAAATGAATTTGAAATAAAACGATAAAAAATCTTTTTATTATGAAAATGGGAATGAAAAGAATTTTTTATAAAGAGAAAAAAAAAATTGGAAAACAACCCTCGTACATGCTATTAACGTCTATAACGTTGTCTTTTTCACAATGTAAATTTAAATCTTTTTTTTTGTGAATATTTTCTCTCTCTCCTCATATGTTGGAGGACCACCGTTTTTCTGTTGCTCCCATCATAGTACGAGTGCATTTCATTGCAATCATTTTGTGACAATTGTGTGGTAGACATTGTGTCAATTGTTAACAATATATTTGTATTGCTGTAACTGTATTTTTAAGCTTTACCATACGCTCTGTATTTATTTAAGCGCCAGAATACAAAATTTACTGAATTTAAACCGAAAAAATCTCATGACAAACAAAAAAATTAAAATAAAAAATAAAAAGAGAATTTTTTTTTTTTTTAAATCACGACAATATAGAAACATTTATTTTCAAGTGTTTTGTAAACTTATTTAGATTTTTAAATTGACGTTTTAAATATTTATGGCGATTTAAACATTGCATTTATCCATTTACTACACACTCTCTCACTCGAATACATTCTCGTATAGAAGGAATCAATTTAATTTAATGGCTTATGGCTTAAAGTTTATTATACTGCAACAACCATTAAATAAATTTTTATGTTAATTATGTTGGGGATTTATTTATTTCAATATTGCCTTTAAATTAATTTATTGTATTTGTATTTAGTAATCAAATGTGTTTTTTTCGTTTAAGAATGCAGTTAATTTTTGAAAAAAAGTAGTTTGAAATTATAAAGATCGAGTGTTTATGGAAAATTCTTTAGAAAAGTTGTCTGCTAATTAAAAAACTAATATTTTTATATAACAAATGGAGAAGCTACTGATTTAATATAAAAAAATGGAGCGAAAATTTGAGGTCTCAAACAACAAATATACGCAAAGAAAAAATACGGATTGTTTTGTGCATAAAGAAGAATATTACTCTCTCAAAATGTTTCTCATTTACCCAATTTTTTGGTACAGGAACGCTTTTCGCTAAAATTGGGACCACGGGGGCGCCCAATGTAGAGTAAAGAAACAGACACACCTATTAATATATATATTTAATAAAAAACTGTTATCAATTCATAAACATATTATAAATATTAATTCCCATAACATTCCATGAAGGAACATGGGGACTTCTCTCAGTCAGTGAACTGCACCCGATTCTATTTTTAAACTCATTGAAATGGACTTACATTTTAACGCCGGCTCCGAACGGCATATACATTTAGGGAAGTTTTCAATAGTATTTATACTCATAACCAGTTACTAGCTGCTGTCGAAAAACTTGTCTTTTTTTTAAGATGGTCTAGCTTGGTATTGAAACGACGACCGGCTGGTAGGCGGGTGTGTTACCTAGCATACCACAGCGGTACACCAATTCATAAATATATAAATAAAATTTTTTATTTTTATAAAATTTCTGTTGCAACTAAAAAAAACTAAAAAATATTTATCAAAAATATTGTCAATATTTCTATAAAAATGTTCTCTATTCAAAACGAATTCCGTACCATTCAAAAGTACTTAAAAGTCAATTTATTTCTTCCTTCATAGCATTAAAAGCCCTAAAAACAAAACAATGTTTCGTTTAAAATGAAGTCAAACAACAAGTAAAAGGCCAGCAGTACTGTAACATGTTGTGAATAACAAACGAAACAAAACAAGACAACTGCAGCAATTGATTTTATTTTATGGAACACAAAACAGAAACAAAGAAAAACAAGACAATTTTAAATTCTAAATTTATTTAAATAAAAAGCATTATAAGACACAGACATGCATATTATTATTGGTAAATTGTGGCATAGAGTCATGACTTCGGGGTACAATGCAACACATATTTATTTGTAAGAGTCATGCACAAAAACATGTTGCAATTTGTTTACAATAAGAAAGAGATTTTTTGTTTGTTTTTGTTTTCATTTACAACATACTAAACATGTTACTAAGAACATGGAAAGAACTACATACATAGAGAAAAATGTTTAAATAAATTTTTAAATCTTTTAGTAGTATACTAACATAGTTAGTGGAGGAAAGGAAGGCCTAAATAAAGCTGTATTAGAATGGAATATAAAAAGGGTTTATTTACGAGTACTTCCATATTCATAAAAATATAAATGAGTTTGAAATGTATTTTATTTAAAATTTATTGTACAAAATTTTACATTTTATTTTTTTATGGATATGGGGGTTAAAGTCAATTTATCTTATTTTCATAAAATGTTTAAGTGAGTCGAGAAATATTAAAAAAAAAATTCTAAAGTATTTTAGTAAATTTTTACAATATAAGATAAACAATTTTTAGTAATAAAGTAACAAAATAGTTATTTTATAATTCGACTACGCCGACGATATTTGTTTTCTGAATCACAGAAATTGTGATATGCAGAGAAAGCTGGTTGTACAGGCAATGATATACAGAACGAGATTGCAAATAAACATCGGAAACAAGCACTATGCCAATCAATGCAAGCAATATTTCAAGTTTTCAAATTGGCAAAAAAAATTTAGGAATTCCTTTTCCTTTGCCTTCTCAGCATCTGTGTCAGTGCTTAAAAGTGTGTTGATCTGAGCTTAGCCAACAAAGCAGTAAGTGGGTTAAAAACCATAACGGGTCCGCCATCTAACGTTTTTTTTTCAACTAGTGCTTATTTCGTGAATGGTAACACTTAGGTCATATCTGATTTGACAGATAATTAGTTTTATTCTTCCGCTGAACGAATATGGTTGTGTCCTATGCGTTTTCGCTTCGCTAAGTGGGCCTGCGATCGACTTACAGAAGATGCCAATTTTACCAAAAAAATCATCTTTTCAGATAAAGCTCATTTTGATCTTGGCGGGTATGCAAACAAGCAAAATTGTCGCATTTGGGGCACAGAAAACCCACACGCATACATTGAAAAGCCGATACACCCAGAGGTCCAGAGGCCATTTTTCTTCGAAAATGAGCAACGAGTGGCCGTTACAGTCAATGGCGATCGTTATCGGGCCATGTTGAACGAAATTTTGTTCACAAAAATTGAAGAGGAGGATATTAGCAACATTTGGCTTCAACAGGACGGTGCTACGTGCAACACAGCCGAAGCCACACTCGATGTTTTGTGCCCTGGTTTTGAAGAGAGCATTATCAGCCACAGAGCTGATTGCGTTTGGCCACCTCGGAGCTGAGATTTGACACCGTTGGACTATTATTTGTGGGGTGCCGTCAAAGATAAGTGTTACGCCAATAAGCCAGAGACAATTGACGCTTTAAAGGACAATATTCGTGAAGCCATTGGTGAAATACAGCTGCACACAATCGATAATGTGCTTAAAAATTGGACCGATCATGTAGGCTACTGCATGGCCAGCCGAGGCAGTCATTTGAATGAAATTATTTCCATTATTAACCGAAAGGATTGTACTTTCAAAGAAAAAAAAAAATTGAAAAAATATTCAGTAGTTTTTTTTATAGCATTTTCAAAAAAAAAAAAAAATTATTTGGCGGACCCCTTACTTATGAATACGACCGCAAATAATTTTGGTTAGTATTCGTAGTATTGATTAAAAAAACAATGTTGCTTCCAATTAAAAATATATTTATCTACAACTGTGGTCCTCACAAAGAGAAAAACACTTCAAATTGGGGTATACACTGAAATTAAATTGCTGCAAACAAATAGGCAGATTGTTATCAACACTTCTCAGTGTAGCATAAGCAAATTTTAGTTCTTATTAAAATCTTTAAAATATAAAAAAACCGTTTACTTCTACTCTGTTGAAAGCTTACAAGGTATTAAGTGAAAATTTTTTTTCAAACGCAAGTTATTTGTTTTAATTATGGTTGTAGTTTGACATGATGGAAACGGCATAGATACGTAGATACATACATAAAATCCGCGGCAGCCCAAGTGAAACAAGAGCAACTTCTCCCAATCAAGAAGCTGCACCCGGTTCTACTTTTAAGCTCATTGAAAAGGGCCTATGCCTTAGCGTCGTAAACACTCATAACCAGACGCTCTAGCAATTTTATAAAGTAGTACGGCTGTTGAATATTGTCAGATGGTCTGGCCTGGGATTGAAGCAAGGATCTCTTAGTGGGAAGGCGTGTATCCACCTAACTAATTATATGAATTTTATTAATAAACAATTAGATTAATGACAATCAGAAAAATTAAAGCAAAAATATATTTCCAGGTATTACTCGTATAGAAGCAATATCAGCAAATACAGTACAATACTAAAGTTAAGAAATACTGTAATACAGTACATTTCAAAAGGATTTTTTTTTTCAGTAATCCGAGTTGTTATTTTCACGAAGAGAATAAATAAATACGCAGACAACTTCGTTGGGTAGGTAATGTAAATGAAGACCACTGCTTTACAACAGCTTACAACACAGCTTGGGATAAGTGTTTTCACAATTTATTTGTAAAAATCTTTAAATTTTGCAAGATAAACTTTTATTCGCCCAAAAGAATAGTAAAAGTAAAAGCTTCATATCTCCATCAATTTCCAACGTATTTCTAAAAACTAAATCTATTTATATTTATAACTGAGCATACTTAATTAATAGTTCGGTTCCAATAAAAAGTAGTAAAAAATATGAAACAAATAGTGAAAAATTGAGTTTTCTTGGAAAATACACACATATTCATCAAGGTTTCTTAAAAAACAAAAAATATCGAGTAATATGCAGCTAAGAATTAGCTCACTCAAGATTTTGGAGGTGTTGGGAAAATTTCAAAAACAAGTTAGTGTTGCACTCGCTAGTGTTGTATCGCTATCCTGATATTTTTGGCTTGAACTGCAGGATCCGAGTTGAACTCCTAATTGATCTCTAATATTTCAACTGTTGAAACATTATTTTAAAATTTATCGCTTTTGAGATAATAAGCAAATTTTTATGCTGAGATTTATATAAGAGAATAAACAACCGTGAAGGAATATGCAACAACAACACCATATTATTTTTATCTCGATCTTCTGAAGATTTCGGATTTACGTTTTTATTTTAAATGTATAAATAAATTTACTAGCTGACGGTCGACACAATCGCCTGCATTCCAGAAAAGCAAATAAAACGAACGTACACTATAACATGCCTTAAAGATCTCTCTGTCCTACTATAGTCAGTAAAGATGACTTATGTACGTTCCTTAGTTCAAAAACCCTGCTTCCACATAATGTCCCGTTAACCACAATCGTGCTGTGACTTCGGTTGAAAACGTGCAGTCAAAGCGACCTAGTTGAGCAATTTATGCCCTGTGATTTCATTCTCCTCCCAAAAGAGCCGTCACTCTATTTCTTTAAGGTGTAATCCACTGAAATGATATCTTAGTAGTAGTGTCCCGATAAAAAAAAGATCACTTTCCTACCAATTTCGCTTCTACATAGCAGAAAGCGCTCACTAAACGTTAAACGTACACTTGCTTTTGTTTTTTACAAACGTGCTAAAATCAAAATTTTACGTTCAAAATCAAATAACTTCAGTTCAAATAGTCTATTAAATGCGCATTTTCTTAATTTAAGAATAAAATCTAAATATTTTTAAGGTCACATTTTAGATTGTAATCTAAAATCTTATAATCTCTTTCACATCTCAAAAATCTTGCGGAATAAGGTAAATCTTTCAATATGACAACACCGGGTATAAGTAATATTTAGACATTAAATATTACGTATACGTCCAGGTTTTTAAATTTCCAAAGTAAGTCTATTTAGCCATTTTCTTAATTTGTAATAAATTTTTGTAAAACTTTAATACTGCTTCTATGTTCTTCTCTGGTTTTGTTTTCTGAGACATTTTGTCATATTTGTCTTTGAATTGTTTACTTGTCTGCAAATATTTTTTTGTTGACTTTCTCAACTGAGGTTTTGCTGTTTTAATTTGAAACGTAAAGCAATGCGGTTTCCTGAAATTGTACATTTTCCTTAAAACAAAAGGTTGGGAAGTGTCTATACCAAAACAAATATAATCGTCTATTTCTAGTTTATTTATTTAAAGACTATAACTTTTAAAGTTTTTAGGTTTTAAATTCTCTATTTAAAATTAATAATAATTTTTGTTTGTCCCCTTTAAATACAACCAGTTTTCGTTTAGTGTCTGTGGTATTTCAAATGTTTTCCACAAAAGAATATGTCTGCCATTTCTTTCCTTTTTATATTTTTTGCTAAACGGCCTTTTTTCTTCAATATTATCGTTTTTCTTGCTTTTTTGTGATTATGTACTCAAAGCCTTGGGATTCCAAACAGCTTATATTATATAGAAGATGATGTATAATAAACACAAAAAAAGAGAGAAACTGTCGTGGTTAACAATAATGGTTTTTGAGGTCTTTTGTAAAGTGATAAGTAAAAATTAATTAATTTTGTTTTTTAATATTCTCAACGCGAGCCAAAATTGTAAACGGAAATAAGCAAAAAAAAGAAGGAAAATTGAGGAAAACCACAATTGATGTCAGATTAAATAGTTCTAAAAAGTCAAATATCAAATCAATTAAAAATGTGGTAGAACAAAACGAAATAAAAAAAGAAAAAATATAAAAACATTTAGGCCTTGATAACAAAGAAATGCAAGTGTTGTTAAAGCCAAGTAATTTTCGAAAGAAATTTAATAAGAAACTAACTATTATTTACAATATAATTTGTTATGTTGAGGTTAAATTTATCACATGGAAACGTAGCTGTATGTAGCAGGGCTGGAAATCCACTTTGTTAGCCAATTAAACCCACCCGGATTTTATTAGGTTTTATATATTAAAAAACCCGGGTGGATTTTTTATTTAAAAGTTTTCATAGTTTATTTACAAACAAAATAAGTAAAATTTGAGTATTCCGAGTACAAAATATTTCAGTTTTAGCTCAATAGATATAATGATTTAACAAATTCATCAAAATATAAATTTTTCAAATCACTGCTTACATCTTTTCCGCACCTCGGGGAAAATTTTCGAGTCCCCTCTCAGATAAACTTTTCGTCTTGGAGGCAACTCACTTTGAAGCTGATTTTATATTCATTTTAAATGCAGTGATAGCCAAGAGTCAGAAGGAGCAATGTCTGGAGAATACGGCGAGAGTGGCAATTGACAGTTTCGAATAATTGTTTGGCAATTTTTGCGACATGAGACCGACTGTTGTAGTGTAAGGGAATAACTTATTGCATGTCTGTCTTTATATACCGACCGTTTTTCTCATAATGCACGGTTCAAATGAAGTAATTGTAGTCTGCTCCGATCACCGAGTTTTAGCAGCGCATAGTACAATGACAATGCCGTCTTATTCTCATTCAGAGTGCAAAATTGCATTTTTAATACTAAATCAACTTAATTGTACTAACAAACAAAAAATATTGTCGAAATGAACGAAATTTGGGCGCAGTTATTTAATCCAATAAAACCCGTCAAAAAACCCAATAAAACCCGGTGGGTTGGGTTTCTTTTAAAATCCGGGTTTTTGCCAGCCCTGATTTGTAGGCAACTTAATACAGAATAAGCATTTCTTGGCAGGAACATTAACACTCCGACTATTGGTTATTAAGTCGTTGTAAGGATAATAAGACGGATAAGACAACTAAGACCGATTTACCTTTGGCAACCGAATCTGTTTTAGTAAAGCCCAGGAGAGTCTATTCTCAAGGGTTATGATGTCATCACTATCCGTGGCGCACTCACGTGATGTGCCCTATTAGGTCCCCCCTATCATACCAAAGTTCTCACAAGCTAGACAGTAGGGATTAGCAATGAATCGGATTTTCGCTGCACATACTCACTCGTGAATTTATAAGTAAACTGCGTACACATCATTCAAATTCAATTAATCATACGCACTCACTACTTACAATAACGTTGATTCATAGGTATAAATGGCAATATGTATGAATCAAACGTCGTACTTATATTCATACAATACTCATTCCCACAGAAGTCATTCACCATTCAGTAAAGACTCATAATACTCATAAATAATTTGAATCATTCAACTTATTCGAGTAGTACTCATCAAGTAAGCAGGCATAATGTTAAAAATAGAAATTAAAAAAAATGAAAAGTATCACAGCAAACACACAACATTATATACAAATAATACTCATTTTGTATCGTCTATATACAACGAATTAAAATGAGTATGAATCATTAAATGACTATGATCACTACTTCAAACTTTAGAGCAGTAACAGGCAAACTTATGCTTGCAATTGTGGTAGAAATTTTAATGTCTGTATCTCAGAACATACTGCAAACACGTGGAAAGAGTACTTTTACACTTTTTAAGTTTGTATATTTCAGCATAAATTTTTAAAGGAAAAAAGAAAGAAGATAATAACAGTAAAAACAGTAAAAGAAAACAACAGCAGAAAATAATATAAAGCCATTACCAACATTATAAGGGAAAACAGAAACAAATAACAATTATAAAATATTAATTTAAAAAGAAATTTAAAATAAATACGACATTTTTAGTAAAATATTTATTAACAACATCATCAATAAAAAATTTCTTTCTCAAACTGTATTTTTCGGTTTATTCTTTTTCTATACCTCTCTGCTTTTTTGAAAATTCGCTCAGAGTCATGTTTTGCCGTACTCTGTTTTAAAGAATGAATACGTGTGTGTATTCATTGCAATGAATATGAATGCATATGAGTATAATAATTTATAAACTATGAATCGAGTATTTATATTTTCAGTATTCATTGCTGATATCTGCCAGTCACCTAGGTGCGTAAGTTTTTTCTAAAATGTTCGTTGGAAGATTTTCTCTGACCTAGTAATGATTTATCCTAAGCTTCGGCTATCCGAATGTGTCCAGACTTATCACTTATCCATATAATAAGCGAGATTCTGAAAAGTAATTTGGCACGGTTCGTCCATTGGGCTTATTCTTGCGGTCTAAAGGTCAATCCTGATAAGACCAAGCTTGTGCTATTCACCAGTAACTAGAAAACACCCTCATTTAAAATAACCAGATTTAAAGATCAATCTCTGCAACTTTCGTCAAGGGTCAAGTATCCGAGTATGAAAACTTCACTGGAAGTTGCATGTCGAGAAGTGGGTAAAGAAAGCCTGTGTGGCTTTGTATTTCTGCAAATCTACAAATATTCGGAAGCAAATGGGAACTAAAAGCAGATGTACAATCTCTTGGTTCGGCCAGTTCTCACGTATAGCCGCCTGGAATGATGAGGACCCTCAGTTAGAGTTTTATCATAATTAGGCTATAAAGAAGTACTGAGGACTGCGTGTTTGGGTATCAGGGGTGTTTGCCGATCATGTCCCAATGCTGTCTCTAATGTTATTCTGCACTTATTACCCACTTATCCCCACATTTTACAGCTTTCGGTTTAGACCGCGGTAAGGCCGAAAGCACTTGGCTTCTGCAAGCAATCTCTTAGTGGCCACGGTAACATTTTTAGACTTCTTACACTGTCTCTGACGAAATTGAGAACGAGCTTGTCTATTCGAAATTTTAATTTCGAGGAAATGTCAAAGCTTTCTTCTCCCGAAGGGACGAATGGAGAAAAAGTGGGTTTTCTGAGAGTTCCTATTTTACGATCTTCACAAACGGATTCAAGCTGAAATCCGGTGTAGAAGCTGGTATTTCTCCAAATCAGTGAACCTTGCGGAATGCTTTACATTACCGTATTTTCAGGCGGAAGTTTTTGCAATTCTGACGGCTTACAAAATGCTGAAGGATCGGGGTCTCGGGGTAGGATCAAAGTTTTCTTTAATAGTCAGAGAGCTATCAGGGCACTAGCGTAGCAATTCGGCTTTATTTCTATGGTTTGCAAAAAAGATGAGGCTCCTCTGTAATACATGTACCATTTCTTTGAATTGGGTCCCTGGACACAGGGACATCTTTGGGAATGAAAAGTTTGATGAACTTGCTTAGAGGGTATCGATGGACGTGAAATTGATTAGTTTTTACTCTGACATCTGTTGTCTTATGGCTATCACCAAGGGGAAATCTATAGTTTTTTTCATACAGAGTGCGCAAAATACTTGGAGTTCCTTTTCTTGTGCTTTCACGAGGATGTTGTAGTCTTGGTATGTCAGTGGCAGGTAATTGCAACTTCTTCCAAAATCACAGCGGTGTACGCGGATAATTGGATGATGGGAACGAACGCGAATAAAATGGGTTTGGCCTTTAAACTTCACTGCAAAAGCACTTCTTTAGAGGGAAACAATATTTTACTTCCTCTGTGAAAGTGAATCTGCTGCCAGCGAGCAGATGATTGAGGTACACTTTACTCAATGATTTGCGCACAAACCTAGGTACCCTCGATATTCTCCATTTTATAAGCAGCTGGTTTTACCCACTTATTCTTTTTTTTTTCTCTCGAATGGTTCATTACCTGTGCTCTTGTGGTACTTTGCTGTTCATATTTTATTTAGCAAGTCAACTAACTTATCTGCCCACCTATCACTCATGCATATCCACACACTCTATAAAGTGTAACCATCGAGTGTTTCGTTATCTTCTTTAGAGACATCCAGCAATAATAAGCCTGAAGTAACTGCAGTATTTTGGATGCCTTTCAGAGAGTCAGAAATTTCATACAGAAGTAGAAAGTAGTCATAAGTGAATCATTATATTTAAACTTTCACAAGGTAAGCAAGCGAACTTCGCCTATCTGATGCAGACTTTAGAAATACAAAATTGTCTGAATTCTTCAACGTCTTCTTCTGTCATGTTGAACTTTCCAGTGGAGCATTGAGCCTGAAGAATCCACTTATACCGGACTCTATTGCGAAATATTTGGTTGAATTCATGCCATGAGTTGTTTTGTTTCTTGCAGTTCCGTACTAATCGAACTGTTGGACGTTTCAGCAGTTGCGCCAACATGTCAGCCTCTACCTTGCCGATTGTATCTTGTCGTGCAATGTTTCGAAATGTGTGGCTTGTGCACTATTGTTTCCACAAAGAAGCAGAGATTTGGCTTGTGGTCATCAGCGAATCAACGCTCCGTATGCAATTTGTGCACCACATGATCAGAATTTGCTACAGGCATTTGTTGATAATTCTCGCTCTCCCAATAAGCCCTGCTTTGCCTAGTTACCTTATTAGACAAAACGATTTCTGATAGGGTGACACCGGTGAATTTCGACCCAATAGATCCACAATTGATCACATGAGCAGCTTTCGTGTAATTGTCCAACAGTCTGTAGAATGGCGATCTCCACTGTATCTATGTTTCATAAACTTCGAGAAGACTTTTGACAAATTCAGTCACGATGTGACTTGGAGCTCTCATGTGCCTTATTGAGGGCTTACATAGAAATGCATTCTGCAGAATTAAACATGGCAAATTAATGAATAGAGCAGTGAAAGTTGGAATTCGTTTCCTGTCACCAATCTAAATAAAGTTTTGGACACGATCCTTAAAAAAGCTCTTCGTAGCGGCAGAGAGATAACGTGGGGTTTGCAGCGTTTGTTATCTTGGAAGCACCATAACCACAAATGAAGGGTAGGATGAGAATATAAATAATCGATTACAGAAATCCCGTCAGATTTTTGATGTTCTCAGATCCATCTGGAACTCTTTCCTCTTATTTCGGCGTACGAAAATGGCAATCTTTAATATGTATCAATACGGGATTAGTGCAAGTATTCGTGATCCATTGTCCTTGCAAAATCCTTTGCATATTCTGGAGGAGGACTATTTCCAGTCGCAAGTTCTGGCGAAGTTTAGGTCAACAACCAGTTTCGTATGAAATAAGAAGGCGTATCTAACGAATTGCTATAGACAGGAACCCGCAAGAGAACAGAGGAAGGGTCCGGCCTGCTCACACATGAGGAAGATAGTTTTATGCCTAAGTTAATGGCATGGGAAAGACTTGGAGTGAAGTGAAAGCGTTGGCACAAAACAGAAAATTGATCAAAAAATTACTGAGGCCCTATGCTCCTTGTAGGAACGACGGGAAATTATTACTATTATTTGTTCGAATAGTATTGTATTTTCGTGTCGATTGCTCATGCGCGTTTCCCATTAGGATAGAGCAGAAAAGGCAACATATTACAGTACGAAGAAGCTGGCTTCAGACCGAATAGAAGCAGCGTAGATCAGGCCAACACTTTGAACAGTCCATGGAATGGCGTACTCCCCTGTATCTATTTTTCGTCGATTTCAAGAAAGCGTTTGATACCATCAGGCGAACGGCTATATGGAAAGCACTAAGAACAAAAGGGGTACCCTAGAAGATAATTTGAATAATCAGAGCGATGTATGAGGATGCAGAACTTTCAGTTCTTCACCACGGAAACATCAGCCAACCATTCCACACCAATGCTGAAGTTAAACAAGGATGCCCAAAGTGCTGGATGACATAATGAGCAAAGTCTGTTTGAAAAGAGAAAGGATCACATGGAGTCTCTCACTCCAACTTGAAGACGTGGACTATGCGGATGATATTTGTCTACTCTCGCATACGATTTTCAATATGCAGTCAAAACTGGCTCGTAATGTTGGGCTTGAAATAAACATCAAGAAAACCAAAGCCATGAAAATAAACAATACGAGCAGGGAAAACATAATGCTACAATGTCAACCAGTATGCAGATAGCTACGGCTATCTAGGAAGTACAATGACTACAAACGGTGACGCAGACAGACACAGAAACAGGCTAAAAAAAGCGAGAGTGGTATTTGGACAAGTGCAGTCAGTATGGAGAATCTCACATATATCCAGACGGACTAAGCTCAGAATATTCAACTCATGTATGAAATCACTACTGCCGTATGGCAGTGAAACCTGGCTTGTAGCGCATAATATCCCACAGGAACTGTGCCTCAGTGCCTCAGAATCATATGTAGAATATTCTGGCCTACCACCATAAGTAACACAGAACTGTGAAGCATGACTAATGACGAATCCATACTGATGCAGATAAGGAGAAGAAAGTGGGGATGGATCGGTCATACCATCCGAAAAGGTCCAAAATGCCTCAAGGCTCAAGATATCGTGGTCGACCAAAAAACACCTGGAGACGCACAATTATCCAAGAGCTGAGACAGAACAACCTAACATGAAAAGAGGCAAAGTCAACAGCTGTAAACCGTGTTAAATGGAGATGCTGTGTGGAAGCCATATGCTCTCAAGAGGAATAACGAAAAAAAAGTGGCATTGAAGACACTGTTACTTTCATAGCCTTTATATAAGCTGCTGAAAATATTTTTCTTTTAAGGTCATAACAGTCTGTTAAACTTTTTTGCAGCCGTAATTATTTCAAATTCAATTTAAATCAATTTCAATTAAGTTCCAGCTTTTTTACAATCCTTAGACAAATTATTTGTTATTTTACTTCGAATTTTCTTAAGAATTTTTACTTACTTTTTGAAAAAAAAAAATTTATTTCCTAATATTAACACTCAAGTGGAATCTTCTCTTACATATCACACCCAAGCGGAAATTGTTTAACAAATATTTCTCTGTTATTTCCGTTGTTACAACGGTTATTTATTTACGAGTTTGTGCATATGTGTGCGTATGCACGTGCATTCATATTTTAGAGACTTTTGCCCAAAAGTTCAATTTCATGTGTAACCAACAATACAACACAAATAAATGCACACACATACACACAATATTTTCTAATACAACAACAACAACTGCAACAACAACAAAAAGGCAATATGTCGTATGCAAGTAAACAAAAATGAAATGAAATCTTGTTTAACGTTAAGAGTCTATATGTGTGTGCATTTGAGTATGTGAATGAATATTTGTCTTTGCGTCTGCATTCTCTGATGCGTAATATATGTGTGAGTAGAGAGACAATTTCATTTTTTTTTGCTATAATGCACACTTATTTGTAGACAAACTCTACAAATAAATATAACTGTTAAGTGTCTGAGTATGTGTGTGCTTCTATGTTGTGTTTATTTATAAATTCGATTTGTAAAGAAGAGTAAGGGTCACACAAGTAATAAAGAAGAGCAAAAGCGATTTAGTTTTATATGAAGAGTTCAAGAGTGTGCCGTTTATTATATTCTCTCTCTCTCTCTCTTCCTAACCATGGCTTTAAATATTTGTAATAATACTCTTTAAATATTTGTTGTTGTTCTATTTGATTTTGCTGCAATTGCAGTAAATGTAATGCAGTGTCATGAATTTGCTGAAATATATTGTATTATATGACATTTGTATTTATATATGATTGTATGTATGTATGTATATATGTTGGAGTGTATGTGTATTTAATTTATATATAGTTATTTTATCTACTATGGTTGTTGCTGTTTTTTGTTGTTGTTGCTATTGTAAACTTGTGGTAAATCCACTTAAGACATACAATGACAATTTGTAATTTTATGAGGTTAAAAAGAGCTTAATTGTGTTGATTATAGATTTGTGCTTGTGTTACTCTCTCTCTCTCTCTCTCTCTCTTTTCCTTTTCACTGTGTGTATGAGAGTTATTGCAGAAAAAAAAGTAAGAGTATGAGTGTTTATGTGTGCATGTGTGTTGTATATTCTTTGTAGATTATTTTGGATTTTGACTGCTGCTGTTGAAGGGTTTTCCATTTTTTTTTGTCAATTTAATATGATTTTTGGTACGTGCTGGAGTATATTCTTTGATTGTGACATTAAAAATTGAGTTCGAAAAAAGTGCAATTTTTCTTAGAGTGATACACTAGTGAGGGACAATACAATATTTGCTAAAAAAATAAATAAGCAATACTTACGAGTATAGCTTAACTGTTTAAGATTGGGCATTAAAGAATTTTTCTAAATATTTTACATAGACGTTAGTATCAAAAAAAAAGCCAAATTTTACCATAATTTGACAATTTTGACATAAAAGCATCTATAAAACTTATTACCTGTAGACTGTTTGGTGGTAAGGATCAATGCAATATGTAGAAAGACACAGATCTAGTTGAGAAACCTGTGGAAGAGGCAATATTTTACAGCACTTAAAATTCGCCTGCTACTGGCAAAGACATATATACTCCCAACGCTTTGTGTGGCTGTGAGCTATTTGCTGGCTTGGATTCAATTAGTAAACAAAAGCTTAATGTGGTATTTAACAACATTGCAAAATATATATTTAAACGCTGACCATATAGCCACATAACGCATCTCTCAAGGCTAGTTTTTAATGTCTCGTTAGATAACCTGATAAAATGTCGAATTCTAATTCTTCTTCATAAGATGATATATACCAAACAGCCTAAATACCTTTACGATAGAGTTGAGTTCTCTAGATCAAACTGAGGAAATAGACTAAATATGATAAAATATCGTTAACTGATATCCGAAAGACACTGTTCTGTTAGTGCGATAAGATTTTGGAACCAACTTCCTCCTTCTATTCAAATTTAAGCAATGCAGTGCAATTTCGAAGAATTTGCCATTTTAATTATTTTTTTTTCTTTTTATCGATTTTTTTAAATAAATACATATGTAATTATTAAATTTTTGATTCTCATATAATTATTATTATAAATTGAATTTTTTTTTTGATTTTTTTTCTCCATTCCTTTTTTTGTAAAATGAACTCTCATATGATATTGGCATTATCCACCCAGTATGGTAATATAAGACCCTATTTCTTGTTGTGCTGTATTTAAAGATTTAAATAAATAAATAAATAACACCGTTTGATCTTTCATTGCTTACGATAGTTAATATAGGGTCCGCCAAATATATATTTTTTTAAATGCTATAAAAAAAAACTGCTGAATATTTTCTCAAATTTCTTTTTTTATTTGAAAGTACAACCCTTCGGTTAATAATGGAAAATAATTTCATTCAAATGGATGCCTTGGCTGGCCATGCAGTAGCCTACACGATCGGTACAATTTTTAAGCACATTATCGATTATGTGCAGCTGTATTTCACGAATAGCTTCACGAATAATGTCCTTTAAAGCGTCAATTGTTTCTGGCTTGTTGGCGTAACTCCACAAATAACAGTCCAACGATGTCAAATCGCAGCTCCGAGGTGGCCAAACGACATCAGCTCTGCGACTGATAATGCGATCTTCAAAAACAGGGCGCAAAATATCGAGTGTAGCTTCGGCTGTGTGGCACGTAGCGCCGTCCTGTTGAAACCAAATTTTGCTAATATCCTCCTCTTCAATTTTTGTGAATAAAAATTCGTTCAACATGGCCCGATAACGATCGCCATTGACTGTAACGGCCA
Source organism: Wohlfahrtia magnifica (assembly GCA_023159175.1). Lineage (NCBI taxonomy): Eukaryota > Metazoa > Arthropoda > Insecta > Diptera > Sarcophagidae > Wohlfahrtia > Wohlfahrtia magnifica. The sequence continues at coordinate 2,856,634 of JAKWBJ010000045.1, forward strand.
CTCCTTGTTCATTTTCGAAGGAAAATGGCCCATTTATGCCTCTGGACCAAAATCCGCACCAAACAGTGACTCGTCTTGGAGTATCGGCTTTTCAATGTATGCGTGCAGGTTTTTTGTGTCCCAAATGCGACAATTTTGCTTGTTTACTTACCCGCCAAGATCAAAATTAGCTTCATCTGAAAAGATGATTTTTGATTCTGCAATATTTCCTAGCATTGTTCAAGCGTATACACAACCATATCCGTTTAGCGGAAGGATAAAACTAATTATCTATCAAATCAGACATGAGCTAAATGTTACCATTCACGAAATAAGCACAAGTTGAAAAAAAACGTTAGATGGCGGACCCTTTATTTGGTTTTTTTTCCTTAATTTTGTTAAATTTTACTTCAATGGCAGTATACCTTAGTTAAAAAGGTACTAAATACAGACATTTATTATCAATTTAAATTTCTAGGTATATTATTTAAAAATAGTATGATTTTCCACTAGGTATCGATGACAAAATTAGGTCCTAAGACAATCAATAATAGAAACAAATTTTATTGCAGTGATTCCTCTAGTGAGCATAGCATCTATTGCTTTGTTTCAATTTAATTAAGATCTTTTTCACTCTAAATAGTTGCTTAGCGCTCTTCATATGTAGCGCTCTTCATATGTTGGCGTAGTGGTAAAGATCCCTGTTAAGTAGTGGTGGTGATCCTTACTTGGATTTGTAATATTTTCCCAATTTTCTCCCAATCATACGCCTGATGTTTGTAATCATCGCCAGAGATAAGCTGGAAGCTCAGGGTGCTTTTTTCTCTTTTTTAACACTCGAAACGGCAATTAAATTTTTTCGCCCTCTGTTGAGGATTCGAACCTGGGCAGATTGTGCTGTATGAGTGCGCTCTAACAAGTACGCCTCGGCGCCCCTACTACGAGTAGCGTAATATTTAAAAAAATTTCCTTTCTTTCCAGGATTTAAAATTTATGGCTTTTTATAAGACTCAAAATAGGTCTAAGCCACTTAAAGGCTGAGTTGCCTATCGCTAAGTTAGATAGCCTACCATTTCATTACCCACATAATCCTCATGCTCAGATACCCAGCCGAGTGTTGTGGTGTTAAAGTTCACCAACATACTGAGAATGTCTAGGCACTCGCATACCATTTCGGATGTTATCATGGTCGATTGAGGGGCTTCAAGATTGTATATATGGGTTGCTCTCCTCTGCCTAAAAACTTGTTGATTTCCTAAATTTATGTCAGCTGATCCATTTTTTAACTTAGTGCCATAAATATACTAAACTAGAGAGCCCAGTCCAAAAATTATAAAGCGGAGCTTCATGGTCTTTGCTTGTCACCCTGAAGTTTATAAAGACATCATGTTACCACTGTGAATAGTTTTACTCTATAAAAACTTCCATAAGCTCCACTTCTAAGTTCAAAATATCACCTAATTTCGGTGCACTATAACGTGGCTCTTTGCGTTTATATTCGAATGCGTTACAACACATAACTGGGGTATCTCCGCTTGCATCAGTCACACGAGCTCTTATTTCCTCCGTGATGCCAACACAGATGGCATCAAACTCACAGTCGATTATAGGCTGCACAACCAAATTGAATGTGTTTCTGTGATTAAAATCCCAAGGTTTTCCAGGCAAAAAATGCCCTTGTCGCCTTTGCCCGCCTTTGCCCGCCTCATTGAATAATTGTAGTGTTGTTTCGTTTATAATATAGCAATTGAGAATGACGTTCCTCTTTCCCGTGAACGGCACTAGTTTTATATCCTCCACCATTCGTCACTCAGATAAGGGTCTTTTATGATATCTCGCACAAACGCGCGAAAACACAAATCGCATCAGACCAGTCTTATTCACAGATGTATGCGAAAACTCTTCTAAGGAATATGATGGCACAGAGGCACTAAAGGAAACAGAATATGTTCGGACATATTTTGAGGAGTAGATAAATATTTTGGGCAGATTTTTACATTGATTTGCTATTCTCAAATGGAGAACATGCGACACAGAGATCTTAAGACAAATATTTAGGTCACTAGTTGTGAACGTAATCAAGCAGACTCTTTACAAGCGCCAGGATAATCTACCTGTCGAAGTGTTAGAAGGCATAGTGATAAAGAACGGTGATCTTTCTGAATTTAATCTTACGGACGGCGTATTAATCAATAAGATTATTTTCAAAATAATCCTCAAGCGATATTCAGATTCCACAATTATACCATCAGCTGCACAGTCTCCATGTTATCGTGGATCAATGGCTATCGCCACTCTATTTGTGTTTATTGATTTGGAAAATCCTTTAACAGCTTAAACCAGAAACTGAAAGTGGATACTCGCACCACTTTTATTTAACATTGTCCTGAATACGGTTCATAACAGTGCCTTACTCAAAGGAAAAAGAATAACATCGTTTAGCCGATCTGGGCTACGCGTATGATATTTATCCTTTAGTTTTTTCATTAAGCCTTCGAAACACAATAACGCAACGGATAAGATTAAAATCCCGCAGAGTAAATGCGGCGCCTCAGGAATAAATGATCGCAAGATTTAATAGAGGACGTTCGCCAGTTTTGTTATGTCGGAGCAAAAATTTCCAAAAATTTGAATATGCTAAACGTGGCACGCTGTCTCCCGAAATATGCAGAAGATCTATGTTTTTGTGAATGAACTGAACTAGAGTAGTGTCGAATAACAGGCTTAATGAACAATACATGAACACAGAAATAAAAAGACAAAAATGGCGGTGAATGGGACACACTCAGTTGGAGCATTGACACTTAATGGGAAGTGAAATACCACGACCACTTGTGCAATTCCGCTCACTTTTTGACTAATGATTTGTTTTGATAATGAACTCATTCAGACCAAAATCAGAAACTTTAAGTTAAACCGTTACCAAGCTATACTAAAATCAATATTTAGTTTGTATGTGTGGTACCACGCCCACTTATCCAATTCCGACCACTTTTCGACTGATGATTTGTATTGACCACAAGGTAAATATGACCAAACTCCGTAACTTTAGCGTTAACCGTTCCCAAGATATACAGAAATCATTATTTAGTTTGTATTGAGGTAACACGCCCACTTTCTCAACTCTGCGCACTTTTTGAGTGATGTTTTTTAATGACCATGAAGTGATTCAGACCAAATACTGAAATTTTAGCTTTGACCGTTATCAAGATATACTTAAATCAATATTTATTTTGCATGGGAGGTACTACGCCCACTTTACCAATTCCGCCCACTTTTTGAATGAGGACTTGTATTGACGATGAACCTCTTTCTGTTATCAATATGAAGATGTAGACAAATAAATATTTACTTTGTTTGGGAGTGGCAATGCCCTGTTGGAATTTGTGAAATTTTTATTGGCTATAGTTCCTTCTAGACATACAAAGAGATACAGTAATAATATCAAGAATTTTCAAACACACACATCCATTTTTATATATTAGAAGGTTTTTTTCATTCCTTTAATTTTTACAAGAAACGTATGGCCTCAGTAAATTTCTTCTACTCGACTTTGCTCATTCCAGTATTTGTTTGTCTAGTTACCGATGCGAAATATGGCTTGGCATTCACGTCGAATTGATGAAATTGCTGGTTATTTCTATGTCATCTTGGGTCCGATCCCTCTCCATCTCCATTGCATGATTCCAACAGCAATAGTGGTATGGTTTGTCATCCCTATCTGATAGTGCCTTAAGGTGTATGGCCGAACAAATTTGCAAGACTTTACATAGACAATTTACACTTATAGGGCGTTTATATCACAATTTGCAATATTTCCTTCATCGTAACCGTAGGTTGGTGTTAAACAAGCCGCATTTTATGCGTGTTGCCCATGAGATTGTCTTGCTTTATTGATTCGGTTTACAGCATCTACTTGATCCTGTAATTATGCCGCGTATCGTCTTGCTTCCCTTGCCAAGTTGTCTGGTTATCTCCATATATCGCATCTGTTATGAGACAGTAATCAGAATTAATTTGCATTGTCCAGATCTTCGAAGTGACCGTTCAATTTCTAGCTAATGTCTGTGTGTGTCGACACTACTTATGGCCAAGTTAAACTGTAATGGTGATATGCCACACTCTTGTTTCACTTCTTTTCCCCTTTCTTTTTTATTCTAACGGCTAGATTCTCGTGAGCCGTTTTGCAGCTGGGTTATTCACATAACGATTTGGGTCGTAGTGTTATCTTATTAGGTACACCGTTACACTTTAGAGTTCTCCACATCATTGCCTAGTTGACTGTATCAAAGGCCTTCTCGAGGTAGACGAAAATAAGATACAATGGTGACCGCCATACGTACGACTGTGCTGTTATCATTCGAAAACTTTTTATTTGGTTGATGCAGAACTTGCTGAGACGAAGTTCCTACAATTGTAGTATTATTTTTGAACAATTTACTGTACAAATAAATAAAAAGTTAAAAAAAGAACTCTCAAGTGATACAACACGTTTTCCAACTTTTACACTCGCCGGATAATTGATTTGCAAAAAGGGATCATTTTCCTCCAACAAAGACAGCCAACCAGAAATGCAACAATTTTTCATGAGAAACAATTTGCTGGCGATAGAAAAGTAAATTGTATGTGAGATCGCGTGTTAAATAAATTTGTCAGCAACTTTTTGTTTTTGTTCTAGGCATGAAGAAAATATATATTTTTTTTTTTTGACAAAGTAATTCCCTTGTTAAGGGCAAAGCTTTTAGAAATAATAGCGTGTTTTTAACACTTGATAATATTTTAAAAAGTTATAATTTGATTTCAGTTTGGAAAAAAATAGAAACAAACTTTTTGTAACAAAATAGCGTTTGTGCTTAAAGCGGAAATGAGTTTTAAGTTGTTGCAATGCTTGGGTTAAAGCAAGAGGAGTCCGAAAAAAAAGAAGTGGAAACTAATATTTTCACTTCCTGGTCATATGTTGGTAATACTTGGGTTGAATTGTTTTTAAAAGGTTTTTTCATTTTCATTTTTACTTAAGAAAATCAAGGATTTTGGTGTCATATTGTTGTATTTTTGTAAAAGAGTGATTTGGAAAACTAAATTTGATTTTTAATTTTAAACAAAAATTTTTTTATTGGGCGGCAAACATTTGTTACACTTTGTTCCGGTTGTGTTAGATATTTCCTTTTTATATATATATTTCGGATTCAATTAATATTTTGATTTTCTTTCTCTTTTTCTCTTGCTTTTATTAAAAATTAAGTTTTTTACTTCTAAAAGCCATTTCCAAACGCCAAACATTAAACGTTAGTTTTTCACAGAAAAGGACTATATTTTACGACAGCAGCATCGCACGAAAAAAGTCGCTACAAAACCATAAAACCATGAAATTGCTCACGAGCCACACACTGTATTCTTTTATTTTATTTTGTTTTTATTCTTCTTACCATGATTTTATTTATTTTTATTATATAAAAACAACAATAAACAATTGCTTGTACTGTTCTACAGCCTGGCAAGTGCAACAACAATATTTTACATGAGTTCACTTCTACAAAAAAATCTGTTCAAAACTTCTTTTACTTCCCACCATCATGTTGTTACAAAAGGGCTTAAAAAGGTTCATTCTTTAAACCACTATAGCGCCATCTGCACGTTTAATTGTGTAGTTACTCGTGCATGCAGTTGTTTGTTTGCAAATAAAACAGAAATTAAACCAGAGAAGAACAAATTTAATTGAATATCAGGGGTTACCTTCGAGTTCAAAAACAAACAATTTTATTTTTTTTTTTTTATTTTTAACAATTTATGTGATTCGTGGCATGAGTGTTTGTTTAAAAAATAATAAGATTTCAAGTCAAAACAGATTTTTCTCCTAAGAAACTTTGCTAATGACGTGATTTAAAATGTTCAATTATTAAGATGCTTCAACCACTTCCAGATAATGTATTTAAGAAATTAAATTCACAAATTCAACTACGAAACATCAGTTGAAATATTACTAAACCTCACATCTTGGGAAAAATAAGATAAAAGGGGGGAGTCTCTGATAAGCAACAGCATCAAGTTCCCAAGCCACCACTGTACTAAATATACAGATGCCGCTGTTTTTAAGAAACGACAAAATCTATTCTAGTCACCCGCTACAGTTGGCCAATCACCATCTTAATTGGAGAAAAATGGTTACAATCATATTACTTATCAAGTCACCAACTAATGAAAACGAGGACGAAGAAACAAAGATCTAATTGAGAAATTGTCGAACAAATATTAGAAATGTTGCTGGTCATGTAGCACCTTATTATATGGTGCTGACTGAAGTTAGAAAGTTTCACAACTAGCAACGATTTCGTATCTGAAGGAAAAAGTTCTCCTGTCTCTATCCAGTCAGCGATGTGCAATGCTATTGGCGATTATATCTGTCATGCCACTAAAGTCCTCAATGCTTAAAATTTATTCCGAATACACAAACCAGTATTGCGAGCCTGCTTTGAGTCAACACTTTCGTCACTGCCGTCTACGTAATAGCTTCTACTTTTTTCTATGATATCATGCCTCCACTCGGAGACCGATCGGTCCATTGATTGATAGATATATAAAGAGCAGAAAGGAAGGACAAAGAGATCATATGTAAAAAGTATAGACTAGTGTGTGGCAACCATAATTACAAGCCGTACCAGGCCATCAAGCCTCTTTGCCTACTGTGTGGTACCCAAACTGCCTGAATATGCTGAGTTGGCGCCTTTGGCAGCGCCATAGTAAGTGCTTCACTGGTCAGTAATTATTCGCTCAATGACCATTAGACACTGACTTATACCCAGAAGAATCTTTGTGACTGTCAGTCTAAGACTGGGCCACAATGTTCTAGATACCACGCAGTCCAGTAGGTCTTTCCACATATGATTCGTTATGAACAGAGTCCGCACGCTATTGGGATCTTTATTGATGCCTCCATTACAGATCTGTTCAGCTCCGGGACACTGAGAGTTAGACCTTCACCTATATAATTGCCATGAACGTCGCAGTGCTCAGTTAGCCAATTAGTTCCCTCCTGCACGCAACTACGAGACTAGATATATATATATAGTGTCCTGTCAATGCCAAAAGTGTCACCTGACTATCCATGTGTATAGTTGCTTTATAACGTTCTCCCCAACCATATCCAAGACCTAGAGAATACCGTCCGTGTGCCCGCCTCTCAGGTCAACAATGTTGCCTAATGATATTTCTATTATAATTTTTGTTTTTATTATATACCATATTTTGCCATTTGCTGTTTTTAAGTTCTTTCTTAAAAAAGTGCAACCCAAAAAAGGTTCTTTTCTAAAAATTTTGCCCTTGTGAAATGTAAAACTGTTGCTCCTTTTGTCGCTTAGGAAAACAGATGCCTTTTTTGAAATAATTTTTCTTTCTAAGTTTTTTGAGTATTTTTCTGACAATAAATATTGCAACATTTTGAAAGGGTGAGGCACACTTTTAAAATTTTATTTTTCTTTTACAGGCAAAATTTTTCGCAAAAAGTATTTAAATTTTTTGGAAAATAAATCACTCAAGATGATCACGACGAATAGGTCATCTTGCGTTGCAAGGTCAAAGGTTGTTATGAACTGTCTTACGCCTCTCAACGAACTGGTAGTCACAATAGGTTTCCACTATGTAGGGGCAACCTTTTGAAAGAAATTACTAACTGTTTAGTGTACAGGGAAGAACACCATGTTTTCATTTAACCTGCAGCGTTCTTTGTTGTTCGTGTAGAATACCCGAACATGTAAATTGGTTCTTGGGCTGTACTCAGCTACATACAGTGGTGGAAGAAATAATAAGGACACTTTCTTTTTTTCGATAACTAGAACAACATGAAATGGTCTGAAGAAACGAAGATTAATTTATTTGGCTCAGATGGAAAATCGTATATTCAAATTTTTTTCAATTCCAATGCATTCTTTAATTGATTTTTGTATTGATAAATAAAAATTTAAGAAAATTTTAACGCGCCCCTTTTATTTCTTCAAACACTCTTTATACTCACTAGAGAACAGAATAAAAGCAATCAGCCATTCTAAGTATTCATGCATTTGTTGCATTTGCCTTCTTTTCGGTTGAACATGCTAAGAAGGTCATGATCATAGGTTTTCGATGTGTAGGCAGATAATCATTTTTCCTTGAAAAAAGTTAAACAATTACCGGCGAATATTATTCAGATCTTCGGGGCGGATTCAACATTGAGTTGTTGAAAAACTACCTTGTCTGATAAAGTAAAGGTGATGTTTTCAAGATGTGATACGAATCTATAACTTTGTAGTTAGTAAAACAAGAATTATCTGAAGGTTAGCTGAAGCAGCTCAATTATTCAAATGAAAATTTTGTTGTCCTCTCTGAGACTTGACCCTGAGTAGCTGGAGTTGTATAGTACATTTAAAAAAGGACTATTTTTAAGCCTTCCAAAAATTGTGTTATTTGGAAGGGACAAATAAATTGAAAATCAGATATTGGAAACAAAGCACTTTTGGGCGGGAAAAAATTAAATTTATTTTTACAAAAAATAAAATAACTAACAGATATGTGTACATATTTATGCCCATATATAACGGATGTTAAACTTGATACGTCCTCAAGGTTGGCCATCACAATTAAATGCTTTTGATTTTTCATTAGTATTTTTTTTCAATGCCCGTCTTTTTTGCACCAAACAAGTAACAGACTGATGTGTTTCTTAGTTCGTTGACTGACTGGCTGTGTGACTGAAAGACAGAAAAAAACAGACATACAGACAGAGAATTTTTACCACTACAAAAAAAAAAATATAAAATAAAGAGAGGGGCTTTGTTATTTTGTTGTTGTAATTTGTGTTTCATTTTGTGTTAGAGTTGTGTAACTCTGATGCACATTTCCGCTTGAAATTTCTATTTTAACAAGCTGGTTTGAATAACAAAAGCTACAACGAAAAAAGGAGTAACAATATGAACGAATTTATTGTTAAAAAGCCGGTATTGTGAGTGCAAATTACTTTAAAGGATTTGCAGAAATTTATTTTCATTTCAAGCTATCAAAGGCGATGTACTAACAACAGCTATAAGAGTATTGTGCTTAACCTGGGATTTGGTACGCCTTTCGTCACTGTGTACAGTAGTGTAGAATGTTCCATAACACAATTTTTTATTTTTTTTTAACAGAAGAATTCAATAATTTTTTTACAAGATCAGTCGAAGTTTGTCGCAAAAAAATAATATGATCCAGGCAGGTGCAGTTCGTTTCATTCGGATTCTATCAGACTTATAACAACATTTTGTATTCAATACCCCCAGTTTGCACTTGTAGTCCATGTCTTACTTAAAAGCAAGTAGCACTTTAGAAGGCCATTATCTGGTTATATTATGGTTATTGTGGTTCTGACGTAAGTAGTTCCACAGATAATTAAATCATCTAGATCAGTTGAACATTTAAGTAGTAGCTACTGTACCCTCTTTATCACTCTGGCATTACTACTACAAAAGTGGAGGTCTCTTATGCTTATCCATTCGCTCAAGCATGTTATTGAAAATCTTGAGTTCTGAGATATTTAAATTTATGTCCTCACAGAACTGAACGGCAGATAACAGAGACTATACCATTTTTGTTATTAATTTGAAGCTCCAAGTCCTAACCATTCACACAATCCAGCAGGGTGCTTTAATCATACAAACGAGCTGTAGCTTATTATACTTGACAAGTGTCAGTCAGGCCTTAGTCGTTCTTCTGTAGTATGCAGAATATAAAGTTGACATAGTCTGACACCGCGGTTTGCTGCTTCTCGTTAAGAGCTACAAAAACATTTTTCCCAAAAGTAAAATAAGAAGAATGTGGGTAAGTTATTATACTTAAAAGGTATTCAAAAGCAGTTTAACACGTGTACACTTACTAACACTTATGCCTACATAAATGCCTGAATCAGAAAACCATGTTCCAGTTGCTTCAGACTTCTATTATACATACAGATAAATTCCGGCTATCGAAAATGATTTTGTTTTTCTCAGTCACTCCACTAGGCAGCATATTGACGTTCTACAAGGCATCTATTGCTTTATTTCAGTTTTATTAATCCAGTTGATATTTCAAGCTAAGCAGATGATCAATCCACTGTAGCTTCCTTCCATATGATAGTGTGTAGTGGTAAAGATCCTTGCTAAGTGTTGGTGGTGATCTTAACTTAGCATTGTAATTTTTTTCCCAGTAGAGGATGATGTTAGTCTTCACCTCTAGAGGGAAAGTAGAAAGGTCAGGACATTTCTTCCATCTTTTTTTTAATGAAGTTGTCTGGAAAGAAACCACAATGAAATATTTTTATCCTGTCTTCCGCTGGTGCTCGTAACTCTTATGCGTGTGCTCTAACTACTTCACTATCCAAAATAATGAATATTTTTAACTCCACAGTTCAACCTAAATCTTATCACTTATGAGTCAAGCCAGCTTATGCTACGTATTCAGCTGTTATTGCTAGTAAAGACTGACTGTATAATCTGCAGGAATCTGCTCATAGAAAGCTTAGTACTGGTACTGATCTGAGCTAAAAAACTTGCAAAACTCTTTACTTTTTTCAACCATAAACCAAAGCTCACGGTGAGAGGCTTACGGAACAAGTCATGGACAGAAATCGATTCTAGAGATTATGGAAATAATTTCTGACACGGTAGATTGAGTATTGGATGTTAAAACCATACCCTTACACCAGGTTCTCAGTGAATAACTCACCGGAACCAGTCATAAGTTAGTTTTTGTGGTAAACACGGATGGGTCAAAATCTTTGGAAGAAGTTGGGGAAGGGGTTAGACTTCCAGAACACTTCGCTCGGACTGGTCTCAGCGATCAAAAGCTCAGTGAACTAGTTGACGTATAGGGTAATCGATGTGAAAATCCAACTCAGAACGGACAGTAAAGTTGAAACTAGAGTGCTCTCTGGCATCTAAGTGACGAGATATTCAAACCTGGAAATAATCTGAGTAAGGAGTTGTTTGTCATCCGAGGGAATTGTGTAGCTGTTAGAATGGCCATGAATCGTTCTCTTTACAGTCCTCAACTACTGACTACCTAGTCGGGATGCAATTTTCCTTATGCAGACTCCAAATTCGTATCAAGACAAATCTGGCTCTTATATGATTGCGCTCGACCAGAATATGTTATGGGAATATTGACACATCGGTTACGCATTTTTCTAGCGCATGTAAGTAGACTTGGCCTTGTTTTATTTTTTTTTCTCACCCTTACTCTTCTAGTAGCATATTGGCTTTCCACAAAGCATCCATTGCTTAGTTTCAGTTTCATTAATCAAGTTGATTTTTAAACTTAGTAGATGATTAGTTTACTATAGCTCACCTCCATATGATTGGGTGTAGTGGTGAAGATTTTTGCTAAGTGGTAGTGGAGGTGGTGCTAATACTTACTTAGCATTATAATTTTTTCCGAGGAAGTAGCGTTTTCTCTCTATCATTCATCTGATGTTTGTCGTAATCGATACAGGTAAGCTGGAAAGTCAGTGGGGTTTCTTTTAGATGAATTTGTGTGGAGGGCGGTTGAAGTCTCTTCATTAAGCACTCGAAACTGCATTCCATTTTTTTTCGTCATTTCGTCTGCTAGGAACTGTGGTCGTTTGTGCTGTATACCAGCGCTCTAACCACTATATCTCGCCAATCTGGTCTTGCTTTAACTACCGTCAAAATTGAGAACAGAAGCAGACGTTAGAGCATTTTCTATCCCATGCAACATGCGAAAATATTATATGTTGGATTATATGAATCTAAAGGCAGCTGTGTATTCCAAAAATTACTGGATGATTTTAGGCAGAAATAACAGTAAGAATATGCGTATTTGCATTACTAGCTGATCTTTTGTATGATTTTAAGCAGAATATATTCTAAGTCAACTGCGTATTTAGGAGTCAGGCTCTCTGAGTTGTGATTACAACGGGTCGTAAAGTTTAACAGAGCCTCTAACATTGCCTGTGTTGTTGATTTAATCTGCCAGCCTCTGTTTCTCAAAAGAAGACGAGATATAAGATTTCCTTACAGTAGCCTTTTGTCAAATCACAGCTCCATCTACTAAACTCTGCTTAGACAACTGTAAGATCTAACAATATTGTCACAAAATATGTACAGAAAATTTTTTACAACCGTGTGAACTTTTTTTGTAAAATTTTTGCCTTCCAACCTTGTTATAGAAGCATTGTTAGATCATTGCCAGATTGTCAGGTGGCCGAGTTTTAAACGGCTTGACTACGGCATCATTATCAGAAAAAACATACGCATAACAGGATTGCCAGATTTTCTGACAAATGTCTTGCAATCGTGTAAACTGACAGTTTACATTCTGGTGGCAATTTCTCAATTGTCTGGTTGTTGTCAGCAAATTGTAAGATCTGACAATCGTCTCTAGAGAGCTTTAGTCTTGCAGTAATAATTTACATTTTTACCTCTTTATACGGCCTGGATAGTTCTGAAAATGTTGGCCGTGTATCGAAATGCCGTAAAACGAGTGGCTTTTGCTTGCCTTATACTTTTGCTTAAAAAACTTAAATTCCCGCTTTTTAGCCATATAACGAGGTAATTTTTGCTGTAAAGTGATGGTGTTTCATAATTTAGACGGGCTGCTATAGTGGCGAAATTCCGTAAAAAGAAAGGCTGAATAAAAAGCTATGAGTTTATATCTATTTTCATTCTTTAATTCTAACATAAACATGAATAAGTATGTAGACCAATAGAAAATTATATATAATTTTCATAAAAATATTTCTTCACTAACAATTAAATTGTGTTCCATTTGCCGTAATTTTTCTTAATCTTCTATAAAATATTAAATATTTCTAAAGATATTTTTCCCCTCTACCTAATTTTTTTACAACTCCGTCTTTGCTAAGCGTACATACTTGCCTTACATATATATTTCTTAGACTTAAGCACCCATTATGAATGAAAGGTAATTATTATTGCATATAAACTTGGCTAAATCCAATAAATACCATTTAATGTATATAAGCGAGAGAGAAAGAGAGTATCCCTCCGTCTGTCTGTCGCTATAAATAATGATGCCCAGCCTGGTTATCCTTTTGCGAATTCCTTAAGCAACCATTTTCATTACCAAAGCTCAGCATTTGTGGTTGATGTTGGTTGTGTATTTACGCTTGAAGGTGATTTTAATTACAAGAAATTAATTTGGATTAATAAATGACATACGAAAATTCATTTGGCATCATACATATAAATTATAGTTACATAAGTATAGTTGGAATTCTAGGCTTTCAGAGGTTAAAGAATTTTCTGTGTATGGGAAAAATATTGTTGAGAAATTAAACAAAAACCTCTAAATATGGCAGAGATAAATTATGAGTGCAAAAGTACTTCTTTTGGCAGTCATATATGGCGAAAATATAATTTTATTAAATATGTTAACGAATATTTTTATTAGTTTTCCACATATTGTATCCGCCGCCCATCTGAGTGATTGAAACTTTACCAAAATTTTTAATAATTTGTGTTACTATCTGCCAAAAAAAAAAGAAAAAAAATTACTGCTGTCAAGTGAATAATTAAAAATAATTATTTAAATAAGTCCTTACATCTATATTCACAAAATTTAAAGTGAGTTGTAAAGGGTACGCCAAATACTTCTTTTTAATGCTATAAAAAAAAACTACTGAATATTTTCTCAAATTCCTTTTTTTATTTGAAAGTACAATCCTTCCGGTTAATAATGGAAAATAATTTCATTCAAATGGCTGCCTCGGCTGGCCATGCAGTAGCCTACACGATCGGTCCAATTTTTAAGCACATTATCGATTGTGTGCAGCTGTATTTCACCAATGGCTTAACGAATATTGTCCTTTAAAGCGTCAATTGTCTCTGGCTTGTTGGCGTAACACTTATCTTTGGCGGCACCCCACAAATAATAGTCCAACGGTGTCAAATCTCCATTTTTCTTCGAAAACGAGCAAGGAGTGGCCGGTACACTCAATGGCGATCGTTATCGGGCCATGTTGAACGAAATTGGGTTCACAAAAATTGAAGAGGAGGATATTAGCAACATTTGGTTTCAACAGGACGGCGCTACGTGCCACACAGCCGATGTTTTGCGCCCCGCTTTTGAAGATCGCTTTATCAGTCGCAGAGCTGATGTCGTTTGGGCACCTCGGAGCTGCGATTTGACACCCAACGGTGGGACGCCGTTAAAGACAAGTGTGTTGCCGACAAACCGGAGACAATTGAGCATTTGAAGGCCAACATTCATGATGCTATTGCCGCATATTTATCAAAATACGAGCGATTAAAGATTTTCCATTTGGAATGAAGATAAGGTATGGCCCATTTGAAAGGGAAGCCATTTTTCAATAATCTCTCAATGGGATTAAAATTTCGTTATTTTTGCGATTGGACGCGTATTAACGGAGATATAAGCGTTTAAAAATTTTCTATCTCCACGGTATGAAAATAAGCTATGGCCCATTAGAAAGGGAAGCTATTTTTCAACAATCTCTTAATCTACGAAAATTTCGTTATTTTGCGTGTTTGCCGAGATATGAACGTTTAAATATTTTCTATTTTTACAGTATGAAGATAAGTTATGGCCCATTTGAAAGGGAAGCCATTTTTCAATAATCTCTCAATGGAAAATTTCGTTATGGTTGCGATTATACGCATATTTGTGGAGATATAAGCGTTTAAAAATTTTATATTTTCACTAAATACTCATTGGAAAGGGAAGCCATTTTATAATAGTCTCTTGACGAATGAATGGCGTACTGTGAGGCTAGCCGCGACAGCCATATGATTGAAATAATATTTACTTTCTAACCGGAACAATTGTATTTTACAACAACAAAAATAAAATAAAATTACAAAATTTACAAAATTTCAAACCGTTTTTGTGTTATACCATTTTTACATTTTAAATTTTAAATGGTCCACCCGATATGTGAGCAATGAGAGCAAGATGAGAGTATATAAAACAAGCATTCGACCATGAAACTCGTGCGGATGCCACTGGAACACAGCAAAAATATACAACTGTCAAGATAAGTACTCTAAGAACTAGAGCCGGTTACAAAATTCGAGGACGTTTGTTACTAAATGTTTCGGGTTTTCTATAGATGGTGTCTTTCCATTTGTCATATCTTAATGGTGCCGCAAAACTTGCACTTCTACCCTACAATGTCTTTTAAAATGACCGCTCTTGCCACAGTTTTGGCACCTAATTTTTTCCCTTTGTTCTTTTTCGACCAAAAGCTGCTCTACCACCTCTTTGGTAGCTGCAATGAGATCTTCTTTGCTATTTACGTTTTCATGCTATAAACTTTATGTTCCTGTGGCTTGAATATATCTCGAGCGGTCTCCTGTGCCAGTGCCAACACCACGGTATCTGCAAAGGTTGTCTTTTGTGTAGCACATACAGCTAGCTTAACATCGGGGTCTTGTATGGCGTTAATGAAGGCTTCGGTCTTGAGATGGTCTGCTAGTGGATGATTTTCCCCTGGATAGGTGAGCTTCACCAACCTCTCGACTTCCATTGCAAATACTTGAAGCGACTTATTAGCCTTTTGCGTTCGATAACCTTAACTCTTCGGTACAAATTGCGTTTGTGCTCGTCGATAAATTTATGCTGAGAATTGTGATCCAATTCAAAGGATCTGTGCTGAATTTAACAACCAATTTTCTCTTATATTCCACATTTTCAATTTTCTCTACAGGCGACTATTATTTAAATGTGTTTTGAAAAATATTGTTAATATAGCCTGTAAAAATTAATTCGTGGGTTTATTACAATTGTAAATAAAAATAGTCTTTAATTAAAGAACAACCTAAAATTGTACTCAACCACTCAAAACAAAAATAAAAACAACAACAAAAAACACACACACATTAAAATGTATTCTCTTCGTTCTACAAATTTAATTTAATACTTAATACAATTTTCTAATAATCTTTTTTTTTTCTTATTCTTACAGGTATTAAAGATCCAAATTTGGAAAGACATTCAAGCAAAGGTACAGTTTTATTTCTTACATTTTTTATTCTTAAACAAATATTCTCAGACCAGCCAGAACCCTCATTTAAAACCCTTTACTTATTAAATAGATTACAACAGAATTTTCTTAAATATAAATAAGCAACATAAAATATACAATTTTATTTACCAGCTAAACATTAAAATATTTTTAGTTTTATTAAAAATAAAAAATAAAAAATAAAAATCAAAAAATAAATTTAATGAAATTTTAATATGAAACTCGTAAATTTATTAAAAAGCCACTTAAACCACTTTTAACACACAAAAGGGAAACATTTTTACAAACACACAACCAGCCACATTTACACCCACTCACACATACATAGTAACAGCCACATATTAAACACACACACACACACTCACTCATAATCGTATAAAGGCAGTATACTACCTTCTTTACTCAGCCTTTTAAAAGTCAAGTTGTTGCTGATGTTTAGTGTGAGCTGTGTTATGTTTCATTGTAGAGCAAAGGAAATATAGAAAAGAATTTAGAATGAAAAACATCAGATATAACGAGAATTATTAGACAACCAACACACATACATACATTGGCTATAGAAGGTTGTAAAGGAAAAGACTACCAAAGACAAAATGAGTGTAGAAGAGTTACAATAACAACAACAAAAGCTTTAAATTTTTTTAACAACAAAATTAGAGAAGCAAATATTAAACCATAAAAGAAGTAGAAAAATATAATTATCGTTACAAGCACTTACACATCCACACGCAGGCACATTTAAATACTTTAAAAATATTCGTAACAAACACAGAAATATGGTTGCTTGTATTAGCAACACTTAAAAACTACATGCCACATACTATTAACCTTTAGTTCTTTAGGCTATAAGTTAGTAGTAGGGAGATCGAACGGCTATTTTTCGACCGGTTTTACCCGGTTTTTTTGATTTTGTCGATTACGGTTTTCTTAAAATGTTCATTTTTCGCATATCGAATAAATCGGTTATTTTATCACGAATAACCGGTTAATTTAAATATGTATAATATGCTCATCGTTTACACATACAATTGAGCAGCAATTAGTTTTTCACAGTTTCTGTAAATAAATATTAATATTTTATATATGGAGAATGGTGATCAAGTAGACTCATTGAAAAGGATCTACAAACGCCGTCTCCGAACGGCAGATGCATTAGTTAGTGAAGTTTTTCACAGCGTAAATACTCATAACCAGTCGTTAGTAATGTTGTGAGGTGATACCGCTTTTGAAAATTGTTAGATGATGTGGCCTGTGGTTAAACCGAGAACTTCTTTGTTGGTAGGTGGGTGTCTTACCTAACATGTCTCAGTGGCATACATTATTAAATAAGGGCTGCATACATTTATGTTTCTATAGATGTCCTCTGAATTGTAAAAATATTTGGAAACCGTTGGAAAGAAAGGTTAGGTTAGGTTAGGTTAAGTTTAATGGATCGCTCGAATTTTTCGAGTTCACTCGGTGGCAAGAGGCCAAAAGGCGACATAGGAGAGTCCCAGAAGAAAGATTCAACCAACCGGTACCTTTGACGAAGTTAATCAACTTCTAAAATGACACATCCCCAAGACAGTACAGATCATGGAAGCGACAAAAACCCGAATACCTAAGTCTTTGCTCCCTTAGAGCAGGACAGTCGCAGAGAAGGTGTTGTACCGATTCCTCCTCGTCTTTATCCTGACAGCTCCCACACTAGTCGCCATGACCAGGGCATCCCATGCGCTCCGACGAGCGACCCATTATACAATGCCCGGTAATTAAGCCCGATCAACTCCTTTCCAAATCTAAGAAGAGCCCTATTTTTTTCCATGGAAAGAGAAGGCCAAAGCATTCTGGATATTTCACAAGTGCTGATATTGGTACACTTATGTTCCATCCTGCTCAGTGCCCAACAAAACCGACGAAACACATAGAATGACATGCACGACAGAGAGGACCGTATAATAGCGCACTCTGCAATTTCATATCCCGCATGACTTGAAACCCATATCAGTTCGACATGATATCGTTCCGGATGGGTCAGTAATCATCGGGTAGTCTGAGAGAGACCCTGAGGTCCAGATCAGCAAAATAAAAACAACTGGAAATGAAACTACACTGTAAAAAAGTAATCACTGGATAAAATAGTAGGACCTTGTGTTTTCAAGGAAGAAATATTTAAGGCCATAAAACAGCCGATCGTTGTTCCAGCATACTTACTTGCTAGACACTACGACATGGTATAAAAATTAAAAAAAAATTGTATTTGTTAATGCAACAAGAATTAAGAAGAATTTTTTTATCAATAAAAAAACCGGTTAACCGGTTATTTGATTAATTCTTAACCGAAAACCGGTTAATTTTACATTGCAAATTTTCGAATTACTCGAAAACCGGTTTTTGAAAAAGTCGAATAATCGATTTCCCTAGTTGGTAGAGAGAAAAAAGAGTTACTGTTTGTGGGGTGTATGTCAAACTAAAAACACAATGCAGAGGTGAACAAGTTTTGAAATACCATGGGCGGCCATTATTGAACTGTAATGGACAACCAAATATTTCTGCAATTCAAATCAAAAAATTTTCTAATCAAAATTGATTTCAAAGCCAATGTCTTAGAGGTTTTATTTTGATGTGTAAGATAAAATTTAAAACAAATTAAAGCGAGGTGACATTAATAATGAAAAACACTATCAGCCAACGAAAGTGTTTGCGAAACCATATTCTTTTCATGAAATTTTCTATTAACTATTCGTATATTTGTTTTTGATAAGGTAGTGAATTCTACCTTTGACTTCTTGAACATTGTGAGCTTTTGGTATACCCTTGTTTTTCACTTAGTCCCAAAGCAAAAAAAGTCCAAATTTGTTGAATAACAAAATCTCATTTGCCAATTGTTATCGCCTTTTTGACAAATCACATGGTCATGTCTAATGACATAGCCAGATCACAAACCGCAGATAGTAGTCAAACGTTAGGTAGGTAAGAAAGGCGGTACCGTAGTACTCTAACCAAAGACCACATCGACCCATTGTGGAAAGACCTTTTCCTAAAAATTAAGGGAAATAAAAAAAGAAAGAAAGGAAAGAGGGAGAAAAAGAAGAAGAAAGAAAGAAGGATCAGAAAGAGTATACAGAAAAACACAGACGCCCAAAAAGAACCGGACATCACCTAAGGAGCCAGCTTAGACCTGACAGAAAACCCTCCAGCTTATATTTCCTAGCCTTGGCCCCGGCCCAGAAACCTGATTCTACGCCCCTAAATGGCCGGATAGTAACAGAGGATATGTTCCACAGTCTCCGGCAGCCCTGTATCGCCGCAAAATCGGCAGAAAATGGGAGAGCCTGGTACACAAATCCCAGTCCTCGCCCTCAAAGCGTAGTGCCCAGTCACAAAGCCTATCAGAGTCCTCTGAGATCAGATTGGGTATTCTGACCGAGAGCGGTCAAATCGCGGCCAAAGCAACCTGAAGACCCTACAGTCTCCTCTTCTCCCGCTTGACTCTTCCACTCTACGTCGAGCCCAACTATCAATCAAGCTTCCAAGAAAACCAATAGGCGGTTTCACAAACGCATCCGCCTTTTCTATGCCATTAGTCGCGTCCGTTCTTGCCAGTTTATCTGCAATATCATTTCCCTCACCACAGAGTGTCGCGAAACCCAGCACAGTTTTACACTGCACAAATTCAAGAGCGACGTGATGGTATTCCTGCACAATGCAACCAGTCTTGAGCCAGCCAAGCCGGCAAAACACTCAGTTGCTCTGATGACAGCAAGATCTCGACCTGAAAAACGCTGCACCTATCCGGGTGTCTAAAGTACAGTTTAATGTCACTTTCCGCAAAGTAGACCCCCGCACCAGTGCTCTCCTCGGTCTTAGATCCATCTGTAAAAATGACGTGGCCATTCAAAAGTCTATCAACATCTTGCCAAGACTCTCTATCAAAAATTGCCAAAGGGCACATGCTAAAGTTGCATTTCCTGACCCTATAGTCCGTATAACCCAGTTCACAACCTAGAGCCTTGGACAGGCCTTCTTTGAAAATCCTTAAGAAGCTCCTAGCAGACCTTTTCTTCGCAGCAATCTCAAGGGAGGTCAAGACAAGAATAATATCCAGCGCTGCCTGAGGAGTACTTCTAGGGGCACCATAGCAACACACCTGTGCAACTTATTGAGAAGCCTCTTCCGACTGGCATGTTCCGGAGCTCTCGACCATACGATACAGCCATAGATGAGGACAAGTATGACTATAGAGTCATAGATCCACTTTACCATCACCGGGCGAAGACCCCATCTATTGCCAATGGCACATCGAATCGTATAATAGGCGTTGAAACTCTTTTTCATTCTCAAAAGGGTGTTTTCTCTCCAATTAAGTTTCCAATCCAAGAAAACTCCTAAAAACACTTACGAGTACATCTTCGGAATCTCGTCTTTTGTTAAAACCTTCAATTCTTCATCACAATAGGGATGGATGGGAGCGTGATTCACGCATTTCCACCCATTGAATTAAATATGAGTCATTCCGACTAAAATTTGCAGCCTTTAAATTGAGCTTTTTTGAGCTCCACGATTGTAGGCTGTATTCTTTTTAGCTTCTCGTTAGTGTATGAGTTTTAGCCTGTCAATTTAGTTTTCAGCGTTTATTCTTGTACAAGACCTTTTAGACTGCATTTTTAGCATGTTTTCCAGTAGTCCAATTTAAATAGAATCACTTTATTATTCATTACAAATCCTTGGTCTGCCTCTTTACAGCAAAAAATATTTTATCAGACATTTCGCTTATTTTTGAATTGAAATGATCGTCAACATGTTTCGATAGGATAACCTCAGCCAAAAGTATTTGCTGTCGAAAAAGAAGATAGAAAGGAAATTATTTAAGCTTCTGGTTCAAGGAAGTCTATAATCATTATTGTTTAACTAATTTTATATCAGAATTGATTTAGTAACTTAGATAGAAAAATACCGAGTTAGTTGTTTTAAACTCTTTATATTGTGAGAGAAAAGCCATTTTGTGTTTTCGCTAAGCCCATGAAAAGATTTAATCCACTTCTCGAAAACATTGTGAGAGAAAAGCCATTTTGTGTTTTCGCTAAATCCATGAAACGATTTAATCCACTTCTCGAAAACCAACGCTAACAAGTCACCAGTAAAGCGGCTCCTGTTGAAACTTTACAAGATAGTTGTTAATCATATTCTCCATAACATTAAAGAGTGCCGAACAAACTGCTCTTAAGCGACTTTTTCAGGGTTGTTAGTCTGAATCTTTTTTAGAACTAATACGAGGGGTTCTATTTTTGTTTGGCGAAAATATTTCTAAATTAAAATGGCTTTATTGTTGTCCAAAATATTTCGCTTGATAGTCAATAGGTTTTTGATTTAAACCATTTCTCAAAGCAGTTCGCATTCGTCTTGGAACACCTCCACGACATGGTTTTTGAACGCTTCAACTGCTTCGTCTGCGTTAGTAAATCGTTGACCACGCTGATTACCTTTGATAGTCGGGAACAAAAAGAAATCATTGTATGCCAAATTAGAACTATACGGAGAATGAGACATCAATTCGGCTTATTGATTGTTCGAAAATTCTCCTGTTTGACGAAATGTGTGAGAGCTTGTATTGTCACGATGGAGACTGATTCGTCTTCGGCGGTTGGTTTACGAACTTCTCCGAAGACTTCCAGCAAATAAATGGTAGTGTAGCACTCAGAATTGACGGTACTACGTTGTTCATGGGGATCAGTGGCCACATAACCCATTCGGCCGAAGACACAGGCATTCATTTGCTTCGCTGTGCTTTTTCCACGAACACCTTTTGTTAGATTTAGCTCGTCTTGGAATATCCACACGGTTGATTGCTGTTTTGTCTTCGGCTCGTATCTATATATCCATGATTCGTCACCGGTCGAACTTTTCACTTATTTTCTTACACCAATCGATGCGAGCCTTTTTTTGAGCGATTGATAAATTATGGGGTATCCAAAGAGAACAATTTTTTTACAACTAATTCTTCATGCCAAACCCCACAATATATCACATGATAATCTTGCATTATCAGCCCACGCACTGCATCGATGTTTTCTGGCACAACAACCGATTTGCGATAACCTTCGCGGATTCCTCGTCGAGCGAACTACAACCACGATTGAATTCACTATACTAGCGATATACTGTGGATTTGATTGTGCTTTATCGACGTATAAAAAAGTGAGTTCATTGACACGTTCTTGTAGAGATAATTCACGTCGAAAGTTGTGAAAAATAATCCAACAAAAACCGTCTCTTGAAATTTAAATTTTTTTGGCCAAATTATTTTTTTAACTCACTGTAAACAAAATAAATAGCACTTGTGCATCGAAAAGTTGTGAGTACGTTTATGCTAAAAAATGTCAAACATTATAATGGGGTTGGCATATTTTAGCTATTGACATTAGTGTTGCCAGATCTCGAAATATATATAGTATCCCTCGTTTACCCGATTAACGTGATCCCGTTGATCCAGAATAAATTGATACCTGTTTACCGATTCTTATCGTCTGTGTAGCTATACTGGAATACAATTTTGATTGTTACCACAAATGTGGAAATAATATTTTGCCGGTCTGAAGTTTTTTTTTATGTTTTATTTAAAAATACATTAATTTTTTTAATTTTTCTTTTTCTTTTTTTAAATTTAATTTTTTATTATTTCCATTTAGTATTTTTCGCTTTACCAGCTGTCAAATGAGTATCACATCAAACGTCGAAAAATATCGGTCGGGGCTAAGGCTTTCTTCCTGTTTTTAATTTATAAATACTTCTTTGTATTGTATTTTTTTTAATTTTGTTAATTTTTTTAATTTTTTAAAAATTTTTTTTATTTTTTATATTAAAAAATTTTTTTTCTAATTCTATATTTTCATAATTTTACTCAGTACTTGGCCTTCCCAGTTGCCAAATAATTTTACTCATCATAAAACCAACAAATAACCAAAATTAAAAAATAACAAAATAATAACACAAAGTAACAAACAAGCAAACAAACGGGTTATATACATATGTAACAACAAACAAAACTATAAATTGTTTAAATCCCATAAAATTACATAAAAAAAACCTCTTGCGTTCTATAGTCACAGGACCAAGGAAAGAAGGAAGAGAGAGTTCAACTATATTTTTAATAAAAAACCACTTTGGTTGATACCAACTAAAAACAACAGAAACATAACCTCTACAAGTGTTCATAATTTAATTGTTTTCTTTTTCTGTTTCTTCCACTGTGAACATTTTTATTGAAGCATTTAAAATGCAATCAAGCTACAAAATTAATTAAATTTCATTTTCATTTCTCCTTCAAAGATGGCAAAGTTAAAAGCCCACACATACAAAACACCAAAACCCCAAATATATATGAAATGAAATAAGGCAGTGGAAAGGAAAAACACACAATCAAAAATCAGCCGAAAAATATACATAAAAAACAGAAAAGAAACAAAGAAATAAACACAAACATTATCCTGTTATTTAAACATCACCACAAGAAGAAAGGGATGTGCGCGTGGTTGTTGTATTTGTTTTAAAAATTTTAATTTTTGGAAAATATTTTCCATATTAAATTAATACGCCGAACGTGTTAAACGTACATACATTTAAGCACAAATAGATTAAACAAGTGTGTGTGTGTGTGTATAAATGCGTTTGTATGTTAATGAAATACTTAACATTTCATAAACGTCAACGTCAACACCATCACCCTTTAATAAGACATTTTAATCCCAATCCACTACACTGTTTTCTTAAGCGGCAGCCAAGAGGTATAACCCAACAAAATTTTTAGCGATAAAAAGCATTTTTAGATAATTACGACCAAAAATTTCAATCAATTTCAATGTGTTCACAGTTCTCTACCTGCAAAACTTCTATGGTTTGTCAGCCAACATTTATCATCAAAAGAGTTTTGCAGACATGTAACAGCCATGAGGCTTAAAGTCTAAGCTATACGTTAGACTCTTAAAAACTTCCCAGTCAATTGAAGCCATTTTTTAAATTCATCAAATAAGTTCCTACCCTGACATTCTTCTGGCCATAAGCTCTCTAGAGGGTATCCACTTGTTCGATAATAGGAAAACGTAATGCTCCACTCAGATCTCAGACTTATCATGTTTGATCTACTAGTTCACCAGTATTTTTCTGGACTGGCTTGCAACTCGTAAAGTCTCTGCTGATGAGTGGCGTAGTGATGCTATAGGGATGGTAATGTAATTTTGTTCAGGAACCTTAACCACAATTTTATCTAAGTTAATAAATCATCTGCTCTTGTTATTTCAGGTGTTCCTCTCAGCCTGTTTCTTGTTGGCGCAATACTCTCTGAGGAGTTTTGCCATAACTTCAAGGGATTTAAACTAGCACTGTACACATGCTTGTTTTTGTTACATCACACGTTTTGTCAGAGTTCTATTGTTGTCTGCTTACTGCTTTTTCTTCCATCTTCAAGACCTGCGTACCTCAGATATTCTTAATTAATTGCAACACAGTCTTCAATTTACTGGCATAAGCGGTCTTCCTAACAATGTATCTGAATTTTTCAATAAAGAATTTTCAAAGTCAGCATAGGCAACTTAAATGAAACAATTCTTTATCATCTTTAAAGTCAGCGTACTTGAGTTATTCTCCAATAACTATCGGGTGGTTATTTCGAATCTGGCAATACTTGTGTCATTCTATTCTGTCACAAAATTCAATATATTATTTCCACTAAACGAAATGAATCGATTTACGCTTGAGCAACATTGGTATTTATTGAAGATTTATTTCCAAAACAAATACAATTAGTCGGAAAATGCAAAAATCATCTCTTCGGATGAAGCTCATTTCCATTTTGGTGGGTACGTTAATAAGCAATATTGCAGTATTTGGGGCTCAGAAAATCCAATGACGAGTAACTGTTTGGTGCAGCTTGTGAAGCGGTGTCATCATTAGCCCATATTTCATATTTCGCAACCATTACGTTCAATGGAGACACCTATCGCACCACGATAATCGATTTTTTTGTCCCCGCTCTTCATGGTATTGATGTGAACGATGTTTGGTTTCATCAGGATTCGATTTATGGCGTCAAACGTTTGATGGCCGTTTAATTAGCGGAAATGGTGATGCCAGTTGGCCGCCAAGAAACTACGATTTGGCACCATTGGACAATTTTCTGTGGGGCGCCGTTAGAGGCAAGTGTTATGCCGACAAACGAGAGACAATTGAGCATTTGAAGGCCAACATTCGTAATGCTATTTCCGAGATACCACCACTTACACTCGAAAAATTTCTCGAAAATGGGACCGATCGAATGGAGTACTACGAGGCCAGCAGCAGCAGCCATATGAATGAAATAATATTTTTCTTTTCTAACCGAAACAATTGTAATTCACAAAAAAAAAATTAATTTGGCAAAATTTCGAACCGCTTTTTTATTGCATTTTTAAATTTAAGCTTTTATACAGCGAGGCATGCATTTCACCAACTTTAGCCGTGTTGATACAAGCATTTTGGAATTTTACCAGAAAGAATTTTTACTGATTAATCTCTTTGGATAGCCTTCAGAGTATGACGAACCTAACTAAGGGCCAATGTTCATGAAGCCTCTACAGTTAGAAGCATCCGAGTTTAACTTTTAAAAATGAGCAAAATCTTCGCTAAACTATTTGATAATTAGTTGTAACGCAACTGTTTGTGAAATCAATTTAAATATTCAATTCACTGAAATTACTTGCAGTTTTCAAAGCACTCCTCTAAACCACTGAGCAGAAACATTGTTATTTTACAGGTCATTTATTGAAGCAATTTTTGTCATCTTTAGTCAGGAAATAATATAGTGATTAGAGGCTTCTATCATAAGATTTTTAGTAATTGCTGTTTCGCGTTATACTAACATATTTTTTCGGGAATAAAAACTATCCAAGCCTTCTTTGTACATTGACAGTATTGGCTGAAATAATTTTTCGAATACTGATTTCCAAGAGTTTAATTATCTACGCAGAAAGCTGACTTTACATAATCCTAAATAAAATAATCCAATTGGGTTAAATCACACGATCAAGGTTGCCAATTAACTGGAACATTACGTGAAATTATTCTTTCATCAAAAATTTCTGTGAATTAATTAATTAAAAACTAAAGAAACAAACCAAATTATTCTTCCATCAAAAATTTCTGTGAATTAATTAATTAAAAACTAAAGAAACAAACCATTATTTTGATTAAGAATTTAAACAATTTGCAGGCGTTGCTTTTACTTAAAAAAAGCATCTATCAGCTGTTAAATCGGTTGTCAAATAAAGCAGTGCTGCCAACACAAAGCTATGAACTTTAAAAAAATAAAATAAATGCCTATGAATAGGCACGTAGATTAAGAGTAAAATTAATTAAGAGCATATTTTTTGTTAACCTGGATACTTCAAATTTTATGCAAGCAATAATAGAGCCTTAACTTAAACCACTTAGAAACAACACCATTCCAATGACAAATTAAATTTTTTGTAACATATTTTGCCCCAAAAATTTTGCTGGTATATGCCTTAACACCTTTACTAGAAAAAAATAAAATAAAAATTTCACTCAGCAAAAGTTTTCTTTAAACTGGCTGTTTAACTGCCTAAGTAGAGCATGATAACATGATGATAGAATTACACCGATACAACAAGAGATGACAACAAGTTGAAACAGTTTTCTTCTAAAATATTAAGATTTTTTCTACTTCTACTTATTTTATTTATTAAAACATTATTTTTTATGAAATTAAAATCCTTTCTTTGCTGCCTGTGGAGTAAGGACAACAACAGTGGCAAACGATAAAAATTGTCGAAGAGAAGATTCTTTTAAAATTTTATGGCCAAATTGATGTGCAGAAAGAGTTACCATAGCAAGGCAAGTAAGTAGAAAGCATTAGACAGAATTGGTTGTCTTCAGGGTACTTAAGCAAGATTTTAATTTGACAGTTGGCAGTTGGTAGCCTGTTACAGAAACAAAAAATGGCATTGTAAGAAATTAAATAAACAAAAAAACAATGAGGTGAGGAAAACTGACAATGTTATTAAAACGGATTGAATAAAAACTCAATAAAATTAAGATTCAGTTTTATATTTTAAGCAAATAAATTATTGTACTTGTTATACGAATAACTACACCCGGTAAGTTTTTCTAACTCTTTTATTGTTACATATACAAATAACACCATATATTATATGATTATTTGAAGTTACCCAAGTCATACATGGAAGTTGCATATACAAATATTCACAACACATCGATATCCTAATGTAATCATATGAATTTCATTCTGTACTTTTTCTTAGCACTGTAGGTTCTAATTATTAAACAGAAATTTTAAAACTTAATCACGCACTGCGAGGTAAAATGTCAAATTATAATCTTAAGTAGTCAACTAGCATGGAAGATCATTTCAGACAAGGCCATGTATGCCCTGAGGACATATAGAAGGCTCGCCTAGAAATTTTGGCTTTGCCATCCAAAAATACTGCACTGGTTATAAAGGGTGGTCGAACCAAAGCGCACGATGTTCATTGTAAATACAACAAAAAGTTTAGAGGGAAAACAAATCGTAAAATACTAAATGAAAAGAAATAAATTATTCTCGATAAAGAATATTTAAGAAAATATTTTCGAATAAAATACTAGAGATCGAAATTTTCCATAACTTTTTCTAAAGTAACAGTCGTACCAATTGATTTTTTGTTATATTTAGTTAAAATGGCAGCAGAACATCATTGCTGACAGATATTTACAATACTTAGCAAAGTGGTGTTTAAAAAAGAAGTATATAGTGCGCTAGTACCACCAAAGTGAGTCAACTAAAAATTTGATAGTTTTTAATTTGTGCAAGAAATCGATATACAATGCTCATATCTACCTGCTCACATCATCTACTCTTACACCATTTTATCTACTCATTCTTAAAAAACCACAATTGTTACTCCTTAAACAGAAAAATTGTTTGCCTCTACAGAAAATTTTTGAATTTAGATTTGATTGGTTTGCTATCTGAAAGGTGGATTTATGGATTCTGCACGTCAAATATCATCTTTAAGCTAAAAGGTGCTCGTTATTTGACTCTCATTCATAATTCAACCTATAACTATGAACCGAATTACGTAATTCCCGGTACAACATTTTAGGAGCGATTCAAGCAAATTGTAGGTTATACAAGTGTTCGGTGAAGAGCTTGCTTAAGAGTCGAAATAACAAAAAGGTGTGTATGGACGGAGTAATTTGTACAAGTAATTCAAACAGCGAATAAAGTAATTCGAAGTGTTGTGTGAAAATACTTTAAGGTTGAGACACTGGATAGGCGTTTAGTAAAATTTGATACCGAGCGCTAATACCGAAACGTATCGCTTTTGGTTGTGGTAGTCACTTTTCTATACAAATTGAGTTTTCTCAGGGATCGCACTATAATGTTCATTCTCCAACATTATTTCTAATATATTTTCAATTCGAATAGGTGACCCTTTAAAAACGCACGTTAATGTTAATTGTAAATAAGACAAAATTTTTTTAAGGAATTATCTTAATATTTGTTATTATGATAGAAGGATCTATGACAAATATGTGTGAAGTAAAATATCGGTCAAATACTCGCCACGGCTTTGGTGGCGTACCTCTATCCGTCGGTCCATATTTTCAATTCTTGAATTGTTCTTGGCTTATTGACGTACACTTATCCTTTTAAATATCTCCAAAGAAAGAAATTCAACGGCATCAAATCACGTGATCGTGGCGATCAATTAACATCGCCACGACATGAGATAACACGGTCATTGAATTTCTTGCGCAAAAGAGCCATTGTTTCGTTAGCTGTGTGGCAAGCGTCATCATCCTGTTGGAACCACATATCTTTCAGGTTCATATCCACAATTTCTGGTCACGAGAAATCCGTTATCATCTTGCGATATCTAACACCATACACGTTAAGTGCTTGGCTGACCTCATTTTCAAAGAAATACGTCCCGTTGACTCCACTAGCCCATAAACCGCAACAAACAGTCACTGTTTCTAGACACATCGGCTTTTCAACAACCACTCGTGGATTGTCATTTGCCCAGATGCGGCAATTCTACTTGTTAACGAATACACTGAAGAAAAAGTGGGCCTCGTCGCTGAAGATGGTTTTCTTTGTAAAGTCACCATTCTCTTCTGTCTGTTCAACTAACAATTCGGCGTATTGACGACGATTGAAATAACCAGCTTGTCAGCTTTTAAATACCAATCTTTATTTAAAATTCGCATCAGTGATGTTCGTGAGATATTCAGTTATTGAGCACGAAGTCGATTCGAGGTTGACGGCTCTTCTGCCACGCTATCACTAACAACAGCAATGTTTTCAGCAAAACGAATTGGACGAATATGCACAGGTGTTTTCACATTTCCTACAAACCCGGCTTGCTTAAATTTGCGCACAATTCTCATGATTATGGATAAGTTTTTTCAATTATGTTGAATGCTTGAACGCGTATTTGTCAAACAGCGAAACAAAGAAATATGAAATTAAGTTGAGCAAAAAACTTGACAATTAATATCGTGCATTATGGTTGGACCACCATCATGATGGTCAGGCAATTGTGGCTCACTGAGCCATTGTATAGCAGGACACAGTCGAAGTGCGTTGGCATAACTTAGAAAATGATTATCTCTTGTATGGCTGAATTAAACGTTCTTTAGCCTTGAGTTAAGACCGCTGTGTATGTAATAGAAAAGAAAACCATAGAAACTACGGTTATGGTAATAGAAGTATTCAAAGACCAACACAACCTAGCAAGTTGAGCATTTGACATCGTCATCCTTGTTCAGGAAAACAAAATATTATGACTTTTAGAAATGCCTTGTAATGAAACTATGTAATATGAAAGCAGGTTTGAGATAGAGTCGCGGGCTATACAATAGATCAAATGTTCCCAATATTTCAATACCTCTCTTTTTCTCCGTCACTCCTCTAGGGAGTATATTGGCTATCCACAAAGCATTCGTAACTTTGTTTCAGTTTCAGTAATCAATTGATTTTCAAGCTAAGTAGATGATTAATCTATTGTAGTTCCCCTTCATATGATTGTGTGTAGTGGTGAAGGTCCTTGCTAAGTAACAGTGGTGATGATCTTTACTTAGCATAGTAATTAGTAGGTGGCATAGTAGGTGGTAATTTTCCTGATTATTCGTTTTCTTCTTTATTCTTTAGATAAAGTTGTATGGACGGTAGTTAAAACCTCTTTAAATACGTGAAAACACAATTAAATTTTTTCGTCATGTTATCCGCTTATGTATTTAAAATTTATTATTTTAGGCTTTAGAAATTAAAAAAAAATTTTGCAGTTTCTAATTTTTTCTAATTGCGGCTTGTCTTTTATCTATTTTTAGATTTTTGTTCAAAGCCTCTCATATAATTAATGTAAATAATAGACTTCTATTATCCCGTTTTGTTTTAAATCGAAACTTCAAGCCTCTTGGTTTAGCTAAACCAAAAACAAACGGCGGCGGCTTAATAAAAATATCCTTAAAATAGATCCTTAGACGAATATTTGCTTATACGTTACAATGCACATCAAAAAAGAAAATGTTCTTGAAAATATAAAGTGGTAAACAGTCATGTAGAATGCATGTGGCAACAAAGCAGCACATAAACATGCATTTGTTGGCAAGCAAATAAAGTGATTTTTTTCAAATTTCAGTAAAAGTTCTTTTTTCTTTCTACATATTTTGCGTGATAAAGGAGCCGTATATGCTTTAAAAAAATGAAAATCGAAAGATAAAAGAAATTCAAAGGAAAATGAAAAAGTTTTATTTAAAGAAAAGCAAAACTTTTATCAACATTTTCTTATTTTTATTTTATTTTTTTGTTATTCAATTCAATTCTTAATATCAATTCATTTTAATACACAAACTATTTGTTTAGTGAAGTCAAGGCGAAAACAGTTTTTAAAAAGCTGAACTTCTGCAAAGACAGACAAACAGACAGACAGTCAAGAGGCTTGGCAGCCGGGGAAAACATATTGAGAGAAAATTGTGCAAAATTTATAAAAATAAAAAAAATCGCATGTGGTTAGTAGTTGAATTTAAAATAAGCTAATTTCGAATTGAAATACTTGAAATATTTTCTATCTTCGACATGTATTTTGTCAAATAACTTAATTAAAAAAATCCGGGACTGAGAGAGCGAATAGAGATATTAATACAATGTATTTATATATTTTTTTTCTCCGTCACTCCTCTAGGGAACATATTGGCTTTCCGTAAAGCATGCATTACTTTGTTTAAGTTTCTTTAATCAATTTGGTATTTCAAGCTAAGTAGTAGATGATTAATCCGCTGTAGCTTCCTCCATATGATTTTTGTTTGTTTGTGTAGTGGTGAAGATCCTTGCTAATTGGTGGTGATCTTTACTTTAGCATTGTAATTTTTTCCCAGTAGGTGGCGTGCTTTTCCCGATCATTCTCGTCTGATGTTTGGATGTTTGTCATCATCGCCAGAGGTATGCGAGAAGGGTCAGGGGGGCTTTTTTGTTCTTTATTTTTATTTTTTTAGATGGAGTTGTCTGGAGGGAAGAAGTTGAAGCCTTTTTTATTATTAAACATTCCAAACCACAATTAAAATTGTTTTCATCATGTTCTCTGCTGTGGCTCGAACCTGGGTCGTTTGTGTTGTTATGCGTGCGCTCTAATTACTACACCACGCCACCCCTAATGTATGTATATTAGTGGATTTTAAATTAAATTAAAGCCTTCTAAATAAGAGACATTTGGAGTTTTTACACAGTCTGGATCAGTCTGTACGATTTAAAACCATTTCAGGCTATCACTAAACAACCGCTTAGATTTCGTAAGAGGAGGCCTTATTATATACTTAACTCTTAAATGCTAGCAGATATAATTCTTATTCAATTTAAATGGATAGACTATTAGACTTCACATGAACATATTACCGCTATTTAAAGCTGAAGGCTTTGCCTAGCGTGAAATATAAGTGAACAGCCTTATTCTCTAGAATTAAATATTTATTTCAGTCTTCTAATATACGATGAATTTAAACAATTTAAATTCTTTTGGAAGTTTATTTAAGCTTTTACAAAATCCGTACTAAACAACAACAAAATTCTAACACAAATTACAGTTTTACAACATAAACTAAATTTACTCCTTTTTTTACGCGTCAACATAAAGTGTAAAAGAAACAAAATCTGCCAAAGAATGACTTAAAAATGTATGGGATGTGATACCATTTTTCTAAGAGGTGCTATCGAGTACAAGAACCTGAAAAAACCCGGTTTTTCGTACCTTCATGCACCTACAAATTAACAACTTAATTAAATATAAGCTGATTTCCAATATTTTGGAGGAAGGTGTGCCTCATTCGCCCACAAGCTCTCAAAAATTTGTTTCATATGAATTTATCATATTTTGGAAGCCTGTGGGCGGTTTCGGCACGTCTTTCCCTGATGAAACCTGCCAAAAATTTTCCACAAGGCATTTTTGACTACTAGAGTGAAAGTGCAATTTCGGTTTTTTAAAAATACGGCGCACCCTAATACATTTTTTTTATTTGTCATATAAAAATCAGTTTTTTGAGTTTTTAAAAATAAAATTACTAAACACTATGTGAAGTCATAACATTCACAAAAAACCCAAAATGTTCTCATAAAGACCAAATACTAAGATTTCCAATAATTCTTGTAAGCACTTATTTAAAGCAAGGAAATCAGCTAAAGATCTTTTTTGCTATTAGTGTTGTAATGTACGGATCTATTTTAAAAGTTATCATAAGAGATACAAGAGGTACAATTTGTTATTGAAATTCTCAAATAAAAATAAAATTATAACTTTTTTTCTGCATTGAAAAAACTTTTTTTTACAAACTTTATGTACATACATATGAGGACGGATTGATATTGAAGCTACTTAAGTAGGAAAAAAACGTTTTTTTTTTTCAAAAACCATTCATTTCTCAACATAGTCTCCTTTTAGCTCAATACACTTAGTAATACGATTTTCCAACTTTTTTATACCATCTGAATAATACGATTTTGGGAACTCCTCAAAATACGCATTAGTGTCGGTAATCACTTCTTCGTTTCAGATGAATCTTTTTCCTGCGAGCCATTTTTTCAAGTTTGGAAACAGGAAAAAGTCACTAGGGGCTAAATTTGGACTGTAAGGTGAATGATCAACCAATTCGAAGTGGATTTCTCGTAGTTTTAGCATCGTATCTATTGATGTGTGAACCGGTGCATTGTCTTGAAGAAAGAGCACTTTTTTCTTTCTTAAATGTGGTCGTTTTTCCTTGATTGTATCAACCACTTGATCCAATAATACACGATATTACTCTCCTGTGATTGTGGATATCTTTTCAAGATAATCGATGAGCAATATTCCATGTGCATCCCAAAATATTGTGGCCATAACCTTGCCAGCCGATTTCGCTGCTTTCGCCTTCTTCGGAGCACTTCCACCAGCTTCCACCCATTGCTTCGATTGATTTTTGATTTCAGGTGTGTAGTGGTGGACCCACGTTTCATCAACAGTTATTAATCTACGCTAAAAATCAGCAAGATTATGCTTCATCATGTCCAAACACCGCTGTGAAGTGATCTGTCGAACTCGTTTTTGTTCAACATTGAGCAAACGCGGCACCCATCTTGCCGATAACTTTTTCGTATGCAAATGTTAATGCAAAATGTTGAACACACATTCATATGATATGTTTACCATTCCAGCAATCTCACGTATTTTGACCCGGCGATCATTCATAAAGATATCGAGGATTTTCTTGATATTTTCTTCAGTAACCACCTCTTTTGGCCTTCTTGTTGATGGTATAGTTGCAGTGCTTGTTCGTTCCCGTTTAAATTCAGCAATCCAATATTTTACCATATAATCTGACGGATCTGATTCACCGTAATGCTTATCAAGCTTTACTTTTGTCTTTTTCGCCGTTTTGCCTTTCAAATAATAGTGTTTAATCACTACACGAAATTCACTTTTTTCCATTTTCCAAGAAACACAAAAGTTGCTTACTTCAAACGACTACAACAAATAAACTAATCGATAGATTTTGCTAAAATTTTAACAGCTGACGTTTGACAGATCGTAAAAAAGGGAAAGTTTTTGTGTGTGTGCTGCCATCTAGCGCTAGGTAGCTTCAATGTCAATCCGGCCTGGTATATATAAAAAATAAATGTCAGATGCATGCGGCTGATTGTGTCGGCCGCTCTATACAAGTAATAATAAAATAGAGTGACAAAATTTCGTTGTTAAGCGCAAAACTCAAAAATGACTCAACCAAATCATAAATCGTATTTGATAAGGTTTAAGGAGTTTCTTATATAGAGAACATTCGATAATTTCAACCTGGCGGTGTTACGCTCATATAAAGTAAATATTTATTTGTCTATATCTATAAAATGGTAACAGTATGCACTCCGGTTCAAAAGAATAGCACCAACTTAGTTTTTTTAAAGTAACATAAATTGCAAATACAGAAACAATGAGTGCAAACATTTTTCAGACGAATAGCATATACTTAAAATGATAAACTAAACTCAAAAATTGAACCAAATATCATTGTATTGATAGTGTGTTTTTCATCTTGTTAATCAAGTACAAAATTTTTATTTATTTTTTTGGTTAACGGGATAGAATCACTTTCAGTAATCATTAAGATCGGTGGTTGGTTGCGATAAGCTTTTATAACAACTGAATAAAATTAAAGCTTAAGTTAGTGACTACTTTCTACAGGGTGATTCTATACTTTTGAACTAGAGTGTATTTCTAGAGTGTATTTCCAAATTATCATTCAAAAAGTGAACGTTATCGGATAAGTGAAAGTGGAACTAAGCATACATATTAAATATCGATTTCAATTTAAATGATTTTATTGTCAATATACATCATGTGTGAAACAGTATTTAGCATCGGAAAAGGGCGCGTGGCACCTTCCAAACATATTAAATATTGATTTTTATGTATCTAGACTACGGTATATATATATATATATATATATATATATATATATATATATATGAATTGAATATAATTTTCTAAATTTGGTCCAAATAACTTCATTGCCATTGCGATCGCCAATACGATATCCGTAAGGATGATCTGCTGGCGCTACTCTCTGAAGGGTGGAACAGGACTATTCATGGATTTGGTGAGAGTAAGGTTGTGGCCCTGGATATTTCTAAGGCGTCTGACAGAGTCTTTCACGAGGCTCTCATATCCAAACTTTTTGCTTTTTCGGTGGTCACTTCTCTCGATTCATATCGAGCTTTCTCAGAAATCACACTATAAGAGTGGTTATAGACGAGATTTCATCCGACGAGTTCAGAATAAATTCAGGGGTACCGCAGGGCTCTATGCTTTTTCCAACTCTTTTTCTAATATTTCTTAACGACTTTCCTTTTCTCATTTCCAATCCTATTTACTCTGTTGAAGATGACAGCAACATTTGTCATTCATATTCTCTTGATCGTAGGCCGAGCCTTTTGATGATTGTGGCAAAAAAACAGAATATGAACGACACAATTACAAGCGACCTGGCGAAAATCTCTGATTGGGGTCGCTCGAACAGGGTTGACTTTATTGCGCGCAATACCCAATGTTGTGGAGTGTTGTCATCTGTATCTTTGGGTAATGTAGATATTGAGCAATCAGATGCTCTTGATGTTCTGGGCATGAGAATTTACTGTGACGTTCGTTGGAACGAGCACATATTTGGAGTGTCGAATTACTTCACTTCATCTGAGCTCCTTAACATTTACAAGACCTATATCCGACCCATATTGGAATACAACTCTCATGTATGGACCGGTGCTTCAAGGTCTATTTTGGAGCTTCTCGACCGCTTACAGAAGAGAGTGAAGATACTAAATAATGACGGTAGGGTAGCCAATTCTATCGATTCATTCAGGCATCGTCGCAATGTGGCGTGTGTGTTCTATCGGTGTTATAACGGAATGTGTTCTAACGAAATTAAGTAACTACTTGTAATTCCTGGTAGTCATATATTTTTACGTAGTAGTCGTATTTCTTGTAGAGCGCAGTAAATCGCACAACGCATTATAGGAAGAATTCGTTTTTTGGTCGCACTGTTCGTTTGTGGAAACATCTTCCTGCGAATGTGTTTCCTGCCGTTTAAGACAAATTTAAATCGAACGTTCATAGACGCTATTCTATCTCTCCTCCTTTCCACAATCGATATTCCTAGTAGCAGCACAATGCACTTCATGAGTAGGGGTTATCCCCTGAGTGCTGATCTCAGGAGAAAAAAAATATATATTTGATTAATGATAACGCTTGTTGGCATGTTACAAGACCAGTTCAACCTAACTTGCTCCTTCTTCTTTGTTTGACTAATTAATTTCCAATGTTTGGGTTTACATAAATGCGGTAATAAAATATTGTTGATCAGGTTCCTAGTAGATGAACAATGTTGTTGTGCATACCAGTATAGTTGTGGGTATTATAGAACCATGTTTTGTGCCAATACATACCTCTTTACTTTTCGTATTTTTAATTGGAGTAAATCGTCTTTTTCGTTAGAAAGAGGTTGTCTATCATGTCTTCTAATACTTTGCAAAACTTCTGAACTAAAAACGCTATATATCCATGGGATTTTCGACATCAAATATGCTAGACTCTTGCTAAACTTTCCTTATGAATACGGCTGCAAGTCTTTACGTAACCCACGAAATCTGAAGATGTCATCCCTAATTTATTCAAATAATCTTTATCGGAAAGACTCTATAACCCAAAGTAGGGTATTGTATTGTGAAAAGACTTTTTCATATTACTGTTGTTTTTTTTTCCATCCCATAGGGAGTACATATTTTTAGCTTGTTTTTCTACAAGGATAATAGCAAAGATTTACTTTATTCTCCTACTTTTTTTCTATTTTTTGCTCTTGCCAATATATTTTCTTTTACTCGATTTTTAGCACACAGATAATGTTAAGCGCGATTTTTTTGCACTTGAGTGGATGATTTTTATTAGCTAAAATTCTTTTCGGTTTTTGTACAATTTTATACTTTGTCAAAGTTTTCTTTTCTATTTTTTTTTTAATTTTTCCTTTTTCATTTATTTGAAAATATTTTTTTTTTTGTTCTTCAATCTCTAGGAATTGATGCTGATTCAGTTTATTGGTTCACTATTACTTGGTTTGGTTATTTTATTTCTTATTGCTTTGTGGCTTTTTTAGATGAGTTTTTATGGTGGGTGGTTATATCAAGTACTATAAGTAAACAATGGATCACAGACCGACCCTCATTCTACTATGAAAAAAAAAATAATTCTTTTGTTTTGCTTAAGATTTATAACTTTCTTTTATAGTTATTGTATGGCAGCCGGTATTATTTTTCTATTACACACACGTTTTAGATTAAAAAAAAAAAAAAATCAAAATTCTTTTTTAAAAAATTCAGTTTATTTTTGTGGAATTTGTAGGTGGTTTTCAATTGTTTGTCCGATATTTTTTTTTCAAATTTTTTTGGCTGAAGGTTAGTAGTGCTTAGAAGGGAAAAAAACTATTTTTGATACTTCTCTGAAAAGTTACAAGAAATTACAAACAGAAAAACTTAAATGAAATTGTCAATTTTTTTTAATGGTCCATCATTTTCAAAGGAAATGATATGTTACACGCCAATTTCAACAATGTGTTTATTTGTTATTAGAAAATGTGAGAAATGGAAAAAGTTTTGCTTAAAAGCTTAAAACAAATTAAACTTTAAATATTTCTTTTTCTTTGAATTTCACTTTGGCTACAGAAATTTAAAGAAACAGAAAAAAAACTAATAAATATTTTTGCAATACAATAGAGAAACACTTAAGAAAAAAGAAAGGTATTTCAATAGCTTTGTGCTTATGCAATAGTTTTTCGTATTTTGAAGATTTTTGCCGCCAGCAGATGTCATGAAAAGAAATGTAAGGAGTAACAAGGCCATACTGAAAGGCGGCCATACTGCCAGGTGATATTAGGATGATCTAACGTTTATTATTCGACCGGTTTTAACCGTTTTTTTTTTGTTGGGTTTGTCGAATACGATTTTTTTTAAATGTGCACTCTTCGAATTTTATTATTTTTTATTTATTTATCTGATGTTCTGTACAACAAGTCTTAGGGTCCTATAATTATAGTATAAAACTTTTATTCGTTAATCAATTAGCATTTCCAAAATAATAAGTATTTAATCAGAAAAATAATAATGATAATAAATATAAAATAATGTAAAAAAAATAATTTAAAACAAAAAGAATTAAAACAAAAAAATTGATTTATCAAATAACATTTAATAAACATTATAAAAATCAAGAGTAATATCTAAACAAAGCCCTTATAAATTGCCAAACATTGCCAAGAAGTTTCAATTCGGTGGGTAATGCATACCAAAGACGTACAGAAAAAATGAAAAACGACCATTCAGATATGAGAGAACGATGTCTAACCTGATAAGATTATTCAGTCTCAGCGAGCGACTAAACGACACTCCTTTTTTCTTAGCGGTATGTCGGTTCACGCGAATTAATAATCCTGTGCAAGTGTATAAGAACTCTTATTCTCAGCAGATCTTCAAATAACATACCATAAAGGGTTTTCCCAAGAGCAGATACATGGACGTATCTTGATAATCCATAAACATATCTTATTATGGCATTGAAAGCCACATTCAATTTGCTTAGGCCAGCAGAGTCGCAAGGTGCGAATATTTCACAACCATATAATAATACTAGAATTAAATATGCCTTAGCAAGTAACATATGAACCCTCAGTGGTGTAAAGTAGAGTAAAGCTCTCCACAGATTTCTCAACATAGAGAAAGTTCTGCCTGAGGCATAATTTACATGATCTTTCCATGTTAGGTTATCGTTGAAAATAATCCCAAGATTTTTAGTAGATTTAACGATCTCTATTTGCTGGTCGCACAATGTTATCACAGGTTGCCCTGGTAATTTAATAGATCATGGAGTCATCACTAAGCATTCAGATTTCGAGGGCTTGATGCAAAGAACATTCGCACTAGCTAAGTCGTGGACCCTCTTAAGATCACCGTTAAGTTTGAGCACACATTCATACAGATTACCTCTTTCAGCTCCTATGCAAATTTGTACATCATCAGCATACAAATTTACCCTACTAAACAACAAATGTTCAACTAAATCGTTAATATAAATACTGAAAAGAAGTTGGCCGAGAATAGAGCCCTATGGCACACCCCTAGAGACATGCAATGGACAGGAAAATTTATTTCTAAGAAAAACTGATTGACGACGATCTGCCAAATACGACTATAGAAGCCTGGTGGATGTATGGGAAAAGTTAAACAAATTTCTCAACTTTACACAAAGTGTTTCATGGTGGACCCTCTCGAACGCTTTGGAATGGTTTAGAAGAACTAGAAAAGTAATGTTTCCTTGATCAGTGTATCTTCATATTTCCTCAGATACATAAAAAAAATCAGTTATACTGCTGTATTTCGGTCGAAAGCCAGACTGTCTTTCCGTAAGACGGCCATTATCATACACATATTTTAACACGAATAACCGCTTAATTTAAATATGTAAAGGGTCCGCCAAATATTATTTTTTTTTTTTTTGAAAATGCTATAAAAAAATCTACTGAATATTTTCTCAAATTTCTTTTTTTATTTGAAAGTAGAATCCTTCCGGTTAATAATGGAAAATAATTTCATGGCTGCCTCGACTGGCCATGCAGTAGCCTACACGATCGGTCCAATTTTTAAGCACCTTATCGATTGTGTGCAGCTGTATTTCACCAATGGCTTCACGAATATTGTCCTTTAAAGCGTCAATTGTCTTTGGCTTGTTGGCGTAACACTTATTTTTGACGGCACCCCACAAATAATAGTCCCACGGTGTCAAATCACAGCTCCGAGGTGGCCAAACGACATCAGCTCTGCGGCTGATAATGCGATCTTCAAAAACAGGGCGCATAACATCGAGTGTAGCTTCGGCTGTGTGGCACGTAGCGCCGTCCTGTTAACACCAAATGTTGCTAATATCCTCCTCTTCAATTTTTGTGAACAAAAATTCGTTCAACATGGCCCGGTAACAATCGCCATTGACTGTAACGGCCACTCCTTGCGCATTTTCAAAGAAAAATGGCCAATTATGCCTCTGGATCAAAATCCGCACCAAACAGTGACTCGTCTTGGGGTATCGGCTTTTCAATGTATGCGTGCGGGTTTTCTGTGTCCAAATGCGACAATTTTGTTTGTTTACTTACCCGCCAAGATCAAAATGAGCTTCATCTGAAAAGATGATTTTTGATTCTGCTATATTTCCTAGCGTTGTTCAAGCGTATACACAACCATATCCGTCCAACGGAAGGATACAACTAATTATCTGTCAAATCAGATATGACCTAAGTGTTACCATTCACGAAAGAAGCACTAGTTGAATAAAAAACTTTAGATGGGGGAGCCTTTATAATATATACACGTTTATATATATATTTTTGCAATTTTGCTCATCGTTTAATTTTTTTTCAGAATTTATAATATAAAGTTTTATTTTTATATATATGACAACCAGGAACGTCTTACAAAGAACGTGAAAGATATGTAACAATAACTTTTTCTCATTTTCTGTAAATAAATAATTCATTTATATATTTGTGGTGAATGATAATTAACCAAACTCATTGAGAGAGACCTACAAACGCTAGTTCCGAACGGCAGATGTATTAATTAGTGAAGTTTTTCACAGCGGAAATACTCATAACCAGTCGCTAGCAATGTTGTGAAGTGATTCCCCGGATAAAAATTGTCAGATGGTGTGGACTGGGATTGAACCGAGAACTTTTTGGTTCGTAGGTGTATTCTTCCCTAACATACCACAGTGCCACACATTATTAAATACGTGATCTATGTTTCTACAGATGTCCTCTGAAGTGTGAAAGAGTTGGGAAATCGATGGAATGAATACGTTTTGATATTTTGAGTGTCCTTAAATACTAAGCTGAAAAGGCTTTTCGAAACCAGGAATTATTAACCACCTTAAATATGTCTATAAAATTGACTTTTTGTAGAGCAAGGAAAACTTGATTCTATATCAAGTAGTTTCTCTCTCTGTAGAAAATGAATCAGAGGATGAAGTAGGAAGAAATGTCCTTTAAGACCCGGAACGTTGTTCTAGGCGGCGGAAATATGAGGGAAATACTCGTATATCAATAATACCGAATTAAGCAATAAAAATTTAAAATTTTTTTATTTGAATAAAAGAATCGGTTAAATTGTTATTTGCTTAAAATAAAACTGGAAACCAGTTTTTCGAATTATTCCAATTATTCGAAAACCGCTTTTTGAAAAAAGTCGAATAATCGATCTCAAATTTAGTTGGAGGTAAATACACCCTCCATGGTGCGACAAAAAAAAGAAACCTTTCAAGCGATGCAACTTTTCTGATAGGCGCTGTCGAGTAGAACATTTATTTGTTTTTACGCGAAAAAACCAGTTTTTCGGACCTTGATGCACTTTTATGCTAACAATTTAGCTGAATATTACCCAATTTGAAGTTTCTTTTCGGATTTGGAAAGAAGAGAAATAGACCTTTTAAATGATATATATGTCGTTTTAGTAGCCTTGACAAATCTGGGTGCATATCTCAAGCAAACACATTTATCATCAAAATTTGTCCACATATTTTAAGTTTAGATGCGTTTTTGCGCACTATTTTCTATAGGAACCTTCCTATTGAAGAATTTATAATTTCCTGGGTATTTCAACTCCGTTTATTTTTGTCGCACCGTGTTATTAGACCTTTTTTTGTGACATAAGGGTGGTGCCATGGTGTAATGATTAGAGCGCACGCATACAACCAAAAAAATTGAATTACGGTTTCGAGTAGTTAATAAAGAGACTTCAACCTCCGCACAGACAAATCCATTTAAAAGACAATAGCGATGATGACAAACATTACAATGGTAAATAAGGATTACCACCACCACACTTAGCAATGATCTTCACCTCTACACACAATCATATGGATGCGAGCTACAATAGACTAATCTTCTATTTGGTTTGGAAATCAACAACAAAACAATTGATGCTCTGTGGAAAGCCAATATGCTCCCTAGAAGAGCGACGGAAAAACAAAAAATTGTGGCTTAAGACCTGTTAAGCTTTTAACCGACCAGAAATTCACATTGCGTTAAGTCCTAGAAAGAACCCAGGTGAGGCAGATCTGCATATGCCCTCTCTTTGTGGATAATAAGGCTGCCTTTGACAGACCGATTCATAAAAAAGTATTTAGGCCTACTTTTGAATTTGGTTTGTTTTAATTGTAAATAGATCAACATTTCAGATTTTCAAAGACCTCTTAAAGCCATTCGATATCCAACTACGATTCAGACAGGGTTTTAGTTTTTCCTGTGATATCTTTAACATTCCGATAGAGAAGGTTGTATGCAATGCCAGACTGAATAGAACTGGAACATTATTCAAAAGGAAATACATTGGCTGTTGGCATTTGCTGTTGCACTCAAAAATATTGGACAAACACTATGAAAAGTCACTACTTTAATTTCAAAACTGGAGAAAATATCGGCTAAATTGATCTTAGGAGGGGCAATGTGATTGGCATTCGAAGGTGACCACTCGTGACTTATCTTTACTATAGAAAAAGCCAAACGAGTACAATAAAATATACATGTGTGTTTCATTGACCTGGAAGAAGCTACGGACTCGGAGATGGAATGTACTCAGAAGGAAACGTAGAAGAAGCACTCATCATGCTAATATAAAACTTCTATGGGTCCGCATATGACCAGATAATTTCGCGCAAGTATTATTTGGTTGAGAATTACCTACCACGCATATTTCTACAACAGAACATGATCGAATAGATAATAACAAGATAATAAATAACAAACAAGCAACAACTTCATTCAATTGTGCCATAGATCTATCTATTCTATCTATTCTAAATTAGGCCTGTGACTTACAAGAGTTGTGCAGCGCACAAGTAAGCAAGTAAGTGAATGTCAAGCTGTTTCTTCTTCACCTGTCTCTTTCAAAAAAGAACTGGTCCTCCAGTGTTTCGGCTTTGCTATGCATTCTATTCTATGCCTTTGGCTTTATCCGGTTTTTTCAAGATATATCTATTCCACCTTCATTTAATTCGCAAAATTTTTCTTCTCAATGGAACTGGATATGTTTTTTGCCTTAAAAAGATGATTAGATATTGCGCCGGAACGGAATATTTTCAGAATATGCCATAGATAAATGCCTGAATGGAATTAACATCCTTAACTGAGTGTTCAATGATTTGCAACCTTAAAAAAGAGTTTATTCGGATCCATTGTCCGTGAGCATTGTATTGATTCGCGAGCGCGCTAGACATGAGATTCACAATAGGCTATTGTTCGCTATTAACGAAGAGTTTTCGAAACAAAACTATTTATTTTTGTCAAACAAACATGCTCAAAAGAGCATAGAACATTGCTATTAATTTCATAAGGTGTTTGTTCCTTCTCATTGCACATGCATTCTTATGCTCCTGCTTTTAGTCGTCACTGAACAGTGACGAATAAGCACGCGTAGCAGGTTTATGCTGGTTCTCTTTTATTCTGTTTAATTTTATTTGTTTTATTATTTCTTTAAAGATATAAGTCAACAATTTCTCTCGTTTTTCGCATTGAGAGGCGGAAAAAAACTGCAAAAGCAAAAGTCATGGCAAAAACAGAAGAGAGAAAAAGCAAAAACTTAAGAGAGCAAAGAAAAATTATTCGCCTTAGATATTGCTAAAGGTTGGCTTTAGATATCATAAGCAAACCTTCGAGGTCGAAAGATTTGCTGCCACAAAACTGATTGGCGGGTGAACTTTATGAGCTCTTTTTGGTTTAACTTCCAATAATCGTTTTCGAATGTTTTATCAGAGAAATGTTTGCTAAACGTTGGAAGATGATGTTATTATTGAATGTCGTGGTCAAGGATAAGGCTCGTTGTAACATACAGTACTGGAGAAAGACAGCAGCTTTGATAGAGTTTTG
Source organism: Wohlfahrtia magnifica (assembly GCA_023159175.1). NCBI lineage: Eukaryota > Metazoa > Arthropoda > Insecta > Diptera > Sarcophagidae > Wohlfahrtia > Wohlfahrtia magnifica. The sequence goes on from JAKWBJ010000045.1 coordinate 2,900,624, forward strand.
TGATCGAATGGAGGATAAATTATTCGACTTTGGTAGGTTCTCCAAACCAACTAAAAGCATTTGATATTATTTTTTACTTTGTACAGCACGCTTAAGTTTAGTGAAAAATTTTCTTTATATGTCACAAATTGTACACAAAAATTAACTTTAACAAACTGAATTTTTGTTTTTGTTTTTTGGTTAAAAAATTTCCATTTATTAACAATTAAATCTTTATTTGATTTCTTGTTTTATTCATGTTTAACGAAATGGAAATTCTCTAACAAAAACAACCCTATTTTTAATAAAAAGATGCTTTGAAAACAAAAATTATAATAATAAAATTGAGACTCGAGTGACACAGTCTTAAATACTGTGTCAGTACGGAGAACAAGCAAAACTATAACTGACAAAAAAGAATTTTTTATTTTTAGTTTTTATATGAAGTATTAATTACATTTACAAATTGCATAAAACAAGCCAAGCAGAATGAGAGAAGAGAAGAAAAACTAAACAAAATCAGAAAAAAAAATATTTTGAAAAGCCAAAAAGGTATTTTGATCCTGATACCTCTACACAACCAGTAATGCTTTAATGAAAATCTGAAGGGGGAAGTACAGAACAGAATTACAGCCAATCTTTGTTTGTTTATTAGATTTGCAGTTAAAACTGCAACCACTTTTGTTTCGTATTATAATTGTGCCATAGCGACAATGAAGATGAGAACGATGCTGATGGTGATGATGATGATGAATGGCAAGAAAACCTTGTTAAGGGATGTGGTCATGACAAACACGCTCTAGTGTGTGTGTGTGTGATTTAACAAGATCATGGGAAATATCAACAATTTAAGGATTGAAAAACAATGCAAACAAATAAACAAATAAACGAAAAAAAGAATTTAAATGGATTTTTAATTGCATACCAGTATGGGAAAATAAAAAAGGAGCACCTCTTAAAGGGTTAAAATATCTGAAATCTTCTTGTTTTTCATAAAACAGAAAGTAATAAATATAAAAAAGTACGAAAATCCTTTAGCATTCATCAAACAATAAGCGTGCAGTCAATAACAGCCAAAGGATTAAAATTTGAAGAAAAACGAAAAACTATGACTCCCACAAAAAATAGAAAAAAAAAATGAAAGTCATATGGAAAAAACTGATGACAAAATTTTGTTCGTTATTTTTCTTTCCCCTTTAAAAGCATAAAACAAAAAATATCCAATAAATTGCTTGCATATGGCCACAAAAAAATTTTTCCAACGAAATAAAAGCATCATAAGAAAAAGCTTAAAAAAAGATATCAAAGAAAGAATTTTTGGCCACTAAAACAAAAAGAGAAGAAAAATATATTTTCCTGTCATAGGTTTGATGGCAATTTAGAGCCAGACAATAGGATACGTTGTTGACTAATACTTGACATACATAAACGGCTGGTCAATGTAATCCAAGGATTAATTAAAAATGATGACAGCTTTTCGTTTTTATACCATTGATAAGGATATTAGTTTCATAAGATAACGAATAAAAATATTCTAAAAATCAAATTGAAATTTAGTTTGAAGTTAGCACATAATATATTTGTGCTGAGATGTTACTGAGATGTACAATGTCCTAGAAGCATAAAAATAATAGTCGTTTGCCCAACTTAAGGTCTTGATTTGTGAAGTAATATTTATTTAATTATGATTAAATTAACACATTTGTTGACAGTCGGTGAGGTCATGTGCGTCGCTCTCGATTTACTAGTTTATTCGAAGGCCCTATTTTCTATTGTGCTACCTTTTACAGGACAGACCCATTAAAGAGGCCGAAAGACCGGACATGGCAGAGTTCCAAAAAGATTACCGCCAGCCAACCAGTACCCTTGACGACGTCAATCAGTTTCGACAGTAACATATCCTTAAGATAGTTCAGGTCATGGAAGTTTTTATTTATTTTATCGAGGCGTAAAGCAGTTGAAAGCCTCCCAGACCAACCGAATAAGTATTACGTCAAGAGGCAGACCAGAGCATTAAGCTTTAATGTCTCGTTCGTTACAGTTCAATTTCCTCCGAGCAGCGTCCGCTCGACCGGTTGTAGATTCCGTTGTTGTCCTGTTTGTTTTAAAATTCAAATTTTCAACAGTTGGTCTGCAGCCAATAACGTCCTCAAGTACACTACCTTCGTCGGGTCATATTCGAATAAAACGAGGTTTCAAGTTCACCTGGGCAGTCTGGACACATAGGATTAACCGCCAGCCCAAAACGATGCAGGTTTTGCTAAAAACACCTTTCATCAGACAGGATCTGTGTAAGATAATTATCCAGTTCGACATGCCGTCTTGTATGTAGATTACACTTAGAGCATATGTTCATCTGCCATTGTGGTGAGTTTGCCAACTTTGCTGCTTTTCATCGTCAATCGTGAGCGCTTTGGATTTATGTTCTTGCGATGGTGTCATGCATCCAAGTGCTTTAGTCTAAGCTTCCACAGTGAGAGACAGTCCCAAAAAAGGTGTTGTACTGATTACACTTCTTCCTCATCCTGGCAATTCCTACAATAGCCATGAGCAAAGCGTCCCATATGCTCTGACATGCGACCAGTGCCAGGTAATTATACCGGAAAGAAGACCGATCGACTCCCTTTCAAACACTACAGACTAAGTTCTTTACATAGAAGAAGAGAGCCAAAGCATTCTGTATATTCTACAAGTGGTGGAATCGGTCCACCTGTGTTCCATTTTGCTCAATGCCCATGTGTCTACTAAGCTCGACAGCTCATCTAGTGGGACATCAACGTTACCCTGCACTGGAACTAGAGCGGTCTCTCACTCACCAACAATTTCATTCCCTCGGATATGCCCACGTGACTCATAACACATCGATTTTTTTTTGTAAAGTTGGTACATCTGCTGTTGATATTTCCTGGCTACGTAGCTTTTGCAAATGTCAAGCTATGACGCTAAGCAAGATGTACCAACTTAACAAAAAAAAAAAACTCAAATCGAAACGATGGGACCGCCACACGACATGATTCCATTCCAGCCGAGCACGTAAGCGAATGCAGCTGAGGAGACATCACGTACGGGTTTAGACCATTAATTGCTGTCTACCTAGATTCTCATATGCCTTGAGGTTTCGCCTAGCGGCCCTGTCTATAGCTCAAGCCTCCGTCTGGAAAACAGTACAATCATTCGTTTTCGTGGACAGTAATTCTAGACATTTTTGGTTTTATTCAACATTCGATTAAACACATTTTATAAGATAAGAATAGGAAAATACCTTAAGAAACATTTACTACAGCGAACGTATTAAATTTGATCCAATTTTACTAAAAGTTATGACATTTTAGATTAGAAGTTTAATCAATTCAAATATACTGGCGGTCAAATATGACCGCCTTGCAGTCTATCTTAGTTAGACTTAAAGACTACAACGCACAAAGTTTCATTACAATTGGTAAACGTTTTCGAGTACCGGGCAATAGTGAGTTAAGGTATATATCTAAATATATATCCCAGCAACACTTAACCAAGTGCAAAGGAAACTCTGGGTATAGCGCAACCAAGGTGAGAATTTTGGATATCAGACCTAGTTTCTCAAAGAATTAAGCTCAAGCTGCAGCTGAATAACAACATAACTATAAAACATAATAGACCAAAATAAGTTCTTGAATAGACCAAAAGAAGCTCAGTGGTAGAAGCAGCAAGCCAAGACAACATGAGAAAACTATACCAGTCGATAAACTGACCTACATATCGAGGGTGTAACAGGCGTCAATTAGTTTGACTATATTATGCAACTCTCCTAGTCTGTATGGTATGCAAATGGGCATCATCGTAGAAGCAAAAGGGAGAAAATATAAATTATTATATGACTTCACATAAATCTCGCAATTGCTGCAAAATTTTTCTTAAGAGTTTAGTCAAATATGACTAGAAATGAGAGAAATATCCGTCAACTCATAGCAAGGGATAATCACTGACAGATAAGATGTAAGTTCGTCTCCTTTTTCTTTTCAGAACCAAACTCCAGCAGAAGACATGCGAGAGGATGCTAAGTCTATGAACTTGACTTTTAATAGTGCAATGGTCAATACAATATAATACTAAGTAAGGATCACCACCACCACTTAGCAAGGATCTTCACCATTACACATCATATGGAGACGAGCTATAGTAGATTAATCATTTACTTAGCTTGAGAATTGATTTGCCTACTGAAACTGAAACAAAGCAATCGATACTTTGTGGAAAGCCAACGAAAAAAAAAGTACATCGATCAGAGGATACCCAGTCTAACTGAACCAATCGGAATACTTGTGCCCAGTTCATATTCGAAAATTTTGAGTTCTTTATCCGTCCTAACCTATCGAATGATCCGAGATTTTCATAAGAAACCTCCGTCATACCTGGATGAGAATAAATGTCGAGGTGACGTTCGTAAAGGACTTGGCTGTTCAAGTAAAGATTTTCGAAGATTTTCATGGAAAATCCCGTCACTTAACAAGTATTGCTCCTTCAGTGTTGATATGACCTCTGCCTGAAATACATGGCGCTGGTCAGAGGACCCAAAATGTCAGAACCTTCAATGTATAATCCACGGCTATCATGCATAGCATTTTGGATCCAGGTACCTTTGGTTTATTAGGCCAAAGGTCTCTTGTTGGCATCCTAACCTTAAAGTTTCAAATATCGCAGCGTGCTCATAGTTTATATTGGGACATAAGTTGACTTACTGCCACCATATTAGCGTTTTTTTTTTAATAGAAGATAAGAAGAAATCCAGTTTAGTATAGCAAATAACGCTTTGGTCGGAGTGGAGCAGAATGCAGTTTCTGTGTAGGCTGATATCTCGCCAACAGCAAGCATTGCTCCTTAATTACGGATATGAGCTCTGCCTGAAAACATTGGCATGGTCAAACGACCTACAATGTTAGAGCCCTTTATGTATATACCACGGCCCTTGTGCCCTGCATTTTGGAATTGCTAGTATCATTACAAGTGACCTCTGGTCTATTAAGCCAAAAGTCTCTAATTGGGTTCTCGACTTAATACATCTAAAGATCGGAGCGTGCCCATAGTTCAGATTGAATCAAGTGTTGACTTATTGCCACTAGCTTATCCTTTTGTTTGAATGGCACATCGGTGGGAAGCCAGTTAAGCATAGAAAATAACGATTTGGTTAAAGTGGAGTACAGTAAACTACACCTGTGCATCCTGCGGGCTCACTTTGTGTATTAGCCTGCGATGACACACTGATACTTATACATCGTCCACAAAACATGAGCACTGTAGAGTAGTTTACACCATAGCCTGATAGAGAGAACAGGTGATGACTGGCCTAAGCCACCAAAGTTCTGCCTACGGCCTTTATACAGTTGTAAAGGGTTTCGATTGCCTTCTTTACCCTATTTATTATGTTGTCTCTTCAGCGCAGCTTGGACTCAAGAGTAGCTCCCTTATGTATGAAAAGACATAAGCGCTGTCTAAGCTCGACATATTTTTTTCTTCACATATTGGCTTTTCACAAAGATTCCATTGTTTTATTTCAGTTTCATTAATAGAGTACATTTTGAAAGTTCAGTAGATGATTAAACCACTGGAACTCGCCTCTGTATGATTGTATAATGGTTAAAATCCTTGCTACGTGGTGGTGGTGATCTTTACCTAGCATTGTAATTTTTCTCTAGTAGGAGGCGTTTTTCCTGATCAATTATCTGATGTTTGTCATCATCGCCAGAGATAAATTAGAAGGTCAGGATGGCTTTTACTTAATTTTTAAGTTGAGTTGTCTGGAGGGGGAAGTTGAAGCCTCTTTATTAAACACCCTAAACCATAATTGACCTGAGCCGCTGTTGTTGTTATACGTGCTATCTAATCGGTACATCACGCCACCCTTAGGCTCGGCATATGAGTGCCTGGTATTTTATATCGTCTGATGAAGAGCGTTTGAGGAGCACACCACAAACACCATTATGTGATTGGACCTGTAGAAAAGTTGCAAGCACATTGCTGCAGTTTCTCTATTATCCCATGCACAGCGATGTTCCAGTTTAGAGAAACCCCTTGCGTAGTGCCTTTATCACACTAACCAAATAAGGCTCCTCGACGGAAGCAGCTATGGCCGTTCTGTCAAAAGTTTCAATAGTGGTAGTATGTTGCTAAAAAATTGTATTGTAGGCAGCATACTGACAAAGAAAATTTTTTTTATAAGTTCGTCGAAAATCCTCTCTTTCTATGATCAAATAAAACCCCAACTACCAGTAATAACAATCAATTTTAATAAAAATTTTTTCATATAAAAATTTTTTGTATTTCAACGATTTGACCATTTGTTGGTTGTTTTCTCTCTATCAACATTTGTTTCTTCTTTGAATGATTTTTATTTTTCCAACAACAAATATTATGAAACTCTTGCTAACAAGCTGTTGTGGTCCCCAGAGGCCATTGTTTTAAATTTACCTTCAATTCATTTTATTTTTTCGTTTAAATTGTAAAATGAATATGAAAATATTAAAAAGAAAAATCAAGGTGGTAATCCTCTCAAGTGATAGCAACGTCAACAGCACCAGCTCAAGTCAAAACAATTGTCGTAATAAAATAAACTGCCATACAAGAATAGCTACATAGCTGGCGGTATGGGATATGAATGCCACACCTTGTTATCCTTTGTCAGCCACATTACTTACGGGAATTTCAAAACAAATGAATACAACAACAATTACACCTTAATGTTTCGAAAGAAGCAAAATTATTCTTTCGTTTACAGAAAATTTAGAAAGTGAAATAGAAAGTGATTCAAGTGTTTCAAGTGTTTATTTCTTATACGCTTTTATTGAATGGTAAAATGAAAGAAATAATTCTAAAATTTATGCACAATCTAATGAAATTGTTTTAAAAAGTTTCGTTTTTTTTTTCTTTGTATTTCATTTTTATTTGAAATGGTAAAATAAAAAACTTTTTTGATTTTCATTAAACATTGTTAATTTGAAGAAAAACGAATTTGAATACAAATAAATGACTTCATTTGAAATTAAAATTTTAAAATTAGAATTTTACACCGCAATATAAACTTTTTACTGCATATTTTCCAAAAATTAGATACCACCAAATCAAATAAACTTGTTTTTTAATTTAAAATATATTTTTTTGTTCAGGTACAATACAAAATGATTTGCTACCCTAGAGCTGAAAAGTTTGATGCAAGGGTGGGTCGATTACTATATGATTTGTTAGATAAAATTCGCTTTTCTTTATTGAACTCAGGGCTTTCAAGAAGACGTTTGTTGCACTAATTGCCTCTTCTACTACTCCAGCTATTTTTTCAAACTTAAAAAGAGAAAACGTTTGCAAGGTGCTAAATTTTGAGAGTATGTGCAAACGTGTCTTAGCTTAATACAATTTGTTTTTTTATCACTCCTCTTGGCTTTCCACAAAGCACCATTACCTTGTTTCAGTTCCTTTAATTTCAAGCTAAGTAGATCATGAGTCTATTGTAGCTCGCCTCCATGTGATTGTGTAGTAGTTTATATACTTGAAAATTGGTGTTGTGATGATCTTTACTTAGAATTGCTGTTTTTGGCCGGTAGGTGGCGGTTTCTCTGATATTCGTTCTTTAGATAGACTTTTTTTCCGTCACTACTCTAGGAAACATATTGGCTTTCCACAAAGCATTCATTGCTTTGTTTCAGTTTTTCAATCAATTTGATATTTCAAGCTAAGTAGACAATTAATCCACTGTAGCTTCATCCATATGATTTTGTTTTTGCGTAGCGGTGAAGATCCTTGCTAATTGGTGGTGATCTTTACTTTTGCATTGTAATTTTTTCCTAGTAGGTGGTGTATTTTCCTGATCCTTCGTCTGATGATCAATTTTCTTCTTCAATTTTTTTTTTAGTTGAAGCCTCTTTATTAAACATTCGAAACTACAATTAAATTTTTCTTTGCTATGTCAACACCAGCCTTTAGATGGTTTTATCTGCCTGTTCATTAGAAACCATTTAAAACGGAATTTAATTTTTTCTGTAATTTTCTTGTGCTGTACGCTAGCCTCCTTAACAGGATAGTTATTTTCTATTTGCTAGACGAAACCGATTTTGCTTCAGATTGTTCGTGAATCTGTCTAAAAGCTCTAAGTAATATTCCTAACAATCGTTTTACACATATCAGGGTTATTGATATAGCCCAACTTAAAGTCGTGACGCGTCTAAAAACAATTTTGTTTGTCCGTAATGCTGCTTAAATTTCAGCAAAAAAACATTTTCGTATTGAGTTAATATTTGTGATATAAAACGGATGCAACCCTTGGCGATTCAGGTAAAGCTAGAAAGATCATATCAATAACCAGCGGCTAAAATGGTTCCCGATGATCACAGAAAATTATACCGAACACATATAATTCATTTGAAGCGAGAAATATGACATCTGACATGAGGTCTTAATACTGCATCCGAACAATGCTCTTCCACATGTTTTAAAAACATTTAAAAACCATTTGGCCAATATTTCTATTGATCTACACTGAGAGCTCTCATTTTTTTAAGCCTGAGATTAAAAAACAGTTTTAATTTGATTAATAATAGTTCCTATATCATTCCATGGGGAAGCACGAGAACTTCTCTTAGTTAATTAGATGTACCCAATTCTATTTTTAAACTTGCTGAAAGCGAACTACAGTTTAAGGTCTGCTCTGAATTCCAAATGCATTAAAAAAATTTACAAAAGTGCTAATATTTCTATAGAAAACAATTTTTTTCAGATGATCTGGCCTGGATTGTACCCAGGACCGCTTGTGTGGCAGGCGGGTATCTTACCTTCCATACCAAAGCGACACTCTTTAATTCGATTATGAGCAAAATATTATATTTGCAGTGCATTTCAATTGGAGGTCATAGCCATACATGAAGGCTGTACAATAATTGTTGAGTAGGAGGATTTTCCTGGAAATTTTCTTCTACCAGAAATATTTCAATGAAATTTCATATCATTGATATATAACTCTAATGTGGGTTGCAGGATGTGGAGATGTCGTCGGAAATTTTGTTGCTGGTAAACAGGCTAGAGCTAGAACAGAGTGTTTTGATTGCTTCGGTTATCTTACTTCCTCCGGTCGATGTATGAGATGATTTAATTTCGTTGGCAGCAAGAGATCATAAGCAGTATACCATATGTAGTTAGACCCTATTGGACAAAACTGGATCAATAAAGGATTAAATGTTTCTTTCCTTGCATCTCACGGACAGTTATAGCACTATTACGTTTTTCATTGTGAATATAATCAGTGGTGTAATGAATTTAGCAACGAGAATTGCGGACAGTGAGACTTTAAAGGCACCAATATTGAGGATAAATATGCGAATTCGACCGCCAATCTAAATCGTACGATGCAGCTGAAGGTTCAGAAAAAGAAGTCAACTACGGTGGAAAACAGAAGGGTCGAAATAAACTACAAGCATTGGAAATAGTCAGCGAAAGGTTGAAGACTAAGCTTAAACAAGCATCAAAAAGTAATGGTTTACGGAAGGCGCAACTAATCTCGCAGAGAAAGAGTTGGCTGTTAAATTGCAATCTAGCAGGAGGAGACATCGCAAAGTCATCAAGAAAGTTAACGATGTAAACAATCGGTTGCAGAAATATTGTAACCCGCGAACAAAGAGCGATTGACAGTTTACGGGAGAAAAGATAGTTAGTCTATTCGGGACGACTTAAGTGGGCGGCAGTGTTACGAAAATCAAGTTTGGGAACAACTGTCGTTTGTTACATCGTTAAAATAAAATAAATTTTGTCTACGAACTCGTAAATACACGTTTTTAAAAAGGTGAAAACGTAACAATATACAGAATTTTGTGACAGAACACAATGACATAAGCATTGTCAGATTCAAACTAATTTAAGCCGATAGATGGCCCACCTAATATTATTTCCAGCGTAAAATTTACACAGGACCTTATTAAATAGCCGTTTTTAATATTCAAATACGAGGACGTTAATAGAAATGAGTGGATCATACTCCTAGAAAGAAATCAGATGATATTATAAGACAGTTCATGAAATAAAATCAGCAGAACTTATATGAGTTCAAATTTCACCGTCAGTGTAAACCGTTTGATCTAAAAAGTTCTTTAAATCGTTTACTTTCGATTTTTCCATGAATCGTATTGTATAAAAATATAAGCACGCTACTCGTATGTTTCAACATTTCTAACAAAAAAGTCTCTGATGTGTGCAACACACTATTGTGGCACAAGGTTAAGAAAAAAAATTTTTTTTTTTTGTCAGGCTGCTGCTGGTATGTTGCCTCATTGTTTCATTGTAATGACATAAACTAGGGTGAGTGTGCTTCAATTCTGTATTAATGATGAGTCTAGATATGTGTATGTGTATATGTACGTCAAAGAGTGTGCATTTGATCTGATCTCAAGGGATGTTAAGACGTGTAGCAATGGTTTTATTTTAATGAACCCTGCAGAGACGCACCTCTATACTAGAAAACGTTGCGTTTTTTACCATGCTACACTATAATTTCATGTTTTATTATAGTAATTTTGATATTTTAACAATTGTTACTTTATTTTACAGGATTTTTTTAACCCCTGCTTTTCATATAGAAAGCAAGCACACAAGATCCTGTTACAATTATTGTTTTTTTTTTTTTTTAGATGAATCAGGCATGTTCTCACATCTAATTTTACAATTGTAAATGAGGAAATAAAAGTTTTTTTTTTTCAACTTGATTAGCCTGATTTATTTCCAAAAATAAAATATAAAAAAATAGCAAAAAAATTTCCGTTCAACTTAAATTCTTAAAAACAGTAGGAGGGAGGATATTTGGACTACAAATGTGTAGAACTTTTTTAATATTTTTTTATATAAATATTTTTGAAATCGTTAAGTCTATAGCAAAACCAGCTTTAACTTAGTCGGCGGTTTTCAGGACACCTCTCGTCCTCTTTTTTTATATTATTTTTTCTAAAAATTTTCATAATGAGCTAAATATGTCAAATGTTGTTTATTATTATTTTTGTTAAAAGAAAACTGTTTATTGTCAAAATGACAACTGCCAGGCGTCATTATGACAAAAAATTCAACAAAAAAAAGAAAAAAACTTTATGCTGAAGTAACAGTATGGAACAGAACACCATCATTTATTTAATTTGAAGTGCTGGTTTCTTTAACAGTTTTTCCTCTATTTTTTTTTTTCTAACTTTTTATGATAAATGATTATTACTTCTAATGACACTCTCTGAATATGGGTTAATCAAATGCTGATTTTTATATTTCTTGTAACTAATTGGTTTGTGCTATTGATACATGTTTTGTGATGTGCATTGAAAAAAACAGAAACAGATCATGAAAACACTTCCGAGACACTCAACATGACTCATCAGGGGACAAATAAATTACCATTAAGGGTAAGAAGAACTGTTTAGTGTAAAATGAAACATATTTTTTTATTATAAAGAATATAATAAAATAAATTATGTTGCAATGCCAATGACATTTGATGGCCGTTATTGCTAATGAAGAGAACTCCAAGTTTTAAAGAGACTATATCAGTTGATTCGCTACATTTCTTTTTTCATAATTTCTACACCGTTTTTGTATGGCACTGCTATCAATCCAAGCAGATTAAAGCTTCTAATTTCAATTGTCCCATTAGATAAGAAGCCCTAGAAGTAAGATCTTCTTATAAGGTAATACATATTATCTAAGAAAGTCTGGCTTACAAACTTAAGTACAGAAATGAAAACAAAAAATGTATTTTTTTAATGTAATAAAAAAAGGATATATTGCCAACAGTCATAGTCATAAAAGGAATAAAGTGAAATATTTTGCAGTGAAAGTAAATTAAAAAGCACAAGTTGTGGTATTATTAAAATCTTAAAATTTTTAATGTTTCAGAAAATATTGTAGTTTTGAAGTTTTAGTTCAAATAAAGTATTTTTTCAATATTTTTTTCAAATCAAAGTCAGGTTTAGTAATTAAAAGTAATTACCGGAAAAATTCATAACAAAAACTGTTGTTTTTTAAATAAAAAAAATAAATTTATAAAAAAAATATTTAATTTTAATATTAAATATTAAAAAAGGATATATGGGGAAAATTTATAAAACAAAATAGATTCATGTTAAATTTTATATTATTATAGTTAACTAAAAAGCAAAAGTTGTGGCATTATCAAATGTTATATACCATCAGTTAAAGCGTTAACAGGAAGAAAAAAAAGACATTTTTTTTTAATTTTCCCAAAAAAGGATATATGGGGAAATACTATAAAGCTTAAAGAATTCAAGTAAAATTTTGTGTCATTATAGTAAACTAAATAGCACAAGTTGTGGCATTATAAAATGTTGTATACCTTCACCATTTCAATAAGATATTCTGATTTATTAACAAAAATTTGTTTAAACAAGGCAAATATTTTGATTTGGTTTTACTAGCTTAAGCAATTTTATTATTAACAAAAAAAAACATAAAAATTTTTTTAAGTTTAAAAAAAGGATATACGGTAAACATCAGCAAAACTAACAGATTTTAAATCAAATTTTGTATTATTATTGCTGACTCCGAAATACAAGTTGTTGCATTATAAAATGTTCTATACCTTCCCTACTGCAGAAAACAATCTAATTAAGAAAAGTAACAATTTCTAATAAAGCATTAATTTTTTGTTCAGCTATTTTTAAATCGCACGACTACGATTCGAATTGTAACAACTTTTTTTAAAATTTTTTTTAAAATCGAAGTTCGTCCGTATTAACACGGAAAATTCGTAACAAACATATTTTTTTTTAATTTTCGTAAAAAAGAATATATGGTAGCATTTGTAAAACTAAAAAGATTTTAGTAAAATGTTGTATCTTGCAGTAGACTTAAAGGGTCCGCCAAATCAATTTTTTTTTTTTTTTTGAAAATGCTATAAAAAAACTACTGAATATTTTCTCAAAATTTTTTTTTTTTTTTTGAAGTACAATCCTTCCGCTTAATAATGGAAAATAATTTCATTCAAATGGCTGCCACGGCTGGCCATGCAGTAGCCTACTCGATCGGTCCAATTTTTAAGCACATCATCGATTGTGTGCAGCTGTATTTCACCAATGGCTTCCTGAATATTGTCCTTTAAAGCGTCAATTGTCTCTGGCTTGTTGGCGTAACACTTATTTTTGACGGCAGCTCACAAATAATAGTCCAACGGTGTCAAATCGCAGCTCCGAGGTGGCCAAACGACATCAGCTCTGCGACTGATAATGGGATCTTCAAAAACAGGGCTCAAACGTCGAAAACATGTTGAAACCAAATGTTGCTAATATCCTCCTCTTCAATTTTTGTGAACAAAAATTCGTTCAACATGGCCCGTTAACGATCGGTTGCCATTGACTGTAACTCCACTCCTTGCTCATTTTCGAAGAAAAATGGCCAAATTATGCCTCTGGACCAAAATCCGCACCAAACAGTGACTCGTCTTGGGTGTATCGGCTTTTCAATGTATGCGTGAGGGTGTTCTGTGCCCCAAATGTGACAATTTTGCTTGTTTACATACCCGCCAAGATCAAAATGAGCTTCATCTGAAAAGATGATTTCTTTGGCAAAATCGGCACTTCTGTAAGTCGATCGCAGGCCCAGATTCCCAGCGTTGTTCAAGCGTATACACAATCACATTCGTTCAGCGGAAGGATAAAACTAATTATCTGTCAAATCAGGAAATAAGCACTAGTTGAAAAAACGTTAGATGCCGGACCCTATATATACACAAATAGTAACATTATTAAATATGTTGTGCCTTTAATTTTTCGGAAAATATTCTAATTAAAAAAATTAATTTTTTAAATCAAAGTCTGATTCACAATGGCAGGAAAAATTCTTAACGAAAACATTTTTTTGAAATTTTTCATAAAAAAGGATGTAAGGTGAACATATCTTAAATCAGAAGGACCTTAAATAAAATTTGGTATTACCGTACCGGACTTAATAACACAAGTTGTCACATTATCAAATTCTGTATACCTTTACTATTTCATAAATCAATTTACACTTTTTAATATAAAACGTAAAGGATTTAGGTTAAAGTTGTGGTTTTTTTAGAATATTCTCTGCTGTTTAATATTTTGAATAAATCAAAGTAATGTTTAATAATAAAAAAGAAAACATTTTTAAAATTTCCAAAAAAGGACATATGGCGAAAATCTGTAAAACTTAAAGGATTCAAGTTAAATTTTGTAGCGTTGTAGTAGACTAAAAAGCACAAGCTGTAGAATTATCAAATGTTCTATACGTTTACTAATGGGTGCTTTTTATAGTTACACAAGCTAAAATCATAATAAAACAAAAAATATATTTTTAATATCAATAAAGCAGTCTTTGTTGGATAGAGAATTGTATGACAATAATGTTTGTGGCCGCCATGACTGCTGTGCACAAAGCACAAAATGGAACACCAATTTTCACAAATTTCGCTAAGAGTTCTCCTTCGGGTGTTTGATTGTCTCTGGTTTATCAAAGTAGGGTAAACATAGCCTCAACGAAAATAATCCAATGGCGTTGAATCACACGAAGTGTGCCCAATTAATTTGACCATTACGTGAAATTACTCTTTTACCATAAGATTGTTTGAGTAAATCAATTGTAGTGTGAGCTGTGTGGTATGTGGCTCCGTCATGTTTGAACCACATATCAACAAGATTAATGCCGTCGAATCGAGGTACGAAAAAATTTCAAATCATATTCCTATACCGTTCACCATTAGCAGTAACATCCTGACCATAATAGGCCAATGGTTCCGGCAGCCCAAAAATCGTACCAAACGGTAAATTTCTGGGGATGTAATGGTGTTTCGACTAAAGTTTGTAGATTGTTCCCACTCCAAGTGCGACAATTCTGCTTATCTACATAGCTATTCAACCAAAAATGGGCTTGATCGGAGAATAAAATTTTGAATGCGAATATTTTAAAAATTAATTTGCGTTAACTCAGTACTGTCTTGAGTTAAAAATGAAATAATTTGGAAAAAGTGTCGTTCCATTAAAATATTACATGGGCTTACACTAATGAAAAAAAATTCCAATAGACTTTTGCATGTTTAAAAAGAAAGGGCTTGGAAGGGGTTTTGAAGGCCTTGAAGTAAATAAGAAAAGGTAAAATAAACGCTGGATTAGGACTGTAGTGCTGGGAGGAGGACACTAAATTTTTTACCTCTTAAGACAAGTTTTGAGTATAATTTGTGAAAAAAATAAATTGACATTATGTTGTCAAACATAAAAGTGCTACTCGTAAATAAGCGTGTTCCAAGTACCTATATACACACACGCACAAAATTTTTCGCTCAAACTACAGTGATTATCATTTATATGTAAAAAAAATAAAAAATTCAAGGATATTCCCTTATGTTGTCAAATCTCGTTTTCAAACTAATTTTTTTTAATCGGTGGTAGTAGTAGCGGCGTCAGTTTTGGTGGCGGTATGTCATAATTATTGCGTTTGAATTGTAATTTGTTTGTCAACACCCCGTTGGCAATTTTTTTCTTTTTTTTTTTTTTTTGTGGCATCCCTTGTTATAATGTTGCCTTCTGTGTGTCTCTTTGGCAAAAGTCGCTCCTAAATTGTGGTTGTCAAACATTTCATATTAAATTATTTGCTCGTTCGTTTTCGTTCATTATTTGTGTTAAGCATGTGTGTTGGTTGGTTGGTTAGTTTTGGTCATCATCATCATCATCATACTTTCAAATGAGAATTTTTATTGTTCCGCGAGGTGAAAATAACACAGCAGGGCTTTAGGATTTGTTCTGTCACAATTTTTTTTTTTTTTTTTGTAATTCTTTGTCTTTCAACACAAGTCATCGCTGCCTAACTAATGTCAGTACGTTAGCTGCTGTTTAGCTAATGCTGTGCTGACAGTTGTTGCCTTTGGCTACTTTTATGATTTACCATATTTTAACGACAATCAAAACAACAACAATAATAATAACAAAAATAATCATTTGTAATATTTTTGCTGTTGAACATCCCCAAAAAAATTATCACAAAAATTTTATTTGAAAATACCCAGCAAATAAAGAGAATTTAGAGCAGTAAGGCTAGTAATGCTGTATCTCTGCCCACTGGATTCTTTTTTACTGCCCAAAGGACTTTTACTGGTGATTTTAATGATTTTTGTGTGTATTTGTATTTACGGAATTGTAACATTATTTTTTAATTTTTTTTTTTAATTTTTGTTTTTAATGCGGTTTTCAACGCCTTACTTTGTCTTTTATTTTATAAAATATTTTAAAAATGATTTACGATTAGTACTGTTAGTGGTTTCGGGTGGAATATTAATATTATTTTTTAAAGCAAATTGTGAAATAAAATTAGAAAAAAATAGTCCACCAATTATCAAGATAAATTTGTCATAGATGACTAAGACGATTTTAAAATATTAATAATTTTTTGTTTGTTTTTTTTTTGTTTCATTGTACATGAATTCGAATTAGTTGTCCCCTGATGTGGGAGTATGATATTCTGGCCTGAAATTCTTACGACATGGTGTTAAGGATATAAACTGAATTATATTTAATTTCTTATTCTATATATCACCGCTTGATGCATCATCTTCTTTATTTTCATACAATTATCTACAAATTGAAATATCGGAGTTACAGAGTTCAAGCGATGCGATTAACTATAGTATATAAGAGAAAATAAAGAAATACAACTCAATATAGCCGCACAAACTGGGTGAATTACAGGTATATTTTATTATAAGCTTAAAAACTCATTTGAGTTTATATATTTTTAAACACACAATATGGACCAAAATGGTTCTTTACCTTAAACAGCGGGGTTAATCTACAAATGATTACAAAGAAACTGAAGCAGGAATACTTAGGAGTAACGAAAAAATAATTTGGCTTCATGGATATCGCTAATAGTTTGTTCTCCAAAATAAACGATATGATTGAATAACAAATGCTTTTTGTAATGCGTTTTGCGGGAAATAACGGGTCCGCCATCTAACGTTTTTTTTTTTTCAACTAATGCTTATTTCGTGAATGGTAACACAGCTCATGTCTGATGTTACAGATAATTAGTTTTATCCTTCCGCTGAACGAATATGGTTGTGTACACGCTTGAACAACGCTGGGAAATATTGCGACATTACTTTGATGAAGCTCATTTTGATCTTAGAGGGTATGCAAACAAGCAAAATTGTCGCATTTGGGGCACAGAAAACCCCCACGCATACATTGAAAAGCCGATACACCCAAGACGAGTCACTGTTTGGTGCGGATTTTGGTCCACAGGCTTAATTGGGCCATTTTTCTTCCAAAATAAGCAAGGAGTGGCCGTTACAGTCAATGGCGATCATTATCGGGCCATGTTGAACGAATTTTTGTTCACAAAAAGGAGGATATTAACAACATTTGGTTTCAACAGGACGGAGCTACGTACCACACAACCGAAGCTACACTCGATGTTTTGCGCCTTGTTTAAAAAAAAAAAATTTTTTTTGACGGACCCTTTACAAGTGCTACTTAAAAATACGCCTTTTTCGTCAGAACACATTCCGTTAAAGTATAGGGATAAATTGAAACACTTGCCATATTGTAATCATGTTCCAATGAAGTAATAGAGTTATATGTTGATCCCAACGCGATTAAAGAGTAAATTGCCCTTCCCAGTCGGGAAACTCAAAAAAAATTTTTGAAGACTCGATCTACGTTAAAGTTATATCAGTTTTAGGTTAGGATATGGTTCGAGTGGTACCATCGAAACAGAGAGTCATTGCCATTGTGACGTTATGTTACCACTTATAACTCGCATCCCCAAAATAAAGAACAGAAAGTATCACCCTGATTAAGAGGCTAAGGCGAATAACCAGTCAACGATTTTCAAACGATATTGGACAAATTCAACCGTGGAGAGGTACACAATTGAGCAGCGCGTTAAGATTGTTAAAGCCTTTTACGAAATGGAAGTGAGTTTTGTGCATTTTGTGCATAATCGCATAATCGACCAAATGTGTCTACAATCGAGAGAATTGTACGTAAATTTCAGCAAACTTTCTCTGTAAGAGTATAGAAAAATCTGCTCGCCTAGTTCATTCTATGGAAAACATTCCTGTTGTTTGCGATAGTGTGGTAGAAGAGCTGTCAATCTCGACTCGTCGGAGTGGCCAGAAATTGAACATCTCACTTACATCACTGATGTAAATTTTGAATAAAGATTTCAAGCGTCTTCAATATGCCAAATGGTTAGTTGAACAGACAGAAGTGAATGGTGACTTTACAAAGAATATCATCTTCAGCGACGAAGCACACTTTAATCTCAGTAGATTCGTTACCAACCAGAATTGCCGCATTTGAGGAAATTAGAATCCACGAGCGATTGTTGAAAAACCGATGCATCCACAAAGAGTGACTGGCGGCGTCATCGAGTCGTATTTCTTCGAAAACGACGACGAACAAGCAGTTACCGTGAATGGTGTTCGCTAGCGCGAGGTGATAACGGACTTCTTGTGGCCAGAAATTGAGGATATGGACCTGGACGATATGTGATGGGACACTTGCTACACAGCCAACGATACAATGGCTCTTTTGTGCGAGAAATTGATGGCTGTGTTATCTCATGTTGAGGCAGTGTCATTTAGCCGCCACGATCATGTTATTTGACACCTTTGGACTTTTTTCTTTGCGGATATTTAAAAAAAGTGTACGTCAATAAGCCAAGAACAAGTCGAGAATTAAGAATGAGATAATTCGGTATATTAACGACATTAAGTCTCAATTATGTCTCAGAGTTATTGAAAATATGGACTGACGGATAGAACTATGCCACCGAAGCCGTGGCAGGTAATTGGCCGAGATTTTTTTTCACACATAATTGCCATCGATCTTTCTATAGTAACAAAAAATTCTTCTATCATATCAAAAAATATTATGTTTGTTTTATTTAAAATTAGCATCTTGCGTTTTGGTTGCACCACACTTTAGAATTGAATGTAAGAAGGAGAATATTAGAAATAATGTTGGAGAATGAATAAAGCCGTATAGTACCCCTGAATTATTCCCAAACTCGTCTTACGATAACCCATTTATAACCGCTGTTATAGTACGATTTCTGGGAAAGCTCGATATGTATAGGGAAGTGATTACCAAAAGCAATATTAGGTATGAGCGCTCAATACCCAATTTTGCTAAAAACATACAACCTTATAGCATTTTCACATAACACTTCGAACTACTTTTTTCGCTGTTTTAATTGCTTATACAAATTACTTCGTTCATAAGGCACCTTTTTGATATTTATACTCTTTGTTATTTGTTATTTGACGGCAAGCTGTCTTTTCAAAAATAAAAAGGATTTAAAAATTTAATAAATAAATAAAGTAAGGAAAAACACTCGTATTACATACAATTTGAGTGATTCGCTCCTAAGGTTTTGTACCGAGAATTACGTAATTAGATTCATAACTGGAGGTTGAATTATGGATAAGAGAGCGACTGATGAAAAAACTTTGTCGTATGAACGTGACATTTGACTCGCCAAATCAATATTTCCACTTTTCAGATAGTAACCCAAAGATAACGCACTTGTGCCGTTAAAGTGATTCAAGTCTAAATTTTAAAATTTTCAGTAGAGGAAAAAAATGTTTCTGTTTAATATTATTACGAAAATAAAAATGCTTAAAAAGAAAATACACCACGTCAGCGCCTTTTAAACTGTATTGTGTGATCTTGGTATATTTGGTATTAATGTGCCACCATGTCAATTTGTGTATTTAGCAGCTCTGCCAATTCGACAATCTTTGTGTATTACATGTGAATTAACGGAAATAATGTGAATGTTGTAGGAAGAGCAAGAATATTGGGAAGTAATTTAAATTGCATATGAAAGGTGGCGTCTTATGTATTAGTTAGATAGTCATTGTTTTGAAGTCATTAAGTAAAGTCGTGTTTAGGCGTGCAAGTACAAGTTAATAAATTCCTGTATTAAGATAAACTGTATAAAGACAAAGTGAGAAAAAAAACTATAAAACGACAACAACATGGTGTTTATTTCATTTTGACGATATTAAAAAGAACTCAAACGTTTTAAAAAAGTTAAAACGTAGCAATATGAAATGATATCACACAACAAAATTTTTTTATGAAAAAGTAGAGTAAATGATTTTAGATTTTTACAGCAGATATCGATGTATATTTATTTTTAATACAACACTGGGCTAAATATTGTAAATATCTGTCCGCAATGAGCTTCTGCTACCATTTTAATCAAATATTACAAGAAATCAATTGGAACAACTGTTACTTTAGAAAAAGTAATAAAAAATTTTTCTCTCTAGTACTTCATTTGAAAATATTTTCTTAAATATTCTTCTCCGGGAATAATTTATTTCTTTTCATTCAGTCTTCTGCGTTTTTTTTTATTCCAAATTTTTCAGACTCGGGAAAATAATGAAGAAAAAACTACCAGACATAAAGACAATAAAATTCATTTGAATATTTTATCAATTCTAATTATATTTGCCAACATCCAGGGATATTTCAATAATAAAAAAATACGGAATAAATGAAAGAAGCCAAAAACCATAGCGAATATGTCAGTCAAATTTGGAAGAAAAAAAAAAAACCGATTTCATTTCTAATAAACGAATGAAACTACTGAAGCAAATAAGAAGAGAAGAACAAATAAAAAAGGAAAAAGCTCCAAATATAAACTAGAAATTTAA
This sequence comes from Wohlfahrtia magnifica, assembly GCA_023159175.1. Taxonomy (NCBI): domain Eukaryota; kingdom Metazoa; phylum Arthropoda; class Insecta; order Diptera; family Sarcophagidae; genus Wohlfahrtia; species Wohlfahrtia magnifica. Next base: position 2,921,289 of record JAKWBJ010000045.1, read on the forward strand.
TAGAAATAGCGGAACAACAAACGAATTATTTCAATAGGGAAGAGAGAGAGAGAGAGAGAGAGAGAGAAAGGCATGCTTCCTAAATCCTCCTACAAATTTCATTAAGCATTAAAAGCATAAAATTCTTTTATATCGGCAAAAAAAAGTGAATTTACACCTACAATAAAGTTAGTTAAGCTCAGGGCATATAGGGTATAACGTTGAACCAGCCAAAGAGCATATCAAATAATTCCTTAACGCTTTCCTTTTCTCCTTCACTATGATATGATAAGTTGACGGGCATATGTAATGAAATTCAAATTGGAATAATTTAAATTTGAATTTTTTGGTAGTTTAGCTGCTGCTATGGCTGCTGTTATTCGTCATCGTCCCCTCACCCTTAGGCTTAAGCCTAAAGCTGTATTTTGGTGTCCATAAAGTATTTTTCAAGAAATTTGCTATTCCTTACAATTCCTTTCCGTGGTCACTCTTTCTCCGCTGTTGTCGTTGGTTTTAAAACCTAATGTCGCCTTCAGTTGAAACGTTGCACAATCATTATACTGGAAAAGTTGTGAAAAACTTTTCGACTTTCAAATTAAAGTTTTTGTTTTTTTTCTGAATTCAAAAGTGCGTGTCTCAAGCATTTATTTTAATGCTGTAAATCCAAGCCGCGTACTTTGAAATTAAGGAAGAAATATGTGGGTTCGAGTAGGAGTAAGAATTTACTTTTTAAGAAATATTAAGAATTTTGCATAATTTCCCATAAATTGTGTATCATGATTAGCATTAATTTTTTATTTTTTTTCCCCAAAATTATTTATAAGATATTACAGAGATGGGCAGTATGTATTACCACAAGTAACTTATTTTTTTAACACAAGAACAAAATCCAAGAAAAGCTCCTTTTAAAAATTGCATACTCAGTTTTTAATAACAAAAAAGAAAAAAAAAATAAACTAAATAATTATAATATTTACTGTTTACAAAACTAAGCATCCCATGTTCGAATCCCGGTGAGGGCGAAAGATTGTATTTGTAGATTTCAAATTTTCAAAAAATAAGCAGTGTCAATACCTCCTTAGATAACATTGTGCGACAAAAATGAACGATGTTGAAATTCCTGGGATAGGCGCCGTCGAGTAGAACAAGCATCTGTTTTAGGAATTTTCAAAACACCTCCAAAATCTCTAGCTACGTGTAAAAGACCGGTTTTTCGGACCTTCATGCACTTATGTATAAGCTAATAACTTTACTAAATACTACCCGCTTTTAAGTTTTTTTCCGGATTTGGAAAGAAGAGATACAGGCCTTTTAAATGATATACATGTCGTTCAAGTAGTTTTGAAGAATCTGGGTGTGTTTCTCAAGCAAACAAATTTTTCATAAAACTTTTTTTCAACATTTTTCAACTTTAATTACGTTATTACCCATTATTCTATATGAAAACCGTACTATTTTTTTTATAAGACCAGCACTCAGAAGATGGCCCCTACTCGTGCAGTGTATTGTGCTGGTACTACGAAAATAGGTTATTGGAAGGAGGACAGAGGGAGTAGTGTTTATGGATGTTAGATTTAAATTTACTCATGTCGTAAGTGGCAGGAAATACTTTCACTGGAAGATTACGCCACAACCGAACAATACGACCAAAGAACTAATTATCCCTATAATGCGTTGTGCGATTTACTGGACAATCAACTACAAAGGAATGCGCTCTACGAGAAATACTGGTACTACGTAAAAATATATGATTTTTATGAATTAATTCCTTAATTTCGTTAGAACACATTCCGTTATAGTACCGATAGAACAATGACACACACGCCACATTGCGACGGTGCTCCAATGAATCGATAGAGTTGGCTACCCTACCGTCATTGATGAACATCTTCGCTCTCTCCTGTACGCGGTCGAGAAGCTCCAAGATAAGAGCACCGGCGCATACATGAGAGTTATATTCCTTTTTGGGTCAGATATAGGTCTTGTAAATATTAAGGAGATCAGATGGAGTGAAGTATTTCTTGCACCGTCTTAAAAAACCAAGGCACTTGAATGCTTCTTTTGACGCTTGAAATATGTGATCATTCTAACGAACGTCACAGTGAATTCTCATGCCCAGAACATCAAGAGCATCTGATTCCTCAATACCCACATTACCCATTGACACAGATGACAGCACACCACCACGTCTGTGTGTTAAAAAACAACATTGGGTCTTACGTGCATTAAAATCGACCCTGTTTGCACGACTACACTCGGAGACCTTCACCAGGTCACTCGTGAGTGTGTCGTTCATATTCATCCTTCTTGCCCCAACCTCCAAAAGGCTCGGTCTACGATCAAATGAATATGATGAATTAATTAAGGAATTATATTAAATTATGAATAAAATGAGGCTTACGGTCTCGGCCAACAGACTGGTGTTATCCTTCTTCCCTTTACTGGCGTCTGTTGGCCTCCTGGATAGATTACACGGTGTGACAAAAAAGTACCTGGCAAGTGATACCTTCTACGAAAAAGGTCAGGTTAATCAATGATGTAATGCAGTTTAAGCTTCCAGCTAGGGTATGTCTCGGTCTGTCTGGATTCAAAACCAAAGGTCGTTTGAACTAAAACACGATTATTTACATCCAGTATTGTCTAGAACAGTTGCAATTAAACTCTGTACTGCCGAATAGGTGTTGCTGATGATGTCTGTAATGTGTTTAGTTCTGTGGGAAGCATCTGGTAACGGGTGATGTGCTGGAGACAGTGTTCTATATAGGTGCTGTGCTCAAGACAGCGTTTAGTAACAGGGACTGCACGTCTGGTAACGGGTACTGTGAGACAGTGCCTGTTACGGATGCTGCACTGGAAGCAGAATATGATCACGGGCAGTGTGCTGGAGACAGCGTCTGGAACGATAAGAAGAATAGGAAGCTCTTATAACCCACATTACAGAAAGAATACGGGAGCTTTTGTCACCGGTTTTGAGTAGTATTGAGTGTAAGAAGCATGTTAATGTTAATAGCTAAAATCTGGCAACACCATAATAAAACTTAACATTTTTCAGCATAAACATACTCACAACGTTTTGATGTTCAAGTGCAATTTATTTTGTTTACAGTGAGTTAGGAAAATCAATTTGCCAAGATATTTAAGTTTCAAGAGAAGGTTTTCGTTGGATTAATCGGTTGTTGTGCTAAAAAACAGATGAAGTGCGTGAACTGATAACTCAATATCATCATGTGACATGAGTGTGAGATAGAGGTATCCTTGCTTATTAGTTCCACTTCAGTAGATACGGTTTTGCATGAACACTCAGTTGTAAAAATATTTTTGCTCGTTGGATACCCAATAATTTATCAATCACTCAAAAAAAAAAACAAAAAAAAACTCGCGTCGATTGGTGTAAGGGATTGATTGAAAAGTTCGTCCATGGTGCTTCAAAAGACGTGTATAAAATCTTGACAGGTGACATCATGATTCATAAATCATGGATATATGCCTATAAGCTGGAAGCAAAACAGCAATTGACTGTGTGGCTATTCCGACAAAAGTTGTTCGTGGAAAAAGCACAGCAAAGCGCCTGTTTCTTCGGCCGAATAAGTCATGTGACATCAAAGGTAAACAGCGTGGTCAACAACTTATGAGCGCCGAAGAAGTAGTTGAGGAGGCGTCTCGAAAGAAATGGAAAAACTGCTTTGAGGAATGGTTTGAACGATCGTAAAAGTGCATTAATCATCAAGGGGAATACTTGGAAAATAATAAAGCCATTTTCATTTAAGAATATTTGTTATTTCATACAATTGACAAAATAAAACAAAAAGTCTTATATGATGTTAATAATAATTCGGGAGCTTCTATTGTCAAAATTTTGTATGATTATGAGAAGAATTCAACAGCTCTTTTAATCATTAGCGAGAGACGGATAGACCAGCTCTGGCTTACAGAAACAAAACCATAATCTATTATTGAAATAAAAACATGAGCATAATGGAAATTAACGTGTCGTATACTCAATCTGGTGTATGGACACGCTGCGATTCTAGCGAAACATGGGCGCATTCGGTTCAATTACAACATAAATTTCTATAAGGAGACTCAATCCAGCTAAGAAAAAGACAGTCTGTCTTTTTCATTTCTCACGGTCCGGAAAGAATATTCATTCATATACTTCAACTGAAGCCCACTTACAGTAAGCTTCTTCTGAATCAAAGATGGCACCTATTTTTAGTATCAGATTAATACATAATTTTGAATACCTTTATAAGCTTATAAATATAAATGCACTTTCAAAAACCTATTTCATAAAAAAAGAGTATTTTCTCAAGTTTGTGTGATCAAAGCAGTATGTTTAAAGGCGATCATCTTTCTCACCTCCCCAGAAATATTGGCAGAGTTGTTTGCAATGAAATTTCACATAAAATCAAACCAAGGCCTAAAATCCGAAAGCTTACTGCGTCAGTGTTACAGCTATAAAGTTTTTGGTTATACATCGATGTTGCTTTAATTGCTATTTACCAGACGTAAATTATCTCTATCTTCTTTCGAAGTTTAAATTGACACGTAGATAACTAAGGGTCTAATGCATGAAACCTTGCTTAAGCAATCATCACCCATTTGGCGGAAAAAGCTAATGTTCCCTTAATAGTAAATAGAAAATAATGTATGTCATCGCCCACGAATTCTTTGCAACACCAGACACCAAGTTACTATTTAGGCCTACACGGTCTAATGATCGGGTTCCATTCTATTCCGTCCTTGGAAAACTTATTTCTGTTTAGCCAAGTGTAGATAGTTTTAGTCAAAGCTTAGTTACTAGTATTGTGTCAAGAAAAAGCTTGCACAACTTTCTATCCTGTTATATAACCTAGTGAGCAAACATTTTTTAAATACTTTTTCTTAAAGTTATGATCTTAAAAAATCGTTAAGTCGTAAAGTCTTTATTTGCCTGTACATTTGTATAATATTGTTACGAAAATGAAAATGCTGAAGACAAAATTTACCACATCAGGGACTTATTATGAGCTTTCAGCTATACAATTTATTGACTTGTGTCAAGGCTTAATAACTGCCAAAAATTACCTGTACTAATTAAAAGTGCTACCATCCGCATCTCTGACGGAGTTGCCAATTCGATTTCTTTTTTAATTAACGTAGACAAATCGAAGATTCGTGTCTGTACTAGAACATTCGAAACTAATGATGAAATACTATAAAAAGATGGCGCATTGCGGCTGGCGAGTTAGTGATCATTTGGCTGTCAATAAGTAAAGTCGCTTTCAGGCATTAAAAAAAGTGTTGTAAGGCGTGCCTTTTATAGAGGTATAGAACTGTAAGCTGCAATAAAACAACGATGAATTATTCGATTTACATGAATTTTATTTATCTGAAAGATAATCTAAACATTTTAAATATGATTTCTGGCATATGACCGCCACGGCTGGCGCGGATGTAGTTCAATCTGGACGTCCAATTTTCGATGACTTTTTCAAACATTTGTGGCCGTATATCGGCAATAATACGGCGAATGTTGTCTTTCAACTGGTCAAGCGTTTGTGACTTTACATATACCCACAGAAAGTAGTCTAGCGGTGTTAAATCACAAGATCTTGGAGGCCAATTCACAGGTCCAAAACGTGAAATTAGGCAGTCACCAAACATGTTTTCAATAAATCTATTGTGGCACGAGCAACATGTCACACAGAAACCACAACTTGTTAAAACCACATCTCCTGGACAGCATGGTTATTCAATTCAGGAATGAAAAAGTTAGTAATCATGGCTCTATATTGATCACCATTGACTGTAACGTTCTGGCCACCATCGTTTTTAAAAAGTTACGGACCAATGATTCCACCAGCCCATAAAGCGCACAAAACAGTCAGTTTTTCTAGATGTAACAGTGTTTCCACATACACTTGAGGATTACCTTCACTCCAAATGTGGCAGTTTTGTTTGTTGACGTAATCATTCAACCAGAAGTGCGCTTCATCGCTAAACAAAATTCGCTTATGAAAATCGGGAACAACGGTAATCTCGTTTTGGGCCCATTCGACGAATCTACGCCGGACGTAAGTCTATTCCTGATGAATTGCCAAACCAAACTGAGAATAAATCACTTGACAGCTGTTAAATCGGTCGCCATCTTGAAAAGTAATGCCAACTTAAAGTTCTATACCTCTATAAAAAACACGCTTTATAAGCGAATTTGCTGTATTGAGACATAGTGTATAAAAGTTATAGTGGAATTAATAAAGACCGTAAAAACAACAACAAAGTAGAGTTTTATTTTATTTAAGCTCAATATAATGAACTGAAACGTTCTAAAATGGTTAAAACGTAACAATATTGACGAGAAAATAGCAAATTTTGTACATGAAATTTAAGCATCCATTGGAATCTAAGAAATTTAGCCTCCCAGCTCTGATGTCATTATTATTTAGCAGCAAATATATGTACAAAAGACAATATTTTTTTTTTCAAAAATATCATCATGAAAACTGATATTTGTGTAATTGTTGGTTTAGGTTTCTTTTTATTTTGTTCTCTTCTTATTTATTTATTTTATTCTTTTTTGGTAAATGCCTTATTCATGGCTAAATGATAATTCGAATAACTTAAAGCCAAATTTATCTATAGCACCCCCTCTCTTTTTCTCCTACCACTATTTTACTTTGAATTTTGATTGCAGGTATTTTTAGCATTTAAGGTATAATCGAAATAGAAGGTGGGGATATGGAAAGAAAAATATTTTACGAAAATGAAAATTAAGTTTGGCCCTATGCTTGCCATACTTCTGCGGTTACTTTCGCTTCAAATTTTTTTTATTTTTTTCATTTATTTTTATTTACTTTTATTTAATATTATGCCTCTCCCTCCATTGTATTTGGCAAATAAAAGATAAGCGCCGCATTTCATTAGATATTCATTATTTGATAAGGCCATAAGTTATAAAAATATAAAAACGGGAAACGGAAATGAAAATGTTAAAACGTTTTACTATTAGCTTGAAAAACGCACGCCTACACAAACACTCATGTTTTAATAAAGTCATATACTCGTACACTGTATCATATCTATTGCATACCTTAATGGTTGAAAGTAAAAGAATACTCGTATTTTTTGAATTTTTCCTATGGTTATTTAATAATATAATTTCTATTCGCTTTTTCTTATTTTTTGGTTTTACATTATCATGTCTACAAGTTAGTTGGATTAAATGTTTATTTAAGCAAAATATGTTTATGGTGCTGATATGATAATGCCATAGACCCGTAATCTCTACCCTCAAAGAAACTTTTCTCTTAAATTATAGAAAACAGGGAAGAAATGTATATTAGCACAGCTAAAGAAGAAAAAAAAAAACATATTTGTTTTCGAAAAATATAATGATTAATATACAACAAGGACATAAGGTTATCACAAATATTTAAATTTTAAATAAAAATTGTTACCAAACAAGCAAGATAGTCTAATACACTCTACCAAAATTTTACCACTGCAATTGAATTTTTCTAGTAGACGAAATAAAAATTTCCACCATTTTGTTGTATAAAAATTAAGAATGAATTGAAACTGATTTCAACGATCAAATGATGTCGAATCAACTTCCAGCTTTTTTAGAATATCATTACGTTTCCTTATATTTTCTATCACTTGCGAGTCATTAGCAGGGAAACCACAAATATGGTCCTAGAAAAGTGTTTATTATGTGCTTTGAACACTATGCACTAAAAGGCCAAAAATATGCCCTACAAATTTTAAAAATATGTTCTAAAAAAGCAAACATTTTTTGTTTATCAATAGAAAGACTATTCAATATTGCTTGTAAACATTAGGGAGATCGGACGGTTAGTATTCAACCGGTTTTAACCGGTTTTTTTGGTTTTGTCGAATACGGTTTTTTTCAAAATTTTCTTTTTTCGAATAACCGGTTAATTTAAATAAGTAAAATTTTTATAGGTTCGTATATCTTTTTATTAAAAATATGCCCATCGTTTAACTATTTATTATTTTTGTATATGTGACAACCTTTATCGTCTCGAAAAAGATATGCACTCTTGAGCAAAACTAACCATTTCCCAACTTCTGTAAATAAATATTGATTTTTATATATGGAGAATGATCAGCTAGACTCATTGAAAATCGACAAACACACAAACGCCGATTCCAACAGCAGATGTATTAGTTAGTGAAGTTTTCCACAGCGTATATATACATAATCAGTCGCTAGTAATGGTGTGATGTCGCTCTTGAAAATTTTCAGATGGTATGGCCTAGGATTGAACTGATGAAATCTTGGTTGGAAGGTGGGTTCTTAACTAACATGCCACAATGGCACATACACTATTTAATACGTGGTGCATAAAGTTACATACAGTGCTGCTCGAAATCTAAGCAAATTTTCTTGTCGAGGCAACGGAGGACTTTATTGAAAGTTAAACATTTAATTTTTGTTATCTCAGGCACCTAATTAATAACAAACCTTTCATTCCATTCTCTACCAAGTAATACAATAAAAACGAATTAGCTCCTTAGTTGAAATTAATTTTTTGCAACTTAAGCATTTTTCGATACTTTGTGTAATTAACTTTGTTTTTTGTGGCCTCCGCACACCGTTTTGGCATAGTTTTTATGAGATTTGTTAGAATTACTGTTGGTATTGATTGCCACTTTAATTTTAAACTTTCCATTAGCATCTGCTTATTTTTAAGACAACGTGATCCAGGTCTGCACTTCAAAAATAAGGAACAATTTTATTTAAATAAAAGAACCAGTTAACCGGTAATTTGAATTATTATTAACCGATTTTTTTAAAAGTGCTACTTTTCGAATTATTCGAAAACCGGTTTTTGAAAAAAGTCGAATAATGGATCTCCCTAGTGAACATACATATCGTCATATAAAATTCAAAAAACCTTTAGTTACAAGAAGATTAAAATCGACTTTCTGATTTATTAATATGCACCCTACCGGAGTACAACGTTATTGTTGACAATATTCTTCTTTGTTTTAGTTTTAGAAAATTTTCGGCTTTTCCTGAATAATTGTGGAAATGTAACGTAGGACTTTTGAATTTCATTTAACTATATGTTAAAAGTAAATTATAAAAATTTTACAATTTCTAATTGTTGTTGAAAGATGACTTACTTTTTCAAAAGTAAAACTTTTTTATTACGTCTTTCAGCTTATACTGGGTGGCCAAAAGTCCTCATGGGCTTATAAATGTAATAACTTTTTAATTTATATGTTTTTAGCACTTTTTTAAACCCCATAATGGCTCTTGAGCCACCCTGTATTAAATTTTCATCTTGCCAAATATAGCATAAAGTTTTTTCTAATAGTTACGCCTATCATATATAGGTAAAGATATGTATATATATAAACTATGGCTGAACGAAACCAAAGTACACCCAGTGAAATAAATATAGCGTACAAGACTTATTACGTTTTTTTTTTTCACCAAAAGTTTTATTTCAGAAACCTTTTTTAACAAATCAAAACCTTCTTAGGGAAGAACTCAAAGTAGATATAAAACGTATGTGTGTATTGAATAACTTTATCTTTTTATATTTAAAAAACTATATATATTTTCGAACGAAATACTCGTAAGTATAACGTATAAGCTAATATTACTAAGCTAATATTGGTAATATTGGTAATAAGGTGTGCCTTGCACAACACACATAGATCATAAATAGTTTTTTCGCCATTCCACGCATATTCAATCCCTGCTCATGAAGTGCCACAATTTGTCCATGTTCATAAAGTGACAAAGGTTTCCCGCGACCCATACCGCGCAGATATTATTTAAATTATAAATTATTACAACAACAAAATAATATTTGTCGTACCTTATGATTAGATTAATTGCTTATTAATCACTAAACTTCTCCTTTTGACGCATTGAATTTTGCACTTATTTACATAAATTTAAATAAACATCATATAATCATCTCAAAACCGGCTTATTATTCACTTACTTGAACGTAGAATTTTTTTTATTAAGGTGACCATATGTAACATTTTATAGTTTGTATGAATTGAGCAAATATTAAGGTGAACTTATCATTTTGAAGCACACCTTATTCTGGACATTTTCAGTTCCACTAATGTGAGACCACTGTGTGCAGTTTTTTTAAAAACTTCTAATCTGAAACTCGTTTCTTTATTTAGATTACGAAGTCCATCTATTACAATTTTAATGTATTGAGACTCCGCACTATATAATGAACTTCTAAGGTCTTTTCAAAATAAGCAAGCGTAGTAATTAATGGCTGTAACCCAAGTTATCCAACAAGCATAAGCTGGTGCAGACAGAAATATATGGTCTGAATGCACTTTCTTTTAAATTTCATTTTATATCACATTCCCATAAACGATGCATTCCATGAGCAATCCATGTAATTTGTGTTAGTTCACTTTAAAACATCGTTTGCCTTTTGACAGATTTTATAATACACAGTGCTTCTTCTGTCACGAAAACAACTTAAGCTTTTTTTTATTTAATATTTCAATATCTCTAACGAAACGTGTTAAAGCCGTATAATTTATTATTTCTGCGCCGCGCAGTTTCTGAAAATTGTGTTTAATTGGCCAAAATTCTGTAACTTTTGAACCGATGAATATATTTTAGTAATTATTTTTTAATGGACAGATAACAATCGAAACTTTAATCCTTTTTAATTTGATGCTTATTAAGGAATTCAAGATCGAAGTTGGCTAAAATATATATCTCTGGGTGACAAGCAACCGTGGTCGCTTTAATACGACTTAAATAAACAAGTTATCCTAAGATCAGCTATATAAGAATTTAGAGCTTGGTTCCCAATATATAGACTTAATTGCTCCAATATTTTACCGGTATGAATCCCGGAATTTTAATCAGTAAACATGTGAAGATGGATATGAAACAAAAGTTCTGGCGAAGACCTTTTATTTAGTGTATATAGAGTTTGCTTCCATTGACCCATTGTGGACCAGAAACGAAAAAAATGATTTTTTGTATGGTTTTTTTTTAATCATAACCATTATCTCAGAAGCTAGCAGGTAAATAAAATATCCGTCATATGTGACGTTTTTTACACAATCATATGAGTTTTCATTTTGTAAATTATTTGTCGGTGTAACCCATCAACTGAGATATTAGCCTTTTTCATTCACATGCAATCTGAGCTGAATATATTGCTGTTTCGTCAATTTCAATTGAGTATGTATTCAAATGTCACTTCCTTACAAGCCTTTCCTTTATATATAGAGTATTTGGTCAGCAAATATCATTACTGGTATTGGAAAAAATAATGACTACCTGTTGTTAACTATGAAATACTTAAAGCACGAATTCTACGCAACATTAAACTCTTCTGGAGTAAATTCATAAAATTGAAAAAGTGTTCTACAGACGGCAAAATACGGCAAAAGTGAACACTTTCACCTATCCCTAGGCTCTTTTCTTTTTTGTTACTTTTTGTTCCCTACAAGTTCTACTCCACTAAAGTTGAAATTTGACAGAAATATAGGGGTTGAATAAACACCTAAGAACACACATAATATTAATGGTAGGGCTGTAACGACTTACAATTATTAAAATATGACAATCTTACTAACCTAGCAAATAAACGAGCAACCATTATCGATAATAAAGGGTCCGCCATCTAACGTTTTTTTTTTTTCAACTAGTGCTTATTTCGTGAATGGTAACAATTAGCTCATGTCTGATTTGACATATAAGTTTTATCCTTCCGCTGAACGAATATGGTTGTGTATACGTTTGAACAACGCTGGGAATCTGGACCTGCGATCGACTTCACTGTTTGGTGCGGATTTTGGTCCAGAGGCATAATTGGGCCATTTTTATTCGAAAATGAGCAAGGAGTGGCTGTTATAGTCAATGGCGATCGTTATCGGGCCATGTTGAACGAAGTTTTGTTCACAAAAATTGAAGAGGAGGATATTAGCAACATTTGGTTTCAACAGGACGGCGCTACGTGCCACACAGCCGAAGCTGCACTCGATGTTTTGCGCCCTGTTTTTAAAGATCGCATTATCAGCCGCAGAGCTGATGTCGTTTGGCCAGCTCGGAGCTGCGATTTGACACAGTTGGACTATTATTCGTGCGGTGCCGTCAAAGATAAGTGTTACGCCAACAAACCAGAGATAATTGACGCTTTAAGGGACAATATTCGTGAAGCCATTGCTGAAATACAGCTGCACACAATCGTTAATGTGCCTGAAAATTGGATCGATCGTGTAGCTACTGCATGACCAGCCGAATCAGCCATTTGAATGAAACTATTTTCGATTATTAACCGGAAGGATTGTACTTTCAAATAAAAGAAGAAATTTGAGAAAATATTCAGTAGTTTTCTTTTATAACATTTTCAAAAAAAAATAATTATTTGGCGGACCCTATAGTTTGCGAGTTGTAACCATTCCTTTTTCATAAATAAACAAAAAAGTCACTTAAAAAAAAAGAAAACAGTTGTGTTTAGCATCTTGCCAATCCGACAGTTAGCAATAGTTTGACCTAATTTTTTGGTTATATTACTTTTTGTTTTATGTTTGAAAGTTCGTTTTGATGCTGGATATATATTTTAAAGCACAAGAAATCAAAATATGCTCTAAAAAGGTTTAAAATGGTCTTAAAATACGAAAAAAAAAATGACGAAAATATGCTCTTTAAACAGTTATATGCAAAAAATGCTTTTATGAGCAAAATGTGCACTAACAAATCGATGTAAAATTTCGTAAAAATACCTTAAACGGATAAATATTTTACATCGGATTTGTCTAGATACACGTGAAAAACATGCAATTGCATATTTTTGGTTTCCCTGGACGTTAGTATATAAATATGTTTTCACACTAAGCAGATAATCGGTCTTCAATAGGACGAATGATTTTTGGAACATTTTCGTAAATAGTTCCACATCAATATTCGCGAAAGGATTAAGTCGTGGGTCTGGAAACCTAGCCTCGATCTGTATTTCGGGGCATTACTGCATTGCCAATGAAGTGGCATATTTTACTCAGCACATGGACTACTACATTTTTAAATGGTTTTTGTTCTATAAATCGAACCATTCTGGCACTAATTTTGTGAAAGAGTCCTACTCCATAGCGTTGCCTTTCCCATGACTAAAATTATTTTCACAGTGAATCAAGCAGTGTATTTTTCACTGTACGAATACACTTTATAAAATTGAGTTGTTATTCGCTACTAACCAGGACAGTGCTTCATTTCTGTACGAACACTAGCAGGTTATCAATAAAGCGACTCCTTCGAAAATAGTGTTCGCACTGACTTCTCAAATTGTCGCACTCCACAAGGTGATGATTAATCATACGCTGTTTAACTTTATTAAGTATCACTCTAGCTTCACTCTTTTTTAGTGAAAGGCGTTACTTTAGTAAATCTCCTATCTCTATAATCATATTTAAATTCATTTTTTCCAAATAACTTATCGCTTTTTAAGTAATTTTAGGTTTTTTAACTTTTTATCTTGTTTTTGCAATCTTCAAAACGCCGCCAACTTTAATTATTTAGCTCACAAATCTTCTATTAAAACAACCACTAGACGACCAGACCTTTAAATAGAAAATCTTAAAACAACTCCTGTCACATCATCCTCTACACCATTCATGTATATTTTCAATGTGATGAATATTTTTTGTGTGTTTTTTTTTTTTGTCATGTCTTTGTCTAAATCGCATTAGCATGATACTTGAACAGATGTTGGTGTGATTTGAAATTCACAAAACTAAAAGCATTTCCGTAAATCTAAATTTATACTGAAGAGGTACAACAACAAGTAGCACAAGAAACAACATTTACCTCTAATATACAAACACACTTACCACCAGCTTTTATTTGCAAAAAACAAAGTGTTTTTGTAAAGAAGTCGTCGCATTAAATCAAAAGAATCTGAATAAAAGCCACTACTACTGCTCAGTGACACCAACGAAAATGTTTAAATGCAAACACCGATTCCAGACACCAGGGCTTTTATACTTTAAAATTAACCAAGTATACGGTAGCTGTGTGACAGTGACAGTTGTCACCCTTGAATATTTCTGAAGTGCCGGTATTAGTGTATGAAAATAGATTTTCTATTTTATATTTTGCATGAAACTCCATTTTCTCTTTCCTGTTTTGGTTTAATATGAATTAATTTCTAATGCAACAAAAAGATTTCACGAAATACTTGACATTTTTAAAACAAAAATGGCAATGGAATAGAGGACAGTGAAATTGGGAATGAAAGGGAAGAAAAACACCTTGCAAAGCTTTCTTACGATATATGCCGCTAATATTCACACTCAACTATAAAAACTTGTAACCGTATGACCACTTCAAAGTAGTGTTTAGGCACAATGAGAACAACTACTTGCTTAACTTAGTAAATGTGAACCTGAACATCAGGGGACATCTTTAAATGGATTTGTCTGGAGGGAGGTTAAAGTCTCTTTGTTAAACACTCGAAGCTACAATTAAATTTTTTCCCCTTTTAGAGAATGCCTGGAGCTTTTTCGTGATATTATCTGATGCAAGCTAGACTTCACTGCCATATAGCAGAACTGATATAACACATATGTTGAGTTTCGCCCATCTGGATGTCGTCACAAAGCCGATCTCATTTTAATTAGCCTGTTGTTTACGTCTGTTTCTGCGTCGCCGTTTATAGTCATTGTACTTTTTAGATAGCAGAAGCTATCTACATACTCGACTGGTTTACTTTGTAGCATAATGCTGCCTGTGCTAGTATTATCCATGCTCAGAGCCTTGGTTCTGTTGATATATATCCCAAGTCCAAGATCCTCCAGCTTCGACTGCATATTGGAGATTTTAAGCGAGAGTAGACAAATTTCGTTCCCACAGTCCAAATCTTCGAGTTGAAATAAGAGATTCCATGTTACTCTTCCTCTCTTTGGACAGATTTTGATCATTATGTCACCCAGCATAATGGTGAATTGGGAGTGATCTTCCCATTGTGAAGAACTGAAAGCTTTGCATCTTCGTAAATCGCCTTAATTAGTCAAATTATTTTTGAGGTACTCCTTTTATTCATAGTGCTTTCCACATTAGAGCTCGTCTGATAGTATCAAACGTTTCCTTGAAATCAGCGAACAGTAGATAAGAGGGTCACTTTTCTATAGATTGTTCTATGATTATGCGTAGAGTATTGATCTAATCTGGTGGTGGCGTGGTATAGTGGATGGAGTGCACGCACAACAACACAAACGAGCCCCAGCAGAGGACATGACGAGGAAAAATTTAACTTTGGATCCGAATGTTTAATAAAGAGGCTTTACCTTTCCTCAGACAACTCCATCTACAAAATAAAAAAGCAAGCCCTTCTGACCTGGCGATGACGACAAACATCCTACGAATGATCAGGAAAATACGCTACCTACTGGAGCAAAATTACTATGCTAAAGTTAAGATCACTACCAATTAGCAAGAATCTCTACCACTACGCAAAATCATATGGAGGAAGCTACAGTGGATTAATCATCTATTTAGCTTCAGATCAAATTGATTATAAAAATAAAACAAAACAATGTATGCTTTGTGGAAAGCCGGAGAAAAAAAAATTGGCCTACTTGTTCGTCTCACAATACTTGGGTATTTTGCCTTGTATTACGACCGCAAGTATTTCATATACGGTGTTAGGCAGAGTAATTCCTCTTCAATTATTACAGTCCCTCATTTTTTACGTTGGAGGTAGCCTCTCCTGCTTACATACTGACCTTGTAGAGTATTACCGCCAAATGCGGAGAGTTACTCGCTTTTGGAACAACGAGTTTTGCAGCGACTTCTGAAGGGTACATTGTGTCTTAGGTACTCGTGACAGATCTGTGCCAATCTCGATATTTAGGGCAGTGTACCTACGTTTCAAATTCAAAGTCGTTTCATTTGATCAGAATAAATGTTGCCTAACTTATTGACTTCAGCAGCATCGAGTGAAAACATACTGCAGATTATTATCATTATTATTGTTATTTTTTTGTATAATAAAGTTTCATAAATACAGAGTACTTGCGCGTCTTCTTACCGAATCCGCTAGTGTGCGTTATAGATTGTAGGCAATGTATGCGAATGTATTACAGCACATAATTTGTTATTGCTTGGTACGACGGCCCTTAAGATATGGTTTCTGGTGGTGGATATATTAACTCCAAAAAAGGCCATTGTTCTCTCAACATATAGCCTTATAGTGAACGTGCAGGGCGATTTGGTTTTAGTGTATTTTTCATTATAAACCCTTTGAAGTCCATTTTTAAATACTATACATTAAGCTCTCCCTCCTTAACTTATCAAAGCGTTTTTTTTTTTGGATGAAAAATATTATCTTTTGTAATAATTAATTTTTTTACTCAATTTGCCTGTTTTGAGAATAAACACATGAGTACCATAACTTCTGTCTAAGCAAAGTGTGAACAACAATTTGTCTTCGCATTAATTTTCAATAATAGCAGCCCTTAAATGGAAGATTTTCTTACATAAAAAAAAATATTTTCGATAATAATGTCATATGTTTGCATTAAGTCAGGACAAATATTTTATAAACATTTGCTTTTGCAACGATTTATCATTGATTGCTATAAAAAAATAAAATAAAAAGCAACAATCGATCTCTAGGGAATGTAAAAGTAAATGCGTGATTTTAAGATTTTATCCCTTATACCAGGGGTAGTTAAAAAAAAGAACAAAAGGACAAACCATACTTCACATGACTAAACATAAATCCTGTTCGCGGTTTTTATTTTGTTTCGTTTTTAAAGCGCAACTGTTTTCCATGTTCTACAAAATTAAATTGTTGTTGTTGGTTATTATTTTTTTTCCAAAAAAAAAAAAATTCTTTTAGAAAATTATCCAAATTTTCCAATTTTTTTTATCCCAATAATTTATCATTGATAAGGGTTTTCCTGTGTTTTGGTGGCAATCACAACAAAAAATAACAAAACCACTGTATCATATTGTACTAAAACTCGGTAACATATATTCGCAGTGGGATGCAAGTGCATTGAGGCGTTAAAAAGGGTTTCTTCTACTTTTTCCTTCGACTACAAGAGTTTCACCAATGCCAAGTTAATACAACGTATTTTGCATTCAATCGATGGGGATTAAGTTTTCTTTCTCTTTTGTGATGTTGGTGACATGACAATGTGCGTTAGAACTCTTGAACATATGACAGAAATTAGTCTTTTAAGCTTTTGTTAAATTGATAATCAAAACGTGACTACGTTTTAAAGATTTAAATAATCGAAATGACATTTTTCGTATTCGTGAGGTAAACAGCCCTTAAAAAAAATAAATTAATTTGTGTCTTAGTTTGCTTAAATTCCGCGGAAGGCTGTCTAATACTTCTATCAATACTTTGTTTTAAAACCCCAAATGAGTTTAGCACCTATTCTTCAGCCGATTAACATTAAAAATTTGCTACAGATAAACGTACTTATCTCCAAGCTACTTTTAAAGTGATTTTGCTTCATATGTATAAACAACTTTTTAACTCAAAATTGCAACTATTAAGCCCTACTGAAGTAACTACCCTAATGTGTTACTGAGATAGATTGGTAGATACTCCTTGTCGCTACCCGATAGCAGGAAAAACTTCTTGACACTCTGACACTGGGTAAGCATATATGACAGAAACACTGCGAACTTTATCTTCTAGCCGATGATTCGGTGCAACCATCTAAGAAATACACAATAAATATGCACTGCAATCAAGCATACTAAGAGTGCAGCGAAGATTTAACTAAATATCAATCTTTAAACAAAATGGGGACTCTACATACATCCAAATGTGTAACTTGGGATTCTCTTAATCAAAGATGTTGGAATTATAAGAAATTTTGTTCTCAATTCCTTTTTCCGTCCAGCTGTGTCTTTCACCAGTTAATAATTGTATATGACTCCAAGTAGTCCTATTAGAGGCAGCTTCTTTCCCGACGTATCTACTTATAGTATGTACTGATTACCAATTCTTCGGCTTGGCCTTGGACACCATTCTATGGCTACATGCATTATATCGTCATATGGTTTTCTCAGGTTGCGCCAATTCATCTCCACTTACTTTACATAATTTCCTTTTTATGTCATTCCACAAGAAAGGTTGGATAACGTGTCTGGCAAAAGTATGCAGCTAAGACAAGAGTTTATAAAAGTCTTGCTATAATGACTTGGCGAACGGTTTCGTTCCACTTATAAACTTCCGAAATGCCCTCGATACTTTAAAATGGAAGGTGTACTTACGAAAATAATTGCTCTTAAAGGAAGGGCTGAGCAGTCGGAGAATTGCATATTTTGCTGGTGTAAAGCAAGGATGTGTCTTTCTCCCTCAAAAATTCAACGGAATTACCTGAGATCTTAGTAACATGCTGAAAGATTTTAATTACGCTAAGTCTTCTTCTTCATCAGTAACCCAGCATGCAATTTACAGGGTTCAGAAATTCAAGTAAAGAGCTTATATTGTGATCAATAATTACCAAAACCATATTTATGCTCATAAAACAAAAAACAACGAAAACATAATAACGTTAATATTACAGAAGACATCACTATGACTGGTGAAAAATCAAATGAAAAAGGCAAAACAGACATTTAGAGCTTAGGATAGGTCATACTTTAATAAAACCTAGCAACAGTGTTGCCCAGGAACCAACTAAAGAGCAGCCGACGCAGAAGCAGACCGTCATAAGCTTGGAGATGACAAGTGCACGCCGAATTAAGGAGGATGCATATAACATAGAATAAGATGAAATTGTTGTCGTTGTTTTACCAACGAACTGAAATGATAATGTTGTTACGTTTTTACCTTTTTTAAAACGTTTATTTATGAGTTCATAGACTGCAGTTAAAATAAAATAAATCTTGTGTTTGATTTTTAGTTAAAATCCTTTATTTAAGACAGTTTTTCGCTCTACTGCTCGTAAGCTTTTCACGAGCAATAACAATTTCTATTCTTATATACACTCGACAGCTCTTTCTACCCAAAGATCTTCTAAGGCGATCGTTGTTACAATTTAAGTTCGATGAAAATTTTTTCAACCAGCTGTTATTCACACTCTCTTTACTGACTTAGCTCGAGCTTAGCTGGTTTTTACTTTACGACTTACTTCACGAGTTTTCTCCTTATCTCTTCACATTGAGTTACAATCAATAAACTCTCTTCACGCTGAGTTTACAGGGTAAAAGTAATAACAGGTAGACAATAGCAGTGCATTTTACAATTGTGGTAGTAATTTGAGTGCCTCTTACTCAGGCCACTTTGCACTGTATTTTTTAACTTGTTCTCTCTATACTTCACTTTATTTATTTTTTGCTTATTTCTTGGAGAGCTGCTTTACAGACTCTAACTACCCCTGCGTAGCTTAATATCTGAGAGCGAGGAAGTAGATGTCGTCGGCGTAGTCTAGGTCTTTAAGTTTTTAACTAAATCCCTGAGTTACAACCTTTAATGGGGATATGCCTCATTGTAATCAATCGAGAACAACATTGAATAGCAGTGGAAAAAGAAAACACATCCTAGTTAAATAGTAGCCTTGTTAGACCGACTGATACTTTATCATGTAGCCAACGATATCTGGCACTTATATGCAGTGCTTTAATGATATTTACCATATCCTTAATTTATGTCACTGGATATAGAGACTTCGCTGGAAATGCAAAAACTGATGAACTAGCTATGACTTTCAGTATAGTGGAGTTTTCCTCCTCCTGTGCTATTTCGAAAATACTGTGGCATCCGTATGACAACAGCAGTACACTGAAACTTTACACTATTCCACGACACTCTATTTCTAACCTCATAGCGTTGTACGTGATTTAACAATCGAAACGCAGGTGAAGACAATGGCAGACACATTTTTGGGAAATAGTCTTCTACTTTCACTTTATGAGTTTTTGGGTCTGGCAGTCAGAAGATCAGGATTCTTTAGCGTTTATTTCTTCTGCAGTCTTGAATCCACTCGATCTTCTCCATTTTATGAACAGCTCAGAGTGGCTGTAACCCCATTTCTCTCTTTAGATTCTTCATCGCCTACGCCCTTGATATGGCTTCAAAACGGACTTCAATGGCAACTGTAGTTTAGCCATTATTGTCAGGTAATTTTCATGCATTTTAAATAGCCATATATGTATGTCTTTTCGTAATCAGTAACCGCAAAGGTGAGCGAAATTATGCTTGTTTTACTTTCTACACCAGATGAAAGGTCAAGCGATAACTCTATTGATTAAGATTTTTCTGCGTTATTTTTGAGTTAATTATGTAACTGATGTTGGCCAGTTTAAACATAATTTGTACGGCTGGTGCGTACAAGGAGCAATCTGGATCTTGATCAAGAAGTTCCCGGAATTTATTCAGAAAATTAAAACTAAAAGCTTATTCATCTAAATCTATATTGTCCCCTTCAAAGTAATCCACATCCACTGCAACACACTTATGCCAGTGCTTGATCCAATCCTAGAAACCTTATTTATATTCGGTTTTCGATATGTCCAGCAGTGCTTCCTGCAGTTTTTTCATTATGTTCTTTCGGCGGCTGAAACGCGTTTCCCGTAATGGTTTTGTTACACGACAGAAACCCAAATCATTAACTAAAATGTCTTGGACGCATTCGTAGGTAATGTTCTGGCAACGGAGCTATGACGCTAAAATTTAGCGGGAATATCAACAACAGATGTACCAACTAAACAAAAAAAAAAAAAAAAAAAAAAAACTAATCGGAACGATGGGACCGCCAACGGGTGTTATTCCGGCAACTTTTTGATCAAGGTAGAAATCTTCATTTCGTCAGACCATTGTGTTGCTTCCGTTTGCTGAGAAATGATACATTTCGAGGACTCTTACCATAAGTCTAGCTTTCATAAGTTTTTTCTTCTTATTGTGTGACTGGAAGCAGGAGAATAAGTTCATTTTTGAGGCTTTTTGATGACTTGAAGAGATTAATCTTTACTATACGAAATAAAAGTCTTACGCTATATCTCTGATGCTTAATTTGCGGTTATTGACCAACATTTCTTTTTTTTTCTTGAAATCCATTTCTGAAATTGTAAAAAATCTCCAACACATATAGAAATAGATGTACTCTTGTACTATATTACTTTTACAAATGTTACGGTATGATGCTAAGATTTAGCAGGAATATAGACAACAGATATACCAACTTAACAAAAATAAAAATAAATAAATATATCGCAACGATGGGACCGCCACACGGGGTTTACTCCGGGAACTTTTTGGTCAATGTGGTATGCAGCCGTATTTCGCCAATAACTCTTCTAATGTTGATTTCTAGGTGTTTAATTGTCATTGATTTATTGACTTAGACAAGTGACTTAACTTAAAAAAAAAAATCCCATGGGGTTAAATCCCACAATCTTGGCGACCAATTAATTGGACTTCTACGAGAAATTACTCTTTCATTGTAGCACGCATTATGTGACATGTGGCTCCATGCTGTTGAAATCATATGTTAGCAAGATTATTGAGGTATGAAACAATTTCTAATCATGTCCTCTTACCGTTCACAATCGACAGTAACCTTCTGACCATCTAGTTTTTGAAGACATTTTATGGACGAATGACTATAAAACTAATCAAACGGTGATTTTTTGTGGAAGTAATAGTGATTAGACAAAAGCTTGTGGATTATCCTCACTGCAATTCTGCTTATTTACGTACCCATTCAACCAAAACTGGGCTTAATCAAAGAATAAAATTTTGAATGAAAATAAAATATCAATATCAATATCAATTTGTGCTTCAGCCAATTCGGCGAGTTGGTGGCAGTGTAAGTCTATCCATCATAAAATGTCCTACCAAACTATACAACAAAAAGCAACTATCAGCTGTTAAATCGGTTGTCAAATAAAGCAGTGTTGCCAACTCAAAGTTATGATATATGCTGTCTGGCAAATTGGGTTGTGCAATTGCAAAGATTTTGTATACTCGTCTAGCTTGATAATGTGAAGGAGGCCAGTAATTGCTTAATGATGAGCTAGAGTTTCAATACATTCATTGAAATTTCCATAAATATTCTGCCTTAAATATAAATCTACAATTACCATTATCTAGAAGTTTTACAGCTTTCTAATACCTTAAAGCCGATTTAAAGCAAAGAAGAAAAGCTCAATATTTATTGAATGTGCTCAAAATTGATAGATTTTTATTTTCCGCCATAATTTTATTCCTTTAGGTTTATTGCTCCGCTTATACTATCCCAAACGAGTAAAGATTTCTCTATATCTCACGTATACGGAAATTTCCATCAATTTACTGTAACAACTCATTTACGTATAAATTTCCATGTGCCAGTTTAACTGTAACTGTATATGTAAGTATGTGTATTTATATCCTTTTTTCCTGTTATAAATTTTCATCAATATTGTTAATGAATGTTGTCTAAAAAAGAAAAAAAAAGAAAGGAAAAAGCCAAGAAATAAAATAAATCCTCATATAAACACATATAGTCGGTATACATTTGCTGTCATGACAAGGATAAGGAAGTGCTAAAAACGGCACTGGCAGCAGTAACAGCACCAGCAGTAAACGGAGAAGATGAAAAAAGAAATCATTTTGAAATCAAATTATACTAGAATTGAGATTGATTTTTTATTCAATTTTTATTTATATTATTATCAAACAACACAACAACAACAACAACAACAACAATACAATAATAACATGCAGCCAAACGGAAGTAGAGTAAAAAAATCAAGTCGGTCAAGGGCAATTGAGTGGTACAGTATAGACAGTGAAGTTTTTAAAATATTGGGTCATATACAACTATCTGGATTTGATAGGTCGTTAGATGACTTTTTTGCACATTTATTGGTCAATTCGAGTATTTACTGGATTGATTAGGAAATCAGTGAAATATTTAAAGAAATACGCCAAGTAGTGCTTTTTTTCATGCACAAGACAGCATTTCCTGATTTATTAGTTATTGGTTGCATTTGTTTGTTACGAAAAGTCTAAAAAAGCTTGTCTATATCAGAATAGCCGTGGTTTGATCATGGAATAGCCTACTGTAGCCGAAATTGTCTTAATCTACACAAGCAACGAGTAGGATTTTGTATAAATCTCTACCGCTCTTAAGAAAAATAAACAAGAAGCAGTGTCATATCTCAGATAGGTATCATAAAGCTGAAATCACACAATTGTCGCAATGCTCAATTATTGGTACAACAATCGTGTGACCGCCAATAGGTAATAATCAGCCAATAGAAATTACAAAAATGCTCCAAAATTTATTGTGTTCTTGTGTGTCAATCCAAGTTGGCAATACGTACGAATAAATTTATTTAATTTTTTTTGCGCAGAATAAATTGTGATAATTTTAATATTTTATGACAATAAAGCACAATTGAAATTGCGTCATATTGGTACGTTTGCGGCAATCGTGTGATCCTAGCTTAATAATTCAGAACAGCCCTCAATAAACTTGCTTTCCTTCACAAGTATGCGCACATAATTTTTATTTATCCCGTCTTTCCACTATCCTACCTATGTCAGCCATATGTAATATGCAATTCTTCTCCATTGTTATAATTGAGACGGAGAGGCCCAAATGGCCACGGCGTTGCAACCAAAAAAAAATCTATTGTGCCAAACACTTCGGGTTCAATACTCCTGGCGGATGAATGTCTAGTCAGTCTGGAATCGCCAATCGGTGCAGTTTTTAAAAGAATACCCTTTAACTTGTGCGTCTCCATTGGGTAGACGACATACCGGTTTAGGCTCAATACAGGGCGTCATAAAAGTTCACTTCGCTTCCTCCTTCCTATCTAGGCGACACTGCTAATCAGCCACCAAGCCCAAGGCCAAAGAGGTGATATCTGAGACAGCAATAGCCCGACAGGAAGCCTAAGAGTTGTCTTGCCCATGTGGCGCAACACCCTATAGGTGAAGGATCTTATTAGCCGCTTTGCCTGCCTTAGATCGATTTTTCCCAGGCCGTGGACAAGCTCATACCACAGTACGGTTCTGGTCCTACGAAGTCGGTGTCAGTTCAACAACGAACTCGTTACCCATAACACCAGTACGCCCAGGGACCCAACAAAGCGTTCATCTGTTTCTCAATGCCATTGTGGTGACATTCGTAGAGCACTCGAGTACTAGTCTTGAGTCTATATACTTCGAAGAAAGAGCCCTAAGTGCTGTTTGATACCACACTCCATATTAATACTCGCACGGATGGAAATAGTCTGGATGTCTGCTTGGAAAACGCTGGGCCATTTGCTCAGATTTTGGTATTGGGCCCAAATATTCCGGCACCCAGACCACCATCTATTTTAGATTCATCTTTGTACCACTGTAAATAGCCGGGGTTGACGTTAGGGACCCCATGGTCCCATACTCCCCGATCATGTATAGCACCTTCGAAATTGCGACCGAAGATGCTCATGACCCTGTGTCTTGGATAAGTTTTACTTGAAAACGTTTGTTACAGCATTTAGACTTCGTGTGAGTTAATGTATACATAAATAAAAATAAATGTGTGTTTGTATGTATGTTTGTTGGTTGATTTGTTTTTGTTTGGGTCTTATAAACAGCTAAGCCGCTGAACCGATTTTGTTTTTGAATTTTCTGTAGTATCTCTCTGTTTGTCTGGAAGGTCATACAAAGTGTATATTTATTTGTCTATATCTTCAAAATGGTAACAGATAGATTCTCTAACTTTGGCCCAAAGAGATTCATAGTCAAGCCAAATCATCAGACCAGAAATGGGTTGTCAAATAGTGGGCGAAATTGGACAAATGGGCTTGATACCCCCCACACAAACAAATATTAAATTCTATATATCTTAAGAACGGCAATAGTAGAAGTTCTTAAATAAGGTCACATCATCAGTCAATAACTGGGCGAGAGTGGATAAGTGCGCGTGACACCTTCCATTCGTACTAAATATTTGATTTTTCGCTCTTCACTTATAGAGTGGCTGTCGTTATCTATCCACATCAGCCAAAAGGCGGGAATTGCAGAAATCACACAGGAAAAAAGCTGTCTATAAACATACAGGGAAGTAAAAAAAAAGGGTAAACAATTTAACTAAGATAGAGTTTAAAATAATAATTAGTTGGGGGTAGCAAAGCAAGCCAGGCATTAGCTAGTTTTAACTAAAATTAAAATATATAAGATTTCACTTTTTGCTTTAAATCAAGGTTTTAGAAAACGAGTAACCTTTTTGGAACGTAGTAACCGCTAATTTCCGTTTGAATTTATTTTTATTTCATTTGTAATTTTTAAAACAAACTTTTCGCTAAAATCAGTTTTTAATTAGGAGGGTCACATGACCCCTGTACGCCTTTCTAGGCATATCGATTTTCCCGTCTTTCTAGTATCAATGGTCTTAATTTGAATACCGTAAAGACCTATAAAATGCAATTGGAATAGTTTTTCGTTGATGAAACCTTGAAGTTCTACATTGATGAGTTACCCCAAAAATATCAGAAGATTGTTGATCAAAACGAAACATATTTGCTTTCATACAGCTCTCTTCAACTAAAAAGATAAAAGTATTCAATTTTTGGTCAATTATTTTTTTATTTTTTTTTACATTTTTAAAGATTTCTTAAGGAATTGATCTTTCTTTTTATTAAACTTTTATTTCAATCTGCTCCACTTACACTTAGTGTAGGGTATTAAATATTTATCTCTGCATATTCATTTTATAATCCCCAATGATTTGCCCCCTCCCCCCCAACGCATACATTTTTCTTGCATTAGCATAACTAATCAAAAATGTTATTCATTCATTGTATTACGATGCTTTTACATTATAAGTCAAAAGATTTTATTATTTTTCTTCTTCTGCCTGTTCTTCTGTTGTCCTCTCTCACACACACGCACACATGCACACCAAAACAAAATTATCCAACCTATTCGTAATGTAAACGTTATAAATAATAAACGAGTTTGTATGTATTTGTCTCCAATTCCCCCCTACAAATATGCTATACCATATATAATATTAGTAAGAGTATAAGTTTACTTATATGAATATGTGTGTATGTATGTGTTTAACTACAGGTAATTGTGTTAGTAATATCAGGGTGTTATTATTTCTATAAATAATTTATTACTCATTGATAGATAATATTGTGTATTCACCTTGCAGGTGTAATAACTTCCCCATATTTGTTTTTGTAATAACTTCCGTTATTTATCTTATTAGTAAAAAGTTTCTTTTTTGTATTTCTTCTCACTCCTTCGTTTCTGCTAACATGCATACTCTCGTAGGCCCTTGCATAGCCGAAGCACTCGTATAAGGAAATGAATTTTTTTTTAGAAAACTTTTCGAAGACTCAGATTATTTAATATTACTGACCCAATATTTTTACATCATATATCGTTTAAGTCTTAACACATTTACATACTAACTAGAGGCCCATACACACTTACAAACAAACAAACAAATTGTTTTATGTTTACTTGTGTGCGTGCTCATATTTTAGTATAATATTTCTGTATTTCTGTTGTATCACCATCTTACTTAAAATGTTATTTTTGAAACAATATATTCTGGTGATTGGCATTAGCAGGTAATAAATAATACATGCAAAGTGTCCGCCGGGAAAGTATACTACTTTGTTTGTTTATAATTTTTGATTATATGAAAGCGAAGGGATCTCATATTAATAAATGTTTTATTTAATGTCGCCAATTATGTATGGAATACAATACCAGATAAATGCCCGCCTCTGTTAGCCTCACAAATGCAAGCTATTTTAAACACATTTTTCATTACATTCTCACACATTCAGATATCCCCACAAAAAGAAGTCCGGAGCAGTCAAATCAGGAGGCGACCGTGGAGGCCAATCAACATAACCATTCCTTGAAATAATTTGTTGTGGATGTGGCTGTATGCGATGTGGCATCGCCTTGTTGAGACCACATATTAGTCAAGCCCAAAGCATGCAGTTGTGGCGTTAAAAAGTTTCCAATCATATCACGATATCGCTCCCCATTGACAGGTACCGTTACGTCGTTTTCAGTCTCAAAGAAGTAAGGTCCCGCTGACCAAATTGCGCACCAGACTTGAGGCTTTTCTATTGCCCAGAACCGACTATTCTGTTTATTCACATAACCATTCAAAAGAAAATGTGCCTCGTCACTCGTTATGATTTTTTCACGAAAATCGATGATTGATTTTGATAAAATGCTGTAGCGATTAAAACACGTTGGTTTACTGAATATTTTTCCATAATAAATTTGCCACGTCTCTACTTCACGGCTGTCAAATATGAAATGTCAAGACTAATGTTTACCAAAATGGCGGCAAAACAAAGTAGTATACCTTCCTGGCGGACATCCTGTATTTGAGGAGACTGTTTCCATATAGTGTATAGTGACTGTCCATAGAGGCCTGGTTATAGTTTCATTAATGACGCTTGTTTTGCATATACTTGTTATTTTTGTTATGCTATCCCCTTTTTTAATCCTAAACGACCTATTCTCAGTATTATCATCATTCTGACCAGACACTATTGCAGTACACCGCGACCCATGCAATCTATTGTGAGGCTTCCGGAGTATAATTTGCTTAGCAGATCTGCTATCTTCTTAATGAACACCAGTAGATCTAGAACCATAATGGTGGATATCACATCTGGTGGATTTCTACATCTCCCTAAACATTCTTATCTAAACCTATCGGGAAACCGACATTCACACAATATGTGATCCGCTATCTCTGTTGCCTGTGAGCACAGTCTACAAACATCCATATCTTGTCCGCTATACCTTTCAGATGGACTGTCAGTGTACAATAAGCAGTACGAAATTCCGTTAGGAGTTTCAAGTCTGGCCTGCAATACATGAGAACCTCAGAGCGACGCCCAAATTGGGGACTACTCACCGCCATAGTATGGCGACGTCCCCTCTGAGCATTCTAGTATTCCAAGCATCTGGCAATTCCGCAATCCTTGATCATATTGAGGAAGGTAGCACGCCGTACTGCACAGTAGGGTTTCGGACCGATACAGGATGTCATGGTACCTTTCCTAGCCAAGGCACCCGCAATTCCATTACCATCTATCCCATACTGTTCGGGTACCCAAAGCAACTGAATATTTTTTCTACGCGAGATTTTTTGCAACGCATCGCAGCAATATTTGACCAGTCTAGATGTCAAAGACTAAGGGCGTTTGGTTAGAGCCAAACGCCCTTAAGAAATCTTGGTTGTCAGAGAATATAAAAGATATTCTAACCAAAACACACGATGTTGTAAACAAAACAACAAGTTTTCAGAGAACAATAATGTCTGAAACAATATATTGGCCATATTTGCAACGGTTTTGATGGCGTAGCTCTACTCGTCGGTCCATCTTTCCAATGACTCTGAGATATAATTATCAAAATTACATGATCGTGGCGACCAAATAACACCGTCACGATATGACAAAACACGGCCGTTGAATTTCTCGCGCAAAAGAGTCATTGTTTCGTTGGCTGTGTAGCAAGTGGCACCATCCTGTTGTAACCACATATCGTCTAGGTCTATTTCCGCAATTTCTGGCCACAAGATTTCGTTATCATCTTGCGTTAGCGAGCACCATTCACGGTAACTGCCAATACTCGAAGCGTTTTTATATTCGGTTTTCTGTATGTCCATCAGTGCTTCCTGCGATTTTTACAATATTTCCTCTCGACTGCTTTAACGGGTTCCCCGTAATGGTCTTTTAACTCGATTGAACGGAAAGAAGTCACAGGGAGCCAAATCCGGTGAATTCAGTAGCTGTTGGATGGTATTTGTAATATTTTTCATCAAAAAATTTCTCACTATGGCACTGTGCGACGGTGCGTAATCATGGTGCAAAATTCACGAGTTTTCTGCCCACAATTCTGGTCTCTTTCGGCGGATTGCTTCACGCAAACGTCTCATAACTGCCAAATAATACTCTTTGTTTACTGTGTGGCCATTTGGTAAACACCATTCACTGATATCTGAATTGCGTGTCGTACTCATAAACCCACGTCTCGTGCAATAATGATACTTATGATGAATGTGGGACTCGATTCAGTTAATAAGCGGTTATTGACCGACATTTCTTTTACTTTATTAATGTTTTCGTCGGTTTTCGATGTCAATGGTCTGCCAATGCGTTCATCATCTTCGATTGACTCACGACCATTTTTTAACCACTCGTGCCACTGTTAAACGACCGTTTCCCTTAGGGAATCGTTGCCGAAACACATTTCCAACGATTCGAACATTCGCCCACCATTAAATCCGTTTTTCACAAATTTAGTAAAAGTTCTTTGTTGCAAATTTAAATCAATTTCTAAAATTGTAATAAGTCGCGAACACAGATAGAGTTAGATGTACTCCTGGCTACGTAGCTTTTGCAATTGTCAAGCAGTGGCGTTAGCGCGAATATCAACAACAGATGTACCAACTTAACTTAAAAAAAAACTCAAATCGGAACGATGGGTTGATCCGGGTGGTATGTCTATTACCTCTTTCAAATTCATTTAATTTTTGCCTATATTATGTTTGGGAGTGATGAGAAATCTTGCAGTCTTATCATCTAATCATTCATTTTTCTAATATTTTTTTTTTTTTTTAGTAAATTTTCAACAATAATTTCTTCTCGATAGCCTCTATTCAAGCATTCCGTATAACGATTTGTAAATTTCTAATTTCCTCTTAATTTACATAAAAAATAAGGAAAATGTGAAAATAAAACACAACTACGAATAATCATTTTAAATAGATTTTGCCTTAAAACAACAATTTTCTTTAAAAGAAAAAGGAGCAAAGTTCTGGGTGCTTGCAACCTGCACCATGTGAATATAGGACATGGCCTTATTCAAAAATTCAAAAGAAAATCAAATTGTTTCCAATAGACCCTAAAGAGATGAATTTTAAATTTTCCGATTAAAGTGCTAATGAAAATTGAAACTGTCCGTCTGTCTGTGATTGAATGTTTCAAGCTAAACACATGTATGTGTATTTAACATATCTAACATACACATACATACCTAGTATACAGAAATTTTAATACGAATATGTATTAGTATGTTAGAAAATAAGGAATTATAACGATGACTTACATTGTAAATGCAATTAATGGTGACTTAATGATTTCTGGCAGTTGCAGATAAGAGTGAAATTGGATTTTGTGAAAAAAAAACGAAATACTCAAAAACAGGAAAATTAAAAATAATAAATTGGGGTTAATTTCTTATTTAAATTTTTATATGAAATGATATTGATAAAATATTTAGATCAGAGATGGTATTGACCTTATTAGAAGGCTTAAGTCGATAGCAGGTAATGAGATCGAATTTTTATTATTGAAAATGAATGCAGGAAATTTCTGTTCTATATAATGACATTTTGATTCTAAGAGAATTCAACAACAACTGCTAGCGAACAGTCCTCTAATTGATACGATATTTTCATTGGGTTTAGCACAGTGTTGGCAACCTACTCTGGATACTATAAAAGGGTGGTTCAACCAAAACGCACCATGTTAATTGTAAAAAAACAACAAAATTTCAGAGAATTATCTTAATAATTTTTGTTATGATAGAACCTTCTATGACAACTATGTGTGAAATAAAATATCGGCAAAATGCTCGTCACGGCTTCGGTAGCATACCTCTATCCTTCCGTCCATATTTTCAACGATCCTACGACATAATTGAGGTTCACTGTCGTTAATATTCTGAATTATCCTAATCTTTAGCTCTAGAATTGTTATCGGCTTATTGACTTACTCTATTTCTTTAAAATATCACCAAATAAAAAAATCCGACGGTGTCCAATCACTTGATCGTGGCGACCAATTAACATATCCAAGACATAAGATAACACGTCCATTGAATTTTTCGAGCCAAAGAAGCATTGTTTCGTTGGCTGTGTGGCAAATGGCACTATCGGAACCACATATCGTCCAATTCCATATCCTCAATTTCTGGTCTCAAGAAATCCGTTATCATTTCGCGATAGTGGACACCCTTTACTGTAACTGCTTGGTCACCCTCAATTTTGAAGAAGTACGCCCCGATGATGCCTCCAGCCTATAAATCGCATCAAATAGTCACTTTTTGTGTATACATCGGCTTTCCAACAAACACTCGTGTATTCTCATTTGACCAAATGTGGCAAATCCACTGAGGTGAATGTGTGACTTGTCGTTGTAAAGTCACCATTTTGTTCAACTAACCATTCGGCGTATTAACGACGCTTGAAATGTTAAATTGTGTGAATTCAAATCTTTATTCGAAATTAGCATCAGTAATCTTCAATTGTTAAGCATGACGATGAGTCGAGTCGATCCTACAGAACCGGTTTGCCGAAATTTGCGTACAATTCGCTCAATTGTGGACACATTTGGTTGATTATGCCAACCAAAAAAATCACCAAGTGCAAGAAATGCATAAGTTTTTAACACCCATTTTCGTAAGAAGCTTTTTAACGCGCTTCAGAAATGTGTACCTCTTTGTGGTTGAATTTATCAACCGTAACAAAGGTATGTCAAATTAAGTTGGGCAAAAAAGTTGACGTTAAGGCCGACTCACAATTAACATTGTGCATTATGGTTGGACCATCCTTTACTTTAGATTTGTCCTTCAAATATATCGGGTGTTTGTTTTAGAGATTCATAGCTTTGAGTTGGCAACATTGCTTTTTGTCAAACAAGTAAAACTTCTTGCTTACTTACTACAACCGTCTGGCCGATTTCAAAACGCACGTTAGCTGGATATATCCTGCGCTACCTGGTGTCAGCTTGAGATTTCCAAGGCCGTAAGTTTTTGGTCTCTCCAATAAAGACTTAGTTGTCCCCTTGCCCGTATTAGGTCTTGTGGTACCGTATCAAAGGCCTGCATTGCAGGACTTTCTTCAGCTATACGATCGGTGGTAAGGCCACCATAGCCGCTGTATCTTAATACGCTGCGCTATATCCACGTCCCTGTATAACTCTTATAGATCGCAGTTCCAACGTATGCGGTACTCGTCTTCTACTCGTAGAGGACCGAAGATCTTCCGAAATAGATTTTCGTCTCGAACGGTTCTAAAACATTTTCGTCGTTGTTCGACAGTGTCCATGCTTCTGCGCGATATAGCATGACAGTGATGATAAGCGTTTTGTAGAGCTTGAATTTGGCGCATCGTGAGAGTGCTCTGCTCCACATTTGTCTACCGGTCCCAATGTAGCATCTGTTGGAAAAAGTGATTGTCCGTTTGATCTATTGGCTGATATCGTTCACGGTGTTAATGCTGGTACCAAGATATACAAAATTCTTTTATAACTTTAAAGTTGTGATCGCCAACAGTGAGACTCTGTCCAAACGCGCGAATTCTTTAGTCGTTAACAAAATACCCTTAGTCTCGTCTTTATTCACCACGACACCCACTTTAGATGCTTCTATCTCTGGACTGGAGTACGCAAAAGATATGGCGCAGGTATTAAGGCAAACAATGTCGATGTTGTCAGCGTATGTAGAAAATTGTACCCTGGCGTTTCAACCCAGCGGTATGAATAATTTTCTCCAGCAAAAGTTTGAAGAACTCACATGACAGTGATTCGCCTTGTCCAAAACCTGGCTTAGTACCAAACGACTCGGACATGTCCTTCCCAATTCCAACGGAGCTTTCAGCGGCGCTCAACGTCATACCGCATAGCCGTATAAGTCAAGATGGATACCACACACAAATATGATGGTGTAGAGGCAATTCCTATCTGTGCTGTTGATGTGTCTCAATGTTCTTCTCACGGGCTTTTTCCAAGATTTGTCGTATTATAAAAATCTGGTCGATGGTGGACTTACCAGGCCTGAAGCTGCACTGATAGGGCGCGATCAGTTTGTTGACGATTAGTTCAGCTTCTAGCACGATACGTTTGATAAGACCTTAAAAGCCATACTAATCGGACTAATTCCTCGGTAGTTTGCGCAGATGGCAGGATCACCCTTTTTATAAATTGGATAAAGCACGCTCAGGTTCCAATCACTTGGCATGCATTCATCTGACCCTATGTTGGAAAGCAGCTTTGCCACCGGCCTTGAATAGCTCACCCGGAAGTCCGTCGAAGAACAACAAAGCTATTGATACCTCACTACGATCACCTGGAGGTATAACAATTCTGTCATCAATGATTGGGTCTTCGGATTCTCCTTCTGATGTCGGCAGACTACTGCTTCCACCTTTCAGAAACTGCACGAAATGATTCGTTCATAACCTAAGCATATCCTGGCAATCTGTTTTTGAATTGCCATCTTCCCCTATAGTAACCAGCATTAACCATGAAACCTTCCGTTTGACGCCCGTCATTCTGGAAGAATTTTCGGGTCCTGTTGCACAGCTTTTCAAACACTTTGCACTTTCGCTTTTTTGCTTCCCGTTTTATGCTCGGGGAAAGACCTCTTTCTTCCTCTTCTTGCGATAGAGCTCCGTAGTTGCGCGTGTTACAACCGGCCGCAGGGTGTTTCTGTATCCTGCATCCTTCTCCGCCGTAGCTAGGCGACACTCATCATCGTAGTAGGTTTTTCGCAGCTGCCGATAAAAACCAATCACTTGCTCCGCTGCGGTACACATGCTGTGATAGTTGGAGTTCCACTATGCATGTACATCGTCAAGGTGTGGAGGGGTCCGGTTGAGCTAAATTGAGAGTTGTGCTGCGTAATCCTTGGCCATCTATTGTAATTAAAACTTTTCAACGTTGAGTTTTCGTTGTGTGCGTTAATGCACGTTTTTTTCTGCGCATAAGCTAGTGCGAATCCTGGCTACAATGAGTTAGTGGTCTCCCCGGATAATGTGCACTGGAAGCATGTCATCTGTCTATCACAACGTCTATCAATCTGAGAAGAAGTCGATTGTTCACGGGATACCCGGGTAGCTTTGTGAATGTCTAAATGCCAGAATCTGATGCTAATCACTACCATGTTCCACGCCGCGACAAAGCCGATCAGCTTCATACCGGTATCAGTGGTGGGAAACACTTCACCTCCTGATACTAATATCAGCACTGATGATTTAAAGTATAATTTTCTCAACATAAATATTTCTCATTCGAGATGCATTTTTTTTTTTTGAAAATGCTATAAAAAAAAACTACTGAATATTTTCTCAAATTTCCTTTTTTATTTGAAAGTACAATCCTTCCGCTTAATAATGGAAAATAATTTCATTCAAGTGGCTGCCTCGGCTGCCCATGCAGTAGCCTACACGAGCGGGCCAATTTTTAAGCACATTATCGTTTGCGTGCAGCTGTATTTCACCAATGGCCTTACGAATATTGTCCTTTAAACCGTCAATTGTCTCTGGCTTGTTGGCGTAACACTTATCTTTGACGGCACCCCACAAATAATAGTCCAACGGTGTCAAATCGCAGCTCCGAGGTGGCCAAACAACATCAGCTCTGCGGCTGATAGTGCGATCTACAAAAACAGGGCGCAAAACATCGAGTGTAGCTTCGGCTGTGTGGCACGTAGCGCCGTCCTGTTGAAACCAAATGTTGCTAATATCTTCCTCTTCAATTTTTGTGAACAAAAATTCGTTCAACATGGCCCAATAACGTTCGCCATTGACTGTAACGGCCACTGCTTGCTCATTTTCGAAGAAAAATGGCCCAATTATGCCTCTAGATCAAAATCCGCACCAAACAGTGACTCGTCTTGGGTGTATTGGCTTTTCAATGTATGCGTGCGGGTTTTGTGTGCCCCAAGTGTGACAATTTTGCTTGTTTACATACCCGCCGAGATCAAAATGAGCTTCATCTGAAAAGATGATTTTTTGGCAAAATCGGCATCTTCTGTAAGTCGATCTATCAAAGTAATGTCGCAATATTTACCAACGTTGTTCAAGCGTATACACAACCATATTCGTTCAGCGGAAGGATAAAACTAATTATCTGTCAAATCAGACATGAGCTAAGTATTACCATTCAAATAAGCACTAGTTAAAAAAAAAAAAAAACGTTAGATGGTGGACTCTATATATGAAGATCTTTATTTAGTCACTATTCAGAGGCAATGTGTTCTAAATAAACCTTTTTAGTTTTAATTTTTTTTTTATGAACGTCCCTAATTTATGTAGTTTTGTTTTTTAACAAAAATTATCTCCTGTTTAGCTATTTGAAAACTTTTCAACAATAGAAATATATTTATGAGCATCATTATGTAGTTAAGGTCTTAAAACACATTATTTTATTTTATTCAAACAACCAAAAGCTATTTTTTTTTGTTCTTCTCATTCATGGTCAATTGAATAATACGCTCTAACAACCGTAGCACCTTCATTAGATTTTAAGACCAAAAAATAAAATCCATTAAATATTTTATCCCTTTTTTTACTTCTCCTAGCTAATTTTGCGTTTACTATTGTTGTTGTTTTATTAAATGGCCTAAATAAAATAAATAAATTTTACACTCAGGACTATTTAGGAAATCCTTTACATTTTATTTATTACACTTTTAAACAAATTTGGCAAATTTTCACCGTTTAGAGACAGCAGTAGCAGCAACAATTTAGCAAAAAAAAAAAAAAAACTTTTGCCAATATAAACCCTTTTATGTCGAAAAAAATAAAGGAAAAATATAGAAGTAAATTGAGCTATTTACGTAAATTTTATTGCCAACAATTTTATATTTATTTCCTTTAGCAAAACTAAACAAAATATAGATTTCTTTTTTAACCCTTTTAGGTACGTTTCTTATGGAAGTTATTGTCAGGAAACACACATGTTCGTAATGTTTTAAAAAGTAAAATTTATAGCAAATGATTTAAATTTCTAAACATTTTGTTTTTTTGGTTAAATTATTCGCACTGTAGGGGCAGCTGATTATTTTGAAGCTCATTTTAGTCAATAGCAATAGATGGACCAACATAATGCACTAAAAGAGAGAATTTCCTGCATTTTTTCCCAATGATTGTGACTTATTTTGTTATAATTAAAAAATAAATTAATAAAAAAGCTTTATTGGCTTAAAGCCGACAGTATGATACCATAATTCTGATTAAACTCTTAGAAAATGCAAAGAAAACGCCGTGAACTTATCTGTATGACTGAATACTTAATATGAAAAGGTTGACTGAAGAGCAAAAAGGAAAAATTTGAGAATAACTCAGTTCAAGTTGGAGTGCGTCAACATAAGGGGCAATGAAAAACTATCCCACAGCTATGCTATAATCTCTGTTAAACTCAAATACGCCGCACAGAGACTATAGTTAGGTTGTCTGGAGCTAAATCGAACATTTCAACGGGCTTGGCAACCTGATAAGTCGGGTGATTAAGAATCGCTTTCAGCTAAAACTGAGTATTAAGTCTGAGTGAGTCAGTCTCAAACTCACGTATGTCCTTTGGAAACAGACTATTATGTAGTACACGAATTGATTAATGACCGGCAGTGCTGCATGTGTAGCAGTATTTTGGGCTTAAAATTAAAAGCATTTGCGAAAACTCGAATTTTTTGTGCACTATTTAACTAGAACAGGAAGTAAAGGGTGGTCCAACCAAAGCGCACGATGTTAATCTTAAATAAAACAAAAAGTTTTCACAGAATTTTCACAAATGCTCTCCACGGTTTCGGTAACAAACCTTTATCCGTCGGTTCATATTTTCAATGGCTCAGAACATAATTGCCATTCAATATCGTTAGTGTGGCTTATTGACGTACACTTTCTCTTCTAAATATCGTCAAAGAAAGAGGTCCAACCGGTGTAAAATCGCATAATCGTGGCGACCAATTAACATCGCCACGAGATGATTTAACACGGCCATTGAATTTCTCACGCCGAAGAGCCATTATTTCGTTGGCTGTGTGGCAAGTGGCACTATCCTGTTGAAAACACATATCGTTCAGGTCTATATCCTCAATTTTTCGCCACAAGAAGTCCGTTAACATCTCGCCATAGCGAACACCATTCATGGTAACTGCTTTGCCGACCTCATTTTCGTACAATTCCCCCGATCGTGGACATATTTGGGCGACCTTGCTGATAAAAAGACGTCCCTTTGAACGTCCATTTTCGTAGAAGGCTTCAAAATCTTAACGCGCTGCTCAGTTATGTACCTCTCCATGGTTGAATTTTTCAAACACTGAAACAAAGAAATGTCAAATCAAGTGAGGCGAAAAACTCAATATTAAGGTCTGACTCACAATTAACATCGTGATTATGGTTATGGTTGGACCACCCTTATAAGAGAAAGTCGTGCTAAATGATAGTCAAGACGCCGTAATTTTTTAAGCAACTGACTTGATGTTAATATGGGACTATTTAGTTGCATTTAAACTACTGAGTAGGCTCGTGTACAAATTTGGACCGAATGGAGAAGCAAATGAGGATAGGATATGATACCATAGGACAGGTAGGATAGGTAGAGTGTTTGTATATCACTAGTGTTTTATCGGGTGCACTTCGCGAGCGAAATGAACCAGCAGGTTTTCGGCTATAGAAGTCATGCAGGGATCGCTTAAATAGCCTACAAGTTATAATAGAGCAGCTGGTAGAGTTGC
The DNA here is from genome assembly GCA_023159175.1 of Wohlfahrtia magnifica. Lineage (NCBI taxonomy): Eukaryota > Metazoa > Arthropoda > Insecta > Diptera > Sarcophagidae > Wohlfahrtia > Wohlfahrtia magnifica. Next base: position 2,958,734 of record JAKWBJ010000045.1, read on the forward strand.
ACTCGACTTTATGTCCAGCTTTCAATGATTTCGGGATGGTTTTTGACATAATATCACATACAGTGTACAAAACTATTGATGTCATAAGGGCTCTCTATATAAATAGCAGCTACAGAGGCTTACCATCGCAAACTTATTTTGAGCTGGAACCAATTCCAATTATTATCTTTACTGTTATGTTGTGTGGTTTCCATAAGTAACAAAGAGCCACAAAGAACTCTCTGCATTCGGTTCGATTTGATGAAAGATGTCTTATACCACTCCAGTTTAGACTTCATAATCAAGTTGACATTGCCAAGTGTGTTACAGATGGACAATTCATCGTATGTTGCTCTGAGGATTCAAATCAATAGCCGCTCTGGCAGTGCCACTCTCTCAAAATACACCGATAATCCCTCATAGGCAGCGATTAACGAATAATTGTGTGACATTACTATGCTGTGGCATCGAATTCAAAGATTTTGAACCGATATGATGCAAGAATTGAATATGTTGATCTTAGCATGATGCGTGATTACAAGAGACTCCCATACAGGGGATACGATTCCGAACGACCGGCCAGCCATCGAATTTCTATAAGCTTCATTAACACGGCAACTTTATATCACCTTTCCAATTCAACACCCTGTATTTAACAACCGCCCACTTGCAGGAGTAAGTCGCCTTGCACTTGCATGTATTTATTCCTAAACTAGCTTTCGGTTTCGTGGGCTTTAAGACATATGACGGTGATCATGCGATAGGAGACAATTATTATTCGCATATTCCAGGCTCTAGAGTTGTCGATTGAGCCTATAGCTAATACCTCTATTTGCTTATGTAACAGAAGACAGCCTGCTCAGGTTTGAGATCTTTCAATATGGACCTCCAGTTTCTGCAATCGGTGAGGTCTCCCCCTTGGAGATGTTCACAACAAAACTCTCTTCAAGTTGCGAATCAAGTTGGAGGGTGAGTCAATTTGTAATTGACCTATGATTCAACCTTTCTGTGAATTGGAAAGAGCCCAAACAGCAAAAAGGTTTGATACTGTCTAAACATATGCTGAGCAACTATGATATCAAAAGATTAGACTCTTGACTAAGGCTACATAAGAATAGCATGAGAATGAAAATGAAAACCGGCCTGATGAATTGATGAAAACTTGAAGAGAATGGGAGTAGTTTTAAGTCCAATGTTGTGTGTAGAGGGAACTGAATCACTAGACCACATACTTGAAGATGGTGTGGCATTAATGCATATCCGCAAAAAGCACATAGGCTCCTATCTGGCAGTGAATAGGAAGCTAATATCACTGGCACTAACCGATATTCTAAAATTTGTCAAAACATCCTAGTTACGAGGCATATGACAGGGAAATCCTATATTAGTCAACGGCTGTAAAATATATTTATCAATAGTTCGCAGTACTGCTATACCAATTTACAAAATTACAAAAATTACAAACCGCAATTTTAAAACAGGACTAATAAACTTCTTTATCCACTGTATGGATAAAAACTTTAAAAATCACATGTCAATGTACTAAGCTGTAGGGTACATAAAGCATTTAAAAAATCCCATCTACACCCTTTAAGCCATTTTTATAGCCACCAATCAAACACCAAAAAATAATATCCCCCTGGGCCATCTATATTCATAGCAATCGCACACAATATCTAGCATATGTTGATGAGGGTGGAGAGCATCGTCATACAATGTTCAAGCGAATGAGAGTGAATACGTAAGAGATGGCAGATGACATAGCCAGTTTATATGACATTTAAATTACGCCCGTTATTCTTCTATTTGTTCTGTCGTTGTGTGTAGGAGCAATTTAAAAACTTTAAAAAGCTTTAGTATGAAGCTTAAATGTCTTATGCTTCAATAAGCAATTGTTGTGATTTTTCGCTTCCGTTATGTCTGCCAGTTTTTTTTTTCTCAAATAGAAAAGTAATAACGTCTTTGTTGTTTTTCATAATTTTTTTATTTTTTTTATTTTTTATTTCAGTCACTATTATCAAATAAAAATGTTTATATATCTTTCGTTATGGCCAAAATGTGTTTTTTATTGATGCCATCACGTAAATCGAACAAAATTGTTATAAAAAAATTTTTGTTGTTATTGTTTTTCTTTCACGGATTTTTATGCCATTTGTGTCATATGCCTATTTATGTCTGTCTGTCTGTGTTTTTGTTGAAAAGTCGCAAATAAACATCTAAAGAGTTAAACAACCATAACTAGGCTTATATGGGAATTACAGAGAAAAAAAAGAGACAACCATGAAGAGACGACCATAACAAACAAATAAAATTGTTTTGTTGACTACTGTCGGTATGAAGTGGCGGGCAGAGGTCTATGGTAGTGGTTTGAACTGTTTGTTTACCACTTCTAAACAAATCAATGATGTGAGGCGAAAATACTTCATATTTTTTTATTGGGGGCTTGAATATATTTTTGTAACTTTTTAATGGATTTTGAAACCAATTTTTTGAAAACAATTGTCAAATAAAGTGATATAGGGTAAAAGTTTAAAAGTGTTATGAAATAATAAATATACTACTCGAGTTCTAAGGTGAGAGTTTTAATCTATAAGTTAAAGCTTCTAATATAGAAACGATTGTCAAAGTCCAAACAATAACGCAGAGTAAGTAAAGGGTCCGCCAAATAATTTTTTTTTTTTTGAAAATGCTATAAAAAAAACTACTGAATATTTTCTCAAATTTATTTTTTTATTTAAAAGTACAATCCTTCCGGTTAATAATGGAAAATAATTGCATTCAAATGGCTACTTAGGCTGGCCATGCAGTAGCGATCGCCATTGACTGTAAAGGCCACTCCTTGCTCATTTTTGAAGAAAAATGGCCCAATTATGCCTCTGGACAAAAATCCGCACCAAACAGTGACTCGTCTTGGGTGTATCGGCTTTTCAATGTATGCGTGCGGGTTTTCAGTGCCCCAAATGCGAAAATTTTGCTTGTTTACATATGTCTCGATTTACGCTTGAGCAACGTAGGGATTTATTAGAAATTTATTTCCAAAACAAAGACCATTGGTCGGAAACTGCTAAAGTAAAAAAAATAACAAATTAATAAATAAATAAAATAATCTCTTCGGATGAAGCTCATTTTCAATTTGGTGGGTACGTTAATGGCAAAATTGCCCTATTCGGGGCTCAGGACACTCAAGCGAGTAACTCTTTTGTGCGGCTTGTGAAGCGGAGGCATCACTGACCCATATTTCTTTGAAAATGAACACGGCTCAAACATTACGGGTAATGGAGACACCTACCGCACAATGATAGCCGATTTTTGTGGCCGCACTTCATGGTATTGATGTAAACGATGTTTGGTTTCAGTAGGATGATGCAACTTGCCACACATCTCACGCCACAATCGATTTATTGCGTCAAACGTTTGATGGCCGTTTAATTAGCCGAAATGGTATTGATAGTGGGCCGCCAAGAAAAGGCGATTTGACTTCTGTAGAGCGCCGTTAAAGTCAAGTGTTATGCCGACAAACCAGAGACAATGAAGCATTCGAAGGCCAACATTCGTGATGCCATTGCCGAGATACGACCTTATACACTTGAAAAAGTTCTCGAAAATGATTCCAATCGCATGAGATATTGTGAGGCCAGCCGCGACAGTCATACGAATGAAATAATATTTCATTTCTAACCTGAACAATTGCGCTACACAACAAATATATAAATTTGGTAAAACTTCACACCGTTTTTATTTTATTACTTTTTTAATTTTAAACTTTTAAATAGTCAAACCTAATGAATCAACTGTTCTGATCCAAATATGAACGAACTATTAAGTATTGTGAGCGTCAAAATAGAGTGTACACGCTTATTCCCTAGAATAGCAGGAGGTTTTCTTTTAATCGATTAGTCTAGAGGGGGATAAAGTCTCTTAATTAAACACCAATTAACAACCATCGTAATAACTTTTTTTTGCAAATAGTAAGCAGCTGGTAAAACAGAAACTGCGTTTTAACGACCAAGTACTTAGCCGGAATAAAGCTACCTGTCCAAAAAAAGCTACGGTGTCTAGATTATATATATGTATAAGAGAAAATGTATAAAGTCTATAGCTGGCCAAAGGTATACATGCCGAAAGGTTGAGAATCTCAAAAATGTATTTCTGCAGAAACTGCAATTATAAAAATTATTGAGAATCTATGCAACATCTTCATTATCATATACCGGCTTACGACTATCCTTATTCGGAGAAGATTTTATGACAAAAACAATTTTGCAACCATTCATTTATTCAATCGACTAGGTGGCTCTCAAGAGGACGCTATAAGGGCATTGTTGCAAATTTAGATATATGGTAACACAAAAGAATTTTCATTATTGATATCAGTAAGCTGTATCGCAGACTGCTTCTAATCAAACCTTAAATAACCTAATGCATTGCACAAAGATATACAGAAAGAATTTATTTCACACGTACGATATTTGGAATAAGAGTGGAAGAGTTTTTATCTGTTTAACTCATTCTCCAAGTAACAAGCTTCTCTTCTTTTTATCTTAAACTTAGGATGGCACCAGCGTTGCCAAATATGCAGATTTGTCTGTATTTTCCAGTTTTTTAGGTATTAAGCAGTTTTGAAGTTTTCTTTTTAAAAAAAGTTTTTGTTCTACTTTTGATTTTGTTTACTTAACATAACTGTGGTGAGGTTAACTCGTATCATTTCAAATGCTATAATAGAATAGGGGGTGTGGCGGCCTAGCTAAGCAAGGCACACTTGAGTATAGCGCATAGACGCCCGTTGTGATACCACATAAGGCGTTGTCCCTGTTCTATTCACAAGAAACCTGTTAATTAAATAGATACCGCACAGAAGCACTTCCTTAGACCAGATCGAAAAGCATCCTAACATTATAATGAACCTGGCTATTCATTTGATGTCAAGGATCGATAGTTCTGATAAGCCATCGATAAAAGGATAGCTCGTTGTGAGAAGTCTCCGTTGTGCGAGGGAAAATGTGGAACTCCTCCTTCTCAGGCAATCCACAGCCACGATAAAAGTCATTTGCTGTTAAGCGCGACTTCTATGCGTACGTACTCATAACGCAATGGCTCGCGAGGGTGAATATAACCAAGGAGATTCTCCGGCTCCATTTTGAACAGTTGATTGGTATGCTTCATATCTAACCTGAGCCAGGTGAGTCTGGCAATAAAGCAAGAGGCCCTTTCCGCCCATGCTGTTTCAGCTTCTAACATATACTTCCGTTTTATCGCAAGTTCAACGGATATAAGAGGCACACCCACTCTTACGTGAAGATGAATGTCCGGAAGAAGTGTGCACGCCCTAGTGAGTTCAACAGCAGCACAGTTAATCGCGATGTCCCTGTAACCAGGAACCGAAACGCAGTATACACAAAACTGTCGTGATAATGCTACACGGGAACCATAACTGCCTCTGACAAGCTTAGTGTATCAGGTCACATCATTAAGAGATCAAATCGCCGCCTGGCTATAAGAACAGACAAGTAAATACATACACCGTCGATATGAGCGCCATTACCATGGATCCATTCCGCAGCATGAAAAATGACATCACTTCTGCCTAAAACATACTGCAATAGTTCGGAAGGCCAAGAGAAATGCTAAGGTTGCCTATCGGAAAAAAATTTCACTGCCAATCCTGTTGTGTAGTCTGGAACCGCCAGTATAGACGTCCACTGAACCCCTACTAGGAATCATGACACGGTATCCTCTACACAGTTCAGGTTCAGATGAGGCATAGTTGATATCACCCAGAATCAAGGGTTGCTCGGATGGAATAGAGGAGTGTCCCGAAACGATAATACTATCTTGATCAAAAAGTTTCCGGAATAACCCCCGAGTTTCAGTTCCATCGGTCCGATTTGAGCTTTTTTTTGCATCGTCCCACAGTGCCATCATTGTTCGAAATGTTTTGACAAAAAATGCAACAAATACCAAAAAAAAAACTCAAATCGAAATGATGGTATTGCCACACAGTGGTTATTCCGGAATCTTTTCGTTCATGATAGTATGCCAGCGTGATATAGTGTTCAGTCTCACCGCTAAAAGTTTGGCCCGTTGCCTGACAAGTATCCCTAAAGGAAGCCAACAAAGCATTATAATAGCTTTGTATGGATAGTACGTAACGCATTTGTGATCTGCGTTGTATCGGTCTTACAAGTGTTCACACTAAGTCCAAACTCACTGTACCATGCCGACACAATTCTAAAGGAAAAATTGAGCTTGTCGACGGTGTCTGTGGGCAAATTTCATACACTCCAACGGTGATATCATCCGCGTAGGCGATGTCCTTGTCACCAGAAGAGTCAAGACCAGTAAGTAGTATCTTAACCGCGTGAAGCGAAGGCAGGACTCTCGCCTGTAGTCTACCCCTACTGACCGCTCTCTGATAATGCGGCAATGTAATTATACCACTGATTGAGCTCTGCACAGTCGTTTTAGAAACATATTTTTTTGCCTACATTACATACTGTGTCAGCACACACTAGTAAAATATTTGCTTCACTAATAGAATATCGGTCATACGCACGTACTTATGCACTTGACAAAAACTGTATATTTCCAAAGCAACTGTGGAGATTAAAAAAGTCTTAGCCTGCTTAAAGGTAATTTTATTATAGAGATTCAGTTTTTTGGTTTATTCAGAGAAATAAAGACCGGTATATCTCGAAAACAAGCGCTAACTAAAAATGCAGTTAGCACCATTGGTTTTAGAGTGCTCGAAACCGGTTTAACCGCCGGGTGCCCCGCTTGAGAACAGTGTCATTATATCTTATAATTTATGCCTATGCATGTATATTTCTATACTTTTTTAGGTACGTACAGTTTTTTCACTTGAGAATCAGTTTATTTCTTCCAACTTTTCACTTTAATAAAAAAGTTATGGTAACACTGCAGTACATTGAATACAATCTGAGAGATGAATACAAAAAACATCACTCCTACGGTGGTGTTCAAAATGAAAACATGAGTTGCCTATAAGAGCAACTTTCAGAAATAGAATTTTAATGATAATCGCTATCATTTTTAAATTATTTTGCTTTAATCTCTCAATTGCAATCACAAAATTACAATTACATTTTAATACACTCAATATCTATAAATTTCGAACAATTTATTGAATCGTTACAATCTATGGCAGAGCTTCTCTATTAAGTCGTCTGGAAATAGTCACGTACTGAATTTTATTTCCCATAATTGTTGTGGAAAATTCATGAAAATTTTATAAGTTAAAAGTAAAAATTAAATTTTATTTTTGTCTTAAATTATGGAAGCACATGAAACAATTATTTGAAAAATATTTTCATTTAAAGAATTTCAAATTTTAAAACTTTCTTTTATACAACCGAGTGTTGATGAATCACACCAAAACATGCATAATTAATGAGGTAACAAAAGAATTTACAAAATATACAAACACACTCTAAATTTAACACATACATTTACATATACAAACAAAGGCAGTAAAATATGAAGAAAATCCAATGGGTTTTCTCTGAGAAAGAGTAAAAGAGAAAGTTTTTTTTAAGAAAAATTAAAAAAAAAATATATTTTTATTTGTTGTAGTCCTCACTCACCCTTAAGCTAAAGTATGTATTCAGGGGAGTAAAAAAAAGATTATTTACAAGTTCATTAAAACAGCTTCCGCGTTATCACATCCGGTTTAAAATACCTCTTTACCCACACACTCAAACGCATTCTCTATTGTAAATGCTTTAAAACTGCCAATTGCTGTATGCGTACGTACTCTCTCGTATATCTTTCTTTCCGTTTTCGAAATGAAATACAAAAATCCCTTTTTCATTTGGAAATTTCTATATTTGCGTAACAATAACAACAAAAAAGAAGTTTTTAAAGATAAAAATGGAAAATTTTCATAATTCATGTGTGAAAATCAACAAAAGGCAAATAAATATATTTTTTTTTTTTTTGGTTTTTGTTTTATTGTTGTTTGCATGGTAGTCTGTGAAAAGTAAAAATAATAAGCAGGTGGCCGTTATATGGTGCAGGGGAGGTGGGGAAGAGTGTGAAAATAAATTTAATGATTTAATTAAAATAATATTTATACTCCTTTCCTTTGGTTTTGCAACGAACATTAAGGGAAGAATGCTAAGAAAAATAAGTGAATAAAATAAACTAAAACGGAGCTTAAAAATATAACACGAGTTTGATAGTCCTGTTTTTTATTAAGACAAAAACACATTTTTTTTTAAAGTAATGAAAAAAATATTCTAAATTTTTCAAAGCCACTCAAATAAATTTTTTTATTTCCTTTTCGTTCAGTCTTAAACACTTTGTCAACAGGAGATACGCGTAAAAAGCTTAGTCTTCAGACTCAAGCTGATGAAGTAGCAATTAAGAGCTCGAGTTAAGAGTTTTTGCTATAACGAGTAAGATCTTGCATTTTTCATGCCGGAAATAATATATTATTAACGTAATAAATGCTAAAACTTCACAAAAACTTTGAGTAATAATCGCCAAATATAAAAATCGCTTAAATTTAAAAAATAAAATAACATTAAGCTGCTGGCTTAAAAAACTCATCCAAAGCTTATTCTAGGGCAAAGTCAGATGTAGAAAATAGGGTTGGCAAAACCCCGGGGTTTTCTTTTAAAGAAACCCAACCCCCCTGGGCTTTGTTGGGTTTTTTGGGTTTTATTGAGTTTTAGTTCAAGTCGACAATACTCTTCATGGGCTAAAGGCGGCATTGTGCTCTATGCACTGTTAAGACTCGATGATCGGAACAGACTGAAATTACTTCCTTCGAACCATGCATTATGAGAAAAACGGTCGGAATATAAAGACAGACATGATTAAGTTATTCTTTTGCATGACACGTCTAAGAAGTTTGAAAACAATTATTAGAAGCGATTAAATGATGCATCCGCTGTATTCTCCGAGCATTGCTCCATCTGATTATTGGCAGCTGCGATGGATACAATACACTCTTTATAAGGCCTTTCGCTATAACGGCCTATCGCTTTACGGCGTAAATTACCTCGCTCTACGGCTAAGAAATCGTGGATTCAGCGTTTTTTTAACAAAAAGTCTAAGGGAAGCAAACGCAACTCATATTCATCACGTCTTACGACCTACACTTTCAAAACTTATCTAGGCCATATAAAGAGGTATAAGTTTATCTTTTAGCATGTCACCGATTCACTTCCTTTGAAGAAATATAAAATCGGCTTCAAAGTTGGAGCACCTTAAAAGACGAGAAGTTTTCCTAAGATGGAATTTGGAAATTTCAGCGGAGAAGTAATAGCTTTTGGTCATTTATTAAAAGGCTTTGGAACAACGCTAGCTCGGTTCCAGTCCTTATAAAGGATGACCAAACATTCACTAGCCCGGTTGAAAGGCAAACCTTCTGGCTGAAATGTTTGGAAGTAATTCGAACTTGCCGGAGACCGTTCAACCACTGCCCAAAGTTAGAAGAGTATCAGTGACTGTTACTACTATATTCTCTCGAGCCCGTGCAGTTAAAAAGGTTTTTGCAAATCTCGACGTAAATAAGTCCTCTGGGCTGGATGGCATTCCAGCGCTGGTCCTGAAGCAGTGTACTTCGAAGCTAGCGCGTCCATTGGCTAAACTTTTAAAAGCGTTCGGGTGTTTTTCCATCTTGCTGGAAGGTTGCAAATGTAACGCCAATTCCTAAAAAGGGTGAGGCTAGTAACCCTGAAAACTATCGCCCAATAGCAGTTTGTTCGGCAATTTCCAAAGTTATGGAGAGTATGATTAATCAACACCTTGTGATATATTTAAAGTCCATAAATTTGCTGAGCATCGCCAATATGGTTTCCGTAAGGGTCGATCTACTGGTGATCTGCTGGCGCTACTCTCTGAAATGTGGAATAGGTCCAATCATGGATTTGGTGAGAGTAAAGTTGTGGCCCTCAATATTAGTCACTTCTCTCGATTCATATCGAGCTTTCTCAGATTCTCACTATAAGAGTGGTTATAGGTGGGATCTTATCCAACGAGTTCAGGATAAATTCAGGAGTACCGCAAGGCTCCGTTCTTTCTTCAACTCTTTTTTTAATATTTCTTAATGACTTACTCTTTCTCACTTCCAATCCTATTTACTCTTTTGCAGATGACAGAAACATATATCATTCATATTCTTTTGACCGTAGGCCGAGCTTGAAGATTGGAGCAAAAGGGGCGGAATATGAATGACACGCTTACAACGACCTGCAGAAAATCTGCGCGAACAGGGTCGACTTTGATGCGTGCAAGTCCCAATGTTGTTTTCTGACACACAGACGTGGTAGTGTGTTGTCATCCGTATCTATGGATAATGTAGATATTGAGAAATCAGATGCTCTTGATGTTCTGGGCATGGGAATTCACTGTGACGTTCGCTGGAACGAGCACATATTTTAAGTATCGAAAGAAGCATTCAAGTGCCTCGGCTTTTTAAGATGGTGTAAGAATTACTTCACTCCATCTGGTCTCCATAATATTTACAAGACCTATATCCGACCCAAATTGGAATAAAAATTTCATGTATGGGCCGGTGCTTCAAATTCTGATTTGGAGCTTCTCGACCACGTACAGGAGAGGGAGAAGATTTTTATTAATGACGGTAGGGTAGCCAACTCCATCGATTCATTAGAGCATCGTCGCAATGTGGCGTGTGTTGCATTGTTCTATCGGTACTACAACGGAATGTGTTCTAAGGAAATTAAGGAACTAATGCCTGGTAATCATATATTTTTACGTAGTACTTGTTTTTTTTTCGTAGAGCGCATCTCTTTGTAGTTGATTATCCAGTGAATCACACAACGCATTATAGGGAGAATTCGTTTATTGGTCGCACTGTTCGTTTATGGAACAATCTTTCTGCGAATGTCTTTCCTTGCCACTGCCACGAAATGAGCAAATTTAAATCGAACATCCATAGATACTACTCCCTCTATCCTCCTTCCCACAACCTATTTTCCTAGAACCAGCACAATGCACTACATTAGTAGGGTTTAACCCCTGAGTGCTGATCTCAAACAACAATAGAAAAAAAATATATATCCGTTGGTAGTTTGTCCAGTCAAGTTTTGATTGAAGTAGTTCTCATTGCCTAGTTGTTCCTAAACAACGTGTTCTCTAAGCCATATGTAGTAGCCTATTGCTACGTTTTTTTTTCTACTAAAGTCCTCCAAAATATAGCTACTGTAGAGCCAATGTGTCATGCTAAGACTGAGACCCTATGATTCTAATATATAGAGTCCAACAATGTCAGCCAGTGGGTTGTTTCAGTTTGAAGTTCAAGACATATTTCCGTCTTCTGGTATTTTTTCAATTCGTTTTTGAATTTTTAACGGCATTTACTGCGACAATTTTTACAATACACATACTACGCTTGGTGTAAAGCAAAAGAGCATAGTCTCTGGTGTAAGTGGAAGCCAAGAACCGTACACCAACTTAATGCTAGTTTACTGCTTCCGCTTTAAATGACCTTAACATCTCAAATATTTTAAATCATTTTTGAAAGGATCTCTATCCCATTTCCTTTCTCAATCCTTGTCGGGCATTTACTCTCACTCTTACTTGATTTTTTCTTATATTTTTCTGCTTGAAACTGTGTTTTCGGTTATCCTTCCCTTTCGTATCCCTTTCTATTTAGTTTTACCTTAAAAACGTATTTTTTGTTTTGTTTTCAGGTCAATTTAATGAGTTCCATATTTCATTTTCATTTGTAATGAACAGGTGTTTGCCAAATTAAAATAAAACGTTCTCTCACCCTTAATATTTTAGCCCTTTTAAAATAAATGGAAAAACTTTTAAAATATTAAAATCTCAACCAACAATTTTTACAAAACTTTGCTGATTCTCTTTTTCTCTTTTTATATTTTCCTTTTTTTAGGGAAATCACGACATTTTCCGGTAAATGGCTTAAGTTCACATAATTCGGCTGCTGTCAATAATGATACACGTAATATTTATAATAATCCCTATACGTCATCGTCATCCTTACAACAACAACAGCAACAGCAGCAGCAACAACAACAATTGAGACATCAACAGCAACTACATCAACAACAACAGCAACAATTGCCACAACATGTTTATAAATCAATTGGTGGTGGTGGCGGTGGTGGCAATGGCAATAGCAATCAATATGACTATTCAACACCCAACTTAACAGCAGATCAACAGGCATTATCAAACGTTTCAGCAGCAGCACAACAACAAGTCGGTCTAGTAGCAGGTGTTTCCACCAACAATACAACAGAAGCGGAAAATCTTTTTCTCAATCATAATAACGGTGAGTTTCGACTTTGTTAATACCAAAAATCTATTTAATTGTGTAAAGCAGACGTCTGCTTGGTTGTCACTACAAAATATCCTTTTATATCCTGTTTAATATTCATAATTTAACAATTATTTCAGAGATTTATTATAGGGTGGAGGTGAGAAATTTTAATTCATTTTTATTTCCTTATGTGTTAAAGAAAAAGTTGGCATTTGTTAAGGTGTTTGTTAAGGTGCGTTAGCCTTTTTTAATATTCCTATTAACGTCTTGTGTATGCTTTGAATTGCATAAATTTGTAGCCATTTTTTGTTAAGGTTTTTTTCCTTTTGCTATAATTGCCGGCTTGCTGTAGCTTTTATTTTGCATATTAATCATGACCAGCTGGTGTTGTCTACACACACCGTTTGTGTTTGCTGGACTTTTAGTAATTACGACCAGATTAATAAATCTTCAGAAATAATTTTTTTTACACTTTTCCTAGCCATTCTAACACACAATACAAATGGAAATTTTATAAAATATAAAATATTTGTATTCATAATAAAAGCCGATTTAAAAAAAGTTATGGCAGAAGTCTAACAATATTATATTTGTGAAAAAAAAACATTTACTTTGAAATTCTCAGGATATGCACAATAAGCTCTTATTCACAACGAACATTCAAAGGGCAGGTGCTCAACTCTAAACATGTTTTAAAAAATTTATTCAAAATATTGTAAGTCGTAATACAGTACTTCTTCTCCTCGAACCGTCAACGCGTTCATATAATTTTTTGATTTAATTTGAGACTTTAACTATTTACAATATGTAATAATTATCGTAATGTTTACCTTGAGCCAAAAACGTTTTTTCGTAATATGCCCTCATATTCATAGTTCAAATGCCATTTATTAGATGAATTACATAATTCTCCAAACAAACTTTAAAAAGAGCATTACTCAAATTGTAAGTAATTCAGTTTAAATAACTACCACAAAAGCAAAGTGATCCACGCTAATTGTATGTATTTACTTTCTTAAGCTACAGACACATTTGCCAAATATTTGATGAAAAACCAAAAAACGCGACGTGGCGTGGTGTGTGGTTAGAGCATACCACCTTGATTAAAAAGTTGCCGTAATAACCCACGTGTGGCGGAACATCTGTTATTGATATTCCCACTAAAACGTAGCACCAAAAACCTTTTTGTCGTAATATGCTCTCATATTCATAGTTCAAACCCCATTTGTTAGACGAATTACATAATTCTCCATACAAACTTTAAAGAGAGCATTACTCAAATTGTAAGTAGTTCAGTTTCAATAACTACCACAAAAGCAATGTGATCCACGCTAATTGTATGTATTTACTTCCTTAAGCTACGGTCACATTTGCCAAATATTTGATGAAAAAACAAAAAACGCGAGGTGGCGTGGTGTGTGGTTAGAGCATACCACCTTGATTAAAAAGTTGCTGTAATAACCCACGTGTGGCGGAACATCTGTTATTGATATTTCCACTAAAACGTATCGTCATAGCTTGATATTTGTAAAAGCTACGTAGCCAAGAGTGCATCCATCTCTATATGTGTTGGCGGTTTTATTGAACTTGTATCAAATTTTGCTTAAAAAACGGATATAATAATGCTTGAATGTTAGCTAGTTAGTTACTACGGGTAGCCAGACACCGGTCCAAGTCACTTGGGTCCAATATTGATCCCACTGTGATACCAATATCAGTAGTCCAAAAAAAAGGAACCAACTGTCCGCATCCCGGTCCGAGCCGAACCAAACAGGCGCATGTACAAAAGAAGAGATCCTGTCGATACTTACATTAGCCAGGTCCGACAAGGCATGCAAAAACGTACTGAAAGCAGTCCTAAAATCCTAATGTTTTGCACACTTGCACAAGATATGCTCCTGACAACACCTACAGTAGGCATTGAATGGTAGACCTAGCGTGCGCACCAGCCATCCAGTGCCCAGTAACCACAGCCACCAAATTCGTAGCCTGTGTCTTGACATCCCCATACAGGGGCCAGATTTGCGTTGATACAGAGCAAGTGGGTTCATAATCCCACCGTAGCTGTGCATGCCAACCAATCTCATCGTCTGCCACACAGGTCAAGGTCTGAATGTCTAGCCTTCTGGTTCAGAGATGCGCGGCATTCACACACCAGACGCGATGTCGAGTAGACACCGGAGAGCGCCCTGAACGCAGTCTGACTGTCCGTACAGATATGGATACAGATATACCCTCTTTATCGCCGAGACCTTCGCCTGTAAGATAATGCAGTGGTATGACTGTGGAGTCATAGATCCACTTCACCATCGCCGGGCGAAGACCGCATACCCCACCAATGTCACTTCTAACCGTATAGTAAATAATAAGTTTTTAATATTTTTTCTACTTTGAAAGCATTTTTCTGATAAACGGTACATACATACGAGGGCGGATTGACATTGAAGCTACCTAGCGCTAGATGGCAGCATAAACACAAAAATTTTTTCTTTCTTGGAAATTACGATCTGTTAAACGTCAGCGGTTAAAATTTTAGCCAAATTCTTCGATTAGTTTATTTGTTGTAGTCGTTTGAAGTAAGCAACTTTTGTGTTTCTTGGAAAATGGAAAAAAGTGAATTTCGTGTAGTGATTAAACACTATTATTTGAAAGGCAAAACGGCGAAAGAGACAAAGAAAAGCTTGATAAACATTACGGCGAATCTGCTCCGTCAGATTATATGGTAAAATATTGGATTGCTGAATTTAAACGGGCCGAACAAGAGGTGGTTACTGAAGAAAATATCGATATCGTTATAAATGATCGCCGGGTCAAAATCCGTGAGATTGCTGAAATAGTAAATATATCATATGAACATGTGTTCAACATTTTGCATGAACATTTGCGTATGAAAAAGCTATCGGCAAGATGGGTGCCACGTTTGCTCAGTGTTGAACAAAAACGAGTTCGACAGATCACTTCACAGCGGTGTTTGGACATGATAAAGCATAATCCTGCTGATTTTTTGCGTAGATTAATAACTGTTGATGAAATGTGTGTTCACCACTACACACTTGAAACCAAAAATCAATCGAAGCAATGGGTGGAAGCTGGTGGAAGTGCTCCGAAGAAGGCGAAGACAGCGAAATCGGCTGGCAAGGTTATGGCCACTATATTTTGGGATGAATACGGAATATTGCTCATCGATTATCTTGAAAAGGGATCCACAATCACAGGAGAGTACTATCGTGCATTATTTTATCAATTGGTTGATGCAATTACGGAAAAACGACTACATTTAAACAAGAAAAAAGTGCTCTTTCTTCAAGACAACACACCGGTTCACATAGCATTAGAAACGATGCTAAAACTACGAGAAATCTAGTTCGAATTGGTTGATCATCCACCTTATAATCCAGATTTAGCCCCTAGTGACTTTTTCCTGTTTCCAAACTTGAAAAAATGGCTCGCAGGAAAAAGATTCATCTCAAACGAAGAAGTGACTACCGAAACTAATGCGTATTTTGAGGAGTTCCCAAAATCGTATTATTCAGATGGTATAAAAAAGTTGGAAAATTGTCTTACTAAGTGTATTGAGCTAAAAGGAGACTATGTTGAGAAAGGAATGGTTTTTGAAAAAAAAAAATATGTTTTTCCTACTTAGGTAGCTTCAATATCAATCCGCCCTCGTAATTTTGTATAAATATGGCCCTGATTAGCATTTGACTTCATGGAGTTAAAGTCACTGTTTCATATATATTATAGGGTTGCGTGAAACTTAATTATGATGATCATGAAAATTTTATCATTATTTTTTGTTAATTTCGTTTCTATTCAATACAGATGAATAACCTAGAAAAGAAAACAATCAACACTCAATAGTTAAGGGACAAGTATAATGAAGTTTGTGTGCTCACTTATACAAGAGCATACTAATATTTCACAAATGCAAAATCAATATGTGTTTTAAGATCAGTATTGCCAGATGTAGGAAAAACGAAAATCATTTAAGAACTTAAAACACACACAATGATTACATGATCTTATCAACTTATTAACAATGCTATTGTGTACTTATGTAATGTGAGATGAGAGCGAGAACTACGAAATAAATATCGTTTCAATGAACAATCCTCTTTGTGTTAACGAAGTGAAGTAAATTATTCTCACTCATGCTATGAATAAAGCAGTAGTTTGTTTGGTGTTCTGATTTTTATTCGAAATAGGGTTTTGTTCATATGTTCATTGATGAACACGTTCATAAAACTTCCTAATATACATATATACATACATATGTACTTATTAATTGTATTTCTTTGTTTAAAGTAAAACTTTATAATTCCCCCACAATTCTATATCAATTTAATTACCTAACAACACGTTTTAATCACGGTCATGAACAACATCAGCCATCAATTGTCTGACCCTGA
Source organism: Wohlfahrtia magnifica (assembly GCA_023159175.1). Classification (NCBI taxonomy): domain Eukaryota; kingdom Metazoa; phylum Arthropoda; class Insecta; order Diptera; family Sarcophagidae; genus Wohlfahrtia; species Wohlfahrtia magnifica. The sequence goes on from JAKWBJ010000045.1 coordinate 2,975,396, forward strand.
CGAGACTACTCATAGAAGAGTAAATAAAAAAAAAAAATTCCTTTCGTCTATAATAATCGTACATTTCAAAGCCTTTTGGCCATAAAACAAATAAAACCATTAATGGGTAATCGTAAAAGGCAAAAAAAGAAATCTCAATTAGCGTTTTAATACTTTCCACCTTTTTAACTTTTATAGAAGCATAACTGCTTTTCTCTCTCTCTCTCTCTCTCTCTGTCTTTCAGCCATTTGCGAAACCTTATTGTGGATTTTTCTTGTAGAATTTTTTAAATTTTTTTTGTGTTTTTCCCCCTTGATTTTTACACATATTGCTGAAAAGCAAAAGTTGGGGGATTACAGTAAGAAGCAGAAGTTTAGCCTTTATTCAACAACAACGGCAAATAATTTAGAGAAGTGAGAAATTATACTCGAATCATAAGCTGCACCATGGTTTGCAATCCACCTTCACATCGTATAAATATAATACGTTAGTAAATAAATACACACCACAGCTATCAAGTGATTTTTCTCAAGAGGAGTATCAAACAGATCGTAAAAGTCTATTGATTCTTATTCCGATAATCGACTCTTTGTCAGTATGAGTCTTAAATCAAGAGTGTAAGAATTCACTAAAGAGTTTTTTAAAGTATCTGTGATGGTTTCCCTTAAAAAATGGTAAACCTACTGAAGCTTGCTGGTAAAATTTTAAAATTTTTTCCGTAACTCCTTTAGAAAGCACATGGTTTCTACAAGACATCTCCGTCTTGTTTATGTTTCTTTGTCTTCCAGCTAAGCAAGTGATCAATCTATTATTACAAAATAGATGTCGTCTGTCACCTAGGTGTAGTGGTAGTTTGACGCTTTGCTGCTGCTGCTTCTTATCATAGACGCCGACCTCTTTCATTTTCTTTAAGAGGTGACGTTGACTGACCCTTCCAATAAAGTTTTACTATTGATGTTCCTTTAATTTTCCGCCCAAAGTGAATGGAAGTACTCAGAAGGCTTAAACACCAGCAGGGCTGAAGAATCTTTATAGTTTAAAATAAAAAGTGGCTGTGAAAACATTTCATAGGCTTTCTGACTTTTAAACCTGCAACTAATAAAACGTTGAAAAAGTGTGTTTAAATGTAACACATTTTATTGCCTTCACCACTTCAGTCGACTTAAAAATTGTACTCTATTATTGCAGAATCAACTGCTTAATCGAAAGAAAATGACCAAATTTTATTATAAATTTTTTAAACCCCAGAACTAACCCCCGTATATTTTTAATTTTTTACTTGTACAAGTATTTTGTCGCATCTCTTCCCAAAATGGTCCTTCGAGCCGTATACGAAAGTGGCAGTTAAGGCGTCATTTAGACCATATACTTCAGTTTTTGAGGAAGGGATATTCTGCGAATGTTTGCTTTGAATCTTTTTTAAAACAAAAGTAGTCTTAGAAGCGGAACCATACACTTGGGTTCGTCCAAATAAATATCTACAAGAGCTGTACCGAATTAAACAATATAACTCGATGTGAACTGTACTTCAGTGGAATATGTTTGACGCATCTGAGCAGCGGCTTCAGCTGATGTAGGAGGGATATAGTATTGAGTACACGGGGTTGAGAGGGATTAATAGGACGATTATTAGCCGAGAAGTTATGACCTTGTTTTGATCCAAAATGGAAAAAATATCATTGTCAACTCGTTTCTTTAAATTTTTTTATTACCATAAGAAGTGGATTAGTGAAGCTTGCATAGAAAGTACTGAGCTGCAAAATAACGTCGATGATTTGATTTAAAGTATTGCAACTGGTCACAAATTCAGTCCAAAACTTAAACGACATAATAGAAAAACGTCGAAGCACGACGATATTAATTCAATGCTTCTCCCAAACCAATTAGGCCTCTATTATATTTGCAAGAGATTTCCTTGAAGTTGAAATCTTCACATTGAATCAGTATGCCGAATTCAGCCTTTGTTTTTACTACACGACGCTGCATTCAATAAACGCACAGTCTCTGAGGCCTTTGGTGTCTCTGATAACAAAGTTAAGTACATAAGCGAACTGTGAAACTTATTCCCTTTTTAGACGATCAATCAAACTATCCAGAAATCGACTGTAGCTCTCCTCAATTTGATTGTGTAGTGGTGGAGATGTTTTTCATCATCGTCTGAGATAAGCTGGAAGGTCAGGACGGCTTCTTTAAATGTAATTGTCTGGAGGGAGGTTGAAGTCTCTTTATTAAACACTTAATAAAGATATGATCTTATGAAAAAGTTTTAAGTGTCTCAAACCTATTTAGTTAAATGAGTATATAAGCTCTCACAATCCTCTCTTTTAACTAATCAGACCCTTCCTGCCGTAATTGTGGCTCTCTTCTATGGTCAGCTCATCTGCTTTTGCATTCCCTAAATTCCTTTATGATCCGAAACTGAGCGGAGTTTACTTATTTTCTCTCTACCATTCACCATTGACACTTACATTCTGGCCAACATTTTAATCGGCATATGGAGCAACGACTCCGTCATCCGTGGATGTAATGGTTTTTCGACAAAAGCTTGTGAACTATTCTGGCCATCCGTCGAATTTGGCGGCGGTGTAAGTCTATCCATAAGGAAATGTCAAGCCAAACTAAGCAAACAACAACTGTCAGCAGTTAAATCGGCTATCAAATAAAGCATTGCATTCAACTCAAAGTTATTAACTGGAAAAAACAACCGGTACCTTTAAAGCACTGATGCATACGATATATAGGCTAATGCACTTATATACGCTAGGTAAGCAAGACTTGTTAACACTCCTATTAAAGAACTGGTTCGGTTCTGTGACGAACAAAGCTCGTGTGTGACATGGGAAGGCACAATAGATCAACGACGGTCGCATAACAAAAGACTGTCTTTGGCCTGATTCCACCTGCGTTACAGTACACTACGTTCTCTATTTTTGTTTTGTCATAACTGAAGCGCACCTTAAAAGATTGAATATTTTCAATGATTGAAAAGAAGATTACTACAAGTGCTTAAGCCTTTACGATATGTGCTTGATGAAAATGCTTAATGCATAGCTGAGCTGTTACAAGGGATAATATAGATGTTAAAAAAAAATTGTTAATGAGAATGATTAAGTTATCATTTATTTTAAAAACATATTTTGAACTTTCTTTCTTTCAAATTGCGCGAAGCTTATTTTACGTTAGTTTCTAATGCCTTAGTACATTCTACAACCTGCTATTACGTTACGGTAAATTTTAATTCAAAGATTCAGCTTACGTTTGACTCATAGTTGTATCGGCAACAATGTTCAAATAGATACAACCGTTAGACAATGATTATACTCTCTTAGCCTTGACACCAACCAGTAGAATAACTACCATCATAGTTAACTGTATTGTTTTAAGTGTTGGTACATCTTTTTAGGTATTTTCATTTTAATAACAATTTTCTTTGTTATAAAAGTGCTATATTAAACGTCTCCACTGTATATTACAGTGTTATGATTATTTTCTTTTTATACTCTTCATGTTTAATGTTTACCTTTTTGCCTTGAATGTCCAATTTTTTTTATGATTTTTCATAGCCGTAGTAGACATCATCTATTTCAACTTACTTTCTTTCCGCTTCTCTGTAAAACAGTGTAACGGATTGATGGAAGCCAGTTACCGTCACGTATAAAATATTTTACGACGTCCTTCACTCATTTATTTTTATTGCAATATTTACACACTCAATATCAACATTTTACATTGAATGATCATTTAAAGACAGTTTTTGTTATTTTTTATGGTCATATTCGTATTATACCTTTTGCCGTAATAAATCTTGGCTTCTTTCGTTCTATTTTTTTAGTACTACAAACAAGTAAGTGTGCAAATAAAAATATGCATACGTGTAGGTATGCACACACACTTACTTTTATGCACTCTTAACCCAAATCCTTGCCTTTTTAGAGTAAAATTCAGTGTTATATAGAGTTATTAAAGGTGATGTATGATGTTCTTCTTGTATAGGTTGCTACTTAAACACATAAAAATATATATATGTATGTATATGCGTGTGTGTAATATTATATTAATGTTTGTATGTATATGTATGTGTGTTTATGTGTGAGTTGTGGTGGCTGTTATTACCAGGATTTATTTAGATGTGTAAGTTCTTAGAATTTATTTATGAGCTTTAGCTGCCGGAGAAATGGCCATAGAAAAAAGAGAAAAAAGAGGCACAAAAAAGGACTGAAGCAACACATTAAAATTCTAAATATTTACAAATTCATTATAAATCCAGAAAACTGAAAGCGTCTGTGGCATAAAAAAACTTCTCTGGTATTTTAAACAGAGACTAACGGCGTTAAGAGTTACATTCTAAAAGTATGTATGATATGCAAAAGCAGGTCAACGTTTTTCTTTTTTGTTGTGGTTAAGAAGTAAATAGTTTTGTTTACTTATATAAAAAAAACCTTCCTTTTATTGATATCGTAAGCTTGGAGGCCTATTTACAATGACAGACACTGGTCCGACTCACTTAGATCCAATATTGATGCCACTGTGGGTAGCATCGGCAAACGATTCGGACATTAGATCAAGAAATGCTCGACAGTTTCCTCCTCTTACTCATCTTGATAACCCCTGCAGTAATCATAGAACTGTGGAATTAGTCTCTTCGCATGCGCACCCAGTGCCCTGTGCTGACAGCCACCAGGTTTCGCAGCCTGTGTCGCGGCATCCCCATAATAGACTTCAAACGAAACTGATCGCATAGGGGCCATATTTATCTTGAAGCAGAGCACGTGAGTTCATTTTCCTACCGTATTTGTACCCTGCCCATTATGTATCGCGGAACCAGTAGTCTTCTAGAGGAAAGTGGCATTCTAACTAGATGTTCAATCTCCTTGTCGTCAACGAGAGAGCCCTCCCTCGCTAGTCCGTGCCAAACAGTTCCCCCCGGGTGTCAGAGTGAACCCTTACCCAGATAATCTCTAGGTCTGAATGTCTCTTCATCTCGTTTAGAGATGCCCGGCATTCACATACCAGTCGCGATGACGAGTAGACACCGCATAGCACCCTGATCGTAGCCTGATTGTCCCTACAGATGCATTAACTAATCCGCTGCTCTCCTTATTTCCGAGACCTCCGCCTGTAAGACACTGCAGTTGTCCGGCTACACCAACTACGTATGCAGGAATAAAGATACCGTTCCCAAACCATTCCAAGGATTTCTATCCGTCCGTGTATACCTCATGAGAATCGGATCCAATTTCCGGCTCTAGTGAGGTGAAAACGAAGAACATTCTACCCAGGAAGGGTTTGGATGTACAGTAATCTACCCCATCAGGAATAGTATCCAAATACCGCAAGGCTGCCGCATACCCATAATTACAATTAGACCAGTCTCTCGCCATTCTCAACCTTAGCGCTAACTACTTAGCCATCAGATCCACCGGAAGCCAAACAAGTCGTTCGAAGAAGTGGATCTAGACGCACATGTAATCATCAGTGCCACACTTCTTAGAACTCTGTCAGAGATTCTGCTATATGTCGATATCTCAAGAGATTTCCATTACGCATTCGCACCACCGCATTTAACCACCGTTTACTAAGTAATAAGTACTTACTAAGTGATTAGAATTAAGAAACAAACTAATAACTGTTACCAAAAAATCAATTTATAAATTTCTCTTATTAACATTGAATGAGCGAATGATTGGAATAATGATGGAATTAAAATTTGACTATCCTACGCCACCGTATTCAACTCGCTCAATCTTTTGTAAATTCTAGCTGATTCGGTATGTATTTATTTAGGGCAGCTACCCTGGGGATTCCAATCTATAGCAGCAAATATTCGTAAATAGTTACTATTAGAACAATATTCCTCATTTATTTTTCTCCGTCACTCCTGTGTCTAGAGGGAGGTTTAAGTCTCTTTATTACTCACTCGAAACTGCAATTAAATTTTTTTCGTCATGTCCTCTGCTGGGATCCGAACCTGGGCCGTTTGTGTTGTATGCCTCAGCTCTAACCACTTCACCACCCTACCTCTTGATTAGCGTCATCGTTTTTACATTTTATTTTTAAGTATAAACGTTTGTACTAAAATCGTTCGTAAAACTTATTCCAATGCTTTTATGACCACCTATGCAGCGCTTAGTAATGTTGCTAAGTAATGTTTGCAAGTATCAGGCCATGATATATTTCCTCCTACTGTCGACTGCTGACCGCAAAGAATTTAAAACTCTCCGAGCTGTAAGATATATCAGCGTGGTTTACTAACTCCTATAACTAATCTGTTAAATCGCTAAAAAATCTGATCGTTAAAAGCAATCAAACTCGATCTAGCTTCGAATCGATATTCAACCAACTCTTCAGTAAATGTGTTGAATGGTGTGGCATTCAATCTAATCTCCACAGCGGATTTATATTTCTGCTAGAATACTTAATGCAAACATATTTTTCGGCTCCTAGTTCGTTGCAATTTGTTTAAGACGAACTTTTATCAAATAGTATGAGATTACACCGCAGAGATCAGCAACTGTATACTCGTATTATGATTCATAAATTTCTATACTCACGCATTCATATTCGTTGCAATAGGTTATCATAGGCATTCGTACTCTAAAGCTTCAAGTACTCATCATACCTATACTTATCTACACTCAGTTTGTGTAGACGATGCAAAATGAGTATGATTCGAATATGAATATTATAAGACTCTGTGTTTGTGTGTTTTCTTTTTCTTTGAATAGCCAATACATATATTCATGAATACTCATGATATGAATACTCATATATGATTACACAGATATGAGTACGACGTTTTATTCATGCTCATTGCTACTCATTGTTGTGAATTATCGTTATTATGAATACGAATGAGTATGAGTAGTTGAATTTGAATAATGTTTACTTGCTTATACCTATAAATTAATGAGTGAGTATGAGTAGCAAAAAGTGTTTCATTGCTGATCCTTCCACTTTTAGCTTTAACATTTAATTAGTAAATAGGATTTCGATTTTATCAATTTTAAGTTATTTTATAAATTGCAAAATTTTACAAGATTTAAACAAATATTCTTTGGTAAAGAATATCTCATGTACACACTGAGATAGCAAGGCAGACATTTTATGTCTGCATTCGTTGTATCTCTGTTCATATAGAGAGAAAATAAATCCTGTAAATTATTTTCAAGATGTTGTAGTAAATGATTAACAAATATTTAAACACATGGACTTTTGACCAGACAGTCATCAATAATAGACTTTGAAAACCAAAAAGGATGTTAAATTGTATGCGAATGTATGTGTGTATGTGTACAGACATGGACATTAAAACTAAAAATATTTATTTTGCTTCTAAACCTAAGTAAAGAGTGGGAGGGATCTAATGCCCTTTTACTAAAAACAAATTCTATATTTTACAGCCTCTTTATAGAAGAGGAGAAGGAGCATTAAAATTTGTATGCATAGGAATATGTGTCTGTATAAATACAAAATACCGGATTACTTATCGTATATTTTGACATAAGTTAAGTTCATCAATGAACTTTTTAGAGTCAATTGTCTTTATTTTCCTTTTTTTTTTTGCTGGCTAACATTTTTATAGTGTTTTTGTTGGGGGGAGAGAAAAAAAACACAAAAAGGGGTGACATTTTCCAAAATGTTGTTGTTCATTATGAGATACTCAAGACCAACAATAACAACATGCCTACATGTATGAGTAAAGTAAAACAAAAGAGGCTTAAAATTAAATTTTGAAATTGTATTTCCGACATACAACCAAACATTAATTTTTAGCATAAATATGCGTAAGGGAGGTAGACATACAACACAATTGCCTTATTTGCCAAAAAAAAGTTAAATAAATACCAGAAATAAGCAAGAGGAATATTGGCATTAAGATGGGTCATTTTCGATAAGACCCTCAAAAAAATTGTACACTGGGCATTAGTTTTCGTATTTAAGTTTAATTTCTGTTTGCATTGATTGTATGCAAAGACTCAACCCTGCTTTCTATTTCTAATACGAAGGCTCTCTCTCTTTTCATATTGTCTTAAATATTTTATCTTTGACTATATATGTGCGTATGTTTTGCAAAGGATTTACACATGAAATCCTTTTTGATTTTCACTCTTCCAATTACTACAATATTTTGAACTGGACATGTGCGTTTGTTTATTTATTTTTCGGCCTTTTATATTCAATTTCTATTTTATATAGATTTTATTTGTATTTAATTTTATTTTGTTGTAAAAATACAAAAAAAAAATTGAATTGCATTGATTGTTTAAATTATAAAGCAAATCAAAATAATTTATTTGTTTTCATTATAAACACTCTGTATGTTTCTTTTAATTTTACTTTTTCTATAAATAAATACCCAAGATTATTCAATTGTTTGCCAACATTGATTTATAAAATTCCTAAGCCTAAATTGAAAAAATATTGTTAAGCCTGTTACACACGATTAACATTAAGTATAGTTATCCTTATAAAAATAATGAAATTTAAGCCTTAAAGTTAGATTTATAATATTTCATCAGGGTTTTTTAATTTAGAGGCTCTGAGACATGTATCCCTTTAGTTACCTTCAGTCCCAAAATTATCGAATATAACTGTTCTTACAATCCAATAGCTCCAAAACCAAATAGCTTGCAGACACCGGTAATACAACACAATTAACCCTTTTCGTTGAAAAAGGTGATAATAAAGGGTGGGCAAATTTGAGGTTAGAAAGTAAATTGGCCTAAAGACACATTTTTTTGACAAATACAGTTTTATTCATACCAATATAAAATAGAAATATGGGAGTTAATAACGGCATATGATATCGGGCAAATGTCCACCTCTATCATGTCCGCAGAGGTCCGCTCTTTCCACAAAACTTTGAACGACATTGTGCAATAAAGCTTCGCTTATCTCGTCAATGCAGCACCGAATTTCATCTTTCAGAGTGCCAGTTGTTTGTGGTTTGTTCACGTAAACCCGGTCTTTCAAATAGCCCCAGAGAAAATAATCCAGCGGCGTTAAATCACCAAAACGAAGCGGCCAATTGACATCGTCAAATCGAGAAATTACGCGACCGGAAAATTTCTTATGCAATAACTGAATTCTTTGGCTCGCTGTGTGGCTTGTGAAACCAAAGATCACTGATTTCAACATTAGCCAATTGTGGCCACACAAAATTGCTTATCATGGTTTGGTAGCGTAGAGAATTCTCCTGACCATAAACCGCACCATACGGTCACTTTTTTGAGATATAATGGTTTTCCAAGAACTGTTTCTTGATTTTGTGGTATCACGTATGCTACCATTTTGTTTGTTTACATAACCGCCTAATTGAAAATGGGTCTCATCACTAAAGACAATTTTGTTGAAAAATGCCTTGTTTTCGTTCAGTTTTTCAAACAGAAAATTTTCATAATTAAAGTTCTTTGTTCAAGAGTATAGCGTTCAATTTAAAATTTAATTTTAAAACTTTTTACTAAATAAGTGTCAAAAGTTGACAGTTCAATTCTAGACATTTAAACGTATTCTCTAGATTTGTCTGTAGTAATGCGCAGAGTGTTTATCTAATCATCGTAGAAATTTCCAAAGCGAAAACCAATGTAACATCACCTCCACAGCTGGTCGTATTCTGTAAAGTAAAAGGTAGCCATCAGCTTGATTACGAAATTTAGTATGCTGATTCCCAGCTGGTACCTAGGTTCTCATGGGTCACCTTCCTTGATTGTTCCGTAGTGAGAGCTCCAGCTAAAGTAGGTGCAACATGTTTCAAGGCATATATAAATTCGGTTTTGATTTGCCTTAGAAGAGCGGACGCCAAAGTGCTACCAGATAAATCCGCTGCTGCCAAAGTACTCGGCTAAAACCAGTTATTCTTCAGTGAGTCTTACGTCGCTTCTGTCTTTAATAGTCGCCGTGCTTCCGATATAAGAAAGTTGAAATAGTGTATCTACATAAAGCAAATTAAAAGCAAAGTGTACAGCACTTTTAAAGCTAAAATTAGAGAAATTAGTCTAAGATGCACAGCAGCAGCAAAGGTCGACGTCTAGGCTTTTGTTGTGCCGCAGTGAAAATATTTATTCTCATATAAACGTGTGTATTTAAATTCCGCCATCTTGCTGCCCCCTGCTTACTGTCGTCTATGATTTTAAAGCAAAATAGTTGTGCAACATCAATTTTTAGAAGCGTTGACAGTTGAACAGCTGACTTCCGTATTTTGTGATGTGTTAAATCGTTTTAAAAACTAAACTAATTTCATGAAGTAAGAAAAAAACGTGATAAAAATATTGTTTGCTCTCCATTTTCACATTGAATATTACACAGGGTTGTCTAACCAAAACGCACGATGTTAATTGTAACTAAAACAACTAGCTTTTAGAGAATTATCTTAATATTTTTTATTATTATAGAAGGGTCTACGACAATTATGTGTGAAACAAATATCGGCCAAAAACTTGCCACGGCTTCGCTGGCATACCTCTAAACGTCGGTCAATACTTTCAATGATTTTTAGTATTAATTGAAGTTAAATGTCATTAATTTGACGAATTATCTCATCCTTTAGCTCTTAAATTGTAGTTGTTTTCCTTTTAAATATCCCCAAAGAAGAAAGACCATCGGTATCAAATTAGACGATCATGGCGACCAATTGACATCGCCACGGCATGAGACAACACGGCCATTGAATTTCTTTCTCATGTAAAAAAGTCACTGTTTGGTTGGCAGTGTGGCAAGTGACACCATCCTGTTGGAATCACATACCGTCGAGGTCCATTGCCTCAATTTCTATCAACACCATTCACGGTCCGATGACGCCTCCAGCCCATAGGCGGCACCAAACAGTCACTCTTTCAGGATGCAACCGCTTTTCAACAATCACTTGTGTATATTCATTTGCCCAACTGCGGCAATTCTGCTTGTTAACAAACCCACTGAGGTGATCGTGTACTTCGTTGCTGAAGTCACGATTAACTTTTGTGTATTCAAGCAACAATTCAGTATGTTGACGACGCTTGAAATAGTCAGTAGGCTTCAGCTCTTGAGTCATTTGAGCCTTGTAAGCGTGGAAGTTCAAAGCTGTATTCATAATTCACATCAGTAATGTTTATAAGATGTTCACGACGACGGCACGACGACTAATCAAGTTTGACGGCTCTTCTGCCACAATATTGCGAACAACAGCAATGTTTTCCCCAGAATGAACTGGGCGAGCTTGTACGGGTGTTTCTACATTTCTTACAGACCCCGCTTTGTTGAAATCTGCGTACAGTTCTCCCGGTTGTGCACACATTTGGTCGAGTATGCTGAGTAAAAAAAGTACGAAGTGCACGAAATGGATTTGATTTGGATGCCCATTCATAAAAGGCTTCAACAATCTTAACGCGCTGCTCAATTGTGTACCTATCCATGATTGAAATTGTTAAATACTGAAACTAAAGTGTGACTCACAGTCAAAATCAATCATTATGGTGGGATCAGCCTATATAAACAGACAAAAATTAAACAATTAACAGATTTAAGTGCCATCTCTAAAATGTACCTTAACCTTAAGCTTTTTAGAAAAATTGTTAATTTTTAGAGAGAAGTAAGTTAAAGATATAGCAGGATATCACTCAATATGTTACATTAGTAGAACGAATTTAAAATTTTCAAAAATGTAACACGAAACGAAAGTCAACTCTTAAGCGATATATGATTTTTTTCTTATAACAAATTCGGGATATTTAATGAAAAATCATAATTCAAACAAAAGTCTCTTCAAATGATGACTTTTTTCTTTATTTAAACAATATTTACTACGAAATATTTACAAGGCAGTTATTACTTTTTAAGGCAGTTATACTACTTTTATTACAGTTTTAATAGTTCACTTAAAATAAAAGTACTGTAGAGACATCACAATTTTGAGAAACTTTGAAATTCGAGCTTTTCAGAAATCATGTTTGTGCATAAAATTTTAAAAGGTTAACATTTTATGACTGGAGCTATAAAAAAGTGCATAAAAATTGCATAAAAGTTCGCTGCATAAAGCAATAAAATGAAAAGCTTTAACATTTTTAAATGCAACTATAAAAGAAATATTTAAAAATTTTCATAAAAAAAGCTTTAAAAAGTTAAAAGAAGGAACTCGAACAATAATAAAAAGTTTGATTTTAACTTAACTGCTGTTAAAAACAAAAAATAATAATAAAAATTGTATAAAATAAATCTGCTTCAAATATGCAGCCTGGTTTTATGGAATGCTTAACATTAATCTTACCACCAAAACAGAACCTAAAAAATTCCTTTACAGTTTCAACAGCTTAGCTGTTATACTCCGGTGCTTGTAACATTATACTCACTGTGTTTTATAAAATGGAAATTTGTATAACAATAACCCCATTCTATAAAAACTGTTTAAAAGAAAGATTCTTTTTTTGCGGTATAAAGGGGAAGTTTGCAGACGCGAGGGTAGTTTGGAAGATAATTGCCCTTGTTTATGCTCTCTCTTTAGATTTCGTTAAGTTTATCTAAGGGATGCATATTCCTCCTTTAAAGCTTTTATTCTCCTTTGAAGCAGATTTTGGATAATAGCAGATAATTTTGCAGAATTTTTATCAGATAATTCCATGCAAAGCAAGGATTTTTAAGGGGAAAACCTAAACTATCTATAGAATTCATAAAGCTATTATGGATTTAATAGTTATGTTAAGTAAATGATGTGAACAGTAACGTTAATTACATAGAAATAATAATGGCTTACATTGCAGATAACGTTAGAAGTACAACATTTTAAGGACTTGAAAAAATAAAATTAAATTAACAAAAAAATAATTAAAATTAATTCTTAATGAATTTATAATAAATTTTTATATCGGGTGTTTTTGTTTAGAAGTTCATAACTTTGAGTTGGCAACACTGCTTTATGTGACAACCAAATTAACAGCTGACAGTTGCTTTTTGCTTAATTCGGTTTAATATTTCACTATAGATAGTCGTAGATTTGCCCAAGATAAACTACTGTAAATTTTTAAAATTTTTTATAAAAATAATGGTTGAGATATCGAATTTCGATTCAAAATGTTGTTCTCCGATGTAGCCTATTTTTTTGCTGATGTGTTGAATTTGGAGTGAAGGTAATACACAAGCTTTTGTTGAAACACAATGGTAAACAGTAGAAGGACATGATTACACATTTTTTCTTACTTCAGTTAGATGTTATTAATGTTTCTGACATGTGGTTCCAAAAGGGCGGGTCCACACATCACACAGCGCTCGCTATAATTGATTTACTCAAAAAACTTCTGATGAAAGATTAATTTTATATTACGGTCCAGTTAATTGGCCAACAAAATTGTGATTTAATCCCGAGGAGTGCTTCAAAATGATAAGGTCACCTTATTAAAAAAATCTACGTTGAAAACCGGCTTATTATTCACTTATTTGATCGTATAATTTTTTTGAATAAAGTGACCATACATAACATTTTATAGTTTGGATGATTTGAGGAATTATTAAGTTGACCTTATCATTTTGAAGCAAACCTTATTGGATTATTATTTCGAATACCTGAAAATCAATGTTCGTAGAGTTATGGGCGAAATAAGGCTGCATATGCTTCGAAAAAATTGTCGAAATTAGTGTTCTAGATTGCGACTTACACGACTTAACTGTGTCTGCTACATGACCGAAATCATTTTTAAATTTTAATGTCATAAAAATTTCTATCTAACGAAGTTATTTTCATTGATGTTAAGAATATATGACTTATACTTCTGTAACTGTAAACAAATATATATAGGGTCCGCCATCTAACGATTTATTTTTCAACTAGTGCTTATTTCGTGAATGGTAACACTTAGCTCATGTCTGATTTGACAGATAATTAGTTTTATCCTTCCGCCGAACAAATATGGTTGTGTATACGCTTGAACAACGCTGGGAACCTGGGCCTGCGATGCCGATTTTTGCCAAAAAAAAATAATCTTTTCAGATGAAGCTCATTTTAATCTTGGTGGGTATGTAAACAAGCAAAATTGTCGATTTGGGACACAGAAAACCCGCACGCATACATTGGAAAGCCGATACACACAAGACGAGTCACTGTTTGGTGCGGATTTTGGTCCAGAGGCATAATTGGGCCATTTTTCTCCGAAAATGAGCAAGGAGTTACAGTCAATGGCGTTACAGTCAATGGCGATCGTTATCGGGCCATGTTGAACGAATTTTTGTTCACAAAAATTGAAGAGGAATATATTAGCAATATTTGGTTTCAACAGGACGGCGCTACGTGCCACACAGCCGAAATACACTCGATGTTTTGCACCCTGTTTTTGAAGATCGCATTATCAGCCGCAGAGCTGATGTTGTTTGGCCACCTCGGAGCTGCGATTTGACACCGTTGTATTATTATTTGTGGGGTGCCGTCAAATATAAGTGTTACGCCAACAATTGACGCTTTAAAGGACAATATTCGTGAAGCCATTGGTGAAATACAGCAGCACACAATCGACAATGTGCTTAAAATTGGACTGATCGTGTAGGCTACAGCATGGCCAGCCGAGGCAGTATTTGAATGAAATTATTTTGCATTATTAACCGGAAGGATTATACTTTCAAATAAAAAAAGAAATTTGAGAAAATATTCAGTAGTTTTTTTTAGCATTTTCAAAAAAAAAAAAAAAAAAAATTATTTGGCGGACCCTATAGTACATGTTCACTAGATAATACTCCTTGAAACCTAAAAAATACTTTGCACTTTCTAGACACCAAATTGTGAAAATTCTGATTAAGTGTCGATATTCATGATTATCGGGTCCTTTTCAGTTATTTTACTTTACACTTTCCATTATATGGAGAAATTTATGATCGATATTAGTAATAAACTGAAATTTCATCCGAAATTGAATGTCATAATTTGCTCAAGTCTGTTTTTGCAACTGTTGTGCTATTCTGTTTCCAGGATTTTTATTAAACATTCTCCCAATGATTTCCTAAGTTCTTTACACATTTAATAAGTATTTATATTTAGCAAACCTTCTGAATTCTTGAATTAAAATTTTTGATTCATAGGCTTTAATATCTGGTACTTTTACAACATTTAACATTTTATAATGACTTGCTTCAGCTAAGGAGTCACAGATAAGGCATATGGTGGAAAAATCATGACTGTGATGTTAAGGTTGGTCATAAAATCATTCAAAAGCCAGAATAAGTGAGCAACAGCTAGTAAATCGTGTTGTGAAAGATACAAATTTCCGTATTGGAATAAATCGATTGGGATTATATGTACTCCTTTGAGCTCCTATAAGGCGCACAAAGCCGCAACAATTGAATTCTATAGTATACTACTCAATGTTTTTCAGGTTAGAATTATTGATGCAGTTTATATAGTAGTTTGATTTGCCCTCTACATCTGTGTAAAGGACATCCTCTACATCTACTGCCCTGCGAATTCCATTTCATGGGATTTATTTTTCAACATTGTTCCTCTAGGGAACATATTGGCTTCCAACAAAGCATCCACACATGCACTGCTTTAAGTTTCATTAATCAAGTTACTAAAGCTAATTTTTCCAAGCTATGTAGATGATTAATCGACTGTAGCTCCTCTCCATATGATTGTGTAGTAGTGAAGTGGTGGTGGCGATTGGATATTTTTTGATAAATTCAGTTTTAATCATACCAATGTAAAGTAGAAATATAGGAATTAATAATGGAATATATTGACGGGCAAATGTCTACCTCTAGCACGTCGGCAGACGTCCGCCCTTTTCACAAAATTTTGAACCACATTTTGCAACAAAGCTTCGCCTATCTCGTCAATGCAGTGCCGAATTTCACCTTTTAGGGTGTCAGTTGTTTGAAGTTTGTTCCCTTTATATTGCTCTAACTTTACTACTGCAGAAGAGTTATAAGAGTGAACAGATACAGACAATTTCCAAGCTACATTAAATAAAGAAAAACATCATATCTCAGCCACGTAAGCTGAAACTTAGAAACACGAAATGTTAAATTGTATGCTTTTATGCAAAATCGAAGGCAAAAGAGTAATCGGCCTAAGTAGATATGTCTCTGTCGTAATACAAGGCAATTTACTAGCAAGTGGTCATTCCTTGAAAGCAGCTAGAGATTAGGACCTAGTTTCCATTATTGCAAAAAAATTCTGAACTTTTTTGTTTTGCAAACATATCGCAAACAATATGCTAGTGAAAGGTGTATAACAGAGTATATATCCTTAATATACTATTTTTAGCTGACTATCTTTTTTTTTAATAAAAATTATATATGCTATTCAAATTAGAAAAAAGCTCACTTTTCAGAATTTTAAAATTCATTTTAACGGCTTTTTATGTTCAAACAGCAATGTCACCTATAAGTAAACTTTAGCAAAGAAATAGTTATAAAACTAAACAAAATATTATTATAGCACCTAAAACTATGCTTTATTTTTAACCCCTCAATCTAAAGCCAAAGCTTTAATTAAAGCTTTTAGCTATTTTGCAGCCGAAGCTTAAGCAGATAACAAAGATAGCTGCTCATTTAAAAAACCAATGAAGTATGAAAAAATTAGTTCATTCTCACACACAGAGAGAGAGAGAGAGAGAGAGCGTAACCTATTTTACTAAGAACCAAAAGGCTGAAAGAGAGAGTACTTATAGGTGAGAGCTTTAAAATATTTCAAATTGATTGCATACTTTAAAGTGTTAGTTATGTGTAATGTTATGTTGCATATAAACAGGCTATTTTATATCAAAGCTTATTGTTTATGTATTAACACTGCTAGAAGAGAGCAAATTTTTAAAATACAAAAAAGAGAGTAAACGAGCACAATGAGAAAGTGTGTCAATTTAGAAAAACAGAGAGCAAATTTTACAATTTTTATTTTGTTGGGAAAAAACAAAATGTAAAAAAATAGCAGAAAAAAAGAAAACAGAAACATATTATGGCTGTTTCCTTATGGTCGTCGCAAGCTATTTATGTGTTTTCTGTATAAACAGTACTCTGCAAAAGGTCTAAAAGAGCATAAAAGTAAACAGTTATTTCTTGCTTTTTTTGTTACTAAAAACACAATACAATTGCAGAATAAGCCAAGAGCAGGTTAATATAATGAGCGGACCATTATTGCGATGAGCAACGCATAACGACGTGAACCAAAAGGTTGTCAGGCTACACTGCTACTATTGCATGAGTTTGAGATTGGTGAAGGTGCTTGCTGCTGCCAGCGAGTGTTTGTATAAATATTGTTGTTGCTCCTTAATTTTCATTATCGTACATTTGGGTATAAAAACTTTGCAATAGGTTTGTTGTACAGAGATTTGTATTTGCAATAGCAACAATAGCAACAACAGCAAATATATTTAATTTCATAGTTGTTCACCAAAATGTTGAGAAACAATTCTTTCTCTTCGCTTTTCATAGCTTTCTGTTGTTGTAGGTATTGTTGATGTTGATGTTGCTGTTGCTATTGTTGACTCTGTTTTTGGTGGTCGGTCGTTCGGTCGGTTGGTATGGTCGTTATCGTTCTGTAGTTTAGCTTTACATTCTCTTTTTCAGTTTCATTTTGTTTTCATTGCTATTTTGTTCTTCATGTTCTTTGGCTGGCTGGCTGGCTGTTGCTGCCAATATTCTATACTTTTATTGCTAACGTTGTGTTGTTGCTATTGTTGTTGCTGTTGTTATTCCTGCTGCTGCTTTTGCTGCTCTTAACAGTTAGCTACGTTTTCTGCTGCTGTTTTTAGTATATTCTTGTTGCTTTTTTGCACAAGCACATACACAACGAAAAAACACGGAATGTGTCGAGTCCTATGTGTGTATATGTGTACGTTTTATTTTGCATCCTTTATGGATTTTTAGGCAAACGTAAAAATTTTAGTCTACGACGAGACGAGTTTATCGTGCGTCCGTTTGCTTAAGCAGGCAACTGAAACAAAATTTTGTTTTTTTATAAGAAAAAAAAAAAAAGAAAAAAATTAATGCAAAAAATAAGAAACAAAAAAACTCGAGTTATAAAAATTTAACGTAATTTAAAAATAAGAAAAAAACTATAAAAAAAATTGATAAAAATAATACAAATTAATCTTAAATAAATGTTTTAGTGTTAAAGTAAAATAAAAAAATAAAAAAACAATTTTCAAAACAAAATATTTTTTTTTTTTTTAATAAAACATCTGTTAAGAAATGTAATTCAATTTATAATATTTTTTATATTTTTTTCTTAAAAATAATCTAAATTTATTTCGCCACCATATGTAAAGCTCACATGTTTTCCTTTTTCGTCTTCTTCTTTTCTGCTTCAGCATTGTTTATGTGGCAGCAACACATTGCATACAACATAAACAAACAAAAAAAAAAAAAAGAAAAAAGGCAGCAAAATACCGACAAATTCTTCAACGTACTCAAAATGCCGCTTAACTGTCAGCATCGTCAGCCACACAAGAAATAAGGATTTCTGTGACAAATTTGAAAACTTAAAGTAGAGAATGATTATTAACATTTCCTTTTTAAAATATGGGGACGTTTAGCACGGTGGTTTATCAGCTTAGAATTAACTAATTTTTGAGTAAAAATATTCTATTGAATATGATCCCAACTCGAATTAATTTCACTTAAAAAAATTTTTTTTTTTGCATATGACCTCAATCAATTAATCAATAGCTTTTGCGAAAAAATCAAATTCAAACAAAAATGGATTAAAACCGTACTAGTTTTTCTGTTATTGTGGCGAAGTATATAGTTCCAGACTAAATTTTTTTTTTTTTTAGTTTAAAATTAAAAAAAGAAGAGAAAATGCTTTAATTATAGTTTACAAATATAATTTTTTGTTGTTCATGAAACGTATATTTTTAATAAGAATTTATTTTCCCTTTTTGTTTGTCCATGTCTACTACACAGTTTTTTTATGCAGACTTTAAAGAACACAAAACCGGTGTTATGATACTTATGCGGTGAATTTTCAAATATCTACAAGTCAAGGAATATTTGTGGGTTCAAGAATAATTGCAAGTCCTTAGCTGGCGATAAACGGGCAGCTTGGATCTTTTAAGTATTTGTTGTTCGAGAATTTTCAGTAAATGGAAAAAAAATGCGAAAATAATTTTAATGATTTATTAAAAAATTTAAAAGGAATGGATGTAATTTATTATATTCGCTTTTAGATTTTCTCCACAAACCTTCCAAATATGATTAACGAGCACAGTGAATGGTTTCCCTAAAATTTTATATCCTGGGAGTGAATTTTAGAAACCAGTAAAGGCTAGGTGACTATTGTTGATGAGTCATAAGAAAAACAAATAAATATTTATAGAAAAAGAGTACTTCAACTCTTCATTTTCAGTTTTTTGTGCAAACGTTTTCATTTTTTATAAATATTGGGTGATTTTTTAAGAGCTTTAGACATAAAATTAAGATAAATGCATGCAATTTTTATTTGAGTCGATAGAATGATCTATAAAACTCAATGTTTGAAGATGATACCCTGTCTAAGACATCGGCCGGTATCTCACAAATAAATTCTTCAATATTGGCTTCTAGTGCGTCAACCAATGCGGGCTTCTCCCTACAGACAAAAGCCTTAACATAGCCCCGCAAAAAAAGTGTAAAGATGATAAATCGCTCTATCTAGGCGGCTAACTGGGCGACCTCAAACGTGGTGTCACCTGTTCACCAAACTCGCCTCTAAATTGGACCATTGTTTCACGTGTTGTGTGACATGTGGCACCATCTTGATGAAACCACATATCAGCCAAGTCCAGCTCTTCCATTTTGGACAAAAAATATAATTATAAATTTAATCATCACACGGTAATGCTCGCCATTCACAGTTACGTTTCTGATTTCGTCTTCTTAAAAAAAGTACGGTACCTGCCTTTAATCCACACCAAATAGTGCATTTTCCGGGATGCGATAGCAGTTCTTGCAATGCTTCTGGCTGTTCTTCAGAACAAATATAGCAGTTTTACTTGCTCATGTATTTACTCAACCAGAAATGAGCTTCGTCGCTGAACTCAATTTTCCTATAAAAAAGTAGTTCTTCGTCCAACTGAACTTTGATGACAAAATTCATTAAACTGCAAGCGTTCTTTGTCTGTAAGTCGATTCATGGTTAAATTATAGACCAAACTGTACATGTCTGATAGTAACATGTTACATGAAAACAGCTGAGCTGCCAAGAACAATGTTGCCAAAAAAAAGTCGCTAAAAATCACTCAATATTTCGCAAGTTTGACGTCCTGGATTTTTTCACTATTTTTCCCAAAGTTAGACAGCCCAAATTAATAGCGCCATGCTTGTTTAAAACAGTGAACAAACATCTTGTAAACTAGTGTTATTAACCCAGGGATACCAGAAATATACAATTTCATGTTTTTTCTCATGCAACCAATCGAGATACAGCAACCAAGTAAGATACTTTTCCGTTTCAGATATTTTTATGAATTTTGACATCCATTAAGTAGTGCATAGTTTTGCATATTTTGTTCATAACATATTTTTTTTTGCATATTTTTGTCTTAAAGGCATGTTTTTGTATTTTTTTTTTTTTTCGTATATAAAGAGCATTTTAAACCTTATTAGCGCATGTTAGGATTTTTTGTGCTATAAAATATTTGTAAGTGAAAACAAATTTTTGTTTTAAGTTCTCACCAAGTCTTCTATAATTATCTGTGAATTATATTTTTTTGCGCCATCAGCTCAATTTATTACCGCTTAACAGACGAGTATGTGTCGTAAACTGAGTACAAGTGAAATTGAATATATCATATACTATTGATCTCCATTCTACATTGTTACACAGAAGCATCAAGACAAAATCCTTAACAAATGTTTAGTTAAGGATAAAATGCCACTTTACTTTTAAAATCCTTGAGAAACTGACAAAGTTATTATGTTTTTTAGCAAAGCAACTCATATACAAATCTTTTCTTTATAAAATTAGTTACTATTGTTATTAGAAAATTATTTCAAAGAATTGTTTTTGATAAACATCGTTTACATCAATACCATGAAGAGCTGGCACAAAAA
This sequence comes from Wohlfahrtia magnifica, assembly GCA_023159175.1. NCBI lineage: Eukaryota > Metazoa > Arthropoda > Insecta > Diptera > Sarcophagidae > Wohlfahrtia > Wohlfahrtia magnifica. The sequence continues at coordinate 2,996,358 of JAKWBJ010000045.1, forward strand.
AATGGTTATCATGGTGCAATAAGTGTCTCCATTGACCGTAATGATTGCGCCGTCCTTATTTTACGAAGATATAAAGGCCAATGATGCTTCAACTCCACAAGCCGTAACAAACAGTCTCTCGTAATGGGTGCATTGGCTTCTGTAAGATCACGCTATGGTTTTCTGATCCCCAAATACGGCAATTTTGCTTATTAACGTACCCACCAAGATGGAAATTAGCTTCATCTGAAAAGATGATTTTTTTGTCTTTGTTTTGGAAATAAATTTCCAAAAAATCCAAACGTTGATCAAACGTAAAACGATTCCTTTCGTTCAGTGAAGATAATGTACTTAATTCTGTGACAGAATAGAATGACATAAGTATGGTCAGATTCGAAACATTGTACTCGTAAATTGTTATTATCGTAAATGTGGAGGTACAGTGACTTTAGAGGTTAATTTTTTTAGTGTAGGTATGTATCTAATATATAAATAGTTCTTGTTAGATCAATCATATATATATATAATATCGTAAGTCATATCATATTTCGTGAATGGTTAGGCTCATGTCTGATTTGACAGATAAATAGTTTTATCCTTCTGCTGAACGAATATGGTTGTGTATACGCTTGAACAAAGCTGGGAAATATTGCGACATTAGTTTGAATTTCATGGTAATGTTGCAGAATGTGTGCGATGTGTTCAAATGACTCTTTTTGATCTTGGCGGGTGTGTAAACAAGCAAAATTGTCGCACTTGGGGCACAAAAAACCCGCACGCATTGGTCCAGAGGCATACTTGGGTCATTTTTCTTCGAAAATGAGCAAGGAGTGGCCGTTACAGTCAATGGCGATCGTTATCGGGCCATGTTGAACGAATTTTTGTTCACAAAAATTGAAGAGGAGGATATTAGCAACATTTGGTTTCAACAGGACGGCGCTACGTATCACACAGTCGGAGCTACAATCGATGTTTTGCACCCTGTTTTTGAAGATCGCATTATCAGCCGCAGAGCTGATGTCGTTTGGCCACTTCAGAACTGCGATTTGACACCGTGGGACTATTATTTGTGGGATGCCGTCAAAAATAAGTGTTACGCCAACAAACCAGAGACAATTGACGCTTTAAAGGACAATATTCGTGAAGCCATTGGTGTAATACAGCTGCACACAATCGATAATGTGCTTAAAAATTGGACCGATCGTATAGGCTACTGTATGGCCAGCCGAGACAGCCATTCGAATGAAATTATTTTCCATTATTAACCGGAAGGATTGTACTTTCAAATAAAAATGAAATTTGAGAAAATATTCAGTAGTTTTTTATAAGATTTAAAAAAAAAATTATTTAGCGGACCCTTTAGAAAAGGAAGGTGAACACATTATTTTGCCACTCACAGTATATCAACACATGAAAAAATTTTATTTAAAATTATTATTCATATCAAAAATATGTGTTTTTAATGGTTTATAAGAGTTGATAGATTTGTATAGATTTTGGTAGATTTTTAAAGGCAGTTTGGTAGAATTAAATTATTTTCAGAGGCAACACTTTGGTAGCATTGAATTTAGTACATCGAAAACAAGATAACATTTCATAAAACCTACTTAAAACAAATTCAAAAATTGTTTTATGCTGGTTTTAACGCACTTTTTCTTTAAAACCAGTCTGAAAGTACTGAAGAGAACCATATACAATTTTTGGATTTTTTTTTTGCGAATATATGAAAAGAGATTAGCGTCCTTGGTGAACAAAATTACGAAATTACATATCTACCTATTATTGCCAATATCTATGGTGGTAATTCAGTCTTATTTTTAAGTGTAACTCCCACTACATTAACATGATTTTATAAATTTTTTTTTTCCAATTGATGTGATGTACAAAGAAATATTTCATTTTGATATTTCAAAACAACTGCACGATCGAGAACTACACGCCTATTTTAATATCTTTCAGACACAGTTAATACATTTTTGCCCATATATTGTTGGCATAACTGTTACGCAAAACGCTCAAAATTTTATGCCATATTTAGCAAGTTTTGAAATTACTTACAGCCGGGACAGCCATTCTTCTATAAATGCCACCAGCTGCTCATTGATTATTATATTGTAAATTTTGGACAATATGTTAACCCCTATATTTCACAATTCAGATATGGATTCAAATTTATCTAAAACCCATCGATCACTGGGAAAAATTTAACTCAAAAAAATGTATAACTAATTTCTTTGCATATATATTTTTACAAAAGGCCATCTTTTCTATTCAGATATGAAATAAAATAGAAGTCAGAGCTTATCAAGTATATAAACCACTTATTTGAAGAAAAAAATTAATACGCCCTGTGGAGGTAAAAAAATTATATAAAAGAGTGTGGTTAAATGTTTCAAAACTAATAATGTTTTTCCGACTCCAAAAGCTTTAAAAATTTTAAATTTCACCCTCGATTTCTAGTTACAAATCAGTGTTGCCACCAACGGCATTGTGAAGTACACACAACCGGCCGCAAGATTACACACATGAAGAAAAGTTACACACAAAATTCTGTTTTTACGAATATTATATCCAATCGTACAAGAGCCCCTTTAATAGAAAAGTTCACTAAATAAATGTATAGATTTTTCGGGGTCTTAATAATACATAAAATTTGAGTCTTAATGAATAATAAGAAAACCACAATTTTATTCAACAATAACTGTAAGCTTCGCCAGAAACACAAAAACAGCTCATTTTTTTGAGCTCAACTTGGAATGCAATAATCGAACAATTGGTGATAGTTTACATATCCTTTGTAATGCAGAACAATCAGTAGGCGACTAGAATTCGATTTTAATAAATTTTGGCATTCTTCCGACTTAATGAAGTTCTATACTTTTGACAATGTCATCTTTAGCTGAAGTAGGGTGTTAAACTTTTAATGATCAACTCCCGTAACCACTGCCTTATAAAGATGATCAGTTACATAAGGTTTTGAGCTCTGAGCAGGTGTCTTCTAATCAAGCAGACCTTTGCATTACCCGATGTTTGCTTGGGATCATTGTCTTGGTAGATTGGGATAATGCTTGAGATACTCTTTTCATTTGCACTATTTTCTTTTCAAATACTGAGATAAATAAATTAGTCCACTTTATCATAAAGAAAAGTCATGCTTAGGTAGTTTTTGTATTTTTATGTTTAAATTCAGTTTGTTTGCAAATCAGCAAATTTCGTATGTCAAAATGCAAAAATTCAAAATATAGTGATTAATATTAATGCATTTTACAATTATGGTAGTAATTTGAAAGTCTCTCACTCAGTCCACCTTGTATTTTTCACTTGTTTTCTCTTCACTTCCCTATGTTTAGTTTTTGCTTATGTTTTGCCTATACGGGTGAGTAAGTACGTGTGAAAACAAAAGAGAAAAGCAATTTGTTGCCTGTCACTGATTTAAAGAAAACGGTAGAATAAAAAAATTATACACAAAGCTACACACAATATGTGTAATTACACATTAGATGGCAACACTGAAATACAAACATATGATAATTTCATTTGACAATAACATATATTTGGAATAACGATGTGGCATATACTTGCTTTGAATTACCAATATTGATATCAATCATACCACCCATTAATACAATTAATTCTGATAAACAGCTTTGTACAGATATATTACTAAGTCTATATATACGGCTAAATTAATTAATAAATTTAATAAATTAATACAACAATTCAAATACTATTTGTAAATAACAAGAATATTTTTATCTTCTCGTCTTGCAAAGATTGTACGAAACTCTTTTAAGAAACTATTTTAATTCGTCTTCTCACAATCTTGTCTTGATAAACAAACTATTGTATTGCATCAAGTACTTATTACACAAATAATTTAAAATTGAAATTCTCTAAAGCTGACAATTTTTGGATTTTATTTTGCCAAAAACACAACAGAATAATATTGCAAATTTTCTAATTGACTAAATAGATTTTATTTGATGTAGAAAGTACTGCAAAAGCTCAAATTATTTACTCGTATTTGACCCAAATAAACAAATAGTTTTGAGACAACAAATGCTTATTAAAAGAGAAAAATAAGAAGAGAGTAAAAAGGGTTTTTAATTAAATTCCTAAATAAATACTTAGGCTGGTTAAAAGTTGAATACTAAAGATGTTTATTATTAACTTATAGATTTAGAAACGTTTTACGATTAAGTGATTATTAAGGAAGAACATTTTCTCTATAGAAATATCTGGTGGGCTTATTACTTACTTATGTCATTATATTCTGTCACATAATACAGTATATTATCTCCCCTGAACGAAATGAATTGATTGCGAATTTATTTCTAAAACAAAGACAATTGGTCGGAAATTGCATGAAAATATCGTACAAAATTTGGTCCCAAAGAAGGACTAAAAGTGCCCGGTATATTGCGTATAAGTTCGTATTAAGGTCGTGAAACTGGTTTCACTGTTGATGCGCCAACACATGAGCGTACTCGCACAGTGCGTACACCCAGAAATATCGAAGCTGTGGCTGAGAGTGTGCGTGAGAATCCATCAACATCAACTCGTCATCGATATCAAGAATTGAATATTCCACGCACTAGTTTTCGTCAAATTTTTCGAAAAGATCTCGATGTGATGCCTGACAAGGTTCAATTGGTTTAAGAGTTGAAGCTGCATGACCATCCGCCTCGTTTAAGCTTCGCTAGATGGGCCAACGCGAAACTGCAAGATAATGTCGATTTTGCAAAAAAAAACATCTTTTCGGCTGAAGCTCACTTTCGCCTTGGTCGACACGTTAATAAGCAACAGTGCCGTATTTGGGGCTCAGAAAACCCAAATTTGTTGTTTCAAAAGCCAATGCATACATTACGAGTGACTGTTTGTTGCGGCTTGTGGAGCGTAGGCATCATTGACCCAAATTTTTTGGAAAATGAGGTCGGCTCAACCATTACGGTCAATGGAGACACCTATCACACCGTGATAACTAATTTTAAGTGAACCTTGTTCATGATTTTTATGTGAACGATGTTTGGTTTCAACAAAATGGTGCAACTTGCCACACATCTCGTTCTACAATCGATTTATTGCATCAAACGTTTGATGGCTGTTTAATTAGCCTATTTTGTGTGTGGCGCCGTTAAAGAAAAGTGTTGTGCCGACAAATCAGAGTCAATTGCGCATTTGCAGGCCAACATCCGTGATGCCATTACTTAGATACGACCACATACACTCGAAAAAGTTCTCCAAAATTATTACAATCGCATGAGATATTGTAAGACCAACCAAGGCAGCCATATGAATGACATAATATTTTATTTCTTACCGGAACTATTGTACTTCACAACACCAAAATAAGTTTGGCAAAATTTCAAACCATTTTTTTTTAAATTAATTTTCTAAAATTAGACTTTTAAATGACTCACTTGATATAAAGAAATATATAGAAGAATAGGTAAAAATAGACTTGCCGAGAGGCAGCATATCTTTAGTAATAGAAACACTAAAGGGACATTAGTTTGATGGAAATCATGTCTTTAGATTGGGCCTTGGAAACTTCACATTGTATTTGCTAAATAAAAAAGGATCAGGAAACTACTGTTCAGCATTGACTAAAACTGGGGTTTCCCAAAAGTGGTGTTTAGTCAGCAAAATGCCTATCTAGTCAGTGGTTACAATAGGGTAACTGTTGGTATCACAATGGCTCTTATGGCATAAGTATGCTGTCTTATAGTTGTTTCCACCTGACCTGACTTGAATAGTTTAGCGTTATAGAATCTCTCTTAAGAAGACTTTGGCTCAAGGCTTTGTTATTTAAGTGACTTAAATATGACAAGGGAGTTAAGCATTTGCTTACAAGTAATCCTCTTGTAAATAAAACTTGAAATAAAGCATCGTGCAACGTCTTAAAGTAAAGGCTGACAAAAGAAGGAGTTTATTTGACCCAAGTGGGTGTTTTTATTGAACATTTAAAAATTCTTTTTTTCCTGTTAATGCTCTTGGAAGCATATGGCTTCCACAAAGCATCTCCAGCTAACACGTTTTTCCGCTCTTGACTTTGCTTTCTCCCATATTAAACTGTTCTGTCTTAGTTCCTGGATCATTGTGCGTCTCCAGGTGTTTTTGGGTCGACCACGTTTTCTGGAGCCATAAGGATTCCATTCGAGGAACATTCTGATGTTACTATCTGGACTTTTTTGACCTATACGGCCGATCCATCCCCATTTTATTTTCCATATCTGTTTCAGTATGGTCTCCTCATTAGTCATGCTCCACAGTTTTATGTTATGGTGTTAAGCCAGATAATTCTGCATATGATTCTGTGGCACTTGTTAATGAATACCTGGAGTCTGTGCGTAATGTTATTAGATACAAGCCATGTTTTACTGCCATACAGCAGTACTAATTTAACACATGAGTTGAATATTCTCAACTTAGTCCGTCTGGATATATGTCAGCTACTTCATACTGACTGCAGTAGTACAAATGCCGCTCTCACTTAATTGAGCCTCTTATCTACGTCTGCTTCTGCGCCGCCGTTTGTAGTCATTGTACTTCTTAGATAGCAGAAGCTATCTACATACTCGACTGGTTCTACATACTAGACTGTGTAACATGATGTTTTCCATGCCAGTATTGTTTATTCTCACTATCATTAGCATTATATTGCAGTTTCGACTGCATGTTGCGAATCTTATGGGAGAGCAGACAAATTACATCTGCATGGTCCAAGTGTTCGATTTAGCGTGAGAAACTCCATGTTATCCCTCTCCTTTTTGAACAGACTTTGCTCATTATGTCATCCACCACGATGGTGAATAGCTGAGATGATAGTTTACATCCTTATTTAACTCCAGTTTTGGTGTGGTATGGTTGTCTGATGTTTCCGTTGTGAAGAACTGAAAGTTCTGCATCCTCATATCAAATCAAATGTAATTGAAACGGTCTTTGAGCCATAAAAACTTATCCTTTCTAGAGTAACATATGGTTGGCAAAATATAAAGAAACTTAGCAGAAAAAATCATTTAAAAAATTAAAAATTATTTCTCCTTTTAGGTAATCAAATCAGTATAATTATGTATGCACAGTGAAAACAAAAACAAGAAAAATTACAACAAATATTAAAAAAAAGATGAATAAGCATTCGTGCATATTACACTGATTTACTAAATAATGCAAACAAAACTAAAAGTTGTAAATCAAACTGCCTAAAATCAGCAAAAAGAAAAACAATATTTCCAAAATTTGAGTCAAAATTTTTAGTGAAAACCAAACAAATCATTTACCAATTCGCGTACAAAAACATTTTTATTAGTAACGCAAAGCTAAAGAACAAACAACGTGATGTTGGGAAGGTAGAATAGAAAATTAGAAAATATTTATCGAAACTCTAGAGGAAAATTTCACAAAAAAGAAACAAAATTTCTTGTAATATTGACTTTCGTATTTTATTATGAACTAATAATGATGGTTAAGACTGATTGTTGTGTGTTCTAAACGCATGCACACGAGAGTCAATTATTGACAATAAAATCAACAACAAATGAATGCACAAATGCTTGCGTTTACTTTAACGTAATATATCGCAACGTAAGTGTATGCGTGTATGCGTAAATGTTGCATGTTGCACTACTAACAACTATCTACAATAATTAGCAAATAAAAAAAAAAAGAAAACTACAAACACCAGCATCATTTAGCAACGACATCATCAGCATCCACATCGACAATCGCATCTTCAACGCTTTAGCAATTGCTGGTAGATTTTTTTTCCACTCAACAACGATAGACGTTTTTTTTTCTCTAATTTTTTAAATATTGCAAGTGTATAAGCAATATATTCCTACTACAGCACATTGGTATACTGTTGCATAGGTAGTGTGCTTGACTATCAATATAAACAACACACGTCAGCACGCACAACAATCATTAGTTTTAAGGACTTAATATCTTCTCTACAAATCCTGTGTTAAGGCATTCATATTAACAGCAATAGAGAGTTGCTGTATCAACCACTTGAACCAAAATTTCTACAATATTTTCTATTGCTACCATTATTATTGTAGTTATTGTTGATTGCTACGCCAAAATAAATGCTTGTTGCATTGGTGGCAAACTAAATGTATAAACGAAACTGTTTAGATGTACAATGAAATTGATAATGCAGAAGGTAAGTGATTTAAAGCAAGTGATTATGATGATTCTCAATATGAAAATGGAAATATTAAACAAAATAAAAACAAAAAAATTAAATGTTTTTAATAAAATAAAATAAATTTTAAGAAAAAATCAGCAATATCTGTTTGACATACTTTTTGTTTTAATTCCTCATTCAGACTTATCTTAATTTCACATCAAGCACAGAAAGACTTCTCTGAAAACAACGGAATTAGAAGTATTGTAAGACTTTTTATATGTCTTTCTATTTCAGATAATTCTTTTCGCGGCATATGCGGCCGTATTTTGCTAATAATTCTTTGAATGCTTATATCCTGGTGTACAATTGTGTCTGGTTTATCGATATAGACAAGTGACTTTGCATAGCCCCAAAGAATTTAATCCGATGGGATTAAATCAACCACTCTTTCATAAAAAGTTTCTTACAGTAAACCAATTAGAGAGCGGGCTGTGTGGTATGTGATTCCGTTCTGTTGGAACCAATGTCATCTAATAAAGATGCAAAAAAACGTATAGTCATTTCCCTATCAGAGGTCAGCTATGAAACGCTTTTTTTGCTACTCACACTCACTCATTAATTTATAAGTAGAAGTGAATAAACATCATTCAAATTCAACTGCTCATACTCATTCAGACTCACAATAACGTTGATTCATTAATATGAATCAAACGTTGTACTCATACTCATAGAATTCATTCATTTTATTTCAAAAATACTCATTAATGATTCGCATGATTCGCGCATACTAATGAGTATTCATATTATACTCGTGAGTATTTATGAATATAAGTATTGGCTATTCAAGAGAAAAATAAAACACACAACCTTATAATGAGTATTCGAATGTTCATATTCGAATCATAGTCAGTTTGCATCGTCTACGCACAACGAGTGCAGATGAGTATGGATCAATAGTGTCATAAATGTTGATAAATAATTCTCCAGGTCATACATCCTAGCCGACGCTACATCAGCTATGCCATTGAAGAAGCTCTGGACCAGCAACCTGCGCCCATGAAGAGCAGTGAAAATACAGAAAATATGTTCCGCAGTCCCTGGCACCCTCATGTCGCCGCAAACTCGGCAGAAATTTTGTGGTGCCTGCTTCATGGGAAGCCTGCTTTGCTCTTAGAGCGCAATGGCGATTCACAAAGCCTATCAGAATCCTGAGAAATTCCCTTTTCACATCGAGAACTCACTCCATCGTAGAACGGTCCAGTTTATGCCAAAGCAGCCTGGTGATCCTGCAGACTTCTCTGTTCCGTCATAACTCCTCCATAGTACGACAGGCGCAGTTATATATTGAGCTCACAAAGGAACCAAGCGGTGGTCTTACAGATGCATCCACCAGTTAAAAGCTCTTGCAGCAACCGCTGCAGCCAGCTCATCTGCAGTCTTATTTTCCCGCACTTCCGTGTAAACACAGATGTGACGTGAAAGTCCTTCTGAAACAATTCAACCAGCTTTGAGCTAACATGGCGTCCAGTCAGCGTCTTGATAGCAGCCTGACTATCTATATTAAAAAGCACACTGTCCACTCTAACAGCAAAGAAGATGCTAAATTTGCTCGGGAGTCTAAAGGACAGTTTGATATCGCTGTCCGCACTCCCTCCTCGGTCTTAGAGCCGTCCGTGAAGATTGCATGGTCATTCAACATTCTATCAACAAACACTGCCGAAAGCCTCTTGCTAAAGACACATTCGCTGACCCTGTAGTCCAGACGGACGGGTCAACACATGCGCACCCCAGTCTAGCCTCTCCAAGTCGACAGAATGTTCACAGTCCAGAGTCTTAGCCAGGCCTCCGTCTAAGCAGCTATCCTTTACACCGCAATTTCCAGAGAAAGATGTACAGCGCTGCCAAAGGAGTACTACTGAAACCACCAGATATGACCAGAGCGACAAACCGTGCACCTCATCCAGAAGCCTCCTTCGACTGACAATTTCCAGAGCTCAGCTATAAGTAAGAGCGATATGACTATGGACTCATAGATCCACTTCACCATCATCAGCCGAACACCCCATCTCTTACTAATAGCACTTCTAACCGCATAGTAAGCGTTGAAGCCCTTATTCATTTTCAAAAGGGTGTTTTCCCTTCAATCAAGTTACGTATCCAAAAAAATTGCTAAAAACTTTGTCACATCCTATAGCCTTACGTCAAGCCTGTTATTCTGAGTAGTTCAAACCTCCCCACTTTGTATTGCCTGCTGAAGATAACTAGTTTAGGAAGTAAGAATTACAAGATAAAGAAGTGATTTAAAAAACGAATCAAATAGGCGTCATGTGACTGGGATAATTCATGTAAGTAATTCGAAAAGTGAACAAAGTAACTCGAATTCTCGTTTGAACATGCCAGTAAGTACAAATGCTATTCAGAGAAATAATGTCTGCTTATCATATATGTATGCATGCTTGACCTTCATTTATGGTACATCATATATAGAAGTTCCATTCAAATTGTTTTAGAAGAGACAACATACGAAGCCATTGTATATTACAAAAAAAAAGGACTTACTTTGTTTTAATTACTTTTTACCTTACGATTAAAAAGCCTTAAAAACGTTTAAGGCTTTAAGATCCATAAATAATTTTTAGCTTTTAAAATCCTTTCTTTATACACTGCATTATCAAAACCCTATTATTTTAAATACTCTTCTAAGTAAATCTGTTTAATTGTGTTAATTTTTCTTCTTTATCTAAAAAAAAAACCAAAAACAAAAAACATATTTTTCAATTTTATTAACAACTCTAACTAACAGGCTTTCATATTTAATAAAATGAAATGGTTGTTTAAGTCAATTCTAATACAAAGCCAGTTTAGAGATGAAACCATGAATATTCTTAAAAGTAACAAACGAACTGAAATGAAATTCATAAAATAACATATAAAAGAGATAAAAACCATATTAAAGCATATGAAAGAGTAATAAAATACAGAACAAAAAAATAAGAATAAATGCTGCTAAAAAGTTTAAATTAAAAATTGTTACAATACGACGATGATAGCGACGGCGAGTAAAATCAGCAACTTTTTTAATTTAAATTTAATTCTTAACTTTAACTTTAACGTCCATTAACATCCTGTTTGCACAGTTAAACTACGTAAATGGCATAGACACACAGACGCAGACAAAAACACATGCACATAGTAATGGTTTTAACTCATATACTGTCTCAGTGTCTCATACCCGCTCTTTCGCTCTTACGTTCTCTCTCTTTTTTTTCAGTTTTGTATAAATATTTACAACGACAGTAATAGACGCATTAAAACATATACACTGACACTCACATATACACACGCATATTTTTAAATGTCTAAGCAAGAGATCTTTATTATGAATTGTTTAACTGCATGCTCGTGTGTGTGTTCATATGTGTTTAAATGTAAAAATGCCTTGTACACTTGTACACAAATGACAACCCAGCAAACAAACCAAAACAAACTTAAAAAATAAGAAAAAGGTAGCACCTATAACATCGTAATTCGCTTTCTCATTCATAATTTAACCACCAATTATGACCCGAATTTTGTGCGAAGATCAACCTGCATAGTGGGCTCAAGGGTAAGACCACTAATATATTCTTTGACAGCTTAGCTGTCCTTACGGCACTTGGCTCGAATGGTATGACATCTAGACTGATCAAATATTGCTACGATACGTTGCAAGAGCTATCGTTTAGAAAAAAGGTCATTTTATTTTGGGCACAAAAAGTTCAATGGCCATAAAAGATTCCACGACATCATATATTGGTCCGGAACGTTATTATGAAGTACCACTTACTATCATCTACAATCTAATCAAATATTGGATAATTTCCAGATACCTGGAACGCTGAAGAGCTCAAAGGGGCTTCACCACTCTAGGGCGGCGATTAATCCGCAATTTAGGCATCGATGTGAAGTTCTTAAGTGGGACTTGACCCGGAAATATAGTGGACGTAAAGCTAACCTGAAAAAGATGTGGATCGTGAATGGTGTCCGCTATCAGGTGATGATAATGCACTCTTGTGGCCAGAAATTGAGGGTATGGACCTGGACTATATGTGGTTACAAGAGAATGGTGACACTTGCCGCACAGCTAAACGAAACAATGACCCTTTTGAGCGAGATATTCAATACATGTTATCTGACGTCGTGGCGATGTTAATTGGCCACCACGATCATGTGATTTTACACCGTAGGACTTCCTAGTTTTGGGATATTTAAAAGAAAAGTGTATGTCAAAAAGCCAACTACAATTCAAGAGCTAAAGGATGAGATAATTCTGCACATTACAGTCATTGAACCTTAACTATGTCTGAGAGTGATTGAAAATATGGACCGACGGATAGAGGTATGCACCCAAAGCCATGGCAAGGACTTAGCCGATATTTTGTTTCACCCAAAATTGTCATAGATGCTTCTATCATAAAAAAAATAATATTTGTTTGAGAACTTTTTGTTTTGTTTACAATTAACTTCGTTTTGGTTGGACAACCCTTTAGTTGTAAGCAAGACTTCTGGCAAATATGTCAAAATTCCCTCTAAATATTGCTTGTAAAGTTTTAGCAAACTTTTATATGAACTGTAATATGATAGCTTTTGCCAAGCAATAAACTAATCCGTTCCCTAAAATTTTTGGTTTCCTTGACAAAGCAGTTAAAAATACACTCTGTAGGGATTTAATAGCTTTCACATAGTATTGAGGCATACAATGGCGTTAATACTTCTTTTAAGTAAATTATTATCTACCTTTTATAACGGCTTGGTGTGCTGGTAAGAGCGCACGCATAACAACACACGCGGCCCAGGTTCAAGCTCCAGCAGATTGTTGTTTCAAGTATTTATTAAAGACATTTCCACTTCCCTCCAGACAACTCTATCTAAAAAATAAAGAAGATGACACATAATCATTCAGCTTATCTCTAGCGATGATGACAAACATCAAAGGAGGAAAAAAAATAGAAATCTAAGTAGTGATCACCACTAACACCACTTAGCAAGCATCTTTACCACGCCACAAAAAGGGGAGTGGGAGTTACAGTGACTTAAAAAATCACTTGATTTATGAAACTGAAATAAACCAGTGAATGCTTTGTGGAAAGAAAAAGAAATTATTCGCTTTATATTGTCTATTAGTAATAGACTCCTGTATGATAATGTATGTATTGAAAAGTGTGGTAGTGTCAATAGTCATGAAGACCTTTCTCCATATGCCAAAGTTCCGCTGCTTGTGTGTATCGTTTGCATGCCACTATATAGTATTTTATCCTTAACTCTTGATTTAACAAGTTAACTTAAACCAGACATCTTATGTCTTTTTGAAGTTTCTTTATAATCATTTTTGTATTCTTGCAAACCACGGTTTAATATAGATTTTGCCATCCTGAGATCGGTCAAAGCCTCGCTTTTACTACTAATCATAGACTCCCACCTTTTTTTCCTTTTTTTCACCCTCAGGTGGCATTGTTTGGCTGATACGGTGCTGAAGAACTAATCATAGACTCCTGCTTTTTTTCCTTTTTTCACTATCAGGTGGCGTTCTATTACTGATACGGATATGAAAAAAATTTTAAAGAGTCGTGCAAGGAGGACCACATAAATTTGTTATGCTATGGGCTATTTGAAGCCAAATAAATACAGTTTTTGGCAAAAAGCTTTTTATAGGGTAATATGTCCTTTTAAAATAAAATTCCAACTGGATAGGTGTTAAAAAAGCTTTCATCTTTAACTCGTCTGTAATGTAGAGATCGGTGTTTATTAGCTTCATAACCTCAAAGAAGATGCCTATCAATTGAGGTGATACAAAAATTAGTGAAAACCCCTGTACCCATTTAATTACCCTTCCAAAAGTTAAACCCTCGCTTGTGCCAAATTGTGCCAAAAATATTCATTAACTTTCAAAATGTTTACTGGGTCTTATATGTATGTACATACACGCACACGCATACTCCCATATCAATTTACTCACACACACACTCTCATATACAAAAATACTTTAAAACAACATTAAGGAATGCAGAGATAAAATCCACAGTTAAGTGTGTGTGATAAACTTTCAAGTGTAAGTTAATACGACTTTTATGGATATCATTGAAAACACACACACACAAGCACATACACTCATGTATGAATACACATACATATGTATGCGTATTAATATCTATATTTACTTACATTTATTCATTCTTACACTTAAATATGACAGTTGCTTTTACTACTGCTGCTGAAAGACGATCCATTTACGAAAATTTTCCATTGGAAAGCATTTTTTCATGAAATAGACACTTGGCGTGAAGTTTTCTTGCCATTTTATTACTCGCATGCATTTTATTTATTTTTTTTTTTTTGTCTTTTTATTCTCAAACATTTATTGTATCGTTTATGGCACTTTGCCTCAGCTTTTGTTTAAAGAAAAAAAATGATAAAAAATTTATGACTGCAAATTGTTTCTATTCTTGTTTTCTTCTTCATCTTCTTTTTTGCGAAGTAAAAGTTAATAAAATCCAAACAAAACAAAACCGTCGAGCATTTATGAATTTTATACAGAAGCTTTTAAGTTAAGGTGGCAGGTTTCTGTGACAGTCTTCTTAATAAAGTAGGATTTTGTTTTTGAGTAAAATAATGAACTTTTATTGATTGCAGTAGAGGCTTAAGTAGAAAATAACTATAATTTGTATTTAAAACATGATTTTAAAAGTTGTTGTAAAAGCTTTAATCGTTATTAAAGGAATATTTAAAAAAAGTTTAAAAACATTTTTCAAAAGAGCCTTGGCAAAGGTATACAGGGATGTATAATGTATTTCGAACTCTTACGTTAACCCTAGGAACCCTATCTATGCGGCTGCATTAACAATTATGATGAGTGGGTTACGCTATGATGATTAAAGATATTTTTCTACCGGAATTGCATTTTTTTTTCGCAACTCCTCTTGGAATCATATGGCTTCCACGAAGCATTTCCATTTAACACGGTTAGCAGCCATTGTCTTGATTCTTAAAGATTTCATTCAGCTGCTGTCCTTGTATGGCGTTCCATTTACACTTCCTTTGCCTTATTTGCTTCAGTATGGGCTCTATGTTGCTTATGGTGTTATGGCAGAATATCTTGCATATGATTAATACCTGCAGCTTTTGAAGGCTGATGTTAGATACAATCCAGATTTCACTGGCGTGCAACAGAATTGTCTTTACATATGAGTTGAATATTCTAAACTCGCTTTGCTTGGCTGTAAGCTTCTCCTTACTGTTCTGCAGTCGCTCGAATGTCGAATTTGCTTTGTTGAGCCCGTTACTAATGTCTGCTTCAGCATTTTGTTGCCATTTTGCTTCCCAGATAGTAGAAGCCATCTACATACTTAATTGGTTGGAGTAGCATAGTGTGTCCTGACTTTGGTGTTCCTGATATTTATCTCAGGTCCAACACTGCGAGCAACTCTTTGCAGGTCTTCTAATTTTGACTGCACGTTAGAAAGTAGACAAACATCATCTACATAATCCAGGACGATTGTGAATAGTAAAGGGTAAAGTGGACATTCATGCTTTAGTCCAGTGTAAGTATGAAATGGTTGACTGATGCTGCCGTTGTCAAGAACAGAGAGTACTGCATCCTAGTACATTGCTTTGTTGAAGTCAACGAAGAAAAGGTACAGTAGGGTACGCCATTCTAGACACTGTTCTTTTATGATGAGTTGATGCGAATTGCGGATTTGTTTTATTTTTTTTAAAACAAGTGATCGCAATTGGCCGACGAGATTTTGTGTTTTACCATCTTTAGACCTTTTTTAGGGCTATGTAATAAAGATAATGTTTTTGTTACCGGCTCAAGATCGATTTAAGACTTCAGAGTTGGTTTTTGTAAAGATTTTAAGAATATACAGCCGTATATTTGTATTTGTATTTATTAAATTGTTTTTTAAGAAGGGGCAGACTTAACACGAGTTTATATCTGATTAGGAGGTGCCGTGGTGTAGTTGTTAGCGCTCAGTAATGCAACACAACGTCCAAGTTTCGTATGGCATGTGCTCCGCTTTGAAAGAACTGAACCATTCTCCAAGGAGCCCCCGGATCTTCTAGCTTATCTCTGGTCAAACGAATGATCAGGAAAAACACCACTTACCGAGAAAAAATTACAATGCTAAGTAAGGATCAACACCACCACCACTTAGCAAGGATCTTCGCCACTAATGTGGGGCGAGATAAAATAGATTAATCATCTACTTAGCTTGAGAACCAAATTGATTATCGAAACTGAAACAAAATAATGAATTCTGTTTTAAGGCCAGTATGCTCCCTAGAGCAGTGACGAAAAAAAAAAAAACAAAACAGCAGCAAATGGGCAACGCATATTTTCATGAAAAGAATTTGATTCTCAAAACATAGCCACTGAGTGATTTTGACCGATGTTTTTCCCTGAAATATTCTCTCCGAAAATATGGGAATAGAAAATTAAAAACGGGGTAAGTTGGTATTTTAAAACATAAATTATTCTTTATTAATTCGGGTGTTTTCTCAACAACATTTGTACGTACCGTACGTTTTGGGGTTTACAAAGTAAGTGAGTTTACAAAAAGAGATAAAACCACATTAAAGCGAGGGATACAAAACTTGACGGAACACACAGATAAAATTATTAACAATAGTAAAAGGACGTTCACACTATGCGTGTAAACAAGCGAAAAAATTTTAATAATGAACTGCGATCTGACTGTCCACAGAGTTTAACTTTTGTCTTAGAACTTTTTGGCAAAAGACAGACTTACCACTTAAAACGGCTTCACGCTATCACTGTAAAACTATAACTGACTGACTAATGATAATGGCGCTGCTTTTGTAGTTCAGTGGCATCAGTTTCAATTGTTTTAGTACACTCATCAACCTACTGTTAACTTGCCATTAAAATTTGAATATCATATATGACTTATACTGGTATTGGTAGCACTTTTCCAATAAATACAGCCTTGACACCAACCAATAGGATAACTTCAATAATGATTTACATGTTTGTGTATATTTTAAGGCGTTTTTATTTTCGTAACACTATTCTTACCTCTGATACTCATGGAAAAATTAAAGAAAACCAACATTTTAAATTGAACTTTTGTGTATATTTAAAAGGGTTTAATTATTTCAATAACATTTTTAGTAATTTAATGAAAAAGTTGTAGTAGATTTCTTTTAAACGTTAAAAATGTTATAACATAACACTTACTTTCTATGACCAACAAAGCTTTTAATTTGCATTTGCATTTGGAAGCAAAATTAACTAAAACGCCCATAAAAAATACTAAAAAGATATATAAAATTAAAAAAATAAAAATGTAAAGAAGGGAACATGCCAGTTTTAATAGCATAAAATAATATTCAAGTCAACAATAAGAACAATAGATCCCTAGGGTAATACAAAAAGCAATAATAACAACAATAACTGTAACAACAACAACAATAACTACAAAAATTGAAAGAAAATAAAATTAAAATAAAAAAAAGATGTTCAAGATGCATGAAAGAAAACAGGTAAATTCTCTCAAATCCTTTACTGACTTTTTAAAAGGTTTTAATATCTTGTTTTTCTTTTCATTGTGCTTCTTTCTTTTCTTAAATACAATTCGTTTGGGGTTTTTTTCTTTCTTTTTTTATGGCAACAATTCAATGATTTCAATAAAAATGAGAAAGAAAGAGAAGAATGAAAAGAAAGCAATCCATGTTGGGACTTAACAGCCTCCTTTTGTAAAGGGTCCGCCTTCTAACTTTTTTTTTCAACAAGTGCTTATTTCGTGAATGATAACACTTAGCTCATGTCTGATTTGACAGATAATTAGTTTTATCCTTCCGCTGAACGAATATGGTTGTGTCCAATGCGTTTTCGCTTCGCTGAGTGGGCCTGTGATCGACTTACAGAAGATGCCGATTTTGCCAAAAAAATAATCTTTTCAGATGAAGCTCATTTTTATCTTGGCGGGTATGTAAACACGCAAAATTGTCGCATTTGGGGCACAGAAAACCCGCATGCATACATTGAAAAGCCGATAAACCCAAGACGAGTCACTGTTTGGTGCGGATTTTGGTCCAGAGGCATAATTGGACCATTTTTCTTCGAAAATGAGCAAGGAGTGGCTGTTACAGTCAATGGTTCGTGTAGGCTACTGCATGGCCAGCCGAGGCAGCCATTTGAATGAAATTAATTTTCATTATTAACCGAAAGGATTGTACATTCAAATAAAAAAAGAGATTTGAGAGAATATTCAGTAGTTTTTTTTTATAGCATTTTCAAAAAAAAAAATTTATTTGGCGGACCCTTTATATAAAAAGACGAAACAATACAATTTCCATCATTTTCTACGTCATCATCAGCATCATCAAACCCACTGCACTGGGCCACCATTATCATCAATAACATTTGCATATATTTGCATATTCAGGCATACCTACTACTCATATAATAAACACATGTGTGTGAGTATGTGTAACAATAGGTAAAAAATAATGCCATTTCCTATAAAACGTACTCACACACATACGCTTGTAGATATCAATAAAAATTTCATACATTGCTCTGTAAAAGAGTAAAAGTGCATATGTGGGTTTGTGTCTGTAAATATGTGCGTATATTTCTTAGGATTTTTTTCTCTCATATTTGGCATTTCTTTGCCACTGCTGCTATATTTTTGAGTCGAATTACTAGAAAGTAAAGAAATATGAAAAGCATTACGTTTTTCTTCTACAAAAATAAGGAAAAATTCTTGTCTTTAAGATATTTTTTATTCTTTTAATAGGGCTGCCCAAAATTTAGTTTAAATACAATTTTAGATCACATTTAAGGCTTTGTATGGCCACTGAAAGTTGTTTTCATTTATCCGACCATAATAATATTGGTCTACAAATTCGGAAAAAAGTTGAAAGCAGAAACGAATCATGGGTGCGCTGAATTCGAATCTGGCATAAAAATTTGCTATCATGTCTTGTTCATTTTTTATGCATGCTGGCAATACTGTAAAACAGTCAATACTGAAACTACAGTTTAACAGCTACTAATTTGACAGAAGCCCTCATTCATTGTAAATCTTCATAATAGTAGCGTTTAAGTATGTTAGGAAGACTCAAACCATTTGTTCTCTATGTGTGGTGAATGTTTGGTTGGAAAAAAAAGGATATGCAATATCAGCATCATTAAAATATTCACTTTATTTTGGTTTTACTGTCAGAAACTTGGACAAGCCGTGGACACCGACAATGTTTTGCAGTAGTTGCAGAACTGTTTTATACATGTAATAAAATAGCAGGAAGATCTTTTCGATTTTTCAATTCCAGTACTTTGGAGAGAGTTAAGTAACCACCAAACTGATTATTATTTCTATTTAACAAAAGTTGCTGGATTCAATATGATAAATCGAAAAGACATTATTTACGCGAATGTCCAATCGGTCTTCCAACCAGTTCAACGTCCACCAAATGCTCCATTAGCAGTCGTTCCCAATGTTACGTGCTGCGAGTCCGAAACAACGTTCACCAGCAGTGGTAGTTTTTATAAGGCTGATTATGAACGGCATTTAATTACTCAAGATGAGCTGAATGATCTAATTGTGCATATACATTTAACATAGCAGGACGCAGAATTACTAGCTTCACGCATGCAGCAGTGGCAACATCTTGCATTTGGGAAAAAAGTAACAATCTGCAGAGAAAGATGCTTGGAATTGGTGGCATATTTTGAAAAGAAAAACTCTATTCTATACTGTACTGATGCTGATGTTGATGGTTTCAAAAAGTGAACCAGCCATATGACAAAACTGAATGGAAATTATTTATTGATGACTCTAAGTACGAGGGCGGATTGACGTTGAAGCTACCTAGCGCTAGATGGCAGCACAAACACAAAAACTTAGAAACTACGATCGGTCAAACGTCAGCTGTTAAAATTTTAGCCAAATTCATCGATTAGTTTATTTGTTGTAGTCGTTTGAAGTAAACAACTTTTGTGTTTCTAGGAAAATGGAAAAAAATGAATTTCGTGTAGTGATTAAACACTATTGATAAACATAACATTAAACACTTGATAAACATAACGGCGAATCTGCTCCGTCAGATTATATGGTAAAATATTGGATTGCTGAATTTAAACGGGGCCGAACAAGCACTGCAACAATGCCATCAATAGAAAGGCTAAAAGAGGTGGTTACTGAAGAAAATATCAAGAAAAACATTTGCATATGAAAAAGCTATCGGCAAGATGGATGTCGCGTTTGCTCAGTGTTGAACAAAACCGAGTTCGATAGATCACTTCACAGCGGTGTTTGGACATGATAAAGTATAATCCTGCTGATTTTTTGCGTATATTAATATCTGTTGATGAAACGTGGGTCCACCACTACACACCTAAATCCAAAAATCAATCGAAGCAATGGGTGGAAGCTGGTGGAAATGCTCCAAAGAAGGCGAAGACCATATGTATTTTGGATGCACACGGAATATTGCTCATCGATTATCTTGAAAGGGGATCCACAATAACAGGAGAGTATTATCGTGCATTATTGGATCAATTGGTTGATGCAACCAAGGAAAACGACCACATTTAAACAAGAAAAAAGTGCTCTTTCTGCAAGACAACGGACCGGTTCCCACAGCATTAGATACTATGCTAAAACTAAGAGAAATCCAATTTGAATTGGTTGATCATCCACCTTATAGTCCAGATTTAGCCCCTAGTGACTTTTACCTGTTTCCAAACTTGAAAAAATGGCTCGCAGGAAAAAGATTCATCTCAAACGAAGAAGTGATTACCGAAACTAATGCGTATTTGGAGGAGTTCCCAAAATCGTATTATTCAGATGGTATAAAAAAGTTGGAAAATCGTCTTACTAAGTGTATTGAGCTAAAAGGAGACTATGTTAAGAAATGGATGGTTTTTGAAAAAAAAAATGTGTTTTTCCTACTTAGGTAGCTTCAATATCAATTCGCCCGCGTACAGTTTAAAGGCTCTTCTTTTGCATAACGAGAATGAAAAACGATCCACACCAATTGCTCATGCCATTCATACAAAGGAAAATCACGAATCAATGATATTTTGACATTACTCAGATACAACGATTATAAATGGAAGATCTGTGGTGACCTTTAGCTGTGTGATTTAAATTTCTTTGTATATATAGTATAGACCATCGTTTCATGTCATGGGTTTGTTGACTGGCATGCAAGGAGGTTCCAAAAATATTGTTGTTTCCTTTGACTATGCGATAGTCGCGCTACATATCATCATTACGTCAGAGCATGGTGGCCAAAAATAACTGCGTATTCAGCAGAAAAGAAAAAAATTACAAAAAACCATTAATTGATCAAAATGGGGTTCTTGGGCCTTTTTTAGAAGTTTGTCCAGACTCTGAACAAAGACGATGCAGCATTTAAATACTTGTTAGCGGGTTTTCCTAAATTGCATATACTAAAAATCAGGAAGCTATTGAATGTTGACAATTTTTTACAACGTTTATTGGAGAGAGAATATGTAGCCCGGAAATCTTTCAAGAGCATTGTGAACAGTTTTCTTAGAAACAATAAGAGTGAAAACTACTGACAAATTTAGATATAACACCGGTATTTTTTCATCCTGCTAGTTACCACCTTCTAAAGAATTTGGAGCCCAGCGATTTGCTAAGCGATTGTCAGTATGACTTCCACGACGGCTGCTTTACTGCTGACGGTAATCTTTAGCTACGCCACCCAGAAAATAGTCCAACGGTGTCAAATTGTAGATCTTTGGCGGTCAACTGACATCACCATTTCACCTAATTAAACGGCTATCAAACGTTTGATGCTATAAATCGATTGTGGCATGAAATGTGTGGCAAGTTGCAGCATCCTGTTGAAACCAAACATCGTTCACATCACACAAAAAGATCGGTCGTTATAGTGTGATAGGGGTCTTCGTTGACCGTATTGGTTGTGTCGTGTTCATTTTCAAAGCAATATGGTCCAATGATGCCTCCTCTCCACAAGTCGCTCCAAAAACTGACTCGTAATGGGTGCATTGGCCTTTGTAAGACCACGCTTTGGTTTTCTGAGCCAAAAATACGGCAATTTTAACGTACTTATTAACGTACTCACCAAGATGAAAATAAGCTTCATCCGAAAACATGATTTTTTTTTTGGCAAAATCAACATCATCGTGTTGTTTCTCGTTGGCACATATGGCGGGGCGAAAACAAAGCGGATGGTCATGCGGCTTCAACGCTTGCACCAATCGAACTTTGTAAGACGACATACAGATATAAACTGGTGCAGGTTCAATTCTTGAGAACGATGACGAGTTGATGTTGATGGATTCTAACGCATACTCTCAGCCACAGCTTCGATATTTTCGGGTGTACACACTGTAAGAGCACGTCTACGTCTTGGCGCATCAACAATCAAACCAGTTTCTCGAACATTGGCAATAAGCTTGCGTATACGAGGCACTCTTGGTCCTTCTCTGCGACCAAATTTTGTATGGCATTTTCGCGCATAAATTAATAAATTTGTAATAAATCCCAACGTTTTGCAAGCGTAAATCGATTCGTTTCCTTCAGTGAACATAATATACTGAATTTTGTGGCAGTATAGAATGACATAAGTATTTCCAGATGTGAAATAACCGCTGGTTTAAATTTAAATAGATATACACTAGTAATAGTTACTGATACCCGTACACATGAGAGTAGTGGTTGAAATCACTCCGGCAAGCAATTGTTGTGCCAATTCCTCAACGTTTTATCTGTAGGTCCGAATGCCAGACTGCACTTCTGACTGAACCAAGATTGAGGATATCGAAACAAGTTAAGTGCACCTAAATCGATCTACTTTTTTGAGAATGGGCAGGGGACACTAAAGCTCTAGTTATTGGGCATACTTCCATCCAATCAGGTTTTGCCTAGAAAGCCCTTTAGCAACTCTTTGCTTTGCTGGTTTTAAAAAGCTTAAACGAAAAGTCATCAGCTGCCATGACTTTATTTTGCGACGGTCTACCTGTAGCTAACTATTTTTACATATCTTGACCTATCATCGTGTTTATCTTATTCCAGTGGTTTTGAGTGCTTCGATATGGGACCGACTTTCAGGCAGAGGTACTGGTCATAAGAGCTGCCTTGGTGGTCATAGGAAAGAGCAGCGTCTCCTAGAGAGATATTAGCATACTTTCTGAAAGCCAGGTGGATATAAAGGTGCTGGGATCTCACAAGTTGACCTCCGAAATGGTTATTGTCTGCCGCAGATCTCTTAATGAGATGACTGAGCAGTATAATATTCACATTATAGGGGTTCCTAGGCACAGTAATATTCCAGGGGACTGTAGATTTGATGAATTGGCCAGACATGGCACAACTATTTAACTAATTGGTGAATTCCTTTAAGCTCATGATTTACTGTAAGTTAATAGACTCTAATGCCGTATGGGTAGAATAGTGCAGCAAATCTGGACAAAGCTGGATATTAAGCGCACGAGTGATCTGCTCAATCTCCAAAGGAGCACACTCAGCGCAGTTGTCGAGGTTATTACTGAGCATTGTATAATGGGCATTCATGCCAGGAGGCCAATGACTTGCGCAGGAACTGCAGAGATGAGGAATAGGATGAGACAATCCTTCATCTACTGAACATATGCCCAGCGCTATGTAACAAGAGAAAGAGGCACCGGGGCCGCTACTACGTAATTGGACTTACGGATCTGTCGAATACGGACATTTGTGTGCTAAGTGGTTTTATTATGAGTTCCGGATGGTTCCGGGTATGATGATCTACTGTAGTATCATAATTGTCCTTGGTTTGCCTGCGTGTGTCCTCCTCTTGTGGTCTTTGAAAAACATGTTCTCAGATAACAATAGTAATACATTACACTGTCACAACAGTTGGTCACCTTAATTTTTTGTACCGTTAAAGCTCATTTACACATGTGTTTGTAAATAGTGCCATATGAAGTCATGAGACTATGTGTGAGTTTACTCGTACAGTATGTGGTGTGTGTGTGTGTGAGTGTGTAAGAGCATAAAACTTAACATCTCATTTTGGTTTCTATGCAAATGTATGTAGATTGCATACAATTCTCTTACACTCTTCAATTCTTTTCCACCACTGCTACTCTTAAAGAAAGAAGAAACCAAACATGCAACTTAATATGTATTTGCCGCACAGGATGTCAGTGTAAATTTGTTGCATTTGTAAATTGTAAAAATACTTTTATATGTATGTGTGTGCGTGTCAAGTGTTGTATGCTATGTGTAGTATGTGTATGAGTGGCAAGCATGTTTATGTATGCGTTAAGGTTTGAATACAATTTGAACTAAATTTGTAAGTTTGTTTGTTTGTTTGTTGAGTTTAATACATACATTTTAGAAGAAAAAAAAAATTAAAAATAAAACACAATAAATACAAGAGAAAACAAAAAAGCAGTAAACTCTTCTTGCTCTATGTATTTGGAATTTATTTCTAATATTTTTTTTATTTTTATTTTCTTACTTTGACATTTCAATAATCCGAATATGGTTTTTTTTGGTTTGATTTTTTTAAAAGCCAAGCTTATATGCAATAAAATTTAGTTTTCTTAAATCCAACCAGTATAATAAAATTATTATAACAAAAATAACAAACCAAAAAAAAAAAAAAACTACTTGTCAATATAGGACTATTTAAAGACCATTGTGGTCTATATATTTAAAATAATATGTTTCTAAATAGAGTTTCTCTTTTATTGCTTAAATGTCTTTAAAATTTTGCCAACTTTTAATATATGTTAAGACAGAGTATAAAGGGTCTGCCAAATATATATTTTTTTGAAAATGCTATAAAAAAAACTACTAAATATTTTTTAAAATTTCTTTTTTTATGTGAAAGTACAATCCTTCCGGTTAATAATGGAAAATAATTTCATTCAAATGGTTGCCACGGCTGGTCATGCAGTAGCCTACACGATCGGTCCAATTTTTAAGCACATTATGGATTGCGTGCAGCTGTATTTGACCAATGGCTTCACGAATATTGTCCTTTGTCTCTGGCTTGTTGGCGTAACACTTATCTTTGACGGCACCCCACAAATATTAGTCCAACGGTGTCACATCGCAGCTCCGACGTGGCCAAACGATATCAGTTTTGCGGCTGATAATGCGATCTTCAAAAACAGGGCGCAAAACATCGACTGTAGCTTCGTCTGTGTGGCACGTTGCGCCGTCCTGTTGAAAACAAATGTTGCTAATATCCTCCTCTTCAATTTTTGTAAACAAAAATTCGTTCAACATGGCCCGATAACGATCTCCATTGACTGTAACGGCCACTCCTTGCTCATTTTCGAAGAAAAATGGCCCAATTATGCCTCTGGACCAAAATCCGCACCAAACAGTGACTCCTCTTGGGTTATCGGCCTTTCAATGTATGCGTGCGGGTTTTCTGTGCCTCAAATGCGACAATTTTGCTTGTTCACATACCCGCTATTATCAAAATCAGATTCATCTGAAAAGATGATTTTTTTTGGCGAAATCGCATCTTCTGTAATTCGATCGCAGGCCCAGATTCCCAGATTCAGAAGGATAAAACTAATTATCTGTCAAATCAGACTTAAGCCAAGTGTTACCATTCACGGAATAAGCACTAGTTGAAAAAAAAAACGTTAAATGGCGAACCCTTTATGTACAACGACTTAGAGAGAGAAGCAGAAAACATATTTTCATAAATGGAGATTAAAAATTTTTGAAAGGATTTTGGTAGATGAAGTAATGGATTAAAATATTTATAATGATTATTTATTTTTTTAGAATTTTGTTGTTTTTGTTTTTTTATTATTTGATAAAATATATTTTATGAAAAAAAGTTTATAAACTCAAAGAGTTAAAACCTGGTGTGTTGGGCTATCCCCATTTTAATTATTATCTTAAATGCTGCCTTAGTTACACTCTATACAATTTTTCGCGAGTTTGTCACATTTCGATCAAGTTACAATTATTATTTGTTCCTTCTGGAAAGACACTATAGATTCTGCTTTTTAGCTGTATACAGTCTTTAAGCAAATGCTTATTTATTTTTATGTAGTACTAGAGTAACCCCTCCTGCGTTGCTGGGAGCCTGCCTGTACTTGCTTCTTGACTGATTTGGTTAGATAACGAAGTTTTAACCACCAGGTTATTTAGAAACTTCAACTCTAAACATTCTCAAGATATACAAATATTAATGAATGACTTTGTAAGGAGGCAGCACGCCCACTTATTCAATTCCGCCCACTTTTTAACTGTTGGGCTTTATTATCAAGAACAACTTCATAACCTTCCATTCTAACCGTTTTCAATATATACAAACATCAATATTACCCAATGTCATTGTATACATAAGACATTACGACATGTTTTGGTAGCTTTTCAAGTGACAAT
This sequence comes from Wohlfahrtia magnifica, assembly GCA_023159175.1. Taxonomy (NCBI): domain Eukaryota; kingdom Metazoa; phylum Arthropoda; class Insecta; order Diptera; family Sarcophagidae; genus Wohlfahrtia; species Wohlfahrtia magnifica. Next base: position 3,022,869 of record JAKWBJ010000045.1, read on the forward strand.
ATATAATCATACACCCTTATTCCATTTAGCGTCGTCAATACGAAACGATGTCGTTCTGCGTCGATTGTTGTAAATCGGTATGCCCATCATTAAAATCAAATTTTATCGTTAAGCGTCGAGGCATTTTTCCTATGCCGTACGCAACGTTAACGGCGGCATCGATTTAAATTGTCTCTGATTTTATCGATCGTCGATCTGGCTTGTGTCGAAACAGTTTTAGTGTTTTTGGAAAAAGAAAAAAAATTACAAACAGTATACAGTTTACTAAATTAGTGGAGGAGATGGAAAAAAAATTCACCGCTTGCCAAGGGTTTCCAAAAAGGCAACCTTCCCAGTGACTTCAAAGAGCAGTGGGATTCTTTCCCACTTGCAACGACATTAAATGAGAAGAACCTCCAAATCGGGCGTTTAAGAAACGTATTCGCATTTTGTGATCACAAATCCAAGTTGATAATAAATACATACATATGTAAATAAAAAAAGAACAAGCAAAATATTTTGAAGAACTTACAATCATTGCATTTAAGCTGAAATACCCTTTACGATTTAAGTAGATATGCTGATTTTCTTTATTTGGAGCCAATATTTTTATGTGGGTGCCATCCACACACCCAATGACACCAGGAAAATCAGATCTCTGGAAGAAATGCCGTTTTACTTCAGCTTTTTCTTCGTCTGTCGTAGCAAATTGTATCCATAGTGGACAAATTTTCCTTTCCATAACATCCACAATCTCAAAAATTATCTTAGACACCACTGGCTGAGATAAACCTAAGTTCAAATCATTAGCCACACTGAGCTGGTAGGATTCTGGCGCTAAAAACCTCAACGTTTTAGCCAATTTTATGGTATTGGAAATATGTCTCGGCCTGAATCGAGATTTAATGTGTGGTGCTATAGTCTTCAGCACATAGTTGAATGCATCCTTATTTAGGGGAAAAAAGCTTTCGAACCTTTCAAAGAAATTAACTCATAGCAAATAGAAAGAACACTTAATTTGTTACTTACTTTTCATCAGGTAATTGAAATATATTTGATTTCTGCCTAATTAATCTTCTTTGTAACACCAATTCTTTTTTCTTTTACACATCACTCGGGTCAGAATTATAATCAGGAACAAAAAACATTTTAGTTTTTTAAAGTTAGATGAATAATAGTTTATATTAAATTGTAGGTCCTTTTTATTTTTTATATTTTTGTGAATATTTTGTTACCCTTCAAAAAAAAAAAAAAAAAAAAAAAAACTTTATAAAAACTGACACTAAAAAAAAACCAGCTGTCGAAATTGTTAGAGATGTGCTTTAAAAATCGATAAACCATCGACAGCTTTACACTCTTATGACATACTAGTTTTGTATTGAATTGATGACGATGTCGATAAAATTTGAGATTGGTATTAAATTGATGACGATGACGACGACGCTAAATGGAATAAGGATGATAATATTGAAAATGGAGGATATTTTGTTAATATTTGTATGGGAATATATAGCAACATCCAAATCTCATACCATCCCCAACGTACCCTAAAATTTTGTTTGATATTGGTCCACCCATTTCTGTAGTTAGTGGTGATATGTACACACTTAGACAGTAACGAAACTTTAACAGTTGTCGCTCTCCGCATATACAAAATCCAATATTTAATATGAATGGAAGATGCTACGGCCACTACTCCAATCTTGCCCAGCTACAAACTGACGAGGTGCATTGTTCACGACATTATTAGAACGTAATTTAGAAACTTCTACTATTACCGTTCTGAATGTATGTACACATTACGCCCACCTGCCAATTCCACCCATTTTTTGCCTGATAATTTGCATTTAATATGAAATCTTTCACATCAAATCCAGAAGCTTTTGCTCTAACCGTTCTCAAGATATACTCGTACATAAATTAACATTTTGTTTGTGTGGGAGGTACCACGGCCACTTGTCCAATTTCATTCATTTTTTGACTGATGATTTTCGTTGAATATGTGATCATTAAGACCAAATACTGAAACTTTGGCTTTAACCGTTTTCAACATATACTAAAATCAATATTTACTTTGTATAAGAGATACAAAAAGGAAGAGCTACACTCGCACACTTGTCTAATCTCGCCCATTTTTTCATTGATGACTTGCATATACTGAATATCTATTTGCGCCGAATTTAGAGACTCTTTCTGTTACCATTTTGAGGATATAGAAAAATTAATTTTTACTTTGTCTGGGCGTGGCACTTTGCAATTTGGAATTTTTGAAATTTATGTAACCTATAGTTCCTTCCAGACGTAGAGAGAGAGCCGCTTAGCCATCAATAGACTTCAAAAACACATATATACTTACATACAGTGCTGTTCGAAACCTAAGAAACTTTTCTTATCGAGGTAATTAACGACTATTTTACTAACTTATAGATTTATTCACAGTAATAAATGTAATTCTTATTATCTAAGGCACCTAAATTATAACTATAATAGCAAACCTTAAATTCCCTTCTCTACCAAGTACTACAACAACAAAAACTTAATTAGCTCCTTGAGTAGCTGCTCGAAACTTAAGCAAGTTTGAGTAATTTGCGTAATAACTTTTGTTTTTATTTCCTTCGCACACTGTTTTGGCAACGTTTTAGGAGATTTGTTAGAATTATTTTTAATAATACTTGTCACTCTATTTTTAAGTTCTCCGTCGGTTTCTGTCCAACTCTGGACCACTTCAAAGTTCCAAAAAGGTTATCAATAGGATTTAAGTCTGGTGATTGGGATGGCCAATCCAAGACTTGGATCCCATTAGCTTATAACTAATCCTTGATCAATTTTGACAAGTGTTTTGGGTCGCTGCCGTGCAGAAACATCCATCCGGTAGCATATCCCATTCAGTTTATTTAAACATTTCGTTTGATAAAGTGTCCCTATAAACAAAATGTCTTTTAACAAAGAGGCTAACTCAACCCGCTGAAGAGCAGGTCCAGCTTATTATATATCCGCCTTCGTGTTTTTATGGTGTCTTTACAATAATGCAATTGTAGTCGTTTTTTCTTTGGTCTTTGAACGTGGCTTATTCCGTCTGTATTAAACATGATATATTTCGATTCTTCGGCCAATAAAACTGATTTGTGTTTCGTTACAGTCCAATGACGAAATCCAACCATTCGCTAGAGTCCAAACATATAAACACACATTGATTTTTATATATAAAAATTAAAAAACAGGGTTTTTCTCTTCAATATTTTCAAATTCTGAATATATCAAGAAATATTTTCAGAATTTTAAGGAAAAAGTGATTAAGATTTCACATATTATTTGCTTGTACCCTTATAACGTACGTATACGTTATATTTATTTGTTTTTCTTTGTCAGCCATTACTCATACGCTCAGTAATCCTCATCATTTTCTCATCTTCTATTCAACAATTATGTTGTTTAAATTGATGATGTTTGATGTACTCCAGCTTTCATTCCCTTCTTTTCTCTCGCTCTCGCAATCTGTCTCTTGATTTTCCCCCTTTTTGTTTATTCAAATTGATGACAACATTGTTTAGCTCTAATCACCGCTATATGATGGTCTCGACGAGTAAAATACGAAAAAAGCAAAAAAAACAACATCAACAAAAACCCTCAACTATGATTGACAAGCATGAAACAGGATCAGAACAACAACAAAACAAAGCAAAAAATAGAGAAACAACACATTACAGACATCAAGAGACAAATTTAAAACAGTAAACCAGAAAAAATTGTTGAAAAGAGCACAAACACAATAACAACAACAACAAAATCATAACAATTAAAAACTGTAACGGAATGCCAGAAGAGTAACAAAACAAAAAAAAACAAGAACAACAACAAAACTCTGTTACTGTGAAACAAAAGACTAGACAAAGAGCAAAATCAAAACCAAAAAACAATAAAAACAAAAAATTGCATTAGAGAAACAAAAAACAAAAACAATATCATGAGAGAATAAGAAAAATAGAGAGAGGAAGAGAGATAGAATTAAACAAAAACAATAACAACAATAATAATGTTAAAGCTCGTTTGTGTATGTAGGTAGGTATGTATAGTATATATAGATAGTAATTGTAGTATGTGTAATGGTAGTATGTGCTAGTTTTTTATCCTGTTACCCAGCAAGCAATGATACTTAGTCTATAGTAATTACTGTTAATATTACGCGATACTGTGAGAATATACATTACAGTACTGCGGGAGTCGGTGATAAGTCCTAAAGCGGAGATTCTATGAAAAAATTCCACTCCTCACCTTGTTCTCAAGCTTAGATCCTCCACCGTATCACCGGATAGATAGAGCCAGAAGCTCAATCATCCCTACTAAGAACCACAATGTGGAATCATCTATATAATTCAGGTCCAGATGAGACATGGACTATATCATCCAGTACCTGTGGTTCTTTAGATATAATATAGGAGTGCCCAGAGGGTATCATAGGCCAGCGAGACAGGGTATTTAATCTCGCCGCCACAAGTTTATCATTGTGCCTGGCGAGTATCCCGAATGGAAAACAGATAAGCATTACAAAAAGGACCCTGGTAAGGGTGGTGTATAACGTACATGTTATTTGGATTGCAGTAGACCTCATGACCTTATCAAGGAGTGTGATATTGCAATCTTTATCGCAGGCGGTACATCGGTAAACCACTCTATACGAAAGATTTGTTTCAATAGGGCTTGAAAAAATCCAACAAATAACGCCCACTGCTCTTCTACAGTACTCAATAAGAACCTGAGTGATAAAAGTTGGATTAAATCATTATTTTTTTTTACTTCGAGAAAAAGTAATCTAAATGCCAAAAAAGTGCGCATCTACACATCTAACCAATTTACTTAGAAATAATCAAAACGGCAACACTGATGGCAAGTACTTACAAAGTCACTGAAATAAGGCAGAGCCATATTCACGCAAAAGGAGTAACGTAAAGAAAAAGAAGTAGAAATTTATTTTGTTTGTTATTTATTCTAACCTCTGTTAGCGTTTCACCTAAAATACTTCTCCAAATTCAAAAAAAATGTTATGCTTTTTTATAAATATTTCTGCACTCTATGTAGCGCTGCTACTGCTCATAATGATCATTGTCATTAATAAGTTAATTTTTTTATTCCAAGATCCTCATACATCTTTCCCTTTATATTATATTCACAGTTGTTCACAGTAAGTATTAAATGTTTAACACACATCGTAAAAACTAACAAAATGATTAAAAACAAAATGAGACAATAGAGAAGTAAAGAAAAAGAAATGTTTGTTTCTCAATTCAACACAAATGTCTGTCATGTCAGTAAATTTTTTGAAAAACAAAGAAATGAGAATTGGCACTAATATGAGGGGTTTTGGCATGTTTTACTGTCTAACTGATAGTAGGAGACAATGGTCATTTTAATTTTTTTCTTCTTTTTTTACTATTCAGACTAGTACATGTCTCGTTATGCATATACTCATCCAAAATACATAATAACACACATTCATAGACGCTTACAATTTACCAGATTAAACTAGACAATATAGGCTACATGACACTCTACACTACTGTTAACTTTTTACTTTTATTTCTCACCTAATTTCGAATTTTTCTAGGATACTTCATAAATAGCGCAGTAGTTTTCGAACCTCCTTTTGTTTGTTAATCCACTTGGGAAGATACGACTTCCATAGGGCTCTTTGCCTATACTTTTTTTGTAATAATTTTTTGTCTTCCAGCTAAGCAGCTGATCGGTATACTGTAGCTAATAAGTAGGATAGATATTGGTGCTGCCATCTGTCTTTCCCTACAAACAAAGCCTGCTATATAAGGGTGTTTTTTTTATTGAGGTAAAGAACTGTAAGTTGCAGTAAAACAACGATGGATTATTCGATTGACATGAATTTTATTTATCCGAAAGATAATCTTGTGGTATTACATTTTAAATATGATTTCTGGCATATGACCGTCACGGGTGACGCGGATGTAGTCCAATCTGGATGTCCAATTTTCGATGATTTTTTCTAACATTTGTATTTGCCGTATATCGGCAATAACAGGGCCAATGTTGTCTTCCATATGGTCAAGCGTTTGTGGCTTTACCGCATAGACCAATGACTTTACATAGCCCCACAGAAAGATCTTGGAGGCCAATTCACAGGTCCAAGACGTGTCTTTCAATAAATCTATTGTGGCATCGCATCTCCGCATCTCCTAGACATCATGATTATTCAATTCATTAATGAAAAAGTTAGTAATCATGGCTTTATACCGATCACCATTGACTGTAACGTTCTGGCTACCATCGTTTTTGAAAAAGTACGGACCAATGATTCCACCAGCCCATAAAGCGCACCAAACACATACACTTGAGGACTACCTTCACTCGAAATGTGGCAGTTTTCTTTGTTGACCTAGCCATTCAACCAGAAGTGCGCCTCATCGCTAAACAAAATTCGCTTATGAAAATCGGAAACAACGGTAATATCGTTATGGGCCCATTCGACGAATCTACGCCTTACTTGATGATCGTTTGGCTTTGTAAGCACGCAAACCAAGATCCTTCTGCAAAATCTTCCATAAAGTGGACGGACACAGATCCAATTCCTGTGCTCGATGACGGATGGACTCATTCGGGTTTTTCTCAATGCTACGCTCTACAGCAGCAATAGCTTCTTCTGTACGCACTGTACAGCGTCTCTGGAGATGCGAGTTATCAATAAGAGTAAACGTGGTGCGAAAACGTTCCATGGTTAATCGAATTAACTGCTCTGATGGACGATTTTGTCGACGATAAAATGGACTTAGTGCGCGATACGTTTTCCGCACAGAACCATTATTTTCGAAATAAAATTGCACTGTTTGCAAGCGTTGTTCAGGCGTGAGTTTATTTGTTGTAGTGGTGGTTCGGAGCTTTTACTTATCGTAGACCTCTACCTTTTTTTCCAAAAGGCGAGGTTAATGTTCCTTTTATTTTCTTTCTGGTAAGAAGGGGAGGTGTTCTTGAGTGGAATTAAACCCTTTTAATTATTTAAAATCTGAAATCACTATCAAAATTGTTCCTTTCCGCGCTAAATTTGACCTTAAGCCACTTATGTTGTATTCAAGCACCTTAATCACTTCACTATGCTGTCTTCCAGATCTTCTATTAAATATCTTTTACTATACAGATTTATTGAGCCAAACAATCCGGTGTCACAACCTGTAGAGCAACAGCAGACGGCGGTGACTAGGATGATGACTGTCCGATCAGTCTGGAAGCGCCAATCGGAACGGAGAAGAATACCCTTCACCTTGTGCATGAATCTATTTATGCAAAGCCTTTGTCTAGCCTTGGGCCACCATACAATCCATGCATATTAAAAGTGTGCCACTCCAAGTCGATTTAATATTAATTTATGGCTAAACTACTATCGAACTTTAAGAAATTTACATGTACAAGCTTGCCTTTGACAGCCATTGAAAAAGAAGAAACCTTGAAAATATGGAAGAATGAAGGAATGAATTCTATCTCCCATTCCATGTATATCTTCTTAGAGACAAAATATCAATGATTGAAGAAATCAAGCTCTCGATTGTTAGTTAAGCTCTCGTATGTTAGTTAAGAGTACTGAGAGTTTTGCATAACCTTGAAAATATGGAAGAATGAAGGAATGAATTCTATCTCCCATTCTATGGATATCTTCTTAGAGACAAAATAGCAATGATTGAAGAAATCAAGCTCTCGATTGTTAGTTAAGCTCTCGTATGTTAGTTAAGAGTACAGAGAGTTTTGCATACAAGCAATCAAATATGTTACTCCATTCTGTTTCTTCGGCAGTTTAATTCTTTTACTTTAAGAATGTCGGCTACAAAAAGGACATCCAAAGCCACATAAACAAAGCTCGTCAAATTTTCTGTCATTAGAATCTTGTTTGGATATCTTCCACAGTATCGCGAGTAACAAATTTAAGCCAATTTAAAGGCTACGAGTCTTGGAATTCAGCAACACGCGAGATTCAACGCAACAACTGCCTGTAAAGATCGTGTATATTTATTGGCTTAGAATCATATCAAACAGCCATTTGTGATGTATTACAGACCAACGGGGTCTGATGTAAGGGTAATAATTTTAGAGAGCTATCAACTGATATTGCAAGACAGAAAATAGAATTGAATCGACGAAACAGTAGAGGTAGAGGGTGTCCTACATACACCTGAAGACGGCAAACCAAACTCGAAGCTTATGTTAAATCTAAACTGGAACGCATTAAAATATCGTACAACGGAATTTAATTGTTGAAGCCCTATACTCCGAAAAGCAAAAAAAATCCTCATCTAGTAAAGAAAAATAATGCTGTTGAATCAAAACAATGCACTTCTGTACATATATGCAAACTAGGTAGTAAATTTCATGATATTCGAAAAATTTCGAACGTAATTTCGGAATTCTAAGATTAGATTTTCTAGCATCGACACTGATAGCTCACTTTAAAAAATACAATAATTTGTTAATATTTTAGTTTAAAGAGTTGTACTTAATGTTCGAATTTGCAATTTTGTTGAAAACTTTGATGTTTAACTGGTTTTTTCCTTAAATAACTTTATACTTTAAGATCCTCTGGTTTTAAATTATGTTCAAAAAACTCGAAAACAATTTCGAAAATCGAAAATTAAATTATGTTAGCATTTACAATAATAGCTTATGAAAATATGTCCAAAATGTGTTAAAAAATTTTAGCTTGAAATATTATATTCAATGTTCGAATTTGTAATTTTGTCGAAAAATTAAAAATTTTAATGTTTTTTGGTTTAAATACGTTATACATTAGGATGCTATAGTTTAGAATGATGATCGAAAAATTCGAATTTACAATGGTAGCTCATGGTAAAAATATACAAAAATTTGTTAAAAAGTGTAGTTTCAAATGTTATATTCAATATTCGAATTTGAAATTTTGTCGAAAAACTAAAAGTTTTAATATTTTTTGGTTTAAATGCATTATATTGGGTCCGCCGTCTAACGTTTTTTTCAACTAGTGCTTATTTCGTGAATGGTAACACTAAGCTCATGTATACGCTTGAACAACGCTGGGAATTGATTACAGAAGATGCCGATTTTCTCAAAAAAAACATCATTACAGATGAAGCTCATCTTGGCGGGTATGTAAACAAGCAAAATTGTCGCATTTGTGGCACCGAAAACCCGCACGCATACATTGAAAAGCCGATACACCCAAGACGAGTCACTGTTTGGTGCGGATTTTGGTCTAGAGGCATAATTGGGCCATTTTTCTTCGAAAATGAGCAAGGAGTGGCCGTTACAGTCAATGGCGATCGCTATTGGGCCATGTTGAACGAATTTTTGTTCAAAAAAATTGAAGAGGAGGATATTGGCAGCATTTGATTTCAACAGGACGGCGCTACGTACCACACAGCCGAAGCTACACGCGATGTTTTGCGCCCTGTTTTTGAAGATCGCATTATCAGCCGCAGAGCTGATGTCGTTTGGCCCCCTCGGAGCTGCGTTTTGACACCGTTGGACTATTATTTGTGGGGTGTCGTCAAAGGTAAGTGTTGCGCCGACAATGCGTGAAGCCATTGGTGAAATACAGCTGCACACATTTGATAATGTGCTTAAAAATTGGTCCGATCATGTAGGCGGCTACTTCATGGCCAGCCGTGGCAGCCATTTGAATGAAGTTATTTTCTATTATTAACCAGAAGGATTGTACTTTCAAATAAAAAAAGAAATTTGAGAAAATATTCACTAGTTTTCTTTTATAACATTAAAAAAAAATTATTTGGCGGACCCTTTACATTAAGATCCTATGGTTTCAAATGATGTTCGAAAAATTCGAGCTTTATTTCGAAAATTATTTAAAACGTTTTAAGGTTATATTTTAAGCTTTAAAAAAATTTAAAAAAAAGTTTTTTTTAATAATTTTGTTACGGATCTATCTACTTGCCTAGCGGATCCAGTATACTACTCAGATTTAAAAAAAGAGTTAGAGATTTGGGTGAATGAACAGGCTGTTAAATAAACAAACGCCCATTTAAATGGTGTTGGAAAATCTCTTGAAAACATGGAAGGACACTAACCTCGACATATTCAACTTGAGGAAAACAATTTGTAACAATAAGACGCGGTTTTGTTGAAAAGTGTGTCAAATTTTAAACTGACCTCGTATTTTTAAAGTGTCGCAAACATTTGCCCAAATACAATATACACCACCATCAACAATGGTGTAGGACATAAAAAAACAGACAGACATAAATGCATTATATACATACACACATATATACTTATGTACATGCTTATACATACATATGCTCATATAAGCAGTTAATTATGCATAATATGTGACTTGTCTGCATTAATTTGTTGGCTTTACAGCCACAACAACAATGAAAACAAGAGAAATAACAACAACAAGAAAAACATTTGCAAAATGAAAATATTAGCAAAATACAAACACAGGGTAGCACAAGCCAACAAATAAAAAAATGAAACAAAACAAACAAACACACAATCTCATATGCAGTCACACATATATATGATTGTATGGAAACATCATTAAATGATGAAAACAAAGCAGATGATGAGAGAGTAACTAGACAACAACAGCAATGCTTTTTGCTAGGGAACATGAGTAATATGGCATATGAGAGAGAGTGTAAATGTGTGCATGTACATACATACATATGTATGTGTGATATGTGGTTATCACACTCTTCTTCTTCTACTTTTTTATTTGGTTATTGTTTTCATATTTTTTTTTCTTTTGTTTGTTTCAACAGACAGGAGTTTGTTTTGTTTAAACATTAATGCCCTCAGACCAATACAAAGACATTTCTATATATTTTTATATTCTTTCTTATCGTTGGCATAACAGCTTAGGATTTAGAGTGTGATACAATAAGAACGACAAGAACAACAGCAAAAACAACATTTGCAAATAATTTCCATAGAAAATATTTTATTTGCTGCAACAAACAAAAGGAATTATAAAATTCTAATTAAATATTCTCCTAAAGATGCATCATTAAATCTATTAAATTATTTTTTTTTCTATGTTGTTGTTTTTGTTGCTACTAGTGTTGTATATCTAAACTTTTGCTAATAAAAAAGCGAAAAAAAATTGAAAGGAAATCTTAAGCTATTGCAAGAAATGTGGTCTACAGGTTGGGCAAATTTGAGTTTAGGAAGTAAATTGGCTGTCAAATGATGAAATGTCAAGAATTGGGCTCTCAACCTTTGATATTTATTTAAAAAAGGAATTGAGAGATTTTAACTATGGAACGCTACACTCTTGAACAAAGAAGTTTAATTGTGAATATTTACTATCGAAATGGTAAGACCATTTACTATATCACTTCGTAAAATTCGAGCAGCTTTTCCTCGTAATCAGGCTCCTTCTTAGACCGCCGTGCGTAATTTAAGCGCTAAAATCGAGGCTCACGGTACTGTTGTTGGCAATAGATCAAAAAAATACGCTCGTAGTAGCCGCTGTACAGCAAAGTGTTGAGAATGAGCCTGGAACATCAACTCATAAGCGTTCGCCACAATTTGGCTTCACCAGAGGAACTTTGTGCAACATTTTGCATAAAGATCTTCATCTTCACACTTATAAAGTTCAAGTCGTTCAAGAATTAAAGCCAGCCGACCATTGTTGGCGTCGAACGTTTGTGAATTGGCTCTTTGAAAAACTGAACGATTACAACGCATTTTTCAACAAAATCATCTTTAGCGATGAGGGGCCCATATTCTATTAGGCGGTTACGTAAACAAACAGTCCTCGAAAAACCATTACATCCAAAGAAAGTGATTGTATGCTGCGTTTTGTGGTTAGGCGGCATCATTGGCCCATATTTGTTCAAAAATGAGCAAGTGTGTACCATCACCATGAATTCTTTGCGCTACCGAATCATGATAAACAATTTTTTGTGGTCACAATTGGCTAATGTTGGCATGAGTTACCTTTGTTTTCAGCCGGATGGCGCCACAAGCCACACAGCCAGCCAAACAATTCAGTTATTGCAAGAGAAATTTCCCGTTTGCGTAATTTCTCGATTTGGTGACCACCTCGTTCTTGTGATTTAACCCCGCTGGATTATTTTCGCTGGGGCCATTTGAAAGACCGGATTTACGTGAACAAACAATTAACACTTTGAAAGATGTAATTCGGCGCTGCATTGACGAGACAAGCAAAGCTTTGTTGCCAAATATGGTTCAAAATTCTGTAAAAGAGCGGACGTCTGCCGACATGGTGGTGGGGAATATTTGCCCGACGTCATATTCCATTATTAATTCCCATATTTCTATTTTACATTGGTATGGAAAAACTGAATTCGTCAAAAAAAAAAAAAAAAATTTTAAGCCAATTTACTTCCTAACCTCAAATATGCCCACCCTTTATTTGGTTTGCATATTTTTATGTTTGCTTTTTTACTCTTTTTGAGCAGCATTTCCATCATACACGGCTTGCCTAGTCTTTGCCTCTTCCCTTGTTTTGCCTTAGTTTTTGGATAATTGTGCCTCGCCAGGTGTTTCTTGGTCGACTGCCGTTTCTGGGTCCTTGAGAATTTCACACAAGTGCCATCCTGGTTATGCTATGATGGTTTTTACCTTAAGGTATGGTCAACCCATTTCCACTTCTTTTTGGGCTCTTCATTTGCCAGATTCCTTAGTTCTATGCTATTTATGGTGTAAGGGCATAATATCTTGCATATGATTAATACCTGCAGCTTTTGCCTGATAATGTGGGACACAAGCCAGATTTCACTGCCGAGCAACAGAATTGACTTTACATATAAGTTGAATATTCTGAATTTGGTTTGTCTGGATATGTATGAGCTTTTCTATACTGACTGCAGTCGCCCAAATGCCGATCCTGCTTTGTTGAGCTTGTTTGTTGTAATTTTGCTTCACAGATATCAGAAGCTATCTACATACTCAATTGGTTTACCCTGTAGAATGTTATTTTCTGAGCTATTGTTGTTAATGGTTCATGGCTTTGGTTTTCTCGATATTTATCTGAAGTTCAACACTGCGAGCTAATCTCTGCAGGTCTTCTAATTTTGACTGCATGTTAAAGATCTTGTGTGGAAGTAGAAGAATATCATAATTATATCATAATAATTCTAATTTGTATTGCTTTCTCGTAGTATTATTGTTATTTGGCTGCGTTTCGAATTTCATTCTGTAAGGTATCGGGTCCCATTTCAAATGCAATATTTTCTAGCTGATTAAGCTATACAAAGAGTTTCTTCTGCGATTTGGTTATATGTTGCTCTGATATATTACCAGAAATGATCTTTGTCCAGTGGTAACTATTCAAGAATCGCCACCTCTAACGCTTTCCTCATTGCGTTATTCTGAAGTTTTTGTGGATAAAACTGTTATTTGGTAACGTGTGATGGTTCTTCTTTGTCATTTAAGCTAAATCCTAATTTCGTATGTGATAAGCTTATGACGCTATAGACGTCAGTTCTTCTTCCATATCTACCATTCAATAAAGAGAAGATTTGTTTGCGTGAGTTGCTGAGCAGTACGGAAAAGTGGAGCCACCATTTGCCATGTCTAGCATAACATATTTGTATCGTGTCTTACCAAAATATTCAAATATACCTCCGCAAACATCTGTTAATGAATATCACCTGTATAACTAATATTACAATTTTAATATTTGATGAAAGTGAGGGCGATTTCCAAAAGTTCGCTAATCGTCCAAATGCTTGCTTCACAGACTTTATGAGATTTTCACTATCCATTGAGGAACCACCTAAATTCGTTTTAATACGACGCAGATAGCAGAAGTTGTCTATCTCCTCCTGACTCTAAAGGCTCTGTATACATCGCTGTTTATTCTCAGTACCTTTGTTTTTCTCACATTTATTTTTATCCTGCCTTTGATGCGGCTTGGGGAGCACTATCTAGTTTCTCCGACAGGTCCGCGCAGCTGTGAGACATCAGTCACTATTGAGCCCTTACACTAGTCCTCGCCATTTTACAAGGCCCACTCACATGACTATTTCTAGACCAATATTAAAGAGCAGTGGGACATAACGTAACCCTGCCTCGACTAAGTTTGTTCTTATGAAGAATCCGATAGCTTGTCTCTCTATACTATTTAGAGCCATCATAAGACTAACTAACTTCCCAGTGAGGCCCATAAAACTTCGTTAGAGAGTGTTTTGAGCGCCTGTTCAAAATCGATAAACATTAAATACAAAGGCGATCGCCATTCCACCGATTGTACTTGGTGTTTGTGTTGTCATTTCCTATCTTCACGTCGAAGCTACCCATGAGTGTTATAATATCTTCTATACGAATATCGTAGAGCGTAGTTTGTGCTTAGACGTCATCTTTTCTAGTATTTTCATCTTCCCTTAGAATACAAAACACTGTACCATGTTATTATTGTTATATTCTTATTCTGTTCTTAAAGTGAGCGAAATTATTTTTCGATCTGGTTTGAAGTAAAATATTACAAAATACAACACGAATAAAATACACAAATTTAGGCAACATTTGTTTCGAGTATAACTTTTCATGGCAGCACTGGTAAACCATCATTCTAACAATTACATTCGCTGTGCAAGTTAGGCATCATAAACTACTTAAAAGTGCTAAATTTTACGCCATTTGTTTTTCGAATTTACCTGCGGCTTCTTGGCCAACTAATAACCATTCAAATTTACCTCAATTCCAAGTAAAACAAAGTAAAAAGAAATTACTTCACACAGCAAATCATTTGCAAAGAAACACTCAGTAAAAGTTGACTACAAAAATAATCAAAAAATTGTGTGCTTTCGGCTAGGAAACGCTGTAAATAAAACCGAAAAAGAAAACTTTTCTTCAACGGCGAAAAGCTAAATTATGACTCTTGACATTAACGTCATCATCATAATGTGCAAATACCACCTTTAGTGGCACTGCCTTCTTGGTAAATTGATTTAGTTTGTGCGCATAAGCATTTTCTTCAGAAACTAACAATTTTCCTAAATCATAATTGCCAAAAAGGAACGAAAAACAAATTCAAATTAAAATATTTTAAGGTACCGGCAATGGTGTAAAAAGCCAAAGAAATTGTAATATTTTCTTGCACTATTTGTTCATCTCTTATTGCAAATGGAATTGTAATTTTTAGTTTTGCCATTTTGAAGTAGAAGATTTTTGTTTTTGGCTTAAAGTGAAATGACATGGAAAGTTAATTGAAATTATTATTTCAATAGAATAACACCCAAAGTAGTACTACGCTAGGTTGTTGGAGCCAAAGAAATTAAGGTTCTCTTAAGAGAAAATCAACCAAAAAGCTTACATTAAATAGCGATTTAACTCAAAGTGGCTGACTAATGGAGTGCAATTTTAGAAGCAAAAACAACTCCATAACAACGCAATTAGAAACGCATTAACAGTGGTAGTTCGTGAACAGACTAACATTACTTTTGGATAGACAAGATAGTGACATGCACGATGCAAAAAAAGCAATGGGTATAGAGCAACCACAAAGAAAACATTGGATATCAGATAACTTCTGGAACCTAATTTCTCATAGAAGGAAACTCCAGTTGCATATGAGCTGCAATAACACATCGAGGCAGCAATACTAAATAAATATAAAGAAGTAAAGAAGTAGCTACGCTTTACAAACAGTTGACCGACACGAAAAATAAACTACACCAGTCTATAAATTGTCTTACCGATCGGGAGGGTAAGATAAGCCAAGCAGTCGTTGGTCGCAACGGTGCAGTACTGAAAAACAATGATGTTAAAACTCGAAGACGAAGAGAACATTTCAGGGAAATAAGCAGTATCGGATGCCAGAAACAGAAGAGGAACTAACAAAGGGTGTTATAACGAGCTCAGAAAAGCCTATCAAAGAAAAGCCGAAAAGGCAAAGGCATATTATCAGGAACACAAAAAGAACATGACTTTGTCAACAAAAGCTCTAAAACAACGAAGCTAGAAACGTATAAGCAATGGCAATTCGTGAATAATAATCATTAGACTCATGGATAGATATTATAGTGACTTATAAAACCAAGAAGTTTTAGGTATAAAGCAGACACAAAGAAAATCTTGCATATCAGACAACACCTGGAACCAAATTTCTCAAAGAAGGGAACTCCAGCTGCAGTTGAACTGATGTAACATTGCGAGAGAGCAAATTCAACTGCCGGCGAAATAAATAAAGAAGGCAGCAATTACAGCAAAAAACTGCAGCTGACTACAAACTGCATCACCAAACGGGGGTGTAACAGGAGCCAAGAAACTGTAGATCGCAGTAGTGCTGAGCTAACAAACAATGGTTTTTAAAGTCAAAGATGGAGAAAACATTTCGAGACAATTAGTAGATCGCCAGAGCTGAAATTACAAAGAACAATTAAATGGAGGACAACAGCAGCAATATAGAAAGTAATTCGGGAATTACTTACAAACTTCACAGTGTGAATGATATAATAGAGGCCATTACGCAACTGAGGAGAACTTCTCAAAGTTGTCATCGAGACTGCAGCTGGACTTCAACGATCACACATCACATCAGTGTGAGATGAGGAAAGGCTGCCTATAATTTGCAAAAAAGTGTCGTTTCAAACAAATATGCTTCTGGTCAAATAGGAGATGCATAGAGCAACACCAAAGGTGCCAAAAAAGAACATATCCTATAATGGCATAGATACAAGAAATTATCTACTATTCGTAGATTTTAAGAAGCCCTTTGAGATCCTCAGACGAACTGGCCTTTGCAGACGGATTCATTATTGTTATAACTCCCCTGACGAGAGCATAATAATGAGCATCACGGAAAATAAAATATTTCACAAAAATTTAATGCCACAAGTCACCACTAAAATCGTTTTCAGCTCTCGCAATCACTTAAAGTTCGGTTACAACTTCAAAGACTCGCAGAAGAGTGTGCAATGAACAAAGAGTATCTAAATAAAAAATACCTGGTGTTAAAAGAAGCAGAAGCATTGTTTTAAAATTGTTCTAAAAAACTCCAGTCCGTCACTGAACGACTAAATTCCAGAAACCTCCAACCGAGTTTAGTCGTATAGAAAACAATGTTAAAAAAATAAATATTCGATATCGTCAGAGCTACGAACAAGAATACTGAAAACTCAATTATGCGCTACGTAAACGTCAGTCAATTATTTCTACCAATGTTTCAGTATTGTTACCTAAAATATGTTCCATCGTGGCGAATGACATCATGAGCGAAGTCTGTTCACAGTGAGAAGAAATGTGGAATGTGGATAATATTTTTCTACTCTCGCTATGGATCTCAAATAAGCAATCTAAATTAGAAGATCTGGAGAGATAAACTCGCAAAGTTGGCCTGGAAATAAATTTAAAGCCGTGAAACGTTAACACAGATAACATTATGCTACAGGGCCAACTAGGATTTTGAAATTTTGGTATGTAGTCAGCACAGTGACATTGCTTAACAAAGCGGAAACAGACAAACCAAGCTTAGAATTTTCAACGCATGTGTAAAGTCAACTCTCTTGAAGCGAAGTTAAACCTATCTAGTGTTGAACATAATTCCCCAGGAGCTACAGGTATTCAGCAACAAGTGGCTAAGAATTATGTGTAAGATATTCTGGCGAGAAACCCATACTTAAATAAAGGAAATATCGAAAATGATGATATAGCATATCCTTTTTATATGCTATGCTTAGTTTCAGTTTCTTTAATCAGTTTGAAGTTTTAGGCTAAGTAGCTGATTAATCCACTGTAGCTGCCTCTATATGATTTTGCGTAGTGGTGAAGATCCGTGCTAATTGGTGGGGATCTTTACTTTAGCATTCTTTTGTAATTTTTTCCCAGTAGGTGGTGTGTTTTCCTGATCATTCCTCTGATGCCAGAGGTATGTGGGAAGGTCAGGCGGCTTCTGCCTTAGTTTTTAGATGGATTTGTCTGGAGGGAAGTTGAAGCCGGAAGTCTATTAGGCTTCCGGAATTTTCTGCGGTTTTCAAAATCCAATAAAAAGTGGATTTAATAGTACACAGAGTGTAAGAAAATGTCTGTAATAAGTTAGAAGTGGATTGGATAAAATTAAACCATATAAACGCTGCTTAGTTGCTTTCATTAAGAAATCCTTTCACTAACTATTCTATTCCTTCTTTACCTCCAATGTTCAGTAGCTTCTAAGCTTCATTTTGTTTACCTACAATCCATTTAAAATAATTTATATATTTTTGTTATTTCCACTTATTGTATCCAAAGCTTATTTGTTTTTTCTAGACTCCTGCACCATTTGCTCGCTTATTTACAGCCTCTTAAAATCCATAAAACATGGCTGGTGTTTTCAACTTCATTTGCAACATTACGCGTTATGGCTCAAACAAACATGTAAAATAAGAAAAGAAAAAAACTAAATTATTATTTATATTATTTACTGCTAACGGTTTTAACAACAATAGCACCAACATAACACCCAACCTGGCCTATATGATATTACTTGCCTATGCTACTGGCTGTTGGTTACCATATATTTGTCGACTATACCTTTTTATGTAAAAATGCAACAAAGTTTTCTCCTTTAAAAACACCAACATCAATTCCCTTTGCAACACTTTGTGTGTATATGTTTGTTGCAACAAACGGCAGTTATAACTTCTATAAGTTACACAGAGTGCTGTCGTTGACAGTTTCTCTTCTTGTTCCTCCTTTACGCTTTTACTATTTTATTTGTGGCAATGAATAATAATGAATAATATTTTTCCCCATTCTATTTTTCTATTTAATATTTTTACACTTTTTTCTTTGTTTTTTTTTTATAAAGAACAGTAGAGAAAAAAGAAAGTAATTTCACAAAGTGTTGCCATTTTCATATAATTTACGTTTTAATTTTTTCTTACAATTCTCTTCTCTACCTCCCTCTCATTCCTTTAATTTTTCTAGTTTTATGGAAAATGTCTTTAGAAATAAAAAACACAAATAATAAAAATACAAAAGATTGCAAAAATTGATTAAAATTTATGAATTATTATTATTATTATGAAACATTATAGAAAATTTATTGAATTTTTATATGAAACATTAAAAAATTGTAAAAAAATAGAAACGGGCAGATATTTATTAAAATGATATTAAATTGAGGTCATACAGGGCGTATAAGTTATGAATAATTACTCTTTTAAAATATGCATGCACAGGCATGGATAATAATAGGTGAGATATTGGTTCACTCTTAAGTGCCGTCATCAGCTCAAAACTATTTGTTTGTTCTCACGTTTTTCTGACCACTGCTTGAATATATAAAGGGTCCGCTAAATAATTTTTTTTTTTTAATGCTATAAAAAAAACCACTGAATATTTCCTCAAATTTTATTTGAAAGTATAATTCTTCCGGTTAATAATGGAACATAATTTCCTGTTGAAACCAAATGTTGCTAATATCCTCCTCTTCAATTTTGTGAACAAAAAGTCGTTCAACATGGCCCGATAACGATCGCCATTGACTGTAACGGCCACTCCTTGCTCATTTTCGAAGAAAAATAGCCCAATTGTGCCTCTGGACCAAAATCCGCACCAAACAGTGACTCGTCTTGGGTGTGTTGGCTTTTCAATGTATGCGTGCGGCTTTTCTGTGCCACAAATGCGACAATTTTGTTTGTTTACATACCCGCCAAGATCAAAATGAGTTTCATCTGAAAAGATGATTTTTTTAGCAAAATTTTCAAAGTAATGTCGCAGTATTACCCAGCGTTGTTCAAGCGTATACACAACCATATTCGTTCAGCGGAAGGGTAAAACTTATTATCTGTCAAATCAGACATGAGCTAAGTGTTACCATTAACGAAATAAGCTCTGGTTGAAAAAAAGCGTTAGATGGCGGACCTTATAGAAATAATTTTTATAAAAATTTGCCCTGATTAACTTTGTTTTATCCAAGATTGAAGTAGCCCTTTGTGGCTTTGGTACATAATTTTGGTATCCTTCTAAGCAACTGACATCTGGTTTATAGCTTAATAATTGTTCAAATGTAGCGATGATGGTGCAGCTGTCTCTATTATTCCGACATTGTTACTAAGTCACCACTTCAAGCTACATTGTTGAGCTCGCCAAAGTTGTACGAATTTACTCTGGAATTCTCGAAGAAGACCAAGTATCTGGGCTTAATTTTTGACTCAAAGCTCTCGTGGATACGTAATACTGAGAGGGAAAGGTATTTTGTGCCTTTTACATTTGTAGGAGGGCCTTTGGAAAAAAGTTGGATCTTAAACTCCATGACTTGTATAAGATGTACACCGCAGTCATAGATTAGAATGTTTTTCTGGCGTAGGTTATTTACGATATTTATAGGTCTTGAGGCCTTAAGGCTTATTAGAATCGACGTAGGCAGTCTCGCCGTAATCAGTGCTTTCAACTCGTACGTGAATAAATCGGAATGTGTCCACAATAGTATTCGCGCAATTTCGAGGCTGGAACGAAGGGAATCATGTCGACCTGATATGGGTCATGCGGTCAGCCGAGGCAAAGAAATTGCCCATAAGTGCTCTACAAGATGGTCCTCTCTGACACTCGCGCTGTAAAGCTTGATAGGTGGATGGACACTGAGCAATATGGAATGCAGGTGGACCAAAATCAACACTTGCAGTATATCCAGAATGCCTTGCCTTCTCTTTTCATGGAAAGGACTAAGTCTCTTCTTAGGTTTGAAAGGGAGGGGTTCAATCAGTCTTCTTTCGGGCATAATTACCGAGGACTGTTTGAGGGGCTATAGTGCATGGGACGCCTTGCTCATGGCTCAATGGGAGCTTAGGCCGAGGCACTTAGGTGCATGTCACCTTCATGATCTATACTGTCTTAGATATGTGTAACTCTCGAAGTTGATCGACTTCTTCAAGTATACCGGTTGGCTCAAATAAGGGAACTGAAATTTTTGGGTCTCCAGGTGAAGATCTTTTTAAGAACTCTCCTATGTCCGGCCTTTTGGACACTTTAATGGGTTTGTTCTGTAAAGAAAAGCACATAACCTAACCTAACCTTCACTGTGGAACTGCGTGCTTAATTGGCAAAAGCTAATTATTAAAATTAGTTTTGTGAAAGAATATGCTTCTCGAGTAACATCATTTTAAATGCCAAGAAGGTGACTCTTACATAAAACTTAGAAACATTTGGTGTCAATAAACATAAATTAACGGCTTGGAAATAAAACACGTTATTCTTTGCAGTGAACATTTTTACAATGTATCTGTCAGCGCCCTTTGGGAACTCCAGTTGCAATTACACTGAACTTACACTATCTAGATATAAAGTATACTTCTTATTCAGGTCTATTAGCAGCGGTGGTTGCAATTATCTAAAAAACACCACGTTTCAACTAGTCCTTCATCGATCACATAAATAGCCTGCGATTATTACAGATTATTTCTACTACTACCGCTCGCTTCACCAATTTCGAAAACTGAGGCCTATATCACCACCCCAATTCGCCGCATTACACATGAGGGAAAACTAAGGCAACAAATTGGCATTAAGATTGAAGTTAGATAAAGCTCCCCACTACCGCCCCTATTATTTAATTCAGCCATTAACGTCGTGCTGAATTATGTCACATTCTAACGGCTATGTATGGATTCTAAATGAACACTTAGAGAACCTAGATTGTGCAGGCGATGTCTTGCAGACACATAACCACTCGGTTATGGACCTGAATCTAGACGAGTTGGCAGCCGAAGCAGCTAAATAAAGTGTTTAGGTAGGCATTTTCAGAACCAAGACCAAGCAAATGAATACAACAAACTCCCAACTTCTCGCTTTCAATCGGCAAAACCGAACTTTACACGTTTTGCTTCACCGGCAGTATGTTTTCAAAACTAGGTTGTTCCCTCTAAGATGTTCTTACAAATATTTGTGAATCGATGGCTATGGTCCGCAGCAGAATACAGTCTACTGTGGAAAGAGAACTCAGCAAATGGATTCGTCATATTCTTCGTATTGATTGACGCTTCGCGTAAATAGCTGGTATGCAACTTTGCCATTGAACAGAACCGAATAGACCAATTTCGTTGAAGCCATAGGATCCTTGTAAGAACAAAAAGACTAAATTCATGTACAGCAACAAAGTGCTTCCGGTACAGGTAGTACCAGAAAAAAATTTCTGGTCAGAAGATTCTTTTCAGCCTTATTTTTCGCTCCAAATACCAAAAAGATGAACGAACTGTTATTTAGTGACAGAATATCCAGTTATAGGATAATTTCATGCTAGGGAACTGAGGACAATCTTATGCCCTTATTACGGTTTACAATTCGACTAAATTCAGTTGAAATTTCAATTGAAATATTACAACTGCTATTGACGAGTTGTAATGGTTCGTCTTTTTAAACGGTTAAGTTGTTATCGATAATACCAAATTGTAAAATTTCAATTGATTTTCAATGCAGCTTAGTCGCATTTTAAAACGTAATAGGGGCTTTAAATTCGCTACACCTTCGGAAATTTATTTGCATTGCAACTCCACTTCTAATCAATAAGATAACTTTTTCGACAAGATTTATACCACCGCCGTGTAGTCTCGAAAGAGTAGGGCCTTAGTAATGGATAGGAAACAAAGACCCTAAGATTTACAATGTTCGTGGTACCAAAACTAAGTCTCTGGTCAGGCATAAAGCTACGCCAAATCTTTGCTTCAAGCCCCCGAAGGAATAGTTCTTTAGTGGTCTAACCGAGCGACAGAAGACTATACTCACTGTACAGTCAGTCAATACCTGAATGAAAAGCCGCTAACAGTAACAGCTGGTATGAATACCCGAGGTTGGCAATTTATTACAATCCACAAGAACTTGATTTTTCTTGTACTATAACTTGATCAATTTCACAATTGAACTTATTTTAGCCTTTAAATTGTTTTTATGCCAATCTAAAAAAGGCTTACAAGGTAAAAAAAAATTAAAAATTTGGTGGCAATTTTGAGTCATTACCTAGTACATTAAAAGAGAATTAAGCTACGGATATATACCGCTATTATTTGTCCCATCAGTTATGTGACGATAGCTTGGTGGAGAAAGACCCAGTTATACCTACCTCGCTATAACTGGGGCAATGAGAACATGTCCAACAGTGGCCATAGTTGTCTAGATTGGTTTGACGCCGCTTCCCATCCATGTGATGAGGATGGCAGCATGGTTTGCCCAAAGTTTTTTTTTCCAAAGGATCGCGAAATGCATTGGGAAGTCTGTTAATTCTACGCAGGGTGGTCGGAGAACCATTCTCAATGCGGGATGTTATGCCTTTTGGTCTGTGACTTGGCAGGAGATTTAAGGTCGAATTAGCGAACCGGAATTGCTGGTCTAATCTGGCCTTAGTTCAGAGTGAGTTTGCTCTAACATGGTATACTAATGGATCCAATATGGGTGACTGAGTCGGTGCTGGTGTTCGTGGACTCAAACGAGACTTGTCGATACCACTGCGGAGATCAGTGAGTGTTTTCCAAGCTGAGAGCATGGACATTGCTATATGTGCGGAGATAAATCTAGGCTCAGGGGTAGGACCATTAATTTAAGGGAACAAAATTTGCTACAATACGTTGCAAAAGCTTTCGCTTGGATATAAACTCCACTTCTTTTGGATACCTGGACACTGTGGGATAGATGGCAATGAAATAGTGGAAAGGATTCCATAACACCCTATATCGGTCTGGAACCTAGTTGAGCAACGCAACTTATCATCCTCAATCTATTCTAGGCTTGGGATATTGCGAGATGGTTGAAACACTGAAATACGTATCATTATATCACTCGCACGAGTAATTATGTGAGAGGTACGATGGACACTGCAATGATATTATATACCATACGTAATGGCGTACAGGGGCCTCAATAAATAAAGAAAAAAAAGTGAAACTCCACAGAGATTATTTATTTATTTATTTCTTTTTGATATCTACATACCTTTATTGAAAAACCATATACAAAAATTATTTTCAAATAAAGCTCTTAATTCAATTTTGTAATCTCCACTAGCAATATAATGAATTAACGCACAAAACTTGTTCGACAAGCATTCCAAACTAAATTTCTATTAAATTCCCCAAAGTATAGTCATTATTAATGTTTAATTAAAAAAACATATAACCAATTGCACGAATACTTTTGTAAACGAGTGTATTGACCAATAATAAAACAATGAGAATGTAATTTTCAAATCTCTTAATTATTTTTGTTTTTTAATATTTTTTTTTTCTAATTTCTGTTGTTGTTGACAATAAATGTTGTTTAATTTAATTTAAAGTCATAACAATAAAAACAACAACAAAAAAGGGAAAATTATAGTATTTGTAAATAGAACAAAAAATATTTAATGTGAAAAAATTTTTAAAATAGAAATTAACAATAAGCAAACGAGAAACAGAGAGAAGAGGGCGAGAGAAAGTATTGAAATAATAAAAGCCAAATTCTGCACATACAGGTATGCTGGCGAACACATATACACTGACGCTCATTTGATTAGAGATATTTGTAACCAGATATCAGCAGTGAATCGTTTTTGCTATTCATACTCAGTCATAAACTTCAGAGTATAAGTGAGTACACAGCATTAAATTTTAATTACTCATACTCATTCATACTGATAAAAACGATGATTCATAAGTATACGTAGCAATGAGTATGACTTAAACCTCGTACTCATACTCATAGCATTCATTAGTTTATCATAATACTCGTAAATGGTTCGCATGATTCATGAAGACTCATTAGTATCCATGAATATAACGTATTAGCTATTCAAAAGAAAAAGAAAACACAAAACCTTCTAATGAGTATTCAAATGTTCATAATCGAATTATTCTCATTTTGCATCATTTACAATGAGTGCAGATGAGTATGAATCAATAGAGTAATAAATGTTGATAAATATAAATATGATGAGTACGTCGAGCTTTAGAGTATGAATGCGTATGAGTAGTCATTGCAATGAGTATAAATGAGTATAAGTATAAGAATTTATGAATTTTGTATGTGTCGAGTATACTCATATTTTCAGTATTCATTTCCAATCTCTGATTTCCACTCTGATATGATGAATCATATTCACAATACCAGTATCAAGCCGAAATTTATATGAAATTATCGTAAATGAAAAATTTCATTGAAGAATTCTCGTGACAATGCCACAAGCAAAGAGAATTAGATGTGACAACTTTTTTGTAATGCCTTCATACTAAAAAATCTTTAATTTAGCGACATTGTCCGTTATGTGTCGATAGCATGATGAAACTTAATGACATTGCCTGTTATTAGTCGATTGCATGCTGTAAATTGGCAACATTTTCTGTTATTAGTCGACTACATGCTGAAAGAGTGACGATTTTGTCTGCTACACCTCCTCATTAACGAACAAAGCATTAATGATGTGGTCTGCTTAGACTCGCTAATATACGGTCGCCTGCAAGACAAGCTCAACTTCTGTTGTTTAAGAAGTCATGTATGATTCCAAAGAAAATTCATCGCCAGTCATCGATGATTTACCATTTTCGGCATTTTTCACAATGATTCGTTTGATGATGACGTTCGCCACCGGTTAAGCAAAGTGTCAAAAATCTAAAAAGGGTAAAAATTAAAATAAGTCACCTCTTACTGCTCACACATAAAACAACATGATTCCAGTATGCCCCTGAACACATGTGTTGTAAAAAGAAATGGTAACGTATTAATTCGGAAGACCTACATGGAGACCGCAAATATCAAAGTTTTCTGAGAACAATAGGCAAAAATACATAATGACACCAATGAAAACGCAATGAAACGAAATATGTAAGATTCACAGCTCTTATCTTAATATTCGTATAGATACCGTCAGATCAACATGGTGTCGCAAACTCATTTTTAATTTCACTCTCTAATAAACCAGGTTTTGGTATATCGTCCCGCTTTCTATGCTAGAGAAAAAGCCATTTAGAGTAGGTTGCGGTTTTGCGCAGAGTACAGCAGTTTCTCAAAGTTATCCACGTAGCTTTCCATCTGTTCTGTTATCGATATAGAAAACTCATCAAAGCTGTTTTTGAGCGACTTGGTTGAAAAGAAACTTTTGCATTCTAGTTCTTTCTTTGTTCAGTACTCTTCTTCCGTGGACCTCGAAAGCTGTTTGGGCTGCATGTGTGAGATCATCAACCCAGCAGTGTTTTTAACGACTAGCATTCTTATTGATGTCTCTAGACGTTTTCTATACATATTCTACCAAGATAATGCCCTATTACTTACCGCAAGGATTTAAAAGAATGGGTTGGAAGCCTATATGTCAATATTTTAAAGCAGATATCATACACTAACAAAATCGCTTTAAGTACAGAGGTACTGCGTTGTGGTGTTGGAAGATCTCGACTATGATTACGATTTTTGCATTCTGAACCACATAGAGTGACTCAAAATAGGCATCCTTGAAATTAACTCCAACATTGAACGAAAATGGACAACGAGAGATCAACAATGCGACGACGAATACACTTGCTACTACTTGGGTAACATATTCGATCTGATATCATGGCACGTATTAACAAGGCCTGACAGTCTTTTGGACTTTTCCAAAGGGGACTAGGATATGCCTATTTAACTTTCATGACAAACCGACAATTTTGTATGCGTGTGAAACATGGAATGTCGCATTACAGAATATTCAGTCCGTATAGACCTTTTGTTAAGAAATGTTTGACCAAAATTTAACGCATATTCTAGCAATTTGGTATCGGAAACATATCAGAAGGCCAGTACACGCATAGAAACACCAATTTAGGATTACAGTGAACGTGATCAAGGAATTATACAAAAAAATGTTACTAAACATTAACAGTAGTTCCCGCTTAAGCGTTGCCCGTATTAATGCGCAAAAATTTCTGAAAACAAAAAAATTTCTATATATCGCCTTACAAATATTTCGCTTAAATGACCTCCCCTTAAAAGACTGCCACGGTTAAATGAGTTATTTTTAAGAACTAAATTGTATCTTGGCGTAGTGTATTGGCTAGAGCGCATGTATAACAATACTAGCGAGCCAGATTCGAGCCCATAGCAGACGACATGACGAAATAATTTCATTATAGTGTTTAGTTCCGATTTAGTTTCGAGTGCTTAATAAAGACGCTTCGCTTTTCCCTCCAGACAACTCCATCTGGAAAATAAAAATGAAGCCCCTGACCATCAAAACTTCCTCTGGCGATTATGACAAACATTCGACGAATGATCAGGAAAAAAAACGCCACCTACTGGAAAAAAATTACAATGCTAAAGTAAATATCATCACCACCAATTAGCAAAGATATTCACCACCACTACACAATTAATATGAAGGGGGCTACAGTGGATATTAATCATCTACTTAGTTTTAAAAATCAACTTGATTAATGAAACTAAAACAAAGTAATGAATCCTTTGTGAAAAGCCAAGAGGAGTGACGAAGAAAACAAAATTGTATCTTCATAAGAATATTTGTTGCTTAAATGCGAAACAAACCTATCTGGCAAGACAATTTTTGAATTTAAGTCCGGCAACAATAAAATAAGAAAGATAAAAATGTACACAGATTAAGGAAAATAGTTTTTGAATTTTAAATTGATTTTTATCAAGGGTATGTGAAAAGAGTGGAATAAAAACTAATACTTAGCATTGAAAAGAAAAATGCATCATTTGTGAATTTTTCATAAGATTACACATTTGTCCGCGTTTCCACTTCAATTATTCCCTGCTTAAATGCGTAAAAAGCAAGACATTCTAACATGCGCACTTAAGCGGGGCCTACTGCAATCAAATGCATTGTTTTCTTTGCGGGGAAGAAAGGTTAAAAAAGATACGAGTCTGTGGAGCAGCATAGAGGGTATTGTTGTATACAACAACAAATGTCAATACCAACATAGATCCTAGAACCTGATACCGATCACCTTCTCAGCTTGAAGATAAGGTAGTGAAGTTAGTTAGTTAGTTACGACGGGTAGCCAGACACGTCCAGCCCACCTGGGTCCAGTATTGATCCCACTGTGATACCCATCAGTAATCCAGAAAATGGACAACCTATGTGTCCGCGTTCCGGTGCGATCCGATCCAATTAGACGTATGTACAAAACAAGAGATCTTGGCGATATTCACACCGGCCAGATCCGACAAGCAATCCAGAAACGGACTGCCAAGGAAAGCAGTCCTAATGTCCGAAAGACTAGGGCACTGGCATAGGAAGTGCTCGACAGTCTCCTCCTCCTCCTCATCCTGACAACCCCCACAATAGTCATTGAACGGCAGACCCAATCTCCTAGCGCACGCACCAGCCACCCAGTGCCCAGTAATCACAGCTACGAGAGTTCGCAGCCTAAATCGCGGTACCCCTATAATAGACTCCGAGCGAGCCCGATCATATAGGGGCCAATAATTCGACTATGTAAAGATAATTTTAAACCTAATGAAGTGAGCTACAGTGTACACTCAATCATCATAGTGGATACTACGTTGACAATTTAAATTAGTTTTTGCTGTTGTTGTTTGTAAATGTATAGAAAAATATTTTATTTTTACTCACAAACATACACTCGTACATTCATTGTGAACCGGTTTACTCGTTTACATTTCTCTCTATTAAAATTTGATGTATGAGTGTTAAATTTAGTTTTTATTATTGTTTGTTGTACTGCTCTATGCATATATCTTTATTACAAGTTTTTGTTTATTTTTCTGTTTTTTTCTCTCTTTCTCTCCGTCGCTCTCTCTCTCTCTCTCTCTCTCTCTCTTTATCTGTTATTCTCTGTATGCACTTTTTTGTTTTGTTAAATTGTTTCGAAATTGATACATTTAATCGTATTAAAATCCAAATTGAAATTACATTCTGTGACAATTTTATTGATGATACACATACAGGGGTACAATATGTAGTAAGTTTAGTTGCTGCCTGACTACTACTAACGCATGTACACAGACAACTGCTTTATACACATGCAGAATGTCTGTATGTGTGAATGTCGACAAACTCTACACTTTTGCTTACTGCCATGATTTGTTACTTTTTGTCCATTAGGTTATTTAAAAATTCATAGAAAATAATTTAAAAAAAAAGTATTGCAGTGTAGAGTAGTTGATTTGGTACGTTTATTTTGTCACTTCCTTTTGTTTAATTTTATTTTATATTTTTGCCTTCGATAAACAATTTGTAACCAAATTATTTGTCATTACTAATGGCATATAAAAAAAAAAAATTTTATAAATAAAATTTAGAATCTAAAAATATTTTATAATTGAATAAAAAGGTTTGGCACATATTTCAGAAAAAAATAAATAAATAAATAAAGAAATTCAAATATAGTATGACTAAAGCTGGCTGTACAATATTTATTGTTTTATTTTTTTTTTCTCCGTCAATCTTCTAGGAAGGATATTGGCTTTCCACAAAGCATCTATTGCTTTGTTTCAGTTTCTTTAATCAATTTGATATTTCAAGCTAAATAGTTGATTAATCCGCTGTAGCTTCCTCCATATGATTTTTCTTTATGTAGTGGTGAAGATCCTTGCTAATTGGTGGTGATCTATACTTTAGCTTTGTAATTTTTTCTCAGTAGGTGGCGTGTTTTTCCTGATCATTGGTCTGATGTTTGTCATCATCGCCAGAGGTATGCGAGAATGGTCAAGGGGGCTTTTTTCTTAATTTTTTTTTTAGATGGAGGGAAGAAGTTGAAGCTTTTTTTATTATTAAACATTCGAAACCACACAACCCCAGGCTCGAACCTGGGTCGTTTGTGTTGTTATGCGTGCGCTCTAACCACAACACCACGCCACCGCCTGTACAATATAAAACTTGTAAATTTGCAAGAAGGCATTAGTTTTCAGCACTTAGTCATCTTCAGGGTTCAGAATTTTTAAAGACTTTGCTAAAACTAACAGACCTTACGTATTACTATGAGGGCAATTTTTTTGCTTGTAACTTCCCTTGGGATCATATGGCTTTCCACAAAACATCAATTGCCTTGCTTCAGCTTCATTAATCAGTCGAATTTTTTAGACTATTAGTAGTCGACTGTAGTTCGCCTCCATGTGATTGTGTAGTGGTGAAGATCTTTGCTACTTGGTGGTGGTAGCGGCAGTTACTTATAATTCTCTTTTCCCACGATCTCGTTTTCTCCTAACCATTCGTCTGATGTTTGTCATCGTTTGGGTGGATTTGTGTAGAAAAATTCATGAAGTTTCCTAATTAATAAGTTTACTTTTGTGGGGGTGACAGGGTATATTTAAAAATAAAATATTTACAACGCAAATATTAAAAGTGAAAACAGTAATCCAAAGGGCCAACTCAGAAAGTTAAGGGGAAAGCGGAAAACGCGTCAACTACAAAGCAAATAAGAGGAGCGCAACCACCAACCAACCTCCTAAACATACAAGCACGTATTTGCTCTATCAAACAAATAATAATAAAATAATAAAAACAAATCGAATTTCTTCTTCTTGTTTAGTACATTGTTGTTCTTATAGATAAGTTTGACCAGCGTGAACAACTTTAAAAAAACGCAAATAAATTGTTTTTCCGTTATGCCCGTTGTTGCCGATTCAAGTTACTGAGTCGCTTGTGTTGTATACGGGCATTCTAACCACTACACCAAGCTGTCCACCAGCGGCTTGAAATGTGGTACGTCGACGTTATGTAGTATTTTTGGTAAAATATTGGTAGCTACTAGTTGCCATGATAAACACCGTAGAGAGCAACCCATTGAAGAGTCTTTACCATAAATATTTAGTATAACAGGTAGTTCAGCTCACTCGGGTACATTACTGATCCCGGTATGTTTAACGTAGAAGGTAGAGACCAGGTGGACCTACATATCCGCTCCACTGTTTGAAACAAAACAAGCAGACGCATGCATAAACGATGACAACCTGCTGACATTTATATCAGCCAGGTCTGATATGGCATGCAAAAATTAGCTGCCAAAAAAACAGTCCTGATGTCCGTAATATTTGGACACTGACATAGAAAATGTATGACAGACTTCTCCTCTTTTCCATACTGACAACTACTACAGAAATTACTGAATAGTACACAGTGATAACAGCCAACAGGATTCGTGGCTTCTACCACGTCGGCATCCCCGTGATGGACAATGAACGATCCCTGTTATACATGAGTGAAATTTGTCTTGATACAGAGCAGGATGGCTCATTAAACCATCTTTGCTGTGCCCTATCCAACATGTATCGCGGAACAAAAAGTCAGCAAGAGGAGAGTGGCATCCTAGCCTGGTGGCCAATGTCATCGTTGCCAAGGAGGGAGCCTTCCCAAGCTAATCCGTCCACCACACGCAGATAATTTCCAGGCCTGAATATCTTCTATCTCGTTTAGAGCTGTCCGGCACTCACTTACACTCCGCCTTTTAGACACTGCAGTGGTCCGGAAGTCTAAAGGATACTCTCTTTTCGTATGAGGGAATAAAGATATCAAAGATCCACTTAACATTTCTAGGGTTGCGAATTCAAGTCAAGAGGCACGTCTATTATGATAGATAAAGTTCCCTAGTGATAGTCTTGACTGCTTTTAATAGATACAATAGATATGTTTTTTCTGAGCGCCAAGGATATTTGACTTTGGCATTAATTCGGTCAATTAACACGACATCACATACGATTTCTTCGTCATCGGGTTATCGACCAAGCAGCATTCGAAAACAACTGTAGCTTCTCCGTTATATTTCGTCGCCATACAGAAACTCCGGCTTTACTGGTGTTAAATATGAGAATTTTTTGGCTCTTTGAAATTAGTGATGACTACCACATACTGCCAAGACAAGTATATGCGCTTCGGGTCTTGTATATTATGCTCTTCACATCAAAGTCAGCCTGCATCTTTACTAATAATGATACCTAGGCAGCAGCATTTACTCTTCAACTCTTTCTTGAAATTATTTCTCAGTTTTTCCGATGTTGTAATTTTAAATGATATTCACTCGCTATCGTTAACCCTTTATATGTCCTTGATGTCGATTCTGGCCATGTTAGTTCCCTAAGCACCTCTTTAAATCTCGGCTGGTTACTTCCTCTTTCGGGGATTGACAGCAAAATACAGTGGTGAGCAGGGAGGATATCCTACTCTGCTTGTATGAAATATTACGCTTAACAAGTCCCTTACTCGACTGCATTCCTCGTTTATGAGAACGATATTGCCGTTGCATTGTCTAGTATTTGTCCGCAGACACTGTCAGACAAGTTTAATTTTGCCATGAGCATTGTATCTTACTTTGGTGGAATTTGGCCTTAATTTTATAGCTTGTAAGACCAATAAAATGCTCTTCACTAGGAGGTATAAGATACCTTGATTGACGTTGTATAGTGTGGAAGGGACCAAACTTAGTTTGAGTTCCACGTTAAAAATCTGGGCCTTATTCTTGACCCCAAGCTAAGTTGAAAGGCTAACTTGAATGAGAGAGCTCGTAAGGTGGCTTATGCCACCCAATGTTGTAGAAGAACAGTGGCTGCAGATGGGTTCTCAGACTTCATCGCTGGAACTAGTCTACGATTGTTGAATCTAAATTTCTCTACGGAGTGATTTTCTGCAACTTCAGGCTGCCGTATAAGGTTAGGAGGTCTCCTGTAGTCTAGATAACAGATACGTTGCATACCACCCCTACAAGTACCCTTTTTGTTATGTTTGACTGACTTGCTGCCGGTATACTTGCCAGGCAACAGGCTAAACTTTTAGCGGTGAGACTTAATGTCCTGTCACGGTGGCGTATTGTCCCCTCGGTGCACTCCTCTATTCTATCTGAGGAGCCTCGAATCCTGGATGATATTTACTATATTCCATCCGGACCTGTGCTGGATGGGGAATTCCATTTCATGATCCCACGTAGGGACAACAGCGCATCTGGCTCGGTCATCCCCTCCGATCTCTTTAGGGTTTAACTTTCAGCTCTACGCTGGTTAGGAACTTTCGTGATTCCCTTGGGATGCTCTCACGGCAGTTTTGTGTCCATTTAATTTGATTCTCTGATCACAGGTACATTCCGAATAATATTGCTGATGTGCTTGCTAAGGCTGGTACAATCCTTTCGGATAACAGTCTTCTATTCACGAGGGTGTAACGCTGTTCAACGTTAAGCCGTCTATTAGGCAGAAGTACTTATTGGACGTGATAGATCCTAGGCAGAGTAGGCATCCTGCTTAATTGTTAGAACCTCTTGAATAGTAGGCGCTTCAATCAATTGTTTAAAGTGGATCACGAGAGCATTTCCTTTACTGTGTCTATTATCATTAGGCACTGCGTTAGGGTAGGTAGCCGCAAAGGCTTATTGACCAATAATTTTTGTCGAGGTTGTAGATCGATTTAGGAAGAGCAGAGTGTGGCCTACTTCATTTGAAAATATCCGTGGCGACGTAGATTGCTTACACTTGAGTTGCTCTTTCTCGATAGTTTATCGAAGCTATCGGCCATTGATATCAGCTTAATAACCAGGTTCATTAAAGGGTTGGGCTGGTCTTTGACTTGATTTGAGGGATTGTGCTTCTATGTGAGGCCTCGGATTGACTGTCAAGACGTTTTATCTGAACTTGGTGACTGGCACAACAGGCCGCTGTGTGTTGTCAAGTGTGCCTGGATTTAACGCGGCTGCCACTCCTTCCAAACCTAACCTAATTTTAGATGGTATTCGTATATACTGAGCTTTCTTGCTGTTGATTATTAGGCTCATTGCAACAGCACTTATTTCCAGATCATAGATTTTAGATTGAATTGACTGTTGGTTTGCTATGGTATAACATATCTTGCCCTGATAAGGTTGTGCTGCCTCGTTCGGTCTAATATCACAACTGGTTTGCTTGTCTCTGAAACAACCCTCTCATAGTACTTAGCTGTACAGGAATGTAGGAGCAGTAAAGCCCAATAAATAGTGTAAAAGGCAAGTCAGAAAAGTGTTTCTGTTTTTAATGGAAGTGTGGGGCATAAAACAAGTAATAGACACACTATTTGAAACATATTCAGTAGATATTTATTTTCTTAAACAAATAACAGCAAATTGTTACAACTTCTGTGTGGCATGACCACTTCTTAGGCAATTGAATTCGCTTTTATTTTTATTTTTTTTAGTAAAACTCACATAAAATTTTCTTCAACTTCACTCATAAATTTATTCATAACGATGTAACAGACTACGCTTACAAATAATGCAAAGACAAATATAATGAAACGTTTTTATGGAATTTTTATGTCTTGGGGAGAGTTTCGTTTTCCACAACCCCTATTCCCTATACAACAAAGAATTTTTTTTTTTGACAGAATAACTTCAGCTAAAACAATAAAATTTATTCACATATAGCGTAATACAATGCTACCAAAGGAAAATATAAATGCTTAGCTCACAGTGTATAAGTTTTATTGGTCAAAAATAATGCATCAAATAACGTAACGTTTAAGGGAATAACGAATTTCTAACTCCCTCTAAAATTATGCTACACAATTTACAGAAATACACTCTCCTCCACATATGCTTCATACTGTATATGTACATTGATTACAGACAGAGATCCCATACTAAAAAATAGATAAAATGCGATATCTTTGTCTATCTTTAGGTTTATTACTAATATTGCCTCTCTCTCTTGCCTGGTCAGGGGGTAAAAGTCAGTTTATGTTTCCATGTTTGTGTAAAGGGAATTGGAGTTGAGTAGTGGTGGGTAAGACACTTTAGTGCGTTGGCCTTTTCAAACAAACTACTTAAAATATTTTTTTTTTCTTTATACCTTCTTACAGGGTGTAGTAGTTGTAATTTAGTCAAGGATATCTATGATTATATGAAAATAAAATAAAATATAAAACGAAAAATGATATCAAGTGGCATATGGTCATGCATATTAACAAATCCATTTCAGCAATACTTTTTAAACTTATGACCAGCCAACAAAATGAATTGGCCAGAAGGTCTCCTTATTACTTAAGTGATAGGATGCTAAGAAAATATTAAAAGAAGTTAAAAACAAAGTAAAGTACACCCTTCCATTCACTGTTTTACTTAGAAAAAACTGAGGACTATGACAGACTGGCCACAATTGATAGATTGATAACGCTTTCATTTTTCAATATGGCAATCTTTCAATATATTATTACGTTAGATTTACCCACAAAGCATCCATTATTTTATTTCAGTTTCCGAAATCAAGTTCATTTTTAAGCTAAATAGATGACTAACATAGAGTAGCTCACCTCCATTTGATTGTGTAGTGGTGAAGATCCTTGCTAAGTGGTGGTGTCAGGTGTCTTCTGGGTGTACGTGAATCTTCGCCATGCGCCCCACGGTGCCACAATGCCACGAGTAAATACAATGCGTATACCAACGCCCCTACCAATGATAAACACAAGTGAATATCAAAAGTGAGTACCAATTCAAAGGCGTGTTGGTAGGACACTCATAACCTTCACACCTTGGTGAGAAGTCGGAAGCTATCTATACTTCTGCTGTGATATGGGTTACAGCACCTGGTATTGGATATGCAACAGCACACCGAGCTCGCGCTTTAGATCTAAACCACAGCCACCATGAAGCTAGCACAAGGAGGCCTAACCAACAATCGGGCAGAGATCGGAATCTCTGTGGCTCCCAATTCACGTGACATCAGAATACCTCTGGTCAGGCTAAGTGACACCTGAATGTAAATACAAACACGTGCCGCTGCTGGTTTCGGCCCAACAACGACCCCGGACAGGTCGTTAGTGGCTAAGTGGTGGTGGTGTTGATCCTTGCTTAGCATTACAATATTTGACAAGTAGGTGTCGTTTTCTCCAATCAGGAGATCTTCTTTAGATGGATTTGTCTGGAGGAAATTTGAAGTTTTTTTATTAAACATTCCAAACCGGAATTATTTTTTTTTTTTTTGTCTTGTCCTCTGCTGGGATTTGAGTATGGGTAGTTTATGTTGTATGCTGGTGTTCTAACCACTACACCACTTCACCCATCATTACGTTAGATAAGATTAGGTTAACTGTCTATAAGTTAAGCAATTCATTCGGAGGCCCTGTGGTCCATTGTGATATAATGCAAATTATATTATCCACCCTACCGAATACGAGAATGATGAAATAATGGTATTCCCTGTAAGAATCAACCAGTATTTGAAATAAAATTTATCGGAGTTGCTAGTGATACATCCACAAGACGGAGGCAACGTGGTGTAGTGGTTAATTGCCTACGAAACCGGGTAATACCAGCTTTATATAACTAAAGACAAGAAGGAATTACAATGACAGAAGCATATTAACCCATTCAGGATGCTACCTGACCCCTCTAACTTAGGGAATAATAACCTCTATGCAAACATCATAGGGATTATTGCTTTATCCTCCTGGGATAAAACAAAGGGAGAGAAAAGGAAAACGGTTGCAGTCTCTGATAAGTAAGGTTCCTCACACCGCTATCGACAGATGGCAACACAATTATAGATCCGTTCTACGACTTGCTAGACCAATCACTTGCTTAGCCGTAGAAGGATAAATTTATTGCAAAAAACACTGAAACAAGGCAAAGATGTCAATATATTCTCTAGAGGAGTAATGAGAAGAAAAAAACAGTTGCAAGACTCTAAACTGTCTTGAAAAAGAGAGATGCTTTAGCAACTGTTTATTAAAAAGTTTTTGTACCGATTCCACCTGCTTTAGGTTTGAGTTTTCAATATCAAATAGTACGTTGCCATAAGGGACAATAATATAGTTTAAAGAAAGTAGATATAAAAGATATAACGATTTGCGTACATAGCCCATTTCGCGGTCGCCATAATCGTCAAACTGAGAGGAATATTTGTTACCCGTACGTCTAAATAAATACAAAATATATCGAAATTATTGCCATTTTCCGTGAAAGTGTACATCAGAATCTTAAAAAATCGATTTAGCGTCGCTCACGTAAACTCAGTGTTTCGTTGATGACGGTTTGACAAATTTTGCGTAGTAAGTTGCGCCTGTATCCATAAAAATGCCAATGGTCTTAAAGGTAAACGAGCATAGACAAAGCTCTCGATCAGTGAGAAACTGAGGCTAATTTTCATTAAAATATCATTTTAAGCAATAAGGACCATTACTGGATATTAATTCAATTGAGATTGAAGAGTGTCCAGGCAGGCCAATACATGTTTATCTACTTTTTTTGACCTGAATTGAATGACATAGGAGTGGTTAAGATAGCGTTACTATCCCAATTCAAAATGATTAACATCTGAGCCACAATTAGCCTGTTGTTCATTACTGTGTCACAGGAGAAACCAAAACCGTTATCAAGATATCGCTCATCATCTATCAACTCCCTGAAATATAGTTCCACAGAGTTTTTTCACCAATACCACTCAAGTTTTACGTCCGATAGTAGTTCACTGCCGAAATTCTAGGAACTTTTTGAAGGTTCACAATATCACACAGCCTATATCACATTAGACATGGCATGGTTATCTGTGTAGTTAATGATTTTACCATGTTAGACTTATTATTTTCGGCTTCTCTTAAGTCGTAGTTCTGCGGGAATAAGCGACTAACTCAGCACACTTCACAACCAAAATAAATGGCACCGTTTAAACTCAATCTGATTTATGCGCCTCAACATCTTGCCAACAATTTCTCGCTACGGGAGATAATGGTGCCTATACCTTAACTGAAACAAAGCGGGCGGCGCCAGAAGATATGCCTAAGCCTGATGTGTATCTAGAAAATACCATAATTTTCTTTCGATGGGACTTGATAGCATGGAGCACTAGGAAATGCTAGAAAGGAATGACACGGTTAAAAAGGAACTGTACATAACGTAGCCATACGCTATATAACATAGACAATTAAGAAGATTTAGTACCCCCTTTAATACGGAGAGAAAGTAAAACGATCGTCAGCTACAAAACATTATCTGAAGGCCTGACCATATGTTATCAATAGCAGTCACAAAAAAGCCACCTCTTATTCCTAAGCTCACGTTGCAGCTTTACACACTCTTCGTTACATTTTCCTTATTTGAGGCTGTTGACCAGTGGCAGCAAGCTCTGTGCATGTATGATGACTAGAATTTAACTGACTTTGAGTTAAGTTCAGAATCAAGATACATCTCTTGCACTTCGGGTTTCCGTATAGAAGCCCAAAAGCAGCAGAAGAGGTGAACATATCGACTATCTTACCGACTCCATATCGAGTACCCTTACCAATTATTCGAACACTGAAATTTTTTCTGCTGTTGATGTCAATGTTCATAAATCAGCCTGGCTACACTATTCAGGCCACACACCTTCAGAAGTCCATTACGTAGAGCTATTTGCCTCACACAGTCACCTTGGGCAATTAGAGAATGAATGTAGATGGGCACCAAAATAGCACCCTCGACCTTTTCTTACTTCACACCCTAAAATGTTTCCGGGTAAGTTTCTTGTACCTTTCGGAAATTGGGATCATAGCCTCATTTCTGGTTTTTTTTCATGATATTTCATCTACTGCTACGAAACGCTTGGTTTTGGATTACAGGAAAGCTGTGTACACCGTGCTCGGAGAATTATATAGGCATCTTAATTGGAAACTTTTTTTGACTCTTGTGGATGACAATGAATAAATCTTGGTTGGATCAGAAATCAGACAACTGAAAACTGGCAGTCTGTTCCCGCAATGAACCATTCAGAAATTAGCGTAATAACAAATCTTATCTTACCGATTCGCAGCGCAAACAGGCCACGGTACTTAGACACGTAAAAACTCTATATGAATAGCGTCTTCGTGCTAAAGTTCTTTTTTTCTTCGGGAAAATATGGCCTTTTGGTCATTCATTAAACGTCCTGAAACTGAATTAATAAATCTATTGGGCTGGATGACATTTCAGCGTTGATTCTAAAGCAGTGTTCTTCTACTCTTACACGTCCATTGCCTTATATTTTCAGCGCGCCTTGTCGTACTGGAATTTTTTCATCTTGCCGAAAGGCTGCCAATGTAATGCCAATTGCTAAAAACTAACACCCAATAGCAGTTCATTCGGAACTCTCAAAAGTTATAAAGAATATGATTAATCACTACCTTGTGAGATATTTGCATCAACTGACCATCAGTACAGTTTCCGTAAGGGCCGTTCTACTGGTGATCTGCTGGTGTTGCTCTCGGAGAGTTGGGACAGTTTCATTCATGGTTTTGCCGTGAGTTGCCATTTACTTCCATTTGTATCAAGCTTTCTCAAAAATCCCTCTACAAGAGTGGTTATAGTTAGGATCTCATCCGACGAGTTCATAATAAACGCAAGGCTCTGTTCCTTCTCCCACTCTATTCCTAATATTTCTTAACGACTTCCTTCTCCTCACTTTAAATACCATCTACTCTTTAGCAGATGACAGTAACATTTGACAATTATATTCTTTTAATCGTAGGCCGAGTCTCTTGGAGATTGAGGCGAAAAGGAAAATATAAACGATATACACTAAAGAGACCTTTAAAAATCTCCAAGTTGATTTTCATACACGCAAGCCTCAATATCAGTTTTTAACACATAGACGTAATGGTATGGTGTCATCTCTGTCTAGATATTGAGAAATCAAATGTTCTGATCGATCACATATTTCAAGTGTCTAAAGAAACATTGAAGTACTTCGGGATTTTAAGAAGATTCAAGAAAGACTTCTTAATATTCAAAAGACCTGTATCCCAAATGGAATACAACTCTCATGTATGGGTCGGCCTTTTGGGGGCTTCTCGATCGTCGTCGGTACAAGGCAATATAGGGAGAATTTATTCTTTAGTTGCACTCTTAGTTTATGGAACAATTCTCCCGTCACATGAGGAAATTTAAATCGAACGTTCATAAACCCTCTCCCTCTTTCTTTTCTTTCCACAACCCATTTTTGTTGTAACTGCACAATGTACTGAATGAGCAAGGCTTATCCCATGAATGCAGGTCTTAAGTGAAACAAAAAAACTTGGATATTTAAAATTCAACATCCTTTACATTAAAATTTCTCGTGTTCAAGCCTTTCCATTATCAGCTTAACTAAAGCGTGTTTTTTATAGAGGTATAGAACTTTAAGTTGGCAATACTTTTCAAGATGGCGACCGACTTAACAGCTATCAAGTGATTTATTCTCAGTTTGGTTTGGCAATTCATCATGAATAGACACACGCTCGGCGTAGATTCGTCGAATGGACCCAAAACGAGATTACCGTTGTTCCCGATTTTCATAAGCGAATTTTGTTTAGCGATGAAGCATACTTCTGATTGAATGGCTACGTCAACAAACAAAACTGCCGCATTTGGAGTGAAGGTAATCCTCAAGTGTATGTTACACCGTTACATCCAAAAAAACATTACAGTCAAAGGTGATCGATATAGAGCCATGATTACTAACTTTTTCATTCCTGAATTGAATAACCATGATGTCCAGGAGATGTGGTTTCAACAAGACGGCGCAACAGGTCACACAGCTCGTGCCACAATAGATTTATTGAAAGACACGTTTGGTGACCGCCTAATTTCAGGTTTTGGACCTGTGAATTGGCCTCCAAGGTCTTGTGATTCAACACCGCTAGACTACTTTCTGTGAGGCTATGTAAAGCCACAAACGCTTGACCATTTGGAAGACAACATTCGCCGTGTTATTGCCGATATACGGCCACAAATGTTGGAAAAAGTCATCGAAAATTGGACGTTGAGATTGGACTACATCCGCGCCAGCTGTGGCGGTCATATGTCAGAAATCATATTTAAAATGTAATGCCACAAGATAATCTTTCGGATAAATAAAATTCATGTCAATCGAATAATCCATCGTTGTTTTATTGCAACTTAAAGTTCTATTCCTCTATAAAATCACCCCTTATTATTCTATTGTATTCTACTTTCATCATCCATCAGCAAGAACACTTTTACACTTTCACTTTTTACTTTCTTGCCTTAAGGCTTCTTTTCAATCTCAATCTAAAATAATAGTTTTTCCAACACTTTAATGGTTAAAGAAACAAATCTTATAATCTAATAACTTGGCCAACAATAAAATAAGAGCAAAAACAAAATTTAATTAAGGATATGTTACCAACTCTTTATATAACCAATCAAAACTAAACCAGGCAAAAATCCTGCTACAACAACATGAACAACAACAATTATAAAACCATAACTTTGATATGATTATGAGATATTTTCTTACTTTTTTCTTTTGTTTTTTTTTCGTTTCTTTTCTTGGTCAGTTAAATAGAAAAGCAGAAATGAGCCTTAAACTTTAAATACTTCTCTCTAAAGCATTAGCTTTAAGTGCAAATGTTTCTTGGTTGGTTTACTACCTCTCTTCTCTCTTATAAAGAAGCAGCAGGAACACCAACGCTGTTAAAAAAATGAAAAACTAACTGAAAATGAAAACTACCAACACTCCCTCTCCACCAACCCGTATCAGCTTTAATGGTTTGCAACATAAATCATTGAAACTGACATTTCAACATTTGTAGGATTGTTGTTTGAGAGGCAAGACAAAACAAAAAATAAAATAAGGAAATTCTAAGCGTCTATGTATGAGTTGAAGCTAGAATGTTCATACTCATATGTGTCAGTGTGAGTAACTAACTGGCTAGCTGAGCAGCCTGTTTGGCTAAATGACAGCCTGACTGATGGTGTAATGGACAGACGACTAACAACTACAGAGGAGCAGACATACCGAAATTACTAATTCTAATATGAACGAACAATTTGCGTAAGCTTTTTAGACATTTTCTAAACAACTACTACAACAACAAACGTTAAAGTAACAACAAAAGCAAATATAACAAGCAAATAAAAAACTTTCCTAAGAAGACTTGAAACAATCAGACAGAGAAATAAAAGCAAAAAAATATAATAATATTTTCACTACAAATAAGCCAACATTCCAATCTTTTTTCTAGTTACACACACAGACGGATACAAGGCAAACACACACACACATATACAAACATATCCATATGTATCTCGTCTTACATACGCAAACTAACAAAGAAATTGTTCTAAAAACCATTTGATTTGGAATATTTTTAGTTGTATTCCATAGAGCTAAAGTTTGTATGCAATTATATTGGTCAGGGGTACAAGTAATTTCTTTTAGCACTTGCAAACATCTCGCACCTTAAAATCAACTGCGTTTAAGTTAAGTTTAGATCTCAACTCTTACGTGATTAAATTGAAATAAGTATTTTCTCAGTTGGCCCGGCTGGAAGAGAATCATGTTTAACTGATAACTGTCATGCGAGCATCCGATGGAATGAAATTGCTAAAGAGTGCGCTACTAGGCGGTTCTCTCTGTCTCATGTGCAGATGGACGTGCGTGACCCTCTATGAGCGTTGTCGAGTTTGAAAAATAGATTTTCACTGAGCAAGATGGAACACAGATGGACCAGTATCTCCACTTGAAGAGTATCCAGAATTCTTTGGTCTACTTTCTATGGATCGATCGAGCTTCTTTCGGACATAATTATCGGAAACTCTGTGACTGTTCCACTCTATGGGAGCTTCGGCTAAAGCACTTGAATCCGATTATCCAACAAGCACCTACTGAAATCCCAATCTCCCTCGGTACCAGAAATGCCCAAACACTCTAAGTCCGAGAATGCAATCCCTATCCGCCCAACTTCCACATTGGTAGTCCACTGGTCCAATTTGGGCTATTCGGTGCAAAAGGCATTAAAATAGAAATGTCCCGTCAGTTTGCAACCCAGGCTTGAGCTAAAGCCAAAATCTCGGAGATAACGTACGAACGTCCATCTTGTCAGCCATTTATCTTTAAATCCGAATAGTAGGATTCGTTTCATCACCATGATAAAGCTATTTTTCGTCAGGCACCCTATCGATTTCATAAAAGCATGTATCACTTTAACTCGAAGACTTCGATTGTGCAGATGATATTTGTCTACTCAAGCACAAGATCTCTTACACTTTAATTTAGTTGGAAGACCTGGAGAGATTTGGGCGCAATATTGGACATGAAATAAATATCAAAAAAAAGCTAAGAGAGTTAAAAACGTTACCACAGAGAAAATCATGCTACGGAGGCAACCGGTCAAATACGTACATAGCTTCTGCTATCTGGGCAATATCAGCAGAAACAAACAAACGACTGCAGTCAGCATGTAAAAGCTCTCAAAAATCCAGAAAAACCAAGCTTAGAATACTGAAACTAAACCTGACTAGTTTGTAACAGCAATGCGTAAAAGGTACAGCAATTCATCAACAAGCGCCTTAGAATCATATGCAGAATATTCATTTCTTATAACACGAACAACCCGTACCCGGACACTAAATGTCACTGGGTGGGAATGTTTGGCTCGTGATTCTGCATGACCTAAAACAATGTAATCTTATTTGGGAAGGCGCAAAAACAATAGCGAGGAACCGAGTAAGATATATGCTCACATGAAGTTAATGGGTCTAAGAAAATTGGATTTCAACTTTTGCAGGAATCACTAAATGGGATTCAAGTTTTTTAATATGCTTAACATGGCTTTGTTTTCCGGCTGTACAAGTTTTTCCAGGTCTTTTTCATTTAATAAGAGATGCAGTACTTAGTATATCAGTTGCTTACTTTTCGTTGGCAAAGCTATAGGTGACGTAAAAGTAAAAATGTTGCAACAGTTACCATGTTATTTAACTGAATAACAACCAATGTGAGCTTATCAGCAAAACCACGGCTCGACTTGATGGGTTTAATAGCAATAGTAAGATCTGTATTGACCTACGGCTGAATCGAAACGATACAATGTGGATGCGCTGGCTAAAGTACACAGAAGTGCATACGTGGGGATAACAAGTGCATTGAGAACTTGAATGGGAGCAGCTCTGGACATGGTACTATATATGTTTCTCTCTCCACAAATGTGAAGTTATACTAGTAAATGGTGCCGAAAGTATTATAGACACTGGCTGAAAATCTTCCAGCAGTCTCTTACTACAAGCTGTGACACTCGTTTTCGAACCAGCTTAAAATTCCCGTATGCCATCGAACAGAAAGTTGATAGGGCAATACAATAAGAACTGCAGCGCTGAAATCCATTTCTATACGGACGGTTCTAAAATTGAAGAAAAATTTGGTGAAGGTGCGTACTGCAGGCAGCTTAACACAAACAACTTATATAGGCTTCTGGAACACGCGAGCGTTTCTCAGGCGGAAGAATACACGCTGGTCGAGAAAAGTATAAAGAAATCGGTAGTTCATCTGTAATGTAAATGTCCGGCCTTGTGTTAGAGCAGGCTCAATATACTAGGCGCTTGAGGGTATAGAACTTACAGGAAGCCTCTTGTACAACATAGAGTTAACATACTAATACATATTTTATTTTCTTCCGTTACTCCTCTTGAGAGCATAAGACTCTCGACAAAGCATTCATTACCGTGATTCAGTTTCATTAATCAAGATGATTTTTTTCAAGTTAATAGATGACAAATCGATTTTAACTCGCCTCCATGTGAATGTGTAATGGTGAAGATCCTTACTAAGTTGTGGTGGTGATCCTTAGTATTACCATTTTTCACCAGTAGGCGGCATTTTCTTCCGACCATT
The DNA here is from genome assembly GCA_023159175.1 of Wohlfahrtia magnifica. Classification (NCBI taxonomy): domain Eukaryota; kingdom Metazoa; phylum Arthropoda; class Insecta; order Diptera; family Sarcophagidae; genus Wohlfahrtia; species Wohlfahrtia magnifica. The sequence continues at coordinate 3,067,290 of JAKWBJ010000045.1, forward strand.
GTTGGAGGGGGCTTAAAGTCTCTTACTTAAACACTCGAGAACCGCAACTAAATTGTTTTTGGTTATTTCTTCTGCTGGGGATTTGAACCTGATCAGCTTGTGCTGTTGTAGACATTTTCACCACTACACTTTTCATTTCCATAGGGGAAGAGACTTGTAAGTTTCTCTGTCGCATTACGCCTTACTTTACAAATCTCCGATATAATTGGATTAAGTTCAAGTGAAAAAGCAAATGCCATAGTTAAAATTGAACTTGAATATGTCGAAGAAAACCCTATATAGCAACCCTTAGCCTTAATTCAGGCTTATGGGAACTTCGAATATAACTCGCTTTTTGAGTTGGGATTGAGGACTACTTTAACTTTAAACTTATGCAACAGTATACACAAGTACTTCTAAATGGCCACATCACAATCAGCAGACAGGAAACATTTTCTTAGTATCAGACACAAATATTAGCGGGCGGACGTAGCCTCTGTTTTAAATACACAAACGTACTTTTTATGCCATTACCTTTTCTTTGAAGCAAGTGACTTCCACAAAGCATTTCAATTATTCTGTCTTGTTTCAGTTTCTTAATCAGCTTTTTCCAGTTAAGTAAGTGATTGGCCTACTGTAGCAACTCCTAGGGTGATGGTACTGCTATCTACATTTGTAATGGTATTGTGGTGGGGAATCTTGCTTATCATTGAATCCTATCTTTTTTTTAATGGCATTGCCTAACCTTTCAGTAATGTCTGCAGTTTATAGTTCCTTTTGTTCATGGGGCTTGCTGAATGGACTATTAATTTTTCAATGAATTCAATTCGAAAACTATGATTAGAATTTTGTTGTCCTTTTCAGGACTTGAAACTAGGATGACTGGTGTTCTGACTAGTTTTCTAGGCAAGCACTACTAGCTGCTTACAAATTTTCTTTCTTATTTTGTCAACTACTTCTTTCCCTAACCAATAGTCAAACCGGTAAAGTGTGTTAGCCTGGATAAGAGAAAAACTCTGTGTATGAATACATTTTAAAAAAGTGTGTGTGTGTGTGTATGCGTTTGCGTTTCTGTGTGTAAAATCCCATAAGACTTGTGGTTTTTATTGTTTAGAATTTTACTCGTATTTGTGTTCGCAGTTATGCTGTTCTACTGTGTATGGTTGGTAACAAAAATCAGCAGCAAAACATTCACACACGCAGTGAAATAAGAAAAAACCTTAAAAGTCCGCTATATATACATTCATACACATATACACTCACATCAAAAAGATATCAAAATACCCAAGTGACCCAAATAAATCATTTTGCAATTGAATGCCACTGACGAATGACCACCATAGGCAAAGTTAGTGCAGACACATATGCAAACAAACACGAAACATATAGCGAAACTATAGAAAAACGTGAAAAAAGTGTTGGAGAAATTTTCTAGCTGAGCATATAATTAAAATGGAAACGATTTAAATTTTATGAAATTTTTGATTAAAGAGTTTAAGATTAATGCATAAAACTTTAAAAGAAATCTGAAATAGAAAAAGGTTTTTTACCTTACTCATCACTCATATACTTAATACTTAATACTTTAATGGTAAAAGCTTTGCCATCAGTAAATATTTATTTAAAAAAAAATTTTAATAATGAAAAAACGTGTCTTACATCCAAATGGCTTAAAACATTAACACATTTGTCTCAGTGTATGTTATTATCTTGTCACAAAATATATTTACACTTCCGTTTATTTTATTCAGTACTACTACCACCATCAAAGACTATTTTAGACAATAAGTTAATAACGACAACAACAACACACACTTTTACTATAATACACACTCTCACCATAATTTTTTTTGCACAAATATTTTATAGCAATGAGAACAAAGCAAATTCACATTAATTCGCTTTTAGAAGAGATCTATAAAACTTGACGTTTTTTTGTTCTCCACACATCAACAACATAGGCAACAACAAGCTTGAAACAATACTAATGAAAATTTTTTCTTTAAATACATAATTATAAATACAACGCACACACACACACTAAATAAAATTTATAACAGAAAACAAAAACATGTAAACATTTTTAGAAAAATTTTGTAGCAAGAAACAAATACAAACAACACAATTGGTTGCCACAAAAGAAAACTTAGAAGCAAGGCGAATTCGCTTACTTTTTATTGATACAAAAGCATTTACTATCTATGTGGTGGGGGGGTAAACGCAGAAAAATTATAGTACTAAAACAAACGTCATGTGTACGAAAATTAAACAACAACAAACTTAAAGAAAAAAAACAAACTACGGAGAGTAATAAATAAATCAAAAAGTTATTAATAGACACTGAAGAGAGTAAAAGAGATACTTCAAAACAAAACCAACAAAATGCAGCAGCCAGGGCTGGTAACAGTGTTATAAACCAAACGGTTTAAGAAAAATATGAATCAAAATATTTCAAAAAAGATTCTTTGAATTAGTAGGTATGTAAATGTACATACATACGAGTATATGTACATACATATGTATATTTGTGTATGACAAATTACCATGTAGGGCTGGCTACACTAGAACTAAATATATTGCAGGTTTTGTTTCTTTATATGTATTTATGATTAAAAATTTACGCTTAACAATTTATTTAATAACACTAACAAAATTTTATGCGAAAAACTTTTAATATTTAATGCTCGATTAAATTTACAGTTACGGTTCTTTGGAAGACGTAATTTGATGTTTTGTTTGATTCATGGACTTTACTATCATATTGCGCTCACTTTATGACATTTATGATCAGTTTACTGTGGATAATAACAATTATCCGATTGACGTTTGGATAACGCTACCATATTATTCAAATTTACTTTGCAAATCAGCCATCAATTCGAATATCTTAAAGACGATGCTTAATAAAAAAAATTTGTTTAGTGATATGAAAAACTTGAACAATGAAGTGAAACCAGTAAACAACAGACCATACAGTTTCCATTACATCCACAAAAATACACCGTTTAGTGTGCTACCCACTGTTGGCACTATTAGACTGTATTTCTTCAAAAATGCATTTAAAGCTTTACCAACAATGAAGATTATTACCACACAATGATCATTGGTTTTTTGTATGAAAATATGAATGAATGGTATGTTGCAGGTCAATGTTGTTTATGCTATTCGTAACATACAGTAGAGAGATGCCCGTTTAATATGATAAGTAGTCCATACATACATACTATGGAGATCGGACGGTTACTATTCGACCGGTTTTAACCGATTTTTTTGGCTTTGTCGAATACGGTTTTTTCAAAATCTTCATTATTTGAGTACCGAATAAGACGGCTGACTTATCACGAGTAATCGGTTAATTTAAACAGGTATAATTTTTATACGTTTGTATATTTTTTAATTAAAAATATGCTCATCGCTTAACTATTTGTATATATTTAATTATTTTTACATGTATGACAACCTTGAACGTCTCACAAAGAACGTGAAAACCAAGGTAGATCGAAAAAAATATGCACTCTTGAGCAACAATAACCTTTTCTCATCTTCTGTAAATAAATATTGATCCACAAATCCACAAATGCTGGTTCCGAACGGCAGATATATTAATTCGTGAAGTTTTTCACATCCTAAATACCCTAGTCGCTAGTAATATTGTGAGGTGATATCGTTGTTGAAAATTTTCAGATGGTGTGGCCTGGGATTAAACCAACGACTTCTTGGTTGCAAGGTGAGTTCTTACCCAACTAACCACAGCGACACACACACAATTAAATATTTGGTGTATAAATTTACATACAGTGCAAATTTTCGTGTCGAGGCAATTAAGGACTCGTATATTACTCATAGATTTATTCAAAGTAAAACATTTAATTCTTGTTATCTTAGGCATCTAAATTATAACTGTAATAACAAACTTTTAACTCCATTCTCCACCAAGTAATACAACAACAAAAACGAAATTAGCAGTTCGAAACTTAAGCAACTCTCAGTACTTTGTGTTATAAACTTTGTTTTTATGGCATCCGCACAATAGTTAGTATTGATTGCCACTTTAATTTAAGCTCTCCAATAGCTTCCGCTTATTTTTAAGACGAGGTGGTCCAGCTCTACGCTTCAAGAATTAGAACAATTTTATTTAAATAAAAGAACCGCTTAACCGGTTATCTGAATTATTAGTAACCGAAAACCGGTTTTTTCAAAAGTGTTACTTTTCGAGTTATTCGAAAACTGGTTTATGAAAAAAGTCGAATAATCCATCTCCCTAATAGATACATATGTACATAGGCCTGCATTAGAACTGACTATGTAACAGGCTTTTATTATTTGCATTATTATTTATTGTTAAAAGAATTGTGTAATTATTTTCTTATAGTACTGCTTATAATTACAAAAAAAAATCTTAAATTAACTTTAACCTTTAAAATAACTTTTTTATATGTCAAAACTTATAATCATTTGTCGCAATTAAGTTTTGTTTGTCTTAAAAAATTTAGTCAATGTTTATTTAGTTCGTTTTAAAGTTACAAAACATGCCCGTATATTTATCTTTTCATAATAATTGACACTTCCCTGCTCTGTTGATTTTTGGTCACAAAAAATGCATTGGCATATGTATAGTACATGTATACTGCACACATACTTATAAATAAACGCAACAGTTGAAAATTGATGCTGTTGTTGTTATTTTTCTTAAAAATAAAAAAAAAACATCAGTTGACAACAGTTAAGAGTTGAGGGTGTTGTTGTTATTTTTTTATAGAAATAATCATCAGTTTTTAAGCATGGTAAATCTTGCATTCTTATTTTTTTGTGCTATTTAAATTAGTATTACCATCTAATAATTGTTACTTGTTTTGCTAATAAGCCTATTAATAACACATGCATAAATCACAGAATGGTAACACTAATTCTTTATAACAGTTTTTTAAGAGAGCTTAGGTAAACGTTTACAACAAACGGTTTTGCGAAGATAACGACAGTTTGATTTTAGATCTGCTTCTAAACGTTTATCAAAAAAATAAAGTGTGATAGATGAGTAGTGCGTGCGTCCGTGAAATTATGAAAATATGTTTTTAAAATGTTTAATTAATTTGAAGTGTTTAGTGTGAATAAAAATTATTAAGAATTAAGTATTTAATATTTGAAGTGTTATTTAGTGTCAGTGTACTTATTAAAAATGTTATTAAAATTTAAAGTGTTTAAGTGTATGTGTGTGTGTGTGCCTATGTGTAATTTTTTTAATAGTGTGTGTGCTAGTGGTCTGATGTTTGTGCATTATTAAGAAGAAGACGAATGGTTCCCTTGCAAAAATGAAGAGAAAAAGAAGGTAAATATTTGCTGTAAAGTTGCTTGCTTTCATTTTTGTTGTTGTTATTATTGCGACATTTTATTAAATTATTGTACATACATGGGTATCTACATATTTTATAAAGGCATCACAGGGATGTGAAGTAATATTTCAATTTGTACCAACTTTAATGAAAAAGTGTACTTTTTACAGTCCAATTGTACTAAATTCTTTTATCTACTAAACGCGTAAATAAAAATCTATTTGTATATGCTCTATATCGCATATTATGGTAAACAGTCACAATTCAAAATTTATCAAAGTCGTTTTTTTTTTCTCGTAAACCAATTCGCCGGTCTAATGTCTAACAACCACTGTTTTTTTTACAAATATCGGTAATCATGTTAAACCATGTTTTGAAAAAGAACTTCACCGCCTCTAATGAACATATTTATGTGAATTTTAAGTTAACTGTTAATAATTTAGTGTGCGATATGCTGTTATTTTTTTAGTGCTTAATAATTTCTACATCCACCAGCGCTCGAAACTTTTTGTCTCTTCAGCATATGTTTTAACAGATGTTTGGCTAAAATGTAGCAAACAATTTACAATGAATGCTTACCACCGAAAGGTGAAGGAACCCAAGAAATGGAATGATGATAAATGCAATTTTTTAAAATACATTCGTGAAAAGTAGTGAAATAGGAAAAAAAAAATTGAAATGGTGCTTGAATGGTACTTTGACTTGAAAATAGTGCTAAAAAAGTACAAATGTACCAACTTTTCCATCCATGATTACATGATTTTAAGGCGAATATTTTTCTTCTTATTATTTATGTATATTCTGCATTTAACAAATCGAATGAAGTCAGTAATGTTAAAAGTGATATTGTCCATAAAATAAATAAAATTGGCATATATGTACATATTTATTTAATGCTGAGTTTCAAAGCTCCATGGTAGAAGTATGCCAAAAAAAGTTCTTATAGTTTTCATAACATTTTTGAATATAATTTTTTATTTTTTTAATTTTATTATACTCTACTCATATATATATATATACCTATTACCTGTACCTATGTATACTCAACTCATAATTGCAAAAATATCCAATACTTTTATATTTCTATAATAAATCACACTCCCCAGCTCTGTGTGTATTGGTAGTCACCGAAAAGCGTACACACATATACATATGTATGCATATACATATAACAGTTATATGCATATGCCTATATGTATAACAGTTAAAAAAGATTCTCTGTTGGTACGAAAATTATAATAATTTTTGTTTTGTAGCAACTGTTTTACTCTCCTTAGTTTCGATTGATCTCTGTAAATTTCTCCGTAGTTTTTTTCTTTTTTCTCAACTTCCGTTATGCTGTTTCGATTGTTGTTATTGCGATGTGTTTGTTTCGTGTTTTTTTCACACATTATGTTTGTTGCTGTAATATTTTGTGCTTATTTAATCTCCTGCTCCTCTCATATATGTTATTTAGTTTGTGCAAGCCATGCACACTAGTATACCTTTAGTTTTGTTGTTTTTATTTTATTTGTTGTTGTTGTTTTTATTTATTTGATTTTTATTAAAAAAGTCATTCTTAAGCACAAAACCTACCGTTTTGTCCACTTTGTTATAAAATGTATGGTATGTGTTAAGAAATTATTGTGTGCTTATTATTGTAAGAATGTGTGTTTATGTTGTTGTTATTATTATACAAAGTGTCTATCACATATTTTATGGTTGTGGTGTGGTGGTGATTAAAATAAACGGAAATGTATATTTTATGGTAAAATAACAACATAAACTAACAAGAAAGAGTTAATGCATTAACCAAAGCATTTGGATAAGAAAGATAAGCACGAGGGTTGAAGGCGTTAATATTTATTATTTAAAATTAGTTAAATAAATATTGTAATTGGCTTACACCCAATCCTTTTTTTACACAGTCTTTTTTACATGGTCTTGAAATAACAAGAAAACAAATTTTATTCCGTTTCTATACGATTTTATTGACATAACACAGTGTAGAAAAAAATTGGATCGTTTTTTACACGATTTTGTTTGATTTAGAGCAATGCTTGATTAAAATTTCAAAGCAAAATATTTTTATTAACCGTAATTTTAGAATTATTTACTTTGGCGATTTTCACAATTTTTGTTTGTAATCGACAACACTTTAAAATTGAACACACATCGTATTCAGAACTATACTAAATACTAAATGTGACAGGGCACAATCTTATCGGGTCATTGCATGCATTGATATTTAAACTCTAAATAAGACAAATTAAATCTCATTTCATGGTTTAATATATTGTAGACTTTCCCGATGACTATAAAATAAGATGGAATTGTAAAATACATACAATAGATAATTCCGTGATGACACGAAGACGGTTAAGGTTGTTAATAGTGGACTTAGGTGACACAAGACTAAATTGCAAGCCATTAAACCGTTGATATGAAACGAAATCGAACCGTTTTTGAAGTGAAATGTAAAACAATGCAAAGTTATAAGTATTTAGAATATTTATATGCCAATCGGAAGCTGTCAACACTTTATGTAAAGGGTCCGCCAAATAAATTTTTTTTTGAAAATGCTATAAAAAAAACTACTGTATATTTTATCAAATTTCTTTTTTTATTTGAAAGTACAATCCTTCCGGTTAATAATGGAAACTAAATTCATTCAAATGTCTGCCTCGGCTGGCCATGCAGTAGCCTACACGATCGGTTCAATTTTTAAGCACATTAACGATTGTGTGCAGCTGTATTTCACCAATGGCTTCACGAATACTGTCCTTTAAAGCGTCAATTGTCTCTGGCTTGTTGGCGTAACACTTATTTTGGACGGCACCCCACAAATAATAGTCCAACGGTGTCAAATCGCAGCTCCGAGGTGGCCAAACGACATGAGCTCTGCGGCTGATAATGCGATCTTCAAAAACAGGGCGCAAAACATCGAGTGTAGCTTCGGCTGTGTGACACGTAGCGCCGTTCTGTTGAAACCAAATGTTGCTAATATCCTCCTCTTCAATTTTTGTGAACAAAAATTCGTTCAACATGGCCCGATAACGCTTGCCATTGACTGTAACGGCCACTCCTTGCTCATTTTCGAAGAAAAATGGCCCAATTATGCCCCTGGACCGAAATCCGCACCAAATAGTGTCTCGTCTTGGGTGTATCGGCTTTTCAATGTATGCGTGAGGGTTTTCTGTGCCCCAAATGCGGCAATTTCGCTTGTTTACATACCCGCCAAGATCAAAATGAGCTTCATCTGAAAAGATACTTTTTTCTTTTTTTCATTTTGCAACATTACGATGATTTTCAAAGTAATGTCGCAATATTTCCCAGCGTTGTTCAAGCGTTTACACAACCATATTCGTTCAGCGGAAGGACAAAACTAATTATCTGTCAAATCAGACATGAGCTAATTGTTACCATTCACGAAATAAGCACTAGTTGAAAAAAAAAAAACGTTAGATGGCGGACCCTTTACAAACAATTTAAATGCTTGTATTAATGCAAGCGATGTTATATTGAGTGTTTGGTGGGTTTGGAAAGAAGGGTAATGCATTATGTGAAGCTTTTCAATCGATCGTTTAAATGAGCCAATGAAGAAACATTGACAAACATTAGTCATTAAAATAAAATCTTGTGTTCTAGGCTGTAAAGTTTTGATGCATTTGCTGTTTAGCTCCAACCGTGCGCCATCCGTTGACTACAAAAAGAGGCACTGAAAGCTACTTGGTCATAGATAACTATTACAAATAAAATAAATTGCAAAATCATGTTTGAGCAAATGTTGGCATATATCAACATATCGGTGGTTATAACATACTTTAATTTCTTTTGTTTTCTTTTATTTTTAAATCAATAATACACATAAGTATATTTTGTTTTCAAATTTTCTAAACTTTGACCTGATTTGTTAAAAGATGTGCAAATCTATTGCCATTCTCCACTACTTTTTTTAAAGATTTCTTTTTTTACAATGAAAAGATTTGTAGTATTTTTGTGCAATATTTTCACCTCTCATTTGTAATGTCACTTGGCAAACAAACACTTGCACACACACAAACACAGAACACATTTGCCTCAACAATAGTTTATAAACGAGCAAAAAAAGGCATAAAAAAGAAAAACAATGACAGGACGATATTGGAACTTGTGACGCTTGAAAGGCAAAAAAGCAAAAAAAAAAAGGAAAACGGCAACCTATAAATTGTGCAAACTAGAGAACTATAAAACACCTTCTCCATTTTGTTTTTTTGTTTTTTTGCTGCCTATAAAATGTTGCTATTTTTTGTTACTTCCATTTGCAGTTGGTTAGTTTTTCTACTCGTTTGTTGTGCGGTGATGGGCAACATGATATGCCTGTTGTTCCCTCTTTTTTTGGCATTCAAGAATTTCTTGGCTGGTTAATGTTTCGCATAGTCATTGTGGAGAAGTTTACAAAAATAGAGAACAAAAAAGTTAGAGAAGTATTCAGAAAAAACTACAACCCCAAGAGGACATTTACTTGCGAAAAATAAAAAAATATGAAAGAAAATTTAGATGCCATCGTAATATGTTTGCGATTTTTCTTTCTGCCTTTTTTCACCCACTTTTGTTGGTTTGTTTTGGCCGTTTAGAAAACGACAATAATTTATAACAGAAAGCGAAATACGTTTAAAAGAAAAAACTACAAGTTGCCAAAGAATTTTGTTATGAAAAAAAATAATAATATTGGTGGCTATTATAGAGCTAGGGGGTTCTTTTTATTGGTGGAAAAAAACTGCCTACAGTTTATTAGGGAATTTAAATATTAGGGTGGATCCACGGTGGAAACAAGGCAGTTAAACCAAAAAAAAATTAAGTGTTGCTCACATAACGTCACCTTTTATCTGTAAGTACAATACGAGACAGTTGTTACTTTACAGACCTAAATAGTAATATTTAAAATTTACAGTAATTTTAATAGCATTTTGTTAAAATTTCTACTTCACAAATCGTTTTATATTAAAATTCAAGTGCCTATTTTATATTCACTTTTTGCTATTTACTGTGATAGTCACAAACCTTTCCACCAAGAGACCCACGTGATATTTACACAAGACAACACTCAAGAGAGAAGTTTTTATTTAACAAGTGGCAAGGACAGTTATACTCTGCACTCTGCACTACTATAGAAACCATTTCTGCTCTAGTTATATGTTGTTGTACATCCTTCTCTTGCAGACATAGTTGCTCGGTGATTATGGAGTACGATCATGAAAAATTCAAGAAGCTTTTTACGAGGCAAGTTTACTAATTCTGGGACTTCGTATGAACTGAGCTTTGGATGGAACAACCATCTTATTTTTCCGTTACTCCTCTTGGGAGCATATGGCTTCCACAAAGCAGCTTTGCCTTGCTTCACTTTCTATGTAATCATTCATCATGTAATTTTTCTCCTACTTAGCCGAAGATTGATCTGGTGTAACAGTTCTAGGATGGTTGACAGTCACGCTTTGTCATTGCGTAGAAACAATGCTCTCCGTGTATTTTGTGTAGTAGTCAGGTACCTTTGTCTATCATAGATTTCTACCTTTTTTTCTTTTTGACTAGAAGCTGCCAAATCATCCTATAATGTTTTTATAAATGATGCTTTCTTTTTTTTCATACATTGGGTCAGAGGACTTTTGCAATAGATTATTGGCAGGATATCGAAACCTTTTAGTTATTATATTTCAATGCCACACACATTTATTAGTATCGATTTTACGTTACAGCTAAAGATATGTAATTTTCTTGGAGAAGATATTATATCGACGCCATATTCTGAGTAGCGAGTACCAGTTCTGTTGATTTGTTCGAAATATCAGTAAAGAAATTACCATCTTAGCTGATTATGAAGCAGATATATGAGAAGAACTTTTTTCTCGGTCCTGCTATCATAGCGGTGAGGTTTTACTTGGTCTAATTTCAATTAGTTTTAACCTCAAACTTATAAGAATTTTTACATAAAAGAAAAGTTTCCGTTCCAAACTCTTAATCCGGTCTGCGAAAAGGCAATTATTGTTGTCATATTCCATGTCATACAGGAGTACTTTTATTTTCCAACACATGCCATATTGTGACTTGGAGTTTGATTAACGCTTTCACAATATGGTTGCAATATAAGGAAAATGCAGCACAAAACTAGGGTAGCCAGACGTACTTTTTTCAGCAGTACGCGTACTTTTCTTGGTCAATGTACTGCCTTCTGCACAACACCTACAAAACTACATATGAAAGTACTTTTTAAAGCCTTTTGTACTTCTTTCTGTACTTTATTTTTTTGTTAAATGTTTTTAATAAAAATAAAAGTTTTTTAGCCCAGAAAAAAGTAGCTTAAAACATCCAGATAAAATACATGCTTACGACGCCGTTTTAGAGTACATATGACACCTTTCCTCCGATTTTTATTAATCTAAGACTGATAGAGCAATGTGGCTTCAAAATTTATATTGTCTAAAATTATAACCACAGGCAAGATCACATTGAGGAAACTATAGGCTGGGCAATTTAAAAGCTTAAATTTATAAAAAGCAAAAAAACAGCGGTTTGATATTTTGCCAAATATTTGTATCTATTTTTTTAAGCACAATTGTTCCGATTAGAAATAAAATATTATTTCTTTCATATAGCTGCCGCGGCTGGCTTTACAGTACCCAATTTTCGAGACTTTTTCAAGTGTATGTTCAAGTCGTATGTCGGTAATGGCATCATGAATGCTGGCCTTCAAGTAGTTTGTCGGCATAATACTTGTCCTTAACACACAGAAAATAGTGTCAAATCGCAGCTTCTTGACGGCCAACTGACATCACCATTTCGGTTAATTAAACAGTCATCAAACGTTTGACGCAATAAATCGATTGTGGCATGAGGTGTGTGGCACGTGACACCATCCTGTTGAAAGCAAACATCGTAAACATCAATACCATGAAGAGCAGCCACTAAATTAATTATCATGGTGCGATAGGTGTCACCACTGACCGTAATGGTTGCGAAATATGAAATATGGGATACTGATGCCTCCTCTCCACAAGCCGCACCAAACAGTCACTCGTAATGGGCGTATTGGATACCACGTTTGGGTTTTCTGAGCCCCGAACACGGCAATTTTGCTTATTAACGGGTCCATCAAGATGAATATGAGCTTCATCAGAAAAGATGATTTTAAATGATGATAAATTTCCAATAACTCCCAACATTGCTAAAGCGTAAATAGAACATTTCCTTCAGTGAAAATAATATAATGAATTTTTTGACGAATAGAATGACATAAGTATTGTCAGATTAGACATAATCGCTAGTTAAAATTTAAGCCAAGAGATGGCCCACCCTATACTAAACGGAAAAACCATAATCAGTATGTTATGGAAATATTTGTATTTTATTTTATATTTTTATAGATTAAAATATAAATTTTAACATTATTTTTTGTTTTAAATCATATTTTAAGAAATGTGGACATAAAATTAATTGTTTCCATAAACTGTGTTTTGACCATTATTTACCTGAATGTAGCCTACGGCAACACTCTGGCTAAGTATTCGATTAAATTACTAATCCAAATGATCGCCTTTTTATATTCTTTAATGTACTAATTATTATTCCATGTTATTTAATGAATTTTTAAGGTGTTTTGATTGAAAAAACAATGTACCTTTTTTATTAATTGTACTCTTCATTTTTCCCCAATGTACTTTTTTGCCAATCAATTATCTGGTTACCCTATATAGAACACATATTTGTTCACTTCCTTTCGTGAAAGAGTAAACTTCTTGCTCCCTTGTATGGGATTCTGCATGAAGTTCGCAAATAAGGTTTGTTGCTTTCGGCGGTATTTCTTTGATGCATGGCGCTTAACAGAGTGCCAATTTGCATGACCAACAGAACACATTTTATGACATTTAATTTTGAATATAATTTCCGACATATGTTCGCTGCGGCTAAGAGTTACATAGTCCGTCCAATTTTTGACAATTTTTTTCCTATAAATCTGGCCATATAACATCAATATTGGCTTTAATAATGGCTTCCAATGCTTCTGGTGCCGCTTGCTTGTCGTCATAAACCAATGACTTAACACAGCCACAAAAAAAGTAATCCAGATGAGATAAATTGCATGAACAAGTTGGTCAATAAACAGCCCACTTCTGGAAAGAAAGTTGTCACCAAATAGACTTTCCAATAAAAGGATATTTTAGCTCGCGGTATGGCAAGTTGTGTCGTCTTGTTGGAACTAAATGTCGTTGATGCTTAACTGTTTAATTTTTGGAAACAGAAATTCAGTCATGGTCAATCACCGCATTGGATGCTCTTCGCTTATATCGAAAAAATAAGAACCGATAAACCACTAGTATGTATGCCGCACTAATTAGTTAATTTTAATGAATGTAATGGTAATTCTATAACGGCTTGAAGATTATCTTCGCTCCAAATATGACAATTTTGCTTATTGGCATAGCAATTTAACTAGAAATGATTTTGGAAATGTTCATGGTCACGGTCTTGTGAACATGATTATTTTTCTCCTATAAAATTTCGACAATTTGGAAGCGTTATTATAGCGTTAATTGATTCATGATGACTTGACAAATCCAACTGAAAAGAAGTGTCATAATTTCTGATATTGATATCCTACCCTACATACACCCTATATAAAATCTTTGGCTCTAAAACCATTAAAATTTTTCGTCTATTGACTTAAAACACTAAGACTCACACCGATATAGAAGCTGACGGTATAGCTTGATTTTGGTGTTATACGAAAATGTTTTAATTATAGTAATTATCGGCAGACACGTAAACATCGATTGCTTCAATTTTTTGCTACATTTACCACCAGACGTACTGAACTTGCTTTTTAATGGAGTGCAAGGAATGGTGGATGTTGTACGAATCAAATCAATATCAATAGCTTAGGCTATGTTGCCTGTGTTCATGTTTGCCGATTTAATAACTAAGTTCAGAACGATGTTAAACAAAGCTACGCTGCAGTACGTCACCCTGCTGAATAGCTTTGATAGTTTCAAACTCTTCTGATTTTACTCCAACAACTATCACAGAATTTTAAATATTGTTTAATGTCATTGGCCATAGTTATAAGAGCTTATAATGAGTGCTAAATGGCGTTATAGCTTTTTTTACTGTGGAGTGTTGGAAGTTTGCTAAAAATCAATTTCGGATTTTACCTCGGTGTTTTTTATTTTATCATTCCTCTAGAGAGTATATTGGCTTTCCACATCTCAACCATTACATTGTTTTAGTTTCAATAATCAAGTTGACTTATAAGCTAAGTAAATGATTAAACTACTGTAGCTCGCCTCCATATGATTGTGTGTAGTGGTGAATATTCTTGCTAAGTGGTTCTGGTGGTGATCTTTACTTAGCATTGTAACTTTTACCAGTAGGTGGCGTTTTCTCTTGATTATCCGGGGTATACTTTAATTTAAACCTGTTACAGGGAGACAATATTGTTATACTCGAGTCTAGTAAAATAATGGAAAATTTTTTTTTAATGAACTACGTTTTCTTTATTGTAAACTCAAAAACTGAAAATATTCAATATCAACTACAAGTATCGCCCTATTAATAACAGTTACCATATGTTAGTGTTAAAAATTGTATAGAGAATTTTTGCCTCTCTACCTCTAGTTTTGTTGTGATTGTTGTTGTTGTCACTTTTTTTTGCCGTCGTTGCTGTTGTATAACTGCTAAAGCAAGATTTATGCAAATCGGAAGCAAACATTAATCAATGCCCCTTTTCTTTTTTTTGCTTTCTACATCGTTTCAATGTGTGAGTAGGTTTTTTATGCAGCAAAGAAAGTGAGAAAGTGTTTTAGTGTGTGTGTGTGTCTGTGTTGAGGAAAGTAAGAAGGAGAGCATTTGTTTGTGAAAGTCGATTGTTAATACAAAAGTATGACTAGGAATGACTCAATAAACTGTAAACCGTGCCCAAAACTTAATTTAAAATGATGAGTGGAAGAAGGAATAACAATTAAAAGAAACAACGGCAGGGTCTAACTCGTCACCTGGTCGAAGTCATGATAACGAATCAAAATTTTCTTTAAATTTAATGACAGTTACACAGTATTCCTCAGCTAAATATTCTCTCTGATCCAATCTAAATTGTTTTCTTCACTAAAATTTCATGCTCTTGTTACTCAAATTGGAAAAAAAGAAACAAAACATTAGGCAAAATGAAACCTCTTTCAACTCTATTCACATATTTTACATACATACTCAACAAGATGACGGTTAGAAACACACATACACATACACTTTCGCACACAAATTTTTGTGCCGGTATAGATTTTATTGTATGACTTCATAAATTAAAACTTCATATGTCAAATCGGAATTTAGATCTTTTTTTTTCTGTTTCACTTTTTTTTTTGGGTGAGTTTTTCCATTACACTTCTCTAGTTTTCCGGGTAACGCTTCACTTTGAGAATGTTTGCATTTCACTCTTTGGTGTGTATGTGTGTGTGTGTGTATTTTTTGCAATTTCTGTCATTTATTTTATATGTCAAATTGACAGTAGATAAGTTAGTTTATGTTTGGTGGAAGAGAAAAAAAAAATATAGTTTGTAGTGAAATAAACAGTGGGTGACTAATTCTTAAGGAATTTATGAAAAACCAACATATGAAGGTAACAACTGTGTTTAAGCCAACATATAGATATAAATTTTGTCTTCGTTTTAAAAATATTTAAATTTAAGTATTAAAACAACTACAGAATACTAATCTTAATATTTTATTTTAACTTAAACACGATTAACTTGTTTTCACTAAGAATTTTAGATCTTTTTGATTTTATAAAAATTGTTAGGTCAATAGAGCTCGTCTATTGAATAAAATAACTCAAATTCAATATGAAAGAATGAATCATCTAAGAAAAAATGGCTGTTGCATTCTCCAAAATTAGGATGGTATTGAATGTCTTGCGCTTGGCGTGGTGTAGACTTCTCGCATACAATACAAGGGCTCGGGTCAAATCTCCAACAGAGGACATAACGATAATATATAATTGTGATTTTGGAGCATTTAGTTAGGAGGCTTCAGCACTCCTACAGACGAATCCATTCAATGGAAGCCTCCTGACAGTATATGTTACGATTACAAACATCACAAGCATTATCAAGAAGAACGCCTTCCACTGGTTAAAAATGTCAATGCTTGGTGAGGATCACACCCATCACTTAGCAACGATCTACAACGATCTCTAACGAGCTACAGTGGACTGAAGCAAAGCAACAATGAATGCTTTTTGAAAAGCAGTATGCTACCAAGAGGAGTAACGAAAAAATTATATATCTTAGGAGAGCAGACGGTGGCCAATAACAGTGTTGTAATGCTAGCGTATGGCAAACTATTATCGCCTGTAGAGGTTTAAGATTGTTGCAACTAGTGGTGGTGGTATATCTTATCCATCACAAACAAACGATCCTTAGCTTGAATCAGATTCGAGTTACAAACGCTCTGATTGGGTGCGCTTATTCTCCAAACTCTTACTTCAAGTTTTTAAAGTTAAGTTTCAGCCTGAGGATTCATCAAAAGCTTCCAGACATCAATGCCTGCAGATATAGTAAGTAATCTTTCAAGTATATTGGTCCTGTGTCCCATATAACATAGGGCGACCAATTTAAGAGTTTAAGTTTAAAAATGCTATAAAACAGAAACGGGTTAAAATTTTGTTAAAGATTTTTCCCAGTTAGAAATTTAATTTATTTCATTCATATGGCTGACCTCACAGTACCTCATTCGATCGGACCAATTTTCGAAAACTTTTTTGAGTGTATGGGGTCGCATCGTGGAAATGCTATCACTAATGTTGGTTTTAAATTGCTCAACTGTCTCTGTTTTATCGGCGTAACACTTGTCTTTAACACTTGTCCAACGGCGTCAAGTCGAAGCTTCATTGCGGCCAACTGACATATCCATTGGGGCTAAGTAAACGATTATCAAACGTATGACGCAATAAATCGATTGTGGTATGAGATGTATTTGCTATACTAAAAGATCGTTCACATGGCTGACCTCACAGTACCTCATTCGATCGGACCAATTTTCGAAAACTTTTTTGAGTGTATGGGGTCGCATCGTGGAAATGCTATCACTAATGTTGGTTTTAAATTGCTCAACTGTCTCTGTTTTATCGGCGTAACACTTGTCTTTAACACTTGTCCAACGGCGTCAAGTCGAAGCTTCATTGCGGCCAACTGACATATCCATTGGGGCTAAGTAAACGATTATCAAACGTATGACGCAATAAATCGATTGTGGTATGAGATGTATTTGCTATACTAAAAGATCGTTCACATCAATACCATGAAGACCAGGCACAAAACATTCAGCTTTCATGGTGCGATAGGTGTCTCCACTGATCATAATGGCTGCGAAATATGTAATATGGACCAATGATGCCACCGCTCTGCAAGCCGCACCACACAGTCACTCGAATTGGATGAATTGGGTTCTGCAAGACTACGTTTGGGTTCTCTGAGCCCCAAATACGGCAATTTTTCTTATTAACGTACTCACTAAGGTGAAAATGAGCTTCATCCGAAAAGATGATTTTAAATGATGAGAAATTTCCAATAAATCCGTACGTTACTTAAGCGTAAATCGGTTAATTTCGTTCAGCGGAGCTACTATACTGAATTTTGTGACAGAAGTATTGCCAGATTCGAAATAGCCGCTGTTTCAAATTTGAACCGTTAGATAGCCCGCCCGAAATTATGTGTAGTTTGTAGTAAATAAAATAAAATTACAATTCTTTGAAAAATTCGTTTTTATCTCGCTTTCCACTGTCCATAAAAAAAAATCTTAAAATATTTCGCTAAACCCTATGCTTTATTTCAAAAATATATATTTTTTTTTATTTAATCCATAAATCTATATGTTTAATTTCTCTTTCCTTTTTTGCATCCATTTCCATTTCTTTATAATAAATATTTATTGTAAACATACAGAAAAAAACAGAAGAGAAGAGTATAAAACGTCCAAATATGAAATGTGATATTTATGCGGTTTTATGCTGAAAAAAAAAAACAAAATAAATAAATAAATCCAAAATTTATGGTTTCAACACATAAGGAAATTATTAGCAAATATATATTAAGAACTTAAATAATGTTAATATATAGTGAGTAAATAAAAAGCAATGCTGTATACGAGTATAGCAATAATGTAAGGCTTAAAAAAAGAGATTATGGTACTGATTTCAATGGAAATTGCAAAGAATTTATGAATTTTATTTTTATACAATTTATTTCTCTTAATTAAATTTTTTTAATCAAATTTGTTATTAAAAATACCTTTCTCTTCTTGTATCTTTTCAGGTATGTACTAACACATTATGATATCAAAGTTAAACAAAAACTTCGATTTTACTTTCGTACTGGTAAGAATATTAATTTTAAAAGTATAAAATGTCTCCATATAGTGACAATACACATATTTAGATCTTACTATGAATTCAGTAACACAACTCTGTGAAAGATATTGTGTACATATGTATATCTATCTGTTGCTATCTAAAATCAGTACAATATTTTCAGAATAATCGAAACATGCATAGATGGCTGGATTATGACTTAGTTAAAGCTAATTCTTCAAAACAGACTGCATACCAAACGCATGTTCGAATTATTATTGGAATTATCCATTTGATATTTATATTTATTGATTTGTTATTTGCCGGAAAATTGTATTTTAGAAATCGAAAAAAGGTAAGAAAATTAAATAAAGAAATTTTAAATACACACCTGCTAATCTACAAGGCAAATGAAACTGGGTTACTTGCAATTTTGGTGATTGGCTCTTAAAGTTTTTTATATGAAACTAAGTCGTTCGCCTCATTATTAAGAGTTCAGTTATGAATAAGAGTTATTTTACAATCGTAAACAATATTACTCTTGCTTATCTGCGTTTCTTTTTAAGAAGAATTTTGTGTTTTGGCAAATAATAAAGAAACAGGACTTGAAAGCCGTGTTCTTCTTTTTAAAAAAATATTATTTTTTATTATTTTTTAGAAACTCCTCAGTGTGTAGAAGAAAAGCAACTTATTTTAAAAGAACTCGGTTATATTTAGGCAAGTCAGCTTACCTAAACTTCTTAACTAAACTTTGTAACAATAAATTAAGCAATTGTGTGTGTTCGCAGTGGCTGTTTATGAAATTGCCGATGTTGTTCCGCCTAAAATCACCGGATCTAGCAACGAAGAAGTTGTTGAACCAATTTTTAAGGTCCTCTGTATTGTCGAAGCTTATGCCTCACATATGATTCGATAGAGAGCTAAAAAGACGGTCACCCGTTGTTGCAAGGTATTCGGTATACGAGCTCTAGCAGTTTAGTTTTTACAAATTGTGTAACAGGAAGCCTACCTTGTTGTGAAGGAGTATGGTTTCGCCTTTTCAATGGGGTCATTTCATTCGAATAAACTCTTTCACGCGGTTCAGCTGGACTATGTAGAGCAAGTTGTTGATTGTGGTATTCCTTTCTAGCATTTCCCAGTACATCATGAACTCTAGATTTCATCAAACGCAGATCATGGTATATTTTTGGCTACCAACTCCTTTCTTTACTTCATCTCCATTTCTTATTTCCCAAGACAAATATAATGGGAGATGAGTTGTTAAGCCGACTGGTCGATTACTCCCTACTTGGCTTGTGGACAGGACCATGAAACTTTATGACTTTGGCGAGACTGAGTAATAGGAAAGGCTTGGAGACTGTATACTCCTTTAGAGAAGGACCCTTTTGTGGTACACCGATGAATCAAAGACGGAAAGTGACAGAGACTCTGGAATGTTTGGCCATAGGATGGAATATTCGGAGCTTATGAGAAAACACGCCAGCATATTCTAGGCGGAAGTTTATGAAATTGAGAGATGTGCTCCATTTAACCTGGAAAGAATATATAGAGCAGAGGACATAGCCAAGCTATGTGATTCTCAGATCGCTATTCGAGCACTTGGCTTGAGGTTGACTCCAGATTAGTTTGGGAATGTGTACGTATACTACACCAACTGGGAAGGGACCATAGGTCAGCTTATGCTGGATTTCGAGTCATGTAGGTAATCAGAAGAATAAACTGACTAGATATGGAGCATCCATTCCACTAGTCGAGCTAGAAGCCGGACTCCTGACCAGTCATAACAGTCTAAATGTACATCTGAGTAAAATTGGATTAGTCTCAAGCTCGATGTGCAGATTCTGTGATAATGTAATTGAATCACTGCAGCACATATTGGTTACATGTGAGGAAGTGATGCACTCTAGGATTCTAGGGAGGGAGTTATCGCGATTGGTACCAACTTACATCCTAAATTTCGTAAGAAATACGAGGTTGGGGTGATATTATGGGGAACCCTGTACAGATGGGAGTCTGCACAATAGAGCAGAAGCTCGCAGTACTAACTTGCTAATAAAAATTATTTCTCATCTCTCGTGATGATTGGGTACAAAAGGTGCTGCTTGTAATCGCATGTTATTCAACTTGAGCGCGATTTTTTGTTCTTGGTTTCATTTAGCTCTTTAGCCACCCAGGCTCGCAATTTTTCAGCAAATTTCATTCAATAAAGAAGTTTAAGCATCGTTTTGTGATCGTATTTAATTTTCTACTCATTCATGTTTTTTTTTTCTATATTGAATTTAACCAACAGTCTTAAATGATATTAAGCTGTTTTACTTTTTGTGGCCCTGGCTTTTTTTTGCAAAAGAACGACTTGTGACTTTTTTGGTGTACATTCCCTAAAACAAAGCCAATGTTTTCATTGCTCTTTGGTTTTTAGTGTGTTGTGACAGAGCTAAGCTTTATCTATAATTACAAGATAATGCAAGAATTTGTGCAAATTGCACAGCATTAAGTACTTCCTTGAAGTGGTCAAACATTTGTACTTTTGGTCGATTAAGAGCATTTGGAGTAACCATAGCACGAAAAACTTTTCATTTTTAAATATTTATGCCTGGTTAAGATATGTAAGTTTTTAGCCATTTTATGCACTTTCTTTTTCCGATCGAGTAACAATATGTCATAGATTTTATTAATTATTTCTGACATGACGAGCTCCCTTAAGCTGTTTGATTAACCAATATGGTCACTCAGTTAAGTAATTTTTATTATGTTTGCTCCTTGGTTTTGTATTTTTTTCTAATGGAACAATGATATATCCTTAGTTGCACAGTTCACAATTTCCACCGAATTGCATCTCAAAGTGGTTAGACATCAATGGTCGTTTGTGAGCAATCACGGTACCCATCACACGAATAGCTTTCTTATTTCCCAGTTTTCAGATATGATGTAGTTTATCTACTCAGTTAAGATACCTTTATCCACAATCATCTCATGCACTTTAATTCTCCAGTCAAGTCTCATAGATTTTATCAACTATGGGGGCTACAACAAAGCTTCTTTGCTTTTTTATGAATTTGTTAGAATCATTTGTTTTCTAGCAGTCATAAAATGGAGGATGGTGCTGCCACCCGTAGTCGTCTAGAATTTACACCTGCCATGTATTAGGTGTAATGGTGAGATATCTTTGCTGCTTATCATAGATTTCTATCTTTTTTCCCTTTGTTTTTTTTTCAAGAAGGCATTACAAACTTTCTTTAGCGTTTTTAACGATTGTTTTAATACGTTCTAATATGATCAAACTACAACTCAGCAAACTATTTTGATCAATCAAATTCATGATTTCGTAGTCCACACTACATATATCAAGGTTTTTGCCTGTTAATTTTCTGTCAAAAATCACAGCATACTTAAAATTCGACAATAGTGTTGTAATAGGTAGTAGTTACCAATAACAGTGTTATATTAGAAGTTACAAAATATTCAAGATATTAGCTCATATTATGTAGAGCACCATCTAATCAGTCCAAAAAACTTTTTAGCTTTTTGTTACCATTGCAAAGTTTTTGTTAAAAAAAAAAATTATTGATTGTACCTTTAAATGATATTACTCAATATTAAAAAACAAAAACAAAAAATATAATTCAATGCATTACTCTTTTATAAATCTTGTATTTATTTTTTTTAAAGAAAAGTTTCTTCTTTTTTTGACATTGTTCTACATTCATAGCTTAATTTCAATAATTGTGTTCAATTCATGGTCATATTGAAACTTATAAAAGAATCATTCAATCACGACGATGTAACAAATGTTATAACAGGCAAAACAGTCTATGAAAGGAAATAAAAATAAAGAAGGTTGCTAGTAAATGAAAAAAAAAACAAATAAAGTTTCAATGTTTGTGTCTTTTGTACGGGGAAAGACAAAGTTATGTTTATAAAAAATCTATATAACAACCAGATGAACCCTGTATATAAACCCATCCGGCCACCACCTAATACCAAATATAAAAACTACTTGGATAGTAAAAATCAAGATGGAGGTTCTTATAAAGTTTAAAATATTAATCTAAAAATACTTTGTACGAGACTGTATAATTGTTTAACAAGTTTCTTGTTTGATAGTGACCATGATTTTAGAAAAATAAAAATTAGTTGTTATACTAAGAATTTTTATTATATAATATGTATGTGAATATTTCTAATTTCATACTGCTTTGGTTTCTCTACCGTAACTTTATTATTTTCCTTAAACACCCATCTAAAAATATAATCCATTTATAAGTCAAGTCACAAAAATATTTTATTTTTGTTCTGTAACTTTCCTATATACAAATCAGTTAAACTTTTATTTCTACAAAGTTCTTGGCTAAAGTATAACTGAAATAAGTTAAAAAATTTATAGCTTAGAGCTCGGCTAGTTGATACCCTATATCATAAATTAAGAGAACTACGAGTATAATGTCATATATTTAGTAGCAATACCAGGCTGCATAAATATGTCTACAGATTAATTGGTATATTTTAAGAACTGATTGTGTTGCTAAGGTACAACGGACTTCTTTTAAATTGGTTTTAATTTACAGACAAACTTCTAAAAAATATGTAAGGAGGTTTCCTTTTGTATTTGCATATGTTGCCAATGATTAGCAACCTTCAAACCATGGTATGGCAGTTTTCTTAAATATGTAAAAGTATGCGTACATAAAATAAAATAAAAATAAATCGAAATTTTTTATAATTCAAACTGCGTTTCAATAAAAACTCATATATCCCCGACAAATAGGAACTTCATTAAGCTGTTTGGACTTTGTTGCAATCAATTTTTTAGTTAATTATTTTTCATTCGACATTTAGTACCATTTTGGAAAACTTTTTTGATGTTTTTACTCCAGTTTGTATCCATTTTTCTAGTAAATCCCTTAAATGTTCCATGGGACTTAAGTCCGGTTAGTGCGTTGGAGTTTTTATATGTTTTTTTCAATATACAAATATTAAGAACTTTTGTATTGTTTGCCATATATTTTGAGTCGTTGTCTTGATGGCATATGTAATCATATTCAATGTCCAATAAGATTTGGTTACAGAACGTCATAGTAAACCATATGATCAATTGTCAATGCCATACCATCACATCTCTCTTAGTATAATAAGCTGTTGATTTTATATTTTTGGTAATCAGCGCTTTCAAGGCTTTTGCAAAGCTTTCTCCAAAGAAGTTGGCGTACTTTTCTGCCAAAAATGCAATGCTTGACTTCACCCTTAAATAGAAGCTTTTTCACAGTTCCGAAGGTTTCTTTATGTGTTCTTCAACGAAAGCAATTCGCTTTTGTCTATTAACTTGTTACATTAGTAGCTTCTTCCATGCTTTATGGCCTCTGTAGTGGAACTTTTTTAAAGTTGTGCACATCATATCTTTGAAAATTTGTATTTATGTTCTTAGCAATCTGTGGTTTTTCTTCTGCGTTCAGATAATTTAGTTGGGCGAACAGAACGAAGCTTTGAGATTAAAATTCACGAGTTATTAACATCTTTCAGTCACTCCCTTGATAGAGAAACGAGTCCCTTCAACTACTTCACCGATTTCTCTTCAAATGTTTTTTGTTTCCATAAATGTACTATAATTTAATGTTCAAAAAAATGTACTATAAATTTTTGTTCGTCGATTTTTTTGAATATCTTTGCACTTTGAGCGAAAAAAATTCTAAAATCCGTTATATTGATGCTTTCAATGAGCTTGCGATTAAAAAACTTTAGTTTTTAGGCATCGTTCAACGACAGAAAACAGTTATAATGTACCGTTTAGTTTTGTGAAAGCATATTTTTGCATATATGTTATAATATCCTTTTGAGATGGATAATCATTGCAAAACTATGCAAATTCAAAAGGAAAACAATTGACATAATTTTCAGCAGTTTATCTGTAAAATAAAATCAATTTCAAAATATGCCGTTAAATCTTAGAGCCACAATCAGACCTTAATGTATATTAAGAAGTCTGTACGCATATTTATACAACCTAGATTACACTTGAAACTAAGGCTTATGAAAATCAACATGTCCTAAAAAATACCAAATTTTAGCTTGATGTTCCCAATTCTCCAATTACTTTGTTCACTATTTGAATTACCTTGTTCAAACAGCATCTTCCTAATTAGCTTGGATGTTTTTTCTTTTACTTTTAAAATGTATTTTAAAATAAAATAAACAAATTTAGCATGGAACACAAAATAAACTTTTTTGGTAATTCACAAGCTAATTGAAACCGAATTATTTATTAATATTAATTATTTTATTATTTAGAAATTATGGGTTTCGATCTTAAAATTTTATGGTGAATTATGAATTCAGTCAAAAATTGGGAGGTAAAGAGTGAGCCTAGAAAAAACTTTGTAAATATGCTGTAGCTTATTTCATTTAAAGAACATTTATTTACTTTACCTTTTGTATCAAAAGTTATACTCATTACTTAATAACACCCTGCTTAGAACTTCGATATAATATTCTTTGTTGATCGCCATGTCTTGTGTCGACTACTCTAGCTTCATAACGCAATGGCAGCAAAAGGTATTTTCTTACTAAATGTGTTATTCTAAACTTGCCTAATAACTGATCTCAAAGCTCTTTAGTCTTGTTGCCTCTGGCTTGTAGTGCGAGAAATTTTAGGACTTTCTTTAAATTGGTCATCCCACCGTTGTCTTGGTGGGACGTAGTATTTGCTTTCTAAAGCTTTTTTCGTTGGAGTGTTTTCCTCCGTTTAAAACTCATGCCTTTAATGATTGCAGAGGAGTTTGATCTTACACATGCCAACTCAGTCTGTAATACCAGAGATTTTTGTATTTTCTTTCCACCGGTGCCTCTTTAGTCTGTCAAAGTTTTTTGTAGTAGTTTTCATTTTTTTTTTCAGTTAATGTCTTGTAAAGCTTTTAATTTCATTAGAAAGACAATTTAAATAAGAGAGCCCAGACCTCCTAGTTGTAAACTCTAAAGAACGTAGTCTTTGACATTTTACAAAGATTTGGCTAGTGATTCCGATGAGAACAAAGTTTACAGTTGTGATAGTAGCCTTGCCAAAAAAAAAAAAAAAATTGTACATTAAAAATTTAAATAATTGACTGTGTGACTAAAGCGCACGTGTAGCAACACAAGCGGCCAAGGCTCGAGCCACAGAAAAAATTAAAAATTCTAAGTAAAGATCACCACCACCACTTGGCGATTATATTCACCACTACACAATCATATTGCTTTACCTACACGTCAGTTAGTGATCGTTTTGCTGTCGTAAGATAAAAAGGTGTGTAAGCGGAAATATAAGTTGTTGTAAACTGTATAAAAGTTACTGTGTAGTAAATACAAATATAACTGTAAAACAATAAATAAAGCGGTGTTTATTTTATTTTAACACAATTTAAAGGAACTCAAACGTCTTAAAAAGGCTAAAACGTAATAATAAGTTTATTTTTTTTACACATCCCGCTACACCACCTCTCAAGGACTTCGAGACGTCATAACCTTTAAAATAGACCCACACATTAGAACGCTAACAACAAAAAAAGATTTTTACCTGATTTCTTTACTGTAAAATAAATGTTTTCAAAAATAAGAAGTTATAAAATTTTTTGGAATTTGGGTCTTTTATGAAAAAAGTATAGGCTTTTTATGAATGTTATCGTATGTAAAAGTTTTTGAATATGAATGAAATAAAATTAAGGTACAAGCATAGTAAATATCCAAAATAATAGACCAACTTCTAACAAAGGGAACATGACTTGTTTCAAGTTTCAAATTCCTAAATTTAAACATAATATTGGCGACGTTGCGCCCTGCAATTGAATTTAAAAGTAATGGTATAAGCACAACCAAGGCTACCAACCATCGACCACACAAATACAAAAGAAGCTGGCTACAAAAATAGCCAAGTAACCAGCTACTCAATTATTTAGACAACTACAGCTGCAAAATAAACATCTGATTTGACACACTGAACATTACCTAAACAAAACATAACATTATTTTGTCAGTGGTGCCACATGCGTTTTTAATAACGCCTACTTCATGCATCTTCTTCTATTAACCTTACTAAACTGTTTATTGCCGCCAATGAAAATAGAAATTAGCCTAAGTTGGCTACAGGCTACCACGGTAGTTGTGTAGTCGGTAGCCGTGTTGCCGCTAAAATAATTTTTCTCATATGAACATATGTACTATATATTTGACAGCTTGTACTCGATGGTTGGTAGCCTTGAATGTGTTTATAGCATTAAGCTGAAAAAAAAAATTTACAGATATACTCTATTCTTACAAAAACGAAATTCTGAGTTGATCGGTTCTACAAAAAACTAAGTATTTTAGTTTAGTCAAACTCAATATATATTCGTCATCTACCGTAGATAAAAGTAGAGTACAATTTCATGGTAAAAATAGTAAAAATCCGTCAAAAGATATGAAATATATTTCATTCTTTCATACTGTTTTGGAGGAATTTTCATTTTATTTTATTCCAAGAACCAAAACAAACATTTTATGACAAAACTTTTTCGTTTCCATAAAAAAAAATTTCAAAGTTTTCCTTTTTCCTTTCCATTTTGTACATTCATATGTTTGATGAATAAAGTTAGAGTTCGAAGTTTTATACCTTTTGGACATTTCCTCTTATATTTCATTTTTTATGATTAAATTTAATGCATTTATAGCTAAAGAAAAAATTTAATCTTCTTTTCTAAAAATAATAAATAATAAAACTAGAAAATTAATTAAAATGATATTAAATTTACTTGTGACATTTATTTTTAATAACAATAATAATAAACCTTTACCAGAGAGCTGTAAAATTAATCGTAAAAGAAGCTTAAGTAAGATACTTTACAGATGAGGATGATTTTATGGTTATAAGTCGATTTAAACCATACATAACATACATAAATGGCCTTTACAACCCGTCTACCGGACTTCGGCCTGCTGCAGCACCTCCCTCAAGGCACTTCTGCTTACCGCGTGTCTTCGTGAATTGGTCACACCCATTACGGATAGGGTGTCCTCGACCTGATCTCTACATTGTAGACAAGGGCGTCCTCTACTCCTGCGCCCACTGACTTCCATATCGAACACTCTTCTTGCTGTAACATCTTCATCCATTTGAACGATATGTCCTAGCCACGTAATAGCATAGAGAAGTGGTGCCTCCATAGTCTCAGTACGCCTTGTGCATCATTAACCAGGTTACCGTCTTCGTCTCTACAAGATAAAGCTCCGAGCTTATAACCTTCAGTTAGACGCTTGAAACGCTTGTAGAATTTTTGAGCATCATTCCTGCTTCTAAACAGCTCGATTTCCTAACGCTCACGCCTTTCATGCTCCATCTTCATGCGTCTAAAAAGGCGCAACTCTTCTCTTCTCTTTGCTCGATAGCTCTCAACAATGGCTTGCGCAGCAGCAGCGTTAAGTATTCTCCTATATGCGGCGTTTTTCGCTGCATTGGTTTCGCGACACTCTTTTTTTCATACCATCGTTTATGTGGGCGCTCGTAACCAATGACTGCTTCCGCAGTGGTGCTCAGGGAGTGGTAAGATGTAGGCCCAAAATCCACCAATGTTATCGAAAGTAGAACGGGAGCTATGGAGGCTATCTAAGAGTTGAGAGGAGAACATCTCAGCCGTTCCTGATGAATGCAGTTTTTTTACATCAAGCTTTAACTGTGTACTAGAGCGCGCTGTCATCGCTTCACTAATGCGTAGTCGTACCTTGGCTACAACAAGGTAATGATCCGAGTCGATATTCGGACCTCTGAATGTGCGCACATCTAGTATGTTAGAGATATGCCTTCCATCAATCACAATCGATCTGGTTCCGTGTGGAACGATCCAGGGACAGTCAAGTAGCTTTGTGGCTATCGAGATGCTACAGACTACCATGTTTCGAACCGCGGCGAAATCGATCAGCCTCAGACCGTTTGGAGCGGTAATTGTGTGAAGACTGAACTGGCCGACGGTGGGACCACAGATATCTTCTCGCCCGATCTTTGCATTAAAATCCCCGTGGACAATCTTGATGTCGTGTGCCGGGCCAACACCAAGTCGATTTAAGCCATTATTTTTTATGTCAAAACTAATGTAGCGTATAATATAAGAAATAACAAATTTCCTCAAAATATTTCTAAAATCGAAAGTTTATTTTTTATATAATGATTTCGCAATCACTCTTGTTAACCGGACTCATATATTTTTTATATACAAATATACGTGCATACCATACATATATTGTCTAATATCAAATGCTCTTGGTTTTTTATTATTAAGGAATTAATTGAATTCAATTAAATTTATTTTTAATTAAATTTTATACATACATATTATATATGTCTCCTCTTAAATATTTACATAAAATTTATTAAAATTAAATTCTCTATTAAAATATTATAATATATCGTATAGAACACGTTCATACATATGCATAACACATATTATTTACAATTTAAACTTATAATTAATTATGAAATATTTGTAAATAATCTCCACTTAAGTTGACCTTTTATTAGAAAATATTAACTTGAAGAGATTCAAATCAAAACATATTTGCAATATATATTTTTTAAATATACATTTGAGTGCAAGTAATTAGTTATTCTTTAATTAAACGTTAGTGGTATGTTTAGTCTAAATGAATTATCCTAGTAGCAGTTTATAGGGCACCTCCATCTCAACATAATGAAGAGCTTACGTATATATACATATGTATGTGTTTTTGTTAATCTTACTGCGATAAAAATAGTAAAAATATACTCTGGCTGTTTACACTTGATCTCTTGTCTTAACCATGATAAATTTTTGAATATTAGTATCCCTCAACCCACTCATTGTTTATATGGTGACATGTTTTCGGTTCCAATTGAGTACACATTGAGTTTTCGATGTTTGGGTGCGAGTGTGCGTTTGTCTTGACGGGATAAATTCTACTTTTTTGCACTTATTTATTTAATTCTATACTTACTAAATCTATTTCTCTTGATGGATGAAAGTTGTCAAAAATTATTTTCATTCCGAAGCCGAATATATATAATAGTAGACCCATTGCTATTCTTTCCTAGGCAAATTAATGATTATCTCTTGCAATCAAATCTTTTATCTGACAGCCAATCCAGCTTTGTAAAGAGGATTTAATAGAAAATTTGAGGGGTGATCTTGATAAGAATAAAGTGTCTTTTCTAGTTTTATTGGAGCATATGTTAGCAAACTTAACACAGTTGACCATGCAATTTTAGTGAAAAAACTTGAAAAATCTTTTTATCTTTTTCGTCAAAGGAGTGCAATCTTTTACAGAAATATCTTACAGTGCGGCTTCAGACAGTTGCTTTGAATGTCATATATTTGGCAGCTTGGGGAACTCACAGGGGTGTACCGCAGGGTTCAATTCTGTATATTAACGATTTATCTGAAGATATTGAACATTGCGTTATACAAATGTACACTAATGATGTGCTTATTTATAGAAATATGTGCGAAATATTTGAACAGAAATCTGTATAGGATTAACGAGTGGACTGTAAGCAACGGACTGTGCATCAATATTACCAAGTCGTACTTTTTATTAATAATAATATTGCTCTAGGTAATGATCTCCTGATAAAGATTGACGATAGTACCATATAATTAAATTTGTTACTCACTGCAAAACTTATAGATTGCTTTTACCAATAGACTTTCATGGTGTAATCATATATCGACAGTAGCTGGTCGAGATCTTTAGGCCACTAAACATTCAGCATCTCTGGAAATACGTACTCTAATAGCTAAGACTTACCTGAACGCGAAATATATGCATACTGTTATAGCAGTGATTTTAACAAACTAAGGGTTGATGCATTGCTAGGATATACGAAAACGTAGACCAATTTACCAGTTCTCTTTTTTTACATAAAAAATAGCTTCTATACAACCAGTTTATTTTTTTAAGATCTTAAGATTAGGCAGGTCAGTACGTAGTAGAATATTAATTCAGCTCAAGTATCGAAAAACATTCCACATCGTAAGTTTTTGATCTTAAGTACTTCTCTTTGGAATCAGCTACTGAATCAAATCCAAATTATAAGCAGTGTGTAAACAGGTTTGAGGATGAACTTTTGAAGTACTTTAGCTGCTTACCAACGAATTAAGTTGGGAATTTTATTTATATGTAACTCTTTAATAAATAAATTTTCCTTTGTTATCTTTTGGTTTATTTCCTTTGATATATAATTAATTCTTTTAACTTTTCCTTTTTATTCTAAAAATTACATTAGTAAATAACCTTTAATTTTTTTTTAAATTATTGATAATTAGTCTGATCTTAAAATATGATTTATATTTTTTTTAATTATAAGATGTCGATCTTTTTGTTCTATATTCATTATATGAATAAATAAAAATTATGGTCTATAAAGATACAACTGCTTTTAGGCGGTTATTACAAACATCTCCTATCAACGCTATTTGACGAAATCTAAATAAAATTGTAGAGTATATAATAGTCTGCATTCTTGTTACTAATTAACCGCCAAAAACTGTGTTTTTTTGTCTGTTACTTATATCCTAGCGATAATATAGCTATAAATGATGTATAATTATTATATACAAAAAACAACAGTAGCAATAAAATTATCACGAAGAATACTATCCTACGTATTGCTTAAAAGAATATTGACAAAATAAATATGACAAAAAATTCTAAAATATCACCATCAATCAAGCAGTCAGTCAATCAAAAACATTTGTATGCATTTAATGTGGCAATAATTGGCAACACTTATATAAGCAATTAATAACAAACAAGAAATATAAAAGATTTTTGACAAACATATCTTTCTTTTGAAAATTGTTAGATAAGTAGTAGGGAGACCGATTATTCCACTTTTTCAAAAACCGGTTTTAAAAAAATTCGAATTGTTAAAATTTTTGAAAAACCGGTTGTCATTTGAAAATTAAACAAATAACCGGTTTACCTGTTCTTTTCTTAAAATAGATTTTTTTATTTGCTGTTGCTTAATTCAATAAAATTTTTCAATTTTTCCTCATAATTATTGTTGATTCGGCCAGAGTATTGTGGTTTCTAGCAAGTAAGTTTGCTAGAACAACTTTTAGCTTTTTTAGTAACTAAACGGACATTCTCTCCTTCACAATATAGTTTACTAACATTTTTCCCAGTGACTCATTTTCGACAGTGTATTTTGTAAGTGTATTATTTGCCGGCGCCTTAGAACTACGTGGTATCGATACAAGTATTCCTTGCTGAACGCTTCATCAATATTCTTGATTTATTTAAGGTAGTTAACAAGTCCTCGCGAAGTAGACTCTTTACAACTCAATATTTCAAGACGATACATTTAGCTTTAATCTTCTTATCCCATTCGAAATATTTTGATACTTCAGAGCACATCTGTAAAAAATATAGATATGTATGTATGTATGCATAACTTTTAACTTAACACTTTTAAGTAGTAGGGGGTGTTTTTTTAGCAGCATGAGAACTATCGATATAGATGATTATAGTATTTCGTGTCAGCTGAGAATGCCAAACTGTGTTGACATTGCTATTCAGTAAGGTTTGGCAAATCAATGAATTGGTTAACATCAGAACAACGCTTGTGGTAGTTTACTTTGAAAAAAATCTGTTTGCGAAGTTCATAGAGTACATACCGCACAGAAATGTCAAAGAGCCAAATTACTAAATTAGTAAGAGGCACACCCACCCTAATGTGAAGGTGAATGTTCGGAAGAAGTATGCCCGCGATAGAACGCTCATCAGCAGCACTGTTACCCGGGATGTACCTGTGGCCAGGAACCCAAATGAGGTGTACGCAAAACTGTTGTGATAATACCAGAAGAGAATCACAACAGTCCCTGATCAGCTTAGAGTTGGAGGTCACATCTGAAAGATATCTGACCGCCGCCTGACTATTATAACAGATCGGTGAGTGCGCCATTACCACGGATCCACTTTGCAGCATGTAAAATGGCCATCACTTCGGTCAGTTGTCCGGAAGGCGAAGAGAAACTCCAAGGTTGAGCCTCTCGGAAAAAATTCCACTACCCCGCTACTTCCCTACTAGAAATAATGACACAGAAATCCCTATACAGTTCAAGTCCTCAAGGTTTACTCAGATAGAATAGAGGAGTGTTCCGAGGGGATAATAATAATGTGGCGTTCATTCTCACCGCCACAAGTTTTGCCCGTTGCCTGATAAGTATTCCCGAAGGGAGCCATCTAAGCATTACAAAGAGAGGCCTTGCAGTGGTTTTCGTGACGCACCTTTGATCTAGATTGCAGCAAAGAGTTTAACATTGCAACCTTTATCGAAGGCATTCACCAGAAGACCACTCCATACAAAAGATTCGGTTCTATAACCGCTGAATAAGTCCAGCGAATAACGCTAGGACAAGATTTCTCTTCGCACCTACTGCTCTTCTGCAGCAATAAGTGGCACAAACCGTCTTGCGAGCTCTCTCAGCCAATTTAATTTTTAAACTTAACCTGGAGTCAAGAATAAGGCCCAAGAGCCGCCGTTACGTTGACTTATTTATTTATTATTATTTCATTTTTCTGTTTTGGAGGACAATTGTTCCGGTTAGGAATGTGATATTATTTCATTCATATGGTTGCCGCGACCAGCCTCACAGTACCCCATTCAAACATTTGACGCAATAAATCGAATGTGGCAGTGATGGTTGTGCCGTCCTAATTTTTATAAATTATGAGCCAATGATATCTCCGCTCCATAAGCCGCATCAAACAGTCACTCTTAATGGGTGCATTGGCTTTTGTAAGACTACGTTTGGATTTTCTGAGACCCAAATCCGGAAATTTTGCTTATAACGCACCCACCACGATGAAAATGGTCTTCATCCGAAAAGATGTTTTTTTTTTTCAATTTTTTTGATTTTTTTGTATTTTCCGGCCAATTATCTATATTTTGGAAATAAATTTCCAATAAATCTCAACGTTGCTAAAGCGTAAATCGATTTATTACCTTCAGTGAAGATTGTATACTGAGTTTTATGACAGAATAGAATGACATTAGTATTTCCAGATTCAAAATAACTGCTGATTTAAATATAAATCGATAGACGGGGCCCACCCTATATATATATTAGATGTATATATAGTCATGTGTAATGTAATAGACACACTTATATCAAATGAGTAAAAATTCCAACTCTGTTTTTATTTTCAAACATTTATGAAAAAGATCTTATAAATTGTCTGCTTGAATTTCTACGACGTGAACAACCTTTATTTGAACAAATTTCGAAGCATATTTTTCTCTTAAGCTTTTATTTTGCATATGGCTTTATATCCGTATTCGGCAAAACAAAACAAAAAACCGGTTAAAACCGGGCGAATAATAACCGTTCGATCTCTCTAATGACATGTAGTAACAATATGTCGAAAAGTTAAAGACAATAGACATTTTAATCACAGATGATTAGAATTTATGTTTGTTTGTTTTTGGCATACAAATTAACTTTCTAAGAAATAAATGAATAGATTTATATACATACAAATAAATCGTATGTAACATAATATGCATGCACTTCTATTTAAATGTGAAATTAAAATATATTGGTAATTAAATGGCTATTTTGATTTAAATTTATCACATATTTCACGTCAATTTTGCTGGTCATAACTGGCAATACAGTGAAGGTTTAAAAATTAGCATATAGCCACGAAATAAATGTCTACAAATTTCCACTTTTTCTTTGTCATACATTACACCAGTATTTTGGATACGAAAAGATAGTAAAGCGTAGTAGTACTATGTATATTTCGCAAACTGGCAACATTAATGTCAATAGCTAAAATCTGGAAACAAAAAAATACAGTTTGACATTTTTGATGTACAAGTGGTATTTGTTTTGTTTACAATTGAGCTTGCAAGAGAAGGTTTTCGTTAGATTTCCTCAAGAAGAATGTGCGGTATGGCGATAAATCACAATCAAAAACCTCAGTATATCACTGATATAGTAAATTCCATCGTGTTCGCGGTTCAGTCGCCGACGAATTCCGTAAAGGTCGTCCAAAATCGTACACATTCATCATGTGACATATTATGAGATAGAGGCATACTTGCACATTAGTTCCACTTCAGTATATACGATTTTGTATGAATACTTAGTTCTAAAAACATTTGTTCTTCTTACATAGATACTACATAATTTATCAATCGTCGTTTGGTGTAACGAAGAGATTGAAAATTTCGACCGTGGTGCTTCAAAAGACGTGTATAAAATCGTGACAGGTGATGAATCATGGATATACGCGTATGGTCAGGAAACAAAACAGCGATCCACGAGTTAAATCCAACAAAAGTTGTTCGTTGAAAAAGCACTGCGAAGCAAATGGTCGCCTGCTTTTTCGGCCGAATGATCATGTGACCACTGCTCCGCTTGAACAACGTAGGATGGTCAATTATGAGTGGTACATAACTATTTGTTTGCTGGAAGTCTTCGGAGAAATTCATAAAACAAACCGCCGAAGATAAATCATTCTCCATCATGACAATGCAGTCATGAGCAATCAAAATATTGAATTGATATTTCGTCCTCCGTACAGTCCTGATTTGACAACCAATGACTGTTTTTGTTCCCGAATATCAAAGTTAAACAGCGTGGTGAGCGATATACGAATATAACAATAAAGTCATTTTCATTTAAAAATATTTGTTTATTAGTTTTTTGAAGCTTTGACAATCAAAAAATAAGCATTAAAGCAGAGTTTTATTTCTTAATGATTTTATGCCAGTTACGTCGATGTTTTGATCTTAATGGCTCGATTAGAACAAAACGCTTCTTGATTCAATATTTTTACGGAGGCCTACTCAAATATTTACAAACTTTCTTCTAATTTTTAGATAAATATACGTTCTTATATGGCAATTATGGTCAGTTACTAGTACGGTTCAAGACTACCAAATTTAGCTTAGACCTAATACATGTCTTAAAACTTTCTGATCTCAGTTTAAAGCTTTAGTATTACCTATCAAATATTCTCTTGTTTTACTCTACACCAAGCATATGGTCTTAATTCGTAAAAGTAAGAATATAATTTGATATAGAGATGGCATGGTACAGTGATTAAAAACCTCGCACAAAGCTCAAACACCCCAGGATCGAAACTCAGCGAAGAAAAGGAAAACTTTACAATTTACTTTACTCGACTTCACTATTTAAATAATCAAAAGACTTCAGCCTTACCAAATGATTCAACTAAGAAGCCGCCTTGAACCCCTTCTCCTTCCACAGGCAAAAAAAAGGAACATCAACTACAAAAAACATTATAGAAAGAGACAGATAACGAAAGCTCTTAGGAAATGAAAAAATTTTAGGAATATATGAAGAGTCTCCAACCAGCACTTCTTAAGAAGATCCATTGTATACTTATATGTGTATCGTTCTGTGTGATTCAAAATATTCTGATAAATATTAGGTAATTTTTAGCAATATTTGTCAACACTTTTTTGGCAGATTAGCTGTTTTCGTGTAACAATTTTGGTCTATAACTTAACCATGAATGAGTTATAAACGAACAACGCTTGCAAATTATTCAATTCTCGATGCCATGCATTTGGCACTGTTGTTGTGGATTATGGGCCGGTGGCATCATTGGACTGTGCGATGATTACAATTATTTTTTTTTGACCCAATTGAGAGGTGAGTTCGGTGAACAGTCTATTTCACGTTTGTGGCCGGTCAATTGACCGACTAAATTTAGCGCGTTTAGGCTATTTTTTCTTAAGGCTCATATTTATAGGGACAAGCCCGGCAGATAAGTTGCAGAAAATATGCCAAATTTGGACCTAGCTTATGAACCATTTCAGGCATTGCCGCGGTCAACAATCACATGAAATCATCTTTAAACATTGAATTATGTGTATGGATCGTACTTTCGACTCAAATAAAAATTTCGTACATTTCTCTAAATTGTATGTGTTTTTTTTAAACTAAATCGGAAAACTCTTAAAAACTCACCCGTTACTAATTTTATTTCTATAAAATTTGCAGCCTGAAATTAAAATAATTTTGTTTTTTCTTAACAAATGAGGCGTTAGTGTTTTATTTTATACAATATTCTTATAACTTTCTTATCATTATAAATTCTTCTACAAATTTTTTGAAATAAATATTAATGGACAAAACATTTTAAGTGTCTATCCTGCACAAAAACACTTCAACATTTATAGTCCTCAAAGGAAAGGTTCAATTGGAAAACAAAAAAGACATTCACTTCTTAAGAGGCAGCAGACAGATGAACTTAAGAGTTGTTTTTAAAGACAAAAATCTCAATAAAATACAAAAATATCTTCTTAATTATGTCGTTATTGCAGCAAAATTTATTAAATTATTTTCTCTGTAATTGTCTTTTTACTTGACGGCTTGTGTTTTATACCCTACAGAAAGTTAGGTGGCATACACTTAGGTCAGGTATTACAACGCCAAAGTTTTAAAGTTGACTGAATACAATTTAATTATAATAAATTGGGCTTCTTTTCCACAAAGCATCTTCATTGTTGCATAAGTTTTCTAGTAATCATTTGTCATGTAACACATGTGTTCGAAAGCCTCTGGCACAACACATAGATGGCGCTAGTTTTATTGCATTCACCGCTTTTTCAGTTAGTACTGACCTTCAAAAGACATCTGTTACAATTTCATGATATTCTATTAATTAGTTTGTGAGTTATTGTGCTGAAACTGACGCCACTGCTTTGTTATTTTCAGAACAATAAATAAAAAAATTCATGTTTCAATTCTACACTGCTTTTTGACTGGAAAAAATACCGTTCAAGCGTAGCAATCGCTTGAAAATCTTATAGGGAGTCCGCTCCATCAGAAATAACAATAAAACGTTGGTTGGCTGACTTCGAACGTGGTCGTAGAAACACGGATGATGCAGAACGCAGTGGACGTCCAAATTAGGCGGCAACACCAGAAAGCATCAAAAAATCCACACAATTGGTGTGAATGACCAAAAAGTGAAGTTGCGTGAGTTAGCTGACATCGTGAAGATATCAAAAGCATGTGTTAGATTTATATTGCTGAGCATTTGACTGTAAGCATTTGCTCACTGTTGACTAAAAACCAAGAACGTATTGATGATTCTGAAACAATGGTAAAACTAAAAGTTTAAATTGCTCCCACATCTACTGCCTTTGCCAGATTTGGCTGCCAGCGTCTACTGGCTGTACTCAGGCTTCAAAGAACTGTTCACCGGTAAGAAATTTTGGACGAATGAAGAGGTTATTGTTGAAACTGAGGCCTATTTTGAGCCAGAAGATAAATCGTTCTCCAAAAGTGGTATTGAAAGGTTAGAGCGGTGGTCGAATGATTGCATTGCTTTTAGTAGAGATTACGTTGATAAATAAATCTAATTTTGAACAACAAAAAATGTTTTCTTTATTAGGCCCTTGACTTTTCAGTCCATGTGTTAGTTTGTGGTAAGGAGACTTTACTTATCATAAATTCCTACCTTTATGTTCAATGTATACTTAATTTCCGACACCTGTGATGTCAATTTCATTAACACTCCTTTGATTTACTTGGAATTCAATTGTAGTGTAGGGTTTTAAATAGTAGGGCTTTATTCTTCATTATTATATTTTTCATTTGGAGATTACGAAACAAAAGATTTTTGATCATTTTTCTTTACAAATCATCAAAAAGAAAATAATGTAGTTGAAATCAGACTACTAAACTAATCAAAGTTTAGGACTATCTTAAACTCTGTGACAAAAAACAGTATATTCTCAATTCAATGCACATTAATACGATAAAGGATTATCGCCTTAATAGGATACGTTTCTATTGTGCTGATTTAAATTATTTTTAATACGAGATTTACAAAAGAATTTAATTTTTTTTTAATATTTTCTATAACAATTAATTAGTCGTTAACTGTAACGTATGTATTTCTGTTTTACTTTTCAAAGAGAGCTGTTCAAATTTAACATTAAGAAAATTTGGAATATCTTAACCAAGCGATAGGTGTCTCCATTGACCGTAATGGTTGCGCCGTCCTCATTTTCAAAGAAATATGGGCCAATGAATGATGCCTTCGCTTCACAAGCCGCACCAAACAGTCACACTTAATGGGTGCATTGGCTTCTGTAAAACCGCGTTTGGGTCTTCTAAACCCCAAATACGGCCATTTTGCATATTAACGTACCCACCAAGATGAAAAAGAGCTTCATCCGAAAAGATATTTGTTTTTGGCAAAATCGACATCATCGTTCAGTTTCTCGTTGGCCCGTCTAGCGAAGCGAAAACGAAGCGGATAGTCATACGGCTTCAACTCTTGAACCAATTGAACTTTGTAAGGCGTCATACCGAGATCTTTTTCACAATTTGACTTAAACTGGTGCATGAAATGTTCAATTTTTAACGAGTTGATGTTGATGTACGCACTGTACGAGTACGCTTACGTCTTGGCACATCAACAATGTAACCAATTTCAAAAACTTTAGCAATTTGAGTATATCGGGCACTGTTAGTTTTTCTCTGCGACCAAATTTTGTATGACATTTTCGTGTAATTTCCCACCAGTTGTCTTTGTTTTAGAAATAAATTTCCAATAAATCCCAACATTGCTTAAGCGTAAATCGATTCATTTTGTTCAATAGAGATAATATACTGAATTTTGAGACAGAATAGAATGACATCAATATTGCCAGGTTCGAAATAACCGTTGATTCAAATTTAAACCGATGGCTCACCCAATATAAGTAGCAGCAGCTCCGAACCACCGCCACTATACAAAATATACAGAGGGCGTTGTATCTACGTAACGAGAGAAGGCAACAGCATCTATTCGAAACACCTGCTGCAGTAGACCGATCATCTAGAAGGCAAAAATTATTACAAATAAAACAAAAGGTGCCATGTGGAAGCCAAATTGTTCCCTACAGAAAAAAAAAATTGTAGAAAATAACAACGAACGAATCTCAGTTAAAACCAAAAATTATTTAGATTACATTTTTATATTTTTATTTTATTTTTTATATTTTTTTAATCCTTTTTTTAATTTATTCTAAATATTCTAGTCCCTGAGAAGTACTTGCACTTGTTTTCATTTTTAAATTCTTTTTTCAATGTCTATTCACCGCAACTATTTTTGTTACATGAATTTAAATTGTTGTTATATTTTTTCAGTTTTAATTTAAACAAACGATACATATTGCATTTATTGTTGCTGTTGTTTTCAAAACATCACAAGAATATAAAAAAAATTCTCAGAAAAAAAAATGTCAAAAAATCGGATATGAAATCAAGGCAACGGACATATAAAATAACGATACAGATAAATAATTTTAAATGCCTGCACTCAGTTATCTAAATAAAGGGTAAGGTAAAAGTTTGTTCTAAAGCTGGGATCACATGATTGCCGCAACTACACAAATCTGATACAAATTTTATTATGAGAAATTAGCGCACAATAATATAATTGTCCCAATTAAAAATTCTGTATTCACACGGTTGTCGTATTTTATACACAATTTATTGTCACAAGATAGCGCGAAATTATTGTCAATACATCGACAATAATTCTCGCAACTCTATCACACGATTGTTCTAGTTTACGGCAACTTTGTGAATCAGCTGGTATTTTGTTTTTTTTTTTTTTTTGTTTTTTGGTGTTCAAAATGGTTCGTTCTTTAAAAAAAGAAAATAGCGTTCTCTTTATTTATATTGAGGTCATTTGGTGAACAAATAAATAAGAAGAAATACAAAAAAAAAAAAAGAAGTGTGTGGGTCAGAGATTGGCTCAAAAGCAATTGATTTTGCATATGAGAAAACATTTTAATAAATTAAAAAAAAAATAATAATTCGCTAAAATATTGATTTATTTAAATTGGAATATAATTACAAATTAATTTTAATTCTTTAAAGTAAAAAAAATAAAAATTGTATCGGCTTTGATTATCCACCTGATAAAAAAGTAAAAATAATAAAAAAAAAAGGTAAAAGTTTGTGATGCAATTAACATATACATAAATAATTTAAAAAATGCATATTTTATAGGATGATAATCACAAATTCCAGTATAAACATGTATTTTTTCAGAAAGAAATCAATTAAAAAATAAAAATTGGTGATTATTGTCTTCTTCAATTGCCACACAAGAATACAATAATTATTGGTGTATTTTTGGCATTTACATTGGTGCGTGATTGTCGATAAAGATTTCACGCGATTGTCGTATACCAGGGTTGCATTTGATTGGGATAAATAAGCACAATAATATTGTCAGATGCCGTATGAGCCAATAAATTGTATAATCACACGATTGGCATATAAAATATACTAATCATTGGTGCATGACGACAATCGTGTGATTCTACCTTAAGACAGAGCCATTTACTCTAATTTAAAAATATTCATCCAAATTTTTCCTTCCAAAAAAAGTCTGTTTTTGTTTCCAATCAATCAAACAAAAAGCCCTCAACAATTTTTGCATCAATTTTTCCGTTTTTCATTCGGAAACTTATCCACCCCTAGGTTTTCGGAACTGCGTTGATTGATTATAAAAACTGCAGATCGGTTAAATCAACTCTAGAATGCAATGATATTGATATCTTTTCGGCAGAGCTTAAACTGCTTGCTTTAAATTAGCAACAGCACTTAAATTTTAGCTTTGTTTCGGTTTTTAACTTCAAATTAAATAACTGTGTTGCTGAATGCTTAATAAGAACTTTAAAAAATGATAAGCAAAGCGAAAAAGTGAGTAGTAAATAATGTGCTTAATATTACTGTGTGTATGTTCTCTGCTTAAGCAGTCAGAAAAGCAACCACATTATCAAGAATCGCTCTTGCTGTAAGCAATAAGTTGTTGTTTACTTTATGTTTGCTTTTGCTTAACTGTTTACTACTTATTCATTGACTACGTTGCTGTTGCTTGAATTTCATGATCGTTTGTCGTTTCATGGAAGAAAAATTGATTAAATTGCTTTTCACTTATTTCAATTTTGACTCTTTGTTTTCTGAATTTTTTTCTATGTCATTAGTAACGGAGTTGCAAAATACGCCCACAGTATAGTAAACAGTTAAGTAAAAATAAAGTAAACAATAACTCATTGCTTACAGTTACCTACGATTTACATTTTTGCTTAATAATTTTTAAATGTTTCATTAAGTAGTCAGCAACACAATTATTTAATTTGAAGCTAAAAACTTAAGAAAAGCGAAAATTTTACCGTTTTGCCTTTGCTCCTCTATTATGTCGCATGAGTTAAGCAATCCAAAATGTATTGAAAATAGTCAAGCGTTTTAAGCGCCAATTTTCAGAAAATTCTTCCTATGATCTAGTCGTTTTATTGATCTCGTCGCAGTTTTTTAGGGTGGATGTTTAATTTTATTTTTCCTGAAATATTGTTTAGTTTATGGTGTATTGTATGTTGTACGAGTATGCTTATGATTAAATGTGAGTTATCGCGGCAACAATCGAGCATAAAACTTTTGCTTTCTTTCAACAAAAGTTTTATCAGTCTTAGGCTCTATCATATTAAACTATCCAATATGTGATGTCATAAATTTTTTCTACTACGATTTACATATATTTTTTCCATCAAAGGAAAAGTTAAACAAAGTATATTAAATCGCGTTCGGCGTTTGCGAAGCTGCAAAATGTATATCGTACAATTGTCGAATTTTTAACGCCTGTGTGAAGTTTGTGCTTTTCTATGGCTTAGAAACATTACTATTTACAGAAAAAATGATAACAAAACTTTAGAGCCTTATAAACCGTTATCAGAATTATATCTAACGAAGACTTATGAGTAACTACACACCAGCAGAACATCAACACCCAAAAAAAGAAGAGAAAATATTGCTAAATTATACACACCCTGCAATAATTCTCTCCCTATCTGCTCTGACCTAGAATTCACATTATGTGAGGCGTCGTGGAAGAACGCAAACGATGTGACGCTGAACTGTTCTTAGAGAAGCAGGGAAATCATTTGACGAAATATGATTACTAGAACGCAACAGAAATAATCTGAAATATTTTCTAGAAGCCTTTAGCTACTAGTTTTTCTTCCGTTACTTCTCTTGGAAGCATATGGATTTCCACAAAACATCTTTTACCTTGTTTCCGTTTTATTAATATAGTAGATGACTAGTCTACTGTAAATCGCCTCTACGAGTATGTGGTTGTGTAGTGGTGAAAATCCCTGATGATTGGTGATGGTGATCTTAACTTAGCATTGTCATTTTGCCAAAGTGACGTTTTCTCTTGATCATTCATGTGGTGCTTGTTGTAGTTATAGTGGTAAGCTGAATTATCAGGTGGGCTTCCTTTGGGTGGATTTATCTGGCGGAAGCTTAAGTGTCTTGATTGACCACTCGAAAACCGAAATAAAATTTTTTCGTCATGTCCTCTGCTGGGGACTCGAAGTTTGATCACTTGTATTGTATGCGGGCGCTCTAAGCACTATAACACGCCATTCCTTTGATATTACTGGTGTAAAAGCTTCGTCTTTGAGCGGCCGTATCGTTTAACATTCTACTTCTTTGGTGCCTATATAACAAGATTTTAGTCTTTAGCCTGAATTATAATAGAATTCCAAGCGCTTCGATGGTGTGCACTGTACCTACAATTCCTCACACCAAGTTTAACATTCACTTAACATTAGTTTCACTTATAAACAAAATAATACTTAATAAAAATAATAATGGGACCCATACAGTCATAAAGGGCTGTATGTGGTTGCAATATGAAACTAGACTGTCTGACTACAGTTCACAGCCTTTCAAAGGGGTTGGAGAATATCTTAAGCCATGTTCGCGCTACAATACGTACCGTAGATCATTCTCTCATTCATAATTCAAACCCCAATTACGAGCTGAATAACGTAATTCCGCACAACAAAACTTCACCCTATGGATTACTAAGAAAATCAATATGATCACTGTATTCACCGGGTGTTTGTCCTCGCTAAATTTATTTAATATCATAACCTTTTTTAAATTTTTATAATAAATAATGAAACAATCAATAAAAAATACAAGAAAAAGACGAAATATTCAAAATGAATTACAAAGGATCCATTTCGTATAAGTAATTTAAAAACCGTTTGAATGTTGACTTCGAATTTTAAGTAATTAAGAGGTTTCAGGTCTTATTAAGGCTTCGAACCGCCAAATATGCAGATTGTGTTTTTCTAGGCAATGGCAACATCTATCCTAGACAATTTATACAATAGACAGATCATCTGCTGGAAGACATATGATTACAAAGGAACGAAAACAAGACAATAAATGCATTGTAAAAGCTATGAATATTTCAAACAACGTACAGAGTATTTCGAAATCTCGTGCGAACACTGGATTAACCTCAGCATTTGACAGCACTTGTTGCATTATGACATCACACGAAATTAATAGTCTCCCACTGTTTTTTACACCCAATCATC
The DNA here is from genome assembly GCA_023159175.1 of Wohlfahrtia magnifica. Classification (NCBI taxonomy): domain Eukaryota; kingdom Metazoa; phylum Arthropoda; class Insecta; order Diptera; family Sarcophagidae; genus Wohlfahrtia; species Wohlfahrtia magnifica. Next base: position 3,111,367 of record JAKWBJ010000045.1, read on the forward strand.
TGTTGGAAATCTTAACTTCTAGGGTCCGCTATATCCTTAATACCATAATGATGTTCTTTCTAAATGAACAATAAACTGTTATTTTGGGGTAGGAATCCTCAACACCAGTATTAGATACTGACTGAGCTCTCGTTGTATTATAGTTGTTTCAGTGTAGCCCTATAATTATTATCCGAAAAAGATGCATCTCTTCCTGATGCAGACAAATATAGAACAAAGATTGTGCCATTTTTATTTTGGTTAAAAAACAAACTGTTCAGGTGTTCCACTTAAAAAAAATAAATGAAAAAGTATACTTACACGGACACACAGTCACTCATGGAAAAACACATGTACAGTATACACAATACACGCGTACACAAACGCAATACATGCGCACCTACATACATACATAATGTAACACGTAGTCAAACATATACAAATGTATGCTAGTGTGCATATTAATCCAATTTTTTTCTCTCTCAATATAGACCACGTGTTGTGTGTGTGTGCGTGCATTGATACGGATACAGTGTTTTATGCATTCTGTGATTAACACATACTACAACGTTAATACATGCACATTTAAAACACTAAAAGACACAAAGAACATTGATATAAAAATATAGTCACCTTAAATCTAAAAGGTTGGAATTCAACTCAAAGCTTAATCGAGTTGAGTTGTCCTTTAATTACTCAGAGAGTTGCTTGATCGTATAATACTTTTGCCTTGCTTCTCGAGACATATAAATATATTGTATGTATGTATGTATGACTTTGTACACTTGAGGTAACGTTATATTTACCTGTATGCATGCGTTTCACTATATGGTCTGTTGGTTTAGCTGTCGATTTTATGTCGAAATATTTTTTATTTTAAATAAACAATAGCAAAAGCACACAGCGACAGCATTGGCAATTGCTCATACGCAGAGTTGATTTCGCATTTTAATTTCAATTCTCACAAAATCTTATGTATGCTGAGTGCTGTTTTGAAAAAAACGGAAAAAAAACTTTTATTGCTTAAAATTTTTTATTTTTATTTCCTTGTCCAAATTGCTTTATTTCAGCAATTTTAAGTATGGCATACAAGTTTTTAAATTCCTTTTTCTTGTTTCAACTAATGTTTCTGTATTATTTTCTCAAACACGATTTGTTTTTTAGTTTTTCCTTTTCCTCTTGTTTTTGGAAAATTTTTATTTTATTAAAAAATATCTGCAGCAAAAATTAGTTTGAAAAACACCTGCTGTACTTGAAGCAGAATACAGAATTGTTTTATAACTTTTTCTTGTCATGTCGTAAGTAGAAAAAAATAAAATAAAATTAAATAAAATTATTTTAAAAAACGTACAATAGTTGTCAGTATAATAGTTTTATAATTCAAAACGTAAGATATGCTTTTTGGGAGGACACTGTTTCAAAGAGTATTTTTTTTTAAACGTGTATCATGCAATTAGTCAGCTTTGACAGATAGTGTAATAACGTTCCCACACAATTGTTCAAAAAAGATTGCAAATCTTCTGATGTAATCGCTTCCTGATGTTTCATACACTGTTATTAAATTATGTAAAAGTATCCTTTATTATGCAGTTGGAGCATTAGAACTTCCCAATTAATTTCTGTAAATTTTTGGCGGGTCATCTAAGATACAGTGTTGGAACAAATAAAAGGGACTCTTTCGGTTGTTCAAATAATATGTCATAAAATTCGATGTATTGAGATTTTATTGACGGAAAATTTTTCAGACCATTAAGAACTCCAAAACTAAAGTATTTAGTGCAATCCAATCAAAGAAAACTACAAAGACTAAAGGAAGAAAGTTTGGAAAAACTGTCGGTTTGGATAAACTTTGAATTCGTATCTCAAAAATTATTGCCTTCATGTCATCAAATAGCCTGAAAAGTGAACTTACTGCTCTTGTTTCAAGTCACCAGTAAGAAAAAACTTGTGGAGCCTAGACTTATGGATAAGAGTCCTTGAAATGGCTAAGGCACTGTTCTAAGTCACATGCTTATAGCAGTAGGTAATAAAATCGGTTTTGGCAGCTCATTATGGATAATTATCTTTCACTAACACCAAACACTTAACATAACTTTGTTTGTCTACGCAATTTTTCTTTCTTTTTTTTTTTGCTTAACTTTATTTAATTTGCTTACTTCACCAACAAATAACAAAACAATAAATAAAAATGTTAAGAAGAAGAACCGTAAAAACTAATTACAAACGAGACATGTGAACACTATAATTCATACAAATAATTCAAACAGTATACCAAGCAATTCAAAGCCTCTTGTCAACAAGGTATTAGATATTTTTCTGATTTTTAAACATGACTTTTTATGATCACTAGGACTGCCTTGACTGAAATCTCACACTCGATCTCGTGTTTTCCTATAAATGCGTAAACACTAGATAAGGTTGGGTTAAGTTAGAAATGCGGTGCTGACGCAAAGACTAAACAAAGATTCAGTGTGGAAACCTATAGAGAGAAAATAAAATAAAGAGAGATAGATAAAGAAAAAGAGGAAAGAACATACAAGAGAAGACACTGAATAGAAGAAGATAAAACTAAACATAGAACAAAGAACCTTAAACATAGAGGAATAATGACAACTCTCACCAGCTATAGCCTTACCAACTAACTGATACTTGAAAATAATCCTGGAGGACACAACCTCACTGAGACCGCTAAAGAAACACAGGCCTAGCAACCTGAGTCTACGTCTCTGGAGAGCCAGGCAAAGACCAAGTATGTATTCCACAGTTTCTGGAAGGAACCCCAACGGGATTCGCAAGCTAATTTATAACTGAGGCTAAGTCAAGTTACTGATCTTTACTTTTCTAAAGAAGATAAGCAATGTGAACTTCTTCTGGGAGGCATAGTTTTTATGCTAAGATATTTACTTTTTTAAATTAGCAATCATGAAGAGACTGACACTAACAGGGTGTTAAATGAGGTTGATAGTACATGTTGAAAAGTGGATAAGGTCTTTTGTAAGGTCACCTTTGCTGTATAATCTGAAACCACACATACATATATGCCTTGCTCATCGGCTTGCAAGTATGAGCCGTCTCTATATTGGACGTTAGGCATCAATTAGCTGTCTCCATCGCTCTCTACGTGTTGTTATTTGCTTCAGCTCTGCAATATTTGTGTAAATTTTACCTAGGCTGCCTAATATCGTGTTTACCTCTTGTGGTGTGATGCGCCTCCATGTTGTCTTTGGGCTACTTCTCCATCTAGGATATAATTGCATATTTAATCACGAGGCTAACGAAGGGTATGGGCAATCTAACCAAATTTTCTCAGACATATTTTCATTTGTCGCTAGCACCGGTCCTGGCCCAAAGCTGTTCGTTACTTATGCTGTGAGGTTAATAAACTTTTAGAAATCTACGTTCACATCGATTAAAAAGCTCTGAAATTTATTTCGCATTTCGTCTGTAACAAACTAAGTCTCGCTACCATAGAGTAGTACAGAAAGAACACATGTCCTGTATATGTATATTTTACTACGACTATTATTTTTAGAGGAGCTCCATATTTTACGTAACTGTATGTGCAGCTTCGCGTGTCGTAAGACACCTGCCTATCAACCAAAATGTCTTCGGCGCATTCCAAAGCTAGACCATTTGAAAAAGAATAAAATTTCTACAGCGTTATCACCTCATAACATAGCTAATAACTGGTTATGAGTATTGATTAAGAGTATTATCACTATTGAAAGCTTCTATAATGCATTTGCTGTACAGATAACTGAGAGAAGTCCTTGTGTTCCTTCATGAAATGTTATAGGAATTATCAACTATATATACAGCTATATCCTTACTAATTCGGCTTTCAACGTCCTTGTAACTACAACGATCTCGCAAATCCCGCTCTACACTACGTAAGTTTTCTCTCTGAAACTATCGCTAATTCACCATTCAACTTGCACTCGTGTCTACACTACAATATTTGTTTCAATAAAATTTAAGATTTTTACAACAACATTTTTGTTATTTGACTTTAAGAATAAATATAGAAGAGAAAATTTAACAGTACATGAAAGTGTGTACTCGTTTCCATTCCTTTCTCCCCTCTCACACATATACGCTGACTTGGTGAATGAAAAATTTCATATTATACAACGAGTCTAAATGCTGCAAATTATAGAAATTATTTTATCTGAAACGCACATATTTTTTAGATTTGCCCATATATACCTTTGACTAGAATCGAATGATTTTTTGTAAACAACAAAGGGAATTGTGATCTCAATTCGACTACTTATTCAATTAGGATTCTAAGAGTGTTAATTTGACTTACACATGATCGATCGCTTCTAAAAGTCGCCTGTTCTGGTCAAAAAATCACCTATATGTTTTATTATTACTTCAGGAATATTCTTTAAAAATATTTTCATAGCAGCGCATAATACAGTTATGCCATGCCAGTTGCTACAATCGTTGGCATCACCATTGGTAGTCCTAAACAAAGTAATAAAATCTACCCAGTTCTTGTCTAGAATCTCTTAAAATTTTAAAAACTAACAGTTTTTTTTTACATAAACCGTAATTTACTAAAAATCTGTTGCTGTAGAGTGTGATATTTAAATGAGTATTTTTGGTATGCTTGTATAAGTTGAAAGCAGCCCTTACCCACCTAATACTGCCAACAATAATTAAGTTCAAATTCTCAAAAATATTATTAAATGGTGTTAAATCTGTATGTACTGTTTCAAGTACTTCTTCTATACCTTGTATAGTATTGAAGGTTCACATAAAGTAATAGTGTGCTTAGTATAAAAATTTCAACACTTTTAAGAAATATAGCAAAACAATCGGCCTAGAATCCAACAGTTTTTTTTAAAGTTGGATCATGATCTCTTCAAAATACAGTGAATACGGTGTCGCTTGAAGCGTCAAAAGTCACTGATTTAAACACAAATGCAGAATTTCAATCAGTTGATAATAAAAAAATTGATGTTTGTTTCAACGGTTATTGAACAATATTGGTATTAATCCTTCTAGGACAATTTTTTAACACATTGGATTTTATTACGGATATGGTGTACTTTAACTAATAATAGTAACAACATTTCTATTTTGTTTAAACTACTACAGGCTTTTAGTTTCACATTTAAAACTTGAATTTTATATACCAAAAAATTTTTAAACTTTTATTAAAAAGAGTTTTACGACTAAGTAAGTATATCGGTTTAGTTCAGCAATTTTTTTCATGTACAACAGGGTGCCCGCCAGGAGGGTGTACTACATTGTCTTGCAGTCATTTTGGTAAACATTAGTCTTAACAATTCATATTTGGCAGTCGTGTAGTAAAGACGTGGCAAATTTATTATGGAAAAATATTCAGTAAACCAACGTGTTTTAATCATTCAAACAGCTCGCCCATGACAACCCCGATTTTCATGAAAAAATCATAATGAATGACGAGGAACATTTTCGTTTGAATGATTATGTGAATAAGCAAAATAGTCGGTTCTGGGCAATGGAAAACCCTCAAATTATTCATCAGTCACCTTTGCATCCATTAAAAGTGACAGTCTGGTGTGCAATTTGGTCAGGAGGAATCATTGAACCTTACCTCTTTGAAACTGAAAACGGCGTAACGGTAACTGTCAATGGGGAGCGATATCGTGATATGATTGAAAACTTCTTAACGCCACAACTGCATGCTTTGGGCTTGACTAACATGTGGTTTCAATAAGACGGTGCCACATCGCATACAGCCAGGATTACAATGGAATTACTGCGAGACCTCTTTCCACAACAAATTATTTCAAGGAATGGTGGTGTTGATTGGGCTCCACGGTCGCCTGATTTGACTGCTCCAGACATCTATTTGTGGGGATATCTGAAAAGCAAGGTTTATGCAAACAAACCAGAAACGCTGGAGTAACTCAAACAAAATATTTGTGATGGAATTAATGAAATACCGCGTGAAATGTGTGAGAATGTAATGAAAAATGTGCTCAAAAGGGCTCGCTAACAGAGACAGGCATTTATCCTATATTGTATTCCATACACAATTGCCGACATTAAATAAAACATTTATCAATAAAAGATCCATTCTCAATGGATCAAAATCAATAATCAAAAATTATAAACAAACAAAGTAGTATACCTTACCGGCGGACACCCTCTATAAATGACAGTAAATATTTAACCAATCACAATCTACTATTAATTTTGATTATCACAACCAAGTTTATATCCTACACTACGCTCATTGTTCATAATCTTGCATTCTAATTTTTAAATAAAAATAAAAGAAAAATAATTGAAATGTTGCAAATAACGACGTACTAAATAATATTTTAATAATTTCCTTTTAAAATGTTTATTACAAATTAATTCGAAGATTGGTTTATGTTACAATTCAACAATTTGTATGCCACAGTAGGAGTAAGCATACGAGTATATATCGGTAGCTCTATTAGAGCGAACTCAAATTAAGTATACGAAAAATATAAAACCCAACACGAGTCAAATAATCAAAATATTTGGTCTTGGCCAGGAAGCCAATTTCAGAAATTATACTGTTGTTAATTAGAGTTGAAAGGAGTCCAGTTTGACAAGGTAATGTATAGCTATGTGCTATTAGATTCAGCGTATACCTTGAGATTTACTGTGGTGCAAAAATAATATTGTTACGCTTTGACCTTTTTAAAACTTTTGAGTTCGTTTAAATTGCATTAAAATAAAATAAACACCGCTTTATTTTGTTGTTTTACAATATTTATTTATTCCATTATAACTTTTGTAGGGTTTGTCTTAATACAACACTTAATATTCGTTTATACAACACTTTTATTTCCGTTTTAACACAACTTTATTTATTGACAGCCAAACGATAACTAAATAACATGCAGGCAAAGCTGCCCCTTTATATAACTAATTGCCTACAGTTTGGAAGGTTACAGAAATATCGACCATCTTCTATTTTCATATCTGTTAAATCAAGTGTAACATAAAGATGGTCGCTTTGACAGGGTGACACAAACCAAAAATACAGTTCCAAAGCGCTGTAATGTTCTATGTTTTGTATTAACTTTTAAAAAAGGGTTATGAACAAAATAAATACACCTATTCAACGTTAGATAAATAAGCCAATTATAAAAAATTAAGAAAACAAATAATATTTTTAAATTTATAAAGGGTGCTTTTTATAGAGCTATAGAACTTTGAAATGAAATCAAACAAAGATGAATTTTTTAAACTGACATAAAATTTACTATATTCGAAAGATAATTTTTGGTATTCTAATTTAAGTATGACCGCCACAGCTGGCTTGGACGTAGTCTAAACTGGATGTCAAATTTTCGATGACTTTTTCCAACATTTGTAATCGTATATCGGCAATAGCGTGGCGAATGTTGTGCTCCAAGTGGTCAATCGTTTCGGGCTTATCGGAGTAGACTAGCGGCTTTACATATCCTCACAAAAAATGGTCTATAGGCGTTATCTCGCACGGTCTTGCAAGCCAATTCAAGGGTTCGAAACGTGAAACTTTGCGGTTACCAAACGTTTCCTTTAATAAAACAATTGTGGCACGAGCTGTGTGATATGTTTCGCTATCTTTTTGAAATCACACCTCCTGCATGTCATGGTTATTCAATTCATGAACAAAAAAGTCAGTAATCATAGCTCTATAGTGTTCACATTGAATGTAATGTTCTGACAGGCATCGTTTTTAAAGAAGTACTGGCCAATGGTTCCACTAGACCAACAAACAGTCAGTTTTTCTGCATATAACGATGTCTCAACATACAGTTGAGGAATATCATTACTTCAAATATGACAGTTTTGTTGATCGACGTATCCATTCATCGCTAAACAAAAAGTGGGCGACGCGTTTTTAGAACAGAACCAGTATTATATAAATTTTGCACAATCTGGAATAAAAAAAAACATAAATTAGTTCACAGTTCACAGCTGACAAAATATCTTTAACTGGCGATCAATGTGTTGCCAACTTAAAGTTTTACATCTCTGTAAAAAACACCCGGTACCTTATTTTACCTTAGATGCATTGCCTCACTTCTGCACTAATGCATATAATTGTGGCCATGTGCCTTATTTAGTAACGAGTCCAAAAGTCTAATCACTTATGTTAAAAATTATATGCACACATTGAGAATTATTTGCTACTGTTTACAAAAATGTTTACAAACGAAATATGTAATCTCATTGAGTTCTATTTTTATGTTGCCTGTGTGTTGTTGTTGTGTTTGTACTTTTATTGTTAATAGGTTATAGATATTTGTTATTCTGATATTAGTCTTGTAACGTCGCTTTACAACAGTAAAATAGGTTTTTAGTTTTTAAACTATTCAACTTTTTTATTCACAAGCGTTATAATTACTAATAAGAATCACTGTAATAAAAACGAGGCAATGAAATTATTTTTAAGATCATTAATTTTTTAGTGAATAAGAGGAGAGTCATATTTAGTTTCATATATATTTCAAACAATTTTTCCAGCATTGACGAAACGTAACGATTTTTTTTTTTTTGTTTTTTGTGGAGTATACAAAAGTTCACAGGGTCCAGAACAGTCATGAGCTTGACGAATACACATGTGTGTTGAATGTACGCTAATTTTTTTAAGGCACAAACAAATAATTTAACGTAGTTGTCACTTAAACAGCGCCAAGTACAGCGGATGTATGCTGATTTTTTCAAAATTTTTTTAAAACATCAACCTTACTCTCTTTGTGAGAGTAATTTCCACGTACTAACTAACACTACTACATTTTTACTTTTGCACATCACTGGTCTAGAATCAGATAAATCACTAGGATTGTATAGTGCATAGCAAGTAATATGTTTGTCTTGACTGCATGGGCCGGGCATTCACGGAGAAGATAGATGGTTGTCTCTCCCTTTTCCCCGTAATTAAAAAAAATTGACTGTACTGTAAGGTTTTGTAATGTCTGGCTTAACTGCTGATAATTCTCGTACTTACTTTTCTTTCCCTAATTATTTCTAATGTGTTTGCATAACTTTAAGAATAAAAAAAAAATTTTTTTTATGCAAATAGTCGTATTACCATAATTATGACCTCTATATACCACAACAAAAAATAAAGTTTAAAAAACTTTTTAAGTAACAAGAAAGTAAAAATAAATAAAGTTTTAATAAGGTAAACCCAACTTGCTGAATTTTTTTTTTTTTTTTTGGTTAAAAATTTTAAAGTAAAAAATATATATAAAAAGACTAAAAGTTAAAAAAAATTACTTAATTTAAGTATCACATCATCATCATTGAAAACCAAAATACCAAAATTTGAATAAAAGTTCTTGAAACTTTAGTAAAAAAAAAAATCCCCTTAGGAAACAGAGTAATAACGAAAAATAAAAAAAATCATAAATCTTAAGAAACAAATTCTCAAACCTACAATTTGATTAATGATTGTCAACAATTGGTAAGACTAACTTGATAACTTCATGATAAATGATTAAAAGAAGTAGTTTTATGAAACAAATATTAAGTAACACAGGCTGTGAGAACTTTACTTGCCGTACATATTAAATGAGTAGGGACTTGGAACTCTCTAAAGATTAGTTGCATTTAAAAATAAATTTGAGTCTTTTAAACTAATTTTTGAATTACTGCAATTACTGTCTGTAACTAATAATTTATTTTCTTACCATATTAATAATATGTTTTTTTTGTTTTTTAAAGCTTCAAAAAGTTGCATAAAATATAGACTAATTTGCTTCACACAATTTGTAGCCTCTATTAATCGAGACCGAACAGTTTTGTATCTTAACTGGAATCAATAAATGAGATACTCTATTCAATAAGCGAAAATTTGTTGTTACGTTTTTTTAACCTTTTAAAATTGCGTAGAATAAAACAAATGCAGCGTATTTCTTGTTGTACACAGTCCTTTATTTCAATATTTAACTTTGTATAGCAAGATATTTACTTAATACACAAATTACCCAACACTTTTACTGGCACGCCTTTACTCTTTAACTGTTAAATTAGGACTGACTGAGTAGAGTTTAACGCCATTTTACCATAAATTAATGTTATTTTCGCATGCTCTAGTGTATTCCACAACCGTCTAATCAACTACGTTAACTCATATAGTAAAGTTTCAATACCAAAAATTGAATTGATAGCAGTTTGGTAATAATTACAGCCTGAGCGTGTAATAGTAGCCTTAACACAAACCGACAGATTAATTTCTATAATAATTCAGCTTATAGCTTTAAATATTAGTACATATTTTTAGACGTTTTTATTTTCGTAACAATATGTTGAAAACATACAGCTTACAATCAATATTTAATGTTTAGTTCGAGACATAACTTTTGTCTATAATATTGTTGCGTTTTAGCCTTATTAAAACGTTTGAGTTATTTTTAATAGCGTCAAAATAAAATAAACACCACCTTGTTTTTGTATTACAGTTCTTTTTCCTCACTATATATTTGTACAGTTTATCTTAATACAGCAAATTATTTATCTTGCACTTAATTTTCATTTATACAACACGTTTTTACACTTAAATTCGACTTTACTGACTGCAAAGCGATAATTATGTCGATGTACGCAAAGTAGCCTCCTTTTATACATAACTGCCTACAGTGTGGAAAATTCCGAAAATGTCTTAAACGCTCTAATAGCTTCTATTTTATATCCGTTAATTTTAAACATGTAAGATTTTTTTTACCCAAAGATGGTCAAATTGGCATTGGGTAACATTATCAACCTTGACACAAACCAATAGACAAAAATCCCCACACTGTATTGTGTGGTGTTTTATCCTTTCTAGGCATTTTTATTTTCGTGACAGTAGCATATTTTTCTCATTCCGTTCATTTTCAGATGCTATGATTATGATTGTGTTTTATTTTAAATTGAGCTCTAAGTACACTTTCAACAATTTTATTTATTTTTTTTTTTTAATTTATTGAAAAATTTATTTTAAAAACATTACTTGAAATGTCTGTAAAAAATTAAATATAATATCCACTTTTTATTATATGACCTTGTTAATGCATATTGTTCTCGAAAAACTGGTACAAAGAAAAAAATTATAACCCACTAAAAGCGACAATTAAACACAAATTACATAAATGCAATTTTGTTCTCTTGTCATCTTTAATATTGTATATATATTAAGAATTGATGGAAAAAACAATTTCAATAAAACAAAAATTATACAGAATTTCTACAAATATAATTGCAACAAAGCAACAGTTGCACTGGAATTGAATACAAGAATGAACTATTGTTTCAGTATATGTATATGCACAGGCATATTTAAACAATTTGAATATACATTCGTAGAATAACGATTACCCAACAAACGTGTAAATGAAAAGTCAACTCACTTTTATCTTTGTAAACAAAAATAAATCGTAATTCAACGTTAATAAGTCATCCCGGCCGGATGGCATACCAGTACTGGTCCTTTTATGTTGTATTTCCTTTAACTCACCCGTTATTTTTCTAACTTGCTGGGAGATTGATAATGTTACGCTTATCCCTAAAAAGGATGGGTAGTAACCCTGAGAAGCAGTTTGTTCACCACCTTGCGAAGTATTTGGAGTCCAACGATCGTCAGTACGGTCACTGCAAGGACTGTTCAATTGGTGACCTACTGATAGTACTCTCGGAGAAGTAGAAGAGTAGAACCAATGTTGTTTTTTAACACACAGACGTGTTGGTGTGTTGTCGTCTGTGTCTATGTAGATATTGAGGAATCAGATGTTCTGGACATGAGAATTCACTATGTCATTCGCTAAATGATCACATATTTCGAATATATAAAGAAGCAATCAAGTGATTCGGTTTTATAACACGGTTTAAGAATTACTTCACTCCATCTTCTAATCTTCTTAATACTTAGAGGGTGGTCTAACCATAATGGACGATGTTATTGTGTGTCACACCTTAACGTCAAGTTTTTTGCCCAATTTAATTTCATACTTTTGTGTTTCAGCGTTTGGCAAATTCAACCATGTAATCGAGCAGCGCTTTAAGATTATTGAAACCTCTTACAAAAATAGGCGTTCAAACCAAATTGCATATCGTGCACTTCGTGACTTTTTCGTTCAGCATAATCGACCAAATATGTCCACAATTGTGAGAATTGTGGTCTGTATGAAATGTGAAACACCTGTGCATTCTCGTTGAGTTCGTTTTGTGGAAAACATTGTTGTTGTTCATGATAGTGTGATAGAAGTACCGTCAACCTCGACTCTCTCTATCGCGAGATGATAACGCACTTCTTGTGACCAGAAATTGAGGATATGGACCTTCATGTTGTTCTATGTGGTTCCAACAGGTTGGTGCCAGTCGTCACACAGCCAACGAAACAACTGATGGGGCTTCTATTGTTATAAGTGCGCTCTAACCACTACACCACGCCACCCCCGTGCTGTCCAATTAAAAATGTCGTTTCTATTTTGCTCTAAGCAACACTTCATTATACGTGAAATGTGTTTTGGATAAATATCATTCATAAAATACCATCTATTTCATATATTTTTCTCTGCAAATGGTGTCATTGTATTCAAAAGTATTTCTTAGCGTACTTATGCAATTACGTACCTATTTTGATTATAGGACCAACATCGTGCCCATCATGTTTCCGGCATCATGCTTTGCGGCCACTGATATGTACATACGGTTGTGTGGCATGCTTGAGGAACCCAATATATAAAATCTTTCGTCAGATCAAAATCGAAAACATTTGGATTCGTCACTCCAGATACAGCAAATAAAACTCCAGATATGCAAACTAAAATTCCGGACTTCAGGATCGTTTTTTATACGTTCCCATCCAAAAAATTTTTTCATTTTTCATTCTTCTAATTGCACGCGGGGAGATAACAATACAAAATTTAAACGGCCTGCAACTGTGGACCTATAAATTAAGGAGTCCTTTTTACAAGTTCTTTTTCTAGACCTAGCGGACTGTATAATAATTTTGTATAAGAAAAAAATATACATCAGAACTCTAATAACAGAAGCTTTTAAATTTGGTTTAAGCTACTACGTGAACAATACACATGATCATAAAAACAGTGAGAGCAGTTGGAATTGTGGGCATGGCATCTCCCATTCATACTAAATGTATTTTAAATAAACAGAAATAATCGATTTTTTTAACAAATCTTGTGTTTAAACTATTCCCAAAATGCCTCATTGGTTTATTTTGGTTGACGGCATTGAAAAGCATTTACAAATGCTGCGTCGCACACAATTGAAACGTATAGAGTATTTTCGCAATTAAATTATTAAGTTTAATTTATATCGTTTTTCTCGTTTTGCCTGAAAATTTTCCTTTTTCTTTTTCCTTTATATGCTCGCGAGTTTCGCCTTAGGTTCCTAATATTAAAAAACGATAATTAAGATAACAGTTAAGATAATAATTAAAATACGAGTAGCGAAGGACTAAAGTGAGGCTATAATGCACTGCTAGAATGAAGCCGTTAACAAATTCCTTGCTAGAAAATTCAAAAAAACAACATGCCGTTTGGACTATAGTTTGCAGTTTGAATGAAATAAAAAAAAAACTTATTTCTTTTAATGATTTCAAGATAAAAGTCTTAAAATACGTACTTTTTCTTTGGCTTTGGAAAAATATAATTAGAATTTATTTCAAATCAACAAAAATTTCCTTTCTTAAGCAATTTGATATCCAGACGCTACTCGACACACACAAAGAAATCCCCCAATTCTTTCTAAAGCTTATCTAAAACAAAATCTTAAGTGGCGCTTAACTTCATTAACCGTATAAGTAAGTGCGTATGGATGGATGTGTGATAAGGAAATTTTTAATATTTCTTTATTTATTTATTTATTTATTTTTTAATTTTTATTCATGGTCAGTTGATTTTCGTATTCCAATCGTTTTCTTCCCCACTCTTCTCTTTAGTTTTGTCGTTTTATTTTAGTTTTTATTTTTTTTAACGAAATATTGATAATCTTAAGCGCTTGAATGGTTGTTAAGTCATCTTGAAAAGGTACAATAATAACAAGAAAAATATATAGAAAGGAATCTTTTTATAAGCAGGACATACATGCTGTACGTAGACATACATCAAGTTAACTATGAATATAAGCAAATATGAATGTTATGTAGAAATGTATGGTCGGTGCGAAAAGCAAATCAACACACAGGCTTGAATACGTTTTTAGAAAATGTATCGTATGCTTCAGGCCCTTTAATCGTAATCCTGTATCGCTTTGAAAAAAGGCAGAAAAAATTTGTTTCCTAAAACAGTTGCTGTTTATATAATAGATTTTTCTGTCATTCTAAACTTGCCACACTTTACTTAAAAAAATATAGAGGATAGTAAGCCATACCTTAGTCGCCTTAAAATTTGATTTTGAAATTTATTTATTTTGAATTGAATATTTATTTTAAAGTTTTTAAATTCACTTTTATCAATGACTGTGAACTAGTCATGCATGACTTACAAAGCATTAACCCATTCCTCAACTATAGATGTATATTTTGGTCTTAAATTATAATTTTTTTCTTTTTTCTTTTGTATTGAGATTATAATAATAAGGGGTTGATTTGACTTTAAGATACTTACCATTGATAAGAGAATTTTAAGGAAAAGGCAAAACTAATGGCGTTTCAGACGCCCTACAGCAGAACAATTTTTAAAGGAAATTAAAAAGCATTTGCTAAAAATAGACCAACAGCTATACGAATTTTTCAATTCTTTAATTCTCTCAATAATTAGGGCTATCCACAAAGACCACATGGTGAATTGTGAATACATAACGTACAACTAATGCACTTAGGCCATACGCAAGTTATAAATGGACCACTTTCTTTGGAGACTGATCAGCGCATTATAAGTTCCCTCAGTAGAAAAAGGGGAAAATAAATAAAAGACAAATAACTAAATAGAAAAAATAAGCCAGCGAAAATCTATTTCGAACCTTACGGTTACCCTAGGAACCCTATCTAGTTCGCCCAGGGTGTGGCAGCCAAATCACACGAGAATTTTGCGCTGAAACCATGGATAATGTTATTGTAAGTGCTTGACTGTCTCTATCACCATATGTCCTCGCACAGCCTAAATCTCGTTGTCTCATTTATTCATCGCCCGTTTTATAATTGACTAGCCAGTAATCATGCTCACTATAACTATTAAGGGCCAAACATAATATAATTTTGCTGACTTAAGCTACTGTCGAAAACTCAACGAAAAGTCTATCAAATACTTAATCAACTTTTTTGTGGCTATAAGATACCTTTTGATTAGTTGTGTTAGTGAGAACATGAAAATTGCTATCTGAGAGCAGAGTTGAATGAGTAAAAATATTAATATTTATTAAAAATATTTATATATTTATTCAAAATATTAATATTCTATGTAAAAATTTAAGTATTATCAGAAAAAGAAATACAGTTTAAATAAAAATTGAAAAATATGCAGACAGCCGCTACACATGTTCAATCGTCGCTGTTTCAGTGACGAACAATAGCAAGAGCATCCATTCCAAAACGTGTTTCTTTTGCTATTGTTTTGCATATACCACACGAACAGTTGTTTACATACGTAAAGTGCGATCAGGTTAGCTCAAAACGTAAGCAAATGAAACCGAACGAAACTTGAAGAAAACTTTGTTAAGTATATTATCGTTATACACATTTTATACGTAGAAGAAACTTTGAATCTGCCACTTCGCAGTAAAATCGCTGAATTCATTCACGAACAATCACTGGCTTATTTTAGAACAGTGTATGTTCCGTGTATGTTCGCTGTAAGCCTACCAACCAGAAAGTCCTCGGTTCAATACCACACCAAGCCATCTAAAAAAGAAAAAGTTTTTTCAACAGCGGTGTCACCTCATAACATTAGCTAGTGACTGCTTATGAGTATTACTTTACTATTGAAAAATTCTCTAATGCATTTGCCGTGCGAAGCCTGCGTTAAGCTGTAGGTTCCTTTCAATGAGCCTAAAAATAGAATCAGGTGCAGCTCATTGACTGAGAGAAGTCTCCATGTTCCTACATGGAATGCTAAGAGAATTATTATTATTCTAGAACAGTTGTAGTTTTTTCAGCCAGAGCTCAGTTTCATTTGTATTGTAAATACGTCAACAAGAAAATTTGCCACATTCATAAAATCCAAGAACTTTGTTGGGCACTTTATGTGATCTGGAGGCGTAGTTAAGCCATTTTGTTTTACAAATTCGTCGGGAATTTACATCAGTTGAGGTGTAAACGTGCTTCTGTCACCACTGTAAAGAATTTGGTCGATAAATTTCAGTCGGATGGCTCACCGACGTTACCAACAATATCAAGGCTATGAACAACGATAATATGGTAAACTATGCTCAAGCATTTGGTATGTAAACGTTGTAAGGGCCAACAGAATTTATTCTTAAATTAGCCGATTTGATCATGCTTTTTAGCACCACTAATTTTTTGTCCTCTTACCAGACTTCTTGGTAGTATTTGGCTGACATAAAGCATCTCAGTTACTTTGCCTAATAATCAGGTGATTGTTCTACTGTTGCGAGTCCTGCATTGGACAATAGTGACGCCATATAATATTGTAACATTGTAGAAACAACGTCATGTATTTGGTGTAGTGGTGGAGAACCTTGATTGTCATTGATTCCAACCATTTTCTCTCAAAAGCTGACGTTACCTGCCCATAATATGGTGTTGTTAGTTGACGTTCCACTTTTTCAACAATGTGGAGCGGAGGTTTCTGGAAGGTTTCGTGTCTGAATTATTTGGAGAAGAATAGAGGCCTCTTTCTTTACTTGGGATTTTGTGCTTTATGGGCAATTGTAAAAGGAAAAGAAATAATTTTATTTCTAGAAAAAATTAGGCAGTATGAGAAAAAGAATACTTTTTTTAACAATAAACTTGGAATGTTGAAGCAAATACTACCGTAAACGAAAAATTATAATTATTATTTAATACTTTTTTTATTTAACAAAAATTTTTTTAAAAGTCTTTTATAACTAAGAAGGATTTTTGAAATCACTTCCACTCTGTTAGAATTATTTTACTTAATTGTTAGATCCTTTAAATTAAGGGCATTAACAAGCCTTCGTTGTCGCTGTTCGTTTGTGTTGTTGATGTTGTAAGATGATAATGATGAAAAGATCAGCTTAAGTTTGAAGCTCTTGTTTTTTATAGTTCAACATGTTGCACATATTTTTGATCACTTTCATCTTTTCTTGTTTTTGAGCAGGTATATCGCCAGGAATATGATCCTCTAGAAGAGCCGGTTTTTAGAAGATAGACTAGTACTGCCAGCTGCTAAAGGTTTTCTAGTGGTGGTGCTAATTGGTTTCGTGGTCGTTGTTGTGGGATTTGGTGTAATGATTGTAGCCTTAGCTGTGGCTGTTGCAGGCTTAGTCGTAGTAGAGGTAGTCACCTTTGGCTTAGCAGTTGTTGCCGAAGTTATGTTAAATATAAAATCCTTAGACAGCAAAAAAATTGAGCACAGCCTTAAAATCAAAGTACATTTCACGGTTAAAGAAATAATTCTGCCGTTATGCCTAAATATGATTGCAAATTTCGAATTTTGTTAGAGTGGGCCTGGCAGACCTGGATATCGGTATTTATTTTAACTTCTTCTAATAAGAAGTTTTATTTTGATATATAAAGCAAGAGAGCATTTTTAACTGAATAATGGGATGGTTATTTTATGGTAAAGAGGAGGGTACGCCATTAACAATAGAAGAAAAGTATCGATAAAATGACTGCCATGGCCACTGCATATTCTTTTCTGAAAATTTTCCGCCACTAATTCGCACATTTGCGGCTGTATGCGCTCGATAACTTCACAAATTTAATAATTAAGATCTTAAATCGATTGCAAGCCATGGACCCAAGTGGGACTTCTCTTAATCAATGAGCTGTAGCCGATTTTGTTTTTAGACTTATTGGGAGGGACCTTCATAAATACTTATAACCAGTGGTTTGTTCCTACTAAAAGGTGATACAGCTGTTAAAAATTATTAGATGGTATTGAACCGAAGACCTTTTGGTTCGTAGGTGGGTACCATAGCACAGTGGCACATAGTGCTGTCTTTTTGTAAATAAACGCCGTCCACATCAATATCCCTTAGTTCTGGCAATACAAAATCATTAACCATAGTGCAAGAGCGCAATCCATTCACCTTAATAGTTGATTCAGCCTCATTTTCAAAAAAGTAATTCTAGTGACTCCCAGATAACAAAAATCACACCAAACAATTACATGTTGAAGATGGAGCGTTTTTTTTTTTTGACAATAAACCTTGGTTTTAAGAGCTCTAAAAGCGTCAATAGGGGTGGCGTGCTGTAGTGGTTAGAGCGAACGCCCCAGCAGAGATCACGACGAAAAAAACTTAATTGTGGTTTCTCGAATGTTTAATAAGAAGACTTTTTTTGCCTCCAAAGAAATCTATCCAAAAAATAAAGTAGAAGCCCCCCTGACCATCCAGTTTATCTCTGGCGATGGGACAAACCGCAGAAGAAAGATCAGGAAACATACCTACATACAACGGAAACATACATACAATTAATGGCTTGATATTCTGACCTCCACCGCGCCTACCCTCTTGCTTACCGTTGTATATATTTCCTGTAACATATCAGTTGTGGCTTTGGAGGTTTCAAGTACTTCAGCCAAAAGCTTTTGATTATCGGCTCTAGAAGCTTCACGTACCTCAGCCAAAAGTTCTTGACTATCGGCTCTAGAAGTTTCTCGAATTTCAGCTCTACAGGTTTCTAGTAGCTCAGTGGAAGTTTTCTCAAGCTTCGTTTCAATTTTTTCCAGAAAAATCTGGTTTTCAGCTCTAGAAGTCTCTACAAGTTTCTTTTCAATAGTTGCTAGAAAGTTCTGGTTTCGAACTTGCATCTATTTCATCATAGCTTCAAGCATTGTATTGATGTCTAGAATTACAGAGGCACTTATCTCAGGATAATTTTCATCATCAAATTCTTAAGTATCTATGTCTACGCCACGTCTCTGAAATTCCTCTAACAGACGTTTTTGTAATTCGGTCTTATTACCAGTTGTTGAGAGTTCCAATGTAGTTAAATCGCGTTTGAGTGTTTTGATATGAAGACTAATAAATTCCAAATAATCTAAACATACATATGTATATACTCACCAATATAAATATTCACATCAAGATTTTTAATTACAAATATCTTGGTTATATAAGAGAAATCATTAAATGAAATAGTAAAACTTAATTTGAATATACTCAGCTTTTGGAATTTGGAATACATACAAAGATCAGGAGGAAAACGCTACCTACTGGAAAAAAAATTACAATGCTAAGTAACGATCACAACCACCACTTAGCAAGGATCTGCACCACTACACACAATCATATGGAGGCGAGCTACAGTAAATTAATCATCTACTTAACTGCAAAAACCAACTGTTTTATGCATTGCAAGAACCTAATCAGTAAAGATATGGCATTATAAGTGGTCAATGGGCCTGAGTTCTTTTGTTAATTGAACTTTAAGCGCCTTAGGTCCTAAGCCCTTATGCGAAATAAGGTCTAATGTTGTATATGGAATCTGCAGTTCCATAAATCGACTAGAAATGGACAAACCTATGGTAAAATATTTTAAATTTTTTTAAAGCGAATTTTATTGTGTTTATTCGACTTAAGGCAAGGAGTCCTAAGCCATAGATGACTTAAGTTGCTACCGTAGCGCTCGCCATATATGGTCTTCTGTTTTATAAAAAAAAACCTTTTTTATGTTTCATTTCAATTGTGAAGGAAACCACATTATAAAATATAAAACTCATTTATCGTATGTATTTATTACATAAAAAGCAGATGAAAAAACTCAAAAGGGTCTACTTAAAATAAAAAAATAAGATTTATAAGATAATAAATTTTTAAAGAAATAAATTGGGTTTTTTTCGAAAAAAAATAAAATAAAGGGAATATTAAGGAGTGGCATACATAAAAAAAACAATAGAAAACCTATGCTCAGAGGTAAAGAGAAACTTTAAACTTTTTTCAAAGTGGACAACGACAATTTAAAAAAGAAAAACATAGAACATAACATATCTTCCTAAAAGGGGTATAATCAATAATTCTAGGAATTCAAAAAAATAATGCTAAGCATTTAAGAAATTTCTTTATAGTTTTAAAAAAAATTTTTTAAAAACTAGTTTTCAATAAAATAAGAAAACGTATTTTTTAAATTTCCAGCAATAGTTTACTTTAATATTTTAAAAACTTTTTATAGTTGAACAAAAGTCTTTGTAATAATGTGTATTATCAATACAATTATGAATATTTTTAAATTGGTTTTAAAATCCAGCAATTGATATATTTCTATAAATTCCATTACAATTGAATTTTTTTTAAAAGTTTCGTCGTATTACGTACTATAGATGAAATCAATGCTAAATGCAATTATTTTTCAAACTTCGAAGTCAAGAGTAAGAAATATAGGATTACTTGCAACAATATTTGACAAAAATATTCTATGATTGTTTTTTTATTGCTGCCATTTTCTTCTTCTACAACAATAAAACCTGCCACATTTGAAACTTTCTCTGGAAAATAATAGTTATGTTTAGGAAGTAAAATGTATGAAATGAAGTGTCGATCAAGCCTGACTACTGTAAAACCTACAGTGTGAAATATACTTAAAACGTGGGTCACTTACACATACTACCTAATATCGAACAATATATTTAGTGTGGTAGGTTATGAGCGGGGCCACCAGAAATATAAAAAAATAAAATATGCAGTAAAAATTCGAAAATATGATTTACAAATTTAAAAATATGCTCTAAAAAAAGAACAATTTCTTCTTTGTTAAAAGAAAAAAAATGTTTATTAAAATAACTTAATATCTTAACAACTGTGGCGTGGTGTAGTGGAAAAAATTAATTAAAAAGAAAAATTTAATTGTGATTTAAAATGTTTAATAATTATTAAAAAGGCTTCAACTTCCTTCGAGACAACTCCATCTAAAAAAAATAAAGAAAAAAGCCCTATTGACATTTCCACATACCTCTGGCGTTGATGACAAATATCAGACTAATGAATGATCAGGAAAACACGCCATCTACTGGGAAAACATTACAATGGTAAAGATCACCACCAATAAGGAAGGATATTCACCACCACGCAAAATCATATGGAGGAAGCTACAGTGTATCAATCATCTTTTAGCTTGAAAGATTAAATTAATTAAAGAAACTGAAACAAAGCAATGGGTGCTTTGCTCCCTAGAGGAGCGACGGAGAAAAGAGGTTTTAAAGTAAAATTATGTATTCAATCTCCTCTCACGAATATTTCTTCTGAAGTCATAGGGTTTAAAAGAGAATTGAAGAAACTTTCTGCAAGCAAACTTTTATCGTGTGTTCTGTAGATGATTGGCAGTATTATTACATCATTAAATAAACTAATGTCAACAGTTTTGTGTAATAATACTATGCAAAAGTGGGGTGGCGCTGTGTAGTGGTTAGAGCGAACGAATAACAACACAAGCGAGCCATGTTCGAGCCCCGGCAGAGGATATGATAAAATAATTTATTTATATTTTCGTTTCGAGTGTTTTATAAAGAGACTTCAACTTTCCCTCCAGACAACATCATCTAAAAAAAGCCCCCTGACCTTCCAGCTTTACTCTGTCGATGATGACAAACATAAGACTAATGATCAGGAAAAACACGCCACCTACTGGGAAAATATTACAATGCTAAAGTAAAGATTACTACCAATTAGCAAGATCCTCACCACTACCAAAAAAAGATCATATGGAGGAAGCTGCAGCGGATTAATCATCTACTTAGTTTGAAAATATCAAATTGATTAAACAAACTGAAACAAAGCAGTAGATGTTTTGTGGAAAGGAGTGACGGAAAAAAATATGTTAACAAACAAATAACAATTCAACAGAATAAAAACTGTACTTCAATTTCTAAAAAGATCTGAATAATAGACAGCAAAACATTGAATAAAATTTTCAAATGCACATTGATATAAGTGGATGTATTCCAAAAATAACAATTCCTTAAGACAATATTTTAAAACAAGATTTGAAGAAGATGCAGATGAGTGTTTGTTGAATTTTGATATATACATTTTACTACATTAAGTACTTTGTTAATGCATAATATATTTTGACTTAATTTTAATATTCAGTTTTGTATTTGAATCTTCCATCTTGCCAATATTAAGAACCGTCTCATATATAGCACACTGCTCAACTAATATGTAGTACTATACAGGCAGTTTTGGGGCTGTGCAGTCTTTTTGGTAACAAAAATCAGTTTACTTTTTTTAAAGGCTGTTTCTTATAGAATTTGTAAGCTTTAAGTTGGCAACACTTTTTGACTGGGGGTCATTTTGTCAGCTGTCAAGTGACTGACGCCTGAACAACGCTTCCAATTTATGTAAGTTTATTTTGAAAACCATGGTTCCGTTTGAAATAAGTATAGAAAATAAGTAAGAATGGATACGTCAATAAACAAAACTGCCTTATTTGTGGTGATAATATTCCTCAAGTGTATGTTGAGACGCCGTTACATACAGAAAAACTGACTGGTTGGTGTTCTTTATGAGCTGATGGGATCATTGGTCCATACTTTTTTAAAAACGAACGTTCGGTCAGAACGTTACAGTCAATGGTGACCGCTATAGATATATGATTACTGACTTTTATGTGCAGGAGCTGTTGTTTATACAATATGACGAAACAATGATTTATTAAAGGAAACGTTTGGTAACCGCATAGTTTCATTTCTCGGACCCGTGAATTAGCCTCCAAGATCGTGCGACTTAACGCAGCTAGACTGTGAGGATATGTGAAGTCCCTAGTCTACGCCGATAAGACCAAAACGATTGACCACTGGGCGGACAACATTCGCCACATATAAAGTCATTGAAAATTGCAAATCCAGATTAGACCGCATCCGAGCCAGCTGTGGTGGTAATATTGAAATTAGAACGCCAGAAATTATCTTTCGAATAGAGTAAATTTCATGTCAATTTAAAAGTTCTATAACTCTATAAAAAACACCCTTTTATTTAAATTTTTTAGTTCATATATTTCCATTTACGCACTATTTTAAACATAAAACTTCTAACATATTTTCAAAAGCGTAGTAACCAAGCTACCCAACGAGTAATAAGTTGTTCGAACGGCAATGGAAGCCCGTTTCTTTAAAAGTTTCAACTCTATTTAGAGCTTCAAAGACAATTTTTTTGCATTTGAATTAGCTTTACTTACATTTTCTCTGATACGTTCGCATAAGCGATGCAGTACATGATCAACATATGTAACGTGCGTTAGTTTAGGGCCAAACACCTCTATGACTTCAGAAACTTTTATTATTTACGAAACAGCGTCTGCCACAAAAGTTTAAGCTTAAGTCCAACATATTTAGTCAGTTGGCTAAAAGTTGTGCAATTATAAAGTGATTGGTTTTGTCTAATTAAGAATTTTGCCTTGAAGCTTTTTTGTCACAATGTAGAATATGGGATGAGTAGAATATGGTATCTTCAATTTCACTCGTATTCGGTTCATAGCACACATATGCCTGCAAAGCGGTAATATACTTAATTAAGGTATAGATGCTGCGAAAAAAAAAAATAATTCACAGATAATCAGAAAAGATTTGATTAGAATTTAAAACGAGAATTTGTTTTCGCTGTAAAAATATTTTATAGCAAAAAATATCCAAATATGCGCTAAAAAGGTTTAAAATTCCCTTTAAATACAAAAAAATGTCGAAAACATGCTCCTAAAACTGAAATATGCAAAAAAATACTGTTATGAGCAAAATATGCAAAAATATGGACTACATAATGGATAACAAAATTCAGGAAAATTCATGAAACGGATGAATATCTTATATCTGACTTAATAAGTTACGTGAAAAAAATATGCAATAGCACATTTCTGGTTTCCCTGGTTATGAGCATTATGCTATGAAAAACTTGCCTAACCAATGCATCTGCCGGTAAAAGCCGTTATTAAACTGTGGGTCCCATTCAATAAGTTAATAAAAATACAATAGCATCGGGTGCAGCATATTTAATGAAAGAGTCCGATTTGCTCCAGTTGGGAAGTTGAAGGAACTATGTATGAGTATCAAAATCTACAAATTTTATGCCGATCGTAATAGCCTCCTAGGCTATCAAAATTTATTTCATATGAAACTTATTTATAAATTATATATAAACTGATTCTGGAGGGGGAATAACATATTCAATTAACATCCTCGAAAGCTACAAAGCTTGAGGTGTTTACGGCATTGTAGCAGAGCAACGAAAGTGCAACCCGGATAATACTCTCAACTTTTAGAACTAACTGAGAGAAACATAAGTTAACTGGTGGTTGGTGTTATTATAAATATAACGAATAAGGACAGTTGCACTCTGCTCAATAACATGCCCAGTTTCACTCTGCTCTACATGTTTAATAATTACTAAACGGCCAATTGATCACATAAACCTTCATCGTGGAGCAGTCTGTGGGTTAGTGTTCTCCACTATTATTATGTTTCATAGATTTCGAGTTTCTTTTGGCACACAGTTTTAAAGTTCCTGCATCTAATCTACGGATTTTAATACTGACAGCGAAAGCAGCTGATCTAACGAATAATATGGTAAAGATGGTAACCCTCCGTATTAATAGAACGTTCCAGAAACGATTTACAATTAGCAAATATGTAATAGAGGATGAGTCAGACAAAACATTACAATACTTCACGGTGCTCAAGACAATGCACCAGCACCCCTACATATGTGAGAACCAATTACGAATTATATTTGGAAATGACTTCCATCTTGCTTGAATGTAGGATACTATCTAAACTTCTACTAATCTATGGGTCACGGCACGTAATAGAAGATATCAGCCAATTTTGTTATCTTGTCATAAGCACAAATGGAGAATCGAGCTAGTATTTGAACAATTGCTTACAGAAATCCAGCCAGAGGTTTGGTCTTCTACGGTAGAATCCATCTGGAACTTCTTTTCTTTGACTATGAAAACATTAATCTTTAATACGAATATAAAATTCACCCTTCTGTGGGGTTACTAACTTTGGAACGCTTAGATACAAGGTATGGGAAAGATGAAAGTATTCGTGTAGAGTTGCCTTCGCAACATTATTTATATCGTATTTTTGGCAGAGGACTATATCTAATCATACGCTCTGGCGGTCAATAGCCCCTTTTAAATTACATGGAAGATACAGTTTGATACCAACTGTAATAGCAGCGGAAATGAACTGGGGTCCTATGCTCTTTGTAGGAACAACTGGAAATTATTATTAACGCAGAAAAATTGGGTCTCAGTTAAGGACATAACTAAGGAAAATCGGAAAAAAGTTTATCATATTATAAGTGCAAAATCAAAATAATGAAGAGGCCCAGAAACAAATCTCATCGACGACAAGGAAAAATTTGAATTTTCAATGGAAAAAGAAGCATCAACTACAAAATATTAGCGGCAGCGTCAGGCAAAAGGAAAAAGGAAAAAGGAAAAAAATAGACAGTGGCATCAAGGTTCAAAGGCACTGTAGAGGACGTTGCTTCTAGGGAACTTCAGTATCTATCTTAGCTGAAAAATAAAAATTGTAATGAGGCTGAAACAAGTCAGTCAAGGATGCTTATTGGAAGCCATAGAGGAACGACGAGAACATAAATATGAAATCTAATTGTGATCCGCAAAAGGATAAAAATAGACAGCAGCAGCACGGATCAAAACTCCACCGCTATAACAAATATGTTGAAAGCATTTTTTCTAGGGAACTGCTACTATCTATCCTAGACACCAACCACAGTAGATCGATCATCCGCTTAGCTGAAAGATAAAAATTGCAATGAAGCTGCAACAAGTAAAAGATGCTTTGTGGCTATATATTCTTAAGAGGAGTTACGAAAACAAAGATATGAAATCCAACTATAAGCCAGACCAGTTTTGAGGAATAGTCTCTTTACAAAACAGTATATTATTTCGATATTATTTATTGAAACTATGAAACTATTTTCGGGTCGAAAGATTTGATTTGTTGCAAAAATCTGCGGTAGGTTAGTTGGCTCCGCTTAAACAGAGTTAAGTTTTGTACTGTGACAACGTTTTGAAAAAATACCACAATACTTTTACGCACATGTCCTCGCGTCTCGACAGATTGAGGTACCTTATGACGGCGGCTGAAAGGTGCCACAGAATATTCGACTGTCTTTTGAAACACTTTTAAAACAGCAGCAATAGAGATAGTCATCGGTTTTCCAGTGGCCACTCAGCACAGGTACTGACCTGAATGGGTACTTCCTACTGTGGTCTATGAGGATTTAGATCGTCTGATATTATAGTCGACCCAAGTCAGCTTACAGATTATACAGGAGTATATTAACTTCAATCTGGTATATGTCTCTTTTAATAGAGCAGCCATTCAGGCAGGATGAAGTGTTAATGAGTTAGACCCCTTTCGAGCCAGTTCGTTCGCTTGTTTATTAACATTCCGAAATTCCCGGTGTTTATTAACTCCTGCTGTCTCCCACTAACTGAGAGGTAGTAGTGCATAGTTTAAGGGCAAGGAGGACCGACAGATTTGTCCACACATTAACACGCAGAGTAAGATGTTAGTAGTGAGCAGGTTTTCTTAATAGCAAACACCTACAATGGTGTAGGGTAAAAAAATTCTATGAACTTTTACAAAAAAAGCTACGTCATGTGGCAAACTAGTTGCGATAAAATTAAAAAAATATATATAGAAAACACAAACGAAATAAAAATAAAACCCAAGATTGAATTGCACTCCTGAAAATGCTAGTCAATGAATGAACGAATGTATAGTGGGAAAGAACAGGAAAATGCGCTTTCAGTTGATTAAATTAGAGTAAAAACTGCACAAAATCTCTGCAAAAAAAGGTAAAAAATAAAAAAAACACAGAATACATAGAATTACTTACATCCGTACTCGTTTAAACTGGCAATACTTAGTAGTTTGGGTAGAGACTTAAAAATATAGGTGACACGGTGATGTTATGCTTCATATGTGTGGAATCATATATACAACAGTATACTATCACACAACAGCCATTACCAAAATACGAGTATACGAGCATCTCCATTTTTTATTTACAAAAACTACGAGTATTTGTAAAACATCGAAAAAAAGAGAAAAAATCTTTGCAAAGTTCTTTTCTAATATATAAATTTTACTTCCTCATCTGGTGTACACTCGCATACTATTACACCGTCAAGTTGCAAGCAGCATAACATATATGCATCGGCTTTTATGGTGCATGCTTTTAGATTAATAGAAAGAAACCACACAATAGGATTCAAAATATATACATGCAATGCAGCCGAAATAATAATACAATTGATAACAAAAACTAGAAAAAAAGATTAAAAAATCAATTTTTTTTCTATATTTTGTGATGTGAAAGATACAACTGAAATGCATTTTTCAAATGAAATGTTTCTTTCTTTTTATCAGCGGAGCAACCTTTCAAAATACCAAGTTTCTATATAAAAAACAAAAAACAAAAAAAAAAAATAAGCTGAAAAGCTTTTGCTTCATATCACAAAACAAAATTCAACTAAAATATATATGAATTTAAAGAAAAAATTATTATTTTCATTTTTATTTAAAGAATAAAAATTCCTTCTAATAGATGATTACTCATCTACTGTAGTTCACCTTCATATGATTATGTAGTGGTAAAGATCCTTGCCAGGTGGTGGTGGTGATCTTAACTTAGCATTGCAATTTTTTCCCAGTATTGGCGTTTTCTCCTGATCGTCCGTCTGATGCTTGCCATCATCACCAGAGATAAACTGAAAGTTCAGATGGATTTGTCTGAAGGGAGGTAGAAGTCTCTTTGTTAAACACACGATACCAAAATTAAATTTTTTCGTCACGTCTTCTGCTGAGGATTCGAACATGAATCGCTGGCTTCGGTTGCGTGCTCTCTAACAACTACACCACACACACACACCCATTTTGAATTGTAATTAAATATCATCAATATACATCACGGAACTGCTGTCTTCTCTTCCAGACAAATGTCTTATACTTAATTTGCATGAATACAGTTCATTACGCTCTAAACTTCCAGAATAAGCTTAATAGCAACAGCTACAGTGCCAAACAACAGACAGAAAATGTATTACTCTATGCCTTGCTGACAACTAATTCGCTCTGTAGGTATCTACACATTATGTGGTCAAAGTAGTACTGAAGTGTACAAGCTTAATCGGCTAAGTGTTTGTATAAAACCGAACGGAAACAACAGTTTTAAACAGAGTGTGTACAAATAAACAATAATTTCAATAAATTGCATGATAGCTTCTGATGAAAGCAAACGTATGCTACTTTGCTTTCTTGTTACAATTTTTTAATTTTTCTCTTCAACATAAGCTACAAATGCAATCTGCTCTGTTGATACTTGATCTACATTGAAATTTGGCGTTATGGTAGCCAATTCAAACTCTGACATTACTTTTACACGACCTTGCACTATGAACTTTTCTAAGGAGGTTAAGTATCTAGATGTCATTCTCTATGGGAGGCTTAACTGAAACTACCACTTTGGTGCCATCCAGAATAAGGCGATAAGAGTCCGATTGCAATGCAACCAGTCAATAAAATACACATCTGTGCAATTTATTTCCAACCAAAGATACTACGTTTACTTCCAGACCCTATTTTTATTTATTGTTATTATATCCTGTGTTTCCTACAATAAACAAAGAGCACAGCGAATGCTTTCTATATGGCTCGGTTTGATGAAAGTTGTTTTATTCCGTTCTAGCTTGGATCACTTCGGTTGACTTCAGCATTAGTTTGACGTAGCCAAGTGTGCGACAGAAGGTCAATTCTTAATGTGTTGTCTGATGGTGTAACCCTGAGATCTGCGCAGTAAGCCACATCATTACTGCATTCGTCCGTATGAGTCAGAATGCTACCAAGTTACCAAAATGATTTCACCTCTTAGAGTTCAACACCTTGCAGGTTAAATCTGCCACTGTTTAGAGTCTTGCAGCTCATCACCTTACTCTTGCTTGTATTTAAGTTTAGCTGACTTAGGGTGTTGACCAAGCGATAAGAGGCAAATATCGTCCTCCTATTGTAGGCTCTTGAGTTGTAAATTGAGCCCCACATTAATATCTCTATTTGCCCGATTTACATTACATACAATAATGTCAAGAACTTTCACCAGTTGCAAACTGAGCGCGTTATCAAGCATAGCGCGACATTTGGCATCTCTATAAAAACCTCGGTGGGTGGTAGTTTATGTCGTCGAAAGTCTTTTCAAAGACTATAAAAACCAGTTAGAGGTTAAATTGCCATTTTGCTGACTGCTCTACAATTATTCGGAGGGTATTGATATGATCGACTCAATACTTTTGAAGCCGGAAGGCTTTCTACTCTGGTCTGAGATCTTCCAATACAGAAGCAGAAGCAAGGCTTCGAACCACGACTACATCAACTAAACACAGCGAGTTGTTACTAGGCAACTGTTATAGTAGACCGATCATTTGCTTAACTTAAAGGCAAAATGGACAAGGAAACTCAAACAAGACAAGAGATGCCTCTTGGAAGATATATGTTCCCAATAGTAATTAGGGAAAAAAAGTCTACCCTTACTAATATATGGCCGCATTAGCATGGGTGCTCACACAATCAAAAGAAACAGTGCTTGGAGTTTTTAAGATAACAATTTGTCTCAAAATATATGAACTGATCTGTGAAAACAGAGAGTATCGACATCGTATGAATTATAGAAATTATAGAAACACTCATAAAAAATACAGGGATTGCATTAGCTAGGACATGCCATGGGAATGGATGAAAATGCTCAGTTGGGAAAAACTTTCGCTGACGAATCCCATGAATATCACAGGAGGGAAAGTCAAGACTGAGACAGAACAAGTACAATAGAACATCTTAAAATATAGCAAAACGATTGGAGGAGAAGCGCATAAAACCAAAGCGTCTGTGACTTACAAGACTTGTAAAGCCACATAGGTAAGTTTACACAGAGGTGGCTTAGTGTAGTAATTAAGAGCTTGCAAGCAAAACTTATAGCAGCCTAGGTTCGAATCCCGGCGATGACAAGGAAAATTTTCCAGATCATATTTTTGAATTTTAAAAATTTAATGAAGCCCTTTATATAATCCATCCATCCCGTAAAGGAAAAAAGAATAGTAACAACTACAAAAATATTATAGAAATATTAGTTCACGCCTAGCAGGAAAAAAGATAAG
Organism: Wohlfahrtia magnifica; assembly: GCA_023159175.1. Lineage (NCBI taxonomy): Eukaryota > Metazoa > Arthropoda > Insecta > Diptera > Sarcophagidae > Wohlfahrtia > Wohlfahrtia magnifica. The sequence continues at coordinate 3,141,569 of JAKWBJ010000045.1, forward strand.
AGTTTAAGATAAACACAGACTCTTCACCACCATACTAAATAGACAGTGTATGTTGTTCATACGCAACGGCAAGCGGCAGCGCATTTATTCATGCTAGAGAGCTATCAAATGTTCAAAAGAAAAATTATATGACAAAAAGAACACTATCAACTGTAGAAACATCATATTTAGGTCAGCCTATACCATATGAAAAAAAGGACAAGATCGAAAGATAAGAATTTATGATAAGCTAAGACTCTTTACCCTTACACTTAAATACTTACAATTTGACGTATAAAATCACTCCTATCCGTAGCGCTAAACTATTCAGAGTGCTAGGTCAAAAGAATTGACAGAATCTCGATAATGATACAGTCTCCTCTGCCCCTTCACGACTCCACCACTCTACGACGGTCCCAGCTATCAATCAAGCCTCCAAAGAAACCATTGGTGGTTTCTCAGACGCATTCAGCTTTTCTATACCCCCAGTGCCCGCTCTTGCCAGCTCATCTGCAATCTTGTTCCCTTACGCTACCATGCTCCGGAACCCAGCACATTTTAACACTGCACACATCCAGGAGGGCGACCGTTCAGCGCCCTAATAGCCGCCTGACTATTCAAGTAAAAGACCACACCACTCCCACCACAGCCAAGTCGCGAAAATGCTCAGCTGCTCTGAGGACAGCGAAGATCTTGGCCTGAAAAACGCTGCACTCATCCGGGAGTCTAAAGGACAGTTTAATGTCACTGTCCGTAATGTAGACCCCCGCACCAGTGCCCCTCCTCGATCTTACATCCATCTGCAAAGATGGCATGGCCATTCAAAAGTCTATCAATATCCCGACAAGACCCTCTATCTGGAAAAACTGCCGCAGGGCAGTCGCACTACCATTCAAGTCCCCCACAAATTGGCAGAATGTCCATAACCAGAGCCTTGGCCAAGTCTCCTTCAAAAATCCTCAAGAAGCTCCTAGCAGTCATTCTCTTCACTGCCTGAGGAGTACTTTTAAAGGCACCAGATATGTCCATAGCATAGAAGTTTCCTCCGACTGGCATTTTCCAAAGCTCTTCACCGTACGATGCAACCATAGGTGAGTACAGGTATGGCTATGGAATCATAGATCCACTTCAGCATCGCCGGGCGAAGACCCCATCTTCTACCAATGGCACTTCTAACCGTATAGTAGCCATTAAAGCCCTTATTCATCCTCAAAAGGGTATTTTCCCTCCAATAAAGCTTCCTAGCCAAGAAAACTCCTAAGAACTTGGCAAGAAATCACTTTAAACTGAGTAAAAATTTGAGTTTTAGCTGAGACTATTAAAACATACCTTTTTACTGCCTCCTAAATGCTTTCTCTTGTAGTAATAATTCTATGCTAATATTACAACAACGTTGTAAGCTGCTAAAGGGCCTGTTGAAGATGACGAAGACGATTGTATTGAAGATACAAGAGAAAGAAACGGAGGTGGGAGACGCACAAAAAAATTATATGCCCTCCAGAGATGAAATTAATGTCAAATTATGCTATACGCGTGTAAATTTCACGCATAAAAATATAATTTTTTTGTTCTCAAACTCATAGAAAAATATAGAAGAAGATTTACGCACTCACTGTATGCACAATAATAAAACTGAAAAATGTTGAAAAAATGAATTTTTTTAAATAAGGAGGAGTCAGATTTTGAAGTAAAGTCATCTTGTGCTTAAATATTAAATATCTTGTGTTTGAAATCTACAGGGATGTGTTGTGTAATAAAAACCAAGATTCTCTTTCATGTTCAGTTTTAAGCCAGAGGGCATCGTGGTAGATAAGCATAGACAAAAAAAAAAAAAAACATAATATAACAACTAACAGTATGAGAATGAGGCAAAAGTAACAGCATCATCATCGTCAACATCTTGATTATGATATAGCATAGTCAAGCAGAGTCAGTCGTCAAACAGCTAGTCAGCAGGCATACTTGGTTGGAAATAGCAAGTAGCAACTTAACAAATTATTTCTTGTGTTTTGTGTTGTAGCTCAATGTGTTGCAGCATCATTTATATCCACTTTAATCCAAGAGGTGGTATATGTAATAATAAATTTATTTTTCTTGTATCTTTGCTTTCAACGGAAAAAAAGAATGAAAAATCTTAAGGCTCTAGAGGTGGGTCCTCTCTTACAAAATATTAATAACCAGAGTAATAATGATACATCAGGATTAGTAAACAATAACAAATACTGCTGCTTCTTCTGTGGGCTGATATATGACATACATTATCACTGCATGATATTTAAAGTGTTACATTCTAGCATTACTCTTTTATTTCTGAAGCATTATCAACGTTATCATCGTCATCTCTTCCTCTCAAGTAGGTTTCACTATTAAATAACTGCCAGCATTTAAGTCATACGTACATACATAAATACATATATTGCCAGGCAATTGCTGCTGCTGCTGCTGCTACTGTTTTTATTAACTTATGCTTGAAGTCAAAAATTTCTGTTTAAATAAGAAGTTTTACTCTCCATATGTCTTTGTATATACGATGACTATGTTAGAGATTGTGTCTCAAAACATATTTACGAAGTGTTAATGTTTCATTTATAGCTTGTTGTTGTACATCAAAGATTTAGAGGAGTTTTTGTATCCTATCCAAGATTAAAACTTCGTTTTATTACATTTTTATTCATTTTTCTTCTAATTTAATGCGTCAATGATTTCAATTATTTCTCTTGAGGGAAAGAGAAATTTTGGAATTTTTATTTGGAGGAAATATTCTTAAAAAACGTTATTGCATTCGATAGTCATATGTAAAAAAAGCTGTATGTACTCGAAAAGTTATTAAATTTGCAAATTAAAGTTTCATAAGCCCGATTTATTGATGCCCTACACCACAAATTATATTGTTATTTATTGCTTCTACGTTTAATAAGGTACTATGTAACGCAAAAGACTATATCAAGATTAAGAGATAACATTTATAGAAATATAAACCGATCTTAAGCGAGTAATATTTATGCATCTGATGTGCCAAAATTACAAGCAAGCAATTTAAAATGGAAAAGAAGAACTTAACTATCAGTCACACAAAAAGAAAATGACTCTGAATATAACTCGTTAGCAGTACTCTCATAAACAATTCCAAAGTGGACAAAATCGCCTACGGGACAGCATACAAATAGTACACCTGAAACCGACTTTCTCCATGGAGGGGAAACTCAAGCTAAAGCTAAAGAACAATAATACTAAGAGACAGAAATACCAAATGCTGACTGGACAAGTAGAGAATGCTGGCAGAAGGGACAGAAGAAAGTTATTGCAGCTGAAGCAAAAGAAGCATAATGCCAGAACAATATTTACACAACAACAACAATAACTGTACTATACATTAAATCATCTCACCAACAGGATCCAAGCAGTTGCCTAAGCTCGAAAAGTGCAAGAAAATCTTAAATATCATACATACTCGTATATGAAACTAGTGAGCTTAACGAAATGACATCCGGTCTTCAGGAAATAACTTGGGAATACCACACAACTCTACCAGTCTGAGTAAGATACAAGAGGCCATTAGCAACCGGAGAGGCAACAAAAAAGTGGAAGAGGATGGAATAGATTGCAGGTTGACGTCGAAACTTCACCTGAAATTCTACAATCTCACATCAGTCTGGAGAGAGTAAAATTGCTACCAACTACGAACATCATTGTAAAATTAAATGACTCCAAGAACTAGAGGGAAATTAATCTGCTTAGTACCCATCAATCATTTCCAACCAACGCTGGAGTAAATCGTGGATACCACAGTCACTTTAACTGTTCAGTATTGCATTATAAAAAGTTTATTCAGAGAGAAGAGCGGATGATAATTGTCTACTCTCGCACAAGATCTTCAACATGCAAGTAAAAATAAAAAATCAACTCACACGTCTTTTTACGCTCTTTCTTTTAGTCGCCAATGAGACAGCGACAAATGCACATGTAGGGCGAATGTACGCATATTCATTTAAGACAGAGACAAATAATTTAAAAAAGTTTCTTAAGCTGTTGCATTTAGTTGTAACTGAAACAGGGACAAGTGCACATATGCAGCGGATGTTTGTTGAGTTTTTAAACTTTTTACTTTACTCTCTGAGAGAGTAATTTTCATGTTCTCACTACAGATTTACACAATTGTAAAATGCACTGGTATTAGTTTGCTTGACGCTGCTTTAGATAAATACTAAGAAAATCAAAGCCAGAAGAGTAAAAAATGTAAGCACAGAGAACATTGTGTTACAAGACTATACGTAGATAACTTCAACTCTGTACGCAGTAAAATGATAAGGAATGGCAGCGCAGATACAGTCGTAAGCAATAAGCTCAATAGAGCTAGTGCTGACAAATATTCAGGCTAACCTGGAATATTGAATGCATGTATAGAATCAATTCACTTCATTAAAATGAGATTTGATTATAATGTTGCATCATCAGCTGCAGGTATATATCAATAAGTGCCTCAGTATAATTCTGGTCGACATGAAGACGAGCGAAGTACATCGACAAGCCGATTAAAATGGACATGCTTTGTGGAGGCCATATATTCTTTAGAGCATAATGGAAAAAAACAATGGCCTAAGAACTTTTTTTAACAGTAGCATAAATTTATTTCCATCAATTTTACAAGGCTTATATGGCCTCTCTTATTATTTAAGGTTTCTCTAATGAGAGAATCTATGATCAATAAATATTTAGTCTCCTACATGTAAGGGTAATTATGCGATTGCTATCTACAGACTGATTTTCCATAATTCACGTTATATAGCGAACCGCTTACTGCATTAAATAGCTGAACAAACGCTGTTGAATAATATGTAGTTCGAAGAGGTGTGATTAAAGGGCAGTACACATTTACTTGGTCAATGCCGTCAAGCAGAAATATTTGTAGAACTAATCTGTATGTCTAAATGCAGTACAGTATCCGCAATATATGGCCCGTTTTATAGCCTTTAACTAACCCTTAATGTCAAGGTTTTAATCCGCTATAGCTTCCTCCATATGATTTTGTGTATGTGTGTGTATTGGTGAAGATCATTGCTAATTGGTAGTGATCTTTACTTTAACATTGTAATTTTTTCCCAGTAGGTGGCGTGTTTTTCCTGATCATTCGTCTGATGTTTGTCATCATCGCCAGAGGTATGCGGGAAGGTTAGGGGGCTTTTTTCTTTATTTCTTAGATGGAGCTGTCTGGAGGGAAGTTGAAGCCTTGTTTTTTTATTATTATTAAACATTCGAAACCACAATTAAATTCATGTCCTCTGCTGTGGCTCGAACCTGGGTTGTTTGTTTTGTTATGCGTGCGTTCTAACCACTACACCCCGCCACCCCCAAGAAACTAAGTATTGATCATTATATCTTGAGTACTGCTAAAGCTAAAGTATCAGTTGGTAGTCTGAATGACTCCATTATCAATACAAAACATCATGCAAAAAGTAGGCCGAATTGCACAAGTTGGTGTGGCACCTCCTATACGAAGTAAACATTAATTTTTATACATCTTGAGAACGGTAACAGTAGAAGTTTCTAAATAATGTTCAAACAATGCCGTAAACAACACACATCAGTCAGTAACTGAGCGAGATTAGATAAGTAGGCGTAGCAACTTCCATTCATAATAAATATTGAATTTTAAATATCTGAAGAACGACAACTATTAAAGCACAAAAGCAGAACCTACTGTGTCTGTATGGAAGGAACTATAGTCGATCTCAAATGATTGGATTTGGAATGAAAAGGGTCAGAATTGAAAAAATGGTAATAAATGTAACTAAGGCAGTATTTAAGATAATAATGGGGTTGATTAAATAAAACAAAAGCCACAATTATTTGACGTGGTATAAATGCGGGAATGATTTTTTCAGGGCGCCCACAAAATTCTGTTCGATTCTAGCTAATCATCAGACGTTGACTTTGTCAGGAGATGGTTATTTTGATTTGATGTGGAGTAGCTTTTAGATAAAAAGTACAATCTATGGTGGTATTCGCAGACTCATTGTCTGGTGTTGTCTCGTGTTAAAAGTATCTTGCAATTAAGTCTGTCATGAACAGGTGTGCGCGATAAATAAACGACTTCGATTGTACTGAACAAGTAATTGTATACCTGCATAACCGAAACTTTTATGCCGAAATTTAATATGAGATTGCTTTATAGATTTTATGCCAAATCTAGGGAATCAAATCTCTGGAACTCTTATGACAGACAAGGAAGCAAAAAATGCTTTTCACTTGCAATTGTAAAAATATGTTTTTAACTTATGTATCAAAACTGAAGAGGATGGCGGTCACAAAGGTTGATGTCTATTGACAGTGCTGACAGGCATCGGAGACAGCGGAACACATATTATGTAACTGTGGGCTACTTGGTAGGTAGTTGTGTTAGTGGGAACATGGAAATTACTCTCTTAGAGAGAGTAAAGTTGATGTTTTAAAAAACTAAAAAGAATAAATCAACAATCATCCGTCGCACATGTGCATTAGTCGCTGTTTCAGTGACAATTATAAGCAAAATCGTAAGAAACTTTTTAAATTATTTTTCTGTGCCTAAAAAATTTGCGTACATTCTCCGCAAATATGTATTTGTCGATGTCTCATTGATCACTAAAAACAAGAGCGTAAAAATATGTGTGAATTAAACGCGAATAATTGTCCTATGAAAAGCTCATGGCTGGTTTAGAGGCAAATATTATATTTTCAGATTTGCTGAACAAGCTATAGATCGAAAGGCCCCAATAGTGGGTGTGATGATAATGATGATAATAATGTATCAAAACAAAGAGGAAATTAACTTCCAATAAATATATTGGAAAATTCAAACTTTGCTTATATTTTGTATTAAACTCGTAATTTGATGATTTCTAAGCTTTTCTTATAAACGTTCACCTTGCCAAGAAGAAATACCATTAAAAAGGAAGAAAAGAAAAAATCCCTTAAATAAGCTTTCTTAGAAAATAAAAACATCATTTTCGTTAAATAAAATAAACATTAAAAAGGAAGAAAAACGAGAAACGAAAAGTATTAAGCAAACCTAAGATGAAAGGCAAAATAAAACAAAAACGACATATTCGTAACCAGCTTGTGAATTTTTGCAAACATTACGCTCTTGCTGCACTCCTTGCTGCTTAAAAATAAGTAGCTTTTGTAGCATCAAATTTCAGCTGCATGAGTGTGTATATGTGTGCTGTTAGCTGTGCAAAAACTGCACCAACCAGAACTGTAAGTGAAGCAAGAAAATTAGAAAAAAATACGAAAATTTCTATAAATCTTAAAATGCTTTGGGTTACAACGCGGGTGGGAGGATATAGGCGATGTAGTATCAAAAATAAAAATTAAATGTGAAAATCAACAGCGTATGATGATGGGGGTGATTGTTAAAAAAAATGAAACACAATGCAGTCAAAGACGTTGTATGTTCAAGTGAATTTTTCTTCGTTTTACACAACAAACGACACTCTATGAAACACCACTTCCGTATCCGGTTTCAAACCGGAACCTCAACAAACGCGCTTTAGTTTCGTGTAATTTCAAACTGTTTTTTTATTTTCTACACTCACTCCATTGCTCTCTAGTTTTGCTTTTTTCTTGTTTTCAAATTTTTTGAAATGATTGCAATCATTTAAGTTTTGTTTTTCGGTTAAATTTTCTTTTTTTATAAGAAATGCGGGTGTATTTGCCACATTACACTTCTCTTTCACTCTTTAAGCGAAAGGCTGCGTGTGTGTTTGCAAATACGTTACCGCGATACTCGCAATGTGTGCGTGTGTGTGTGCGTGTGTGTGCGTGTGCAACAACATTGTTTGCCACTATAATTTTGGCTTTACTTTAAACGTCTCCTGTTTTGTTGCACTGCTAGTTGTATGTTTGTTGCTATTGCCATTGCTATGGCTGCTACTGCTGTGCTGTCTAACTTTTTCATTTTGGTTAGAAGAGATTTTTGTCAATGAAGGTAATTTGCGGAAGATTTTGTCTAGAATTTCAATTAGATTGACATTTTTTTCGTTTTATTTTTTTTTTATTTTAATATTTTCTTTAACATTTTATATTAACGCTACTGCTGCTGGATAGATATTGAAACGAGTATTACACAAGGAATTCAATATTCCCATAACTGTTGCTGCTGTTGCCACTGCCATCTCGTCTTTTATAATCTTTAAAGGCAAGCAATCCCAGCTTAAGTTTTAGTTTTTTTTCGTCTTATTTTCGTATCATCTCTCTGGTTGGCATAGATTATAAATGTTTTTGTCATTTTTGTTCATTGACTTGATAGTTAAGTTAATGAATTTTTTAGTTGATTGCAAAAATTAAAGGTTCTTTATAATCAATTTACAACTTATTGAGGTTTTTCTTTATAAAAATAGGAAATAAAAGAAAATATATATTGCATTGCTATCACATGCAGTGACATTAGTTGGAAATGGATTTTAGAAAAAATTTTAAATTGAAACGCAACATTTTAATCTTAAAAAAAAGTAGAAGGAAAGGATATTAGCTAATGGCAAAAAAATAAATTAAATATTTAAATACTCTTAAGTTTATAGCCATTGAAAGAAAAATGAGCAACTTTCGTCAACGGTTCGATATCAAGAAGTGTATAGCAATCCGCATATTGAAGAGCGGGTGAAAAAGTCCTGTATATCTTGTTATTCCTGCAAATCTGTCGTCGGTCTAAAATAAGAACTAACAACTGCAAATGATGCTCTAATGCAGTGTCAGGCAAAATCATACCAATACATTTTACAATGGTGGTAGTAATTTGACTGAAAAGAGAGCTTTCACACTTTCTAAGTTTACATATGTAATTTTTAATGGATATAACCAATAACAAAATATAATGAAAAACAACAAAAAAAGTTGAAAACAACAAAACGAAATTACAAAAAAAAAAAATAATAAAAACATCAAACTAAAAAACAAATATAACAAATAAAACATGTGAATCAAACAGGATTGGCAATTTTTACACTCTTGAGTGGATCAAGGTGACATTGTGCACTATGAACTGCTAAAAGTCAATGATCGGAGCACACTGCAATTACTTCTTTTAAATCGTGCATTATGAGAAAAACGGCCGAAATATAGAGACAGAAATGATTAAGCAATTCTTTTACATGAAAACGCTCAGCCTTACCATGCAAAAGTTTTCGAACAATTGTTAGAAACGAACAAATGCCGTACCAGCAGTATTTGCCTAACATAGCTCAAAGATAAAGCGCCTCAAAAGACGAGAAGTTTTCTGAGACAGGACTTGGGCACTGGCTCAGAAGTGGGGAAATGATATAAGCAGAGATTTGATAAATTTGTTAATTCCTAGTCTTTTCTGAGCTAAAAAATGGACCGTATTAATTTGTACTCCTTATACATAAATTATACTTATTTTTGTTGTAAATAAAGTATGAAAACCTATCAAAAAAAATCTTTTCGGTTTGTTTTAATATAATACCCACTGGACTGCCAACCATGGAATAAAATGTTTAATATTATCATCAAATAACATTCTTTTCTCGTACTGTATTTTTCCACTAATCTTCTTCTTACTTCTCTCTGTTTGTTTTTTGCCCATACGAGTAATTAAGTACGTATGAGAGCAAAAGAGAAAACATGCTCAGAGCGATGTTAAACCTCTCATTGCTCGAGATCAGCGTTGGGCATAATAATTTTAATGCATTTTACAATTGTGGTAATAATTTGCACTGCATTTTTACACTTGTTTTTCCATTACTTCTGTTTGTTATTTTTTGCTTAATTTTTGCCTATGCGTGTGAGTCCATACGTGTGAAAATAAAAGAGAAGAGCAGCTCTTTGCCTGTCGGTGCTCAATATCATAGTTGAACAGATAAGCTCTTTTATCTACAGCGTATATGTATACAATCGAACGAAAATGAGCAGATACTCACAAGATAATAAACAAAAGAACATATTTTGCTTAGTTGTGGAATAGGTGTGAATGAGAGCGGACGTATGTCGCTTTTCTTTTAAAAATTTAATTTAAATTTTAAATTTAAAAATTGTTGTTTACCTTATTAGTTTTTCTCTTCAACGTATACAGCAAAAATTCTCTAACACTGCCACACAACAAATTTTCTGTTTGATCACCCTTGCTCTAGATGTACAACATGGTGATTCTGCCAATTCTTGCCTATGGCTGTCTGATGCGGTGGGAAGCTCTTAGTGAAAACATTGTCATCATAACAGTAGTTTAGAATATATTACTCCGTCCTTGTGGAAAATAGCCATTCGCAGACTAAATTTTGCTGCGTATGTCATAGAATTCTTCTGTAGACGAAAAAAATACATAACGATTATCACACATATATCTTACACAGTTAGCATTCTGTGCTAACCGAGACTTGTTGATCTCACTGGGAAGAGCAGTGAGTATCTTCCATGCTGAGATCTTGGTAATTTCTATGTGTGAGGAGATCAACCTGGATAGTGGGTTCAAGGAACCAAGACCACTTGTATACTCTCTGACAGTCAAGCTGTCTTAAGGACAATTGGCTCGAAACGTATGCCATCTAGACTGATCAAATATTGCTACGATACGTTGAAAAAGCTTTTGCTTAGAAATAAAGTCCATTTGTTTATACGCTTTGTCTGGAAAAGGTTTAATGGTATCCTATATCGGTTCGGAACCTTACTGTGCACAATCTAGTCAAGGATTGGGAAATTTACAGATCAACCTGGCTAGTGTGCTCAAGGGTAAGACCATTTATATATACTCTCTGACAATCAAGCTGTCTTAAGCACACTTGGCTCGAAACGTGTGACATCTAGACTGATAAGATATTGCTACTCTAGGGCAGAGATCAATTCACAATTTGGGCGTCGCTCTGAGGTTCTCCTTACGTAGTTTATTACTGCCACTGTAGACTAAGGGCATACCTAAAGAAGGTAACGCTTATATATATGGACGGTTGTAGACTGCTCACAGGCATCGAAGACAACAGAATACATATTATGTGAATGTGGAAATTTTTATAGGTTTAGATGGAACTGTTCAGGTAGATATAGCGTCTCACTGGGTGACACATCGTTTATTATGGTTTCAGATCTGCTGGTATTTATGAGGAAGACAGCAAATCTGCTGAACAAACTATATATCAAGAGAGGCACAATAGATCCCATATGCCGCAGTCTCCTGCAATAGTGCCTGGTTGATATGATGATAACGATAGCATTCTGTGGGGAGCTGGTGTTTTCTTCGAAACTGCCAACTTTGTGGCATCCTGAAGAATACCTGGTGGACATTCAGGGGCTATTGAATTGAACATGGTTTTGTTAAAGGATAGTGTAGCTGTGGGTTTTCAGTTTAGAAGGTATGAAAATCAATATTCATATTGGGGATATTATAATGATTATAGTACAGCATTACTCGAATAGAAGTTTTTGCAATTCTGCCGTCATATAAAATTAAAATTTCTTCTGTTAGTCAGGCTGCTATTAAAGCCCGGGTGTCCGAACGTAGCAGAGTAATTGTGGCGACTTAAATTTGATGTCGAAATGGCTTCCATTATTGATTAAATTAACAGTTTTAATAATTTAAATTTAATGTTTTCGATTAATATACTTTTACTTGCAGTAACTTCACAAGAAAAAAAAATTGCTGCACTCGTATGTAGAAACTAGGAAGGGCTATGTTTTAAAACAATTTTATTTGAATTTCGGTGTAATTGTGCCATAACGGGCCTGGCAGTGCGTGAACTTGCCACATCTTCTTAAAACCACACAACACTGAAAGGAATTATCTTTTGGAGCATATCAGAAAAGATAAATTTCTTCAACATTTTTAAATTACGATATGCAGTTACAGTTACAGTGCGACCGCTTTCTTCAAAGAAGTATGGGTCTGACGAGACAGCTTGATGATAGCGTACTCTACACTGTAAGTTGGACTGGGCAAAATTCTCTCTCTTGAAGAATTTTCAAAATAGAGTCAAGGGTCAAGAAATTTTATTATTGTGCTCTAAAGCTCTCATTGAACGGAAATTATTGACTCTTGTACGTGCTAGCAGCGTACAATCGAAATATGTGTTTCATCATCCAAATTTTGAATTTATACTAAATTTAGATAACGATCTAAAATTGAAAAAAAAAAATTTAACGGATAACTCAATTAGAAAACAAGTTATTACATTTAATTTTGGTAGTGAGCTTCATCAGCCACCCTGTAGTATATTAGACAGAAACACTAGTGAGAATCTACCAGGGCATTTAGAAAAAAAAATTTTATTTATGTAAATTCCACGAAGTTTACATACTTTAACAATAAACAAAAACAATCAACAGAAGGAGAACTGTCAAAACCAATTAGAAAGATGCCAAGTGAGCAGGTTAATTTGTAAAAGTAGTTCAGACAGTGAACAAAATAATTCCACGTCACGTGTGAACATAGCATAATGGGTTTTTAAATATTTAAAAAAATTTATAAATTATTTAAAATTCTATTTCTTTAATCATATTCCTTTAGTGGTCCGCACTCACAACGTAAATAAACATCAACAATATTTGTGAAGTATCTTAAGGATAAATAAAAGATGTTGTTTATTTTAATTACACACACACACAAAACATGTTAGCAGGTGTATTTGAAAAGATAGTTTTGCCAAATAAATGATAGAAAAATAAAAAATAATGTAATTTGCCTACGATTGCCCATATAAATATCGATTTTCAAACCTTTTAAAATTAAAACCCTCTAACTCTTTCAACTTCCATTAAAACCATGTTTAACTCAATAGCCTTTGAATGCCCACCAGGGACGCACATTCAAATCAAACTTCATGTTGTTCAATATAAACAGTTGTTGTTTCTTTGGTTAGTTTATTTCTTAAATACGAGTATCTCTGTATATAATAAATTAATTGCTTTTCTATCTGTTGCTATTATTTTTGTTGTTATTGTTGTTGTTATTGTTTAGAATATTTTCTTGTAAAATTTGCTGTGATTTGTTTGAAAATACTTTTGGAAAACCTTAAATAAGCAATGCTATGCTACAGCTGTGTATCCTTTAAAATACTATTTAAATACAATTTACACTTTATAGATAATGATTTTAATTTAGGAAAATTGTTGTTGCTGTTGTTGTTGGTGTTGTTGTTGTTGTTGATTTGTAATATAAAATTAAAATTGAAAATTTATTTAAACAAATATTAGAAAAAGTAAATATTTATCAAAGGATGGTTATCATCATAGAAATCTTAGAGGAGACAATAATATTTTAAATAATAGGGGAAAAAAGAAAATCATTCATTAATTTGGTATTAAAAAAAATTAAAATAATACAAAATAAGAATATAGACAATCAAGAACCTTAGTTTTTTAATTGAATCGTACCGGATATCAGCAATGAATACTGAATACATGAGTATACACGAATCATTATTCATAAAATCTTATACTCGTATGAGTTGCAATGGCAACTCATGGGCATTCATACTTTAAAGCTTAAAGTACTCATCATACACGTACTTATCAATATTTATGGTGCTATTGATTCATACTCAATCTGCAGCCATTGTGCGTAGACGGTTCAGAATGAGTAATGTTCGAATATGAATAGTTGAATATGTACTCATTATAAAGTTGTGTGTTTTCTACTACTTTGGAATAGCCAATACTTATATTCACGAATACTCATGAGTACTCATAAATGATTCTAATTATATATGAGTATTTTCGGAGAAATGAATGTGCCATGGGCATGAGTAGCTATGAGTATGAATACGAAGTTTGTTTCATACACATTGCTACTTATGTTTATGAATCAACGTAATTGTGAGTGTAAGTAGTTGAACTTGAATATTGTGTACTCACTTATATCTATAAATTCATGAGTGAGTATGAGTATCAAATAAGCGATTCATTGTAGATCCCTGATTCGTACCTTATACCTCTGATATCAAGCGGCAATTATGAATCATCAACTCAATTTGTTTCTGATTTTTAAGGTTAAGTAAGCTAAAGTTGTGTATAAACGAAGGATGTCAGTGTTTGTTTTGTTTGCAACGTTGTTGCTAGTGATATTGATTAGAATTTTAGCATACTATGCGTAGATCGTGTAATGATTTCAATATACATAATGATTTTAGTGGCGTCTGTATAGTAAACGTCTTAATTGAATATTAAGTCTTCATTTTGTATATACAGTCTATAGCAAATGGCTTCAATTATGCTATAAAAATAACATGTTTTTTAAATTTTACTTTAAAAGCCAATATTTTTAACGTTTTCTTTTCTTTTCAGGTACGTTGACTTATTTTAATATATATACTTATATTATAAATTGTGAGTATCATTTTGTGACAATAATTATTAAAACTAGTGTTCAAATAGAATATTACCATTAACTTTTCCAGAAAAAAAAAATTAGGTATTAAAGACCAGAGTATCTTCAGACTTCTCTATAATACCTCTTTAAAAAAGCAATCTCTCCTATCATGAACACTATCTCCCTCTAAATATCTCCTCTTTTTCAAAAATTACAATCATGTATAAAATTCGCACTCAATTGCTCTGATCGTGAATATATTTTTCTCTAAAAAAGTGTTAATTTTCCATTGATTTGTTTAGATCAAGTTTGATGGGAAGTTATTTACTCTACCTTGAGGGCACGTATCCTAAAAGCCTTCATATCCTATTTAGTTAAAATTAGCTTAGGACTCATCTCTACTGGCTTACAGCATTGCGATCCCTCTAGGTGTATAGCCTCTTCGGCTCTCTGTCCGATGTAGCTCTTATCAGGCTGCCAACTGGTGTTTAACAACCAAGCTTCTGTTGAAAAAGTCTGTAGTCTTGTAATCGAAGCATATGGCTAAAATAACTAATTTTTAATGGCCAGAAATTGTTGACGTGTAGTAGGCTGCGTAAAACTTCCATGTTGTCTACGTGCTGAGTCCATCAGACTATTAGAAGACCTTCCAGTTTGTTCATGTGTAATTTTTTAAGTGTCCATCAGATACCAGCAACGAATCGTTTTTTTTTTGTACTCATGCTCACTTAGGAATTTATAAGTATAACCCGCTTGACTTAAGAATCACAATAATCGTTTGTTCGCTATTAGCGAAGAATTTTCGACACATAAATATTTGCTTTTGTCAGACAATTTACTCTTATGATCTTGCCTTAAGTCGTCACTGAAACAGCGACGAATGCAAAAGCAAAAACAGAAGAAAGCAAAGCAAAGTTATTCGCCTTAGATATTGCTAAAGGTTTGCCTGTGATATCACAAATCGGTTGTGATAGAAAGGTCTGTCGAGTAATTGTTGTGGTTTACATAGAGTGTAAACACAGAGTTTAACTAAGAATAGTTTAATTATTGGTGCTTGTAAAAATTCTACAATCAGTGAAACACAAAACTGTATTTAATAGAGAATTGAAAATCAAAAACACAAATTTATTTTTATTTTAACTGCAATCTATGAACTCATTAAATAAACGTTCTTAAAAGGTAGAAACATAACAATATTTATAGCTTAAAATACCGTGATTTGCTTATTTAGTTTTTCTACTAAATACAATAAAATATTGGTTTGCAGGACAGAAAAATCTAATTAAGAACATTAAAATCTATAAATATAATATGCATTCAAACTTAGGCTGTTAGTTGCCTGTAAATTGTAGAAAAAATGTATGAAAATCAAAAATAGTGCATAAGTATATAAATAACATTAATAAATCAAATATAAGAACATATATGTATGCATGTATATGCACTGATATATATGTATGTATGTACGCCTTATAAACAAATATATATTAAAACGTATTTGTTAATTGAATTTACACACATAGACATATACAATTGCATAAGTACTTCTACTTAGTAATCAAATACATGTTTATGCATAACAATAGTTGAATAACATATTGTCGTATAAGCTGTGTGAGTGTGTGAATGTATTGAAAATTTAATGCAAAGTGTAGTTCGTGAGGAGGTGTTATTACTTGAACTATAATGTCATTATTCGTCACTTCTGAACCAGATATATCGAGTACAACAATAAACTCCTGCCATTCACTATCGAAAGTTTTCTCAACGAGCAGTCCCGCCTGAAGGTCGATTCGGAAAAGTCAATTTTAACGTACCTAGGAAAGAAGATCTAACAAAACATGGATTGGTCAGTATGGTCATATACTAAATACTTATCAAATGAGTCAACGACCTAAGTTTTCATTATTTTTTGCAATGATTCTCTTAAACGGTTTATTACATCGAAGACTAACGATTATTAGAGTGGTGTAGTGTAGTGGTCAAGGGCACTCAAACAACATAACCACCCGCCAGACAAATCCATCTAAAGGAAGCTTCCTGACATTCAAGCTTACCTCTGGCGATGATTACAAACATCAGATGAATGATCAGAAGAAAACGCCACTTACTGGAAAAAAAAAGATACAATGATAAGTAAGGATCAACACCTACACTTAACAAGGATCCTTACCACTACATAATTATATGGAGACGACCTCTTGGGAACTAATCACCTACTTAGCTTGAAAAACAACTTGATATCTGCTACTAAAACAAAGTAATGAATGCTTTGTGGAATGCCAATATTCTCCCTAAAGGGGTGACGATAAAAAAATACAAAAATTATACAACCATATGGGTAACATGAAAGACAGATGTCCATGTTTAAGGCCATGACTGACTATCCTATAAAGCCGTGCGACTATGTCAAATAAAAATCTGATAGATTCCTGTCCTACATAATCAGATTCCCCCAAAAAGTGTGATTAAATGCCACACTGTCATACAAAACAGATGCAAATACATATGTTTCACACAAAGCAACCCTGATCTTACAGAAAATAAATTTGTTTTTTTAAATTTTCAAAAAATTATCAAATCAGATACACTTGTCAAAAATCTGTCCCACATACGCAATTTTCGTTCACGCCATCATACTTTCTTAACACACATACAAGTTTTGATATACCGAACGACTAAATCTGGCAGTTAGTCATGGCCTTTAGAAGTTATGGACTATCTCAAACTGCATAAATCGTTCCGTTGCCTCTAACTTATACTTAAGTCAAAATTGTAGTCACCACACAAAACGTAAACAGTCATCCTGTAATCAGTGCCAATGATACCAGAATTAGTTGGTTTAGAATTGGATGGACAACAGACTATCTGGTGTTGCCGTGGTACTTATGAACTTTTTAAAAGAACAATTTGACTTGATTTCGTTGATAACGGCAATATTTCTATAACTTTTTCTATTTTTACAACTAAGGTTGTGCAATAAGTTCTAAGCAATGTTTAGCCGATAGTTCTTCTATTCCAAATGAGTTATTTTCAAAACTAAACCTCATTCTCACAAATTTTCCTTCTATAACATTAGCCATTTACATTGCACGGACTGGAGTATACAACTTTCTTAATTTCTTTCATGTTTTTATCAGTTGTACACGATGAGTCGTTCATGGTTCTTTGGTACACTCTCTGTCTTCTGAAAGAATCTGTTTTTCTTAGACCCCATTTTTCTCTAATAGTGGTTTCGTCGTATATTGTTTGCTTGTTGAAAGTGGAAGTTCGTATATTCGAAACAACTGCGTTTTGATTAGATCACACAACTTACCAGGTGTATTATCATATACAATACATCGTAAAATATATCATCGTAAAGTATATCAAACTCTAGCCGTGAGATGTCTCAGTATGTCATTAAGTGTTGATCGAGATAACACACTAAAGTTTAATAGTAATTGTCATGGAACCTGTTCCTCTTGTCAGCTAAGGCAGGGCATTTACAGATAACGTGGAGACCGAGTGCACTTTTTTCCTGTCATTGCAACTGCAACAATAGTAGTTGAGGGGTAGTCCAAGTCGATTTGCATATTTACTTCAATATATTGTTACGTTCTAACCTTTTTCATCAGCACGAAGGCGCTGCTCGTATAAAGCCTTTTCGCGTTTATGTACTGCGGTATATGAAGATCTCGCCTGTTTGCGAAGCAAATCAGTATGGGCTGATTTGTTTCTAGGTTTAATCGATGGGATGAAAATATCCATCTCTAGCCTTATTATATTCACTACCATTTCTCCCATAGCATCGACGTTTGAGTCAAGGAAACAAAATTTCCAATTAAAATGCCCAAAAAAATCGTTGAGCTCAGCCCAACGAGCATCCTCGTAGTTAAAAATAGTGCGTTCCGTAGCCATGGGTGGAACCTCGTGAAGAGCGGTGGACGAGAATAAGGCAGAAACTGCTCAATGATCCGAATTTCCGAGAGGTGCAAGAACCTCAACTACATACTTTTCAGGGTGTGTAGTGAGGAAAAGGTCGAGGGTATTGTTCTGGTGCCCACCTACACACGATATATATGTAGGTTCATTCACTAGTTGCGCAAGGTGATTGTGCGCGGCAAATAACTCAACGTATTAGCCTACTGGAGTTGTACGGCCTGAATGGCGTAACCAAGACGAATTATGAACATTTAAATCACCAGCAACAACAATTTCACTATTCGAATAATTTGCAAGGATACTCGATATTGAGTCGGAAAGAGAGTCAAAGCCAGATATGGTAACTTCTCTTCCCGCATTTGGGCTTCTATACAAAATCCCGAAGTGCAGTAGATGCGCCCTGATTCTAAACTTAACCCATGGACAGTTAAATTCCACATCATACATGCCAACAGGTTGCTGGCATTGGTACACAACTTCATTGAGAATGTACATAGCAAGGCTCCTATGAAAATTAAAAAGGAACAGAAGGTGATACCCAGGGATGAATCCCTGTGAATTAGCATTTTCAGAAACCTGGGTCTCACATAAGGCGAAAACATCTGGCCTATAGAGACAAATGTGCGCATGCACATACCATTATGTAAATTCAACCAAATAAAAGAAAAAATAAATATATAAATTAAACATGAGTAAACAAAAATCAGACAACCAAAAATCAACAACAAATTGTGGTTCGAATTATAAATGAGAGAACGAATTACAAAAAAATCGTTAAAGAAAAATTACGATTTTCGAGGCTGTTAAGAGAGTTTTGTATGGTGTTTTGGCTAGTCACGACATAATGAATTAAAATGTTGTAAATATTTAAGTCTGTGACTTTTAAAATTTTAGGTGAATATATGCTATTTTAAAGCATGTTATCACTTGTTAGCAACAGCCCACGTTTGTTACACTATATAACAAATTACTGAATATTTTCAAGTATTTGTAGATATGGTGCCTATAATACCATCAGATCTACTTACGCATCTTAACACCACAATACAGACACAGACACACATACTTTTAGGGGCAAATACTTGTGGAATTTATCTCCTTAATAATCTAAACATTGTCGCTCTTTCTCTATCTCTCTCTCTCTCTCTCTCTCTCTATTGTTATATGAACTTTAGTTCATAATTCTATAGGAGAGTTGAATATATATGTATAAATATATATACATGTGTGTGTGTTTGTTAATGAATGAATAGGTTTGTAAATGTATGTGTATTTAATTGTATACAATATAGTTTATTTGTAATTGTATGTGCTTTGTTTATTTATGCGTAGCTTTGTGTAAAGGTACGAGTATGTATATATGTGTGTGTGTTTGTATACGTATTGTTTGTAAATTGTATAGCAGGTTTGCATGTATTTGTATAAATTAATAACAATATGTTTGTCTACATATGTGTGTTGTGTGATGATTGTAAGTTTGTTTATGTACATAGATTTTTAAGTGGTCAAGTTGTACGTTGACATTTAATATTAACAACAACGCTGTAAATTAAACGTTGTTAACTCAACTTAACATCTAACAACCCGTTATGTCTACAAACACACACACACACACTTATGCTTAAAAACATTCGTATTAGATACATATATATTAGTGTGGCTCCATTTTTAAACATAAAGTAATTTATAGGTCTTTTGAAAACGTATAATGAAATAGGCCGTGATGGTAAACAAGGTTTGCGCTTATGTTTGTCGCAACTATACCTACTCTTTCCATACATGACTGAGAAATGCTGGAAAGATACGCTATCTGTTGCGAATCGGTCCATATATACTCCAGGTGTTATTTAAAGTTTGTCCGCTGTTTTTTTGTTTTTTGTTTTTGTTTGTTTTTTGCCTCTTAATCAGCTAATCACTTATAATCTATTTCTTACTTAGAACTTCGCCTTGAGTATGCTTCCAGTTTATGCTGCGCCCTTATGTTTCAAAATTTTATTGAGAACGTCGAATTGAGGGGAAATTGTGTGCAGTGATATTGAATGTTCTGCTTCATGTATTTAATTGTTAGTTACTCATACACATGTAACATTCAGACACAAATAAACACTCCTATGCACCGGGTATTTTTTTAGAGGTTCATAACTATGTGTTAGCAGAACTGCTTTATTTGATGACCGAATTAACAGCTGATAATTGCCTTTTGTTTAACTTGATTTTTCATTTCATTATGGGAAGATTTACACTGCCACCAATTCGGCGAATGGGCTGAAGCACCAATTGATATTAATACTGAGTTTTCATTCAAATATTTGTTCTCCAATAAAGCCCATTTTTGGTTAAATGTGCAACAAAAAAAGCGAAAATTTAATTTTAACAGCCCAAAATATCAAATCGTTATAATTTATGAAGAAAACAACAGATAAATGTAAATGAAGAATTAAAATAAAAATCGCGTGATTGGCTAATACGAAATCTTAAAGCACATTAGTAGAGTATTTATTTTATATCTATAAAATCCAAGTACAATTTAAAAATATAAAAACGGTTTGTAATAAAATTCGTTGCAACATTAGAGTGAGTAATAACATAACTCGTCAAAAACAAAAAAAGAACAGTAAGACCTCTGTAGTTTAACAATTTCTCTTAAAACATTTTAAGTCAGAATTCAAAAATTTCGTTTGCATATCGACAGCACAGATTTTAGTAAGCAATCTTTAGGAAATATTTAGTGCTGAAGTTTGAATTGCTATGAATTTACTGTGTTTGAATGCAATTTACTTGGTTACAAAAATGGTATTTAGAGGGTTGACAATTTAAAAGTTTAAATTTAAAAATGGAATAAAATAAAAACGGTTCGAAATTTAGCCAAATTTGTTTTTTTGTTTTGAAGTACAATTGTTCCGGTTAGAAATGAA
The DNA here is from genome assembly GCA_023159175.1 of Wohlfahrtia magnifica. Taxonomy (NCBI): domain Eukaryota; kingdom Metazoa; phylum Arthropoda; class Insecta; order Diptera; family Sarcophagidae; genus Wohlfahrtia; species Wohlfahrtia magnifica. The sequence continues at coordinate 3,162,671 of JAKWBJ010000045.1, forward strand.
ATACTATTTCATTCAAGTGCTCCCGCGGCTGGCCTCATAGTATCCCATTCGATCGGACCAATTTTAGGAAACTTTATGGAGTGTATCGGGTCGTTGCCCTTCAAATGCTCAATTGTTTCTGGTTTGTCGACATAACACTTGTCTTTAACAACGCCCCACAGAAAATAGTTCAAGAGTGTCAATTCGCAGCTTCTTGACGGCCAACTGACATCACCATTTCGGCTAATTAAACAGCCATCAAACGTTTGGAGCAATAAATCGACTGTGGCGTGAGATGTGTGGCAAGTTGCATCATCCCGTCGATCCCGTTGCATCATCCCGTCGGACCAATTGTCCTTGTTTTGGAAAATTTGCAATAAATCCCAACGTTGCTCAATCACAAATTGATTAATTTCTTTCAGTGGAGATAATATACTGAATTTTGTGACAGAATAGAATGACTTAAGTATCGTCAGATTCGAAATAACCGCTGGTTCAAATTTAAACCGATAAATTGCCCATCCTATATAAGAGAAAAATATTTATAAGTACAATCTAAAGAAGCAGAACAATTGGTACTTATTACTGGACATACAGAATACGAGTAAATACCAGTTTTTTATTGTTGATTTTTTAACAACTTTCCATATAACATGTTACTGTCAAACAGGTTCAGTTTGGTCTATAATTTAATCATAAATTGACTTACAAATGAACAAAACTTGCAGATTATTGAACTTTATCATCAAAATTCAGTTGGAGGAGATTCACTTTTTTATTGGAAAAAATTGTGTTTAGCGACGAAGCTCATTTCTGGTTGAATGGATACGTGAACAAGCAAAATTTCCATAGTGAAGAGCAGCCAGAAGCATTGTAAGAACAGCCAATGCATCCCGAAAAATTCACTGTTTGGTATGGATTATGGGCCGATGGCCTCATTGAACTGTACTTTTTCAAAGACGACGAATGCAGGAACGTTACTGTGAATGGCGAGCGCTAGCGTGCGATGATTACAATTTTTTTTTTGCCCAAAATAAAAGAACTGGACTTGGCTGATATGTGGTTTAAACAAGACGATTCCACATGCTACACAGCACTTGAAACAATGTCCCAATTGAGAGACGACTTCAGTGAACGGCTTATTTCTCGTTTGCTGCCGTTCAGTTGGCCGCCTGGATCTTGTGATTTAACGCCTTTTAACTATTTTTGTGGGTCTATGTTAAGGCTCATGTCTATAGGGACAAGCTAACTACGGTTGACGTACTGAAAGCCAACATTGAAGGATTTCTTAATGCTTATATATTGGAGAGAGTATGCGAAAATTGAACCCAGCATATGAACCATTTAAAGTTAATATTTGAAAGAAATCATATTTAAATGTTGAATTTTATAGATCGTTCTATCGACTCATATAAAGATCCTATACATTTTTCTACATAATATGTGTTTTTTAAATCAAATCTGAAAGCTCTTAAAAAATCAACCTATAGAAGCTTTAATAATATATCCATTCCTTTTACTTCTACTAGGGCCATCGCATCTAATGAACTCGATCTGATACACGATGTGTAACTTTATTCCAATGCACGTGTAAAACGGATCATTCCGTTTAAATTTGCCGCTTTCAAATGTGTGATGGTCGCCCTATACATTGTCTACCTTGCAGGCACAAATCAATAACCAGTTTAACAATATCGTTGTTGTATTTACGTAGTGTTCCATTTGGATTTGTGGATTTTGATCCCTATAGGTTTTTGACCAGTTTTCGATCAGAGTCGTCAATTTGAATAGAAGAATATGTGTAAAATTTATTTCAAGCATTTGTTTACGAAAACTTGTACTAAATGTGTGTTGCCGCATTTCATATCGCGCATCCATACTACAAAGTAGATGTTACATGCGAGTTGGATAACTTCAGCCTTGTCCTCTGTGATGTATGAGAAGAGAATCCTTTCTAACTTGAGTTGGCCGAAAGCTTGCTGAGCTAGAGGTTTTGTTCTATATGCTTCCCAGGTAATAGAATGATTCCACCTCATCGAGCGGTTGATTCTGGTTGCTCATTCACTTACATTATTTTCATCTTACCGAATATGTAATGCATATTCCTGGACGAGACTGTGACTGCATGTCTGAGTAGGTGTGGCTAAGTAAACAAATGTTATCAGCAAAGTCAAGGTCCTCTAGTCTGCCCTGGGAACCCCAAGTGATACCAATTCAATGGGATATTGCTTTATTCATTACTACATCAAGCGCTCAGTTAAACAGTAAACAGCAATGGCGACAATATAAAGCCATGACGTACACTGAGTTGATGTCTTTATTGTTGATCACTTGTCCTTCGTAAATAATTCGCCAAGTAGTGCTCTCATATATGGCTCTGTATATATCAGCATAATTCAAGGTGTCAAAAGCCTTCTAGAAATCTGTAAAAGTTAGGTACAAAGATGATCTCTGCTCTAAAGTTTGCTCTATGATCGCTCTTAGGCTGGTAATATGCTCGACAAAGCAAAGAGCTCAGACAGAAGAGAAGTTGACATTCTTTTATTGAATATGCGGGAGCGTAATGTGCCTCCAATTTGTGAGATTCGATAGACCGCATTTTTCAGGTAAATTTACAACAACACACTCAGAAATTTTTCTGGAGGAGCTCTGTACATTACAATCATTATATGTAATTCGAATTTAGACATCAAACTGTGTGGCCACCATATACAAGTGATATTTCTCAAACAGCTGTTTAAAAAAATTGATTTTTGTTTGTATGTACTCCCAGCAGAGTACATATAAAAGCATACATTTGACGTTTGAATCGAAAATTCGTTTCTTTGTTGCATTTTATAACTGCCAAGACTATCATATTGTTATGTTTCATCCTTTTTAAAACGTTTGAGTTCTTTTAAATTGCGGTAAAATAAAATTAAACCACACTGTTGTTGTTACAGTTTCTTTATTTACCTCACTATACTGTTTGCTTTAATGCAACACTTAATATTCGTTTATACAACACTTTTATTTCGGCTTTAACACAACTTTGTTTATTGACAACCAAACGATAACTAACTGACGTGTAGGTAAAGCAGCCATTTAGGAAATATCGACCATCTTCTATTTCCATAACCGTTTATTCAAATGTAACGTAAATATGGTCGATGCGCACTGCTGCCAAATTGACAGGGTGACACAAAATATACCAAAACCCCACAAGGCAGTGTTGTATTTTACAAAATTAATTGTTATTACTGTGATTATAAAATGTCTCTTGAAAAATCTTGTCAGTTTTCAAGTAAATCGTGCAGGCAATTGAGGAATTCACTGGCTTTTCGACAACATTTTCTTTAATAAACACATTTTAAGCAATTATTATGGCATCCTGTTGTGATTTTTTTAGTTTAGGAAAATATATCAAATACTACCACTCATCTTTTTAATCCTTAAAGTCATTATTATTCTTTTGTAGTTGCCACATGATTACACTGGAATAAAAAAATATTTTCTTTTGATATTAGAAAGGTATAAATTATTATTTCTTTTTTTTTTTTTTTTTTTTTGAATGCACGTGTGTATTTACGTCTGATATCCCATAAACAAATATAATCAAGTGGAAAAATACGAGTATATGCCTGGGCCATCTTCTCTTTTACATTTAGAACGCAGACATGAGGGTGCACCTTACCCTTATAGCCAACCCTTCAACTTAAAGATTGTTAGAAATAAAATAACAGATTTATTATAAAATTTTCTTTTTGATGCTTTCCACGTTGGTGAGTGATAAATTGTGTTTTTGTTGATGTTTGTATTTGTTTTTTTTTTTTTTTTTTTTTTTTTTTTTAAGGTAGTGCTTGATAAAATTTTAACTGAACCAATCAAATTTTTATTATTATTTAAAACAAGTTGTGTTCATCTGTCCTATTATGCTATAGAATTATATAATAAACCAATTATAAGACCAAGATAGATTCTATTGGACTTCACTGTTATCGATATAAGATTCCGGGAAATGCATTTTTTAACTTAACTCCTTTGTTTAAAGCTTTAGATGCACGAAGCTTGTTCAAAGCAAATTATTTATATGGCTTAACTGCAGTAGCAAATTTGGCAAAAAAAGCATATTTAACTCAAGACATTTATTGGCACTACTCTTTCATTGACAATAGTCTTTAACTATTAAATGACTTTAAGGCAGTGGTCGGCACATCTCTCCCCGGGGGTATGCGTGCGCGTTAATGCTCCTAAGAAAGATCGCTGAAGAATACAAAAATTTTACTTTTATGCCGTTTTCGTGCTGCAGAGGCTGGACTGAACGGGTGGAATGGTATCTTATCCCACTGCGGCTATGGATGCTTTTATCGGACTAGGTCCACTGCATATTTTCTGTAGGAAATCTGCAGCTCTGGGGGTTCTCAGCTTGCTCTCAATAGGCGTTCTCAATACAGTGGATCACAGTGGTCACAAGAGCTAGGTTACTGCTAGATAGAAGTGACGTGGGCATCGGGGACTTAAACTTTAGTCGCGAATGCGATGTTCTTATAAATGATCGTAGGAATTTGGATTTTGGGTTGCTAGCTAGTGCCAACTCCAACTGTTTGTAGTATAGGGTCCGCCAAATAATTTTTTTTTTTTGAAAACAGGGCGCAAAACATCGAGTGTGGCTTCGGCTGTGTGGCACATAGCGCCGTCCTGTTGAAACCAAATGTTGCTAATATCCTCCTCTACAATTTTTGTGAGCAAAAATTCGTTCAACATGGCCCGATAACGATCGCCATTGACTGTAACGGCCATTCCTTGCTCATTTTCAAAGAAAAGTGGCCAATTATGCCTCTGAACCAAAATCTGCCCCAAACACTGACTCGTTTGGGTGTATCGGCTTTTCAATGTATGCGTGCGGATTTTCTGTGCCCCAAACGCAACAATTTTGCTTGTTTACATACCCGCCATGATCAACGTGAGCTTCATCTGAAAAGATGATTTTTTTGGCAAAATAGGCATCTTCTGTAAGTCGATCGCAGGCACACTTAGCGAAGCGAAAAAAGCGTATACACAACCATATTCGCTCAGCGGAAAATTAAAACTATTATCTGTCAAATCATACATGAGCTAAGTGTTACCATTCACGAAATAAGCACTAGTTGAAAAAAAACTTTAGATGGCGGACCCGTTAGTATACGGATGAATGGAAGATAGATGGTGGGTGTGGGGTTTTTAGGGTTCAATACCAAAGTTTGGCCCAGTGTTTTCCAGGCGGCGATCCACGCACGTGAAATCAGGAGCGCTTCATGTAGTATATATTTTGGCAAATATGGAAACAATTTGTTGGGTCCCTTGACACACTTTTTTATAGGAAACGTGATCGCTGACAAACTGGCAAGGCGAAGCTTGGCCATCAGTTGCGCTGGCAATAGAGCCGTGCTGTATTAGCTGGACCACAGGCAGGGGAATGTAGATGAACGGGACCATAAACTCTAATCGCCGTATTGGGTACAATTCCCAGTTTTGAGAAGGCGAAGCGGCTAATGAGACTCTTTACCTACAATGGTCAAGTCAAATAGGAAACTTATTGGCTTCATAACGTGCCACTACTATCTTAAATATCATCTCTATAATCTCAATGTAGTACCAAAATCGGAGTGTTGCCTGTGCAGGCAGCGTATTCTTTGTAAATGTAGTGCTTTACAAACAGATGAAATTTTGTGGGCCTGAACAGGTTTGTCTGCTACCCATTAGATATATTGTGGACTTCGTAAAGTTGATAGTTTTCTTCCGTAAACTGTTCCGATTGGTGCTACCGGATCAAGCGAACAGTCAACCGCCCAGGGGTATTGACTCATTGTGAGATTTTCAATAAATTTTACGGCTAAAGCGCTGGCGAGTCTGACTCCGAGGTGTTTAGCACAATAGATCCTTCTATGTGGCAGTGTCACGGCATGTGCTTCGCTTACCGTAGCAAATTATATCAGTCTTTATCTTTACAGCATCGTATTGTTTTAAATCTCGGAATTTTATCATCATAATACATTCATTTTGTGTGCGTCTGTGGTAGGGTAGCTAACCAACCAGAAGGTGTTCGTTTCAATACCAGACCAAGCCACCTGAAAATGATAAAGTGGGTATTACTTAATATTGAAAACTCTCATGTGTTTGCCGTTCGGTTGTAAAAATAGAATCGGGTGCTGCTTATTGACTGAGGGAAGTTCCCATGTTTCTCCATGGCTCCTTGTGGTTTTTTCCGATACATGCATCGCATATTTTGCGCGATCTTGGGGATTGAATGTATTACCGGTGATTGGAACTTCAGTGTAATATGTCCGGTTTATAAAAAGAAGACGAAACTATTTTGTATCAGCTATTTTGAAATTAGTCTCTTATTAATTGCATATGAGGTACTCTTTAGCATGCTTACTAAAAATTTAAACCAAAGCTCACTGACTTGATTCAACTCTAGCAGTATAGGTTAGGTGGTGGATTCTTTAAGCCGGCGATTAAGCTGAAGTACATGTTGGATTGTGAAAGTGCCTTGATGTAAGGTGACTCTTGCTTTTTTGCCAGACTCACCTGCCACAGGTTGGATATGAAGCGTACCAATCAAGCTATTTAAGCTGGACCATGGGCCATTGCGTTATTGATAGGCACACAGAAAAGCTGCACTTACCTGCAAATAATTTTTGTCGTGGCTGTGAATTGGCTGAAGAGGAGGAGTTTGTATTTAATTTTATCTACCGTCTGTCTCTCGCACGTCGGAGACTTCTCACACTGATCTCACCCTTTCTCGATGGTTTATCGGAGCTATCGACCTTTGAGATTAGGTCAATAGTCAGGTGCATAAGACTGTTGCGCTGGTTTCCAATCTAATCACTAGGACTGTGGTGAATGGGACATTACGTGGTATCACAACGCGCCGCTCTGCGTACTCAAGTGTGCCACTTATTTATTTCCTACCCTACCGCGTAAAACGCAGACAGGACAGTTCAAGGCTCTGATGAAGGATCAAATAAAAAAAAAATGAAAAAAAATCCTGGTATTACAAGCTAGCTGGAGCAAAAATAATTTTCAAATTTTTCGAACAAACCTCGATTATGTAGGAAATTATTATTTAAAATAATTTATGAATAAAATTATAAACTCGAATGTAATATCTGATCTGTTGCCATAATTTTAAATAATTTAAAGATCCTACTGCTCTCTTGCTTGCTACTTACCCAATACTCCTATGTACACACTGACATAGTTACTCGCAATTTAAACCCATTTCTTCAAATACAACTGATGTCATCGTAAAGAAAACCAGCAGTAAAAACGCGGCAACAGCTGCTACTTACTGTTGAAGCGCGCAACATTAAGAAAAACTTTCAATGCCTTGCTGCCGCTAGAGAATTATGTAAACACATTGCAAGCAAGAGCAGAAGCAGTGTGGCATCAACACACACAATCCAATGTTTGTTTGTGTAACAGTGTGGTTGTAATTCATAAGGATATCGCTTATGTTTTCCACTGCCTTTAATATTTGCTATGGTTTGGTTGGGATTTCTTTTTCAGTTTGTTGTCTTGTTTGTGCTGAGCCGCTGTTCGTGTTGTGTGACTACAACTTGGATGAGGTAAAACAAGAAAGAAAGAAAAAAGAAATGATGAAAATATTAAAAAAAAAATTGTGCTACAGTTGTGTTGATAGAAAGAATTTAGCGGTAAAGATGATGATGCTTTAAAAGAAAAAAAAAAAATGCGGCAAAAATACGTATGAAAACATTGGTTGGAAAAGCAAAAGAAATACTCTTGACATGTGGCTGTTGGCACATGCAAAATAAAAACATAGACACGCTTAAATACAAGTGTTTATATTTGTATATTAAACAAACACCCATATATCACACATACACAGATACATACATACTCACAAACACGCAATTTCATATATCTTTTTAATACATTTATAAGTATTTAAATAGAGAAGTGCGTGCATATGCCATCAAACGTAATTTCTTCTCCCGTTTGCTAGCATTTCTTTATTTATTTATTTGCTTATTATATTCGCATATGATTTATTTATTTAAATATGTATAATGTTTATTTATATGTTTATATATTTTTATTGTTATTATTTTTTGCCATAAACAAATTATATTTAAATGGGGAGCTCATTAATAAAACAATAGACCGTCGACATTCTAAAAAGGGGTTAATAAGCACAGGAAAGTATGTTTTTTCTGCGCAGGAAATCAAAGCATGTTAATACAATTATTGTGTTCTTTTATTAATAAGGTATGAGTTTTAGTTTTTGAAAGACTCCTACTTTTGTTGCCTTCAGGCCAGCACTCAGAAGATGACCCCTACTTATGCAGAGTATGGTGTTGAAAAAAGTTGATAAGTAGTTGGAAGGAATATATGGTTATTTGTGTTTATTGAGCCTAGATTTTATTTTATTTTTTGTACCACAAGTTGAAAAAAAAAACATTCCCAGTATGGTTGTTCCACAAACTAACTGTGCGCTCAAAAAGCTAATTTTGTCTGTAATGCGATTTGCTTGACAATCAACTACAAATCGATGTGCTCTATGGAAATTAATTTTCCGAATGTATTTGATGTTGAAACTAAGATTCATTCAACATTGCCCGACGAAGTAACTGAGACTGAAAAGGAAAATAATGTTGAAAAAGATGACCGGTCTGTCGCAGTCCAAACTAAGCCGGACGATATAAGAAAAGTAGAAAAGTGTAATTCTGAGAAAGCTGTCTTGGACGAAGAGGAAATAGTGGTTCAAACTTCAATTCATGACATAATACCAGATGAAGTATCCGAAACCAAGCCTGATGGTACTGTTGAAGCTAACTCAAATACACACAGATCAAAGTCAACAGTTATCGTTGAAGAAATTCAAAAATTAGAAGAACCTATGAAGAGCCATGTTAACCAAGAGAAATATGAACCAAAAGAAGAAAGAAAAAAATCAAAAAAACAAAAATATAAGCAACTGAAGAAGGTATTGGATATAACAACACAAGCATTGTCTTTTCCTACACTATCTCCCTCAACCTAGTCGATCTGACGAATTTCAATATGTCAAAATTCAAAATATTAGTTGGAGTTAATGCGGTAACTCTCTACCTGGCACCTGGATACTTCCACCTTGAGTGTATCAATGTATCTGGTGAGACTATTTAGACTATTTTCATTTTACTCAGATGTTCATTTATACTGCAATAACTGGTCATCAGATTGTCTCTGAACATTGCTATGCAGGATTAAAATCTCATCTCGTTATAGTTACTCAACAAAAATTTGATTGTTGATTAGTACGAGCAGAGCCCTTCATTATCCTCATTTGCGATGACTATGCCCTTTCAGGCCCTCCTTCCCAGTCCACAAAATCGTTCTCGCCCCATCAGTGAAGTGAAGCTGTCTTTCTACTTAGTTCATTGGCCATTTCATACCCCGGAATTTTTACATGATCCGGGAGTAAGCATAAGCTGACCAGCTGGTTCTGTTTACCTAGACAATCCCAAACTAGCTTCGAGTCAACCTCATAGGAGCCAAGCGCTCGAATAGCGGCCTAACTATCAGATAGTATGGCTATGTTCTGTCCTCTATATATCGTATCCAGCGTAAATTGAGCACATATCTCTCAATTGCATAATATTTCTTTTCAGATAGGTTCCGAAGATTCCCTTTTCCGCGCCTGTACCACTTTCCGTCACTTTTCTTTCCGTGTACCTCAAAGTGGTCCCTTCTTTAAAGGAGTAAGCAATCTCAAAGCCTCTTCATTCACTCCTATTACCCAATCTGAAGCATTTGCCAAAATCACAGAGTTTCATGATCCTGTCCACAGGTCAGGGTTAACATGGCCACGCATAACTTCAAGCGCAACTCATCTAACATTATCCTCATCATAGATTTTATGGTCCTATTTTTCACGAAATTCGTCAGACTGAGATCCAATAGAATAGAACTTCGAGTAAAGCTGCTCATTGCTCCAATTATGCTTATGCACACTAATGCTTGTACCTTATTAAGCTCTGCATGGCTTATTTCAAAATTCGTTCTTACAACCACTGTGACTCTATTCTCCGACTTTATATATAGGCTATAGTTCATTTAAAATCGGTTATAAGATTTTATTGTCTACCGGACTAGTGAATGTACAGTTAGTTCGTGTTAAATTTATTATCTTACCTACTAACGAATGTCGAAAATCTCTGATGGAAAGGCAGGGACAATAGTCCCATATCTACAGACATACACCTAAGCCAGAGTTTGCCCGTGGTGCGTGCACTTAAAAAAATAGAATCAATTGAGAGAACCTCTAATTTCAATTCCTATTTAGCATTATGCTGTTGGCATACTGCTTCGTGTGTTCCATAAAAGAAGTCTAAAGTGAAAAATGTGCTGAATCGTGTCGCTTCCTATGAAATCCTTCTATGAATCATGACACTGGCATGGGAAATCTTTCATTGTCTTCTTTAAAATTCCTACATACATTCTCCTCCGCCATGTCTGTGCAGTTCAATGCCTTTAGTTTGAATGCCCCGTTAGAATGCAAAAATGCTTCTGAAAAAAATCTCGCCCAGGCGCAGTAAGACCTTTGTCATGTCCCATCTTAAATCCCCCTTCAACCAAAGCCTATAGGTAGGGTTGAACTACGTAGCCTCAAGTCAAAAAAGCATTACACTTTACTCACAAAGGGCCTGTTGTACGCTCGTCTGTCACGGATAAAACTACAAATCTAATTCAGTGTTATAGCTCATCAACTCAGTTCTTATAATATAGTAACTAAGGCTCTTCACATCAATACAATTGAAGAGGTTCATGTCTGGTACTAGGTCATGGCCGAAGTTGGCCGTCCCAATCCTAACAAAAGCAAGGCACGTGCAGAATCTCACCGCATGCCCTATAATTTTCAGACTAAACATACTCATCCTATGCAGCTGTGATCGCAACCCAGATTATCTTGTCAAAATGTACACCCTATTTTAAAAGTCAGACCTTCAAAATTAGTTCATTTGTCCCGATCAAATCAGGATTTCCTTGTGGTTCTGTCCCAAGTATCATTCGAATTAAAAGCTACATGCATCACTCTAGTCGTTACGCCAAATCTGCCTTTGTACCTTAAGTGGCTTAACGCTCTCTAGCTATAGCTGGTAGTATACGACTCAACAAACTCTGGCCGCTTGTTAATTACATTTTATCACACAGTAGCTTTGTACCCAAATAATGTGTTCCCAGTCGAATAGTCGCTTTGTGCTCTCTTACAATTCATTACTGTCAAACTTATCCGTTGTAATTGCCTTAACATCCCATCGATCCCATATTTTCCCGTGTTCTGCCTCAACTTACATCCATCCGAGTGTCCATTCAAGAACTTCGCTTTACCAATCTTTCCGCTCTGCATTTAGAATCTTACAGTTGCAGACAGATGCGTCTCAAGTATGTGGTAGGACTTCATGGTTCGTATATATCCACTCAGAGAGTCGAGGATATGCTGACGACGGGTCACGTCATACTGTAGTTCTCGCTGTTCAGTTCCTACGAGGTCATTGATCACTTTAAATTTAACGTAAATGTCTGTTTCGAGGATGTAAATGGTCCTCACAAGGCAAAAAGTCATTTGAATTTCTATAGTAGCTTTTTGTTCAATTTTCTGTCAATTGAAGTCCTCCAGCTCTAAGCTGCATAAGTTAAATATTAGAGTTGGATCCTTTAGCTCTTTTAATGAACGGGGTCATTCATTTACAACAAAAAACATGTGAACACACACATGAATGGGGTTTTTGTTTAACAAACATGTTTTTGAGTCTTATGGAGAACGAAGAAAAAACGAAGTGTTCAATTTCGAAGAACGCTGCAGCTTATCGAACAGCGTTACTAACAATAATGAACTTAGCTTAGAAACTTAGCGTAAAATCAATCTTCGCAATAGATGTTACTTTAGGTAGTAGGCAAGGGAACAAACAAAACAGCAAAACAGATCATACCAGTCCTAGTCTATCCTATTAAAACATATATAATGGAAAGTTCAGGCGAATCATTATTGGCAGGGTTGGAGAGAAGAATTATCTCCTATACACTTTTATGATGCGTTCTGAACTAAGATTAACCATGAGTTATAAGAAAAAATCGCCGACGCTTTGAAATCCATTGATAGCCAACTTCGAAGAGATTGTTTCAATCTCTGCTGAAATGGCCAGCTGCAAAAGGATCTGAAAATACTTCGTGTTTATAATTGGATAGATAAAAAGAAACGTAGAAACACAAAGGAACAAATGCCTTCATTTGACGTAGGAAGCTATTCTAGATGTAAGCTAATGTGAATGTAAAACCTAATGTTGGTGGGGCTTTCTAATACAATGACAACTGTCGTAGCTGTGGTGACGTGGATGAAGAAGAAACGGTAGAACATTTCTTATGTAGCTTATGAATCCTCGCCTTAGGCCTCGGAGTCTCAGGAGTGACTTGGTGTAATGGTTATTCATACAACACAAGCTACTCAGGTGTCAGCCTCAGAAAAGGAAATGATGAAAAAAGAATGCAATTGTGGTTTCGAGTGTTTAATAAAGCTCTAGACAACTCCATCTAAAAAATAAAGAAGAGACCACCAAACATTTCAGCCTCTCAGTGACGATGACAAACACCAGACGAATTATTAGGAGAAAACGCCACCTATTGCAAACAAAATTAAAATGCCAAGTAAGGATCACCACCACTTCTTAGCAAAGATCTTCACCACTACATAATCATATAGATGCGAACTACAGTGTATTAATCCTTAGCTTGAAAAATCAACTTAATTTATGAAACTGAAACAAAGCAATGAATGCTTTATTTCTATAAATATGCTCTAGCCAATATGCTCTCTGGAGGAGTAACGGAAAAAAAATCGAGCTGATGAAATGGTATGAGGTATTTCCGACACAGTGCGGTTTCGAGTGACGTGACAGTTTCTCAAAACTGTGTCCGACAACATTATTTGGACAAGTAAAATAAACACAAGCCTTGCTACTGCTAATATGTATACTCTACCATATAGACCCTCACTATTTTGCTTTTTGCTATAAACTAAATCCTTCCAATAAAGTTAATATTCTACTGTTCTATTAAGTGCTCCTACTGTTGCTTTATTTAGCAAGGGTTTATTTTCATAATAATACCTACCACACTCAATACAACAGCCTTTAGTCACATTTAAGTATAGGGTACATATAAATTGAAATTTTGCTTTGCTTTTCGCTTATAAATTTCCCAAAGGACACAATTGTAGAACGGTAGACGTCCTTGCTAATAACCATTAAAACGTAGCAAGAGAGAAAAAAATTAAAAATACAACAAATTGTTGCCTTTAAATAAACAAAAAAAAAAAAGAGAACATGACGGTCGTTCATGAATTCTTATTGTGCAGAGTGAATGAATAAAAAAATAATATAAAATAATAAATAATAAATAAAATCATTTTTTATTAAATACAAGACTCTTTAAATAATATTGACTTCATTTGAATTTCAATCGATCCTCTCTTTGCTTTGGTTCATGTTGTTGTTTGTCACATACACAAAAGTGTAGTGCATCCAAGAGCCACTATTAACCTTGTACAATTTACTTATTTGATTAATGTTCCCTTTGTGTTGTTGCCTATTTTCAGGCTCTGTAATAAATATATTTTCTTCGCCCTCTCTTGATTGTCTACTATAAATATATTTTTATTTATTGATTGTATCTTTAATAAACAAAAAGAGGTGATTATTTGTTAACGTTTTATTAAATTCAGAAGAAACGGGTATCAATAGCGAGCGTAAGACTCTTATGATTATATAGTAGCGTTACTTTGGTAATAAAAAAAATAAATGCATACTTGTGTAATTATAAGCGTATGTATGTTTTTATAAATAAATATGATACGTGGTTTTTATTGCTTTCAAAAGACAATTGAATAAATGTTACCAAAAACGACGAAAGAATATAAAATTATCGCTTAAAGGGGACCTTAATTGCTTTTCATAAATATTAAATGGTATTTATAGCTGCTATATTGCCTTATAAATTGTAGTCAATTAAATTGGTATATACTTTTAGGTAAATTTATATATAATATTAGCTTATAGAATAACATAAATATAAGGTTATAAAATGGTATTTTATGTAGACTATAACTAGGCGATAAAAAAATAAAAATAGGATATAATTATATAAAAATGTTTAAAATTGCTAAACAATTGTTGCACATTTAAAGCAATAATGCAAGATTTGACAAATTTTTCAAATTTTTACAACATGGAGTTAATTTTTATCAGCTTAGAATAATTTGTATTAATTTATACAATTGGATGATGTAGTTGTTCGAGTGCTTTCAAATCCTAAAAAACATAGGAGTCTAGGTTCGAATTCCAGGAAGACAAGAACACTTTTATTGTTACGAATTTTTAGTAATTTAGAGCCTCTAACAAAAACATTACACGAATTACCAGAAGAAAATCCCACCTACAGGGGAAAAATTACAATGCTAAGGTAGGATCACCATCACCATTTAGCAAGGGTCTTCACCACCAAACAATCACATGGGGATGAGCTACATTAGGCTAATCATCCACTTGGCTTAAAATCAACTGATTAATGAAACTGAAATAAGGCAATGGATACTTTGTGAAAAGCCATATGCTCCCAAGAGAAGTGAAGTAGAATAAAAAATATTGGGCAACAGTATTCCAATGATGACTAATCGACTCATGTTTAGAAGATCAGATTCCAAGTTACATTTTTATTGAGGATAATTCTTTAATTTTAAATGGATGTTCCTTCTTAGTACAGGTAGAGGAGCATACAACAGGCCTACTGTGGTTTAGATGTAAGCCTAGGCTGAATCCTAGACTTAACTTTTTTTAATTCACTTGTAAGCACGATATCTAATGCTAATTTAATACAGTAAGAATTTGCATAAACGTACCAACATTTCTTTAATATTGTTACGAAAATTAAAATGCTTTACAATATATGTCAACATTAGAGCTACAAACTTTATTATTGAATTTATTAAATTGGTTTGTTTCAAGGCTAGCATCATCCTGACAATGACATATTTATTCGTGTTATTAACAGTGTTACCATTTTAATTTTGCGTATTAAGATTTTACATTTGAACGAACGTAGCTGAATAGCTTGTAGTATATACTAGAACATTCGAAACTAATGGTAATTTTCTATAAAAGGCAGCGCATGATGATTAGTCAGTTAGTCGTAGTTTAACTGTCAAATAGTAAAGTCATGCTAAGGCGCTAATAAAAGTATTGAGTAATTGTGTTATTAAGAGGGAGTTAAATAAGTTTTTCATTGTGTATAAAGTTAAGTTGCGGAAATACTGTATGAAGTAAAACAATAAATTCGTTTTATTTTATTTAACGCAATTTAAAGGAACTCAAACGTTTTAAAAAGGTTATGATGGAACAATATTTTACCAAGTGCTCTAAGTAAATTCTGGATCCAGGAGTAGTTCGTTCTATTCTATTCTGGTAATTACAAATGCATGTCGCTCTGAACTGTTAGTCATTGAAAAAGTAAGTAATATTGTCAACTTATTTAGCAAAATCGGATAACGGATACACTAACCTTCACTATTTCATATGTGACACAACACAAATAAATTAGATATAATTGACCGAATTAACAAGAGCGAAGCGCATCGTATTGAAAACATTTTGGTAGTGGATCATCACGGGCAAATGGATTCAATACATGAATATTAAATAAACAATGAACGTAGAGATCTTTATTAAGCCATCCAACGACTGATACATAAAACATCATCCATGGGTAAAACTGTACTGCTTGCAACCCCTTCATTGCCCAACACTGAGTTCATATAATGAGCATATTATAAATAATAATTTATGTACAGACCTCTTGGAAATTAAGGAAGCTATTACCACATTCAAATGTAATAAAGTTCCAGAAAATTAAAAAATTTCGTCTGAGCTACTTCAAATATCATACATGATCGGCACAAAGTTACTATTTCCTATTAAACAGAAATTATGGGACTTGGAACACGTAATTGTTTACCTAAAATAACTTGTAAACGTCAAAGTTTCAAAAAAATAAATCTCGCCAAACACCAAAACTAACGCACGACTCTGCGGTGTGCTATACCGAAAATACGCAGTGTTTCGCGCTGGAAGATCCTGCTGGGGCAACACAAATAGCCTTGCTTGTATTGATTTTACATTCATGGACTTTTCACATGAATTGGTACGAAGGCATATTTGGAAAGGGATATGTCGCTCATTGCAAACCTTTATATTTCTGCCTATTGTCCATTGCTATGTGAACATAAAACTGAAAACAAAATTGCACTCGGAAGATTCGATAGATAGACGAGGCTGCCTTATCTTCTGGCGATAGCAGGCAGCACTATATATCGCCTCTTCTTATCAACGATGTTCTTGACATCATTATAATAAATGCTACATACAACATGCGCCAAAAAGTCATTAGCTGCGAACTTTAGGGAGTTTGAACAGATTCGATTGTGTAGACGATTCTGATATGCAAGACATGATACAAAAATGGGGTTGAAAATCAACTCAATGTAAATCAGCAATGCATCCACGGCACGGCCATGGCCTACACCAACCTATAGAAGACTTGACTTCCTTTGTATATCTGGGTTGCACAAAGTGCAGCAGCCTGGTCAAGGCAAGACAGAAATTTTGCATACTGAACTTAGTATGTGTTGACTGAATAACACATGTGATTTGTCTCTCAGCTTAGGATAGGATAGGACAGGAGCGAGTGGCAGCCTCGCCAAACAAAGCACACTTGAGCCCGTTCTACATAACGTGTTGTCAACGTTCTATTCACCAGAGTTCTGTTGATCAAACAGAGACACTGTACAGAAATACTCCCATAGATTAGATCGGAAACCCGCCCGACAGTCTAATGAATCTGGCTATTGACCCGATTTCAAGGGTCGATAGTTCTGATAAGCCATCGAGAATGGGTGAGCTCAATGTGAAAAGTCTCCGCCGTGCAAGAGACAGACACTGATAGATATAGAGGACCACGGTCTCCTCCTCCTCAGGCAATCCACATCCACGACCAAAATCATTTGCATGCAAGCGCCGCCTCTGTGCGTGTTTTTCAGCTTAGCAGGTGATAGTTGTACTGCAGTAGGCCCAGGATGGATGATGGCACTGTCATCTCTTGTTCCCTAGAAACAACAGTTTCTGTGCATTTAGCGTAGTAGCCTTGCTGCTGTTGATTATCACATACTCCTACTTTTATATTTTCCTTTTTCCCCCAAGAGATGGCGTTGTCTTAACCTTTTGATGATGTTTTGTTTTCATTTCTCGCCAGAGGGATGGAGAAATTAGGGATAAAGACACTTCTTGGATGGATCTTTTAGAGGTGGGCTGAAGCCTCTTAATTAATGAATCTCTGAAGTGACGATGAACAATTTTTGTTATAGCTGAGAGTTGAACCTGGGAAGCTTGTGGTGTATGAAAGCACTATAACCACTGCCAACTACGCCAACTCTTAAATATCCCTTAATTTCAGTTGACTGGGAAGTTTTTATACAACCATTGCTTAGCCCAGCGCAGACATTGCACTGCCCAACTACTATATGTTGCTCAATGTCTACAAATTTTTCTTGAGCGTAAAAATTTGGTTGATGCAAGAGCCGCAGAAAACCACATGACCAAGTTTTAAGCAAATAAAGTATTTAAACACTTTTTAAGTACACTTTTAAGTACTTTTCATTTAATTATTTTTTAATTAAGTACCTCTTCTAAAAGTCGTCTACAATCGTTTTAAAAAGCAAATCTTTTATTTATTTAAGCAATCGTTCAATAAAAAATTTATTTCTTTTTTAACGATGAATGGTAATGATAATGACAACGTTGGTGTAGCAATGTCTGTATAATAGTGGCATGGTATTTGCGGTGACATAGCCCTGATGCTAATGGCAGTCGCAGTGGCTGTGGTGGTTTATATGCAGTATGCCATCAGGAAGTTTTTGGCATACCATACGTTACAATGTAAATAATTTTTATGATGACGTGCCAATAACAACTGCAAGTGTATAGAAAACGCTGATAACATATATGTATGTACACTACCACGTTATACTTACGTGTGACTGTCTGTCTGTGTGTATTTTTTTATTTTTATTTATTAAGCGTTTTTTATAAATTTTCTTGTTTTTGCTTTTGTTTTAGTTATTTTGTGGGTGTCTTATAATTTTATTTCGATATGACCTTCATTGTTTATACAACAAAACACTTCGACAAATACAAATGCAATTTAAATGTTATAAAATGTGTTTATTTTAGTCGGTGTTAGAGTTGTGAACCACCACAACCACCACCACCGGTTATTGCTTTCCACCCGCCAGCTTTTCATATACGAGTATATTTAATTGAAAAATTATTATTTCAATATTCAGGACTTTATTTGTATTTGTTAAATATCAACAGCTACAGTGGAAGCACCAGCAACAGCAGCAGCATTAAAAAGAGTAGCACGCTCAGCAACTTTTTTCTGATTTTATTTACTTTGAACTCTTTGTATTGTGTCATAAAAAATTCACCCTCCTTCTGCTACATTTTAATGGCCTTTAATGTCAAAAGATGGCCTTGTTAAAAGCAGTCAATAGCTTCTGCAAAAAAAAAAAAAATTCGTTTTTTTCATTATTTGGGTAATTTGAATAATAAACATTGAAAGCATAAATCAAGCTCTCTATCTTATAATTGTTCTCTTTAATTTTTGATATTGAATGCACGAGTATTTGTTCAGAAAATCGATTTAAATTTAAATTAATATTTAATGAGATTTCTTAATGAGGTGAATACATTTAACAGGAGTAAAAGAAAGCAAAATAAATCAAAATACTCATTATCCATATAAAAGCAATTATCCACAATATAAGCCTGTTGGCTTGAGAAGAGCTATGTATTATCTCTTATCTCCTAAAAATACAACGATATAGGTAGATAGGTAAGTGGAAGTGTTTGTACCAAACAGCAGAGGCACCCGTAGACACAATGAATATCTACAGCTAGGCCTGAAAACGCTTAGAGCTCATAATAAAGGTCAGTGCTTTCTTCTTCTAACACATGACGCGCAGAGTATGGGTTTAGTAAGTGAAGATATTTTCCACCTCTTTCTCGTCTATGCAATTTCCGCTAAAGACATTGGCTAGATGATCCAGTCACATATGCCTGGTATGAGGGATCTGTATGCAATATCCACTAATGAATCAAAAAACAAAACTGTGTGTGCTACTTTGAAAGTTGAGCAAACTTCTCGTGCGTTCATGATCCACCTTTGGTAAGATTTGCTGCGCTATCTTGCCCGTATCCGAAGCTGTTGATGTGGCGTTGACGGACTATATTACATTATTGTTAATCTTAAGTTTGCAGGTTTCGAATAGAATTTCCAATGTAAAAAATTTGATTATGCCGTTCTTGGATAGCTTATCTCAGGTTCTATATGATATGAATATTGCAATGCTGAATCATTTAATTGAAGGATCATTCTGTAAACTCCGAACTGGTCAGCTGCTATGCAAATTACAGGTGCGTTAGGCACCACCCCTACAAAGGCCATCTTTCTTATGCTTAGCTAGCTCCCGTCCCTGGGAGCGATCCTTTATCCTATCTAAGGAACCCTTGTTTCTGAATGATATTAACTGTATCTCATCTTGGCTGGAAATACGTTTGAGTTCTTTTTAAGCTGCGTCAAATGAAATAAATAGCAGATAGTTGTTGTTTTATTTAAGTCTGTTTATTTCCACATCAACTTTATACAGTACTTTATTTGTACAGTATCCAACTTATTTATATTGCACTTAATACACAAATTTACTCTACACTTTATTTTACGCCTTAACACGACTTTACTTATTGATTGTTAAATTGAAACTGACTGACTATGCATAATGCGCCGCCTTTTATATACAATTTTCGTTACTTCCGAATGTTCTTGTATTTACTACAGCATTCTATTCATTTCCGTTAATTCAAATGTGACACCCAAAATCGTTTAGGTAACACCGGTTAATGCGCAACGCAAATAATATGGTGATTCGGCATTGACACAAACCAATAGAATAAACGCCATAATAAAATTTATTGCTAATACTACTACCATACTAATTTGGTATGTTTTTCTTGATGTATTGTTTATTTTCGTAACAATATATTTATTGTCGTATTCCATCGGGTACATGTTTACATATAATCTCTATGGTTGTTGTTAGTAGCTAAAAAAAGCAATTCTTTAAAAGTCTTGCCTCTTTGGCTGATTATGGTGTGCCTGCATGTGTTTTTTGGTCTACCTCGCCTACACGTGCCTTGTGGATTTCATTACAATGCAGCATGAATTACCTTGTGGTAAGGTTTTCGGACTATTTACACCGCCTTAGTTGGGAATTTATATTTTCTTGATTTGCCAATTCCAAAAGTTCCTCATTACAGACTATTCGTGGCCACCAGATTCTCAATATAATTCTCAAGCATCGCTGTGTAAAATCTTGTAATTTTCTTTTTCCACACTTTGCAATCGGAAACTCCGATTTGGACAATGTGTTAGATATTGAAGTTTGCTGCGAAGACAAAAATAAAAGGAAAAAGTAATCCGTTTCCTAGTAACTTTTTAATCTCATTTCACTTAGTCATTTATCTGGTTTAAAAGTGTAGTTAACATTACTGTCCATGACACAATTTTAACGCTTTTATTTAGGTATGTCACAGGACATTTTTTGTTTACCTGTAAATTATTTCAAACGAGGTTGCAGATGGAGTGAGGAAGAAGATATGTGTGGCTCACTTCTTGTAATTGTTTGTCTCTGACTCAGCGTAGACATCTCACATTTGTATCGCTTTTTCTCGAGAGTGTTATTGACCTTTGATATCAAATTAATAACCAGGTTCATTAGACTCTCGGGCTGGCTTCTGACTTAATTTAGGCAAATGTGCTTCCCAAGTTACCATAAAAACTTTTTTTTCGGTTTTTTTGATTTTCTTTTCTAATTAAGTTCTTTTTTTTGGCACCGTGTTATCATAATCGGTGATTTGGCTGATTGTCTGAACTTGATGACTAGCTCTGGGGCATCGTTTCTTGGGGTATCATAACGAGTCGCTATATATGCTCAAGTATGCCTTTATTCAACGAGGCTACCTCTCTCTCCTATCATATTTTAGAGATTTTCGAATCGAAAAAATAATCTGTTGGTTACACTATTTATTTCAATATCTAAGTTGTAATAAATGATAGCTATTTAACCTTCCAAAAGCCACACAATTTATTAGAAACTAAAACCATGTTTAATAATAGTAACTTTGCAGCTACTAATTGAAATTTTTTATCTATAATCTTTAAAGTTGGTATACAGTCGTAGTGTAGTTGTTACAGAGCTTGCATATAACACAAGCAGTCCAGGCTCAAATCTCAACAAGAATAAGACAAATTTCCATTGCGACTTTGGCTTATAAATAATGTGGGGTCTGAAGCATCTACATTACGATATGATTTATTATAATTCATCCAAGAAGAACCCTCTCCTATGGAAGCAAATGAGAAGGAACAGCAACTAAAAAACATTAGCAGATCAGCATGATCACACAGGAGGAAAAAATAAGCAACATATGCTAATCAACTATAAAAGCCACCACCAAAAGGGTCGGGCAATGCCTCTAGGGGAAAAAGAAAGAAGAAAAAGATAGGAGTCTATAATGAGCATTAACAGCAAAGCTCCAAACCACCACTACAGCAAATATACAGAGGACGATGCTTCTGGGCTACGTTAGATAGCACCACCAAAGTCTATTCTAGACACCTGGTTAGCTGGTAACATATAAAGAAACACATACAAGGCAAAGTTGCTTTGTAGAAACTCGCAAGAAAGGTGAAAAAAATAGCCACCAAATTTGAATAAAATTTTGCTGCAGATTTAAGCAAAGAGTTGCGCTTTTCTTATATTTTTACATGTACGCATAGATAAAACATAAGCAAAAAATAAACAAAGAGAAAACAAGTAGAAGAATACAGTGCAAAGTAAGTTGAGCGGAAGACTCTCAAATTTCTAACACAATTGAAAAATGCATTAATATTAGCTTGCCTGACGCCACTTTATAAACTTCAATTTAAGAGAATAATTTAGACCTGTGATGTGAAAAAGTAATAATGTAGTTGTGTTAGTGAGAAGATGGAAATTATTCTCTCAGAGGGAGAAAGTCAATATTTTAAAAAATTAAAAAAAAAATCAACATGCATACAACCCCGCATGTGCATTCGTCGCTGTTTCAGTGACAACTAAAAACAAGAACGTAAGAAACTTTTTAAATTATTTCTTTGTGCCTAAAAAAATTGCGTACATTCTCTGCGCATATACATTCGTCGCTGCTTCAGTAAGAATATGTGTGAGTTGATCGGCGACAACAGAAAAACACATTCGCAAAGTATTTGAATAATCACAATAAAATTTAATTTAAAGTTGACTATTTTATGCAGCTATTGTTCAGCTTCAAACTATTGTTCATTAAGAATAATGTGAATAATAATAACGATAATTTCGGTGGCAATACAAAGCCATTCAAGTAAAATTATTTGCCGCTTAAATAACTGGTTGCTGGCTGCATAGATATTTAAAAGAATAGTATGCATTTAATTATATTCTCTAACATACAGCTTTGAATCCTTTATGCAGTTTTGCTGAAATGAAGGACAATAGCAAACAAAAGAATGTTTTAGGTTTTTGGGGTTTTGAATAAAAATATTTTAGAATCTGCTTAAATGTTAATAAAAGTAGACTACCTGTGGCCACATCAAATCTGTAAGGTGGGGAAGGAGAAAAACATTGGCTTAGTTTCAATGTGCTGCTTATATTGCTTAAAAAGGTTCATTTAGGTGTCGTATTACTGCATTTAATTTGCATAAATATTGCAGTAGATTTAAAAAAATATATATTTTTATTTAAAAATAAAAAAATATTTTTATATTATATTTTTAAAATATTTTTATTTTTATTTTGTTTTAATAGAAAGCCACACTTGCATTCATTTCAAACATTTAAAGAAGATATTTTTTAATTTTTCAGAAGTTCCTAGAAACTTTTTAAGAACTTCTTTCTTACACAAAAATAAAAACTAAAAGAAAAAAATTATTTTCTTTAATATATATAATGATTCATCATATTTTAACGCAACATAACTTGAAAACTAAAGTTATTTAGAGTAAAAACAAATACTCACAGTAAAGTTACCTAAACACCCCGAAATATTGCTGTAAAGCAAATAAATCCACCTTTAAGAAAAAAAAATAATAAAAAGAAAATTTTCTTCTCTAAGTGGCTAGAAAACGTAGCAAAAACATACATTTACGCAAAGTTTGAAAAAGAAAAAAGTATTTCACAATGATATCCAAAACGAGAGAGGAAGAAAACTGGAATTGTAATATAACCCAGATTTGTAATGACACGCCACTAAAAATGTAACCAACATGACAAGAAAAGTAAAAAAAAAAAATGGAAAAGAATATATAAGAACTCTGCAAACTCCATAAAGCAATAAAATATTGTAACTGGAGTAGATGAATAAGAAAAAAAAATGTTTGGAACAAATGTTGAAATGGTTATTACCCCGTTTACGTTTGAATAAGTGTATTTGTACGTGTTGACAATTTGTTGCAACAGTCATCATTTGAAAGCAAATCATACAAACTTTTTTCATGTCGTATCGTCCGTTTTTTACGAATTTTTAGCCAGTTTATTTCGCTTTCATAAGCAAAATTTAAGACCAATGTTTGATAAAAATTTACTATTTGGTTTAGGAATTTTTAAGTACCGATAAATTCCATGCGTTTTAAAATTTTTAGCGGTTCCCAAATCTAAAATGCTATTTTTCCTTCACCTCATTGGCATAATACAGTGTTCCTACATACGTTTTAATTGAGTCAGTTAATTTTTAAATTGCGCTATTGTCCACACATAGAGTAATTAACTTTACACAATTAGCATTTGACAGCTGAAAATGCTGACTTGTAATATGGAACTTGGAATTAATAAAACTTTAGCGTAATAAAGATTGAATGAATTGTATGAAAAAACTCAAAATCGATATAAAAAATTTTTTTATACTTTTTTCATTTATTATAATATTGTTACGTTTTAATTTTTTTTAAACGTTTGAGTTCATTTAAATTGCGTTAAAATAAAATAAACGCCACTTTATTGTTGTTTACGGTTTTTTATTTACTACACTAAACGTTTATGCAGTTTATCTTAATACAACAACTTAATATTCGATTATACAACACTTTTATTTCCCTTAACATTGTTTTTATCTTATGACAGCAAAACGATAACTAAACTACACAGGCAAAGCAGTCTTCTTAATGGAAAATGTCGTAAATGCCTCAAATGATCACATATCCTCTATCCGTTAAAATAAAACATATGAGATTGTGTTACCCAGAGATGATTTAATTGGTAGTGCTGCCATATACTTAGACAGGTATGGCATTGACAGGGTGACATGAGATATACCAAAAATCTACAATTTAGGCTTTTTTACTATCGTAACAATATTATATTTCATATGCGAAGTGCGTATTCAAACAAAAAATTTTACTTTAATTTTAATATTTTTGTACTAAACAAAATGCTTTAGGTACCGTTTTTTATTTGTTTTAAGAAATAAATCAGCTTAAATAAAATCGTATAAAAAATATAATTTTTAAATTTATATATTTTATAAAAAACTAATGATTTTTATAAATCCTGTTTGAATACATATTTTTCTTACTGTATATAGTTTTCTTCACTCAACATATTTCACACAGCAATGGCACTCCTTATTTTACATTCTCTACACAGGGCTACATTTTAAATTTTATTCAATTAATTGTGCAATAAAATAGTAATTGAGCAATTTATAAATTGTGGCTTTGTATGGTAAATTGAGCTCAATTAACGCCATAATTACGTAAAATCACTTAATTGGCAATTAAGCTTATTTTTGAACATGATATTAGCACACTCACTAAAAAACATTTGCTATTAAAACTTAACATTTAAATTGTTTGACGAAAATAGTTCAAAAGCAGTGACAGACAAACTATCGAAACCAGTGCATTTTATAATTGTGGTTATTATTTGAGAGACTGTTTCTCAGACCACACTGCTAGAAAACTTATATTTTTTCTTACACAAATGCATGTGCACACTTTTTAAGTTCATATATTTTAACAGAAATTGTTTAAGAAAAAAAGGTAAACAACAATAAAAGCTATAACAAATAAAAATTATTTAAAACAACAACAACAAAAAACGAAGAAAAAGTAAAATAGAAAGAGGAACCAACAAAAAGCAATTACAAAAATAACAAGGTAAAAGAAAAAACAATTGTGTAACAAAACATCAATTTAGGGAGAAATTTAAAAGAAGTAAAAAATGTTGAATAAAATGTTTAATAACATAATTAATTAAAAAATTTTCTCGCATTGTAGTTTTCTGTTTATTTTTCCTTATTCATCTCTATTTATTTCTTGCACGTGCGTGTGGGTATCAAAAGAAATAATTTGCTCGGAGTAATATTTGGCCGGACTCTGTTCAAAAGTGGCTGTGACAGTTTTTGTTTGAAACACTATTAAAGTAAATGATGTCTTTAGAAAATAGTAAATGGATTTTGGTGCAAATTTTGATGAAAAGCGGTGAAAAGTTGTAAACAGTAGCCTTGTAAAAGTACTATTTGATTCTTAGTTGAGTGGCTAGTACAAGAGAGAATTTAAACTAAAAGATCAAATATTTAATCCCAATTATAAGCCAAATTACATACTTATTTTTATTATCACCCTTAGCAGGCACTTTTGAAGGACACTACGACATTTAGGATCTATTGTGCCATTTCTGGTCCATAGTTTGTTCAGCAGATCTGCTGCCTTCCGAATGAACACCAGAAAATTTCACAGGCAGGAAAGAAACTTCGTTAGGAGTTTCAAGTCCTGCCTGCCATACTAGAGAATCTCATAGCTACACCCAAGTTGCAGACTAATCGCCGCTCTAGATTGATGAAAACCCCAATGTTCCTAACATCTGGCAATTTCCTAATCCTTGCTTAGATTAAGATTGGTAGTTAGTGGAGCTGCACAGTAAAATTCCGAACAAATACAGGGTGTCAAGTAATCTTTTCTTGCCTATGAATCCGCTTTTATATTACAATATATCCAACAGTGTCCAGTTAGCCAAAACTCAATTCCTTAGATTACCAGTAACAGTACCAGTACCAATCATAACTAAAGCAGATCTTTAGTTGCTGTTCTATCGCATATATAAATTTATGCGACCAACCCCTTTGCGTAGCAAGCCTTAACTGAGTACGATTTGAATTTCGTTAGGCATCCACCAGCCGCACTTGTGTCTATTGATTCGATCCCTTGTGTTTCCATGTATTCATATTCTTGCAAAGTTTCTACATCTCTTGACAACTTTTCCCCATAGACTCAGTAGATTTTGTAAAAGCGTTGGTCAGAGCAACAACATAGAAGATATTTGATTTACTCTTTTTCTTCTATATTATTGCAGCTTCTGCAGAAATTATTCTTGCTTTCATAGCAATTTAACACGTGCCTTCTTCTGGCTTAATCCTTCTGATTTCATAACAAGTAGTTTCCATTGTTCACCTTTTATTTGAACACGAATGTAGTTCTGCTGATTTAAGTTGTAGATCCTTTTCCTACCATGCGAGGTCATACAGGTCTTTCATTTTGGATACGGTTATCGATTTCCTGACCCTATCCACCAGTATTCGAGATTATACTTCCAACATAAAAGAACTTGCTAACACAGTCTACCTAGCTGCTGCTTATGGCTTTTAAGGTATTAGCGGTTAGCGGACGGCGTTACGATATAGATTCAGGTAAATAAATTCACATAAATACGTGACATTTATATATAAATATTCGTTTGAACTCATTTTTTTTTACTTCGCTGGCCATCCAACAGTCGATCATTAAAAAAAATTTGCTTGATAACACCCTTTTCCAAATGTTACATTTTTAACGAAATTGACTTTTTGATGGAAATTTGTTCCAAAGTCACAGACTCACCACATAGTAAAATATTATATCGATATTCGCTATACTTAGGGTGATATAACTGAATTAATTTTATCGTATGTGACATTCTTGTTTTTGTTGTGAATGAAATTATCGCATGTGCCAACCAAATATTCGTAGCAAATAAAATATCGTGCGAATAAAAATGTTTTGTTTTGAGTACTTTGAGCCAAGCAGAAAGTAAGAAGAAATCAAGAATTTTATGTTTTTTTATATATTTTTTATCTTAATTTTATTTTATACTCCCTAGGGGAAAAATATTACGCTGATTTACTCGTAAATGTGCATATTATCTTCTTTATTTGCATATTCGTTTTTCGAACGTCAGTGACCAATAAAATTATATGTGTTTTCATATCCGTCTCAATATTTCTCCAAAGCAATCTCTGCTTCTGTTCTCGCTCGAAAGATTTTCTATATCTCGAATTCCAGTTCACGTCAGTATGTCATCAAACCTAGAATGTTTTTATTATATTGCGGGCTTATATGATGTGCCCCGTGTATGAGGTTTTTCTTTTTTTACTGGCTTATCATCTCCAGAGCTGTTTAATAAAATATGAAGTGTGTCTAAAGCTTAATATTTACTCAAAGGTGTCTTAAATTTTAATTGCAATAGACTTTTTAAATTATCGTAAGTACCTTAATTAACACACAAAACTTAGATGGCAAAAATATCGTATGTGCCATAAAAACCTCTTATTTCCTTATATATAAGCTTTTCCATAAAAAAGGTTTGCAATCTGTTTTAATATATTGGTTATTTTATCACATTAAAAATTTGGTATGGATGTAACCAGCCAAAGCAAGAAATTTAGAAAAACACTCTCCATTAAAATTTAGTTTATGTAACATACTGTTACGAAAATAAAAAATACATAAAAAAAGATACACTAAATTAGTACTGTGGTAGTCTTAGCTATAAAACTGTATTTAGAGATTTTAATCCATTGGTTTGCGTTAAGGACAGCCTGGCAATCTCATACTTAATTTGTATTATTAATGGTGTTACCACCTGTGTATTGAACGGTATTGCAGTCATAAAGTAAAGTCGTGCTAAGGCGTAAATAAAAGTGTTGAGTATTTGTGTATTAAGCAAGTATTAAGTGCAAGATAAATAAGCTGTATAGTTAGAATAAAACAACAACAGACGTGTTATTTATTTTACTTTAATGCAATTAAAAAGAAGTCAGACGTTTTAAAAAAGGTTAAAACGTTACAATACGATAACTGTTGCGAAAGAGAGTCGGTAAGGCTACCCAATTATATCATTAAATGTAAACATATTAGGCATAACATTAAGATAAAGCATATTATGTCTAATATTAGAGAGACTTTCGTTAGTGCTCTAAATAACCGCACCACAAATCCAACAACAACTACATAATATTAACGCACCTCTTGCGCAAAAATATGAAAAAAGGTAGTGGTCTTTAATAAGCAGTAATAGCTATGCTCCGAACCGCCTTGACACTAAGTATACAGAGGGCGTTGTTTCTAGGCCATGACAGATGCCTGTCACAGTAGACCGATTATCTGTTTAGCTAAAAGGCAAAATAATCATCACAAAGAAACTAAAACGAGGCAAAGATGCCATATGCTTACAATAGCTCTTAGGTTGAACTCCGGCCTTGAAAATATAATCTTTGCCTATAATTATTGTATGTAATTGTATGCTTTCACGCAAGAGATTTTCATTAATTACAGAGAAATATTACAAGTTGATAGAGATCTTTAACACAAATGTCATTAATCATTTGAAGTTATTATTAAGCTTCATAATTTCAAAAAAAAAGTTGCTCACAAATATATTGCTCAGTAATATATTTCTCATAAAAATATTAATTGCAAATGTGTTGCTCATAAATAAGTTGCTAATTATATACAAGTGTTTCCGCATTTGCTTATATGTTTGCCACAATTGAATTCATTGCAAACAACGCTAACTTTACACCCCCTCCTTTTTTTCTGGTTAATCACTCGTTGATTTGTATCTTTCTTTTTTAGATAATTACACAATAAAATAAAATAAAACGTACAAAATGGTATGAAAAATAAAAAAAGAAAACAATTATGACACCTTCTAACAAAATGCACAGTTAAAAACGACTTAACGTAACAACAACAACAATTATAACAAAAATATGTTAACAACAGCAATAACAGCAATAAAAATTATTTTTTTATATCATTTTGTTGTTGCTGCTGTTATTGTTATTGTTGTTGTTTTAATGACAAAAATGTAACATGTCTAAATCGCATTGTAATTATCTTTAAATAATTGAATATCAACCAACATTAGAGTGTAAGTGTACACACATTTTCACCAGTCAAGCTAAGTGAGAACAGGTAAATACACTGAAAGAAAAATATGGTATTTTGAAAAATATTTGGAAATTCGTTTTTGTAAATGACATCATAAACCGCCTAATACTGCTTTATGGCGGTGTCAGTTTACGAACAGACAATGCAAGCTGGATGCTATAATATAGCGGAGGCATACTAAATACGCTTGAAACGCATTTCATGTCTGGAACCAAAACTATGGTTATTTTCCGTCTTTGTGGTATCTCGGTACCAACTGTACATCAAACGATAGTTGCAGTGCTGCCGTTTATACCCAAATAAACTCAAGTCACCAATCATTTAAAAATTAACATCTTCAAATCGATAGAAACGTTGTAAAAATATTGTAGATATAATGGACTCTACAAAATACTGAATAATTGACAGAGCATCTCGTAAATAAATAACGAAACGGATCTTTGGAAAATATTTTTCATATTGTTTTTCAAAAAGAAACATTCCATAGAAGGCCATTGATGTTTTTACGTTTTTACCCTTTTAAAAAGATTTAATAACAATATATACACTGATGGACAGGGCTGCTAGATGATATTGGCAGAAAATCGTAATTTTTCCGATAAATTTTAAAAATGTGGTCATTTTAGTTTCGAAAAAACCATCAAAACAATCGTCAAAGAAATCGTCTTCATTTATTTTACCTATATAGCACATATCGGGTCCGCCATCTAACGGTTTTTTTTCAACTAGTGCTTATTTCGTGAATGGTAACACTTAGCTCATGTCTGATTTAACAGATAATTAGTTTTATCCTTTCGCTGAACGAATATGGTTGTGTATACGCTTGAACAACGCTGGGAAATATTGCGACATTACTTTGAAAATCATGGTAATGTTGCAGAATGTGTGCGAAAATTGCTTACGGATTTTGGAAGCACCGTCAGCTCCGTATGTTCGTTATCTTGTGAAAAAAGTGAAGGAAACCGGCATCCTCATCGATAAACCAAAGCTAGAAGAGCCAAAAACAGTGCGTACACCCGAGAATATTGCAGGTGTGGCAGAAAGTGTGCGTGAAGCGCCATCAACATCAATTCACCGTCGTTCTCAACAATTGAACATTTCGGAGACATCATTCATACGAATTTTGCATAAAGACCTTGGTATGACGCCATACAAAGTCCAATTGGTTCAGGAGTTGAAGCCAACTGAACATTCAATGCGTTTTCGCTTCGCTAAGTGGGCCTGCGATCGACTTACAGAAGATGCCGATTTTGCCAAAAAAAATCATCTTTTCAGATGAAGCTCATTTTGATCTTGGCGGATATGTAAACAAGCAAAATTGTCGCATTTGAGGCACAGAAAACCCGCACGCATACATTGAAAAGCCGATACACCCAAGACGAGTCACTGTTTGATGCGGATTTTGGTCCAGAGGCATAATTGGGCCATTTTTCTTCGAAAATCAGGCCATGTTGAACGAATTTTTGTTCACAAAAATTGAAGAGGAGGATATTAGCAACAATTGGTTTCAACAGGACGGTTATATTATGTATACAATCGGATTGTAATAACTTTTATACTGCTGGGTCATTACGTCGTCAGCTTCAGCTATTACTGCTTACTCTGTTCCGGGCCTTACTCTTTAATAATATTGAGCTGAGGCAAAAATCAAAGGAAGTAAGTTAGTTGTCTCACCTACAAAGATTTATTTATAAATACTTTTAGAGGTGTCAGTTGTAAATACAGTATTGTTCGAAACCTAAGCAACTTTTCCCCAGTAAATACTCATGGTCGTATTAGTTCTCTTTAAATAGATTAATGAAAAATTTCCCTGTTACTTATTATTATATATATAGTCTACATACTAGTAATAACAACAAAAAATAAATTTTATATCTTTGGAAGAAATTACAAAATAAAAACAAAATTAACTTAAAAAGTCGCTGTTCGAAACCTAAGCAACTTTTACATTGTTGTATATGTTGCGAAATATTAACTAAAACAACAACAAAAATTGTAAACAAAAAGTTTAGTCCCGTTATGATTGCTATTAAAAAAAATAATTTTGGTTGATTTTATGCATTTAAGTAGTACCAATTATTAAGAAGTGCAACCATAACGCAAACACGTTATGGATCAGCTTTTAAGCTAAGGATTATTGAACTTCTTTATAACTGTAAATCCCAAATTTCTATAGCAAACCAATTGAATATTAATAAATCAATAGCTTCCCGACTTATAAAAAAGAATAAAGCTACTGGGAAAGTAGAGGAAGTCAATAGCGGTGTGCGGCCTCGTAAAATTTTTGCGCGAACAGACCAGAAAATCTTCCGTCGAGTTAAAAAAAATCCATTTATTTCGTCGAAAGACATAGTGAATGAGCTTGAACTTCAGATTAGTTCTTCCACAGTAAGAAAACGTTTATTGGAACAAAACTTAGGGAACTTCATGCCATCTAAGGAGCCTATGCTGACTAAGAAGCATTTAAAAAAGAGTTTTGTTTAATTGATTGCAACGTAGTCTGTGATTTTCTCAGCTTTTTGGTTGTTTTAGGTTGGATTTTTTTGCTAGAGCACATATGGATTGGACCATATCCATTAACTTACTAAATTCAGATGGAGTTTGCCGCGTGAGAAGACCAAAATGAAAGCGGTTACATCCTCGGTACTCAAAAGCCACAATAAAGCATGGGGGTGACAATGTGACGGTTTGCATTTGTTTTGCGGCTAGTGGTGTTGGCCCCTATGCTGAGTTGGAAATGCCACTTCGATGGATATTTTAACATGACAATGACCCAAAACACTCATCGAAGTTGGTCAAGGATTGGTTAGCAGCTAATGGGATTCAAGTTATGGATTGGCCACCTCAATCGCCAGACTTGGATCCCATAGAGAACCTCTTTGGAATTTTAAAACGGAGAGTTGGAACTCGACGCTTTAAAAATAAACAGGAGTTGATGAACTGTCTAAAATCACCAACATCTATTCTATCAAATCTTATTGAATCTATGTCCAAAAGATGCGCTGAGGTCGTAAGAAACAAGGAATATCATACCAAATATTAAAAGTTTCTTAGGTTTTGGACAGCGAATTTTTAAGTTAATTTTCTTTTTATTTTATTACAACTTGCAATGAAATGGAATTTAATTTTTGTTGCTACTTTTAGGTTATAGACACATTATGTAGTAGTAAACAAAAAAAATATTTTCTATAAATTTATTTAAAGAGAAGATATGAGTCTATTATTACTTAGTGGGAAAAAGTTGCTTAGGTTTCGAACAGTACTGTATATCAAAAATCGTCATTTTAGAGGCAAAAAACGTCAATAGTCAATTTGCCAAAATTTTGTTAAAAAATCGTCAAAATGACGATTAATTGTCAAATCTGGCAGTATGTTTACAAATTTAAATTTTTATAACATTTTACAGTTCCTACAACTCACAATAGGTATTTTCTACCAATGTGGCTACAAATGCTATATTTCTTTAATGTGCTGAGTTTTATTTATTTTTTTTTTGTAAAAACAAAGTTTTTTTAAGTGCTAATTTTCATATTTTTCTTCTTTTTTGTCACTCATACTATTTAAAATGCATTTAAATAAACGCCACATGCATTCATTATTTGTTTCATGTTCACCTAAAATTTTTTTATGACACGCTAATTTTAGATAATCATTTTCACAATTTTATCTATTTTTCATCTCGTTTTTTATTTATTTATTTTTTCAAACACTTTGCTAAACATGCTGTTTGATTAATAACTCTAACGCATAAGTGAAAATTTTGTTTTAGCAGGGTGTTAGATATGTAATCAGTGTATTATTAAATTGCCATTAGGACAATGGCGTTTGTAAATACGCTGAAAGAAATTTTTTGTGAAACAAAAATGCATATAGAACTTCTTAAATATACATTTTTTTCTCTTTCAGGTAAGTGTTGACTTTTAAAATTGTATGCTCCTTATGCCAAATTACTTTTTTTTTGGGTGAGTTTTATGATTTTTATGAAATATTTGTAAAAAAATTAAAAGAAAGCCAATATGAAGTATGATTAATATATTTTAAATAAATAGTAAAGGAATTTAGCACAATAAATTGTGTTTTACGATTTTATATTTTAGTGATCCACCTCATTATGGAAATATGTCGCTCCAGTTGTAGGTGCCTTTTTTTTGTCCAACAAATAAATCACCATAAGTATGCTCCTCTTGAAAGCATATGCCTTCCATCTTACACAATTGAACATCTCACAAATATCGCTGATGCGAATTTTGAATAAAAATTTGAATTTACATGCTTACAAGGCTCAATTGACTCGAGAGGTAAAGCTTACTAACTATTTCAAGCGTCGTCAATATGTCGAACGGTTAGTTGAACAGACAGTAGTGAATGTTGACTTTACAAAAAAAAAAAAAAAAAAAAATCCTCTTCAGCCACGAGGCACACTTTCACCTCAGTGGATTCGTTAACAAGCAGAATTGCCGTATTTTGGCAAATGGGAATCCATGAGTGAATGTTGGAAAGCCAAACAGTGACAGTTTGGTGCTGTTTATGGGCTGTCAGCGTCATCGGACCGTATTTTTTTTTTTGAAAATCAGGTCGGCCAAGCAATTACCTTGAATGGTGTTCGCTATCGAGAGTTAAAAACGTAACATTTCTTGTACCGTTTTAAAAAACCAAGTCACTTGAATGCTTCTTTCAACACTTGAAATATGTGATCGTTACAATAAATGTCTCATTGAATTTCCATGTCCGAACATCACGAACATCTGATTCTTCAATATCTATCTACCCATATATACAGATGAGGCCACACCACCACTTTTGTGTGTTAAAAAAGAACACTAGGTCTTGAGTGCATTAAAATCGACCCTGTTCACACGACCACACTCAGTTATTTTCACTAGATCACTTGTTAGTTTGGTGCTCATATGCATACTTTTTGCCCAAATCTCCAAGAGGCTCAGCATGCAATCGAAATAATAAAAAGAATAGAGTGACAAAGATTGCTGTCATCTGTAAGAGAGTACATAAGATTGGAAGTGATAAGAAGAAAGTCCTTAAGAAATATTAAAAAAAGAGTCTTGCGGTACCCTTAGTTCATACTGAAGTCGTCGGATGAGACCCCATCTATAACCACTCTTATAGAAGGAGCTCTAAGAAAGCTCATTATTAATTGGGAGATGAGATCGCCAAAAGCATTAAGTTCCGGCATGCGAGCCTCATGTCAAACTCTATCAAACGCCTTGGAAATATCGAGAGCCACTCTGCGAAAGCCACGTCAGCAGGTAACCAGTAGAACGTCCCTTGCGGAAGCCGCTTAGCAAATCATTGGACTTCAATATTTAAAAAGTGGTGATTAATCATATTCTTCAGAACTTTAGTGACCGCAGAATAAACTGCTATTGGTCGGTAGTTCTTAGGGTAACTAGCCTCACCTTTTTTTACGGATTGACATTACATTAGTAACCTTCTAGTAAGATGAAAAAATACCGGCGCAATATATGGCACTGGAAAGGTGAGTTAATGGACATGCAAACGTCGAAAGGCACTGCTTGAGGGCCATCCAGCCCAGATAAATTACTAACGCTGAGATTTACATTTTTCACCAACTTTTTGCTGCACATTTGA
Source organism: Wohlfahrtia magnifica (assembly GCA_023159175.1). NCBI lineage: Eukaryota > Metazoa > Arthropoda > Insecta > Diptera > Sarcophagidae > Wohlfahrtia > Wohlfahrtia magnifica. The sequence goes on from JAKWBJ010000045.1 coordinate 3,197,660, forward strand.
CCGTATTACGCCAATAAATCTTCGAATGTTGATTGCCAATTGATCAATTGTCTCCGGTTTATCGACGTAGACAAGTGACTTTACATAAGAGCAAGGAAAGTAATCCAAAGGGGTTAAATCATACGATTTATGTTGCGAATTAATTGAAGCAGTTTCTTCAAATAAATTAATTGTAGTGCACGTGGTTAATTGTAGTGTACGAAGATGGTTCTCATTTTCACTCATTTCTGACGAAAAACTTAGCTATTAAATCGATTGTCAAGTAAAGCAGTGTTGCCTTCTCAAAGCCACGAACCTCTGAAAAATTACTCGATATTTTAGTGATCCATCATTGATAATTAGTGGGTGTTACCTTCTTTTGCCAGAAAAGAAAACGCCATAAATACAATTAAAGCTGCTTTGTGGTGTAACCAAATCCAAAAACAGATTTGGGATTTTTCAGATTTTTTTTTTCTTTAATAATTTGTTTTGTATGGAAAACATGGTTCTAAATCTTGAATTTTTCTAAAGTTAAAACCCCATGTTTAATAAAACTTGCTTAACAGAGTTCTTTTAAGTTGTTTAAAGCTAAAGAATGTCAAGTACCAACAAATCCTTTCCTCAAAAAAAAAAAAAAAAAAAAAATTAATATTTCACTTCTCCTAAATTCATTGAAAGTAAATGAATTGAATATTGAGTACTTGGACAACAATAAAGTTTTTCTAAAAGAAAAACTTGCAGATGCTTTTTGTAATTCCAAAACGCCCGACAAATGGTGCTGGAAATGGTACCATTTAGTTATGACTTGTGCTTCTGCTTTTATGTCTTATTCATTTATTTAAAATTTTTCATTTACTTTTTTGTTTGTTTATTTATTAACAATTGTTTTATGGAAATTGTTAATGAATTTGTTGTTGTTGAAGTTGTTGTTGGTGTTGTTTTGAATATATTATGAAGCTTTTTTGCAACGTATTTGCTCCATAGTGTTGGCAATAAGAAGTGAGCTGTCGAAGTATTTTTTGCATTTTAAGTTTTTAATTAAGTGTTGCAGATAAATAATTATTTGTCTTTTTCAAAGAGAGATAGACAAAGAGAAAGAGAGGGAGAGAGAGAGAGAGAGAGAGACAAATAGCAAATACCATAGGAAAATAATAATAAAAATAAAAGATGAAGTTTATATTTGCAAGTGAGTGAAATTTATTATTAAAAGTTATAATTTAAGTAATAATGACAGAGAAATAAATTTCCCGTATTTATGTAGACAATGAATAATAAAGTGGTAGAAAAATAAAGGCAATTAAATTGAAAATTGCGAGGTTTGTTAAAAAAACTAAATACTTTTTTGCAAAATATTTTTTTTAAGAAATTAAACATTGTGTGCCACTGTGGTATGGTACGAAGATGGATTGACATTGAAGCTACCTAGCGTAAGCAACTTTTGTGTTTCTTGGAAAATGAAAAAAAGTGAATGTCGTGTAGTGATTAAACACTATTATTTGAAAGGCAAAACGGCGAGACCAAAGAAAAGCTTGATAAACATTACGGCGAATCTGCTTCGTCAGATTATATGGTGAAATATTGGATTATTGAATTTAAACGGGGCCGAACAACAAAACTATCAACTGAAGGAAATATCAAGAAAATCCCCGATATCGTTATGAATGATCGCCGGGTCAAAATACGTGAGATTGCTGAAATGGTAAACATATCATATGAACGTGTGTTCAACATTTTGCATGAACATTTGCATATGAAAAAGCTACCGGCAAGATGGGTGCCGCGTTTGCTCAGTGTTGAACAAAAACGAGTCCGACAGATCACTTCACAGCGGAGTTTGGACATGATAAAGCTACTGATTTTTGGCGTAGATTAATAACTGTTGATGAAACGTGGGTCCACCACTACACACCTGAAACCAAAAATCAATCGAAGCAATGGGTGGAAGCTGGTGGAAGTTGGTGGAAGTGCTCCAAAGAAGGCGAAGACAGCGAAATCGGCTGGCAAGGTTATGGCCACTGTATTTTGGGATGCACACGGAATATTGCTCATCGATTATCTTGAAAAGGGATCCACAATCACAGGAGAGTATTATCGTGTATTATTGGATCAACTGGTTGATGCAATCAAGGAAAAACGACCACATTTAAGAAAGAAAAAAGTGCTCTTTCTTCAAGACAACGCACCGGTTCACACAGCATTAGATGCGATGCTAAAATTACGAGAAATCCACTTCGAATTATAGTCCAGATTTAGCCCCTAGTGACTTTTTCCTGTTTCCAAACTTGAAAAAATGGATCGCAGGAAAAAGATTCGTCTCAAACGAAGAAGTGATTACCGAAACTACTGCGTATTTTGAGGAGATCCCAAAATCATACTATTCAAATGGTATAAAAAAGTTGGAAAATCGTTTTACTAAGTGTATTGACCTAAAAGGAGACTTTGTTGAGAAATACTTGGTTTTTGAAAAAAAAAAAATGTCAATATCAATTCGCCCTCGTAGGTTCAATCTCAGGCCAGACCATCTGAAAATTTTCATCAGCGGTATAACCTTATATATTTCTAGCGACTGGTTATGAGTATTTACGAAAAACTTCTCTATCTTGTGCATCTGCCGTTCGGAGCTAGCGTAAAATTGTAAGTCCCTTCAATGAGTCAAAAAATTGAAACGGGGGCAGCTCAATGATTGGGAGATGTTCTTATTGTTCTATTTGGGATGTAACGGGAATTGTGTTTGTATTGTTACAAAAATAAAGAATGCCAAAAAAATTATACACCAACATAAGTACATTTGGGGCTATAAAGCTCTTGTGGGATTTTAGTCAATTGGTTTGTGTCATTGCTATCAATATATCACCCCTTCAGGCCCGTAATTATTTGTGTTAATAACAGTGTTGCACATCAATTTTGGAGTATTATGATCATGCATTTTGCATTAACGGACATTAATAGCAATTTGTAGTACATACAAGAACATTCGAAATTAGTACCAATTTTATATAAAAGGCAGCGCATTTTGCTTAGTCAGTCAGTTGTAGTTTAACAGTCAATGAATAAAGTCGTGTTAAGGCGTTAATAAGGCGTTAGTAAAAATTGGATACTGTATTGTTATAATTGTATAAATAAAGAACAGACTGTATAAATAAAATAACAAATTCGTGCTATTTGTTTTATTTAACACCATTTAAAAGGACTCAAACATTTTAAAAAGGTTAAAACGTAACAGTATGTATGCATATTTTGTTTTACAGCCTTAATTTCATTAAACAGTTCGAATGAGAGTGTTTTAAAGAGTAATTATCGCCTTTCGAGAGTTGGATTAGCCTGTTTACCGATCACAAAATATCTTCTGTTTGCCATTACGATCATTCTTTCGTCTTAGTGCTGACATCGTTCTTCTGCTTTATGTCGGACCCCAAATATATAAATTCCTTTACTATGTCAACGTTTTAACTATCAGCAGAACTATCTTTCCTTTCTTTCTTCGTGGCGCCCTTCACGCAGTTGTCATCAGACAACTCTATTTTAATTAAAAAAAAAAACATCAGTTACAATTCCTTGTGTCTACTCAGCTAAGTCTATGTCGTCTGCATACACTAGAATCATATCAAAATCAAATCATAAAATAAAGAAATATATTCTTGTTGGATAGGAAATTTTTGCCATCAGGTCTGGTGCGTACAAGGCGTAATCCGGAATACCAACTTACACAACAATTTTTTGTAACATATACTGCCGTATTTCGATTATAACTCTTCAATTGTTGATTTCTAGATATTCAATTCCGTTTACAATTGATAGTAACAGACTACCATCATAGTTTTTAAAGTCATATGGGCCAATGACTTCGTCAGATTATAAAGCGGTCCAATTAGTATTTTTCTGTGGATGTAATGGTGTTTTGACAAAAGCTTGAGGATTATCCCCACTCAAAATGCGGCAATTCTGCTTATTTATGTACGTACCCATTCAACCACAAATTGTCTTCATTAAAGAAAAAAATTTTGAATGGAAATTCAAGTTGTGCTTCAGCTCATTCGCCGAATTGGCGGCAGTATAAGTCTATCCATATTCAAATGTCAAACCAGTTAAACAGGAGGCAACAAATAGGTGTCAAATAAAGCAATCGGTTGTCGAATAAAGCAGTGTTGTCAACTTAAAGTTATACACTTGTTTATCTATAAAAAAAATATCGCTATATTTTGTTGTTGTTAACTGTTGCTAAAAAACAGTTATGTCTTTCTTTATCTTTATAAACAAGTGTACTGTGGTTTGAGCATATAAACCCGAAAAGTGAATATTTTTGTTGAGTCACTTTTGAACTAGGCGTGCGATAATTTCTGTAGTAGTGAATATCCTTGCTAATTGGTGGTGATCTTTACTTTAGCATTGTATTTTTTCCCCAATAGGTGGCACTTTTTCCTGATCTTTCGTCTGATGTTTGTTATAATCGCTTGAAGTTATCTGGATGGAGTTGTCTTGAGGGAACTTGAAGCCACTGTATTAAACACTTGACCACAATTAATTTTGTTTTCGCCACGTCCTCTGCTGGGGCTCGAACCTGCGTCTCTTGTGTTGTTATGCGTGCGCCACTACACTAATTTGGTAAAATATATATATTATCTCTCTCTTTCTATTAATTGTAAATCAAATGAATTATATACATAAAAAACATTTTAACGAACCTCGTTTCGAAGTAAAAAATAAATATAAAAATTAAAAAAAAAAAACTTAAACAACAATTTTACGAATTCTTTAATGTTATATTAACAATTTAAAAATTGGATTTTTTCCTATCAGACGCTATTAAATCTTAACTGCCTTTTTCAAATGCTACAATAATTCCTATTAAAATCCATTAAAAAGAATCACCAAAAATGACAAAAAATCCAAAAGAACTTCTTCGTTTCCGCTTCACAATTGACTTTTTCTTTTTTAGTTATCGATAAAAATATAAAAACAAATATCCGCCGCATTAAATAAGTATAATCCGAGTCATATCTCACCCCTTCCCTATACACAATATCAATAAGCCCATTAGAAATTGTCGTCTACCATAAGATATTATCTTATGTGTTGTTGTTTTAGTCTTTTTTGTTTTTATGCTTTTAAGTGACAACAAATATGTCAATGACAGCAACAGCAGTAGCAATAACATCAGCATCAGCAGCATAACACAAAAATATCATTTATGTTATAAATTGCATCATATTTTTGAAGATAGACAGACAGACCGAAAGTCAAAGAGAGAGACGGTACACAAACAGAGAACCAAGCATATTATTCACGGCAGGCAGGCAGACAGGCAGGACATCAGACTTTCGTTTAGTTAAGATAGACAGGCGACATGTTTAAGGGGTTGCTTAAATAAAAATGTCATGTTGCAGTGGGGGTGGTCGGTCGGGATTCAAGTCTGGATAAAGGTTGCGGTGGTGCTGACAGCTTGTTTATAATCATAGTCTTGATAGTTTTAATGAAACAAACGTTTATTAAAGTGAAATTGATTGAGAGTGAGGTCAAGGTAGTCAACATTGCCAGAAAAAGGATGAATTAAACACCATCCCACGTCACATATGTGATTATAAGCGCATTCCTAAATCTTAAGCAACTTAGATCATATTGTGGTTGAAATATAGGTTTGTGGAGTTAAGACCTGGGAAGAAGATATCATGTCATCAACAAATGGCTATAGTAATAGTTGTCTTAACATTTGTAAATACATCTCCTCTGAAAAAGAGGATACTGAGGAGAACCAAATCGTAAAGGCCTAAATGATTCTTCAATACGCATATGTATGTCTGAAAAAGGATGCCTATACTGGAAAGCTGATGAAATTTTAAAGGATTAGCCAGCCGTTGATAGATGCAATAATCTCTGCGCCAAGTTAGGCCAAAAAGATAAGCAAATGTACTAAGAATACAGTGCAGTTTTCATATTTGTTAAAAAAAGAAAATGCTGTTAATTTAGTAGGATAAAAGCGTATCACAGAGCAGTTATCATACCGTAGTTTTTGCTTTTTAATATCTTCTTCTTCTGTGAATCTCAATAAAATTTTGCTATGCTCTTCAACTCATTCTAATATGCTAATTGTTGAATGCCTTTCTCTATTGTAGACTTATATGTGTGTCTTGGCCTACTTCGTGTTCTGGTATCTTCTGGGTTCGATTGGAGGGCTTGTAGTAGTTGTTGTTTTATTTTAGTTTCCTTATTTCCACACTTGAACTTTATGCAGTAACTTATTTAACTTCCACTTTATATACAAATTACTCAACACTTTTACGAAGGCCTTAATACGACTTTACTTTATGACTGTTATATTACAATTGACTGACGTAAGCAAAGCAGCGTTGCTTATATGCCTGACTGCCTTCAGAGTTGAATGTTTTAGTAAAGTCTTAAACCTTCTCAAATCTCCTATTCGGATCCGGTAATTTAAATGTAACATCCAAAGGTTGAATTTGTAAAGCCGTTCAATATGTGAGTGTGTCGTTCATATTCATCCTTCTCGCCCCAACCTCCAACAGGCTCGGTCTACGTTCAAAAGAATATGAGTGACAATGTCATCCGCAAAAGAGTAGATAGGATTAAAAGTGAGAAGAAGAAAGTCGTTAAGAAATATTAGAAAAAGAGTAGAAGAAAGAACAGAGCCTTGCGGAACTTCTGAGTTTATCCTGAACTCGTCGGATGAGACCCCATCTATAACCACTCTTATAGAGCGATCTCTAAGCAAAGTCGATATAAATCGAGAGAAGTGACTACCGACACCAAAAGCATTAAGTTTCGAAATGAGATCCTTGTGTCAAACTCTATCAAACGCCTTTGAGGTCTCCAGAGCCACAACCTTACTCTCGCCAAACCCATTAATGGACTTGTTCTTCTTCTCCGAGAGCAACGCCAGCATGTCGTCGGTAGAACGGCCCTTCCAGAAACCGTACTGACAATCGCCAAGCAAATCGTTGGACTCCAAATTTCTCGCAAGGTGGTGATTAATCTTACTCTCCATAACATTAGAGAGTGCGGAACAAACTGCTATTGGACGATAGTTCTTAGGATTACTTAATCCCTTCTTGGGAATTGGCGTTACATTAGCAACCCTCCAGCGAGATGGAAAAAATACCGGCGCAATATGACGCACTGAAAAGGTGAGCTAATTGTATGCCATCCGGACCAACTTGTTAACGTTGAGATTTCCAAGGACCCATTTTACAGAACGGGCTCGCAAGAATATACTAGGCATAGCTACTGATCCTCTTTCAAGTTCGGGCAGTGGTTGAACGCTCTCCGGCAAGTGAGAATTACTTGCAAACATTTCACTATAATAATATAATATAACAAAAATACCCATCCCTAGCCTTATTATATTCACTATTATTTCTGCCATGGCATCGACGTTTGAGTCAAGGAAACAAAGTTTCCAATTAAAATGCCTAAACAAATCGTTGAGCTCAACCCAACGAGCAGTCTCGTAAAGAAAAATAGAGCGTTTCGTAGCCGGAATTGTGGCTAAAATTCCCTTAATACCTAAGTAAGAAGATGATTGATTGTTTAATATTATAAACTTCAAATCTCGCAAGGCTATTGATATTAAGTATGACTAGTATAGATGAATCCAGTTAGACTAGATATAGTAGAAAACATATTAATTTACTGATAATAGCCAAAGGGGTTGTAAGATGCTTGATAGGGTTCATTAACTAAGAGATGATTTCAAGCTAACAAAGTCAATTTGCATGGTTTCCTTTAAGAAAATTCGTCAGGAAACCTCAACTGTCATGTCACAAGGAGAATAGAAAATGTAGAAAACGTTACTTAATTGTTGCCATATAACATATGGAGCCACTTATAGCTGCACATTAGAACCAACCCACTATATAAAATCTAGTCTTTTGCCTATGATCAATAAATAGCATTCTTTCTATCCTAGCTGCTACTGTATAAATCAACCAAGCATATCCCTAAAATATTATCTGTCATTAGAAAATTTATTTTGTGTATGATATAAAAGTTTTGATTTTTATTTCTTAGCTTTTCTAAAATTTCTATTTTCTATTGACTTTTTGTTTTCAGTTTTTCTTACCAATAAATTTCATTCATTTTATGTGTATTTTAGATAAAAAACTTTGTCTTTCTATCTCTTCATTTATTTATGCATTAAAATAACTTTGTCAATTGCAAACTATGTATGTATTTATTATTGAATTTATTGTTTTTAAATAAACAATTATATTCGAAATGCATAAATCCATCTTTGATAACTTTGATAACGATGATTATAATGATGCTAATGATTATGTTGATGATGATAATAATGAGTTGATTGGTTAGAGAGGCCTTAGGTTTTGGTTTTTGAAAAAGCCTTTTACAAATGATAAGTTGTTAAGAAAATTGAAGACAAATAAAATTGCAAAAGTTATTACAAGTGGTTATAAATTTGCAATGCAATGCTGTCGCTACAATTTGATGTTAAAGAGTTTCAATCTTGGTTTTTTTAAAGAAGAATTTCTGGATAAAGAACATTTTAGGCGGGGGAATTCAGAACTGAAGCTCTGAAGCATTCATTTATAGCTGAAGGTATCGCAGTCAATAACAAATCATTTTAATTTCCAACACCAGAGAGAGTGCTTGGCAACTACCAAATCAATGGTAAACGTTTGGGACAACGTCTGAACCATAAAACGAAACTTTTGAACTACTGTTTTCTAAACAGCAATAAGTAGAAGAGCATTGTCGTAATGTGATGTAATGGCTTAATATCTGATCGTATATTTAAAATGATTCAAACTTATCATTTTTTTTCGGTACAGGTGCCATTATATTTGACTTTAGCATATAGCTGTGAAACTATCGATAGTCGGCCCATTCGTTAGTTTGCAAAAAAACTATCGATACTATCGAATGCTTTTAAAGGTTGAGTTAGTGAAAACAACGCACAACGTAAGACTTTGCACTATTGTCAAACTTTAGATGTTAGTTAGTGAAAAAGTATCGCTGCAGCCAGTTCAGTCAGCCACTTATTGTTAGAGTTGATATTTGCAACGTAAAACTCAAAATTCTGTAGATTATCATACGTTACAATGAAAACATAAGCAGCAACATGCTTTGGTTATACGATACGTTTTTTTCAACTCAGCCTCAAGTGTTACTTGTGGCAACAACATTAGAATTTTAGTTAAAGAAAAATATTAATAATAAATACACAGTATCGAAACAAATAATAGGGACACATTATTTTTCGCGGTATGTCATAAGCTATGATGTATTGAAGTTTTTGATGGAAGAGTAATCCTTATATAAAGCGAAAATTGTTCAGACCCTGAAGTGCTCTAAAACTGCATAGGGTATGGGAGATCAATCCATGAAAGTCATCAAAAAGCCTCAAAAATGAATTTATTCTCCTGTTTCAAGTCGTACAAAAAGAAAAAAAACTATGGAAGCTAGACTTATGGGTAAGAATCCCCAAAATGGATCTTTTCTCAGCAAACGGAAGAACACCTGCACCGTAATAGGTAGAACAACATGCTATGGTCTGACGAAATGATAATTAATTTGTTTGGGTTAAATGCAGTTTAATAAATAAAAACTTAAGAGACTGTTAAACTGTGTCCATATGTAACTATACGGCTGACAAACTGCATCGAACAAATTTTTGCAAATGTGACTTTGACTACATTTAGTGGCCTCCGTATTTACTCATAGAATTTGACGATAGTATCGATAGTGAAAAAAAAACTATCAATGGTCAGCCAAAAACAAAACTGTCGATACTATCGATTATTTTGCAGCTCTACGTTAGCGTTGGTGCGGCTAGTTAGCCAAATTTAACATACGATTTTTTCTGAATTTCTAACATGCGAATTCCTCGTCATGCCATTTGAGGGCTACCATAGAATATTTGCCATCCATTTCCACTAAGCTACTGTATTGTTTCCGTTCATAAACCAGTGTTGGAGTGAAGGTTTAGCAAAACAAATTTGCACTGGTTAGCAATCAATTGGATTTTGTATTTTTTGATTTGAAGAAGCAGCGCTTCAAGAAGCTTGGCCATAGAGTAGGATTGTCTTTATGTCTGTACAAAATAACTTAACTTTAACATGGCGGAAAAGGGTTTGCAAGCTCTAAACCAATTTCAATCGATGGTAGAAGCGTTTTATTCTGTTTTCAATATCTTCTCCAGGTACGGTAGACAGAGAGCACGCTTTAAAATGGTAATGTCACAAAGAGTATCATGTGCACAGCTCGTGTGTTATCATCATCATACATCTCTACAATCTATTTCTAGTATGGCTGTGCCAATTCCTTCCTCGAATTGCTCGCATATCCTTGTCGATGTGGTCAAATAGGTATTTGTGTGCCGACCTTTATTTTTTGATATTTGTGTGGTGTAGTCAAGAACAAACTTTTGCGCTCAGTTTTGATCCATCCTTAGCACCATCTGCATACGAGTAAGTCTTTACTGTAAATGCAATGGTGGTCCAATTAACATCGCAACACCCACAGAACAAGCAATAGAAATTCAACAAAAACTACCCTAAATCAACAAGAAACAACTATGAAAACTAGCCAAGGGGGATAATCGTAAATTAATCAACGTTCATACAGACAGTCAGCCTGCAATTAGGACGCTCTTCGGTATGTACTCTACATCGTTGTATATATGTGAATGTCACTCATCTCTAATCGAGATAGCAAGAATTCTGTCTCTTGCAGTCTTCTGAATCTGCAAACCTTATCGTGCAGCGAACAGAGACGGTGGGAGGATGAACCCACCTGCTCTATATCGAGGCAAATCTGGCCTGATCGAAGTCTATTATAGGGAAGCCACGACACAGGCATGCATGTGGTTGGACTGTTACGGGACAAAAGGACATGCAGGTCCACCTGGACTCCTTTTTCAGAACATTAGAGTGAGACCAGCACATGATTCCAAGTAAGCTTAACACGAGTCTGGCTACTCGTTAAACCAACTAACTAACGTTCTTGCTTTAATTAAGTTGCAAAAGTTGATATACTCTTCCTCATAATTCGTCAAACATCTGACCCGTATACAACTATGTGTTGATTTTCGCTCCGTATGCGTGTAAATGTACAATGATCTTCAACTTCTGGTGGCAACGTGTGCTGGACATTGCCTTAGACCAATGGTCCGCATAATTGCTAAGGGGAGCCGAACATTTTCGGTATCCTCACACGTATTCATATGAACGTCAGCAAAATTCAAATAAGTGATTACTTGTTTTTTCAATTTTTTTTTTACGTGTATTCTATACTACACAGAAGGGAACGTTGTTTCTCACCACTATATTCACATTTTTAACATTTTTGCTCTGCCGACTATTGCTCTAAATCTGCGTACGGCAAACTTATATTAATGCATTTTATAATTGCGGTGCCACTTTGCACTGTATTTTTTCACTTGTTTTCTCTTTACTTCTCTTTGTTTATTTTTCGATCTCTTTTTGCCTATGCGTGTGAGAAAGTACGTGTGAAAATAGAAGAAAGAGCAGCTCTTTGCCTGTCGATGCTCTAAGGCAACGTTCGGCAAACTAATATTAATGCATTTTACAATTGTGGTAGTGGTTTGAGAGTCTCTTACTTGGGTCAATTTGTACTGTAATTTTTCACTTGTTTTCTCTTTACTTCCTTTTTTTAATTTTTTTGCTTATTTTTTGCCTATGCGTGAAACTACGAGTGACAATAGAAAAGAATAGCAGCTCCTTGCCTAAATCTGTTCTAAAGCTTGTTTTATATGTTGTGCTTCATATCTGATATTCGCAAATATATAAACAGATACTGATAGTTTGATCTGATAGTTTGATCAACTGGACATTAGACGAAAAGCGATGCAGACAACTTAGCGTTCTTTTTAGTTTCAGAAGTGTTTTGTGGTATATCGTTCTTATCGATAGAAAGCAGGAGGACGATTATGGCATCCTTTTGCCTTGTTTAGTTATAAATAAGGCTATCCAACTTCTGATTTTTCCTAAAGCGCAGATAGGTTATTTTACACTAATAGCTCTGTTAATCGAATGGCAAAGTAAATTTAATCTGATGCCAAAAGAATGAATCTTCGTAATTTTAACTTAAACTGCTACGATTAAAACAATGTTAAAACTCATCTCTCGTGGTTCTGCTTTTCATAGCAGGAATAACGCTTTCACTCTTTACATAAAATGTATTTTGCGACAATTTGGTTCTTTTGGTCAAACGATTGATAAATTGAAGCTTTTAATTATGGAGCTTTTGGTGGTTCTCACGTGATCTAAACTATTAGAAACTTAGCTTGGTTTATTCTTAGTATGATAGAACATTATGTAAAGCAATTTATAGAGTCATCTCAGACTTATTTCTCTAAAAGGCTATAAATTGAAAAAATTTGTGTCTTTTATGCCCTGAGCCTTAAAGCTTAGGATATTTTTGCTTATGTCTTTCATTGCTTTCCTTATTAAAAGCAATATTTTATAATTTTCTTTTCTTTATTATTTTTTTGTTTTCAAATATTTTCTTTCCATTATTTATGACTGCCAAGAAATTAATAACGTTTTTCTGTTTTTCTTACTCGTATTTAGTGAATTTATGTTCAAGGCTCATGTACAGATAAACCAAGTGCCAAAATAAATATTTATCTTCAAAATCTATATATTATTGTTTTTTTATTTGAAAATGAATTAAAAACACAACGCCAGCTGCAATTTGTGTAGACTGCAATTTTATTGTCATTCATGCAACAACTTGAGAAAAAAAAGAACATGAAAAAAATGTACAGCAGCGTTAGATAAAGTATATGATACACTACACTATACTGTACAGTGTGGCTTTTATAATAAAATTTCAGTCATATATTTGAAGAATTTTAGTAGAATACAAGCTAATCTACTCACCAATTGTGGTCTAATTTTTTTTATTAGTTTATTTCTAATCTGTCGTTAGCACAACTTTAAAATTTAAAATATGAGTTTGTAAAGTTTGTTTCTTTTTTCAACTAGTGCTTATTTCGTAAATGGTAACACTTAGCTCATGTCTGATTTGACAGATAATTAGTTTTATCCTCCCGCTAAACGAATATGGTTATGTATACGCTTGAACAACGCTGGGAATCTGGGCCTGCGATCGACTTACAGAATATGCCGATTTTGCCAAAAAAAATCATCTTTTCAGATGAAGCTCATTTTGATCTTGGCGGGTATGTAAACAAGCAAAATTGTTGCATTTGGGGCACATGAAACCCGCACGCATACATTGAAAAGCCGATACACCCAAGACGAGTCACTGTTTGGTTCGGATTTTCGCACAGAGGCATAATTGGGCCATTTTTCTTCGAAAATGAGCAAGGAGTGGCCGCTACAGTCAATGGAGATCGTTATCGGGCCTTATTGAACGAATTTTTGTTCACAAAAATTGAAGAGGAGAATATTAGCAACATTCGGTTTAAACAGGACGGCGCTAGGTCCCACACAGCCGAATTGATGTTTTGCGCCCTGTTTTTGAAGATCGCATTATCAGCTGCAGAGCTGATGTCGTTTGGCCACCTCGGAACTGCGATTTGGCACAGTTGGACTATTATTTGTGGGGTGCCGTCAAAGATAAGTGTTACGCCAACAAGCCAGAGGCAATTGGCGCCTTAAAGGACAATATTCGTGAAGCCATTGGTGAAATACAGCTGCACACAATCGATAATGTGCTTAAAAATTGGACCGATGGTGTAGGCTACTGCATGGCAAGCCGAGACAGCCATTTGAATGAAATTACTGTTACAATTGTACTTTCTAATAAAAAAAGAAATTTGAGAAAATATTCAGTAGTTTTTTTATAGCATTTAAAAAAAAAAATTAAGTGGCGGTCCCTTTAGTAAGAAGTATTGCAACGAATGATTTAAGCTTATTGTTACGAAAATAAAAATGCCTAAAAACATACATTAACATTTGTACATTTAGAGATACGAACTTTATTGTGGAAGTTATTCTATTGGTTTGTGTCAAGGCTGCGATCAAGTCAAGGCTATATTTATTTGAACAGTGTTGCCAATTCAATGTTGGGTATTGAACTTTACATTTGAATTAACGTAGCTGAACAGAAGCTTGTAGATTATGCTAAAACATTTGAAATTCATGTCAATTTACTATAAAAGGCGGCGTATTGTGCAGTCGAAAAGTGAAGGCGTACTAAGGTGTTAATAATTGAAAATTAAATTAGTTACTGTACAAAGTTAAAGTATGGAAATGAAAGAAAGTAAAGCAATAAATTCGTGCTATTTTCACACAATTTAATAGAAGTCAAACGTTTTAAAAAAGTTTAACGTTACAATATTTCAGAGTAAATTTACATACCACGTAACGAAAATATTTACATAGTGAGGAAAAAACAGCGATAAAAATCTTTTGATATTGAGAAAATTGCATACATTTGAAAACAGGAAGATTTCGTTTGATATCGAATAAATAATCTTAGCAAAACTTTTTCATATCAGTGTCTTCCACGTTGGGTCAGTGAGTGATATTTCGATTAAATTGCGTCGGAGAGCGTCTATCAGTGCAAGACTGTTCACGTTATTATTTATACTCCAAGGTTGGAAACTTAGTTTTTAAATACGCCTATCGGCCAACTAAAATAACTCAAATACTATATTGTACCTAATAGGCTCTGTTTCTCACGATTAGAACATTATTGTGCCAATTGCTGCAAACTGAAGATTGGTGTTCGCACATAGAAAATCAGGTATCAAATTCCTAGAAAGGACTATCACACTATATAGCGAAATATCTCAGAATATCCATATTTGTTTGGAAAATATTAAGAAAAACTCTTCAATCTAGGGTTAATGACAAAGTTTCTAAAGAGGTGTAGCAGTTCAAAAGAAAATGTCAACATAATTCTTCTTTTGAGCCGGCTATTAAGAAAAGGTTTAAAAAGCGGTGCTTACGCACTGCACCCATGGACCACCGTGAACCCAAATTGTCGATACCTAACGCTTCAAATAATTGGCGATTTTTGCATAAGGATTCTTAGTTTGTCTTAAGTCCAACTACGGTGTGAATAAAGGATGGCTGACAATGCACTTTGCCATGAATTCGTGAATTTATTCTTTAAGAATAGGCTGTTTTTTTTTCTAAATTTCTTTTAGATTAAGTTCAATTTCATTTGACTGAAACTGATTTATGTTGTATGTTCTTTGAAGGCATAACTGGGCCATTTTGTTAAATTATACTGGAAATGCAGTATCTCTATATCAACGGATTGAAACAAAAAAATTTGATGTGATATGTGTTTTCAATAGGACGTTTTCATACGTCAGACTTTTACCGAAACAACGAATAAAGACAAATTCCCGATATCTTCCTGGCAATGCTCTTGAGGTAGGTAGCGCTGACATTAGACTGCTTTAGAGGTTGCCTGCCCACTACAGTGTATTTCAGACAGAGATCATGGCCATACTGAAGGCTGTACAATGCTTGTTGATTTACATGTAGAGTCGGGCTGAAATCAAGTCACCTCGACGTCTATCCTTGTTCATAGATTCCGAGGGTTTCTCTTAGAAATCTCGGATCATTTGAACATTCGAAGATAACTCTTATGTGCGTTCCAAGTCACAGGAATATCACGAAAAATCGCGTTGCTGATAAACTGGCTAGAGCGGATACTGGGCTCGCAATTTTTGAACGTTAAACCAACAGTGGTGTTCCGATTACCTCGGTTAGGCCAGACATTCTTCGGTAGATATATGACCAGGCTCAATTGCGTTGGCGCCAAGGGGCACGTGCGATATTGTTAGGCTTTACTGGACAGACCTTAGTAAGAAGAGGGCTAACTGTCTTCGTTTCGTGAATCGCATGGCCATCCATCGCACTATTCTTACGTGCCAATGGCTCTTTGTAGGATATGCCGCTAAAATCCTGCAAAAACATTCCCTCGCATATATTTTGCAGGAGCTGTAGTTCTGCGAAGGAGGAGAAAATTGTCTTTCACCTCATGTGCCAGCTTACAGCCCTTGGCGTCCTATGTCTTGTCACTCCAAATGATGGGCACCACGATCGCTAGATTTGTTATGGAGCCAAAATTGTTTCCTATGGAGACTGTTCGATCCCAAGGATAGCTTCTATGGTATCGCAATAACACTTCTGGCCTAAGTGGGACTCCATCCTTTTAGAAAGTCCGCCAGTAAACCTTACTTAAACTGTCTTCCAACTCATTAGGTAATCGCTTTATTGTAGTAGTAGAATAGATGATAATGGTGCCTTCTTACGTTGCCTTGAAACAATTAAGTACCAGCACACAGATCATCTCAGCTTCGAATATCGGTGATGAAATGGATAATTTTCTTTTTTTATCGTGGTTTTAGTAACTAAAGAAGCTTCGATACTCTTCAGATGACCTATCCAAGAAGACCTCTCACCCACCGTAAAGAAAAAAGGACTGCAATAATTTAAAATATCATAGGAAGGCGGCAGATGGCAGACAATCCTACATTCGAGATATTCTATCCTACATTCGATCACCTGTCTAACGGAAAGATAAATTACGTGAAGCCATCTGCACCCAAGAAGAGTAACGGCAAAAAACGGAACAGTGCTTTCATTTTGTAAAGTTATTCGGTCTTAAAACAACTGTTACAATGCTAATAAAAGTCTATTAACCTCTCATCATTAGTTACCATAGACTGTAGGGTTTTAATGGTCGAAAATATTCATTTTTGCCACTGTTCCACAATGTACTTTGTATTGGAAGCACTAAATTTTAGTAAAATTTCTTAAAACACTCTGTGCCGTAGTTCTTCGTAGCAACATCCAAGAAATCCAAGAATTTACCATCACTAACAAATGTCCTTTGAAATAGGAAATAAAAAAATACTGTCATTGTCACTAGTAGAGAGCTACGTTGTCATGTTGTTATTGTCATTGTTGTTATTGTTGTTGTTGACTGAGGCTAAGAACAACAAATTTTTTAAGCAGTAGTTCGTCGCATAATAATGGCAGATTACGTGCTTAAATTACCAAAAATTAAAAGAAAAACAACGAAGAAGAAAAACAGAAATCTTGGTGAAAAACAATTTCAATTGTGGCTGTGGCAACAGCAGAAGTAAAAGCAATACACTCACATGCAACATGCAGCAGCAAGCATATGCATTACAAAAAAACAGTCACTGTTTTAATAAACTACCAACGACGTTAAGGCAACAAAACGAGAAATTACAATACCAAATAACAGCAAAAACAACACACAAATACATGTCCAATAAGCAAGCAACAACTACGACAACAACATAAACTAGCAACTGTATTTACGAGAGTGGACAGTAAACAAGTTTTGCCTTTTCTTGAAAGTCCCCAAACATTTAACTGATTTCGATTGCAAGTACCACTAGTCAGAGAACTGAAAATATAATATTTATTTATATGCTTGCAACAGCAACAACTATAGCAGCTGCAGCAGCACCAACAGCATTAACTCAAACTCAAATAATGAACTATTCTTTTAAGGAACATAGAGAAACATTCTTTACAATACTTTACTCGACTGTTTGTTTTTTATTTTCAGAATTTTATTTCATTTTTACGAAAAACAATAAATTTATTGCTGCGACAATGGTTTTTCATTAAGTTACCCAAGTTACCCAAGTGTTGTTGTTTTTGTTGTTGCAATGAAGTATATTTTTTATGGACTTTTTCCACAACAGCAACACAAACACTACCAACATATTCAATTTTTCTTTCTATTGAACAGAAATGAAAAGAAAAAAAATTACAAGAAAAATAGTGCCAAACGTGTTTGAAATTCAATTGAAGTGTACGAAAATAGTGACCTGAATTTAATTTTCTTATCCTTCATTTTCTTTATTTTTCTAACCATTTTGGAAGGGAAATTGCTAAAATAAATAAAAATTTATTTTTTAATCTAAATTATTTTTTTCTTTCTTCATTTAAATTGCCTGCCATTTTAGTTGAGTTGACGGAAATAATAAAAAACAGAAGAAAAAAAAAACAATTACACATTATAAAGTGATTTGAAGAGCTTAACAGAAGACAAAATTAAAAGAAAACACAGAAGCTTATACCGGGACAGCCATCAATCGATTTAAATTTGAACCAACGATTACCTCGAATCTGGCAATACTTATGTTATGTACTCTGTCGCAAAATTCTGTATATTATCTCCACTGAACGAAATGAATCAATTTACGCTTGATCAGCGTTGTGTTTTATTACAACAAATAAACTGCACAATGATGTCGATTTTGCCAAAAAAAAAAATCATCTTTTCGGATTAAGCTCATTTTCATCCTGGTGGGTACGTTAATAAGCAAAACTGCCGTATTTGGGGCTCAGAAAAACCAAATGTGGTCTTACAGAAGCTAATTTATCCATTACGAGAGACTGTTTGGTGCGACTTGTGGAGCGGACTGATCATTGGCCCATATTTCTTTGAAAATGAGGAACGCGCAACCATTACGGTCAATGGAGACACCTATTGCTCTATGATAACTGATTTTTTTATTGCCCGCTCTTTATGTTTTTGATGTGAATGATGTTTCGTTTCAACAGGATGGTGCAACTTGCCACACATCTCATGCCACAATCGATTTACTGCATCAAACGTTTGATGACCGTCTAATTAGCCGAAATGATGATATCAGTTGGCCGCCAAGAAGCAGCGATTCGATACCGTTGGACTATTTTCTTTGACAATTGAGCATCTGAAGGCCAACATTCGCGATGCCATTGCCGATGTACGACTCCATACACTCGAAAAAGTTATCGAAAATTGGTCCGATCGAATGGGGTATTGTGAAGCCAGCCGCGGCAGCTATATGAATGAAATAATATTTCATTTCTAACCGGAACAATTGTACTTCACAATTTAAAACCGCTTTTGTTTTATTGGATTTTTAAATGGCCAAGCCGTTATAAATATGAGCTGTTTTGAACCTCAGGGACATAAAATTTTGGAGGAAACGGGAATATGAGGGGCATATGACGGGCAGTGAGTTGCCAACTTTGTTCATTAATGATCATAAGGCATAAACTAACTCCTGTTACTTAATAGAATTATTAAAAATTTTTTAAGACTCGCTGTGGTATGGTAGTTAAGACTCTAGTCTACCAAACAAGAGCTCGTCGATTCAATACCAGGGCAAACCATCTCACAGTTTTAAACAGCGGTGTTACACTCGTAACATTGCTAGCGACTGGTTATGAGTAGTTACGCTATGAAAAAATTCTCTAACTAATGCTATTCGTCGCCGGCGTTAAACTGTAGATCCCTTTCAATGAATCTAAAAATAGAATCGGATGCATTGACTGCGAGAAGTTCCCTTGTACTACTGAGGTTGACATATTGAAACATGGATAGATTCCAGGTAATCTTCTACGAGTGCGGATTGATATTGAAGCTACCTAAGTAGGAAAAAAACATTTTTTTTGCAAAAACCATTCATTTCTCAACATAGTCTCCTTTTAGCTCAATACACGTAGTAAGACGATTTTCCGACCTTTTTATACCATCTGAATAATACGATTTTGGAAGCTCCTCAAAATACGCATTAGTTTCGGTAATCACTTTTTTTGTTTGAGATGAATCTTTTTCCGGCGAGCCATTTTTTCAAGTTTGGAAACAGGAAAAAGTCACTAGGGGCTAAATCTGGACTATAAGGTGGATGATCAACCAATTCGAAGTGGATTTCTCTTAGTTTTAGCATCGTATCTAATGCTGTGTGAACCGGTGCGTTGTCTTGAAGAAAGAGCACTTTTTTCTTGTTTAAATGTGGTCGTTTTTCCTT
Source organism: Wohlfahrtia magnifica (assembly GCA_023159175.1). Taxonomy (NCBI): domain Eukaryota; kingdom Metazoa; phylum Arthropoda; class Insecta; order Diptera; family Sarcophagidae; genus Wohlfahrtia; species Wohlfahrtia magnifica. The sequence goes on from JAKWBJ010000045.1 coordinate 3,217,404, forward strand.
GATTGCATCAACCGATTGATCCAATAATGCACGATAATACTCTCCTGTGATTGTGGATCCCTTTTCAAGATAATCGATGAGCAATATTCCGTGTGCATCCCAAAATACAGTGGCCATAACCTTGCCAGCCGATTTCGCAGTCTTCGCCTTCTTCGGAGCACTTCCGCCAGCTTCCACCAATTGCTTCGATTGATTTTTGATTTCAGGTGTGTAGTGGTGGACCCACCTTTCATCAACAGTTATTAATCTGCGCCAAAAATCAGCAGGATGATGCTTTATCATGGCCAAACACCGCTGTGAAGTGATCTGTCGAACTCGTTTTTGTTCAACACTGAGCAAACTCGGCACCCATCTTGCCGATAGCTTTTTCATATGCAAATGTTCATGCAAAATGCTGAACACACGTTCATATGATATGTTTACCATTTCAGCAATCTCATGTATTTTGACCCGGCGATCATTCATAACGATATCGAGGATTTTCTTGATATTTTCTTCAGTAACCACCTCACGAAATTCACTTTTTTCCATTTTCCAAGAAACACAAAAGTTGCTTACTTCAAACGACTACAACAAATAAACTAATCGATGAATTTGGCTAAAATTTTAACAGCTGACATTTGACAGTTCGTGATTTCTAACAAAGAAAAAGTTTTTGTGTTTGTGCTGCAATCTAGCGCTAAGTAGCTTCAATGTCAATAACAAAAAAAAAAAAACTCAAATCGGAACGATGGGACCGCCACTTGGACCTTATCCCAAAAACTTTTTGATCAAGCTAGTATGTACCATTATTTTTCGTATATATGAGATGCTATGTATACATATGTATAAAATATCTCTGGTAGTATTAATACCATCAGGCGACGCTATGGCTTGTTTGATAGGTTCACATGGTTCAGACGATAAAAAAATGGATTAGATACGGCAATAATGTACGAAAAAAACAATGAACAAAGCACAGTGAAGCTTTGCTGACTGTGGCAAAGCTAGAATTGATATTAGAGAAAATAATTCGATGTGGCTGATGGGATTAGATCTCTACCTTTAACAACTAACAAAATTAAAGGAAGCAATTGTATAACAGAAAAGGTACTGTGATCCATGGTGACAGCCTATTTAAAATTTAATTATAAATATAATTATTAAGCTTGTAAATAAATACAAATAAAATTTTTTCTTCTTTTTTCAAAAAGTCATAAAAAAGTGTTCAGAAACAAAATTTTACATGTTAAGCACTTAAATAAAAGCTTAAAATGTTGAGAATAAAATAGCTAAAAATCATGAAAATCGGTTGGCTATTGTTGATTTTATTCAACATTAAATGCAGATACGTACTCGTAATATTTACCAAAATTAGAAAACAAATTTTTTCTTGCAAAATTAGTGGTATTTTTTTTATATCTATCCGAACATTTCATCTACCCGACGACCAGTTTTTCGAAACAATACTGCTGCTTTACACATACATATGTGTATATAATTTTTCCTACCAGACATTTACTTTCATTATTTTTATGTACTCGTATTGCCTAATAATGTATTACAGATTTTTTGTCAAGGTTGTGTACCTGGCTTTATGTGTGTGAAGATAAATTTAGAATTTTTAGCCGATGCACTTCTGTTAAATTGTATCTTGGCTATAACAGAGTACTGTTATGTTATTAAAAGAGTAATGTAAAAGATAAAACTGCAAAAATGTTAGAAAACATTTAAAAATAATAAATTTATTGCACAAAAAATTTATTTATTTTAATTAAATTATAAGAACTTATAGAATAAGGCTGATTTTTCTCTTAGAGATATTCTAATTAGATAAAATTGTCATTTTGTAAAGCATAAAGCTGGTGGGGATGGAGGGGGAAAAACCCAACTGTTAAACATAGTGAAGGACGTATATTGATCGGGATGACTCTTTGAAACAAGTCATCCGCCCACATATCATCATTTTTGAGAAAGAGGATCCTTATTCTGATAAGGACTAAAATGACATTTTTAAGAAAAAACGCTATAACTTTTCAAAAAACAAACTGTTAGACATAGTGGAGGGCGTTTATTTATCGGGAGGACTTCCTGAACAACGTCCGAAAAATTTCGTCCGCCCACATATCACCATTTTTGAGAAAAAGGATCTATATCCGCTTTTTTATAACTTTTTGGAAATAAAACAGAAAAAATTGCTCTAATATAGCCCGAAAGTTTTTAGGAATAACTCTGAAACTGTTAAAAATATTAAAAAAATTTTAAAAATGTGAAATATATTGACAGAATTACCATATTTTGGTTGAAAAATTTGACACACCCATAAAAAATTCAGCCCGATAGAAACGAAACTGAAAACGGATTTAAATTCAGCGCATCAAAACTTTATATTCCATATAGTTTTATTTAAAGGCTCCTTTTTGCTGTAGACCAGTGTTATCATTTGTTTCGATTTCTGCAGAATTCACTTAAGGTTGTAAATTTAATTTCCGTAGATAGCTGCAAAAGGAAATCGAATCAATTTTTAGCTCAGAAAGCCCAGATGTTCGACTCTGATAAGATAAGTGTTTTACACTAAAAATGGCAAAAGATTATCAATCAAGCGGTACAAATTTATTATTATAATTATTTTTCTCAGTCACTTCTCTACGGAGCATATTGGCTTTCCACAAAGCATCTATTTAAGTGTCTTTAATCAATTTGATATTTCAAGCTCAGTAGATGATTAATTCGCTGTAGCTTCCTCCATATGTTTTTTTATTTATTTATTTTATTTATTTTTTGTAGTGGTGAAGATCATTGCCAATTGGTGGTGATCTTTACTTTAGCATTGTAACTTTTTCCCAGTAGGTGGCGTTTTTTTTTCCTGATCATTCGATTCGTCTGAAAGGCATTTACTGAGTGAAAACAAATTGAATGATGTATACTGTATAATTAATTAATTAAAAATACATTTTTAATTTACTAAATTAGTAGTATACAAATACGGACAGGGTGTACGGACATGCAGCCATGGAATGTTCTCCATGTGCATCTCACCAGAGCCGGTAATCGGACCCTGCTGAGGTATACACGAATCGATCAAAATCCTCGGAAAGGGTTGGGGGCGGCATCTTTATTCCTGTATACGGGGTGAGAGAATCCTTTAAACTGCCAGACCACTGTAGTGTCTTACAGGCGGAGGTCTCGGCGGTAAATAGGGCAGCGGACTGGTTGATGTACTACGGGGTATATGATAGTGATATTCGCTTCTGTACGGACAGTCAGGCTGCGATCAGGGCGCTCTCCGGTGTCTACTCGACATCGCGACTGGTGTGTGATTGCCGGGCATCTCTGAACGAGATGGCGAGACATTCAGACCTGGAGATTATCTGGGTAAGGGGTCACGCGGACACCCGGTGGAACTGTGTGGCAGACAGACTTCTGAGGGTGGGCTCTCTCCTTAGAAATGAGGAGATTGAACACTCAGTTGGGATGCCACTCTCCTCTTGCAGACTTATGGTCATGCGGTATATGTTGCGCTGGGCACAGCTACGGTGGGATGATGAACCCGCGTGCTCTGTATCCAGGCAAATCCGGCCCCTGTATGATAGGTCTCGCTCGGAGTCTATTATAGGGATGCCGCGACTTAGGCTGCGGACTCTTGTGGCTGTGTTTTCTGGACACTGGGTGGCTGGTGCGCACGCTAGGAGATTGGGTCTGCCGTTCAATGACTACTGTAGGGGTTGTCAGGATGAGGAAAAGGAGTAGACTGTCGAGCAATTCCTGTGCCAGTCCCCCAGTCTTTCGGACATTAAGATTGCTTTCCTTGGCAGTCCGTTGCTGAATACCTTGTCGGATCAGGCTGATGTGAATATCGGCAGGATCTCTTCTTTTGTGCATGCGTCTGGTTGGTTCGGATCGAACCGGAACGCGGTAATATTGGTTGTTCATTTCCTGGTTTACTGATGGGTATCACGGTGGGAGCAGTATTGGATCCAGGTGGGCTGGATGTTGTCTGGCTGCCCCTCATAACTAACTAACTAACTAGTATAAAAATAATAAATTGACTTTTATTACAAAAAGTGTACACCCATCAGCTTTGACGGGCTTATAGATCAAATATGATAAGTCAACTTTAACTAAAATTTACATCGTCTTTGATATGTAAACAGCAGTAGAGTGAGAAGCTCAGGTATATGTTTTATAGTCGACAGAAATCATAAGTTAGAGAAGGATGAAAAATCACATGTATACAACTTGTTTGGTCATTTTTTTTATTTTACCCGTAATAGCTTGATGGAAACAAATGATAGATATTTCTATATCCAGAGCCAGTAAATTGACCGGTCAAATGACTGTCACTGTTCTTGTAGGGTTGTATTAATGATTTCATTAAGAATTTATTGGATTGTGGTTCTAGATTAGGAACATCGTGGAATTTAACGTTTAGCTATCTTACAGTAATTTTCATATTTACAAAGTGTCTTTTTGAGGTAAAAAATTATAATCTCCCTGTATAAATAAATAAAGAAATAAAAAATTATGTGAAATCTTCTATGCAAAAAAAAAAAAAAATTAAACACAAACTCAATTGCCAAGAAGATACCAAATTATCTTAAGAAAAAAAACTTTTGAAAATAAGAAGTCTAATAAAGTTTTCTGGGCTTTTACAGCGAGTATAAGAAGTAGATGGTTGGTTGGTTGGCAAACATAGAATTTATTAGCTTATGAATAAATGCATATATTTAAATTAAATAGGGCTACTTGCGTACTCGTACTTGCTGCTGTCGACTACACTGCACTCAAAGAAGAAGTTGAAATAAATCTTTGCTTTACCGCTTCCCTACAAACGACGTACAGTTTTGAAAGAGAAAAACTGCCACGTTGCAAATTCTCGGCCAAAATAGAAAATAGAAAAATAGCTATAAAAATAAAATGGGCTCATTCATGAGTAGAGAGAGTGCAGGGGGGAATAATAATAATAATAAGAAAAAACTAACAGTCTAATAATAATGTTGCATTTTGATGAGCTACTACTCATCGTTTTATATTCCTACTTAACCTTCCCTAGCTGTCTCCTCCAAATATTTCATTATAAAATGGAAAAATTCATTTATTTGTGGTAAGTAAACGAGCTCATAGTTGCTGTTGTTGCTGATATTTTAAGCCGGTATAAGCTAAATACTACCGAGCACAAGTTAACAAACAAATGAAATGCAACCACGGCAGTGGTGATAGTAAATCGGCAACTGTTGCAATAAGGATTCCCTCTTTAACTTTTTCTCTTGTTATAAATGTTTGGTGGTGGTGGTGGTTGTAAAATGATGACTACAGCGCGAGTTTGTTGCTGTGTGTTTTTGCAACAAGAAAGTTGCATGAAAAAGGTATTAAAAGTCAGTGTAAACAACGTTTCAACGTTTCATTACATTATTTTGTGTTGCAAATTAAGTTTTTTTTTTCCTCTCCTATTCGTTTTAATATTTTTGTACACCAAGTGCTTTTAATATGAATGAATGAATGAATGAACGAATAGATGAAAAGTTTTCTTCTCTTCGCTTTTTTTTATCCATGACATTTGTATGGTTTTTGCTTCAGTTAATGATCATGAGCATTATGCTGAAGTAATTTAGAATCTCCAAAACATAATTCTACTTTATTGATAGAGATATGAAGTTTATTATTATGATTTTATTTTCATTTTTTTTTTGCAGCATTTTTAGTTTTACTTTTTTGGTAATGCATGGCATCATTTTGTTGCTTTAAAAAGTTAATAACTACAGATAATAATAAATGTTGTGGAAGACACAAGACTAAAAGGCATAAAAGATTATGATTGAAGCCATAGCATTTTATTAGAAGAGCCACTTTTAATATTTTGCTTAAAGGACATACTTAATCAAAAAAATTTGGTATAATCAACAATAAAAATGGTGCGTTACAAAAGGGTTTTTCATAAAGAACTATGTTACTTAAATCGAGCTTTTTGCAAATTCATGAGAACAAATATACAAAAAGAGCTTTTGACTGACCATAATAGTTAGTATCTTGATACATCATGCAAGGGAACACAGCGGGTATATCAAAATACTCATATGGGACTTAAATGCCAAAGTTAGACATCATTCAACTACCCGTGACATAATTGTTAAGCACGGCTTTGGGCATATTAACAGTAGTATTTTCGATCAACTTATCAATATTTCTTCTACTGAAGGTGAATTTATTGGGGGACAAAATTGCTTCAAAATGATGTCCATAAGTATATATTGACTTCCGCAGTTGCACAAGATCACTCACAAATAGATCGTATACTGATAGACTGCAAACGGCAGCGACTGCTAGCAGGTGTGCGATATAAACGTAGTGCTTATATTTACGGAAATCACTAGCTAATCGTAGGAAAATTACACTTCTCAGTGAAAAACCGAAATACTGTATCTCAACCATAGAGGAGGAAGTTCAGCACAGAAAAGCTCAACAGCGAGATAAGTGCAAACGATTCATTGCACATTGTGAGACGGCTATACGTGCTCACGAAAACGTATCAATCAGAATGGGAAACGATAGAAAATGCGCTTCTAACAACTATCATCCATTTGTGAACTGGCTCGTGAAATTAGGGAATGGATTTCGGATAGAACTTGGAAGGAGATAATATCTAGGAAGCACATGCTTCAACTAATTAACAGATGCAACTTAAACCGCAGAATATTAATCTCATCCCTCAAATCAAACACTCAGCCAAAACTGGTAAAACGGAAATTCATACACAAGCAAAATGGAGAACACATTTTGAGGCAAACAGGCAGGATTCCGGCAAAATAGCTGAGTAGACCAGGCCAACACGCTAAGCATCATAATAGAACACTCTTTAGAATGGCGTACCTCTTGTACCTACTGTTCGTCGACATCAAGAAAGCTAATGAGCTGCCATATGGAAAGAAAAGGAGTACTCCTGAAAATAATCCGAATAATAAGAGCGATGTACAGAAATGCAGAACTCTCTGTTCTTCACACCGGCAGCATTAGTCAACCATTCCATATTAACGCTGGAGTAAAGCAGGGATGTCCACTTTTATTTTTATTCTTCACCACCGTACTAGATGAGATTATAAGCGAAGTCTGTTCATAAAGAAGGACCTGAATTACGCAGATAATACTTTTCTATTTTCACACAAAATCGACAGCATGCAGTAAAAATTGGAAAACCTAGAAATACTGCCTCGCATATGAGATAAATATCAAGAGAACAAAAGCCAGGAGAATTAACAAAAATATGACCGACCAATGGAGTATGTTAACGGCTTCTGCTATTTGGGAAGTACAATAGCAACAAACGGCGACAAAGCAAGAGCGACATTCTGACGATTTCAGTCAGTATGAATATGTTCATACATGTCCTGGCAAACCTAGCTCAGAATTTTAAGGTCATGTGTAAAGTAGTTCTCTTGGATTGGTTATAGCGAAACCTGGTCAACACGCAAAAGCTACAGGTATTCGCCAACAAATGCGAGATATTCTGGCCTAATACCATAAACAATATAGAACTATGGATTTTGACAAATGAAGAGTCCATACTGAAGCAGATAGGGCAAGGGAAGTGGAGGTGGATCGGCCATACACCAAAGAAAAATCTCCATAGTATTATATGGATGGCACTTGAGTGGTATCCATGAGGATGAAGAAACGGCGGTCGGACCTGCCGACTTTCCAGGAAATATGGCCAAAACAAACGTACATGGGAATAAGCAACTGGCTGCTTTCAGCACTGGGCAGCTGGTGCGCATGCTAATAGACTGGGTCTAACCTTTATTGATTAACGAAGCAGTTTTTGGAATGAAAAAGCGAAGGAGTTTGTCGATCATTTCCTATGTCAGGGTTCAAATCTTTCAGATGTTAGAACTGTTTTCCTTGGCAGTCTTATCGGACCCAGTTAATGAAAGTACCAGCGGGCTTTCTTCATTTTTGCATGCATCTGGTTGGTTCGTTTTGGTCCGGGCCGAGGACATGTAGGTCCGCTTGGACGCTACCTTCTATGGGAATCACAGTGGGATCAGTATTGGACCAAAGTGAGCTGGACCAGTATCTGACTACCCATAGTGACTTACTAACTAATATTGTTTGTACGGTCATAATCCCAATAGGAAAAACAGAGGCTACCTCTGTTTAAATGCTGTAAAGCCAGCATAGAGTATCACAGACGTGGCGTATACGTTATATATATTGATTTTCGTTCTGTCTAATAAATGTTTAGAGAGTTAGATGTTGCGTAAGCTTGCAAAAGCTGAACGATCTTTATAAGTTTAACTTTAAATATCCCATACAACACCACTCGTGGGGATTGACCACAAAAGATGATAGATTATCTGATTTAATAGTGCATGCATCAGTTTCTGAAACATTGAATTGTAGACCAACTGCTACTGCTGCTAAGACCTTTAATTTTGCCTGCTGGTATTCTTTATTTGATATGGTTTCACTAGCGACTCAAGTTCGTGACCCGTCAGAGGACGACAAAATAATTTCATTGTGGTTTCGAATGTTTAATAGAGACTTCTGACGATTATGGCAAACATCAGAAGAAAACGCTACCCACTTGGGAAAAAAATTACAATGCTAAGCAAAGATTACCACCACCACTTAGCAAGGATTTTCACCATTAGACAACGATATGGAGGGCAGCTACAGTGGAATCATCATCTACTTAGCTTGAAAAATCAACTTGATTGATGAAACTGGAACAAAGCAATGGATGCTTCGTGGAAAGTCAATTTGCTCGCTGGAGGCGTGATGGAGGAAAACAAATTCTCTATTGGAGCCGTTTATACTCGGCATATCCGATATCATCAACATATATCTTTGTTTGACTCGGGTTAGTGTAGGCACAAATGCGTTTCCGCAATACACAACTCTTACAAAGACGTCCTCGTTTTCGACTCTAATGATGTTTATGATTTTATCCAGGACTTTTTTGCAGTAATGCATAGCCATATTATGTGGTGCTTAACGGTTCTTAATCTATTCCTTAAATCTGGCTGTAATCCTAATAACTTTAATCTTAAAACACTGTAACCTTTTATGTTAATGTAGCATATCATGACTGCAAAAAAGATTGCATTTTAATCTATTTTGTATTCTCTATTACTTTATTAAAAAATTAATTAAAGAAAATTAAAATTTCATTATTTTAAAATTAAATTATTTATAACTTTATACACAACTGTCTTGTAACGATTTTCCTTAGACAACGTGTTTGTTGCAGCTTTAAGTTCTGCAACCTAGTAGAAAAAGAGAGCAGCAGCAGCATATGATAAGTGGCATCTAGAAAAGGCAAACACAAAATGAAAGTAAAATAGTTAAAGAAGGGGAAAAAAATAGAAGAAAATTAATATTTAATGCATTCATTTGCCGCCTTGATAATAACATTGCTTAACTATTTCATTGTCAGCTTTAGATTTGAATTATATACACTCAAACCCATTTTTGTATAGCAAGACAAACCAACAATTGAGTAGCAGCTCTTGAGCTAAGAAAGGTATTGGCGGTGGGAGAGAAGATGTTTAAGTGAAAGCAAAAAAGACCAGATCTTTAGTATAACTTACGCCTAGAAAATTGCAGCTAATGACTGCTATTTTTTAACACTTAACATTTCACATACACAAGCCCATAGTGCGAATATTTTTTCCTTTTTAATGAAATGTTGAAGACAAGTAAAATTATCATGGCTTAATGGCCAAAAGGGAGGACAAGTGAGAAGGTTTGTAGCAACTAGGAAAAAAAGACTTAAAGAAATGAAATGTAGAAGACCTGTAAATGACAAAGTAAATTGTCTTCTATTTTCATTCCTTTATTTTGCTTTTTTTAATTTGTTTTTAGATCTTCTAAATGTATGCTATAATTTCTTGGCTCTTTATCCCTAATATATATATGTTAGTTTGAGTACGTTGTGTAAGCTTCATTCTCTGAGCTCTCACCCACCTGTTTAACAATTAATGTCCCTTTAAACACTTACACATAAACACTCACACATATCACATACACATCAGATGCTCAACTTTAATTCACATTTAATTTCTCTTTTAAGGTATTGCTGGGTGTGTGTCTGAGTGTTTAAGAGTAACGTCTTTGGCGTGGCATTTTTCTTTTTCTTTCTTTTGTTTTTTTGTAATTTGTCTCCCAAGTAATTAGTAAGATTTAAAATGGTTTATATTCTACAACTTCCTTTAGTCGTTTCTCTATTTCTATTTTTCTTTTGCCATTTTTAGAAAATTTTCTGCCTGACTCAAGCTCACAATGTCTCATTTCCACAAATGACACAGGAAATTGGATGAAGGTTTTTGCGTTAATTTTCCTCTTTATTTAAGTGTTTAAATTTGAAATGCGTTTATTTCATTGTCGTTGTCGGCATCGTCATAGTCATCTTCATCGTCATCATCATTATCGTCATCGTCATTATCATTTGTAAGAGTTTAGTGTATTTATAGACTTAAATTACATAACTGATATTCATATTGTAAACGAGGGGCATATGAGACGTAAAAGTTATGAAGTAGAAAATAACTTTTAATTTTCTCACATTGAAATGTGCAATATATGCACTTTAAATTTTGTCTATTTAAATACTTTATTTTTAAAACGTTTATTTTCTTACATGTTGAACTATATTGTAGAGAGTACCCTTCTCTGTTTTTGAAAAATTTTTGTGAATTATTCTAGATATTTGCTATCATCATCGAAACCATAGCTGTCATATTTTGACAGTTTTCTAATACATACGAATAGTTAGCAGAATGTTGATTGCTGAGTGTGAAATATGTGATTTTCCATAGATTGTACTCTTTTTGTACTTGAGCATTTATGTATGTATACCACATATTTCACATATGTATGGTATTCATACATAAATGTTCCGGTTCGAGTCCCAGCAGAGGACATGATGAAAAAATTCAATTGCGGTTTCAAGTATTTAACAAAAAGTCTTAACCGACCTCCATAAAATATGCCTAAAGAAGCCCTCTGGCGATGATGACAAGCATCAGACGAATAATCAGGAAAAAATGCCACCTACTGGGAACAAATTGCTAAAGATCACCACTACCATTTATCAAGGATATTCCCAATCATATGAAGGGGCTACGGTAGACCAATTATCTCCTAAGCTTAGGAAATCAGCTTGAATAATGGAACAGAAATAAAGCAATAAATGATTTGTGGAAAGTCAGTATTAAATCACAAGTTTAACGTGGGTGTAGCCACGCTGGCATGCCCCACGCTGCCCAAGGCACGAGTAAAAACAATGCGTCCGCTAACGCCCCCATACATGAGAAAAACCACACGTAAGGACTAAATTCGAAGGCTTGTTATTTGGTCATGACTTGCAAATTGAAGAAGTGTCGGAGACTATCTAAACTCCCAGCAATCTATGTAAAGGGTCCGCCATCTAACGTTTTTTTTTCAACTAGTGCTTATTTCGTGAATGGTAACACTTAGCTCATGTCTGATTTGACAGATAATTAGTTTTATCCTCCCGACTTACAGAAGATGCCGATTTTGCCAAAAAAAATTATATTTTCAGATGAAGCTCATATTGATCTTGGCGGGTATGTAAACAAGCCAGAGGCAATTGACGCTTTAAAGGACAATATTCGTGAAGCCATTGGTGAAATACAGCTGCACATAATCGATAATGTGCTTAAAAATTGGACCGATGGTGTAGGCGGCTACTGCATGGCCAGGTTGAAGAGGTTGTGATCGAATTTGTAATTACGATCAAGTTGGAAAATCTTTACATCAGATTCAAGTAGGGAGCTACTCTTCTCTTCTATTGTCACACATACGTAGTCACACGCATAAGTAAAAAATAAACAAAGAGAAATAAAGAGAAAACAAGTGTAAAATACAGTGCAAAGTGGCTTGAGTGAGAGATTCTCAAATTACTACGACAATTGTATAATACATAAAAATTAGTTTGCCGAATTAAGAATAGAAATTTTGATTGGTCACAGATAGGTTACTAGTAGCGGAACACAAAACTGTGTTGAATAAAGTTAATTCATTTTAATCAAAAACCAAACACAATATTTATTTTATTTTATCTGCAATCCACGAACTCATGGATAGACGTTTTTAAAATATAAAAACATAACAATATGTTCTGTTTTAAACACATGACCATAGGATCGCTAACATTTCCTAGAATACTAATGTGACCAAAATCCTCTAGTTCTAACCTCTACCTAATTTTCATTTGCGAAGCACTCCCCATTGTATACTTCCTCACAAAGATATGCAAGGGTGATTGCCATGTTATGGCTTTAATGGCCGTAGTCGGACAGCTGCGCTTTATCGCAGATAATCCCACAATAAAACATCAGTCTGATATTTAAGTTAGAGCCTGGCTCATAATGTCATATAACACTCAGTCAAACCGGCACGTAAGTACCAACGCAAGATTATCTCTCAACCCTTCTTTATATTAAAAATGATTTATAGTTTGTTCGAATGTTTAATACTTAAAGACAATGGGACCAAATTGGGTATCCCTTTTGATCAACAGGTAGCGTTGCAGGCGGCCATTGCTTTATCTCTGCTTCTGTTAAAGGTATTTGAATAAGATTCGGCACGTCGATACAGTGCACATGTTGTAAGTTATGCAGCAAATATGAACGGAATTGAACAAGTGGGCATGGTCATTCCGATACAAAGTGAATATTGTTTGCAAAAGTGGTTAAAGTGGAAGCTTTTGAATTTGGTCTATCTGACTTGGTAGTTAATATAAATCATCAGTTAACAAATGGGCGGAATCGGATAAGTGGGCATGGTACCTCTCATACAAAGTAAATATTGTTTTTTGTCTGTCTTGAGAACGGTAAAATAAGACGTTTCCGAATTTATTCTAAATGACTTGTCAGTCGATACAAATCATTAGTCAAAACTAATGACTTTAAAAAATTGGCGGAATTGGATCGGAATTGTAAATTTTTGTATGTCTTGAGAACGGTAATAGTAAAAGTTTCTATATTTGGTTTAAACAACTTTTTGAACGGGACACATCATCAATAAGTGGGTGTTGCAGCTCCAATTCATACTAAATATGGAATTTTGCATGGATGGAGAATGAAAATAAGAACGAGAATGAATAAAAATCAGTATTAAACTGTTTTCGCAAACCGTGTTTTTTTCAAATTCGTGTACAAAAGTTGTCTTTATTGCTTATTGTAGTCTACAGCTAGTCTAGTCCATAAATCATATGTCTGCATATTATAATATCATACTTTCCTTCAAATTTTTTCCATATCATAACAAATTGTCCAATTTTCCTCTCAATTTAGTCATTTAGGTTTGGCGAGCACAAAATAAAAGCACAAACCATTCCTTGGCTTGTGATAGACAAGGATGAAGCAGAAAGAAGTCTTGATATTTACAAGAAAGACATAATTAATTAATAGTAAATAAAAATATCGAGCCTTTGAACTTTATTGAAGTTTATTTTTGGTAATTTGTATTATTCAATGCCATTCAATTTGATAAAAATCATCATATGCCTGCACCCTCCCACGCAGCACAGTGTGATGAAGATAAGAAACAAATAAAAGTCCGACGATATTGATAAGCCACCCACATGTGTAACAAATTGTCGATGATGAAAAAATGGCAAAAAAATTGTTTTTTGAAGAAAAACTAAATTTATCATCAATTAGACATGGGTTGTACTTGTAGATGAGTGAGAAGTTAACAATGAAATGTTAATACGAAGGGGGAGCATTTATAAAACTTAATGATGACTACCCGCAGCATTTTCCGGTTTCAATGTCGACAGCAATAAAAATTGCGTCGAAATGTTGAAAGTAAAATGAGAAGTGAAGTGGCAGCATCATCGTTGTGTTGGAAAGCATTAAACATTTGCAGATTCTGCCAACTCACTGACATCATTTCACAATATGAAGACAATATTTGGCAAAGAATTTTTATAATTTTTTTTTTAATATTTCTTAAGAAATATTTTTCTAATAAAAGTATCCAATGGGAAAGTATTACGATTGGAATTGGAGTAGATACAGTATGTATTTATATGTAAAGGCTCGCAAAAGGCCGTCATTGAACCAGAACACATTTGAAGTATTAACTGAATAGTTCTGAGATATTGGGTGAAGGGGGGAAATGTTTGGGAGTGTGCCCGAGAAGTGCGATTTGCCAAACGGTTATTGGAGCCTTTCTCTTGTGAAGAAGGGGGTGTATGGTTTATGGAGGAGCATTGTTAATATAGTGCATTTCTTGTCGGAATACAACGGAGAGTGCCAGACAGAGAGTTCCAAACATATTTGGAGGAGGATGTGACCACAGAGCTGCGATGACCAGGACCAGTCTATTGAATCCGCCAGAGATCAGACCTGTTCCTATCAGGGACGTAAACAACTTTGTTAGGAGAACGGAGAAGTCGGTGCTTGACCTATATGGAGGACACTTGAGTGGAATGGTATCAGTGGACTATTTTTGTTAACTAAGAATCATCTGCGGGAATGGTCGCACTGATTGAGGTAACCATATGGATCAACCTTCGTAATTTATAGTAAAACACAAAACATCTTTAAGACCGAGAAGTCTGCCATTGGGCAACATACTTGTGATGATATATATTCCCATCATTCCTACTTTGATCATAGGATCATAGCAAACACATTCCAAAATGATTTATCTTGCGAAACCATTTTTGTTTTACCTTAATTTCTGTGCATTTTTGTGGACACGATGTCTATTTGGCATCTTCATGTTTGCGCCGGCTTCACTCTTTTACAGTTATCATACGGATTTCAGTTGGTGGCATTTCTAACGATATCGTTTATTGGTTTGCACAGAATGTTTCTAGTTCAGCTCCACTTTCGTCATTTTGTGTTTAAGCTGCTATTGCAAATTAAATTTGGCCAGGAGATACGCAATATCCTGCGGAGTCACTAGTAAGCAAATATCCCGTAATTTCTGGATATCTTGGAGTGCAGCATTCATGTTTCACAACTGTAGAGTAGAACTGATTTCATATTTGTATCAAATATCTTTTATTTAACTCGGCGACAAAGAGTTCGTCAGCTTCACACGGTTTTCAACTAACCGATGGATTGTCTGGTTAATGACCCAATACCCTTATTATAATACTGCCCAAATAGCAGAAGGATTATCCTGTCCTGTAACGTATTTGTTTTGTCAATGTTCATGCTCAACCCAGCCTCTTCTATCGAGTTTGATCGTTTTTGTAGTTTGGCTGCCATACTCTCGAAGTTGTGTACCTTAATACAGATATCTTCTGAGTAGCCATGATCGCCTATACTTCCATCCAGTTCCTACTTTATAATTCACTGATTTAAACACAATTAAGTTTAGTACACATCCTCATCGTACTCTAACGCCGCTTAATTTAATCTATGCAAGATTCGTCTCTTTACTTCATGGTATACGCTTTAAATCAAGAGAAGTTTCGGTTGTCCGCCGTGTCGATCACTATTTGATCAACCATTCACTTATGACCCTGAAGTTATTGATATGATCAATGCAATATTTCTGAGGTCTAAAGCCGGCCTGTCCGTTCCTCGATGCTGGCTTATCTACTTCCAATACTCGTTTAGTGATAATGTGAGCAATTATTTTACTAAGTATTCTGAAAAGTGTTATACCTCGTCAGTTGTTCCGGACTAGCCGGGTAGTGACTCAGTTGTCCGAACGGCTATGATGAAGGTTAGGATGATATGTACTCTAATATCTAAACCGGAACCAATCGCAGATGACGGTATTGAATACATACTGACTAGCCAGAATGAGGTCAAGAAAGCAGTGACCCGGCTAGAGAATAACAAGTTAGCAGTAGCCGATTGGTTACCGACTGAACTGTTCAAGGCCGAAGGCGATACGTTGATAGGGCGTATGCATCAGCTTATTTAGTCAATCTGACAAATCCTTGAAAAAACCTCAAGATCGACACCAACCATCTAATTGTCGTCTACATTCAAAGCTGTTTCAATCTATACCTGAGTTTGGTATCCCGCAAAGCGACTTTATAGATATTACTATACGTGTTCAGTTAAAATAGGAAAGAAGATGTCCTAGCCATTCCGTACCAAGCGAGGACAGAGAGACAACCAATCGTGTGGAAAAGATTATATGAAACGCATGTGTGAATATTTCTGGCACACTTTACACCAGACAACATATGCAACTCGCTTATGCCGATGACATCGACATCAGGGGTCGAACATGGCTAACAGTTACTGTCAGTTTTGCAAAAATTGAGAAAAATTCTGCTAAAGTAGATCTGACAGTAGGTGGTGATAGGAGGGGGTGGATGGTATCAACACACAGAACGTCCAGTTGACTAGGACAGAGAGTAAAAGTTGAAAACTACTTTAAGATAGTCAGCGATCAAACATCAGTTGTGTGATAAGAGGAAAACAATACTGGCAAATGGCTGCTATTTTGGATTGGACAAACATGGTTTTGAAGCATGGGCGCTGGCGAAGGCAAACGAGGTAGTGCTTGGAGTATTCGAAAGAAAAAATTTTCGTAAAATTTTTGGATTCATCTTTATTGACGGAGAACATGGATGTCGTATGAACCAACATGTTCTGTATGCCGACATTGACTTAGTTAAGAGTATTAAATTACAACGATTACCTTGCTCCAGCTAAGAAGTCATTTTAGTACATAACTAGTAATAGTTCACGCAGAAGCGAAAGATCGCAAAAAAAATCAGATCTCAGAAATTGGAGAATAATTGCATAATATCGTAACTCTTTGAGATCTCTTCCATAATCAGCCACTGCTGTTAAAGCTCTGTGACGGTACCTAAGTAAGCAATATCTCAATCGGCTTCTAATTCAGTTCCTAATTTATTTGTACGATGTACGTCTTTGTCTCAGTGTAGGTATCTTACATATGGCTTGTAATTTTTTGATGGTTTATCGAAGCTATGGATTAAGGAGGTTAATATTTTTTTCTCCGTCACTCCTCTAGGGAGTATATTGGCTTTCCACGAAGCATCTCTTGCTTTGTTTCAGTTTCTTTAATCAATTTGATATTTCGAGCTAAGTAGATAATTAATCCGCTGTAGCTTCCTCCATATGATTTTTTCTTTTTTTTTTTTTGGTAATGGTGAAGATCATTGCTAATTGGTGGTGATCTTTACTTTATCGTTATAATTTTTTTCCCAGTAGATGGCGTGTTTTTCTGATCATTCGTCTGATGTTTGTCATCATCGCCTATGGTATGCGGGAAGATCAGGGGTGCTTATTATTTTTATTTTTTTTTTTTTTGTTATTTTTTAGATGGAGTTGTCTGGAAGGAAGTTGAAGTCTTTTTTTTATTAAACATTCGAAATCTAAATTAAATTTTTTTTCGTCATGTTCTCTGCTGGGGCTCGAACCTGGATCGTTTGTGTTGTTATGCGTATGCTCTAACCATTACACCACGCCACCCCCAATATCAAGTTAATAGCCAGGTTCATTAGGTATGGTTTCCGACTTAAATCTCTTTGCTGACTATCAAAATCGGTTTTTTTGGAATTGATGACCAATTCGGCGACAGTTTGGAGCAGAAAACTCTTCTGATTATTAGAACTTAGTTTTTTTTCTTGATTTCCTATCAGGTCTTTTATTTGTAGGCATTTGTCTAGCTGGTATACCAGTAAAATATTTCAAAATAAAAGTTGTTTCTTTTATTATGTTCGTTATTGCCTTACTTGGTTGGAATGATGGTTCTGCTGATGTTGATGAAGGGGCGTCTTCTATTTTTTTTCCTCTACAAAAGCTTTTTTGTGTTATTAGGGGGGTCGACAGACTAAGGCATATAAGGTTGCATATGTGTAGTGGGCTTGCATTTGTCTTGCTAAATAAACAATAATGCTGCCGCACACACACGCAGATCATTTCTCTTTGGCCTCCTTCCTCTTCTTTTTCTTGATAAAATTTTTTTTTCTTTGGCATCAGTATTGTTGGCATTTTAAAAATCCCATGCCTGAGTAAATTTCTATTTGCTTTAGCTATTGTCATTGTATCGACATTTCAAGTAAACATCCCTCAGATTTATGCTACAGTTTCTTTTCATTCCTTTATATTCAAACGCTGTTGTGTGCGAGTGTCTGTGTGTGTGTGTTTGTAAAGCCAATATCAAAGCTGAATCCGCGTTTGCCTACTATAGATGGCTAGAACTACAACAAACAAATTTCTAAAAAAATCACTCTGCTACAGTTTCCTCTTTTTTCTTATAATTTTGATTCTCATTTTTGTGTCTCCTTCCCCAAATTTGCTCTTGTGCAACATCACATGATTTTTGTTGATGATTTTTCATTGCTCAGTTTTAATTTTACACTTGAGTTGATTTTTATGTTCGCTTCACAGCTGATGAGAAAGTTTAATGTCAATGTTGTTTTTTTGCCATTCAATAAAGATGAAAAAAACGACAAAAAAATAATTCACGGTTAGAATAAAATTTAACCTTAAGCTCCCCTCTCTCACCCCAATTTTTTTCTTTCGTTTTCTCTTTATGAAAATATATAATTTCACAGGAAAATTAAAAAAAATAAGTAAAAATTTCTTTTCACCAACCTAATGTTTGCTAAAATCATGCGGCTTTCTAAATTAAAGCTTAAAAACGGCATTGTAAGCAGTGAATGCGACAAAATCCCTTATACAACCACACAAGATAACTGAAAACACTTCATAACTCGAATGAGAAATATTTTTACTCGAAAACTAACTGTTCTCTCATAGTTCGTTTGCAGCGGTGCTCATCACATAACTCCTCTGGTCGTACGCGTTGGTGTTAGTGCTCATAATAAAATCTCCATAAAAACGAGCAAAAAAGCTACTTTTATGCTTTCTTTGTGTCCATCACTAAATGAGACAAACGTGAAATGTTCTACAATCTTATCAAATATTTGATAATTAAAAGGTGACTTCAGTGACCATCTTAAGAATTGTAGCTATGACTGCAGCTTGTTTGATCGATACTGGACAATAAAAAAGCATGTACTTTCCCTTGTTTCCAGCTCAGCTCGATCTGATAAATATTAAAGCACTGAAATTGTTAAATGGAGTCTATACGAATTTTTTAACACAAAACCGTCAGATATTGTAGCTTCACTTTATTTGGTACCACAACATCTATTTATTTTTCGATTTTCTTTTATAAAAGCTGCTTTACAAGGTTATACATTGACGCATTTTTGTTACACTCACCAACTATGTTCCTATACTTCGGAAATTGTTAATAATCCGATCTAGTATAACTTAGTCAAATAACAAAGCTTCCACAATTATTAAGGTCTTTTGCTAAGTATCGTAGCTCATCAATGTATGTTTTGGTATCCGCTGTTAATGTTCTTTTCCATATGTCTCCTGGTCTACCTCTCTTACGACGATCTTGAAAATTTCATTGAAGAACTAAGTCTGATATTTAATTCTCACCTGTGATCGAGCTAGCCGCTCATTCTTTTAGTACTATCACTCTGTATTTCGCGCTGGTAGTCAATATTCCATAGGCGTTGGTTGCATAATGTTTGAGGCTATCACACTCT
The DNA here is from genome assembly GCA_023159175.1 of Wohlfahrtia magnifica. NCBI lineage: Eukaryota > Metazoa > Arthropoda > Insecta > Diptera > Sarcophagidae > Wohlfahrtia > Wohlfahrtia magnifica. The sequence continues at coordinate 3,236,923 of JAKWBJ010000045.1, forward strand.
CAGTATATTTCGAATACATTTGTTTTTAAATAATTGTTTTTGTTGATTATAACGCTGGTAGTAAGCCATGTTCCCGGACCATATAGTAGAATATACTTCATGCATGCATTAAAGACGTTCATTTTAGTTTCGAAGACCTACGCCTATGTTATTCTTAGTCGTGGAATGATTGCAGCAAAGATTTCCGCAAGGTTTTCTATTTTATCATCATAGATACCAAAGAAAACAAAGACTAGCATTATATTCTGTCGACTGTTCTATAATACTGGTCATACATCAATCAATATATGAATTACCGCGTTTGGAATCCAGCCTGATGATCTTCCCGCAGATTTTTGTCTAGTTGTTCAGAAATTCTGTTCAATATATGTAGGTCATGTTAGGTTAAAGGGGCCGCCGAGCAAACGTCCAGCACATTGAGGCTCGATAGACACATTGGGATCCCCAAACTTCCCTCCGACAGCCTGATCAGTTATCCGACTATAAATTTGCCAATCAGCCCTACAGTAGTTTACTGTACGTATACCGCCAATACTAACAACGTCCCCACCTAATATCCTGTACCTAAGTCCTGCCAACGCCGGGCATTCTCTAAGTGCTCCTATTACAGCAAATATACTGCCTTTCGGCAAGCTAAGCAGAGAGTTCTAGCCTCTCTACAAGTTGTAGTCCGCCTCCACATCTCATCAAAGACACCATCAGCCCGTTGTACTATACGCAGAAAGCAGGTCTACCAAATCAGTATATCAAATCTCTCCGCCGAAAGAGTCACAGCCATGGTTCCCTGTCTAGTTCGCTAATACACTACACCCTTGTTCAGATTATCACTATGATAAGATTGATTTCAAGTTACTCAACCATTACTTCCAATGATGAGTGACATTTCCTCACTGTCACCCCTTAGGGGTTTAATAGCAGACTGACTATTCGCATAAACGCAGACAAGCCAATACGGTTCCCTGATTTTCAGCAGAGACATTGAAGCATTCGATTTGGCTATGATATCAGGTGTCCAGATATTCATAATGTAATAATACGCAGTGCCTCACCTACACCAATCTTTGCGATCTTTGCACTATCATCAAGGAGTTCAATATATACTTTCTATGCAAAGCCTTTCACCAAAATAAAATATCATAGAAAAGTATTGGTCTGACTATAGCCGTATAAATCCACATTGAGACCTTCGGAGAAAGTCCTTAACGTCTGCCAATAGCAACCCTCGCCTTTCTGACTCTCCCTTCACATTGGATTTCTACGACAGTTTTCTCTCTGGAATGACCTCCAAATACTTTACCCATACTGTCAACCATAACCGCACCCCTTTAACACACAGCGGTTCAAATGTCGGTATCTTATACTTCCGAGAAAACAGTATAAGCTTGGTCTTAAGTGGGTTCAAAGAGAGACCGCATTTGGCGGCCCAGCTTGATTACACTCCCAGTATGCGCTTCAAGTGCACGCTCATCAGGCTAAGATTTTTCTTCGTAATAATGATAGCAGCGTGGGCAAACACTCTACACCCAGTCTGCTACAATTCCATAAGTTGTCCATTTACCGAGGTCAACCACACTAGTGAAGATAAGACTATCCCCTGAGCTGTAACCCTACTGACATTCCTTTCAATCGTGACCTCTGCCCATTCCACCTTGACGGTTCTACCAGTCTGTCTTGTCTTAGAACTTTTAGTGCCATATGCTTGAAAAACCCACAAAAACTTAGTTGAACATTAACATTCCCTTCGCTGTGATACCGAATTTAATAGATAAGTGAGTGTTGAAGAAGAAAGAACTCAGGTGTTTAATATAACCATTTAAGGAATATCAAAAATTATTTGACCAACTTCACCAGAAAAAAGGACTAAGACTCTCTTGAAGGTAAAATAACTGAGAACTGTATGATTTGACGTATAAGCACATTATTGTTAAGCAGTATAGAGGGTGGGCCATTTAAAACTTCAAATTTAAAAATGCAATAAAACCAAAACGTTTGAAATTTTGTCAAATTATTTATTTATTGTGAAGTAAAATTGTTCCAGTTAGAAATCAAATATTATTTCATTCATATGGCTACTGCGGCTGGCCTAACAGTACCCCATTTGATCGGACCAATTTTCAAGAACTTTTTCGGTGTACGGGTTCGTATCTTGGCAATGGCATCACGAATGTTGGCTTCAAATGCTCAATTTTCTCTGGTTTGTCGACATAACACTTGTCTTTGGCGGCGCCCCACAGAATATAGTTCAACGGTGTCAAATCGCAGCTTCTTGGCCGCTAAACGTTTGACGCAATAAATTGATTGTGGCATGAGATGTATGGTAAGTTGCAACATCCTGTTGAGACCAAACAGCGTTCACATTTATACCATGAAGAGCGGGCACAAAAAATAGGTTATCATGGTGCGATAGGTGTCTCCATTGACCGTAATGATTGCGCGTTCCCCATTTTCAAAGAAATATGGGCCAATAATCCCTCCGCTCCACAAGCCGCACCAAACAGTCGCTCGTAATGGGTGAATTAGCTTCTGTAAGACCACGTTTGGTTTTTCTGAGCACCAAATACGGCAGTTTTGCTTATTAACGTACCCACCAACATGAAAATGAGCTTCATCCGAAAAGATGATTTTTTAGCAAAATCGACATCATTGTGCGGTTTATTTTTTGCAATAAAACACAACGTTGCTCAAGCGTAAATCGATTCATTTCGTTCAGTGGAGATAATATACTGAATTTTGTGCCAGAATAGAATGACATAAGTATCGCCAGATTCGAATTAACCGTTGGTTCAAATTTAAACCGATAGAAGTCACAGCCGATATCTACCGATCTACCGATATCGCTTTGATTTAAAATGCAAACAATCGGCCTTTACCGTCAATGCGAATATTCCGCTCTACAGTAGCGTCTCGAATGTCTCTGAAAAGTGTCTCTAATGCATCTGATGAAAATTATTATAAGTATAGGTTGCTTTTTATGTGGGTCACAAAAATATCACACTGTTCCAGACTAATAATGGCCACTAGTTCAGTCTTTTTTATGTATATACAGTATGCAAAATAGTATGGAAGGATTAAAATATCACCACAATTAACTTCCAAACTAGTGGAATAGGTGCCAAGACGTCTCAATGCTGTCCTAAAGCAAAAAGGATATCCAACAAAATACTGATTTCCATCCTTATGCATAATATTCTTAATTTTATTAAAATTGTTACTCTGTACGAATACGATTTTTGTTATCCATTATGTTAATACTCCGCCATCTAGCGGTCGAGATATATGATAGCTACATATTACTTGTATTTTGTCATAGAAACCATAAATAGACACAAAATATTCAAAAATTTGCTTATACGTTGAATATTTTGTAAATTATCTTATTTTTATCGGGTGTACGAATATGGGTTTTGCATACTGTACTTATAACTTGCAGTTTAAGAATAATGATCATTACGACCAATCAATCAACATTTGTTCCTTCTAATTGGAAATTCGAAATGAAATAATTTGCTAATTTATTTAATTTTTTTACCAGCTAAAACCCCAAAACTATACTCCATTTTGTTTTGCATTTATTTCTATCTAAATTTAAATTTAAATTCAAATCTGATAAAATAAAATGTTAAATAATTGAATACCATCCGTAGAAGCTATACAAAAATTGGAACACAAATGAAATTGAATTTGAACAGGTCGACAATGGCCATGATACCCGATCACCATACTGTAGGAATTTATAAATGTCATTCGAATGTTTTAAATTTCGAAACACACACAGACACACAATTACTACAATATCTAAATTGTGTATTTGTATTGAAAATAAACAGAAATAAATTGAAAACAAAAGACAGAGAGAGAAAAAAACAAGAAAACATTGTTACAGTAAATGTTTTTATTTTTATATTTTTTGCTCTGTAGTTTACACAACTATTTGTCTACACTAGATTGTTGGTTTTTCTAGCACAGTTTTGGGAGTGTAACATGATATCAATGATAATATCATATAAGAAAAATAAACGTTAGACTGGAACTGGTCATATGTAGCTTAAGCAAAAAATTACTTTGTAATGCTTTTTAGAGAAAAGGTAACCGTTACCGTTTTGTCATAGAAAATATTTACAGTGGATAGCAAAAATTAGAGATCCCCTGTCTGGGGCTTTTAATCCAGTGTTAGGCAATAAACAAGCAGGGTTTCGTCAACAAATGGCATGTGGGGATGACATAAACAGTCTTCGAATTATTATTGACTAGTCCGTTGAGTAGCAGTCGATAATTTCCCTCGTTTATACTAATTTTAAAAATGCTATCAATTCTCTTAGACTAGCGTTGTTAGAAGTCTCGTTTTTCGCCGGATTGTCCTTATTTTTGATTATAAAATCCCGAGTCCCGTTCAGGAAATTCATATTTCCGTTTTATCAAACTTTACGCCATTGTTTTAAATTATAAAATTTTTAATTTCATGTATTTTATGTTTGAATGAACAGATTGTGCGAAAGATAATAAATAACAGTGGCTAATATGAGAAATATATTGTTACGTGTATGCTTTTTAAGAACGTTTATTTATGAGTTCACAGATTGCAGTTAAAATAAAATAAATCTTATGTTTAGTTTTTTATTAATAAGTGTTTATTAAGACAGTTTTGTGTTCCACTGTTTGTAATCTTTTTACAAATTTCTACTCGAACGTTTTAAAAAGGTTAAAGCATAACACTATTTTAAATGACAAATAAATAAACGTTAACAAGACACAGCCTTGTTTGACCCGGGTCCTAACAGCTTTAGATTCGCTCAACAGCTTTCCTTGCCCAATTTTGCAAGATAGGTCGTAAAAGTAATTTATATTACTGTTGCAAAAATGATTTATTCCAAAGAATATTGTCAACATTTATTACATAAACGATACCAGGTCGCGAAACATTTCTATTCAAAGGTTGTGATTTTTGCTGTTGTTATTGGTTATATTAGTGCGATAAAGAACTATATCATGCAACGACTTCTGTGAGTCAGAAATTTAATCAAAACTTTAGTTGATAAAAATTTGAATCAACAGCTTAAATATTATAGTAGGTTACAGAACTTACTAGATCTTTCGAAATGATTGTCAAAGTGGTCTGTCACTCGTAATAAATCTGTGTACGTACTAGGTTATGTTGACATAATGAGGGCGTTAAAAAAAGTTAATTGTGGACAGTGTTAAAAATGTTAAATATGTAGGTGTAAAGTTGAGCAATTGTGTGACTACAAGAATTAGTCTGGACATTATGAGATGCTAATAAACTGAAATGAGAAAAGCATTAATTTTTTTGTATTTCATTTCCAATATAATACAACTCCTGTTAAAAATAAAATGTTACAATACAAATACAGTGCATTGAGGATAACGTCAACACCCGTTTTTGTCAACCCGTGTTTTTGACATTGTCTGCTCTAAAACGTCAACTCTAAATAAAATTAATTTTAACTTTAGCAACAGTTAAAACATATACATACTTATGTGCGTACATACTTTTACTTTATGAAATTATGGCCGGATTTGGGGATTCCCCGTATACATTAGTAGAATAGAAATAGAGTTAGATATGTATTGTCTTTTTCTAATCAGTTACTTTTAAGGCAGCCAGATATTCAATTGACTAAAAAATCACATTGAGGAAATTAAGAAAAATAAGTATGTAGATATGAGTGATATATTGTTAAGGAAGCGGAAATACCACTCATACGTATGTACTTACTTACTAATGTGAGCCCACTGTTGTTTTGTTAAAAAAATTATGTTTCTTAAGCGACTGCGCATATTAAAAAGGTTTAAAGCATACTTAAAAGTAATTTTATTGTCGAATATGGATTTTTTAGTTTATTTAGTGAACTAAATCGTTTTCGAGTTAATGGAATCTATGTTGTGTGACCTCCTCCATATATGAGATAACGGTATATCTCGAAAACAAAAGCTAACCTAAAAAAGCGGTTAGCACCAGTAAACTCACCGAAGTCGACTTAATTTACCTTCCGGGTGTTAATGGAATCTATGTGGTGTGACCTCCTCCATATTTGAGATAACGGTATATCTCGAAAACAAAAGCTGACCTAAAAAAGCCGTTAGCACCAGTAGACTCACCGAAGTCGACTTAATTTACCTTCCGTGTGCTTCATTTGTCTTCAAAAAATGTGACAAATGCCAATACAGTGTAATAGTCGGAAAATTTCATATACATTTTTCCAAAATACATCACCATATCGTATAGTCAAGTCATGGAAACATATCCACATATTCTGAATTAAAAAATATTAAAATGTATTAGCTTATTAATAATTATTATTTATTTTCTTTATTTTTCTAATTTCAGGTATGTTTCTAGAATCTTTACTTTTGAGCCATTCAATAAGAAAAGGTAAAAACTGTCTCATCTAAAATTAATTTTTTTTCTAAAAACTTAATAAAGTTTGACAACAAATCCAAAAATGAAATCGCATAAGTTACAAAAAGAAATTTGTTATTAAATTAGTATTCACGTATCAGTATACAAATTCAATAAGAAATTGATTAAATAATTGCCATCGATTCAAAAGCAATTTTTACGCTTTTCTTACATCTCGACATCAAACTGTATGGTTAACTTAAAATAACGCCTAAAAGCTTACTTCATTTTAACAAGAAACATATACCATAAACTTATTCATGCATATGTAAGTATGCATTTGGAGTTAAACAACCATTTTTATTTAAAACTAGTTAAAACCCGGCATGCTTCGCTATCCCTGTCTCAAATATTATCTCAGTTACCATTTTGTATCCCTATTCACCATCTGATTTAAATCTAAACATTTTTGAGAGTCAATAGTTCCTTTCAGACGACATTGTAGAATCTGCTTTTTGGCGATATACAGGTTTCAACCCAGCAGCACACATTAATTGTTATAAAGTCACTACCTTGAACTCAAAGTGTCCGAAATAACCACCGGTGGCGGTCTCATCGTTCCGGTTTGATTTTTTTTTTTTTTTTTGTTAGGTTGGTACATCTGTTGTTGATATTCCCACTTAACATTTGCAAAAGCTACGCGACCAAGAGTACACCTATCTCTATGTGTAATGGCGATTTTTTACAATTTTGACCTTGTTGAGGTCGCAAAGGACATGATTTGCGAACCCGAATCCAATCCCACATTCATCAGATGGATCATTACTGAAGATGACACGCAATCCAGACATCAGGCAAGAGAATGGCGTTCACCAAATGAGCTGATACTGTTTTCAGTCAAAAAAGAGAGCAATGCTCACGGTTTTCATGGATTATGGCGGTGTAGTGTCATGAACTTTTTCCAGAATGTTAGACAGTAAACAAAGAGTATTGCTCGGACGTTATGGGACGTTTGAGTGAAGCAATCCGCCGAAAGAGACCAGAATTGTGGACAGAAAACTCGTTGATTTTGCACCATGATATCGCACCGTCGTACAATTCCATTATTATTCGAAATTTATTGACGAAAAATGCAACAAAAAGCCACCGAATTCACGGATTTGGCTTCCTATGACTTCTTTCCGTTAAATCGAGTTAAATTACCATTACGAAGAACGAGATCCGACAGCAAATAATGAAAAAATCGCAGGAAGCACCGATGGATATACCGAAAACCGAATATAGAAAATGCTAACAGATGTACCAATTTAACAAAAAAAAAAAAAAACTCAAATCGGAACGATAGGACTGCAACACGGGGGTTATCTAGGAAACTTTTGGATCAAGGTAGTATATAAATAGACAGCTTGTACCCGGTGAGCTTTGTTTAATGCCTACTTTTTGGCTGATATAGATAGATAATAAACTTTAATTGTTGTTCTTCACACGTATAAAAAATTTCTAGCACACTAAGTTATTGGCTGATGATATGTAGCAGGTCATTCAATAAGTCTGTAGGATAAGTAAGAAAAAAAAATTTGAAAAAATCAATTTTGTTATTGCCTTCGAGGTCGTTGTATCGTATAGCGATTTTTTAACTTTTCGATACCACTTTTATAGTACGATTTATCTTTCTCGTGAAAATAGGCGATTACTTCATCTTTGGACTCACATTTCCTGCCCTTCTCTTGAGATCTGAAAACAAGAAAAAGTCGCTGGAGTCTTAGTCTGTAGTATACGGTGGGTGGGTAAGCAATTCGAATCCCAATTCATTAAAGTTTGCCATCGTTTTCATCGATTTGTGAGCTCACGCGGCACCCATTTTGACCAGAGTTTTCGCATACCTAAATGTTTGTATAAAATGGTAAAAACACTACTATCTGATATCTAAGCAATGTTAGCTAGCTCGATGAAACAGAGTTCGGATAATGTTTATCAGCCCATTGTTTGGTTTCAACTGCATTTTGTTTTTCATCAAAAAACTATGTTTTATTAAAACTTGAAACTCATTTTTTTTAATAACAAAAGTTGCTTCACAAAAAATGCTATAATTCACTAATCAATGCACATATCGTTTAAAGGTTAGTACTAAATAAAAATCATATGGAAAAAATTTTGTTAACGCCATCTATGTTTTATCCAATGAACTTTTTGAATGGACTGTTATTGTCTACGACGTTCTTTGAACTAAATTTCGAAACTTTTATTATTACCATTTTCAAGATATACAAAAATTATTATTTTCTATGTATGGGTGATACCACACCCACTTCTCGAATTCCCCTATCTTTTGGCTGATGAAAACATTTAGACCAAACTTAGAAAACTTACACTTTAACCGCTGTCAAGATATACAAAAATTAACAATTAGTTTGTATTGGAGGAACACATACAGTTGTCCAATTCCTCTCACTTTTATTCAGTTAATTAGTATTGACTATGAAGTCATTTAGACCAAATTTAGAGACTTACACTTCACAAGATATACAAAATTCAATATTTAGCTTGTATGGGAGCTACCACGCCCACTTGTCCAATAATGTACACTTTGCATTAACTATTAAGTCATTTGGAAAGAACTTACATTTTAACCTTTTTCAGGATATACAAAAATCAATATTTAGTTTATATGGGAGGTACCACGCCCACTTGTTTAATTCCACCCAGCTTTTGACTGATTTACGTTGACTCTAGAGTCATTTATACCAAATTCAGAAACTTACACTTTAACCGTTCTCAAGATATACAAATCAATATCTACTTTTTGTTAGAGGTACTATGCCCACTTTTCCGATACCGGAACTCATAGTCTTTATTGACTTTAAGCTATTTGCAACAAATTGTGAGAATCTGATCATTTTTAGGATATAAACAAATATGGGCGTGGCACTACCCAAACATACACAAAACATACAAACATACAAACATATATACCATACATACATAGCATACCTTCATTCACATATTCATTCATACATGTACATATGATAGAAAAACAATCATTTATATTTTGTGTATGTGTATATCTAAGTTTTAGATCTAAATTTTAGATCTACACATACACAAACCATAACACAGATTTACTAAAACGAAAATAACTAGTAAATACAATACAATTGTTTAGATTATATATACCCGTAGAGTTGAGTTAAGGATAAGAATACAATAGTAGTTACTGTTTGTATATTTCATTGGACTATAAAACTGTGCAGTAACTGAATACTCACACATTAAAGATTGACACGTGACCGTGCAATGATTTTAAGTTTAACGATGTCACATACATACGTTGGTGTGCTTTTATTTTCTCTCTTTTTTGTGTGTTGGCAGTTTTTCATACTCAACTTTTTACTCTATTGGCTTTCATGTTGTAGTTGTTGTTTTAGTTGCTTAGTATCCATGTTATTTGTTATCTTATAATTCTAGAATTTAGTTTTTTTATTGTTGTTTTCATCTCTGTGTGTGTTTAACAATACAGAGTTGAGTGAAATTTAAACTATAATTGTTATATTCTTGGTTGGTATGTTATAAACACAGACACGTGCTACAACTTGTACACCAACAGCAATTTGTTTGATACCCTACACTGAAATAAATTGAACTGAAAGTTAAAGACATTAACTTTTCAAAGAAAGAAGTATTAATGCGAAAATAAACAATGCCTAAAAAAGAGATGCACCACATCAGTGCCTTTAAGACTGTATTGTGGGATTTTAGTCTCTTGGGTTGGGTCAAGGTTGTTAATATGTCACCCTGGCAATGCTGTGCTTATTTGTGTATTTGACTGCATTGCCAATTCGACCATCTTTGGGTGTTACATTTGAAATTAACGTAATATAACGTAAATAAAAATAAAAGTGTTGTATAAATGAATATTAAGCGCAAGATAAATAAATTGGAGACTATAATTATAATTGTATACAGTAAAAGTGCGGAAATAAAAACTGTAGAACAACAACAACGTGGTATTTATTTTATTTTGACGTAATTAAATAGAACTCAATTGTTTTAAAAAGGTTAAAATGTAACTGTATAAAGAGACACCGTTTGGAATATGTCGTATTCTCGTTTCAAGTATATTGTTAATCCTTTTTATATTCCATTTGGGTACTTAGGGTACCTGCAAGTTCATTCCATATAATTCTGTTATTAAATGTTTTTAATTCATTTAAAAATCGACTGAGTTTTCTAATGTCCAATGTCAGATATCTTCGCCATATGTTTGTTTTTTGGTCGTCCTTGTCTTCTATTACCTTGCAGCATACCCAGGGATGTACTGCGGGGATTACCGAAGAATGTGGCCAACCTAAATCCAATTGTTGCTCTTGATCTGTTTTTCTATAGGCGTTAAGTTTGATATTCTCAACAGCTCAGTGTTCGTTATGCTATTTGGTATTTCTTCTCTGAGCATTATCATGTCGTCACTGCTGTACAATAAGTTTATGTATACAAATTTGTGGTGATCTCCAAACCTTGTTTAATCGTCCAAATGCTTACATATATGTATATGTACAGTCAGTCACATTTAAAATTGACACGTCATATAAAAGCAAAAACTATAATTTTTGCCTTATCCCAAAAGAAATATAATTTGTTATAAATATTTATGATGATTTATTTATACGTAGTAATTTACATAACAGAACTTAATATATTTAAGTCAAAAAAATACAAAAAATATCAGGAATTATATTCGCTTTTTCATAAGACGAGTCACATTCAAACGGGGACACTCAGTTTTCAATTTGAAAAATATTAAAAACAACAACACTAATAGTTCGCTGATTTTCCCTTGAGCTTTATTACTTCTTTTAAGCGAGGTGGCATATTTTCAAGAGTAGTTACGAAATTGCTTCTAAAATTGCTAGCTTTAATACAGCCGTGCTACTTACACATCTATTAACAAGACTTCTCTTCAACTCAACCCACATATGCTCAATATGGTTGAAATCGGGTGATTGATTGATATAAAGTAACTAATTCCGAGCACTCCATTAAGTATGCTTCGGATCGAAAGCCCCAGTCCTGCACCGTACAAGGAAAAAATAAATAAATGTTGTACCTGCGCCTTAATAGTACTAATTACGTCTTCCCAGGCCACTATAAGTACTCCACCGACTAAGAAGGCGAAGAGATGTCTGAAGGCGCAGTGACATTTTCCTGATACTACCACAGAAACATGATCATTAATCCACAAGAATCAAATTCCACAAGCAAATTGCTGACGGTCATATTCCACAGGAGATGGAGTAAAGCCCCCCCTGTGGGGTTCCCCATTCAGTAAACCTATAGACGGTGGATGACCACATAGTGTAGGTGATAACCCTGTGGATCAAGAGTCTCTCTATGAATCCAATCACGGACCAATGAACATTCAATGTCACCAGAGCTGACTTAATCGCCTCCGGTGTTGCATCCTTAAAGGCCTCGTCTTTATCCAGAAATGCTACTAAAAAATATTTTCTGTGATCGAGGGCATTTTCAATATATGCCACAAGCGAGTGAAGCGCAGTCGCAACACACAAGAGTGCAAAATTCCGCTGAGTGAAGTTAGTTAGTTAGTTAGTAACGACGGGTAGCCAGACACGTCCAGCCCACCTGGGTCCAGTATTGATCCCACTCTGATACCCATCAGTAATCCCGAAAATGAACAATCTACACGTCCGCATCCCGGTGTGATCCGAACCAACCAGACGCATGTACATAACAAGAGATCTTGCCGATATTCACACCAGCCAGATGCGACAAGCCATCCAGAAATGGACTGCCAAGGAAAGCAGTCCTAATGTCCGAAAGACTAGGACACTGGCATAGGAATTGCTCGACAGTCTCTTCCTCCTCATCCTGATAACCCCTACAATAGTCATTTAACGGCAGACCCAATCTACTAGCGTGCGTACCAGCCTCCCAGTGCCCAGAAATCACAGCCACAAAAGTTCGCAGCCTAAGTCGCGGTACCTCTATAAGAGACTCCGAGCGAGCCGATCAATTAGGGGCCAGCTGTAGCTGTGCTCTACTCAAATTAACCGCATGACCATAAGTCTGTAAGAGGAGAGTGGCATCCCAACTGAGTGGTCAATCTTTCCATTTCTGAAGAGAGAGCCAGTCCTTGCTGAGTGAACGTTTTATATAATCTGCAGTCTGTTTTTAATAATTACTGCAGTGATTTTTTAGACAGCGTTGAGAGGTGTATTTGGGCCTCCAATTATTGCAGTCTGATAAGTCATCTTTTTTTAAGTTTTATTATATCATCTTTTAAACAATTATTTTTTACTGGTTTGTCATAAACCAGTAACTTTATGTGGTTCAATAGGAAATAAACGTAATATCACAAATGGCAAATTGGCAGGTCCATTTCTCGAAATCAACTTATCGACAGATTTTGATTTCAATAAGTCGAAAGTTGCGATTCCACTTCCCACTTAGCGCATTCTCTCATTCTCATTGAAACCACAACGGATCAATGTCATCTATACTTTCAAACAAAAAATAATTGATTGTGGTTAACGAACCCACTGACCATAATTCGAGTTTGGCTTCATTTTAGAAAGAAATCTTCAAACAGTAAATTTTTCTGGATGTGATGTAGTTTGTATGCCGTGTTGGAGATTGATTTCACGATAAAACATCGTCCATATATTGATCGAAGTGATGATTGATTTTCGAAGTAACTCGGAATAATTTGGTAGCGTTTTTCAAACGACAATCTGTTTCCGATGATTTGCTAGAATTTGCTGATCAATAATGTTAAAAATGTGAGTACAGTATGAAAATTAAGACTTTTAAGAAGTTCTTTTTGAAATTAAGACTTTTTAAAGTTCTTTCGAACCACTCATTATAAGCCGGTTTATATATAAGAAAAATATTCTATAATTTTAATATTAAAATTTTCAATTCCCATCATTCCCGTATTCACAAATTTATGGTCTTTTATACATACATTCATACATAAATCATAAAAAAAAATGAAAAACATGCGTTTAATTTTTTTTTTCTTAACAGGCAGACAAAATATGCATTCGGTTGCGAAATTTGACATTTAAATGCTAATAAATCGTTCGGATTTTATTATTCCATGAATCTTAAGTCCATGAAAATAACATGGGGTTTATAAAAACAAAAATCATACCTCATTAGTAAAATTATTTGTAATACACATTGGCACCACTCGAAACAAACGCTGACTATTTTGTACACACCCCAGTCTCACGGAAATGTGAAATTATTTACATGATCTTAAGGCTCTTTAATTACAATATTTGTTTTAGTTTTATAGAAATTGTTTTTAGTTTCCATAAAAGCATATTAGAGAGCCAATAAAATATAGTGAAATCTTTTATTTTAAGATTTTATGTGACAGAATGAATTGTAAATTTTCTACTTATTGTCAGCTGAAATGAATTTTTTTTTTTTTTTTTTTGTGTGGAAAAGAGGAGTAACAAGTTGGCTTGGTGTACAATTTGAATTAAACATTTAGTTGGTGATATTTTATTGTCATATTGCTACGTTTTGGTATTAGGGTGGTACATAGGTACATACCAAAAAAAATCTGCAGTATAGTTTTATTGTGATGCCTGAAAATCAGAAGTTGAATAAGACAGAGAGGGGATCAAACAATCAAAGAGACGGCAAATTAAACAATAAAGTAGGGAAAAGTGTGTAAAAAATCAGATAATCATCAGTGCCTTCACAGGATTCTCTGAAAGCTTCTTAACAAAAAACACTGACACAGAAGTTGGAAAAATCATTGTTTTTTCTCCCTCACATCAAGACCGAAACGACAATAGTCATTTAAGAAAGGCCCATTTTCTCGGCATTGATTCCAAACCTGCTGAGTCGCACTCGCTTGGGAAGACCCAAAAGTTGCACAACATTAAGAATATTTAAACGAGGCACGGGCTATGCTATAATCTCAAGAGATCAGCATTTATACATTACCAGCAACTGAAATGGAAGAGGAATAGTCATACTCTAACCCTCATCATTCAACTATGTTCCAGAGACAGGAATCAATAGGCCTAGTTTTCGAAAATGAGTGTATACTCAACAATTTTCTACGCAGATAGACATAGAGAAACGCACATTTACATATTGTTACCAACTTGATCAAAAAGTTCACGAAATAACCCCCATATGGCAGTTCCATCATTGCAATTTGACTTTTTTTTGTTAAGTTGGTACATCTGTTGTTGATATTTCCGCTAGATCTTAGCGCCATAGCTTGACATTTGCCAAAGCTAGAGTACATCTATCTAAATAGATTTAAATTTGCAACAACGAACTTGTATTATATTATGCGTAAAAAACGGGCTTAATAGTGGGCGCACGTTGGAAATGTTGGAAAAGTGTTTCGGCAACGATTCTCTAAAGGAAACGATCGCTTACCAGTGGCACGAGTGGTTTTGATTCAATCGAAGATGATGAACACAGTGGCAGACCATCGATATCGAAATCCGTCAATAAGATTGAAAAAATTAAAAGAAATTATGGTCAGTAACCGCAAATTAACCATCGGAGAGATAGCGAAGGTCTTGAACATTGCTTGTGGATCCGTCCAAAACATTTTGGTTAATGGTTTGGTTTTCAGTCGTGTAGCAGCAAAGTTGGTATCAAAAGAGCTCAATTTCGTGCTAAAAATGAACCGTGTTGAGGTCGCAAAAGACATTATTTGCGAGACTGAAGCCAATCCCACATCAGTCAAAATGATCATTACTGGAGACGAGACGTGGGTTTCAGACATTAGGCAAGTTAATGGCGTTCACCAAATGAGCCGAGTCTAAAAAAATCACGTCGTTTCCAGTCAAAAAAGAAAGCAATGCTCACGGTTTTCATGGATTACAACGTTGTAGTGCATCATGAATTTTTGTCAGAAGGCAAGACAGTAAACAGAGTATTATTTGGGCGTTATGAGATATTTTCGGGAAGCAATTTGCCTAAAATAACCAGAATTTTGGTCAGAAAATTCGTTGATTTTACACTATGATAACCCAACGTCGAGATTTTCAGATTCCAGATCACCAGATTTGGTTCCCTGTGACTTTTTTTTGTTCAGTCGAGTTAAAAAACCATTACGGGGAACGCGTTTCAGCAGCCAAAAGGAAATAATGAAGAAATCACAAGAAGCTCTGATGGACATACCGAAAACCGAATATAAAAAATGCATCAAGGATTGGATGAAGCGTTGGTATAAGCGTAAAGAGAAAACAAGGGGAAAGACTCTCAAATTACTACCACAATTATAAAATGTATTCATATTAGTTTGCCTGTCGCTACTTTAGAATTTAATTTCTTACAACTTTTTAATTTTTGTTCAGAATTTTTTTGGCCAAACTTTATTTTTATTTTTTTGAACACCCTAATAAAATTGTTCCCCTCAACGATATAAATTACCCACCATAACGCCTTATTAATGAGTTTCAACATTTCGATGGAAACTGAACGATTTAAAAACGAAGAACAACTTCCCTCTCTGGCATATTGTTGTGTATTCTCGCATTCAAGTTTATGTTTTTCATCATAAATATTAGTTCGTCCGTCCATCCATCCCATTCATCCGTTGTATACGTCTGTCTAACTATTCCAGTGTAATACACTTGTTGTATTTTGTTGACTGTCGCCGCTTTACAAATGAATTGTTCGCCAAAAACACTACCACCAGCCAGTCAGCCAGTCAGCCAGCCAGGCAATGCAGCATTAATTTCTCCCTAAACAAGTGCAGCACCAGTGTAAGCATTTTATATTGAAAAAAAAGGGGAACAGAAGGAGGACAGCTGCTTAAATCAAATCAAAATTTGTAGGTTTCACACGTGCTAACCATTAAAAAATTAAAAAAAAACGCAAAGAGACGCATAAAATCATTGCAACAAAGCATTTAAGTCATAAGTGAAATTTATTAATGCCTGCTCTCCTTCTATTTCTTAAAACTTTCCTTTGGTTGCTTTGTAGAGAGTAAAGTATTTGGCGTTGAGTTAAATGTGCTCTCGTTGGTGTCTATAGAAATAAAAATTATCGACCGGTGGTTTATATGAAGCATAGAAGGGCGCATATTAACCCACTAACTTAAGGGTTTTGTTTAAAAGGTAGTTAGTTGCTCTAATAACACAGGATCCATTAGTAGGTTGAAGCATAGAACGGGGTACAATAAAGACATTCTAATTATTAAAGAGGTGTTTGGTGTACAACTCAAACATAAGCTTCCACTTAAATGGGTTAATTTTCCTCCATAAACATATCGCCTGGTAGAAGAGAGCATGTCATTTATCAAAATTTATATACACATTGTAAGACATTAAACAGTACATGACATGTTTTTCTTTTTCATTTTTTTAAGTACATGAACATAAAACTATTTCAAGTCTTTTCTTTTCTTTACTATCTGTCTGCCTTTATTCTACTCCTTGTATAGTGAAAATGGTCTCTTAATTATGTTTTCTGATGCATTTAATGAAAGACAAATGCCATTTAGATGGAAACACAAACCAAAACGTCAAAAAAATAATTTTAATTTTTTTATTTTTATTTTTTTGGTAATATGGTGCCAGCCAACAACATTATTTTTCTGTGTTCATATGCAATTATTTATTAGACATGACTTTATGACTGTATGACATTTACCAAAGCAGAGAAACAGAAAGGGGTGTAGGAGAGAATACAAGTTTAGCAAAATGTTGCTGCTTGTTATGCTAACTAAGCAGAGAAACCGAAACACTTGAAAGAGCATCTTCTTCTTTATGCGGCATAAATATTTAAAATTAAAACCATCATGGCATTATGTAATTTTCTAAAACATATTTTTAGAGCATACTTTGGCATATTTTGTCTTAGAAAGTTTCATTTTGACCATTTTATAATAAAAACAAATTTTTATTAAATAACTTGTTACTCTTCCGTATTTTTTATAGTTTACTTTTTATATTTTATATATTTTTTGGGCATATTTTGTTTTAAAAAGTGTAATGTTGACCTGACCTATCTATTTAAAAAAAATTTATTAAATATTTTGTCAACCTTTGATATTTATTACAGTTTAGTTTTCACTTTTTACATCTTTATGAGGCATATTTTTTAATATTAGAAAGAGTAATGGTGACCAGTTTATTGTAAAATACATATTTTGCATTAAACATATTATCAGTCTTCAGTATTTCTTGGAGTTTAATTTTTATATTTTACATTATTTTAGGGCATGTTTTTGCATATTTTGTCTTAAATAGCTTAAAAGTGACCAACTTATTGTAAAAACATATTTTGTACTAAAAATTTTGCAAGTCTTCAGTATTTCTTACAGTTTAATTTTTATGTTTTACATATTTTTAGGGCATATTTTTGCATTTTTTGTATAAAAGCTTTGATGCTGACTATGTTATGGTAAAAAACTAATTTTTACAGTTTAATTTTTATGTTTTACATATTTTTAGGGCATATTTTTGCATTTTTTGTATAAAAGATTTGATGCTGACTATTTCATGGTAAAAAACTAATTTTTGCTAAACATTTTATGAGTCTTCAGTATTTTGTACAATTAAATTTTTATATTTTACATGTTTTTGGAGCATATTTTCGCTTATTTTGTCTTAAAAAGCTTAATTGTGACCGATTTATTATTAAAAATATATTTTGCATTAAATATTTTATTAGTTTTCCGTATTTCATGCAGTTTAATTTTTATATTTTACATATTTTTGAAGCATATTTTTGCATATTTTGTCTTAAACAGCTGAATAGTGACCAATTTATTGTAAAAAAACATAATTTGTACTAAAAATGTTATCAGTCTTCGGTACTTTTTATAATTTAGTTTTCATATTTTACATATTTTTCATATATTCTCCTAAAGGTGACCAGTTTATAATAAAAAAAATATTTTTGTCAATCTTCGGCATTTTTTACAATACAATTTTTGCATATTTTCAGAAGCATATTTTAAGAAAATATTTCATAAGACTTACATACACATTTTTTAATTTTTTTCATATTTTACTTATTTTGGATCATACTTTGTCTATTAAAGCATTATATTGTTTCGACATATATTATGTCTTAATGAACTTTTGAGAGTTCAGCTTTATATTTTACATATTTTTTAAGTATATTTTTCGTATTTTCCTCTTGTAAAGCATGCTGCTGAATATTTGTTTGTCAAAAATATTATTTTCGGGATATATTTTATCAGTTTTAAGTATTTTTAACGGCTTATTTTATTTGCATATTGTGCCTATTTTTGAAACATATTTTATTTTAAAAAGCATGATGGCGATTTTTGGTTGTAAAAACATATATTTTCTTAAAAAGCTATTTAGTTGTAAAAAAATAATTGTGATTTTTTTACTCTGTGAAGATTTAACAGGTTAGTGTTTACATTTTACATATATTTGGAGCATATTTTATCTTCAAAACCCTGACTGTTGGGTTTAAAGAAATATATCCGTGGAAATATTTGATTAGTGTTAGTTAGCTATTTCTAAAAACTTATTTTTGCATATTTTGTCTTATATATATGCCGTTGAATATTTAGTTTAAAAAATTATATTTTTGGGAAATATGTTATGTTACCAGGTGTAAGTATTTTAATCAACTTATTTCCCCAGACACATTTGCGCTTATGGTTATTTGTAAGCATTTTTAAAATTTAAAAGCAAATAAAATTATATTGTTTGTTATACTATATGAGTAGGCCTACTAGAATGTAGGGAAGAGTATATGCTTTTAAAATTTTAAAGCATATTTTGCCTTAAAAATTATGCTGCTATGGTTCTAAAGAAATATGTATATTTTTGCGAAATATTTTATCAACCTTTGGTATCTTAAGCAGCTTATTTTTACATATTTCATACATTTTTTGAGTATGTATTTGCAAATTTTGTCCTAAAAACATGCTGCTGAATATTAAAAAAAAAAAATACGTTTTAGGAAATATTTTATTATTCTTAGGTATTTTTAAAAGCTTATTTTCTCTGTTTCTACATTTTGAGTAATTGATAACATGAAAACAGTTTTCAACTTCAACAGAATTATTTTGGAATTGCATATAACAACATGTTTGTTTTGAAAACATAAATGCACAAAATTAAAATAAAGTGGTTACGAATTTTAAAAACGTTTTCAAGGCATATTTTTGAGCCATATATTATATAAAAATACAAACAGATATTCAGCAGATATTCTGTCCACATTAAGACCATTGATTGAGTTAATAATATCGTTTATGTTTGGACACACAGAATCTGATAGGTATTGCTGTGTCAAAGAGAAATCCAACATCACTTGATTCAGAAAGGTGAGGCCAAGGGTCTCGTGTACTACCACAAAAAGAAGGCTGAAGTCATGAAGTCACTTTGTTGAGCTGTGCTAGGCGTGACAGATCCAAAAGAGTTCGTATGTACCCCGATTCAAATCCTGTCCGGAAATCAGTTTATTTATTGGTATTATTTGTAATTTTAATAATCAAGATGTCTCGGTTGAGCAAATGATTAGTCTTAAGCATACTAGTCTGAATTGCTATCTCATCCCTCAGACTGTCTGTATTCATTCTACGTTCGCATAGTGAACCGCTTGCAGCAGCACTAACTAAGAGAATAAACACTGCGATGTTTTAAGTGATTTTCGATCTGGGGAGTACAGATTTAAGAGTGGTACTTACGTTTTTTAAAGCATATACCTTCAAACTAGTTTATCAAGCTACGTGTTGCCCGGTTGGCAACATATTTCGTAGTGTTAAATTTATTATAATCTTTTGGGTTGCCCTTACAGTTTTCCTTTAGAAAATGACTTGAAAGATACACTCGTCGCAAATGAAGATGCAAATAATATTTTAGGGAATGAGTATACGTACTATGTTTTGTATGCGTTGGCATTGATGTTTTATGTTTAAAATAACAATTGGTTGGTCATATTAAAAGCTATTAATCATCATTTACAATACATGGATAGACATTTAACAAGTTGACATCAAAAACAACATCAACCAACCAGATATTAAACATACAAACACAGACGCATACACGCACACGCACACATCCATATACTTAAGACATGTTGTACAAGTACAAGAAATTGCAACAATCCAACTACAACATATTGTTAAACACCAATAGTTTATTGGTAAAGCAAAGTAAATGACTGTTAAGCATTATTACAATCCTTCAGATGAGTTTAAAAAAAATCAAAAACCCACAAATGCGTATAGCGTTCCGTTTGTCTTACAAGACCTGTGAGAACATCTTCGAAGGTTATAAATCCTTATAAATCACTGCCTTTAAAAATCATGAGGTCTTAGCTGAAGTAAAAAATTATCGTTTGTCGTTAGTTCTGCAATTGTAAAAAATGTGATGTCTCTTCCGCTGTCATAGCATATGCTATCGTATACAGTTCACAAACGTCTTGAAGTCTTTCTATAACAACCAGATTATCCTCAGGGTTCTTCATTTAAATTCTAAAATATTATATTCTTCGTTTTACCGAAACATGAAAAAGTTTTTTACTAAAGTCATAGTAGCTGTTAATTCGCTGAACTTGTAAAGTATTAACTAAGTCGATTGTAAGAGATATCTACTACTCTATTGCCCATTGAGACCATAATAATAACTGTCGGTAAGTGATATGTTTAATCTACAGGCTGACATCGTAGTAGTAAACAACTATTAAACACAGAAATGTAGCCCTTACAGAGCCATGAACATCGGTATACAAATTGTTATGATCGAACTAAAAAGATCAACACACTGAACAAAATAATAAAAGGGCGGTATTTGTAGGCGTGGCAAAAAAATATTTTTGATATTGTTTTCACATTATCTTTAATCCTAGGAGGTGACTGGCACAATTCTTTTTTCGAACCACTCTATTGTACAGCATATATTTCGTTTCTTAGCAGACTCTTTTCCGCTAACACCGAAAACAGCAGTGACACTTCGCTTGGTAAACCCAATGGCGAGTATCAACTTGATTTTCATGTTTTTCCCATGTTTGGTTTAGTCTGAATATCAGGTTAATTTTAGTCTTACCTGCTCTGGATGGGGACCAATCAGCTCGTTGGCGAAAGGTTTCAGTCATTCACTCAATATGCTCGTGAAGACCTTGCATGGGATGAGGAGATGGCTAACAGTTGGTGCATAGTGTGGAGTTTTCCTTCTTTAGGATAGGACAGAGAACACTGAGGTTAAAAACTATCATCATCATGCTAACCAGGCATTATTGCAGGACATTGCGACCGATCCGATCTATTCCGCTCATTTCGGTCTATAGTTTGTTCAGAAAATCTTCTGCTGTACTAATGAACACCAGCAGATCTAAGACCATAATGGTGGATATGTCACTCAGTGAGATGCTATGTCTACCTAAACATATCCATCTTAACCTATCAAGAACCCTACATTTACACAATATGTGTTCCACTGTCCCCTATGCCTATGAGCAACACAGACTTCAAACATCCAAATATGTGGCCGTAAAAAAGACCGTAAAGAGTTTGATTTCCGGCCTGCCATAATTGAGAAACTCAGAGCGATGCCGAAATTGTGAACTTATCGCCGCCCTAGAGAGGCGAAGTCTTCTTTGAGCATTCCAGTGTTTCAAGCATCTGGCTATTTCCTAATCCTTAATTGAATTATGGATGATATTAATTGATGCTGCACACTAAGCCCAATACATTCGCTGTATGATTACCATCTTTCCAGTGTCCAGGCATACAAAAAATGACCTTATTTCTAAACGAAAGCAACCTATCGTAGCAATATTTGACCAGTTATGATGTCCAGAGAAAGCTGGGCTTACTTTTTTCCGGCCATACTCTAGTTGCATGCGCCTAACCAGTTCGTCACAACCGCTTTAAAATACTTCAGAGAATAGGCTATATTAGTCAGCAGCTTTGGTTTTTTCTTAAGTCTCCGTAACGCAACTCTGAAATCACAATGGCGGAGTCTCTACGCCTCTATCAACGACTGGGATCATTTTACCAGCTTTTCTAATGGTGTGTCATCGTTTTTATAACCAGATTACCGTTCTCGTCTCCTCGGGAAGGTACTCATGGCTTTCAACCTTCAGTCAGACACTAGAGACACTTCTGTAGAATTTTTTAGCATAATTCCTGCTTCTATAGAAATGAATTTTTTACATTCATTTTTTTCCTACACCCTCTTCTTGCGTTTGAAAATGGGTCTCTGTTCCCTTCTCATCAAGAATAAATTAAGCATTATGACCGAACATTTAATCATTTTCATTTGTTGACTTTTCAGTGGAGTAGTGTAGTGATTAAGGTGCTTGTATACAAAAATTATAGTAGCCCAGGCTCGAATCCCAATGATGACAAAGACAATTTTCTTCATCATGATTTCAAGTTTTAAATAATTAAAATTTGGAAAGGAAAATAAGGACTACACCAACTACAAAACGTAATAGAAAGGTCAGCTAACTTTGCCTCTAGGAATTGATGATGAGCAAAGATTCCTCACTGCTACTCTCCAGATCTATCATAAAGCGACGTTTTGCTATTTGCAAATAAGAAATCATGGTTGGTTACTAGAAAATTTGGGTCAATGAAACAAAAGCATATTTCTTTTTTGGAGAAAATAAAAATCTGAAAAACACTGGACTAAGAAATTTTTTACAAACTTTGAAAAATTGTCAAGCTTCCCTCGTATTTGTTAGCAACATATGTTTACCACAACTTAAAATGTCTTCTCTGTTGTTTACCTAATTAATAGGAAAATTGAATAGTATAAATGCTCTACATATTAAATAACAATTTCTAAAATCAATACAGGCTATATACAGAATCATGTTTAATTTCAATATTTTAGTTTAATTTTGTAACAGATTTTTGCATTAAAAAAACTGTATATAGGCTTCTTAGAATGCAAACACAAATACGTTTCTAATGCGGAAAAAAGGCCTGATGCAATATTTCCACCGAAAAATTAAACAAAATTTTACAAACTTATGCATAAACGAGTATTTTTGATATATAAACTTAAATATAGCATATGCATGTAAACCTTTTATACGTACATATGTATGTATATAAAGAATAATTAAATGAATGTGTGTATTGGCCGTAAGCATAGTGGCTAATTAACAAACGTTAGTCAAATTGAAATTCAATGCTGCGGTACAATGTGTATAATAAAGCATAACACACATATGTAAGTACATATATGTATGTACGTGCAACGGTTTTTGCCATAGTTACAAGACTACAAAACAGCAAATGCATCATAATTAGATGCATTTAATCAAACGAGTGTTGTTGCTTATAGCCATCCTTTTTTTGGAAGGTTATTTCTATATAACATAGTATACATATGTAACCTAAAAATAACAATTTGAGTTAAAAAGTCGTTTCAAAACTTTTGTGTTGAAAAAGAGAAAAATAAAAAAATAGTAAACTGTTTTGTATGTGAGGCGTCATGATTTGTTTTAAAAAAATATTTTTAAAAATAAGTTTTTAATAAATTTTTGAAAATTAAACTTTACTTGCGTTAAAAAGATTAAAAATTTAGCAAAAGTTTTTGAGTATAATTCCCCACATAAACTTTAAAATAGCGAATCACTTAATCTGTAAGTAATTCAGTTTTGATTAGCCTGAATTTTTGTATCTGTTAGATACAAATTAGATAATTCTGTTACCTTTATTAAACACAACTTACCGGCAAATAAATTAATAAAATAACAAGAAGAAGAAGAAAAATACCATCAAAACGAAGGTTGTCATATGAACAGGGTAATTCGTATTAGTAATATAAACAGCGAACATGGCTATAAGTCATATACCAGGTTTACCGGTATGAAGTGAGCGTCAATATACAAATGTCTTCATATTGAACATTTAATGTAAACGAGCCTCTTAATTTTTGTTGTGTTGTAAATGACATTTGTCAAACATATTCAGTATACAACAAATCAGTGAACAAACAATATCATATCCTTTCGAATTTTGTACCAGAAAATCATAACTTGCAGAAAGCAAAAATTTTTTGTTTTCAATTGGAGAAAAGTGCTGCAGATGCACTAATGCTTGTCGAGGCATATGGGGACCACGCTCTCTCAGAAGCGACTAAAAAAAATCATGGGTTAATCGGACTGCAAAACCAGATCGATTCGGCAGAAAAACAATTCTGTGTGCCTGGTGGGATTAGAAAGGTGTGGTGTAGCATCAGTTCCTGAAGTCTGGTGAAACCTTTAATACAGATCACTACCAACAACAAATGGTCAACGACCAGAATGAGCCACATGACACGGCAAGGTAACATGACATTGCAACTGCACACAAAGCATAACGGGTTCAGCATACCATCAAAGCATTGGGCTGGGGCTGCTACCCCATCCGCTTGGATTCTTCCGACCACTATTTGTTTTTATCGATAGGACACGCATTGGCTGAGCAGCACTTCGATTCCTACGAGGAAGTTGAAAATCAGGAGACTAATTGGTTTGCTTCAAAAGACGAACAGTTTTATTGGCGTAGAATCCACAAATTTCCTGAGAGATGGGAAAAATATGTAGCCAGCAATGGCCGATAAAATGTTTTTTTTACTTTCCCATTAAAAATTAATACTTTATTTTCACAAAAAATGCTCATTTCTAGCGGTACACCTGGTATCTGCCTTTGTTTTATTAGATATCATCTAAGGAAAACGTATTTATCTCATGTCACTTACAGCATAGGTGAGAAAAGACGGACCAACAGTTTTAAATTCAATGGCAAGATATCATAGCCAGTGTTCAATAATATATATATCTGATCTTATCTTCTTCTTTAAATTTTATTAAGATGCAGAAATCAGAAGAGGATTAGCATTGCACTCAAATACTTTCGGTTTTGGTAGTTTTACATGCGGGATCTGATAGCTTCGTGAAAAAGTACCAGATCAATGGATTTAACAATAACGATACTATTTAGCTGAGCCTCTTCTTCAAATTTATGTTTATTGTACTATTGTAACTCTTCAAGCGTTGCCCTGAGCCTTTGTGTTTTATACCAATAAAATGGATTTCCACAATCTCAAAAGAACTACATTTTTATGTATATATATTGTACATAGAGATAGGAATTCATATATAAATAGCTTTTACCCGGTGTGCTTTGTGCAATACCCGTTTATCCAATCTCTTCCGGTTTTTGGCTGATGTGGAACTGCTGCCATTCTCCACACATTCAAAATTGCAATTAAGTATGAATGCGAGATGCTGATCCAAAATCTCCCAGTAATTGACTGATGATGTGTCATACCCTATAAGATATTTCAACCAAATTTATAAACTTACTATTATCGTTCTCAAGATATAAAAATTAATAATTTCTATGTATGGGAGTTACCACGCCCATTTGTCCAATTCCCCCTACTTTTTGATGATTTGTATTCACTGCCAAATCATTTGGAACAAATTTTTCCTCCACTTCCACTTTAACAGTTGTCAAGATATATTGTACAAAAATCAACTTTTACTTTGTGTGAGGGGTACCATGCCCATTCATCCAATCCTGTTGTGTTCCTACAGAACATAGAATATGTGGGCTAAATCGACATACCAAATTTTATTTAATTACCTTTAACAAGAGTAGAGATATAGAAATGACCACCTACAGAGCCACCTGTTGAGAATTTTTCGAGTTTTCTTTTTTCTTAAACCTGAGCGTAGCACTTTAGAACAAAATCGAAGAAGGAAGTATTCATGTGGTTCAGTCGATTTCAAGTTTTAAGCATCCGAACAAATCAAAATTCATTTTTATATGTATGAATGTATGTTGGCAGTGATGTGCAGAGGTGGCATGATGAAGTAAGTGATAATCATTCGAATTCTGGCAATGACAAGGAAAATTTTCATCATGTTTACGAATTTTAAACCATTTTGTAGCTTTGATTCATGCCAAATGATCTACCTAGCAATCAAATCAGGAGTAACAGAGACTCTTCACTACTACACTAAATACCAAGAGAGTGTTGTTTCTCAGCAACAGCAGATGACAGCACTATCATCCGTACCAGAGCTATTTCTTGCTCAGCAATGAGTCAAATTGCATGACAAATAATTAAATAGATTTTATGCCCCCAAGTGTATAGCACCGTATGCGTTTACTCCAGACTATTCTGGTCTTTTTGGTTAGCTTAAAATGTATTCCGTTTCGTGTTGAGATACATATATCTTTGTGAATTCCTATGTGTATTACCATTTCATTTTGGCTACTAACCTATTATAAACTTCTCCAAAAAAGTTCGTTATTTCTGAAGAAAAAAAGTAAGATAGACATCAAAATGGCTGCTTTTTTATGGTCCTTTTGATCACTTTTTATAGAAACTTATATCATATTGTTACGAAAATAAGGTTGGGCACCCCTGCATTTATTACATCGCAAAAATAAATAAACAAAAACTGGTAGAACAAATATACGTGCTGTTTATAAATAACCAGAATCAACAACAACAAACATTAGCAGAGATAAAGTATAACACAGCAATAACAAAAACTAACAGCAAAGAAAACAAGTAACAAACAATAACAAGCAACAACAAATACTAAGAGCTGAAAGACGTAGATGTTTACATACACATGGCTACAAAAGAACTAAAAAGAAATTAAAAGAAAGAAATGGGATCTACCTGTAATATCGAGAGGTTCGAGAGCTTTCGAAGTATTGTTTACTCAGCCATATGAAAAGCACATCGATGCAAACTACAGTCAGTTTATGTGTCGTAAACTCAGCGAGTACAGTTTATTTTTAGTAAACTCAGCGAGTACAGCTTATGTGAAGAGAGTTTGTTGGTTTGAACTCTGTGTGAAGAGAGTTTATAAGTAGTAAACTCGTGAAGTGATACATGAAGTAAAAAACCAGTTTAGTTGGGCTAATTCAGTAAGGAGAGTTAAGTGTGGATAACCTCTGCTTGAAAAGATTGTGAACATCTGTCGAGTAATTGTTGTTGCTTACAAGGTTGTAAGCAGACGGAGTAATTAAGAATAGAAAATTGTTATTGCTTGTAAAAAGGTTACAAGCAGTGGTGCATAAAACTGTGTTGAATAAAGGATTTTAATTAAAATCTAAACAAAAAATTTGTTTGATTTTAACTACAATTTACGAACTCATAAATACACGTTTTTAAAAAGGTAGAAACGCAACAATATTTTTATAACCTTCTACAAATCTGCGTATTTATTCGATTTTCTAGGATTTGAAAAATGTATTTGCTGTTAATAACGAGGGTTACTTTTAAAAATTTCTTTTAAAAGGTGAAACTTCTTTGTTATTAAATTTGTGTCTGATTATGTTCTGCTTTCCACTTATTTTTATTTTATGCTTTTTAATTTCCATAAAGTCTTTTCATAAAATATGGGCACCAATTATTGTAGGTAATGAATGGTACAGGGGAGTTGGAGCATAAAAAAAACAACAAGTCATTAAATTACGGTCAACTTAGTTTTGAAGTACTTCTCTCATCATCATCATCATCACAAGCATTTTTTTTGCGCTTAAGTTTGTTTTTAAGTCAACATTTTTGCGGTTAAACTTTCGCAAAATGAAATTTAATTAAGAGACTTTCAAACACTTAAAAATTTTAAGTGGAATTTATGCGAGTAAGTACGTACATATATTAAATGCATATTATTTATGTACCGAAATATGTACATATATTTTCTAAATGTTTTTATGTGTCCGTCATATTTAATGGCATCATGGCTTCATGTCCTTAGAGACGACGTCTTTTATTTTTTCGTTAATTGGAAAAGTGATTTCATACCCACACGTACAGAGTATTCACGTACGCACAAAACCATTTTATAATAAAATGATTGAAAATCAAACTGAATTACTGAGGTTTTACAGGTCTGTTAGAGGGAGAAAAATCGACAATTTTAAATATGAATTTAATTTATTTGCTAAGCAATAATATTTGATTTTGATTTGCTATCAATTTACATTTTCTTTTGAGACCACAAGAAAATTATGAAATTAATCTTTCATGTGTGCTGCTTTCATAATTGAATTATTAAAGATTTCAAAAGCAAACAATTTCATTAAAATTTTAAATAATATTGCTGTGAAAGCAACTTATGAACTTAATGTGGAACAAATTTTCATTTTCACCAATTATTTTAACCGTTTGAGCCAGTAAATGCTTTTACCGATTCTCGAAACACCGCTCAATAAGTTAAGTGCATTTATAAATATAGTGGCATGGAACATAATCTACGATTTGCAAAATAAAGATTTGAAAAAATCTTCTCAAAAGTTTTTAAATATTTTTTTTCACTTTTTTTGACATAAAAACCAAATGCGTCCTATTTTTGCGAATTTAGAAACAAAAATAGTACGAAGTAATACAGCTAAACAAAGTTAAAATAAACTAAAACTAATGGCGAAAAAAGAATATTTTATTAAAAAAAAGAAACTTTATTTTACAACAATATGGCGTCTAAATAGTGACTTAGTGATTTCCGGTAACTGTTTAACTTTTAACGTACGTGCCCATATATATTTTTTTTGTTTCCTTCACTGTATACATATAAAAAACTATTCTACTCGTTGTCGGTACAACCTTTAAAACTATGAAACATAAAACCGGCAATAAATAGAAAAAACAAAATTAAAAATAGAAAAGCATTAATAACAGCAACTACTTATACTATTAAAAATAAAAAAGAACAAGAAGGTAAATGTTAAACATTTACATTTGCAATACGTTTTTCTACATATTCTGTATTCTGTGAATATTTTCCATTTTTTAAACTTAAAATTGTTTTAAGCTTAACGTGTACGATGAGCCTGTGGGGCTATGAAACCAAAACAACAACAAAATTTTCGAAAATCAGACCATTTTCTAAACTGCGTTGTTGTTGTTGTTGTTGTTGTTGTTGTTCTTGTTGTTCTATGGTGTGTTGGTGTCTATACAGCTGAAGGCCATTTTAGCCGTCATATGGCTAAAAAGCTTGTTTTAGTGTAGCGTTTCCGGTTAAATGTTTGTTATAAAATCAACTATAGAAACACCAACAACAACAGCAGCAACCAAAGGCATTATATTATAAAGCGTGTTTTTTATAGAGGTGTAGAACTTTAAGTTGGCATTACTTTTCAAGATGGCGACCGATTTAACAGCTGTCAAGTGATTTATTCTCAATTTGGTTTGGCAATTCATCATGAATAGACTCCCAAAATGTTTAGCGATGAAGCGCACTTTTGGTTGAATGGCTACGTCAACAAGCAGAACTGCCGCATTTGAAGTAAAGGTACTCCTCAAGTGTATGTGGAAACAGCGTTACATTCTGAAAAACTGACTGTTTGGTGCACTTTATGGGCTGGTGGAATCATTGGTCCGTACTTTTTCAAAAACGATGGTGGCCAGAATGTAACAGTCAATGGTGATCGGTATAGAGCCACGATTACTAACTTTTTCATTCCTGAATTGAATAACCATGATGTGCAGGAGATGTGGTTTCAATAAGACGGCGCAACATGTCACACAGCTCGTGCCACAATAAATTTATTGAAGGACACGTTTGGTGACCGCCTAATTTGACGTTTAGGAGCTGTGAATTGGCCTCCAAGATCTTGTGATATAATACCTCTAGACCGTGGCGGTCATATGCTAGAAATCATATTTGAAATGTAATGCCACAAGATTATCTTTCGGATAAACAAAATGCATGTTAATCGAATAATCCATCGTTGCTTTATTGCAACTTAAAGTTCTATACCTCTATAAAAAACACCCCTTACATACACATATACATATAGTGTGTATGTCTATACGTAGCTTCAACTAACAACTTTTAGATTTATCAAGAGAATTGTACGAGTTTTATGAAAAAAGAACAAAAATAGTTTAACAATCAAAAATTTCAAAAATAAAAAAAAACGTTTTTCTATTGTTTCATACGAATAAAACAAGGAGGGTATAGTTGAGAAAAAATAAAATAAAATCCTTCTCAAAGCTCTTACGTAGGCGTATGCATTTATATGCCTATATATGTACATATACATATGCATTTATAGGCATATATTCATATTTGCATTAGGCACAAGGTTAAAAGTAGAAAATTTTGTTAAACAACAGCCATGCATTTTATTTCAAAAATTAACATGTTTTTCAGCCTTAATTTATGCAATCGATAGTTATAACCTATAGCAGCAGCACCACAAGTAGAGAGGGCAAATGTTTTTGGTTGCTATTTGCCAGCTTATAAAACTAAAAGTTTTATTCAGGCTTTAAGTTATAGCCATTGATGTAGATAACGCTAGTACGTGTAAGCTTTGTGCTCACAGTAGTTTAATCAATTTGAAGCTTAATCCTCTAAGCAGTACTAATAGATCCAATTTTGCTTAGCCCCCTTCGTATGATTGTGTAGTGGCGAATATGAAAGTCAGAGTTTAACGTGAGTCACGCCACGCTGACATACCCCACGGTGCCATGAGTGAATACAAAGCATCGACCAACGCCCCCACCTATGATGAAAATCACCAGTGAGTACCAAATTCGAAACCATGTTGCCTGGACATGACCCCACACCGTGGTTAAGAATGTAACTCCACACCGAACCGAAGCTCTCTCCGCGATTCGGGTATAAACCACAGCCACCACGTTACTCCCACAAGGCAATGTATTGCCTGTACAATATATCGGTATATATCGGTATTATATTTATTATATACAGTGGATATACCTGTCCTGGATAACGACAACTAAATTTGCTGATTATACTTGCGTACTTTCAGTTGATGAAATCGAAATAGAATTCAGTTGGTGAAAGCGAAATAGATAGCTGGTAGAATGGCCAAAGCTACTGCAATAACTACTTTACTGAATGGAACTGAACTTACAATAGTTGCATTATATAGCCCGTCAAGACACAAAATTACAGAAGTCAAATACAAGGAGTTGTTTAGCAAATATAAAGGTAGATACATAATCGGTAGCAATTTCAACGCGAAAAACATTAAATGGGGATCACGTTTAACTACGACAAAAGGTAAAAGTCTGTATAATGTGGCGAATCAACAAGTATGCGAAATTTTATCTACAGGTTGTCCTACCTATTGGCCTTCTGACACTAATAAGGTACCAGATCTAAAAGACTTTTTAAGCAGACACTTATCTAGAGACATTCTAAGAATTGAAGATAATTCTGATCTTACTTCCGATCACTCACCCATTTATTTAATCATAGAAGGGAAACCGAATACACAAGAAGAGCATATGTCAAATAAATTTACTAATTGGAATTATTTGATGTTCAAACTGAATAATGATATCGATCCCGTACTTTTTTTCGAAACAAAGAAAGAAACTGTAAAACTCACATTGCAAATAGAAAAAGCTGCTTGACTAAGTACACTTTTACGTACTCGTAGGAATATTGGACAATCATTTCCTGCGGAGATATTAGAACTTATACGGGAAAAAAGAAAACCAAGAAATAAATGGCAAATTACTAGGTTTCCACCTTTAAAGGCTCAATTAAATAGACTTAATAAACTTCTTCAGGAGAAAATAAAAGAATCTAAAACAAGAAAATAAAAAACCTGGAAAGAGAGACAATTATTCATTATGGAAGGTTACAGCCTGCCTAAAACTTCCCATTTGGCATAATCCGCCTATAAAACATCGAAATGAGTCATGGGCAAAAAGTGATGCTGAAAAAACTGAGCTACTTGCAGAGCACTTATATAAAACGTTTCATCCCTATGACATGGAAGATTTTAATTTGCCTAGTACTGTCCAATAATCTGAAGATATTCAACTATTTTCAATATCAGAAACTATTGGAGAAATATCAAATCTAAAGTCGGGAAAAAGTCCTGGTTTCGACTTGATAAGTTCCGAAGTTCTACAGAATCATCCAGTTAAAGCCATCATTATTATTAACACCATTATGAATGTATGTTTGAACTTTAATTATTTTGCATTAATTTTGTAAGTTTCTGGTGTAATAATGGTAAATAAGCCCGCTAAAAATGAAAATGTAATCACAACTTTTCGTCCTATTGCCTTATTTCCTACAATGGGAAAACTATTTGAAAAACTTTTGTATAAAAGATTGAAGGAAATAATTTTACGAAAGCAACTGATACCTTTACATCAATTCGGTTTTAGAGAAGAACATTCTACCATTGATCAAGTCCATCAAATTACACATACAATAGAGAAAGCCTTTGAACAGAGAAAAATATGCTCAGCTGTATTTTTAGATGTTGCGCAAGCCTTCGATAGGGTATGGCACAAAGGTCTAATTTACAAGCTAAAAACACAGCTTCCTGTACGATATACTCATTTGTTAGAATCCTATATAGAAGATCGGTATTTTAGAGTTAAACAGAGAAATGACTACTCCGATATGAGAACAATTTGTGCAGGTGTACCACAACGCAGTATACTCGGTCCTCTTTTGTATCTGTTGTATACAGCAGACATACCAACCTTAGATAACAACAACAAAATGGCAACGTTTGCTAATGATATTTGTATTCCATCAGTCGGCGATAACCAAATAGAGTCATGTACACGGCTGCAATCATCCATATATAAGTTAGCAGAATTGACATACAAAAGGAAAATTAAATTAAATGAAAGTAAGTCAGTCCATGTTGACTTCACCTATAAATCTATATAATATAGGCCCATTAGAGTATCAAACTCTACAATTCCATATGCCAACCATGCTAAATACTTTGGTATGACGCTAGATGCGAAGCTCAAATAGAGAGAACACATCAAAATGAAAGGAAAAGAGCTGAACCTAAAATATAATAGACTAAAATGGATACTTGGTAGAAGATCTCCAGTTTCAATTGAAAATAAACTTCTTATTTATAATCAAATTTTGAAACCAATATGGGCTTATGGGGGGTACAAATATGGGGTTGTGCTGCGAGGACCCGCGTTGAGAATATTCAACGTTGTCAAAATAAAATACTAAGGAAAATGGTGAATGCGCCCTATTATATCAGGATTAATGATTTACACAAAGATCTTGGTGTCACGAAAGTCACAGAAGTTATACAACTATTAGCATTAAAATACAAAGACAGACGACTACAGAATCATTTAAACTCGGAAGCTGCCATATTATGCAACGATTGGATCTACACAAGAATACTGAAAAGAACCAAACTACAGGATTTGGTAATTGTTGATTTATAGTGAATTTTATGTAACGGAAAAAAATTCTATAAAAAAATTAAAGTATAGATGTAAATAAGAAATTGGAAATTGCCTGCAATTTTTTTAAAATCTCAGTTATGTTAGTAAGGAATATTTCCCCTTTACTCATACCTTTAAGCGTTATAGACTCCAATATCTAACAAAGTTTAGATTTTAAATGTGAAAACATTCAACTAAAACTTATAGGAAAACAAAAAACTTTAACAAAAAAATTAATTTTTTCATTTTTTGCTTTAAATCGACCTTTTTCATTCTTGTATGTTGTACACTTTGCAATTTTGTTTGAAGTTTAATGTGCATAAATATTTAAATATGGGAAATTTAACGATTGGATGGATAATTGCGAAAAACAGAAATATAATTAGAAATACAGAGATATATAGTACGAAAAAACCTAAATAGTAAACTAACAAACGATTTCTAATGAAACTTTTGTTAGGGAATAAAAATTAATTTAAATTATTTGCCACATTAGACACAATAACATGCTTAAATTACGGCAGAGAACGGCAAAAAAATAGAAATAAAAATAACGAAAATTAGAAATAAAATTTAATTTTTTTTTTTAAATAAACGAGGATTTTTTTAATGATTTTAATTAAAAAATAATTTGTTTTTTAAACGTTAATTAATATTAAAAAAAAAGGAGTAAGAATTTCATGATAACCATGGTGTTTTAGAATATAAAAGGCAACCAGTTACTCTCATCCTAACCATATGAACGAGGTATATCAGAAAAGACTTATTATGCTGTCAATCAAAGCTACTCTTTCTATCTCTAATTGCCAATATACCTTTAGAGACTTAAATTTGTAAAGGATGGTATAAAGCCTGTATTGTATTTGAAACACCATACCAACCATTTTGGTTTTTCGCCTATCTTTAAAGGTAAAGAGTATATAATTTGATTTGTTCTGCTGGCAAAAGACACCATACATATAAAAAATTGCCCTGCCGGTCTGTCTGTGTGTGTGTGTTTTTTTTTCTATTTTTCTGCTTGATGACAGCTGTCATTAAATGAAATTATAACAAGGCTTTCATCATAATTTTCATTCCTGCGATAGTATGTTGAGTGGGCGTTGAGAAAAAAATATAGCAAATGTTTTAGAAGTAAACTAAGGTAAGAGCCAAAGTGGTGTCTACAATTAAATTTAAACTGTTTGTAGTATAATTAAAAATTGTATTGCCATTTTGCTTTAAAGAACAACAGTAATAAACAAACAAATAATTAAAAAAGAAACATTTTTTCCTTTATTTCTATTGCATAAACATATAATTAACTTTTCACAAATGAATTCTATTGATTGATATATTTTTTTGTTGTTACAATAAAGGTTGTTAGGGATTGAAAATAAAACGTAAAAAATTTACAAGTCTCCCTACATAACGTAAATATTTAGTATACTATAGCCATTCACTACTATACTCTATACGCTAATATATTGCGCAAAATTTAAATAAAGGGCCCGCCATCTAACGTTTTTTTTCAACTAGTGCTTATTTCGTGAATGGTAACACTTAGCTCATGTCTGATTTGACAGGTAATTAGTTTTATCCTTCTGCTGAACGAATATGGTTGTGTATACGATTCGCTAACTGAGCCTGCGATCGACTTTCGGAAGATGTCGATTTTGCCAAAAAAAATAAACTTTTCAGTTGAAGCACAGTTTGATCTTGGCGGATGTGTACACAAGCAAAATTGTCGCATTTGGGGCACAGAAAATCCGCACGTATACATTGAAAAGCCACACAGCCGAAGCTACGCTCGATGTTTTGCGCCCCGTTTTTGAAGATCGCATTATCAGCCGAAGAGCTGCTGTCGTTTGGCCACCTCGGAGTTGCGATTTCATACCGTGGGACTATTATTTGTGGGGTGCCATCAAAAATAAGTGTTACGCCAACAAGCCAGAGACAATTGACGCTTTATAGGACAATATTCGTGAAGCCATTGGTGAAATACAGTTGCACACAATCGATAAAGTGCTTAAAAATTGGGCCGATTGTGTAGGCTACTGCATGGCCAGCCGAGGCAGCCATTTGAATGAAATTATTTTCCATTATTAACCGGAAGGATTGCACTTTCAAATAAAAAAAGAAATTTGAGAAAATATTCAGTAGTTTTTTTTATAGCATTTTCAAAAAAAAAAAAAAAAATATTTGGCGGACCCTTTATTTAGAATACTACAGCCACTACTTTACTCTATACCGTAATATATTGCGGAATATTTAAATAATTTACAGCATAGAATAAATTATTGTTATAGAGGCTCTAGAATAAACAGGCCTCCATGTTATATACATAAAAATGATTTTGGTATTGTCGGATACTTTGAGCTTAAAAATGACTGGACCAAATTATAAACTTTCTTCTGCGATTTTGTTTGCAATTTCTACGCGAAGGTTTAAAAAAAAAAGTCGAAAAATTTTCAACAGGTGGCGCCATAGGCGGCCATTCCTTTTTCTCTGCTTCTGTTCAAGGTATTTGAATAGGATTTGGCACATCGATTCAATGCATATATTCTAAATTCTGCAGCAAATATTAACAGTAAAATATTTAAACAACTGAGCATTACACCTCCAATACAAAGTAAATATTGATTTTTGCATATGTTTAGAACAGTGAAGGGGGAAGTTACTGAATTAAGTATAAATGACTTCGTAGTTAATACACATAATCAACCAATAAGTTGTTGAAATCACATAAGTGGGCATTGCTTATCCCATACAAATAAATACTGATTTTTATATCTGGAGAGAAAGTTTCTGAATTTGGTCTGAATAACTTGGTAGTCCATTCAAATCATCAGTTTAAAAGTGGGCGGAACTGGATATGTGGGCGTGATATATTACATGCATAGTAAGAGGTCATTGTTTTTTTATTTATGCTTTAAATCAACAAATAATCACTCTGAGATAGTATATAAACAATTGTTGTCCCTAAAGTTAGTTACATTTTAAATATTAATTGTACACATAACATAATTCTCGCAACATCTCAGGTGGGACAAGGGGGACATCTCTCAATCAATGAGATGAACCCACTTCAATTTTTGACATATTGAAAGGGACTTACAATTTAACGCCGGTTCCGAACGGCTTATGCATTAGTTAGAAAAGTTGGTCATAGCGTAAATACCGCTTTTGGAAATTGTCTGATGGTCTGGTCTGGTACTGAATCGAAAGGTCAGTTGTAGGCGGGTGTCTTACCTACCATTCCACAGCGGCGCATACATTAATTATATCATGCTATTATTCATCGCACTTATGTATAAACACAGAGCACAGTAAACACGTTAGTCTGGCAGCCAAGCAAATGATTTAGGATACATATTTTTGCTGCTATATGTCATTTATTAGAAAGAACGTCTTCTGCGTGGTTCGTAGCCCTACTGTTGCTGCTGTTGCTCATCATGGACTCATACCCTTTTCAGTTAATTATTTAATAGCAACTCAACAGATGATTGACGAGGCTCATGAGTTTCTTTTGGTCCAACATGATACCAAATAGTGTGTTATGGTTCCAAACCAGTCAAATACCTATCGAGAAACTAAGAAAACCCCATAGCGATATAAACCAAAATGTAATAAATTGGAATCCATAAGGTATCTGACGAAGAGAAAGGCCCGCCCAAACCTGGAGAAGTCGAAATAAGTAGATCATTTGTCGTAGCCATATGCTCCTTATAGGATAGACGGGCATTGCTGTTTTCTTTTATCTCGTATTACTCATGAGTAACAGAAACCGTACTAGATCACAATAAGGAGAGACATAAGCGCTGTTTTATTAAAGAAAAAAACAATTTTCCTTATCTTTAGGCTAAGAGCCGCAAATGACTGTCCTGGAACGCCACACTCCAGACCATTATCACACGAGGCAGCCGAGTTACAATTTCGGTTTTCATTGTCTATGTACAGTATCATTCTAAACCTCTTCTCTTCCACTAGCAGCACTTGGTTGTACTCCAAATCTGAAATTTATAATAACTTCTTTATACGACTAAAGTTTAAATCACAAGGTCCCAAAAGAGCTACTAAAAACGCAAAAAAGCCATTAGAATTATTGTTTAAGGAATTATAGCGAATAGCGAATAGAAGAGATAAGTATTGCAAAATAATAACTAAGCTAAGCAACTCAAATAGTGCCACCACGTATAATGAAAATCACTAGTAAATACCAAATTCAAAAACGTGTTGTCTGAGACTATCTAAACTCCTACCGAAATGTGGGTCACGTCACACTATGAAGAGTGTAACACCAAGGCTCTCCTCGCGATTTGTGTATAAACCACGACCACCACATTGCTCGCAAAAGGGGGACTCACTATAGCCAGGCGAGGGTCAAGGTTTCTGGGCTTCTGGCACCCTGGTTACCAGAATTAAGCCTCCGGTCAGGCTTCGTAACACAAAAGCTACTAACAGTGTAAGCCCCATATAATTAGAACAGACAAGAAAGTCACAGATTAACGTGAGTCTCGCCACACTGGCACACTCGCCCACGGTGCCTAAGGTACGGATAAATATGATGCCCACCGACGCTCTCCACTCATGACAACCACAAGTGAGTACCAAATTCAATGGCGCGTTGTTATGACTCTAACGTTCACACTTTGATATGGGTCACAACATCCAGCTGAGGAGGTGCAACACCACACAGCCACTCCGAAGCGTACATAAGGGGGCCTACCCAAAAGTCAGGTAGAGCTTCTGACTGCTACTTCTAGTTTCGGCCACATAACGGCCCCGGACTGGTCGCCGGTAAATTAGAAGAGACTGAAAAACTACAGAAGTACTGGAAACAAAAATATATTTCTTTTCGTTTAGGACAAAGGATTCTCTTTGAGTATCTAACCAGAATCAGCCATTAGGTCTGAGTCTGTGTGCCGACGGATCAAAAATTTGGAAAGTGCTGGGTCTTTAGACGTGGGAAAGAAAAATAGCAAGAGAAATATCCGTTTGATTTCAAGACAACTGCAGTGTTCTGCAGGCAGAGATTAAAATGACAGCAGGACTGGTTCGTGTACTACGGGGTATTCTATGTGAATACCCAGTTTTATATTGACAGTCAAGTTGCGATTAAAATATTCTGTGGTATCTACTCGACATAAATGTTGGTACACGAATTCCGGACATCTGTTAATGATATGGCGGCATAGCCAAAAATAAAAGTCATTCGCTCCCCAGAGGAGTTATGTGGCAAATGAACTGAGTGACTCCGTCCCCAAAGGAGTTATGTGGCAAATGAACTCTGTTTGACTTCTAAGTAATGTGGAAACTACCTACCTGGTCAGAATGCTGCTTTTATTACGCAGAATACTAATTTCGCGGTATCTAACGAGGAGGGCACAGCGTCAATGTCAAATCTACCCTTCATACGATCGGACCCGATCAGATTCTATTGAGTTGATGTCACAACATCGGCTACGTATTTTTGGTATCAGGATCCAAGTCTTTGGGATATTATGGCTGCTCTTCTTGGTAATCCAATTTCTCAGACTAGACTGCAATAGATGTCAGTGATGGGAAAGTTTGTACTTTTTATTATACTATTTAACTTAAAAAATATCGTAGTACTCCCCTGAGAGATTTGATATTTCCGCTTGTCGTGTTAGTGAGTAGAAATTATAGTAAATTTTTTATCAAGCGCTGTATAGTTATTAGGAGAGGTCGATTAACATACTTTTAAAAATGTATTCTGGTAATAGTTGTGAAGATTTACAAATCAAGACCAGGCATAGTTTCTTGTAATATTTTCTAGATTAGTGGGTAGATGTGTGTCAATATTATCGTTACCATTTTTTCTTTTAACTTTGAAAACTACCTTCCAAAAATAAAAAATTATTTAGTTTCATTAAAACTTTTACTCAAAATTGTTTGCAAAAATTAAGTGAATGAATGCAAAAAAAAAAATTAAATGGCATACAAATACCAACTTCAACTGTTAAATACAGAAGAAAAACTCAAAAAAAAGAAATAAAGTTTGAAAATTTTTCTCTTTTATTTCTATTTATTTATTTATTTTTTTTTTCGAACAGTCAACAGTAAAGTCGAGGACTAATTTGAAGTTTAATTTTTTTTTCTTTTTTTCAACCGACGGTATACAAATACAGGCAAATTACATTTGTTCTTGCTGCTACTTCTACTGTTTTTGTAGTTACTTTTAGTCTAGTATCCCTTATTAATAATTTTTAATTTCCTTGATGACTTCAAAACTTATTAAAAACTTCAAGTTGAACAATTTAATGCCAAACTAAACTCCATAGTAATGTTCTATGGTAGTTTTGTTCTATTTTTTACCATTTTGTTTTGGATTTTCATTTTCAGTTTTTTTTTAATTCGTAGCTATTAGAGTACTGTTGTTGTTGTTGTTGTTATTGCCGTTCTCGTTGAAGTAAATAACAGCAAGGACAACTTTATAAAATAATTGTAGTTACAGGACTTACAGTGTGTGTGTTAAGGGTAAATGTTTAATCGTAACACTCACCTGTTTGGCTTACACCTCCACTGTACTGCTCTTATTTAAATATCTGCGACTGTAGTATTATTATAATTACTAAACAACAATTACCTGCAGGTTTATTTTCTGCTAAGGTTTACTAGGTGTATATAAAGGGTCCGCCATCTAATGTTTTTTTTCAACTAGTGCTTATTTCGTGAATGGTAATCTTTAGCTCAGGTCTGATTTGACAAATAATTAGTTTTATCCTTCCGCTGAACGAATATGGTTGTGTATGCGCTTGAACACCGCTGGGAAATATTGTGACATTACTTTGAAAATCATGCTAATGTTGCAGAATGTCTGTTCATCTTTTCAGATGAAGCTCATTTTGATCTTGGCGGGTATGTAAACAAGCAAAATTGTTGCCTTTGGGGTACAGAAAACCCGCACGCATACATTGAAAAGCCGATACACCCAAGACGAGTTACTGTTTGGTGCGAATTTTGGTCCAGAGGCATAATTGGACCATTTTTCTTCGAAAATGAGCAAGGAGTGGCCGTTACAGTCAATGGCGGTCGTTATCGGGCCATGTTAAATGAATTTTTGTTCACAAAAATTGAAGAGGATGATATTAGCAACTTTTGGTTTCAACCGGACGTCGCTACGTGCCACACAGCTGAAGCTACACTCGATGTTTTGAGCCCTGTTTTTGAAGATCGCATTATCAGAAGCAGAGCTGATGTCGGTTGGCCACCTCGGAGCTGCGATTTGACACCGTTGAACTATTATTTGTGGGGAGCCGTCAAAGATAAATGTTACGCCAACAAGCCAGAGACAATTGATGCTCTAAAAGACAATATTCGTGAAGCCATTGGTGAAATACCGCTGCACACAATCGAGAATGTGCTTAGAATTGGACCGATCGTGTAGGCTACTGCATGACTAGCCGAGGCAGCCATTTGAATGAAATTATTTTCCATTATTAACCGGAAGGATTTTACTTTCAAATAAAAAAAGAAATTTGAGAAAATATTCAGTAGTTTTTTTATAGCATTTAAAAAAAAAAAAAAAATTATTTGGCGCACCCTCTATAACTATTTAGTCGCTGAAAGTAGTAGAAAAAAAAAATCGGCAAGTCTTTCTTTGGAAACCATCTCTAAATAGAACAACCACCATAAAAAAAAGTTTTCTAGTTTTTTAAGGTTTTGCAATTTTTTTTTCTTGTTGTCGCAAATATTATGGAAAATTTAAACTTAAAAAAACTTAATTTTTGTTTCCACTGCTTCATTTTACATGCTGGCATGATTTACCCAACATATTAGAGAAAGAACTCTAGTAAATGTAGGAAAAAACTTCCTAGAAAATTTAAACAAATATCTACTTCCACAAAAGCAACTAAACGAAAAATTTGTAAGCAATTTTCCTTAACAAAAATAAATATTCGCACTTTTTAAAAAGTTTTTAAAGTATTTGCAATTTGTATTTCTATCGGGTGTATTTTTAGAGGCGCATTACTTTGAGTTGGCAACATTGCTTTATTTGAAAACCGATTTAAGAACTGTTAGTAGCTTTTTATTTAGTTTGGTTTGACATTTTATTATGGATAGACTTACACCAGATCATTTCCATTCAAATGTTTGTTCACCGATGAGGTTAATTTTTGGTTGAATTGGTACGTAAATAAGCAGAATTGTCGCACGTGTAGTGAGAATAATTAACAAGCTTTTATCGTAACACCAGTACAACCACAGAAAATTACTGTTTGATGCGCTAGCGGAGTAATTGGTCTATATGGCTTTAAAAACGATAATGGTCAGAATGTTACTATCAATGGTGAATGGTATAGGGACATGACTAGAAATTTTTCGAACGTTATGTACCTGGAATTAATTTGCGCGGTACAATCGACTTACTTAAAGAAACTTTTAAACGTAATGATCTAATTAATTGGCCAACAAGATCATGCAATTTAACCCCATTGTATTATATTCTTTGGGGTTATATAAAGTCACTTTTCTGTGTCGATAGGCCAGACGCATATGTTACGAAAAGTTGGCGAAAATTGGTGTTCGCCAGCCGTGGCGACCATATGACCGAAATCATATTTAAACCTTGATGTTATAAAATTTTCTATCCAACAAAGAACGTTGCATTGCTATTAAAAATATATTTCCTTGTTTAATTATGATTTAAACTTGTGCAACTGTAAAAAAGCATCCTATACAAAATAAGAAATGCAGTTGGAAATATAAAACCGGAATAAACGAAATGTAGTGGGATAATTATAAATGAAAAAGACCATCTAAGGATACGCCCTAATATGTATGCTGGCGTGGGCTTTAAGGTAGAGAGATAGTATTTTTTATTTAAAAAAGCTTTTCCTAGAAAGTAATTTTTTTTATCATTTCTGTGCTATATATCGGGTGGGGCGTCTATCGGTGTTAATTTGAACCAGCGGTTATTTCGAATCTGGCAATACCTATGTCGTCCTATTCTGTCACAAAATTCAGTATATTATCTGCACGGAACGAAATGAATCGACTTACGCTTGAGCAACGTTGGGTTTCTTGGGAAATTTATTTCCAAATATTAATCCCTTCTTC
This sequence comes from Wohlfahrtia magnifica, assembly GCA_023159175.1. Lineage (NCBI taxonomy): Eukaryota > Metazoa > Arthropoda > Insecta > Diptera > Sarcophagidae > Wohlfahrtia > Wohlfahrtia magnifica. The sequence goes on from JAKWBJ010000045.1 coordinate 3,279,505, forward strand.
AAGGAAGTTTAAGCGATATAGTTTTGGTTGCGTTCACCACCAAATCACCATAAAGCAAGGAAATCATTGACTTTCGATATAAAATTTTTTTCTAAAGAATAAATTCAAACTTACATACTTCCCCGGTCCTCTTCTATCTTCCAGTGTAGAGTTTTTTGTAAATGCTGAACCATTTCTGTCTATCTTGTGTTGCTGGTTGTGTTCCGCTTGACCCTTACGGCCTGGATCCTTCGATTCAAAGGTTTCCGTAGATGCCTTCTGATCGCTTCATTCCTTACCCTGTTTCTCCTGATATTTCCGGCTACTCTTTTTATATATTTCATCTCAACTACTTGAATTCGGTTTACTGTCCTTGTAGTGAGTGCCCATGATACCACAACCGCGTGAAAGTGTGGGTATATACGTAGAGTTCTAGTTTCGGCGTTTGTCTAGTTTTTCATTCTCTTATACTTCGGGAACTGGTAACACTGATGTCAATGTCTAAAATCTGGCAACACCGTAATAAAGTTTGGCATATTTTAACATAAACGTACTTACAATATTTTGATGTACAAGTGCTATTTGTTATGTTTAGAGTGAGTTAAGAAAATCAATTTGGCCAAAAAATTGAAATTTTAAAGAAAGATTTTCGTTGGACAACTCCTCACAACTTTCGACGTGGATTATGTGTCGATGAACTCAGTTCTTTACATGGCGATAAAGCACCATCAAAAACAACAGTATATCGCTGATACAGTGAATTCAATCTTGGTTGTAGTTCGGTCGCCGACGAATTCCTTCAAGGTTGTTCAAAATCGGTTGTTGTGCCACAAAATATCGATGCAGTGCGTGAACTAATAATGCAAGATTGTCATGTGACATATTGTGACATAGAGGCATCCTTGTAAATTAGCTCCACTTTAATACATACGATTTTGCAAAAACACTTCTTAGTTGAAAAAAAAAATTGTTCCCGTTGGATCCCCATAATTTGTCGCTCAAAAAAAAACTCGCATCGTTTGGTGTAAGGAAATGATTAAAAATCACAATCGTGGTGCTTCAAAAGACGTGTATAAAATCGTGACAGGTGACGAATCACGGATATATGCGTCTGAGCCACAAACAAAATAGCAATCGAAAAGTTTTTTGCGAAAAAAGCACAGTGAATGGCCGAATGGGTTATGTGGCCACTATTCCGCTTGAGCAACGTAGGGCGGTCAATTATGAGTGGTACACCACCATTTGTTTAACTGAAGTCTTTGGAGAAATTCGTCAAACTAACCGCCGAAGACGAATCATTCTCCATCATGACAATGCGAGCTCTCACACACCTCGTTAAACAGCTGAATTTTTGAGCAGACAAAACATCGATTTGATGTTCCATCCTCCATACTGTTCTGATTTGGCATCCAATGACTTCTTTTTGTTCCAGAATATCAAAGATAAGCTGCGTGATCCACGATTTACGAGAGCCGAAAAAACAGTTGAAACGTTTAAAAACCATGTTTTGAAGGTGTCTCAAGAAGAATAGAAAAACTGCTTTGAGAAATGGCTCTAACGAATGCAGGAGTGTGTTGATAGCCAAGGGGTATATTTTGAAAAACAATAAAGCCATTTTCATTTAATAATATTTGTTATTATTTGCTATTCCCGTAATATAAATAGTACTCCTCGTATTACTGGTCCATGATAGTTGCAATTCTTCAACAAAAATTTTTAACAAAACATGATCAAGGATAGTAATTGTTTTGAATAAAATTTTTAAGAGAGCGAGTTAATAAGATATGTAAGATTTTCTTTTCATAGCCTATACTTCACCATTCTTTATGTCCAATCGTACTTTGCAGCCAGCTGTCCTAAAAACACTAACTAATCCAAAATATGCCTAGTTTTCGTAATTATAGCCTTAATTTATTCTCATGCTGTTGTAATTTCCAAAATTAAGCTGATTTATTCAATTAAGTATTCAAGAAATGAAAAGCATTGCGTCCATTACAATTAACAGTGACTTTTAGTTTGAATTTCAATGGATTTTTTTTTTTTTTTTTTTTTTGATACTCGTACTATCTCACTCGCCCCACCATTCCTCACTGTTAAGAGTAACTATATAAATTCTTAATACCTGTTTAAATATTAATAACAACACAATGTGTCATTTTTATATTCTCTTCTATGACACATGTGCAGGCATGCGTTACGACGATGCCCAACATTGGGTGATGTTTTAAGGAAATCTGCTGGTTATTCATTAAAAAAGTTTTTTCTTCTCTACTTGGTTTTCATTATTATTTTCTTTATTATTTAGTTTTTAGATAATTTGACATGACTATTGCGACACACACAGACAGATTCTGTGACATTGCTCCAAAGTGTTTTCTGGTAGTAGATGACAAAATACTGAAAATCTAGCACGTGTTTGAGTTTATCTATAAAACGTGCTTCAAATGGTTACCTTCGAGATGTCATGTCTTAATGCTTTACTGTTCAAAACAAGAGCGGAGGAGAACTTTACAAAACTAAATTTGAAATTGTTTATGAAGAATCAAAAAGGACAGTAAGTAGCAAAAGCTTTAGTAGTAGCAAATATCAAATGGCAACAAGAGAATATATTAATGGGGTAAAAATGAATGAGGGTTGCATTGGTTGGTTGGTTGCATTGTATGCTCTGCGGTCGGTTTGTTGTAAATGACAGCATATAAACGCGTAATTGAATGCAATTTCATTAGACGTTAAAGCAATATAATCGAACAAATGTTATAATATCTAGTTATTGGTTTATACGAAAAAAATTTAAGTTATTGTAGAGCACGATTTCATAATTTTCTTCATTAAATTTTGTTTCTTATTATGACTGACCTTAAGCTTAAACATTGAATGAAATTTCTATTATAAACGAAATAAATTATCAAAAAAAAGAGTCACTAATAAAATGTTGCAAGGCAACACTGTGGGTTGTATGGGAAAAACATCATAGACATCAAGTGACAATAAAACTTTCTCTGAAATGACCTAATGGTGTCATCGTTTTTATGACATCGCATGTAAAAACAGTAACTCAGATATATCGTTATCTCCGATTTCTGTCTTAAGAGCAGTGACAGGCAAAACAATACCTATGCAGTTTAGCATTATGGTAACAATTTGAGAGCTTTTCTCTTAGTCTTAGTACTGTGTGTTGCAAATAAAAAACATACGTCAAAGCTGCCAAGTGCTAACATTTTCCTTGAAATGACCCAAATGACTTGTCTACATTATTTTTCGAGTTTCATCATTTATATAAACGTCGTGTAAAAACTATAATTCAGACATATCGTTATCGCCGATTTCGTGCTTTAGAGCAGTGCCAAGTAATAAAACGTTCTTTGAAATGACCCAATAGTTTCATCGTTTATATGTCATCGTCCTGTAAAAGCAATAAATCAGATATATCGTTATCGCCGCTTTCCGACTTGAGAGCAGTGTCAGGCAAAATAATACCGGTGCAGTTTACCATTTGAGAGCCTGTATTTTAGACAACACAAATTTCTTTTTCTTTCTTAGCGCTGTGGGTTGCAAAGTCATAGCTTGCACGTCATAGCTTGCAATCTCTAACACTATCCTCCAAATGACGCAATGGCTCCTCTACAATATTTTTAGAGTTTCATCATTCAAATGACATCGTCCTATAAAAATTATAACTCAGTCATACCGTTATCGACGATTTCGCGCTTTAGGGCAGTGTCAGGCAAAATAATACCAGTGCATTTAACAGTTGTGGTAAAAATTTGGAAATCTGTCTCTCCGACCACACTGCAAGAAAAAAATTCACGTTTTTCTTATACAAATGGTTGTGTACACTGTGATTTTACACTTTAGGTTTGCATACTTTAACAAAAAAAAAAAAAAAAAATTAAAGAAAAAAGAAAACAACTACAAAAGCAGTAAACAAAATTAAAAAAATAAATAAAAAACAACTACAACAAAAAACATCAAATTAAGAAGAAATTTAAAATAAATAAAATTTGTTTAATAAAATGCTTAATAAACATCACCAATTAAAAATTTTTCTCTCACTGTATTTTTCTGTTTATTTTCTCTTTATTTCTCTGTGTTTATTTTTTGACTATGCGTGTGAGTACGTACGTATTATCATTAAAGAGCACAATTTATTGGCTCACTATACGTACTTGTAAGGGAAAGTTTGCCCAGAAGCATGTTATGCCTGACGATGCTTTAGAGCAGGCATGAGCGCTTCATAGAACAATTCAGCATTGCCGCTTTGCTCCGATTGGACCAAACGTAGTAGTTTTACGTTTTTTTAATTTTTTTTTTTGTAGTTTTTCCTGCTGTAGCGATTTTTTTTGGTCATGGTAAATTATTCCTCTTAAAATCGCAGTATATAACATAATTAAAAAAAGTAACTTTGAATTTAATTAACAATAATTTTCAATATTGTTGCTGAACGATGCGTACAACTGCTTACCACTGTTTCACGTCGAGCTATAGCAAAAACTAGAGATTATGTTATGCTAGTGATTACCGGATTACCGCGAATGGAGAGTAAAAAAGATTTAAAAACACTGATTTAACTTCCTTTCACTAAGAGCACTTCTATTTTATTTATTTCATTTGTTCTAAATACATTTCTAGCAGTTTTTCTCACATTGTATTCTAAATGTTGTATTCAGCAACTTATTGTTACGAAAAGTAAAATACAAGACTGCATTGTGGGATTTTAGTATATTTTTATATCACCCTGTCAATTTGGCAGCGCTGCCAGATCGACACTCTTTACGTCACATTTGAGTTAATGGATATGGAAATAGAAGATGGTCGATATTTCCTGAACCGTTAGGCAATTAGGTGTATAAAGGGCTGCTTTACCTACACGTCAGTTTAGTTACCGTTTGGCTGTCAATAAAGGAAGTTGTGTAAAAGCGGAAATAAAAGTGTTGTATAAACGAATATTAAGTCTTGTATTAAGACAAACAGTACAAAAGTTATAGTGAAGTAAATAAAGAAACTGTAAAACAATACTAATAGCGGTGTTTATATTATTTTAACGCAATTTAAACGAACTCAAACGTTTTAGAAAGGCTTAAACGTAACATTATTTTATTTTCATTTATGACATAAAATTTGATATAAAAATTTGATAAATTTGGTATTTTTTGAAAGATGTGAGTGTTTTTTTTGAGACAGCTATACAGTTTATAGAATAATAGAAGCAGAAAGTCTTTAAGTCGATTTGCGCAGAATAGTATTTGATTTTAGACCTATGGCTTAATCTTAAAAGCTTCTCAGATTTTCGTGTAGATTTTATTTTTGCTATACGACTTTTCAGTTTTTTTTCATCCCTAAAATTTAATACACCCTCATATACATCCATATGTACATCCTTCTGTTATTTTAAATCAGGCATGTGCAAAAGCAAAAATGTATTTGGATTAGTGAGAACATGAAAATAACTCTCTTGGAGAAGTAAAGTTGGTGTTTTAAACAAATGCAAAAAAAAAAAATCAACAAGCATACGCCGCACATGTGCATTTGTCGCTGTTTCATGCGTTGTGAATGCATGCTGATTTTCTTTTTTTTAATTTTTAAAATTTAAACTTTACTCTCTCTGGAAGAGTAATTTCCATGTTCTCACTACCACAACTACAGCTTTACTTTTGCACATCATTGCTTTAGAGCTATTAATTGAAGTCAATATGAACGGTGATAGTAACAATAACCATCTTACTTATCTTACTTACACCGCTTGTATGCAAAACTATCCATTATTTAGCGGTACTTTACATACTACACGAAGAACGGACAAGTCAAAGTTCCTACACCTGAAACTTCATATTGCCAAAAATTTTCTTCGAACAGATCCACAGTGCGCCATTTTTTAAAAAATGGCTGTGACTATTAAGAAGCGCATTTTCTTTTTGTCATTTAGTAATTTTTGCACAGCCCAAAATACAATTGACTAAATCGTTATGCTGTTGCACATAATTTTTCACAAAATAATTTCGAAATTTGTAATTCAACTGTAATTTCTCCCTCCATTTATGACAAGCCCTTCAATAGCTGCTGTTACAGCAGCAACAAAATTCATATCAACTATAGATTGGCGAGGGCAAGCGAAACAAAATTAAGGCATTATTTTGAATTACTCCATATGACTTCATTGAATCATATACCCGTGTCTATAAATATTTTTCTCTCCTTTGTTTTAAACATTATTACCAATTTTTGCCAATTCAGTCATTGATTTTGTTGCACTATAATAGCAAGTGCTATGTAGCAAGAGTACAGCAGCAGCATTGGCGGTGGCAAAGGCATTATATTTCAGTTTATTGCTGTTGTTTGGTGCATTAGTAATGCGAGAAGTAATGAAAAGACAGCAGAAGCGTGTTTCAGCAATTTAAGGGTTGTTTTGGATTATAAAGCTTTTGGTCTATTTTGGTCACTTGAAATTGATTGATTCGTTGCGGTTATTAAGTGCAGCGCCTGTAGAGCACCGGTCTTAGCAAATCGCCTGAAAAACAGAATGCAATAGAATGGTAGCAAGTTGTTAAAGCAGAGGTGGACTAACAATAGAACTAAATAGTAAACATTCAGTGTTTTAGCTTAATGATTATTGCAAATTTTGTAAAACCTTTTTAAATGGAAATAATAGGAAACGTAAAAAAAAGCAACTTAAGAAAATTGCTATAAAATGAAGATAAGAATCATTTACCAAAATTTCTGATAAGAAAATGGTGTATTAATAAATTCACAAGAAACATTAATCCTAAATAGCAATAACACTCAGAAACTCAATTAAGGAAATTTGTATATTTTTAAACTTTTTTAATTTACAAATTTTTTCCTATTAAACTTTAAGTCCATCATTACAGAGACCGGATCAAGTCGCAATTTGCATGAACTTATCATATATATTGTATATAATTGATATATCCTCGTTAACGCCTGGTACTATTTATATTTCGGAAATAACAAATAATAACAAATATTTTTTAAAGAAAATGGCTTTATTGTTGTTCAAAATTAACCCCTTGATGATCAAAACACTTTTGCATTCGTTCGAACCATTTGTCAAATCAGTTTTTGCATTTCCCTTCAGACATCTCCCAAACATGGTTTTTGAACGCTCCAATCGCTTCATCGGCGCTCGTAAATTGTTGAGCACACAGTTTACCTTTGATTTTCGGGAATAAGAAGAAGTAATTGGGTGCCAAATCAGGAATATACAGAGGCTCAGACATCAATTCGATGTTTTGACTGCCCAAAAATTTACATATTTGACGAGATGTGTAAGAGCTCATATTGTCATATTGGAGAATGAAAACAACAAAAACAAATTTTGTTTAGAACAAAGTATTCATGTAAAATCGCATGTAGTAAAGTGGAGCTAATTTGCATGGATTCCTCTATCCCACAATATGTTACATGATGATCTTACATTATCAGTTCACGCACTGTATTGATGTTTTGTGGCACAACAACCGATTTTCGTCTGCGACCGAACTACGACCACGATTATATTCACTGTGCCAGTAATAGACTGTGGGTTTTCATGCGATTTATCGCAATACATAGAACTAAGTTCATCAACACATTCTTGTTGAGATAATCCACGTCGAAAATTGTTACGAAAATAAAAAGTGCCTAAATTGCCTTACGTATTTGCGTATTTGGCAGCACTACTAAATCGATCAACTTTACGTTACATTTGAATTAACGGATATAAAAAATAGAAGATATGAGACATTTCCGGAACCTTCCAAACTTTAGGCAATTAGGTATATAAAGAGGCTGCTTTACCTACACGTCAGTTAGTTATCGTTTTGCTGTCGTAAGGTAAAGACATGTTAAAGGGGAAATAAAAGTGTTGTATAAGCGAATATTAAGTTGTTGTATTAAAATAAACTATGTAAGCGTTATAGTGTAGTAAATAAAAAATTGTAACAACAATAAAGTGGTTTAATTTTATTTTAACGCAATTAAAACGAATGTCAAACGTTTTAAGAAGGTTAAAACGTAACAATATATTATTTGGCTAAAGAGATTTTCTTAACTCATTGTAAACAAAACAAATAGCACTTATAAATCAAAACGTTGTGAGTACGTTTGTGTTAAATAATGTCAAACTTTATGATGGTATTGCCAGATTTTAGCTATTGAAATTAGTGTTGCCAATTCCGGAAATATGAATAGTACCCCTCATACAAACAATAGTAATAATGTATAACGACGTCATTGTAATGTTATCGTACTAAAAAAGTTAAACTTAACGACATTGTCTGTAATAAGTTCATTACAAGCTGAGCGCTACAATATTTTGTGTTCTGCAAATATCCGTTAACGTATAACATAGGGACAGAAAACATAAAAATTCGTTAATGAATCGTTAGTATATTGTTGAAATTACAAATACACGATCACCTGCAACACAAACTCATGTTAAGTCATATATGAAAATTTGGACAATTACTTAAAAAAGTCATGTGTGACATGACGTGTATGAAAATACATATTACAAAATTTACAAACTAATGTCAGAAAGCAAACTACATTTAATGTTACTAACGTCACAATTATAGTCAAAAAATTCGTAATGGAAATTGTAATCATTGCACAACCTACGAAAGGGAAACGCATTTGCACAATAATGGCGGGAATATCTAGCAGGGATTTTAAAATTCAGCTTCAAAAGTAAAAATCGTGTATACCTGTGTTATTTTATTTCATGCTTAGATGCTGTTTTGATAGCTAGTTCAGGCAAAAAAACAATAATTTGTTATCAAAATTAGAGATAAGAAATTTTGTTGTGGCTCACAGCAATTCAGAATGAACCAACATGACTGTCTCTCAAAATTTTATATTGCGAAACTTGCTGTTTCAATCAGGACTACTGTTTAAAACGTGACTAAGAGAGCAAATATTGATATTTGCAAACCGTGTGAATATTCTATTACTGTTAGCCGATCATGATTTCAATTTAGTCATTTAGTTATGATATAAAATAAGTAATTATTACAAAAATTTGATACTGATACCTGCTTACTCAAAGTAATATCCGGTAGAGCAATTGTTGGAAAAGTAATCAAAGAAGTAAACGATTTCAACCCTTGGTTTAAGATTTTATTTCGAAGCGTCATAAGTCACTTACAAAAATTAGAAATACTAGTTAGATTATGTACAGAGCCGAAGTGTGGACTATGTCTAAAAGTTAACGCTAAATACGTTTGAGAGAAAAGTTTTGAGATAACCGCAATAAGGTTGCAAGCAAAACAAATACCCAGAACTGTCCACCAATGCTCTAATGCAGGAAGCTTAATTAGGTCCAACATATCCTTATACGAAGGAAATCCATCAACATAATTCCAACGAAATCCAGGTAAACAGAACAATAAAAACTGTCTCTGCACTCATTCAATTTCATCAATATGACACTGATAATAAGGAATCCAAGCAAACAAGATATTTATAACTGTCTCGTATAAGGACCTGAAAACTCCTTGGATCACCTCTTCACAAAGCCAAAAACAGCCCGTGCTTTACAAGTCTTCATGCTAATATGATTAAGAAATGACAATTTGCTGTCAAGTAACACACCTAGATCAAGGAAGGCAGTAAGGAATATTACTCCTGCGAGAAAAAACCATATCATTACATTTCCTCAGGTTGAGATCCATCAAATTAATCCTGCACCAATCAACAAAAACATCAATACTTCGTAGCAGAACAGTCTGCCCATAAATAACATCAGAAGAATAAAATAATTGAACATCATTATCATACATAAGAATACTACAGTCAGAAAATAAATCAGGGAGATCATTAGGGAATAATAAGAACAAAAGTTGACCCAGACGGCTACCATGCGGAACTCTGGAAGTAAAATACACGGTCTTCGACAACATATTTCGAAACAAAACTCTCTGAGTCCTGAATGGGAGATAAGATTCTATCCAACGATAAAGATATCAGAAATAGCAATGAGAGCAAGTTCATGAAGCAAAATCCTATGATGAAATCTATTAAATAACATCAGTTTGAGCACCCGCTCCTAAAGACCCTCGTAGTAAATTTAAGAATGTAAGTCAGTATCGATCTACCCTTTAAAAAATCATGCTGAGCGGGTGATATTATAAACTTCATCTGGAAAAAAAGACTCCATTAGCTAAGGAATAGCACTAAGATTTGCAATACCCCTATAATTCGATATTTTCGTGCTACTAATCGACTTATAGTATGTAAAGGAATAATAAAGGACTCCTTCCAAATACGAGGATAATGATCTCGGATATGATTTCCCCCCTAATCCACGACCGAGTCAAATGGCCTTTATTAGAGTTCGGCAAACATATTCACAATGTGCACATAATCGGAAGGCGAGTCTTTTTCGTAGAATATTTAAGTGGGAAACGCAGATGATTTGAGGTTAACACGAACGAAATCGTAAAAGGATTTCGTGTTACTACTAAAATTAGACTTGACTCTATCCAAATACTTCATATAACAATATTAATTCAACCTATTAAAATCAGCACGCGATCTCGAATAGAGCATATAATTTATACCAGACCCCGATTTCACAAACTTTCTAAGCAAACGTGATTTCATATTTCTCAATCTTGCAAGTCTAGCAGAATTCCATGGAGGACCAGAGCGATCTAAACGGCAGTATACAAATGAAACACACTCCTCAAAGCATTGGAATAATACCCCATAAAAGCTATCTATAATCCCATGAAGTGAAAAAAGAGTCATACTGAGGTAAAGTCAGTAAAGATGACCAATCAATAGAAGACAAAAATTAATTCAAACGGCTAAAATCAAAATGACCACTCCATTGATCTATTGAACCTAAATCAAATCCAATGCGCAGTAACAGCGTCGGATGATAGATATCCTCCGGGACAGATATAAGATCTATATGATATAAAGAAGAACTACTTGGGTCATCAATAATAAATAATATCTAAAATTCTACCTATAGAGTTCAATAAATGATGAACTTGAAAAAGACCAAGATCAGACATAGTAGACAGAATTTCATCAAAAGATAGGAGCGAAGAAGAGGCTATCAACGAGCAGATCTTAGGCGAAGGTTCCAAAAGATGTGTGGAAAGTTATTGTCACCCAGGACCACTATAAACCCACCCTGCTCCATCGAATCCCTAACTCTGGAAACTAATTCGAAATGAGCCTCATAGGTACGAAACTCAGAACAAGGAGGAATATATGAGTAGGTGATGTATATAGGGTCTTCCACGAATATGCACCTTGACACAGATAAATTCAACATTTTTTAGAAAATAAAAATCTATCAATTCGGTCACATAACTGGCAAAAACAGCAATAAGAACACCACCACAATTCTCTGTTTTTCTATCGCGCCTAAAAATATTGAAATCAATAGGCATGATTTCAGAATCAAGAATATCAGCATTAAGCCAAGTCTCAGTAAACACATTATATCCTTCAAAATCAAAAATACCTTCATAAAGCACGGATAGATTAGACCTAAGTCTACGGACCTTCTGATAAACATTACTAACATTCAATGAGAACCCCAAAATCAGTTTTTTTGAGATATAGAAGAAGGTAAAGGAACGCCCCTTCTGCGATGGTTCACCCGAAATTTAAATTCACGGTCGAAAGCGCACTGTGGCCAGAACACAGGGTTAACAATAACATCTAACATATCATCAGGAACATACTATAAAATTTAAAAGAGGAAATGCTACGATTAGAGGCTGCTCTCATCTTATAGTAATCTAATTTAAAGGTCTTTAAATTTTAAGCCTGATATAAAATTTAATATCCTCCATAGAGGTCTCACACTATAATCGAGTTATAAAAATGGTCCTCCAAGAGCTTACCACCACCAAATTTCAAGGAGCAACAACAGAAATATCAGTTTGAGCAGATTTTCTATTCGAAGAAAAGTTACCAGATGACAATAACAATGTAGGTGGATCGACATTATCACGAGGCAATGGGGATAGAGAGAAAACAAGTAGCGACCAAATTTGTAGAACTGAGCAAAGGAATACCAATAAAAGAGCCAACGTCAGACAGTGACGAAGACGCCTCAATAAAAATCGGTACGGAACCCTCTTCTCAACCCCAAGCTCCCTGCAAGCACAATTTATTAGTTAAGCTGTTGTATGATAAACTCAGCTCAACTAAGTCCATCAAGCAAAAAGCTTTGAAGATATACATATGTAAGCAAAAACGTAATGCTAATACATAATGCTAATGCATAATGTTTTAATTATACAATATGACCGCCATCGAAAATGACACCATGGCTGTATAATAATGAGAAAGAATCGTTTTGGTTTCAAGCCATTTACTACTTTGCCGATTGTTGGTAAAACTAGTCCACAATTGCTTTTAATTTACAAACAATTTTTCAGTAATAAACCTTAGCACTAAAGCGAAGATGATGCCTCCTAATGCAGCTATAAATTTGAAATTCGTTTTATATTGCCCATCCCTGAATATCTCGCACTTACACTTGAATAAACGTCAATGCTAAAGCCATGATTTCTTATTATTGCTGTTGTTGTTTCAACAATTTCATTGTTGTTGCAAATGGTCAGTTAAGGGCTTTTTAGGGGTTTTCATAATAAACGTAACGAAAATTACATGTGAGGCAATAACATCATCATCATCATCATTATCGTCATCACTAGCATTATCAGCATGAAACCTTATCATCATGATTACTTTCAGTTTTATAACAATAGAGTGAGTGCTTGAAGTTGTCTATATGAATTGAAGAAAGAGGGTTTTAAGTAAAGAGAGAGTGAGAGAGAGAGATAGAGATAGAGTGGGAGTTGTACTAGAACCGTTTAACTAATTGTGAAATTATTTTTAGAATATTACAAAGGAATACAAATTTATTTTTGCATCGATTTAAGACGATTAAAATGATTTGTTTAAAGCCTCTTAAGTGCAATCGTTTGTAAAAAGTGAAATTAAAATTACAATTAAAATCTATTTTATTGCCATGATTAAAAGCTTTACAGAAAATTAAACTGATTAACTAAAATTAAATAATATTTTCTTTTATATTTACAGGTAAGTTCTTTGCAAAATTTGTCTTCAAAATCAAGGTAAAGTTATCTTTTAAAACACGCTTACTAACTAAATCATAAAGCTCATAGAGGGCCTTAGCTTTGGGCGGGTTTTGGTGTATTATATTATAAACCTATTGAAACCGTCCAAAACTGAGGCCCTATATGATGGCTAAAAAGCAACTTTTTGTGTTCTCTGTTTGGCAAAGAATTGAAGAAAAAATATGTTAAATAAATAATTATTTAATTTTTTTATTTTACAAATGTTTAATTCTATAATTATTAAAAATATTTGTCTATGTGTTTAGATAATTAAAATTTTAACAAAAAAAAGGAACAATTTCGAAACAATTTATGAGTGTAACAACAGCAGTTATAAAAACTAATAATAATTAATTCATACAAATGTCCCGCATTTATTATCTTTAAATGACATAAAAATATATTTTTTTATAACAAAAGGGATTTATTAAAAAATTTATTTTTTATTTTTTTAGTAATCGTATACTATTTTCATATTTAAGTGCCCTACATTCCATTACATAAGTTAATAATATGCTTTATGTTTTATAGCATTTTTTTTTTTTTAATTTCCAAACTATTTTTGATATGAAGAATATCGCAAAATTTAAAATTTTATCTATAAAAATAAACGTAGAAAAGATTTAATAAAACTTGACTATTTGATACCCTACAAAAAGGTACTTAAGATTATTGTGCCTATAAACACGTCTACACTAAAGGCCCATTCATAATATGCGTAGGCTAACTTCAACGACTGTGAGAATTCACTTAATCAAATGTGTATAACTACAATGTATTTAACAAACTGTTCGTCAAATTTCGTTCAGTTTCATTAGCTTACGTTATAAGCGAACCCAATCGCATTGTACGTATGTAAATAGCTATTTATGTATTATATGCAAATCAATAGCAAAAGAAACACGCTACTTTTGCTTACTTAGACTATTATCAAAAACTCAACGAAAAGTTTGTCAAATACTTAATCAACTTTTTGCTGGCTATAATGTACTTTTTGATTAGTTGTGTTCGTGAGAACATGACAATTGCTATCTGAGAGTCGAATTGAATGAAATATGCAGATTTTTTAATTTAAATTTTTATTTAAACTGTGCTATTTTTCTGATAATACTTAAATTTTTTACAAGGTTTTAAATTAAATATTTTTAATAAAAAATATATTCATTCCGACACTTATAATGCTAATTATTAGGGAGATCGAATATTCGATTTTTTTTAAGAGCTGGTTTTCCAATAATTCGAAAAGTAGTACTTTTTAAAAAAACATTTTTTGGTTAATAATAATTCAAATAAGCGGTTAACCGTTTCCTTTATTTAAATAAAATTGTTCTTAATGCTTGAAGCGTTGTTTTAAAAATAAGCAGAAGCTGATCGAGAGCTTAAAATTAAAGTAGCAATCAATGCTAACAATAATTCTAATAAATCTCATGAAAACTATGCCAAAACGGTGTGCGAAGGCCATAAAATCAAAGTACTGAAAAAGACTTAAGTTTCGAAGGAGCTAATTTCGTGTTTGTTGTATTACTTGTTAGAGAAAGGAATTAAAGGTGTGTAATTATAGTTATAACTTAGGTGTCTTAGATAAAAAATTAATTGTTTTACTTTGAATGAGTCTATGAGTAATATACGTAATATGTAAAACGGTCTCAACACCCGCTTTGCATCACCTCGGGCATTATGGCCAAAACGACGAGCACAGTTTATGATCCCATTCAACGATCTCCTTCCTGCTCGTGGTTTACTTAGTACCTAAATATGGTTCTGGTCCCTCTTTTTCGTTTGAAATATAGGAATTCAAATTTTATTTATTGTTGCACTCCTGATTTTATTAATCTGTGCACGGATGGAAATAGCCTGGATCACCGCCTAAAAATACTGGATCATAAAAATGGATTTCTAGGACCCATGTATTTCACTGAATATTGGAAGCTCCATGTCAGCAGCCTAAGAGCCTGCAAAGATGCAGATTTAATGACAAAAATATGCAATGCAGTATGTTCAATAAAGTGTCCATTGTCACTGTGTGACAAATTTCCAAAATGGGAACTGCTGTGAAAGCTAAGAATAGTTTGGAAAATCTAGACACTAATAACTGCAACTTATGGTCCATAAAAACGGACATATCTTGGTTTCTGACAGCAATAAATATACACTAAGTGCTAGGTAAGCATGCGGCTCTACTTGGTCTCAACTTCAACGACTATTTGAGTAGTTACAATAAGAGGAAAAAGCGGTCTTATGTCTCCAATGTAAATGCCAGTCATTAACTGTCAAGAGAAGCAGATTCCTTAATATCCAAACTTGCTCAGTGACCTACTGAAATTCCTTATAGCTTCAGACTGGATTTGATTCCACATCGATGTAAATTACAATATCGATTTTCCTTTACTGTTCCACCTACCAAACTACAATGAAAACCAATCCAGACACACAAACAGCGCAGCACTATATTACAAGACTCTTCGAATCTAAAATACCATGCTTTTGCTTCAACCCAGCCAAAAAGCATGTGTTATAATAATCCCACTAACTCCTAAGCACCTAATACACTCTCTGACGGCTTAGACCAGTGTTGTCCTGAAATAAATAAATAGTTGTGTTAGTAAGAACATGAAAATTGCTCTCTGAGAATTGAATTGAATGGATAATTAGTAGGTAGATCGGACGGGTAATTCGAACTGTTTTAACTGATTACTTGGTTTTGTCGAATACGGTTTTTCCAAAATCTTAATTTTTCGAAAACCGAAAAAACCAGTTAATTTAACACGAATAACCGGTTAATTTAAATAAATATAATTTTTATACGTTTGCAAATTTTTTATTGAAAATATGCTCATCGTTTAACTATTTGTATAAATTGAATTATTTTTGTATATATGACAACCATGAACATCTCACAGAGAACATGAAACCCAGATAGATCGAAAAACATATGCGCTCTTGAGCAAAAATAACCTTTTCTCATCCTCTGTAAATAAATATTGATTTTTATATATGGGGAATGATCAACTAGACTCATTGAAAGCCAACAGCGTAAATATACATAACCAGTCGCTAGTAATGGTGTGAGGTGATATCGCTGTTGAAAATTGTCAGATGGTGTGGCCTAGGATTGAACCGACGATTTCTTGGTTGCAAGGTCGGTTCTTACCCAACATACCACAGTAACACACACACTATCAAATACGTGGTGCATAAATTTACATACAGTTCTGCTCGAAATCTAAGCAAATTTTCTTGTCGAGGAAATTAAGGACTATACATATTGAGTTCCCGATGAGTTTCCATATAAAGATGACAATCCATTTTGCTGCTGGCGTGCCGTTCTCGGTATGTTATGAGACCAGCATCTGTACCTGTGAAAGTCATCATAACATCCATTGCTTTAAGACTTCTGCATAACTTCGATGGTTCGATGCCATATCTTATTTGAGTTTCACTTATTTTTAACACTTTAGCTGGCAGTATAAATTTCTGAAATTGGTTGTTTTATCCAAAATTTAATTAATTTCTTACTTATTAATGTGCAAATACGTATGGAATCAACTAGTCAATACCTTGAAGCTATGCAAAAATTTTTAATGCTATAGCATTCACTTTCGTGAATTAGTTGCTAATTGTGAGTGTTGCATTACTAAAAAGCTTAATATCTCAGTTAATTTTTAACAAATTTTTAATCCTTACATCTCATTTTATTCACAACTTAAAAAAATATGGATAAAATTAGATGAAATATGATTTGATTGAGAAATGTACATAGATTCCTTAAGTTTACTTAAGTAAAATATAGGCATTTAATGGTTCTGTTTCTCTTGTCCCAAATGGAATAAGGAAGAATGCGATCAATCAATGCATAAAGATCCGAAAAACCTATTTTTTTCCCGTAACTCGAGGTTCAAAAATTCCAAAACAGATCCTTAATGTACTCGATAGACAAGTATTTTATTTCGCATCGTATTATTTTTTTCTTTAATTCAACTAAGGTCGTAAACCTAAAAGGCAATTTTGATGGTCAAGATTGGCTGACTAAGTACTTTTAAGGTCTTAGCATTGCAAATCAAGCGTCAAGAGTTCATGTGGTTCAAAAGAGGTTTTCACATATATATTTGGACAATTAAGGTGCGTTAGTCAGAATCGTTAGCGCATTATATACAAACTTGAAGGGAAGGAAGCTTTGTGGTAAGAGGCTTAAGTCAAAGAAGTCATATTTGAAACTAACGCCGTTTGCTACTTAAATGGAATAAAAGTTGTATTAAAAAACACCGTAACCAGTTCAGGGAATACGATGTTTAATAAAAAAAATTTCCATGCCATTTTCTTATGCCAGAACTAAATACTGCTTTGTAATGTTTGCTAATGTAAATGTAGGCCTTATGACTTTCGTTGTAGCAAATTATTGCCAATTGGTTTTATTGATTTTATTTTTATGTAATAAAATATGATTAATTTTATCGTTTTTAAATTCATAATGCAGGTGTTTTTTAATACAAATATATAATTTAAATTTAAATCGAATTTATTACTTATATAGGAGACGTTAAACGAATATTTATTACGCTATCCCAAAATTAGGCAACAGAAATGAACTTAGAACGCAAGCAAACATATACTTCAATTTTTTTAAATAAAAATAAACAAAAGAAATTTTTACAACCACAATTTAAAATTATTATAATTAAAAAAAGCTGTAATTTTCTGTCTGCAACCGATTGTTAATAATATCTTTGAAGAACAGAAGGTAGTAGAGTAACAGCAATATGTGTATGTATTTCTGACTTAAATTTAAAATTAAAAATTTTTTTCTTTACATCTATTTGTTTTTTCTATATAAATCATTAAATAATTAATTCAGTAAAGTTTCTATTTTTTGTTAGAATAATATTACGGTATTTATTTAGTGACATATTTTTATAATTAATAAATTATCAAGTCTTTTATGATTTAAGCTTTTGTTGGGCAATATTTTTTATTTATTTATTTGATAAACAACATTATTGTATTGTTATTGCAATTTAAAGAGTAAGGTTTGGCAATTAGATATTAGAGATTAACTCAAACAAATGGTGAAGTAGTATAGTGGTTAAATTGCTGACATTTAGCACAAGGATTCCAGGTTTAAAACTGAGCAAAGACAAGAAAAAGTCCATAGCGACTTTTGATTTTAAGTAATTGAGGGACAGCAAGAAAAAATTTATAATTAGAGGAAGGAAATCAAATTAATAATCGGACATTTTAAAATTTTTAATCAGTTTTGTTTTTAATTTAGTATTTATTTTGTGGGCAGTCTTTTATTCCTCAGAATAGCCTCTAGCCTCTCTGGAACAGATTCCACTAACTTTCTGCCATAAGAAGGTTCAATTCATTACGATTTCTCTTTAAAGGCAATTTTAAACTCAGTGATATGCTTACAAATTCTCTATTACGTTGATATCAGAAGACTGTGAAGGCGTTTCTATAACATGGGAGCCTTGGGTCATTATCTTGGTTAAATTTAAAATTAAAAAAAACGCCTAACTTTTGTACACTAAGTGCACAATTTCATCAACAAAAACCAGCTGATCAGGGCCAGCTGCAGATATTCAGCCGTAATCCATTACACTTCCTACACCAAGTTTTATTATAAGGCGAAGACTGCATGATCTTAATTCTTTATTCGGCTTTTTTCAAATATATGACTGCCTCTCTGTGTGAAAAACATTAAATTTGCTTGTGTCCGTAAATAAGCACCGTGTTCAGTACGAAAGACCATGGTTTTTATGTTCATTAACAAATTTCAGCCTCTTTATACGATTAACATTGTTAACAAATGGTCTTTTGCGTGCAATTCTTCTGTATGTATCGTGTCTGTGCTCAACATATTGGAAGGTTTCGAGACTGCTGCTTAGTTGTAAACTTTAGGACACAAGTTTTATTAATTTGGGTGCAACCATTATAGGATTCGTTTATATTTCATTCACCTTTGGTTAAATGGAGTCAACTTGTTTGGTAATCTATATTTAGGTTTATTTTAAACTGATTTGCTTGATTTAAGCGATTTAATGATAACGTAAACCGTGGAATGACTTCTACTAACAGCAGCACTAATTTCATGTATAGAAAAACCATTTTGATGATGTTAGGTTATCAATTACCTAACTTTTTTTTAATTTATTTAAACACGTTTTTTAACCGTATCAATCCCATGTTTATTTTCTTTCTAAAACTTATAATTTCAGCTTTTCACTCTGTCGTTTAATTGCTGCCAGTGACAAATTGGGTAGTTTCCGCGTTAAGTGGCTTTTATTATGCCATTTGCAAATTTTTATTTAGCAAAAAGGTTGTGTGGTTATATTTGATACCATAATTGGGGAACAATATAAAAAAATGTTCCATAAATAAAATAGAGTCGTTTTTAAATTTTGATTAAAGCGATTTGTATTATTACAAAAATCAAGTTGGGAATCCCTACGCTTATTATATTGCTAAAAAGAATATATAAAGGCTACCAAAACAACTAAGTGTTATTTGCAAATAACCAAATCGACAACGACAGCACTACCAGAAATGTAGTAAATACGAATATACGACGACAACAAAAACAGACAGAAAAGAAAACAAATAGAAGACAGTAACACACAACAACAAAACAGCAAGAGCTAAACAGCATTCACATGGCTTCATAAGAAATAAAGGGAAAACAAAGTAAATAAATGGAATTTACCAGAAATATAAAGAGGTTCGAAAGCTTTTGAAGCCATATAAAGCACATCAGTGTTGTGTCGTAAACTCAGCAAACGATTTATTGGTTTGAACTTAGTGTAAAAAGAGTTTAGTGTAGTTAAACTGTGGTTGAAGAGATTGTGATCGAACCTAAGTTGAAACAACGATCTGATTGGAAGAACTTAGGTCGAAACATCTGTCGAGTAATTGTTGTTATTTACAAAGTTGAAATTAGGAATAGAAATTGTTAGAGCTCGTAAAAAGCTTTCGAGCGGTGAAACACAAAACTGTGTTAATAAAAAATTACTAATTAAAAACCAAACACAAAAATTATTTTATTTTAACTGCAATCTACGAACTTATAAATAAACATTTTTAAAAGGTAAAAACGTAACAGTATTTTAAATACATATGTGTCCAGTTATTAAATTGAACCACCGTATTTTGTACGAAAGTGGAAATACATAAAAAGACACACCAGCATTTAAAGTTTTAAGCATTTTTATATTTTAATTTATTTTATTTTTATTTTTTTATTATTGGTTAGTGTAATTGCATTGATCACCTTGCCATGATTGTATTAAATTTTTAAATTCAAATTAACCGTAACGGAATACAAGATTGTAGAATGTACTAAAACATTCGAAACTAATGTCAATTAATTATATAAGCCGCGCCTTTCTCCTAAGTCAGTTATCTATATCTTTAAAGTCTTAGAGTAAATTCGTTAAGTGTTGAATAAAATTCTGTATTAAGTGGAACTTTGAAAAGTTAAACATTGTGTATAAAGTTAATTTGGGAAAAACACTGTATAAAGCAATAAATTTGCTTGGTTTATTTTATTTACCTTTAAATTGCGTTAGATAAAAAAAATTAAAACGTAATAATATAGAGGGTTTTGTTTCTAGGCAATGCCAGTACCAATATCTATTCTAGCCACGTAGCCCAGTAGATCGATTGCCTAAGCTAAAAGAAAAATATGTTTACAAAGAACCTGAAACAAGGCAAAAGATGTCCTCTGGAAGCTTTATGCTCTAAAGAGGAGTTACAGAAAATAGTACAATTTGCTAGCAAAATTGAATTCATTGTCACAATTGCCTTCTTTTGATACGACAATAACAGGGAGATCGATTGTTCGACATTTAAAAAAATTAATTTAATAACCCGTTAACCAGTTCTTTCATTTCAATAAAATTCTTATCATTTCATGACGTTTTATTAAATAAAATTGATCATTTTTGTCACATGTAATTTATAGCTAGTAGACATTCCGCTTTTTAGGGCTTTAAGGGAGATTCCACCCTCGACAACACAACGTGCTATTTCGCCTAGTGATTAATTATTGCAAGAGTGTTATTCAGTGGAACCTCTGAACTACTTAGTATAGAAAACAATTATCCTTGCTGCCCAGTTACGTCAATCTTATGGACATAATTAATGTAGTTAATAAGTACTATCTTCGAAAAGCCTTAGTATGGTCGTGAATTTGGGAAGAAGTCTCTGAGAATTATACTAGGCTGTGAGATACGCGAAAAACTATGCCTTAGTCATTGGGTATGCAGACACAGGCTATTGCGTCGAGACTTTTTCAGTAACATTAGTGGCGTTGCGTTTAAAAAATATTTCATTTGGGCAGATTTTTATTAGCCATTAGTTAGCTGGTGGGGAGATTCTTTACATTTATCCTGCACTTCCTTTCACACTTTTGATCCCTTGTCGTATTTTTCTTAGTTATTTTCTTCCATTTTTTGTTCTCGTGGTTATTGGTCACAATTCTTTTTTTCTCGTATTTCTCTACCGAAGGTATCCAAAATGAACGTCTTTTAGCCTCTGGGTGGAGTACACCACTGGGGCGAACCAGTGGCATTTAATTGAACAGAAGACGTTTGAGCTTTGTTTCCCAAGTTATTAGCATGAACCTAGAGTTCGTTAGTAGTTTTTAAAGAGTCACTATCGTTATTGAAAGCGAGATGTAAAATTAGTAATTTAGGATAGTTAATACATCTGTACAATGCTTTCCATCACGTTCGAAATATTTTCAAACTTTACTTTTCAATTACAATTGTTTTACACAGCTGATCATCATTCTCTAAATATAAACATTAATATCCATTTACAGCAAATGAGTTAAAGTTATTCTTTGATCAAGTGTGCATATATTAATCGTTCTGCCATGGTTTTGACGTTCTTGTAATTCATTTAAGGTTTTTATACATATAAAAATAAGACGTTATATACCAAAATTGGAAGAATTTTTTAATATGCTCATATTTGCAATAAAGAAATAAAAAAGTATACTCTGTTAAATAACCGGTTATTCGTATATATTCGGAAAAACCAAAAAAACCGGTTAAACCGGTCGAATAATAACCGTCCGATCTTCCTAGACAATAAATAAACTATACTGGTCTACAGCAAAATGATGCGATGACCCTTTATGGGTGTGGCAAGTTTTTCGCCGAATATATGGTAGATATGTCAACATATTTTATCATAACTTTAAAACGACTTGGCCGATTTTAATCTCCATACCACCAAGTTATGTTATTTTAATATAACCAATATTTAAGCATTTACAATTTGAGTTCATGCATTACATACGATGAAGAAGTTTTTAATAAAATTTTCAAACCGTTTTGTACTTTTTTTAAAGATTTTATTTTTTTCTAAATCTTTGCTTAAATCTGTAAAAAAAGAAATCTTTTTCTATACAATTTTTATGGCTTTCAAAGTTTATCAAATGCTTTACTGATAATGATGATTTTGTTGTTGGCAGTGTGTGGTAGTTGAAAACTGCACAAAAATTCCACTCAATTACTTTATGATTTGAAATGTCTTTATTGTTTTGAATTGACATTTACTGCAGTTTGGTTCAAGTTTTCGTAACAGTCAACTTTCCTTTCTTTATATTTTTGTGTTTTTCACTCCCCTATTTTATGATACATATCGTTGCTCTCATGTAGAAAGGCCCTAATTCGTATTTTTCCATATTGATTTTTTTTATTATTTCTAAAACATTGCACACAAATACATTTTATCTTACAAATTTAATGCAATGGCATCAGGAATAACGATTTTACAAGCAATTGTACAAAAAGGCTTAACTTTTTTTTTTAGAAATGTAACCAAGCGTATGATAAGAAGATTGTAATCTAAACACCATATTTATGTCTGAATAGCATTAAAATCTGCATTTAAATCAAAGTTTATATTATTAAATTGCATTTATTTGATTTAGGGCCGTTCACCATGAAAGCAACGATATGTAGTTTTAAATTCTTTCTTGTGATACCCTACATTACAAAAAGGTGAGGAGGAATTTTTGTTGATGTTTGTCTCTTAAATATTGTTTTAGATTCCGCCTCAACTTGAAAGGAATATAACTTTATCGTTTCACTTTTCAAATCTTCATATCATTCTGTAAAAATCACTGCTAGCAATAGAATGTTTTAATGTCCTCTCCTCTTGCTTTATATTTATTATGCTCTACATAGCCCGTTTCATATAGCTGTGTTCTTAATACAAACTTTGCCGTCAAAATCCGTACCACTCTGCTTTTGGTGATTCACACAGTATGCGTTTTTGGGGATTCACACAGATAAAATTCGTTTTTAGCATCGATTCATCCTTCAATCGACTTCATATTTTTCTTGACGCGTTCCGTAATAGTCTTGACTACCGATAGCATGAACGTTTGTCCTTTACTTGGAGTTAATTAGTGACAATTTTACTCATTAGCGGGCTTCGTTGATAGAGAACAGATATGGCGCACGAACAGTGAGTAGAAATGGGTAAAAAGCTGTCCGCTGTTACCCAATACTCCCAATAGTTTTAGACTTTAAGTAAGCGACATACGAAGTTGCGGCGAAGGAATTGAAATTAAAACAATAGTGCAGAAATTTATTATTATACGGATGGTTCTCATGGATGGAAAGTTTGATACAGTAGGTTCCACCCACGCTGTGGCAAGACTGAAAAACAGTAAGGCCACCTAGGCAGCGATATAGGCTCTAACATCAAGAGCAATTACCTCGATACCAGGGTTGGCAACCCACTGGGTAAAACCCACCCGGGTTTAATTCGGTATTATATATAAAAAAATGGTTTAAAGGTTTTCATAGTTTATTTACAAAAAATTCGGTCAGTTTTAAGCTGAAAAGAGATAATAAAATAATCAATTTATGAAATCATTGCTTACATCTTTTCCCCAAATAAATGTAAAAATTCAAGTCCCGTCTCAGAAAAACTTATCGTCTTTTAAGGTGCTCCAAGTTCGAAGCTGATTTTATATTTCTTCAAAGGAGGTGAATCGATGACATGCTAAAAGATAAATGCATACCTCTTTATACGGCCTAGAGAGGTTCTGAAAATGTAGGCCGTAAATCTAAATGCCGCTAAACGTGTTGAATATATGTTGCGTTTGCTTCCCTTACACTTTTTGTTAAAAATGGGTGAATGCACGACTTTTTAACGGTAGAGCGAGGTAATTTACGCCATAAAGCGAATGTGTTCCATAATAAGCAGGCCGTTATAGCGAAAGGCCCTACAAAGAGGTATAAGTATATTGTATCCATCGCAGCTGCCGATATTCAGACGGAGCAATGTTCAGAGAATACGGCGGATGCGTCATTTGGTCGTCTCTAATAATTATTTTAAAACTTTTGCGACGTGCCATGTAAAATAATAACTTTATCATGTCTGTCTTTATATTCCTATCGTTTTTCTCATAATGCATGGTTCAAACAAAGTAATTCTAGTCTGCTCCGATCATAACAGCTCATAGTACACAATGCCGACTTAAACAAAAATTGGAAGCGTTTATAAAACCCAATAAAACCCAAAAAACCCACTAAAAACCCAATAAAACCCGGTGGGTTAGGTTTAAAAAAAACAAGTTTTTGTCAACCCTGCCCGATACACTATTTTTGTTCTTGGATACTGTGGTATGGGAGGATAAGGGGTAACCGACATGCTAGGTCGAGAGTGGACTTAAGTCTTAACGTCAAGAGTGACAACTTCGTGAGAACATGGACCCTAAGTCGCACGAATCGGAGTAGACCCGTTACACTGTTTTGGGTTCATGGATACTATAATATTAAAGAAAACGAGTTAGCCAACATGCTAGCTCGAGAGTGAACTTCTTTATCCCACCTTCAGCATGCTCAAGTACTTACTTCAATGTGAGAGATTAGGCGATGTTTATGGCTGAAAAGGCACATGCTAGCCATTTAGGAATAGCCAGTAACGGGTGACTATTTTCGTGTATAGTCAGGCGACTCTCAAGGTACTTAGTTCCTGCTCGATCAAATCAAAAGTCGTTCTTAACTACAAACTAGCTAGACTCGGAAGAACATCTAATTCTGCTGGATACTAGGTTATTATGGTATCGCTGGTAATGATTTGACTTGGCAAAAGTCAAAAGTTCTTCAGAATGGAGACTCTGTTCTGCCGCCGTTAAGTCAGCACATCATTGTTCTCTAGAGGTATTTCGTTGGGAAGGCCTATGACACCTATTATTGTCCTACGCTTTTGGGAATGAGGCATCGACTCTTAGGTGAATTTACGATTTCAACTATAACTTCCCTGCCGTGTACTCTACTGTTATATTCCATTTTGCTTAGGGTCTCAGCTGGTTGTGGCATGGGGATTAGTTGAATACCGTGGAGTTTAGCACCTTCCAGTTTTTCAATCTTTTACCTTTTTTTTGCTTCTTTCTGTTTTTTAGTCTTGCTAGTTAGTTAGTTGATTAGCTAGGTTTAGTTTATCTTTCTCTTTCTAATTGATTACTTCTTCTGTTTCCCATCCTTCGTGCTACAGTTCTTTCTTTAGTAAGACGATCAAAATGATCCATACAATCACTGGGCTAGGTCCATCGATGCTTTATTACGCTCGTTATCTAACCTAATCTTCTGCTAACGTATATCAAATAGGTATTCTACCCCTGTAATTAGAACCTCGTCTGAACATATGTATATTCGTGTCTTAGTGTAACAACTCACGTAACACATGTGATTCATTGTATAGTAGGGTCTATATGAACTTTTCCTTATTTTTTTCATTTTTTTTTTTTTTCTGTTCAGCTTACACTACACTTATCTGACAAATTATTATATTATAGATGAGATGTTCACATATAAAAAATTATTTCTATACTATTACATACATACGTATGTATGCATACCGTATGCATGTATGTTTCTACGTATATGATGTCCGCGTATCTCTTTAAAGAAAATAGATTTCAAAAGACGCATTCAACTTATCGAGTTAGACAAGCAAAAGTTCTTAAAAAAAATATTTTGTTATAGACGAAGTAAAAAATAAAAATTATAAAAAATAGGAGCACAATATCAATACATTTATTGCAATATTTTTGCTACATCAACTTTTTATGAACAATTTTTTATAGATTTCTTTCTGCCTTTGTCTTGTAGTTTTCTATAGTATTTACATCTTTTTATTTTCATTATATTTTTTTGGCAGATAAAAAAACGTATTAAATTCTATTTCATTTATGTCGTAAAAAATAGATGACACAGATTCAGAGAAATGATAAAAAAATTTATACGAGCTTAGTCAACTTATAAGATACACATTGAGTAGAGCAGAATATAAAAAATGAGGCATAAAATTGGATATTTTTGAAGCTATAAAGTGTGAAATAAATTTATTGTTTCTAATTAGTTATAAATTAGTTATACTTATAATTAAAGTATTTAAGACTATTTGTTGGTATAATTTAATTAGTGTTTCAAAATTATTATTATCATCTTACTAGACTTGGCGCGATTAATTTATTAAGAACTCCATTTCACATATCGTGAAAATCGATTAAGATTTTTACATCGGCCTGCTATACTTGAGAACTTGGCTAATTAATTATTTTAATTTAGCTTTTGGTTTTTTTTCTCCGTCACTCCTCTAGGGAGCATATTGGCTTTCCACATTCAGTTTCATTAATCAAGTTGATTTTTCAAGTTAAGTAGATGATTAATCCACTGTAGCATTCCTCTATATGATT
Organism: Wohlfahrtia magnifica; assembly: GCA_023159175.1. Lineage (NCBI taxonomy): Eukaryota > Metazoa > Arthropoda > Insecta > Diptera > Sarcophagidae > Wohlfahrtia > Wohlfahrtia magnifica. Next base: position 3,306,310 of record JAKWBJ010000045.1, read on the forward strand.
GTTCAGTGGTGACGATCCTTGCTAAGTAGTAGTGATCTTTACTTAGTATTGTATTGTATTTGTATTTTTCCAGTAGGTGGCGTTTTTTCCTGATTATTCGTCTGATATTTGTCATCATCGCCAGAGGTAAACTGGAAGGTCATGAGGTCTCCTTTTTTATTTTTTAGATGGAGTTGTCTGGAGGACACTTAAACACTCGAAAACACAATTAAATATTTTTCGCCATGTCCTCTGTTGAGACTCGTACCTGAGCTTTTGTATGGTTATGCGTGTGGTTTAACCACTACACCACGCCTCCTTGGTGGATTTATTTGGGTTATAATGGGTTTGTTGGGATCTCAAAGAAAACTCGATGTTCCTTCAAAGTCCATTTTTAACAATCTTATTCTCTACAACGTAGTTTCGTAGGGTTCCTCCATAGCTAAAAGCAGAGCATGCATAAAAAAAAATGTTTTTATTACAGACCACCAGAAAATAAGATTTTACGAAACTCTCACGATAACTTCTCAGTTATTCACCAACCTTTTACCACCGATGCATCCTCTTTTTAACTTTATAACCTAATTTAGGCATCTAGTAAATCAGTTTTTTGGCTAATTCTAGAAAAACCTTTTCCCATTCCTCCGTCCAAATTGAATTAAGGTGCCGAACAGATGATGACTTCATTTCTTGTGCTTGTTTCTTTTATATGCCGGTGTTCAGGTGTTCAGTAAACTTTAGTTTAGTAGGCTGAAGTGGTTACTCTAATTATGATTTGACGTTATATGGCAGCCACAACCTTACCAACATAGGAGAGTGCTTGGAGTTAATGTTATGCATATGGCTATATCCACTATTCCGAGGTACATACACGGATTCATCATTCCGCCTATGAACTTGAACCTACCAGCGTCGTGTTTGACAGTAAATCTCAGTTTTTTTGTAGCTAAAGAAGAATTGAGTTTTATTGATACTTTACATATTCCAAACTTTTGTTTGACCATATTTATCCCAAAAAGATCGGTGGTGATTCTTACTTAGCATTGCCATTTTTCGCCATTTTTTTGTTACGAAAGTTATCATTGTCACCAGAGCCAAATCTGGATTTGTCTGGAGGGGGGTTGAAGTCTCTTAATTAAACACGCGAAGACCGTAATTAAATTCTTTCAAATCTGGGCCGCTTGTGTCATATGCGGACACTTACTACTACACTACGCCACTCGCCGAACTTCTTGTTACCAAGTTTCTTATGCTCGTCCAGTCGTGTGGATTCCATGTTTGTTGAAATCAGGAAATTGATTTAATCTTCGTGCACTGTCAAGCCCTCTTTACTTATTTCAATTTCAACATTTATTATGGCAGCAGTTGCATCTAGCAAAGTTCGACCAGTTAATGGAATTACACGATAAGGTGTCACCTCTCTTGAAAACCCGTTTTGTATTGCATGATTCAGTAAGTTCCTTTCCTATTTTGACTGATGATCTCGTGTCACGTACAGTCATTTGTGAATGATATTGCTCTCTCTTTTTGTGAAAACCACAACATATTGAGATTTCAATCTTCCTCTAACCAAATGCTGCTAATAAGTGGATGCATCAACTTATTTAGCCATCGTTAACAGTCGCAGCCGGCAATACATCGTCACCAGCAGCTTTATAATTTTTTAGTCGAGATATTGCTGTTTAGACCTCATTTTGACTGAGTGATGTGCACTCAATACTAAGTTTGGATTAAGAGTACCATCAAAATCGCGGCTATTGTCAGATATCAACAGATTTGGAATATATTGTTTCCAGATTTTCAGCCGAATTATGCCCGTAATTTTTACAAGCAGATATCTAGTAGTGTTCGTAGTAAACAGTTATCTTTACCTATTCAACAACTTTGTTCATTTCAACGTTACTTTTATCTATGTATTTTTATCTGTAAAAATATGGCAGCACTGGCCAAACATATAAGTCATTTTATATACCTTTCTACTACTACCTTAATTATTATTTCAACTCTTATCTTTCTTGGCATTTTTTACACTTTTCCCCTTTTTATCTCATTGCTCAAGCACGTGGGATAGCCTACAGTCCTTCCTGAAGGACATTTCATCTGCCTGCAAACACACACACTCATTTTTATATATAAGTTTATTTGTTTTTATATGTTTAAAAAAATTTTGAAAATTATTTGAGGCTTCAATAAAACATATGTGAATAAATGTTTATTTACCTTTGGAATTACTTATCGTAAATCGTAATGTAAATCGTGTGTAAAACACACTTAACTTTAACCAGTAAGTAGGGCCAAAATTATAAAAAAATTCGTTACACCATAGATATCTATACACAAATAGATATCTATACACAAATAGATATCTATTACAAATATCTATCTATTACAAATATATATCTATTACAAATAGAATATCTATTACAAATAGATATCGATTACAAATAGAATATCTATCACAAATAGATATCGATTACAAATAGAATATCTATCACAAATAGATATCTATTACAAATAGAATATCTATCACAAAGAGATATCTGTTTGTAGAAATTACGGGCATTAGTCAACAGATTTCTCTGTGGTATCTTTAAAAGTTTAGGAACTCCGGCTTTCGAATTGTTTTAAAAAATAAAATAGTTTTAAGTATCATCGATATACAGAAGTTGCTTACGCATAATCATATTTTCGAACAATATATAAAAAAGTATCACACAATAAACTATCACCTTGATAACCCGTTTTGATTAAGTAATTCGGAAAGTTTTTTGCTATTTGTATAAAGATAAAGTCTCAGTTAAAATCATTCTGTATAGCAGGAATACCAAACTAAATTATGGCCTCGTACAACCCAGAATAGCGTTTCGCAGTCGATACTTAAATCAGCCAATAGCTGATTTGAATTGATTGGCTTCTTACCATATACTCATAAGTTGGAAAAATTATGTTTGTTTGTTGAATGAGTCAACAGATCGCCCAATAATATGTAATATAAAAATAATAATTTCCATTTTATTCCAGAGCTGAAAAAGGGAACTTCATAGTCAATGAGCTGCATCTGATTCTATTTTACAGTGTAACGCCTATTTAATGTTATAAGATGATACTGCTGTAGAAAAATTTGTTTCTTTTTCAGATGTCTGGCTTGAGACCCCTTGGTTGGTAGGCGGGGGTCTTCCTTACCATTCCTCAGCGGCACTGGCGAATTCAAAAAACCAAAACTTAGAAGTATTCCGGCTTTGGAATTATTTTAGGTTACATTTGGTTATAATTCGGTTATATTTGTTTTAGCATATTGGGTGAAATGTCTCGGAACTCACAAAGAAAACACTTGTTTGTTAAAAATTACTCGCACTTTAAACGGAGCTTTTCATTATCTAATGCTTATGCAATGTAAAGCCAACACGTTCATTTAATATCTTTACGATGTCAGCTAACTCACGAAACTTCACTTTTCAATAATCCAAAAAAAAATTTTCGAATTTTTTTCATCTTACCGCTCCATTTGGACGTCCACTGCGTTCTACGACCTCGTTTGAAGTCAGCAAACCTACATTTTATTGTTATTGCTGAAAGAGCGGAGTCCCCATAACATTGCTTCGCTAGAAAATATTTTTTTTCATCAAGAAGCAGTGTAGAATTAAAACACAAAATTGTCTTTGACCCATCGTTCTGAAAATAACGAAAGTAGCGTCACTCTTAGCATAATAATTCACAAACTAACTAATGGAGAATATCATAAAATCATTTGAAGGTTAGCACTAACTGAAGGATGGGTGAATGCAATAAAATTAGCGCCATTGGGACTTTTCAGTCCATATATTATAGTGTTTTAAGTTTACTTTTAAAAGACTTAAGGTGATAGCAAAGTAAGGAACGTAGAATGGGTATGAGTATGGTCTTGCTTTTGCTCGCAAAATCGTCGTTGATGCTGTCCCAAGTAGATTTTTTTCTCCTTCATAACTTCACTTACAACGTTTCAGTCCATAGCAGAAATTTGTCTCTTATATTTTTGCTATTTTATAAAAAATATTTTCTCTGTCTGAGGGTAAGAGGAAGTTTAAAATAGAGTAGAAAATAATTGCTTGACATTATTTGTGTTCATGCAGTCCATAGAACAGAACTCAGTAAATCTGTTTTTGACAAGAAATTCGTTGTTTTTGACCGATGATTTTTTATAAAAGAAATAAAAAATTTACATTTGATAAAACCAAACGTATAATTCTATAGTAGTCTAGTTATAGCTACCACCTTCAAAATACAAACTCATGTATTATTTTTTTATAAAATTCAAATTTAAATCCTAAAATAAACCATAATTTGATATTATTCAATACAAAAATCCTTATAAAACACACGCAGTCAAAGCATAAAGAATTATTTGTTTAACAAAAGAAATTTTAGAAAAAAAGATGCTAAAGAATTAACATAATAAAGCTGTTAACAGGAAAACATAAATTTTTACAGAAAAAAAAGCCAAAAAATATAATAATAAAATATTTATTTGTTCTTAGAAAATAAAACAATACAATTTTCCAGAAAAAGTAAAAAATAAATAAAATTAACCCTTTCGTTGTGTTTTAACACCTTCACTAACACTTGCAAAGAAATTTCAAATTCAAATATCTCTTTCGATGTAAGTGTGAATGAATTAACATATAAATACATACGTATGTACATATATAATATACGTGTTTATACAAACACTGCATAAGTATGTGTGTTAAAATATGCACATGTATGTTTATAATACCAACAACAATAAAAAATATGTAAAATTTTTTTTTAGATATGAGTATGTAATAATAAATTGGCTTAAAGACCATTAGTACCATAGTGATGAAGGAAAAATAAAATAAGTTGCTTGTATAAGGGAAGGGCTCCCTACTACAGCCTTGATGACTGGCTTTAATCAAATTACTGTCTCTGATAATAAGGGGTAAAGCTTATTATCAGAAACGAAAGAATTTCGTTCTTTTGCTATTGTTTGCAGGCCACAGCAATCACGAGAACGCAAGTAATACTTTTTTTTCTCCAAATTCCTCTCTTAGAAGCATAAGAATTCCTCAAAGCATATTCTAGGAAAATGGGTGTACCATGTCTCGTTGCCTACACATAACGCCCTCTGTGTATATAGTATAAAGATGCGGCGCCTTGCTGCTGTTTATGATAGACTCCTATCGTTTTTCCTTTTTTCTAATTGATATTTTCTATCCTTCCAAGGGGCGAAATATAGGTGGCTTCTTGTCTGCATAACCTGGGTGTAAATTATTCAAAAGTCGAAATCATTTTGAAATTTTGCATTGTTTTCGCTGAGATTCAAATATTGTCTGCTTTGTATTGTAAACAAGCAATTTAGCTAAGACATAAAGAAAAATAGTAAATAAAAGTTGGTATACCGTGTACCCTGCTTATTTAAGTAAAAGTCATTGTAAAACTAAAGTGCACGGCCATTCAGTCTATTATTTTAGTTTTATTTAGGAAGCTCCTAGAATGCAACAGTATTCCGCTGTATTTACTATACCTTTGAAACCCTTTTACCGACTGCCTAATAGCAGCAAATAATTCGCTTCACATTCGCATGACAGCTATCTACGAGAAAGCTGAATATCCCGTAGAAGATATGAGGAAAAAAAATAACTGTGATTTTTGAGTAATCAATGAAGAGACGTCAGACTCAATACAAATTCATCCCTGATATTCCAGCATACCTCTGGCGACGAAGAAAAACGTTACACAAATGGTCAAGAGAAAACACCCCTTACTGGGGAAAAGTGGCACCACTAAGTAGGGATCACAATTACCACTTAGCAAGGATATTTACCTCTATACTATCACATGAATGAGAGCTACAGTAGACTAACCATCTACTTATATTAGAACATCAACTAATTAATGAAACTGAAACAAGGCAATGGATGCTTTGTAAAAAGTCATATGCTGCCAAGAGTAATCAAATTCATCGAACACATTGCTCTCCATTAATTGTTAATTTGTAACTAACGCGTTATGTTTAGTCACGTCTAATTTGAGCTTAAAACCTGGCTAGTGTCGAACAGCATCACACAAAAGCTTCAGATGTTAATCAATAAGTGCCTCATAATCGACAATATTTCAACAGTAACGAGTATAAATGCTGTAAATTAACAGCGTTTTGTTTTAACAAAGCGTAAAATCTTTTTCTTTCTTCAAGTTCACATGACAAGAGTTTTTCGTAGTTAGCTCTTTCATTCATAATTCAACCTCTAATTAAGAACTGAATTACATAATTCCTCATACGAAGTTTTGGGAGTGAATCACTCAAATTGTTATTAATACAGTTTTAATTACGCTATGAATTACTGAAGAATCAATGTGATCTACAAATTTTTCTGGGTATTTGTCCACGCTAAATTTGTTTATTCAATTTCCTAAACTTTTCGTTTTTAAAACACAAATTACAAGCAAATAAAAGAACAAAAATAATAAAAATAACAAGAAAAAGAAGAACCAGTATAATGAATTACAATGGTGTAATATGAACGGGTTATTGAGTCTAAAATCAACCGCTTAAAAAACGGAAAACGTAAAACGTAAAAAATGAAAACGTGGGCGAAAAATGAGGACAGAAAGGAATCCAAAGCTGTCGTTAAAAACGCAAGAATCCGCAGTGGAGTATACCTAACCCAGTAGATATATACATCGGTTAACATTAGTGTTAAACGAATATGTAGGCGCTACAAACGTAGTTGGTTAGCGTCCATTGCTCAAGAATCTGAAAAAGCAGCTGAGCACTCCGCATTGTATCGGAAATGCTCAGAGCTGATTCAGAGATGAATTTACGAATTCTCCACCCGCTATTCAAAATTATGTGAGAGCACAAAAGCTTTCCGACTGAATGGTTAAAAAAAGGCGCAACAACTAATTGTAACAATTGGAAGGGCATCATGCTGCTGAGTATGACACTTAAGATTCTATGTAATGTATTTTTAGACCGAATAGGAAATCGATATCCCTCTTCGAAACCAACAGGTAGGGTTCAGGTTACAACATTCTTGTTTGGACCACATTACGTCCCTCCGAATCATACTGGAACAGATCAATGCGCTACAGCAACCGTTATATTTGTTGTTCGTCGATTTCGAAAAAGCTTTCAATCGTCTAAAACACTAGAGTATTTGGGATGTGCTCTCGAGAAAGGGGGTTCCAAGTAAATTGGTCCACCTTACACAGGCTCAGTATGCTGCATTCAAGTGTAGAGTGTTGCACGTGCGTGCGTTTTCTGATCCTATCAATATAGTTTCAGGTGTTCGACAGAGATGTTTCCTTTCCCCACTCATATTTATGTTGATAGTTGACGAGGTATTTCGAAGTATACATACCACACCCAACAAAGGAATTTTTTGGCACCCAATTAGTAAAAAAAACTTTAGCTTGTGAATATGTTCTGAAGAATACCAGTTGCTCATCAATGTCAATAAAACAAAAGCCATGCGAGTGAACAACTCTAGCACTGAGCGCCTTTTTTTCGATGATAAACCTGTTGAAGAGATACAGAGTTTTACATACTTTGGCAGCCAAAAAACGCCTGATGGCGGTGCCATATCGGATATCGACGCTTGACCTTCGAAGGCAAAAGGGTATTAGCTGGAACCAAAATTCGACTATTCGATTCGAATGTAAAATCTGTACTCCTTTATGAAATGAAAGTTGGCTTCTCTCAGTAGAGGCAATGAACGAACAACAAGCTTTCATCAACCGATGTCTTGGAAATATTCTATGTATATGGTGACCTCACAACTCGAATTCCAACTTGGAGCTTCACAGAAAATGCAAACGAACAGACAAGCACCCATTGGCCTGGGTGTAAGATTACGAAATTAGCGCTGGATTTGGCAGACATTGCGGAAGCCGACAGACACTGTCGCAACACAAGCTCTCAACTGTAATCCGCATGGAGAGCGAGGCCGTGTTTGACCAAGAGGCACATGGCGGCGAAACCTATTGGGTGAGATAAAGTGTGTTGATGAGAAATCGAGTTGGACGCAGATCAAAGTCCTAACTGAAGATCGTAGTAAATTTAAGAAATTTTGTACGGCACTATGCACCACTTAGCAGAGCGTAAGAAATTAATAATATAATATTAATAATAATATGAAAGGGGTATACATAATTCAAACAGCAAACGAAGTAATTCATAGTCCCATGAGAACATGCTAGTACAGTTTGTAACTACCCAAGTGGCTGTTTCCAAATAGAGAAAAAGAATCATTGAAACTTTTGGTATAGCTGGGCAGTTAGAGTCTCGAATACGTGCGCATTAAAGTGATTTGATTGAGAAAATGGTAACCTATACTGAAGGCTTACTTCCCTGTCATAGTTAATTTAGACATACGCTATATAAAGTATTAAAATATTCACTTATTTATAAAGCTTGTATGGAAATATATGTATAAATCCCATTTGTTATAAAAATAAAAAAATAAAAATATTTTTTGTACATCCATCCCCTACTGATATAAGAGTATTATAAGACTGTGTCTCGTATATGTCTGTCTGTCTGTCTGTTTGACTGTCTGTCTGTCTGTCTACCTATCTATTTATATGTTTTATTTTAGCAAAAATTTAAAGTGAAAACCACCAATTCTTATTGTACTTTTTTTTCTGACTTTAACAAGCGTATACAACATATGAGTGGGTGTTGTGCTGCTATAAAAAGGTTGGAGTTTGAAGGTGAATTATGTTGATGGTAGTGTCGCCTCATACGTTCACAAAAAGGTAGTTTGGTTGGCTGGAGGTATTTTTTAAAAGAAAAACTCAAAGGAAGAATAATAAAACATATGTAGAGTACACTCACATATGTTAATATGTTATAACTTTTAACTGTCATGGTTTTAAAAATTCACTTATTTTCATGCCTATAGAAAGGAGTTTTGCCTTTTTTGCTTGTGCCTTTTAAAGGCATTAATTTATGTTTTTTTTTTCTCATTTAATATTACTTTTACATATAAGTTATGGCTTAAATACATTATTATTATTTTATTTTTCTTTTTTATTTATCAATTCATTTTTATTTTCATATTTTTTTATACCTACTGCAACTTAAACAATGGCATCTCAAAATTGTGTTATTAACAAACTTTTATTTATTGTTTTTTTTTTTTTTTGTTATAATTTTCCCTTTTTTATTACCATTAAAGGAAACCTGAGATGAATGTTTAAATTATTGAAAAAAGGTTTTGAATTTGCATTATGAAAACACAAAAAACTATGGTTGAAAAATAATTGAATATTTTGAATCCTTTTGAGGAGAAAACAAAGTGTCAGAAAGACACAGATGGAACTGAAAAATACAAAATTGTAAGAGGGTTCTAATATTTAATAACTTCATAAATACATAGATAGTGTGGTATAGTGGTGAAATTATTCAAATATATATTCCCCTCGATGCTATAAGGAGCATAAGGCTTCAAGATCAAACTGGCAATCATAGTTTGGTCTGTTCATGGCCATATTTTAAGCCTCACAACAGGTTTTCCTTATCTTCACAAACTTCTTTATCGACCTGTCTTCTCCAGGTAGGGCAGGCTTTCCTCTTCACCGGCTATCTTGTGAGTGGAATTTATTACATTTTGTTTTTTGTCGTTATGGGATTTTCTTAGCGTATGACCAATCCAGTCCCTTTTGCGTCTTCTTATTGCTATCTCGATAAGTGTTTGACTGGTTTGGGACCATAACACACTATTTGGTATCGCGTTAGGCCAAAAGATTCTCATGATCCTCCCCAAACATTCGTAATGAATACTTGCATAGCCTTGATGTAGCGAGATGCGGCGTTCCAGGTCTCGCATAGAACTGCAGAACTATCGATAATCGGCCCTCTCGATAGTTTCGATAGTTTGCAAAAAAAAAAAAAAAAAATATTAATACTACCGGATTCTTTTAAGTACTACTAGTGGCAGCAATAAAATATTAGAATTTAAGTGAAATGGAAAGAATAATAATAAATATACAGTGTTGAAACGAAAAATAGAGACACTTTATTTGTTTCCAGGATGTAATAAAATTGTATGTATTGAAGTTTATTGATGGAAGATTAATCCTTATATATAGCGAAAATTGCTCAGACCATGAAGTGCTCCAAAACTAAAGTAATAAGATCCAGTGAAAGAAAACTGCAGAGACTATGGGAAGAAAGCGTAACACAACTGTCAACTTTTAATTCGTTCTTCAAAGATTAATCTCTTTAAGTTATCAAACAGCCTCAAAAATGAACTTATTTTTCTGTTCCAAGTCGCGCAATAAGAAAAAAAAACTTATGGAAACTATATTTATGGTAAGAGTCCTCGAAATGTATAATTTCTCAACAAACGGAAGAAGCACATGCACCGTAATAATTAGAACAACATCATATGGTCTGACGAAACGAAGATTTATTTGTTAGGGTCTAATGTACGAACATATTTTAGTTACAATTCATACTTTATTTGAGTTAAATAAATAGAATATTAAGAAGAAACTGTTAAACTGTGTCCCTATGTAGCTATAAAAGTTTAAAAGTTTTGCAAATGTGACTTTGACTACATTTAGTGTAGTATTTACTCTTAGAATTTGACGATAGTATCGATAGTGAAAAAAAACCATCGATGGTCAGCCAAAGCAAAACTATCGATAGTACTATCGATTGTTCTCACAGCCATACAAAAATATTGACTTGAGTTTGAGTTGAATATTCTAATTTTAACATTCGATGAGAGTGAGAACGAACTCCAAACGTTCGCCAATCGTCCAAATGCTTGCTTCGCAGACTTTGTGCGATTCTCAATATCCATTGAGGAGCCACCTGACTTAGTTATAATGCTACCCAGATAGCAGAAGTTGTCTAACTCCTCAATAATACTCTCGCCGACTGTAAATTGTTTATTCTCAGTAATTTCATTTCTTTCTCACTTACTTGGACAACACTGTGTAATTTCCTTGATAAGTCCGTGTAGTTTTGAGGCATCAGACAAATGTCTTCGGCATAGTCCAAGTCTTCCAATCGACTATTGAGCTCCCACACTACTTCTCGCCTCTCTACAAGAACCTCTCAGATGACTATGTTTAGGATAATATTAAAGACTCATCCCTGCCTCACACCCTTAATTACTAGTATTCTTCGGCTAAGATTGCTCTCATGAAGAATCCGACAATTTGCCCTCTATATAGAGCCTTTATAAGGGTAACTAACTTCGCTGGGACGAATTTACACTCCAATAAGGCCAGAATAGCTTCGTGTGAGAGTGTATCGAACGCATTTTCCAAATCTATAAACATGTGTACGATTTCTGTAATCGGGAATCTGCTCGTTCTGCTCTCTCAATTCTAGTGAAAGTATTTTGGGTATTCTGTTCGCCACAACGTTCGCGATAACCTTATTAATAGTGCCTAGCAATTTATAGCCCTCGGTCAGTAAAATCCCCTTTCTTTGGTAATTTAACGTCCGGCAATTCCTTATTTATACAGATTTCCCTTACAATAGGCAAAATGATTTTAAAGCTCAAAAGTGGATCGACTTTCAATAATTCTGGCGGAATGCCATCACCTTATGGTTCTTTAGGGGTGTTATGAATTCTATAATTTATGTAGTTTCTGGGCAATATATGGGTATGTCCGTCACGTTTGTGACAAGCAGCTACGTACTTAGTCCGTTTCGATCGCATTACCAGAGAGCAATTTCTCACAGTAGTCAGCCCATAGCTCTAGTTGGGCTTTTTTAGATGTTATAAGTTCACCACCGTCATTTCTTATTGGCTTGTTAACTACAGTCGTGTGGTTGACCAACTCGTTTATAATTTTGTAGAAATCAACAGATCGGTTCGTTTCGGCTTCCCTCTGCTGTTGATTGGCGAGTTTGTTCGACTACACACGTTTATCCTTCCTCGCACTAGATTTTTTTGCTCGATCAAGGGTACTAAAATTGCGTTCCTTTGCACTGCGTGTTCGCGCTACATCCATCGCTGCCATCGCTTTTTTCTTGTCAAGCACTAGATTCCATATGTGGTCAGATATTAATTTTTTTTTTGCCTAGATTCGGCAGTATTTACAAATAACTTCCCCCAAGGACCATAAACATATCCAGACAAATCCATTCAAAAGAATCCTCCTGTAATTTCAGCTTAATTGATGACAAACATCATAAGCATGATTAGAAGAAAAATCACCCACTGGTTAAAAGCCTCAATGCTAAGTAAAGATCATTACCATCACTTATCAAGGAACTTCACCACTACACTATCACATGGAGGCGAGCTACAGTAAACTAATCACCTACTTAACTAGAAAAACAGCTGATTAATGAAACAGAGACACGGCGCATTATTGCTTTTTGGAAAGCCACAAGCTTCAGCTGATAGTGACTGTTATCTTTGCTTATCAATACTCCCAAGTTCTTAAATTTGTCTACTTTTTCAAAGTGATAGTCACCCGTGTTTATATCACGCGAGTTCTTTTTTGGCGTTTCTATACAATATCAAATACTGTGTGGTACTTGGAGTGGCAAAAGCATTTACGAGCAGCTCTACCCTTTTCGCCACATCTTGTGTTTTCGTAAATAGCTTCTCTAGACAACGCTTATTTCGAGTTAAAATCGCGATGTCATAAGCATAGCCTATTTATTATCAACCCTAGCCGATTTCACATTTTCAGTTTCTGAGCGCTTTTAATATATGTTTGTCAGATTCAACATTTCCAAATTCTTGACATTTATAGAAAAAAAAATATTGACTGCCAATGTTGGTGTTCGAATAACTTCGGTTAAAAATTGTCGGTATATGGCTCTGGTGATGAAAAGTCGATCACGTACGACAATAATGTGACGAATCTAGGTGACGCTTTGCGAACGATAGCAAAGCCAGAATTGACACCAAGAAAGTTTATTATGAGCTTCACAACTTTGTCAAAGGATTGATTCTGATCTTGACAGTCGACACTTAACCTTAAACAAATAAGTGACGAATCTAGGGGCAGAATCGCCGATGATGGTACAACCAGGAATGATACCAAAAAATACTGTTTCCCTGGTAGGATTGGAACGGAATTGTCTATTATGAGCTTCTACGACCTTGTAAAACGATTGAATTTGATCTCGACTGCCAACAACTAACTTTAAACAAATATGTAAACGATGGCAAAGCCGGAATTGACCTTATGAATCGACTGATTCTGATCTCGATTGTCAACAATTAACTCTAAACAAATATGTTTTAAAAAATCTTGAGAAACCATATTTTTCTTGATTACTGACAAGCTCTAAAAATCGTGTAAATCAAGCGAAATCATAGCATAGCATAACATGACATAGGTTAAACTGAATAGTAGACAAACTATTCTCTTACCTTACTTCTGTGTTAATATCGATATCCACAATACGCTCTTCCTTCCCAAGAAGGACTAGCACTTTGCTGCTGACACCAAGCAGCACTAAAACTTTGGGAAACTTAAATTCGCTTATACTATCAAGAGCCTGTTTCGAATCAAGAAATATTATATTTACATCATTATTCAATTAACAACTCTTCTCGAGATCAAATTAATGCTCTATCTTATCAAAATGTATTTAAGTAAATTTGTATAAAAGGTAGTCGTTTGCAGACTTAAATTTCCAGGGCAACTTACAGTTATGGCTGACCCAAAAGAAAGAACGATCATTAGCGAAATATTAAATGAAATATGTCACTGAAACGAAAGGTGGCCGGCCTAGTGTAGTGATTAAAGTGCTTGCACACAAAACACAGCCGCACAAAATCTACAATAGCAATTTGATTCACGACAAGAACAAGGAAAATTTTCGTTATTGTTTAGAATTTTAAATGATACTCATTTAATAAAATAGTCAGAAATGGTCATTTACTTCTTGGAAATTTCAAATTGTTTGACTACCTGAAAACCCTGTACTGTATTTAAACATTTCTCTACTCCACTCATATCTGCCTGAACTTCTTAATAAAACGACTTAAATCGAAAAAACGAGCATTAAATATGAATTACTCCAGCCGTGCTATAGTCGTATCAACAGTTTTAAGCAATTTTTTTTAACAAATCCCTGTACTTTAATAAATTCAAAATCCTTTTAGCTCTCCGAGTACCACACAGTGTACACTAAAAATGTGTTTTCTTTAAGCTGCTCGTACGAATGTATGAGTTTAAGTGCGTAGAGTAAATGTGCATAAAAGATGTCGGTAAATCTAATAAGAATTTACCTTTAAACAGTTAACAGTTACAGCAAAATAAATGGTTGTGCTTATGTACTTGTGTACGAACAAATACTGTACGTTGTGTATGAAATAATCTCATTTTCATTTCGGTTCATATTATATTCGATAAATCCTATACAAATGACATCCTGTGGTGGTATTTAACCAGGTCGGCGGCGACGTCGGCAGCAGCAGCTGGCATTACTTGAAATATATACGCACATACGCTTACATATGCTGAAAGCCATGGCAGGCAGGCTGGCACATGAACAGACACATGAACAGATATATAGACAGATAGTCAGTTATAAATGCTGTAGATTTTAGCGTAAAGAGCATTTCAAGTGTAATATCAGAAATATCGATAGACATTGACTAACAAGATAATATCCGGTAGATGAAAGTCATATACGAGTAAACGAGCAGGTAAAGACATTCATATGGGTTATGTTACATTGAAAAACTTCGTAGTTTTTTTTTAATTTTTTTTAAAGTTAAGCTTTGCTTCACTTGTAAAATGTTGCGCAGTCTTGTTGCATCATATGTCATATATTTACATGTTATAAAGCTCATGTCACTTTGGATTTATAGCACTTAGAGAAGTATCCTGTTATAACACGATACTACCTATAGAACTTTTGTTGGCTTACACTTATGTTCAGATGATGTACTTTCAGTGCAGCATTTGTCTTATTTTATCCTCACATTGAGTCAATAGGAAATACCTAGAATTTCCAACACCAATCCCGTTCAAATGCAACGACCTCTTCTCACATCACACCCTGCGAAATATACAGTTGAGGTGCTTACTCCTCTTGGCAATTCGGATCATTGTATCACTTGTGCGTCATTTTTATTCTCTGTTCTTTCTGAGATTCTATCTACGGTTACGAAATACTCTCTTTTCAATTACGAATATGCCCATTGGGCTGATTTCAATGATTTTGTTAGCCATCTTTATTGGGAACTTAAATTACTTGACTCCATGGCGAAAATAAATGTGAATATAACAGGCTGAAAAGAAATATTTTATTTTCATGAAAAAAAAAAACAAAATTTTTTGTGATGAAGTTCTTAGAAGCGAACAAAACTTAATGTTAAAGTTTTGTCTTTTTCCACAGGGAAGTCAGATTTTAGTTATATATTAAAAAGCTAAAGAATAATCATCTTTTCGGATGAAGCTAATTTTTATTTTGGTGATAACATTAATAAGCAAAATTGCCGTATTTGGGGCTCAGAAAAACCAAACGTGGTCTCCAGAATAATAGTTCGGTTCCATTTCATAATATCAATGTCTAAATTTCAAAAACTTTTATTGACAAGGCAACATTTTTATCTGAAATATATGCAAAAAAATTTCCATTTGCTAGGAAGAGTTCAGCCACTACCCGAACTCGAAAGAGTATTAAGGACTATGGCTTGGAATTCGTCACAATATTGCACATGTTTCCTTGTTCTGATGAAATAAAAGTATTTATTGCTAATCACACGCACTCGTTTTTCCCGTACAGCATGTCACTTGGTAGTTGATTGTCCAATTAATCGTACAACATAATATACAAGAGAAATAATTCGTTGTTTAGCCTCACCATTCGTTTGTTGGAGAATCTTTCAGAGAATGTTTTTCCTGTTACGACTTAGGTTCAAATTAAGTGCCCATTAATACCATTCCCTCTTTCTTCCTTTACACAATCTATTTTCCTAATACCAGCATAATGTTCTGCATGAGTAAAGGTCATATTATATTAACCTTCAGTCAACCGGTATAACCACATCGCAGAACAGCTACCCATCATTTGAAACAAGTCCACATGACATGCTGCACTGCTTCAGTTGCCCAGCCCAGCGTACTCAACTACGGAGTCACACCGAAAACACACTATTCGGGTTGTTTCTTTAAATAGAAGCTAAAAATGTTTAAAGAATCTGAACATAACATGATATGAGCAGCTACAGCAAAAACAGCTACCAAAGTTCGAAAGTCTGGTAGTTTCAGATTATTATCATCATACCTACCAGGCACTATTGCACTGCGATCCCAAGGGATATTCCACACACATTCACACAATATGATGATGATGATGCCTTTGACATAGTCTACAAATATCCACTTCTGTGGCAGCCTAAGCTTTCAGATACGCTCTTAGTTTACAGTGGCCTGTAAAAAACTCCGTTAGGAGTCTAAAGTACGACCAGCCATACTTGAGAGCCTCTCAGAGTAACACCTAAATTGCAGACTGATCGCCGTTCTAGAGGGGCGAAGTCCGCTTTAAGCATTCCAGTGTTCCCAGCATCAGACAATTTTCCAATCGCTGATTTGATTAAGAATAATAGTAAGCAGCAAGCTTCCGGATCGATATAGAGTGTCATGGAAAATTTTCTAGTCAATGCATCCGCTATTTCATTACCTTCTATTCCATAGTGTTCAGGTACCCAAAGCAACTGGACTTACTTCTAATCGAAAGCATTTCCAAAGTATCGTAACAATATTTGACCAGTCTAGATGTCATACGATTCGAGCCAAGTGGCCTTAAGACAACTTGACTGTCAGAGAATACATTGTTACTTTTTAAGCTTTTAAAACGTTTGAGTTTGTTTATATAGCGATAAAATAAAATAAACACCACTTGTTTTTTTTTTTTCAATTTTTTAATTACTGCACTATAACTTCTATACCGTTTAGCTTAATTCAACAATATTCGTTTGCACAACACTTTCATTTCCGCTTAAGCACGACTTTATTTTATGACAGTAAATCGATAACTATCTGACGTGTAAGTAAAGCAACCTGTTTATATACCTATTTGTCTACAGTTTGGAAAGTTGTGAAACTGTCTCATATCATCTATTTTATATCCGTTAATTCAAATGTAATGTAAAGATGTTCGCATTGGTAATGCTGTCAGATAACGCAAATAAGTACGGGATAGACAGGGTGACACATAATTACCAAATATACCAAAATCCCCGTAAATACCATAAACACAGTTATTAATTTTGAAGCCATCGGTATACCAGTTTAGGTCAAACTAACTCCGAACAAAGGCCTCTTTAGACCAACAATCCTGGTACGGGAATTGAATTCTGTCAAAGCAGAGATCCAAAGGCATAACTTTCAATAGTATTAATACTCATAACCAGTTA
The DNA here is from genome assembly GCA_023159175.1 of Wohlfahrtia magnifica. Classification (NCBI taxonomy): domain Eukaryota; kingdom Metazoa; phylum Arthropoda; class Insecta; order Diptera; family Sarcophagidae; genus Wohlfahrtia; species Wohlfahrtia magnifica. The sequence continues at coordinate 3,323,646 of JAKWBJ010000045.1, forward strand.
CTAGCTAATATTATGAGGTGAAACCGCTGTAGAAAAATTTTTCTTTTTTCTTATGGTCTGGGCTGGTACTGAACCGAGGACCTTCGGGTGTCTTACCTACCTTACACAGCGGCCACAAACTCAGATACCTTACGAACTTATAATAACTTCCCAACTTCGTTCGTATTTGATTAGTCTGTAAAGATCTTGACCACCACTACCACCTTCGATAACTGAATTCACGTTCTAATGTTATTGCTTTAATCACTACACCAAGCCACCTTCTGTATATACATTTCCCGACGGTATAGGTCAAAACAGCTCCAAACAAACCAATTTCTATATCATTTAAAAGATAACTTTATCAGTACTAAGGTTTTCCTTTTAAAAATTGAAATGAACCACATATTGATAATTAAATTGAAATGTTTATGTCAGTTCTAATACTTAAATATATGCCTTCTAAGTGCGTATCCTTTCCATGTGTAATTCGTAGTATGGAAACTGCGTATATTATTGTAACCGTGTATCACATACATGTACACACGTCGTCGTACACCATTTATTTTGGCAGTTAAGCGTAAAACCAATCTAAAGCCAAAGGTATTTTTGTTTTTCTGTTGCTGCTATAGTGCTTGTGTGAGAGGACAATTATGGCCTATTTTAACTAAATCACAGGGTAAAATAAACCTTTTTAGGTGTTTTTCACATAGAAATTTGCAAAAAACTGCGTTTAGATTTTTCTCTTCAATTTGTGTTTGCTTGCTTGCGTAGAAATTTGCGTGTTTTTTTGAAAATTACTTTGTTTTTTCTTAGTAGTACGAGTAGAGTTATGTAAGGTCACTTCTCTACATCTATAAGACAGAAACAATTGAGCACCTGGAAATCATATGCTGCCAAAAATTTGTGCGAAAAGTTTTCGAAAATTGGTTTTCCAGAATGCGGCTCGGAGAGGATAATATCGGCTCACATTGATACTGACATGGGTAAGGTTACAGTCATACCAAGCTACGCCCCAACAGACGTCTCCGAGCTTCCCTTTAAGGAGAGATGTTACGAAGAATGGGGGATTTGAGAACAATATGGAGAAGCATAGCTCCGGTATATGCACGAAAAACGAATTCAGAATGCGATTTATCTATTGGGACATTATATCTTCCGCAACATCGAATAACCTGGAGATCTCCATATACTCGTTCTATAGACTAAGGAGAAATAGCAGGGAACGGTTAATTCTATTGCGGGACGTAAGGGTAAAACGCGGGGCGGACATTGAGTCTGATCCCTTTTTTGTGACTCTGGGCTAAAGTTAGCTCCTAATAGAATACGAGGACCAATTCCTCATGTCAGTCGTAGCGAATATATTATTAAAATGCTTAGAGTTGAGCGAATACAAGATAGATTTACGGCGAAAATTGTACAGGACATGTGTTTTAACTTAATGCTCAGCGTTACATAAATCAGCAGTCGAAAGTAATTAGGGCTAAACTGATCGGTACAGCGGTTGAAGTTGTTGGCTATGCCACACAACAGAAGAAGAAATGGCTAACTGCTATATTTGAGTCGATCGTTGGGAAGCGAAGACTGGACGACATGGATATGCTAAATACCAGTGACCCAGTGAGGAGAAATGAACTTAACATAAAACACTTGGTACTAGTAAAGCAGGTAAAACGACAAGCGGGAAATGAGAAACGTAGCTTCATGAACAATCTTGCAGCCGAGGATGTGGCAGCCAGCAGAGCCGGCGACTATAAAACGGTCTGCAATATAATCCGGAAACTTTCCAAAGGGAATCATGTGAGGAACTTGCTTATAAAGGACAAAGATGGTAGGCTTTTAACAACAACAGAAGAACAAGTAACAAGATGGTGCGAGCACCACCTGGAAACGCGGAAACATCTACCGATGGAAACAGCGATAACCCGAAACACCACCGGAAACTAGTGCGCAATAATGGAGCTAAAAAACTATAAAGCGGCCGGAAACCTACCACCTTAGTTCTACAAATTGTGCACGGGCACATGTACCGAGCTTTTGCAATCCTTTTTCAAGGACAAGTGGCAGACAGAAAATATACCTAACGAAATTCCGGAAAAAGGTGATCAGAGTAAATGTTCAAGCTGGCGGGGAATTGCACTAACTCCAGCTGTTTCTGGTGGGAGCAAGCTGGTTTTTGTCCTAACAGGTCATGTATCGGCCACATTGACGGCCTCATACAAATCGTGGAACGGTGCAGCAAATTAAACACGACTTTATGCATGACTTTTATTGATTTCAAAAAGGCTTTCGATTCCATTGATCGCAGAAGTATTTTGGCGGCTACGAAGAGCAAAGGTATTCGCCTTATCAAAATTCAATACGAAGCGAAGCATTAAGCACTACCACCCGCGTAAAATAAGGACGTATACCGTCGCCTTTGCTATTCACTATTACATTAGATGCTATCTTGGACACCATAACAGCGATAAGTAGCGCCTGGCAAGTATATCAACATCTAGACGACCTAGATATATCCGAGATATCGTAAAATTGACATCAGTCTAAAATGAACAATTTTGTTTCAACCACTGTCGAGGTAGGCCTACGGGTGAGCGTAAAGAAGACGAAAAAATGTTCAGTCGGAGGCACAGAAGAGGCTATGTTTAATGGAAATGGTAAAACAATTGAAAAAGTTGAAGGAGGCGCTGTAATTAGGGCCGAAATTGTCTACAAACGAAATGAAGGAAAAATTTTAATCTCCTACAAACAAATGTTTGAGAAATATACTGAGGATCTGGTGGCCACAAATAATTAGTAATGAGGAACTTTTGCAACACGCAAATCAATAGGGTGGCGTAAATACTCTTGACTAGGACATACACACCGAAAAGCTTACGACGAGATATATCGTGCTGCATTTTAGGGGAATCCGCAAGGTAAGTGAAGGCAGAATAGGCCAAGAAACATACAGAAGCGCACCATAACCGGAGAAAAAGGCAAAACTTGCAATGAATTACGTTCCTTAGCTAGTAACAGACAACAATATAGATTATATGTAAACAGTCTATATACCTGATGGAATACGACAGTAAAAGGTTTGCGACCGTGTACGCGCCAGCCGTGGCGGACGCATGGCCGAAATTATATCTAAGCATTAATGTTTTAAAATTTTCTACCCAACAAAGTTCTTTTCATTGATACTTATGTAGGTAAATAGGTATCAAAGGCGGTACTAAAAAGTACCTCACCCAGAGACCACAGAGGTCCATTGTGGAAGACCTTTCCTGAAAAATAAAATGAAGAAAAAAAGGAGAAAAGAAAAAAGGAAGGAAAAAGAGCAGAGAAGAAAGTACGTTAGACAGCAGACAAGAACAAACTTAAATTACGAACATCTAAGTAGATTACACGGCATCACTTAGTGAGCCAACTCAGACATAGCAAAAAGCCCCCAGGTAGTTGACACCATCTGGCCAAGGGCATTGAAAAGTCCCCGGCTCAGCAATCTGAGCTTCCGCCCCTGAAGAGCCGGGCAATGATATGGAATATGTTCCTCCGGATCCCTCGTGTCGCATAATACCCGGCAGAAAACCGTATCATTGCCCTTAAAGTGCAAGGCCGAGTCACGGAACCAATCAGAATTCTGATGTATTCCCTCCTCAGGCTGAGTACCCATTCCGTACTAGAGCGGTCCAGTCTACGCCAGAGCAGCCTGCTCCTCCACGACTCCTCCATTCTGCGATGGACCCAGCTATCCACCAAAACTCGCAAAGAAGCCAAGCGGTGGTCTTAAAGACGCAGCCGCCATTTCGATGCTCCCAGCTGCGCTCATTACCCTGCCCGCCATAGTGCCCTAAAATCCAGCACATACTAACGCTGCACACATCTAGGAACAACGTTGCTAAACTTATGTAACTGTTAAAAAACCTCCTATATAACTTCAACGAGCAAAGCACAGTTTGGAGGCGTTTCTTAAACATGATGCTGGAAGATTTAAAAAATTCGATAAAATCAAATTTAACGAGCGTAGTACATAGGAAGCATGGTTTCATACGTTGTGATAAAGAATGGGTCATTATTAAGGTTACATACATATGTATATATCAAAATGAAGCCATAGTCCAATTATAATGATAATAAATCCTTAAAGGTTGTACATTTAATGCCTTGCGTATGATTGTCTTTCTTTACGTCTACACATACGCCGCTTAAGCCCATTTTATTTCATCTTTTTATTTCATCACTTAAAAAAGGGTCGTTATATGCCCTACAAAAACATATAAATTGACTTAAAGTAGCATCTTTTTGCAAAACCAAAATAAAAAAAGATTTTTCTTTAGCAAAAGATTTCTCAGTTTTCGTCATGCCTTTTTAAGGGGATTTCAGCAAAATTACATTCATTTGGAGCCATTTAATTTTTCTATTTTTTCTTGTTTTGTTTCTCTTTTTCTATATTTTATTTCCCTCATTGCGTTTCAACAGCCATAACTTAAGCGTTCATAATACTTGATAGAAAGAGAAAAAAAGGGTTTTTACTGAACTCCCTTAGGGGAATATGTTATTGTCAACACAGTTAGAGAGAAGCGTATATGGTTGTTGTAAAACAACAATAATAAAAGTGCGTTAATATATACAGAAAGAAAACTACTTTCACATACGCGGTTGAAAGGCTATTTCTCTTTAAACATACCCCCTTAGTTCTATTCCCCTTTTGGCTCTGATGATTACGTTATAAACCTTTATATCATTATCCTTTTTATGGGCCTGTTACAAGACAAGAAAAAAAGGTAATTTCTCTCCTTCTTATGTTGATTTTTTTATTATTGGTGTATTTTATTAATAAAGGGTTTTTTAATAAGAACTCTGTTTTTTTAAAACAAAGAATTTATGTGAAAAGTATTATTTTATGTCCATGCAAACTGTACAGGATGGGTTAGAGATTTCAGTAAGGCCTAGTAATGTACTGCAATAAAGTTGATGTGCTCAGGCCAAAGACGGCTTATTTCACTGTGACCACACATTGATCTATTGTGCCTTTCCTTGTTTTTTTTTTCATCACTACTCTGGGCAGCATATGGCTTTGTCTAGTTTCATTTCAAGCTAGGTAGATACATAATTGATCTACTGTAGTTCGCCTTCATGTCATTGCTATGTGCTGGTATTGATCTTCACTATAGCATTGCCATTTTTCCCTAGGAGGTATCGTTTTCCCTAGATCACTCGTGTGATGTTTATCATAGTCGCCAGAGGTAAGGAAGAATATCTCTTAATTAAGCACTCGAAATCTGAAATTAAATTTTGTTTTTATTTCCTTTTATCCTCCGCTGGGGATTCGCACATGGACGCTTGTATTGTACTCGGGCACAACCACAAACCACGATTTAAATACTACAATGAACCTCGCCAGTTACTTCAATGGAAGTGTCATCAAGTCTTTTTCACCCATAGTAGTAGTAGTAGTAATAGTTGTAGTAGGTGTAGTAGTAGTAGTAGTAGCAGTAGCAGTAGTAGCAGTAGTAGTAGTAGCAGTAGTAGTAGTATCAGTAGTAGTAGTATTAGTAGTAGTAGTAGTAGTAGTGGCAGTAGTAGTAGTAGAATCAGTAGTAGTAGTAGCAGTAGTAGCAGTAGTAGTGGTAGTAGTAGTAGTAGTAGTAGTAGTGGCAGTAGTAGTAGTAGAATCAGTAGTAGTAGTAGTAGTAGCAGTAGCAGTAGTAGTAGTTATCTTCTATACCCAAGTACGCACAGTAAATGATGAAGTGCTGTATAGACCGGACTTGAAGCTCCTTATGGAGTTTCATACGGTAGACTCAGAGCGCACCTGGATAGAATGGCTGTCACAGATGTGAATGTTTGTGGGTTGTGCTCACATGCAGCCGAACACGTACTGTGTAAGTCCGTGGTTCTTAATAGGTTTAGATGGAAATGTTTCGGGAGACAAAGGGTCTAATTGGGTGTTAATTTATTTATGGTCTCAGATCTACTGGTGTTCATCAAAAAGGAACACATCTGCTGATGTTCATTAGAAAGGAATTAGATCCTGTGAACAAAATATGGACCAGAATTGACAAAATAGATTCTAAGTGTCGCAGTATACTGCAAATGTGACTGGTCAGAATGATAATGATAATGATGTCAGTAGAATATAAGCGTGCTAGTGTTGGTTATGCCCTTTCTATATATACTTATTTAATTCCCTCAACATTCCTAGTGGCTGTACCCGATTTTATTCTTTGACTCATTGAAAGGGACTTATTAGCAAGAGAAATTTCTCAGCGTAAATACTCAAAACCAGTAGCTATTGGCGGATGTTCTGCCCTGGCATATAACCGAGGACTTTTAGGTTGGTGGGCGGATGTCTCACGTACCACACCACAGCAACACACTACCCATGTATGTGCTTATTATAGTCATGAGTACCCCAGAAGTAGCCTAAGAATATTTCCTATCCAGTTTCAGAGCAAACTCCGCCTTCTCAATGTCATAACTCGGAAACCTTTTGTATTGATCAAAGAAGAAGTTATAGAAGAAGTTATATCCTGAAACTGCCATAATTTTCTAGTAATGGGTGGCGTGGTGTTGTGGTTAAACCGCCAGCAACAATACAAGCGGCCAAGGTTCAAATCCCTAGCAAAGGACATGAGGAATAAGATTTAATTCCTGTTTCGGGTGTTTAATGAGGTGACTTCAACATTCCCCAAACAAATCCAGCGAAAGAAATCTCCTGACCTTTCAGCTTACCTCTGGTGTTGATAACAAACATCAAGCGAAGGAACAGGTAAAAACACGACCTAATGGAAAAAAATTACAATGCTAGCAAGGATCTTCACCACTTCAAAATCATAATGAGATGAGCTACAGTAGGTAAATCATCTACTTAGTTTGAAAATCAACTTGAGTAATGAAATTGAAATCAAGCTGGAAAGTCAATATGCTCCCTAGAAGAGTGACAGAGAAAAAATATAGTCCAGTATACCTTTGCTATAAAAGGTCTTATTAAAAAACCCTATATTATGAAATATTTCAAAAATTTATTTTATTTCTTTATTTTCCAGATCCATTATTTGCTGTCTCCGTGTTTTTTATTTTCTTTCCATTCCCTAAAAAAATTGCATAATAAATGAGTAATTTGAGTGGAAAATGTAATCAGCTTTTGATTTCAATTTTTTTCTTTTACTTTTTTCGTTTTCTTGTCATAATTTTCATAAGAGTTTTCTTTTGCTATTATTTCTTTATTTTTAATATTTTTTTAAGCTATAATTCAATTTCAGTCATAATATTCAATTTATTTTCTTATATTCATAATGAGATATTTTGCTTGAGACATTCAAGTCAGTCAGTCACTGTATGATTGCCTATGAAAAATTGTTCAATGAATGTGCTCGTGATTAAATATATATTTTTGTACTTTATTTATATTGCCATTGAAATGCATTTTTATTAATAAACGAAGTTATAAAAAAGAGATTTTTTTAAGAAGTGATTTAAAATATTTCCATGTTCGGTCTCAGTGTTAAGTTGTGAAAAGTAAAATTTTGAAAAAATTTCCAAATAAAAGCAGGCAATTTTCGTTAGAATATCAGAGACGTATAATGCCGTACATTATTATGGTGGAACACAACTCGTTTTCTTTCCTATTTTTTGAATGCTTTATACAAACACGATCAACAAAGTGCTCTGTATAGCCAAACATATTCCTTTGCGATAATGTAAGAAACTCTGTTGCACGAGTTGTGAATGCCCGAATGGGAGATCAATTGGCGTCCATTAAATTTTCCGAACTTTGCACCGAAGGATTACCATCTTTCACGCTATTCTATTAAATATATTGCAGACCGCTGGCAACATACAATTGCCATGCTACGATAATTGTTGCATTCTTTTTTGTCCGCCTTTTTAGAAATTTTGACCACTAAACTTTATCTCTAGTAGCGCGGTACGACTTATGGATTCCATATTTCAGCAAAAAGTGGCTCTAAAACTTCCTCGAGCGACTAGGCTTGTATGTTCAACGGGGATATTATCAATTCCAGAGCCTTGTTATTCTTGAAAAGCGAAATGGTTTCCGCAGTTTCCTTTTTACTAGAAGGCTGGTACTGATTGATCGCAATATGAGGTGCGGGAATAATATAGAGCCATTCAGTTGCGAGTTGTCTAGGAATTGGTTTAACGTTTCCTCAAAAATTAATCGTCTACAATTGTCATTACTTTTTTCCACCGAAATGGGGGCATTGATGGGTGAATGTGTATTAGAAAGCTTGCAGATAACGCCGAACTCTGTCACGACTCAGTGCTGTCTCAGATTCAGCCGCTGGATTGTTTATAAAATTGCCCCCATTGTAACTAATTTTACGCTTTACTATTTTTACCACAGATTAATATTGAATACGCGTTAGGATCCCCTGATCCTTACTTGTTGCACCTATTCATTAGATTTTAGAGAGGCATTGCTTTTAAACCAGGTACCAAAAGTTTGGCAAAAGCCATTCTTTGTTTTTATGTTTAATGTTGCCAAAATCCTAGTCTAATGTGTTATTTAGTATATATTTGAGGGAACTCCAACGATCTTTAACACTTTAACCGATAAACGTGGTTTTCCCGGTACTGTTCTTCTATCTAAAACTCAGTTTAGGTTATACCGATTACGCTTGAAAGCAGGTTGATATGTTTCCTACTTATACAGAAGTAACACATCTAGTCTTAGATAACTGCTCGGCTATATTTAGACCTCCAAGAGATCTTATGTTTTTTCCATCACCACATCGCCATTCTTATTGCGGGCATCAACTCTGTGTCTTATCGTTATTCGTTAGCAGCCTTTATTTTCATTGTATATGAGTATATTTTGATTCCCCTATAGGATCAGTATATTACTAGAATGTACGTTGTTTAGCGTATGATTCAGCTCGCCGTAGAACTTCTCCTTTGATTGTAGTTCTGAAACTTAAGTCGGTACATAGCACTACTGATTACCAACGTTCGTACGAGAGATTAGTTCCTTATTCTCCTACTAAGAAACAGCCATGGATGTGAGGGTCGTTCCCTTCCTGTTCTCTATTGTAGGTTATGCGATTTCCGAGGGCACCCGTAAAGTTGCCGCTTCCAATCAATCGCATTTTCTTGATCCACGAAATATCGGTATTAAAGCGTGTATCTTCCAAAGTCGGTTGCGAAAGATTTCCTACTTAAAAGAGTGACTTGACGCGGTAAATCTTATCTAGAGAGAGGCAGATATCATCAACAAAAGGTTGTTTTGTCTTGTTCCTCTTTTACAGTTTAGATTAATCTAGAGTGGTGACAGGGCTGCTTTCTTAATAAAAGAGATCTAATATGTGAAGAAGGCTTGGCCATTGATATCTGATTGTTGCTGATCCTTTTCTTATTTTTGTTTTCGCTGCTACCCGTAGCCTCTTCCCATGTAAGATTGTTTTGCCTTAGTTATTGGATGTCATCAGGTGTTACTTGATCGACCGCGGTTGGCGTTCCATCCTTGTAATACTATGGTATGGTATGGTATGGTAAGGTATGGCTTCCTTTGCCATACTTGCTTCAGTATGGACTATTCATTTGTCAAATTCCATAATTCCATTTTAAGTTGCTTATGGTGTAAGGCCACAATTGCGTTTCCTAAATAACAGAAGCTATCAATACTTTCAATTGGTTGGACTTGTATCATGATGTTTTCAGTGTTGTGTTGTCAATTCTCATGTATTTGGATTTCTTGATATTTATCTCAAGAGATAGCGAGACTTTCCAGGTATTCTAATTTTGACTGTAGGTTGGAGATCTTGTGTGAAATATCATCTGCATAATCCAGATCATCTTAGTGTGCCACTGAGGTATGGCAGGTAAAACACCCACCTACCAAACAAGAGGTTGAATATCAAACCAGACCATCAGATAATTTATTTCAACTAAAACTAAATATTAGAGGCGACAATGCATTATTTTTTCCACTATCACTTAATGTAGTGGAAAACGAAAATCAATGCTATAAGCCCAACTCTGACATATATAGTCATATTAGCTTTACTAAAATTTCAAATATAAATCACTTTTATTAACTGTATCACGATGATTTCAAAAGGTTTTATTTTGTAATAATACTCTAAATATACTCGAGTGGAAATATACCCATACTCAAGTATAAATATACTCATACTCGTACACACTTTACACTTATGAGTGCAGGTATGACATGCACTTCACGTAACTCCTACTTGTAATTATTTAAGTTGCGCTGACTTTGAATATACTGTGTATGGGTAGCGTTTTATTTTTAACTTTACTCACTCATACATATTTGGCCACTAATACCTTAAAAGTACTCAAAACCACACTTTTGTCACTCTCTGATTAGTACCACTGGATTCAACGTACTTAAAACCGGTTTACCCGGCTGGTGTCAAACTTGTCGGAAAAAAAGTGTAAATTCGTGCATCATCATTATTTATTTCATAATATAAAATTAATTTATTGTGTTTTACTTGAATAGAAAATATTATACTCTACGAGTATGAAATAAACTATTCGGTATGTTATACAAATCGAAATGGAGTAAAGTTGAAATGGGATGAAACTTCAAATTGCTAAAAAATTTTAACTCAATCAAGAGTTTCATATTTTTCCTTATTTATTCACTTAATTACAATTCAAATAACTTCTTTGGTTATTAAATGTTTCAAATAATTGGTGTATACATATGGATGTATATTTACTTTTCATTAGTACGTCCAGTTTTTACACTTGAAAATCAATCGATCAAAAAAAAAAAAAAAAATAATTACAACAATACTGCCTGCAACATCGCAAGTCCTGAAGGATGTGTTTATATGTGATTTATTTCATTACATTTAAAATACAATTTCACTGCAGCTTATTTTTAGCCTCATTGATTAAATGAATTCTTCAAATTTAAAATGTTTTACAAATGAAACGAAGAATTTTTTAGTATGTATTCTTAATATAAAATTTGCGTAAAACATATGCATTAAAAATACTCTTTATGGTAAACAAAGGAACGAAAAAAAATTATAATTTGTTTTTTTCAAGCAGTTTCTTACAAGTTGTCTACTACTTAAGAACCAAAGTATTCTGTTGGTACTTTAGTTTTAATTTTGTTTTTTGTGCGATAAAGTTGAAGTTCAGACATCAAGCTGTGCTGTAGATGTCAGTGTCGGCAACAGCAATTACCAGACACACAGCCTAAAAAGCTAGGCACGAAAAAACAGAAATAATTTTAAAAAATAAAGATGGTAACGGTTTAACCTAAGATGCCCTATTACAAAGACAGGCTACAGAAAAAAGGTTATAAAAGCTTTATTGTTAGACGCTTTTTATTAAATGGAAATTTTGAATTAAATGAAAAGGTTTTATAGGCTGTTTATGTTTTAGATTTTTATAGCATTACAAAAGGGGGAAAACTATTCCAAGCAATAACCATAGCCAGAGAATAAAGGGCTTCACGAAGTTTTAACGTCTTTGAAACAAACAAAAAATAATAGGAAAAAATAATAATAATTTTACATGTTCTAGCAGCTTCTTTAAAATAAAGAAAGGGTTTTATCTACCGCTTTTTCCTATAAATAAAGTATGTTACGGCTTATATATGCGTGATGGTTAGACAAATAGTGGTAGACTCCAAAAAAAGTGATTAGTAAAGTATGTTTTAAAAACATAATATTTTCACATACTCCCCGCATATTGTGCTACTGAAACCATATAAACCATAAATGGGTAGAAAAAGAAAATCATGTTTTTCATTATTTTTCCTTTTCTTAGGGAAAAGTAAACAAGTTCAAGAAACTTTTCGTTAACAAATATGTGAAAAAAAGTAATGAAAGAAGAAAAGAAGCTCAACATGAAAGTGAAGTAGTTAATAGGGTGGCTCATATTTAAGGTGAAAGCTATGGTATTAATAAAATGCAAAACTATCGGTCCATAAAGTCTGATAGAACAGGATCTAGAACTAGATTACAAGGTCCAAAAAACTATCCATTGCCTAGTAGTCATCCTTAACTCGATCTTATAATAAAAGTCTGAGTAAGAAGTGAATTTATTTTGAATCATATTAAGAACTAAGTACATAAAGCTAATATCCGTAGGTATGGTCAAATTCGCTTAACTCATTGTAGCTTTTATGGCTTTGAATACTTGCAGTAATTAAATAGTTGACGACCTATCTATTATTATTTTTTTCTGTCACTCCTCTAGGGAGCATATTGGGTTTTCTCAAAGCATCCATAGCTTTGTTTCAGTTTCAGTCATCAAGTTAATTTTCAAGCTGAGTAGATGATTAGTTCATTCTAGCTTACCTCCATATGACTGTGAGAATCCTTGCTAAGTGATAGTTAGTTGCTTTACGTAGGTAGCTGCACTTTACCTCAACGTGCCAAAGCACGAGTGAATACAATGCGTTCATCATGTTATTAGGAGATGACCTCCACTTTGATGAGATGTCGGGGACTATCTAAACTCCTACCGATCTATAGATCACGGCACCCGATTAAGAATGTAACTACATACCGAGCCAGCATATCTCTCCCCGCAATCTGAATTTAAGCCACAACAACCACGACGGGGCCTCATCGTATTCTGGCATAGACAAAGGTCCCTGGGGCTCCCGACACGCATGGTACCGGAATTAAGCCTCAGGTCAGTCTTCATAGCATTAATGCTACTACCAGTGTAAGTCCCAAAAGACTTCGGACTGGTGTCCATGATAAAAAAACAACAAACATAAAACATTCAACAACACAACAATAAATGGAGCCACCCTCACGGGAGAACTCTAAACGACATCGTGCACCACGGCCACAATTCACAAAAACACAACCAGTCAAGGATAGACTAGTACACAATACCACACCATGATCGGCAGCTACATACTTGAATACTTGAATAGCAAACAGCGAACAGCAGCCCCTATCCAGACCGTTCTACAGAATCAAACAGCACACGCTCTTCTATCCTCGAAATCTCCGATAAGCTTCATAAGACATTGCCCCATGAAACATAATCGGACACACCCTTGAAATCTATGAAAAGACCAAGATGATTGTGTATGTGAATTTTTTCCCAGTAGGTGGAGTATTATCCTGATCATACGTGTAATATTTGCTATCATCGTCAGTGGGCTTCTTTAGATGGATGAAGTCTCTTAATTAAACAGTCGAAGCCAAATTAAATTTTTTTCGTCATGTCTTCTACTGGGGTTCGAACCTGGGCCGCTTGTGCTGTATGTCGGTACTCTACTCTGTGGAACTGAGTAGCGTTTAAAAACAGAGCCAAAAAGCATTCCAATCTATATTTGTCAAAGTTACGAAATTTTCTAAATCACAAAGGCTGTCCAGCCACTTCTATCTGCGCCAGAAGACGGAACCCTCGTTGTCGAGGCTCCGCCTCTAAGAATCTTTTCATGTTGTTCTTTGGACTTCAATGCAAGCTCACCTTTGCTATGTCTGAAATGTCCTTCCGGAAATTGTCAGCGCAACCTAATATATAACCACCACAACATAAACATATATTTAGATATTTTCCAGTGCTTCCTAAGGGGAACATTGGGCCGTAACAAAATTCTTCCACTTAATTCTATCTAAACTAGGTTTTATACTTTTTGCGTCCACTGTGCGTCTCCACGTATTTGCCGGTCTCTCTTTTGCAAGCTCTCCCTGTGGGTTCTAATCCCGAGTAGTGCGTTCTAGGTCTTCTTGTGGGTTTTTTGAGTATGTGGCCTATGCACATCCAATTGCTTCATCGGATTTATCGGCTTACAGGCTCTTTTTTGTGGTTGCGCATAGGTTTTTATTAGTGATTTTGTTGGGCCAATATATGTCCATGATTTTTCTCAAGCAACGATTTATAGATACAACGATTTGTATCCCTGCTCGAGTGAACTAAAAGCTGCATGACCTTTATTTATGTGGTATCGTATATTTGCAGCACAGCCGCCAGAGTTTCACGTCATCATCATACATTTCAGTTACATCTGAGCGTCTGTGGGCAAGGAGAAAAATGTTGTCTGCGTAGTCGAAATCGCTGAGGCTGCCGTTTATTCCCCAAGTAATTTCTCTATTATGTTGGGACACTCGAGACATGAAGTCATCCAGGCAATGGCGATAATCCACTACCCTTGCGCTCGCCTTTTTGTACATAAATTTGGCCGCTAAAGAGCCACCGATATCTTGTCTAGCATGTGGCCACTTTTTAAGTCAATAGAACAATCGTTCATTTAATGATTTTGGCGTCCAGTGTTTAGTCAGACCAGAACTCTGACAAAAGTGAGTAGAACAGTTCGAAGCTGCCTTCTGAAAATTGTCGGGCTATAGGGCTATGTTTTTTGCTATAGCACACACTTTCTCGGCCCTGTTTTGATATAATACTGAATTAAGCTTTTTCCATATCAGGTTTTGTCTCTCTTTTGAGATTGTAATCGCTTTAGCTGCAATCTGGCTGCTCCACTGCCATTTATCATTCCTAACACTTTTCTGCATAAGTTAATCTAACCTGTTGTAGTCTGGCCGCACTGCTGCTTTCGAAGTTCTTATTTTTGCTGCATTTGAAATGCCGTTTGTTGATAACCTTTGGTCTATGAGTTTTAGTGTGTTGTCTCAGATTAATATAACGTATACATGTCACTGGCTAACGACGTTGATCAGGGCCGTATGTAATTTATATTTTATATCAAAAATATAAAGAATGACGGCTTACTACTTCTACATAAACATGCACTCCCTAATATTTCTTCTTAAAATTTAAAAACTACAACCAAAAAATAAACCCTTCTTTGTATAGCTAAATAAGAAAACTTTCTTTCTATCTTTTCCGTATGAGAGCAGCGTGTAATAAAATAGAGAAGCCCCACCACACATGGCCAAGTTTGTTCCGTAATTTTCTTCCCTTCGTAAGCATAAAGATGGTTTACTTTAAAGTTTATTTTGCAATCAATTTTCCCGCAAAACCTCAAAATATATTCCAAGTACATCAGAAAGCAAAACAAACAAAATAAAAAAATTGTTTAAATAAATTTTCAAATTTTATATTTTAATGAGTGATCCCTGGATGTATGGCTTGGTGGATGATTTACAGGGAAGTAAGTTTCCTTTTAATAGAAAACGAAATTAAATTTATTTTCAAATTAAATTTTATACAAATACACGCACTCACTTGTCGTATTATATGCATAACATCACATGTTTTAAATAAATTTTCATTGGTAAAAAGGGTTTGTCCTTTCGTGTTACAATTAATTGGTAGATAAAAAGGATAAATAGTTTAATAGCTGGAGGTTAAAGGTTAATAGGATTGTATATATTTAAAGCGAAATTATTTGTTTCGAAAAAAAAAAAACATGGAAAGGAATGGGAAAGTTGCTAAAGAAAACATGTGGTCACACAATTAATTTTAACTTTTATTGATTTTAAAAGAGGTCGGCAAAAAGTTTTTATAGAGGTTGGAAGATAGTTTTAAAACTTAAGATTAGAATTTTTTGAATTAAAATCACAAAAATGTGAGACTTTTTTGGGAGCAAAAAAGTCTTTTTTGAGGAAACTACTAAAACAAATGCCGTAATGGTCGATAAACTGAGTTATGCACTCCAGAAAAGATATTGGATGATCGCCGGGTGAAGGCGAGTGAGCTAGTGGAAATTATAGGCGTCAGAAAAATTACTGTATATCGCATGTTACCGTAAATTTTGAAGAAGAAAAGGCTGTGCGCAAGATGCATTCACAAAAGACAGCGTTCAATAGACTTTTTGGCAGAGTTTTTATATCGATTGGTAACCATAGATGAGACACGAATGGAAGAAGTTTAGAGACAAAGAAGCAGTCAAAGCATTGGAAAGAATTGGAAGAACCGTGTTTTTAGAAAGTAAAGTCAGAATCATTTGCAGGCAAGATTATGCCTTCTGTTTTTTGCGATGAGTGAGTTAAGGCTCAGTATCATGGTCGCCATAAGAAAGTAACCAGGACATAAGTAAACTCGTTATAAAACAATTCCTAAGTAAACCCATTATAAAACAGTTCATAATTAAACTAATTATAAAATAGTTCATTAATAGACTAATTATAAAAGAGTTCATAGGTAAACTCATTATAAAACAGTTCATAGGCAAACAAATTCTAAGACAGTCCATAAGCGAACTCCTTACAAAATAGCCCATAAAAAGCTAAGTGTTCATAAGTAAATTGATTATGAAAAAGCTCATAAGTAGTTTATAAGTAAAATTTAGTATAAAACAGTTCATAAGTAAACTTATAAAACGGTTCATAAGTAAACTAGTTCTAAAATAGTTCATAAGTAAACTAAATATAAAACAGTTTATAGGTAAGGTATGAAAGGCGGCACCAAAGTACTCCACCCAGAGATCACAAAAGCTCATTGTGAAAGTTCATTGGTAAACTCAATATAAAACAACTGTACTGAAAAACTGAACTGTTTTTTTAACTCATTATAAAACAGTTCATAGATAAACTAATAATAAACAGTTCATACGCAAACTCGTTATAAAACTGTTAATAAGTAAGCTAAGTAGTTCATAACTAAATTAATTATAAAAAAGATCATAAGTAGTTAATAAGTAAAAATTATTATAAAAAAGTTCATAAGTAAACTAAATATAAAACAGTTCATAGGTAAGGTATAAAACGCGGCATCGAAATACCCCACCTATAGGCCACAAAAGCCCATTGTGGAAATTCATAGGTAAACTCAATATAAAACAACTGTACTGAAAAACTGAACTGTTTTTTTAACTAATTATAAAACAGTTCATAGGTAAACTAATTATAAATAGTTCATAAGCAAACTAGTTATAAAACAGTTAAGTAGGCTAAGTAGTTCATAAGTATACTAATTTCAAAATAGATTATAAGTAGTTTGTAAGTAAACTTTTTTATAAAAAAGTTCATAAGTAAACTCATCAAAAAGCAATTCACAAGTGAGCTCATAAATACTATATACTAAAGCAGTTCCTAAGTAGTTCGCAAATAAACTCATTGTAAACAGGCTTTATGAGGTAAAAAGTACTTAAAGTCACCTTTGATATCTTGAAGCATTTTAACCAAAAGCCAAAGCAAGAAAATAAGTTTTAACCAATGAGTGATAATGTTTATTGATTATTTTCAAAAAGAATAAGCCATCAACAATCGACAGCATTTATTATGCTAAGTTACTGCAGTGTTTTAATGAGAAAAAAGGTCAAAATTTGCTAAAAATTAGGTGTTGTTTCTTTAAGACACTACACCAGATTTCGACAAACATGAAAAAAGAGCTTGATGATGAAAGACTTCCTAACAATCAAGAAATGGTGTGTCTAGTTGATTACTATTTTAAGCATCGAGACTGGTATAACTAGGGTATTAGTTTTGTTCAGCTATTGTAGTTTTAACATGATTATTCTGTTTTTTTTTTGGTCTTCTGGATGGTATTGTCAAAAGATTTCTCAATTTCTTCAAAGACCTTCTGATTTCGGCATTAATGGTTGAATGGACGGTCTGCTTGACGGGACTTTAAGAATATTTATCATTCTCTATAACAACGATGCAACCTTTCTCATCGGGACAACAACAAGAGTCTTCTTTTGCGCTAGCATCCTGTGGCGACAATAACTTGCATAGGTCAGCACTAAGTTAAGCTTTACTACAGAATTGCAGTCTGATATCTTGCTTTTAAAGGGTATCCAAAATTGAAGTATCACTTTAATTTTAATAAAAAACTACTTTTTTTATATCAAAAATATTTTTATTTCAGCTTATTGGAAATAGATTCCGGTTAAAAATCAAAAATTGTGTTGGTCAAGTGGATCCCCCTACTGGTTCGGCAGGCTCTCAATCTCTTACCAAAATTATCAATCAAGTTTTTCAATAAACTGTTGTCAATGCTTGATATCTGTTCGATAATGTTGGTTCGATTTCAAAAAACACCACATAAAATTTCTAAAGGTATCAAGTCTCACAATCTTGGTGGCCAATTTACTGCTCCACGAGAAATAATGCGATTTTCAAACTTTTCTTTCAAACGATTCATCGTTTCTCTTGCTGTGCAACAGGTGGCATCATATTTATTATAATCATCAATGTTGTTCCGCCACAAAAAGCTTCGGATAATCTTCCTGTAGCGATTTCCATTGAACGTAATCGCATTACCATTTTCGTTTTCAAAAAGTATGGTCAGAAGATTCCTTCGAACCACAAACCACACCAAACCGTAACTTCATCTGGTTGTAATGCTCTAAGATCACTCTTAGATTCTCTTCACTACAAATGCGGCAATTCTGCTTATTGACGTAGCTATTGAGCTGGAAACCGGCTTCATCGGCAAAGATTATTATTTTAATTTTCTTCTTGTTTTTCGGTGGTGCAAGAAACGAATTGCAGACGTAATGCGTGGTGAGCTAGTTTTAATTTTTGGATCAGCTGTATAACATCCAGCTTCTTTAAATGGAGATCAATATTCAAAATGTTGTATAATGTAGATCGTTTTATGTTTAACTGCTGCGAACGATGACGAATAGATGTTTTTGGATCTTCTTCCACACTTTTGCGTCGCTATATTCTCAGTTGAACGACCACTACGTTGATAAATTCTGTTTCTGTTTTAATAATAAAAAAACGTTGTTCTTTCTTGTAACTTTCCATATTAACTACCTCAATCTTGGAGACCCTCGACAACAAGAATTAGAAGAAGTGTTGTTGTGGTTGATTAGTCAGTTTCAGTGCAATGAAGTGGCCATCTCAAGAATATGATTGCCATCGGGATCGTAACAATTTCATTATCAATCATTGTTATGAGAACCGTCTAATGTCATAGGTATACAACTGTACAGTCGAAAATAAACAATACCTAAAAAAAGAGATACACCACTTCGGCCCTTAAAATTGTATTGTGAGATTTTGGTAACACTGGGTTGTGTCAAGGTTGTCAACGTGACACTCTGACAATGCTGTACTTTATTGCGTATTTGGCAGCATTGCCTATTCGACCATCTTTGTGTGTTCAATTTTAAATCGAATGTTGCAGAAAGAAGAAGAACATTCGGAAGTAATGTCAATTGTATATATATATATATATCGTTTTGTAGTCATCAAGTAAATTAAAAGTGTCGTATAAGCGAATATTAAGTGTAAGATAAATAAGTTGGCGTGTTAAAATAAAGTGAGGAAATAAAAACTGTAAAATAGCAACAACGTGTGGTATATTTTATTTTGACGCAATTAAAAAGAACTCAAACTTTAAAAAAAAAATTTTAACGTAACAAGGCCCCAGCCTACATAATTTACGATCTGTATAGTTAGATAGTATCAACGAAGGAACTATTTTAATGAAAATTTTTATAATTTTCTATAAATTTTTCACGAGTCGCATCCAAGATACGGAAGAATATTTTGTTACTTCAGATCTTAGTGAGAACTATGCTTATTGCCAATTTTTGATTGACTTAACTACTTATATAGGTAATATTCGGTAGAAAACTATACATTATGATGTGTTTTTCTGACATCTTTAGCGAACTCTCAACCATATGGCAGTTATTTTAAGGCTGAATATAAAATTTTTGTTTTTCTACTTCTTATTTTTTATGGATTTGACTTTTGCCCTTATCTATATTCTTACTCTTATATTGAATAGTAACTTAGTCCTGATTGTTATTTATAATTTTGTTTCGTTTTTTTTTTTTCTTTTTTCTTAAAAGCAGGTAAATGAAAAACTTTTCCATTCATCTTTATAAATGACTTGATAATAATATTCAATTTATAATACAAAAAATAAAATAAAGTTGTTACTCATTTTGATTTACATTTAAAAATTGTATAGAATTTCTCTATTATACAGCAACTTAAGAGATGTCTCCTTCATGTCTTTGTTAAATTTGGATTCTTTTTATTTTCTTGTTTTTGCAATAACTTTGTTTTTTTTAGTATATTCTTGTGACATTCAACTTGAATTAAACAAGTGTACGGCTAAGTCAGATAAAGTATTTTTTTTATTTAAATTTAGTGTAATAATGATAATAAAAGGTAAATTAAAAAAGAAGCTGAAAAAATTTTAAAAAGCAGATGAACAAAATACATATCTTGTTGTACAAAAAACTTTAAGAATAATGAATAAATTAATTAAAAGTAAATTTAAATTAAGAATAATTTCTAAACCATAAGATAGGTTTACGTCAAAACTTGCAAACTGAACCGCTTTTTGTTTTTATTTTGTTATATAACATCATGAGCTAAAAAATCACCAGAGAGACTCAAATATTTACCCCTTTCCCGAAGATACGTTTTACCTAAGTAGGTGACCGGTCGACTGTAGCTGATATCTACGATAGATCTTGTGGTTGCATAGAAACAATGCTCTCTTTATATTTCGTGCAGTGGTGTTTCAGAGCCTTTCTGCTACAGTATGATTTTTCGAGGCTATATTGCCTGACCATTCCTATGATGTTTTTTAGTTGAAATTCCTTTTCTTTTCATTACGGAGACCAAGGGGCGGTCTTGCAAAAATCACCTAAAGCTTTTGTGTATATAAAAATGAAAGTGTGTTTGTATGTTTGTTGGTTTGTTTGCCTTATGGACAGCTAAACGGCTCTCTTGAAATTTTTACGGTATCTTTTTGTGTGTCCGGAAGGAACTATAGTCTATATAAATTTTAAAAATTCCTACTGGACGCTGCCACGCGTATACAAAGTGTTTATTTATTCGTTTATATCTTGGCAAAAGTGGCAACAAAAATATTTTGTAAGTTTAGCCGAAATAGATTTATAATCAAGCAAATCATCAGTCAAAGAGTGCGCGAAATTAAACAAGTGGGCGGGTTACCTCCCGTACAAAGTAAATATTGATTTTAGTATATCTCGAGGAAAGTTACAGCTAAAGTCCCAAAATTTGTTTTTATTGACTTCAAGCTCAATACAAATTATTAGGCAAAAAGTGGGCGGAATTGAAAAAGTGGGCATGGTACCACCCATACAAACAAAATATTGATTTCTGCATATCTTAGGAACGGTTAAAGCAAAAGCTTTTGAATTTTGTATAAATGACTTCCTAGTCAATAAAAATCATTAAGCAGAAAGTGGATAGAATTGGAAAAGTTGGCGTGGTATTTCCAAGACAAACTTAATATTGATTTCAACCTATCTTGAGAACAGTTATGGTCAAAATTTCAGTATTTTTTCAAGTCATCAAGCAAAAGGTGAGCTTAAAACTTGATTTCTGTATATCTTAAGAATGGTTGAAGCAAAAGCTTCTGAATTTGTTTTGAATGACATCATAGTCCATACAAATTATCAGTAAAAAATTGGCGGAACTGGACATGTGGGCGTCGTACCTCCCATACTAAGTAAATATTAATTTTTATATATCTTGGGAATGGCAATAGTAAAAGTTTCTAAATTAGGTTCAAACAACGTCGTGAACAATAGCATCGTCAGCCAGTAACTGAGCGTAGTACCTTCCATTCATACTAAGTATTGTATTTCGAATATGTGGAGAATGACAACTATTAAGTTTTCGTTATCTATCCACATCAGCAGAAAGGCCGGAATAGCAGAGACCACACTGAATAAAAGCTGTCTATATACGCTTAGTATATAAAAATTAATGTGTGTTTATTTAAAGACTATATACAGCTAAAAATCAGAACATACAGTGCCTTCTGGAAGAAACAAATGATTAGAATTTAATCGGAAGGGAACATGATCGGGAAAAAGGGTAAAAAATTTAACTAAGATAGCACTTGGGATAATTATAAAAATGGGGGTAGAGAAGCACACCGGATCTAAACTAGTACTTAATAAAACAGATTAAATTGTAATATTTTAAGTAGGAATAGAAATGAATTGCTCTACACTGCATATACTATATTCTAAAAATTGGCTCGGCTATGGAAGAATATCTTTGGACTGAGACAAGTGAAGAAATTTCTCTTCCTTTTCCGTTGTAGACCCTAGAAGCTACTATTACGGTATTTGGTGAAATTAGAGTAAAAAGAGTCGATTTACAGAATATTGTGAACACAGATACTATCAACATATCTTTTAGAATGTTGGGACTAATCGGTGTAGGCTGTGTACATTGTATGCTGAGATATCGAACCACGCACTTTTTGAATGCACCGGTATATCATCTGACGGGATTAAATTCATACAGAGAAGTCATTGTAGTCGTAGCTTTAATTTGTTGTGGGTAACATATAAGGCTGTTTTTGGCTCGTGGTGCTTTTTAACCACTCTAAGAACAGATTTGTTTTAGTGACTAAAACGTTATTAAACTTGCCATAGGCTTTAAAAAAGCATAAAACAAATCAATTAAGCCTGAGATGCTTCTAAATCATCCCTGAGAAAACCCAATTCAGTAACAAATTTTGCAATTCGGCTCTCACTAGGACCTCTAAAATAAATTCTGTATATGCAGAAGCTAAATTATTACCTATAGAAATTCAAAGGGACATATTTACAACTAAATTCTATCGGACTTCTCTAGATACCACACCACCACTTCACAATCTTATTTGTTCAATCAAAAAATGCAAAAAGACTACTAGAATTCCATCTACATAGAATCAATGCCAATTCAAACACACTTGACATTCCAAATAATGCTCCATTTTAAAGAGAGAGAGACGCTATTTGCCCTGGAACATTAACAAAGATACTATTGCCTTATCGTTACATCAATTCTCCAAAAATAATAACCTCGCCTTACTCTCAGCTCTTTTTAAAAACAGTAAACAAAAACTACAAAATCGCCGATTGATATACACAGATGGCTCCAAAAGCGAAGATGCAACACTATATAGTGTCACAACCAACAACAAAGTTATTGAAGTGGAAAACCTACCTTATAGTTCACTCTTCTTCGAAGAAATTATAGCAATCAACAGGGCCCTCCACCACATCGGTAACATAAAAGGTAACTACGCTATATACACTGACTCTAAGCCATCTCTTAAATCTATTTTAAACGTCTCCAGCAACAATATGTACGCCACACTCAAATTACACATGGCTACCTTTTAAATATCCATATTACGCTATCATGCAACTGCAATATTTCCTGTCCGGCAAACAATCACACATCTTATCACAGTGCCCTCTTTACTCTAAACAAAGAGCTTACATATTAGGAAATAAGAACCCAGAATATCTCCTTGCTACACCATCTGATAGCGACATAGCATTAATAATTAAATATTTAAAATCCATTAAACTTTATCACTTCCTTCTAATTGATCTATTTATACTTATACACATCTATCGATAGTGTTAATTCGCGATAAAGGATACATCAGCATTTTTTACTTAAAAGCTATAAACTCACTTCCGTGGAAGTTATTCTATAGGTTAGTGTAATCACCCTGCCACAGCTGTTTCTATTTAAACAGTGCTACCAACACAACTATAAGTCAGATATGTACTAAATGTTTACATTTGTATTAACGGCAACTAAATAAAAGGGTTGTGGAATATGCTACAACATTCTAAACTAATGGCAGGGAACTATATAAGTCATGATATTCTCCTTAGTCAGTCAGTTATAATATAACAGTCAAAGAATAAAGCGATAGACAACCTTATAGAGTAAATTTGTGTTTTAAATGGAAATTAATTATAAAGTTAATTTGGAAATAAAGACTGTATCTACAATAACATGCGATGACCATCTAATTGAAACAACGATGTCTCTTGTATAAAAGAAGCGATCTTTAGTGTATCTTGACGGAAATACACAGTTTTGGATCGGTCATAACATCAGAAAGAAAGCGAACAACATAAGAAGTCGCTAGAGTGGCACCCTTGAACCTATAATCGATGACGGTCGACTAAAAAACACCGGAGACTCACGATCAGGGTTGGCAAAAACCAAAGTTTAAAAAGAAAAATCTAACCCATCGGGTTTTATTGGGTTCTTTGATGGTGTTTTTTATAACTGATCCAAATTTCATTCAAGTCGAAGATATTATTTCTTCGTTAGTACAATAACGTTGTTTTATTATTTAAAATGCACTTTTGCACTCTTACTTAGAACAAGACGGCATTGTGTACTGTGAACTACTAAAACTCGGTGATTGAAGCAGATAACAAGCAACTACATTGTTTGAACCGTAAATTATGAGAAAAACCGTTGAAATACTATAACAGATAGACAGACAGAAAACTTTTTTGCTTGACAACGCTTGGTCTCACGTCACAAAAGTTGCCAAACAATTATTAGAACGATCAAATGACGCACCCACTCCTTCTGACTATTGGCTGTTTCGACGAATAAAATATCTTTCACTTCTTTTGAAGAAATATAAAATCTGCTTCATAGTGGATCGCCTTAAAAGACGTGAAGATTTTCTGAGACGGAATTCAGATATTAGCTCAGAGGTGGGGAAAAATGTAAGCAGTGATTTGATAAATTTTTATTTCGATAAATGTACTCTCAGTACGTAAATTTTAATAATTTTTGATGTAAATAAACTATGAAAATTTTATAATATAAAAACCCAGCCGGGTGTTTTTAAATATAAACCAAATAAAACCCGGGTGGGTTTAATTATGTTAACCAATGGGCTGCCAACCCTACTCACGATACTCAAAAAACTGCAGCAGAGATGTCTTACTTTGTATTTCTTGAAAACATTTTTCTAATTGGTCTTTCGAAAAAAAAAATCATCAATGCATTTCATCATCACCTGCAGCGAAGTTTTGCCGAGATTTATTAAATGAAACTCTTTGTTAAAGTTATCACTGGTTAGTTTGTTAATTTTCGCAAATATTTGACAAAAGAGGAAATGAAACAGCATGTTTTTAGTCTGACTATGTAAGCAATAAGATAGAAGGTTACTATGAAATGCCTAAAAGGCTTGTTAATTGATTTTAGTGGGGCATCGAAAACAAAACCATTAAGATGAAAATATTTTTTGGAAACCATATCCTATAATATAATTTAGTAGAAATATTTAAAAATAAACCATTCAATAGACTGCATTCGGACAATAACTTACTGCACCTTCATCTCATGATAGTCATTTGTATATCATTAAAATTACCTTTAGGAATCAAAGCGTATACACAATATTTCATTAAAATTATAAAAAATTGTTTAAAACACTTTCAAAAATTTAAAAGCTTTTTTCACATTTCTCTTATGATAAATGCTTTATAAGAGGAGAATGATATATCTGACCATAAAGCAAATATGTAACGAATAAAAGTAAAATAAATATTTTTACTTAACCGGAAGCTGTTGGCCATGTTTTATATGTTTAAAGGAAGTGATGAAGTAAAAACTGTAAGTGTAAGAGTGTCTATGTGACAGCTTTAAAATTTCCTTATAAAAACGAAGTCAAAAATTGCCACAAAAAAGAAACAGAAAATGAAATCCATAAAGAAGTATGAAGTATGAGGTATGAGGTAAAATAAACCGCATTATTACGAAAAGGCAAAAAAATAGTCTTTGCGGCAGCACAGCTATAACAACGCATACTTATAAAATATTTTTTTTTTCATATTTTTTTTTCCATTTTTTATAAATTATCAGTAAAAACTTTACTTTGTAATTACATTTACTCATCCTTTCCTTTTTTTCTTGATGCATGGAGGGACTTAAATAAGTGCATATACATATCTCTGACTGTCATTCTTCAGACCCGTTCGTTTATTTCGGTGTTCATTGGCTTATAGTTTTTTAAAGAGCATTTTTTCTATAAATAAATGAGAAGGTATCCTTATATAAATCGTTGCTCTCATGTTGAAAAGCCCTAACTGGAATAAATTTAATTTTACAGGAGAAGATAAGAACATAATGGAAACTGTAATTACCAAAATATAACTTTTTTTAATGCAGGTTTTACTAAAAATCAAACCCAAATGTGGTGTTAAGATTACTATCTCTTCATCATACACTTGGTTTCAGTGCTTTCCTCAAGAAGAATGAATTAGGGCTTTTTAAGAAATTTCTTGAAAAACAGTTATTTCTGACTCTATAGCATTATGACAAAAACTCAACTTTGGAAAAATACGAGATATGGCCTTTGTACAATAGAGTAACGACATATATATGTACATATCCTCTAGCTGAACTCGGTACAGAGTGCATTGATTCCATAAAGCGAATACACAAAAATAGAAGGAGTTGTTGAGATAAATGAAATTTCGAACAGAATATTTTTAGACAATTATTATATGCAAAATGCTATTCCAATTCAGTTTCTATATGAGGAGTACCGAGCATCACGTAGAACAACCGGTAGACTTATCATGAAGGCCAAGTCAGACTATTTTGTTTCGAAATTTTCTACTGCCATAGGTTCAAAGCAAATTTGAAGGACAATTCGTGAGATTGGCATTGGTAGATCTAACATCGAGAAACTCTGCGCAGTAGATGCTAAAGCTCTAAATGTACATTTGTTGTATTCAGACCTAATACCTGATTACTATAGTTTCTGTGACAATGTTCCGAACAGTTATTTCCGCTTTGTTGGTGTGACACAGTGTGATGTATTATCTTGTATAATGTCGATAAAATCCAATGCTATTGGTATGGATGGTATTGATCCCAGGTTTTTAAATATTTTCGCCTCATACCTTCTTCTTTCATTACTTATGTTTTTAACAAAATATTTACTACTAATTGCTTGCGAAAGTCATTCCTATTCCCAAATCAAACTCTGAATATAGGCCGATAGCGAAATTGCCATTTTTATCAAAAGTTTTCGAAAGGTTGATGCATAATCACGTTACACAGTACCTTGAGGCTAAGAGTTTGCTTACTGATCGGCAATCTGGTTTGAGTTCGTTGAAGGCATCGGTTGACAAAAAATGGTTTGCTCTAGACTTACAGCGAGCTGTATACCATTATTAGCATCCATACAAGGCAACTGATTTCACACAACAGTGGCACACACAAATGGCCTCTGGCTTGTCGCCTCCTGTTAATACGGTTCTTAACGTTCTCTCTGTAGACTCCGTTTGTTGTAATCATAATTAACAGAGAGCAAAATGACTAAACATTTCCAATTTGCCGTTGTTGCAGTCTGAAGCTATTCAGATTTGCCGTATTGCTTGATCTTTGGTATGTTTATCCTTAACCACAGAATGCAGCTTCGGTTCCACTTCTTTTAGTTTTAACTGCGTATCGTTGAAGCCCTTTTCCTTGATGTTACTTTTAGTTTAATTACTATATTGAAAAACAGAGGCTATAGTGCGTATTCATAACTTGTTATATCTTCGTGTACAATGCGACAGTTTGAGCTTATATACAGGGAGAGAAGTATGATTTTCTGAGGTATTTCTTTACAGAAAGATGCGTTCCATATGGCACAGTCTTTTCAAATTCGATGAATATCGGACATATTAGATATCTACACTTAACTTCCTTGATCACTCGATTATCAGTTGAAATTTGCCAGGTCGTCGTTGGCGAGGGCAATGCTTAAGAGAAAAATGCCTCTCCAGTTCTTTCACTCAGTTTGATCTCCTTCGTTTGGAGTCCTTCAATTCGTCGCTAAGATCACAAGTATTCTAAAGTTAGGCTATAATAGAGCGTCAATACATATATTATCGATTCTAGGAGTTTGCTTTTATGCAGGCTTTCAATCGCACCTTTAATTTTCGACATAGGGAGCAATATGGTGGGTAAATACTGCTTATATATGTCTTAGGGGCATTGGCAACTGGGTGCGCTTTGTGTCGAGATGTAATAAAGTGCAACTACATTCTATATATTTTTCCCAGAAATTTTAGTTGCTTATACTTCCCTTTAAATTTTTTTCTTTTTTCTCTATTTAAGGTCCTTTTTTATCTACTTTTGCACGTTTGTAGACTAGACGTCGTCAATTGCTGCGTCATTATTTTTTGTCAGTTCATTTCGCAATTTTTTGTTGTCTTTTTAGCAATTTTTGTGTGTTGCTATTAAAACAACACTCATTGTAACAACTTGTTTATGCAACAAAACACTATAAAATGTCAGCCAATCTGTTTTGTAGTTTGATCTCAATTGCAGTTCAATACGTTGTTGGCTTTTTTAGTTGTTTTTTTTATTTCTTTTCTCTTAACCAGTCAAATTCATTATTTACCATTTGTAGCTCATCTTTATGGAGTTCCTCTAGTTTTTCGTTTTTCTTTTTTTATAAATCACAGACAAATTTACGACTTTGGTTATACAGAGCGATAAACGATTTATAAAATTTATTTGTTTCTCGTAATGATGAAATACTTTTATTGATGATTTTTTGTAATGGTCAAAGTGATAAGGCAACATAGAAACAGAAGTAAAAAATATGATGTAGAATTTAAAAGAATTTTGAACATTTTTATTCTACGCTAAACGTGCTCTTGAATGTAAAGATTTTGTCACCAGCACTAACAAAAACTGTACGGGAAATAATAGCCGAATAATCTCAATTACTTTGTAACGTATACGATTACCTAACTTAATATTGTCAATAAACTAAGAACTAAAGCTCCATTTAATGGTGACAGTTCAATCAAGCAAGCTTGTGGACAATAAATAGTTCAATTAGTGGTTTCGTACCATAACGTTATCAATTAAATTTTGGTTGTTTGGTTATGTTAAATTACGTCTAATTGAACCTTACTTGAACTCTCTAACGGATGCTTCATATCGGGTTAGTCAACTATGGTTTTAAATTTAAGCCAGCGGTTACTTCGAATCTGGTAATGCTTACGTCGTTCTATTCTGCCACAAAATTCAGTATATTATCTCCTCTAAACGAATACGCTTAAGCACCGTTAGAACAAAGACAATTGGTCGGAATTTGCAAAAATATAAAAAATAAAAATGAAAATAATCACCTTTTCGGAAACTCATTTTCATCTTGGTGGGTACGTTAACAAGCAAAATTTCCGTATTTGGGGCTCAGAAAACCCAAACGTGATCTTACAGAAGCCAATACACCCGTTACGAGTGACTATTTGGTGCAGCTTGTGGAGCGGGGACATCATTGGTCCATATTTCATATTTCGCAACCATTACGATCAATGGAGACACCTATCGCATGATGAACGATTTTTTGTGCCCGCTCTTCATGGTACTGATGTGAACGATGTTTGATTTCAACAGGATTTTACAACTTGCCACACTTCTCATGCCACAATCGCTTTAATGCGTCAAACATTTGAAGGCTTTATAATTAGCCAAAATGGTAATGTCAGTTGACCGCCCAGAAGCTGCGATTTTAAACTGTTGGACTATTTTCTGTGTGGCACTGTGTTATGCCGATAAATCAGTGACAATAGAGCATTTGAAGGCCAACATTCGTGATGCTATTGCCGAGATACGACCACATACACTCGAAAAATTTCTCGAAAATTGTTCTGCTCGAATGGGGTATTGTAAGGCCAACCGCGGCAGTCATATAAATGAAATAATACTTCATTTCTAGTCGGAACAATTGTATTTCACAAAAAGGAAATAAATTTGGCAAAATTTCAATTCGATTTTCTTTTATTGCATTGTTAAATCAAAATTTTTAAATGGCCTACCCTATTGAATCTATTACATAATTGGGCTATTTAGTTATGGGGAATTCGTAGCGTTCGATAGGTACTTGATTTGCTTAAGTCTATAGCATACTATTTGAGACTATTTGGTTGAGAAAATTCTCAGGTTTCCTGATTGTCTTAATTGACCCAAGTTAAGTTGGAAAGCCAACTTTGCTGAAATGGCTATTAATGCGGCTTGTGTCATTTACTGCTCTTCTGAAACACCACGCAAACCTACTGCTCTTTTTAGCGTTTTTCGCTGGACTTATTCCGCAGTTATTGTACCGAATATATTCTATCTTAACGATATTCAATAGCTTCAATACCCTGTTTATAGTAAGAAATGCCTAGCCATCTACCGCATATTATGGGGTCCGCCATCTAACGTTTTTTTTTCAACTAGTGCTTATTTCGTGAATAATAACACTTAGCTCATGTCTGATTTGACAGATAATTAGTTTTATCCTTCCGCTGAACGAATATAGTTGTGTAAACGCTTGAACAACGCTGGGAATCTGGGCCTGCGATCGACTTACAGAAGATGCTGATTTTGCCAAAAAAAATCATCTTTTCAGATGAAGCTCATTTCGATCTTGGCGGGTATGTAAACAAGCAAAATTGTCGCATTTGTGGCACAGAAAACCCGCACGCATACATTGTTTGATGCGGATCAGTCAGCCATTTTGAGCGATCTGAGTTTTTAAGTATGGCAGGCTTGAACTTCTAATAGAGTTTTTAGGGGGCATTGTAGACTAAGACTGCTTCTTAAGAAGATGGCAGCCACAAATGTGGATGTGGCACTGTCTAGCCACACGCATCTGAGAGTGGAACACATATTGTGTAAATGTGGGTGTGTTGATAGGATAAGGTGGAAATGTTTAGGTGATATAATGTCTCCTTTCGTGACATATCCACCACTATGGAGTTCAGTAGGAAGACAGCAAATTCGCTGAAAAAACTCTAGACTGGAAGAGGCACACTAAATCCCATTGGTCACACGTTTACTTCAGACAACAGCATTTTTAACTTCTACTTAATACACGCTTACTCAACACATTTACTTAACACGACTTTATGACTTTTACATTATTACAAAGAAGCCGGACTATAACTGACTGACGTAGGCAAAGCAGTGTCCTTTACATACTTAAGTAAGTAAGTTTTGCAAGAGTCTTAAACCATCTCAAATCTTCTATTCATTCGTTAATTTTAAAAATGTAACATCGTGTTATCCGAATATGGTCGAATTGGCAAAGCTGCCAAATACACAAATAAGTACGGCATTACCAGGGTGACACAATGACAGCTTTGCCACAAACCAATACACCAAAATCCCACAATACAGTTTTAAAAATACTGGTCTAGTGTATCTTAATACGACTTTACTTTATGACTTTTAAATTACTACAAAGAAGCAGAACTATAAATGACTGAAGTAGGCGAAGCAGCTTCCTTTACACACTTAAATGACTACAGTTTAGAAAGTTTTGAAGAGTCTTAAACCATCTCTTATCTTTTATCCATTCGCTAATTTAGGAAATGTAAGATCGTGTTACCCAAATATGGTCGAATTGGCAAAGCTGTCAAATACACGAATACGTACGGCATTATCAGGGTGACACATTGACAGCCTTGAAACAAACCAATATACCAAAATAACACAATATAGTTTTAGAGACACTGATGTAGTGTATCTTCTCTTTGGGCATTAATTTATTTCGTAATGATAGTCTTCAAGCCGAACTAGGTGCGAATGCTGTGTGATTAATAACTATTTATGTGTTCGCTTTTTTAAGTTCAGAGCATTTAATTGAACTAAATCATTCTCCAAGTGCAATAGTTTAGTGTTCAGGTCATTGTTTGCAGATTTCACCTGATTCACTGGATTTTACGAGATGGTAAACAACTTTTGTTTATTTAATTTTTTTTTTTTTTTTGCAACGGCATGAAAAAACTCATTGCTATGACCATCTCATTTAATTCAGTGTGTTAATAGTTCAACGAACTACCCAACTCTACTAAGTGCATAAATAAGCCTCATTTTTCTTTAATTTTATATAAGAAATAAATTGAAATCTCATTTTTGCTTCTAATTATTTTAAAAAAATTTATAAAACTGCTGCCTTTAACAAATATTTTTATTGATTTTTTTATTTAATTTTGTTGGATATTCTTAGGATTTTTTTAAACTTTAACATCCGTTAAATTCAAAAAAAAATTCTTAATATTTGTTTTAACGGTTATACCTCTCTAAGTGTTATCGCCTTAAGGCCATGTCTGACACCTTCTCTTTATACGAAGACTTGAGCATTTACCAACTCTTACAATTACTACAGACAGTACTCGTAGTTTGTGGATAAAAATAAAAAAGGAATCATTAACACAGCCAGACAGAAAATCTTTGTAGAAAAATTCTATAAAAAAAAAAAAATTGTTGTATTTTTTATTGTTGCATAATAATAATTTGTTGCTGTAATCGTGTTATATAGACTTAAAAACTTTTTCATACATACATACATACTGTATTTAAAGGAATTTTAGCAACAGCAGCAAGCAAACTCAACAACAAAATAAAAAATAAATTTTGTTCCAAAAAAAATAAGAGAAAAGTAAACTTTAATTAAATTCTAAAAGATTTTAAGGCGATTAAAATGAAATATTTAACTGGTATTCTGGTTAATATGGCTTTAATCAGAGAAAAAAGCGGCTTAGAGTAATAGAAAAATAAAAGATAAAAAATCGTATCCCTAAAGTAGAAAAATTTCAATATTTTAACACAAAAAAGTGGGAAAAAGTAAAAAATTAGGATTAAAAGCTTAAACTGCCTGGAAAATATATAGATACGTATACATTTAACAGACTTTTTGTTGTTATTGTAGTTGAAAAACATAATTCATGTTTGTTTAGGCGGTAATATAATCGATCGATTGTTTTAATTAAATTAATCTTAAAATGATTTGTTCTATTAATGACAGGCACTCTTCTTAAAGGCCTCTATAGAATTAACGAGAGACAACAATGGCGTATATAATCGCTTGGATTTTAAGTATTTACATACAAACGATACAGTGGGTAATAAAATTATTTAAATAATATAATTTTAGTTTAATTTAAGACTGATCCAATTTAATGGAATGAAGGTATATCTGGTGACGTCATTTATCCATTTTAACACAAATTAATTCCTTTTTAAGAGGGAGTTTCGAAAACAAGTGTCTGAAGCTTGAAACTAAATTTGGTTACCACAGTGCAATGGCACTGTGACTAATTTAATTCAAAAACAGTATGTCTTATCATTTGGCCTAGGAAATCTTTTGGTAAAACTGTACACCGGAAGGCTATAAGCGGCATAACAGCACTTAAACTTTTGCGACTTCAGATAAAAATTATAAAAACCAGGAGTTCTTGCCGTGCACGGCAGGAATTATGTTGCTCAGCTTAAGGTTCACCACATTATTGTGCATTCAGAGCAATTGCTTCCTATAACTGAGTCCTTAATAACTCTTTTATGTGAGACTAATCAGCAGCAGTTCCTTTAACACAAAATTCACTTCATATTTTGTTGACAACTGCCATTTATATATCTTCTAACTGGGTCCATGTACCTCATCGAAATCTTAACTGGAATAAATACGTTGTTGTTTTAGGTGATTTCTCGGCTGACTGTATTAAAAACAAGCTGTTTGTAAAGTCAATGCAGGAATAAGAGTAAGGACTTTTGGATAACTGGTCATAAAAGCTTTCATGGAAATTAAATTGCTATCGAAAGCATCAAAGCTGGATCAATTCTGAGTTTCTTGAATCATTTTCAATGGTCTTTCGGATGATATTGACAAATGATGCGTAAGTAAAAAAGTATCGATGGCATACTATACACTAATAGAGTTCAGATTACATCGTTTTCTGCTGAGGTTTTTAAAAGACTAAATGCAACTACCTGTTGAAGTTATCACTGGGTGCTGCATGATTCCTTTGAGCGAGATTGATAGATGAAACGGTAAAAAAGTAGCATCGATCACACACCAATATCACCTGCAAGATTTAGAGATTGCTAAGTCGTGCCAAGAACTAAATGGAACTTATTGGAATTATCACTGGTTACTGCATGATAGGTAGTGAAAACATTCGTCTAATTGTCATTCGCTCAAGATTGACAGAACAAGTTTTAAGCAAAAACCGTCGATGGCGTGCTATCAAATGGTGGTGCTGACAACTTTCGTTGCCTAGAAACAACACTCTCCGTGTGTATTTTATGTAGTGGTAGGAGAAGTTTGCTTCTCATAAATCTCAGCTTTTTTACTTTGTTTTATTTTTCCCATAAGATCTTTCCTTAGGTGGGGGTTATCAGAGGAATTCCAGGATGGTTTATATTTGGGAATTGCAGCCTTTTAATAACAATTGATCAAAGCCAGATATTAGACAAGTCTAGCCTTTCCATTTTGAGCAAAAAAAAATTGTAATCATCGCATGGTAGCGCTCGCCTTTCACAGTAACTTCCCTGCCTTCATCGTCTTTAAAAAATACGGTCCATTGATGCCATCGGCCCACATGAAGTGCACTTTTGGGATTCATTGTAAGTTCTTGCAATGCTTTTTGCTAGTTTTCACACCAAATACTATTTTTCTTGTTCACGTATTCATTCGTCGCTGAACACAATTTTCCGATAAAAAAGTGTGTCTTCATCAAAAGTTTGAGAATAAAATTCCGATAATCTGCAAGCGTTGTTGGCTTGTTAGTCGATTTAAGGTTAAATTACAGACCAAACTGAACATGTTTGGCAGTAATATGTTATACGGAAACAGCTGAGTTTCCAAAAAAAAAAAAATCGCATTACATATTGCAGTATAACTCAATATTTTTGATCCGGATCACGAGATAAATATTGAAGGTGTAACAATGCCTTTACAAAAATGATAATTGTGCTATCAGGGCCCTGGCTGATAGCGGCCAGTTCTCGGGTGTAAGGAGGAAATGACTCTGCAGTAATACATGCAACTTCGTTAATTTGTATTCTGGGATACCTTTGGGAACAATGGATAAGAAATCGGTCACAAACTACTCTAATGTCTGCTGTTCACTGACTGCCGTTAATTAGAAAATCTACTGTGAGTTCCATACGTTAAGCCCAGGACACTGATATTTCTAAATTTCCTTAGACACTCTATTTTGATACTCATAGCGGTGCATACGGGTCATTGTCCAATCGAAGACAAACCGCCACTTGCCCAGCTCTGGTGGTATAACTTTTTTTTAACAGTACTTGAGTACCATTCTGCAGGGGTTGGAACATCTGCAGAAAGGTATGATAATAGCGACGACTTAAACTTTGTTTTCTACCTTGGTTGGAGAATCGAAACCTTTTTAATGTTGAAATTTAAAATCATGACAGAAAAAAAATTTTCTGATCATCTTTGTTATTCGAACCTTTACCATTAGATCAGTTGCATAAATTCCACTACGTTATAAGACTTTTAAGAATTAAGGTGCAATGGCACTGTGACTAATTTAATTCAAAAAAGTATGTCTTATCATCTGGCCTAGGAAATCTTTTGGTAAAACTATACACCGGAAGGCTATAAGCGGCATAACAGCACTTAAACTTTTGCGACTTCAGATAAAAATTATAAAAACCTGGAGTTCTTGCCGTGCACAACAGGAATTATGTTGCTCAGCATAATGTTCACCACAGTATTGTGCATTGAGAGCAATTGCTTCCTATAACTGAGTCCTTGAAATATATCCTACATTGATCAAAAAATTTCCGGATTAACCCCCATATGGCGGTCCCTTCGTTCCGATTTGTGTTTTTTTTTTTTTTTCATGGATTACAACGGTGTAGCGCATCATGAATTTCTGACAGAAGGCCAGACAATAAACAAACAAAAATTTTTGGGCATTATGAGATGTTTGCGTGAAGCAATACGCCGAATGAGACAAGAATTGTTGGCAGAAAAATCGTGGATTTTGCACCATGATAACGCACCGTCGCACAGTGCCATCATTATTCGAAATTTTTTGACAAAAAATGCAACAAATACCATCTAACAGCCACCGAATTCACCCGATTTGACTCCCTGTGACTGCTTTCTGTTCAATCGAGTTAAAAATCCATTACGGGAAACGCGTTTCAGCCACCGAGAGGATATAAAGCAAAAATCGCTGGAAACACTGATGCCCATACCGAAAACCGGATATAAAACATGCAAATGTCAAGGTATGATGCTATGATTTGGCGGGAATATCAACAACAAATGTACCAACTTAACAAAAAAAAAACAACTGAAATCGGAACGATGGAACCGCCACACGGGGGTTATTTCGGAAAATTTTTGATCTATGTATTATATAAGTATATACATATATGTATTATTTTTTTTAATTTCAAAATAATTGCCATAATATTTGCGCCCACTGTAATCAATAGTCAATAAAATTTATCACTAATACCCAATAGAATCAATAACACGTACATCATCTCCACTAAGCGGTAGACAAAAGATTCAAGTCAATATGTGGCGGGAGAAGAGGGAAAAGGAGTTTACTCAGAAGAAGCCCTTAAAAAATAACTGAAAGACGATATAACGAAGAATGAAGAAAATTATTATTTTGATTATTATTTTATTGTTAACGTATAACAGTGTGTGTGTGTGTGGGTGTATGTGTTACCATAACAATAAATGACTGAATGGCATGGAATGAATAAATGAATAAAAGACCTCCCGAATACATGTATGTGGTATGAAATGTAAAGCAACAAAATGAAACGAACGAATGCCAGAAGAACAATTATGCCATTGACACCAGAACAATAAAATGATAATAAACATACCCAGGAGACACAAATACATTTGCAAAGTATAAAGGATGTATTTACACACATATATATGTAAGATATAAAATAACAGACACAAACGCATGTACATACCTACTGAATTGACAAACAAAATGCAATTTTACGCGATTAATTTAATATTGAAGAAGGAACCTTGACACTTTTTTTG
Organism: Wohlfahrtia magnifica; assembly: GCA_023159175.1. Classification (NCBI taxonomy): domain Eukaryota; kingdom Metazoa; phylum Arthropoda; class Insecta; order Diptera; family Sarcophagidae; genus Wohlfahrtia; species Wohlfahrtia magnifica. The sequence continues at coordinate 3,360,087 of JAKWBJ010000045.1, forward strand.
GAATGTCTATTGTATGTTATTCAAAAACACTCACACAAATACAAATATAATTTTAAAGGATATTATTATTATGATTGTGTTTATAATTAATAATAACGATAGAGTAATAATGATAATATACATTACGAAGGAATCGTAAATGAAGACGCAGAAGTAAATGGGGCTCAAGTCTATAGAAATGGATACACTGAGAAATTTTTTTGATTTAAATTATTAAGATATGTAATAAATACAACTCAAGAGGGCAAATTACTGCCAATATGTAGTGCTAGAGTTCTGCAACGCTCGAATGAAATGGAAGTTGGATGGAAACTAAATCTATACTATTAGTTGTGTAGGGAAAGACTTCCCAACTATTATTTTTTAATTTATTGATGGTTCGAGGACATAAACACTACCACCAAGACTTCCCTTTGTGCATCATCATACCGTCACCATAACAAATCGAAGTAAATGTTCAGATATTTCAGCACATATCTAGCAGAATTTAGAGCGGTAGAGCGGTATCCGAGACCACAATGTCGTAATGTTTGACTATACTACAATACAAGCAATTCACATGTATTATCAGTTATATATTGGATTCCTTAATGAAAATAACGCACATTTTAGAATAAAAATTCTAAAAAAATCTTACAGAATCTGAAATGCTGACGTTTTTTGAAGTTAGACGACCATAGCGCATCAAAAAAATATATTAAATATCAAAGGTATTTTTACTTGTTGCATAGTGTAGTCAACACAGAGTAACTTAGTCGTGGACACCAAGTTCAGTACAACTTTCGACCTCACTTCGCAGGCTGACAAGGTCTTTAAGCGCGCTTTACTGTTCGACATACTAAGACTCTCCGATTACCTTTTCAGGCACTCACTGACATAAATAAAAACGGTTTAGCGATTAATGTACAAAAAAGTATTTTTCAATTGCTTTAAGGCCTGTTTATGCAGTTGTTGTTTTAGTTATTTGTAATCATCAGTCACTCAACTTGTAAGATTCCCTAAATTTCCTATAATGGTTTGTAGTTGCCGTTGTCCTCTTTCTTTACGGGTTGCCAAGGGACTTATTGGATGATCATCTGGAGGTAATTGATGTTATTTAATTATTTAAAATTCAAAACCATCATATAATTTTCCTTGTCATTGAGATTCAAAACTAGGCTGCTAGGATTTATATACAATCACTTTAACCATGACACCAGGCTACCTCTTATAACGCTCATTTAAAGACCGCATTGCATCAGAAGATCATTTTGAGGTAGTTTTCGAAATCTTTTTCGTACATTCGGGCGTTAACTTGACGAATGTTGGTTTTCAAATGCTCGAGCGTTAAGGGATTATCTGGGCGGACATGGTATTTAACGCAGCCCCACAAAAAAGTCTAACAGCGCCTAATCATTGATCTTGGTAGCCAATTAGCGTCACCGGAAAAGTTCTCATGAAATAGAGCTAAAATTGGTCGTGTTATATGGCTCGTTACACAATGTTTTTTAAGCCACATATCGTCCAGTTCATAACCTTCAATTCCAAGCAAAACAAATCAATTATCATATGACTTTAGCGCTCAGAATTGTCGGTAATGGTTTTTCCAGCTACATTTGCGAAAACTACGCATAACATCTCCAGACCATAGTGCATACCAAAAAGTCACTTCTCCCTAATGGCTTTTTCACAATCACATCTGGGTTCTCTTGCCCCATGTGCAATAATTTTTCTTATTGACCTAAGCACCGTTTTGGAAATGAGCTTCGTCGCTTAAGAAGGGTTTCTTTGAAAACACAGTATGGAAAGCCTGTTGCTTTGGCATACATTTAGTACATCTATGGCTATGTCGGCTTTAATTGTTGCAAGAAATCGACTATATTTACGGAAGTGCAAATTCAAAAATGAAATACGGCATAATGAGCCATAAAATTGGTCTTATTGCTGAGAACTCCGTGGAATCGACGAATTCAGATTTTGCCACTCTCACTAACAGAAGTGATATTTCTAGCAGTGCATACATTGCGATGATGCATAGGTCTGATCAAACTTTAACGCTTCGAGAGTGTCATATTTCTGTATAATCTTGCCAATGCTTTGCACAGTAGGTTGACCATGACGACCATAATCAATCAGTAATGTACGAAAACTGGCCACGTTTGAATCAGCACAACACTTTAAGTGTTCTTCTTCTTATTAAATAAAGATAAAGCTTACAGCCTTGCCAGACCGGAAGTCTTGATACCACTAAATGGATACTATCGATCGATAAAACACACGAGGCTTTTTCTATGCCTTTGATTTGAGAAAAATTGTCTTTATCAAACTTTATTCACGATTTGAGGCCCATTTATCTAGATAGAAGCTATTTGGAAACAAAACTGTAGTTCAACATGTTTTAAATGCCTAACCAAGTGTATATTCATACAGAATGCCTGTACACAACTTCTCTCACTTACTAGCTGGTTTTTGGTTTAATTCATTCTGCGAATATTGCAAAAATATTCTATTTATGAGAAAAACTAAAACAACAACAATAGCTCAGCAACAATAAAAATATCAGTTCAGTGTAAAAATAAAATAAAAAATATCCCATAGGATTTCGTTAAACTAGAAAGTATTGGAGTTTTTATTTTCAATGCATTTTTTTAAGCTGTTATATGTTACGATTATTAGCTGAATGCGTATGCAATTAATATAGAATTAGAAGTGAAAAGCTTTTCTATTCAAAAAGAGATATGTATTGGTTAAAAACTTAATGAAAACAGTTTGTACAGTAAAAAAATTTCATATGGTATGTTAAAGTAATGTTGGTTAAAAGTATTTAGATTTATGAAAAAAAAATAATTTGTAACAGTGGTAAAATATCATTTTAATGTCACCGTAATTTAGCGACATTGTCTATTATGAGTCACCTACATGCTGAACAATGCAAGATTATGTCTTCTACACCTCCCCGTTAACGTAAAAAGCATTAACGATTCTTGATTATATTGTCTATAAGGACTCCGTAATACACGGATGCCTGCAAGACAAAATAATCTTATGTCATCTATGAAAATTTGACAATTACTTTATAAAGTAAAGTATGACTCAAAAGAAAATTTATCATCAGTTTTCGATGATTTACCATTGTTAGCGTTTGTCATATATTCGAAAAAAATGTATAATATTTTAAATTTAGTTAAAGAAATTTTTATCAAGAAAATCATAAAATTACCCGGTGGCATAGTTGATCGACATTGTCACTATAATGTTATTATGAATGATCATCGCCATAATATCAGTATTATTTTAAATAAAAAATTTCATTCGTGAAAGGGAAACAAAGAAAGTTATGTAAAATAATTTCATTTTAACCTCACCGTTCTAGAGAAAGCTGAAATTTAGTGACATTGTCTATTATGAGTCACCTATATGCTGAACAATGCAAGCTTTTTTCGACTACACCTCCCCGTTAACGAAAAATTAACTTATGGTTTTTGATGTTATTGTCTGTTAGGACTCTCTAATACATGGATGCCTGAAAGACAAAATAAACTTCTGCCATCTATGAAAATATGACATTTACTTTATAAAGTAAAGTATAACTCAAAAGAAAATTCATCGTCCGTCATCGATGATTTACCATTGTTAGCGTTTGTCATATATTCGAAAAAAATTGTGTTATATTTTAAATTTAGTTAAAACTTTTAAGAATTAGTGTTCAAATATTTTTTAAACAAATTTTAATAACGAAAATCATTCAAATTACCCGGTGGCTTAGTTGGTCGACATTGTCACTATAATATAATAATAAATGATCATCGCCACAATATCAGTATTATTTTAAATGAAAAATTTTATTCGTAACAGTGACACAAGAAAGTTATGTATAATAATTTCATTTTAACCTCACCGTACTAAAGAAAGCTGAAATTTAGCTGAAATTATGAGTCACCTGTATGCTGAACAATGCAAACTTTTGTCGACTACACCTCCCCGTAAACGAAAAATGCACTTATGAATGAATAATATTGTCTGTTAGTACTTACTAATGAGCGGTCGCCCGCAAGACAAAACGCAGTTCTCTCATGTATAAAAATTTGGACAATTGGTTTAAAAAATCATGTATAACACCAAAGAAAATCCATCCTCAGTCATCGATTATTCACCATTTTTAGCATTTGTCACGAAGATAGTTACGCCCTGAGGAATATTTATAATATTTGATACACTTTTAATCTCTTAATGTTAGACTTCAAGGTCAGGAAAGGTTAGGTAAAGAAAGCAGCTTTAATCCACAATCTAGAAGAAAAATGAGGATAGATCACATTTTCACTGCGCATCATGTTCAATTCACTTATATCACTAACCAAAATGCTTCTTTCGTCTGTCGTCCATCTCTTAACCACTGATTGCATAACAAATGCAATCATGTTACACAGACTATTATCACGTGCGTTCCTAAATCTATCGTGAAATGAGCTGTCCACCCATTTAGATCCTAAGTTCTGTAGCCAATATCTATTTCAGTTTATTTTTACGGAAGGCATATTCTTGTATCTGGAATATAGACTACTGCATGTAGACTTTCTAATCGTCAAACAGCTTAACTGATCCTGTCCATTTGCCTTTTTCAGATATTTTCATCCTGGGTATCCCCTCGAATTTAAGACTAGTGACCTCATAATATGTCGACTTAAGCCACCCAGAGATTTTACTATCTTTTATCTTAATTGAATATCAATAGAATAGCACAGAAAACATCATACTACAGGGCCAACCAGTAGAGAATGTGGATGGCTTCTGCTATTTGGGAAGCACAATGGCAGCAAACGGTGGTGCAGAAACAAACGTTAACAACAGGCTCAACAAAGCAAGGTCGGCATTCGGACGATTACAGTCAGTATGGAGAAGCTCATATATATCTAGGCAAACCAAGCTCAGAATATTCACCGCATGTGTAAAAATAATTATGTTGTACGGGCGTGAAATCTGCCTTGAGTCTAACACCATCACGCAGGTATTCACAAAGTGTCTTAGAATCATTTACAAGATATTCTGACCTAACACCATAAGCAACGTAGATCTATGGAATTTGACAAACGAAGAGCCCATACTGAAACACATATAGCAAAGGAAGTATGGTTTGATCGGACATAAGGAAAATCCCAGTAGTATTACAGGGATGGCACTTGAGCGAAATCCTCAAGGATTAAGGAACCGTGGTCGACCAAGAAATACCTAGCGACGCACAATTATCTAGGAACTTAGGCGAAACGATTTTAAATGGGAAGAGGAAAGACAACAGCCAACCCTATGCTCCTAAGAGGAGTAACGGAAAAAAAAATTACCACCACTTAACAAGGATCCTCACCACTACATTAGACTAATCATCTACTTAGCCTGGCAACGCATAATTATCCAAGAACTAAGACAAAACGATCTTACATGGGAAGAGGCTGAGACAACAAATGGAAATGCTTTGTGGAAGCCCTATGCTCCCAAGAGGAAAAACGGAAAAAAATAAATCACCACCACTTAGCAAGGATCCTCACCACTACATTAGACTAATCATCTGATTAGCTTGAAAATAAACTGATTAATGAAACTGAAACAAAACAGTAAAAAAAAAACAAACTTAACGGATGAGGTAGCGTGATGTAGTGTTTAAGGTGCTTACATACAACACAAACAGCCAATGCTTAAATTTTAAATAATGCAGTTCGGATTAATTTTACATAGTTAAGTGGCTTCAGCCTCCCAATAAATAATTTATACAAAAAACTCCCTTCCCCATACTCCTTTGTGGGAAGGATCAGACAACGTCACTTCTTCTAGCAAAAGGATCAATGATCATCATTCACAGCAAAGTTCCGAACCAACACCACACAAAATATGCAGAGGGCGTTGTTTCTAGGCAACGGAAAATGTCAATACTAACAACTGTTCTAGACACATGTGACAGTAAATCTGTGACCTGCTTATCTGGAAAATGAATTTATGTCCTTTTGCACACCATACGCTCCCTAGAGGAATTACGACAAAAATGAATGAATATGATGAGTATTGTACAAACACAATTTAAATCATTTTACAAATATTTGCAATCTTTTCATAAAAAAATCTCCATATTCCAATATTTCGCTTATATCATACTCCCAGTGGCATCATCATAATGGCCACCACATGCCAGGTTTTTATTAAAAATATTTCGTATATTTTTTCTTTTCATATTTGTTTTCCTCTTTTTTTAAGTCCTAATAAAAACGTTATCGTTTTGCCATTTGTTTTTATTTATTGTGAAGGATTAAAATGACATCTGTTAACGTATTACTGAAGAGTTTATCCTTCGTTTTTTTTTCATTTTATATTTTTTTTTTCTAATGAAATATATTGTTTTCATTATGAATAAAAAATTAATATAAAAAAATTTAATAAATACATATTTTTATTTCCTCTTCTACGTTATTAAATGGCATTAAGATCCAATCAGTATTTTAAGTCAAAATTTTAATTTTTACTTGTTATTACTATGTTGTATGATGGTAAACAAATAGTATTGACTGGCACATTAATACCTTCAATAAATATACCAGCAATATGCAGTAATTCGTTGTTTGCCAAAAGCTGACAGTCTCAGCAATTCATTTTTGTGAATGCAATTTATTTTACTACAGAATTCAGAGGAAGTGAAAAAATTCATTACATGATTATGAGAGGTAAACAAATTAACAGGACTTGAAATATTGTATACAGCAATAAAGGTAAAATTAAGGTTAAAATATTAACTGAATATTAAAGCAGAATAACCCTCATCAACATCACCCATAAAGTCAACGCTTAAATATTGGTGCGGTGTAGTGCTAAAAGTGCTTGCATACAAAACCAATAACAGCCCAAGGAAAATTTTCATCCTCATGGATTGGAATTTTAATTTCTATAAGATCCATTCTAAAAGTCCCCTGAGCCGCATGTAAAGGATTAATAACGGACAATATAAACTAAAAATACACCACAGAAAAGTCTAGCAACACTATCTTCTGGAAAAAAGGAAAAGAAAAAGCTAGAAGTCTATGATTAGCAAAGACACACTACACCAAATATGCGGACTGCATTGTTTCCAGTCAACGACAGAAGGCACCATTGTTAGAGTAGACCGATCTGCTGCTTAACTAAAAAATAAATTATACTCGTATAACAAATGATCACAAAGAAAGTGAAACAACAAAAATATGTTTTGTGAAAGTCGTAAGAGTAACGAAAATGAATGTTCGTCAAATGTTTTTCATCCTTAGCCACACAACAGAAAAGCAGGGTTTCGTTCACACAGCTCATATGCGTATTACCTTTACTGCCTTCCCATTATCCTTAATCACTCCGTTGAGTAATGCTCGCCAATTTGTCTTACCTTTATTAATTAGAAAAAGACTATCCTAGCAGATTCGGCTATTAGGAGCGCACTAACTAAATTATCGACATATGAAGCATTGAACACAAATCTAAGCTTTAGTATTCTTTATTGACAGTGTCTGTCGACCAATCAAAATTAAAATTCGTGTTAGACAAGATGTGCTCTCTTTCGGTTACTGTTCTACACTGTCTTATTTTCGTCAATAACTGTAATCCGTTATGGCTAGGAGCATATGACATTAAACAAAGCATTTATAGCCATGGTTCAGTTTTATGATATTATTATACGCTTAGTCTACTGTAGCTAGACTACATGTGCAGTGGTTAATATCCTTGCTAAGTGGCGATGAAAATTTTTGCTAAATTGTAGTGGTGATCCTTACTTATCATTGCCATTTTCCCGTATTTTTCCTGATCATCAGAGCAACGTTTGTCACAACTAAGCTGCAATGTAAGAGGGGCTTCCTTCGAATGTATAAGTCTGGAAGGGAGTTGAACTAAATCAACTCTCGAAAACCGCAATAAAAATTGTTCCCTTGGATTTTGCTGGAGATTAGAACCAAGGCACTTTGGTTGTATGAGGACATTATTACCACCACAATACGCCACTTCACACAAGAATGGAAGACCTAAACTTTATGTCCATTACTTCTCTTCTAAGCATATGGTTTCATAAAGCATCTTCATCTTATTCGGTTTGCCGTTGCGGTTTTCTTCTACTCTAATGGTATCATCGTTACATTGTCTGTCCTTTTCCTTCTTTTAGTGCGTTTTATTTGTTTTTCGTTACTTAGGTTTCTTCATATTGTCTTGAAAACTAATTCGCCTAAAAAAATATATCAACATTTAACGCTACAAATTTTATTATGGAAGTTATTCTATTAGTTTGTGTCAAGGCTAAGGTGTATTTATTTGAACAGTGTTACCAATACCAATATTATATTGTTACGAAAATAAAAAGAATATACACAACCCCATAGACTATATTGTGGGATTTTTGTCTGTTCGTTTGAATCACAGTTGCCGTACTGATTTATATATTTGACGGCACTACCAATTCGAATATCTTTGGCTAACACAATCTTATATGTTTAAAATTAACAGACGTGAAATAGAGGATGTGAGGGCATTTGAGACATTTCCGGAACTTTCCAAACTGTAGACAGTTAGGTATATAAGGAGGCTGCTTTGCCTTCATCGATATAGTTATCGTTTTGCAGTCATAAGGTAAAGTCGTGTTTAGGCTTAACTAAAAATTTTGTATAAACAAAAATTAAGTGCAAGTTAAATAAGATGGAGACTGTATAGTTATAATTGTATACTGTAAATTGAGGAAATTTAAACTGTAAAACAACAACAACGTGGCGTTTATTTTATTTTGACGCAATTAAAAGAACTCAAACGTTTTCAAAAGGTTAAAGCATAACAATATGTAATTCATATCTTAACGGAAACTAAATAGTAGGTTGTGGAATATACTAGAACATTCGAAATTAGTGTTAATTTACTATATAAAGCGCTGCTTAGTAAGTCGGTTATAATTTATTTGAATAAATTGGTGTATTAAGCGGAAGTTAAATAAGTTGGACATGGTGATAGTTAAATTGGAGATAAAAACTGCATAAAGAAAAACAACAAATTCGCGTTATTTATTTTATTCTACGTATTTTAAAAGAACTCAAACGTTTTAGAGAGATTATAATATTATTCTGAGGTACTTGTTGAAGAATATCTGTAGTATCTTAGTAATAGTGTTTGACACTAGTCAGGTTTCAATTTCCTGCAAGACAGTTGACTTTATACATGTTTCTGGATTGACTAATTATATTCGTCCAATGCTGCTCTCCCTTTTTTAAGTCTGGTGTATACGTCGCCATCCCTTCTTACTATACTACCGATATATGACAGGTTGGCTTTGTGGCATTGTATTTTCTGTGCTATGTGTTGTTAACTCTTACGTCTTTGATTTTCTTGATATTTGTATCAAATCCAACATTGTGTTATAATCCCTCCAGGTCTTCTAAATTAGCTTGTAAGTATGTTGAAGATCTTGTACGATCATATACTGCCTCTTCTCACTGAACAGACTTCGCTCATGATATCATCCACTGCGATGGTATATAGTTCAAGTGATAGGAAGTATATTTACTTTAACTTAGCGTTGGTATGAAATGGTTGACCGATGTTCCCGTTGTGAAGAATTGAGACTTTCAACATAGCTCTGATGATTCGAATTATTTTCTTTAGTAATTTTTTTCTTCTCAATACTTATTTTGTTGCAATCCATCTCTAGATGGTAAAGAACTTTTTGAACTCTACGTTACTATTCGTACAGAGATTGCAGGGTTTTTTATGTTATGATGCTTAGGAAGACCTCAACTATGCCAACTATATTTAGCAGTATGCAGAGAAAGCTGGTTTCTGTACATGCAGATATGCGAATGCCTCAAGGCTTTGTAATTTATGGAAATTTTCTATCTTTTACTATCTAATGTTACGTTCGCAAGACACCGTTTTTTCTTCGATCGCTCTCTCATTCAAAATACAACTCGCGATTATGAGTTTAATTACATGAATTTCTATACAAAATCTTGAGGGAGAATCACTCAACTAAAAGTTGCCGTGCGAACGGGAGAAGTAATACAAACAGGGAACAAAGTTATCTGAAGACTCATGCGAACAGAGCATAAGTATCATAGCCGCGATTCTAGTGATGACGTGAGAATCTCTTAGCCAAGCGAATTCAAGTAGCGATTTTTACTCTTTTGTGTAAAGTTTTTACTGTGGCTGAGGATCGTGGAATGTAGTAGTCTGTAGGATATCTATTCAACGGCTGTTTAGGGCCCATTCTAAAAATATTCTGGCCAGAATCAATATCTATTCATTCCAATAAAAAATTATATAGACTGAATGATTACGGCATAACAACATAAACATAAAATTGCCGAAGAATTGCGAGACAGATGGAGAAAGAAGTTGCTTCTCATGGGAGCACTTGGGGTCTGATAAAAGCGTTAGCTTTTGAATTCGTTGTGAATCAATGAACCCTTGTAGAAATGCAATCGAAAAGCGTCATTCTGAGAATATTTTTCATTTTTCAAATTTATTTAATTTAATTTATTTGCTATTTAATTGTTATTGAATGTTCATATATTTATTTAATTTAATTTCAATCTAAATATTTTAATTTGTTATTCTTAAAGCAAATATAAAAGCAACGTTTCACTTTAACCACCTCACGTATGTAAATCAATAATTCCATTAACCGTTGAATACAGCAAAAGCGCTCTCTTTCAGTGCTTATCTGTGTGTCTGTCAATTTATAAGTAACCACCACTTCAGCCTCATATATATAATTAAACTTTGATTTGATAAAACGTTTGATTAGAATAGCAAAATGTATGTATGTAATCAATGATACCATAAGTAACAGCATTTAAAGAGTACGGGGTGGTGTGGCTTAAAAAAAGGGTTAAAGTTTATTTATTTTTAGCCAAACGAGTAAAAGTTTGGTTAAGAAAATGTTATTTCAAGAAAAGTTTAGAAAAGTCTTGAGTAGTTAGGAATTATTGGCGGTGTGGTTAAAGTACTTTAAACAGGGTTTTGAAAGAGGATTATTAAGTTGTTGATCCAGTACACCTACATTCTTAAAAGGCTTTTGGAAAAGTCTAAGCAAGTTGCAAATAGCAAATAACTCCTCTTAATATATAACCTTTTATTTACTTAACAACTTTTAAAAACCTTGCAAAACATTTCAAATTGGGTCAATATGTGTGCAGATATCTTTCCCTATTTCTCTCTCACCTCACTCTAAACCTTCCCTTTACACAACTTTTGAGTAGACGAGTATTGAGGCCCTTGTAATAGCTCACCAAGTCATGTTATATTTAATCATGCTAAAATGTTAAGATGACTTCAACCTGTGCAAAGCAAATATATATACAACAGAATACAACACAAACCACAATATACACTTATATTTACTTAAAGAAGTGTGTTAGTAAACCAAAATTTTGAAGAGAGTAGGGTTCGAAAAAGAAAAAATACTGATGTATAATATATGTCCATACACTTTAACGGGTCACGAATTCTAAGAAACGTTTTTAGCCAAAATATGAAGGAAAGAAATTACGTTTAAATAATACAAAAGACAAGGTGTGTCACGCGTAAGTGTCATTTGCTGCATGTATGTTATTAAAATCAACTACATATGCCAACTAACACATGTAAAGCAATGGCAAACTATAATCAAACACTAATGAATGTCCTTCCCAACAAAATAAAAAAAAGATAAAATAAAATCATTCCCCTTTGCAGCTTAAATATGCCGCCAAAATATCTTCTTAAACTTACCTATCATGGCGATGTGTGTCGAGTTGAGTTGTATTGTGTCGTGTAGTGTCTATTAGTATTTACGTGTCTTTCATAAAGCAAATCTGTGTCTGACACTTTTTCCACCTTTAAAAGTGTATAAACGTACATACATGTTAAGCTCAGTGTAAGTATAGGCAAAAAGCATTTGTTTAGGTGACATTCCCATGTCATCTTTCCTTATACTTCTTGTGCATGCTTTATTGTATATCAAAATTTAAGCTCCTCTTTTGTTCCCCTTAAGCTTCGTGCAAAAACCTCAATATTTATTTATGTACAAATAAGTAATTGTATCTGTGTGTGTTATGTATGTATGTGTTTAAATTAGTACATATATTATCTAAATATGTGTGTATATGTTTAGGGCTCCATCAGTTTTGATGTCGTCGTTAGTCAATTACTTTTGTTTATTTATTCAACTAATGGAATTATTTTTTTCGGTTTTTATTTTCAAGATTTATTTTGACCGTGTTTATTATTAAATGAATTCCTGCTTAATGCAAAATACAGTGGGTCAAAATGTAAAAAATGAGAACTAAATTTTCAGTTAAAAGTTTATGGTTTCTTTGAAACTGAAGTAATTTTGAGTAATTTTGGTAGATTTTTAAAAAAATACAAGGCATCTTTAGCTTTACTACAGTTTTTATAGAGGTGTGAAGCAGTCGAATGCCTCAGTCAGCTTGGGACCTTCACCCACTAACATCATCCCGGTGTGCGACGGTGGATCCTGCCAGAAATATCGACTAAGTACTATGATAAGAGGCCATCCAGAGCACTAAGCTCAAACGTTGCATTCGTTACAGTTCAATTACCTCCGTACGATTCATCGTCGCTGCAAGGCGTCCGCTTCGTCGGTGAACCTTTCGCATTCGTTTGTAATAAGTTTCACTGTTTCGAGTTCATCTGGGCAGTCTGGACAAGAAAACTGTGCGTTAGCCCAAAACGATGCAGATATTGTTAAAAACAGCCATGGCATGATAGAATCTGTAAAAGACAATAATCCAGTTCGATGCGCCGTCTCGTAATCCACGTTTGCAAACGTGGTATAAGAGCGTATGTCCATCTTTTGTTCTGGTGAGTTTGTCACCTTTGCTGACATTCTTAAACCGATCGTGGTTTCTGCTCTCGCTACGATGCTGCATCTTGTCCACTATAAAGCCGATACAGCTTTCTTTCGTGGATATTTATCGACATATTTCCGAATATTACAGCAATTGCCTTCTCGGACATTGTCCTGTATGCATAGAAGACTCTTAACGCGTCTCCGTCATGTATAGTTAATATTTTAGTACGTTTATATAGGTGCTGCCTAAAATGCAACGAAGTTCGTAACTATTGACAGAAGCCACTTCCTCTCCCACTGGACTCCGCCAATATCTATCATTACCCGCGCGAGCGTGCTATTACCTCTTCTGCCTTCTCGCTAAAAATTTTCATGTGTATTTAAAGCTTAGGGCTGCGTCGATGATGATACACAGTTTCATTTGCCGACTTCGTCAATGCTGCTTCCATCTTCTGCGCCGCTAATTCCAGGCCAGCAATAGCTAACTACTTCTGTACCCACACCGTAACCATTAAGGCACTTTGCCTCCAGAATGTCGAACAATTTATCCACAATCACCAACTCAATGTTGTCGGTGTAGTCCACAATCAACGCATCTACAGAGAGCGTAAGTACTAATATATGTATCATCGTACATCCATAAAGTCGACCCTAGTACAGAGCACTGTGGGACGCCGCTATTGACCCTGTTTCCTTGAAACCTGCTTTTGTTTCGTACCGTAATATACGGTCACTGAAATAACTGCCCATTAAACGTAATAAGTACCCCGACACGCCAAAATCTTGAAATCAACATGTTGTTCCAATTCGCCGTATTCTTGTAACTCTTGACATCATATGTACAAAAATTACCGCGCAGGTTCGCCCACTGATGTACTCCTCCTTCGCTATCCTTTTCACTGTCCTAATAGCGACGACCGTCGATCATGTCTTATGAAACTCAAAGAGTCGTTCTGAGAGACCATTCAATCCTTCGAAATATCTATGTAGCCGGTTACATATTATTCGTTCAAGCACCTTACTAATCGTGTCGAGGATACACAGTGGTGGGTATGACGCGAGCTGGGCAGGTTGCTTACCAAATATCGTTTTTAACACCGTCAAATACCGAAATATATTTTTAACTATATATCTATTTAATTTAAACTTTACTTTATGCTTAGACAGAGAAATTTTTTTTTAAATTTATTTTGCGAACGAAATATAGAAAAGTTTACCTCTGAAAAAAACTAAACTTATATGCCAACAGTGACAAGACAACATTACAGGGATGGAAAAGTTGGTACAAGTGTACTTTTCCTTAGCACTTTTTTCAAGTCAAAACTACGATAGCATCTAATGACTAATTTAGCACTATTTCAAAGTGATTCCCGTTTCATTACTTTTCACGAATGTTTTTTTGCTTTTGCGTTTCTTTCATTTTCATATGGCAACTTTTAGTAAAACATTCCGTATGAATTGTTTGGCATATTTTGCCCAATTTTGTACCATTAATATTAAAAACGTTTCCTAACGAAAATAAAAGTTTCGAGCGCTGTTGGATGAGAAAATTATTAAGTCATTAAAAATCAACAACATATTATTGCTGGCTAAGTTGTAAGCAGTCAAAACACAAGCCATCCAATATATCCTTTTTAAAAGCATGGCTTAACTTGGATACAGATAAAGCGAAGACAGCGAAGCAAATGTAATTTCCGTGGTCGTTATAGATTTGATCTGAGAACTGGTTTACGATAAAAATCGACTTTGAAAAATTTTAAGTTATTTTGTGTAATCTGACTGAAAAAAGTATACTTTTTCATGAAAGTTGGTACAATTTCAAAATCTTGCACAAGCTTACTCGGCTTCCTGTATGAATACACCCGAACGAGAAGGAATATATTCAACAGAGAATAACGAATAAACAACAATTTCATTCAGTTTTATAATAGCTTTTGATGAAAGCAGACTTATGTCGCTGTTTGTTTTGTTGACTTTTTTTCTTCAACGCGCACCGCAAAAATTTACTACTACTACTTCTACTACTACAAATGCAGTTTTCCCTTTGGCCCTGGTCTACATTCTCTTTTATTCTGTGCTCCTTTGGATCTATCCATCGCAATATTCTTGACTCCAACCCACGTTCATTGCATTTTGCTGATCTAGTTTTGGATTTGTCTTTGTCATGTATGAGCTGGTCGTCCTGGTCTGAGGCTTTCCTGCTGATGTGGATCTTTACGGAAAGTATATTTAATCCACATTCATTTTCGCTTTAGAATCTCTTAAGCTTTTAGAATTTCCTACGTTTCGTTCTACTGCCTCTGTTTTCGAATAAGCTGTTTCCAAAAGATTCTTAATATTCCATGCAGGCATCTATTCACGAGCACTTGAAGCACTTCGATGTCCTCACTACTTGCATTCAATGACTTGCATCCATACGACAGTTCTATCGATTTTACATTGAATTTGATTTAACACGTTTTGAAAACGTTGATGGCTTCCAAACTTTGGTTGATCTGTCAAAACGATTGAGTATCTTTTTTTTTCTAAACATCATTAGTTATGAACTTTATGAATAAAACTTATTTTATAGCCGAAGTCTAACTAATTTGTTTAATTAATACGACAGAAATGAGTTTCTTAAAAACGCTGTTTTTCTTTAAATTTCGGTTCTCATTTCACCTTTATATATAATCGTTCAACATCATCTTAAGAACATTATCGACTAGTTGTGCCATGGCGATGTCTTTTAGCTCTGTTTCTGAAGTAAAATACAATATATTTCATCAAAAGCTGAAATAAATCCATATCCATTTCCAAATCCAAATCCATTTAGTGTTCTTTCGAGTATAGTTTACGAAAGATTAAAGCTCAAACTCGTCGATCTAATTCAACCTGATGAGTGTGGCGTCAGAACGAACAAATCTTTACTCTGAGATAAATCCTGCAAAATAACAAGGAAAAACAAATCGATATATACCATATTCTTGGTCAATTATAAGGGGCTGAGTGAAATTAAGTCCCCTTAGACAAGAGGACAGCATATCGGGAAACTTCATCAACATCCTGAAATGATTAATAGAGTTGTTGTTGTTGATCTGATAGTAAATTAAGACAGAACGAAAATATTGTTGGCAACTGCGAGAGAATCGCCACGATAAAAGGAAGGCCAAATGCTTTTGGTTGATATTGTAGATATAACGTCGATGTAGTATTAAAATTTATAAACCAAAGGAACGAGTCAGCACTGAAATAAAAATAGTGATTGTGCTGGCAAATAGATGCTAGTTTGGACTCGAAAATAACCCTTTATAACTCACTTGTTCTACCGTGGTCTGGGCATCTTAGACGTATGGTATAGAACGGTCCAGCTGAAATGCCGTTAGATGCCAAGTCCAGGGAATACTGCAATTCCGGTGGAAGAACCAAGGGAATAATTATGTGAAAACTCTTAGTAGTACAGACTAGAAGCATTTACTTAACAAACCAAGACCAACTTAGACACTGGTCCTTCGGACTACACCGAATAGTTAGTTTAAAAATGCCTTTACTGAAATGTGCAATATTTTACCTTGGAATCAGCTATTTAAACTCTGTTTTAATTGTTTTTGTTTCTCAATAGCTGAAAAAAAATTTTGAAATGGGGTATTTTTTTTCAAACATTATATTGGTAAAATCCAATATGATCGCCAGCAGTCGCTGTGCTAAAAAGAAAATTATTATCGCTGAAACGTCTACAGCTGACATTTTTAAGGAATTGTTTTATGTAGTCCGAAGGACCAACATCTCAACTAAATATTAAAACGAATCTAATCCTTTCTTGTTTTTTCTTACCATCTAATCATATCTTAATTATCATCATTTGGTCATCTGTGATTTATTCTTATACACAAGATGGTTTTTTTGATTAGAAGTGGAGGCGTTATAGATATTGATGTAACTTATCCTTAATTTTTCATGCGAAATTTTCTTAAAATAGATTTCAAATACATTTTTGTTTTTTTTATGATTATAAGAATTGAAATATAAATAAATATTCTTCCAAAAATAAATTGAAATTATATTTTTAAATTTTTTATCAGATATTATATACTTTAATAAAAAAAACCTTCTCAATACAAAATATTTCCTAGAAATCCTTTTGTTTTGTGGTTAAACTTGTCTAACAAGAAATACCACCAGTCTTCTTAACCACACTGTATGACGTGTTATGTTTGTCGTAATCAATGTACGCAAAGCCAATCCAACAAGAACACCCATATTCTGCATCAATGGATGTCAGTGTTGTATACACATAACTTTAACACATATACGAACGAGCTTGTATTAACAAAATTACAAGAGTATGTATCGAAGTTTGTATATATATTTCGTATATTACTGCGTTGGTGTAAGTTTTTTTTTCCTTATGCCAAAAACCATGTTGTGTTACATGTGCTATGTACGTGTCCTTTGTTCAAAATTTTAGTTTATTTTTCTTACTTAATTCTAGTGTATTTCGCTTTTTTTTAGTTCCTTTGATTTAGCTTTTCCTTAAGAATTTCTTACTTATAGTAGTCGCGGTGTTTATGGGAGGGTATGTGTGTGTATGTGTTTGTTTAGTTTATTTAGCAACATCTTAATTGATTTCAATGTAATTGACAAGACTGCCATAGGGAATGTCACTTGAATTAGAAGAAAAAAAAAAAAAAAAAAAATACTAAAACCAAAAACCCCAAAAATAAAAAAACAACCGCATAAATCAAGAAAATTAAATCTCAAACTAAAAGTATAGCAATAATAAATTCTTATATTGGTACACTGTGAACAAGGCCACGCACAAAATTTACGGACATTATACCAATATTCATCATCATCTTACCATCATCATAAATAAAAAATGTGTGTGTTCTGTCACTAATAGAACAACTTAAATTAAACGTAACATTATTCAATTAAAACATGACAATTTCTATTTAATTTAGTCGTTTTCTATATATTTTTTTCTACTACTTTTTCTTGTTGGTGTTTAACAAGCTAAACTTTTCGTCCAATAACGAAAAAACAAGGGGGGACTAACGCAAGCATATGTGTTTTGAATTAAAAGTTGACAAAAGAAGGATTAAAAGGAAAAAATATATTCGGAAAAATTCGTTATTTATGATTTTTTTCTAGAAATTTCTAACACATGCATATATCTTATATATAAATATAAATGTTTTTTTGTATATATGCTATCAACCGATTTCTTTGAAATTTTTACAGCGTCTCTCTGCAAGTTTTGAAGGCAGTGTTACCAATTTAGCGCCTTTCGCGCTATATATAGCTCATTTCAACTACTGAAAAGTCGCATTTTGTGCCTTACGCGCTAGATTAGAGCTTTTCTATTTGAATTTTTTTGTAAGAAATAAAAAGTTAATAAATTCAATAAACTATTAAAATGATTTATGCTTTTGAAAGTACTTAATTTAAGATATTATTTGTATAAAAATTAATAAAAAATAGTGGTTATGAGTATTACTGCAATTGAAAAATTCCCTAAGCGCATTTGTCGTTCGGAGTCTTTCAATGAGTTTAAAAATGGAATCGGGTGCAGCTTATTGACTAATAGAAGTCCCCATGTTCCTTCATGGAATGTTATGGGAATTAATATATATATTAAAGATCGCAAGGGTATCATAGGACCATAATAAATTTTTTTTCATCTGCGTCTATTTAAAGCTAATATTCTAATCTGGCTCCAAGTCATTCTATGACAAGCAGCTTCTCTTTCAATCTGTTTTCTTTAGGAATAGGCTGGCCTTCTTGTGATTCCCTCCGAGTTCCGTTCAATGACCCGTTTCGCTAAGCCATAGTTTAGTTTTCTCAAAGTGTGCAAATCCATTTACTTCTCACAATTTTCTTTATTACAGAAACTTGATGTGATCTTGTTTCTGGCCAAAATATTTTCAAAATGCGCCGTAGACAGCGATTTATATATGAATGTCTGAATTGAATTGATATCAATCAAACCCGTAACCATTAACCGTTAAATATGTAAACTTTCGTTTTTGGATAGATATTTCAAAAACATTCTACAGCATTCAGTCCACCAAAAGATTGGTTGCCAAGGTTCAATTTGTTCCGAATATCAGCGCTGAAACCGCCGGACGTTGTGAGGATATTGTTTCCTATGCAATAGATGGCTGTGTTATTAGCGTTGATTCGCATAATTTTGATGCTAAAGTTGCTTATCCCCAAGCATGCTTTGTATGTTTCTGACTGTATAGAATCAAGTTATTCTAGAATTTCATAAGGTCTGTGAGTCAGAAGATAGATGTCGTCTGCGTAATCCAGATCTTCCAATTTTGTGTACCAGGTTATACCACACTGCAACGTTAAACAGCAGTGAAGAAAGGAAACAACCTTGTCTAATAAGAGCTCTGATATTTATTTTCTTTACGTTATACCTCAACCCAAAAATGAAGGAAAATTTTCACATTGTTTTTGTTTTTTTTTTGTTTTACATCATTTTTGATTTTATTTTTTAAGCGAATTTTTCAACGATCAAATTAAAAAAAAAAACATTTTGAAAATGGAAATTTTCACATAAATTTTTTATAATTTTAGTATAATTTTCGGTCGTAAATATTTTTAACGTTTTTTTTACAGTGCATTCTGATTACAATGGGTTACATAAATTATAATTTAGCGCTTCTTAGCGCCTTTTGAGTAGGAGGTCTGCGCGTTTTGATCATAAAATGTTGACAACACTGCTGGAAGGATCTTTGCCAAGCATGTGCAAAAGTAAAAATGTAGTTGTATTAGTGAGAACATGAAAATTACTCTCTCAGATAAGTAAAGTTAATATTTAAAAAAATTTTTTTTAATCAACGTGCATCCGCCACACGTGCATTTGTCGCTGTTTCAGTGACAATTAAAAGCAATACTGTATGAACTTTTTTAAATTATCTTTCTGTGCCTAAAAAAATATGCATACATTCTCTGCACATTCTCTGTGCTTTCGTCGGTGTCTAGTTGACGAGTAAAGCAAGAGCGTAAGAATACCTGTGAATTGAACGTGAACAATTGTTCTATGAAATGAGCACCATAGTTTCTTAGTACATCTATATAAGTGAACGTATGGACCGATTTACTTCAATTCGGACTGGTGTCCGGCTAAACAAGAATAGTACCCAAGAAAATTCTCAAAATTTGGCCGCAAAAAAAATTATGAAGAAAATTAATTTTCCCATACATTCGTTCAATCCCATATTTTTTGATTTTACGAAGCCATCTTCATGAAAAATGACGTTTACATTTACGTTACATTGTGAAATTTTTTTTTTTAATATTTTTTTTTTCGATAATTGTTTTTCCACCAAATTTGTGTGACAATTGTTTTTGTAGCAATTTTTTTGTCACACATTAAAAATGAACATAATTTGAAATGTTGGTTCCGGTATTGCCAGTAGATGGGCGTGATATGCATAAACTTCCAGCTGGGTCAACATTGACCCAACCGCAACCTATTCAACAAATATTTCAAAAAAGAATCAGTTGCAATGGACAATTGACCTCAGACGCAGTTTGCAATGATGCAGGGCAACGCTTGTGAGGCGAAGTTAGCCGGTTCCATTATATATGTATATGTTTTTTATAATTTATGAGTTCATTTATAATTCACACTTCAATTTCTTTTTTTTTCAAATAAATATACATTATCTGCACCGATCTCCTTTAAATATTATCATGTACCTGTATTTTTAGCATACCAATAACAATAAAACATTAAATATCTAAATCAATGCTTTTCTAAGCAAACCTAAGTCTGCCTGTTCAGCTTTGAAAATATTGTTACGTTTTCACCTTTTAAAAAACGTGTTTTTTTTGAGTTCGTATATTGTAGTTGAAATAAAATAAATATTGTGTTGGGTTTAATTAAATATCCTTTATTCAACACAGTTTTGTGCATCACTGCTTGAAACCTTTTTATAGGCAATAATAATTTTCTATTCTTCTGTTTACAATCTTGTAAACAACAACAATTACTCGACAGATCTTTCTTCCTAAAGATCTTCCAACCCGATCGTAGCTATAACTTAGATTCGATCACAACCTTTTCAACCAAAGATTATCCACAGTTAACTCTCTTTACTGAGTTAGCTCCAACTAAACTGGTTTTCTACTTCACGATTCACCTCACGAGCTTACTCCTTATAAACTCTCTTCACACACACTGCACTCGCTGAGTTTACTTTACTTAAGCTGCGCTCGCTGTTCGCATCGATGTGCTTTTTATATGGCTGAGTAAATAATACATCGAAAGCTCTCGAACCTCTCGATATTTCAGGTAGATTCTATTTCTTTCTTTTAATTTATTTTTAGTTCTTTTGTAGCCATGCGTATGCAAACATCTACCTCTTTCAGTTTTTAGTATTTGTTGTTGCTTGTTTATTGTCTGTTACTTGTTTTCTTTGCTATTAGTTTGTTGTTGCTGTTGCTGTTGCTTGTTGTTGTCTGGCTATTTATGAACATCATGTATAGTTGTTCTTGCAGCTTTTGTTTATTTATTTTAGAGACGTAATAAACGTAGAGGTTCCCAATATTATTTTCGTAACAATATGAATAAAATTTGAAATCAAGAAAACGTTTGCCAAGTCAGCTACAGTGTGAAGCATAATTGCTGTGCGAAAATATGAGGTTACCAGTAATCTTAGCTTATTTTTTGTTTGCCTTATGCAATACATGAATACTTTTTGTTTTTTGTATAACATTAATAAATAAGTCATTAATAAATAAGTCTCTAAATTTTATCCAAACAGTTTCATAGCCAATACTAACCATAGGTAAAAAAGTGGGCGTGGTCCTTACATACGAAGTAAATATAATTTTTTGTGTATCTTGAAAACGGTTTAAGCGAATGTTTTTTAAATTTGATATGAATGATTCCATGATCAGGACAAATCCAAAATCAAAAAGTGAGTGGAATTGGAAAAGTGAGAGTGGTACAAGTGGGCGGGTGCAAACTAAATATTGATTTCTGTATATCTTAAGAACGGTTAAAGTGTCAGTTTCTGAAATCGGTCTAAATGTTTTAGAAGTAAACACAAACCATCAAAATTGGGCGGAATTAGACAAGTGGACGTGGTACCTCCCATATAAAATAAATATTAATTTTAATATATCTTGCAAACACCAATAGTAGAAGTTTCCAAATTATGTTCAGAAAACATCGTGAAAAATACACATCATCAGTTAGTAACTGGGTGAGATTGGATAAGTGAGAACGACAACTATTAAAGCTTCTTTACCCATCCGCACTCGCCAAAAAGCGGAAATTACATAAATCGCGCTGGATCAAAGTTGTATAAATACTGTTACAAAAATAAAAATGCCAAATTTTTGTATATTTGGCAGTTATGTGTCACCCAATGTCTGTCAATGTCGTACTTATTTGAGTATTTGGCAGCACTGCTGAATCGATCAACTTTACGTTACATTTAAATTAATGGATATAAAAAAAATAGAAGACATTTCCGGAACCTTCCAAACTGTGGACAATTAAGTTTATAAAGCGGCTGATTTACCTACACGTCAGTTAGTTATCGTTTTGCTGTCGTAATATAAAGACGTATTTAAGCGGAAATAAAAGTGTTGTATAAGCGAATATTAAGTTGTAAACTGTATAAAAGTTAGTGTGTAGTAAACACAAATATAAAACAACAAAAGTGGTGTTAAGTTTATTTTAGCGCATTTTAAACGAACTAAAACGTTTTAAAAATGTTTAAATATAACAATACGTATGTCTAAGGTGTGCTTCAAAATGATAAAGTCACCTTAATATTTGCTCAATTCATCCAAACTTTAAAATGTTATGTATGGTCACCTTATTCAGAAAAATTCTACGTTCAAATAAGTGAATAATAAGCCGGATTTGCGTTTAGAGATGTACCGTTATATTATGTTTATTTAAATTTATATAATAAAGTGCAAAATTCAATGCGCAAAATGATAAGATCAGTGATAAGCAATTAATCTAATCAGAAGGTATCACAATAGTTTTTTTTTGTAATAATTTATAATTTAAATAATAGCTGCGAGGTATTGGTCGTGGAAAACCTTTGCCACCTTTTGAACAAGGACAAATTGTGGCACTTCATGAGCAGATATTGAGAATGCCTGGAATGGCGAAAAAACTGGGACGATTTTTGTGTGTTGTGCAAAATTTTCTCAAACACAGAGAAAATTATGGAAAATTAAAAAGCACGGGCCGTACAAAGATCATAACTGCCCGTGAAATTCGGCTAATTTCACGCTAGGCCTCGAATGCCATGAAAAGTGCGGTAAAAATAAAAGAGGAATTGAAATTACAAGGTTCAAAAAGCACAATTCTAAAAGCTATCAACGCCTTATTCGAGCAAAATTAAAAAAAAATTCTCTGTCTGAGTAAGCAGTATAAGATTAAGCATAAGCAGTTTGCGCAAAACAACATGGCAACTAATTGGCATCAGGTGAACATTTTTTTAAAGCGGTTATAACATATTCCATACATTTTTGGGTTTGAAGGTATTTTTTTCTGATGAGGAAAAATTTAAGCTGGATAGAGCAGATGGTTCCAATTGCTATTGTTTTTTTCCAAACGGAATTTCGGTGGTGGCAGTTTGATGGTTTGGGCTGGCTTTAGCTCACATGGTACAATGGAAAGCTACTTTCCTTCCATTAGTTTAGAGTACGAGAGCATTCTGTCTAAATGTTTGCTGGAAAAATTGTAGGGACTGCTTGTGGATAATGTTTATGCAGACAACAAACAGTAAAAGTGGCAATCTTAAACAGCTGGCGCGAAATCCGCTCCAACGTTCTGGACAATTTAGTAAGTGCGATGCCATCCCGTATTTTTAAGACAATTGAAGGAAATGGGAACTGCATAAATTAAAAATAATTGATTAATGCTTAGTTTAAATAAAAGTGAATCACTGACCTTATCTTTTTGACGCATTGAATTTTGCACGTATTTACATAAATTTAAATAAACATAATATAACGGTACTATTTTAAGAGCTAAACCGGCTTATTATTCACTTATTTGAACGTAGAATTTTTTTGAATAAGGTGACCATACTTAGCATTTTATAGTTTTAATGAATTGAGCAAATATTATCATTTTGAAACACACCTTCATACCTCGCTATAGGAAGCCTAAATCTACAAAATAACTAATGAAGATTAAAAGCAGAATTGACAGCGTCTTTCTTTAAGGAACAAATGATGCGATTTTGACCGGATAAAATGAGGAAGAAGCGTAAAATTTTCACAATATCTAAGATAACGTTTAAATAATAATAAAAAATTGGGTAGCGAAGAAAACCGGACCTTAACTAATGTTATATAAAAATTAATGTGTGTGTACTGGGAAAAAAGGAGCAAAAAATTAGACATAAACCTTTTAAAAATATGGTAGTTAAGATAATAGTTAATGCCAGGTTTGAGCTAGTGTGTATATAGAAAATACTTTTTTTTAATATTAAAATTATTATTTCAATTTTATTTTAAACACAAAATATTAAATATAAAAATATTAATAATTAATATTAACTAATACATATTTTTTCTTGTTTGCAGGTACGTAAATATTCCTTTTTACATCATGAGTAAGTAAGTCATTTTAATTTTTAATATTACAATAAAAATAAAAATTTTCTTTTTGCATAAAATTCTTTCCCTTTTAAAATAAATTCAATATTTTCTTCCTTTTTTATTGACTCTAATTTATCTTTTTTAATTGTTGCTTTAAGATAAGCGTTTAAAGTTTTTATGTACAGTTAGTGTCATTAATATTCGGTTTTTAAGTTTATCGATCGGCATTAGCGAAATGGATAGGTGATCAGAAGAATAGCAAAAACTTAAATAAATGTTGTCAGTATGAGTATTCAAATATATGGAAAAAATGGCTCTATGGTAACCCTGAAACCGTGATAAATCGATCAAAGTTTGTTAACCCTGTTTACTAAGCGCCATTAATATTCGGTTTTTCCCCTATTTATATGCTATTTGCAAAAAAACATATTATTCAGTTACTTTTCCAGCAATATAGAGATACGTTTTAATAAAAGTGCATAACACCTTCTTTCTTGTCTGTCCAAAATTCTACTTCACTGAAAATTATACAAATGGGGCGCAAAGGAAAAACCACTCCTTTAGAACAGCGAAAACTTGTTATTTTCCATTATGAAAAAGGTAAAAAGTACAAAGAGATTGCTGAAATTCTGAATATGAAACCAAATACAGTTGGGGACATTGTCAGAAGGCACAAAAAATGAACGAAGAATACACTTCATAAAGCAGACAGGTCAGCCAAAAAAATTGACCGAGCGGGAAGAAAGTTCAATTATGCGAAAAATAAAATCTAACCCACGCTTAAGTGCTCCCAAATTAGTCATAGAGGTGCTCAATGAGTTTAAAAATAAAATATCTGGATCTACTATACGAAGAACCATAAGAAAAAAAGGTTTTCATGGCCGAGTAGCACGTCGTAAGCCATTGCTTAATTTACGCAACCGAAAAGCTCGTTTGAGTTTTGCTAGGGAGTACATTAAGAAGCCTGAAACTTGGTGGGATGACGTTATATTTGCGGACGAGAGCAAGTATAACGTATTTGGATCCGATGGGAGTGTAATGGTGTGGCGGAAGCCAAATGAGGAGCTACAACCACAAAATTTAAAACCAACCCTAAAACATGGAAATGGACATGTTATGGTGTGGGGTTTTATTGTAGCTAAAGGGACGGGAAAATAAGTTTTTATCAGTGGAATTATGAATAAGGAATCATAATTGAATATCCTCCGTCAAAATTTGAAAGAAATTGCAAATAAGCTGGGCGTTTTAGATTCTTTTAAATTCTACCAAGATAACGACCCAAAGCACAAGTCGCGTTTAATTCAAGAATGGTTGCCCTATAACTGCCCTAAAGTTCTCCATCCACCTGCACAATCTCCAGACCTCAATCCGATTGAGAATTTATGGGATGAGCTGGACCGGCGAATCCGCAACTACAAAATAACATCCATTGAAGACTTTAAATTGCGGCTTCAAGAAGAATGGGATCGTATTCCTGCAGCTTATACAGCTAAAATAGTAAAAAACATGTCAAACCGTCTAAGTGAAGTTATAAAACAAAAGGGTTATCCAACAAAATACTGAATTTTATATAAAACCATTTTTCTAATGTATTATTTGTTACTTTTCAAAGAAAACCGAATATTATTGACGCGCAATATTTTATGCCACCTGAATTAATTTAGTTTTTTTTTTTTGTTATATTGTTATTCTTTTTTTCTAAATACAAATGTGAACTTTCAAGTGTCTAAATAAACTATTAATGAAAAGAAAAAATGTTGAAAAAGATATACATTTAGCTTAAGACGAATCAGTTAAACATCTCTCTTTAATAAAACCGAATATTAATGACACTAACTGTAAATCCTTTTCGTGTTCATTAATATATAAAATATTATTTCAGTAAATATTAATTGGGTTGCAGGCTAAATGAAATTGTCATGAAGTTGTAATGAGATGACAAAAAAAAAAAAAAAAAAATAAAAAAAAATACATACCATATGGATAAAAGAATAAATGAAAAAAAAAATAATAAAGTACTAGGAACTAGGTATGTAAATGAATATCCCACATGGTCTATTTGGCATAAAAGACTGTGATAAATTACTTTTTATAGAAAGTATTGAAAACATTTTGTTTATTCTGAACTATAAACAATTCAAAAGCCTAAGCGCACTTGAAGAATCGAAATAAGAGGGTAACCAACCGAGAGAGAACCATTGACCAAATGTATGTTACCATTCCAACATGAATGTTGATATTTATCTCACGTCTAACGTAGGGTTTTTGCACACGTTTAAAAGCTTACACCTAAAGTGTGTGGTAACTAGCGTGCACTTCAAGTTTACTTTTAGACTTTTTTGCATATGGCCGAAACTGTATATGTTTTAAAAGCATATTAATAGAGATTTACAATTTTTTGAAATTCTCTTAGTTATGTGGCACGTAGGGTACATAATTTGGCCTTTGCAGGCTATGTGCTATTACAACAGCATAAGCTATTACATCTTAAAAAGGCGCAGTTAATAAAATGTCAAGTTTTTAATTTTTTATTTCTCATTTTAATATAAAATTTATACTTTCTTAACGTTTGTCTCTTTTTTGCTGTTTACAAAATATCATCATAATGTTCGAGTATATATTTAAAAAAAAAAAAAAAAACAGCAACAATAATTGCAATAACAATCATATCTTTCGTTTGATAAAAAATAAAAAACGTTGACAATAACGCGATTTCATTTTATTTTTTTCGTATTTTGTTGTTCATATTGCTGTTGGTTTTTGTGTATTGTTGGTGCTTGCTGCCTGTCCAAATATAATTTCATATTAAAGGATATTTTTGTCCTGTTTTTTTCTGACTTGCTTATAACAAACATAAACAACAATTGTTATTATTACTTTTGTTGTTGTTTATGGCATATTGACATTTATACTCAATATTCTTTCGTTTGTGTGCTCATTTTTTTTAATCCGCTTTGGTTTTAAGTATTATTTTGTTATTTTTATTTTTTTTATTATTATTGCTATTGTTGTTGTTGTCTGTATGTTTTTCGCTAGTAAAAATCATCCTTAAATGTTGTTGTTCACAGCCGTCGTCTATAATGATGATGATTATGATGTTGTTGATGACAATGATTAAGAGTGGGATTGATTGCTGCTGCTTGTTGCTGTTTTTTTTTGCCATTGTTCTTAATACCGATTACATTGATCTGTATTGGCTGATGTGAATGATAAACCGTAAAACAACAACAAAATAATATCCTCAATGACAGACAGACGTTTATGTTTGTCCTCACGATGATGACGAGAAACCGGCGACCAAATGATATCCTAGTTAAATTATGTCGTTTTAATAACTACGTATCCTTTACACACTATACTCCTTTGTATTATTGTGTTATGATTATGCGCTCATTTATTTAATATTTAATAAGACTGGATTGACGGTAACTGATATTGAAAGTAATTTGTATTTAAAATTGTTTTTTACTTATTTTTTATTTTATTTTTTTAATTAACTTACAATTACAGTAGAAAGTTTAGTAAATAAATATTCTCTTAACAATGAGTCTATTACAATATAGCATCTTGATCATGTTGTATTCTGCTTATCTGTTTAATTAAATATATAAAATTGAATCTTTAAAAACTGAAAGCATCCAAGATTGTTTTTGGTTCATCGCACAGTGCAAGTTCGGCTGCATAAGCCGGATTTTCAAATTAGGGCCGCACAAGTTCTCACCAAAACATTGTACTCTCACAATAGATACAAATGTAAATTCCTAGAGCCGCATTGCCATACAATGCCGTTTTCGATCAAAGTTTTTGTTTCGTTACTCTTCTGGAAAGTATAGGGCTTCCACAAACCACTTTCAATTTCTATATAATCATTGATTTCCAACAGTGGTTGCCTCTGTTTTTTTCCCGTTACTGCTCTTAGGAGCATATGGCTTCTACAAAGTATCTCCATCTAACACGGTTTACTACTGTTGACTTTGCCTCCTCCCATATTAGATTGTTCTGTCTCAGTTCTTGGATAACTGTGCGTCTCCAGGTATTTTTTAGTCGACCACGATTTCTTGAGCCTTGAGGATTCCACTCGAGTGACATTCTGGTGATACTCTCTGGACTTTTTCGGATGGTGTGACCGATCCATCCGAAATTTCTTTTCCTTATCTTTTTCAGTATTGGTTCCTCACTAGTCATGCTCCACAGTTCTGTGTTACATATGGTGTTAGGCCAGAATCTTCAGCATATTATTCTTCTGGAGTTTCTGTGTGATGTTATTCGATACAGTCCAGGTTTCATTCCCATACAGCAGTACTGATTTAACGCATGAGTTAAATATTTCGAGCTTAGTCCGTCTGGATATATGTAAGCTTCTCCATATTGATTGCAGTCGTCCAAATGCCGCTGCCGCTTTATTTAGCCTCCTATCTACGTCAGTTTCTGCGCCACCGTTTGTAGTCATTGTAATTCCTAGATAACAAAAGCTATCTGCATACTCAGCTGGTTGACCATGTATCATGATGTTTCCCGTGCTTGTATTGTTTATTCTCATGGCCTGGAATTTCTTGATGTTTATCTGAAGTCCAACACTACGGGCTAACCTTTCTAGGTCCTCTAGTCTCGGATCCTTGCTAAGTAGGTGGCGTTCTTCCTTATCATTCTTGTGATAACTGTCATCGTCGCCAAAAGGAAAGCTCAAGGAAATTTCTTTTGAGCTTTTTTGGTTCGCAGGGTCTGAAGTTTCTCAATGAAATACTCGAAAACCACAATTAAATTTTTCTCCTTTTAAATTCTCTGCTGGGGCTCGAACCTGGGTTGCTTGAGCGGTCTGCCGGCACTCTAGCTACTACACCACTGCCTCTGTAGCTGCCTTAAAACAACGCCTTCTACATATTTTGTCAACTAATGAGCTTGGACTTCATTTCAAAAGGAACCAATCACACGGTTTGCTTTTAAATTAAATGTCTAATTAATTAAATCAACCCCAAAAACAAACAAGCGGCTACATCATAGTTCCGTGATTGTTTACTTTCGGCCAGGTGTACAACTACATAACAGTGTTTAAATAAAAAAGGGTGGTCTAACCAAAACGCACGATGTTAATTGTAAATAAAACAAAAAGTTTTCAGAGAATTATCTTAATATTTTTAATTATGATTGAAAGATCAATGACAATTATGTGTGAAACAAAATATTTGCCAAATGCTCTCCACAGCTTCGGTGGCATACCTCTATCTGCCGGTATATATTTTCAATGACTCTGAGGTTTAATGTTCCTAATGTCCAGAATTATCTCATCCTTTAGCTCTTGAATGGTTTTTGATTTAAGACCTACACTTTTTCTTTTAAATATCCATGAAAGAATTCCAACAGTGTCAAATCACATGATCGTAGCGACCAATTAACATCGCCACGATATGAGATAACATGGACATTGAATTTCTCGCACAAAGGAGACATTTTTTCGTTGGCTGTGGGGCAAGTAACACCATTCAATTGGACCCACTTATCGTCCAGGCACATATCCTAGTTTTCTGGTCACAAGAAGTCCGTTATCATCTTGCAATAGCGAAGACCATTCTCGGAAACTGCTTGGCCGACATCTTTTTCGAAGAACTACGGTCTGATGACGCCAGACCATGAACCGCACCAAACAGTCATTCTTGGTGGAGGCACTGGCTTTTCAACAATCTCTCTTGGATTATCAACAATTCTGCTTATAACGAACCCACTGAGGTGAAAGTGTGCCTCATCTCTGATGATTATTTTCTTTGTAAAGTCACCATTCACTTATCTCTGTTTAACTAACCATTCGGCATATCGACGACGCTGGAAAGCGTTAAGTCAATTGAACCTTGTAGTATGTAAATTCAAATTTTTATTCAAAATTTGCATCAGTTATGTTCGCGAGACGTTCAATTGGTGGACATGTCGACGAGTCGAGGTTGATGGCTCTTATGACACACTATCGCGAACAACAGCAATGCCTTCAGAAGGAACTGAACAAGCATGCCAAGGAGTATTCACATTTCCTACAGACCTAGTTTGCTGAAATTTGCACACGATTCTCCAAATAGTGGTCACATTTGGTTGGTAATGCTGACCCAAAAAAAATCACGAAGAGCATGAAATGCATTTTGATTTCAACGCCCATTTTCGTAAAATCTTCAGCAATCTTAACGCGCTGCTCAGTTGTGTACCTCGCCATGGCTGAATTTGTCGAACACTGGAACAAAAAAATGTTAAATTAAGTCGGGCAAAAAAACTTGATGCAAAATTAACATCGTGCATTATGGTTGGACCACCAGTTACTTATGCCGGTATCAATATGCCTTTTCCATGTGTGAGTAGCAGGACGGCCCATTTTTCCGTTCCCCTGCTGGTTTAAGTATATGGCGATTCTGTTGATATCTGTCGATGACCTCTTAAGGGTATGTTCAATCTAGCGGTATTAACGACCCCTTATATAGTTTACAAGTAGCTGTTGACCCGCCCTTAGGCAGAACATATGGTTGAATATAATCCTCGGCCAAAATACGAAGGTTCCTACGAAGAGAACGTTTTCAGAAATATTTGACCTTTCCCATATCATGTATCTCAACGTCCGGAATTTCACAACCATACAGAAAGGTGGTTATGTTCGCGTTAAAGACTACAAGAAGAGTTTTATATCGATCTGAAGTCACCATACGTCTGGCGGGTTTTTTGTAATTGATTATCAATGGCCTCACCCAACCCTCCACAGTTTCTTACTTCTCACCGTATTTCGAATAATGTAGTGTTTTTGAGGTTGAAATATTCGCGGTAATGCTCACAGCAATATTCGTAACAACATTGGAATTGGAATTCATATAACTGGGCTCTCAGGCGGCAATTTTATTGTCAAATTCTTACACTACTGCTGCATTGGTCAAACAGTGTACGAGGAATTAGCTGTCGGGTCTCTGCACATTGAGATTATTATGGTAATAAACAGACAGGCGAGAATGATACAGTAAGACAGAACATAGTTTCCATCACAATTCCTCTGAGGTTTATTGAAGATAAACTATTTCTAGCGTAATTTGGTCACCTACAAGATGGCGTGGTTAATATGGTCCTAATTTGAAGCGCTCGTAAAAAGAGGGATATAGCGGGTTTGCTGTCAGTAATATCTGACGTTAGGTGCTATGTGAGTTAACTTTAACTTCCGTTTAGCGACTTATGTCGCAATTGCAGTGATAGAGAAACCTGTGAATACCCGGGCTTAGCTGTCAAGAGAAACAGATTACTGAGCAGCAACATACTATCCAGCCTTGTTAAGTTATTCGAATATAGACTTAAAGACTTACTAGGATATCTTTTAACAACAGGCTGGATCTAATATCGCATTAGCATACATTGTGTTATTATTTATAAAACATAAAAATTTGCCTCGAAAACTAAATAAGTTACGTAGCTCATGCTTTAAAAGTGGACAATATGGAGAATATTTTTCAAAATAAGCTCTTATGTTGTCACCATATTAGGGTTTATTGTTACTTTACTGAGGGGTACAACTTTTTTTCCGAAAAAAATTTAAAATTAATTTATTTCTAAACATATGTATTCACTTCAAACAACGTCACATGTCCTACGTAATGACATGAAGCCCAAAATCAAATCACGGTGACTATTGGAAAACGTCATAACCTATCAAAGAAAAACATCTGCTTTACTTTTGGAAAATTTGGGAAACAAATTTTCCATGACTAAAAAAATGTATTTTCCTTTTGGCCCTGTACGAAAACATTACTTTTAAAATCCCCCTTTAATATGCTTTACTTTTCTTTTGTATTGCATCCTAAAAGCTGTCATACATTTCAATCATAATTTCTTCACAGTCTTTCAAATGAAGAAACATAAATTTGTGCTCATGTGTCCTTGTAAGTGACTGACGACATCATTTATTGTAATTTTGTGACTGGTGAAATGTTGCAAGTAATGTTAAGAAATGAAGAGGCTGCATGTGTTATTATGGAATTGATTTGAAATGAAGAATAGAAAAATGCCAAAAAAAAAACAGAGAACATTTTGAATATTAACAAGCATATCTGACTGTAGTTGTGAATGTGTAATTGAAATCATTTAAAAATCACAACCAATCAACATACATATGTATTTACACTTACTAAAATCCGCCAAGCCTGTCTATTAGCTTCTGGTAAAGACTGATTTTTAATCAAACAAAATAACTCTGCTAACTATCTGCAGCTTACTTTCTTAGACCAAAAAATAAGTGCTGGATAAATTCTTGTATTAGTATGATACTCGTATAAATGTTTAATTGCCACAAACTTTAGTTTGATTGCAACAAACCGATTTCTACTATAAAAAACGCAGTATGAATAGACTAAGACGGTCATCCACAAAGAACGGATTTTTTCAAAAATTCTAAGACTTATTGCGATATCTTTATAAAGTCATCAAGCCAGACACACAATCCTCTTATTGTCTAATTTCGCAATCTGTGCTTAAGGCTTAACAGCCAAAAGTCCTGATAAGGGTTTTTAGGTTTTTCAAAGCAGTTTTGTTTCTTCGCAATACCTTCGATGACCCGAAGTGGGTAATCGCATATTCTTTATCTTTCCCAAGCAATCACTTAGAAAAGATGTTATATTCTCTGCACTAGAGCCCCCATTGTACTGCAATTAGATCTCTGGCCTGAAACTGATAGTTTAAAAATACAATTTCCGGTTTAACAGCCAACGTTTTTATTTCCAGGATGGCTCTTATGGTCCTACATAAAGTAACCGTATTGTGAACGTCAAGCTCTTTGGGGAATCTCATACAGTAAAGAACAATCTTCGATTTAACCTCCCGGTATGACAAAGTCCACAAGGTCACCGTAGTTTTCTCCTCAGACATTCGTTACTGCAGTGAAAATATGGAAGATCATTTGCCTATATCTAAAGTCTGTTGGATATATAAAATAACCACACAGGCGTCAGTCTCACTGAAAGTTTGTGTTGACTCACCATCTTTCGTCCAACCATAAATTTCTTTCGGTTATAGTGTGCGTCGTCAAATCATTTATCCCAAAGAGGAAATCCCTATCAAATACGCTTAATGTTTTAGGAGCACTGTTACATGCCTCCTCCATCACCGAAAGGTAAAATGGAGGCATGTGCCGAATGGTTATAGTAACAAATGTGGACAGGTTCTCATCAAACCCGCAATGGAGACACAAGTAAGATGACAGACCCTACCCATAAGAGCCGTTGCACTACCCTATTCCGTTTAAGGTCAACATTGCAGGGCGGCGTTTATAAGTATTAGTCTTACAATAATTACGATGGACTAGTGGATCATATTGGATTTAAGACCCTACCTTTTACCATAATCGTCTTGTCGGTAACAAAAATACAAATGTTGCCCCAATGTACAGAGTGGTCCATACATATTTCACTTCATTTGAGAAGTTGTTAAGTTGTTAAACTTTTGCAAAAGTTACCCTGCATCAGACAAAAGGCGGTACAGATTATACAAGCTGGTATTGCACTAAGTACACCGATTAAAAGCTGCCTATTTGATGTAAATATACATTTGAATGTAGCTTTGTTTTAAGACCGTATACACCTAAAACGTAGAAACTATTATCATAAACTATATCTCTGGAAGGAACTATAGGCTACTCTAAGTTATTAGACTTAGACTGGGTGGAGATAAAATGGGAAAAAAGGGTAACAAATTAAAACTGAAATAATAGTTAAGATAATAATTATCATAGGGGTAGCCAGGCTCGCGAGATATTGATTTTTATTTAAATATATATAATAAAAACCCAACGAACTTATTACCCAAATTGATAGAGCTCTGAATGGCCGTGCCATCCTTACAGATAGATCTAAGACCGAGGAGGGTACTGGTGCAGGGTCTACCTTGTGGACAGTGACATTAAACAGTCCTTTAGACTCCCGTATGAGTGCACCGTTTCTTAGGCTGAGATCAGGCAGCTATCAAGGCGATGACTGGTCGCTATGTCGGCTCACGGCGAGTTGAATCATGCAGGAGTGCCCTGACGGCACTCTTGGATGTTTGCAATATAAAACTGTGCTGGGTTCTGTGGCACACTGGCGTGCGGGGAAATGAACTGGAAAGAGCGGGCGCGGCCAAGGGCAAAGAACTGGCGGATGCGTCTGTAAGACTGCCGCTTAGTTTTTTCGGTAGTTTGGTAGATATTTGGGCTCGTCGTAGAATGAAGAAGTCTTGGAGGAGCAGAGGAAACTGTAGGGTCTGCAGGCTGCTTTAACCGAGGCTTGACCACTTAGGACGCAATGATTCTGAATCTGATAAAGGAGTCTATTAGGATTCTGATTGGTTTTGTGACTGGGCACTGCGCTCTGAGATCAAGGACGCGGATTTGTTAAGCAAGCACCTCAATTTTCTGTCGACTTTGCGGAGTTATGGTAAAGCCGTAGGCTGTGTAACATATCCTTTGTCACTGCCTTGGTCTTAATGAACGCAGGCTCAAGTTGCAAGGTCGGGTCTTTTTAATGGCCTGGGTGAAATTGCGTCGGCTAGGATACGCGAGCTGGAGGGTTTTCTCTCAGGTCTAGGCTATCTCATTAGGTGTTGCCCGGTTCTTTTCGGGTGTCTGTTTTTTTGCATACTCGTTTTTTAATCTTATTTTCTTCTTCTTTTCCTCCCTCTGCATTACCCTTCTCTCTTCTTTCCATTCTACTCTCAGTTCTAATTGTCTTTTCAGGGAAAGGTCTTTCCCCAATAGGCCTCTGTCGTCTCTCGGTGGCATACTTCGGTACCGCGTACCTACCTACCTATTACCCAATTAAAAAAAAAGTTAAACATGGCTGACCCAATAATGAAGCAAAAGAAAAATACTCTTTAAGAGGATCTTCAAATAAACTTCGTCAAATGACTTATATTGTGTTAAGCGTTGGTTTTTACTCATCAGCATCTACTGGCTAATTTTGGTTTACATACTAACCGTCGATAATACTGACTATAAAAAAGGTATAATTTTTGTCGGGATTTTTGCTGTCTTCTATCAAATTTTTTTAATGTTTTCTACTTAAGTATTAAATGGGCTAGATTTTATGCTGGCGATAATAGTTTATTTGCCATTTTTAAAATGCTCTCTAACTGCTGCCATAAAAAAAGTAGGAAGAAAAACTATAACAAAGTTTCAACGGGGCAGTAACTATTACAATTTAAAACCCATCTGAGCTGTTTCCACATTTCATTTCATATTTTTTCTTTTCTGTGATGGCTTACACTAATAAAGTTAAATTTAAGTGCCTTGCAAAGATCAGCAGTAGCTATGCTACGGACGAGTATATGGGCAACAATATTTTCTAATTTTATTTCTTTAAACTTAATCAGGAGGACGACAGCAAAAGCAGCACAAAAAATCAGGTCATTAGTAGTGACAAAGAGAGAGAGAAAGAGAGAGGAAGAAAAAAAGGGA
Source organism: Wohlfahrtia magnifica (assembly GCA_023159175.1). NCBI lineage: Eukaryota > Metazoa > Arthropoda > Insecta > Diptera > Sarcophagidae > Wohlfahrtia > Wohlfahrtia magnifica. Next base: position 3,395,903 of record JAKWBJ010000045.1, read on the forward strand.
GTTGAATTGAGTTGCGTGTTGAACGGCCATAAATAATTTATCGGATGTGTCACAATTTATGGCGCACTTTAAACACTTTTAACACGTATTTTGTCTTAAAAAATTGAACTGAAAAAAAAGAAACATAAACGAAACGAAAACTTTCAACATTTGAAACACACCTTTAAGCGAAATACTCATACTAATTCAAGTATAAAACCAAACAATATGCACTACAAGAGCAGAAATAAAAGAACTTTTTAAGAAAATTTACGGAAATTAAGCAAGAAAACAAAGTTTTTCTTTCTTAAAGAACAAGAAGCAAAGCAACAGCTAAAAGCATAAAAATAATAACTGAAAACTTTAACCACATTAAAGGATTTAAAAGGATCAGAAAAACAGAAGAAAAAAAGGGGAGTGACCTAAATACATAAAAAGAAAGGAGAAATTAAATATTTTAAAAGTAACATTTGCAATGCATTTCCGCTTCCCGTAGTGCAACAAAATTAAACGCATACAAAACCCAACATACACATAACCCTAACAGGTAATGTTTAAAGCAATCGCCACTGAGGGCGGGTGTGTAAAAGAAAGTGAAGTTAATGACAGAGAGTTTCAATTAAAAGAAAATATATTTCTTTCTTATTGGGTGACTTTTTAGCAAGTTACTTCTTTGCAACACTGTTTTTGGCAGCTCAGCTGTTTTCGTGTAACATGTTAATGTCAAACATATTCAGTTTGGTCTATAATTTAGCCATGAATCGATTTACAAACTAACAACGCTTGCAGAATATTGAATTTTATTATCAAAATTCATGCTCAGCCCGATTCTAATTGAATGGATGGGTGAAGAAGAAAAATTTCCGTATTTGGTGTGAAGAGCAGCTAGAAGCATTGCAAGAACTGCCAATGCAACCCGAAAAATACACTATTTGGTGTGGATTATTGGCGAAGAGGGTAGGAACGTTACTGTGAATGGCGAACACTACCGCGCGGTGACTACGAATATATTTTCGCCCAATTTGAAAGAGCTGGACCTCGCTGACATGTGGTTTCAAAACAGCACGTGAAACAATGGCCCTATTGGGAGATGAGTTCAGTGGGCAGTTTGTTTCACGTTTCGGTCCTGTCAATTGGCCGTCTAGATCGTGAGATTAAAGCTTTTAGACTATTTTTTGTGGAGCTACGTTAAGGCTCATGTCTATAGGGACAGGCCCGCAACGGTTGACGTACTGGAAGTCAATATTGTAGAATTAATTCGTAAGATACCGGCCAATATGCTGGAGAGAGTATGCCAAATTTGGACCCATCGTATGAAGCATTTGAGGCGTAGCCGCGCTTAAAATTTACATGAAAGCATCTTTGAGCACTAAATTTTATAAATGGTTCTAACGACTCAAATAACGATTTCATACATTGCTCTAAATTTTATGCGATTTTTTTTAAATCAAATCCGAAAGCTATTAAAAAATTACCCGATATATACTTTTTCTTTCTAATGCATTGCTTTAAATTAATAAAAAGCTGCCTTAAAATCTTCTAGTGAATCTGATGGCGATCATGTCTGCGAAGATGGCAGGGGCATGGTCTGAGATGGATTACGGGCATGCGGCCACCTTTGGATATTTAAGTACGATCCCTAATGGGATAGATTACAGTATACCCAAACCCTTCCTGGATATAATGTTCTCCGTGTGCATCTCACCAGAGCCGGTAGTTGGACCCATTTCTGTTGAGGTATCATCGATATCATCGGAAGTCATTGTGGGCGGTATCTTTGTTCCTGCATACGGTGTGAGAGTATCCTTTAAATTTCCAGGCCAGTATCTTACAAGCGGAGTATCTTACAAGCGGAGGTCGGCGTTAAAGAGAACAGCGGACTGGTTGATGTACCATACTATATGATCTGTACGTACAGTCGGGCTGCATTCAGGGCGCTCTCCGGTGTCTAGTCGACATCGCGACTGGTGTGTGAATGATGGACATCTCTGAACGAGATAGCGAGACATTCATACCTGGAGATTATCTGGGTAAGGCGTCACTCTGACAACCGGAGAAACTGTGTGGCAGATGGACTGGCGAGAATGGGCTCTCCCCTCAGTAACGAAGAGATTGCTCACTTGGTAGGGATGCCATTTTCCTCTTGCAGACTTCTGGTTCTGCGGTATATATTGGGCTCTGTATCAAGGCAAATCTGGCCCCTGTACGATTGGGCTCGCTTGGAGTTATTATGGGGATACCACGACATACGCTACGAATCCTAGTGGCTGTCATTACTAGGCACTAGGTGGCTGGTGCGTACGCTAGCACATTAGGTCTACCGTTCAATAACTACTGCAGGAGTTGTCAGGATGGGGAAGAAGAGTAGACTGTCTTGCATTTCTTGTGCCAGTGTATAAATCTTTCGGAAATCAGGACCGCTTTCCTTGGCAGTACTTGTTTGGCCAGCACGTTCCCCCGACTTAAAACCCATGGAAACTTTGTGGAGACTGCTTGTGCGTAATGTTTATGCAGACAACAAACAGTACCTGATAAAAGATAAATTAACAGTGGCAATCTGCAACAGCTGGCGTGAAATCCGCTTCAACGTTCTGGACAATTTACTAAGTGCGATGCCATCCCATATTTCTAAGACAATTAAAGGAAATAGGAACTGCATAAATTAAAAATATTTGATTAATGCTTAGTTCAAATAAAAGTTTGGATAAATGAATCACTAACCTCATCATCTTGCGCATTGAATTATGCACTTATTTACATAAATTGAAATAAACATAATATAACGGTACGTCTCTAAGAGCAAAACCGGCTTATTATTCACTTATTTGAACGTAGAATTTTTTTGAATAAGGTGACCATACATAACATTTTATAGTTTAGATGAATTGAGCAAATATTAAGGTGACCTTATCATTTTGAAGCACACCTTATTTGGTGCATATGTGGTGAAGTAGTGATCCGGAGCCTTGCTGCTACATCTCATTATTGACTCCCACCTTCTTCTTTAGTTTTTCCCCCAAGTGGTGGTATTTCCTATCCCTTACGATGATGTTTTCTTTATAACTTTTGCGATAATTTCAAACTGAGAACTTTTTCGATCAACATTAAGGTTACACTTCATGTTGTTACAATTTTCAAACTCTATAAATACTTTAAACTCTCAGTATGCGTATATTCGGTACTTGTGTATAATTCATCTATTTAGTTCATGTGTTTTTTAAATGTAGAAGGAAAAGAATAAGAGAAAAGAAACGTGTATTGGGAAACTACAATAAAATTAAATTCATGGGAAAACCTTGCAGGAATTTTTAATTACTTTGATTAATTTGAAATAAGTTTTATTTTTCAATGCTTATACAATTAAGAAAATAAATCAAAATAAGTACACTGGGAAAGAGAGAGAATGATGGTAAAAGTTTTTGTAAGTTTTTCTGTATTCTTAACAGGAACAGGTGGGAGGGGGTGAATTACTATTGCGTTCTAAATTAAAATATTATAGTTAATTCGAAGTTTTGGGGGTAATCTAATAAAAATTTGAAAAGTTGGATTTTATAGTCTAAGGGCTTACTTACTTTTAATGTTATATCTTTTTTGATTTGAATGAACTTTGTTCGCAGGTTTAGCAATAAGCGTATGTAGGAAGAAGCTCATGTTTATAGCAACATAATGTAGCAAACGTTGCGAGTAAACTTTATCGCTCATTATCTAGACTTTTGCAGTCACTGCAACATAGTTCTTTAGGATCCTTTGACCAAAACCATTGACCTAATCTCGTTAAAAGCGGGAAATGTGTATAGTGTTTTATAGTCTCGCCATCTTTCCCCAGTGCCCTAAAATCATCAGACTCAACGCATCCTAATTTATACATCTGTGCTCTTAGTCTAGATTGCTTCGTCAAAATGTACACTACTCTTTTAAACTCTGGCCTGATCATTTCACTCCTTATGCCCCAATCGGGGCTACCTTATAAAGACCATTTACGAGACGTAGTATTCTGAGCTGACGATAAGTAGCTTTATTATTAAATTCTCAGATAAAGTGAAATATCTGGGTAATTTTCTAAATAGGTTCAGCATTTGAATGGTAAAATGTGGCGTTTGTAATGCAAAAAATCTACTAGTACTTCACAACGATGACAAGATTAATATTAAACTTTGCTGCCTCAAAGTGCTGGCCTAAAACCTATGAGGGCAATGCGCTAGCTCTACTGGGTAGGGTCTGTTGGCTTAACTGTGTTTTAATCAGTTTTTTAATGCAGAGCTGTTCCATACTTACCATTGACCCCAGCTCTTCTGATGGTATGTGTTTGATTACTCTCATCATCATTCCCACTATCACATATGCTGCCTCCCAAAACACCATTCGGAAGGTGATGCATAACTTCTACTAATTGTCATTACCTATTGTTTGAATGTATCATTGCCTTCTCCCACAAGGGTGCACCGTAAAGTAGCCTAGAATTGGTAACTTATGATATTAGGACTCTGCAATTCTGACAAGTTTAACTGACGCTTGGCATCACCCGAACTAATGAATTTGATATAGGGTCTGCTTTCGCAAAAGCATCTTTTTCATCTTTCTTGAATCTCAGGCCACCATCTATCGTCACGTCCAATATATTTTACTGCTTCTGTAGGTTCTCTGGTCATGATCATAAGAGCTGTTGAGCGAATAGAGCAGCCCGCCAGGTTTTTAGTCAGCTTAAGCCATTTTTCGGTGTCTCTGTGGAATATACAAGGGAGTGGATTAACTCCTGGGTTGAGGGTAAATTTGCTCGGTTTTTGAGAAATGCCTCTGGTATGAGATGCTGCTCAATAAGAGCCGTGCATAGTGATCATGTATTGTTGAGGATGATCGTCGGAACATGAGATATTTGAATACGTAATTCTAAAGTACCTATTTCGGTCCAGATGATGAGGTTCGTGGGGAATGCTGTGATGATTCTAAAATTGTATTTTTTTCTCACCAAACAGGATTTCTGACCTATAGACCCCTCAATTTAGTTCCCGTTGCCAATTTCGTTTCTCATTTAACATGGATAGCTGTTGGAAAGACATCAAGTATTCGAAGTGGTTTTCATTGCAGCACTTATTCCCAGACAGCAAACCCTCTTGTAACAACTGTCTTTAGTTTGGTATAGTGTTCAGTAATTTTCGTTTACATCTTATATATACTGCTTACACTGAGCTTCTGAGTTTCAGATTATATGTTTAGCTTGAACAATAAAAAAACTTTATATTTTTTTACTTAAATATAAATCCTAACCATTAAGACCATTTAATCTATTAGAAAATGTAACTCATCACACATACAGTATGTCAAGTATGAGTTTACACATATAATATTTTTAAGCTCTTCTTAATTTCATTGGCAACAAAATGTCATGATTTGTTACTTCATACACTTGTATGATCACGATCAAAAATATTTATTAATTTTTGTTTTGTTTCCTTTGTAAATTTTACGAGCCAAACTACACAACCAAATAACTCGGTGTGCACAGATTATTTGCATTATTTCTTAATCGTTTTTGCTTTTTTTTGAAGCTCAATGTGCTTTGCCGTTATGTTTGGAGTTAGTTATTGTTTTTTGAAATTTTGTAAACAAGTTGGTGATAATTTTTTGTAATCAAAATTTCATTTAGTGCAATATAACACAATTTAAAAGATGACAGATAAAAAGTTGTCTTACAACGTCATTCAGTTGATTTACTATGATGACCATTTAGAAAGGATTGTGGTCGAGTGTGGTTAGAAATATTTTCAGTGGCAAGAAAAACAATTTACAGTGTAATAAATGGAGCTCAAATAAAGGAATATTGCAGTTGAAGAAGGGAATTGATCCTAAATAGATATGCAGAGCGTATAATTATTATAAAAATTATGCCAGACCCTCAAGTTTCCACAGAAGCACTTGCGAGAGAGCATGAAGAGTGGGGTGTTTTGTTATTGATTGTGATTAATTGGTTCGGCAAGCAGTTTTAAAATATAAATACTTCTCATACTTCTCAAAAGAAGCGTTTTCCTTTGCCATTATGAACGTTTCAAAATCATCTGACTATTGGGATAACGTTATATTTTACTTTGAAACGAAAATAGTGTAGTATTACAACGATGGGCGAAAGAAAACTCTCAACATCACTAGAAAGGAACAAAATCATACCAACTATTAAATTTAAAAAAACTTTAGTGTTGGTTTGTGGATATTTTTTAAGCGAAGACGTAGAAGACTTGGCTTTTATGGAATAACCAAAGCATGCACAGCAATATAAGATATTTTAAAGAGCCATTTGAAACAAATGATGGGAAATTCTGGTTTCTCAAGGACAACAAAAAGTAATTTAAATTTTTCCAGGACAATGATACTAAGGATAATTCGCATATAATGGGAATGTAGCTTCTTTATACCTGCGGAAAAGTTATAGATAGTTCTGTCAAAGCCCGCACTTTCAGTCTATTAAAAAATTTGGAAAAAAGTTTAACGAAAACCAAAATACATTACAGCACTGAAACTAAAATAATGGAATGTAGCAGAAAATACCGGCAGATTATGTACCTTAAACAAGGAGCTTAATTCCATAAAAATCGACTATAATGTGTAAAAGATGCAAGAGGAGGTTAAATCAAATAAAGGGTACGCCAAATAATTTTTTTTTTTTTTTGAAAATGCTATAAAAAAAAACTACCAAATATTTTGTCAAATTTCTTTTTTTATTTGAAAGTACAATCCTTCCGGCTAATAATGAAAAATAATTTCATTCAAATGGCTGTCTCGGCTGGCTATGCGGTAGCCTACACGATCGGTTGAATTTTTAAGCACATTATCGATTGTGTGTAGCGGTATTTCACCAATGGCTTCACGAATGTTGTGCTTTAAGGCGTCAATTGTCTCTGGCTTGTTGGCGTAACACTTATCTTTGACGGCACCCCACAAATAATAGCCCACCGGTGTCAAATCGCAGCTTCGAGGTGGCCAAACGACATCAGCTCTGCGGCTGATAATGCGATCTTCAAAAACAGGGCGCAAAACATAGAGTGTAGCTTCGGCTGTGTGGCACGTAGCGCCGTCCTGTTAAACCAAATGTGGCTAATATTCTCCTCTTCAATTTTTGTGAACAAAACTTCGGTCAACATGGCTCGATAACGATCGTCATTGACTGTAACGGCCACTCCTTGCTCATTTTCGAAGAAAAATGGCCCAATTATGTCTCCGGACCAAAATCCGCACCAAACAGGGACTCGTCTTGGGTGTATCGGCTTTTCAATGTATGCGTGCGGGTTTTCTGTGCCCCAAATGCCACAATTTTGCTTGTTTACGTACTCGCCAAGATCAAATGAGCTTCATCTGAAAAGATGATATTTTTTGGCAAAATCGGCATCTTCTGTAAGTCGATCGCAGGCCCACTAGCGAAGCGTTGTTCAAGCGTATACACAACCATGTTCGTTCAGCGGAAGGATAAAACTAATTATCTGTCAAATCAGACATGAGCTAAGTTTTACCATTCACGAAATAAGCACTAGTTGAAAAAAAAAACGTTAGATGGCGGACCCAGTATTAAAAGTCTGAAAAATGTTTTTATTAGTCGTTAAATATAATGTAAACACATATTTTTATTTTCATATAAATAGTTATTTGACAATATCAAATGTGAGTGGAATTTGTTTTTTTTTTTACAAAATTTGTTATTTGTTTTGAACTGAGTTTCACTTTGCTTAGGATTTTACAAGATATGCATACTGTATTATTATAATAAATCAAAACAATCCGTGTTAAGAACCAAAAGGTGTCATTTGATTGGTAATGAAGTTGTAAGTACCTAATTATTTTTAATGTGTAAACTCATTCTTGACACACTGTATATGTGCCAATTTGAAGATTTCAATTTCATCATCCAAACCAGCTACAGGCAAAATAGTACTCCGAGTAAATTTTCTTTCTTGCTCCCACACGTGTGTACGTACCAGAGTTGAAAAAGTTGCTACAGTTTTTTTGTATAATTTTAGACTCAAAAGAACAATGGTACAATTTACGAACTTTCTCAATTTATTTATTTAATGTATTTTCTCTAGTTTATCATTTAAGTGATTTATCAAAATGAGAGAACGAAATAGGCTTCATGTGCCTACAGTTTCCGATCTTATTCAGACAAAAGATTTGTTAAGGTCATAAAATTTTTGCTGCTTTAGTTTTAAAATACCAAATAATTTGTTATTAAAAACTATATGCATATCGATAGTTTTTTGTACTTTATTTTACGTTTAAACATGTACATGTAGTTTTTTAAACCTATACAACCGTCATGCACGAATTGTAACAATTGTATTGATGTGGAGTCTAATAGACACCACTTTTAAATCATATATTATTGTTGACGTTTCCGAATATCGCCTTATTTAGCTTATTTATTCATAACAGTAACTAGTTTTCAAGCTAACATGAGTTCTTAATTTGAAATAAAAGATATTATTCTTTAATATATGATTTATTAATTCAAATTGCACGAAGTTATGGCAGTTTGTGGTGTCTGTCAGACTACACGTCAGTTACAGAGGGTTAATGATATACTATACTTTTAAAGTAAAAATGAACTTTTAAGTACAAATGTTAATTTTATTATTATTAAAATGAATTTTTATGAAAAAATATCAAAAATAATTGAAAAAAATATATTTTTGGTACAATTGAGATCGAAAAAGTACAATTTTATGAGTTTCTGAGTACAATTTTAATGTTCTCGCACGCATAGAAATAAAAAGAAATTTAACAGAAAAATATGGAGAGGAAAAAAGCTTTTAATTGCTAATGCTATTTAAAATTTCATTTAACTGTTTGGTATATTTGACTTTATTTCATCATTTGTTGTAATTGTTTTTGGTTATTTTCCGTTACTTATTTTTTTTTTGTTATTTTTTTATATTTCTTCGTTATTCTTTTGTTGTTGTTTTCTTTTAAAACTTTCTTTTAAAATATGTATGCAAATTTAAGAGTACTCTTTCTAGACTAGACAGCCATTTGTGTAGGCAAAAGAGAATATAATCTTTTCTTGCAGTGCGTCTCAGACCAAACTCTTAAATTACTTACATAATTGTAAAATGCAGTGGTATAAGTTTGCCTGTTGCTGATCTAAACTCAATGTTGAATGTTTATTTGTTTGAATTCATCACATACTACGAGTAGGAGTAAAATAATATAATTTTTTCTTGCAGTGTAGTCTGAGAGGCAGACTCTGAAATTACTAAGACAGTAGTAAAATGCAGTGGTATAAGTTTGCCTGTTGCTGATCTAAGCGCATGTGAAAGTTTATTTGTTTGAATTCATCACATACTACGAGTAGGAGTAAAAAAAAGTAAAAGAAGTTTTCTTTTCGAGCGCTTGTATAGAAAATTTTGAAACACATCTCAATGCTTAAATAAATAAAAAGAAAAAATAAATACCTGTTTTTAACGCTAGTTTTTGAAAAGAAAAAAAAAACATTAAATAAAAGTAAATCCAATAGAATAAAAGTTCTTCATTTTAGATTCATTTTTACCTCAATTTTCTATTACTCATTTCTTGCCAAATACCAGCACTTGATAGACTCTCGCGTACAAGCCTTTATAGATAGTTAATGTAACTAAAGTACTCATCGTGTCTTGCGTTAGTGATTCGTGTTGTTGTCTTTGTTTATTTGTTAGTATATATGTATATTCGTAACAATTTTCATTTTCAAATAAAGTTTTTCTTCGTTATTATCTTCACTTCTTGCTGAAGTTATTTTTTATGGCTTTTTCTTGCAATTTAATACAGGTAAACACAGTGGAGGATAAAACTGTTATACGCCCTAAGATTTTAAATTACTTTAACATTATTAGTCCCTTTTGTTCTTGGAAGTACTTGTAAGACTCTTTATACGGGCTTGAATTTCTCTTACTCTACAGTTTTTAAAGATTCTATATTTATTAACATTCGCTACACATTTCGCTCATTACTGTATATACGTTTTCCGTTGCGTAAATTTGCTTTTTTATATATGCCAGTCTATTTTAGTTTCTTTTACTGCCAGTCGAAAAAGAAAAGAGTTTTATTAACAACAACAATCGTCAAAATAAGAATGAGTTGAAAGTTGTGCTGGTAGAGCTAAAAAAAAGGAGAACAGTAAGTTTTCTATAAATCCTTGTTAAGGCCAAGACAAATGAAATAAGCCAAAGTTAATGAATAAAATCTCGTTTAGTCAGTGAAATAGTGTGAAAAATATTAAACAACTGCCTGTAATGGTAAAAGAATGAAATGAAACTTTTTCTTTGTCTTTATTTCTTTAGGCAGGTAATCATGGTTGAAGAATATTAAAATGCCGTTTTTTCCCCACAACTTTTTGCATTAACGTGTTAAAAGTTTTCTTACAATGCGTTAAGAACCGCAAACGAAATAAATTTTTATAAATAAATTTGATGGGTTTATTTGCCAAACGTTAAGAGGCAGATAGTTGTGATTTTTAAGAGTTTATATTAAAGAAGTATGTAGAAAATGTTTAGGTTTTACTATTATAATTTTTATTTTATTTTTGTTTTTGTGTATTCAGAAATTCTGTTTTCTCTGTCACTCTTCAGGTAGCATTTTGGCTTTCCGCAAAGAATCCATTGCTGTTTTGTTTCAGTTTCAATAATCAAGTTGATTTCAAGTTAAGTGGATGATTAATCTACTGTAGCTCACCTCCATATGATTGTGTGTAGTGGTGAAAATCCTTGGTAAGCAGGGTTGGCAAATACCCGAGTTTTCTTTAAAAAACCCAACCTGCCGGATTTTATCGGGTTTTTTGGTGGGTTTTGTAAGGTTTTATAACTGCTACCAAATTTCGCTCAAGCGACAATATATTTTGTTTGTTTATACAATCCCGTTGTTTTAGCATTTATAATGCAATTTTGCACTTTTGGTGGGAGCAAGACCTCATAGTGTACTATGAGCTGTTCTGGGTGATCGAAACAGACTGAAATTACTTCGTTCGATTCGTGAGTTATGAAGAAAACGGCCGCAATATGAAGACAGGCGTGATTAAGTTATTCTTTTGCATATTAACAACCGATTTCATCTTGCAAAAGTTTCAAAACAATTATTAGAAACGATCAAATACCGCTTCCGCCGTATTCTCCGAACATTGCTTCGTCAGTTTTGCGACGGATACAATATACTCACACCTCTTTATAAAGGCTTTCTATAACAACCTGTTTATATTATGGAATACATTCGCTTTAAGCGCAATTTACCCCGTTCTACGGTTAAGAAAACGTATATTCTCTGTTAAAAAAAAGTGTAAGGAGAGCAAACGCAACACATATTCATCTCGTTTAAAGGCATTTCGATTCACGGTCTACATTTTCAGAAACTATCTGAGCCGCATAAACAGGTATTAGTTTATCTTTTAACATGTCACTGAATCATTTCCTTCGAAGAAATACAAAATCGGCTTTAAAGTTGGAGCGCCTTAAAAGACGAAAAGTTTTTTTCAGACCGGATTTTGAAATTGGCTCACATGTGAAGAAAAGATGTAAGCAGTGATTTGATAAATTTGTTATTTCATTATCAGAACAAATAAATTTGTAGTCCAATACGTAAATTATACCCATTTTAGTTGTAAATAAACTACGATAACCTTTAAGTAAAAAAAACCCACCCGGGTTTTTTTAAATATAATACCCAGTGGGTAGCCAACCCTGTTGCTAAGTGGGGGTGGTTATCCCTACTTAGCACTGTAGTTTTTTTCCAGTAGGTGGGGTTTTCTCCTCATCATTTTTCAAATATTATGTATCATAGCCAGAGGTTAGCTGGATGGTCTGGAGGCAAATTATTAAGCACTCGAAACTTCAATTAATTTTTTTTTCGTCATGTCCTTTGCTGGGACTCGACGCTGGGCCGCTTGTGTTATATGCCAGCACTTTAATCACTGCACCACGCCACCCCCATATTTAGAAAAAATATTTCAAAATATTATGCCCACCACTCATTTATCAATTATTTTATTTTAATTTTTTATTTTATTAATCTACACTTTCAATTTTATAAAATTTCTTCTTAACTTTCACAATCCCTTTTATTTCCTTTTGAAAGTTAACAGTGTGAAAATTAGATAATTTCTTTGCACATCTGGCGTAAAATCATTATTCATTCATTAATTATTTCAAAAAATGCAAACGCATTCATATCACATGAAATGCTTATCCTGAGAAAAAAAAACATTTGCTTTCACTTCAATAATTAAAATTTCGTTTAAATTGTACAAATACGAGTGAATTGTTTTAACGAAAAACATATGAAAATTTTAAGCATTCATTCGAATCGACATCATCATCATCAGCGTGGTTCCTATTTTCTTCTTAACGTGGAAAATTGTTTCATATCAAATAAAATTACAATTCATTTACTTTGTAATTCAATTAAAATTTATGCGTTTTGAATATGCGCGTTGAACTAAAGTAGATATGGAAAGAAGAAATTCGCTTAAACATGAAACAAGATTTAAAAGTATTAAATTTCATAAGAGACCATGAACTATCTAGTCATAATGATAATGATTGAAAAAAGTCTCAGATTTAAAAAAAAACCGGGAATATATAGACAAGAAGCCTAGACCATTGGCTATAGCGAGAGCTCCTGATCCTAATTTAGAAAAGTAGAAAAGAAACAATTTCAATTTCAAAGTGAGCAGTAGAAGCTAAAAATATTTAGTGAAAGCTGCATATGTTGTTGCAGAAATCCTCTCTTTGACCAATACATATAATAAGTTAAAAATAAAATGGCTGCCACGAAGAGACGGAGATAAAGCCATTTCTGGTGTCAGAAAGATGACACCTCACCATTGGCGCACTGCTACACCTTCAATATAAATTGATTCTCTGGTGTAAGTAGGAAATGAAGCTCCTCAATAATACGTGTACTACTTCCTAAATTTGACTTCCGGAATACAGGGATATAGCTGGGAATGAAGGAGACACAATGAATGTGATATCAATCAGAACCTACTCTATCATCTGCTATTCAATGACTGTAATTAATTATGAAATCTGCAGTTTTTTTCGAAGAACACTGTGGCTTTGATACGATAGCGGCAGGGCACTAAAACTCTAAAATTTTCTCCGCCACTATATTTCGAAATTCAGTTGTGCACACGGGTCATGGCCCAATCGAAGGCAATCACTCAGTTGTCCAGGTCCAGCGCCAAGACAATTAAGACTTTAAGGATCACCTTTCTGCATGTTTTGGAGCAGCTTACTGATCTGGATCAACTCGATTTTTTATATTTTAGAGTTAGGGGGAGACTTTAAGTCTACTCTTATCTTTGATGATTATTAAATCAACTCGTACCAATGCTGACATATTAATTCTCCTAAATGGCCTCAATGTACCCACAAAAATACAAAACTGCTGAATATAATAAAGAGCACTGGCTAACCTTGAATTTACGGTCTAAAAGTTGTGATTGAGAGAAATCGGAATGCAAGAAAAAAGGACTTTGCATACTCATAATTGCATTGGGTGTAATATAGGCCTAACAGGCGCATGCCACGCCCTGGTCAGGGTTACCATAGGAGCTGTCATTAAAAAGAAGTAGAGACATTGATACAACACCTTCTCTATGACAGCGCAGCTCTATTGAAGTTCAGATTAGCCACCTTATTACATGTCACTTCAATGATGTGAACTAACTCAGGAATGTATCACAGTTGAGGATTATCAACTTCGTCAGAGGTACCGGTTGGCTTAAATGAAGGACTTCTTTAAGTGGGAAAATACATGTGATATATGTATCTAATATTACCTAACATACTTATCATTGCTTCTGACAGACTTTTTTAATTGCTGACAGGACTATAATCATACCTCAGGCCCAGTTATCAACAAATTTTTCCTTTAGTTCTCTTTAAAAGACTAGATTAAGAAGAATCAGGGTTTTGCTACAACGAAGAAAATAGAAACTGGAAGAATTGAAGGTTCAATGGGATCTATCCATCGAGATGACACAGTCGCGGTCTATACCGATGACTCGAAGACGGAAACGGGTATAGGATCGAGTTTATAATCTGATGATCTGTACTAGCGGCGGTTAACGCTATAAATATGGCCGCTGGGCATATCAGGGAACTAAATCCCGAAACCTCAAATCCAATTAGGATCTATGCAGACAGTCTCACCATAATCAGTACTCTGGCCCGACTGAAACGGAATCATGTCGAACTGATATGGGTTCCGAGTCATGCGAAACACAGGTGGACAAATAGCACCACTTGTATAATATCCGGAATGTTTTGCCCTTCTCTCTCTATGAAAAGGACTAAGACTCCTCTATTGTTTGGAAGAGCTCAATCGGGCTTCTTTCGGGCATAATTACCAGGCATTATGATAGGCTGCATCTTAGAGCGCATAGAATGCCCTTGTCATATATACTGTAGGAGCTGTAGAGATGAGGAGGAGGAGGGGGAATCGGTGCAACATCTTCTCTGTAGGTAGGGATCTTTCAGCCTCTTTAATAGGTCTGTCCTGTCCGAGTGAACTCGTAAATAGCGAGAGTCTGCATATGGCATAACTTAATGCTTAAATGAAAATATTAATATCCTAAGTTTTTTAAGGGTAGGGATAAACCTATGGTTGCTTGGTTGGTTTAAGTAGTACCCTCAAGTAGCACAAATGAGCCGTTTTGGCATCAGAAACTTACATCCACAAGTAAAGGAATCCTGAGGTCAGAAAGCGTCAGCTGTTGGAGAGAAAATTGGAAATAACCAGACAGCGATGTTAAAAAAATACACAATCCTTGTTGGGTTTATATCTACCAAATTTGAAGCTGCTAGTATTGTAAGCCTGCTCATGCATAGAGCCAAGCAATCAGCAGATTAGTCGCCGATTCCTTATATATATGAATTCCCATAATAAGCTACACCCGATCCTATTTTTAGACTCATTGAAAGGGCTCTACAGTTTAACACCGGTTCCGAATGGCAAATGCGTTAGAGAAGTTTTCAATAGTATAGGGTCCGCCATCTAACGTTTTTTTCCAGCTAGTGCTTATTTAGTGAATGGTAATACTTAGCTCATGTCTGATTTGACAGATAATTAGTTTTATCCTACCGCTGAACGAATATGGTTGTGTATACGCTTCGCTAAGTAGGCCTGCGATCGACTTACAGAAGATGCCGATTTTGCCAAAGAAGCTCATTTTGATCTTGGCGGGTATGTAGGCAAGTAAAATTGTCACATTTGGGGCACAGAAAACCCGCATGCATACATTGAAAAGCCGATACATCCAAGACAAGTCACCGTTTGGTGCGGATTTGGTCCATAATTGGGCCATTTTTCTTCGAAAATTAGCAAGGAGTGGCCGTTACAGTCAATGGCGATCGTTATCGGGCCATGTTGGATGAATTTTTGTTCACAAAAATTGAAGAGGAGGATATAAGCAACATTTGGTTTCAACAGGACGGCGCTACGTGCCACACAGATGTTTTGCACCCTGTTTTCAAAAAAAAAAAAATTATTTGGCGGACCCTTTATAACCAGTTACTAGCTACTGTTATGAGGTGATACCGCTTGAAAAAACTTTTTCTTTTTTTAGATGGTCTGGCCTTCTGGTTGGTAGGCGGGTGTCTTACATATCATACCACAGCGGCACACCATTCTAGCAAAAGCTTATATTTATTTCGAGATGACTGGCATGTTTTAGAAAATGGCCATTTCCCAGTTCTGTTACCATACGATGACCATGTTTTCCTCGGAATGGAACACGTAGGCGTTCTTTTTCGTTTAATTTGTGCTTCTCTATTGTGCATATTAAAGATGGGATAAAGCAGTTTTATCTGAGCCAGCAAGTCAGCCACCTCATTTCCCTTAGTAGCATTACATCTGACAACACAAAGCGAAGTACGTCACAAGACTGTTTATGCGTCTAGTATTTTCCTCTACATCTCGACCATCCTTGGAGTTGAAATCCTAGATAGAAGGACCCGTATTAGCACCTACTTCTGCTTCGTTCACGTGATCCGGAACCCTGAAGGACCTGCGACAATTTTTATGGTTTCTGACACAGTTGCAGGAAATTAAAGCTAAAAAAATGGCGTTCGTCAAATTTTGTATGCTGCAGTTGAAACAAATCAATATCTAGGATTGCCAAAAAGTTCATGGAATCATCTATTGTGTACTGTTGAAATCATATGACACGGAAGTTAGAAAACAGTATTCTTATCTTTGAATTGGTGCATTGGTTTCTCGTAAATGTAACATATTATTATAAAAATCTTTAAATACTTCTCAAAATGCTGGCTAGCGGCTTTGCTATAAATAATTTCTTTCTGCTCCGCCATTTATTTCATGCAACAACACCAACGATTGTTGTTCTTTTTTTTGGTAAAATTTTTGTTGCAAAAATGTTAAGTTGTAAAATAAACAACTATAAAAGGAGTATAATGGTAGCAAATTAAATGCAGACATTATGTTGCAACAACCAAAAGAATATAAAAAATGGATAAAATGTAATGAAACCGTAGAGGTAAGCGGCAAACCAAATGCTTGTACTAGTTACTCGTACTTTAGATTTATAATTTAACATACACTTTAGAGGAACTCTTGTTTATTCATAAACAACTTCATATAACATACTCTACTCGTATTGCGCGTATATGCATTTCACTGTCTCAAGGTATCTTAAAAAAATAGACAACAATAAAAAATGTTTTTGTTTTACACATGTAGTATATACAGGGCGTCTAGGCGCTAAACGAAGATTCTATATTTTATTTAAAAATTTAATTTAATAGACACCTTTAAACTTGTAAAATTAATAGGCTTTAAGAGGTGCACTATATATAGGTGCAGTATATACATAGTTCTCTCGTCTCTTCAAAAATTCGAAAACGAAATTATGATATTGTTCTCTAACAACATCGAGAGCTACCGAATTTTTTACCAGTACTCTAGAGGCTATCACCTTATTTCTGCTATGGCAGATTTGGTACCTGATAAAGGACTGATTTTTGTACAATTAATATTCTACGATAGTCTATTGACCACAAACTATATGTTTTCTTCTAAAGGTTACTTAAGGAAAGAGAGGCATAGGATGTGTTTTGTTATCTCAAGCTCTCCTTTACTTCCACACACTCGGCAGAAACTACGAAGCTGGTTGAGTAACTGCTCCCACAACCTATTCATTTTCCTTGGAACATAATGCCCAGTAAGAAAATCTCACAATCTTACAAGGCTCCCTATTCAGATTCAGAATCCATTCCTTTCTTGAGTGGTCAAATCTGGGCCATAGTAGCGTGTAGATCCTACAGTCTCTACTGCTCCTCAATGATTCTTCCACGCTGCGGTGAAGCCATAGATTCACTAAGCCAACGAATAAAGTCAACGGGGGTCTTACACATGCGTTCGCTTGATCCATATTCTTCCGAGCGGCCTTCCTCCCCAGCTTTTCAACAGTCTCATTACCAACTATGCCACAGTGATACTGTCTTTGTCCAGGAGTGACGTGAAGGCCTTTCTGCATGATGCAACTAGCGTTGAACTACCTTAATGCCCAGTTATTTTCTAAATGTAAACTGACTGTCAACATAAATGACTATCTGTGCATCAAAATCCATAAAATCACCTCACCCTGGAAGACACTGCATTCACATCCACTATCCAGCAAAGAGACCTCTCACCTCTGACTTTGATCCATCCGTAAAATTCACGTGCCCATCCATCAACCGATCAGCACCTAGCCATCACTCCCTATTCGGAAATTCTACCAAGAGCCTTCTGCTAAAGACGCCTACCCCAAGAGCAAGAGCGACAATCAGTCAGTAGTCAGTAGAAGAGCTAGTAAACTGGGCACATTCCCCTATTATAGCCTATAAACGCATCTGTTATCAAAGTCAGGCCATGTCTGCATATAAATTCATTACCCTCCAAGTGGAATTAGCCTTTTAAACGAGTGGTCGAGGGCGCATCTTTTACATATCCTATCGCAGGATAAGGGCTTTTTAGCTTTTATTTCTCGAATAGTCCCACCTAAATGTAAGACAGAAACTAAAGCTTACAAACTTAAGTTAACTATGACACTGAAATATTGTTTCTCCTTGCATTCAGGTATCTGATAAGCTAGAGGTGTAGGCAGTCTTGATCTATCAGGGTATTTAAATTTATAAATTTAAAACATTAAAATAATTCTATAGAGCTAGCTGTGGGTACAAAAGGCGCGCAGTTTAATGGTACATAAGTGTTTCGTTGTAAGTTTCTTAGATTTTTATTTCTTCATCGCTTGCCCCTAATTTTTATTAATTTTATACGTTACTCAATTTTTTCATTACTTATTTTGTAAAATCGTTACTTCTTTTTGAAATCATATGTCTGTCATGTAATTTATATTCCATTTAAGCTGCTGATCGCCCTACTGCAGCAAGTATAGGTTAAATGTTGGTGCTGCTCTCTATCGTTTTCTTGTGTGTATTGGGTGTTTTATGGATGAATTTTTGCTTATTTGAGAGGTGGTGTTGCTGAAATACCTGCAATATTTTACAGTTAGTGTTGTCCTTTTTTCCTTTACGGGATTCAAAGTGTTTCTTGACTAGATTATCTGAAGGGATCAAAGCATCTTTAAATTTTAATTTAAAATTCGAAACTGCATTGATGCAAATTTTCTTTGTCATCGCTAGAATTCGTATCTGGGCTGGTTAGGCAAATAGCAAACTTAATGGAAAATAGAAGTTGGCGCGAAGGACCATTAACGTAAATACAATTACAGGTCCTTTTTATGGAATACCAAAGAGATGTGTTTGGCTTTTGAATTAATTTCTTTTAAGCTTTAAAATTCATCTTCCATGTTAAGGTGACTGATTATCCCTTTTCTTTACTTTTTCATTTCTTACACATTTGTATGACACACCCTGTATGCATGCATATTTAAACTCATACTTAAAAGACACATTAAGAAGTAAAATTAAAAAAAAAAACAAAAATAACGGAGTGTTTAAACAAGTGTAAAGTACAACTTTATACCCTTATATCTACTCTAAAAATAAAATAATACAAGAAAAAGGACAAAAACAACAGCAACAACAACAGTATTACAATAACAAACAAAAAAGCGACAACCATTAAACAAATCTAAGGTATGTGTAGTGCAACAAGAGCAAGAACAACAACAACCTGTACTCTAAGAAAGACAACAACCATAAAAGCAACAAAACTGTCATGTATACGGCGATAATAATTCAAATAAGATTTAGAGTCATACATGTGAAGAAACAACAAACAAATAAAATATAAATAAGAAAATAAAAGCTTAACAGCCGCAAAGTATGCAACAATTTATTTTTTCTATTCTTTTGTTTTTAACTCTCACACATAAACACACACTGACACAAAAGAACAATAAGAGAGATAATGTTATTACACATACTTAACGATAGCGCAACTAAACAGGAAAAAACAAAAGGCAAAAAAGAAATAAAAAACAACAAAAACAAAAAAAACACCCTAAACTAGACAACAACAACGGGTAAGAAAAACATAAAACTGCACAATAATAAAATGTTGCATATATTAAGGCTTAAGTAGCATAAAGTAAAAGAGCAATAATAGATCAAAGCAGAGAGAGAGAGAGAGAGAGAGAGAGAGAGTGAATGAGAGTGAGTTAAAATTTATGATACCTGTAGTTGATTATGGTTGTTTTATTGCCAACAATGAATATATTTTAAACGTTTTTTTTGTTTTGTTTGCTGTTTTCTTTTTAATTGTTGCTTTAGAAAATAGGAGTTTTACACAAAAATTTCGTTTGCCTGTCTGCAAAGACAGGAAACGGGAGACATTATTAATGTTATACTTTAGTGCTTGATGATAAATTTTATGTACAGTATGTATACAATATAATAAAAAAATAATAGTCGGTCAATTCCATTGCAATTGTTTCCAAATTTCGGTTAGAATTATACACAATCTGGTTTTATTATAAAAAATTTTATCCATAGGTTATGCTATGGCAAAGTGCAATTATAAACCGTTTCAAAACAAATGTTACCTGACGTGTTTTTAATACTCAGGATTTCATTCTTACTTATACAGTGAATAGTTCGGTGCTAAAAAGAACGTCATGAAAGGATTCAAACAAGATAAAAGTGCCTTAAGACATTTGATTTATATTACTTTATACCGCAATCGAAAAAAGTGGATTTTTTAAGCTCATAGAACTTAAGAACGGGTTAAGGATCTAACTCTCTATCATACTGCTATCGTTTTTTGACATTTTTTATTACTATACTCTGGCAAGTCATCATGAATAAAACAACGCACTCAAATGAACCAGTTTCACTTTGAAATCCAATAAATAATTTGCCCAACTTTTAAATGACCAAATTCTGTTTAGAAATAAGGCTAATTTTTGCCTTAACGAGATTGTTAGCGAACAAAATTACCACATAGAAACTGAAGCTAATTTATTATTTATTTATTTAGAACAAAAATAAGTGTAATTTACGTATTGGGATTACAAATTTATTCTTTCCGTTTCTGTTTTATCTGTTTGATAATGAAATATTATCATTAAGTCACTGTCAATTCCAAATCCCGCCATATAAACTTCTCGTCTTTTAAGGCGCTTCAACTTTGAAGCCGATTTTGTATTTCTTAAAAGGAAATGATTCAGTGATATGTTAAAAGATAAACTCATACCTTTTTATGCGGCTCAGATAGTTACTGAAAATGTAGGCCGTGAGTCGAAATGCCTTTAAACGAGATGAATATGTGTTGCGTTTGCTTCCCTTGTACTTTTTCTTAAAAAGTGAATTTGTCCACGGTTTTTTAACCGTAGAACGCGCTTAAAGCGAAGATACAAAGTTTCGTCGTTTTCAATACCGAGTCTGCACGGTGTTGAGCTGGGGCTGTCGGATAGCGCGAAGTATATGGGGATAATCTTAGATTCTAAGCTAACCTGGCTCCAAAATACACGGGCGTCGAAGGGCCGTTGGAAAGTCCTGGGGTCTAAATCCCAGGAGTTTCAATTGAATATTTAACACTGTGGTCAAGCCTATACTTATGTTTGGTGAAGGTCTCTGGAGAAATCCATATATTACAGTATCTTTGATAGGGTTCTGCGGAGTGCAGCACTGATAATTACAGGTGCGCTCAGGTCCACTCCTTCAAAGGCCTTGTTTATACTACTGAACTGGCTTCCAATGGACCTGATTGATGGGCAGATGGCGGGCATGTCTGCAATAAGGTTGAAGATGGCGGGGGTATCGTCGGACACGGTCTATGGGCATGCGGCCATCTTTAGATATTTGGATACGAGCCCTGATGGGATAGATTACTGCACACCAAAACCCTTCCCGGATAGAATGTTCTCCGTGTTCATCTCACCAAAGCCGGTAGTTTTACGCGGTTCTATTGAGGTATACACGGATGGGTTTTGGGCGGTATCTTTATTCCTGTATACGGGGTGAAGGAATCCTTTAAACTGCCGGACCACTCCAGTGTCTTACAGGCAGAGGTCTCGGCGATAAAGAGGGCGGCGGACTGGTTGATGTACTACGGGGCATATGATAGTGATATCCGAATCTGTACGGACAGTCAGACTGCGATCAAGGCGCTCACCGGTGTCTACTCGACATCGCGACTGGTGTGTGAATGCGGAGCATCTCTGAACAAGATGGAGATATTCAGACCTGGAGATTATCTGGGTATGGGGTCACTCTGACACTCGGGGGAAACGTGTGGCAGACGGAGTTCCTCAGAAATGAGGAGATTGGCCACTCAGTTGGGATGCCACTCTCCTCTTGCAGACTTATGGTCCTGCATTACATGTTGGGTAGGGTACAGCTACGGTTGAATGATGAACCCACGCGCTCTGCATCAAGGCAAATATGGCCCCTGTATAATCGGGTTGCTTGGTGTCTATTATGGGTCTACCGATCAATGACTACTGTAGGGGTTGTCAGGATGCGGGAGAGGAGGAGACTGTCGAGCACTTCCTGTGCCAGTGCCCAGGTCTTTCGGACATTAGGACTGCTTTCCTTGGCAGTCCGTTTCTGAATGTCTTGTCGGATCTGGCTGATGTGAATATCAGCAGGATCTCTTCTTTTGTGCATGCGTCTGGTTGGTTCGGCTCGGACCGGGACGCGGACATGTAGGTTGTTCATTTTCTGGATCACAGTGGGATCAATATTGGACCTAGGTGAGCTGGACCGTTGTCTGGCTACCCGTCGTAACTAACTAACTCAGTATTGTCATTTCTTTTTAATAAGAGACATTTTTATATTATATTAATTCTCATAATATTCCATGAAGGTACTCGGTGACTTATCTCAGTCAATGAGCTGCACACGATTCTATGACTCATTGAAAGGGACTTACAGTTTAATGCCGGCTCCGAACGCCAAATGCATTAGAGAAGTTTTCAGCAGTAGTATCAGTTACCAGTTAATGTTATGAGGTGATCCAAATGTTGAAAAAACTTCTGTGTGGAGGAGGACTGAGCAATGAGTTCTTTTTTGTTTCGCTTCCAATATTCGTTTGTGAATGTTTTATTAGAGATATGTTTGCCATTTCCCTGATGTTATTATCGAATGTCGTGGTCAAGCTAAAAAGAAGAATATTCTCGCAGAAAGATTATTCTAAAAACAAACACAGAGCAAATAAATAAATTATTTACGTAATAGCGACGACGTGGTGTAGCAGTTTAAGTGCACTTTCATTTTGGTTTTTGAGAATTTAAAACTTGAAAGGCTTCAATTTTCCTCTGAACAGTTAAGAAAAGCATCTATCGACTCTGGAATAAGATGGAGCAACTCACTCGGTGATTTTGTAAGAATTTTTTATTATGATTCATCCTTTGGTTTCCTTTTTTTGGTTTTTATAATTGAAATCGGTTTGCTATTGTGATAAGCAGCATCAACTGGGACTTATATACAATTATGGCTTTAAAACTCTTTCGCAGAGAAAAAAATTATTTATTACATATATAAAAAATGTTGTTACGGAAATGAAGATGTATTGGCTTGTGTCAGAGCTAAAATTAAACTGCTAAAACTACCTGTACTAATTAAGCATAGAGTTGCCAGTTCGATTACTTTTTGTGTTTATAAAGCTATTTTAGATCATTTGAATTAAGGCAGAAAAATCGAAGATTCGTGTCTATACTAGAAGATTCGAAACTAATGATGAAATACTATAAAAAGGTGGCGGCTGCTGAGTTAGTGACCATTTGGCGGTCAATAAGAAAAGTCGCGTTCAGGTGTAATAAGCGAATTTGCTGTATTAAGATAAAGTGCAAAAAAGTTATAACGCAATAAATAAAAAAGAGACGAACTGTGAAAAACAACAACAAAGTAGAGTTTTATTTTTTTAACTAAAATAATAAAATTCTCTCGAAGGTCACAGCTGTTGCTATATATTCTTTCCTTTTTTACGTTTCTTTGTTGTCCAGTGTATTTTCTTTTCTTATTTATATACGTAGTGTTAGTATTTTTGAAACGAATCAGTTGCTGTTTTGTCAACAACAAAAAGCACGTGAAAAAATATGAAATAAAAACATTTCTGATTGATTTTTAACAATTGATTTCAGAGATAGAGAGAATAAATTCAAACAACAGATTTTTTATACGATATGCTGAGTTATAGTTAAAAATAGTTTTAGTATAGTTTTCTCTATCTTCATTGAAAAACTATGAAATACAATCGTTTGATTACACTCAAAGAAAAAAATCCAAAAGGATGCACCAAAGCATTGAACAAAAATAGCAGCAACAAGTAAGCGAAAAATTTTTAATCGGGCAAGAGCGCTTATTTGATATGCTAAACCGTTTTAAACAAATTTTTAAAACGAAATTTTAACCGGTAAGGTTTTTCAACGTAGTAGTTAACTGCACGCAAACAGTCGAATAGGATCGGTAGGTAGGTAAATAGTTCACATCCCTTTTCCGTTGTATTGTTATTTAAATTGTAATGTAGTATTATATCCAGCCTGTGTACAGCTTAATTTTAAGTGCTTAAGATAGAAAATTTTCCTTCTAAAAAATTTTTAATGAAAAAAAAAATAAATAAATAATGAAAAAATTGTTCTAATTTTCTGGGAAAGAATTTTTTTTGCAACTCCGAAACTGTTGAAAATATTAAAAATAAAATATGTTGTTCAGGTGATTCATAGAAAATTTTATTCCTGAACATTTGCTGGTACTTGGATTAAAATCGGTCAAGTAGTTTCCAAGTTATGATGAACAAAATTTCCACGCCCATAATAAAAATTTGAGCTCGATGGAAATTAACTGACAACGTACATGAATCCAGAAAATTTTTAGTTTTTTGTAGACCAGTGTAATACAAAGATTAAAAGTGATAATAACAAAATAAGTTTCCAAATCACTTAACCTGGCGCTTAAGATCTAGAATTACTGCCAGCGTTTCTCATTGATTGAGGGCCGCAATAATTTGGCTACCTTTAGAGTACATAGACTATCATCTACTTTTAGTCTTTTAAGTAAGAAGGATTAAGATACTAGATTTAATAAACCCCGCCAGAATTGCAACTGATCTCGTTCTGGCTAACTCTTCTGCCTATTCATTAGCATATTATTCGCTAGACCGATATTTCTTGACAGTTCATTCCTTGTTTGTGCTACCAACAGAAGTGTAACAAGAGAGGCGTTATAAACAAAAATTCCAGTATTGCCACGCTGCAATTACTGCCAAAATTTCAATTTGAAAAACGCTAGAGTCGTTTGTAAGCCGGTGAAACGCTTTTAAATATCTATATAAAGGGTATCCAAAAATTAGTGGAGGATATGTATTTGTCGCCATTTGTGCAGTAAAGTGTTGCCAGCCCTAAAAAAAAATGTTTCGACAGCTGACAGCTTATGGTTAGTAAAAGTGTAGCGTTGCACGATAAAACAACGTGTCTCCATTATTAAACATTATTTGAAAAACAATGAAGAACTAAGTGGCAGCAGTTCGAAAATTTCATGCAAATTATGGTTGGAATAGTGTTTTTTTAAACTTCGTCGATTGTGAAGAGAGTAATTGAAAAATTCATGGAGAGTGGATCTCTTGGAAACACCAAACACACTTGTTGTTCAAAAATAACTGCCGGTTAACTGCCAATGGTCGAAGCAGTTGGCGAGAGGGTCGGTGACAATCCAGGAACCTCAATTCCGCACAGTGGACAAGGATTGCAAATTTAAAGAAGCTCTCTGCAGCGTATACTTACTAAAGATCTATGTCTCCATGCTTACAAAATTCAATTAACACAACAACTAAAGCCTAAAGACCATGCACAGCGAAGAGAGTTCGTTGAATGTATTATTGAACATCAACAAATGGATGCTGATTATACGAGCAGAATTATCGTAGGCGATGAAGCATATTTTCACCTTGATGGCTTTGTTATTTGCCAAAATTTCCGCTTTTGGAATTCTGAGAATCCACAACATGTCACTGTTTGGTGTGGCTCTTTGGTTTGGAATCTTAATTGAACCGTTTTTTTTTTTTTTTTTTTTTTTAAATAAGTCTGGTCAAGCAGTGATTGCTCCTGATGCTCGATATCGCGACATGATAACACAGTTCTTTCTGCCGAAGTTAAATGATACTGGTGAGGCCAATATGCGATTTATACAAGACGGTGCCACCAGCCAAGCAGCTCGTAAAATAATTCAATTACTGCATGAGACATTTTCAGTTCGTTTACTCCCCTGTTTCGGCGATCAGAATTCACCCCATAGAAAGTGTGACTTAACACCATTTGATTTCTTTTCATAAGATTATTTTAAATCACAGGTTTATATAAAGAAGCACTCAGCCAGCCATGTATTAAAGAAGGATATTCAATGCTCCATCAACCAAATTTATGCAAAATGCTACGTACGTACGTATATATCTGCATGCAATGCAGTGGAAGCCATTTGTTCGATGTGTTATTTCATAAATAGCCCTAACCTAAAAGTATGATTCAATAAAAAAAAACTAAAAACTGTTTTTTTATTTTAATAAAATCTTGTGCTGATTTTGGGACACCCTTTACTATATGCAAAGGTATGCATATGTCCATGACAATAAAATTCCTTTGTACTCTATCCAGAGCATGATATTTCAGTTTATATTTAGTGTTGCGGCTTAAATATCGTAAACGACGCTCTCTACGTATACTGGTCTGCAGATACCATTCCATCCATGGCTTATTTCACCATATTATCAGACATCAAACAACATTCTCGATTGGTTAGTCTTGCAAGTGAAAGCGCTTGGTAATCTTAACTTCCATATGTATACTGTTGGCCTTCCTTATGTTGAGAAGAATTCTGGAGGCCACTTCACTTAAATATGACCAAAAGTATAAAACAGTAAGTAAATATCGTCAGCTTAATCAAGCCTCCATATAATGCCTGTTTTCTGTCTTGTTGCTACAAGCGCGACTTGGTTAAAGGCGCAGTTAAGAAGATTAGCGATAAGACACAGTCCTGATGACCACAGGCTCCTATGGCCCATTTGTAGCTCAGGAAATGTCGTCGAAAAAAAGACAAGTTTTCGGAAAACACCTTTATAAGTCATACCATTGGCTATTCACATGATCGGTACAAGATTTGTGAGGTTGAAATCCATAATCATACTCAGTAGCGTAATGCCCCTCCAGTTCTTTCCACGCGTCAATTTGCAACAAAATATGACAATTTATGGGTATGTGGATGTAGGGTTAAAAGCAAAGCTTAAATGCTCAAATGAAAGAGTCATAATGAGTAAAAAATTTTGCGGGCCTCGCTCTAACATAAAAGCATTGGAAAGATATAAAAAATGTGAGTGAGAAATCACTGCATCATCGTTAGAAAAATTTTTAATGACGTTGTCAATAAAAATATAGCATATTTGACTGAATTGACTTGAGCTATGAAACTTTTTTATTGTATTGGAAAGTGCTTAAGTTTGACTGGAAGAATTATAGCATTAGTGTCTCTTAAGAACACTTCTAAGGTGTTTATAATGATCTAGATTTGATTTGTCTCTAATTATTCTTTCTATTCGCTTGCATTTTAAAGAAAATGTAATTAATAACTAAAAGGTGTGCAATGATTTGTAACCTTAATTATACCTTGTAGGGCATACAAATTTAAAAAAGAGATACCAAAGGTTAGACTATCAGCAAAAAAAAAAAAATCATTTTTTAATAATGATTACAACAGCAATGGTATTCGTATAGTGTCACTTATATTACAACATATTCGCTTACACTCTGCTACAGCAACAACAACAACAAATATACTGGCAACCAATACAAGAGCAACAACAATAAAAGCAGAACATAGAGTGTTATCTTGTTTGGTAACAACATGTTGTAATTGTGCATTTTATAAAAGAGAAATACACATACATACTCATCAGTTGAAGGGAACGTTACCGTACTAATAACTTTATACCTAAACATCAGTTAAAGGGCTAAAGAATTTCATAAATTTTTTTACTTATAAGCAGCTGATTGAACTTGGATTCCTCTTTTTTTTATTAATATTAATGAACTGATGTCCTACAAGTACTGTATATTCATTTGTGTTTGAGAGCTTGTTTTAGCAAGATATAGCCTTAACTAAAATATGACTTTTGCTGCTTATTAGTTTTAGTTTTACTAACTATTTTAGATATATCTTTTAGGAATTATGAGCCGATTTTTAACACATACTGTACAATGATTTGTCAAGCACCTCAACTTGGCTGATCTTTAACAAATACTGTATTTTAGCTTTAGTCATTACTTTAGATACTTTTCGTAGGAATTATGAACCAATCTT
Source organism: Wohlfahrtia magnifica (assembly GCA_023159175.1). Lineage (NCBI taxonomy): Eukaryota > Metazoa > Arthropoda > Insecta > Diptera > Sarcophagidae > Wohlfahrtia > Wohlfahrtia magnifica. The sequence continues at coordinate 3,423,646 of JAKWBJ010000045.1, forward strand.
TAACAAATACTGTACAGTTATTTGTCAATTCAGGTGTTTTATCGACTCAAAAGTTTAAATTTTTAACAAGTAGTGTGCTTTAGTTGTATTAAGTATTTTAGTTAGTTTTTGTAGGAATTACTAAAAAAAATTTTAAAAGATACTGTACAGTAATTTGGTCAATTCAGGTATTTTATCACCTCAACTGGGCTGATTTTTAACAAATACAGTATTCTAGATACTCTTTAGATACGATTCTCAACAGATACTGTACAGTCGCTTGATAATACAGATGCTTTGTTGACTCAAATGTTCTCGCCTTTAAGAAATACTGTGTTTCAGTTATTTTATGTATTTTAGATATTTTTTGTGGGAATTATGAGTCAAGTTTCAATAAACACTGAACAGTTATTTGTCAATTCAGTTATTTGTTTATTTTCAACAAATAATGTGTTTTAGTTCTATTGAGTATTTTAGATATTTACTTGTTCTAGGAACTATAAGCCAATTTTTAACTCATACTGTACAGTGATTTATTAATTAGGGACTTTCATCACCTCAACTGGACTGATTTTTACCAAAAATATATTTAAGTTGTACAAAGTAATTAAAATACGATTTGCAACAAATACTGTACACTCGTTCGTCCATTCAAATGCTTTATCGATTCAAACGGCTTCATCTTTAACAAGTACTGTGTTTTAGTATTAAGTATTTTAGATAACTCTTAACAAATATTGTACAGTAATTTAGCCAACTCTGGTGTTTTATCACCTCAACTGGGCTGATTTTTAACAAATACAATGTATCTGAGATACTTTTTAGATACGATTTTCAACAAATACTGTACAGTCGTTTGTCAATGCAGGTGTTTTGTCGACTGAAATGTTCTCATCTTTTAGAAAACAGTGTTTTAGTTATATTATATATTTTAGATAATTTTTGTAAGATCTATGAGCCAAATTTTAATAAACGCTGTACAGTAATTTTTTAATTCAGATGTTTCATTACCTCAACTGGGCTGATTTTAGGCAAATACTGTATTTAAACTGTACGAAGTATTTTCGATACCTTTTTAATACGATTTTTAAAAAATACTGTATACTCATTTATTAATTCGGGTGGTTTACTGTCTCAATTGGTTTCATCTTTAACACATACTGTGTTTTAATTGTATTATGTATTTTATATAATTTCTGTAGGAATTAGGAGGCGATTTTTATCAAATACTGTAAATTCATTTGTCAATTAAGTTGTTTTATCGCATGAACTGAGCTGATTGTTAACAATTACTGGTGTTTTGTCACATCACTTGGGCTGATTTTTATCAATTACTTCTTAACAATTACTGTACAACGTATTTTAGATACTTTATGGATAGGTTTTTAACAAATACTGTACAGTCGTTTGTCAATTCAGATGCCTTTTCGACTGAAACAGTTTGATCTTTAACAAAAACTGTGTTTTTGTACTAAGTATTTTATTATTTTATTTATTATTTATTAGCCGATGTTTAACAAATACTGTATAGTCATTTGTAAATTCATATGTTTTATAGCCTCAACTGGGCTGATCTTTAATAAATACTGTACAGTTATTTCTTAGTTAAAACCATTTTTGAATGCAATTTATTAACATTTTATAGGTCAATCTTTAACAAATACTGTGCAGTCAATAATTTATGCAAAGTTTGTTATAGCAAAATGTTGTTTTAACTCAAACCCGATAAAAGTAGCAAAATTAGGTAATGTCCGAAGGCTTGGCATTACCTAGAAGCAGTAAAGTAACCAAGTGCCACTCTTCACATTACTTGGTGAACAAAGTATGACTAAAGTCTCTTAAAAGACAGTAAGTGGCTAGAGTAGTGGTTGGTGAAAAGTATCGATTATATGTAGGAATGTTTTAAATTTTACATCAACTCAAATATCCTTTCACATGAGATAAAGTTAAAATAAAGTGAACGATTTCTGCTTGCTGTTCTCTTCATTGTATATACTGAGTGCATGCATTTTCTGTAAAACATATAAACCTGGCTAGCTGGCTGATGTTGTCGCTGTTATTGGTGCTAGAAATGTTGCTCTTGTTCGTGTTGGTGTTATATGTTATTGCTCTTGTTGTTACTTCATGTTGTTTTTGTTCGTGTTGTTGATTTTTTGTTTATTATTTGATTTTTATAGTTTTTGCTTTATTTTTTACAGGAAGTAGCACCCGTTGCGCGTATAAATATTGAAATGATTGCAATTTTATAACGCCATCAAGTAAAACAACAGTTGGCAATTATTTTGTTCACTCTCCCGCTCTCACACTTTTCTCCCTCTTAAGCATTTGCCCTCTTCTAGCATTTGTTAGAGGTACTCTATACATTCCTTTTGTTTGCATATTCAAGTGAGTGTGTGTTGTAATAAAAATTTATAAATTTTTAAAAGTAAATTCATTCAAATTGTTTTTTAAGTGAAAAAACAAAATTTTTTATGAATTTCTGTTGAAAAATGAAAAAAAAGATGGTAAACCAAAGGAAAAACTAGAAAATTATAAAATAAATGTTCATATATATGTGTGTGTGTGTGTGCAATTGTAATAAAATGCAACTAAAATTGAAATTTTACTTCATATGGAAGAGTGCAATATACATTTGGAATTTTTAATTACATTTAATTAAATTTTCCAAAAAGGACATATGTTTTGTTATTGTAGTTTGCAAATAAAGACGAAGTAAATTGCTTTGAAATTGCAAACCTGTTTTGGGTCATTAAAATTATTCTTAATAAAAAATAAAACATGTTCTTAACGGACATATAAGTCCTACTAGTTTATGACTTAGTGCTATGGTAGAGTTCACACAAATACTTGTGTGTATAGCCTTCTTTTGAAGCCATAAATCATTGCTAATAAAGGCTTTTTTTCCATACGTCATTCTTTAATAAAAGCTTTCTATTTATGCTTGATTTAGAATCTGTTTTAAACAAGAGATTTAGGAGAAGAAAAAGTATTGAAATACATAATTGCTTAAATCGAAAATTTTGGGATCAAAATAGCTTTACAGATCCCGCACGTTTGAACCATTAGTAAATATGAACCCTTCAGCCTGGTCAAATTTTTCATCACATGTCAAATGCCCATAATGTAAGACACCGATAAATATGTATGAGAAAGAATCATTAAAAATCGATCGTAGTATAAATGCGTTGGTGTAGATCAATCATGGAATTTTCTGTATTTCCATAATAATTTTCTGTTGGAAGCGACATTTTCCGATGCTGATTGCCTTGGCTTACGCCCAACGAGCAACATGCCTCTTATTCTTCAACTATATTTTCCTATAAGAATGTAAGCGACCACATTGAATAGATATCGTACTCACATCATAGTATGTTTAAAACGTTAGAATTTTTTTAAATTGCGTTAAATAAAATAAATGAAGCAAACTTCTCAGTCTTTATTTATCTTTATAGAGTGTCCAACTTATTTAACTTCCACTTAATACATACATTTAGCACTTTTACTAATGCCTAACTTTAGTCCTGACTAATAAATTACGACAAAATGCGACGCCTTTTATAGTAAATTAACATTAGTTACGAATGTTCTAGAAGTTTCCACAAAATACTATTCAATTATCATTACAAATTTGAAACACATATCCGATGTATAGTGGTACTGGCAGCGCTGTTCACATAAATACAGCATGAGTAGTGTTATCGTAGCCTTGACACAAACCAGTAGAACAACTTCTATAAAAAAAGTTTATAACTTTAAATGTACAAATGTTGGTGTGTCTCTTTAGGCGTTATTATTATTTTTCGTAACAATATTAATTTGAATTCCTAATTACCTCAGCAAATTGTTGTATTTAGGACCGTTTCTGAGTTAGTAATACCAGTCCAGTTGCGCATATTTCGAAGCCAGGATAATTGTTTCTTTCCGATTTTTCTTCTATCTTGAAGTTTGCTATGCAGAATGATTTTGAATTTTTCGTATCGGGTGGGCCGTCTATCGGCTTAAATTTGAACCAGCGCTTATTTCGAATCTGACAATACTTATGTTATTCTATTCTGTCACAAAATTCAATATATTATCTCCAGTGAACGAAATGAATCGATTTACGCTTGAGCAATGTTGGGATTTATTGAAAATTTATAGTATTTTTAAACCATAGATAACACGGTGCGACAAAAAAAATACCTGTAGAGTGATACCATTTTTCTGATACGCACTGCTGAGCAGAATAAGGATCTGTTTTTGAAATTTTCGAAAAACCTCCAAAATCTCGAGTTGCGGTTAAAAAACCTGTTTTTCGGACACTTATGTACTTATAAGCTAATAACTTAGCTAAATATTATTCGATTTTTAATTTCTTTTCGAATTTGAAATTCAATGAAAAATGTGTTTGCATACAGCAAGATTCTTTGAGGGCACTTAAGCTATATAAAAACTCAAACGTGCTCTTACAGAAGCCAATGCACCCATTACGAGTGACTGTTTCGTGCGGCTTGTGGAGCGGCCCATATTTCTTTAAAAATGAGGACGGCGCAAACATTATGGTTAATGGAGATACTTATCGCGCCATGATAACCGATTATTTTGTGCCCGCTCTTCATGGTATTTATCATTTGAAGGCCGACAATCGTGATGTCATTGCCGAGATACGACTCCATACACAAAAATGGTGCAATAGGTTGTGAGGCCAGCCGCGATAGCCATATGAATAAATATTTGATTTCTAACCGGAAAATTCAAACCGTTTTTGTTTTATTACATTTTAAATTTAAACTTTTTAATGACCCGCCCTATACGAGTATATATTACTCGTTTTTCATAATGTATCCAAGATATGATGCTTTCTTCTGTTTAGCAATATTAAGTAGTTGACGATTCTGATTTAATCTTTGGAAAACTCGACGTTTGTTGTAAAAGAGATCCTTGTGATTTTTAAAGGCCTTTTGTAAGCCCACATTTTAAAAGCTCTAAATATCTATAAGTCTTTTGCCTTAAGGTCCATATTTTCATGCTGTAAAGGAGCTCTGAGATGACATAACACCGCGCTAAGCGTATTCTAAGCTCAATGTTAAATTGGTGATTTATCTTATACATCGAATGTTATCGAAATTAAAAGACAATCTTCTTTATAACGAACGTTATCAAAGTTACCAGACAATACCTCAGATCGAATGTTATTTAGAATACAAAACAGACTTTTACATATAAAATGTTATTGAAGATACCAGATAATATTTGACGTATCGAATGCTATCAAAGTTACCAGACAATCTATTACCGGACGACCTTTCAAATATCGTACGTTTTTGAAGTAACCAGACAATTTCTAACGTGCCGACTGATATCGATCTTACCAGAAAATTTTTACATAATGAAAATACTGAAAGTTATCGCAGTTACCAGACCATTTTTAACGTATTGAATCTAATCGGAACTACCACAAAATACCTTTGGCATATCGAGCGTTATCACATAACCAGACAACCTCTTATATAACAAATGTTATCGAAGTTACCAGACAATCTTATCGAGTTACCAGACAATCTTTTACATATCTAATATTATAAAATATCTTTTTACATATGGAACATTATCGAAGTTATCAGAACGGGTGTATATAGGGTGTCTTTTAAATATCATAGATCTTTAAATAGTAAAAAATTTAAACCCAAAAATAAAATTGTAATAAAAAAATCTTTTTATACGAAAGATCAGTCAATACATGCCATAAACATTTGAAAACGATTTTGTTTATATTACCACCACAGCTGCTTATGACCTAAAATATTTTACGCTACTCTTTCGAGCATAGCTGGCCATGTGTTACGAGCAATACATATAGCTTTGGCCTACAAATCGTCAATTGTTGATGGTTTTCAGCAAAAGTCAATAATTTTCACATGACCTAACAGAACATGTATAAGAGGTTAAAGATAGCTCGACCTTGCAAACCAATTTGTGGGTCCAATCCCGAAATCAGCTTATGTCCGAAGTTCCATTTCAGTAATTCGATGGTTGCGGACACTAAAAGTATGGTAGGATCTTTCAGTCAGGGTTTTCAGACTTAAGAGCTGTTAGAGGGGTATAACCAAACTCTCGGATAGCCAAACTGTGTAGGCTGTGTAGTCGTGGATTGTCATAACATCAACATGGACGGCTTTAAAAATGAGCAAGGTAGCACAGAAAATATTGCCTAAGCTGGATCGTGTTTCACAAAAGATTAGGCGTTAATGTCAGGCACCTGCTATAGTTGCAGGGTTCTTCATCCCTGGAGAAAAGTTCCAAGAATAACCTGTCCCATCGTTCCGATTTGAGTTTTTTTTTTGTTTTTGTTTATTTGTTGTTGATATTCCCGCTACATCTTAGCGTCATAACTTGGCATTGGGAAAAGCTACGTAGCCATCTATATCTATGTGTGATGGAGATTTTTTAAAATTTTAGAAAAAAATGAATATAAATTTGCAACCGCGAACTTGTATTAAATTTTGCGTAAAAAACGGATTTAATGGTGCGCGAACATTGGAAATGCTGGAAAAGTGTTTCGGCAACAACTCTTTAAAGAAAACGGTCATTTATCAGTGGCACCAGCGGTCCAAAATTGGTAGTAAGTCAATTAAAGATGTTGAACGCAGTGGCAGACCACCGATATCAAAAACCGACGAAAACTTTGATAAAGTAGAAGAAATGTTGCTCAATAACCGCTAATTAACCATCAGAGATATAGCGGAGGACTTGAAGATTTTCTATAGATCCGTCCTAGAGATTTTGGTTTGCGTCATGTAGCAGCAAAGTTGGTGCCAAAAGACCTCAATTTAATGCAAAAAAGAGACTGTGCTGAGATCGCAAAAGACATGATTTGCAAGGCTGAATCCGATCCCACCTTCACCAGAAGGATCACTACTGGAGACGAGACGTGGGTTTATCAGTAAAACACGTAATCCAGACATCAGGCAAGTGAATGGCGTTCACCAAATGAGCCGAGACCAAAAAAAACTACGTTGTTTTCAGTCCAAAAAAGGCAATGATCACGATTTTCATGGATTACAAAGGTGGAGTATAACAGGAAATTTTGCCAGATGGCCGGACACTAAACGAAGAGTGTTATTAAGGCGCTAAGAGACATTTGCGTGCAGCAATTCGCCGAACGAGACCAGAATTGTGAGCAGAAAACTCGTAGATTTGGCACCATAATAACGTACCGTCGCTCAGTGCCATCATTATTCGCAATTTTTTGAAGAAAATGCAACAAATAACATCCAACAGCCACCGAATTCACCTGATTTGGTTACCTGTGACTTCTGTTCAATCGAGTTAAAAAAAAAACCATTACGGAGAACGCAGACAAAAGGAAATAATGGAAAAATCGCTGGAAGCACTGATGGACATACCGAAAACCGAATATAAAAAATGCTTTGAGGATTGGATTAAGTGCTGGCATAAGTGTGTTGCAGTCGATGGGGATTACTTTGAAGGGGATAATGTAGATTTAGATCAATAAACTTGTATTTTTAATTTCCTGAATAAATTCCGGGAACTTTTTGATCAAGGTGGTATTTTCTACTTATTAGGCAAAGGGTGGTCCAACAAAAACGCACTATATTAATTGTAAATAAAACAGAAAGTTTTCAGAGCATTATCTTAATATTTGTTATTATGATAGAAGGATCTATGAAGATTATGCGTGAAACAAACTATAGGACAATTGCGGCCACGACTTTGGTGGCATATCGTTGGTCCATATCTCTATTCGTTGGTCCATATTTACAATAACTCTGAGACAGAATTGAGATTTAGTATCGTTTATGTGTCCATCCTTTAGCTCTTGAATTTTTTTGAGCTTATTGACTTACACTTGTTCGTCTAAATATCGCCAAAGTAAAAAGTCTAACGGGGACAAATCACAAGATCGTTGCCGCCAATTAACACAACCACGGCATGAGATAACACAGCCATTGAATTTCACTCGCAAAAAAACTACTGTTGCGTTGACTTTATGGCAAGTGGCACCATTCTGTTGGAAGCAGATCCATGCTCCCAATTTCTGGCCAAAAAAATTCTTTATCATCTCACGATAGCTAACACCATTTACGGTAACTGTTTGGCCGACCTCATTTTCGAAGAAGTACGCCCGATGATGTCGCTAGCCCATAAACCGCAAAACCCACTGAGTGAGCATGCACAAGTATTCACAGACCTATTACAGACCCGGTTTGCTGAAATTTTGCGCTTAATTCTCTCGATTGTGGACACATTTGATCGATTATGATGACTAAAAAACACACGAAGTACACGAAATGCATTTTGAACAACAATTTTCATAAAAGGCTTCAATAATCTTAGCGCGCTGTTCAATTGTGTATCTCTCAATGGTTGACTATGTCAAGTACTGAAACAAAGAAATGTCTAATTATTGTAAGCTCCGCGTAATTCCTGGCTTAGAGGCCATGACGATTCACTATAGTGTCACAACGGGCTACTCTGTTCTACATGTGTCCTTCCTGTGAGGACAGCCATCCAAGCCAACAGTGTGTAAACCACACCAAACGGTGCATTTTTCTGGATGTTATAGAGTTAAACCAAAATTAAGCCTCATGGCAGAACAAAATTGTATCCTCCATGAAATTCGCGAATAAAAAAAAATAATTTTCAAAACGAATCTGGATAATACGTTGTTCCGGCCTCAATCTATTCATGATGATTTGTCAGAGCTTATTGGTCATAAAAGCTTATAGCTTGTAGTACAGTCCTATTGGAACTAAAACGACATCTTTTATGAATAAAGTTATTTTGAATGGCAGCAAAGCCGTAGTATAAAATACTAAGAATGGTAATCGTGTTTGACAAGACGAGGGATCTTTAACGTTTACTTAAAACACAGTGCATTAGCAGTGTAAATAATTAAGAAAATTTCATCATGAAATATAAAAGCCGCTATTAAACGTTGGATTTGGATTTGACTGATAGCGAATAGACAAATTTATTTTTCTAAAGAAGGAAGAAAAGCAAATTCTACTTTTACCAAAACAATGATTCCAAGCAAATATCCGGTGCTGAAAAGCTTTAGTTGATCCATAACTGTCTCACACTTATAGAAACACCTGCTTAGAGCCAAGATCTTAAAGTAATTGAGCATTATTTTGAACCTTAGGTCGGTGAGGTAGTGAGAAAAGGAAGTAGTATTGTCTACTCCATTTCAGATAGTCATGTCTCCAACTTCTATTTAAATTTTCATTATATACCCACTTTACTTACATTACTTTCTTTTTAAAATATTAAAGGAAAATGTCTTTAAAATCCTTCGACATTTTCCATATTTATCTATTGTCTATGGAAGAGCGTTTTATTCTAAAATTTATATGTTTAAATGTATACAACATTTATATTCTTTTGTATTTTAAGGGAAAATTTAATTATCTCTCTATCCTTTTAATGTTTTCTATCTAATAATTGCTAAGGAAAAACAATTAAAATCGAGATTATCGTTTATTAAACCCAAATACAATGAATGGTTGTCGCCATAATGCCACTTATGAATAAATTATAGTGGAGAAGAACACCCGTCAATGAAATCTATACTACATTCGCCTTTTTTTACACAACATACACTTACATAAAAAAACATGCAACACTGGAAGTGTGTTGCATACACCCCGCACACTAGGGCAACAAATTACAAAGTCTTTTAGATAGAAAAGAGTAGAAAATAAAAACGAAAAGCATTAAATAAGAGATGAGTATCAAAGGACATACAACCACAGCGATTGTTATTTGGTTAAGAGCAGAGATGGGAGTTGTAACAAAGAAAAGGGTTAAGCGCCAGCGAGTATTTACATTAGTTTTCCTGCTGCAAGAGGTTTAACAAAAGTAGCTTTACTTACTTTAGCCAGCCACATACATGTTGAATGCAAAGAGATATTGTTGGAGAAATTCAATAAGAAAAGCGTAAGACAGTGAATATGAAGACCACTCTTCTGGCGCTAGTACAGCTTGACACTAACAGCTGCTGGTTTGGTAAAATGAGATGTGGACAGTTAAGAGTTCTTATTGCTAGAATTCAGATACCCTACACCACCACTAATATTTGCAATATTTTACACAAAATAAGTCAAGATCAACCTTTAGCTATCGGACCATACCGACCAGCTGGGAACCATTTCTGCGTTGGAGTAGAGCATCTTAATATTTGCAGCAATTAATCAAATTGCTTTTCTGTCTGTAAGTGGATTTAATATTTGTGAAGTACCTCAGTTATCAGATATTTCCCGATCAACATTTGAAAATCACTTCTGAAGCCTTTATTCTTAAAAAATTATCCATTTGCTTAAACTTGATCGAAATAACGTATTATACGAGGTTTGTTCAAAAGAAAAGCTGACTTTTTAAAGTACGTTTAAGATGATATCGTTATCCTCATCTTAAGTAGGTTTCTGTTTGTCATGAGTCAGCTGGGTATTAATGCTGATAAAAATAAGCTGGAAAAGTATTAAAACCTTCAGGTTCCCTAGGATATGGGAATACAAATTACATCTCTCAGATCATTTTAAGTATTTAGGAGTAATTCAGACTAAGAAGCGCACATGGGGCATCAAGCTCAGAAAGCCACGAAGGCTTACTATATTTGTCGCAAAATGTTCATTTGCCGCTATGAACTAAGATCTATGGCTGTATTCTGAATGTAGAAATCTATAACTAGACGTACACTAGCTTATGGCGCAGTAGTATGGTGGAAACGACCGGGACCATCAGTAGGCTTGAAAAGGTGCAAAGATCGACTTGAATCACGATGGCAATGTACACTTACCCTTCGGTCGCTTTAGTAATATGAGCTATAGCTGTTTGTAGCGCGGTAAGGTTAACGTCTTCTGGGGTATTAGAATTCTCGATGGACTACCGAACGGACTACCTTCTACCTCAGACTACTAAACTCTCAAAATTGACTTCGACAGAGAAGCGAATTATTCCTTTTCCATGGGAATAATGGCAATCGCTTCAAAGGCTTTGACATCAAGATACGGAGTTTTATCCACAGTTTTCTCAGTCCCAGCTAACTTGAATAATCACTAGGATCTTTCTGAAAAAGAAGAAGTGCTTGAGATATCATATTTTAACAGACTATTATTCATGTAGTTGATGACTTTCTCCTTATGTTGATGGCTATGCTGATGACTTCTTTGTAACAGTACGCTCTCGGTAAATCCCTCCAAAAAGGTTGTTGTAACTTTTACAACGATGTACAAGTTATTATGTGACCATCAAATACGTGTCATTTTGGATAGGCTGTCCAGAAAAAGGTATAAGAGCCCTCTGGGCGAGTCGCTCCTCCTAAGGTAAGACACAGGGTTTTTCACCGAGAATGACACTATGGATATACCAGGCAGAGGTATCCGAAAATTTCCGGTTAGGCTTCGTAACATTAATGCTACCCCCAGTTTAAGTCTCAAATGACTTCGGACCGCTGACCGGAAAAACCAACCTAGATAAGTAATCCACTGGCTTAAGTGAGTGTCATCACGCTGGCATACACCACGGTGCCCGAGGCACGAGTGAATATTAGCTCCACCAATGCCCCCACCTATGAAAAATCACAAGTGAGTAACAAACTCAAAAGCGCGTTGTGAAGACACTAGCCTTCACATCTCGGTGAAGTGTTGAAAACCATCTAAACTCCTGACGTGATATGAGTCACGACATCCGGTTAAGAGTGCCCACAAATGGGTCTACTCACGTCTGGCAGAGACCGTAGACCCTAGGGCTCATGATTCCTGTGGTACCGGAATGCCTTCAGTCAGGCTTCGTAATATGAGTGTTACTTCCCAGTTCAAATCCCAAACGACTCTGGACCGCTGGCAGGAATAATCAACGTAGACAGTGGGATCAAGGGTAAGACCATTTATTTTTTCTCTGTCTCCCAATCTAACTTAAGGGCTGTATGACAACTAGTCTGGTCAAATATTACTACAATTTCGCTTAGAAATAAGATCCAGTTGTTTTGAGTACCTGGACATTGTGGGATAGTTAATAACGTAACAGCAGATGCATTGAGCAGAAGAGGTTTCATGACAGCTTGTATCGGCCCGGAACTTTAACTTACTGCCATTCACAATCTAATCAAGGATTGGGAAATTTCCAGATACTTGGAACACTAGAATGCTCTAAGGTAACTTCGCCAATCTAGGGCTGCGATTAGACGGCATCTTGGGCTTCGGTCTGAGGTTCTAAAGTGTGGCAGGCCGGAAGTGAAACTCATAACGAAGTTTCTTAAAGGCCACTGTAGACTAAGAGCACATCTGAAGATGATGGCGGTCACAGATTTGAATGTTTGTAGACTGTGTTTATAGGCATTAGAGCTACCGTAAAACATATTGTGTGAATATGGTGTTCTTGAAGGTTTAAGTGGAAATGTTTGGGTAGATATAGAGTCTCTTTGGATGACACATCCACCATTGTGGTGTTAGATCTATCTTTAGACCAGAAAGGGCACAACATGATGATATTGATAATAATTAGCACAAGACGGAATGCAAATACCCATCGGTAAATGCGTGAACAATGAGTTAGACGATCAGCGTTAGTGGCTACTTTCACACTTAACCATACGGTGAACACATAAATACAATCCATCTACCAACCCTCCCTCATATCATGTTTCCAGGTCATTATCACAGGCCTAAGATTCGTCGTTGCTATAAGCCTTTTTAAGCAGATCAGGAATTTTCAGCGTTCAACAGTTGCTGAGCACTTCTCATATGATGTACACTTATGAAACTCTACACTGTTTGATGAAAATTTAAAATCTGAATAAACTGGAATAGTCGAATATTATGTTTTTATCCTAAAATCTAAATTAGATTACTAATGAAAATCATTACACACTTGCGCCAAGCTAATAAAATACTAAGAATCCATTGTAATATAACTAAAAGGCATCATGCAAGTCGACCTTGACCGTTTATGGTTTATTTTTTCTACTCTTCTTTAAATCTTTTCTGGCTATACCAACCATTGCATATGAAATTTAAGCAGAGTAAGGCTCTGCTTGATTATATCGCTTGGCTGGCTGATTGTCTAACCGGTTGGTTGGCTGGTTGGTTGACTAGTTAACTTGACTAGAGTGCAAGTTGTACTTGTCTCTGACAGCCATTGACGCATGAAATAATAATATTTTCTTAAAAACCAAAACTAATACACTTTTGCACACACACACACACATACGCACAAGCTCTCAAGTGAAAAAAAGGAAAAATAAGAAAAAGATATGAAATTAAGTTACAACAATAACAATACAAAGAAAAACATAAAAAATAGCTTTCGTCTACTTTGGTTGGATATCATCGTCAGCATATCGAATAGAAGAGAATATAATCGAAATACAGGGTATAATGCATGTAATCATGATGATGAATATTATTATGGATCTTGATAACAGTAAAATAGATGTTTTATACTGTGTTAGTGTGTAAACACATACATACACAGGCACTCAAAAGACATTTAAAATGTTAAATAGTTCTTAAAATGACGAGGGTAGTTAGATTTCTGCTCTCGAAATAATTCATTGACCATTCGAAAATTTAGGGTAATATTCAAAGTCAGATATTATCTGTACTAAATCTGATATATTTTTTCAACTTATATTCACTTCTACAGTCCTTTTAGGCGGCTTGAGTTGGCATAATTAGAGCAATGACTACCTGGCCCACACTTCCTATAGTTGTAAAGAACAACGTCATATAGACTATGTTTAGGGTAAGGAGTCGAACACAGAATCCTTCCAGAGACATTGAAACCTGAAGAGTCAAGAGTTTGATAATTCCTTTCTTGATTATCTCTTAGATTATAATGTAGCTTACGAATAGGCCAATGAATCCATAAGAAATATTGCCACCATTTTCCAGCCTACGTTAAAGCCAGAGAAAAATCTAGACAATAGAACTTAAACCGAAAGTACATAGTCATACTGGCTAGTAGTCAAGTTAGTAAATCGAAGTCAATACATGTGGGCAAGTTAATGCAACTGCGAGAGACATTATAGGAATTCGAGAAAATGAATAGGCAGAACGAAGCGTCTGCTTCATTACAGAAACCAAAATCTTTCTGTCAAGTGAGAAAACTGAATTGAAGTGGGTGACCTGTCTTGTGCAAAGGAGGAGAACGGGAGGCATACACATTTCTCAATCGAAATAGGACCAAGGCGGTCTGAATTTTTGTTGGAACACAAGGATAGGAAAAGATTTCTGATTTATGTCACGTTTTTTTTTTTTTGGCTTTTCAAAGTAAAAGTACTTTATACTTTGTTTCAGTTGCAGTAATCGAGTTAGTTTTCAAGCTAAGTGGATGACTGATCTACTGTAGCTCGCCTCCATATGATTGTATGTAGTAGTGCAGATCTTTACTAAGTGGTGGTGATCCTTACTTAGCTTTGTAACTTTTTCTTAGTAGGTGGCGTTGCCAGAGGTAAGCTGTAATGTCAGGGGAGCTTCTTTAGATTGAGTTATCTGGAGGGTGGTTGAAGTGTGTTTATTAAGCACTCAAAACCAAAATTAAATTTTCTTTTTGCCAAGTTTTTTGCTGTGTTTCGAACCTATTCCATTTGTGTTGTATGCCTGCGCTCTTAACACTATACCACGACACTCCAGACGTAAGGTAAGCTAAGAATAACCTGAGAAGGATAATCAGTTTCTAGATCGGCCATTGCATATTAAAGAAATATTTGAATAGAACAAGCGTAGTTATAAATTTAATGTGGAGATTCTGTGATCAGGGAACTGAACCAACAGAGCACACACTTGGTCGTCAGACTTAACATAAACGCATAACATCTTTTTTAGGCTTAATATTCGACATTATTACGGTGATTGAATAAAATGTGCGTTCACACTTTGACGTCTATCGAATACTGAATTATAATGACAGATGTTTACCCTCCAAAATACCATATTTGTTATTATTGGCACAAGCCATATGTGATAGTTATGCCATATATTGTCCAAATCGACAATATTAGCTTGTATACCCAATATTTTCAAATGTAGAGTTATGTCTGTTATGTCTGAGCAAACTTTTAAAGTCTACTTGTGTAATGGGATCATATTTAAAGGTCCAAGTTTTCTAATGTATTACAACTGGTTTAGGCGACAATAAACTTCATTTTTCCCTTACTTTTTTTTATTGATCTCTAATACATTCGCATAAACAATGCAGCTCATGAGCAATCCATGTAATTTGTGTTAGTTTGCTTCAAAATGCCGTTATGGTTTTGACAGCGTCTGTCACCGATAGCAAAATTATTTAATATCTGAATATCTTTGCCGAAGTGGGTAAAAGCTGTAATATTTATAATTTTTAAGCCGATGATAATATTTTTCGCTTTTTTTAAGTTTGAAAGTTCGGTTTGACGCAATACATTTCAAATAACAAATAATACAGAAAAACTATTAGTTAAACAGAATTGAAACCAAAAATTTTGCTTTCACTGTCAAAATGATTCATAGGTCCAAAACGCTCGTTAAATACAAGAAAAATGTCGAAAATATGCTCTTAAAACTGAAATATGCAAAAAAATGCTGCTATAAGTAAAATATGCAAAAATATGCACTAATAAATCGATGTCAAAATTCATAAAAATTCATGAAACGCTTAAATATTTTACATCCGAATTGATTGGATGCATAAGAAAGAACATGCAATCGTATACTGCAATTGCATATTTCTGGTTTCCCTGGTTATTATGACCCAATCGATTTGTTAAAAGCAAAAGAAAGAAATTTTTACGTAAAAACTTTAATGCGTTTTTTTTATCGACCCTCGTTACAATACTGCTGTTGTTGTGGTTATTGTTATAGTTTTTGTATAGGGTCCGCCAAATAAATTTTTTTTTTTGGAAACAGGGCGCAAAACATCGAGTGTAGCTTCGGCTGTGTGGCGCGTAGCGCCGTTCGGTTGAAACCAAATGTTGCTAATATCCTCCTCTTCAATTTTTGTGAACGAAAATTCGTTCAAGAAAAATGGCCCAATTATGCCTCTGGACCAAAATTCGTACCAAACAGTGACTCGTCTAGGGTGTATCGGCTTTTCAATGTATGCGTGCAGGTTTTCTGTGCCCCAAATGCGACAATTTTGCTTGCTAAGATCAGAATGAGCTTCATCTGAAAAGATGATTTTTTTTAGCGAAATCGGCACTTTCTGTAAGTCGATCGCAGGGCCACTTAGCGAATCGAAAAAAGCATATACACAACCATATTCGTTCAGCGGAAAGATTAAACTAATTATCTGTCAAATAAGACATGAGCTAAGTGTCACCATTATCGAAATAAGCACTAGTTGAAAAAAAAACGTTAGATGGCGGACCCGTTATTAATTCTTATCCATCGTATATGCAAAAAGAGTTAAGATTAGTTATTAAATAGATAGCCAGCCAACCAGCTTCTCGTTTAACTTCTTATTTTCTTCTACAATTTTCTAAAACATTTTATACTTTAGAATTCTAAAGGGTTGCAATAGGAACAGGAAACGTGCCTTTATGGGACACCAAACATTGATTGGTTATATGAGATAACATGGACGACAGCAACAATAACATTTTAAGTAGAAGAAGCAATATTAGCAACGATAACAAGATAGAATGAAAGCAAAAAAAAGAAAATTATTGTGATTAACGTTAAAGCAGAAAATACGAAAACACTTAAAGAATATTAAAATTATTAAATATAAAAGGGGAAGAACGGGAATAAGCACAATATGGTTTGGAAAGGAAAAAAATTAAAAGAAAAGCAACAAAGAATTTATATTCCTTTAGCCATATTTGAAATAAAGTGCCGGCTTTTGCAAGCAAAAAAGATGAAAAAAAAAATTGAAAATCGACAACAAGCTTTTTAGTAAATCCTCTTGTAATCACAATTCTAATCTTAAAACTATTTTTTTAGTCAAATCATTGTCAAGCCAGCTAACAACGTAAGACGACTTGTTAAGTTTATTGGAAATCAAAAAAGAAAGAAACATAGGTTTCTACTCCTGCTTCCCTCTAAAAGAATAACCGATTGAATAAAAATATACAATTTTAGCAAAATTTTAGATTGAAACGAAAGAAAAAAAAGAAACAAAATATAAGAAAAGAAAAGGGAGAAAACTAAACAAAACTAAAGAAATAAAAAATAAAGGAGACTGAAAAACGTTTAGAAGCTTTTTAGAAAGTGTACTCGTATGACTGCATTTATTCAGCCATCCATTCCATTCATCCTATCCATCCTGTTTGTTTTCTTAATGTAGTCAATTGGAAATTTATTCAAGCTTTAAACTACAATCACACACACACACACACACATTCAATACTACGAAAAAGATGACAAAAATTGGAAAAAAACAGGAATTGATTTTAGAAAATAAACACATACAGCAGCAGCAGCATCTCATCCGATAAAGAAACTTATTTTCTAAAAAATGAAAAATAAAAGAAAAAAATTAAAATCAATTGAGTTATTTAGGAGAGAAAAAAAAGGAACAACACTTTTCTCGGAAAGTCAAGTTCTTAGGAAATAAATCGAAACTCAATAAGAAAAAAAAAAAAATATTTTTATTAAAATATTCCTAAGAAAGGGTGGTGCAACAAACCCGCACAATATTAATTGTAAATAAATGGCCCAATCGAATGGAAGGATCTATGACAAATATGTGTGAAACCAAATATCGGCCTAACGGCACTGTGCATAACTCTATCCGTCGGTCTATATTTTCAATGACTCTGAGGCATATTATTATCTCATCCTTTAGCTCTTAAATTGTTCTTGGCTTACTGACATACACTTTTTCTTTTGAATATCCATGTAGAAACAATTCAAACTGTGTCAAATCACATGATAGTGGCGGCCAATTCACATCGCCACGAAATGAGATAACATGGCCATTTAATTTCTCACGCAAAAAAGCCATTGTTTGGTTGGCTGTGTGGCAAGTGGCACCATCCTGTTGGAACCACATATCTCCCAGCTCTATATCCCCAGTTACTTGCCACAAAAAAGTCCGTTATCATCTCGAGATATCGAACATTATTGACGGTAACTGCTGGGCCGACCTCATTTTCGAAGAAGTACGACCTGATGACGCCGCCAGCCTATTAACCTTACAAAAAATTGTCACTCTTTGTGGATGCATTGGCTTTTTTCTTGGATTCTCATTTGCCCAAATGCGAAAATTCTGCTTATTAACGCATTCACTGAGGTAAGAGTATGCCTCATCGCTGAAAATGATATTCTTTGTAAAGAACAAACATTTACTTCTCCCTGTTCAACTAACCATTCGGCATATTGACGACGCTACAAATGTTGAAAACGATTCAGCTCTTGAGTCAATTGAATCTTGCAAGTGTGTGTGAGATGTTCAAATGTTGGGCACAACGACGATTCGAAATTGACGGCTCTTCTGCCACACTGTCTCGAACAACAGCAATGTTTTCAGCAGAATGAACTCGGACTAGCATGCACAAGTGTTTCCAAATTTCCTACAGACCAGATTTGCTGAAATTGGCGCACAATTCTCCTGATTGGGAATACATTTGGTTTGAATTGAACGTCCGTTTTCGTAAAAGTCTTAAACAACCTCCACGCGATGCTCAACTGTGTTCCTACCTATAGCTGAATTTGTCAAACACTGAAACAAAGAAATCTCAAATTAGTTGGGCAAAAAACTTGGCAGTAAAGTGTAACTCACACTTAACATCGTTCATTATGGTTGGGCCACACTTTATATTCGTAAAAGCACACAAGCTACATGCTTTTGATAAATACAGGGTGTCCGTCTGGAAGGTATACTACTTTGTTTTGCCGCCATTGTGGTAAACATTAGTCATGACAGTTCATATTTGGCAATCGTGAAGTAGAGACGTGGCAAATTTATTATGGAACAATATTCAGTAAACCAACGTGTTTTAATCGTTAAAACATTTTATCAAAATAAATCATCGATTTTCATGAAGAAATCATAATGAGTTACGAGGCACATTTTCATTTGAATGGTTATGTAAATAAACAAAATAGTCGGTTCTGGGCAATGGAAAACCTTGAAATTATTCATCATCCATTAAAAGTGACAGTCTGGTGTGCAATTTGGTCTGAAAACGGCGTAACGGTAGCTGTAAATGGGAAGCGATATCGTGATATGATGAAAGCTATTTAACGCCACAACTGCGTGCTTTGGGCTTGACTAACATGTGGTTTCAACAAGACGGTGCCACATCGCATACAGCCGGGATTACAATGGAATTACTGCCAGACCTTTTTCCACAACAAATTATTTCAAGGAATGGTAATGTTGATTGGCCATTGCCTCCACGGTCGCCTGATTTGACTGCTTCGGACTTCTTTTTGTGAGGATATCCGAAAAGCAAGGTATATGCAAACAAGCCAGAAACGCTGGAGCAACTCAAACAAAATATTCGTGATGAAATTAATGAAATACCGCTTGAAATGTGTGAGAATGTAATGAAAAATGTGCTCAAAATGGCTCGCATTTGTGAGACTAACAGAGGCAGGCATTTATCTGATATTGTATTCCATACATAATTGCCGACAAATAAAACAATTAAATAAAACATTTATCGGTATAAGATTCATTCTCTTTCAAGTAATCAAAAATTATAAACAAACAAAGTAGTATACCTTCCCGGCGGACACCCTGTAGGTATGTAGGCAAATAATTTTAAAGAGAAGTGGTCACAATAGCTGAAGGCAGTCGTGCTTAAATTTACTCTAGAAAGGTATACAACGTTAAGGCGACCATTTTTCCTGAATGTGATAAAAGAGAAGAAGAGGTTCAAAAAATGATTTCTTCAGATTTCTGAATACACGAGTTTAGAAAATTTTTATTAATTTTTTTTTTTTTTTTGTTCACTAAATGAAACATATTGTTACTTTTATACCTTTTAAAAACGTTAATTTATGAGTTCATAGATTGCAGTTAAGATAAAATGAATATTGTGTTTTGGTTTTAATGCATAATTCTTTATTCAACACAGTTTTGTTTCCCACTGCACTCTGCATACTCTTAGACGACTTCGACAGTACAGGTTTCGACTCCATTTCTAGGTCATTGGAACGAAATAGGATGAAGAAGTCAATTATAATTTTGAACAGTTCAATGCTTAAGAACAGGATCATCAGAGATGACCTCTGGGTGGATTACTTCTTTCCATTTCTAAAGACAGTAGTAATTGATGGTAGGAAGAACTCTCGGTGAATCCCTCGAAAATGGTTTTCGTACCTTGCCTGTATTTCTTTTAAGGGTACTACCACCAACTTTTCAAAGGAAGTAAAGTATCTTGGTCTCGTTCTGAGTAGGATGCTTAGTTGTAACTCGCACATTGATGCTGTCCAGACAAAAGCTATAAAAGCCTTTTACGCAAATCGCTCTACACTATGGATATATATCGCTATTATTTACCCTACCATTACTTATGCCGCTATAGCTTGGTGGGGAAAGGTTGAGAAAACTATCACCGTCAATAAATTAAGCAGGGTACAGAAACTCGCCTGCCTCTATATCACTGGGGCAATAAGAACATCTTCAACAACGGCCTTAGAGGCCTTGATTGGTTTAATATCGTTTCACATCTATGTGATGAAGGTGGCGGCATTTTCGGCAAAGAGTCCCGGAATACTTTGAGAATTCCACTTCATTTTACGCAGGGTAGTCAGAGAACTATCTTCGGTCCTGGATGTTATGCCTTTGGATCAGTGCTTTGGCAGGAGATTAAGGGTTGAATTTCCGGACCAGGACTGTTGGTCTACCGCGTCCTTAGTTCGAAGCGAGTTTGATCTATACCGGTATACAGATGGCTCTAAAATTTATGACAGCGTTGGTGCTGGTATCTATGGACCCTATCGAATCTTGAAGATCCCACTGGGAAGATCGCTAATTATTTTACAGGCAGAGATCATGGCCATTGCTTTATGTGCGGAGATCAACTAAGTCATTTTGATCAAATATAAAACCATTTATATATTCTCCGATAGCCAAGTTACCTTAAAGACACTTGGCTTGAAACGAATCTAGGCATAATTCGGTAAAATATTGCTACCAAACGTTTGAAAAGTATTCGATTGGAAATTATGAACCTGGATGCTGTGGGATAGATGGTTATGAAATAACGGATGTATTGTCATGCCTCGTTGGCTTTCTTCGGGGATACTTGTCACACGACAGGCAAAACTTGCGGCTGTGATACTTAACGCCATGTCACGCTGCCGTATTATCCCCAGGAGACCCTCTTCGATTTTGTACAAGGAACCCCGAGTTTTGAATGATATTGATTTTGTTTCATCCGGACCGGTACAGATAGACAGATCGACCTCTTGACCTTATCCAGGAGCCTGATATTGCAATGTTTATGTTGGTAGTCCACCAGCAGACCGCTTCGTATAGAAAATTAGTATCAATAACCGTCGAATAGATCCAGCGAATGACGCTTGGTATGAGACTCCATTTTGCCCCTACTTCTGCTTTCTTACATCACACAAGCCGCTTTACGAGCTCTCTCAGCCAAGTTAGCCTTTAAACTTAGCTTGGAGTCAAGACAGGTATTTGACGATTCTCACCTTGAACGCCATTTTTAGAAAATATTACTTTCAAAGTTGGCATAGTTGAGAAATAAATGGTTTTATTATCGGAAACATTTATTTTTAATTGTTAAGATTATTAAACCACTAAACTACGATTCCTGTTTTATTTCTAAATCAATATCAATATTTATTTGGAAAAACATAAATTTTTGGTTTCTGTAACAAAATTTTTCTTATTAAGTGTACCAAAGTGCACTAAAATTTAGAATTCACCACCATTTTTCAATTGTCATATAATCAGTTGTAAACTCATGTGTATGTATGTATATGAAGACACCCATAGTCAATTAAAGAAAGATTCTTAAACATTTTCAGCTTTTTTTTGTCATTGAAAGTATATGAATAAAACATTAGAAATGTTTGTGAAGGTACATACCTACATACATATATTCTACCCTTAAAAGTAAAACTGTTTTGTTTGAGAACTTTATCAATAATGAATTTGTAGTTCTAAGAATTACTGATTAAATAAACATGTGAAATTTCTCAATAAAATATTGACGCATAAGTGTCTCTCTCTTAAAATACTTGTCAATCAATTGTACGTAAATCGGCTTAAATGCAAAAAAAGCAGAGAAAATTAAGGGAAAAACTTGTGAAAACTTGCGAAAGAAGGGCTAGACAGACAGACACACAATAAAAACCGAAAGTAGAAAAAAAATATTTTTAACAAGACATTAAATCTGTAAAAATTTAAATGAACTGAAATGCTAAACGAGACAGAGAAGAAATTTTTTTTAGAAACAACTAAGAATTAATTTCCTGCAAGCTGGACGTGTCTGTGCCCTACATGCCAACTTATGATTTCAGATGCAGATTTTATGGCAGTTAGTTTCAATTGTATCTCGTTTTACAACAAATTAGGTAGATAGTACATAAGAAACTATAGGTTTCAGTGTAAAATAATAACTTTTTCACTCCAACTGCATAATGCATGGTTTTTCCGTAATATTTCTGGCTTCTACGTGGCATTTTTGCCTTGTTTCAGATTTTTTGTGATCATTTGTCATGTTAAATGTTTTCTAACTAAGCTCATGTCTAAGGTAGGAGTTGATGCTGTATATTTAATGTAACGGTTGTTTGGAGCCTTGCTGATGATATTCATCATAGACTCCTATCTTTTTCTTTTTTGCCTCCAGGAGGAAGCGTTTCCTGACCCTTCCTATGGTGTTCCTTTTCTTTTCCTTTCGAAGATATCGATCATCTGTAGAGGGCTGAAATGTTTTTGACTATTTAAAGTCCTAAGTGACGAAAGGGCCGTACTGTAGTGGTGTTAATGTGGTGTAGTGGTTAGAGCGCACTCATAGAATACAAGCAGCCCGGGTTAGAGCCACAGCAGAGAAAATGACGAAATAATTTAATTGTGATTTCATCTGTTTACTAATGAGGCTTTAACTTCCCTCCAGACAACTACATCTAAAAAAATCAATAGCTAGGCCTCCTGACAAGCTTCAGCCAAATAATCAGGAGAAAACGCCACCTATTGGCAAAATATTACGATGCTAAGTAACGATCACCACTAAAACTTAGCAAGGATCTTTACCACTACACGATCATATGGAAACGAGCTACAGTGGATTAATCATTTATTTAACTTGAAAAATCAACTTTATTGACGAAACCGAAACAAAACAATGAAAGAGAAAAATAAGTCGCTCGTTGAGGTATTAATCTGGTATGCTTGTGATTCACGCAAGCACTTGAACTTTACACTATACCACCTGGTTTATTTAAGGAATACAGATTTTAACCCAAATGCGCATCTTAAAGACAACGTAGATGGAGGAACATTCTATGAATCACAACCAAGTAAACACTAACCATTTTGTAGGGTATAATTAACACTTATGAAAAGTATACAAGGCAGTAAGTGAATATCTCATAATAAAAAATAACCCAATAGGCAAATAAGGTGAGATTTTATTGCTCTATAGCTAAAAAGTGCGAGATTCACAGCAGTTAAATACCTATCATTGGTTCTCGTTTAGTCGTTGAACAAAGTAGTGAAATCTTGTGGGGCAAAGCATCGTTTATGTGAGGCTATGATATATGTATTCAATTTGAATAATATAGCAGCTGCAGCATATCGATTGCTCATCAAAACTGTTCCTGAATATGTTCGAACCAATTTAGCGTACCAGAAAAGTGCTGTAACGTTCAAAAGTAATGATTTTGACTCTGAAGACAAAGAACATCGTGCTCAGCAAGAAAAAATGCTAAGACAGTGAATTGGGTACCACACGAGTTGCATGTCTAGTAGTATTGCTACTTAAATGCCATAGAAAATAAATTTTTGCATTGACTCCTTGTTGGCGTTAAGAAATAGACCGATTCCGACAGACTAAAATGCAATTATTGGCATGTTAAGCCCGGCCAACCAGCTGAATCAGCGACAAAGCTTAAAGCACTGCATTTGGAAGGACTAGGAGCTTCTGATATATTATGAATTACTGATATCTGGGCCCAACGGTAACAGAATAGATGTATCGAATACATTTGATCCGTTTGAAGCAAGCATTGGACAAAAATCTTTTGAAATATGTATTATTCGATTATGAAAACGTTCGGCCACAGCTTGCAAAACTATTTGACAAACTATTCAAAAAACATTGGTTGGCTACCTAATAGTGCAGACCTTGTACTGTCCGATTACCATGTATTTATTTTGATACAGAACCCTTCCACCGAAATGAAATTTTTTATATAGACTAAGATGAGCGACGGATCGTTTTTGATATTTTATGGGTTGGTTCCATTTCGGGGTAAAGTACATATATTTCGTTTTTTCTTCGTTTAACCTCAGAACTTTATTTTTTGCAAAAAATAATTCAATTACTGTCATTGGTGTTCTACCTATCAAATGAATATTATTAGCGTAGGTAAGGACCTGAATCGATTTATTAAAGACTATATAGCCTGTTTTGATGTTGCTTCTCGCTAACGAACACATATGATGGCACAACACTTCATATATGGCTTAAGCAGCTTCCACGCAACTTGAAGTATTGTTCAGATTCATTTAGCAAAGCTTAATATGCTAAGAATGGATGCCAAACCGGTTCATAGAGAACAGGATAACGAAACTAGCACCTCAATCTTATAACCTGCCTACTGGGTTACTTATTTCACTCATACCATTACAATGACATAGAAATCCTCATGAATATAAGTGAGCATACAATTGGCATACCCTGATTTGCATATACTTCTACGTACATATACGCACATAATGGCATAATATTACATACATATACATAGATATGTTTGGCAAAAGTTAAGCAAACAATAAAAGAAAGTACTAAAAACAACCATAGCAAACTGAGAAAAGATTTCTTTTCCAAAAAAGATTTTAAATGTTTCTTCTTCACTTTTTTTCAATTTTATTTGTCAGGCTAACAAGAGAACTGAAAAAATCTTCTCAAAAAATACAAATTTCAACACACCAAAGCCCCGATTTGCATCGTTTTCTTAAACGTTGTGCAATCAACCTTAGTTTCGATTTTAATGTGCGTGTAAAAAGGGGAGTTCCCATTTTATACTGTTGGGTAAATTATTCCACTCATAGTCGAGTGTAAACTACATACATAAGTTGAAGTACAGGTTTTCTTATAAGCTTTCTTACATTCTGTACTTCTCCGTCAACGCTAAGTATTGAGGCGAAAATAAAAATGCCTAAAGAGACGATACGTCAACTTAACTACATTTAAAACTTTATTGAGGGATTTTAGTCTATTGGTTTATGTCAAGGCTGTCAATGTGTCACCCTGGCAATGCCGTAATTATTTGTATTATTAACGAAGATAACGGACATGAACAGAGAGTTATAGTCAATACAAGAACATTCCAAATCGATTGCAATCAGGTAAATAATGAACGCTGCTTGCCTTAAGTAGTCAGTTATAATTTGGCGGTCATAGTATAAAGTTGTACTAAGAGTACGAGTATTGAGTAAACTGGTTTATTAAGAGGATATTATATAAGTAAGATACTACATAGTTATAATTGAATGTGCAATTTCAAAAAAGGTACATCTCTTAGAGTTGTGACCTATCTGCCATGACATCTAAAGTATAAATAATGCTAAGGAGGTTAGTATTTCAAGCGTTGTAGGTGCTGAGAAACATTTGGGATTCATTGATACGAGAACATGCATCTGCCAAAATATGCGAGATGTGCCCTTTTCGAAATTGCATATGCAATTGTATAAAGTGGAAGTTAAATAAACGAGTGTAAATAAACATTAAATTCGCTACATTGATTTTATTTTAGGCAACTTAATAGATTAAAAATTTTTTACAGGGTATATATAGTTACAGTATTAAAGCTGGGCAACTTTTAAACAGACAAACAAACAAATCATTTTGTGATTTAACACTGGTGGATTATTTTCTCTGGGGCCATTCGAAGGACTGGGTTTACGTAAACAAACCACAAACAACTGAGACTCTGACAAATGAAATTCGGCGTTCCATTGACGAGATAAGCGAAGCTTGTTGCAAAATGTGGTTCTAAATATTGTAAAAAGAATGAACATCTGTAGACGTGCTAGAGGTGGACATTTGCCCGACATCATATTCCATTAATAAGTCCCATAATTATATCTTATATTCGTATAAATAAGAATGAATTAAAAAAAAATATTGTTTTTAAGCTAATTTACTTCCTAACCCCAAACTTGCCCACTCTTTATATTATAAAATAAATTGAATTAAAATTTATGTTTTTATGTAAATTTCATAAAATTTCATTTAATTTTATTTCATTGTTAAATGAATATGAAGAAATGGTTTTTTTCCACAATATACTCGTATATATATGGTTACGTTTTAACCTTTTTAAAACGTTTGAGTTCGTTTAAATTGCGTGAAATTAAAATAAACACTGCTATTTTAATTGTTTTACAGTTGGTAATATATTGCGATGATGAAGAGTCCGCTAATGTCCGCTTTAACACGTCTTTATCTTACAGCAGCCAAACGATAACTAACTGACGTGTAGGTAAAGCAGCCCTTTATATACCTAATTGCCTACATGTTGGAAGGTTCCGGAAATGTCTCATATCTTCTATTTCCCACATCCTTTAATTCTAATGTAAGGTAAAGATGGTCGATGTGGCTGGCAGTGCTGCCAAATTGACATATACCAAAATCGCACAATGCGGTGTGTATTTTTATTTTCGTAACAATATGTATGTATGTATACATATATGAGTATATATATATCAGTTATGAACCCAATCAATAAAAAATCAGTGCATTACATGACAAAATAAATTCGTCATTTCGATTTGCGTCGCATTTTTTTTTTTGGTCCTTTTTACTGACGCAAACAGAGGCTTTGGTGTACACTGATAATGTCGGTTGGAAAAAAAAAAATATAAAACCAAGAGCCGAAAAAAGCAGGAAATGTGTTTGTAATGCAGTTTTGTTAAAGCTTTTAGGCACAACAACACAACAATAAGTATTACGACAACAAAACTATATAAGTAGTTGTGGAAGTGTGTGTATATATGTTAGCCATGAATACATACATCATTAGGACGATGATGATGATGATGTTGGCAATGACAACGTGACATGTGACCGTAAACAGATGTTTTAAGTTAAAGAAACAAACACACACATACACATTTCTAATGCACCCTCTATACTTATAATTCCATACTCCTTATTTACAAGCAAATACTTACACATATCCATACACACTTATTTACTTACACATTTACATAATAAGTAACTGACTACTTAGAGCCAATTTGTTTGCTATACGAATGTTTCTTCAGAAAAATGTTTTTATTTCCCAAAATAAGATGTTAAATACCACTTTAAAGTGCATATAAATTTTTAAAAGTATGACAAATGCTGGGCTACACTATTACCAGTCATTTATACTATAAATTATTAGAACCATTTTAATTTTATTAGTTTTACAAATCTTTTGTATTCTTTTATTTTCATTTTTTATATTTTAAATACAAGGTGTCTGCCGGGAAGGTCTACTACTTTGTTTTGCCGCCATTTTGGTAAACATTAGTCTTGACAGTTCATATTTGATAGTCGTGAAGCAGAGACGTGGCAAATTTATTATGGAACAAGATTCAGTAAACCAATGTGTTTTAATCGTTAAAACATTTTATCAAAATCAATCATCGATTTTCATGAGAAAATCATAATGAGTGACGAGGCATATTTTCATTTGAATGGTTATGTGAATAAACAGAATAGTCGGTTCTGGGCAATGGAAAACCTTCAAATTATATATCAGTCACCTTTACATCCATTAAAAGTGACAGTCTGGTGTGTAATTTGGTCATTCATTGGACCTTACTTCTTTGAAACTAAGAACGTCGTAACGGTAACTGTCAATGGGAAGCGATATCGTGATATGATTGAAAACTTTCTAACGCCACAACTGCACGCTTTAGGCTTGACTAACATGTGGTTTCAACAAGACGGTGCCACATCGCATACAGCCAGGATTGCAATTACTGCGAGACCTCTTTACATAACAAATTATTTCAAGGAATGGTGAAGTTGATTGGCCATTGCCTCGACGGTCGCCTGATTTGACTGCTCCGGACTTCTTTCTGTGTGGATATCTGAAAAGCAAGATTTATGCAAACAAACCAGAAACGCTGGAGCAACTTAAACAAAATATTCGTGATGGAATTAATGAAGTACCGCTTGAAATGTGTGAGAATGTTATACCCAAAAAGGCTCGCATTTGTGAGGCTAACGAAGGCGGGTATTCATCTGACATTGTATTCCATACCTTATTGCCGCTATTAAAAAAAACATTTATCAATATGAGATCCATTATCCTTCATAAAATCAAATATTTTAAATAAACAAAGTAGTATACCTTCTCGGCTGACACCCTGTATTAAACGTAAGGTTTACTGTCAAAAGTTGTTTTATTTTGCAATTGGCAGAGATTGTTAGCTAACAATATTAACAAAATATAAATTGTTAAATTAGCATCTGAGGTAAAAATGGCCCTTATCACTTGATGTAGTTCAATGACCCAATTAGCAAAAACGCAACGTGGTTTTGTTAGATAAACA
Source organism: Wohlfahrtia magnifica (assembly GCA_023159175.1). Lineage (NCBI taxonomy): Eukaryota > Metazoa > Arthropoda > Insecta > Diptera > Sarcophagidae > Wohlfahrtia > Wohlfahrtia magnifica. Next base: position 3,452,293 of record JAKWBJ010000045.1, read on the forward strand.
TGTTAGTTGAGCCTTAAAAGCTTTTAAATTTAAATCTTTGTTCAAAATGCGGTGTAATATCGCTTGTGAAATGCTTAATTCTGAAGATCGACGAGAAATAGACAAATTGTGGGTTGTTTTTGTGTGACGTCTATGAATTTGATTCTTAACATTACGAATTTGCTTCAATTGCTCAAATTTTCCGACTAATTTCACAATTGCTGGCCAAAAATGTTTTAGTTTTGGGAACTAAAACCGCCAAATTAGCACCAATTTTTATAATTTAAATGAATTGTTTAAGTGGTGTTGTTTTATCTGTATTGATGTCGTAGTTTTTAAATATCGTCTACCAAGTTGACCCATGATTAAAAATGGAACATCTTATTGAAACAACCGCAAAAACAAAATATTACGCAGTTTTAAGTCGAATTTGGCAAACCACACAACAAACCACTTTTGTAATACTTTTTTTGTTCTTAAAATATGTGACCGAAAGACGGCTTGACGCAATAATACGTCTTCATATCTGTTATCATATAACAGGCGTTTGATCTGTGAGTATTTTGCTTTCGTATTGATATTACTGGTTAGCCGGGCTTCACATATGATTTTCATTCCTTCCCATTATCGTAATAGATCCAATTTTAATCGCCAATATTAATTCCATGCAAAAATGATTATCTTATGGCATTCAGGCAGTATTTTGGACATGCAGAATCGTATTTAAATGCCTTTTGGCTTAATTATGTGTCATGGGGCCAAACTATATTATAATTTTGCATACTTAAGTTATTGTCAAAAATCAACGAAAAGTCTGTTAAATACCTTATCAACTTGTTCGTGGTTATACAGTCTTTATATATCTATATATCTCATTATATTCCCTAAATGCAGAATTTTTGTTTATTTTATAACTTAACTAAAAAGTTAATTATAATTAAAAAAAAAAAAATTAATTATACTCGTAAAAAAATGCAGCAGTATATTTTCCTTTTTTTGTGTCGCACCGTGTTATTTATATAAAGCGATATTCCCAATTATTTTGAATTTTTTATTTGCCTCAAGCTATTTAAGACTTAGCGGAAATATTTTTTTCAGCAGACCAACTCATCAAAAAATTATAAAATTTACTGGTGTTTACCCATCGATTTCCAAGAATTATGGTTTATTTTATTTCTATTTTATGCAGCTTTATGAATAAATAGTGAAACTGGTAAATATTTGCTGCTTTCTATTCTTTGTGATATTTTAGAAATCAATAATTTCAAAATTAAAAAAAAATTACAATTTTTTTTCTCAATATCTCAAAAAATATTGATTTTATTAAAAAAATATTAGAATGACTTAAAGCTGATATAATTCTATATTTTTTAACATGTGATGTAACAAAATCGAATAAGTTATTTCAAAGTTATCATAAGATGTAGGAAATAGCCTCTTCAAAATTCTTACATTTTACAAAAAAAAAAAAAAAATTTAATTGAAATGCTGATGATCTTCGAAAATCGGAGCATAATAAAATATATTGAATACCAAAGCTATTTTTGCTTCTTGCATAGTGTTACTATTAAAATTCAAAACTTTTAATAAAACATGCAATTTTCGCCAAATATTAAATTTTTCTAAGTTCGATTATCTATATCCTTTTCATTATTGACTCCATATACCACTGCCCATTTTCCGTACAGCTCCACATCCTCACTACGCTTTACTATAGCACGTTTAACATCCTCCCTTTTCTTATTTTCCACAAATCGTCCCGATTCCGGAGGATAGCCCTGCATGTTAGCATGGCTTATCATGCACGCCCGAGGTCCATCCTTTTCAAATACACCCGATAATAACTCTACAAAGGCTACCTCATCTACAACTCCCATTACTATCACACAATTGCATGCGTCAAAAACTTGATGTTATATCAGTAATTAACACAATTCTGCGCTACAACGGAACTTTTGTTTTTATCTAAAAGATTTATATATAAAAAACGATCTTAAAATAGTTTGTTTTTTGTTTTGTTTTAAATATATGTGGACGGTAAGCGTGTCCCTTGTCCTATTTTACCAAATTTTTTATATAATAATATTTGGCCCTAGTAAATGTCTGCACGAAATTTAATTTATGTACCACAACTGCTTTTATTTTTGTCCATAGGCTCTATGGGAACAATGCACTGTATACCGTCTTTTATGGAAGAAAAAGAAATATGAGTAGTTATACCACAATTCTGCTTCAGCCATTATATTCAATATATAGGAACTATTGCGACTACTTCCTCTACAGCGTTGCCAAATATGCTGATTAAACTGAATTTTAGTTTTTTTAGGCACTAAGTACTAAACAAGTTTATATTAAAAAAATGTTTTTTTTTTGTAAACGGCACAGATTTTGCAGTTTTTAACGTTCTAATTTTTTACTTTTAATTTTATTATTCAAATTCAAATTTATAAGGTAAAAATTGCACCCTATTGGCTTAGTACAACGGTGGTGAGGTTTACTCCTACCTTTAAGGCGAAAATATAATTATCCACTGGTCACAAAGAAAGAAAGAATTCAGACATTGTGTGATGCTTGCATTTAGTTCTCAAACAGATAATTTTTTAGAAAAATAAATATGGGATCACAGTACATGCTACATGCTAATTACGTACGTATGAGTAATATGTACTTCGACTTCACAAATAAAATATTACTCATACGAATGTACTTATGTACTTATGATGTGAATCCACTCTTAAAAAAATTTAACGCTCATGTGATGAAAAACTCAACATTTTAAAATTACTAGTAACTTAAATCGCAAATCTCTTATTTTCATGTGCTGGAGATCGTGCGTTTTGTTTAACACGAATATAAGTAAGGTCTGGTAATAAGGGGTGTTTTTTATAGGGGTATAGAACTTAAAGTTGCAATAAAACAACGATGGATTATTCGATTGACATGAATTTTATTTATCCGAAAGATAATCTTGTGGCATTACATTTTAAATAAGATTTCTGGCATATGACCGCCACGGCTGTCGCGGATGTATTCCAATCTGGACGTCCAATTTTCAATGACTTTTTTCAACATTTGTGGCCGTATATCGGCCATAACACGGTGAATGTTGTCTTCCAAATGGTCAAGCGTTTGTGGCTTTACCGCATAGACCAATGACTTTACATAGCCCTACAGAAAGTAGTCTAGCGGTGTTAAATCACAAGATCTTGGAGGCCAATTCACAGGTCCCAAACGTGAAATTAGGCGGTCACCAAACGTGTCTTTCAATAAATCTATTGTGGCACGAGCTGTGTGACATGTTACGCCGTCTTGCTGAAACCACATCTCCTGGACATAATGGTTATTCAATTCCGGAATGAAAAAGTTAGTAATCATGGCTCTCTACAGATCACCATTGACTTTAACGTTCTGGCCACCATCATTTTTGAAAAAGTACGGACCACTGATTCCACCAGCCCATAAAGCGCACCACACAGTCAGTTTTTCTGGATGTAACGGTGTTTCCACATACACTTGAGGATAACCTTCACTCCAAATGTGGCAGTTATGTTTGTTGACGTTGCCATTCAACAAGATGTGCGCTTCATCGCTAAACAAAATTCGCTTATGAAAATCGAGAACAACGGTAATCTCGTTTTGGGCCCATTCGACGAATCTACGCCGGGCGTGAGTCTATTCATAATGAATTGCTAAACCAAACTGAGAGTAAATCACTTGACAGCTGTTAAATCGGTCGCCATCTTGATAAGTAATGCCAACTTAAAGTTCTATACCTCTATAAAAAACACGCAATACTTGATTTTTTTTGTCTGACAATAAAAACAGTTGTGGACTGAAAAACCAACGATTTTAAAGCAAATAGGCGTTACGCAGCAAATATATAAAAAGGATATTTTTCAATTTTTAATTTTTTAATAAAATTGATCAAAAAAATTTAATATTTAAGAAAATAATGAAAATATATTTAATTTTAATTATACACTTTCATTTCTACTGGCTGGCGTCAGGTTAATGCAACATACACAAGTTCACCTAGTTACTTCATTCTTTGCAATCGCATTTTTTTTCTTTTTTTTTGGTGTTTGGTGGGTTTCAGCACATGGCTGTATATTTCCTAAACTACTAGGCAGGCTTAAAAGATTAAACCGTTTTTAAGCCACTCGAACGTAAGTTGTACAACTTTCTCCACTTTCGTAATAACGGTATATCTCGAAAACCAGAACTAACCTGAAAAAACAGTTAAAACCACTGGATTCAGTGTACTCAAATCCAAGGTAAATGGCAGGTGACTCGATTGTCGGAAAGCAAAAGTGTCAAATTCGAGCACAGCGTCTTATATTATGTAAGTTATGTATATCACATTTGATTTATTGTGTTTTGCGTGAATACAAAATATGGTTTACTAGGAAAATATTATTTAAATATGATATTAGAATTAGAAGCTGGTATAATTTGGAAGTTTTTAACATATAGCTTAACGAAATCGAAAAAGTCATCCTAAAGTTATCATAGCAGCCTCTTCAAAAATTTCACATTAAGAAAAAATTCTTAGAAAACTTATCCATAGAATCTGATATACTGATGATTTTTGAAGTTAGGCGGCCATAGTGCATCAAAAAAATATATTAAATATCAAAGATATTTTTTCTAGTTACATAGTGTTATCAAAAGATTATAATAAAAGGCGCATTTATGTATGTATCTTCTAGGGAGATCGATTATTCGACTTTTTTCAAAAACCGCTTTTCGAATATTTCGAAAAGTAGCACTTTTTGAAAAGCCGGTTTTCGGTTACTAACAATTCAAATAACTGGTTAACCGTTTCTTTTACATAAATAAAATTTTTCTCAATTCTTAAAGCACAGGACTGGACCACGTCGTTTTAAAAATTAGCAGAAGCTGACGGAGAGCTTAAAATTAAAGTGGCAATAAATACTAAAAATAATTTTAACAAATCTCATAAAAACTATGCCAAAAAGGCCATAAAAATAAAGTTTATATCACAAAAGTACTGAAAGTTGCTTAAGCTACGAATAGCTTACTCAAGAAGCTAATTTCGTTTTTGTTGTATTACTTGGTTACTTAGGTACCTCAGATAACAAAAAATAAATGTTTTACTTTAAATAAATCTATAAGTAATATACGAGTCCTTAATTGCTCCGACAAGAATATTTGCTTAGATTACGAGCAACACTGTATGTAAATTTATACACCACGTATTTAATAGTGTGTGTGGTATATTGGTATGTTGGTTAAGAACTCACTTTCCAACCAAGAAGTCGTGGGTTCAATCCCAGGCTACACCGTCGGACAACTTTCAACGGCGATATCGCCTCACAACAATACTAGTGACTGATTATGTGTATTTACGCTGTGAAAAACTTCACTTCACACTTTGTGGGTTTGTTGGCTTTCTAGTCTAGTTGATCATTATTCATATATAAAAATCAATATTTATTTACAGAAGATGAGAAAACGTTATTGTGGCTCAAGAGTGTATATCTTCTTCGATCTACCTTGGTTTTCATCTTCTTTGTCAGACGTTAAAGGATGTCATATGTACAAAAACTAGTAGTTAAACCATGTTATACAAGTAGTTAAACGATGAGCATATTTTCAATAAAAAAATATACAAACGTTTTAAAATTATATATATTAAATTAACCGATTATTCGTGTTAAATCAACTGGTTTATTCGAAAAATGTAGATTTCAAAAGAACCGTATTCGACAAAACCAAAAAAAAAAAAACGGTTAAAACCGGTCGAATAATAACCGTCCGAGCTTCCTAGTGTATTATTTTTGCTTTTTTAAGTATGTGCAATTTTTTCATTTAAAAATCGGTGTATTTTTCCTAAATTTTTATTTTTCTAAAAACAACATGGCAACACTGTTCTGTAACTAAACTAAAGAATACTTTACTAAAAATTCTTTGAGGAAGATCACTGTAAATGGAACAAATCCAGTGTTTCATTCAAAAAATTCATCATACTATGGTTTTGTTTAAAAATATTAATTTTAAATTTATTGTATTTGAGTGATAATATTATTTAAATATGTACATATTTTTCCAAAATTAATCTATTTTTTTTAATTTTTACTATCTTTGCAGGTATGTACGAATTTTAAATTAAAACGTAAGTTAGAAGAGAAAAAAATTTTAATTAAAAAAAAAAAAAAATATATAGAAATGAATCTAATGTGGAATTCCGCATATTGCCAAGTTAAAACAACGTTTGTACATTCTCCCAAATACTGTTTTATTTCTAATACACGCCAGTTTTCTTTTAGTGCTTTGCAAAAGTCATTTGCTATTGCCATCTTTTACTCCATTAACTTATATTTTATTTGAAAAAAAATTTTTTTTTGTCTTTCTTTCCATAGTCAAGTACTATCGGAAAAATAACAAATTATATATTTTTATGACACAATCTGTAATGAATAATCAATAACATTGGTTGGTTGGTAATCCTCAGCAGACAAACACATTACTTTTTTGTTCCATACAAACAATGTATGAATAGGAGAGTTCAATACACAAATGTTTGTCGGATTCAATGGGGTGTAGCAGACACTAATACAAATAATAAAGTACTTTTTATTGATGCTCTACGAAAAAAAAACGATAAAAAAGATTATGATATTGACAAGAATGCTTAACACTTGCAGAAAAGAAGATAAAAAAAATGTAACAATTTCGAATATTTTAAGGGTACGTATTTTTTGACATGACAGTAATAAAAAAATTATGTTCCATACGACTAAAGTTACCTGCACACCCAAAGCTATAAAAATTGTATCTAAAAAAACTATTTTCTTAATTTGTCTAAATTCAACTTTTATATCAGAGAAAATGTAAATAGTTTTTCGGTTTTCGAACCTACGGTTGTGGGTTGTAGTACTACAACCCTTTAGTTTAAAGTACTGCCATAGCCTGGAATAGCTTTACCCCATAAAGTCTCTCTCAAATTTAATACTTTGACAAACTTCTGAATATCGGTTGGTGCGTCCTCTTAAAATGCGTGAGTGCCGCACAATCACTACGTACATGAGATGTACTTCAAAATGATAAGGTCACCTTAACATTTGCTCATTTCATCCAAACTATAAAATGTTATGTACGGTCACCTTATTAAAAAAAATTATACGTTCGAATAAGTGAATAATAAGCCGGTTTTGCTTTTAGAGATGTACCATTGTATTATGTTTATTTAAACTTATGTAAATAAGTGCAAAATTCAATGCATCAAAATGATAAGGTCAGTGATTAATAAACAATTAGTCTAATCAGAAGGTATCACAATTGTTGTTTTTTTTGTAATAATTTATAATTTAAATAATATCTGCGCGGTATGGGTCGAGGGAAACCTTTGTCACCTTATGAACAAGGACAAATTGTGGCACTTAGTGACCAGGGATTGAGTTTACGTGGAATGGCGAAAAAACTGTTTGTTGTCTGCACAAACATTACACACAACCAGTCCCCACAAAATTTTCATAACATTTTATAAAGCACACCTTATGCGTTCTGCCGTTCAGTTTCTTCCTCACATATTCTAAACATTAAGTATGAAACTTCACACGTTCTATTAAAGTGCTATTTCTTATATAGAAGACAGAAATCGTTTCTTATAATAGTTGGGTAGCAAAAGTTCTAAAACCCGTTTTGCTCCAGAAGAGTATACACCTCTTGTGCTCGTACTTTTTCCCCATTCCATAAAAGGTTCCGTTCCTGACCAGCTTATCTAACCAATAGGCTTATCTGACCATCTTGTCAAATTCATATGAATGGCGAATAGCGGTAGTACAACTTTGTCTACCTACCCTTGGTATTTTCTGCTCAATTCGAATTTTGCACATATCTCTACTTTTCATTTTCCATGGATTATATTTTTATATATTATATATTTTTTATTGTAGGCCTAAATATCAACGCTTCTGAATCACCGTTGGTCATCGACGCATCCGTAAATTTCATAATGATCTGCTCGCCCTAATTCGCCGTGAAGAGTTTTCTTATTTTGTCCAAAGGACAATCAAGAAGGAAGTTGTTAAACTATTCACTCATCAGTTTTCGTTGCCATCTGAAAAGTTCTTTGTGTTACTTATCACCCACTATCCTAATCATAGTGTCTAAGGATTTGTGTTTCACTACCCAATGCAGCAGGCATTAATTCAGCTTTGTTAAATTTAGCGGAACCATCAGAATTGAGAAGGACCACTGCGATCCATTTAGTACTAAACGAGTCAAGGCAAGGCACTATTTGCTACTAGAGTGTCTATCTTCTGACATACGCCGACGATATCGACGTTGTCGCCTTTAGCACCCGAAGACAAGTACTAAGTACTTTCTGGCCACGAACGGAAAGTCTTCAAGTTTGACAAGGCGTAACAGTTGGGGAACGCAGTTTTAAAGTGTTAAAGGACTTTGTCTATATTGTTAACAGCATAAACACCACAAACAAAATCAGCCTGGAGATCAAACTGAGAATTAGTCTTGGAAATAGGTTCTACTTTGGGCTTAGCACTTATAACTTATCATCTTCGTCCTGCTACAAGACACAGAAACGTGGACACTGACGACCTACTATTCGTAAAATCTTCGGTTCTTTATGAGTAGAAAATGAGTACCGCATACATTAAATTGCGAGCTGTATGAGTTGTAGAGGGACGTAGATATAATAAGCTGCGTTAAAATTAGATGGTTGTACCGGCTTGGCCACGTCTCTCATTTGAACGAAGAAACTCTGAAAAGGCAGACCTTTAAGACGGTACCTCAGGTCTCTTCGTTGGAGAGACCAAGTTTCACAGAACCTGATGGTCTTGGAAGTATCAAATTGGCTAGCGTAAGACAAGTCGAGCTAGGGTTCTTTTCGGATTCGGCCAAAACCAACAAGCAATTGTAGTGCCACATAAGTAAATTTCTTTATGATCACCTACCACATAAGCTGAATATCCCTCTATTTAAGGAGTTTCCTTCTCATAATTAAGTACTATCATGGTCTTGCTGAAGTTAATGTTCAACTCCATTTATTCACAATTTCAAGCCCTCTTTGCATGATATTTAAAATAGTATCTTCGAATTTACCTCTTGCTATCAGAACAATGTCATTCGCATTGTCTTGGTATAGTCTGTCATAGGCAATTTCATCATCCAAGTACGGGCTCGTCTTTTAATTACTCAGCTTTGGATTGCTTTCTATGACTACTTTTGTTACTTCGCTATCCGGTTTTCACTGGTTGCTCCTAATCCATCTTCATTTCCTTGCCATTATTTTCTTCTTTATTGGTAGTTGATGTATTTTTTGTCATAAGGAATAGTTGAGTTTGATGTCTGAATGGAACATAAATGCATCTTTGGAATTGACATTCTTAAATACTGCCTCCCACGACTCATAGTCACACAAACCTATAGACATTACACGCTCACGTGAAAACGTAATCATTATGGGAAAAAATGTGCTCTTAGACCCCCTGTCTTGTATTGAATGTACACCGCTGTCATTAGACTAAGCCTCACCTATGGTGTTCTTGTCTAATGGAAGGCATGGATATTGAATCACAACTGTCTATTCTCAATAGAGTGTACAGGCTAGCCTGTCCTACAATCACCGGTGCTATGAGTTCCGCTCCTCAAGCCGGTCTGGAGACAATGCTAAGCATAACACCCTTGGGTATTTTTGTCCAATGGATCTTTGGAAAGTCTGCGCTTAACGGGTGGACTGAGGCACATTCACATTGAACACGGTATAGAAAGTGGATGGACTGATCCATACGCGTTAGACAGATTGAGCGATACCTACGTTGAACTTCGGTAGAGCTTACGGCTTTCCTGATACTTGCAAATATTTTAATATCATGTTAGCAACATTACTAAGCGCTGCATAGGTGATAATAAAAACATTGGAATAAGTCTTACGAACAATTTTAGTACGAGCGATTATATTTAAGAATAAAATATAAAAACGATAACGCTAATCAAGAGGTAGGGTGGTGAAGTGGTTAGAGCTGAGGAATACAACACAAATGGCCAAGGTTCGGATCCCAGCAGAGGACATGACGAAAAAATTTTAATTGCAGTTTCGAGTGTTTAATAAAGAGACTTAAACCCCTCTCTCATATGGGTTCCGAATCATGCAGTCATTGCTGATGAGTGCGCTACTAGTGTGTCCTCTCTGGCTCTCGTGCAGGAGGACGTGCATGCACCTCTGTGTGCCTTGTCGAGTTTGATAGATAGGTGGGCAGTGAAAAAGATAGAACTCAGGCGGACTAATATCACCGCTTGTTGGATATCTAAAATGCTTTGGTCTTCTGTTTTTATGGAAAGGACTAAGTCTCTTCTTAGGTTTGTAAAGGGGATTGTTCCTGGATTTCTTTTGCGCATAATTACCGAGCACTATATGATAGCCTACATGTCAGACCACATGGGAAGCCGAAGCTACTGTGGGAGCTATCTAGATGATTAGAAGGAATCGGTATAACACCTGTTCCACTCTATGGGAGCTTAGACTAAGGCACTTGGTTGCATCTCGCTTTCATGATCTGGACTGCTTTATAGAATTGTCACTGTCGAAGTAGATTGACTTCGTCAAGGGTACCGGTTGGTTCAACTGAGGGAACTGAAATTTTTGGGTTTTTAGGTGGCGATATTTTTTGGGACTCTCCCATGTTTGGCCTTTCGACCTCTTTTATTGGGTCTATCTGTAAGGGGTATCACAATTGGCTACAGAGCCTCTGAGTGAACTCGTAAGTCTCGAACGTCCCGCATTACCTAGCCACATACTTAAGACTTGATTAGTCTTATGTTGTATTGGCTACAATCTATAAAATTAAATGTTGAAAATGATAGGATTGGATGGATTTCAGATATGAAAGTGACGTAAATCGTAATCGCAATTCCAAATATTTTTTTTTTTTTTTTTTGGCTTTCCACAAAGCATCCATTACTTTGCTTTAATTTCAGCTATGAAGTTGATTTTCAAGCTGTCGCTCGCCTCCGTATGATTGTGTATAGTGGTGAAGATATTTGCTAAGTGGTGGTGATCCTTACTTACCGTTGTAATTTATTCCCAGTAAGTGGCATTTTCTCCTCGTTATCCGTCTGATGTTTGTCATCGGCGCCAGAGGTAAGGTGGAAGGTCATGTCGGCTGACTCCCGAAAACTCAATTAAATTTTTTTGCTGGAGCTCGAACCTGGGCCGTTTTATTTTATGCCTGCGCTCTTCAGTATGCAACATCCAACTACTACTAACGATAGTTATGGTCTTAACACATCTGAGAGCAGTAAGGGGTACAAAAAATATCCTAATTTTTGCTATAAAATAAAATTTAATTTTTTTTTCAATTTTTCTCAGTGTTTTTCGACTTTAACATCATAAAAGGATGTTACACTTACATTTTTTTTCTTTATGCTTAAATGAATTTTACAATTTCAACAAATGAATTTTATGTATTTTTATTTCTTTTCTCTTCACTTACATTTCATTCATCCTCTTCACGCTCTGTCTTTTTGTTTTCGTTTTTTTTTTTTTTATTTACAACTACAACCGAAAAAACCAAAGGCAATAGTCCTCAATTTTTATTTGTTTAAAATACAGACAAACAGACGGACGGACAGACAGAGAGATGGAGTATCTAAAGGAATTGATCGTTAAAGAATAAAAACGAATGAGTGAATGAATGAAAATGTAATAAAATAAAGTGTTGGGGATTTTGAGATGAAATCCCAAACAAATTTGTAACACACACATTGACACACAAACATACACGAACACATACATATACTTTTGTATTTAAATCTACTCTCTGTAAAGTCATTGTAAAAAATTGAATATATTCTACTCCAAAAAACGAAAAAAAAACTTAAATAAAATAAATAAATTTTATTTATAACGTATTTGTCTGAATTCGTTATTTTTTTTTGTTTTTTTTTTTTTTGTTTCAAAACTCAAGTGTTTTGTGAATGAATAACGAACGAATCAAACAATTTGAACATTTGAATTTTAAAGTTTCTTTTTTTATATTTATTTTTTTTTTTTTTATTTCAATTTTATGTGTTAAGTTTTTGTAAAGTAATTTTTTGGTATCTTTAGTATAAAAAAATATTAGAATATATTTGCTTGGGTATCCCAAAGGCGTAGAAGGTGTTTTAAAGATTTTGCACTATGCGAATGCTTAGTAGGTGGGATTCTTATCAGGCACATGGTATTGTTTAGTACAATGTCATCTTTATGTAAAAATTGGTAAACAAAAGCCTTTCAATTTAGAAATTTTTTGTTTATTCTTCTAATACCTTTGGAATTTTTCATTGAAACCAACATTTGGCCTCCAGATAACATTAAAGCGGACATCATACAGGTATCGTAAACCTGTTATAAAAATACACGGACACCTTTCCTTTCTTATTTGCTTGACTACGAAATTCGATAATAACATCACCTACGAACGTTTGGTAAACAATTCTCTGATAAAACATTCGATAACGAATACTGGAAGCGAAACGAAAAAGAACTCATAGAGCTCACCTGTATCTCAGCTTGTGGCAGACAATTTTTCGATCTCGAAAAATCATAAGCGAGTAACTTTGCTTTGCTCTGTTCGGTTTTTCTTTTATTCTCTTCTGTTTTTGCCAGATTGCTGTTACCAGATTTCTCTCCAAACGTGGCGATTTTAAATGTTATTTGGAGTCCTAATTTTCAGTTTGGCGACATAGCGATTTTTGAATTAATTGGCGATTTTGTTGGCTATATTTTGGAATTTTTATATATGACATCCGTAAACGTAGTGCATTTCAACGTATTGATTATAGGTGGTAGCTCAACTTTAGTTATGTTGCCGAACGGCAATGAAAAATTTTATAATTGCCTACATGCAACTCCAACTAAAGAAATTTTTAGGTTCAATTTTTTAATTTTTAGGTGCAATCTTCGACAACTGGGAGCGAAATAAGTTTATAAATGGTACGAAAATAGCTATAAATTTGAAAAATGTGGAAAAAGAAAATTAGTGCCTTTGCATCAGAAATTCACACATATGTATTCCTCAAGTCTAAACAGTATAACATTACTTAAAAGGTCTACTTCTGTCCTCGCAAAACCGCTGAAAAGCCCAAAATGAAAAATCGGTTTTTTTTCTGCTCTCTCCAAATCCGCTGAAAAGCTCAAAAAGAAAAATCGGGTTTTTACCAGTAATTAGGGATTTCTAAGCTGTTTCGAAACTTTGCTAATGGTTTTGCTTGATAAAATTAAAAAACTATATATAGGGTCCGCCAAATAATATATTTTTTTTTTTTGAAAATGCTATAAAAGAATTACTGAATATTTTCTCATATTTCGTTTTTTATTTGAAAGTACAATACTTCCGGTTAATAATGGAAAATAATTTCATTCAAATGACTGCCTCGGCTGGACATGCAGTAGCCTACACGATCGGTCCAATTTTTAAGTACATTATCGATTGTGTGCAGCAGTATTTCACCAATGGCTTCACGAATATTGCCCTCTAAAGCGTCAATTGTCTCTGGCTTTTTGGCGTAACACTTATCTTTGACGACACCCCACAAATAATAGTCCAACGGTGTCAAATCGCAGCTCCGAGGTGGCCAAACGACATCAGCTCTGCGGCTGATAATGCCATCTTCAAAAACAGGGCGCACAACATCGAGCGTGGCTTCGGCTGTTTGGCACGTAGCGCCGTCCTGTTGAAACCAAATGTTGCTAATATCCTCCTCTTCAATTTTTGTGAACAAAAATTCGTTCAACATGGCCCGATAACGATCGCCATTGACTGTAACGGCCACTCCTTGCTCATTTTCGAAGAAAAATGGCCCAATTATGCCTCTGGACCAAAATCCGTACCAAACAATGACTCGTCTTGGGTGTATCGGAAGATCAAAATGAGCTTCATCCAAAAAGATGATTTTTGATTCTGCAACATTACCATGACTTTCAAAGTAACGTCGCAATATTTCCCAGCGTTGCTCAAGCGTATAAACAACCACATTCGTTCAGCGGAAGGATAAAACTAATTATCTGCCAAATCAGACATGAGCTAAGTGTTACCATTCACGAAATAAGCACAAGTTGAAAAAAAAAACGTTAGGTGGCGGACCCATTATAATGGCTAATTGTTTTCAACTTTTGGCGACATTTTTTGTAATTTTTTGTTTTAATTAAAAATTTTTTTTAAACTTTTTGTATTAATTAAAAAAAAATTAAAAACAAAATAATAATTTACAAAAATTCGAAACAACTTTTTTTAATTTTCAATTTTTTTTAAACAAGAAAACTATTTTTTTAATTAAAATAAAAAAGTAAATAAATATTTTACAAAAAATTTTTGTAAATTATTATTTTTTAATTAAAAAAAAAATGTAAAAAAAATTAATAAATAATTTACAAAAAGTTTTATAAATTTTTTTTATTAATTTATTTTAATTTTTTGGTTTAATTAAAAAAAAAAAAAAAATTTGTTTAAAAAAAAATTAAAAATTAAAAAAAATGTTCCGAATTGTTAAATTTGGACAGTGTATTTCTATTTTTATTTGATAGTGTATTTCTACCAACATATAACAAAAAACATTGATATGATATAAAGATAATATGACAATATGCTCGTATTTAGCATATTATTCGGGCAGGTATGGCAACCGACGGGTAAACAAATCCAGTGCTACTAACCGTTTTTTTACGTTAGCGCTTGTTTTCGGGATATACCGTTATTTCAAATATTGATGAGATTGCACAATATATATTCGCGAAACTCGAAAAGAGTTTAATTTATGGAATTAACTAAAAAAAAACGAAATTCCACAATAAAATTAGATTTGGGGAAGGCTAACACTTGCTTCAAATCTGTGCAGTTGTTTTAAAAATATAAATTTTTTGACAAAAAAAAAACAATAAACTCGCTTTACTACATCTATAAGTACATACGCATGAGTGATATTTTGTTTGTGAAACAGATACATCACTCATACGCAGATATATCACTCATATGCTCATAAGTACATAGGCATGAGTGATATTTTATTTGTGAGGCAGATATATCACTCATACGTGTGCGCTAACGCAGTATGTAATGTGATGCCATTGTGCTATTGCAAAAAAAAAAAAATATATATATATATATTAGGAAGATCGATTATTCGACTTTTTCAAAAACCGCTTTTCGAATAACTCGAAAAGTAGCGATTAAAAAAACCGGTTTCCGGTTAATAATTATTTAAATAACCGGCTAACCGGTTCTTTTATTTAAATAAAATTGTTCTTGACTCTTGATGCGTAGTGCTGGTCCACATCGTTTTAGAAATAAGCAGAACCTGACGAAGAGCTCAAAATTAAAGTGACAATCAACACTGATAATATTTCTAACACACCTCATATAACACAAAGTACTGAAAGTTGCTTAAGTTTCGAAGAACTACTCAAAGAGCTAATTTTTGTTGTTGTTGTTGTATTATTGGTAGAGAATGGGATTAAGGGTTTGTTATTATGGTTATAATTTAGGTGCTATGATAACAAGAATTAAATGTTTTACTTTGAATAAAACTATTAGTAATATACAAGTCCTTAATTGCCTCGACAAGAAAATTTGCTTAGGATTCGGACTGCACTGTATGTAAATTCATGCACCACGTACTAAAAAAGCCCCCTCACCCTTCTCGCATACCTCTGGCGATGATGACAAACATCAGACGAATGATCAGGAAGAACGCGCCACCTACTGGGAAAAAATAACAATGATAAAGAAAAGATCACCACCAATTAGCAAGGATCTTTACCACTACACAAAAAAAAAAATCGTATGGAGGAAGCTACTACTACTTGACTGTTAAATTATGACTGTCTGACAGAGCATAACGCACCGCATATTCCAGTAAGATTACATTAATTTCGAATGTTATAGTTAATCCCAAAACCTTCTATTCAGCTACGATAATTCGAATGTAAAGCTTTAATACACAAAATTATATTGGCAGCACTGTTTCGATAAATACAGCCTTGGCAGGTTAATCGTAGCCCTGGCACAATCCAATAGAGTAACTTCTATAATAAGCCTTATAGCTTTAAATGAACAATTGTTGATGCATCTTTTTGAGCAATTTCATTTTCGTAACTTTATTAAAAACTAAACTAATTCATTGCCGGTTTCAACTGATTAAATCAAGCAAAAATTAGCGTTTCGTCAAGACGACATCTAGAGTCATTGAATTCGAGTTTGAACTGTTTTATCATGCATACTTTTTTCAGATTGAAGGGGCTCGGCAGTTAAAGGTTTGCCAACAATTAAGCGTTGATATATACGGTTGAAGGCTATTTTAAAGAGCTAGGGAATTCATAGTATAAACTGAATATGGAACCCATTATATATCATTTATAAAACGTGAATTTTACTCGTATTTGATGAGCTTTTATTTTTAATCATCCAATTTTGAGTCCGCCATTCATAGATTTGGTAGAAGCAGGTACATGGTAGATCTTAATTAAAGGCAAAATAAAATTAAATTTTGGTCGAGGGAGGCACAACTATTTAAAATTTTATCCAGGGGTATCCCATTATGGATGTGGTGACGTTCCACAATGCTTTTTTGTATAAATAAGAAAAAAAAAACTTTAATATCGATTTTAAAAATTGCTTTACTGATTTTCTTAAAAAACCTGAAAAAAGTTAAAGGAAAAAAAATAAATAAAAATAAAACAAATCGATGTTACGCATGAAAATAAAGCGATTTGTTATCCTCGTTGTCAGTGCTTTCCACTAATGGTTGTGCGGTTTTTGCATTTGCTTAAGTGAAGTAAAGTAATACTGTGATAAAAGAAGAAATAGGGGTTCACTTAGCATATTAGCTTAAGGGTGGTTGCCCCTTTAAAAAAAGTGTTTTACGATTTTCAGAAAGAAAAAAAGAAAAACGAAAACTGATTTTACATTTCAAACACTTATTTCTTATTTTTTCAATGTTTTTATGGTTTTTTTTTCTTCGAAAGCTTTATTTTATTTCTTTTAAACTTTTGGCTTTATTTCTTTCTTTGCTGCTGATTTCAATTTTCAATTTATTATTTTGTTTTGTTTATTTTTTTATAGAGTAATAAATTTATTGTTTTATTTTCTTGTCCCCCCCCCCCCCCATCCTAACCCTCCTTATACCGCTAAAAACACACCCAATGTTTTATTTAATTTTTCGTTACCGAAAAACTCCTTTGAAAAGGTCATTCTTTTCTAAGGAGTGTGTGTTTTTGGCAGTTCAAAAATCAATGTGCTGTTTTAGGTCATAAAATCTAAAAGAAAAGTTATTTCTTTTTCTATTATTTTCTTAGTGGAAGCCAAATTGTTATATCGTAAAAATTTGAAGTTTTAGAAAAAAATTTGCTTAGAAAACTTTTAATTATTTTTTTATAAAGCCTTTGCAAGGTGTGCCTCTATTAATTGGGTTTTGATTTCTTTCGACACACCCAGACGTTATAAATTAGAAATTCAATAAATCGTTGAAGACTTTTGAAGTGATATTGAGGTTACATTAAGTGGACTTTAATGCTTTAAGGAAATATTTATTATTAAAAAATAATAATAATAAAAAATTGAAATTATTTAATGAAAAAAATCAAGTTTTTTTTTAACGAACTTATTTTATAAAGTGAATTAATTAAGCATCTGTCAGTCAACTTACGAAAAGAAAACTGTGATAAGATAACTTTTCAGTTTTTTGGACAAACAAAGGGTGGGCGAAATGTCACCAAAAACTTAATAACTTTTTTACTTTTTGTTGTAAATCTCTCCATTATGAATTTTCCAGTTGTTATTTATTTATAGAAGGCGCTCCAACAAAAATGCACGAAGTTAATTGTAAACAAAACTCTGAGACATAACTCAGGTTTAATGTGGTTAATATGCCGTATTACTATATACTAGCGTACACTTTTTCTTTTGAATATACCCCAAGAAACAAGTCGAACAAGTGAGACGGCTACTGAATTTCTCGCCATTGTTTCGTTAGCTGTGTGGCAAGTGGAACCATCCTGTTGGAACCTCATATCGTCCAGGTCCATATCCTCAAGTTCTGGCAACAAGAAGTCCGTTATCACCTCTCGACAGCGAACACCATTCACGATAACTACTTGGTCGACTTCATTTTTGAAAACGTACTACCAGATGACGCCGCCAGCCCTTAAACCGCGGGACGAACTGTACAAGCATATAGAAATGGACGACTCACTTGACCGATTGTACTGACTAAAAAACTCAGGAAGTGCACGAAATGCATTTTGATTTTTACGCCCAAACTCAACTGTGTACCTCTCCATGGTAGAATTTCTCAAACAATGAAACAAAGAAATGTTTGCCCAAGTTGTGTGACTCACAATTAGCATCGTGCATTATGGACCACCCTTTGTTATATCACTTATCTCAGGCCAATTTAATCATCCTTAGCCAACACTAATACAATTCAGCTTTCCATCTTTTGTTAGTGTTTGTATGCATGTATCATCTAGTGAAATTTATATGTATTTATAAATCTCATTGTGCAAACAAATTGTTCCATCAATATATTAAATTTATTTCTTTTCATTCATGCCATATTTCACTCAGTCAAATTAAATCATATTACAACTTGGCTTTTTACAATTTTAGTAAAATACAATATTCTTCTTTAGAAACTTATTTCTCACGTTAATTTTAGAATAAGCCGTTGCCTTTCATAGCCAAGAAAGGCATTGAGTACCCCAATCATGTTACCCATACTACCTAACTGTCTAGATTTCAGGTTCTGTAATCTCAAGCAGTGGCAGATAATATCCGGTGTAGCGCTGACTCATAGGGAAGTTCTTGTCGTAGAGCATGTACAATTATTATCCTTTAGAGAATCCAAAGATTTTTTGCTATCAGTTCCTGAATGACCCGCAGTCAGTTTTTTTTTACTTCTAGAGCTGTAAGATTTACCAAAGATTCAATCTCTTACTATCCTAAAAATATGGCTTATCATTGGTTTCACCAACTGTTTCACAAGTTAAGACAGGTAGGAAACTTCATTGCTGTCGACATTGCAAAAGCCCGCTACTCAGCATAGTCTAACTCTATGTTATTAGTCTTCTAACGGCAATCTTACAGTCACCGGTTGACCTCAATTTGCCCCATTAGTGCTTTGGCTGCTACCTGGCTGTCAACTTCTACTCTAACCTCCTTCCTTACTGCAGTGTTCCAAGTTGCCTATAATCTGAGATGTCTTAAGATTAGCGAGGGTTTCAACCCAAAATATACTGCAATTCAGCTTTAATATTATAAAAGGTGGGAGATAAAGTTGAATAAGTTACATGATAGTAAAACTTGGTGTAAAATCGCAAGTCATGTTATACGTTAGCCAATATACCTGCTTCGGAGTTCAGAACGCACTATATGACACTATTAAATACAACGGAGCTCATTTGCGAAATCAGATACCACATTGGAGATTGCACAAGTATTGGATGGAGTAAAAATTAAGAACACACTTGTGGAAGATAGAATACCTTATGAGTTTTACAAAAATGCTCCAATTGAAATAATAACTGAATTGATTCGCTGTTAAGCTGGGGTCACACGATGGCCACAATGTATTAATTATTGGCACGTCAATCGTGTGAACACCAAGTAGGAAATAATACGGCAGCAAAAAAATTAAAAATGCGCCAATATTTATTGTGTTCCTGTGCGAAAATCGAAGTTGACGATACGTACCAATATTTAAACTCTAAAAATTTTTCCGCAAATAAATTGGGATCATTTTGAAATTTTGCGACAATAAAGCACAACTGAAATTTTATCATATTGGTATATTTGCGACAATCGTGTGATTCCAGCTTTATAAATACACTATACACTATACACTATACACTATACACTATACACTGTACACTGTACACTATACACTATACACTATACACTATACACTATACACTATACACTATACACTATACACTATACACTATACACTATACACTATACACTATACACTATACACTATACACTATACACTATACACTATACACTATACACTATACACTATACACTATACACTATACACTATACACTATACACTATACACTATACACTATACACTATACACTATACACTATACACTATACACTATACACTATACACTATACACTATACACTATACACTATACACTATACACTATACACTACACACTATACACTATACACTATACACTATACACTATACACTATACACTATACACTATACACTATACGCTATACACTATACACTATACACTATACACTATACACTATACACTATACACTATACACTATACACTATACACTATACACTATACACTATACACTATACACTATACACTATACACTATACACTATACACTATACACTATACACTATACACTATACACTATACACTATACACTATACACTATACACTATACACTATACACTATACACTATACACTATACACTATACACTATACACTATACACTATACACTATACACTATACACTATACACTATACACTATACACTATACACTATACACTATACACTATACACTATACACTATACACTATACACTATACACTATACACTATACACTATACACTATACACTATACACTATACACTATACACTATACACTATACACTATACACTATACACTATACACTATACACTATACACTATACACTATACACTATACACTATACACTATACACTATACACTATACACTATACACTATACACTATACACTATACACTATACACTATACACTATACACTATACACTATACACTATACACTATACACTATACACTATACACTATACACTATACACTATACACTATACACTATACACTATACACTATACACTATACACTATACACTATACACTATACACTATACACTATACACTATACACTATACACTATACACTATACACTATACACTATACACTATACACTATACACTATACACTATACACTATACACTATACACTATACACTATACACTATACACTATACACTATACACTATACACTATACATATACACTATACACTATACACTATACACTATACACTACACACCATATACTATACACTTTACACTTTACACTATACATTTTACACTATACACTATACACTATACACTATACACTATACACTATACACTATACACTATACACTATACACTATACACTATACACTATACACTATACACTATACACTATACACTATACACTATACACTATACACTATACACTATACACTATACACTATACACTATACACTATACACTATACACTATACACTATACACTATACACTATACACTATACACTATACACTATACACTATACACTATACACTATACACTATACACTATACACTATACACTATACACTATACACTATACACTATACACTATACACTATACACTATACACTATACACTATACACTATACACTATACACTATACACTATACACTATACACTATACACTATACACTATACACTATACACTATACACTATACACTATACACTATACACTATACACTATACACTATACACTATACACTATACATATACATATACACTATACACTATACACTATACACTACACACCATATACTATACACTTTACACTTTACACTATACATTTTACACTATACACTATAAACTATACACTATATACCATACAAAAATATGAAACTTTTATATTCAGCCTGATATATCCAATATTTAAAAAGAGAATGTGAATCACCCAAGTAATTACATTGGCATATCTGTCATGAATTGTGTAGCAAGAATTATGACTGAACTGAACTTCAACTCTCCTTCTATAGACGAAATATCCGTCACTTTATGCTTCATCGTCCGATCACTCGTTTGTCTTATATTCGAGGTCCTATAACTGAACTTCAACTCTTCTTCTATAGACAAAGGATCCATCGTTTTATTCCAATCACCCGTTTGCTGTTTTGTTACTTTTGTTAGTAATGATATAGAATCACTTTTCTTATATTCTATAAAAACGGACGATCGTCTGTCTTAACAAGTTACACCATTGTCATCTTGAAATTGTCTTAAGTAATCGTTGGAGTTTCAACACACTAATACTTCACTACACAGTGGCCTAATTTGGCTCACATCTTGAGTTTGCCTTAAATCTTAAATACTATCTGTATTTTGGTGACAATGTCAGAGTTTGACGGTCTGAGATTAAAATCAAAGATATAAATCGTGTGGAACTGTGGAAGAGTTCAGTGTAATTGTGTTAAGTAGCATGTGGACAATATTTTAAAACTCCAATTATGCTTATTAACTATTAACCTCTCACATTATTAGGTGATTTTTATTTTTGGTTAGTCTGTAGAATTTTGATATTTCCGAGACTGAGGAATAAATATCTAACGCAGCCTTCATACGACAAGACTATATTATATTATTTTATTGCATTTATATAAACATTTATTATCATGTTAAGAAAACATGTGTATATAAGAGGCAACTACTAAAATCAACAATCCGTGCACATGAAAGTAAGCAGCCACTTTGAATGTGTAGTTATATTTTTCTTTAATAATGTAACACAATACATACAACATTAACACTACAACAGCCAGAAGATGTTAGTTTCCTTAAAAGAATATGAAATAAAGCCTCTCGAACTCCAGCAGATGCATTTTCCGAATCTTTTTTTTATTTTGTTTTTTCTCCGACGCTCCCCTAGGTAGTATATTGGCTTTTCACAAGCATCCCTTACTTTGTTTTTATTTCAGTAATCAAGTTAATTTTCAAGCAAATTAGATGATAACACTAGGCAACAAGGTTTTGGACTGAAGAAACCAAATATCTTTCCTAGGGTAATATGGTTGGCTGAACTCAGATCCGTTTTTAACACTTTAAATGTAAAATTAATATTCAAAGAATTTTTTATAACTTTTTGGAAATGAAAGAAAAACCTAAAATAAAAATTTCCTTCATTTTGCAAGAAAAATTTTTTACCGATAATCTTGGTCAAAATTAGGTACCTGCATTAAATTTTGATTAAAATCAGTAATGGCCAACCGATTTTCATGATTTATAGCTTATTTTATTCTCAACGTCTTAAGCTTTAATTTAAATGCTCAAAATGTAAAATTTTCATACCGATAAATTTTTTATGATTTTTTGAAAACACAAAAATTGCTCAAATTTTGCGCGAAAAAAATTTTTTTTCGCATTGAAGTTATGAATATTACCGAAACTGAATACAAAAAAGTGTTAAGCAGCTGATTTATAGGAAATTTTATTCCTAAACATATGCTGGTACTTGCATTCAAATCGGTCAAGTCGTTTTCAAGTTATAATTAAATATATAGACTACAGTAGCGAGCATTAAAAATGTAACTCTGCGCTTCTTAATCTGAAACTACACTCTATCACTAACAACGATATCCAATTCAAATTCTTTATATGAAGAAGAAGCATATTTGATATCACTTGATTACCTTTTTAATTTGATCATCATATTTTATCAATATAAAAAGTGATCATTTTGTGCGAGTAAAAAAAAATGCAACGTGCTTTTAAAGTAAGCACGAAAGTGAAAGTTTTTTGTATTTTTAAAGAAACAGTTATCAAACGATAGCAAGGTGCCAATAATAAAAGCTTTTGAGGAAGGAATGGAGACGAGCGAAGTTGGAGTGCTATTCGGAGCACACAAGTCAACTGTTAGACGAATTTTCTCAAAATTGCACTCTTCTGGAAGTGTAGACAGAAAAGCAGGAAGTTGTCGCCAACGAATTAATACTGCTGCTGCACCGAGCAATACTAAGAGCAATAAAAATTGATCCACGAAAGACGGCAGTAGATATTGCTAATTACGCAAAAAAGCAAATGGGCACTTCATTTAACGCATATACTGCTAGACGCAGATTAAATAAAGTCAACTTATTTGCAAAGCTTCCTTGTAAAAATCCACTAATAAGCAGAGTTCATAAGAGAAGACGTATTGACTTTAGCTAAGGTATTTTGTAGCGAAGAACGCAAATTTAATTTATTTGGCTCCGACAGCATTAATTATATTTGCCGGCCACTAAATAAGAGATTTTTGCCCAGGTATCAGCTACCCACAATGAAACATGCTGTGGGTCCATTAATTAAAATTATATAAATTATATAGCGTAGCATGTTTTATGCTCGGTACAGTAACTAAAGGGTCCGCCATCTAAGGTTTTTTTTTCAACTAGTGCTTATTTCATATCTGATTTGACAAATAATTAGTTTTATCCTTTCGCACGATTAGTTTTATCCTTCTGAACAAATATGGTTGTGTATACGCTTAGCTAAGTGGGCCTGCGATCGACTTACAGAAGATTTCGATTTTGCCAAAAAAATCATCTTTTCAGATGAAGCTCATTTTGATTTTGGCGGGTATGTAAGCAAACAAAGTTGTCGCATTTGGGGCACAGAAAACCCGTATACATAAATTGAAAAGCCGATACACCCAAAACGAGT
This sequence comes from Wohlfahrtia magnifica, assembly GCA_023159175.1. NCBI lineage: Eukaryota > Metazoa > Arthropoda > Insecta > Diptera > Sarcophagidae > Wohlfahrtia > Wohlfahrtia magnifica. Next base: position 3,476,769 of record JAKWBJ010000045.1, read on the forward strand.
CACTGTTCGGTGCGGATTTTGGTCCTGAGGCATAATTGGACCATTTTTCTTCGAAAATGAGCAAGGAGTGGCCGTTACAATCAATGACGATCGTTATCGGGCCATGTTAAATGAATTTTTATTCACAAAAATTAAAGAGGAGGATATTGGCAACATTTGGACGGCGCTACGTGCCACACAGCCGAAGCTACACTCGATGTTTTGCGCCCTGTTTTTGAAGATAGCATTATCAGCCGCAGAGCTGATGTCGTTTGGCCACCTAGGAGCTGCGATTTGACACCGTTGGACTATTATTTGTGGAGTGCCGTCAAAGACAAGTGTTACGCCAACGAGCCAGAAACAATTGACGCTCTAAAGGACAATATTCGTGAAGCCATTGGTGAAATACAGCTGCACCCGTTTGAATAAACTTATTTTCCGTTATTAACCGGAAAAAAAAGAAATTTGAGAAAAAATTCAGTAGTTTTTTTATAGCATTTAAAAAAAATAAATAAATAAATAAATTGCTTGGCGTTCCCTTTATCATATTTTGGGCGAAAAATTAGCCCATAAAAAAAATTGAGCCCAATGGAAAAAATCTGAAAACGGATTTGAATTCAGCGCATCAAAATCATTATATTCTATATAGTTTTACTTAAAGGCAGGAAAATTTTTTATTTTTTGTAGACCAGTGATATCAGTCGCTAGCTAATGTAATTATTGATCGCCCTGTTGAAAATTGTTAGTTGATCTGGCCTGAAACTAAACTAATCATGAGTTTGTCATGGGACTTTTATCCCCGATCTATTCACACGTATTCTTAAACTCTTGCTTTAGTTGTCAAAGAGACTTTGACGACTGGCACAGACAAATAATTAAAAAAGTTTCTTTCGCTTTTGCCTTTAGTTGTCACTGAAACAGCGACAAGTGCACATGTGCAGCGGTGTATGTTGATTTTTTTTTTTAGTTTTTTTAAAACATCAACTTTTCTCTTTCTAAGAGAGTAATATCCATGTTCTCACTAACACAACTACATTTTTACTTTTGATCAAAACTGAACTTAAACGCAGGAGTTGGTTGGTTGGTATTACCTACCACACTACGATGGTAAATAGATTTCACAGATATTTTATTCAACATTTTGTTGGGGTTATTATAGTGTTAATCTAAGTATTAATCCATTACAGAAAAAAGTGAAACACACACTTATACGCATCTACGAGTAGAAACATTTTGATTTATTACTTGGATTCCTGTTACCTTGTACTATATTACTAATGCAATTCACAGTTATAAAAAAATAAACGTTTTATTGCAACAACCTGCCACAATATGTAGAGAAAAAGAAAAGGGGAAAAAGCTGGAACTCTAATAAAATTCAGCTTTAACAACAAAAAAATAGAAAGCAGAGCAATAATAAAACGGCAGGTAAAGAATTAAAATGGAATCAAAGGATTAATCAAATCAAATCGAGTAGTGAAAAGGGAAGAGAGTAAATAGAAGAAAGAAAATATGTTAAGAGAAGTAAAACAGTATTAAGCATTATATTAATTTAAAAATAATTTTAAAATTATAAAATGGTTTCTTTTTTCTTAACTTCATGTTGTAAAGAAGAATTTAAATTACTTTTAACCATTTAAAGTTTGTATCTCATATGACTATAATAGATTTCTTGAACATATCACTTTATATAATTTTATTTTTTAAACAAATACTGACTTATAGCAGGCTAAAGAGTCATAAATAAAAAAGTTAAAGCGAAAACTAGTAAAAAAAAACGAAAAAAATTAAATAAATAGTAAAACTAGAAGAGAAAGATCAAAGTAAATGAATATGAATATTTATTTTTTGTATGGCTTAGAATAATAAGTATAACCAAGGCAAACTAGAGTAATGCCTAACATTTTAAGTCCTTGCAGTCCTGTACATTTTAAAAATTAATTATATTACACGTATACTCCGCAGCTTATCGAGCTTCTAACTCCATTAATATATATTTTTACAATTTCTGGTCGCTTGCATTACTCCTGTACGCTTATTAATATTACTTTTTGATAACTTGAGATAAGTAATCAGGGAATAACCCCTATTAATGCAGTGTTTATGGACGTTCGGTTTAAATTAACTCACGTCGTAAGTAGCTGAAAGTTTGATCCAGAACCCAACAATGCGACTAAAATACGAATTCCTCCTTTAATGCGTTGAGCGGTGCGCTAGTAAAACAACTACAGAAATACGGTTACTACGTAAAGCTGCTGTTATAACGGGCAAATATTTGACGAAAACATAAAATATTTCTTTGCCATAGCGTAACCATAAAATAATTTAAAAAAAACAGCTGATTTTGGCAAAATAAAATTATTTTACGTCAAACAGAAACGATTTAAATGTGACCACACAATGCCAAATATTTTCCTCATTTCTGGCCACAAATCTATTTAATCTTAAGCTAGGATTACACGATTGTCGCAAATGTACCAATATGACACAATTTCTATTGTGCTTTATGGACTTAAAATATTAAAATTATCCCAATTTATCCTGCGAAAATAAATTTAATAATTTAATTATTGGTACCTATTGCCAACTTCTATTCTCGCCCAAGAACACGATAAATATTGGCGCATTTTTGATATTTTTGTTGTCGCATTAATACTTATTGGGCGGTCACATGATTGCCGCACCAATAATTGATGAATTGCTACAATCATGTGATTCCAGCTTTACATATTATTTGCAAAATCAAACAGAGAAAAATAAAAGCTGTACTAGGCTGTGTTGTCTATAAGCAGAACTAGGGCAGCAAATTATTGAGAAAAAGGAAGTGATATACAATTTAAAGTTAGCAAATAATTTGTTTAATGTATATTATTATATATTTTATGTTACTTTTTATTGGTAAATAGAGAGCATTCTACACCTTTTGTAACTTAAGTGATTTTTTGATAATGAGTTTAGCGTTTTACTAAGTGTACTTAAGATATTTTATTTATGCATTTTAAAATTTTAAGCAAACATGAGATATTTTCTTAAAATTTAAAAAATTGCTTTAAAATTATTAGGTTTAAGTTATGTGGCATTAAAAATTGAAAAATATGAAAAAAATATTATGTGCACATAAGATGTTTTGATAAATAAAATATTGTTTAAAAAACTTACGCTAAAAAGTAAACGCTCATAGCATTGGCAAAAAGAAAGCTTTAAAAAAATAGGTTAAATACATTTAAGCGCCTTGACTTCTATAAAGCTTCTAGCGCAATAACTTAATTTGCGGTTATATCTACTTAAGCTACATGTGAAGTCAGATATACATACATACCATATGTGTATACAACGAATAAATTTAATTAAATGTGTTAACTTAATTGTCAAATAAATATTTAATTACATTTACGGTGATGTTAAAAATTCCTTGTCTTATAATTTCAATGCATATACCAAGAGGCAAGTACATATTTCATAAATCCTTTCGAAGCATGCGTACTCGTTGTCCAATTTCTTCACTAACTATCTCTTGTTATGTTTGCGGATGAATCTTTCTTTTCAATCTTAGTCCTGCCCTGAAAGAGTATCTTGTGCCTCTTCTTTTTGCATACATTTAATGGCGTAGTGTAGTGGTTAGAACGCACGCATAACAACACAAACGAGCCAGGTTCGAGCCTCAGAAGAGGACATGACAAAGAAAAAATTTAATTGTGGTTTCGAGTGCTTAATAATAAACAAGGCTTCAACTTCCGTCCAGACAACTCCATCTAAAAAAAAAAATAAAAAAGCCCCCCTGACACTTCTCGCATACCTCTGGCGATGACGACAAACATCAAACGAATGATCAGGAAAAACACGCCACCTACTGGGAAAAAATTACAATGCTAAAGTAAAGATCACCATCAATTAGCAAGGATCTTCACCACTACACAAAAAAAAATCATATGGAGGAAGCTACAGCAGATTAATCATCTACTTAGCTTGAAATATCAAGTTGATTAAAGAAACTAAAACAAAGCAATAGATGCTTTGTGGAAACCCAATATGCTCCCTAGAGGAGTAACGGAGAAAAAAAAAAACTTTTCTATTTCTTCTTGCCAAAAAGGATTTGGTATTTGCTCTGCCATTGCTATATTTAAAAAAGGTAACTTTGTTTTACTAGAAGGTTGTAATAACGAAAAGAATTTATGGGTGACTTTGAAACTCATTTAAGCTAAAGTTACCTTTTACTAATTCAAACAATAAACGCAAGTTGTAATAATGGGCTTTTAGTTTTTTAAATAAATATTGTAAGAAATTAATTTATGTTGGACTTTAACAACTTTTTAATACATTTACACAATTATATATACAATTTCCAAAAATATAAACAAAACATAAACGGCTGTTTAAAATAAATTCGTAATTAAAAGTGATTAAAAATTTAAAAAACTAAAAAATTAAAATAAAATAGAAGTTATATTTAATAAAGTTTAATAAATAAGTGAATAAAATAGTATCCATATGATTTAATTTAATTCCACAATACAAAACAACAAATATTATTCTTTTATAATATTTCGGAAAATATTTCTTTGATCAAATATTTTTATCGTGTCAAATATTTTCTAACTTGTTCCCCTAGTTTTATCTCACGCCATTTGACTATACAAAAATGGTCAAATAAATGTGCGTAGTGGGACCACAAAGCATAATTTTGCTTGTTTCACTTAAACTTCATTGAAGTAAAGGAAAACAAAATTTGGTCAAATATTTTCCAGATGTAAATAGCTTAAGAATATGAGATTATCGGGAATTAAACTCTTTCTTCGCCAGAACACAGTCCGTTATAGTACCGATCGAACAATGAAACACACTATAGAGTTGGCTACCCTATCGTAATTAATAAGCACCTGCCATATCCTGTATGTGGTCGAGAAACTCCAAAGAAGATTTTGAAGCATCGGCACATACATATAAGTTGTATTTTATTTTTGGTTGGATATAGGTCGCATAAGGTTATCAAAAAAGGTGAAATATTTTGTATATCGTCTTAAAAATTCGACACGATCGAATGCTTCTTTTGATACTCGAAATATTTGATCGTTCCATTGAACGTCGCAGTGAATTCTTATACCCAGAACATCAAAGGCATCTGATTCCTCAATATCTATATTATCCATAGTCCCAGACAACACTACACCGCCCCGTCTGTGCGTTAAAAACCGACATTGGGTTTTGTGTGCTTTAAAATCGAACCTGTTCTCACGACCCCACTAGGAGATTCACGCCAGATAGCCCCAATCTCCAAGAGGCTCGGTCTATGTATACGAATGACAAATATTGCGGTAATCTGATTAGATAGGTTGGAATGTGAGAAAAAGAAAGTCGTTGAGAAATATTAGAAACAGAGTGCCAAAAAAAAGCAGAGCCGTGTGGTACCCCTGAATTTATCCTGAACTCATCGGATGAGATCCCATCTACACCCACCCTTATAGTGCGATCTCTGAGAAAGCCGTTCAAATCTTCATCCACTTGGGAAAGCACCTATATGCTTCTGTATTATAGAAAAGCACTGGTAGAAAAGGCGTTTCCGAAAAGTTAGTTTCGTTTGGCGCTCTAGCCTTTTTTTTAAAACTATTCGTCAGATAAAACTATGAGGATTCAGTTATTCAACATTGAAAAATTATGAAAATTTTAAATCGCCGATGACTGACGCTGAATTTCCTTTAGTGTCTAAAAGTAAGTGTCCAAATTTTCAGAGAAGGCAGAAGATTATTTTGTCCAATACACGTTCGTTGAGTAGTACCTCCATACAAACATTATCATTGAGAATCAGTGGTGCTTTATTCGTTAACGAGGAGACAAAATATTGTATTGTTCAGCATGTTGCCGACTCATAACAGATAATGTCGCTTAATTTTAGCTTACAAAACAAACGGCCCAGGTTTGCATTCCAGCAGAGGACATGAGAAAAAAGTTAATTGTGGTTTCGAGTGTTTAATAAAAGAAGCTTCAACATCCCTCCAGAAAAATTGATTTAGAGAAGTCCCCTGACCTTTAAACTTAAGTCTGGCGATGATAGCAAACATTAGACGAATGATCAAACTAAAACACCACCTAATGGAAAAAAATTAAAATGCTAAGTAAAGATCATCACCTCGCTACTTAGCAAGGATCTGCACCATTACACGCAACCATATGGAGGCGATCTACAGTAGAGACTAATCACCTACTTAGCTTGTAAATCAATTTGATTAATGAAACTGAAGAGAAAAAATGGATGCTTTGTGGGAAGCCAATATATTCCTTAGAAGAATAGCGTAGAAAAAATCGAGATTTTAAGCTGGTTTAGATATGATAATATGATATGATAATTTAAAAAGTACTCTGTTTAAAGAGTTAAGGTTACACTAAAACAGAAACAGGCAAAGTGCTACTCTGCTCTTTTGTTTTCACACGTACATACATACGTACTAACACGCATAGATAAAATTTAAGCAAAAAATGAATAAAGAGAAACAGAGTGAAAACAAGTGGAAAAATACAGTCCAAAGTGGCCTGAGTGATAGGTTTTCAAATTACTACCTCAATTGTGAAATACGTGTGTATATTTTGCCTGGCTGTGCAATAAAAATAAACGAACTTAGTCTTCGAATACTTTCCTTTTAGCTTCTGCTGCAGGAGGGCAATTGGCAGGCTTGGAGACTCCCTCCGAATATGATAATGTGGATTAATACGGCTATAGTCAGACTTAGTTCCTTAGATAGGAAGTATATATTTAATTCCCTGATGAGGGTGCAGAGGTCGGCACTTATTAGTGTTGGGAGAGCACTGGGTACGACGCCGGGTCTGGCGCTCGGTGTCATTATGAATATCTGAACACCTGATATCATGGCCGAATCGACCGCATCCATGGCTTTGGTGAAAATAGGGAAATGTGGTATAAGACTATCGGAGAATTCCGCTAAGCTACTGCACAAAATGGGTTTGGCTACCGTTAGGACAGACAACTGTATCCCTTGTCTATTACCAACGACCAATCTGAGGACATATGTTCCGAGTAGGATTACCTGGAAAAGGTCGGTGGAGGGTGACATGAGTCGTATCCGATTCTTTACGGACGGGTCAAAGCTGAAAGGTGGATTAGGTTATTGTATCCATTCTCTTGATCATAATGTAAATGAGTCTTACAGGCTGCAGTGTGTTTCAGGCGGAAGTGGCTGCTATCTGTGTGGTTGCTGAACTACTGAGAGATAGTGTCACGACGGTCCGGAAGATCTGTATCTATACGAACAGTCAGTCCGCTATTAAATCCCTGGTGGCTATGTATACTAAGTCTCGGACGGTAAGAAAATATGACGAATTATGGAGGGTGATGTCCGAGCACTTTGATATTAATCTCATCTGGGTTCCGGGAGACAGTAATATTCCGGGCAACTGTGCGGCGGATGAGCTGGCAGGGTACTGTGGCCTAGATGAATTTGCCGGCGGAGAGATATGGTGTTCCGATTTCTACCTGCCGGCTATGTATAGGACAATATAGTGATGGTTTATATAATGAGAGGTGGAGACGGGCTTCAACTTGTAGAAATTCTAGAACTCTCTGACCAAGGGTGGACAAGAAGAGGTCAAGGCAACTGCTGAATTTGCCGAGAGGCAGGATATCTGCGGTAATAGGGGCACTAACGGGTCACTGCTTAGTAGGGAGACATGCCATTAGGCTGGGCCAGAGGGACTCTATTCTATGTAGGTGCTGTTTAGAAGAGGAGGCGGAGACTACGGTGCATTTGTTGTTGGAATGTCCGTCGTTGACGTGACTTAGATACAGGTTTTTCGATGCACATTTTGTTAGTATTGGGACCCTACTGGAGACTTCTGTAGAGCTGATTAGCAAATTTAGAGGAAATTTAGAGGAAACAATGGACTCCATGGACCTAAGTGTGCCAAACAACCTAACATAACCTAACCTTTTAGCTTGACGTATTTTACAATTTATTTTAATATATCTAAAAGTTTAATTAGACGTGGCGTTACTGTATACCACCACTATTCGAATACATTATTCGAATTGCCGACTGTAGATAAGCCTCCATAGTTTTTAAACAGTTTAAGAAATTATGTATTTATACCATGACAAGAATCATATAAAGCCAGCGCTCATAATAAACCCTCAAACATACTTTTAGATACGACTAAATATGTAAATTGCCGAATAGTATAAGGCGCAAAATACTTGGTTGCTGATTGTAAAGAGTATACTAACAAGCTTTTACTACTAAATACCACTATTTTAAAGTAGATTTTTTGCTTTCTATGATTTTATTTTTTCTTATCCATTTTAGTTGTTTTTATCAAACCCTTGTATAGTGTTGCCTCTTGTTTCACTTGCTGGTGGTGTTACTCTTGGCTTGTACAACCATAAAAAGGATTAGAGTTTAAGTTACAGAAAGTATGTGAAGTTTATATAGCAAAAAAGAAGAAAAAAATATTGGAAAAAGAAAAGATACAACATGTCATATAGCTAATGGCTAAAAACAAGTGCCAACGTTGCATTTAAATCTGTGGTAGCTGTGCTTATGGCTGTTGTTTTAGTATCTTTTCCTTTTCACATTGTCTCCATAGCAGTTTTACTAGAAATATGGTAATGCAAAGTGAGATATGGTTACATGGTTTAATTAAACTGTTGAATTTAAGCAAGACATTTATTTTCCCTTAAATTGGAAAGAAATTCTAACATAGAGTAGTTGTTCTTAAATTTATATTTTAAGTTTAAATTTTGTATTTCCCAAATGCCAAAAAAATCTTTAGAAAAAATGTCAGAAGAGTGTTGCTTAGCGATTAATACCCTTCCAATAATCAATCTCATTAATTCACACCTTTGCCATTAAAAATTCATTTTTTATGCTTTCAAATTGAGAATTCTCTGTTCTGGTCTTTGCTAAACCAGGTACGAGAATTCGTTATAATTGCAACCAGACACATAAAATGTGAACGACACAAAAAAAGAAGAAGAAAATGTTACCCCAACACATACAAAAACCATTAAGTTTTTCTGCAATTTTCTTTGGCATACGCTCACTCTAGCCTCATGCAACAAGGAGTTGTAAGTTAAATTGGTACCAAAGGGTATTTGTACTTGCACTTGTACGAATGACTTGTATGGGAAAATAAATGAGTTTTAATGTCAAGTGAGATTGGAAATTAGTAGACCAATCGTTTTCATCTTTTCTACTTATTCTCCATATAAACCGAAACGCTTAACATCTTGCCCCACCACAACTCCTTTTACTAAACTGTGTGTAGAAATAGGAAATTAGTATTTCAGTACTCGTCGTATATGTATGTTGTTGCACTATTATAGAGTGTGATTTAAAAATGCTATATTTTCATATTACAATACAATTATAACGAGAGAAACAGCAGCTACAAGCATTAGCCATTCACCATCAGTCCACCCAGTTAATAATAAGCAGCATGTATTGTTGTCATCTTCGGCTCGTTATTTTCCATGCAAAGAAGAGCATTTAAACCGGCGACATCGTTTAAATACTCATATGGGCAGTATTGATGTGTACGTGGCTGTTTTCTTTACAACGGTCTGAGCTGATGCAGACACTAGAAAATGGTGGAAGAGTTTTGTTAAGTACGTTAGAATAAGAGGACAACAATCAGCAGCCACCCTTTCCACATAATTTCTTTTCATACACACATTTATGGATTTTCAACACTATTTAATACTATTTAATATCAACCGATGTCATAATACCCTTCAATAACTGAATAGGGTTTGATCCTTAGCCAGAAGAACTGATTTAATTAATTTCTAAATCTCAGCTAACATAAATAATGGCTACTTGGTTAAGCTTTCTTTAAGTAATTTCATAATTAAATTTTTTTAGTATTTGTTTTATACCTTACTTAGTCACACCTATTTTAAAGGAACCGCATTGTCCCTAACTACTCCATGACTTGCGCTAAGCATTTTTAATTTGTTTCATGCCATATCTACATCTGATTCATAATTCTGCTCTCAGTTATGAGCCGAATTACATAATTTTCCATACAAAATTTTAAAAGCGAATCACCCAACTTTTAATGTATTTAATTTCGATTCAGTTTCCTGTAGATTACTATAAAATTAATATAATAGGGTGTTTGTCCCAGCTAAATATGTTTTCTTAAATTCATTCATTTCCATTTATAAAATTTTCCGGAAAGTTCAAATCGGAAAATAAAAATAACAAAATAAAAAGAAGAAACTTGAAAAGGAATACAAGGGTGGTATATAAACAAGGTAATTCGTACACCTATAATTCGAAAAGTGTGCTGGTTAATTCAAATAGCGGACGCAGTATAATGCCTAAGAAGTGAATACAATATCTTGGCAAAAGAGGCAGAGTCTTAGCTACATATATAAAACCTTAAACCCTCTGGTGGCTGACATAAGGCGGTCTAAACTTAGTGAACCATCCAGGGGCGTTTCACCGACTTTGAGTTACTGTTGACTGGGAGTGATGTGTGCACCGGGGTCTTAAATTTCGGTCTCAATTCTGTGGTTCCTATACATGATCGCTTGTAGTGGGACCATGGGGCCACTAGGGTCAATCCCAGCTGCTTATAGTGGTATATGGATGGACTTTAAATGAATGATGGCTTGGAAGCGGGGGTTTTCCGGCCAAATACTAAGGTCTAAGTACCTATGGGCAAGTGGCCCATCAATTTCCAGTTTGGGATCTAGGCGATTTCCATCTGTGCGCGGATTAATATAGAGCGTGGAATCAGGGTCATTTCTATTAACGTATAAAGGGTAGTCCGACAAAAAGTTTTTAGACAAATATTTTAATATTTTTATTGCGATGGAAGTATTTATGACAATTATGTGTGAAATAAAATCTCGATCATATGCCTGCCACGGCTGCGGTGGCATATCTCTATCCGTCGATCTACATCTTCAATGACTCTGAGACATAATTGATGTTCAAGTCGTTAATGAGTCGTTAATCATCCTTAAGCTTTTGAATTTTTCTTGGCTTATTGACTGACTTATTTCCAAAGAAAGTAGTCAAACGGTGCAATTAAGATCGCCACGACATGAGATAATACGGCCATTGAATATCAAGCGTAAAAGAGCCATTGTTTCGTTGGCTGTCTGGCAAATGCCACCATTCTGTTGGAACCACATTCGACCATGTTTATATCCTCAATTTCTGGCCTCAAAATGTCTGTTATCGTCTCGCGAATGCGAACACCATTCACGGTAACTGCTTGGCCGACGTCATTTTAAGAAGTTCATCCCAATGACGTATTGGGAGCAAAATGAACTGAGCGAGCATGCGCAGGTGTTTTTAGCATTTCCTACAGACCAAGTTTGTTGAAATTTGCGCATAATTCTCCTAGTTGTAGACACATTTAGTCAAATGTGCTGACCAAAGAATGACGAAGTGCACGAAGTGACTTTTGATTTGATTGCCCATTTTCGTAAAAGACTTCAAAAATCTGAATGCGCTGCTCAATTATGTACCTCACCATGGTTAAATTTGTTAAACACTGAAACAGAGAAATATTAAATTAAGTTGGACGAAAAACTTAACGTTAATGTCTGGCTGTTAATTGACATCGTGCATTATAGTTGGACCACCCTTTATTTCGGTGGCCAAGCGGCATCTGCTCGCATCGGAGACAGCAGAACACATATTGTGTGAATGTGGGTTCTTGATAAATTGAAAAGTTCAGGTAGACATAGGGTCACATTGGGTGACATATCCACCATTATAGTTTCAATTCTGCTGCTCTTCTTTAGGAAAACGGCAGGTCTGCAAAACAAACTATGGACCAGAAGGAGCACATTAGATCCCGTAGGTCGCAGTGTCCTGCAATTGTGCCTAGTCTAAATGATGATAATTATATTTAAGCGGTACTAATGGCTCTTTTTTCGGAGCATATAGACTCGAGTGCTATACAAATTTCAACACACTGGCATTGGAAAACAAAATAAAAATTTGTTGAGTGTCTAGACACACTTTTGCTCTAGTCTTCCAATAAGAGATTTCAATTTGATATATAAAAGATTATTAAGCAAAATTGTCTGATGGTTTTTTAATTGTAAAGAGGCAAGTGTTTCATTAATAATGTAAAGCCATACAAGTCAAATGCATGCCACAGCTACGTTGGCAAATAAAATATTTTATCACCAAATTGCATATTTTCAGAGCTATCTATACTCGTATGTCTCGGACAACTTCACGAATTCCATTTTAGAAATCTTTGACACTTGGCAGGTCATTGGCATAGACCTTATCCTTCAAAGTCGTTAGATCACAAAATCTCGGTAGCCAGAAAAAAAAGCGATGGTTTCGTCACTTGAGTGGCACTAACATTTTTAAAAATCAACATCTTTTACATCAATTTCTTTCAATTCCGGCCATACAAAATCATAAAACATCGTTCGCTAGGACAATCCTTTAACCGTAACAGCTGCTCAACCTCATTCTTTTAAAATTAGATCCAATGATAATTTCTGCCATATCAAAAAAAAAAAAAAAAAAACAGCAAACACGTTGAGGATGAAGAGGCTTTTTAACAATAACTTCTGGGTTTATCGAGCCCGAATTGTGACAATTATGCTTGTTAACGTAATCACTCAAAATGGTTTTTGGATGACATTCAGGATCAGTGTAGTTAATTTGAAAGACTCAATCAGCAAACGAGTGGTGTGGTGTAGTTCTTCGAGTGCAAGCATACAACATAAGCGGCCCAGGTTCGTATCCCCAGCAGAGGACATGACGAAAATATACTGGGAAAGAATTATAATGCTAAGTAAGGATCACGAGCACCTCTAAGCAGGTCTTAGCTTGAATATCAACTTGATGAATGATACTGAAACAAGGCAGGAAATGCTTTGTGCATAGCCAATATTTTGCTTAAAGGAGTAACCGAAAAAAAAAAATCCGCAACGACACGACGTTATTTATTGTTTGTTTTTAGAAGCGAGTTTTTTCTCAACTGAACTTTAAAAAACTTAAGATCTAAATCTGCGCAAAAAGATCGACGATAAATTATCAAATCTGGGTTTTTCTCAACACGATAGGCTACAACAGCAATATTCTCAGGTTGATCAACTTTCACGAGTCCGGTTCTTCGCATTACTGATTTGCACCAATCTAACATTTTGCTGAGTTTTTTTTTATCACAATTGCTGGCTGAGAAGGTGCTTAATGATGCACAAAAATGTTTCGTTCATGTGATATAACGCCGCTGGATTATTTTCTCTGGGGCCATTTGAAAGTCCGGGTTTACGTGAGCAACACCAAACAACTAACACTCTGAAAGATGAAATTCGGCACTGCATTGACTAGATCAATGAAGCTTTGTTGCAAAATGCGATTCAAAATTTTATGAAAAAAGCGGACGTCTGCCGACGTGCTATGGCTGGACATTCGCCCGACATCACAATCCATTATAAATTCTCATATTTTTATTTTATATTGGTGTGGATAAAACTGAATGTGTTAAAAAAATGTGTTTTTAAGCCAATTTACTTCCTAACCTCAAATTTGCCCACCCTTTACCATTCGAATGTTTTCTTGCAAGTTGTAACAAATAATTCTCTAAATTTGTCAATATTTTCTTTTATTAATTTTCTGTTGCATACTTTTAAGATTTCTTAAAATGTTTCCTATTCTATTGCCCACTTTTAAAAATAATCTTAGAAGAATCTACAGATTTAGGTAAAAACTATAAAAGGGCTTTTAATTTTTCATTTAATTAATTTTACTAATTAAGTAATAATTGGCTTCATTTGTCTACAGAATTTCGGCTAGAAGTGTTCCGGAGTGACCTCTGTCTATGTATTATTAATTAATTGCTTAAAACTCGAAAAATGTTCGAGTGTTTTGAAGAACCTGTTGTTGATAAGTTGTTCTATCAAAGTTGAATTAAATACTTTATCAATTAAAAGTCTTCTTGCAACAAATAATTCTTAACGTTTCTCCGCATTTTTTGTTTGATTTTGTTTTTCGTTGAATTTTCTTTAAATGCCTTTAATATTTTCAAATTCCATTGCATACTTATAGTTTCTCTTTAACTTTAAAAATCTCCTTTGAAATAAAAAACAATAAGAATTTCGTCCCCTAAAACTGTATCATATATTTCCTTTTAATTGCCAGATTTTTCACCCATAGAAATATGACTTTTTGAGATTCTCTAGTAAAACAAAGATCTTTTGAGAAAATCTCAACGTTATAACACACAAAAAAAGAAAAAAAGTTCAAAATGCCATGTTGAAATATAATTGAAACCTTTGACTTTTGGCCGCTGCTTTTGTAGTACACCTATGCAACTATACTTCAACTAGTACTACAGCTCTGTACTCCTCTATTCGTACACTCTACCTTGTAGCACAAAAGAAAAATTGCATGTTTGAAAATCATTACGTTGTAACTCGTTAATGTTTCTATTAACAGATTAGTACAGCTGCTGCTATTCTTACAAACACCCAGTTTCTAGTTTATTATTATGTGTTCTAGTGGCCAGGTAAAATGAAAAGGGGTGAACGAAGAAATAAAAAAAATAGGTGGCAAAGTAAAAAAGAGGCATTTTGTGGAAAAACTGGCTCACCAAAATGCTATACTATTCGTAAACGAGAACAATAATAATAGCGCTTGGCAGTTTGGTAAAGGCAGGAATAACAAGAAGAACAGTAACAGCAACAGCAACAGCCTGGCCTTGTATAACTGAAAACTAAAGAAAAACCTGACATTTCTCTATTGAGTTTGGCGTGTTCCACTTAAAAGATTGACTGACATTTTGACTAAAAGTCTAACTGACAACGTCATGCATATAATACATGAATGAATTTCCAATGGTAGTGTTGGTGGTGGTGCATTATTTATTTGTTGGCTTTTTTGTATTCTCTCTCTCCCTCCACCGTTTTTACTGAATTCATTTTCGCGGAAAAAATGTTATTTTTAGGCACTGCAAAAAATGTTGCAATTTTGACAGTTTGTTGGGGTATAGCCCGGGTATTGTGAGAATGTGTTTATTTGTCAGCATAAAAGTATACTTTTAGGATGGCCTCATTATGTAGAAATCTGATGCGGCATTTTAGGCTAACAGATATGTAGAATTTTTAAAAATTCAAATATATTTTTATTTCTTGAAGTTTTAAAATGCATTATGTGCTTTTTTCGGTGTTTAGGAAAGGTAATTACAAATTGTAAATGTCCTTGCTCTTTTACAGTGTCGTTGTGTGAACTGTGCTCGTCGGACTCTTTGCAGCATAGTAAACAAGCATAGTAAGACAAGTCACTCACTGTATCAAAAGATAAGATTATCTATCCGCAATCCAACTAAAACTCAGGTGCTTAGTATGGGTTTAAGAATCGTAATCCAGTAAAAGATGTTTGGTTTTAGATATTTTCCTCAAAAATCCGCTAACGAGAGTAAGAACCACTAAGTCCACTAAGACTTTGGCATTCTAATCCGCACTAAAAGCTTTCATGTTAGTTTCCCGCTTTGATTTCCAGATGAACCAGAGCTGTAAACTTTGACATATTCCAGAAACATGTGCAGCATCGACTGTAAGATGTCGCTCATAACCATTAGCAACTAACCACTTATCAAAAGCACTATGTCGCCCACATAAGTTCAGGGTTCTAAATGTATTATTACCACTTTTAAATTGCCACGACGCATAAAATGCTAGCAAAAAAAGCAACTGCACTTGTAATATAGATAAGCCATCATATAATTGCAACACTTCCTTCTTCTTCTTCTCCATCTGCTGATTAGACTTTTTACCTATAATAGGCAGCTTGCGCCATTTGGGCAAGAAAATTGTGAAGCAACTTATTGGTTTCCTGCTTTGCCACTACCATCTATTATATCACCACTTTTACCTCAATATGATATTAACTGATCCACTTTATATTTAGTAAATTACTGAGGCCATCAATTTCCTTAAAACAAAGTCCCGGAGTTGGGCGATATTAATCCCGATTTATTAAAGGCAACACCAGAAGCCAGCTTCAAGCTCCTCCACCATATAGTAGTTCTATAAATCTAACCATCCGTGTTATAAATTGAAAGGGGGAATGAGTATAGATATCCCGAAAATGTGTGACCTGACACAGTGCATAAGCTTATCAACATCGCCAATAAGATCAGAGCTCATATTATAAATAAACGACTCTCAGAGCATTTAATTCGTTGCTTCGCAATAAGCAAGCTGCATTTCACCAAAACAACTCATATGCAGATCGCATCAACAGCCTCTGGATCATCATTAAGCAATTGGCTGAATGACGTATATCACTTTACCTTTCTTTGCAATGCATTCACTTGCCAAAGATACTCCCTAGAAGATTGTCGACTAATTAGAGCGTTATACACGAATGCGAGCGGTCGTGTACTACATTACGGCATCGTCAGTCTATCAATCCCTTTAAAGGCTGATTTAAAGTCGTTCTCGATTCTGTGTTGCAACACGTTTCGTTTACTCCTAGAACTTAACACAAAATTGGAAGACCGAGGTTACACAATATTCTATACTGGCTCAGAGACATTGCGACATGCAAAGAACACTAGATTCTGTACAGGCGAAAGCATACAGAGCAAGCTTGCAGATAAACATCTCTGAATCCAAAATTTTGCGTATTAACGCTAATAACACAAAAGACCTTTTAAATTGAAAATAGATATTTAGGGGATGTCTCGTCTTGGTGCTATCTTGGCAGTATCCTCACGATTTCTGCCGATTGAATCAAGGCAGCTAATCTTTTAGATGATAGAGTACTATATGTCGTTCACATATCTCTCTTAACAGAAAAGTTAAAATTTTTAACTCGTGTGTGAGGTCTACGCTTCTGTATGGTTGCGAGTAATTTATTCAACCTTTTCTTATGGCAAAGATCACACCAAGTTCCAAGTTCCAAGTACCAAACGATGACATAGCAAACCTGCCCATTGAATGGTGCCAGAAGGAGAGCCGAAGATTTGGAAGCACGTACTTATAAAAGATAGATTGAAAGAGTAGCTGCTTTCCATAGAAAACTTGAAACCAGATAGGATCATTGGCTTTAGATAGGCGTAGATGGAAAACATTTGTTCTGTTGGGATTTTTTAAAGGATGTAATAATTATAATAAGAATAATACAAACTTCAATAAGGTTACTGACACGGAGTTTCGTCTGTGCAGGTGGAAGTAGGAAATGACAAAGCGAACTTTATTGTACCATTTATAGAGTCTAAGCAGCTACCCATTGCGAATAATGTGATCTTCATGCAGAGAATTGACTGTATCTTTTTGGAGACAATTTTGAGTTATGTTTCCTTGCCGAGTGGACAGTCATTATTCTATATATGGGCTGTGATCTGGAAATATAGTCTTTGTGGTTCGGTTGATTTGGCAAACATTAGAAGGTAAACGTTTATGGTCTTGGGACAAAAAGTTGGACTTTCTTTTAAGTGATTATCGCTTATTGCAGCGTGTGCATTAATGGATCTGATCTAGGAGTGATGGGAACAATACATCTTTTAGATCGTGTGCCATGCCTAGTTTAGTCTCTTCGTTGATTGCTATTATGTGGTCATCAAGTTTTCGTGTCGCTCCAAAATAAATGTTTTATATGTAGATAGCGAAATTCCTAACTTAAGGGCTGGCAGTATGACCAACGCTGATTTTCATAATTTCTGTTTTCTGTTTTCATGTTATTTATTTGCAATTGTGCTCTATATGCCCCTGTCTGTAACTCCACAAATTATATCTCTTTAAGGATAAGACTCTTTGTAATACGAGGGCAATACGAAATGTACTTAGTCTGATATAGTAATGGCAGTATAAATATCAAAAAGCATTGTATAATAAAAGCTTCCATCCGTCATATGAAGACAAGTTAAATTTCATTTGGATATGTCAACTCATTCGTATAGTAACAGGTATTTCAAACAGGCGCTTGAGTATTCTTTTATAATACCATGACATAGATTTTAATTGACTCAAATAACTTGTAAATGATAAAAATTACAAATTGAGAAATTTATTAATTGCACTATTGTATGAAAACTGAGCCAAATTGAGGCATTAATTGCCTAAAATACATTTGAGCTCTTAAAACATTTGAGCTCTTTTTTATTGTGTCAAAATAAAATAAACACGACCTTGTTGTTATTTTATAGTTTTTATTTCCTCACTTTAACAGTATACAATTTTAACTATGCAGTCTCCAACTTATTTACCTTGCACTTAATATTCGTTTATACAACACCTTTCGTTTTTGTTGTATTACTTGGTAGAGAATGGAATTAAAGGTTTAATATTGTAGTTCCAATTCAGGTGCCTAAGATAATAACAATAAAATATTTTACTTTGAATAAATGTATTAGTAATATGAGAGTCCTTAATTGCCTCGACAAGAAAATTTGCTTAGATATCGAGCAGCAATCTATGTAAATTTATGCACCACGTATTTAATAGTGTATGTGTCACTGTGGTAAGTTAGGTAAGAACCCACCTTCCTACCAAGAAGTCGTCGGTTCAATTCCAGGCCACATCATTTGACAATTCGAATTCATTTTCTTCGAAAATGAGCAAGGAGTGGCCGTTACAGTCAATGGCGATCGTTATCGGACATGTTGAACGAATTTTTGTTCACAAAACTTGGGATATAAGCAACATTTGGTTTCAACAGGACGGCGCTACGTGACACACAGCCGAAGCTACACTCGATGCTTTGCGCCCTGATTTAAAAAAAAAAATATTTGGCGGACCAATTACAAAAATAATTAAATTTATACAAATAGTTAAACTATGTGCACATTTTCAATAAAAAAATATACAAACGTATAAAAGTTAGACTTATTTAAATTAACCGGTTATTCGTGTTAAGTTAACCGGTTTATTCGGTACTCGAAAAATGAAGATTTTGAAAAAACCGTATTCGACAAAACCAAAAAAATCGGTTAAAACCGGTCGAATAATAATCGTCCGATCTCCCTAAACGTTATCTAACTTGTCTTTAGATCCAAAGCAACCGTTTGGTATAGCATGTTATACAGTCGTAGTCAATCGTATTTATTCCCATACCTACTTAAATATAGAATATTTCACCCCAAATATTTCGAAACTCACATTCGAAAAATGTTACATTTGGAATTCGTGTTGATGTGAAATAAATTTTTAGTTTTCAATCTCTCTCAACCGAAATACATACATACTACACATGTCACATTTTTTGCAATTCATTGCTATTTTTTATGCCTCTTTAGTAAACCCCCTGCTCGCCTTTAAAAATTAGGCGCGTTGTTAGCACATTGACACGTTTTGCATAAATTTGCATTGCAGACCCCTTTTATCCTGCTCACCTACGAATGTTTCTGAAAAAAACAAATTTTTTTTAAATATTTTTAGAAACTTTTTATGCAAATAATTTTAAAATATATATGCGAGTGTAAAAGAGTTTATTTTGCATATGATAAATACATTTTTTCTTTTGTGGAAAAACTAAATGAATATGAATACAAATATATACATGTTTATATACATATATAGGCATAGTATACGTACGTATACATGTAATGCATTTTTATAAATATTCCAATTTTAAAAAGCAGGAGAAAAAAGTTAACCAAATTTTATTGAAAGCGCTGGCTGTGTTATGTTTGATGCACTGCTCTGCTCTTTTTTCAATTTTTAAAATTTTTAACACAAATTTTAATTTCATCCAAATGGACCTTTTGAATGATGAATTTCACTTCGAATTTTTGCAATTCATTTTAAAAAGGCTTTGTAAAGCCTTTTATTTTATTCAAATTACTTTAATGAAAGCACGCCAAGCCCTTTTTTTATTTTTTTAAATTTTTTTTAGAAAGACGACTAACGCACACCCCCTTGAATAAATTACATATGAAATCATTCCGTATATTTGCTTGTGTTTGTAGAAAGTTGTCCATCATATACATGCATTTGGTTACTTCCTTTGATGGAGTTCGAAAGATAAATTTTCAATTAACCTTTGCTGTCATTAATAGTTACCACGTAATACACAAGTTCTAAAAGCCTTTTTTCATAAAAGATTTTAAAGAAGAAATGGTGTGGCATTTTTCAAAACAATCCGGGGTTTTCTATGAAACCATTAACAAGTTAGCCCATATACTTCTTTTGTTTATGGCAAGAGAAGAATTTTGAGTAATATGGGTCATTTAATTGAAAACAAACAAAAAATATAGATCATGGTCATCAAAACAGCTTCTTAATTAGGCGGCTGCTATGCGAACTCATTACAGAGCATTGCACAAACGTATCTTAAATCACTGATAAAACTGATTGCTTAAAATAAGTATCCGACACAGGTCAGGTACCTTCAGAGGCTTTTTAAGTTCTAAGATATAGTGAAAGGTTATTATAAAATGTGTGACATCTTCGGCGTACTCAAGAGGATTACGCTATGTTGGATCAAGATTCATGAAAAGTATTCCCATGGTATCTATTGTGCCCCTTTTGGTCTATAAGTTGTTCAAGAATCCTACTACCTTTCTAACGCATACCAGCACAAATGAAACCATAATGGCGGATATAGGTTTCCATCTAGGCTTATCACACAATATGTGTTCCGCTGTCTCTGATGCCTGTGAGCAAGCACAGTCTACAGCTACATCTGTGACTGCCAAGCTCATCAGATGCGCTCTCAGTCCACAAATCCCTGTAAGAGTTTCAAGTCCGACCTGCCATACATGTGAACCTCAGAGCGACGTCCAAATTAAGGACTGATCGGCGCCCTGGAGTGTTGGAGTCACCTTTAAGCATACCAATGTTGCAAGCATCTGGAAATTTCCATATCCTTGATCAGCTTGAAAATGTTAGTAAGTGGTGCTACACAGTAGAATTCCGGGGCCGATACAGAGTGTCATGCAACCGCTGTTTCATTACCATCCATCCAACGGTATCTAGGTATCAAAAACAACTGAACCTTATTTCTTAGTGAAAGCCTTTGCAACAGATTGTAATAATATTTCACCAGCCTAGCTGTCATACTATTCGAACCAAGTGCTCTTACAGCAACTTGGCCATGAGAGAATATAGTATACCCTTCAGCCCACTGTCCGCTGTTTTGTTTAAGACTGAAAGACACTCAGCGATCATCTCAGTGGGATCGACAAGTCTTAATTGGGTCCATGAACATTAGCACGAATATAGATATTTATTTTGGAGCCATGGGTATACAAGTTTAGCCCTCGAGGTAGGAGCAACGCCTGGTTTCAAAGAGAATTTTCTCTGCTATAGATAAATACATCTAGACTTAGACGGGAGAAGACATTTCTTTCCCATCACGTAGTAATTCATCTTAGGCTACAAACTGGTCTATTTAACAGTCATTGTGGCATTTAAAAACGCAATATAACATTACTAAGGAAATGTTGCGACTTCTCAGTGTAACAGTGTAAACATATAAGGCTACAGAAAAGATCCTCTGTGTGTTGCTACATATGGCCTCGATCAATCCAGAATTAGGACTTTCTAAACCATATCTTTAGAGCACACGCATACAACACAAGCAGACCGAGCCTTGAACCCTAGCAGAGGACATGGCGTAAAAAAATTAATTGCGATTTCGAGTGTTTAATAAAGGCACTTTAACCTACCTTCAAACAAATCCGTCTAAAGAAGCCCCTCTGACTTTTCAGCTTATCTTTGGCGCTGATGACAAACATAAGGAGAAGAACGCTACTTACTGCGAAAAAATTACAATGCTGAGTAAGGATCACTATCATCACTTAGCAAGAAGCTTGACCACTACACATTCATATGGAGGCGACTTACGGTAGATTAATTACACTGGTCTACAGCAATAAAGCCTTTAAATAAAACTATATGGAATATAGGAACAAAATATCCTATAAAGCACCTGAATATAATTTTTTTGTGTTTTACAGTTTCGGAGTTATTCATAACTTAGTGGCGAACAAAAATTAACAGGAAGGAGAGAAAGGCATAGAAGATGGTCGTCAAAATCTAAGCCCTTTTTTATACTGGCACGTTGGGTACTGAGAGCAACAGTTACTTCAGTTGCTGCTCAATGACTGCTTCTTAGAGGCTCTATGGATAGTAAACGTGGTGGTTGTAGTTTTAACTTCGGATTGCTGCGCCTTTGGTAGCTTACTCTGCCTTAAATCATAAACCTTCTCTATAATTTTGTATTTCAGTCACAATCATAAACTTGTATATATCAGGTGTTCTTTAAAGGTTCATAACTTTGTGTTATTTGGTGGTGGCGTGGTGTAGTGGTTAGAATAACAACGCAAACGACCCAGATTTGAGCCCCAGCAAAGGACATGACGAAGAAAAAAAAATAATTCTGGTTTCGATTGTTTAATAAAAAAGGCTCAACTTCCCTCCAGACAACTCCATCTAAAAAATAAAATAAAAATAAAAATAAAAAGCCCCCCTGATCTTCCCGCATACCACTGGCAATGATGATGACAAACATCAGACGAATGATCAGGAAAACACGCCATCTACTGGGAAAAAAATTATAACGCTAAAGTAAAGATCACCACCAATTAGCAAGGATATTCACCACTACGTAAAAAATAAATCATATGGAGGAAGCTACAGCGGATTAATCATCTACTTAGCTTGAAAATATCAAATTGATTAAACAAACTGAAACAAAGCAATAGATGCTTTGTGGAAAGCCAATATTCTCCCTTAAAGGGTGACAATTTAATAGCTGATAGTTGCTTTTTGCTTAGGTTGGCTTGACATTTTATTGTGGATAGACCAAACGCTTGCAAATTTTTGAAATTTCTTATGAAAAATAATTCTGAATTTCCTTCACAATTTTGTTCTCCAATGAAGTCCATTTTTGGTTGAATGGGTACGCAATTAAGCGGAATTGTAGCATTCCACATTCTTTTTCGAAACATTACATCAATGAGTGTTTGGTTCGCATTATGGGCTCGCTTTATGGGTCGTAATATGTATCCTTAAAAACGATGATGGTCACAATTCTACTGTCAATGGGTAAATGATTAGAAATATTTCGTACCTCAATTAGCTGACATGCGGTTCCAACAGGACGGAGTCAAGTACGACATAGCGCGCTCTATAACTGATTTCCTTCAAGAAACTTTTAACGAAAGAATAATTTCTCGTAACGTTCCATTTTAATGACCTTCAAGAGCGTGTGACTTAATCCCACTAAATTATTTTTTTTGGCGTTATGTAAAAACACTTGTCTGTGTCGATAAGGCATGGACAATTGAACATCTGGAAATCAACATTCGAAGAGAAATAATGCCGCATATGCTACGAAAAATTTGCGAAAAATGGTTTTTCAGATTATGCCTTGTACACGACAGCTGCGGCAGCCGCATGTTTAAATCATATTTAAACATTAATGTCATAAAATTTTCTATCAAACAAAGCCAGCCTCATTGATATTAAAACCATATTACTTTGTTTCATTATGATTTGAATTGATGCTACTGTAAGGAAAACACTCGAAAAGCATCTCCTTAAAAATGTAGCACCAAGCGCCAGAAGTACTATGAATACATTAGTCTCAAGCATTAGCTTGCTGACCTACCTAACGTGCCTTTACAACAGTCAGGCAAATATTCAAATGTGTTTTACAACTGTGGTAGTAATTTGAGGGTCTCTGACCCAATGCATTTTGCACTTTATTTTTCCACTTGTTTTCTCTTGACTTCACTTTGTTAATTTTTTGCTTATTTTTTGCATATGCGTGCGAGTACATACATACGTGTGAACACAAAAGAGAAGAGCAGCTTTTTGCTTGACTTTGCTTTACAATAATATTTAAACGATTGTCAAGGCTGACTTAAAATCAACAGACATCGCTCAAAGCCAAAAAAACTAACAGCTAAGCCACAATGAGCGTATTGTGCGCTTTTGTAGCATGGACAGAAACCCTAGACCGTATTTTATTTGTAGTTGACTGTCCAACTTATGGCCCAACGCATTACAGAGAGAATTCGTTCACTAGTTGTACCGTTCATTGATACTCCATGTATGGTTTGTCTGTATTCCTTTACATAACCTATTTTCCCAGTAACAGCACTATGCACTACATGAGTAGGGAAATTATAAAAAATAACTATTTAACCCCCTAAAGTAGCCTTTTTGTAATATTGTGTTATGTTTACCTAAATGTAGGCTTACAATTGATTGCTTTTTATTAAAAATCCTTTTAAAAAACATAAAAGCAAAGAACAAATTTCAATACCGGAAGATTCCTTTTTCGAGTCATGATTATCATTCATCATTTTTTTTTTCTTTTCCTGTTGGGATTGGTTTGGTAAGAATTTTCTCATGTTATTGTCTATAACGTTTGTTTATTTTAATGTCATTTTCAACTCCTTATGAGCTGATTCCTTTTCTTTATTTTTCTGTTTATCTGTGCTTTTCTTTTTTTCCAAATTGTTCGTTTAGTCTTTGCTTAAGTACTTTCCTTTTGTCTTTTACTTTGTCGCTGCGTCCATAGTGAGTAGTTCAGTTTTTTTATGTACGATTTTTTCTTCCCACTCATTCGACATTTGTTTTTATTTTTTTCTACATTCCTTTTTTATATAAATTCGCTACGGTTTGCTTAGATATGCAAAACATAGTCGGTGAAAAAAGTATTCATAAATGGTATTCATATTGTTACGAAAATGATAATACCTAACATGGAAGTTATTCTATTGGTTGGTGTCAAGGCTACAAAAAATCTGCCAAGGATGTATTTGTTTGAACAGTGCTACCAATTCAATTATGGGTATTAACACTTAACATTTCAATTAACGTAGTTGAATGGGGGCTTGTTCAATGTACTTTCGGGTGGGCTATCTATCAATTTAAATTTGAACCGGCGGTTATTTCGAATCTAGCAATATTTATTACATTCTATTCTGTCACAAAATTCAGTATATTATCTCCACTGAACGAAATGAATCGATTTACGCTTGAACAACGTTGAGATTTATTGGAAATTTATTTCCAAAACAAGGACAATTGGTCGGAAATTGCAAAAAATCATCTTTTCTGATACAGTTCATTTTCACCTTGGTGGTACGTTAATAAGCAAAATTGCCGTATTTGAGGCTCAGAAATCAGAAACGTGGTCTTACAGAAGCCAATGCACCCATTGCGAGTTACTGTTTAGTGCAACTTGTGGAGCGGAGGCACCATTGACACATATTTCTTTAAGAAATGAGGGCGGCGCCTTTCATGGTATTGATGTGAACGATATTTGGTTTCAACAGGATTGTGCAATTGGCCATAAATCTCATGTGACAATCGATTTATTGCTTCAAACGTTTAATGACCGTTTAATTAGCCGAAGTGGTGATGTCAGTTGACCACCATGAAGCTGCGATTTGACACCGTTGGACTATTTTATGTGTGGCGCCGTTAAAGACAAGTGTTATGCCGACAGACCAGAGACAATTGAACATTTGAAGGCCAGCCGCGACAGCCACATGAATGAAACAATATTTCATTTCTAACCGAAACAATTGTACTTCATGTGCATTTTCAAATTTAAACTTTTAAATGGTCCACCCTATAGAACATTTGAAAATAATAATAATTAACTATAAAAACCACATCATTCTCCTCAGTCAGTCACTTATAACTTAGCAGTGATAGATTAAGTATTAAGTGCTGAATAAATTTGAGTAATAAGCGCAAATTAAATAAGTTTTTCATTATGTATAGAGATCACTTGGAAAAAGACTGTATAAGACTACAAATTTGCTTTATTAATTTTATTCTACGCATTTTAAGAGAACTCAAACGTTTTAAAAAGGCTTAAACGTAACAATATTTTAAATTTGTATTAAAACAAGCGATGGTCAAATTTGTCTCAGTTCTCACTTGAACCAAAGACAACATCAAAGCCACGTGATTGAACTGTGAATGAGAAATTCAAATCACGAAAAAACTTTGCCGTTGCCGGTATTATCGTACGCTTCCAAAGATAAAATCGTCTTAGTTTAAATAAATGCTCTTCAATAATTTTTTTTAAACGATTTTTGTCAATACTTTTGCCTGCCACTGTTCCCTAATACTACTGCTGGTATATTGCTTAAGTATTTACACTCAAGTGTTTGCTTGTGTTAAAAGTGTTGTACTACTCTCAGTATATAACACTCATCTGCACTCTATTGCTATTGTTTTTTTTTTCTTCTCTGTTTTAAGTCCTACTGAATTGTATTTTATCCTTAAAATAAATATTTTAGTCCTTATTGTTCTACTAAAACAACAAAAATTAAATATTGTAGTTCCTATATACTAAAGAGTGTGTGAGATGTTGCAAGCAACATCACAGCAGCATTAGTACCAGTAATAACTTTTCAAGGTTTTCTTGATTGTTTTCCTTTTTGCCGGATTTTTTTTTTTGTACTTTTTTGTTTTAAATTGTTTGCCAATGTCTTCGTTGACAGCGTTACCGTCATTGTCTTCATTTCGATTTTTTTATGCCTGACTTTTTTCTTCTCTCTTAACCGTTTGTTTAAAATAAATAAAAAAAAAATTTTAATAGAGTTCTAAAGCGACACTTTCGATTGTCTTTGAGCTGCTGTTGCTGCTGCTGCTGCCGCTTATGTGAAAATTAAACTTTAAGTATGTTAGCGTAGTTCTTTTTTCTTTATTTTCTTTTTTTTTCGTTGACTTGTTTGTTGGTTTTATTTGTTTATACTTTACTTTTTTTCTTTAACACTTGGCATGTCCTTATCTAGGATTTTATGGGAGGAAAATCGAGAAAAATAGTAAAAAGAGAAGAACTATTGAAAAAAAAAATAAACAAATAAAAGGTACTCTAAATACACTTTGTTTTAATGAAATGCTTGAGGAAAAAGGACAAAACCTAAGAAAAAACGCTTAGAAATGTGAAATAAATTGCCAGATCAAAAGATGGTTGGTTGAATAAAAAATGGCTTTGAATAAATTTAGACATTTGGAGTTTGAAAAACTAACAAACTATAGATCAATCAGTATGAAATAAAAATAAGTAGGTTTTGATAATAGAAATAATCTTTCTTTAATAGAAAAGAGAGAGATCAAATATTTTGATTCCCACAAGAAACTGAAACGCTATAGAAGATGGTGGTGTGATGGAGTGGGGTGCAATATACTAATATACTACTATGGCATCAATTTTTAATATTTGAATGCGGAAAACTACAATAACGTGTTGACTAATTTTTTAAATACGTTTTGAGTGTAGTTTTTTTAAAAAATTAATTAAAGTATTGTTCCGTTTTAACCTTTTTAAAATAAAATAAATGCAGCAAATTTATCTTTTACTTTATAGTCTTTTATTTTATTTCCACACCATTACACAATTACACTTCATCTTAACACAGCAACTTATTTATCTTGCACTTAATATTCGCCTATACACAAATACTCAACACTTCTGCGAATACCTCAACACGACTTTACTTTTTGAGTGCATAACTATAACTGAACTAACTAATGCATAAGGCGCCGCATTTTATACACTGTTACGAAAATAAAAATGCTTAAAAAGAAAATACACCACACCAGGGACTGTATGGTAAGATATTAGCTATGTTGTCTGTGCTATTAAGAGTGCTACCATTTGCATGTTTAACGGTATTACCAGTTCGATTCTTCTTTTGTATATTATAATGTTACATTCTTTAAATATTATTTTTTATATAAGACCAGCACCCAGGGGATGGCCACTACTCTTGCAGTGCATTGTGCTGGTACTAGAAAAATAGGTTATGGTAAGGAGGACTGAGGGAGTAGTGTTTATGGACGTTAGATTTAAATTTACTCATGTCGTAAGTGCAGGAAATACTTTCGCTAGAATATTATTCCACAACCGAACAGTGCGACCAAAGAACGAATTCTTCATATAATGCGTTGTGCAATTTACTGGACAATCAACTACGAACGGATGAGCTCTACGAGAAATGCGAGTACTACGTAAAAATATACGATTTTATAGTACCGACAGAACAATGAAACACACGCCACATTGCCTTGGTGCTCCAATGAATCAATAGAGTTGGCTACCCTAAAGTCATTGATGAGCACCTTCGCACTCTCCTCTACGCGGTCGAGAAGCTCCAAGATAGACTTTGGAGCACCGGCCATACATTAGAGTTGTATTCCATTTTGGGTCGGATATAGGTCTTGTAAATATTAAGGAGATCAGATGGAGTGAAGTATTTCTTGCACCGTCTTAAAAAACCAAGGCACTTGAATGCTTCTTTCGACACTTGAAATATGTGATCATACCAACGACCGTCACAGTGAATTCTCATGCACAGAACATCAAGAGCATCTGATTCCCCAATATCCACATTAACCATTGACACAGATGACAGCACAAAACCACATCTGTTCACTAGAAAGGTAATAAGTCCTGCGTTTTTATTATAAAATGATAGGGAAAAACGATGATTTCAAAATTGAGTTAAATAAACGTGAAAGGCAATTAATCCTGGGACAATTAAACGTGTTTTACTGCATGTCGAAATTTTTTATTTTCTGTGTACCAATGAGTTTATGGGATTAACTGTTTCGTTAATACACAAAATTGTCAGATATGGAGTAAAACCAATCCACAACAGACTCTACAGACTCCATTAAACATAAAGAATCTTAGTTCGACCATTTTAAAGATATAGACAAATAAATGTTTACTTTATATGGGCGTGGCACTGCTCAGTTTCTTCCAGACATACGAAGATATACTGTAAAAATTTCAATAAAATCGGTTCAGCCGTTTTGCTGTCTATAAGACACAAACAAAAATACATACATACATACTAGGGAGACCGAACGGTTATTATTTGACCGGTTTTTTTATTTGATCGGTTTTCTTAAAATGTTCATTTTTCAAAGAGCGAATAAACCGGTTATATTAACACGAATATCCGGTTAATTTAAATACACATAATTTTTATACGTTGTAAGAATTTTTATTGCAAATATGCCGGCTCGGAACGGCAGATGTATTAGTTAAAGTTTTTCACAGCGTAAATACTCATAAATTACACACACAGTGGTGCATGCGTTTATGTTTCTATAGACGTCCTCTGAAGTGTGAAAATATTCGGAAACTGTTCCGACTTGCGACCCCTTATGCAATGCCCGATAATTATGCCTGAAAAAGCCCGATCAACCCCTGCCAAACCTAATAAAAGCCCTATTTTTACATGGAAAGAGAAGGCCAAAGCATTCTCTTTATTTCACAAGTGGTGAAATCGTGCTTAGTGCCCGTTTATCCAACAAAACCGACGACGCACATAGAGGACATGCACGTCGTCCTGCACGAGAGAGCGAGAGGATCCTATAGCAGCGCACTCATCAGCAATTTCATTTCCTCGGATGTCCGCATGTAACCATAGGGTAATCTGAGAAAGACCCTGAGGTCCAGATCATCAAAATAAAAACAACTGGAAATCAAACTATGCTGTAATAAGTTAATCACTAAATAAAATATTGGGACGTTGTACTTTCGAGGAAGAAATGTTTAAGGCCTTAAAAAGCCGAACGTTGTTCCAGCACACTTACTTGCTAGAAACTACGAAGAGGTACAAAAATTAAAAAAAATTAATTTGCGAATGTAGCAAGGATTGAGAAGATTTTTATTTTAGTACAAGAACCGGTTAACCGGTCATTTACTAAATTCTTAACCGAAAACTGGTTATTTTATAATTGCAAATTTTCGAATTATTCGAGAACCGGTTTTTAAAAAAGTCGAATAATCGATCTCCCTAATACATACACACATTCATTTTTATATGTAAGATTTAGATATGCACGAGTATATTCTTTTTAAGCCTGGCAGGCAAAAACCGAATTGCTATATACATACATATGTTTGTATGTGTGTAAAACCATTGGTTAGGCAGAGGAGTAGAGGGTTTATTGAAAGAAAGAAAAAAGTTCTTTTATTTTCTACATTTTATTTAATGCTATTAAAATAAAAATATTTTTAGTGATTAAAATAAAAACGAGTTGGTTTTTTCTGTTTCATTTTATTTTCATTTTTTCCAGTTTTGTTTTTCTCACATTTAGTTTCTCTCTATATGGTCCGCCATCTAACGTTTTTATTTTCAACTAGTGCTTATTTCGTGAATGGTAACACTTAGCTCATGTCTGATTTGACAGATAATTAGTTGAACGCTGAACGAATATGGTTGTGTATACGCTTGAACAACGTTGGGAAATATTGCGACATTATTTTGATCGAAAGACTTATTGAAGATGCCGATTTTGCAAAAAAAAATCATCTTTTCAGATGAAACTCATTTTGATCTTAGCTGGTATGTAAACAAGCAAAATTGTCGCATTTGGGGCACAGAAAACCCGCACGCATACATTGAGAAGCCAATACACCTAAGACGAGTCACTGTTTGGTGCAGATTTTGGTCCAGAGGCATAATTGGGCCATTTTTCTTCGAAAATGAGCAAGGAGTGGCCGTTACAGTCAATGGCGATCGTTATCGGGCCATGTTGAATATTAGCACCATTTGGTTTCAACAGGACGGCACTACGCGCTACAGCCGAAGCTACACTCTATGTTTTGCTCCCAATTTTTGAAGATCGCATTAGCAGCCACAGAGCTGATGTTGTTTGGCCACATCGTAGCTGCGATTTGACACCGTTGGACTATTATATGTAGGGTGCCGCCAAAGATAAGTGTTACGCCAACAAGCCAGAGACAATTGACGCTTTAAAGGACAATATGCGTGAAGCCATTGGTGAAATACAGCTGCACACAATCGATAATATGCTTAAAAATTGGACCGATCGTATAGGCTACTGCATGGCCAGCCGAGGCAGCCATTTGAATGAAATTATTTTCCATTATTAACCGGACGGATTCTACTTTCACATAAAAAAAGTAATTTGACAAAATATTCTGTAGTTTTTTTTATAGCATTTTCAAAAAAAAAAAAAATATTTTGCGGACCCTGTATTTTTATTTAAAAAAAGTGTTTTTTCTCCGTCTGTGTATGCGTTTTTGTTTAACACTCATACACAGACAAAATAAATGAATTCATCAGATGTGTTTGAATGTGCATATATGAGTGTTTATGTATGTGTTTTGCTGTTTGTTTCCTTTTCAACAATTTGCATTCAAATAAGAAGACCAACCACATACAGGCACACATACACTTATTTGCTTCAAACATTATAAAAAAAGGGAGAAAATAAAATATTTTTTATATAAAAATACAAACTCATACATAAACAATTATTAAAATACCGTTCTATACATACACATACATCCTATATAGATATAAACATACACAAACACACTGTTGTGCTCAAACACAAAATGGTGAAATGCAAACAAATGTAAAAAAAGTGGAATTATTTTACTCGTTAGTTGATGAATGCTTTATAGCACACATTACACCCGAGGAAAAGTGGGTGATACTGGAATATAAAATGAAATTTCCTCTTCATTACAAATCAAGGTTATTCGTGATGTACTCATTTTACAAAATATTTCTTGTGAAGAAATGTTAAAAAAAATTAGAGCTGACATTGAACTAGGCTAGCTAGGCTAAGAGTTGGAGTAAACAAAGCTAAGAGATCGCTGAACAGCAAAATTTTCATGTGCTCAACCAAATAATACAGTTAAGAAATTAAAAAGGCCAAATAATCCAAAGAACTGAACAATTTTATCACGAAGTTGTGGAGTGTCGTGGTGTAGTTGTTAGAGCGCACGCATAACAACAAAAGCGATATTCAAGCCACAGCAGAGGACTTGACAAACAAAAAATTTAGTTGTGGTTCTAAGCGTTTAATAAATAGGCTTCAACCTCTCTACAGACAATTTCATCTAAAAAAGAAAGAAGAAGTCTCTCTGACCCTCCAGCTAACCTCTGGTGATGATGACAAACATCAGACGAATAATCCGGAAATAACGCCACCTATTAGGAAAAAATCACAATGCTAAACTAAAGATCATCACCACCAATTAGCAAGTAGTCTTACCACTACACATCACATGGTGGAGAGCAAAGCAATGGATGCTTTGTGGGAAGCCAATACGTTCCTTAGAGAAATGAAGGTGAAACAAAAAAAAAAAAAAAAAAAACAACAAAAAATGTGAAACCATTGAAGCACTAATAAACGGACGGTTATGTGGCAAAACCAATTTCTGTCATCAATTATTTTAAAAAGTCATATATGACACAAAAGAAAATTCATCGTCATTGATCGATGCTTTTCTATAGTCAGCGTCTGTCACGATAATTCACTACGATGTTCGTCACTGAAAATTCAAAGTTAGTTATGACGTTTTCTTATCTTCTTGGCAATATATGGATTTCGTGTGAAAAGAACTGTTAATATTTCAGGCCAAGAACGAATCAAGCAAATTTGCACAGATCCAAACTAACAGTAGTTGAGCGGTGCCAGATCTGTATTTAAAGGCGGGTGAAACAAAGCTCTTCAACCACTATTTCTTAAATAATTTTTAATTGGCCTTGCAACAGTAGCAGAGCATCTTCGTGCTGTTTCACAGTTTGTAGGAAATGCTTGATTTAAATGATCCAAAGATCTTCATTACAGTTCCTTATCTCTCTGTGATCGTCTGGCCTAGATGCGTTGTGCAATCGATGTAAAAACGAATTTTAATGGCATATCAGCAGCATTTCGGCAATATGATTCTATACTCGTGAGTATCTGAATTAAACAAAACACCTCTCAGTTGTTTCGTAAGTCATACGAAGAATCCAAAAAAGATAAATTAAGTCTGCCATCGGGCATAGCTAAAAGGACAATAAAACAAAGAAATATTAAAATTATTGGGTCATATAATGTAACACATGAAGTAATCACTTATAACCACCAAGTGCTATAGATTCTTTTAAATTTTTCTTTTGGGGTCTACGTTACATAAGTATAAAACGAAATGGCTCACAGCAACGTGAGAATGGTAACTCTAGTACATACTTTATTATGCGAAAAGTATACAGGAAAAAAAGTATGCAAATCAGGTCACTAGTATATCCTTAACTCTCTAAGTGGATATACACGAACAATAGTGTCTGACCGCAAAACTGAGTCGAATCTGTTGCGCAACTTGGATATACTGACCTTGAATTGACGATATTGGTCAAACAGTATTAGGAATCAGAGAATGAGATATGTCTTCTAAACTATAATATCGTCTTTCAGGCAAATGTTAAGATTTCTCGGAGGGCATAAACTAAATCAGAAATAATATAGGTCCGGTTTATGCTATATTGAACGGGCATCCCGTAGACCTGATGGCTAAGCAGATGGTGATTATATCTGTGATAAGGTTAAAGACATGGGCTGACAAGAGTCATGACCGTGCAGCCTACTTGAGGTATTTAGATACAATTCCAGAATATAGTGAAGTTCCCAAACCCTTCCTGGGTAAATGTTCTTTGTGAGAAGATCACCAGAATCGGTAATTGGATTCAGTCCTGTTAAGGAAAGAAATACTCGAAAACAGTTGGTTAATCTTCCGGATTATTGCAGTGTCTTACAGTAGGAGATCTCGGTGATAAATATGGCAGCGGGTTGATTGATGTACTATAGAATATTTGATGTTGATATCGGAATTTGTACAAACCGATCAGAGCGGTCTTCAGTGTCTACTCGACATAATGACTTTTTTGTGAATGCCGGGCATCTCTAAACGAGATGGCGATATCTAGACATTATCTGGGTAAGAATTCATGCCGGCAGTCGAGGCAATTGTGTGTCGGATGAATTGTCGACGGAAACCCTCTCCTTGAGCGCAAGCAGATTGACTATTTAGTAGGAATGCTGCTTTTCCCTTGCAGACTTCTGGTTCTGCAATACATGTTGGGCAGGGCACATGTTGAACCCACTTGCACTGTATCGTGACAAATCTGGCTCCTATACGATAGTGTTCGTTCAGAGCATGACGCGACATAGGCCACAATTCCTGTTGTCTCTTATCACTGGGCACTGCGTGGCTGGTGAACACGCTAGGAGACCGGATCAACCTCTCAATAACTATCTTAGAAGTTGTCAAGATGAGGAATAAGAGGAGACTGTTAAATATTTCTTATGTCAGTGTACGAATCTTTTGGATATTAGGAGTGTTTTTCTTGGCAGTCCGTGTTTGCATGCAATCTCAAACTGATGTAAATGTCAACAGACTTTCTTTCTTCTTCAGCTCATGCGTCTAGCTGGTTTGTTTCGGGCCGGGTAGCGGACATATAGGTCCGCTTTGACGTTACATTCTTTGGGCATCACAGTTGGATCAATACTGAATCCAAGTGAGCCGGTCTAGTGCCTGGCTACTATGAAAATATATGGTGGGAGATTTAAAAGTTTGAAATTTAAACTGCAATAAAACAAAAACCGTTTGAAATTTTGCAAAATTTTATTTTATTTTTTTTTTGTGAAGTATAGTTTTTGCGGTTAGAAATGAAATATTACTTCATTTATATGTCTGCCGCGGCTATCCTCATAGTACCCCATTCTATCGGACCAAATTTTGAGAATTTTTTCGAGTTTATGGAGCCTATCTCGGCAACGGCATCACGAATGTTGGCCTTCAAGCGAACAATTGTCTCTGGTTTGTCGTCATAATATTTGTCTTTAACAGCGCCAGACAGAAAATAGTACAAAGGTGTCAAAGCGCAGCTTCTTGGGGGTGAACTGACGTCACCATGAGATGTGTGGCAAGTTGCACCATCTTGTTGAAACTAAACATCGTTTACATCAATACCATGAAGAGCGGGTACAAAAAAATCGGTTATCATGATGCGATAGGTGTCTCCATTGACCGTAATGGTTGCGGCGTACTCATATTCAAAGAAATATGAGCCAGTAATGTAAAAGGCTTCTGTAAGACCACGTTTGAGTTTTCTGAGCCCCAAATATGGCAATTTTGCTTATTAATGTTTCCACCACGATGAACTTTAGCTTTATCCGAAAAGATGTTTTTAAATGATGATAAACTGCCAATAAATCCCAACGTTGCTCTAGCGTAAGTCGATTTATTTCGTTAATAGAATAGAATAACATAAGTATTGCCCGATTCGAAATAACCTCAGTTTAAAATTTAAACCGATAGATGCCTCACCCGATACATAATGTGAATGGACATTGTTCGACTATTTGGCTAGTGCCGACCAAAGCAACTGATTACCATTATCTGACACCCATTATCTGATTACTGAGCTACTCTAGCATAGGGAGTAACGAAAGGTCCAACATACTCGATATCAAAGAGACCTTGTTGTGTCAAATCTATGTAGTACGTAGCTGCTGGAGTTGACATGTGGCTCTTTAGTCGAATGATACGGGGGTAGAACCACAATGAAGTTATGAGAAAGCACTCATGGAACAAGGACAAGTGTACTGCTCAAACTGAATAAGTCTGATTTAAGAAAAGTGATGTACATTCTGACGGAGCACTGGATTGAAAGGTCAGCTATATATGGCGGCGTGTGTTCCGTCTGATAATTGTAGGTCATGCAGGGAGGATATCGATTCTTTCGAACATTTTCATCTTCATGAACCTTCTTAATGCTATTGATTAGAACTAAGGGACTATGCCGTAGGAAATAAGTTTCTTAATAATGAGCAATAATAAAACTCTGCTTCCTCGTTAGATGGGGTTTTTGGTTTCATGACATTGGAGTGCACAAGAAGCCCATTGTGGCTGAGGCTTAAATCTTATGCTAAGCTAACCAAACCTAATTTGTAAAAAGTACACAAACCTCAATAACAAGCGATTCAACAAATAGAGCGGCTGAGTGGGCCTAAGGCCTCTGATAGAGGAAACAACCACATGAGTTTTTTGCCAGAGAGTAGGATATATTTGTTTAAGGCATAAGAGTGTCTTCCAATAAGAACTACCAAATTTTAATAGTTGAAACTATACACTTTATACGTCATGCCTTTTAATTTAAACATTTTGCATAACTAAGACTATTCTTTGAGTGTCTTAAGTGAGAATATAAAAAATATCACTGATAAAATGTATATATTTTTTTAAATACATTTATACATTTTTAAATGTACATACATCCTAACAGACCGTTTCAGAAGCAAAATGTAAATGAATTGTAGAATAAGCTTAACCATAAGAAATTTTCTACAACTTTTTGTAAACATACTTATTATAAGCTTATTTAAATACAAGAACTGAACAGTTTTCAAATACTATTTTAAAAATGCTTCACTTGACAATACCTTTTACAACAATACTTGCTACATGCTTAGTTTAGATAACAATTTAACAAGTATGATTGCATATGACTTGTTCTCGCTATACTTTTGTAAGCGATTTGGAAAAAAATAAATAAATTATTTGACAAAGTTGAAAAAATATATTATTTATTTATATTATTATATAATTATTATATAATCGTTTTTTTTAGAAATTTGGTTCCATTCATATATTATTTGTTCTTGTAGTTACAACATGTTCCACAAAGAGTAATGGCATTTTTGCTATTGCCAAAAAGTTCTCAATTGGAACGGGATTAGGACTTTATCAATCGCCAAAATTTTTTGTTGTGACAGTTATTCTTTACTTATGTACATACATTTAGATATATTACAAAGCTTACAAAAATATTACGTATTTAAACTTATTATAAGCATGACTAGAAATATTTTTTTTTTTTGTAAGCTTATTCTACAATTTGACTTGTAATCATTATGTACATATACTATATACAAGCAATATTATCTCAAGCGTTCAGCTTTCATTATAAAACATTTTTAAACAAGCCTTTTACAATAGTATTGACAACATTTTTCTCAGCTTAAGGCCTATGTTATTAAGCTAGTTGTTACAAGTTATTTCTGAATCGTTTTGGTTTGTTGGGATATATGGCTTGTACACATGTGTGAGCGTGCATGTGTGTTTGTAAATAAATTTTATGAAAAGTTTAAAAAAAAGTGAACAAGCTTTTAACTATAAAACTATACTATAAAATATATATGTGAATACAAATAAATGCAAGTGTGTTTGTAAACAAACATACATTTATTCATTATTGCATATGTACATACAAACGAAGATATATGCACATGCAGATGTACGCAGCAAACAAGCAAAAAACAGAAAAAAATATACAAAAACTTGAACACTTAAAAGGATTTAAACAAATTTGCACGTAACATGTACGGAATTGTTAAATACTCTCGCACAGCAACAACAACAACAACAATAATAAAAAAACAGAAACTGAAACAAAAAAATTGAGAAAAACCTGAATGAAATAAAAGTTTTGCTATTTTTTTTCAGTTTTTTCTTTTCATATATGTGTGTGTATTGATATATATCTAGAACAGCGTCTGAGTGGAGAAGGAGTCAAGAAGAGTTACAAATAAGCACGCATACAGAGAGACAATGAGGAGGGAACATTTTAACAAACTACACATGAAAAGTATGAAAGTTTTTATATATTTTTTCCTTTTTTAAATAAAACTTAAATGTATGCGTTTGCGTATGTGTATGTATATGTAAGCGCATTATAAAAATAGACAAAATGCATTTGTAAATACATAAACAAATACAAATACATAAATATAACAGTTATTTGCAATAAAGACATACTTATGCAGTAAAAAAACAAACCAAACACTTAGACAGTCATATGTCTACAGTAACTGCTGTAAGTAAGAAAGAGGGAGAGAGAGGAAAAAGTTAATACCTATTACAGTGGTTGCCACTTCCCGTGATCATCAAATAAGCTCGTATGGCCGATACCTCCGTCTGAGAAACGCTACAATGCTCCGGTAATGTTAGCTATATCCATACAACCATCTCTCCACTCAACTTGGTGTCATCGGTGAAGAGCTGCTCTAAGCCTTTAATGAGGTGTATCATACCTCATTCCTGTTCGTTTCGCTTTAAAACCAGAACGACAACGGAAGTGAGGTCAATTATGCCTTTTTTTGTTTTGGATTTCGGTGAAGAAATTTATATAAAAAAATTGCCGGTATAATTTAAATATCATTGGAATTTTCCTCTAGGTGACTGATGTACATATGTGTGTATGTTCATGCTTCTTTTAACTTAAAAAAAAAAATGAATATGGATCTGGCAGCCAACATTTACGCTATTCAAGAGTAGATTGTTTATTTTGTTTCAGTGATTGAGTTTGTTTTATGTCATGTTCACACGTAAGCCTTGCTGGGCAATTAAGGCCATAATTGAGCTCAAATTACCATACAAAACAAAATATATAAATTGATCAATTAGTAATAAATTGCATTGTTAATTGAGTCGAATACACAATGAAACTATGTGCAAAGTATGTAGAATGAGGAGTGGCAACTCTGAATGAAGTGTGTTCAGTGAGAACTGACAATTATATACAATATGCAAAATCCGTACTCATACAAATTTTAAAAGAGCATTTTTTAAATCATTAGTTTAAAACAAAATAAATAGCAAATAATATTTTTTACAGTTTGAAATAAAGAGGCTTCACTATTTAAAACAAATAAAAAACGGCTATTGAATTATATCGTTTTTTTTTAATAATAAAATACAAGAAAATAAAATATGTGGTTGTATAAATGCGGATTTCTCACACTGTATAATGTCATATGAAATATATATTATCAATATGAAACACATTTTTTCAAGTCATCGTTTCAAATTCGTAAATTGAAGTTTTCACGATCAAAATGTATTTAAGCATTTTTAATTGTCACATGCTAATTGAACAAACTTAATTGCACTATTTACGATAACTCAATTAAAAAATTAATTGACTCAATTACAATTTATATCTGAAAATGGTATTCTTTTATTTAAAGATTTATTTTTTTCTAAAAATATCTTCTGCTCAAAAGTAATAAATTAATTTGTATAAGTCTGTTGTTTTGTTTCTGGTGTTAAAAATTTATGGTATAAAATCTTTTGTAGCCTTAAAATATGCCACATTATATGATTGTACTTTTAACTATGCACTATTTTTTAATTTCTTTACTTTACCTTTTCGCTTTAAGTAGGGAACAGAATTGTAGCTTAAGTACAGCGTAACAAGTAGCGCTACAAGTTGTCAAAAGTTAGAATGGGTGTTTCAAGAAGAATATGTAGTTGTAGTTGACGCTGTAGTAGAAGCTGAAGCGGAAAATTCGACGACATATAAATTTGCATCAAAATGGAAAACGAGAAAACAAAATTTTTTGTTGAATTGAATTTTATTGGAAATAAACTTTTTATTTCTATCTATTTAAAAACAAAATGCAAAACAAATATATTCAGTAATAGGGCACTTACACCTGAACGAAATCTCGGTAATTAGATTTGAAATCTTGTACAAAATCTAATGCGTTTACATTACACATTTTTGACATTTAACGAGATTCCGTTTGCACATGACTGAAATAAAAGAGAAGTTAATTACATTTTCTGATTACCTTACATACGTATCTATTGTGTGAATAATATTCGTAAATTGTTATGCCGAAATAAAGGAAATATGGTCCTTTAATAAATTTTGTAATTAAAAAAAAGAATATTTTTTTATTTCCATTAATAAAAAATATTTTTCTATTTTTATTTTAAACGTCAATTTTTCTGGAACAGAGTTGTATTTTCTGGTATTTTTAGTACAAAAAACATTAAATTTATTTGATTTCAACTAGATTTCGACAAAATCTCGTGACGAAGTAGATTTTGTCTTATATGGGAAATATAGCTGAAATCTATTAGATTTTGATCGAAATCTCGTTAGTAATAGATTTCGTTCAGGTGTAAGCAGGCTATAATGTACATGCTAACTAGGCTTACCATGTGGATACTTTTTTATTAAATATGTTAAACATCGAATTTAATGTTGCTGAAGAGAAATATGTAGTTGGATACGCGTTTATTAAACAATTTGATATATATTTCGTTTAAAAATTCACACATTATTCTTGAATAATTCTCTAAGTGTTTGAAGAGGGTGCTTTATTCAATATTCTGTTCGCATTTTTCCTTGCTGCACTGCATGCATTATTTCTTGCAAATTTTTTTATTTTGTTCTAGGCCTTACTTTTTTTTATTAAATTTTTAAATATTTTTATTTTAAAATTGCCCTTTCAAAGAACTTGTAGAGCATTATTTTATAAATAATTTTACAAAACTTAATAACGTTTTTTAGAAATATTTATACTCACTAGCTCTTTGTGTTTACATTGCAATTATTATGATTTATTTTGTGTATGCTTTAGTATAGTATACATCTAGTAGGGTTTTTTTTTCAAGCATACTTCTTGGCTTAAATAAAATTTTCAAGAGCATATTATGTTATAGAAAGGAAAGTAAATATTTGGAAAATAAACATTATTACTGGCTAATTTTATAAAAATATATATAATAAAAAAGAAATAAGGAGTTAATATCTCTTTTTTATACAGAAAAAAGAATAAAGAAAAAAAATTAAACTTTAATACTGTTGAGATATCTTACAGAGGAAACCAAGGCCTTTCAATAGCTAAGTGTTATTCGACTGTAATTCTAAATTATCCATTTGAATTTTAAAGAAATAGTAAAATTGATTTTATCAACATTAAAGTAAATAAAGTTTTATAAATTCCTGGTTGAAAGCTATCGTTTAATTTGGCTATGATTTATTTGAATAAAAAAAATAACTAGTATCTAGTCAAAAAAAGCAGTAAATTATAAAGGGTCCGCCATCTAACGTTTTTTTTTTTTTCAACTAGTGCTTATTTCGTGACTGGTAACACTTAGCTCATGTCTGATTTGACAGATAATTAGTTTTATCCTTCCGCTGAACGAATATGGTTGTGTATACG
Organism: Wohlfahrtia magnifica; assembly: GCA_023159175.1. Lineage (NCBI taxonomy): Eukaryota > Metazoa > Arthropoda > Insecta > Diptera > Sarcophagidae > Wohlfahrtia > Wohlfahrtia magnifica. The sequence continues at coordinate 3,517,495 of JAKWBJ010000045.1, forward strand.
CTTGAACAACGCTGGGAATCTGGGCCTGCGATCGACTTAGAGAAGATGCCGATTTTGCCTAAAAGAAATCATCTCTTCAGATGAAGCTCATTTTGATCTTGGCGGGTATGTAAACAAGCAAAATTGTCGCATTTGGGGCACAGAAATCCCGCACGCATACATTGAAAAGCCGATACACCCAAGACGAGTCACTGTTTGGTGCGGATTTTGGTCCAGAGGCATAATTGGGCCATTTTTCTTCGAAAATGAGCCCTAGCTCATAGGAGTGGCCTTTACAGTCAATGGCGATCATTATCGGGTCATGTTCAACGAATTTTTGTTCACAAAAATTGAAGAGAAGGATATTAGCAACATTTGGTTTCAACAGGACGGCGCTACGTGCCACACAGCCGAAGCTACACTCGATGTTTTGCGCCCTGTTTTTGAAGATCGCATTATCAGCCGCAGAGCTGATGTCGTTTGGCCACCTCGGAGCTGCGATTTGACACCGTTGGACTATTATTTGTGGGGTACCGTCAAAGATAAGTAGCCAGAGACAATTGACGCTTCGAAAGACAATATTCGTGAAGCTATTGGTAAAATACATTTGCATACTATCGATAATATGCCGATCGTGTAGGCTACTGCATGGCCAGCCAAGGCAGCCATTGGAATGAAATTATTTTCCATTATTAACCGGAAGGATTGTACTTTCAAATAAAAAAAGAAATTTGAGAAAATATTCAGAAGTTTTTTTTATAGCATTTTCAAAAAACAAAAAAAAAAAAATTATTTGAAGGACCCTGTACAAATTGCTCCCATGTATGATTTTAATCATAATTTTTGATAACATTCATACAAAATGGCATTTTTATTATAATCGCTACAACCGCTAAAAGGAAGTGTCCTATTAAGAAAATTTTGCACAAATAAGCTACCACTTGATTTTTTTTTAATAAATTGGCATGTTGTGTACAATCTGTAACCATTTTACGATGTCGATGCCCTCGTATAATTGCCATATCTCTTGATTCATATATTATCGCTTACAACAATAGGTAGATATATTTAGCGTAGGATCTTCTTTTCAAACACTCCTAAAACTGCTTCGTCTTACGGCACAATAGCCCAGAATTCTGCACCGTACATGGTAGAAAGAAGTAACGTCTTATATGTCAGGCATTTTGTTGCAAGAATATCTGAAAGAGTTACAGCGAGAAAAATGTATACTGCATCCGTAAGACCGGCGAAAAAAGGGAAACCAAAACTTCGGTGGAAGGACCAAGTGGATTCGAATAAAGAGCGCGCAGAAGATTTCATTTGTAACGAGCTCTTTCCAATACGCCTAATTCTGATTTCTTATTCCATATCCCTCAACCGTTTATAAAATATGTATTTAAAACCAAATGATTCATAAAAAAAACTACTTTAATAAATTAAGTTCATATGTGCATTTGGCTCACTTTAGATCAGGTTTGGCAAAAACCCGCGTTTAAAAATAAAAGTCCCAACCCACCGGGTTTTGTAGTGTTTTTTGATGGGCTTTTTTGGGTTTAAAATTGCTTTCAAATTTTGTTTGTTTTGACATTTTTGTTTGTTTGTTTCTACAATTACGTTTTTAGTAGTATTTATAATGCAATTTTGCACTCTTAGCTCACTAACTCACTTTAACTCATTAAAGACGGCATTGTGTGCTATCAGCTGCTGAAACTCGGTGATCGGAGCAGACTTCAATTACTTCGATTAAACCTTGCATTATGAGAAGAACGGCTGGAATATAAAGACAGACATAAATGAGTTATTATTTTGCACAACAATTCTCTGTCTCCCATTGCAAAAGTTGCCATACAAAAATTTTTTTCCGTTATTCCCCTTAGGAGCATATGGCTTCCACAAAGCATCTCTATCTTATGCTAACAAAAGTTAAAAACGACCAAATGCCGCTCCCGCTTCAAACATTGCTCCTTTTGACTATTGGCTGTTTCGATGGATACAATATCTTTTGGCATGCCATCGAATAACTTCTTTTGAAAAAAAAAAAAAAATAAAGTCAGCGTCAAAGTAGGTCGGTCACCTTAAGAGAGAAGCTTTTCTGAGACGGGATTCGGACAGAAGTGAGAACATATTGTTACGTTCTAACCTTTTTTAAAACGTTTGAGTACCTTTAAATTGCTTTAAACTAAAATTAACACTTTGTTGTTATATTTCTTCACTTTATCTTTTATACAGCTTATCTTAATACAACAACTTAATATTCGTTTTTACAAACTTTTATTTCCGCTTAAACACGACTTTATCTTATGACAGCAAAACGATAACTAACTATCACTTAGGTAAAGCAGCCACTTTATATACCTAATTGTCTACAATTTGGAATTAATTCAAATGTAACACACAAAGATGGTCGAATTGGCAGTGCTGCCAGATATGCACATAAGTACGGCATTGACGCGGTGGCACATAATTTACTTGGCCATTTTTATTTTCGTAAATATATGTAAGCAGTGATTTGATATTTTTTTTTATAGACTTGTTAATTTATTATCTTTTTTGAGCTAAAAAAAAAAACTGACCGAATTATTTTTTGTACTCGCAATACGTAAATCTTAATAATTTTTGTTGTAAATGAACTACAAAAACATTTAAATAAAACCCGGGTGGGTTTAATTGGGTTACACATTGGGTAACCGCTAAAGCAGTGTAGCCCTGGTGGGTTTTATTGGGTATTAATATAAAAAAAATCAACCCGGATTGGTTTTTTTATTTAAAGGTTTTCATAGTTTATTTACAACAAAAATTAGTGTAATATGCATATTGGTTGTGTGCCGCTGTGGTATGGTAGGTAAGACATCTGCCTACTTACCAGAAGGACCATCTTAAAAAAAGAAAAAAGTTTTTCGACAGACGTATCACCACCTCATAAAATTAGCTAGTAACTGGTTATGAGTATTACTACCATTTAAAACTTCTCCCTTTCAATGCAGCTCATTGACTGAGAGAAGTCCCCATGTTCCTTAATGGAATGTTATGGGAATATATATAATATACGTATTGGGACTAGAAATTTATTTGTTCCGTTTTTGAGCTCAACAAGATAATAAATAACAAATTTATGGTATCACAGCTTACTTTTTTTCCTTAACTCTAAGCCAATTTCCAAATCCCCTCTCAGAAAAACTTCTCGTCTTTTAAGGCGCTCTAATTTTGAGGCCAATTTTGTATTTCTTCAAAGGAAACGATTCGGTGATATATTAAAGGATAAACTCATATCTCTTTATATGGCCTAGATAGTTTCTGAAAATGTAGGTATTAAATTCAAATGCCTTTAAACGATGTGAATATGTGTAGCAAACGCAACCTTACACTTTTCGTTAAAAAAAAAACGGACAATTCATGGTTTTTTAACTGTAGAATTATGTAATTTGCGCTTAAAGCGAATGCGTTCCATATTTCTTACAGGCCGTTATAGCGAAGTCCCATGTAAAGAAAGCCCGAATTAAGAGATATGTGTATATTGTATGCGTCGCAACAGCCGCCGAAGCAATGTTCGGAGAATACGGCGAATGTGGTATTTGATCGATTCTAATAATTGTTTTCGACTTTTTCGACATGTGGTCGGGTGGTGTCATGCACAAGAATAACCTAATCAAGCCTTTTTTATATTACGGTCGTTTTTCTCATAATGCCATGATTCAAACTAAGTAATTACAGTCTGTTCCGATCACCGAGTTTTAGCAGCTCATAGTACTCAATGTTGGCTTAATCCCACCAGGAGTGCACAATTGCACTATACGAGTAAGTAATAAAGCAACGTGATTGTGCAAACAAACACAAAATATTGTCGACTTGAACGAAATTTGGAGGGAGTTATAAAACCCAATAAAACCCAACCCGGTAGGTTGGGTTTTTTCTTAAAAACCCAGGTTTTTACCAACCCTGCTTTAAACGCAATTTTTAGACACATGACTTAACTATTTTGAAATGAATATTTAATCAATAAACTTGTTAATTTTCTCTATTTTTTTATACATTTTTCTTTATCGTCCTTATTAATTTTTTCTTTTACTTAATTTTATATGTTTATTTGTATTTAATTTTATTTTACTCAAACATAATAAAGGGGGGCAAATTTGAGGTTAGGAAGTAAATTGTCTTGAAAACATATTTTCTTTTTTTTTTTGACAAATTCAGTTTTATTCATATCAATATAAAAGAGAAATATGGGAATTAATAATAGAATATGATATCGGGCATATATTCACCTCTATACGTTCTGAACCTAATTTTTTGACAACAGATTTGACAGTTAATAGTTGTTTCTTGCAAAAAGTCGCCAACACACTTAGAGCTAGATGTCACTTAGATCAAGCTATGACGCTAAGATTTAGCGGTCTATTAACAAGAGATGTACCAACTTAACAAACAAAAAAAAAATATCCAAATCAGAACAATGGGGCCACCACACGGGGTTTATTCCGAAAACTTTTTGAGCAAGGTAGTATGGTAAACTGAGATGTTGCCTTTTAAACAAATGTTCAATATATGGGCCTACCTTCTAGTGATAAAAAACTGCAAAGCCTTTTTAAAACTTTTTTTTTTCTATTTTAAATCCCTTTTAAAGTAGTGCATAAACAGTACCCCCCAATATAATGACATAAAAGACATTATTTCATTAGTCTTTAATTTAAAATCCCTATGCTCTTAAAAGCTTAACCTACACCCTTATCCGATTTACTTAAACATTTAATATCATTAATTAAAAATCTTTGGTTTGCACTTAATAATTATTTTAGTATAATTTTATTTGCTCCCCTTTTTCGAAGAAATTATGGGGAAAAAAACGAACTACAAGCTAAACTTTATTAACTAGTTTACATATTAAAATTGGCTATACTCTTTATAATTCCAAATGGTTGCTAAGTTTTGTTTTCCCACAGAAGAAAAGAATGAATTAAAAAACCGGTTAAAGGAGAAGAAATAACTCAGGAATATAAACGAGGAAGTATAACAAAAAAACAAAAAAAAAAATAAAAATAATATTTAAAACTTAAAAAAAAAACTGTGATTTAATTAATTTTTACGCAGAACCTCAAACATCAAAAAATATATTTTTTACTAAAGAGCAGCACCAACACACAGATACCTACTTATACATCCTATATAGTTTATAGAAAGCAAAGATTTACTACAGTGTGACGCAACCGCATTCATACACACATACTCCTAACGCTTAAATTAGAATATTTCTCTCCCTTCTTCCTCCTACACAAGATATTTACAGCAAATACATACAAACATGCACAAATACTACAAGTATTGGTATGTAATGTGTGCTAGTGTCTCTATGTAAGTATGTATGGTTTATAGAATTTTATGATGGTATTGAGTTTAACCGAAAAAACCAAAACCAAAGCACATTCATTCAACCCTGTTAAAAATAACTGGACTGGAAAATTAAATCGAGTATAATTTCTTATACTGCTACTACTACTGCTGCTGCTATTTCTACTACTCTAACGACAACAACAATAACAACAAATACAATTGCTCTTGCTACTCTTTAATTTATTTAGAAAAAACAAAATAGACGCGTTTTATAGAAAATTTTCATAAACTTTTTTTTGTTTCCCACAAAATTTCAGATTTTCTATTTTTATTTTCATTCACTTTTTTAACAAAAAAAAGTGCTCTAATGCCAAAGTGCCAAAAAATAGAAAATTATTGGTCACATAGAAAGCAAAGTTTTCTAATTTTTTTTTAACGCTTTGAAAAAAAAAAACTTTAAGCCGCATTGCATTTCAAACAAATAAGTTTTAAAATTTTTTTTAAATTTTGAATTTTTAACTATTTTCGATTCTATATATAGACGTGAGATCTGGCAAAAATAGTGAGAAGTTATAACCAATTCAAGACACTTGATACATCGGTTGGATCTTTTTTTTGTAATCATTTGTCATATAATTTGTTTTCTAACAAAGCAAGTGATCGGTTTACTGTAGTAAGTCTTACTGTCGTCATCTACTGTTTTTTAAAGGCAACTATCTCAGTGTATATTGTGTAGTGGTAAGGAACCTTTACCGCTTATCATAGACTCATACCATTTTTCATTTTTCCTCTTTCCACAGAGGTGACAGTTTTGAACTTTTCCATAACGTTTTTATAGTTGATGTTGGTCGTTTTTATTTATAAGTTCCGGAGGCTTCTTTGATGGATCAACAAGAGCTAATCGAAAGTTGTTAACAATTACACTATTTTTGATGCGCTATGGTCGCCTAACTTCAAAAATCATCAGCACTTCAGATTCTAGGGATAAGTTCTTTTTTTAGAATTTTTTTTTTTCTAAAATGTGGGCTTTATGAAGAAGCTTCTTTATTCATCTTATGATAACTTTGAAATAACTTGTTCGATTTCGTTTAACTATATGTTACAAAATTCCATATTATACCAGTTTTAAGTCATTCTAACATAATATATGATATAATTTTTTAATATAACCCGTATTTTTGGGGCCCATTTAGAGCTTAGCTGCGAAAAATTAGAGCAATTTTTTTTTTTTTCAAAAGGTCATAAAAAATTGTTTGGAGGGGCGCTTCTCATACGACTGATATTTGATCTAATTCAGGTGTAACTTTCAGGCTGGTTAGCACTTTTGTATCCAGCTTATATGGAATATTTCGTGTATTGTGTAGCCGATAAGCTGGCTAAGGCGGGCACACTTCTGTCGGGTAGTCATCTACCCACGTGGGTGGATGTACCGCTGTCCGTCGTTAAGCTGTTTATTAGGCAGAAGTACTTATTGGATGCTGACAGAAACTGGGTAGAGGAGGATCCTGCTTTATTGAAAGATTGAACGGTAGGCGCACCAAACAGCTGTTTAAATTGGTTCGTGGGAGCATCTTCTTTATTATGTCTATCCCCACTGGTCATTATAATATGGCTTGGCGCTTACCAGGCAATAACTTCTGTAGAGGTTGTGGATCGATTCAGCGAGAAAAGAGTGTGACCCACTTCCGTCTCTACCTTGACGTATTCACCGGTAGTAGTTTTGGGTCCAAAACTAGCGGCGGCACGTGTTTGTATTTACACTCACGTGTCACTAAGCCTGACCAGAGGTATTCTGATCCCATGGTAATCGAGAGCCCCAGAAATTCCAATCTCTACCCGATTGTTGGGTAGGCCCCCTTGAGGGAGCTTCGTGCTGGCTCTGGTTTAGACCTAAAACGCAGACAGAGCGCGAGCTCGGTGTAGTGTTGCATCTACTCAACCGGATGCTGTGAGCCATATCACGCCAGGAGTTTAGATAATCTCCGACTCCCCACCAAGGTGTGAAGATTATGAGTGTCCTAACAACACGCCTTCGAACTGGTAGTCACTTGTGATATTCACTTATGGGTATCACAGATGAGGGCGTTGGTAAACGCATCGTATTAACCCGTGCCATTAGGGCACCGTGGGGTATGCCGCACGGCGAAGACTCACGTCATATAGCACTCTGCCTCGACGTAGATTGCTCACACTTGTCTCGCTCTTTCTCCATTGATGTTAGGTTAATAGCTGCATTCATTAGATCGGGTCAGGCAGATTTCCGACTTGATTTGCGAGATTGGGCTTCTATGTATGGCCTCTAAATTAATGTAAAAACTAAATTTGGTGACTAACATAGGGGAATCGCTTCAAGTGTGGACCGTTTAGTGTATTCACGTAGGCCTTGACTTAGCGAGGCTGCCACTTCTCTTTTAACCTAAACCTGTTTTACATGCTGCACTATTTGTTCCTTTTCCCAATATCTGCTTATGGAGAGGTAGCAGAAACTTTCCACTAGTGATAAGATCCATCTGGAGTAGCTCTTGCAAGACCTCATTAGGTTTTGTTAACGGGTCGATTATGGATGACAATCGAACTTTAGTTGCGTTTTCAGTTGCCAGAAATTGCATTGCGTATGGCAACTAGCAACTTGAAATCTATTAATTTCTATTGCCATATGGGCATCTATAAATTTCTGGTTGCCGGTTCGGTTGTCATCCATAATCGAGTCATTAATCTTTAATAAACCCTACGTTTTCTGTCAAGTCAGCGCAAGTGGTAACACCGTGACTAAGTTTCGACAAAAAAAAAAATTTTTTGGAAAAAATACACATATTAGGGCTCAGTGTCACTATATATTTATTTATTTATGGCGCAAAACTCACAAATACATCCATTCAGAAAAACTTAGTTATGTTATCTCCAGAATTTTGTCGACGATTCATTTAAAATTTAATTTTTGTTTTGCTTAAAATATTGGCATTCTCTTAATTAGTGAAAGTAAATAAAGCAAATAAATCCTGTAAATGAACTCAAAGTCAATAATTTACCCCGAAAGAACAAAGACAAAAAAAAACAGAAACAAAAATGCCGGCAGAATGAAATTATAAAGAAGTTGATTTAAAGTTGAAAAAGAATAGAAATAAAAAACGATTCATATATCTTGGTGTTGGGATAACAACAACAACAACAACAACAACCACAACAACAAAAGCAATACTACAAACCACCGTAGAACAGGCAACATATGACTGAAGCTGAAATAAGAAAAAGTATGACAATAGAACAGGAAATAGCCTTTTCTATACAAACACCACACCACCAGCCACTCTAAAATTAAAAAAAAACAACCTAAACAATAATAAACAAGGACATCAAAGTTGGGAGCAAAAAAGTGTAGTGTAAAGAGTAGAATGAGTGTAAAATACATACATAAACAATAATGAATGTGTATGAAAACGACCGGAAATAGGAAACTTCAATCGTAAAATAATGAATAGAGAGAAGTACATATACATAAACACAATACAAATACACAGCACAATAGCCAACAGACATAAATATTTTTCTCTCTCTTTTTCATTCCAACTTTCCCTTGAACTCTTTTTTTTCTCTTTGTACATACGTACACGTAAAACATTTAACTTTTACATATGCAGACATTACTGAAACAACAACAACAATAACATGAACAATAATTATGAAAAACAAGTAAAAGGACAATTGTAGAATTGTCATCAATGGTAACCAGGGAGAATTTTAGTAAGTGTATAGAGCAGGGCTTGTTAAGCAACAATGAGAGAGGGTGAGGGAGAAAAAAATATAAAGTTAACTTGTTTTTATTTCAATACCTATATACGTATGTTTGTATATGGTCACCTTAAATTGAAATCAACGTAACACAACTTTTTTAAAGAGGAGTAGTCAACAGAGACGTTACATTTGTAATATTATAAAATAAAAGTTTTGATATTATTTTATGTTGGTTAAAACCTTTTAGTTTTCATGTAACGCTATACTTATTATACAAACTTATTTTAAACAGAAATAAATACACACATCGAAAAATACTTTCATTTAAAAACGTTCTACTCGTTTATTCAACATGATTTAAGTGACAAAAATAAATTGAAAATTCCCTAAGGGATAGCACAGAATGAAACAAAAGCAGCAACAACGGCAAAAACAACAACAACAACAACAATACTAACAAATATATCAACTTCAATAACAATTGTCCACTGAGAGAGATACGAGTACATTAGAGATATACATATGGGCTATTTTACTTTAAAATGCTGATTTAAAAAGCAGGTCATTTGCTATCCTAGACAGGGTTGGCCATTTATAATGTTTCCAACACTCTAAATATTCTGATAGTGAGTACTTTTAAGCGTATTTTCAGAATTATGCCGCACAACCTCTATTGCTTCTATAAAGCACATGCAAAAGACATGTACGCAGGCATTTCCTTACTGAAAAAGCAATGTCGTAATCTGCTTACCAAATTTCGGCAAATTTATATTGTTCGTTCTATTGTTCTATCCTGAAACCTCGTCCGGTTTTGTTGATAACCCACTGATTTCATTAAGTCATTAATTTCTAGTTTTAAAATTTGATTGCTAATTGTTAGGTTACGTTACAGCACATATATTACAGCACATATTTCCAGCGAAATCCGTAGTGAAACCAGATGGAACTTCTCTCAATCAATATCTGCATCCGTTTCTTTTCTTTAGACTTATTGAAAGCCAGCTTCAGCTTAACCGGCTAGCTGCATTAGTTATAGTTAGTTTTTCATAGAAAAGGCACACACAATCAGTCGCTAGCAATGTTATGAAATGATACCGCTCTTGAAAATTATGTGTATAGTCTGGCTGAATTGAACCGAGTACCTTACATACTACAACGGCACACAGCTATGATATACATTTACCCTGAATATCCCTACATCCATGAATCCACTTCTGCGTTATCATCAAATGTGAAGGAATAATTGAAGTAACCAAAACCGGTGGAGAATTAAATCATAATAAAACAAAGAAATATATTTTTAAAATCAATTGAATAGATTTTCTCGATAGAATATTTTATGACCTTAATGTTTAAATATGATATGGTATATGTGGCCGCCACGGCTGGCGTGTAAAAGGTGCAATGTAGAGCATTGAATGTTGGCAGTCATTTAATTGAACCACTACGTGAAATTACTCTTTCTTTAAAAGTTTTTTTGAGTAAATCAGTTGCAGCGCTAGCTGTAAGTCATGTGGCTCCGTCGTGTGGGAACCACATGTCAGAAGATTAAGGCCAGCTAATTGGCAATGAAAATGACATATAATTTATTTTTTCTAATTCCTTTACTGCCATTTTTCCACTTTGTCATAGACGACGAGCGACACTTAACGATATGAAATCATCATTATCGTCATCATCTCGAACATTAAATCAAACTCCTACACATACATGCATACTTTAAGTTCAATCACAACATCAAATTCATGATCATCGAGAAAGTTACTATCGGCCAAGCTTAACTATATGCAATCCCTACACTATAGAAAAAATGATTTTGGTGTTAGGATTTGTTAATGTTAATTTGGGCATTTTCATTTTCATCATGTCCCTGTACCGTTCACCTTCATCGTTTTTGGAGATATATGAACCAATCAAGCACACCAAAAATGAGTTTTCCGTGGATATAATGGTATTTAGACAAAGACTTGTGGATTATCCTCACTCCGCTTATTTAATTACCCATTCAACCACAAATGGGCTTCATTTGAGAAAAACTTTTAACTGGAAATTTAATATCAATATATACTTTATACCATTTAACGAATCGGTGGCGGTGTAAGTCTATCCATAATGAAATGTCAAACCAAACTAAACGAAAAGCACTTATCAGCTGTTAAAAAGGTTGTCAAATCAAGCAGTATTGTCAACTCAAATTTATGGAGCTTTAAAAAATTACCCGATACAAGCTTTTATTACACAATTTCCAATGAGAATTTCAACATTGACAAAGTATTCTTACGTCTTAACATTTTTTAAACGTTTGAGTTCTTCTAAATTGCCGGATATAAAATAAATGCAGCGAATTTAATATTTTACTTTATAAACTTTTATTTAACTTCCGCTTTTATACAATTATAACTCTAGAGTATTAATTTACTTGTACCGCTGTGGTATGGTAGGTAAGACACCCGCCTACCAACCAGAAGGTCGTCGGTTCAATACCAGGCCAAACCATCTTAAAAAAAGAAAAAAGTTTTTCAACAGCGGTATCAACACATAATATTAGCTGGTAACTGGTTATGAATATTACTACTATTTAAAACTTCTCTAAATGCATTTGCCGCTCGGAGTCGGCATTAAACTGTAGGTCCCTTTCACTGAGTTCAAAAATAGAATAGGGTGCAGCTCATTGACTGAGAGAAGTCCCTATATTCCTTTATGAAATTATTATGTTATAGGAATTAATAATAATAATCCAATATTTAATACCAGCTTAATACACAGCCCTTAGCACAACTTAACACAATGACTGTTAAATTATAACTGACTGAGGGCCCTCTTAAATCTTCTATTCACGTCCCATAATTGGTAGCGCTATTAAATACGCAAATAAATATTACTTTACCAGGGTGACACATTGACAGCCTTGACACAAACCAATAATAAAAATCCAATATTTAATATCAGCTTAATACACAGCTCTTAGAAAAACCTAACAAAATGACTGTCAAACTATAACTGACTAAGGTAGGCAAAGCAGCGTTTCTTATATACCAGAATGCAAACAGTTTAAAAAAATCTGAAGAAGTCTTAACCCTCGTAAATCTTCTATTCATGTCCCTTAATTGGTAACGCTATCAAATCAGCAAATAAATATTATATTACCAGGGTGACACATTGACAGCCTTGACACAAACCAATTGACTAAAATCTCCCAATACAGTTTTTAATGCACTAATGTTGATGTATCTTCTTTTTAGGCATTTTTATTTTCGTAACAATATTATAGACATTTTGGTATAACCCCTTATTCGTGTAATGACCCATATGTTATGTATATTTATCTATTTGTATGTACATAACAATAGCATAGAAATTTACTAAAATATTTTTGCATAAATAACTAAACATAAACAATAGATTTAAATAGAAAATTAAGTCTTAACATTCATTTTATTCCCGAATTTTATGGGTCTTGTACGTGCGTATGTTGTCAACTATCAGATTGTTGACCATTTTATTATATGCTGCAGGAATAAAAAAATACGAAAAAAAGAACAGCAAAAAAGAGTATTAAATGCAGAAAATATATGGAAATATTGTATGTATGAAATTTAAGCAACAAGCCATATAATTGGACAAAAAGAAGAAACTATTTAAATGACACTTATTTTGTAAAAACTTAAAAAATAATTCAAACATATTTATTTTGAAATATTTTATATAAAAATATAAATGATCGAATTGGTGAAGAACGTGAGTTTCCATATATTCAGTGTAAAAGAGATTTATTTACGAGTGCTCTTGCAATCTAGTGAATAATGTTTTATGCAGAGTATAGGTTACGGTCTCTAATACTTGAATCCAGTTATTTTAAACCCAATATACCTCTGAAATAAATAAAAGCTATATAAAGGGTCCGTCAAATAATTTTTTTTTTTTGAAAATGCTATAAAAAAAAAAAAAACCACTGAATATTTTCTCAAATATCTTTTTTTATTTGAAAGTACAAGTTACTTCCAGTTAATAATGGAAAATAATTTCATTCAAATGGCTGCCTCGGCTGGCCATGCAGTAGCCTACACGATCGGTCCAATTTTTAAGCACATTATCGATTGTGTGCAGCTGTATTTCACCAATGGCTTCACGAATATTGTTCTTTAAAGCGTCAATTGTCTCCCCCTTGTTGGCGTAACACTTATTTTTGACGGCAACCCACAAATAATAGTCCAACGGTATCAAATCGCAGCTCCGAGGTGGCCAAACGACATCAGCTCTGCCGCTGATAATGGGATCTTCAAAAACAGGGCACAAAACATTGAGTGTAGCTTCGGCTGTGTGGCACATAGCGCCGTCCTGTTGAAAGCAAATGTTGCTAATATCCTCCTCTTCAATTTTTGTGAACAATAATTCGTTCAACATGGCCCGATAATGATCGCCATTGACTGTAACGGCCACTCCTTCCTCATTTTCGAAGAAAAATGGCCCAATTATGCCTCTAGACCAAAATCCGCACCAAACAGTGACTCGTCTTGGGTGTATCGGCTTTTCAATGTATGCGCGCGGGTTTTCTGTGCACCAAATGCGACAATTTTACTTGTTTACATACCCGCCAAGATCAAAATGAGCTTCATCTGAAAAGATGTGTTTTTTTTTGTCAAAATCGGCATTTTCTGTAAGTCGATCGCAGGCCCAGATTCCCAGCGTTGTTCAAGCGTATACACAACCATATTCGTTCAGCGGAAGAATAAAGCTAATTATCTATCAAATCATACATGAGCTAAGTGTTACCATTCACGAAATAAGCACTAGTTGAAAAAAAGCGTTAGATGGCGGACCCTTTACTATAAAATTTAAAAGAAAATAACAATAGTCTTCTTTTTGGTATTCTAATCTCTGTTCTGTATTGATTTAAGCATTAAGCATTTCTTAATTCTTAACCCATTTTCCTCATGCTTTTTTTACAGCATTGATTCATCATCGATACCTTAATGCCACAATTTAATTGTCTGTATAGAATTTATTATTGTTTCCTTTTTTATAACTTATTTCCAATCGAATGCAATTTCAAATTAAATGATCTGTAAATAACTACATTTCAATACGATTTTGTCTCATTCTTCTTTATATTCTAAACTGGAAAAAGGTACTAAAAAATGCAATAAAATTAATGACTATACTTTTGCATACTTTTTTTTGAGTATTTCAGAGGGCTGGCAAGAAAAATTTATGAAATTTAATGTAAAACGTAAGAGAGTATACTAGGCACTAAGGAGATCGATTATTCGACTTTTTTCAAAAACCAGTTTTCGTATAATTCAAAAAGTAGCACTTAAAACAACCGGTTTTCGGTTAACAATTATTCAAATAACCGGTTAACCGGTTTTTTTATTTAAATAAAATTGTTCCTAATTCTTAAAGCGCAGAGCTTGACCAGATCGTTTTAAAAATAAGCAGAAGCTGATGGATCAATGCTAAGAATAATGCTAACAAATCTCATAAAAACTATGCCAAAACGGTGTGCGGAAGCTATAAAAAACAAAGTTTATTACACAAAGTACTGAAAAATGCTTAAGTTTCGAACGGCTACTCAAGGAGCTAATTTCGTTTTTGTTGTATTACTTGGTAGAGGGTGGGATTAAAGGTTTGTTATTATAGTTAAAATTTAGGTGCATAAGATAACGAAAATTAAATGTTTTACTTTGAATAAATCTATTAGTAATATACGAATTGCTTCGACAAGAAAATTTGCTTATATTTCGAGCAGCACTGTATGTAAATTTATGCACCACGTAGTTAGTAGTGTGTGTGTCACTCTGGTATGTTGGGTAAGAACTTACCTTCCAACCAATAAGTCGCCGGTTCAATTCCAGGCCAGAATAAGAGAAAAGGTTATTTTCGCTCAACTGTGCATATCTTTTTCAATCTACCTTGGTTTTCTCGCTCTTTGCGAAACGTTCAAGGTTGCCATATATACAAAAATAATAAAATTTATACAAATAGTTAAACGATGAGCATATTTTCAATTAAAAATATACGAATGTATAAAAATTATACTCATTTAAATTAACCGGTTCATTCGTTATTCGAAAAATGAAGATTTTGGAAAACTCGTAATCCTCAAAATCAAAAAACTGGTTAAAACCGGTCGAATAATAACCTTCCTCACTTAATTCATAGTTTGAGTTTCAAAAATATCGTTAAAACTTATAAAACTTTTGAACTAAAACTATGAATTGAGTGAGGTGCGTAGACTTGTGACACCTAGTATATATGACAGAAGTAGTAGCGTTGGCAGGCCTTCAAAGGAAGAGAAGGAAGCCTTAAAGTTGAATGAACGGCAATTACGCTGGCATACAGCAGCAAAAGGCAGATGGACTAATATTCTTATTGAAAATGTCCGAATAAATGTGGAAAGAAAACATGACCACGTTGATTTTTACATGACCCAGTTTCTAACAGGATATTGATGTTTTAGCGATTATTTCTTCAAATATAGCTATGGCGATGCAGTTTTGTGTACCTGCAAAAAGGACGATGAAAACGTTGAACATATTGTTACGTTTTTACCTTTTGAAAAACGTGTATTTATGAGTTCGTAGATTGCAGTTAAAATAAAATAAATCTAGGGTTCCTGTTTTCGGCTTCTTTATCCGGGTCTATATCTGCAATACCCTTCGCCATTTCTGCGTCATTTCTCCGTGCTGCTCCGCAGTCCCCGCCGGCATGCATACTCATTTGATAATGCCATCTTTATATAAAGCCTTAGCACCGCTATATTCTTTAAATTAATGGCCAGCCTCACGAACATTTCTAAGCTTATTGGTCAGTTGTTGTGCTTCGTTGTACAGTGTTTGAAAGGTAACTCCAATAGAATCTCCTTTTCCAATAGCCTTCACTACTTGCAGACTCACATATTTCTTCCAGCTTTTCATTTCTCGCCTCTGTTGGTTCTTGGAGCTCGTTTGTATGAGTCAGTATTTTACTCCCATAAGGACAAGGATGATGCTTGAAAAACCATATCTTATTCCAACTTTTTTATATGCGTCTGAGACTTATGCTGGCTACAATATGACTTTGAAACGAAAGCTCAATTTAAAGTTTAAAACTATCGTTCAATATATGTTTGCTCTGAAACGATTTGATCATATATTCCCGTATGGTATATAGTATATATAGTTTTTAGTAAAAAAAATGAGTTTTTTATCTTCAGATAGTCATCGAGTTTCACACCAAGGACACGTTTTAAGTCCTATCTATCGACTATATATATATATATATATACCATTAATCTCTGGAACCATCTCCCCCCAAATATACAATTTGCTAGCAACGCAGTGCAGTAAAAAAGCTTGTTAATAAGTTATTATGCTAATTCATTGTTATTGTGGTATTAATTTGTTAATCACTTATTGTTTTCTTTTATTAATTACTTACGAGTATCTATCGTTTTAATTTCCATAAACTCTGTTATATCGGGTTCGCCAACTAACGTTTTTTTTTTTTTCAACTAGTGCTTATCTCGTGAATGGTAACACTTAGCTCATGTCTGATTTGACAGATAATAAGTTTTATCCTTCCGCTGAACGAATATGGTTGCGTATACGCTTGAACAATGCTGGAAAATATTGCGATATTACTTTGAAAATCATGGTAATGTTGCAGAATGTGTGCGAAAATTGCGTACGGATTTTGGAAGAAGAGAAGCACCGTCAGCTCCGTATGTAAATAAGCAAAATTGTCGCATTTTGGGCACAGAAAACCCGCACGCATACATTGAAAAGCCGATACACCCAAGACGAGTCACTGTTTGGTGCGGATTTTGGTCCAGAGGCATAATTGGGCCATTTTTCTTCGAAAATGAGCAAGGAGTGGCCATTACAGTCAATGGCGATCGTTATCGGGCCATGTTGAATGAATTTTTGTTCACAAAAATTGAAGAGGAGGATAGTAGCAACATTTGGTTTCAACAGGACGGCGCTACGCATTAAAACAAATTATTTGGCGGACCCTTTATTTTACTTTTAATTAATTTAATTTTAATTTTCTTATTATAATGCTTTAGTTTATAAGATACTTGATCTTATTGCATTAGAAAAGCATTAATAATAAATAAATAAATAAATAAGCCTCCATATAATCGTGTGTAGTGATGAAGATCCTTGCTAAGTGGTTGATGGTGGTGACCCGTACTTAGCATTGTAATTTATTCCCAGTAGGTGTCATTTTCTCCCATCATCGCCAAATGTACTCTCCTCGCTACTTGAATAGGACTGACAACCCTAATTTTTATCTTTTATTTTGTTCTCTTCTTTAGTAGGTTACACTTGTTTTCTCTGAGAACTTCTTTTTAAGTTTTTTTTTGAAGTGCCGTTGCTTTTTTCCGATTATCTTTCACAGATGATGGAAATTCTTCCAATTTTTTGTGTTACTTGAATAAAACAGCCTGAGTTGACACCAGTTTTTTGCAAAGTTCACTTGTTGTGGTTGCGAAAAATAATTTTTTTCTTCAGTTAAAGATCTAAAAAAGTAAAAACTTATAAAAGCGGAAAAAATAAAATTAAAATTTTTAATGATTCCGGGAAATCTGTAAATCAAATTGGAAAAGAAATGGGTAGAAGTCGCCATGTCGTATCAAGTTTTATAAAAAATAATGAAAGCTGTGGAAAAATATGAAAGGTCGTACAAAAAGTGTGCTTTCACCTGCTTAAATTGCTACGATACCGCATTTCAAAAAAGAGGTAAATCAGGTCTTTCGGCTTGTGTAAGAACTATACAGCGTGCTATTTCCAAGGCCAAGCATTTAAAGCGACTAAAATTAAAGAAATCGCCACTAACAACGGGTTCGTAAGGTAATACGCTTGACATTTTGTCGCAGACACATGACCTGGAATAATGAGTGGCAGTGCATCGTTTTTTTTTTTATGAAAAAAGTTTTACTTGTGGGTCCGGATGGATTTAATTATTATATAATTATATCACACGATTTACGCAAAGAGGAGCACAATTTGAATACCCTACATAGCCGGAAAGGAAGTGTTATGTTCTGGGGCAGTATCTTCTACTATGGTACCTGTGGGTTGCAATCCACTGAAATGAACTCAAATTGCTATAGGGGTGTGCTCCAGCGGGCCTTTCTGTTCTTCTGCGAACTAGTTATTAAACTGCAGTTGACGTATCAGCATGACAATGCTCCTTTCCACACCGTCAGAGCTGTGAAGGCATTGATATCAGATCAAAATGTAGAAACGCTGCTCTAGCCAGCATACTCCCCAGATCTGAATATTAAAGAAAGCGTGTGGGGTTGGCTTGCTCGAAAGGTCTACGCTTCCGGTAAGCAATATAATATCAAGGAGGAACTTATAGAAGCGATCAAAATTACCTGGTCTTCAATTTCCCTTGATTATTTAAAATCCTTATACGACTGCACGACTCCGATCAAAATGTAGAGACGCTTGACTGGTCACCATACTCCCCAGATCTGAATATTATAGAAAACGTTTGGGGTTGGCTCGCTCGAAAGGTCTACGCTTCCGGTAAGCAATATAATATCAAGGAGGAACTTATAGAAGCAATCAAAATTGCCTGGTCTTCAATTTCCATTGATTATTTAAAATCCTTGTACGACTCCATTCGAAATGGTATTTAAGAAGTTATCCTCAAAACAGAAAAACTTTTTTCTGGGGGGTGTACTTTTAGTTTATATTTTATGAAGAAAATAATTTCTAGCTCGGTACGACGGAAGAAAAAAATTTTGGTTGATACATATATTACAGTATCAAATGTGCTTTCAATAATTAAAATAAAATAAAGTTCTACTTTTTTAGTTTAAAAATTATTTACGGATAAACTAACACAATAGAAGATGTCCTATTCAAGTGGCGAGGATTATAAGTTGGTTGGTCAGGGGGGCTTCTTTAGATGGATTTGTCTGGAGGAAGGTTGCAGTCTTTTTATTAAGCACTCAAAACTATTAATAATTTTGTCGTGTCCTCTGCTGTGGCTCGAACCTGGGACGTTTGATACACAGATACACAAGCATATGTGAAGGAAGATTAAGATTCAAGATTCGCTATCCATACCCATCAGCCAAAAACTACTTTTTTTTTAAATAAAATTATAATTAATAAAATTGCGAACATTTAAACACGAATTTTACTGTTCTCCTAAGTTAAGTTTTGCCCTCTTCTTTAACTTAAACTTTTAAATTCTTGTAACAAAATATTTGGATTAAATTTATTACAAATTTATTTAAATTAAATCTTAATAATATTTCATTAAATAAATTTTGATTTTTAATTTTTCTTTTTAGGTAAGTGCGTATTGCGTGTGGTTCTAATATCCTGGCATAATTTAGAAATTCGGTCGAAAGACTCCCCTCCGCCAAATGGCAAACAAGGCTAACGCTTAATTTCATTTCATTACAAAGTCATTGTGCGGTAAGTATAATTTAATTTAACAAACACTTCGTCCTTCTTCCCTAAGAAGATTTCCTTTAAGAAATTAAAGACGGCAAAATGAAAATACGAAGGAATATAAGAAATGTTGTGTATAAATTGCAATTTGCAATTATGAGTGAAAATGACAAACAAATGAAATGGCCAGAGAACGTATAAAAGAAAAAGAAAAAAAAAGAATTTAAATTGCAGCCATAAATATAAAAATCTACCACAAGAAAAGGAAAAATAATAATGTCGTTTAAGTTAAATTGAAGATGAAGAAAGTCTGTGTAACGCAGAAGCAGAAAACAAGGCCACCAATAAAGTCCACAGTTTTGGGCCAGTATTTAATTTGACAGCCATAATTACAGAGACTGGACTAAACATTTTTTATATATATTTTTTGTACTTTTTATGTTTTTTTTTTTCTCGGAAAAATTTCTTAGAAAAATTTCTAATGTTACTGATTTGTTGCCTGCTATTATTATTATTGTGATTATTTTGCTCACTGCTATTAATGAGCAGCCTAAGAAAAATCCTCCTTTTTTAGCGCATTTTCTACACTAATAACACTTAATGGTCTTTTCTTTAAGCTTTCTTCACTGACTTGACTTGACTTGTTCGTATCTGCCTTACCGCCTTAGATTTGCTTTCCCTTTTATTTATATTTTTTTCTATTTAAGCTGTAAAAATCACAATTTGGTTTTTTGGCCCTTTGGAAAAGAAAAGAAGTGAATAAGAAAAAATTTGTAATCATCAGCGATTTTTTTTTTTTTTCGTTAGGCCGTCATGTAAATTAATTTTTCTTTAGCGCTTGGTTTTTTTTATTTCATTATTTTTTATTTTTCTTCGCCATTTTTTTTTGCTCTGGAAAATAAAATTAAGTGTTTTGTTAACGCTGTTGAAAAATGAAAAAAATAAAAACAAAAATATTTACAGTACAAGGACAACTTTTTTTTAAGGGAGGTTATACGCCATTAAAAACATCGTCAGGCAAAGCGAAGAACACAAAGCAACAAACAAAATCTCTGCCTTTTTACTCAAGTGTTGTATAGGAACAAAATTTTGTAGTTTTTAAAGCGATTTTAATGGCAAATGGTTTGTCAAAGAATTAAAGATTTTTTACAGTGCTTTACAAAATTATAACAACTATCTTCCAATGACTTTAATTAAATTTTGTAGTTTGTACCATATGTCGTTTTAGAACATTTCGAAATTGAAATATTATTGAGTGTCCAGCAGGTTTGGCAAAAGCCCGAATTTATTTTATTGGGCTTTTGATGGTTTTTTTTTTTTGTTTTATTAGGTTTTATAAGTGCTTCTAAATATCGTTTAATTCGACAATATTTTTTATTTGTTTATTTGTTGGCATAATTACGTTGTTTTAATATTTATAATGCAATTTTGCATTCTTAGTGGGATCAAGGCGACATTGTATGCTATGAGCTGCTAAAACCCGGTTGAACCGTGTATTATGAGAAAAAGAGCCCTCAACCAAGACAGACAGACAGGCATATAAAGTTTACCTTTGGCATGACAACGCTCGGTCTCTCGTGGCAAAGTTGCCAAACAATTTTTAGAAGCGATCAAATTACCCAAACATAGCTTCTTCTGACTATTGGCTTTCGATTGATGCAATAGCTATTACAATAGCATGTTACCGAATCACTTCTCTTAAAGAAATATAAAATCGGCTTCAAAGTGTATCGCCTCAAAAAACGAGAAGTTTTTCAAAGACGGGATTCGGACATTAGCTCAGAGTTGGTGGAAAGATATAAGCCAGTGATTTGATAAATTTTTATTTTGATAAAATTGTTAATTCATTATCATTTTTGGGATAAAAAAGGGACCGAATTAATGGTCGCCTTTTTTCCTATCCATTATATTCCCCATTTAGGTGAGCTTGGGGTCAAGAATAACATTAAGACAGAGAAAGTTTAACGCCACCAAGTCTCGGCATACTAAAAACAGATATCTTGTATCGCCTGGTAAAGAGCATCAACTCTGTTTATATGTGGGTTGAAACTTAGACCTCAAGACAAGCACCATTTCAGAACAAGTTTAAGGGCCTGATTACACCTCGAGGAGAGGTTATGCGGACCTTGCGCAACCTCACTTTACTAACATCACGCACTCTGAGAGCCCTAACAATCGCCAATGAATAGACATTATTGAACACCCGCTATACATCGATAAATGCCACCCAACAGGTAACGTAGTGCAGTCTCGGTAAACCGACACATCATGTAGGCCTGTTGTGCACTATTGGCAAGAGTAGGAAAGTAGTAGGACCGTATTTTGTGGTCCAGAATTCTTCCGAAGGTTCTCAAAAGGCTTATGTGCCTGAGATTTTCGCAATAGAGATTGAGAGATAAAAACAATCCTCGCGTTTCTCCACCTAACTGGAAAAATAGTACTCTAGGCAGGCGTAATAAATCTGCTGCCATGAAATCACCATATCGGATGTCTCCTGTAGGTCAGCAGGTATGATGCAGTCAGTACCAGCTGATTTGTATCGTTTAAAAGAGCCGATGACGCTTTGTAGGTTGCCATCGCTCAATGTAAGAGTGACTTGCTGAACAGCTGCATCCAATCTAGGGGAGTTGCAACTGCGTTCATAATTACCCGGAAAACGTGCATCAAGGAAGACGTTCAAAGTATTCTCACTAGAAATAGTCCAGGATTTATCTTCCGATCTTATAGACCCTGCAACATAGTTGGTCTTCGTGAGAAGTCTGCGAAGTCTACTAGGCTCACTGTATTCTTCGATATCATCACAAAAGGACTTCTATGAGCCTCTCTTCGCCTTCCGTGTCATACTCTTAAACTCCCGTAGTTTAAATAGCCCAGTTATTTATCAACTTCGCCTCATTAAACACCCTTCTGCCCTCGCTTCTCAAGATCGCTATTTCAGGACTGCACCATTGAGGCTTAGTCTTGATTTGTGGGATCTTCCGTGATAAAGCCAGTACTGGTGGCTGTGTTGTAGGTGTTCGTCAATCTATCCATCATCCTGTCCAGACTGGCTATGTCAGGTAGATCACCCAAACTAGCGGAGAAAACTGATCTAAAGACCCCCAGCCATTGTTCCATTTATTCTGATAAGATCTGCTAGCCCCTCCGCAAAGGCATGCGAAGGAACAGTCTACAGAGACCTTCTACTTAAAAAAAAACACTATGATGGTCATTTACCAGTGTGATGTTCTAGACCTTCGTATAGAATTATAGAACGTGAGTTCGTTACTAGTGTTCAGAAAGACATTATGATGACTTTTAGCAGCTGTTAGATTAAGAAATTGAGGAAATAAGACCGCAATTGGCGACAGTGCATCCATCAGTTTACGCCAGCTGGTAATAAAGGCTTGAGGTCTTTGATTGATGAATATTTTAAAAAGCTAGACAGCTCTTGCTTTAAATAGTGCATCGATGTTATTGTATAGGGTGGGCCATTTAAAAGCTTAAATTTAAAAATGCTATAAAACAAAAACAGTTTTAAATTTGGCCAATTTTTTTTTTTTTTTTTGTTGTACAGTACAATTGTTCCGATTAGAAATGAAATATTATTTTATTCAATTAGCTGGCCTCACAGTACCCCATTCGATAGGTCCAGTTCTCGAGAATTTCTTCGAGTGTATGGGGTCGTATCTTGGCAATGCCATCACAAATGTTAGCCTTCAAAGGCTAAATTATCTCTGGTTTGTCGGCATATCACTTGACATTCTACAGAAAATAGTCCAACGGTGTCAAATCGCTGTTTCTTGGCGACCAACTAACATCACCATTTCGAATAATTAAACGACCATCAAACTTTTTACGTAATAAATTGATTGTGGCATAAGATGTATGGCAAGATGCACCATTCTGTTGAAACCAAACACCGTACACATCACTACCATCAAGAACGGGCACAAAAAATTAATTATCATGGTGAAAAAGGTCTCTCCATTGAACGCAATGATTGCCCCGTCCTCATTTTCAAAAAAATATGGGCCTATGATGCCTCCGCTCCATAAGCTGCACCAAACAGTCACTCATAATGGGTGCATATATAATGGTTAAGACCACGTTTGAGGTTTATGAGCCCCAAATACGGCAATTTTGTTTATTAACGTACCCAATAAGATGAAGATGAGAGTCATCCGAAAAGATGTTTTTTTTTGGCAAAATCGACATCATCGTACAGTTTCTCATTGGCTCATATAGCGAAGCGAAAACGAAGCAAAGACGAAGCAGATGGTCAGGCGTCTACAACTCTTAAGCCAATTGAACTTTTCGCAAAATTCGACGTAAACTGGTGCGTGAGATATTTAGAGCGATAACGAATTTATGTTGATGGATTCTCACGCACACTCTCAGTCACAGCTTCCTTTTTTCCTGCAACAACAGTGAAACCAATTTCACGAACCTTAGCAATAAACTTGCGTATAGTGGGCACTATTGTTCCTCCTCTACGACTAAATTTTATACTACAATTTCGTGCACTTTCCAACCAATTGTCTTTGTTTTGGAAATAAATTTCCAACGTTGCTTAAGTGTAAATAGAGTCATTTCGTTCGGAGATAATAAACTGAATTTTGTGACAGAATATAATGACATTAGTATTGCCAGGTTCGAAATAACTGCTGGTTCAAATTTAAACAAATTTAAATGCCGGGTAAAGTCTATCGTGCATAGAGCAGATTTAACTGAGAAATAGAGAATTTTTTTCAAATTTGAGATGTCTTGTTCTAAGGGACCTCCCTCATAACACTATCGAATACTTTTCAAATTCTAGATTTTCTACCACTTTGATCATATGCTGTCTGGTTAAGTCTTAAAATTTTTTATTAAAATTTTTATTCATTGTTTTAAAGCTTTTAGGTTCTTAAATTGATTCGTTTTAATAATGTTTTTTTTTACTTTAAGTTATTGTTTGGCACAAAAATATTTTTATTTCTCCTTGAAGGTTCTCTTAATCACTTCAGCTGTAATACAGAAAGACAAAAAAGGATGAGCTGAGCAAAAAAAAAAAAAAAATGAAAAAATTACAGGAAAAAGAACGCAAATGAACACAATGATTTGGTTTTTCTTTTTTTCTTATTCTTTAAGAAGTACAAACAGATGCGCTTCAGGCATGTTACACTTCGTTTGATTTTTTTTGTCTAAAAATTTGTTTATTTTTCAAAAAAAAAAAAATGTTTTTTTAAATTGTAGGAATTCTTTCGTATTTTTTTATTTTTATTTTACTTAACAAAATTTATTGCTCTTCGCCTGGTGGTAAACACATTGCGTTTCACGCGCTGTAAACTTTTGACGCCATTTGCAAAAAATAATTTACTTTTTTCTTTTCGCGCGTAAACGAAGAAAAGGTAAGTTTTTCGCCTTTTTATTTTCGTGCGCGCTTTATTTCTCTTCGTCGTCATGTTTATTTGTTTGTAGAGGGTTTGAATTCCGTTTTTCGTTACGAAAATTGCAAATACTTTTGGCTCAAAATATCAACAGCAGCAAATTAAGGGAACAATTTTTACCCAACACTTGCTCTCGCCAGCTATGTAGCTGGCTGGCTGGCTTTTTACATATTTTGGCAGCGGATGCTATTACTGCACCTGAAGTGTTGCACGTAGCACAATTGTTATAAGGAAAAAAATAGAGCGTAAAGTAGAAAAAATAAGAAAAATAATAGCAAATGTGTAAGAAAATTAAAATGAATAGAAATGCCAAAGTTGTTACACATTTCATTTTTATAGTGGAGGGGAAAGCAAAGAAAACGGTTTAAACTATACCCTCGAAGATACTATTAAAAGGCTTTATAGAAAATTTTCTTAACAAATACTTAAGTTTATTCAAAAAGTTTAGTTGATTATTTTCTGTGCTTTAAGCAATGCAAAAACTACTTTAAAATTTAATTATTTTTCTTAAATATTCTTGCCTATGTTACCAACTTTACTGCATTTTTATTGTCTTTAAACATTTTTCAGCAAAGAAAACATAGCAATTTATTATCGAACATTTAAGTAATTTGCATAAACTTTCGTCTGGTATTTTACTTTTTTTTATTTTTTGCATAGGATTTTATTAAACGTAAACTTAAAATCCTTAATAGTCTTTTCTTAATCTTAGATTTGTATGGAATATGTTTGTGTGCAAGTCTCTTTCCTAAAAATAATTGACAAATTTATCCCTTGTGATGTTTATGATAAGCATTTAATTCCAAAGATTTCAAACGGCCAAACGAAAGTCAGTGTTGGCTAACTATTGGAGTCTTTTAAGGGCCATTGCAACTTTTTACTGACTTGCCAGATTTACTGCGGAATTTTAAAACTAATTTTGCAATGATTTTACAAACAAACAAAGCAATTTCTTCATAAACAATTTTCAAAAAAAAAAGTTTGCTCTTTTAGTCAACCATAGACAATACGACTAAACTCTCTTCAATTAGAACCTATAAATCTGTTTTAAACTCCAGCTGCTAATCCAATAAGGTGTGCTTCAAAATGATAAGGTCACTTTAATATTTGCTCAATTCATCCAAACTATAAAATGTTACGTATGGTCACCTTATTTAAAATAATTCTACGATCAAATAAGTGAATAAGCCGGTTTTCCTTGCAGTCTTATGCCATATGGTCTTCAGCACCATACTAGATTTAAAACAGAGTTTCGACCTGTCCATATTCGCTTTTCAGATCCATGTGTCCGAACTCCGGGCTTCTAAAATATTTAATGACAGTTTTGGTCTCTTTCAATCGACACATTCACCAGCTAATTTTTACTTTTCCCGCTTCTAGCGTCTTCGTTGCTGCTATAGAAAGCTGTTTAAATTTAACTTTTTCCATTCTCCAGAAGGTTCACATAGACTACAACACATTTTCTTCTGTGCCTCGCCAGTTTCGGACTCGGACTAGTTATCTCTTCTGTTCGGGTACCTATACTGCAGTTCCTTCTACGGAATTTTTATCTTCTATGTCACAGTTTTTTCATTAAGCTCGTATAGCTTCTTGTAGCATACCTTCGAAACCTACTGCTCTGGATCGGGGACTGTTTCATTTGTGTTATTCACAGTTAACCTAAATATATGTGGGGCATTCAGTTACTCGCTGACTACTGACTGACACAGTAGGCTGATTGATTTTAACCCATGAAATGCCTACCTACTTCTTTCCAAAATGCTTCAAAGCCGCTTAGTTACTTTCTTATGCTCTTGGTAATTCAATTTCCTCTTCATAAAACCTATACATTAGATTCGAAAATACTCCCATTCTATTTAAATGTTCGCGACATCTGCAATCCTTGCTCAAAAAGCCAGTTATTATTTTCAGCATATTTTTAGATGGTCTGAGAATGGCTTTTCCTATCATAGTTGCTCAACAAAAATTTAGATTTTCTCAAATACTGTTTGGCTTGAAAAGAGTAATTTTTTAATCCTTCACTCCTCTAGGGAGAATATTCGATCAAATTGGTTTTCAAGTTAAGTAGATGATTAATTTACTGAAGCTTGCCTTCATACGATTGTGTAGTGGTGAATTTCCTTGCTAAGTGGTGGTGGTGATACTTACTTAGTATTGTAACTTTTCCAAGTAGGTGGCATTTTCTCTTGATCATTCGTCTGATGTTTATCATCGTCCCCAGAAGTAAGCTGGGTGATCAGAGGGATTTCCTTTAGATGGATTTGTCTAGGAGGAGGTTGAAGTCCCTTTATTAAATATTCGAAACCGCATGTCCTCTGTTGGGGATTCGAAACCTAGACGCTTGTGCTATATGCGTGCGCTCTAACCACTACACTACGCCACCTTCCTACAAACAATTTGAAAGCCTGGAATAACAAAAAGCTTGGGAAGATTAACTTCTGTGTGAATTCTAAAGATATTATCCCTTGTGAGCTACTTCAACCTAGGGTGACGGTCAATTTTGATCTCTTTTCGTTACAAGATGGCTGTTTGAACTGGTTTTAATCACAAAGAAACGATCAGAATAACAGAGAAGAAGTGACAGAGAAGGTGTCTTTGATAATGTGTTAAAACTTAACTTCACTTGGATAGGTATGGCTTGCCGCAAAAACTGTGGCTCGACTTTCCGCCATCCGAATACTATCTATTTCATAGTCTGCAGAACTCGTGACCTGCCGCAAGAGCTTCGAAAATTACTAAGCCGAGTTTTTCGAAGATAAACAACAGAAAAAATTAAAAAGCTACTCTAAAAATGCAGAAGGTCATTGATATTATAGGCAAATACATGTATATCTATAGCTGATTTTCAAAAAATAAAATTTTAATTCAAAAATTTGCCAAGAAACACTGGGCAAACTTGATATGACCTACAGTATCTATCACTTCTAAAAGTTTTTCTTTTAATTTAATTTTTGAGATTTGAACTGAAGTTTTTCTAAATGCTTAGACATTTTTTAGATTTTTTTGATGATTTTAATTATGCAGTTTCTCTTCATACATTAACAAAGGAATAATGCAACAGTACCCACAGAACTGAATACGTTTCTTTTTACTCCTGCTGTTAGATTTAACAAAATATGCAATAATTTAAGAATATTTTTAAAATTCGACATAATTACTGGACAGTACCAGCCATGTGATTTATCGACTGGTATCGTGATCTGTAACGATACAGATTGACCTCATACTAAACCAAGCCACTATTACAACATTATTTCCGGTTTGGCACTTAAGCCTTGAATCTGCAAAGTTCCATAGGCATGATATCCCGGAAGAAAAATTATTTTCAGACTACCCTGCTTAGAATGAATATCTGATGGCTATCATTGCCTGATAACGGTAGTGTAATCCATAGCGTCATTTTCTACGAAAGACTCCTTAGACCGGTCTTACTATAGGTGGAGCGACATAGCCAAAATGATTTGGTTCCTTGCAAATTCTAGCTAAGTCTCCAGTCTAGAATGACTCCTAGATATTTAACCTCCCTATAAAATTAGATGGAAAAAAAATAAAGTCTAATTGTCTATGAAAGATTCTCCGACTATTGTTCTTGATTGCAGCAGTCTAACACGTCGTTTAGAGTAATCTTCATGAGTACTTTCATATTTCAGATGGGCCGTCATATCAAGGCCTTTAGCATACCCAATTTTTTCGATATCTCTATGTGGTAACATTGTAGCAAGCCAGCAACTATAACCGTCCATAACAATGGAGATAGTGTTTCATCTTGAGTCAACCTTTTAATGCCATCACAGTTTCGTTTGCATTGAGGGATGAGCTGGTCTTCCCCGCTCCTTTTTCGTTTCAATGATCTAGTGATAAAGTCAAAGGCTGTATCGTCAAAAGCATTCTTGATTTTCAAGGATGCAAAGAGAATTCAAAGAATTCTTTTCGTCAAGAAGAGATAAAATGGCGCTATCAAGGGACTTCTTTCACGTACGAGAAATGACTAGGCTGTTATTACAACAAACCAGCAAAGTGGTGTCCAAGTATAGGGTCCGCCAAATAATTTTTTTTTTTTTTTTTTTTTTTGAAAATGCTATAAAAAAACTATTGAATATTTTCTCAAATTTCTTTTTTTATTTGAAAGTACAATCCTTCCGGTAAATAGTGAAAAATAATTTCACTCCAATAGCTGCCTCGACTGGCCATGTAGTAGCCTACACGATAGGTTCAAATTTTAAGTACATTATCGATTGTGTGCAGCTGTATTTCACCAATGGCTTCACGAATATTGTCCTTAAAAACGTCAATTGTCTCTGGCTTGTTGGCGTAAGACTTATATTTGACGGCACCCAACAAATAATAGTCCAACGGTGTCAAATCGCAGCTCCGAGGTGGCCAAACGACATCAGCTCTGCATCTGATAATGCGATCTTTAAAAACAGAGGGCAAAACATCGAGTGTAGCTTCGGCTGTGTGGCACGGAGCGCCGTCCTGTTGAAACCAAATGTTGCTAATATCCTCCTCTTTAATTTTTGTGCACAAAAATTCGTTCCACATGGCCCGATAACGATCGCCATTGACTGTAACGGCCACTCCTTGCTCTTTTTCGAAGAAAAATGGCCCAATTATGCCTCTGGACCAAAATCCGCACCAAACAGTGACTCGTCTTGGGTGTATCGGCTATTCTATGTATGCGTGCGGGTTTT
This sequence comes from Wohlfahrtia magnifica, assembly GCA_023159175.1. NCBI lineage: Eukaryota > Metazoa > Arthropoda > Insecta > Diptera > Sarcophagidae > Wohlfahrtia > Wohlfahrtia magnifica. The sequence goes on from JAKWBJ010000045.1 coordinate 3,547,030, forward strand.
CTGTGCCCCAAATGCGATAATTTTGTTTGTTTACATACCCGCCAAGATCAAAATGAGCTTCATCCGAAAAGATGATTTATTTCGCAAAATCGGCATCTTTTATAAGTCTATCGCAGGCCCAGATTCCCAGCATTGTTCAAGCGTATACACAACCATATTCGTTCAGCGAAAGGATAAAACTAATTATCTGTCAAATCAGACATGAGCTAAGTGTTACCATTCACGAAATAAGCACTAGTTAAAAAAAAAACGTTAGATGGCGGACTCTTTTGTACTACTTTTAAGTCAGTCGTTAGGAAGGTGAACATATGTAGTTGCGTTAAGTCTAAATCTCAAATATGTTCAACATGTAGTAGATTTATTTGCAGAAAAAAAATCACATTTAGTGTAAGCCAAGAAAAAAAGTTGTATTTTTACTTTAATCACATAAAAATATGTACTGAACCAAATCTTCTAAAATCTAAGTTTACTATGTTCTTCATTTTCCTCAGTACAGCTTTATGTCAGAGGCTTAAAATATTTGATATAATTATGTTTCAAAATAATATAACGTGTGCCGAAACTTAAAGTAGTAATAAAACTTTGAAACCGTTTTAAAGAAATAAAAAACCTTATAGCAGAGTTAATGGCCCCCTAGTTCTAAAACGATGGTACAACTCATTTCTTTATAACTTTATTTATTTACATACTTCAACATGCCAACATATTTCTGTTCATATTTTGCACCAAACAAATCAAAAAAAAGCAACAAAAATACCAACAAAGAATAAGACAAAATTTTCATTCATATAGTTTATATGCGCATATACAGTATTGGCCAAAACTAAAGTATCCCCTTGTAAAATTTTTTTATATCTGTTTGTTTTTAAGAAAACACAGTTTTTTGTTTAAGTTGCCTATTATTTTTATTATATTATATGGTTTTTTACTGTATGTGTATGTATATGGTACAAAAGTAATTTTCTTAAGCATAAATATATAGAGAAAAAAAGTGTTAAGTCAAAAAATGTTTATTCTATACTTGATATAACGCACACACACATACAACCAAAAAATAAAATATTGAAAATATTTTACAAAATCCAGAGCATCCCTAAAGAAAAAAAAACCTTGTTGAGCCCTAATATAAAGCAAACATTGTACAAAAAATGTTGATATTGCACATATACACAATATTAAATAATATGTTGCCACATGCAACAATATATACGTAAGGACATGCATAAGCTATCTGTCGGTCCGTCTGTCTGTTCATGTATTCATATACTCAACTTATATGCATATTTAGATGTTATTTTATACAAAACCAATTGACAATTTTAAATTAAAATGTCCAACAATATTATATATTTTTTTTTTTTGTATTCTGATAAAATGTTTTTCAATACAATTTTTCAATACAAATTTTCTATCAATTTTTGCAAAATATTTTTTCTATAATTTTTAAATGGAAAATACACAACAAAATTGTATGTCGGGGGTGAATAAAAATTTAATAAAAATTTTATGTACAATTTGAGGTTTTCAAAAAAAAAATATATTAAATAAAAAGACATGTAAAATGCACACATTTATGTAAAAAAAATTATTTTAATTTTTGTTTGAGTTAGAGGTTAGAATTTTTGAGGTTTTAGTCATATCTCTATTTAAATTATCCTGTCATATTTACATACAAATTTAACTTTTTATTTAATTAAAAGTAATTTTGTAAATAAATGCTCACCCAGTTGAAAGTAATAAACAAATTTCACCTTTTCCAAACAAAATAAAGCTAAACAGCAATTAAGTAATACATCATTAAAGCCGATTATTAAATACATTTCAGAATAGAGGGTAATTTCGCATTGAATATGTGACCTACTAGCTTTTGTTAAGTTAGTACATCTACTGTTGGTATTTCCGCTAAATCTCAGCGCCATAGCTTAACATTTGCATCTTTTATATTCGGTGCTGTTAATATTATTTCCTCTCGGCTGCTGAAACGCGTTGCCCGTATTGGTTTTTAACTCGATTAAACAGAAAGAAGTCACTGGGAGCCAAGTCAAGTGAAAATTCAAAAAATTTCGAATAATGATGGCACTTGTGCAAAATCCAACTCATTCGGCGAATTTCTTCACGCAAACGTCTTATAACACCCAAGTAATACTCTCTACTTACTGTCTGGCCTTCTGGCAAAAATTCATAATGCACTACACCGTTGTTATCTATGAAAACCGTGAGCATTGCCTTCTTTTTTGCATAAAAACGATGTGGTTTTTTGGGTTTCGACTCATTCGCTGAACGCCATTCATTTGTCTGACGTCTGGATTGCGAATCGTACTCACAAACTCACGTCTCGTCGCTAATTATGATGCTTTCGATGCTTCACAAATCATGTGCTTTGCTACCTCAACATGGTTAAAACGGTAAAAATCGCCAACAATCGCCATATAGAGATAGATGTACTCTTGGCTACGTAGCTTTTGCAAAAGTCAATCTATGAGCCTAAGATTTAGCGGCTATATTATCAACAATAGACGTATCAGCTTAACAAAAAAAAAAAAAAACTCAAATCGGAGCGATGGAACCGCCACATGGGAGTTACTCCGGAAATTTTTTGATCACAGAATATATTGTATAGGAAAAAAGCTGAAGCTTTGAAAACCATCACAACCAACTAAATTGTAAGATAAAAAGAAAAGCCAGAACAGGCAAAAGAAAATGGATGAATAAAATCGACAAGAAAGCTTAAACAGCCGCCAAGAACTACCACTGCAGGGACCGATATTATAATTAATATTGTCAGGAGGTAATATATCACTGCTACTTTTTGATGTGTTTTACAATCCTGAAACAACTTAGGGCTTTTCTATAATATCTTTCTCACTTCGTTGTGATAACTAACTTCAAGGTGCCGGTCGGTGTCACTAGTATTACTCCCTACTGAATAGAAACCTAGGTGCCTCTTCCTAAAATGCAATTACCAAGAATGTGCCATAATTCATTGCCTTACTCACAGAATCTGCAAATTGGGTTAAAACTATTTTATTCAATGCTCGATCAATATACCGGTTATCATTCTTCTTTTTAATTTGAAACCAGCACTCAGGGGATGCCCTTACTTATGCAGTGCATTGCGCTGGTACTAGGAAAATAGGTTATGGGGAAGAGGATAGAGGGAGTAGTGTTTATGTGCGTTTGATTTGAACTCACCCATATCGTAAGTGACAGAAAATACTTTCGCTGAAAGATTATTCCACAAACGAACTGTGCGACTAAAGAACGTATTCTCCCTATAATGCAATGTGCTATTCATTGGACAATCAACTAAAAAGGAATGAGCTCTACGGGAAAACGAGTATTACAGGAAAGTATCTGATTATCAGGAATTAAATCCCTTATTTCGTCAGAACACATTCTGTTATAGTATCGATAGAACAATGAAATACACACCACATTGCGACGATGCTCTAACGAATCAATAGAGTTAACTACCCTACCGTCATTAATAAGCGTCTTCGCCCTCTCCTGTACACGGTCGAGAAACTCCAAGATAGATTTTGAAACACCGGCCCATACATCAGAGTTATATTCCATCTTGGGTCGAATATAGATCTTGTAAATTTTAAGGAGATCAGATGGTATTTCTTGCACCGTTTTAAAAAACTGAGGCACTTGAATGCTTCTTTCGACACTTGGAAAATGTGATCATTCCAACGGACATCACAATGATGCTCATCAAGAGCATCTGACTCCTCAATATCTACATTACCCGTAGTTACAGACGACATCACACCACCATGTCTGTGTATTAGAAACAACATTGTGTCTTGCGCGCGTTAAAATCGATCCGATTCGTACGACCCCACTCGGTGATTTTTGCCAAGTCGCTTGTGAGTGTCTCATTCATATTCCGCCTTTTTGCCCCAAACTCCAGAAGGCTAGGCCTACGATCAAAAGAAATCGAATGACAAATGTTGCTGTCGTCTGAAGGATTGGAAGTGAGAAGATGAAAGTCATTAAGAAATAGTAAGAACAGAGTTGGAGAAAGAACACCACTGAATTTATCCTAATCTCGTCGGATGAGAACCCATCTATAACCACTCTTATAGAAGGATCTATGAGAAAGTTGGATATAAATCGAGAGAAGTGACTAACAACACCAAAGGCAGTAAGTTTCGATACTAATGCCTCATGTCAAACTCTATCAAACGCCTTGGAAATATCTAGACCTACAACTTTGCTCTCACCCAACCATGAATGGATTTGTTCAACCTTTCGAGAGTGCCGCCAGCAGATCGCCAGTAGAACGGCAAGTAATTCTTAAATAGCCTGATACAGAACTATAATTTTTTCCTATAATAAATGCCTAAATATAAAAAGATTCTGGCCCCATCAGTGGCTGCTAACTGCCTATTTTTAACCTTAAACTCGTACAAGACCTACCAGAGACATTTGCGAAGCAAGCAAGCAGCATGAATAACAACACGTCATTGAATTTTAAAACTACTATACAATTGACAAGCAGAACTTGTGACTGCCAACGAACATCAACATAAACTACGGCATAAGTAACATTGCCCAACGCTATCTTTATACATCGCTCTTAGACAGACATTATATGAAGGGTAGTCCAAACCAAAAGCCCGAAGTTAATTGTAAATAAAGCAAAAAGTTTCAAAGAATAATTATAATATTTTTTATTATGATAGAAGAATCTACGAAAATTATATGCGAAACGAAATATCGGCTTCAACCAAAAAAAAAAAAAAAAAAAAAATGGCTGGGAACCCCTAACAATGTGATTTAGTCACTGAGAAAATGATAAAAAACAACATTTTACATCGATATACGCAAAAAAATTCGCAATACATAACATACACGGACAAAAAATTCCAATATCAAAATACACGGAAAAAAATTGAGAAAAAAATATACGATTTTTATATATTTTTGGATAGATTGTGTGCATCGTGGTTCTAAACCCAACAACACCGAAATAAACTAAAAAAGAAAAATAATTTAGAGCTAAAGTGTCCGCTAAATAATTTTTTTTTTATGCTATAAAAAGCTACTGAATATTTTCTCAAATTTCTTTTTTATTTGAAAGTACAAGCCTTCCGGTTAACAAAGGAAAATAATTTCATTCAAATGGCTGCATCGGCTGGCCATGCAGTAGCCTACACGATCGGTCCAATTTTTAAGCACATTATCGATTATGTGCAGCTGTATTTCACCAATGGCTCCACGAATATTATCCTTTAAAGCGTCAATTGTCTCTGGCTTTTTGGCATAACACTTATCTTTGACGGCACTCTACAAATAATAGTCCAACGGTTTCAAATCGCAGCTCAGAGGTGGCCAAACGACAACAGCTCTGCGTCTGATAATGCGATCTTCAAAAACAGTGCACAAAACATCGAGGGTAGCTTCGGCTGTTTGACACGTAGCGCCGTCATGTTGAAACCAAATGTTGCTTCAATTTTTGTGAACAAAAATTCGTTTAACATGGCCCTATAACGATCGCCATTGACTGTAACGGCCACTCCTTGCTCATTTTCGAATTATGCCTTTGGACCAAAATGCGCACCAAACAGTGACTCGTCTTGTGTGTGTCGACTTTTGAATGTATGCGTGCGGGTTTTCTGTGCCCCAAATGCAACAATATTACTTGTTTACGTACCCGCCAAGATCAAAATGAGCTTCATCTGAAAAGATGATTTTTTTTGGCAAAATCGGCATTTTCTGTAAGTCGATCGCAGAGCCGCTTAGCGAAGCGTACACACAACCATATTCATTCAGCGGAAGGATAAAACAAATTATCTGTCAAGTCAGATATGAACTAAGTGTTACCATTGACGAAATACGCATTAGTTGAAAAAAAACTTTAGATGGCGTACCCTTTATATACTTTTGCCAACGTACAGTGACAAAATTCACTGAAACCTCCTAATATGTGATTATTTACACAGAGAAAAGCGATAAAAAAAACAACATTTTACTTCGATAGATGGACAAAAACAGTTCGGTAAAACATATGACCCCATTTCATACAAAAAAATCGGAAAAAAACCCAAAATATTAGTTCGTTAATATCAATTTTCTATTAGATTTACAAAATTCCAAAATTAAATATCAATTTCTTATCAAATTCCCCCACTTTTATACTCATATTATCGTTTTCAACCAAATTCCACTTAAATCTGCCCAAATTCTACCAAAATGTATCGAAAACAATCACCAATTACCAATAATGCACTAAAATTCCTATTTTTTACCAAAATTTACTAAAGACACACTCAAATTCCCAATTTTCTACCAAATTCCACTTTAATCCGACCAAATTCTACCAAAATTTATCGAAAACAATCCCCAATCACCGCAGACATTGTCACTCACCATTTTGACGAAACTCCATTATTCAATTTGCTTCGGTGGCATACATCTATCCGTCGATTTATATTTTCAATCACTCCAAGACATAAGTGAGGTTCAATGTCGTTAATGTGCCGAATTATCTCATCTCTTAGCTCTTGAATTGTTCTTGGCTTGTTGACGAACACATTTTCTTTTAAATAAAAGTCCAAATAAATAAGTCAACATCGCCATGACATGAGATAAGACGGCCATTGTTTCCTTGGCTGTGTGGCAGGTGGCACCATCCTGTTGGAACTACATGTCGTCCGGGTCAATAGCCTCAATATCTGGCCACAAGATATCCATTATCGTCTCGCAATAGTGAACATTATTCAGGGTAACTGCTTGACCGACGGCTTCAAAATACCATCTCAAGTTGATTATAATAATAACTACAAATGGCTTCAGTCGTATAAGCATTAAAATCAACACAATGCGATTGAGATTTTGGACACCGGAGCGTATGCTTAACAAAACAATGTTTTAATAAAATTTAAATAAATCATACGTCTATGTAAACATCTAATCACAGCTTCTGTTACATGTACATCACCATAGCAAATGGGAGTTAAATTCATTATATTCAATCTCTTATCGTAATGTTTATTATACAACTAAAATTTTTTGTTTCTTATCCCTAATTTTGTAGTAGAGTATAGAAAATTGCTTACGAAATAAAAATAACTGCTGAATATAATTTAAACAAACATATTTTAGAAAATCCTATTTCAGCTTAAGTTAAATACCTACAACTTTACAGCAGTCAGTTGAATAGATTTCTTTCTAATGCACTCGGTCGATAAATGCAAAGCAAGTGAAAGATTAAAAAAAATTATAAGAAAAAGAATTTGGGGTGGCCAGTAGAATACAACTTTTGAAAAAACTGTTATCAGTGTAAAAGATGAAAAGAAAATTAAACTACTGAATCATTCAAATGTTCTTAGGAGAGTTGCTGATAGAGTTTATATTTCCATTTGCTCCTATTATTCATCTGATTCTTATATATATAGGCGTTGAGAGCTACTTTCAGTTGAATTTTCAGTGAAAATATTTTATCTTATCTTATCTTATCTTATCTTATCTTATCTTATCTTATCTTAACGTTATCAACTGCATAATTGTTACAAAATGACAAGTTAAGTATTTTTGGTCAGCATTAGTGGACCGTAAGCTCCAATTTTGAATTCTTTTTTCTACCATTTCGGTAGATATCTTACCAATGACAGTTTCATGTTGTCTTCTGCGGCTGAATTTGTGACTGGCTCGTACCTGTGCAGGGGAGATCTCATCTTTTCTTTATTCCATTACTCCTCTTGAGATCATAGGGCTTCCACAAAGCATTTTCAACGTGTACGGCTTACTGCCATCGTCTTTGCCTCTTGCCTCTTGTTTTACCTTAGTTTTTGGATAATTTTGGGTCACCAGGTTTTCCCTGATCATTGAAGATTCCACTCCGGTGCCATCCTTGTAATATTATGCGGATTTCACCTTAAGGTATGGCCGATCCATCTCCACCTGCTCTGACCTATCTGATTCAGTAGGAGCTCTTCATCTTTCAAATTCCATAGTTTTATATTTCTTCATGTATCTCCACAAAATTTAAATATCTTACTGGTCTAAATCGTAACAAAAGGTGTCCAAAATCGAGGTACCATTTTAATTTTAATAAAAAAAACATTTTTTGCAGATATTAAAAAATTAAAATTTAAAAATTAAAATTTATGTCGGTCAAGGAACCCATCTACTGGGTTGGCAGACCCCAAACTTTTACCAAAATTATCAGTCACGTTTTTCAATAAACTGTTGTCAATGGTTGATATCTGCTCGATAATGTTGGTTCTAAGCTCTTGAACTGTTGTGGGATTATTACTGTACACTTTCGATTTCAAAAAACCCCACAAACAAAAATCTAAAGGTGTCAAATTGTACATTCTTCGAAATGCGATTTTCGAACTGCTGTGTGGCACCACCCTATTAAAACATTTATTCTCTACTTCTAAAACATCAATTTTCTGCCACAAAAAGCATCGGATCATCTCCCTGTAGAGATTTGCAATGATCGTAATTGCATTTCCATTTTCGTTTACAAAAAACATATGGTCCGACGATTCCTCCAGAGCACAAGCCACATCAAATCGTAACTTTTTATGGATAACTCTTGGATTATCTTCACTCCAAATGCGACATTATTGCTTGTTGAGGGAGCCATTGAGCTGGAAACGGGCTTTGTCGGCAAAAATTATTTGGTAAAAAATTAAAATTTTCTTCTTGTTTATCGATGACCCAAGAAACGAATTGCCGACGTAATGCGTGGTCAGCCGGCCAGCAGCGTGGCCAACGATTTACGAACGCCGAAGATGTAATTGAAGCGACCAAAAACCATGTTGTGGAAATGGAAAAACTGCTTTCAGAAATGGTTTGAACGAATGCAAAAGTGTATTGATTATCAAGGGGAATAATTTCAAAAACAATGAAGCAATGTTTGTTTAAAAATATTTGTATTATTTGCTATTCCCGAGATGTAAATAGTAGCCCTCCTACATGACACCTAATAAAATGGCGAGATATTGAAAATGAATCGCCTTATTGAAACGATTTGTAGGAGATATAAATATATTAGAGGAGTGTCTTCAGAGCACTTTTAGAAAGAAGAAGTATACATCAGTGGATATCTTGTTTGATTTGTTGGCCACCTTGTTGTTATTTTTTTCTGGTCCCCAAAAATCTAATCAAAAACTTATATTATGCTGACATAATGTATCCCCCGTTGGTTGGTCGGTGTTGTATACCCACATTTAAATAGAAATCCAATATGTATTTTTTTATATATGTACTACATGTATGTACAGTATGCGACAAAACATATGCACGAGCTCATACTTACTCTCCTATAGCTTCATAATAAAGAAAAGTTCATTCGAACTTTAAATTGATTTAGTAATTTTTAAAGACAATATACTCCTTCTACAAAAAAAAAAAAAACACAGATATAAAAAAAAAATTTGCAACAAAGTTGATGTTGAAGTCACAAAACAGTTACTTTGCATGCGTCAAAACAAGAGCACAATATAATTTGATAGTTAAATTAGCAATGACAATAATCGTTCAATAACAAAAACGATCGTTTCAACATTAGAAGAATATTTATAAAACGTTGCATGTAATGGCTGTCGTATAAGCGATATTATTTTGTTAAAAATTTATAAGTATCACCATACGCTCAGTCGAATTTTCTGTAATACAACAAAAAAATTTTTGTTATCAAAACTATGTAGGTACTTTCACTTTATGGGGAATAAAATATGTATTGTCCCAATGATTTTCATGAATTATGATTTATTTTATTTCTTTTGTATGCAGCTTTATGAATAAATAGTGAAACTGGTAAATATTTGCTACCTTTTAAATATTTTTTGTGAATGTTTAGAAATCGAAAATTTCAAAATTCTCCCAAAAAAATTAAATAAAATTTTTATGAATTTTTCCTCAATAACTGCAAAAACACGGGCTATATTAAGAAATAACATTTGAATGACTTAAAGCTGATATAATTTGAAATTTTGTAACATATAGCTTAACGAAATCGAATGAGTCGTTTCAAAGTTATCATAAGATGAGTGAAACAGCCTCTTCAAAAATCTTACATTTAAAAAAGATTCTAAACAAAAAACTTATCCATAGAATCTGAAATACTGATGATTTTTGAAGTTAGGCAACCATAGCGCATCAAAGAAATATATTGGTTATCCAAGGTCAAAAAATTTTTTCCATTTGTTGCATAGTAATAATAATGAATGTTTACAATAGAGATGAATCAGTGACCTCAATAGCAAACAAATTTGGAATTTAATACAGTATTATTAAACGTATTATAAGCCGTTTCCGTTCATCACGCTCATTGACAGCCATAAATAGAAGTGGTAGACCCTGAAAACCAGCTAATGGAACGACCTTTTAATAAAAATGTATATCTTAATATATACTACATATCTGTTAAAACGACATTACGATACCACGATCAGTAGACGGTGGATTAGTATCATGTTGAAGTGCCAAAAAAGTCATTACTACTGCCAAAAACAGATTTGTCAACATTTAATGTACAAAGGCGCAAGTAAACTTAGGTAGACATTTAATGAAAGACCGTACTCTTCTTTGATGAATCTAAATTTAATGTGAGACGTTCTTGTGGATCTAGCCTATTAAGCTGAATAAAATGGACAGGACTTAATCCTTGATCTTAGGACATGATAAAACATAAAGAAGGAAGTGTTTTGGTCTGGGAATGCATTTCTGGCCATCCAATTAGGCCAATACACAAAACAAAGGGGGTAGTGTATTGATTCGTCTACAAGGATATTCTGGAATACATACTAAATCCGCATGCAGAGCAGGAAAGCCACTTGATTGGAGATACCAGCCGGACAACAGTCCAAAGTGCACAGATAAATAGGTGAAAGAGTGCTTTGTAAGCAAACAAATCAACAAATCAATCTCAGTCCTTTAGGAAATCTTGAGATATTACAGAACCCAAAATAAAGTGCCATAATTGCAGAAATAAGGAATAAGAAACTTTATTGACAAGTGGAAATTGTATTGAATAAAATTTATGGTCGATTTCGAGTCAATAGCGTGAATATGCAAAGAACTTAAAATAAATATTAGCTATTTAACTAAATATTAGTAAAATTGATATTTTAAGTGAATTTATAACAACGTGCTTATGTTTTGTCGCATTCAAAACACTCTGTTCAACGTACAAAATGATTTTTTTTCAGCTAAATAGGAATTTTCTTAGTTTATTTTTTTATTTTTAAGTGAATTTAGATAATTAACTATATAAATGAATAAAATAGCTTAAAATCCAAAAGTGTTTGCTTTCGTTATTGAGACACTTCTTTGTATTAATCAGAAGTTGGTGCATATATTTTGTCGCACACTGTATAACGTATAGTTTTTGAAAAGAAAAATCTTTAAAATGAAATGTAATTGTGTGAGTATTTTTATTTTAAAACTAAATGACACATGAGACATTTTCAAACAATTTATTTCAAATAAATGCAATATAATTCTCGTTTGCTACTATTTATTTTGGACAACTGTTGCTCAGTAATATTGACAACATAATATGAAACAAATTGTTAGACAAAATGATGGATATTTTGCAGAAAACAAAAATATAATAAAAAGAAAAATAAAAATATTTATTGAGCTTTTTCGCAGAAACCATACAGTTTTATTGTTTATTTGACTTTAAAAAATTATTTAAATATTTCTTAAACTGCTTTTAAAATACAAAAAGAAATCTTAAATCTTCATTTTATATTAAGAATTAAATTCCAATTTGTATTTGATTGTTCACTTAAATATTTAACTACCAGTTTTACACGTTTAATTCGAATATGTCTTTAAGATTTCCTTATAAGAAAAAAAAATCATATTTAGCCGGCTGTCTATTGATTTTGCATTTCTGTCTAACGAATATTGTATCCATTTCATTGATTATTATTTGATTATTTAAATATTTTATTATATTATCTTATATATATAATAGGGAGGGAGTCAAGAGTAGTTTGGTGATGTCGTTGATGATGATAATGGATAATTTAAATGCAAAAATTTTAAAGTGTTTTAAATAAATAAATAAAACCACAAAAGTGGTTACTTTTAAACAAAACCACAAATCCTCTTTATGTTAAGAGATATACGAGAAAATAAAACATTTAAAAGGCAAAAATTTTATATAAATATTTTAAGGAAAAATAAGAAGAGAAAAAGAACATTTTTAGTAATAAATTAAATGAAATTTAATTAACAATTTATGTTTATTAAAGAAAAAAAATTTAAGAAAAGGAATATTTAAAAGATTTAATTTAAAAGCAAAAATATAGTGAAATTTAAGCAAACTATACTTTAAAGTTGTAGCTATGCTTACTGGACAACAACTAGTATATACCAAGTTTTGTTGTTCCTTATGCGTATGGGATAGTAGTGCAAGAGCACTATGAAGCACAAGCTTAATTCCTGGAAGAAAGAGCGTATCTGAAGAACCTTTAGTTCAAAAGAAAAAAATATTACTACCACCTCTTCATATAAATCTGGGTCTAATCAAAAACTTTAACTTTGCGAAAGCACTAAATAACGATTCTAAAGGATTTCAATACCTTAAAACCAAATTCCCTCGGATCAGCGTAGCAAAACTAAAAAGAGCACCTTTTGTAGATCAACAAATAAGAGAGCTTATGAAGGACACAACTTTTAATATGAAGTTGAATGAAGCAGAAAAAAGAGCAGAATGGCTTTTGTAAATATGTTCGCAACTTTTTGGAAAATAAAAAAGCTGGAGAAAACAAGGAAGCGGTTCAATAGCTTTCTTCTGACTATAACGTTCTCAAATGCAAAATGTCGCTTAAAATTCATTTTCTGGATTCGCACTTATTTATTTTCTGAAAATCTTGGTGTAGTATCTGAAGAGCATTGAGAACTATTCCACCAAGGCATGTTACATATAGAAAAGCGATACAATGGAAAATGTTCAGAAGGAATGCTTGTAGATTTTTGTAGGTCGATTCTACGAGAAACTCCAACTGAAAATATTGTTACATTTTAAGCTTTTTAAAACGTTTAAGTTCGTTTAAATTACGGTAAAACAAAATAAACACCGCTTTATTTTGTTGTTTTACAGTTTTTTTATTTATTTATTCCACTATAACTTGTATATTATTTGTTTTCATATGACACTTCATAATCGTTTATACAACCCTTTTTTCTTTATTTATTGATAGCCAAACGGTAACTAACTGACGTTTAGGTAAAGCAAACTCTCTATATATACCTAATTGCCTACAGTTCGGAAGGTTCCGGATATGTCTCATATCTTCTATTTTTATATCCGTTATTTCAAATGTAACGTAAAGATGGTCGATTTGGCAGTGCCAAATACACAAATAAGTACGGCATTGACAGGGTGACACATAACTACCAACTATAAAAATTTAAGCATTTTTATTTTCGTAGCAATATGAAAAGAAAGAAAAAAAATAGCTGAATTGAAAACAATTTGTTTACGAAAAACATACAAAAATTCCTTTCATTATTTTTGTTTGTTGCCTAATAATGTATTACACATTTTTTGTCAGTTAGTTGCCCGCCTTTTAAGAATATTTTACTTTCAACTTACAGGGTGACCGCCGGGAAGGTATACCACATTGTTTGCTTATAATTTTTGATTATATGAAAAAGAATGCATCTTATATCGATAAATATTTTATTTAATGTTGGCAATTATGTATGGAATACGATATCAGATAAATGCCCGCCTCTGTTAGCCTCACAAATGCGAACCCTTTTGAGCATATTTTTCATTATATTCTAACACATTTCAAGCAGTATATCATTAATTTCACCACGAATATTTTGTTTGAGTTGCTCCAGCGTTTCTAGTTTGTTTGCATAAACTTTTATTTTCAGATATCCCCACAAAAAGAAGTCCGGAGCAGTCAAATCAGGCGACCATGGAGGCCAATCAACATCACCATTCCTTGAAATAATTTGTTGTGGAAAGAGGTCTCGCAGTAATTCCGTTGTAATCCTGGCTGTATGCGATGTGGCACCGTCTTGTTGAAACCACATATTAGTCAAGCCCAAAGCATACAGTTGTGGCTTTAAAAAGTTTTCAATCATATCACGATATCGCTCCCCATTGACAGATACCATTTCGCCGTTTTCAGTTTCAAAGAAGTAAGGTCCAATGATTCCTCCTGACCAAATGGCACACCAGACTGTCACTTCTAATAGATGTAAAGGTGACTGATGAATAATTTTAGGGTTTCCCAGAACCGACTATTCTGTTTATTCACATAACCATTCAAATGAAACTGTGCCTCGTCACTCATTATGATTTTTTTATGAAAATCGTGGTTGTCATAACATCCTATTGGCATATGTACGGCGGCGTAAATGGTCTTCTGGAAAAAGCTCTTGTGTCAACTGATAGAAACAAATGCAAATCTTTGTGCAAAAATGTGACCAAAGTTGTTCTTTGAAGACCAACTTACTAAGCACGGCATCGATGTGAAGTTGATGGATTGTTTTGCACACTTTCTTGAACAGCTGTAATGTTTTCAGCCGATCCTGAGTACGTTATAGTACATGCTTGGGCCTATCAGCTACAGTTCCTCTTTCTTCGAAATCATTCACTACACGATAAATAGTGCGTCTTGTTGGCACGTTTTTTCTCCCAAAAATTTCACGTAACTTTCTCATCGTCACAGTAATCGATGATTGATTTAGAAAAAAATTTTCTATAATAAATTTGTCACGTCTCTACTTCACGACTGCCAACTATGAATGGTCAAGACTAATGTATACCAAAATGGCGGCCAAGCAAAGTAGTATACCTACCCGGCGAACACCCTTTATATATATATTCATTTAAATGCTTAATATGTAACATTTTTATTCTAAGAATTTTTTTATATCTTTTTGGATATAAAAGCAAAAAAATTCCTCTAACTTTGCCCACTAAAAAATTTCCACTAATTTTGGTCAAAGTTACTTTGAATAAAACAGCAATAGTCAACCGACTTTCATCATTTATAGCTTATTTTATTCTCAACATTTTAGGCTTTAATTTAAAAGCTTAAAATATAAAATATTCATTTTAAAATTTTTTTATGAATTTTTGCAAAACAAAAAAAATTGCTCTGCTTTTGCGCATAACATTTGTTAGTACTTCCATTAAAATCGGTCAAGTCGTTTTCAAGTTATGATGAAATATAATGAAATAACTATAACATATTTTGGGGCGAAAAATTTGGGTGGCCATTTCCTGCCATAGTTAGAAGTTACGCATAATTATTCTGTCATGTACTTGGTCACCAGAGTCTTAGAGCTGCAAAACTATCGATAGTCGGCCCACTCAGTAGTTTCGACAGTTTTTTTGCAAACTATCGAAACTACTATCGGATTCTTTTAAGTCCTACTAGTGGCAGCAATATTAGAATTTAAATGAAATGGAAAAAATAATAATAAATATACAGTGCTGACACAAAAAATAGGGACACTTTATTTTTTTCCAGAATGTAATAAAATTGTATGTATTGAAGTTTTTTGATGGAAGATTAATCCTTATATTGAAGATTGCTCAGACCATGAAGTGCTCCAAAACTAAAGTAATAAGATCCAGTGAAAGAAAACTGCAGAGACTATGGGAAGAAAGCGTAGAACAATTGTCAATTTTTAATTCGTACTTCAGAGATTAATCTCTTCAAGTCATCAAAAAGCTTCAAAATTGAACTTATTCTTCTGTTTCAAGTCGCTCAATAAGAAAAAAAAACTTATGGAAACTATATTTATGGTAAGAGTCCTCGAAATGTATATTTTCTCAACAAACGGAAGCAGCACGTACATGCACCGTAATAATTAGAACAACGAAACGAAGATTAATTTGTTTCATATGAACGAACATATTTTAATTACAATTCATACTTTAAATAGAACATAGAATATTAAGAAGAAACTGTTAAACTGTGTTCCTATGTAGCTATAAAAGTTTTAAAAATGTGACTTTGACTACATTTAGTGGCCTCCGTATTTACTCTTAAAATTTAACGATAGTATCGATAGTGAAAAAAAAAACTATCGATGGTCAGCCAATAGCAAAACTCTCGATACTATCGATAGTACTATCGATTGTTTTGCAGCTCTACAGAGCCTTACCATGTGGAAACGGAGTGCACCACGAGAAGACTTAAGTTGACGCTGAGATCTCAGAGGCTATGTGTGACGCACTTCGACCCTTCATATACGAGGGCGGATTGACATTGAAGGTACCTAGCGCTAGATGGCAGCAGAAACACAAAAAATTTTTCTTTCTTAGAAATTACGATCTGTCAAACGTCAGCTGTTAAAATTTTAGCCAAATTCTTCGATTAGTTTATTTGTTGTAGTCGTTTGAAGTAAGCAACTTTTGCGTTTCTTGGAAAATGGAAAAAAGTGAATTTCGTGTAGTGATTAAACACTATTATTTGAAAGGCAAAACGGCGAAAGAGACAAAAAAAAAGCTTGATAAACATTACGGCAAATCTGCTCCGTCAGATTATATGGTAAAATATTGGATTGCTGAATTTAAACGGGGCCGAACAAGCACTGCAACAATACCATCAACAGGAAGGCCAAAAGAGGTGGTTACTGAAGAAAATATCAAGAAAATCCTCGATATCGTTATGAATGATCGCCGGGTCAAAATACGTGAGATTGCTGAAATGGTAAACATATCATATGAGCGTATGTTCAATATTTTGCATGAACATTTGCATATGAAAATGCTATCGGCAAGATGGGTGTCGCGCTTGCTCAGCGTTGAACAAAAATGAGTTCGACAGATCACTTCACAGCGGTGTTTGGACATGATAAAGCATAATCCTGCTGATTTTTGGCGTAGATTAATAACTGTTGATGAAACGTGGGTCCACCACTACACACCTGAAACCGAAAATCAATCGAAGCAATGGGTGGAAGCTGGTGGAAGTGCTCCGAAGAAGGCGAAGACAGCGAAATCGGCTGGCAAGATTATGGCCACTGTAATTTGGGATGCACACGGAATATTGCTCATCGATTATACTGAAAAGGGATCCACAATCACAGGAGAGTATTATCGTGCATTATTGGATCAATTGGTTGGTACTATCAAGGAAAAACGACCTCATTTAAACAAGAAAAAAGTGCTCTTTCTTCAAGACAACGCATCGGTTCACACAGCATTAGATACGATACTAAAACTACGAGAAATCCACTTCGAATTGGTTGATCATCCACCTTATAGTCCAGATTTAGCCCCTAGTGACTTTTTCCTGTTTCCTAACTTGAAAAAATGGCTCGCAGGAAAAAGATTTATCTCAAATGAAGAAGTGATTACCGAAACTAATGCGTATTTTGAGGAGTTCCCAAAATCGTATTATTCAGATGGTATAAAAAAGTTGGTAAATCGTCTTACTAAGTGTATTGAGCTAAAAGGAGACTATGTTGAAAAATGAATGGTTTTTGAAAAAAAATTTTTTTTTCCTACTTAGGTAGCTTCAATATCAATCCGCCCTCGTATTAGGGAATTCTAAAAATTTTAATCTAATTTGATTATATGAATATTTTGACCTTTTTTATACATTTTCCAATTACCTTTAAACTTCACTCATTATGCTGCCGAATTTAAAACGCTGAGTCTTTTTTTTAATTTTCTTTTGTATACTTATTTTTGCAACATTAAATTGTATGAAAATGCAATAAATTTTTAAGAATTAACCCTGGAGACTAACATATCATTCACTTTTGAAAAGTAGCAGCAGCAAAGCCTCACTATAAACGGTATAAAATATATGCCACTTAATTTCAGTTTTGCTCGTATGTAGAACGAACAACAATTTTCATTAGTTCAGCTATAGCTTTAGCAATGGAAGAAAAAAAAAAGCGCAAAAATGTGACAATTTAAAGCCCTCTGAAAGCAAAAAATCCACAAACAAAACACTAACAATATGAGAGCATATACTCGTATGTATGTATTTCTAAATGGATGTGTTATATGTTATATACATATATGAGCTAATGTCTTGTTATGCATTGTATATGCATTTTAAAATTAGGCTGCTGGCTGGCATATGAATTATTAATGAATGTTTTTTAAATGTTTAAAACCCCCTGTAGATGCATGTTTTTAAAAACAAAGTCAATTGCTCTAGACAAGCAATTATAATAATAAAAAAAATATTAAAATATTTACAAATGACTGGAAATTGATGTCAGTATGAAAAAGAACTAATTTTTCTACACGTTTATTGTATTTTACATGTCACTTTCTAGAGCTAGACTCTCTATAAATTTGTTTCTTAAATGTTAAAAATTCCCTCATACTCGTTTTTTAGCAGCAGCACTTTATAAAGCTTGAAATATATGGAAATATATCTTAAATCTACAACACCCATCCTCGCATATTCTCCGCAGTTAAGCTGGGGTGCCTGAATTGAATTTGTTGAATAGTAAAGTTGTTTTGACACAAACCGTAACAAATCGCATTTAAATTTACCTGATGCCAGACATTAGAAACGAAACATTGTATTCGAAGGTAAGGATATGCTACAAGCAATAACAGAAGCAGCAGCAGCAGAAGCTCACGCAAGTTTAGTAGAGTAGAAATGTTTTTAAAGAAAGAACAACGCGTTTTCTTTTCAAAGAGAGGAGAGGGGGAATAAAATAAATGAATGTTTGATAATTTATAGCATTTAATTTTCTTTTAAACTTAAAATTTGTTAGAAACCAGCGAAAATAAAAAAACAACGAAAAACGGAATTTAAAAACACAAATACACACACATCCATATCCGCTTTTTTAGCTATTGTAGTTATAACGCTCTCTAACAATTGTTCTTAGTGGTATTTTATAGACAACGAAATGTGAATTTCTCTTTGAAAATGACAGTGGGACGAGAGTAGTCGTAGATTTTTAAAGAATTGAATTGAATTATTGAATCTCAGATTTTAAGTTGAATTTGTTGTCTCCATATGTGTGAAAGACGTGCTCTTTGCTTACTACTTTGTGGATTCCATTCTATGACTGTCTTGCAATATCATCCGATGACGTTATTTAGGTGTCAAGTAGCGGAACAGACTACAAACGGCTGTTTAGTATGATTCTAAGCCAGAGTCAGGCAAAAAGCTGCCTTTCGCTTTTGTTTTCACACATACGTACTCACATTCATAGGCTAAAAATAAGCAAAAAATATACAAAAAATAAACTAAAAAAACAAACAAAGAGATGTAAAGAGAAAACAAGTGAAAAAATACAGTTCATAGTGGCCTACTACAATTGTAAAATGCATTTCTATATTTTGCTTGACTCTGTTGTAAACCAACAAATACACATGATTTCTAGTCTGAGTGTGTTAGATGTTGAGTGTTGCAAATAGAGATCAGCAATGAATCGGTTTTTTTGAAGCTCATACTCACTCATAAATTTGTAATTATAAGCGAATATACATCAATCAATTTCATACTCACAATAACGTTGATTCATAAGTAGCAATGAGTATGAATCAAACGTCGTACTCAGATTCATAGTAACTCATACTCATAGCGTACATTCATTTCTCAAAAAGTTCTCATAAATTTTTCGCATGGTTCATGAATACTCATGAGTATTGAATATAAGTATTGGCTATTAAAAAGAAAACAAACATACACACAACTTTAGAATGAGTATACAAATGTTCATATTTGGATCATACTCATGTAGCACCGACCACTCAAAATTAGTGCTGATGAGTATGGATCATTAGCATCAAAAATTTGTATAAGTATGAGTATGATAAGTACTTCATGATTTAGGTTATGAATGCTTATGAGTAGCCATTGAAATAAGAATGGATGAGTATGAGTATAAGAGTTTTTGAATTCATTGCCTGCTTCTGATTGCAACATACCATGACTCGTAGCCATATAGCAATGTGGCCTTTATTTAATATTGAATAGACTAATTTCTGTCTTCCGCGATATTATGGAATAGGATTCAAAAGGCGTAAAGATTGGCAGGCTTTGCCTATGCGGCTTTAGATATACTTTTATGATTCTTTCGTTTTGTCAATTAAACTGTACGAATAACAGAATGAGTAAACATCCTCAAATGGTTAGTCTTGTATGGTAAAACGCTAGGTATTCGAGATAGTCATACATGTGCTCTTGGTTTTACGTATGGTTATCTTTAAATCAACTCTGGTGGTCTCTTTTCTTACCTACCTATTTCATCTTAACTCGCATAACCATATCCATTTAGCTGTTTCAAAATCGTCAGTTAAAAGTTTGCCATGTACGAATATGGGTCATTCAATACCCGAGAAACACGTAAAGATGGCCAAAACTTACTACCAAAGTGCTGATTCAAGCGTGTCCACTAGTTTTTGATTTTTCGAACAAAATTTTCTTCAACGATGAAGTTCATTTCTCACTTGGAGGATGGGTCAAAAAGCAAAATGCACATACAGGGCTTGGATATCGCAGAAGTGATAGTGAAAAAAACATTGTACCCGGAAAAACTGACTGTTACGATCTGGAGGTGTGAATGGGACGTATTTTTTTAAAATATATCTAGTGGGACCGCTACTATCAATTTAGAGCGCTTTGGGAAGATTATTAACTGGACGACCTATAACCGATTTTGGCGATAATCCCCTACCATTGGAGCATTTGAAAACCAATGCTCATTAAGTTACCGCCCGAAATGTGCAAAAAGGTGATCAATAGCTACAACAAAAGGATGGTCTGCTGCAACTAATTCAGAAGCGGTCATTTAAATGACATTGTATTGTGTACATAATAGATAATAATAAAATAAAAGTTTCATCGAAATCATAGCTTTATGAAATGCCGAAAATGGCTAATTCTGTGCAATTATAAGATAGCAGGCAAGAAAATATTGCAGTTCCAATCAAGATCCCCAAGTCTGTCTTGCAACCCCTGATTTTGACCCTTCTCTCCAATTAGTTTTAGTTTACCTTTGTCCTCGTCGCAGTTAAACAAAACAGGTTTGAATAGCTGTTATCTGCTGCTGATTAAAAAATTAATGTTTAAACGCTCGTGAAACACTATTATAAAAACCAAACAAGGTTGTGAAGATCCAGTCTATAGATTGCAATGTTCAAAAAGGTGGCTTGTTATAGTGCATCAGTCTTTAATTATAAAGCCTCTAGCTGCTCAGGTCCGATCCCAGTCGATGACAAAGAAATTTTTGTTAGTATTTAGTATCTTCTCCTCCAGATGACTCATCGCATTGTCTCATCCTTTAGGTCATGGCTTATCTTGTCTTATTGATGTACACTTTTTTTAATATCCCCAAAATAGGAAATCTAACGGTGTCAAATCATATGATCGTGGTGGCTAATTAACACCTCACGCCATGAGATAACACGGCCATTGAATATCTCGCGCAAAAGAGCCATTGTTTCGTCGGCTGTGTGGCAAGTGGCACCACCCTGCTAGAACCACATATCGTCCAGGTTCATGTCCTCAATTTCGTGCTACAAGAAGTTCGTCTCATCATCTTGCGGTAGTGAAACCTATTCACGATAACTGCTTGGCGGACCTAATTTTCGAAGAAGTACGGCTTAAACAGTCACCCATTGTGGATGCATCGGCTTTTAAACAATCGCTTGTGGATTCTCATTTGCCCTAAAGCCCGATTGTGGACACATTTGATCGACTATGCTGACCAAAAAATCACAAAGTGTACGAAATGCATTTTGATTTGAATGCCCGATTTCGTAAAAAGCTTCAAAAATGTTTGTGCGCTGCACTGAAAAAAAGAAATGTGAACTTAAGTTGGGACTTACAATGAACATCGTGCATTATGGTTGCACCACTTTTTATATTTGTCATGATCGCTTAAAAATTTAATGAAATAACTGGTTTTTATACAAGTGTTTGAAATTTGTCCATCGTCCTTTTCGTCTTTCTTCTTATTGTCTGTGATATCTTAGCATCGACAGTTTTCTCTCTCCCTCCCTCCACTTGATGCATTTGCGATTTTTCATACAATTTCGTCGCCTGTTCAGTTCATATGTTGATTGGAATGGTCTCCGCTATAATGTTGGTGCCATTTTCAGATGCTGTTTGGTAAGATCTTAAAGCCGTATATTGTTGCTATCTTTCCATAACCATACCATAACCATACAGATGCTACATACATTAGAGTTGATATGATTACTGAACCGATCATACTTATTTTTTTTTCTTTTTTTTTTTTTTTTTTTTTTTTTGAGGGGGTCTCTTATATTTGGTTGGGAGGATGTCCGGCAAGGTTTCCAAGGTTAGCATAGAAATGGTTGTCATTGCTCTAGCTCATGAAGTAACGTACTGTTACATTTGCTGTTCACTTACGTTCACGAGACTATTAAAATGGTTGGCAGAAGCCTTTGGAGATAGAAAACATCTTCAATTTACTATTAATGGTGATTGCGCTACAATTTTATTATGGTGTTCATATGGCTCTTGGCATAAATGCTAATTCTGAGAGTCAATACCGCATACCGTAGTAAAGTTATTTATAGCAGTTACTCATAAATGGAAAAATTGCATAATACCACTTTGATTATCTGTCACACTGTACCCTTTTTATGTTTGCAATTGAAATCAACAATAGCTGATAGTTGCCCATAGAAAGCAAGGTGTTTAGCAAGAGTTTCTTACGGTTTGTCTGTCTGTATCACTGTCTGTGTGGTTTGTGTACGAGTAGAGTTGTAAGTGTGTGTTGAGAAAAGGAATTATCGTCGTGTGTAGAGGTTACGTACGTAAATTTTAATTTAAATTTTATACGCGGCAATAATAATATAAATTCATTCCTGCACGCATCATAAACGAGTTCAACTGCCTTCAACGATGACAACAACAGCGTTACAAGCACGGGCATTGTATAACAGTCACAGTAGTAGTAGAAGAAAACAAAAAATATTTGAATGACTTTTTTTGAAAAAGTCAAGCTTAACGCACCACTTTAACACTCATTCTAAAGGTAAATGAAATTTAAAAAATAAAATTCTTTTCTTTTTCAAAACATTTTCTGTATTTTTTGTGTGATTTCTAAAAGTAATAGTAATAGAGAGAGAGAAAGAGAGTGGGCTTGTAATTGTTTAGAGTTTATCATTTTATTGCTAACAATGAATAAATCTATATGAAGCGTAGGGTAAGAGTAAGGAAGTAAAAGGTTTTTAGTTTTATTTTATTGTTATTTTAAGGGCGTTAAGCAGGATTGTCTAGCGCTGCTGTGTCTGTATTTGTGGTCTGGGTAGTGATGGTTTGATGTTCCATGTAAATTGCGTGCATTTGTAAGTTTTTTTTTTTGCTATTTCGTTTCATTTCATTTTAAATAGTGAAATATTTATGCTGTTTTTTTTCGGTTCGGTTTGGTGTGGTTGTCCCTTTTTATTTATGGCACTTAATTTATTTTTTAAAGCGTAAAAGGAAATTATAACAATAACAACAATAATAACAATAAAATAATGAATTGTACATATAAAAACAGCAGCAGCAGCAACAGCAATAGCAATAGATTTCATAGTGTAAATGCAATATGACTTTTTGTTTTATTCAAATGAATCTTCCCCTTAAAAAATAAAAATTATTGTTACAAATATCAACGGGATATGAAACAATAAATAATTAGTCAGGGCAATTATTTTTGAAATTTAAAAAAGAAAATCTTTTACATGAACCTTAAAAGATTGCTACAGTTTTTTTTTAGCGGCATGTAAATATCAGACACAAATAGGGTGCATTTTTTTAACTTTTTTTTCGTGATTTGACAATTGATTAATAAGGTTCAATTATCTAAAACAGAAAAAAAATTAAAAATAGAGTATACTACAGGCTTAAAGTGAGGAGGGAAGCTGAATACTACATTGATAAAGTAAAAGAAATGTTTTTCAATAGTCAAAAATTAACCCTCAGAGAGGTAGCGGAGGACTTGAATATTGCCATCGTGTAGCAGCAAAGTTGGTGCCAAAAGCCCCCAATTTCATGCAAAAAAGAGACCGTGTTGAGGTCGAAAAAGACATGATTTGCGAGGCTGAATACTATCCCAAATTTATCAAAAGAATCATACTGGAGACGAGTATGTAGCTTATGAGTACGACACGCAATCCAAGCATCAGGCAAGTGAATGGCGTTCACCAAATGAGCCGAAGGAAAAAAAATACGTCGTTTTCAGTCACAAAAGAAGGCAATGCTCACGGTTTTCACGGGTTAGAAAGGTGTGCATCGTGAATTTTTCCAGAAGGCCAGACAGTAAACAAAGAGTATTATTTGGTTTGCGTCAAGCAATTCGCCGAAAGAGACCAGATTTGTTGGCAGAATCTGTTGCACCATGATAACGCACCGTCGCACATTGCCATCATTATTCGAAATTTTTTGATGAAAAATGCAATAAATACCATCAAACAGCCAACGAATTCATCTGGTTTGTCTCCCTGTGACTTCTTTCTGTTCACTCGAGTTAAAAATCGAGTATAAAGAATGCGTCGAGGATTGGATCAAGCGCTGGCACAAGGGTATTGCAGTCGATGGAGATTACTTTAAAGGGGACAAAGAAGATTAAGATGAATAAACTTGTATTTTTAATTTTAATAATCGGGAACTTTTTGATCAAGATGGTATACCTTGCGAAATTTAGGATGTCGGTTGGTACCAGCCGCGATAACTCTCTACCTAGAATCTGATGTTATTATTAATTCCCATAACATTCCATGAAGGAACATGGGGACTTCTCTCAGTCAATGAGCTGCACCCGGTTCTATTTTTAAACCCATTGAAAGGAACCTACAGTTAAACGCCGTATCCGAACGGCAAATGTACTTAGAGAAGTTTTCAATAGTATTTATACTCATAACCAGCTACTAGCTAATGTTATGAGGTGATACCGCTGGCCAAAAACTTTTCTTTAAGATGCTCTGGCCTGGTATTGAACCGGTATTGTGCCAGAACGGCACAAATCTGATAGGCACCCAGATATTTCCTCCTAGAGTACATCAATGCCTCACAGTGATCTGGTGATTTGATTTCCTCATCACAGAATCTACACATTCCCATTTTACTTATATGCCGATTTAGCGGTCAAAAGCCTGGTTATTATCCTCAGGTTGTCTCTGGACACTCCTATGCAGGATTCGATTCTTCTCCTGTTATAGTAACCCAAATAAAGTTTAGACTGTCTTAAACCAGTACGGCCAGAGAAGTATACCCAACTCTCATCCTCAATTTACAAAAGGTTTCTATCCCAACCAGTGGAGCGGAAGCCCTTTCATTCTTTGAAATACCTAAATGACCAATCATAAGCTGACCTTATTATACCTGCCCAGCTGGTTTAATTTACTCAGACATTCCCCAACTAACTAAGTGCTTGAATGGCGGCCTGACTATTTGATAGTACGGCTATGCTTTGTTCTCTATATTTTCTCTCTAGGTTAAATTGAGCACACCTCTCAATAGGTTCCGAATATTCCCTCCTAGGGCCAAACACTCCAGCGCCTGTACCACTTTCCGTCTTTGAACAACCCTGTCACTTCTCTAAAGGAGTATGCAGTCTTGCCCTGAAGTAACAAATATCATTAAACATCATAATTTAACCGCAGTATAGGGCATTTAAAAAGCATAAGGCATAGCAAAAACTTTCTGCAGACAATAGAGAATTATCTTTAAAAAAATACATAACTTCTGAGAAGCAAAACAATTTGCCAGCATAGCAGAGACTAACAGCTTAGGATTCAGACTTTAAGACCTTGTATTAGATTAATCGTCAGGTGTCAAGAAAAGACTTTGCAAATGACCACCTCATAAAATTGAAGAAAAGCATAACTTAAAACACTGCTGAAGAGAAACTTGGCCAATGAAATGAGCATTTTTCTGAACGACATTCCGAGCACTTTGCCGTCTTATTTATCTGATGATAATACTGATAATAGTAGCATCAATACCTATTCTCCTTCACGCCTTTTTGCTAAAAATCGTCCGTTCTGGTATCGACAAAGCTGTTCACCAAATTTTTAACGTCTTTTTTCTTTGTAAAATGTAGATTAAGCCAGTGTTTAAGGTCTTATTCATTGTCAAAGGTAAGGTTTCTTGTATGGCTACACAGTAACGAAAGATAGTAATCCGTTGGTGCAAGATCCGGAAAATACGGCAGATGCTGATGGATCCCCATTCGAGCAATTGAAGGGCGGCTTTGTTGGCCTGTGTAACATGGGAACTGACATTATCGTGATGGAGTCTGGTGGGCAATTTTCAGTCGAGGGGACTTTTCAGTCGAGTAGTCACTTTCAGGCAATATAACTGCGTTATAGAAAGCGACCTAATGTACTATGCACTCCCATTCCTACCAAATGAAATTCATGGTCTTGCTACTATACAGGTGGTTTTAAAAATTTTTTGAAAAAAATTTTGTTTATTCTTTGAGGCAAGAAATAAATGAAAATAATATTTGAGTGAAATGAAAACATTTTGGCTAAGCCGAAGGGCAAACCATGATTTCACATTTGTCAAAGCGTTGTTTCGCTGGTTTATACTGCACTGATGTCTGGTAGCATATTTTGTCTGTTTTTTCATTAACGATCCCTTTAAATCAGTTCTGTGTTCGACAAAGTGTATTATGTGTTCAGCGTCTACTTGCAGGTGATATTATTTACAACTTTCTTACTTACTTTCTTCTTCTTTCTAAGAATTCATTATTTCGCTCACAAGCCCAGATTATATGACGTTATATATTTTTAATGTTATTGTTTACTAAATTTCTGTTATATCTTGATAAAAGCATATAAGTATAAGCATTTGTCTGTATAAAATGAATGACGAGTATAGTCGTCATTGGAAATGGGAAGGCTAAAGGACTCGATATATCTATCGACATTTAAAATAAAAACATTTAAAAATAAATATGATGACTATTGGCAAAGCCTAACAACTCTGTCAAAAGCAGCTATATTCATCCTACTTTCAATATACTCTTATCGAAGTCTTACACCCTACCATAGACCAAAATACTCGTTTTTAGAAGCGAAAGGGTTACTACAATACATCTATCAATGTCCCAGAGAGTTTTTTCTATAAGAAATACCCAATTTATAATTAAAGGCAGCTAACTAAGCAGCCACCACACTATCGATAATATTGAAAGATCTGAGACTGAGAGTATCTTTAACTCTCAGGTCCTTTTTGATTAGATTCACCTAAACCCTGCACATGCTGCCATGTTTATTAGTTTTTATGATGGCCGGCTAAGCAATAAATATTTTACTTTTTAGAAAATCATAATGGTCGTGCCTAAAATTTGATACGAAAATATTTTCACTTGTGGTTAAAGCTTTTTTTTTAGCTTACACAAGCGGCCCAGGTTCGAGTCCCAGCAGAGTACATGACGAAAAAAAAATTAAATGCTGTTTCGAGTGTTTAATAAAGAGACATCCTCTTCCCTATAAATCCATCTAAAGAAGCCCCTCTGACTATCCAGCTAACCTCTGGCCATATTGAAAAACATCAGGCGAATGATCAGAGAAAAACGTCACCTACTGAGAAAAAATTAGCAAATATCTTCACCACTATACACAATCATATGGAGGCGAGCTATAGTAGATTAATCATTTAGTTAGATTGCAATTCCAATTGATTACTGAAACTTAATAATGGAAAATAATTTCATTCAAATGGCTGCCTCGGCTGGCCATGCAGTAGCCTACACAATCGGTCCAATTCTTAAGCACATTATCGATTGTGAGCAGCTGTATTCCACCAATGGCTTCACGAATATTGTCCTTTAAAGCGTCAATTGTCTCTGGCTTGTGGGCGTAATACTTATCTTTGACGGCACCCCACAAATTACAGTCCAACGGTGTCAGGTCGTAACTCCGAGGTGGCCAAAGGACATTAACTCTGCGGCTGATAATGCGATCTTCAAAAACAGAGCGCAATCGCAGCTCCGATGTGGCCAAACGACATCAACTCTGCGGCTGATAATGCGATCTTCAAAAACAGAGCGCAAAACATCGAGTGTAGCTTCGGCTGTGTGGCACGTAGCGTCGTCCTCTTGAAACCAAATGTTGCTAATATTCTCCTCTTCAATTTTTGTGAACAAAAATTCGTTCAACATGGCCCGATCGCCATCTTCTGTAAGTCGATCGCAGGCCCACTTGGCGAAGCGAAAAAAGCGTATGCACAACCATATTCGTTCAGCGGAAGGATAAAACTAATTATCCGTCAAATCATACATGAGCTAAGTGTTACCATTCTCGAAATAAGCACTAGTTGAAAAAAAAACGTTAGATGGCGAACCCTTTATTATGCACATCGTTCTTCCTGTGCTAGAGCTTGTTACGTTAATAGTCCATTAGCCATTCAAGTTATAGATTTAAAGTTGATAAAACAGATAAGATTATATCATGAAAAACTATTGCTACTTTCATATCATAACTGGCAGGTTTTATCTCTTCTTTCTATCTCTTTGTTTAAAAATTGAATATTAATACAAAACCACATGTATTGGCATTGTAATTATTTTTTAGTTTAAAAATAACCCCCAAAAGCAACTTAAAAGTGTCAAAGCTCACAGTGTAACGACAAAAAAAATCCGCAAACAAGTGGCTCATCTTTGTACAGCATCATCATCCTTTGAACGCACAATTATATTATGGTACAATTTATATACATGTGTACATGTTCCTCATATAGTGTACACTGGGTTAATATTAATTTGCCTTTTGGTGCTTGTTTTTTGATTTTTGTTCTGTTTTTCACATTTTTTGTACAAATTTATGTTGTAGTTTTTACCTCTAAATTAATATTCAAGTGGTGGTGGTTTGTTATTGTTGTCATCGTCCTTTGGCAGTATTTAATGATATGCGTTATAAACGGTGTTGTTGTTCAGAATTGCTTGAATTTTGTGACTTCTTTTTTGTTGTTTTTTCGTTCATTTTATGACTTTTATGGTGAACAATTTTAATTAGTCTTTTGTGCATAAAAATGTACATTTTGTGGCACTTATGTTAAAAGTAGTTGTGTATAGCAGTGTCAAATCTATGTATGTATATATGTATATAGAGAACAGGTTTATAATTGTTTTCAGCTTTGGCATTCTCTTTTTTTTGAAAGCTTTCATGTTTACCTCAATAAATTAATATAAAATATTATGATTATTTTTAAAAACCTTAGGAATTGTTTTTACCATTATTTTAAAGAACTTTTTTTAATTGTGTTTTTTCCTCTGGCAAATGATATGTAGGCAATATGTTCTCTTTGTGGGAGATAGCGTAGTGTAGAGGTTAGAGTGCACTCATAAGAACTGTTTCGTTTCGAGTGTTTTATAAAGAGGCTTCAACTTTCAACTCCATGTAAAAAATAAAGAAGAAGCCCTCTTAACCTTTCAATTTTCCTCTGGTGATGATGACAGACATCAGACGAATTATTAGGAAAAAACGCCACCTACTGCGAAAAAAATTACAATGCTAAAGTAAAGATCACTACCAATTAGCAAGGATATTGACCACCAATACACAATCGATATAGAGGGGCTACAGTGGATTAATCATCTACTTGGCTTGAAAAAGCAACTTGATTAATGAAGCTGAAACAAAGCAATAAATAATAGCGTACCATATGAGAAAATAATAAAAACCCAAGACATACTCGTAGATTTAAAAAATTTAACTTTAGAAGTAAATGATAGCGAGCTTATGATTAAAAGAACGGAATGTCTGATGTTAATGGAGAAGGTTATACTTCTCAGCTCCTTAGGACCACTATAGTAAGGGATAGTATAGGAGGCAGGCCAGCTTCGCTAAACAGGGCACACTTGAACACTCATAGCGGCCAGAGTCCTGGTGATCAAAAAAAGTCACCGCACAGGAGCACTTCCATAGATTAGATCGAAAGCCAGTACGACAGTCTAATGAAGCCGGCTATTGACCTGATATCAAGGAGCGATTACTCTGATAATACAGCGAGAAAGGGAGAACCCAGTGTGAGTAGTTTCCACCGTGCGAGTGACGGACACGGATAAAGTGGACCACGTTCTCCTTTTCTTCAGATAATTCACAGCTACGACAAAAGTTATTCGCAGGTAAGCGCAGCCTTTGCGCATGCTTATCCATGACGTAATGGACAGTGAGGATGGATACAATCAAAGAAGATGCTCCGTCGGTCTACCTGGGCCAGGTAAGTTTGTCAATAAAGCAAGAGTCACCTGCCGTCCAAGCTCTTACAGCGCTCAACATATACTTTCGCTTGATTGCAATTTTAACGGAGGTAAGAGGCAGACCCACCCTTACGTGAGAAAAAATGTCCCGAAGTAGTGTATCTGCCATATCGAGCTCATCAGCAGCACAGTCACCCGGGATGTCCCTGCGACCAGAAACCCAGCTAAGGTGTACACAAAACTGTCGTGATAACGCCACTAGGAAGTGTAACCATATAGTAAATAAAACTGATAATAATTCCTATAACATTCCATGGAAGAACACGTGGACTTCTCTTAGTCAATGAGGTGCACCCGATTATATTTTTAGATTTGTTGAAAGTAAAGCCTATTTGTTTTTTAAATGTTAACTTTTTCGATGTAAGAAAAAGATTCGTGATATGTGGCAACTCTAAAAGTGTTCACTTAGGTTTGCCATGACATGTGGCAACTCTAAAAATGTTCACTTAGGTTTGACATTTCACCATTTTTCGGTTTCAAGTGTACGGTTAAATAAAACACACATAAAGCTATGATTTCGTTGTAAACTTTATTTTATTATAATGCTTGGACCATGCAATTATGAACGAAATGTCATTTAAATACCATAAATGTCATTCAAATAAAGGCCTTTGAATTGGTTGACGATCCTTTTGTTATAGTTATAAACCTGTTTTTAGCATATTTCGAGCGGTACACCCACAAAGAAAGCGTCGCCAAATTGAGAAATTACGCGAACGGAAAACTTCTAGTGCAATAAGCCGAAATCTTTCGTATTATATAACTCGTGGCACCACCTAGAGTCTAGTTCATAATTCTCGTTCATAATCTTTAAGGTCGGTTATCATATGACCAAATCTACTCTGAGTTGATGGCAATAGTTCTTCTGGCATCATTTTCGAAGAAATACGTCCCAATGATTGTAATTCAGATCCAGATATATAATTCGCACCAAACAATCGCTTTTTCTAGATGCAAGGTCTTTTCCACAATCACTTATAGGTTCTCCTGTCCTTATATGCGAGAGTTTTGCTTGTTGAAGTAACCACCGACTTAGAAATTAGCTTCATCGCTGAAGAAAATTTTATGCGAAAAATCAGCATTAAAATCTTGATTCTTTAGCACCCAATCTGCATATCTATAGCCATAATAAGTCGTAAAATAGGACTTATTGTTGAAAACGCCATGGAATCGACAAGTTAAGATTATATTTCACTAACAAAAGCGATATTTTCGGAAGTGTGTTATGTTGCTACTTTCTTTTCGTTGTTGAGGAGAGAACTGAGCGTGTGAAGTAAGTCTTAAAGAATAGTTGGAATATTTCTTTTCCAGAAGACTTACAAACTTTGCTTCAAGTTCTTATATAAAGGGTAATCCAACCTAATGCACGATGTTAATTGTGAGTCACACCTTAACGTTAATTTGACATTTCTTTGTCTCAGTGCTTGACATATTCAACCATGGAGAGGTACACAATTGAGCAGCGCGTTGAGATTGTTGAAGCCTTTTACGTTCAAGTAAAAATATATATCGTGCACTTTATTATTTTTTTGGTCAACATAATCGACCAATGTGTCTAGAATCGAGAAAATTGTGTTCAAATTTCAGAAAATCGGGTCCGTAGGAAATCTGAAAGCACCTGTGCATGCTCGCCAAGTTCTTTTATGGACTGGCGTTGTTATCTGCTTGTACATCTTCGAAAATGAAGACCCCTAAACAGTTACCGTGAATAGTGTTCGCTAGAAACTGGGGATATGGACCTGTGCCACTTGCCACACAGCGCACTAAACAATGTCTATTTTGTGTGAGAAATTCAATGACCCTGTTATTTCATGTCGTAGCGATATTAGTTGGTCATCACCATCATGTAATTTGACACCGTCGGACTTCTTTCTTTGGGATATTTAAAAGAAAAAGTGTATGTTAATAAGTCCGGCACAATTCAAGAGCTAAAGGATGAAATAATTCAGCACATTAATGACATTGAATTTCAATTATGTCTCAGAGTAATTAAAAATATGGACCGACGGAAAGAGGCATTTGGCCGATATTTTGTTTCACACATAATTGTCATAGATTCTAATAAAATATATTAAGACAGTTGTCTGAAAACTTTTTGTTTTAATAATGATAACAAGAAGCTTACCTATGTGCTTGCTGATATTGTTATTGTAGTGACAAACTCGGTAAGAATTTTTTTCATGCTTCATATCCAGTTCTAGACGTTATTTTGGGCACCGTTAGTATCCATTTGTGTAAAGTCGATCTTTAATAACATTATGCTTTGGTGAGTAGATTGCAACTATAATATTAAAAAAGAAGTGCGATATAAGGAATCCAATAGGAGGCATCCCAATTGGGATCTTTATAATACCTTTTCACAATTTTACTATTTTATCCCTTATTTTATCCTTATATAAGGAATCCAATAAGGGGCATCCCAATTGGGATCTTTATAATACCTTTTCACAATTTTACTATTTTATCCCTTAATTGTTTAAGACTATATTTCTATTAAAGTTCTTTAATTGCAACATATTTTTATTTTCCAAAAAATACAAAAATAAAGTTACGCTCTAAAAACTTTTGTGCCACCAACCTCTTAAAATATTCATTTGTGTTCTAAAACTCGAACATTACTATTATGGACCTTAAAGTAGATAATATACAGCCAGAAACCTGGATATGAACTCCATTTATAGCTGAGAAAAAAATAAAATTAAAGCAAAGAAGCGAAATATAAAAAAAGAGAAATGTGTAAAGTAACTTAGTTGGGCTATAAAGAATCTCACCGAATATTTTAAGCACTATACTCGTATGCAATAGCTTTCCTTAAGAATGTATTATAATCATGTAATACTTAGGCGTTAATGAAGTATAACGTGAATACCTCTAAACTTTTAAAGTTTTTTGTTTTTTTTTTTTTGTTTTTGATTGCTTTTTTATTAGCAAATTATGCTTTAAAAATTTCTTCAAAATTGCAATAAAAAAATTCACAGATATAAGCGCTCTAATAGGATTACCTTTTAGATCGTAAAAAGGGTCCGCTAAATAATATTTTTTTAAATGCTATAAAAAAAACTGAATATTTTCTCAAATCTCTTTTTTTATTTGATAGTACAATCCTTCCGGTTAATAATGGAAAATAATTTCATTCAAATGCCTCGGCTGGCCATGCAGTAGCCTACACGATCGGTCCAATTCTTAAGCACATTATCGATTGTGAGCAGCTGTATTCCACCAATAGCTTCACTAATATTGTCCTTTAAAGCGTCAATTGTCTCTGCCTTGTTGGCGTAACACTTATCTTTGACGGTACCCCAGAAATAATAGTCCAACGGTATCAAATCGCAGATCCGAGGTGGCCAAACGACATCAGCTCTACGGCTGATAATGCGATCTTCAAAAACAGGGCGCAAAACATCGAGTGTAGCTTCGGCTGTGTGGCACGTAGCGTCGTCCTGTTGAGACCAAATGTTGCTAATATCCTCGTCTTAAATTTTTGTGAACAGAAATGCGTTCAACATGGTCCGATAACGATTGTCATTGACTGTAGCGGCCACTCCTTGCTCATTTTCGAAGAAAAATGCCTCTGGAGAAAAATCCGCACCAAACAGTGACTCGTTTTTGGTGTATCGACTTTTCAATGTATGCGTGCGTGTTTTCTGGGCCCCAAATGCGACGATTTTGCTTGCTTGCATACCCGCCAAGATCAAAATGAGCTTCATCTGAAAAGATGAAGGAAGGATAAAACTAATTATCTGTCAAATCAAATCAAATCAGACATGAGCTAAGTGTTATCATTCATGCAATAAGCACTAGTTGAAAAAAAAAAAAAACGTTAAATGGCGGACCCGATATGCTACATAGTTCTTTAAAATCTAATTATAGTTACAACCCTTTTGCCGTACAGTAGAGTATTTTACTACCTAGTAACTTAAGAAAAAATAAATAAATAAATAAAATGATAAAAGAAAACATGATGGAGATTTTCGTGCAATTTTACAATTACAATTTTCATGCTATTAACGGACTAATTGCACTTAAAAAGTTGAAATATTGCAGGAAAAAAATAAGAACAACATAAGCAACAGCAGCGGCAAAATAAACGCGACAACATACCAACTTTTATTTTAAATTTCTGTTTTTTCGTAAGTATTCAGCACAACTCCCATAGATAAACAGACAAACCAGGCATTTAAAGGCTTAAAAAGTTAAGATACTTAGCAGTTCATATCTTCGTGAAATGTTTGCATATTTAAAGTTTCTTGGATGATGCAAAATATTATATATAATATTATATATAAAGTTTTCTGATCAAAAATAGTCGATTAAACCTAGAAAATAATATACCGGACAATTGGAAAAGGAAGTAAAACTACGTGACATCTGAATCAAGCAGGCTTATGACATTATGCGTGAATATTTATAAGCAGGGACTTAAACCAAACCCGAAACTAAACCCGCACAAATGGTTCATTTGTTGCATTCAAAAATATAGACAAAAATAAAGTACCCAGCGTACAATCGCCACACAAAATAGAGTTCAAAAGGAAATCCAATTTTTTTTGTTCAAAAATTTACAAGAGTAAAGGTAAAGTGTTCTATAAGAGAATCAGTATCTTGTTCTTCAGAAGGCGGTTACGACTTACTCAAACTGATTCTAAAAAAGAAGGAAAGATTTCGTAAATCAAATTCTTATTTAAAAATGAAATTGCGATATACGAGTAATTATGAAAAATATACAAGACTAGGAAAAGAAATAAACATTTTACTATTTTAGGAGCAACATAAAACGGGAACGCCAACATTGTTTCAAGCGGCTCAGATGATATTCGCAGTACTTGCTACTCAAGTAAGCGTCGAGTGGACCTTTTAATATATTTGGTAGCCACAAAGAACAAATTTTTAAAGTAGGAATCTAAAAAAGTATAGTGTTACGAAAATAAAAATGCCTAAAAAGAAAATACACCACATCACGCACTGTATTGTGGGATTTTTGTCTATTGGTTTGTGTCAAGTTTGCCTGATAATGCCGTATATTTGAAGGCACTGCCAATTCTACTATCTATGGGCAACACAATCTTAGAAGTTTAAAATTAACGGACATAAAATAGAGAATGTGAGAGCGTTTGAGTCATGTCTGAAAATTTTCAAACTGTAGGCAATTAGGTATATAAAGAGGCTCCTTTATCTACGTCGATATTATTATTGTTATTGGTTTGCAGTTATAAAGTAGAGTAGTGTTTGGGCGTAAATAAAAGTATTGTATAAACGAATATTAAGTGCAAGATAGATATATTGCTACATGAAGATAAACTGTATAAAGATAAAGTGAGGAAATAAAAACTGTAACAAGGTAATGTTTATTTAATTTTTACGCTATTAAAGAGGAACTCAAAAGTTTTAAAAAGATAAAAACGTAACAACTTCAACTCAACTCAGATGTTTTCATGTAACATGTTACAATCATAAATGTTCCATTTGGTCTATAATTTAACCATGAATTAACTTATAAACGAACACATCTTGCAGATTATTGAATTTCATCATCAATATTAAGATCCACTTTTTTATCGGAAAATTGTGTTCAGCGACGAAGCTCATTTCTGGTTGAATGGATACGAGGGCAATCAAAGTTGCTTTATTTGCTGTAATAGAAGCCAGAAGCATTGCAATAACTGCCAAAACATACCGAAAAAATCGCGGTTTGGTGTGGATACGGGCCGGTGGAGCGTACTTTTTCATAGACGATGAAGGCAGGAACGTTGTTGTAAATGGCGAGCGCTACCGTGCGACGAATAAAATTGTTTTTTTTTTCCAAAATGAAAGAGGTGGATTTGGTTGTCATGTGGTTTCAACAAGACGGTGCCACACAGCACGCCAATTAAGAGGCGAGTTCGGTGAGCAGCTTATTTCACTTTTAGGACCGATCAATTGGCCGCCTATATCGTTCGATTTAATACCTTTAGACTATTTTTATAGGGCTAGATTAAGGCTAATTTTTATAGGGTCAAGCCCGCAGCGGTAGACGCACTGGAAACTAATATTGAAGAATTTATTTGAGAAATACCGGCCTATCTGCTGTTCAAAATTGGATGCAGTATTAAACCGTTTGAGGCATAGCCATGGTCTACATTTACATGAATATATTAGTTCCCATAACATTCCATGAAGGAACATGGGGACTTCTCTCAGTCAATGAGCTGCACCCGATTCTATTTTTAGACTCATTGAAAGGGATCTACAGTTTAACTCCGGCTCCGAAAGGCAAATGCATTAGAGAAGTTTTCAGTAGTAGTAATACTCATAACTAGTTACTAGCTAATGTTATGTGGTGTTACCGCTGTTGAAAACTTTTTCCTTTTTCAGATGGTCTAGCCTGGTATTGAACCGATGACCTAGCTGGTTGGTGGACGGGTGTCTTACCTACCATACCCTAGCGGCAGAAATTTACATGATATCATCTTCAAATTTTATGAGTTTTTCTTAATCAAATTTGAAAGCTCTTAAAGAATCACCAGATATATTAACCCGTATAAAATCCATTAAGATTTTCAAATAATTTCACTCTTCAGGTGTTAAATACTTGCAATACCATAAACAACACCGTCGCTCTAACATAGAGTGTATTTTCGTCCGTTGCGAGTACCACACGTTTCGTTATCAACTCTGCAAGAAAAAAATTTTAAGTAGACTTAAAAAATAATCGAAAGATTATATGTCACTAACGAGCGCTTCAAGGCATTGTGATTAAAGTGATTGGATACACCATATGCACTCTAGTTTCAAATCCCAGCTAGAATAAGAACATTTTTCATTACGAGGCCTCAGACCCCTTTAGATCCATCTAGGAAGCCTCAAGACCCCCACCCCCTTATTCCGAAGGGAAAAGAAAAGGAATATGGAAAGGAAAACATCATCGTAAGCGTTCGATAGTTCCACCTCTTAGGAAAGAAGAAGAAACGTAGAAGTCTACGGTTAGCAGCAAGGCACTTCATAAAAGCTACTTTTAGCTTGCTCAGATAGCTGTATTGGTCACAATTCCTTCGAGTTACGATTACATACCTTTCCATCTCTGTTTTTTCTTCCACTAGTTACAGTAACAATAATTATTATTGTTATTCGTGTGTGGGCCAACAAGTACACACATTTTTTTCTCGTTACTCTTTATCTCATGAAAAACATTGGACGCATTTTTAACGCCATGCTGAGAGGATGAGGTCTTGAAGAACAACAAAAATAAAACTTTTATAGAGTTGCTGGTTAAGGCAAAAGTTTTTCATTTTCCATTTTTGTAATTTTATTTTTCTTCTTAATTTTTTTGAACGTTTTTTCTTTTTATTTTGGCTAAAATTACATTAAAATGCATTCAGCTGGTTTTTGTTTAAGAAAAGTTTATTCTTCCTTTTACGTTTTATCGCATATTTCGCCAACGTATGAAATGAGAAAAACAAAAAATCGAAAACACGGAACAATTTAAATTAAGCGGAAGAGAATTTTCTGAAGAAAAACTAAAGAAATACGAGCTGAAATGTAAAGTACGAGTTGCAAGTGAAATTATTTAAAATCGAAATTTCTAAGTAAATTTCAGTAGAAATTTTAATTGAGAATAGAACGTAAAATAGCAATGTTATCATTGGAAAAGGGCAGGAAGATCAGTCAATGTAATTTCTTCGAAATAAAGGCAACTCCATCATTCTATGGCTTGCTAGAGCTGATTAAATAGCATAAACAAGACAAAGTTAAAAACATGTAGAGAATTAAAACGAAAAGAAGCATAAGAATACGGTTCGAAGAACCATAACTGGCATTTAAGGATTCCTTATTTTTGAGTATATAGAAGGGAAATTTCCGGTTTCTAATTACATCAGAGTAGACCACATATGCATTACAAGGATTGTTTTTGTTTCGATTTTGCAGAATTCGAATAAATCCATTCACTTTTTAACAACTTTTAAGAAATTGGTAATTCCTGGGCTCCCCTGTGGATATCATTCAATAGCAATTAATTTCCATTTCTTTAGCATAATTTCCATTATTATTTGAAACGACGAATTCTTGTGTCGCCAGAATATTTTCCAAATATGCGATAGTCAGCCGTTAAAAAATGTCGCAGCTATAAATTGGTACGCTTTATATTCCAGTAAATGCTATCAACTTTCATATTGAAAAAGATGTGGTGACCTTCAGCATATGGAGCTTAGACGTCCACAAGTTTGGCTACTTAGGCTATACCTACCTTCCTACAATAAATAACCGAGAGTTATGCTTGCCAGAAGCCCGATCGATTTCTTTCCAAGCGTACTAAAATTCATATTGATTAAGATGTTGCCGAGATAGCGAAAGAACAATTCTCTTCCCAAACTTTTGTCCCCAATACCTGTAGGCTTGCATTGATTCGCAAATTTTTGTTTTGACGGTGTCCATTTGTAAACTGGCTTTTTATTCCTCTGTCTGTAAAGTATCGAGTTTCCTTAGCCTTGTAGCACTGTCTGTGAGCTAGGAGACAAATATCGTCAGCGTAGTCGCGGTCGCACAATTTGCGTTAAGTACCAAAAATATACCTCTCATAGAAGACAAGTTTCGTTATAATACACAGTTGAGAAGGAGAAAAGATAGCGTTGTCAATTAGTGGCTATAGTATAGGTCGACAGACGCAGCCGTCATGTGGGATACGACAACTTGCATCAGGGCTTTTAGCAAATCTTAAAAACATCAGGTACTTTTTTATGATATTTTAGTTCGGTTTTTTCTTAACAAATTTACTTAAAGTACTTGTTGTATTGAAATTAATACAACGAGTTTCAGTGGGAGTCTATTGAAATTTTTTTATTGCCTATTCCATTTGAAGGTACTTTTTTGTTTTAATTTCCCTTAGTAAAGATGCATATTTTCATTACTATTTTCTCAGAGGTAGTGTAAAGGTACTTTTTTAATATAATTTTCATTAGAAATTTTTTTACAGGTATGTAAAGATATTTTTCCACTAGTAATTTGTACTTTTTTTGGCATATTTTTCATTAGCAATTTTTTAGAAGTAAAGAAGAGATACTTTTTCGATATAATTTATAATAGTACCTTTTATAGACGCATTGTAAAGGCACTTTTTAGCCATATTGTTCACTTGTACTTTTTAAGAGGTTGTGTAAAGAGTTTTTCACTACATTTTTCATTTGTACTTTTTATAGAGGCTGCGCCAAATTAGTAGAATTTCTTGAATATTCTTACGAAAACAAAAATGCCTAAAGAGAAAATACACCAACATCAGTACATTTTAGTCTGTTGGTTTGTGACAAGACTGTCAACGTGGCAATGACAGCGTTACCAATTCAACTTATGGGTAATAACGTAGCTAAACTAATAGCTGAATAGAAAGTTTTAGAAGAGATCGGACGTTACTAGAGCATTCGAAACTAATGGCAGTCAGGTATATACGGAACGCTGTTTGTCTACATTAGACAATTATAATTTGGCAATCATAGTGTAAAGTTGTACTAAGAGTATTGATTAAATTGGTGTATTAATATACTGATATAGCTATACTTGTATAAAGTATAACTGTATAAAGTAGAAGTTAAATAAACAAGTGTATAAAGCAAAACATTAAATTCGCCGCATTTGTTTTATTTTACGCAATATAAAAACTCAAACGTTTTAAAAAGGTTAAAACGAAAAATATTTAAAAATTTTTGTAAAAAAACAAATCCTTTTAAAAAAACCCAAAAAATTAAAATTTTCTAGAAACTAAAAAAGAAAAAAAAATGTATTTTAAAAATATTGTCATTACTTACAGATGTAAGTACATCAAACGCTATTGTAAAATATAGCGCACTAAAGAATTTTTTTTGCCGTTTGACTTTGTCTTTCTATGAAAATGATTAAATCTCTTCTTATGTTTGAAAGAGGGTCGATCGGGCTTCTTTCGGACACAATAACCGGGCACTATATGATAGGTTGCATGTCAGAGCGCAAGGAATGCCCTGGTCATGGCCACTGTATGAGCTGTCAAGATGAGCAGGAAGGGGAGTTGGTACAACACCTATGAGAGCTTAGACTAAGGCACTTTGATGCATGTCTGAGGGTTGAATGACTTCGTCAAGGCTATTGATTGGCTCTCATGAAATTTTTGTGTCTTTAGGTGGGGATCTTTTTGGTACTGTACCATGTCCGACCTTTCGGACTCTTTACTGAGTCTGTCCCGTAAAGGGTAGCACAATGTGCAATAGGGCCTCCGACTGAGCTCGTAGAAATCTAGCATCATGTGCTGAATTAAGTTTTATACACTACAGAAAAAATTTACATTTTTTTACAATGCAGTACTATTAAAAATAATTTGTTAGGGCCTACCACATGCTTAATTATTATAATTATTGAAGAGGCTTGGCGTTTCTTAAAAATGTGTTTATAATATAGGATCAAAGCTTTTTGATAGTGAACTGCTAACAAATAAAGTGGTCAGGAATGATTAAAATGCACAAGATGCGCGATTGGTACAAATGTGTAACCGAAACCAAACAGCTAGTAGCCGTCAATTTGCTTCAAAAATGGTCTACAGTGTTTGGAAAGACAATAAATTCTAGCACAGATCCCGAAAAATTCTAGCCTACGGCCTGAAATCCTACATACAAGAACCGAGTCTATATCGGAACCAGTCTTAGATAAAAAGGATGTTAATTTTGTATAAGAGGTATGTAAATTGAATTGAAATGAATTGGAATAAGTTAAATTTAGGCGAAGAGTTGCACTTTAAATTGATAATTTGTTCGACCTGCATTGCTTGAAAATAATCAACCATTTTGTTCTGGAATTCAAGTTCAATGTACAGGTGTTTTATTCTTTCATGAAAGAAGTTTAAATACCAGAGCGTGTATCGAATTATTTTCTGAAAATTTCTTCCGTTTTTGAACCAAATTTTCAGACGTGAATCTTCAAGGATTGGTTCATTGCTTTGGTTTAATGGATTGGCTCAATTGGATTGGTTCAAATATAATAACATTGGCCACCATCACCTGGCGTAAATCTTCAAGAGAACATTTGGTCTCCTACAAAATCCGTAACCTCACAAAATGCAAAATTGCTCCCTGACCTTCCCGCATACCTCTGGCGATGATAAATGACGAATGATCAGGTAGACACTCCACCTACGGGGAAAAAAAATTACAATGCTAAAGTAAAGATCACCACCAAGGATTTTCACCTCTACGCAAAATCATATGGAGCAAGCTACAGTGGCTTAATCATATACTTAGCTTGAAAGATCAAATTGATTAAAGAAACTAGAACAAGGCCATGGATGCATTGTGGAGAGCCAATATGCTACCTAGAGGAGTGACGGAGAAAAAATAAAAATAAAAATAAAAAATATATGTGAGTGTTTGAGGTCTATAGCCGGTTAAACGGCTGAGGCGATTTTCGTGCAATTTTCACTGTATCATCCTGTATGCCTGAAAGGAGACATAAGCTACAAAATATTTTTCGATAGGGTCAGTGGGAGAGGTACGCCCATACAAACCAAATATTAATAACCTCATATCTAATAAACTATATCAGCCAGTGTCATAAAACTTTGCCCCTATATTCGTATGAAACTGATTTATTGGAGAAAATGTAGGACGGATATAAT
Source organism: Wohlfahrtia magnifica (assembly GCA_023159175.1). NCBI lineage: Eukaryota > Metazoa > Arthropoda > Insecta > Diptera > Sarcophagidae > Wohlfahrtia > Wohlfahrtia magnifica. The sequence goes on from JAKWBJ010000045.1 coordinate 3,588,800, forward strand.
CAGGGGGAGATATATACCCCAGACAGAGTAAATTTTAAATATTGTATATCTAAAAAACTATTATAGTGACATTCTTTAAATTTTGTTCCAATCACATTTCTATGAAACTAATTTGCTGAAATAAATGTATGGCAGATATAATCAGAAGGAGAGACACCCCCATATAAAGCAAATATTAATTTTCGAATATTATTACATTTATTGCAATAAAACTCTATCCAAATCCCTTCCTAAAACAAACCAAAAGATAAAATCTTGGCGCTATAGAATCAGGGAGCATATTAACTCCATAGAAAGCAAACATTAATTGTGAGATATCCTCAGCACTGTCACAGCGAGAGCCCTAAAGTTTGTCCTAAACACTTTCCTATGAAACAAATTTAGTGTTAAAAATCTAGGGCGGATAGGGTCAGAGGGAGTGGTGCTATCCATACCTAGCAAATATTAATTATCGAATATTTGAAGAACTATTCCATGCAATTCATTTTCTGAAATTTTTTCGTAACTAAGATAACATATAAGATAATAATTAAGATGGGGGTAGCGCAGCACACTGGATTTTAACTAGTTTTTTACGAAATTGCATACAAAAATTTAGTTATATTTTAGCATTTTTTCATAAATTTAATGGAAAGAAAACAAATTCTTTAGTGCGCTACATTTTTGAACAGTGCTTTATATAAAAGCTCTTCTCTACTATAAAAATATACTCATATTTATATGCATATGTTCAAAATATGCATATATATTTAAATATGAATCGATTGTATAATGGCAGTCACTATTAAATAAAATGACCAGACCACCAATACTGTATTAACAAAATCTATTCATACTTGGACTAGACCAAGTTATTCATTCGTTCACTCAGTCATTCGTATAGTCGTCCAGCTCTTCACTCACTTACTCATTCATTAGTTCAGTCATTGGCAACGCAAGAAACATCATTGATTTTACATGAGCATAATAAATGACAGCGTTTATGCCAACACATTTCTGCATGAAAGTACATATTGTTGGTTGTTGTTCTATGTTTTATATGTATTTCTCTATGTGTGTACTAGTAATTGTATAATATGAATGCAGTAAACATATGGGAAATTTTACAGTGAACTCTAAAATCTAAAGAATGTTCACTTATTATTAAACGTAGATAGCTTTTCACAGCATAATCCGATTTTAACAATGTCTGCTGACACAGTCACTCTAAAGTCACCTTTCGAACAGTAGTGTTGTCTGATGTCTATAGTGTTGTCTGATCCAATTATTGTTACCAAATATATCACATTTTATAGCCAACTGCTATAAAAAACTGTTCTTACTAATGCATCTGCCGTTGGGAGCAGGCATTAAACTGTATGTCACTTTCAATCTGTCAGAAAATGAAATCGTGTGCAGCTTAAAAATTCAAAGAAGTCACCCTTGTTTCGGTTAAGCTGTCGCGAGAATGTATGTATGTAAATATAAATATAGAACAGTGATAGGGAGAGGGGCGCGTGGCGTGCTGTAGTGGTTAGAGCGCAGACACACAACACAAGTGGCTCAAGTTCGATTTCCAGTGGGGTACATGACAAAAGAAATTTAATTGCGGTTTCGAGTGTTTAACAAATAGATTGTAACCTCCCTCCAGACAAATGTATCTACAGCAGCCACCCCTATCTTTTAGCTTACATCTGGCGATGATGACAAACATCAGATGAATGAACAGAAGGAAACGCCACCTACTGGGAAAAAATTACCACGCTAAGTACGGACTTAGCAAGTTTACCAGTGACCAATCCAGGTCCGTTGTGGGGCCGAAACTGGCAGCGGCACGTATTTGTATTATTATGGTGCCACGAGAATCGGAAGCTCCAGAGATTCCGATCTCTCCCGATTGTTGGGTAGGCTTCCTTGTGGGAGCTTCGTGGTGGGTTTGGTATAGACCCAAAGCGCAGGCAGGGTGTGGTGTTGCATCTCATCAACCGGGTGCTGTGACCCATATCACGGCAGGAGTTTAGATAGTCTCCTACTCCTTAACAAGGTGTGAAGGTTATGAGTTGTCCAACAACACACCTTCGAATTGGTAATCACTTGTGATATGTACTTGTGGGTAGCGTTGGTGGAAGCATTGTATTCATTCGTGCCATTGGGGAACCGTGGGATATGCCGCACTGCGTAGACTCATGTACAACCGGATGATACCACTTAGCAAGTATCTTCAACGCTACACACAATCTACTGGAGGCGAGCTACAGTAGATAAATCATTTACTTTGCTTGAAAAATCAACTTGATCACTAAATGGATAATGGATTGTGGAAAGCCAATGTGCTCCCTAGAGGAGTCACGGTGAGAAAAAATATCCACATGCCGGACTTTACGTGAAGTATTGTCCAGAATTGACAAGGAGTCAGCTAAAGCGGGCTTAGTGAATAAGGAAAAGTAGAAGTTGATGGTCATCTCGGAATAACAGACAATTCGTCTTAGACTATCATTAGGTACAAATGACTTTAACTTTGACGTCGTGAATAACTTTTTTTATCTCGATTCCATCATGAAAAGAAATAACGTTACCCTGGAGAAAAAGAGGACATCTTAGTAGATATTATCGTGGACTTAATAAGCATTTTTGTGTTAAGCTCCACATGCCACAAGACATTAATTCTCGCAGTTTTTTTGAATCGTAGGTCATGACACGTAACGATTAAGCGAGAGTGTTCCAAATATAGACTCTTCTCAAAATATATGACTAAAAGATAAGACCATTTATTTATATTCTGACAGCCAAGCTGCCTTTAGGTCACTTGGCTCGTATAGCATGACAACTAGACTGTTTGTTGTCGCTTGGAAATAATGTCCAGTTGAATAGGGTACCTAGAAATTGTTGATATAAGGTTCTCAAGTATGACAAGCCGGACAGGAAACAGAGTTTCTTACGAGGCATTTTGAACTGAGAGCTCATCAGAAGAGCATGGCGGTCATATATGTGGATGTTTGTAGACTGTGCTATCGAACATCAGAGACAGCCGTACACTTGTTTTATGAATGTGGGGTTCTTGATAGGTTTATATGGAAATCTTAAGTGAGTCATATGGTCTTACTGGATGATATATCCACCGTTATGGTTTCAGATCTGCTAGTGTTCATTAGGCAGGCAGTACATTTACTAAACAGACCGTAGACCGGGAGGGGCATAATAGATTTTATCGGTCGCCGTGTCTTGCAAATGTGTTTGGCCGGTATGATGATAATGATAACAAGGATATTCTGACATTGATGTAGTTACCATAACCGCATTAGAGTGTAATAGTTGCGTTGGCACGTGAGTGAAAATTTTCCATCTCTAAATATGATACGGAATTCTATTGACAACATAAGAGCAGGCGATCTTAGCTCCGTTGGAAAGACTAAACGCACAAGATTGATACGCTCGGCTATTGACCAACTGAGCTTTTAATTTGTCATATACATAAGTAAGTAATAACGACATTGTTTTACGAGCGATGTATATCGATTTCACTTTCTTTTTTTGTTATAAAATAACCCATATAGTCGATATATCTAACTGGCCAATCAACAATATTAGCATAAAACATAAGTGAATATCGAGAATGCTGATTCTCTACAATAAATGTTCGAATCCATATGTGCAAGCAAAAAAGTACATATTTTTACAAGCATACTCTAAACAAGAGTATACTCACATATATGATTAGTTCGTATATCAATATGTATGTATGTATGTATGTGTATTTTGGTCATTACTAAACAGGACCATATTTAGAATTTTCGTCATCATCATCAGTATCATACACAAGTAAATTTAAATATGAGTACTGAGCATGGAACATAAGAGCTGCACATAAAATGCGGGCCTTTAAAAATGTTTACACGTACAAATAGGCTTGTTGCGTATGCGAGAATATATAGTAAGTAGGTATATAAACACATATCAGGATCATCATAATCATCATTAACGCTTAATGTCCTCTTTTTAATGCGAAATATTAAGTGTGACCAAAATCGTTAAGAAGCAACCTTTACATGAAGAGAAATCCATTTTGAATTGTTTTGCTTATAATAGTTCGCTTTTTTAACTTAAAAATTCCATTTATTATGATATAGACTGGTCACCTTAACTTTTCCCATTAACTATTCATATGCACACATATGTATATTTGTATGGGTGTATGTTTGTGTATTGTAATTTACAATCGATAGTAAAAAAAACAACAGCAAAATTCATTGTGTTGCATATCAAATGAGCCAATATTCCTAAACACTAACACACAATTATTACGAACAGACACACATACATGCACACGTTTGTACTTGTTGTATACTCACTGAATTTGCATACAAATTTTGACCAAAAATGTTCAATTATGTGTATTTTACAAGTATTATGAGAATATTACATGCCAATGTTTACAACATACATATGTGAGTCATTTTATATATAAATGCTTACAAATTTACAGAAATTTATTTAAGCAATGCAGTTGTAGGCTGCACAAAGAGCTTATAAGTTGGTTAAATAACTGTATATTACTAAAAAATAAAATTTATATTGACTGCCATAACTTAAATACTAGCTGAAGCCGCGCGTGTTTCGCTACCCGCATTCTTTATTATTTTTTTATATTTTTTTTTCATTTTATTCACTTGCGGTTTAAATCCAAGCATTTGGAAGACACTGTAGCATCTGCTTTTTAGCTATATACAGTCTTCAAAGAAACACATACTAATTTTACCCGATGTGCTTTGTACAATACCCTCATAATCAAACTTTCCCGCTTTTTGAATGATGTGAATAGATAACGAAGCTTTAATTAATGTTCTTTACTTGCAATTCCATATTTAGTATGAATAGAAGGTACCACGCCCACTTATCTAATCTTACCCATTTTTTAACTTATTATTTGAATTGACTATGAGACATCATTCAGAACAAATTCAGAAGATTTTGCTTAAACTATTCTTAAAATATACTTAAATCAATATTTAGTTTGTGTGGGAGGTACCACGCACACTCGTCCAATTTCGTCCACTTTTTACTGCTAATTTGTATTGACTATGAAGCTATTTGGATCAAATTTTGAGACTCTTACTGTTACCATTTGAAGACATAGACAAATAAATAAACATCAATATTTAATTTGTGTGAGAGGTACCACGCCCACTTGCCAAATTTCACCCACTTTTTGACTGATGATTTGTATGACTATGAAGTTATTCAGACAAAATATTGAAACTTTAGCTTTAATCGTCCCCAAGATATACCAAAATCACTATTTACTTTGTGTGGAAAGTACCACGCCCACTTTTTACTGCTGATTTGTATTGACTATGAAGCTATTTGGACCAAATGTTGAGACTCTTACTGTTACCATTTTTAAGATATAGACAAATAAATAAAAACCAATATATACTTTGAATGTTAGGTACCACGACCACTTGTCCAAGTCAACTCACTTTTTGACTATGAAGTTATTCAGACAAAATACTAAAGCTTTAGCTTTAAACATTCCCAAGATATACTAAAATCAATATTTACTTTGTATGATAGGTACCACGCCTATTTTCACAATTACGCCCACTTTTTACTACTGATTTGTATTTGGACCAAATGTAGAGACTCTTACTGTTACCTTTTTAAAAATGGTGTAACACCGCTGCACATATTAAAAAAAAATTGTTTACATTCATTCATTTTTATTTATAAGGTTTGTAGGTTTTAGTTTTTTCAACGCCAATATTTTCACAAAATCTACTATTACTCTTCTGCCCACCAGATTGTTCCTTTTTAAAGGCATACCCTCTCTTTCCTTTAGCGGCTTTTTATTCAGTGCATTATTTCACGACAACGTTTATTCCATAAACCTAATCAGTGTTATATAAAACGTGTTTTCAAGATTCCGCCCTTCTCTCAGATATGAAATAAAATTCCCTAAAGCTATACGAAAGTGCTGGCTTTGTTAGTGTAAACTAATCGCACAGTTTTGCCATCTTAGCATATAACAGCGCTTTGTATAGCTTTTACAGATTGTAAAGCTAACTTATCAGATAATCGAATCTTACAAAGCCGGAGTTCACCGCATATTAAATCGAAAACCAGCACCCACCAGCTTGAGTAGACCCATGGTTATCACAAATAGATCTTTATTTTAAGAAGCAGATAAGAGCTACTAACTTTGCTTTTTCAAATGATGAAATAGATCAAAAATTGTGTGATGTTAGCTGGAATATGATAGAGCATATAGGGCATATAACAGGAAGAAAGATTGACTTGCTGAAAAGTTATGACAAATGTTGCTAAGGGTGCAATACATATTTAGATGTAATCCATGTACATGGACTGAACAATTCAGATGTTTCTTCCAATAGAGAGTGCGGTACATACACATATTGCAGTCCAACACACCCCACACAGTTTAGTTTTATAGTAAATTACTAGAAAACAGGCTGCCATAAGGAAAGCATTGAAGAAGAGAGAGGTTTTACCCCAGAAAATAGTTCGAATAATCAGAACTATGTACGTGGACGCAGAACTTTTAATTTTTCACATCGGAAGCATAAGTTAATCATTTCGCAACAATGCTGAAATAAGGCAAGAATACCCTTTACCACTTCAACGGGCTCAATAATATCATTAACGAAATCTGCACAGAGAGAAAATAACTCACATGGAGACGCTTACGTTAAATTGAAGATTTAGATTATGCTACTCTCGCTTAAGATTTCCAACAAGCGAGCAAAATTGGAAAACCTGAAATCCAACATTGCATGATATAAATATCAAGAACATCGTAATTAACACCGTAGTCACAGTCACCATCATAATACAATAAAGTAAGAGCCGTATTCGGACAACTACAATCAGTGTCGAGAATCTAACAAATTGATTTCAAAAAGATAACTCAGTTATGTTATGAAGTTAAATCTGGCTAATATCGAACACCATTACTAAAAAGCTATATCATTATTATGAATTAATTCGAATTTCTGGAGTCTAACTAGCGAGTGAACCAAGCTTAATTTAAAAAAACATCGAAAATAAAAATCGATCGGGCATATCGATCAGAAAGAAACCGCACAACATTAAAAGGATAGTGCTAAGGTGAAAACGAAGGGCTCAAGATGGTCTGCGGTAACAAAAACCCTAAGGAGGCGTACAATCCTAAATTAAAAGACGCGCAAACTAGAGCAGCAAACCGTGCAAAATGAGAATGCAACGTAAAAGCTATATGCTGCCAAATGGAGTATTGTAACATAGAAGCAACTAGAAATGGCGGTTGAGTACAGCCAATTCTGCAATGCCATAACATAACGTATAATTTTTTCAATCTCCTTGCACTGATGCATCGTAGTAAATATATGTTACACTGCAGGTATGATAATTTTTGCCGATTACAAATCCGGTGAGCCAAAAAGTGGGCATCCAGTTCCTACTTCATAATAACATCTTTAGCACCTATTTAGCAAACGTATGGCTTTATTTATGATCATTTTGCTTAATTTTTTTTAAACATCACAACTGACAACAGTTGTAATACCCAATTCAATTGCAATAAAAATCAGATTATCCCGTTAATGAGGCCCAAGTTTGTTCATAGACTCGAAACTATAACTCTGGTTCTTACTGTCAGCAAATACCAACATTCCTATCTGATTATTTGTTACTTTTAACGAAAAATTTTAAATTTTATGTCTGCAAAAAGAAATTTAAATTAAAATTGGTTTAAGAGACATTTTTTACTTCTCTTGGAAGCACAATGCTTCCATAAAGCACAGCTATCTAACACGGTTTACCGCTATTGGTTATGCTTCTTCCTATGTTAGATTGTTGTGTCTTAGTTCCTGGATAAATGTGAGTTATTGGGTATTTCTTAACTTGAGACTATCGGTGCTTTTTCAAATGGTGTGACCGATCCACTCTAATATTATTTTCCTTATCTACTTTCTCATGGCTTCCTTATTAGTTATGTTCCACAATTTTGTCTTAAACCAGAATATTCTGAGACACCTGTTAAAGAATATCTGGAGCTTTTGCGTGATGTCATTAAATACAGGCCAGGTTTCTCTGCCATAGAGCAGAACTAATTTAACACATGAGTTGAATATTCTCAGCTTAGTCTGTGTGCATATGTGTAGGCTTCTTCATACTGACTGCAGTTGTCCGAATGCCGCTCTCGCTCTATTGAGCCTGTTGTCTGTTTCTGTTACTGCGGCTTAAGGGATGTTTGGATTAATTTTTCCTTAACAAAGTTTTAAATTTTCTTTACTCGTGGAAAGACCCATATATATCTGTTTTATCCTTATGTGCATAAGTATATAGTATATGTTTATGCATATTTTATTTTTATTTTCTGGTACTCAGTTTTCTCTCCTTTTTTTTGTTCCCTCTAAAGTACTTTTAATGCTAAAACTAGCATTTATTTGTTATTATCCATTTGTGTACAATTTTGTGGCAATAGTGTTGTATTACTCTTGTACTATATTTATATATATTACTCTTTTATTGTTGTTGTTGTTGTATTAATTTTTTGTTGCATACGTTTGCATTATGTAACTCATCGTTTTCAATACAAAATTTCATCGTTTTTGCGAATGTACGAGAATGATGAATAGAAATGAACGATTACATTTAGGTTGTGCATTATAAATGATAAGCAGCAATATGTAGGAACAACATCAACAATGTTGTACATATTTTTATAGAAAATTTACATAATCTATGTAAACAATAGTGTAAAATATGTATTTATGTAAAATACTTCTCCCATTCATTCATATCACATAACAAAAGTCCGATAAACAGAAGCTTTTATGTTGAAATTACTTTCTGTTTTTCTCTTTATATTCAAATGGACTTTTGACTACAGCAGCAGCTTAGTACTGAATAATCATTTGGCAGTACTTAAATATAAATTTACTTCTGCAGTCGTATAGAAATGGCAAAGCAGTTGATCTTGAATGATGTTTTGAGAATGATGATAAAGAATGATTTGATATGAGTTTTGTTATACTCGTACATGTGTATATACATTTAAAGCAATGTGGCATGCTGGTATTCTAGAAAGATTCAAGGATAACGGAAATAATTTCTAAAGGAATTAGGATAAGCTTTTTTAATTTTATAAAATCTATTGTCACAGCACCACAGCTCACGTGCGTATATAAATTTTGCAATGATCTGTGATATGCTACACATTTTAACTGATTACCAGCAGTCTATGGAAAGAGTAATTATTATATTTAAGAAATGAATTATTTTACGTAAAAATTTAATTAAGTCTGTAGTTCCTATCTAGGCAACCGAATTCAGATAAATAAATATAAGATTTGTGAAAATTTGCCTCATTATGGACTTCAACGGAAATGTTAGCGAACGTTCAACTCAACCCAAAGAAATAATTCAAGACAAATATTTAAAAAAAAAAACTATTGAAAGGAGTATGAAATTGCGTAAAGTAACTTTAATAACACGTTTTACATGAATTTTTTAGTTATTTTTTTTTTTTTTTTATTCTGTTACTTTAAGCTATGGCTTCGACAATGCAATTGCCTCCATTACCTTTTTTCCCAAGAAGTGATATTGCCAGATTTTCTATACAAAGGTATCTTAGTAGTTGATGTTATCTATGATCAGGATAGGGGGAAGCTCAGGTGGCTACCTGAAAGGATTAGTTGAAGGCCTCCTATTTAATAACATTATTCAAACAAGATAACCATAAATAAAATTTTCTGTTCTCCCCGTAATGCCTAGTTTTATTCGCAAGCACTTTAACTGTTACAACGCGCCAGGGATTCAAAATGTATCTTAATAATTTAGGAACAATATTTAAATAATTTTACACATAAATATTAATTTTAAATTAATTGCTTAGCAGTTTTGTCCTGGTACGTAATGAACGTCAAAGACATGTGGAATAGATGAAAAATTTACTTTCACCAAGACTGAACTAGATCCTTTGAGTCTATTAGAATTACTAGTTGCCAATTGATACTCCATAAAATGTCTTTCCACGGGTTAAAACACGATATGCGGCCGCAGTTGTAGACAAGTGACTGTACATAACCACAAAGAAAATAATTAGTTGGACCATTACGTGAACTTAGTCTTTCATCAAAAGTTTCTTTGAGTTGAAACCACATGGCTGTTGGAACCACATGTCGGCAAGGTTAATGCCAGCTAATTGAGGTACTGACCATCATTGTTTTTGAAGACATATAGACCGATGACTCAAATAGTAATTTTCTTTGGATGTAAATGTGTTTCGACAAAAGCTTGTGTTTTATTCTTACTCCAAATGAGTCAATTTTGTCATCATCGATCTCTGATTCAGCTCGTTCCAAACCAATTTTTTTTTTTTTATATAAGACCAGCACCCAGAGGATGGCCCCTACTCATGCAGTGCATTGTGCTGGTACTAGGAAAATGGGTTATTGGAGAGAGAACAGAGGGAGTAGTGTTTACGGATGTTAGATTTAAATTTACTCATGTCGTAAGTGACAGGAAATACTTTCGCTGAAAGATTATTCCACAACCGAACAGTGCGACCAAAGAACGAATTCTCCCTACAATGCGTTGTGCGATTTACTGAACAATCAACTACAAAGGGATGCGCTCTACGAGAAATACAAGTACTACTAAAAATATATGATTTTTGGGAATTAATTCCTTAATTTCGTTAGAACACATTCCGTTATAGTACCGATAGAACAATGAAACACACGCCACATTGCGACGGTGCTCCAATGAATCGATAGAGTTGGCTACCCTACCGTCATTGATGAACATCTTCGCCCTCTCCTATACGCGGTCGAGAAGCTCCAAAATAGACTTTGAAGCACCGGCCCATATATGAGAGTTGTATTCCATTTCGGGACAGATATAGGTCTTGTAAATATTAAGGAGATCAGATTTGGGTGAAGTGTTTCTTGCACCGCCAACCAAAACCAAGGCACTTGAATGCTTCCTTCGACACTTGAAATATGTGATCATTCCAACGAACGTCACAGTGAATTCTCATGCCCAGAACATCAAGAGCATCCGATTCCTCAATATCCACATTACCCATTGACACAGATGACAGCACACCACCACGCCTGTGTGTTAAAAAACAACATTGAGTCTTACGTGCATTAAAATCGACCCTGTTCGCACGACCCCACTCGGAGACCTTCACCAGGTCACTTGTGAGTGTGACATTCATATTCGTCTTTCTTACCCCAACCTCCAAAAGGCTCGGTCTACGATCAAAGGAATATGAGTGACAAATGTTGCTGTCATCCGCAAAAGAGTAGATAGGATTAGAAGTGAGAAGAAGAAAGTCGTTAAGAAATATAGGAAAAAGAGTAGGAGAAAGAACAGAGCCTTGCGGTACCCCTGAGTTTACCCTGAACTCTTCGGATGAGACCCTATCTATAACCACTCTTATAGAGCGATCTCTGAGAAAGCTCGATATAAATCGAGAGAAGTGACTACCGACACCAAAAGCATTAAGTTTCGAAATGAGAGCCTCGTGCCAAACTCTATCAAACGCCTTTGAGATATCCAGAGCCACAACCTTTCTCTCGCCAAAACCATGAATGGACTTGTTCCACTTCACCGAGAGCAACGCCAGCATGTCTCCAGTAGAACGGCCCTTTCGGAAACCGTACTGACGTTCGCTTAGTAAATCGTTGGACTCCAGATATCACACAAGGTGGTGATTAATCATACTCTCCATAACCTCGGAGAGTGTGAAACAAACTGCTATTGGACGGTAGTTCTCAGGGGTACTAGCCTCGCCCTTTTTGGGGATTGGTGTTACATTGGCAACCTTCCAGCAAGATGGAAAAATACCGGCGCGATATGACGCACTGAAAAGGTGAGCTAATGGACGCGCAAGCGTCGAAGAGCACTACTTCAGGACCAGTGCTGGTATGCCATCTGGCCCAGAAGACTTGTTAACGTTGAGATTTGCAAGGACCCCTTTTACAGCACTGGCTCGAGCGCATATACTAGGCATAGTTCCTGATACTCTTTTAATTTCGTGCAGTAGTTGAACGCTCTCCGGCAAGTGAGAATTACTACTTTATAAGAGGAGAAACCGCACAAAGGCGCTGCTCGTATAAAGCCTTTTCGCGTCTAAGTACCGCGGCACATGAAGATCTCGCCTGTTTGCGAAGCAAATCAGTGTGGGCACATTTGCTATTGCGCCAATTCCTGAATGCTTCCTCTCTGGATCTGACTGCCAATTTACACGTCAGATTAAACCAAGATTTGTTTCTGGGATTAATCGAAAGCTTTTTGGATGGGATGAAAATATAAATCCCTAGCCTTATTATATTCACCACCATTTCTGCCATGGCATCGACGTTTGAGTCAAGGAAACAAAGTTTCCAATTAAAATGCCCAAAAAATCGTTCAGCTCAGCCCAACGAGCATCCTCGTAGTTAAAAATAGAGCGTTGAGTAGCCACGGGTGGAACCTCGCGAAGAGCGGTGGACGGGAATGAGGCAGAAACTGTGCAATGATCCGAATTTCCGAGAGGTGCAAGAACCTCAACTACATACTTTTCAGGGTGTGTAGTGAGGAAAAGGTCGAGGGTATTTTTCTGATGCCCATCTATACACGATATAAATCAGCTGTTAAATCGGTTGTTAAATAAAGCAGTGTTGACATTTGAAAGTTGTGCACCTCTAAAAAAAACATCCGGTACAATATGAAATGTACACTATCGATTTCAATGATAAAAAATTAGTTTACTGAATATCATTGTGACCGTACAAGCGAATTCTGGTTGCCCAGTTTAGGAATCTATACCCAAACCAGTTAGCCGAATTGAGACTAAAAGTCTAACATGGCTCTGGGTATAAAAAGCTTTTGGCAAAATGTGTGCCACGATTGCACGCAATCGACCACAAGCGCAATCGATTTATAACTTCGCAGAAGTGTTTGACGTTGTTCAACTGCAATATGGACGCGTTTTCGCACCGTTTATCCACCACAAAACACCAGAGATTCAACAGCATTTAAAACTGTGGGTTCCTTGGGGTGGATTGCCGCAAAAATTGTATAACTATTTTGAAAGGGTAAAAATTCAGTGGCGAATATTATGCCAACCGACCGGGTTTGGCGAAAAAAAAGTTATTTTTCAACTGGGCAATGCAAGGCTGCACACATGCGCAGTTTTCAAGGCAAAAATCTACGAATTAGTATACGAATTGCTTTTCAATCAGACCGAGAGACTATTTCTGGTTTCGAAGCCTAAAAGAATAACTTAGCGGCAATAAATCCGACACCAACAATGAAATTATCTCACAAATATGCGATACATGTATGTGCCTAGAGGATGATTTTTTGCTATTTGTTTTTTTTTAATATAAAGAACATGACAGAAGTTTATTTTGTCTTACAGGCGTCTTTGCATTACCGAGTTCTAACAGACAGTGTAATTCGCAATCATATTTTATTTGTTAACGGAAAGGTGTAGCAAGCAAAATATTTCATCATAGCAGACACATAACAGACATTGTCGCAAAATTTTAACATTTAGTTGACTCATAACTGACAATGTCTTTAAATTTTAACTTTTTTACTATAGTGACATTACGAAAAAGTTTTCATACCTAATTCCTTTCGTTTGCCTCATTGTCACGAATATTTGTCAATAAAATTTTTCATTTATGATAATTTCATACAAATTTCAACTTTATCAGTATCAGCAACGATGATTCAGTGATGAAAATATCATAGTGACAATGTCGCTCAAAATAAATACATAAAACTAATGATTCAATTAGTGTCGTTTCAGTTTGCGCAATATATTTGCGGACCCCATAACAGACGCAAATCGATGCTTCAGTGCATTTTTAAAAAATGATGTTATTTTCTCATTTGTTTATATCTTCCACGTAAAATTGAAGCTGAAAACGCTTTGAAAGTCAAAATGATTTGCACAAGCCAAACTCGGACAGTAAATTTTATGGGTTCGTAACTGCAACTCTGTAATGTCAATGCGACCAACTGCGCTGATATAATTTACATATTTAGGGTAAAGTCCTTTAGTTCAGTTTTCGAAAATTATACAGAATAAACAGAGCTAAAATCGAGAAGATGGCTAGACAACGGGGACAAACTAGTATCGAAGAAGGAAAGCTTATTGTTCAGCATGCAAGAAAAGCGTAAAATATTCTCGAAACTTTAAAAATTGTTGACAGAGGTCATTCAACACTGTACACGACATAACCAAACATTTCAAAGTCAATAAAACGCCCACAACAAAATATTTTCTGAGGCAGAAAAATGCTTTTTTGTGAGAAAAATAAAAGCAAACCCCTTTCTTAGTCCTCTAAAACTTGCTGCTATTGCTGAAAGTGACCTTGGTAAGAAAGCAAGCCCGTCAACAATAAAAAACTTGCTTTACAGAGTTGGTCCTAATGGTAGAAGAGCTAGACAAAAACATCTATTATCAAACCAAAAGACAAAAATTTGCAAAAGAGTAGCAAAATAAGGGTTTTTCTTTTTGGAGAAACGTTCTGTTCACCGAAAAAAGCAAATTTAACGTATTTGGATCGGATGGTAATCCCATAGTATGGAGGTGAGAAAATCAGGAACTACGTTTGAATAACTTGAATCCGACAGTGAAGCATGGGGCCCATTTTCTGCGTCAGGTACAGGAACTTTGCGGTTTATTGACACTATCATGGATCAAAATGTTTTCTAAACATTTTTAAAGAAAACTTGCCAAAAAGTGCGGATAAGCTTGCTCTGGATAACGGTTGGTACTTTTAAGATAACGTACCCAAACCTAAGGCCCATAAAGTAAGATCTTGGCTGCTATATAATGTGTCACACGCCATGGAAACGCCACCCCAGGACCTCTACATAAATCCTATTGAAAATTTGTGAGATTATCTCAATAAAAAAGTTCAGCGTCAGTCGGTTTCAAGCATATCAGTGCTAAGAAGGGTTTTATTAGAAGAATCAGAAAATATAGCAGCTGGTTACTGCCAAAAATTAGTCGAATGTATTCCCAAGAGACTCCAAATGGTTATAAAGGGACTGCACACAAAATATTAATTTTATAACAATAAGAAATATTCTTAAGCATTCATGCAGCCGTCCGAGTTTCGCTTGTGTAACTTTTTTTTTAACAAATTACAGTCTTTTTAGTTTATTTCTACTTACAACTACTGAATTTCAATTTTGTTTTCTAGTCTTAATAGAATCAAACAAAAGCTCTACTTAACTATTTCTTATTAGTTTGATCTTTATTAACAACATCAGCTTATTTTACTGTCCGTGTTTGGTGTGGAGCCACTGTTTGTGGAATAGAGAAGCAGTAGGTGGATATTTCTAAAAAGTCCAAGTTGGGGTTAGGTTGGTAATAGAAATTTATTCCTACGACGGTTACAGAGCATGTTAGAGAATAGAAATATAAAGCATTTGGCATATTTTTGGCCTGCTTTCACAAATAATGAATTCTTGAACTTGTATGGTAATAATTTATATAATATATTAGGGCTCAAACTTTGAATCAAGACATTTCTTAGTCCCTAAATAGTTTTCCTGCATTTTTCTTCCTTTCTTCCATGTAGTTTTATTTATTAACGGCTGTATTTTGTACCAAATAAATACTTAAGTGCTAAGGATCAAAAAGGTGTAAATATATACATGCCTATTGAAGTTAATTTCACACGTCAAAATACAATAACCAAAAACTTACCCCTGTCTCTTACGCAAAAGTATGCATTACTTTCGTTTTTTTGAAATATAAAATATTTCTAAAAAAGGGCATTAAACTGCAAATAAAAAACAATTCAAAATATTTATTAGTTTTAATTTTGAGTCAAACAAATAATATATTGGGGAACTGTCAGTTTTTTTTGCCTTTTTTCGTACCAAACAGACAAAAAAAAATTTTTTTGTGATGTTGGCAAAAAAAATAATTCTTTATTAGACCCATAAATAACGGCTGATGAAGAGCAATAAAATGGAATTTATCATTTTATTAGATGATGCTCAGTATAACAGCCTTTTGCTATGCCAGCCCATTCTACTGAAATCTTTAGTATATTTTGCATTGCCACCCTAATTTGTATCGTTAACGCAACACATCTCGGCTTATTTGCATTTGCTAAAAATAAAGGAAAAAATTCCAAACATTAGGGACAAATTTTTTCATTTCTTTTTTCACAGAATATGTTGGAACATGTTGCAATGACGCTGATGAGCTTTTGTTTTTAAAGCAGTCTGTGCCTGTCAGTTTAACTGGCTCTTTTTCAAATACCTTTTGTTTGCTGTGGATTTTTTGTGTGTCTTCTAGTATAACCGGCCCGTGTTGGTGTTAATCCCGTCTTTTTAATTCCAATTTTAATTTAATTCTTTCTCTTCGTTTCGTATAATAGGTATTGTGTGTGCTTTTTTCCTTGTGTATTTTTTTTAATACCTATTTCTTCTCTCATTATTAGTGCGTGATTAAATGTTAATTTGGTTTTTTATTATTTCGCAAAAATATATTATCTTTTGGAAAAAAATTCCAAGTTATTTTGCGTATCAGTTTCTTGCATTTCAGCTCGTGCCAAAATATCCTTTTAAATAAAAAAGGGACGTTTTCTTAGGCAGGATATTTTTTGCGATTTAAATATTCGTGATGTGCATTAATACTCGTACCATTTCGTTCGTGGTTTTAATCGTTTGCAAGTGGTAAAATTAATGATCAGAGTAGGGTAAGTAAGCCTTACGTGGACAAAAAAAGGTAATGCAAGGTAAAAAACGAAGCCCTCCTAACACCCACTACAAAAATGGTTGAAAATTCGTGGTTTCCGTTCGCAAAATTAAATCATTTTTGAAACGTCGTAAAACGCCTTTCAACTAAGTGATGTGAAGAAAAGAAAATGTGCATGTCACTTAAGAACAACTGATAATATTGCAGTTGTAGCCTATACTGTTGAAGAAAACTCAGATTTGTATACTTCTTTTTGCATAAAAACTTAGATCTTAAGGTTTTTAAGGTTCAAGCCTATCTACTCTTTTGCAGACGGCAGTATCATTTGTTATTCGTAGTCTTTTAATTGTAGACCGAGTCTTTTGAAGATTGGGGCAAAAAGATGGTATATAAATGATATGATAGCGACTTGGCAAAAATCTGCGAGAGGGATCGTCAGAATCGGCTCGATTTTCTAACACACAGACGTGGTGGTATGGTGTCGTCGGTAACTACCTGCAATGTAAATACTGAAGAGTCAGATGTTCTTGATGTTCTGGGCATGAGGATTCATTGTAATGTCCATTGGAACGATCACATTTTCCGAGTGTCGAAAGAAGCATTCAAGTGCCTCGGTTTTTTAAGGCGGAGAAAAAACTGACCTATATCCGACCTAAAATGAAATACAAATCTCATGCGTGAGCCGGTGCTTCAAAAGCTGTTTTTGAGCTTCTCGACCGCGTACAGCAGAAGGCAAACGAAGAGTAGCCAATTCTATCGATTCGCTAGTGCACTGTCGGGATATGGCGTGTGTTTTATTCTTCCATTGGTACTACAACGGAAGGTGCTCTAATGAAATAAACGAATTGATGTCGAATAATCATATATTTTCACGCAGTACTCGTTTTCCCCTTAGAGCACATCCCTTTGTCCAATGAATCCCACAACGAGAGAGTTAGTTGTTTAGCCGCACCGTTGTTTGTAAAACGATCGTCCCGCTAAGGTTTTTTGTCACTAACAATATGGACAAGTTCAAATTGAACTTCCTAAACAATACTACCTCTATTCTCCTTATCGCAACCTATTCCTCTAGTACCAGCATAATGCTCTGCATGAGTAGGGGTCATTCCATGAGTGCTGGCCTTACCTTAAAAAAAAGAGAAAAAAACAATTTTGTGTCTTTTTTATTTGATCCTTGAAACGCATCAAAATGCGCCTAAATTTCATCGAAAAATCATCTTGAGTGATGAGCGCCATTTTCTGTTTGAAGGCAAAATTAAAGAGCAGAATTGGCGTATTTAGAAAACCTACGAAAATGACGCCAAATTACGGTTACGCCAATGGCCCACAATCGATCGAAGACCGCAAAGATGGAATTCATGAATTTATGGACGACATACAACAGAAAATGTGCAAATTGGTGATAGAAAATGTTAATAAAAACATCGTACTGCAAGAGTTAATAGCATACCCTCTTCCTTACAATTAAATAAACATCCGATGAAACTTCTTATTGAAGGACCCTCTGCTCTGAACGAGCAGAATAGAGAGATTTTATTCTTTGGACTCACCGTTCGGTTATAGAGGTATCTTCCCGAATCTTCCAGATTGCGAAAGAATATAACTTTTTATTTAGCACCAGACTATACAACGCTAGGACAGTTGTTTAAAAGCATGCCAGGTAAAGTCAAGTATAATTGAGTTTCCGATATTTACAGAATTTTCTTGATAACATTTATAAACAAACTGTTGTGTAAACATACACCGCAATGCGTTAAAGGAAAGTGCACAACTTGCTTAATCGTGACTCCTCAGTAAGAGGACATTCAAGCCGCCTTGGCTACGATATCCAATTTGATAGAAAAATGGGTATTAGGGAATTAATATAACTACTTGCAGAATAGATTCAGAAATATTTAATCCATTCTGTTAAAGTCGTCAAAAAAATGTCCTAGGTTAGATTAGGTTATGTGGGTCGTCCGCGATATGCGAAATCAGCTGTAGGGTATTTTACTACCATTAAGAGGTCGAGAGAGTAGACATGGGAGAGTCCCAAAAAATTTCCACCCACTTAATTCCCGCTACATCCCAAGTGGAACAAGAGGGATTTCTCGTAATCAATGAGCTGCACTCGATTCTATGTTGAGAAAGGAACATAGAGTTTAACGTCGGCTCCGAATGGCAAATGCTTTAGATAAAGAAGTTTTCTATGAAAGTCGCTAGCAATGTTATGAGGTGATACCTCTGTTGAAAATTGTCAGATGGTCTGATCTGCGATTGAACAGAGGAACTCTTGGTTTGTAGGCGCGAGCCTTATCTACCATACCACAGCGACTTACAACTACCAAGTCACCCAGACTAACTTCAGAATTTCTCAATATTTACGTTATTTGCGAGGTACCACCCCCACTTATCTGAGATCGACTACTTTTTGACTACGAAGCTATTTAAACCAAATGTAAAAACTCTAACTATTACAATTTTAAACAAATAGGCAAACAGTTATTTAGTTTGTGTGAGCGTGGTATCGCACAGTTAGAAATTTTGAAATATTTATGTATTCTGACTGTCGAAATAAACAAAAAATTATAAAAATTTTAAAATATCTTTCTTTCTTTTATTCCAGGTACGTAAATGCCTATAATTGTATTCTAAAATGTTTCCGAGTGAGTATATGTCTTAAAAAAATTTTAATTGAAATCTGTTCACCGAATTTAAGAAAATTAAAACAAGTGTTTTATCGCTTGAATTTATGTAATTAAGTGCTTGGCGTCAAATCACATAGAACTTGCAATATACTTACACTCTGCAATTGTTATACCAATAACTTTCAAGGTAAATACGGTGTGGTGTTATCTAGTCACCCTGATAATTATATTTTTACAGGCTCCACAAAACTGGCGTTGTCGGGATTCAAATAAATGTATATTACAAACGGGATATAAATACATTTTTTGCCCGATCTATCTGTTTTTTGCCACCTGTCTGTCTTTATCACCGGCGACCAGTCCGGGACCATTATGGGGCCGAAACTGGCAGCGGTAGGTGGATGTGTTCCCTTCACTCACGTGTCACTAAGCCTGACCAGAGGTATTCTGGTGCTACGAGAGTCGGGAGACTCAAGGATACCGATCTCTGCCCGACTGTTTGGGTATGCCCCCTTGTGGGAGCTTCGTGGTGGCTGTGGTTTAGACCTAAAACTTAGGCGCGAGGCTCGGTGTGGTGTTGCATCTCCTTGACCGAGTGCTGTGATCCATATCACGGCAAGAATTTAGGTGGTCTCTAACACTTCACCAAGGTGTGAAGGTTAGTGTCCTAACAACGCGCCTTTGAATTTGGTGCTGACTTGTGTTTTTCACTTGTGCTTATTATAGGAGAGGGGCGTTGGTGGGGTATGCCAGCGCGGCGAGGCTCATGTACACCCAATACAGCACTTGTCAGTCTTCATATATTGGTCACCAGTTCGGAGTCTTTTGAGACTTATACTGGTAGTAACATTTATGCTGCGATGTCTCACCGGAGACTTAATTCCATAGTACGTAAAAGCTCGGCTCGTGAGCAGAATTTTCTTTGGTACGCCCGTTTTATGACTCGTGCCCTTGAGTTTTGTTTTTTAAATTGTGAGCACGAATCATGTACTCTGCTTCAAATATTTTTCGCTCAACTCGCGACTAAACTTTAAATTTTTGCTTACGAGATTTGTTCTTTAACTCGTGTGCACGAATTTTATACTTCGAACGAATTTAAAAAAGGCAAAAAAGAGTTGAAAACGAGCAGTTCATTTCAGTGCATGTTGTTTGTGTAGGACTAAATGCGTAATACCATGCATCCGTATGTGTGTATTTATGTATATTTTGTGTGCAGCGACAAATAAGTATCACACACATGTATGTTTTATATTATGCAAATAACATTAACTATCAAAAATTGTTCGTTTTCAACTCGTTTTGATGCTTTTCCTCTCGGTTTGGTTTTAAATTCTTTTGTTTTTGAGTCTTTTCATGAGCCGTATTTTAAATTCTTTTAAAAAAGAATCTCTCTTTAGGCACGAATTCAATTCGAGCACTCTTCTTACTCTGCTTAGTTCTGGTACCATGGAAGTCGGAAATCCCAGGGATTTAGGTCACTGCTCAACTATACTGATATTGGGTATACTGGTTTATACCCAAATTGCGGGGAGAGCGTTATATTCTGAAACGAATTAAGAACTCACTGATGATTTGCATTATAGCTGGGGCTTTGGTAGACACATTGTCTTCACTCGTGCCTCGGACACAGTGGCACTCACATAGAACTGTGGCTTACTGTCTGTTTTTATTTACTGGCTATCGGTACGGAGTCATTTGGGACTTATACTGGTAGTAACATTTATGCTGCGAAGTCTGACCGGAGGTTTAATTCTGGTTCCACGGGAGTCGGAAACCCCAGAGATCCAGATCACTGCCCGACTATGGTGAAGTCCTTTTGTGGGAGCACCGTGGTGGCTTTGGCTTATAGCCAAATCGCGGGAAGAGCGCTAGTTAGATGTGGATATGCATTCTTAACCGGGTGACGTGATCCGTAGATCGGTAGGAGTTTAGATAGTCTCCGAAACTTTACCAAGGTGTCGAGAGAATGTCCAAATAACATGACTTCGAATTTTATTGATTAATTAAATGAAATTAATGATTTTCATCATAGATGGGCAGCGTTGCTGGACGCATTGTTTTCACTCGTGGCTTGGGCACTAGTGGCTTGGCAATACTCACTTTAAACTTGTGACTTACTTGTCTGTCCTTATAGAGCAAAGGCTAAAACAACGTTTGAAGTCTTCCACTGATATTAGATATTTATTGACGTGTACGATAATAAATATTGCTTTTTATAAAAATTGCCACGCCCACTCTTCCTGTAAAGTTTTTTTTGCAGTATTATATTTAACTAATATCCTGAAGCTAGAAACTGTTTTAAAATTCTGACATTTATCGTGCCTTTAGTTCCTACATTTCTGCTTTAAGTACTTTTGCAAAAAAAAAAAAAAAAAAAAAAAAAAAAAAAAAAAAAAACAGTGTCAGCTGTGTAAGAAGTCTTAGTTTTAAGCATGTTGAACGTGTTGTCTGTCCATAAACTACAAGTACTTGCAACAATTCAAATACTGCTTTAACACTAAATACATATAAGCAGTGATGTGTGTGATCGTTTTACAAAGCGTTTGAAAAAGTTCCATTCAAAATTTATTTCCCCTTTTTGGTGTTTTTCAATTATATTATTTTTCAACAACGAGCAATGTATCATTAACAGTTTGAAATTTGGAATTACTTTAACAGAAATGATTGATATATTCCAAAAAAAAGTTAGGAACACGTAGTAAATAAACTTCTAAAGGGTTTATAATGAACAAAAAGTAAATTTATAAAAAATTCTTTCATTGTTAAGCCATCTGGTATAGTGGCCTCTTAAAAACAAAGTTCCTTTACAGTTTTTTCACTATTTAGTGGTTTCTTAAATGGGCAACATCTGTTTTAAAACGATTTTTTGTTTGTTTTTCTTTTCACCAAAATATAATTATAATTTTACCTCAATTATTGAATCCTTGTTCGGTTTTTTTTGTCTCTTTTCATTTGTCTTTGGCATTAATTTCATTTGTTCGTTAAAGTGAAAATGCTGCTTTTAAATTACAGAAGTTTTGTTAAGATTTGTTAGTTCAGAAGAACAAAAAAACAAAAAAATGTTAAAGGAAATAGATGCCACTAATTCAGAAGGATATTCAAATATTTTTCCTCTTTTTTTCTTTCCTTCTTTTCTGATTTCAGCATTCATTTATTTCGTACATCCGTCACTTTTAGAGTTTCCTCAAATGGAGTTAAGAAAAAAATGGAAATTGTTTGGTAAACTTTTGGCATATTCTTGTCTCTTTTTTCTGATGACTGCTTTTGGTTAAACTGCTTTGAAGCGCTATAGTCGGCATTTTAATGAGTCTATTGATAATAAGCCAGATTAGAAAAAGTTTTATTTTCTACAAATTCACTTGTTATAGAAGGTTTTACTCAAAAACCACCAGGCTCGTTGCGATACTTTTAACTGTGGCTTATCTGAACGCCTTCAGTAGTCCATACTTGAGAATCCCATGCGCTGTGTAATTTTTACAAATATACAATGCGCAGTAACAACTCTAACAAATTGTGATATCTAGGCTTTGAAAGTGTTATATGCAACAATACTGAAGTGCTTATCTACTTACCTATCAGCCTTAGAACTTCTGCAGCCTGGATATCTATATAAAAGCTGCAACGTTCCAGTGTTAACCACTTCATATTTTAGAAATTCACTGAGTTAAACGTTCAATCAGGTATTTTAAACAAATAGTTTCAACAATACACTTCGCTCGAAGGCTTTTCAGTATTTCCTCTATACTCCAATCTTTTTTTTTCTGTTACTTCTCCTGGTAGCATACGACTTTCTTTAAACATCTCTGCCTTGCTTCAATTGCATTTTAATAATTTGTCATATATTTTCTCTTTCATTTAAAAAGAACGACCGATCACCTGGTTCTACTTTAGCAGTTCTTGGATGGATTATAGTGCTGCCACATTTCGTTGTCTAAAGACAAATCCCCCTCTATTTATTTATTATTGTGTTGAGGAGTCTTTGCTACTTATTAAAGATTCTTACCTTTTCCTATCCTACCGATATGGTAGTACAATAGTTCAAACATCTATTTTTCCCTCAGTAACTCATTTTGACCTCATATGGCTTTCATAAGGCAGTTTTTGCATTGCTTGATTGCTTGATAATAATTTGTGTCTAGAATGAATGTTGGTGTTGCCATTTGTCGTTGCCGAGAAATAACGCCCTCTATATAATTGCTCATCATGGACTTCGACATTCTTCGACATTTCCGATGATATAGTTTGCAGTTTATATTTCTTTTTTTCCTCTAGAGGGCGGATGGGTTAGAGTACTTCTTGGATGGATCGTCAAAATTGTGCTGAAGACTCTCAATTATTTGAAAACCGAAGTCGCTTTGAAAATTATTTCTGTCCTCGCTGAGATTCAAACCTGAGCTGTTTGTGTCGTATGCAAGCACTTTAAGAAATACTTTGCCACCTCTAATACGTAATAGACTTAACGATGTGAAGATCACTTAATAAAACAGGTTTCTGCCCTTGATATTCCCCGTAGTGGCATTGAAAGCTTTACCTTCGATAACTAAACTTACATTGCAATGACTCCATGACAACAGAAATACCTCAAACTGCCAATGCAACATCATTGTAAAAGAAATGTTATCTATTCTTCCAAACAAATTCGTTTCCATCTATGGTAAATACCTTAAGATTCTATCGTTGTAAGATTGACTTCATTTTATTGTTTAAGCGTTCGATATTATTTTTGATCATGTTACAATGGGGAAAATAGATGTCTTTTGAATTTGCTGGGCTGAAGGAAAGTCTTTTAAAATGCATACTAACTCTTACTTTTGGGGTAAGAAATGTCTCATTTTATTAAAGGGTCCGCCAAATATTTATTTTTATTTTTTTGAAAATGCTATAAAATAAAACTACTGAATATTTTCTCAAATTTCTTTTTTTTTATTTGAAAGTACAATCCTTCCGGTTAATAATGGAAAATAATTTCATTCAAATGGCTGCCCCAGCTGGCTATGCAGTAGCCTACACGATCGGTTTAATTTTTAAGCACATTATTGATTGTGTGCAGCTGTATTTTACCAATGGCTTCACGAATATTGTCCTTTAAAGCGTCAACTGTCTCTGGCTTGTTGGAGTAACATTTATCTTTGACGGCACCCCACAAACAATAGTCCAACGGTGTCGAATCGCAGCTCCGAGGTGGCCAAACGACATCAGCTCTGAGGCTGATAATGCGATCTTCAAAAACAGGGCGCAAAACATCGAGTGTAGCTTCGGGTGTGTGGCACGTAGCGCCGTCCTGTTGAAATCAAATGTTGCTAATATCCTCCTCTTCAATTTTTGTGAACAAAAATTCGTTCAACATGGCCCGATAACGATCGCCATTGACTGTAACGGCCACTCCTTGCTCATTTTCGAAGAAAAATGGCCCAATTATGCCTCTGGACCAAAATCCGCACCAAACAATGACTCGTCTTGGGTGTATCGACTTTTCAATGTATACGTTCGAGTTTTCTGTGCCCTAAATGCGACAATTTTGCTTGTTTACATACCCGCCAAGATCAAAATGAGCTTCATCTGGAAAGATAATTTTTTTTTTTGGCTAATTCGGTATCTTCTGTAAGTCAATCGCTGGCCCAGATTCCCAGCGTTGTTCAAGCCCATACAAAACCATATTCGTTCAGCGGAAGGATAAAGCTAATTATCTGTCAAATCAGACATGAGCTAAGAGTTACCATTCACGAAATAAGCTCTAGTTTAAAAGAAAACGTTAGATGGCGGACCATTTATTTCAATAAAGTTATGAACCTATTGCGGAAAAATGTCAATTATAAGTAAGAATCATCACCACCCCACAATTAGCAGATACCTTCACCACTACACAAGCACATGGAGGCGCGCTACAGTACACTAATTATCTGCTTAGCTTAGAATCAATTGATTAGTGAAACTGAAACCGGGCAATGGATGCTATGTGGAAAGCCATATGACAAGAGTAGGGACCAAATGTCAATTTTTTTTCGATTAGTATACTAAGAACAAAAGCGTGTAGTTATGCTCAAATTTTTGTATAATAAAACACATTGTTTGCTCACTAAAGCCGAAAAAACTTTTAAAAAACTTCACTTATTTTACAATTTCTTGGGAATTGCAATAATATTTTATAAACACTTTCAAACGTCTGGCAAGCGTAAAAAAATGCACGATGAAATAACAAGGTAAGGTTAAGTTATGTGGCCACCGCAATCTGTGAGTTCACTCGGACGCCTATGGTCCATTGGGTCACCCATGAAGAGGATGAAAAACCAGACATGGGAGGGCCCCAAAAGAGAACCAGATAAATCTGAAAATTCTGTTCATTAGACCAGAACCCCTGACAAACCTGATCAAATCAGCCAGTCCACATCATGGAAGTTGCATGCACCTACGAGTAGGCCTTCTAGTCCGAACGGGACAGTCACAGAGAAGATATTATACCGATTCCTCTTGCTTATCATCTTGACAGCTCTCATGTAGTCACGATTAGAGGAGGACCAATTGTTACGATATGCGCCCTATCATACAGTGCCCGGTAATTATGATCAAAAGAAGTTCAAGCGATCCTCTAAGAAATCTAAGAAGAGTATAGTCCTTTCTATAGACAGATAAGGACAGAGCACTCTTGATATTGGTACAACTGTTTTCTATTATACTCAGCGCCCATCTGTCTTTCAAATTCGACAGAGCAACCAGACGGGCATGTACCACATCAAGCGAGTACCTCCTAATAGCGCATTCATCAGCAATGTTATCTTGGATGCTCGCATGACTTAGAACCCATATCAGTTTCAGTCAGCTGGTGATTGAAATGACAAAGTCTATACTAATTTTTTAACAGTTTTTCGGTATTTTCGAAAACTGTTTTATCATAGCAGCTAGAAAAACTATATTTGTTGTAAAGACACTCTATACAGAACAGGGCAGCTTTAAAGATTCAAAAATTCTGTTCAAAGTAAAGTTTCTACGCGTGAAAAAGATCACGAGTATTATTTTTTGTTTTTTACTTAATCCCAGGCAATTTTCAACGAGAGTTTTAGGCAAATTTAACTTTACGATTTTGGCTCGAACTCAATTATTCCTTTATTAGAGAATATTTTGAACGACAAATATTACTTAAAAAATTTCAATTTAATTCATACTTGGAACTTTGAAGTAACTGGAAACCATACAAGTTTAAGAATTTTATACTTTTTTTATATTTCTCTGGATTTCCCGTTAATAAAGGGTAATGTTTCTCAATTTCCGGGAAAGGTAAAAGTCCGAGAAATTAGAAGCGCTTTATTGTTTTCCAAAATATTCCCATTGATGATCAATACAGTTTTGCATTCGTTGAAACCATTTCTTAGAGCAGTTGTTCCATTCTCTTTGAGATACCCCCAAAACATGTTCTTTTTTGGCTCGTGAATCGTTAACCACACTTTACCTTTGTTATTTGGAAACAAGAAGTAGTTATTGGGTGCCAAATTAGGACTGTACGGAGGATGATGTTTTGAATGCTCAAAAATTAACCTGTTTGATGTGATGTGTGAGAACTCGCATTGTCATGATGGAGAATAATTCGTCCTAGGTGGTTGGTTTCACGAATTTCTCCGAACACTGGCCACATGATCCATTCGGCCGGAGTTCGTCAGCGACCGAACTACAACCACAATTGAATTCACTATATAAGCGATATACAGTTCTTTATGGTGCTTTGTCGCTATACAAAGAACTGAGTTGATCGACACGTACTTGTTGAGATAATCCACGTCGAAAGTTGTGAAAAATAATCCAACGAAAACCTTTTCTTGAAATTTACAGTTTTTGACCAAATTGATTTTCTTAACTCACTCCAAACAAAACAAATAGCACTCGTACATCAAAACGTTTATGCTAAAAAATGTAAAACTTTATTAAAGTGTTGCCAGATTTTAGCTATTGACGTTAGTGTTGCCAGTTCTCGAAATATAAATAGTACCTCTCTAATATACGCGGTCTTCATACAGTGCCTCAACTGTCCACTTCATATACCAGAAAACGATTTGCTTTGCAAATATAAATTTTCTCTGACCATTTATAATCATTGACAGTATTCGTTGTCGTTTTCTGATTTCTATTAATTTTTTTTCTCTTTTGTCGCTTTCTCCCTTTACATTTCGTTTAGTTTTGTTGGCCAACTTTTTTTTAAGTCTTTAATACGTTTTCAGATTCTTTCGTTTTTTTTTTCTTTTTTTCTGTTGCCCACGGTAGAGAAATTTAATTAATTTCAGTTGTTACTTCCGCTTTTGATGTCATGTCGTATAATTTTCTGTGTAAGTCCATAAAAAAATAGAAGCAAACAGCATCAGAAAATCGTGAAAAAGTAAAATTTGCATATTCTATGATGGCATTTTTCTTCTGCTTTTTTTCATTTTCAGCTATTCATCATTCATGTCCTTCATTACAATAATAAATTTCATATCGTCCAACTAATTTTTTTTTTCTATTAAAACTATTATGTTCTATTTATTTGCATAAGGCTAGTTTGTACGGATAAAAGACATAAAATTACAAGCCGTGAGAAAAAAAAATTGAATAAAATGGTTTGACAAATGCAAAAAAATGGTTTCAAAATTGGATTTTTTCCTTTTCATATTTACGTGCAAATATTTCAAAGCAAATTCAATTCTTTTGCCTAAAAAATTTTAAAAGCCATCCATAGCTAGTTTTGTAGTGCTTAAAATATAATCATACATATGTACTTACATACATATACATATACCTACAGAAAAGCTACTGTACGGTTTAGAGGCGATCACCTAATTAATGAGATTTATATCTAAGCCCTTAAAAAGTTTGACATTTTGTTACTGACAAGAACAACCTAGCAATGGAGTATTTGCACAAAATCCAAGCCAACATTAAATCGATGGTAGCTGTACATAAAGTCAGTTGCTTTACATGAGTACCCGCTGTAGGACTTTACTTCACTGTGTCGAGTGAAAACAATGATGGCCATGATGAAAACAACAAACATAAAACATTCAACAATGAACGGAGGCAAATATTGAAGGGAATCAAATCTTTTAATAATGTTGGTTACAGCAAAACTATTGGGTCCGCCATCTAACGTTTTTTTTTTTTCAACTAGTGCTTATTTCATGAATGGTAACACTTAGCTCAAGTCTAATTTGACAGATAATTGGTTTTATCCTTCCGCTGAACGAATATGGTTGTGTATACGCTTGAACAAGGCTGGGAAATATTGCGCCATTACTTTGAAAATCATAGTAATGTTGCAGAATGTGTGCGATGTGTTCAGATGAAGCTCATTTTGATCATGGCGGGTATATAAACAAGCAAAATTGTCGCTTTTGGGGCACAGAAAACCCGCACGCATACATTGAAAAGCCGATACATCCAAGACGAGTCACTGTTTGGTGCGGATTTTGGTCCAGAGGTATAATTGGGCCATTTTTCTTCGAAAATGAGCAAGGAGTGGCCGCTACAGTCAATGGCGATCGTTATCGAGCCATGTTGAACGAATTTTTGTTCACAAAAATTGAAGAGGAGGATATTAGCAACATTTGGTTTCAACAAGACGGCGCTACGTGCCACACAGCCGAAGTTACACTCGATGTTTTGCGCTCTGTTTTTGAAGATCGCATTATCAGCCGCAGAGCTGATGTAGTTTAGCCACCTCGGAGCTGTGATTTGACACCGTTGGACTATTATTTATGGGGTGTCGTCAAAGATAAGTGTTACGCCAACAAGCCAGAGACAATTGACGCTTAAAAGAATAATATTCGTGAAGCCATTGGTGAAATACAGCTGCACACAATCGATAATGTGCTTAAAAATCGGACCGATCGTGTAGGCTACTGCATGGCCAGCCGAGGCAGCCATTTGAATGAAATTATTTTCCATTATTAACCGGAAGGATTGTACTTTCAAATTGAAAAAGAAATTTGAGAAAATATTCAGTAGTTTTTTTTTTAGCATTTTCAAAAAAAAAAAAAAAAAATTATTTGGCGGACCCTTTATGATTATGTTTTTAATAAAAAAAAAATCACAAGCAACTATGAGTCGACAGTTGCCTTATACTGAAAGCTGCTCGTCCTGTGATTTTTCTGTCTGTGCATTTTTACGACTTTTTACTATGATATCTTCACGATATGACTTTAATTCATAATTATTTGTGATCATTTCGAGCATGATATGGTTGTTTTTAGTTTAGTAAACTCCTTATATTTCGAGTAAAATGACTTCATAGAAAAATATTTTTTCTCCGTCACTCCTCTAAGGAGTATATTGGCTTTTTAAAAAGCATTCATTGGTTTATGTCAGTTAATCAAGTTATTGTAGTTCGCCTCCATATGATTGATGATGGTGAAGATCTTTACTAAATGGTGGTGTTATCATTGTAATTTTTCTTCCAGTAGGTGGCATTTTTTCCTGATCATTCGTGTGATGTTTGTCATCATCGCCAGTGGTAAGCTGAAAGTTCAGGCGGCTTCTTTAGATGGATTTGTCTGGAAGGAGATTGAAGTCTCCTTTTTAGGCACTCGAAACCGCAAATACTTTTTTTCATCATGTCATTAACTGAAATTCGAGCCAGGGCTGTTTGTGTTGTATACCTGAGCTCTAAGCACTACACAACGCCACCCCCAAATGCCATTATCATGAGTTTAAGGCTGACATAATACTAAGGAAGTATTCAAATCGTTGTTATGCTAGTTTTTAGCGACAAATTAGAGCAACACTTCAAACACCTCTATTAAGCCTTATTCAAGCTTATTCAG
This sequence comes from Wohlfahrtia magnifica, assembly GCA_023159175.1. Classification (NCBI taxonomy): domain Eukaryota; kingdom Metazoa; phylum Arthropoda; class Insecta; order Diptera; family Sarcophagidae; genus Wohlfahrtia; species Wohlfahrtia magnifica. Next base: position 3,618,910 of record JAKWBJ010000045.1, read on the forward strand.
AATATGTTTTTATAAGAACTATTTTTAATATCTTTCTTCCCTTCTTTATGATTTTCTTAAAATTTTAACAAAAAGTAGTTCATTTCTTCTGTGCCAATCTGGTTATTAAAAAAATCGTTTGTCATAACGAAAACATACACTACAAAAATTCTGCTACTAGAGATCCTTTTTAGTTGCCTTGTTTTGTAGGATAATAAAAAATATAAGAGAAAAAAAACCTAAAAGTATGATGAACATATGAGTTTTAAGGGATATATGAGTGGTTGTTTGAATCTCCGTAAACGACCCTCATAATTTTTTAACCAACTCATGTGTGAAAACGTTTATGACAAACACTTTTTTCTACTTCGCATTCAAATTACGAGAATTTTTTTTTTTTTTTTTTTTTCGTCACAGCTACTGCCACAGATTCTGTGAGTTGCCTGCCATACACTGCTGTTTAACAACGTAAATATTAGAAAACAAAAGGATATGAATACTTTAACATCAAGGCAGCAGTAGTAACAGATAACTAGGAGAGAGGTGGAGCGGAATATGCTTGTATATCTTATATCTTTGAGACAAAAAAACGAAAAAATTATTTTTTTCTAATGTTGTTTGTTGTCATTTTGTTGTTTTATTTAGTAAATGAACAAAAGCAATGGGTATAAAAAAGCTGAATTCAAACAGAACTAAATATATGAATATCCTTTAATATATCCTTGAATACAATGATATGCCAAATGTAATATAACATGCTAACTAATGTGACATTGAACGGCTGTTGTTCATATTTATACTCGTTTTGTATATCAAATCCCTTTTTCATTTTTTTATTTGTAATATGAAATAGAAATGAAACATAAAATTATTGTGCAAAATAAGCAGAATTATGCAGTAACAACCAAGTTCTTTTCTTCCCCTAGATATTTAAGAGTCTGAGCCTTAGTTGTGATAATCAACAAAGAAGAATATTAGTCAAGTTTCCAAAATCATAGGCTATTTGGAAAATATTAAGCAGTTTATAAAAAATAAAAAATTTTGAGCTCTATACGAAAAAGTATTTTTCTGGTACTTTTCTATGTGAATCGGAGATACTGGAAAATTAATATAATTTTAATTATTTTTTAATTTTTTTTTTTTTTTTTTTTTTTTAAATTTTTTTTAATTATGCAAAAATAAAAAATGAAATTTTTAGCTCTATAAGAAAAAGTACCTATTTGGTACTTTTCTATTTAAATCGAAGATATTGGAAAATTAATTCATATTTTTAAAAAATTTTTTAATTATACAAAAATAAAATATAAAATTTGTAGCTCGGTATAAAAAGTACTTTTTTGATTTTTTCTGTATGAATCCAAGATACTGGAAAACTAATTCTTAATAACAATAATAAAATTTTAAGCTGTATAGGAAAAATTACCTTTTTTGGTACTTTATTTTGTTAAGCCGAGAAGTTAATTAAATTTTTGTTTTAAATATACAAAAATAAAATATAAAATATTCAACTGTTTAAGAAGAAGTACTTTTTTAGTACTTTTTTATGTGAATCCGAGATATTGAATAATTAATTTTTTTATTATCAGTATTATTTTTATAATTGTTCGTTTAAGTTCTATAATAGTGGAATTTTCATAAAAAAAACATTTTGATTTAATAAGAAGGTATACAAATAGCTGGTACTTTTCTGGTACTTTTTTATGACTTTTTTTTAAAGATTTCTAGTAAAATTTCATAGTAAAATTTTCTTTAAAAAGTAAGATTTTAGCTTTATAAGAGTTCTTCTGGTACTTTTTAGATATGATATTACAAATTGTACTTAACTTTGTTATTTTTCTAGACTGTAAGACTTGTTGGTTGCTTTAGGCAGTACCCTCGAAATCGAGGGACAATTAACCCCATTGTGCCGCTTTAGTACCACAAACTTACATCCACAAAAAAAGGAAACTCAGGTCATATAGTGTAGTAATTAGCTAAGATCTAATTTGAGTTGATAAAGAGAAAAAACCCTCTCTCATATATTCAGCCCGCGTTATTTAGGAATTGCACTATATGAGTCATGCTGCTGGGGCTTGCAAGATTAGAAACGCCCAGTATGCAAATACTGCTCCTACATAGTACCGGACACAGTAGCTGAGCCACTGATACTTCACTGTTGTCCTGGTAACAGCATCTCCATACTCGTATAATGTTGCTGGCCACTGCCCAGCTCTGATTGCCATAACCTAGGAAATAGTTCCTCCTGAAAGTTCGGCTATGTTTTCCTCCAAATATAATTTTTTGTGTCTACATTTCGCCTTTCTTAGAAATGACAGTCTAAATTATCACTTGATCTCCCCTAATAGCAGAGATCTGTACATATTGAAGGTGGGCTGAAGTAGTCACCTCTCGAGCTAGTATATCGGCTACCTTACCGTTTATACCTCTTAAGACCCCTTTGCACAACTTGACAGCCTTAAGGTCATAACACTCTATTTTGTTGTTCTTGCTGACGTTCAGTCTAATCATCTCCTCATCTTCACAGCCATTTGTATCCCATACACATGCGTGTGAAATACATTCGGATGTTGCGAAAGCCTCTATAACCTACCTATTTGGTACTGTTTTGTATTTTTTTCTTTTTTTTGTAGTAATGTCGCCTTTTCCGGCTTTTTTAATTTCTAGTTTCAAACTCATAATATATATACCATATGTATCTTGCGGCAAATATTTTGGTACATTTTTTACCACTTGATAAAAAGTACCAAGAAAGTACTTTTTGGTACTTTTTTGCATTGCGTACGTGTAACATGTTCTTATTTTAAGAATTATTTGTTTAAGATTAAATATATATAATATACCCAAAGCTTTACATAAAGTACCATCTCTAGCATCTTGTCTCCTTGCCCCCGATATTTTCTCTTTTTGTGCTGGCAGACAACCTTTCATAATCACACCAATACATTTGCAAATTACAATATTAGACAATCATAATGAAATAGCGTCATCTGTAAATGATTTATGTGTGTATACATACTTTTGGGCCTGAGTATAAATATTTTTGCACTTTTTTTGCATGAGTTTTTTTGGCAGAAGTATTTAGGTCCTTTTGATTATTATTATCTAATGCATAAATTTTAACAGAAAAAACTGCATTTGAAGTTGCCAAAAGATATTTTTTGAAAGCAATTTTTTTGGCTTCTTAATAAAGGTACTTTTTTTAGCAAAATTGACAAACACAAAAAAAAATTTAATTTTTTAACATATAAAACCAACAGAAGAAAAAAGTTTTAAAGAGTTTAGAAATTTTTAATATCTTTTTGAAAAAAAAACTAATTAGTTTTCAAAGTAGAAAAAAGTACTTTTTCATTATCTCTATATATATATTTTTTTCACTATAAAACGCTCTGAAACTCTTCACGATCTATTTTTCATGCCTCAGCTAAGCTGTATTTGTGTGTGTGTGTGTGTGTGTGTGGAAAAAGTGAAACCTCTCTCGGTCATGCTACAAAAAGCTCATAAACATGTTTTTTCCTTTCTTTTTTCAAGTGTTGGTACTTTTTAACGTACATATGGTACGTACGTACGTACTTCAAAGTGTCGAGTGGTGTTGTAATAATATTTTTTATTTTAAAATTATATTCATTGAAAAATTAACGCTATACAGCTCTCTCCTGTAGTTGTTTGTAATATTATACACGCACAAGTATGCATGTTGCATGAACGGCTATATATGTATATATAGTTTTTGTTGTGGTGCAACGTTGCTGCAAATAGGTTAAGTGTAAAGTAATATTGTACATTAAAAAAAGGAATAGAGGGAGAGGAAAGAAACAGTTAAGGGATAGATTTACGTTTGCTACTTAAAAACATGTTGTATGAGTTTAATTTGAAACAGATGTGCATGCCATGAAGGTTGCTTGTCACTAATATAATAGCACTGGTATAAGGCCTTAAGAAATGTTTCTTAAAAGTTTAATAAATCTTGAGTGCGTCCCAGCATTGAAACAGAAAGTAGAGCAAGAAATACTTCACTTTCTCTGAAAACCACAATCATATGCTAGGTTTTTAATCGGTAAGACGTAATTTTCGAAGTTTATTTCGAAAAGTATTTTCTACATCGGCTCAGCACTTCCCAAACGTTCCTTTTATATCGTCTTGAGCTCTTTAACCTACGTAATAATTATTATCCCTTTTTGGGCATTTCACTTATGCAAACTAACGCAAATATGGTGGCTGAGCCATGCAGTCTTGACTGTGATCAGAGACCATTACCGTGATACCATGTATTTAAGATGTGATCCTAGCTCTTACCCATGAATACAGTTCATGTGTCAAAAACGGTTTTGGGCCTAAAACTCGTTCGCTATTTTATAAAATCCCACTTAAGTTAATTTTTTTTCAGATTGATCTCGATCTCATAGCTCATGACTATCATAAAGCGAGAATAAACTAAAATGGTCTTCTAATCCGCAAAAAGAAAGATTGAAGAGGAAAATAGGAGATAAAATGATTCTTGTAAACCTCTAAATTAATCCGAAATTATTCTAATATATTAACATTGAATGACTGATTGATTCGAGAAGTACCCAGCAAATAGAGGCTAAATTTCCACCAATGTGCACTTTATTACCACAAACTTTCAACCACAAAATAAAGAGCACTTAGATCAAGAAGTGTCATGTTTTGTACCCATGGCTACACTGTCTTAATTTAGCGCTTAATTTAAGCTCTAAGGTCGACACTAATCTAAGATTAACTTCAAAACTAAAGACATCAAACTTATTCACAAGACGCATCAAATAACCCGGCGGGAATCGAAGTTTTTATTGCTTTCACTGCGAGGGGACCTTGAAGTTATTTTTTCTTCCATTAGAAAGTTTGTTTTCTGGAGATACTTAAGGTTAACAAGTAACTAAAGAAGAGCGTGCTTGAAATGAAAAATAGGGGAAAAAAGCAAAGAAAGCAAAGAGAAAGACCAATAAAATGCTTACGATGTTGTCCATATACCTTAAGACCGAATGCCCCTAAAAAATGATAGTCTTTAACCGGAAGCTTTGAAAAGTCTCCGAAGTTTCGCAAGCCCATAAAACTGAGGCAGTATTCTACCGGCACAGGATTTCATATTCTCCTCTTTATATACACTGCTCGCAATTTGAATAGTCGAAATAATCTTCATATATCTTAAAAATTATATTGTGGGCGCGGTATTTTGTTGTTTCGCTTACAAATTACTGTGAAAAAATGCGCCATTTGAATAGAATGCGAGTATATTATTAAAACTTAAATATCAGGCAGTATTTCTTTTTTCTTCTTTGTTAAGGTTGATGAGTTAGCTAAATAGAATTGTTTTTTCAAAGAATAACTGAAAATAAGGCGTGGAAAATCACTACCGGAAGTACAATAGGAAATAATCAAACTTATAAGGATATAAGCTGTTTAAACGCGCTTAGGTAAGGCAAATTTAGTGACTTGAATAAACTCATACATACTCGATTTTTGAAGCTATAGAGGGTATGCTTTTCTAGTGGCGAGCAGTGTATTGACAACTTAGGCAGGACCGTAGTTATTACACAAAAATATCTTTTCTTGTATCAAAAGTAACAAAAGTGGATCCAAAAACTTTCAAAAATATTTCGTACAGAATGAGAAAGAGAGAAGGAGAGGGATCATAGGGAAATCATATACGATAAGGTCAAATGGGAAAAACATGCTTATTTCACGTTTCCAGAACTATCTGTTGTTCTTTATAAATAACTCAAGACAATAGCAGTTTAAAATAAGAGTATATTCTATCTGCATAGTTTCCAAATCTTCAATGCTCCGTAATAACCTAGAATAGGGGGCCATTATATAATATGATTCCCCAAGAGTCATTATAAACTTCCGAATGATACTAAGAAGAATAATATAATATTACTCATACAGCGCTTTCTTTAGGTTCGAATAGGGTGACTATGGAAATTGTATCCCTAACGCTACACAGAAAACTTAAGCAAAGGTGATAATCATTACGAATACTAGGGGTACTGTTTATATTTTGCGAATAGCAATTAATAACAAATATTTTAAAATGAAAATGGTTTTATTATATTTTAAAAATATTCTCCTTGATGATCAATACACTCTTGCATTCGTCCAAACCATTTCTCAAATCAGAGTTTCCATTCCTTTTATGACACCTCCAAAACACGGAAATGCTTATAAATCGTTGACCACACAGTTTATTTCTTGCCAAATAAGGACTGTACGGAGAATCAGACACCAATTCGTTATTTTCACTTCTCATAAACTCACCTGTTTAACGAGATGTGTGAGAGCTCGCATTGTTATGATGGAGAATGATTCGTCTTCAACGGTTGGTCTTATGAATTTCTCCGCAGAGTTCCGGCAATCAAACGGTTGTGTACCACTCAGAATTGACCGTCGCACGTTGCTTAAGCGGAACAGTGGCCACATGACCCATTCAGCCGAAGATACAGGCGACCATTTGCTTAGCTGTGCTTTTTCCATGAACAACTTTTGTTGGATTTAGCTCGTCTTGGAATACCCACACGGTCATGGGCTGTCTTGTTTCCTGCTCATATGCATATATCCATGATTTGTCACCTGTGACGATTTTATACACGTCTTTTGAAGCATCACAGTTGAACTTTTCAACCATTTCCTTACATCAATCGACGCGAGCACTTTTTTGAGCGGTTGATAAATTATTGGGTATCCAACGTGATCACTTTTTTTACAACTAAATGTTCACGCAAAAACGTATTGCAAGGTTGCCACTATCTCACAATATGTCACATGACAATCTTACATTATCAGTTCACGCAGTACATCGATGTTTTTGGATGACCTTCGCAGAATTCGTCGACGACTGAACTACGACCACGATTGAATTCAGTATACAAAGAACTGAGTTCATCTACACATTCTTGCTGAGATAGTCCAGGTCGAAAGTTGTGAAAAAAATCCAAAGAAAACCTTCACTTGAAATATCAATTTTTTCGCCAAATTGATTTTCTTAAACAAATAGCATTTGTACATCAAAACGTTGTGAGACGACTGTTTATGCTAAAAAGTGTTTCCAGATTTTAGTTATTGACATTTGCGTTGACAGTTCCCGAAATATAAATAGTTCCCCTCATATTGACAATTAAAAAACTCCTCATAAGACATGGGCTCAAAAGTACCTGGCCTTACTCATAGATGGCGCTAATTTTATTGCATTCACCTCTTTTCCAGTTAGCGATTACCTTCAAAAGACAGCTGTTAAAATTTATTGATATTCTATTAATTAGTTTCTGAGTTATTGTCCTAAGAGTGAAGTTACTTTTGTTATTTGCAGAACAATGGTTCAAATATAATTTCATGTTTTAATTCTATACTGCTTCTTAATGGGAAAAAATACCGTTCAAGCAAAGCAATGGCTTGAAAAGTGTTATGGGGACTCCTCTTCATAATAAACAACAACAAAAAATGTTGGTTTGCTGTCTTCAAACATTGTCTTAGAGACACCGATGAGCACAAAGACGTCCAAATGAGGCGGTAACACCAAAAAACATAAAAAAATACACAAAATAGTTTTGAATGATCGAAAATTAAAGTTACGGGAGTTAGTTGACATCGTAAAGACATAAAGAGGTAATCGCTGAGACAAGGCCTATTTTGAGGCAACAGATAAATCGTTCTACAAAAGTGGTATTGAAATGGTTGAGCAGCGCTGGAATGATTGCATTGCTCTTGATGGAGAAAAAAAAAGTGTTTTCTTTATTAGGACTGGGAGTTTTCAGCCCATGTGTTAATAAATGGATCTTCGATTAAGAGGTTTCACGGTGATATGTAATAAAATAGGAGTATTTTGTAGTTAGTGGTGAAGATAACATCATCAAAATGACTAACACAGCTATTCTGGCAGGACCATGTTCATTTCATAAAATTTTCCTTTACAAATTCACATATTTGCAGTTGTATATTCGCAATAACTTTACGAATTACATATTGTGGGTCATGTATCGACTGTAAGGCACAGCCTTATCTTTCACGTAGTTCTGCAGAAAAATATCTCAAGGTGTTAAATGAAAAAACCCCAGTGGACAAGTGTAATCGCCTTTTCGAGAAATTACAAAGTCAATAAACCTTCTACGCAAAAGAGCAATGGTATTTTAACTTATGTGGAGCATAGCGCCATATTTTAGAACTGCAAAACAATCGATAGTGCTATCGATAGTATCGATAGTTTTGTTTTTGGCTGACCATCAATAGTTCTTTTTGCACTATCGATACTATCGTCTAATTCCAAGAATAAATACGGAGGCCACTAAATGTAGTCAAAGTCACATTTGCAAAAATTTTTTCAACGCAGGTTGTTTGCCGTCTGCACACTTTTATAGTTATATAGGGACACAGTTTAACAGTTTCTTAAATACCTATTCATTAAACTCAAATAAAGTAAGAGTATAAACTGTAACTAAAATACGTCCGTACATACGATTTTGCATTTGAGCCAAACAAATTAATCTTCGTTTCGTCAGACCATAGTAAGTTGTTCTAACTATTACAGTGCAGGAGTTGTTGAGAAATAATACATTTCGAGGACTCTTACCCATAAGTCTAGCTTCCATAAGTTTTTTCTTAATGTGCGACTTGAAATAGTAGAATAAGTTCATTTTTTGGAATTTTTGATGACTTATAGAAATTAATCTTTGAAGTACGAATTAAAAGTTTATCAAGACTGACAGTTGCTCTACGCTTTCTTTCCATAGTCTCTGCAGTTTTCTTTTATTGGATTGCATACACTATTTTTGGAGTTATTCATGGTTTAACCAATTTTCGCTATATAAGATTACTCTTCCATAAAAAACTTCAATACATCAAATATTATGACATACTGGAGAAAATAGTGTCCCTATTATTTCTTTCAACACTGTATATTGTTGTTGCCACAAGTAACACTTAAAAGAATCCGATAGTATCTACAGTTTTTTTTGCAAGCTATCGAAACTATCGAGTGGGCCGACTATCTATAGTTTTACAGCTCTACCATATTGTAGATAATAAACGCTGCCTACATCAATATTTTCCAATTCCGGGCATACAATATGTTTCGTTTTATGGCGCAATCCATTAACCGTAATTTTCAATCCAGTCGCATTTTCGAGTAAAAACCACACCAAGCAGTCACACATTGAGGATGGATATGCTTTTCAACCATAATTTCTGGGTTGTCGAGCCTCAAATGCGGCAATTGTGCTTGTTATTCGTCGCTTTATCATTCAAGATGCTTTTTCGATGAAAGTCCGGATCAGTTTAATGTTGAGCGGCTTGCCCAAGTCTGGTTAGCACTAACTTGTGCCAACAGCTCAAATATTTCTACCAGTTTGATATTTGCTGGCCGAGACGAATCTTCACCGCGACATAAAAATGCTTTAGTTTTGCTAATAGTGACCGCGAAATTTTTATAATTTAATCTTATAATTTAAAGGCATTCTTGAAGCGTAATCGTTTCATACGCCATAAATGGCGGTGTTTTTACTTGTTAGTTGTCAAGTAGTTACCGTTTGATTCATGCGGCTGTTAAAATGGCGAGCTATTGAAGATGATACGTCTTACTGGAACACTCTGTGTAGCTGGTGCCAAGCTTCACTTATGATTTCATGAATAAACAAACATCGTGAAATCATTTCTGCAACAAAAATTTTTCCAGCATATCAAGCCCTAAAAATCTTTAAATTTGCACGAGTGTACCTTTTTCTGTAGTTTTGTCCTTTTAAAGAAATACTTTTTTTCTACAAGTTTATTACTGACACATCATAAAAATGCAACGCCAGCTTAAACTTCTCGACAGCATCTGTAGATTATTGTGTAAATGCAGCAGCAATAATTGAACTAAAAAAAAAAAATCATCAGTATGTTTTTTGTTAGAATTTCACAAATTGTTGCCATTTTCTTGAATATTTTTTATTTTATTTTTTCGTTTAAATTCCTCAACACAAACCCTATTTTGCAGTGTTTGCTGGAATTGAAATACAAAAAAGAGCAACCAAAGAAGCCAAGGAATTCGAATTTTTTGGCACCCAGTTAGTTTATTTGTTAAAATATTATAATATTAGCGAAGGAAGAAAGCAACGAGTGAATATGAATATACAACTACTGTCAGTCCATAATATTTGTGAATATTTGAAAATATTTTTTGTATTTTTTATTTCTTAGTTTTATTTTTTAGTTTTTATTTTATTTTTCTTTATTTTTGTTGAGAAAATTTGTTTAGCACCTGCTTATTTGGCAACAAAATTATTTCGAGCGAAAATATCTTAAAAATTAAATTCGTAATAAGTAAAATATACAAATACTGAGCTAAAAAATTTTATACACTTGTACCTCTTTAAACGACAGTTCTCTTTAAAGCATTTCGCTATAACGGGATCACTGAATTATGGAACACCTTCGCCTTACAGCAAAAAATTCCTCGTTGTATGGCATAAGAATCGGGGATTTTCCCTTTTTTTAAGAAAAAGTAAAAGCAACTAATTTTACGGCCTCCGTTTTTAGAACCTGTCTAGGCCATGTTAAGTAGTATACGTGTATTTTAAAACTGACAGTCTTTTTTTAAAGAATACTTAGGTTAGATTTACTGACAACATCCCAAGTCGAAAAAACTTACACCTAAGATACAATGGGCTTGTTTCTCGCTCTCATATTATGGCCAAAACCAAAAACCTCGATACCCTTTTCTCACGCCCAACAATTATTATATTCAACGCATGTACACCACTCTCCACTCTCGGTTTATAATGGCTTGGATGTTGTCTGTACCATGTTTCGCTGCTGTAGAAAAGTGTTTACATTGGAACTGAAAATTCTTATCTTTCTTTTATTTGATAGCCGGCGAGACTTCCACATATTGAGTAACATTGCATAGACTCCTTTTGCTTTGGAGAGCTTGTTATTTTGCTGCCAAGTGAAGTAAAGTTGTTGACTTCCTTTTTGAACTTCCCGAAGAGGAGAAGATTACCAGAGTAGGATACATTTACCCTAATGGCTTAGCTATAGCTTACATTAATCCGCAATTGATCTTTGTCCGGGTCCGCCATCTAACGTTTTTTTTCAACTAGTACTTATTTCGTGAATGGTGACACTTAGCTCATGTCTGATTTGACAGATAATTAGTTTCATCCTTCCGCTGAACGAATATGGTTGTTTATATGCTTTTTTCGCTTCGCTAAGTGGGCCTGCGATCAACTTACAGAAGATGCCGATTTTTCCAAAAAAATCACATTTGCATATGAAGCTCATTTTGATCTTAGCGGGTAGGTAAACAAGTAAAATTATCGCATTTGGGGCACAGAAAACCCGCACGCATACATTGAAAAACCGATACACCCAAGACGAGTCGCTGTTTGGTGCGGATTTTGGTCCAGAGGCATAATTCGAAAATGAGCAAGGAGTGGCCGTTACAGTCAATGGCAATCGTTATCGGGCCATGTTGAACGAATTTTTGTTCACAAAAATTGAAGAGGAGGATATTAGCAACATCTGATTTCAACAAGACGGCGCTACGTGCCACACAGCCGAAGCTAAACTATTTGTTTTGCGCCCTGTTTTCAAAAAAAAAAAAAAAAAATATTTTGCGGACCCTATATGTATAAGCCGTTTACTTTTTCATATGACTCGGGTACTCGTTTTATTACCGGAGCTTTTCAGACTCCTTTGATGAATTAATCGGACAATGGTTTTTTTCAAAATCAATGAAAACTAAGTACAATAGTTGCTGGAATACATTTAAGGAAAATATGGTATAAACCGTGCTTGCTGATTGCGAAACGCGGCATTAATTTTCCGCGATAAGCAGGCATGGTTTTCAATCAGCCAGTGCCCGAGTCGGCACGAAGCTGAATTGTCAGTATATAAGGGATGTGTACAGACTGGCAAATCTGTACGACGACCACATTCACAGCTGTTGCTAAATGGAGGAGGAAGAGACGGTTGAGCACTTCCTATTCGCGATATCCTGCATTGGAACAAGTGATCTCCTCAGATATTTCAATCTGTAGGAGTGGGTGAGAGGTATTCCAGATATCGTTCGAATACGATTGTTTATGGCAATTCCCAAAACGGGAATATTCGTAGTAGTTATGGCCAGCCACCAAGAGTAAAGTATTTTTACATCGTCTCAGTGCTTTCAAAACATTATTTCTATGTCGACTTGAGCTCCTTAACCTATGAGAATTTCACTTAAGATAACTAACGTAAATATGGTGGCTGAGGCAAGATTTTCAGTCTTGAGATTGACCACAGAGCACTACTGTGATAGCATGCACATAAGATGTGACCATAATTCCTACCCATGGATACAGATTGCATAATTATTATGTGTCATGTACTATTAGCAATCATATTATGGTATACACGGGGTTCATCTTACATATGGTATACGGTGGGCTTTGATGATAACATTTGAGTAGAAGATCTTTAAAGTTCGGCGAAGGCTTCGGTTGACAAGAGTGTGAAGTTCTGCAAAATAGCATCCGTAGTTAATAGTGTTTCACTCCCATATAGCAACATAAAGATTACGTTTGAGATCGTGCAGATCGTTTAGAGATCATAGTAGATCAGATCTTATCTTATCTTATTTGTAAAGAAGCTATTGTGGCCTTTGTACAACAGTCCAATGTAATAGCATTTTCTTATGAAATTTTTCGACTAAAAGCTGATGACCTTTGTTCTATTTTCGTAACTCTCAGCCCATATTCTTTTTCACCTTTATCATATAGTTGAGTTCTTGCTATGGCGAACTAACCTCATTAAAGATTTACTCGACTTCATTTAGAGGGCGGAGAAACTGCTGTGCGAGCATGGCTTCGAACTGACCCTGTTTATATGAGAACAGCTAAGTGGAATGTTGTCAGTGGACAGTTGTGGTCAACTGAACATCATTTGCTGGCTAGGGCGCATTGTAGGATGTGAAAATACAAAAAATCTTTTAGGTCGGGGTGACTGCTTTTGGGCAACCTACTGGCTGATAATATAATAATAATGACAAACTGATAGCAGATAAATAACGTCGGCATAGTCGAAATCTTTAAGCTACTCAGTATATGTTAATGGAAGAGCGGGGGCATTCTCTTCTAGGTAGCCACCTTTATTTCCTCTATGCTGGTATATTCGGTATTGAATGGTGGTATTGTTTGAAGCAATTACGGTAACTTTATTGTCCATAAGTTATATACCTCAGTAAAAAGTTTAGCAGTTCGTTTTACCATTCTTTTTTATATTTGGACCTATTTATCTAAGTTTTTTAATTCTTAAACTAAGCAGACCCATGAAATGACAGTGATTTCTAAACTCTCTTCAGGCTAAGTTTACACATAAGCTGATTGCTTTCCGCATTGATGTGCTTTTTATATGGCTGAGTAAACAGTACTTCGAAAGCTCCCGAACCTCTCGATAATTCAGGTAGATTCCATTTCTTTCTTTTACTTTGTTTTTAGTTCTTATGAAGCCATGCGAATGTAAACATCTAGTTCTTCTAGTTCTTGTTGTTTGTTGTTGTTTGTTATTGTCTGTTCTTGTTTTCTTTTTTGCCCGTTTTTATTGTTGCCGTTTATTTCTATTTACTACTGCTAATATTGTTGTTGACGACTTGGTTATTTGTAAACAGCACGTATTGTTTTTTTGCGGCTTTTGTTTATTCGTTTTAGCAATGTAAAAATGACAGGGGTGCCCAACCTGAATTATGTAAAAATAAGGTTTCTTGTAATCATTGTGTCTTTCAGCTAAGCATGTTATCAGGCTACTGTAGCAGATGACTGGGATAAATGTTGGTGCTGCCATCTGCCTTTACCTAGGAACAATTCTCTCTATATATTTAGTATAATGGTGGTTCGAAGCCATGCTACTGCTACTCATCATAAGACTCCTGCCTTTCTCTTTTTTTTCATTCTGCCGCTTGCAATTTTAAAGAAGATAAACTCTGCATTGTCGAAAGGAATCAAGGCTTTTAGAAAATGTTTTTTAAAACTAATGTTTTTTCTTTATTATGGTTAAATATCAATTTAAAATTTATTGCCGTTTATTATTGTATGTAAGTAGAGTATATATTTTGTAATAAATGGTCCCCAAAATAACCGCAAGAACTTTTTTCATTTTTGTTTTTATTATTAATAACACAGTCACCATATAATTTTATGGAACCCATTAATGGGGCAGTCAAAGCCAACGATATCATTATCACAGTCGTTCGCGTCGTCATCATATCATCATATGCAAAAAGAGTGTTTGTGTCATATGTTATACGCGCTTAAATGCATTCAGTTACACACTGCTAGACTACAACTAAAATGTAATACTTTACAGGCTCATTATTATAACCAAAACGTATGGCAAAAAAGGTCATTTTGGAGGGCAAAAAAAATATAGTGTCCTTCTACACACAGTCATATACAAGTACTTTGTCACCAGCAAGTCAAGCATAAATGTACGCGACATCTCTCATTAACAATTGTGTGCGGTGAGGATGGCTGCCAGTGTTATGCACTGCTATTGCTGCCATTGCCACTGCCACTACCACTACCACTAAATTATAGATGAGTAAAGAGTTGTATGTGTCTGTTGTTGTCTATATAATGCGACAACATAATGATTTTAAATATTTTATAGTCAAGTCAATTTTTTTTAATATTATTTTTTTTTTGTATTTGGCGGCCTTACCCCAAACCACCCTACTTGCTCACAGGCCCATTATCCTTAACCACAATTATTTATATTGCTCTCTATATGTACTCATTTACAAGTGTATTTAAAAGAGTAGGCAAAAGAGAGACAACCATTATTATTTTAAGCCCATTCACTGTTAAAAATATGAACTGAATTGTAATGAATTGTGTCTACTGGCGCTTTCTATGCTGCAAACTCATTCATACACATGTTCTGTCATTATATGCTGCTTTTTTTGTTAAACACTTTCAACTAAATTTTTAACTTTCAAATACGTTTATGTGCCGCTTGTATACACATTTATAGAGCATGAGTATTTAGCAGTGAAATACATTTTAAAAAGTTGTATAGCAACTGAATTATTATAGTGAACTTGAGCTGAAAATAATTAGGGCGGTAATGAATTTTATGAGCTATAATTCTATATAAATTTGAAGAAACTTGAAACAAGTATGAAAGTGGTAGTGCTGGCATTTATATTACTGCCATTCATAGTATATAATGCAACAGTAACTAAAATATAGCTGGCTTATCTTAGCGATAGTAGCTCACATTTGCCCACATCTGTTTTAACAATTGGGAATTGGTTATAAACGTAAAAATAAATATTTCTTTCCCCATGATAAGTTCCGCTTAATGCTCATATCACTCTATCTCCACTCAATGTTTAGTCGTTTCGAAACAATACGTCACCTATACTAAAGCTTCCTTAAAACCAAGCGTGTACTGCAACAGGTAGTTAAGAAATAAAAAATATCTGCATTCAACGTAAAGTAAGTACATGAGCTATGCTGCATAACTTTGTTACTGCCATATCGTCAGCAACTTTGTTGTTGATAAAATAGCACAGAATGCTTTGTCAAACTTGTCCGCAACTGTGGAACAATTAGTAAATTTCACCACTAATTTTTACGACAATACAGAAATATATGTGTTCCCCTTTAACCTATTGGGAGCTAAGGTTAGGTTAGGTAGAGGATAGAGTACGACTTAGAAAAGAGGTTTGGCCCATTGTGGTACCATAATCATCGAAGCTAACCCGGGGATTAAACAGTCTCAATAGGAAACCATTTTGACTCCAAAATAAATCTCGCAATTGAGCTGACCTTCATTTAGGAAAGTTCAGTTGATTAGATTGTTATAGACAAATCAATTACCTATCGAGCGGAAAATCAGAATCCGTAAATGAAAATAGACTGGACAAATACTACGAAAGCCCATAATGACATAGCCTGAATTTCAGACATACTTGAAGAGAAAAATCGGCAATGAATAGATTAAACTGGCTATCATTTGTCGAGGCCTACCTCAAGATGTAATCAGGCCTTTAAACTTGTTACGGAATGGTGCTTGCCTTGCGGTCTAAGTGCCAATCCTCATTAAACGGAGTTGAAGCGCTTTACTAGATAGTAAAGTTCAAATAACAAAACTTCCGTCGCCCTATATCAAGGGCTGTACACTGACACATGAGGTGGAAGATAGTCTTATTCTCCTCCTCAAAACCACAACTCCTTCAAAAATCATGTTAAATTATATGCTGCTTAATCAGCCGTGAGGGCCAGAATAGTGCATTAGATTACCATATGACTTAGGGAAAGAAGATTTTAAGTTCTCTTTTTCGAGGACGGACCAGCAGAAACAGCACGAGCTCTCTCGCCGCCAACGATTCACCCTCGTCATACATCGACCGTCTAGCCGAGGTAATGGGGACTCCAATGACAACTTCCCATTTGAAAATATCGGGCTCAGTACCCGCCCTAGCGACTTCATCAGCAATGCAATTCCTGTGTTCTGGAGCCCCTATGATAGTTAACTTCGATTCAGCAGAGATTTCCATGAGAAACCCTCGATATTCATGAACGAGGATAGATGCCGAGATGACGCTCGCAAGGGACTTGTTCGTAACTTAACTATTCGAGTAAATTAGAAAACTTTCAGGGAAAATACCGTCACTCAACAAGAATTGCACAGTTCTCAGTATGGCCGTGACCTCCACCTAAAATACACTGCAGTGTTTAGGAAACCTATTAGACAGAACCCTCTATGTATATACAACAACCCTCTCTGTTCAGCATCTTGGAGCCGTCGGTATAGACCACAAGGGCATTTTGAGGAAACTTTCTGTTGTTCCAAAGGATCGCATTGTGTCCAGATTGAGCCAGGACAGTACTCAGTCTTACTGCCACCAAATTAGCCCTCTGCTTTAAAAGAACATCATTGTGGAGTTAGTTAAGTATAGCAAATAGGGCTTTGAATTCGTTTAAAATCATTTATTACTCCCGTATTTAACCTACCCGCTTTAAAAGTGGTTCAATATCATTTCACCAATAATTTATATTGCACTTAATTCCCGAGCTTTGTGCCGCCATTCTTTTATGATTTTAAGTTCACAGCTTGCTTGCTGGCCTTGATCAAACAGTGACTGACTGTTCAGATTGGGACGAATTATGGATGAATTATGATGTTGCTATCTATCGTTTCCTAGATATAAACCCCTGTATGCATTTCGTGTAGTGCTGAGGATTCCTTGCTGAACACAGACTCCTACCTTTACTCTTTCTTCATTTCTTTTCCAAATCTGTGGCATCACATAACTGTGATATAATGTTTTGCATCTGATGTTGTCCTTTATTCTTTACGTAAAAATCAGGGTGTGTTTGGATGGATCATATGAATGGATCGAAGGATTCGGACCAACTAGGTTCTAGATGTAAGCACTTCAACCACATCACATTATATCAATACCGGATATGGTGAACGGTATCGGTTTAGAGGACCAGTCTAGTAGCGTTTTAGGCAGCGTTATGCCTGCCTTGAAAAAAAAATCCACAGCCAGCATTCCCATGTTTTTCTGATCCATCTCTGCCGCATAAATAGGACCACCTAACACAATTTTTTTTTACGAAAACAATGTTGCATACTTAATTGTTACTTCTATTTAAAGGTAATTTAGTTACTATTGAACATTTATGTATAATTTGTAATAAAAGTTTTTATATTTTAAAGCTTCTTCAATAATTTGCCGAGCTTTCTTTTTATATATTGTTGCGTAAATTCGACTGGCAATAGAATCATGCAATAATCTCTTGTAATGGAGAGAAGTGGTCGCCCAAGAAACTTTTATGCCTTCAATAAGTTTCTATTTGGTAGTACACTGCATTCCAGAAGCATACACTTTACGGTCTGACCATTCCCGAACATTTTCAATAATATTTAGGTACGGCGAGTAATATTTTTATCGCGTAGTCATGATTTTACCACCCGGGCAATATGAATTGGTGTTTTGACGTGATGGAAGGTCCATTGTAAGCCTCTAAAAACGTTTTGAAAGTGAGGAAACGCTTCTTGTCGTACTCCATAAAGCAATTAACGTTAATGGTGCTGTAAAAAAATTTCAGCTCGCAGGTATTCTAATAGGATATGGATCCCCATACCACCATAACGCCCTCTCTCCTGCTCTTTGTTTCGGAGATCGTAAAAATAATAATTTACATTTTTTTTTTTTTTTGCATCTGTATTCCACGTCACGTGAGTTCGACAAGCCCATATTTTTTCCAACATCGTTAGGTGGTGTTTGTTTAACTTTTAATCGCTTCAAATGTGCAGCCTTCGAAATTACACGCTACTCTCTTCTTATGCTAACCGAAACACCAGTTTTACCTTAAACTTGTGCATACAAGTCGTAAGAATTTGATGCTGCATTGAGAAAAGCACGCTTATTAGTTGCCAAAAGTACAATTTTAGTACGGCCATTAATATTTTTATTTTTTGATTCACTTGTGGATTGATTGTCCAGATTCCTTATTAATTTGGTTTTGTCAGCTTCGACTATTTTAAAATAATTTTCTTTAAAAAACTCAATTTGCATTAAAGGATTTTTTTTATATTACACTTATTCACTTGCTTAAGAAAGCCAAAGTTAATGCGGGAGGTACTAATAATGTGAAAAGTATCAAAACAAATTATAACGTGACTTATCCATTAAACAAATTTGACCATAGACACCTTTATAACACAAAACAAACCACCAATAATTGTTTGCAAAAGTCGGAGTTAAAGGGGTGTTATTAATGCAACCTCAGGGAGAAGAGGACGTTCTTAAAATGTGATCTAACTGGTTAAGATTACAACGAGCCATAAATCAAAAAGACGTAAGCGCCATGATTATCGATTTTCGTATTTTGCTAAAAATCTGTAGTATTCGAGCATTCGCACAAGCACAAAAATTTTTACTTTTATGATTTTATAGCAAACAGTCTTATAAAATACTAAACAATAACATTTTCCTGTACAATTTGTTATTTGACGCCTACGCCGTTTTGTCAGTTATGACATTATGTAAATAAAACACTCCAAGCAAAAACATTTTTTAAATTACCACTTATTTTCTCCAAGTGTAATTCTCCCTGCAATGAAATGTGTCAATCCCTACCAGTATAATTTAAAAATTTTTCAACTACTTTTCTATTCGTACTTCTACACTCACAGGATCAGTTTTTGTTTGTTGTGAAGTGCATTAACTTTCAAATACAACCGCATAGATTTTTTTAAATACATACGAAATGGTATCCCCAGACAATAAATGACATTGGCCAAGCGGTCAAAGTTGCATTTTTAGCTTTTTAACTCTTTCTTCCTCTCTTCCTCTCTCTCTCTCTCACACTCGTAATCATAAGGTTTACAATAATTATATTGTATAGCATACTTTTGTGCGTTGATAAGGATTATTTTAAAATATAGCACGAGTCAGCATAATTTAGAAAAATACAATAATAGACAGCAAATATGTAATAGGACAAGTGTACATAGTTGGTCAGATATAACAGACTGATATGACATAGGGTCACATTTACAGCATTAATAAATGGAAAAAAGAAATTAAAAGTACGTGTGAGATTTATGACAAGTTAATTACAATTTAATAAATAAAAACATAAAGAAGAAATTCGTTGAGGGTCACGGTGAATGAATTAAATACCCTACACTACAATATAATTTCTCATTGTTAATTTTTTGATCATTAGTTGCAAAGATTTATAAAGGAAATATTTGCCAAAATACTCTAAATATGGATTTTAAAATCAGTACCACTGAGTTATTATAGGTATAATTTCCTACAAATTATTTTTAAATTGATTTCGCTGTAAAATTCCCATTTTCCATTCTACTCTATATATGAGACAGTGGTCGGCACACATTGTTCCCCGGGGCACGTGTGTTTGTGTTTTTGCCCATAAGAAATACCACAAGAGATCCAAAATGCTGATTTTATGTTATTTATATGCTGACCAAGAACATAAATATTGCTTGTATGTCCGCTCTGTGCTGACCACTGGTAAACAGCCACCAATAATCAAAACCTTTGAGCCATAACTTATCAATTGCCAATATACGTTTGCACTTATTGACACCAGAGTTAACATATATGGCCAATAATTTTGTGGATTGAAATATAGAAAGTGGAAAATGCATACAAAAAAATTATAAAGAATAAAAAACAACTACAGTTACAATAACCAACAGATACAGCTGAAAAAAAGAGAGAAACTTGAGACCGAAATTGCTTAAAAAACCAACAGCAACAGCAGAAAAAATAATAATGAAAAGCTGTAGAGAAAATAAATTTTCGAACGTATATTTGCAATCTGAACTAACATATATGGCCAAATAAGTTCCTTTTTTACGATTCACTTTATGGCCAGCACTCAAGTAGCACACTACCATGCACACATATACATATAGATAGATACTCAAATTTAAATTCTTTTTTCTGATTATTTGTATAAATTATGATGTGTAACGTAGATGGGTTTAAAAGTTGTTTGAATGTCTTAAAACTCTTATTGATTTTGATTACAATACCATTATACGCTAATTATTACGATTGGAGTACCTAGGACCAAGTGATTAGCTTAGTATAACAGACCTGAGTGTCTGGTGCGAATTGAACACACAACCCAAGTGCTTGTAGAGTAGCACACTGCAAACTAATCCAGCATGGCAGCTTAAAGTCCAACAATATAGTGTTTTTATTTCTGTGAAGCATTTTAGAATACGTTCCATCAAAACTGGAATCACGAATGACATTTGTGAGTGGTTTAGCACACTTCGACTTACTACGATACAGATTAAAAACTAAACTTAAACATGTATTCTTCAAATGATCGTACCTAAATCCGGACAGTAGCGATAGTTCTAGGGGTCTCTAGCTGAACCTAAGAGAATCATTTGCATTTTTTTAGGGAGCCAAAACTCAACCCCAATTTCAATTGTCCTTAAGTGGTAATAATTAACTGATGGCTGTCGGTTTAGCATTGTCATTGTTAAATTCTAACAAGTAAAGTTGAAAGCACTTCGTTTTGACAAGCCAACTCCCCTCGCCAGATATATATACCAATGTGATATTATATCCTCTCTGCAGACAGTATCGCCGTAATCGATGCTCTCAACTTGTGCGTGATTCAATCTAAATGTCTTTTAAGCCGCATTTACTCACTGGTCCTGCTGGAACGGAATCTTGTCGAACTAAAATGGGTTCGAAGTCGTGCCGGCATCCGAGAGAATGAAATTGCTGACCAGTGTGCTACTAGAGGATCCTTTCTGCCTCTCGTGTAGGGGGTCGTGCATGCCCCTCTATGTTCGTTATCGAGTTTTATAGATAGATGGGCACTGGGTGTAACGCAGGTGGGATGTAACACATGTGGACCAATATCACCACTTTTAGAATATTCTATGTCTCTTCTAATATTTGGAAGGGAGTCGGTAGGGCTTCTTTCGGGAATGATTACCGGGCATTGTATTATAGACCGCATGTCAGAGCGCATGGGACGCCCTGGTAATGGCTACTGTGGGAGCTGTCAGGATGAGGAGGATGAGAAAGAATCTATAACTGTCCCTCTCTATCGCAACTTAGACTAATGCACTGGTAATTGGAGAGAAGTCCAAGTCAAACCGCATTCTCACCTATCATGTCAGTTATTACCGCCAACAACCTTGGTAAATATCAATCTTGAAGCTGCAGACAGCTAAAAACTTTTTAATAGATTTGAAAAATAAAGAAATTTCGAAATTTCTGAAAAAATGGGCACATATTAGTAAAACTTCCCACAACTTTCAATTTTCGATTTATAAATGATTAATACATATGTAAAACATAACTAGCGTGGAACACAAGCGGCCCAGATTTTAATCCCCAACAGATGACATGACGAAATTAAAATTTAACTTAATTTCAAAAAAACTTCAACCTCCCTTCAGACAAATCCAACTAAAGAAAAACTCGGTGTGGTGTTGCATCTCCTCAACCGGGTGCTGTGACCCATATCACGGCAGGAGTTTAGATAGGTTTCGACTCCCCATCACGGTGTTAAGGTTATGAGTGTCCTAATTACACGCCTCCGTATTGGTACTTACTTGTGATATTCACTTATGGGTATAACAGATGGGGGCGTTGGTGGACGCATCGTATTCACTCGTGCCGTTGTGGCACCGTGTAGTATGCCGCACGGCGAGGATCTCTACCACTGCATAATTACATGGAGCCGATCAACAGCAGACTTTCGAACAATTGGATTTGATAGCATAAAATCTTCACTTTATTTATTTAGCCTTTCCTATGTTTCTGTAAGATAGGCAAAGATTACACTGCCCAACAAATATCTACTTTGTAAAATTTTCTAAGAAGATTACTATAAGATTCGGAGTATTTTGCTATGATACTAGTAAATTTTCACAATTGAAATTCTTTGTTCCAGAGTGTATCGTTCCCTAGTTAAAATTTCGCAATATTTTACTAAATAAGTTTCAAAGGTTAACAGCTAAATTCTTGATTTTGATTATTGATTTTCAAGCTACCCACGTTTAACGTTGCATGATAAGTCACTTTCAACTGGTACGTTAAGATAAAAATAAAATTAATATATCTACAAAGAGAAGGCACTGTTTAAACAATCCAGATATATTTTGTGTAATTTGTGGTGAATATACTTTTGGGAAGTATCGTAAAGCGATCACTGACTTCGTTAAATCTGCGTATTTTAACTACTTTGATGTGAATATTAGCAATTTATGGAAGCCGTGGGTGCCTAATACTGTGCGCCACAATAGTGTTGTTTATTGTGACAATGTTCAGGTAGAAAACAATCTGCTCTTAAGTTCAAGGTCGTAAACTCTGCAAACCGGGTGTGATGTGTGTATTGTTACCCAATGGGAATAAGTACGGTTCTATAACTGTAGGATATTCAACTTCTATGAATGAACAATATGGCAATATTTCTTTAGTATTAGAAAAACTAAAGTATGATATCATAGCCTTAAAATTTCTGTAGATTTGAGAAATGGTTAATTTAGGACAACTGACAGGTTATATTTAATACCCGTGTTTGTGGGACAGTCGCGATAAAAACAACCATTGGACTCTAAAGGTGTGGCCACTGTATTAGTCAGCTAATAGTTAATCACAATCGATTTATAATGTCAACACTTCATACAAAACTTGGTATTATGAAACAATGTCTTGCTTATCTCTCGAAAAAGTACCCTGGTCTGAGCAAAGAAAAGTTAACTGCTAAAAGAAGCAAAATTTGTCGAAGGAACTAGAGAAACGAACCTGGTAATGTTTAATTTCTCTGATACAAAATTTTATAGAAAATAAAATTAAATAAATCAGAAAACTACTTACAATTAGTTAGCGACATATTGTCTAGCTTAAAACATCTAGGGTGCAATATGAGTATTGAATCAGATCGGCAATAGCCAATCGATTTTCATGATTTAAGGCTTATTTTATTCTCAATTATATTCTCATTTTCATCGATTTCCTATAAACCTTGTAGACTAACAAGTTGAAAGGTTTCACCAGGATATTCGAACAGTGGAAGAACGTTACTAAGGGAGGTGGTACGTAGATATTCCGGAATCTTTGTCGGGATCTTATACAGACACCTCATTCAAGAAAATCTTATAAAAAAACATTTTATTGCTCAACCACAGTGACTGTTTTAAATAAAGTGAGTAAAAAAATCATACTTTTTTAATAATTTTTAACCAGCGTATGTATTTAAAACTAGAGCTGCCGGAACAAAAAACAAGTATTATCCTCGTAATCAGCAGAGTTAAATTAAGCGAAAACAAATAAAAACGCGCTAGAAAATTACACTGGTCTACAAAAAACAAAATATTTTCTAGCCTTTAAATGAAACTATATGTAGTTTAATGATTTTAATGCGCCGAATTCAAATCCGTTTTCAATTTGTTTCAATCGGGCTCAAATTTTTTTTTATGGGCATGGCAAACTTGAAAACGACTTTTTGATAAACATTTTTTCGCTAATTTTAGTCATTTAATTTTAATTTTGAATCAAATCGGCAATAGCCAACCGATTTTCATGATTTAAGGCTTATTTTATTCTCAACATTTTAAGCTTTACTCTAAGGGCTTAACATCTAAAATTATCATTTAAAAAATTTTTTATAACTTTTTGAAAAAAAAAATTGTTTTAGTTTTGCGCAAAATTTTTTTTTTTCGCAGCTAAGTTGTGAATAACTTATGTTCAAATGATTTATAGGAAATTTTATTCCTAAACATTTGGTTGTACTTGCATCAAAATCGATCAAGTCCTTTACAAGTTATGATAAAATATATTGACATAACTATATACCATATTTTTGCGAAAAATTTGCCACGCCCATAGAAAAAAATTTGAGCTCGATAGAAACAAATTGAAAACGGATTTGAACTCAACGCAAAAAATCATTATACTAAATATAGTTTTATTTAAAGGCGTTTTTTGCTGTACACCCGTGTTATTAGCTGTTGACCACCACACGAAAAGCAAATGGAAATTTTGTTTCATTAAAAACAGCTTTGCCAGATATAAAAAAAATTAACAAAATTATTAAGCCACGCTTGAGTCTGTTTCGTAAGAACTAGCCTTTAAGTAAAGTTCAAAGACTTCACTTTATTTAAAAAAATTTAATTTAAAATGTTAATCAACCATTTTTTAAAATTATTTCTAAATTTATTACTTTTGAATCGAAAATAGTCATTTCTAAATAACATGCCTTCGAATTTGGTACCCACATGTGGTTTTTATCGTGTGTGGGGCCATTAAAATATGCACTACATTCACTTGTGTACCACTTAGCAAGGATTCCCACAACACTACAATCATATGGAAGCGAGATAGAGTAGATTATTAACTTGATTAATGAGAATGAAACAAAGTAATGGATGCTTTGTGTAAATATATGCTCCCAAGAGCATATCAAAAGTTGTTTTATAAATCTTGTCTTATACCCCAAAAAAGTAATCGTATGATCTAAGCAGCAAGTAAATAAAGGCTTAGTGTAAGGCGACTCTATTGCAAGGTTTTTGTATCCACAGCTATAAAAGTTGTGTTGTTTATGGATGTTGTTAAGATCTGATTATAGAATGTTGATTCAAGTTGTTTTATATGTAGAACCGTTAAAGGGAAAAAATCCATCACTTAAATATAAATTGTCTTAATGTTTTACAGAAGTCACCATTATATTTGATTTCGCAAAATTTTGCGTAAAGTCTTAAACATTTGGAAAAAAATTTTAAACTTAAATTAAAATGTAAATCTTTCTTCTCGCTTATCTTCATAAATATGTAATCAGCTAGAACTTTTAACCATAAGCGTTTATAAAGTTCTTTTTTTCCTTATTTTTTTAAACTTTTCTTTTATGCGTCTGCATTTAATTCTAAAGTAATAATTCTTAAAATTCCCAAATGCAATTGCAACTTGGCAAGCTTTGTTCATAGTGTTGAGCAGAAAATCTAGCCAGGAATAGAAAATTACAAACTAATGTCTGGGCAGGTAACAAAGTAACGATACAATCATGATTCTTTATTTAAATGAAAATGGCTAAAGGAGTAGAAAAGAATAGAAATACAAAGAAATAAAAACTTAAACCTATGAAACATTTAAATACTTTGCCACCGCAAATACTGTAGAAATTGCAAAAAAACTTAACAACAAACACATGGATTTGAATATTTTGCAACTTATTTAAATTCCTTCCTTTCCTGTTTTTATAATTTTTTTATTTTCTAATTTAAAACAAAAGCCGAGTAGTGAACATAGAAACCTGATGGTGACCATGGCAACGGCAACTAAATTGTAAAAACGTATAATACTAGTACCTCGGCTACTAAGGTATCTTGCATAAGCAATATGTAGTAAAAAACTTACAAAAAATATAAGCAAATTATAGTCAGTCAGGCATATCTATTTCATACCCTACATATACTTTTATAGTAAAAGTTTTTAATACAAATTTTCTCCGCTTGGATTGTGCGGGTAATTGAGATGAAGGCGAAAAGCTATAACATAATTTATATAAATTTACCTTCTCATTTTGTTTTAAAGGCTTAAATCAATACTCCTTCAATTAATGTTATTCTGAAACGCATTTACAAATTTACCAAATCTTCTACAATTGACGGCAAACGTGTCGCAATGAAGGGCTTTACTGTATGGGTATCACATTAAATCATACTTTGAAGTTTATGGCTATCCAGATCTGCACTGCATAATTGGCGACAAATCCAATTTCAGTAAAAACCTAATTTTTTGGTACCTTAATAAAGAGTTTGTTCAGCTTGTTTCTTACTAAAACTGCCAATCAAGCATACCACATCATAGGCTACAACAAATAACCCTTAAAGAGAGCTAATACTGGTGCTGGTAGTAAGCAGTAGTAGTAGTAGTAGTAGTAGTAGTAGTAGTAGTAGTAGTAGTAGTAGTAGTAGTAGTAGTAGTAGTAGTAGTGGTAGTAGTAGTAATAGTAATATTAGCAGCAGTAGTAGAAGCAGTAGTAGTAGTAGTAGTAGTAACAGTACTACAAGTAGTAGCAGTAGTAGTAGTAGAAGCAGTAGTAGTAGTAGTAGTAGTAGTAGTAGTAACAGTACTACAAGTAGTAGCAGTAGTAGTAGTAGAAGCAGTAGTAGTAGTAGTAGTAGTAGTAGTAGTAGTAGTAGTAGTAGTAGTAGTAACAGTACTACAAGTAGTAGCAGTAGTAGTAGTAGAAGCAGTAGTAGTAGTAGTAGTAGTAGTAGTAACAGTACTATAAGTAGTAGCAGTAGTAGTAGCAGATATCTCGACTTACATTGAGCAAAATCTACACCGAGCATTTTCAACATTCCCTAAAATAGGCTGATGGTATCTAATACCAATGCTCGGTAAATAGACTATTTAAAACTCTAAGTTATTGTCTATTGAGCAGTAGCTGTGTTTTGGGTCTGCCAGAAGAAAAAGAGACAAAATTCTTCGCCCGATTCATATCGGCAGCACTCCTACACAGCCGAACGAATTCTCTCTTAACCCCATGAGAGCTAATCTTGCCAACCGCAAAGATATCAACTTTTATAGTTGCGCAGGTACTCACTCCTACAGCATGGCTCTTGGCCTGAAGTGTAAAATCAAAATAGAGTCAGACATCCGCAGAACACTCTATGGATCTGAATAGTATTTATTTCGATTAATGCAATTTGTGAATACACTCAAATTCGTTTAACTCAGACTTATAGCTACAAAAATCGTTAGAAATGTATCAATGAAGAGATTACATATGATTCTAGACTTGCAATACTTGTTGTCTACAGATCGTTTAAATAAACTTCCATATCAGCTGCGTTCTAGTCTATTGCAGTTTTAATTTTAGTATAAAATTAGCAGCAAAGTTCTCAGTATAAATAGGTCAACTTTAGACTCCAACTTGAATTGTATATTTAAGCCACTTCAGTCGCATTATATTGTCTTGCTCAAAGTTATAAAATAAGATGTTTTAAGACCAGAAGTACACATTCCACGTTCCATGAAAGGTATGACTCAAGAAAAACAGTGTTAACCTCTAAGTTTCCGTATTAACTATAAGTCTAGGTAACTTCTATTATCCCACCACTTATAATGGTGTAGGGTATAAGAAAATCACACATATAAATGCAGCATAGTTTTAGGTGTTTTCAGTTTGTTTTCATTTTTTAACATGCATGTCTTTTGTATCGTGCTATCCCTCTATTGAGATTTTTTCTCTATATACACATACATATACGGCTGTTAGTGTTTGTATGCATGTGTACAACCGCGAGAGTTTTATATCAAAATCACATAAAAATTGTATCATACATTTGGGGATATTTCGTTAAATATTTGACTGTTCGCTTGTGATTGTTAATTTTCATTGCCATTTTTTAAACATTGTTTCTTGATTTAGATTTTTTTTTTTTTTTGCTTTTAGGTCCTCCTGTTGTTCTTCTTTTTCATCCTTTTTTGTTGTATCTTTTTATATATTTTTTATATTTATGCTGCAATAGCACTATAAAGTTTTTGGCAGAGCAATATATTTTTTAACGATTTTTTTTTTATACTTTCCCCCTGACTCGTTAATAGATCATTTTTATTTGTATTCATGCTAATAGGTCTGCCGGGATTTATAACAAAAAAATAAAAAAGAAAATAATTGTTGCTCGTATTTGTTTTTTTGTTCAGACTTATAACGATTTTTAATTATCGCTTAAGTAATAGGGGATTTTATTTAAGAAGGATATTGTGTGTAAAGAGTAAGTAACTTTGTATAAATTAAAAGGAGATGTAATGTAATGGTTAAAGTGCTGGCTGTCCATGTCGATTGCAAGGGAAATGTTTATCATGGTTTCAGATTTTAAATTATTAAGGAGCTTTTATCCACTCCAGATAAACTATTCAAGAAGTTCTCTAAAGTAGGAATACATCAACTTCAAGCTTTGTATGAAAAATAGGCAATGACATCTTAAAAAAAAGAAAATCAAAAAGTTAGAAATCTATGATAAGCAAGACAGATAGTAGACTAACCACCTACATACCTGTTAAAACAAAAGATCTACTTCCATATTAACTGAAACGAACAAGATATGCTTTTTTGGACCCATATACCCCCAAGAGAAATATGAGTAGTGAGAGGAAAAGATTCATAAACTGCTATACTATTGGCAGTTAACCTTTTATTGAAACTGCTTTATAACACTTATCTTCTATCTTGGTGTGAAGAGCAGCCAGAAGCATTGCAGGAAATGCCAATGTATTACGAAAAATGTACTGCTTGATGTAGATTATGGGCCGGTGGCATTATTGAACCGTACTTTTTTAAAGATGACAAACACAGTGAATGTCGAGCACTACCGTGCTATGATTACACATCTTTTTTTGCCCAAAATAGAAGAGCTGAACTTGGCTGACATGCAGTTTCAACAATATGGTGCCACATGCCACTCATTACACGAAACAATGGCCCAGTTGAGTGGCGAGTGCGATGAACAGTTTATTTTACGTTTGGGACAGGTCAATTGGCCGCTTAGATCGTGCGATTTAACGCCTTTAGACTATTTTTTGTGGGGCTACGTTAAGGCTTGTGTCTATGGCGAAAAGTCCGAACCATTGACGCTCTGAAAGCTAATACTGAAGAATTTATTCGTGAGATACCGGCCGATATATGGCAGAGAGTATGCCAAAATTGGATCCATTGAACCCTTTGAGGTGTAGCCGCGGTCAACATTTATATTAAATCACCTTTAAACATTGGATTATATAGATCGTTCCATCAACTCAAATAAAGATTTCATACATTACTCTAAGTTTTATGTATTTTTTTTAGATCAAATCGGAAAGCTTTTAAAAAATCACCCGGTATATAAAAATGAATGTGTGATTTAATGTTTGTTTGCTTGTTTGTGCCTTATGTACAGCTAAATGGCTGAATCGATTTTCTTCAAATTTTTACTGTATTTCTCTGTATGTCTGATATGAACTATACATAGGCTATACTCCATAAATTTTTAAAATTTCAACTGTGCGATTCGACTCCCATACAAAGTGTATATTTATTTGTCTATATCTTCAAAATGGTAAAAGAATTATTCTTTAAATTTGGCCCAAACAGATTCGTAGTCAAGGCAAAACATCAGCCAAAAAGAGGGCGGGATGAGACAAGTGGGCCTGGTACCTCCAATACAAACTAACTGTTGATTTCTGTCTACATTGCGAATGTTTAAAACTAAAGTTTCTGTATTTGGTCTGCATAACTTCACACTCTATTAAAATCACCAGGCAAAAAGTGGACAGAAATGGACAAGTAGACATGGTATGTCTCATATAAACTAAATATTGGTTTCATTATAACTCGAGAACGGTTAAAGCTAACGGTCGGAATGACTTCGTAGTCAGTACAAATCATCAGGTAAAAATGAGCAGAATTGGACAAGTGGGAATGGTACCTCCCCTATGAAGTAAATATTAATTTTTGTGTATTTTGAGTAGAAGTGGTATCTTGAGTAGATAATAGTAGAAGTTACTAAATTAGGCTCAAACGCATCATACTTGATATTGGAGTTTGTATATGTAGAAAACGACAACTGTTAAAGCTTCGTTATCTATCCACATCAGCTAAAAAGTGGGAATTACAAAAATCACGCCGTATAATAGCTATCCCTGTATGTACGTTTACTTTTATTAAGTTTTAACCTTTTTGAAATATTTGAGTTCGCTTAAATTGCGTTAAAATTAAAGAAACCCCACGTTTGTTGTTGTTTTTTTTTTTTGGTCTTTATTAATTCCACTATAACTTTTATACACTCTGTCTTAATACAGCAAATTGATATTCGCGTAAACAACACTTTGTATTATCGCTTTAACAGACTTTGCTTTATGAAAGCCAAATGATAACTAACTCACTAACCACAATGCGCCATCTTTTTATAGTATTTCGTCATTAGTATCGAATGTGTACAGACACGAATCTTCGACTTTTCTACGTTAATTCAAATGGTCTAAAACTTATAAACACAAACAGAAATCGAACTGGCAACATCGTAACACTCTTAATTAGTACAGGTAATTATGGCAATTATAAGCCTTGACACAAGCCAATAAATTTTATAGCTGAAATCTCATAATAAGTCCCTGATGTGGTGAATTTTGTCTTCAGCATTTTCATTTTCGTAACACTATAAAATAATAAATGTGCGTTTGTTTGAAGACTGTACATAACTAAAAAGCAGAGGCTACAGTATCTTTCTGGAAGAAACAAATGATTGGATATTGGAAAGGGTAAAAAATGTAATTAAGAATGCATGTAAGATAATAATTAAGATGGAGATAGTGAAGCTCTATGATATAAAAAGGTTTCTTTTATTACATAAATTGCTTAACTAAGTAATTTCAGGTTAGCAAATTCTTCCTTGATTTACAAACAAACTTAAAGTACTAATTTTTTTTTAAAACCTATTTCATGCACTTGTTGACAACACAGCTAAAGCTATCAACAAAAACAAAATTTATTATTAAATGCATTTTATTTTGAACCCACCCTATACCGGTTCCACGTTATAACAGCCACTTTGTAACAGTTGCATACTATGTTCTTTAAAAGCAAACTTAAGTAAAGTTGTATCAATAAATTTTACTCTTCGCTTATTTTATATTTTTACATCTTTTTTGTGTAAAAACAAAATGCATTTTTGTAATTATATTTAATTTATTTCATTTTAAATGACATACGGTACACACTTACGCGCGCATACACATAAACGCCTACATACACGCACAATATTGTAATAGCAATAGCCACCTGAAAGTATACAACATGGCTTGAAAAAATTATGAACTGATAGCCTCTTTAAAATAAAAGAATTCTGCATCCATTTCTGCTTTTAAGCTTTCTATGGTCAAATGCTTTAAATTTATGTTGGTAGATGTGAGAATTTATGTGTGTGTGTGTAAGAGTTTAAGTGTAGCATAGTAGTATAGAGTGTATATGTGGTTGTTCTTTTTTATTTTGTGAAATATTTCCAATTAAAACGCACATCCGCATTTTTGTTTATTACATTACAGCTCAGCAGCAGCTATACACTTTATAAACCTTTTACACATTTCGGTTCCAAAAAAAAAAAAGAAAAATAGTAGAGAAACGTTATAAAAATCTCAAATAAACATACAAACGCACCGGACCACAAATGAATTTAAAAAACCTACACTGCGATCAAAAATTTTTAAACAAAATCTAAAGCAACTTCAAACCACGTCAAGTTTATACCAGGTGAAGCAAATACCGGTTAAAGCATTCTAGATTCTGGTTAAAGTATACCTGGGACTTACATCCAAATTTCCCCCGATCTAAACGCAATTTCGATTATATTATCAGGACTAAAATTTTAACCAAGCGGCTTTGAGGTCCTGTAAGCTGTTACAAAACCTCATTAATGTAAATGTGACATAATCTACAGTTTTATTTTTCTCGGGTTATTTCAGGCTTCGCTATAAAAATAACTTCAATTTTTTGCTGTTTCCGTGTACCGTTGTGGTTTAGTCGGTAAGAGACCCGCCAGCCAGCCAAGGGAAAGTCCACGGTTGAATCCCTGTGCAGACCCTCTAATAGTCTTCAAGCTCATAACATTGCTAGCGAGTGCTTTTGAGTGTTTACGCTATTAAAATCTTCTCTAAAGCATCTGCCGTTTAGAGCCGGCTTTAAACTTTAGGTCACTTTATTTTAGATTAAAAATAAAGATCGGGTGCAGCTCATTGATTGAAAGAAGTACCCCCTTGTTCCACTTGTGATGTCCCGAGTGTTACGTATGTATGTATGTATTTTTTTCCGTTACAAAGTCTCTTCGTCTTGCTTCGAAAAACAGTACCGTTTGTGTATTTGGTGTATTGGTGAGGAACATTTACTGCATATCTTAGATGCCTCCGATTATTTCTTCCAGAAGGTGATGACTTTGATGCACCTGCATATTTATCTAGCTTGCCTGCCTCAGAGCTTCTTTGCTTTGCACTCGACTTCACCAATTATTCATCTGCTCCATTCTTGAAAAATTCAGCAGGCAGACCGTTGAAGCTGGAGGCTTTGGTGCTCTTAAGTTGCAGCATCGAGACCCTGACCTTGCATTGGCTGAGGAGCGGCATTTCTACGCCGTCATCATCGATGGAGGTTGTTGGTGTTCCTTAATAGAGACTGTAATGTCATTGCCTTACAGTAGTTTAGAGCAGTGCTGTCTTCACAACCTCAACCTCCCTTGTATATCTTTAACCAGGTTAACGTTTTTATCTGTGAAAAATAATGCTTCATCCTCAAAAACCTCATTCAGACTCTACTCCTGCACATCTCTATTTCATTAGAACTGTCATACTTCCTCTTATTGTTTCTAAAAGGGGAAACTTCCTATTATCCTCTATCTACCACAATAGCTATCGTAGAGGCGGACTGCAGGGTACTTCAAAAGAGGCGTTCCTTGCCGCATAAGTCTCGCTACACTCCTCAAAGTATCATTGGTATCTGTGGGATGGGTATTTGAAACCAATTGCTCTTGCCGTGGTAGTGTTCATTAATGTCTACGGTGACAATGATGATGTCACGGAGCTTATCGGGGAGTTGAGCAGAGAACGAATAAGCAGTCGCTTGTGATCGCAACTCCTTGAAGTCTATCTTTCTCTGTGTCATGAGTGTGACAAGAAAGTGGTCCCAGTAGACTTTTACCTCAAAATGTTCGAACTTAGTACGTTAGAAACCTACCTTCGATCACAATGTGGTCGATCTGGTAACATATGGACCGATCGCAGCCATGTGGCTTTGTGGATGTTGGGATGCTGAAACTATCATTTTTCACACAGTGGCGAAGGCTGAACTGTCCAGCAGTATCCAAAGATAACTTCTCAGTCGAAGACATCTTTTACCATTGCGTTATTCGCTTTTGTCGAAAAGTACGCAGATTAGACTTATGTTTCAAAATTTGATCCTGATGCGCATGGTGGCAATTCTTAGTCCTTAAACCGTTTGCCATGGTCATCAACATATAAAGGGGATGTTTTAGAGGCTAATTTTGTGGCTTTCATTGGATATTGTTATGACATGATGAGTTCCAAGACCAAATTTTACAACTAGAGTCTTAAACACTGACGCACACGTTAGTTCACAAGCAGCGGGTGAAATCATACTAACGAGGAGGGACCACGTGGAAGCTGTATGACGACTTGGTTACAATAGACACTGGTGACCATAGAGGTAAATCAAACTTTTTTGTTATATAAATTCAAAGCCACGATGAAAACTTCTTGTCCTGTCATCGTTGGTATACGAACAGGGGCTGCTAGGTTTAATGCATTACTTTGGGGGAAAAAAAAGAAAAAAAGAAGAGGGCAGGAGTCTATAATGAGCAGAAACAGCATTGTTCCGAATCACTACTACGACAAATGTATAGAGATCTTTATTTCTAGGCAACGACATATATCCTAGACACCTGCTACAGTGGATCGATCACCTGAGTAGCTGGAAGACAAAAAAAATGTTGCAAAGAAACTGAAACAAGGCAAGGCAATGCCTTGTGATAACTATATGCTTGCTCCCAAAGTGTATTAATTTCTATGACCTCATATTAATCAAAGTCGCTTAATACCTGTTGTTAAAATTTGTCTCCCAGTGTAGGCCATTTTCGAATCTCTGTAAAAATTTTCAATGCGTATGAAGTCTGTTTTAAACATAAACAAGTGTTTGTATATGTGCTGCATGTATAAAAATATGTAAAATGCAACATATATGGTATACGAGCATGTGTGTCTGTGTCTCTGTTTGTATAAAAATTTGTTGCTTTGGACATCAAAATGACTCCAAACAGACAGACCAACCGCACTTAACTTCACTCTGAAGTATACTTTTCGGTTGCATTCCCTTTTTATGCGAATATTTGTGTTTTCGAGACTAACTGACAGTTCATCTCTTATACACTTTACTCGTGCGCTCTTCCACTCCTCACACTCTCAATTTTTATTTTTATTTTTATTTTTATTTTTTTAACATTTTTATAGCATAATTAAATGAGTTAAAGCTTTTGCTTGTATGCATGTATGTGAAGAAGTATACTTTTCGGGGAGCGCAAAAATAAAATATTTTTTTTTATTACATACGAAATAAAATTTCGTGTGTCAGTTTGAAAGGACATTTATATATATTTTTTTTGTAATTTTGGTTGCAACATCATTGCAGGCCATTTATTATTTTTATGAGACCGCTGCATATATTTTTTCCCGACTTTACCAAAGTACTTGTGCAAAGTAACCCCTAATGAAAAATTACTTAAAATATGGGCGTATATATTGCAAAAAAAATCTAGAAATTAATTTAAAAGCATTTTAAAATATATCTTTTGAAACGTAAGATATATAAGGATTCAAGTTGAAAAAACAAAAACAGAAAAACAGAAAAATTAAAATGAAAATTAAAGAAAAATATTTAAAATTTTTTTTCTCTAGACTCTTAACTTCAACATTGAAATCCTCTTGCAATGTTTGTCAGCAAATAACGTTTTTCTTTTTTTGTTTTCTTCTCCTATTATTTACTCTTTGCCTTATCAGACAGAATATGTTTTGTTGAATTTGCACAAAAAAAAGTTGCATAAAAACTGCAGATAACAGCAAATCTCCACAATTATTATCAATACAGATTTCAATTCTTGTGCCACTTGTTTCCTTTTTTCTGCTTCCTATTCTTATGCTCCTATACAACATGTTCAATTGTTGCAATAATATAAAGTGTTGCTTCTGTCCATCTTGTTTCTAGACATCGACTTTATTACAGGATAAACTCAACAACAATTCATAAATGGACTGAAGTGGACAATAACTTGGAAAAAAAAATTCGAAATCAAAAAGGAAAAAAAATGGAAAATTTAATGATACATACGCATATGAATGCCTCGGTATGAATGAATCTCACAATGAATGAAAGAGTCATTGATGCATTGAAATTGATTGAAGAGACTTAAGAGAGTTGAATCGTTTATTATAAGATTAAGAAATCTGTTATTACTTGAAGCCATAAAGGTTTTAAGCATTTGATGTCAAAGAATTCATTGAGTTTTTTTTTTGGAAAATTAGCATTAAAATGCTCTTAAACACTTAAAATTTTTGGAATACTATGAGTATGAAAATGGGGGTGACATGGTGTAGTGGTTAGAGCGCACGCATAATAACACAAAGAACCCTGGCTCGAAAAATATGAAAAATTTAATTGTGGTTTCGAATGTTTAACAAAATCATGAGAAAGATAAACGGTGGACAAATGAACTCACCTATTAGGAGACCAGGAAAGTCTGGCCATATTTGGATGGACGAAGAACAGGACAAATATTGAAACTGCTCTGACAAAATTTGATTTATATTAAAGGGGCTAATTGCTGAAGAGTTACAGGAGTTTACGAAACATCTTTTATGTCATTTTCCGGTGTTCACCGTTAGCTCTGCAATAGATGATTTGGACAAAAGCCACGCCTTCATAAAAACGCACTAATAACACAACGGGACCTACTCCTTGGGACCTTGCCTTTGCATCTGAAGCTGTTAAAAGTAGAGGAGTAACCCAAAAAATAATCCGAATCACCTTAGCTAAACTCTTAAATCTTCTTAACTAAAGCGAGGATTCGACCTTTCATTTTTTATTATGATAGAAGGATCAGTGACAATTATGAGTGAAACAAAATATCGGCCAAATGCTCGCCTGGCTTTGCTGGTATACCTCTATCTATCGGTCAATATTTTCAATTACTCTGAGACATAATTTAAGCTCTTGAATTGAAATTTTCTATTAAATATCTTCAAAGAAGATATGATATAACACGGCCATTGAATTTCTAGCGCAAAGGAGCCATTGTTTCCTAGGCTGTGTGGCAAGTAGCACCATGCTGTCGCAACCACATATCCTCCAGGTCAATATCCTTGGTTTCTGACTACAAGAAGTCCGTTATCATCTCGCGATAGCGAACACCATTCACGGTAACTGCTTGGCCGACCTTGTTTTCGAAGAAGTACGGCCCGATGACGCCACAAGCCCATAAACCGTTCCAAACAGTTACTCTTATGTTTCCAAATTTACTACAGACCCGGTTTGCAGAATTTACGTACAATTCTTCCGATTGTGGACACAGTTGGTCGATCATGCTGATCAAAAAAATCATGAAGAGCAGGAAATGATTTTCGTAAAAGACTTCACGATCTTAACGCCCCGCTCAATTGTAACAAACAAAGAAATGTCAAATTAAATTGGGAAAAACTTGACATCGACTGAATATAGAGACCAGACACGCCGCATTTTATTAGGTTGAAATCAAAGTCCAATAAACATAAGTTATCACAATCACACATGTCGCAACCTCTTTAATAACCAAATTAGTGATTTTTTTTTCCTAAAGTAAGTTTCAAATGGACATCTCTAACTACTGACAAGCTAACATTATTAAAGTGGAAAAAAAATTATTTTTTATTTTTCGTATATATTCTAAAAAGAAACTAATTTAAGCTGCTGCATTTATCTTTTACTATATTGGAACATGATTGAATTCACTTACAACAACAATCAAAAAAATAGAAAACAATTCACGAACGATTTTCATGCATTATCGATACAAAATCGTCCTCTATGTTTCACAGCATACAGCAGCACATAGTACACAGCACACAGTATACAGCACAGATGGACAAGACAATGACTCCATTAAGAACTTTAATAAATAATGACGCGTTCACAAACAATGATGGCAATGACAACAGTTTCAAAATGACGGCAAATAATGATGATTATGATGACGTTGACTAGAACGTCAATGATTAACTATAGAAGGGGGGATTATGACAAATAAAGTTTCTTGTCAAATACGTTTTTATAGCTAACGGTCAGGGCAAGTTGTTGATATTTTGTTTTTATGTCCCCCAGAGCTCTAAGCATCATTGATTCTATTAATTGCTGTCACTGCCATACGATAAGCAAAGGATTGCAAAAATATTTTTTTTTTATTTTGATTTCGAATAAGAAGAAAACTCAAATTAATCTTACTGGACTTTTTGTAAATTTGATTTCTTTTAGCACTTTAACACTTTTCTGTTTAAAACGAATTTGGTTGTAATATATTTAAGGAAAGCAGTTGTTAGCATGCATGAATTCACATTATTGGCAAAAAAAAAAAAATTGCCAAAAATCAAAAAATTCCTCAAAGTCATACATATAAAGGCCATGTTTTATGCCATCATCTATTCATTAGGAATTTTTAATTCATATTTGGTATAGACGAAAAAATTCAGACACGCAAACATGTCATAATTTTGGTAAAAGTAAAAAGAAAAACCCAACCAAATATTGAAATTTTCGCTGCATCATTTAAATGTTTTTCGCCCATTCATATTTGAATATTTTCTATAGCAAACATTAAACAAAATGTCTGGTACAACAGTGTCCTTTGTAATCACACGCAGCCATTATCAGTTTTAAATATACCGACCATTGGTATAGGTATGAAAAGAAAAAATAGGGAGAAATTGTATAAATCCTGTTAACAGACGAGAATTTGTGATGAGACGACATTATTATTCGTCTTGTACGAATAATTTTTTTTTTTTTTTTAGAATTTTTATTAAAATAGCAGCACACAATATAGAGAGGAGTCATATATTAATGAAGTCAATAGACTTTAAAACATGAAAACATTTATGTTTATAGATATATCAGAGACCTTGAATTTAATTTCAATAGAGAGTGAAGTGAATATAGAGAGCAAGTCTAGTCCAATATAATAGTTATATAAATTAAAGCTTTGCTGAGATTTGCCCCTTACCACTACTAATGTTTTTTCTCTGTCACTCCTTTAGGGAACATATTGGCTTTCCACAAAGCATCCATTGCTTTGTAACAGTTTTTTTTTAATCAATTTGATCTTTCAAGCTAAGTAGATGATTAATCCACTGTAGCTTCCTCCATATGATTCTGCGTAGTGGTGAAGATCCTTGCTAATTGGTGGTGATCTTTACTTTGGCATTGTTATTTTTTTTTCCAGTAGGCGGCATGTTTTCCTGATCATTCGTCTGATATTTGTTACCATAGCCGAAGGTAAGCGGGGAGTTCAGGGGAGGGAAGTTGAAGCCTCTTTATTAAACAATCGAAACCACAATTCAATTTTTCTTCGTCATGTCCTCTGCTGGGGACAAAAACCTGAATCGTTTGTGTTTATTAACTATTGGGAGTTCACAATGGTTCCTGCCATAGGCCAAATATAAAAAAACAGTCAAAATTTTTTCATCATATGTGGATTTACTATTTCCAGATAGAATAAGCTTTATAAAGGTATATTAGTTTTTGATTCATTTCCACCGTTCCCTTTAAAACTAGTCTTAAAAAAGAGGGCATATTATTAGTTACTGCTGGTAGTACAAACATAAAGAGGTTTA
Organism: Wohlfahrtia magnifica; assembly: GCA_023159175.1. NCBI lineage: Eukaryota > Metazoa > Arthropoda > Insecta > Diptera > Sarcophagidae > Wohlfahrtia > Wohlfahrtia magnifica. Next base: position 3,657,839 of record JAKWBJ010000045.1, read on the forward strand.
AAACCCTAAAAGGCTGTTTCGTATTATATTTTTTTACTATAAATTCTTTATTAATTTGCAACCTGTCTACTTAAAAACAATAAGCAAATTGGATAATTTAAATATTAAATAACAAGAGTTATGTAGCTCCACTCAAACGCATAACTAACGCGTGAGCCATCTATCAGTTTAAATTTAAACCAGCGGTTATTTCGAATCTGGCAATACTTATGTCATTCTATTCTGTCAGAAAATTCAGTATATTATTTCCACTGAACGAAATGAATCGACTTACGCTTGGGCAACGCTGGGATTTATTGAAAATTTATTTCCAACACAAAGACAATTGGTCGGAAATTACTCGAAAATGTCGTACAAAATTACAGAGAAGAAACAACAGTGCTTTGTATACGCAAGTTTACTACTAAAGTTCGTGAGACTGGTAACATTGTTGATGCGCCAAGACGTAAGTCTGATTGTATAGTGCGTACACCCGAAAATATCGAAGCTGAGGCTGAGAGTATGCATGAGAATCCATCCACATCAACTCGTCATCGTTCTCAAGAACTGAACATTTTATGCACCAGCTTACATCGAATTTTGCGAAAAAAAAAACACGTAATGACGTCTTACAAAGTTCATTTGGTTAAAGTTTTGAAGCCGCATGACCATCCGCTTCGTTTTTGCTTGACTAGATGGGCCAACGAGAAACTGCACGATGATGTCGATTTTCCTAAAAAAAAAAAATCATTTTTTCGGATGAAGTTCATTTTTATCTTGATGAGCAAAATTGCCATATATGGGGCTCAGAAAACCAAATCTTGGTTTTACAGAAGACAATGCACCCATTACGTGTGACTGTTTGATGCAGCTTGTAGAGCGAAGGCATCATTGGCCCATAAATCTTTGAAAATGAGGACGGCACAACCATTACGATCAATGGGAACATCTATCGTACCATGATAACCGATTTTTTGAGCCCGCTCTTCATGGTATTGATGTAAACGATGTTTGGTTTCAACAGGACTGCCCGTTTCTGTAAGACAGGCAATTTTAAAAAATTTAAAATATCTAATCTTCTCTATGAAGTGGTCTTCTGGTTAAACGCCCTCAATAAATTTTCCACGCTAAACTCCTTGAGAAAGAATAACCCTACAAAGCCCTATTTCTTGTTATGCTTGGCCATCTTCTATTTGGGTTATTTGTCAGGCAACAGGCTAAACTTATAGCAATGAGACTAATGTCCTATCTGAGGAAATTTCTAAACTTGAGAAGAGGGTGTACAGTGGACAGTGGAAAATTTTGTGTGTCAAATTTATTTTTTTGTGGTGAAGTACAATTATTCTAGTTAGAAACAAAGTATTACTTGATTTATATGGCTGCCGCAACTAGCCTCACTGTACGCCATTCGATCCGACCAATATTCGAGAACTTTTTCGAGTGTAATGGGCCGTATCTCGGCCATTGGCCCTCAAATGCTCAATTGTCTCTGGTTTGTCGGCAAGACACTTGCCTTTAACGGCGCCCCAAAGAAAATATTCCAACAGTGTCAAATCGCAGCTTCTTGGCGGCCAACTGACATTAACATTTCGGCTAATAAAACGGCCATCAATTGTTTGACGCAATAAATCGATTGTGTCATGAGATGTGGGGCAAGTTGCACCATCCTGTTGAAAGCAAACATCGTTCACATCAATACCATTAAAAGCGAACACAAAAAAATCTGTTATAATGGTGCGATAGGAGCCTTCATTGATCCACCGTCCTCATTTTCAAAGAAATATAGCCCATTGATGCCTCCGCTCAACAAGCCGCACCAAAAACGTCACTCGTAGTGGGTGCATTTTCTTCTGTAATACCACTTCTGGGTTTTCTAAGCCCCATATACGGCAATTTTGCTTATTAACATACCTACTAACATGAAAATGAGCTTCGTCAGAAAAGCTGATTTTAAATAATGATAAATTTCCAATAAATCCCAACGTTGCTCAAGCGTAAATCAATTCATTTCCTTCAGTGGAGATAACATACTGAGTTTTGTGACAGAATATAACGACAAGTATTGCCAGATTCGGAATAACCGCTGGTTCAAAATTAAACCACATACATATATACATGCATATATACGTACATACAAACACATATGTATAATATATATATATATAATATATGTATAAATATATATATAAATATAAGAAGATTCTGACTTTTGAAAAAAAAGTGAAAAACATTAATTTTCTTTCTTTTTTACAAGTACGTACGATACATGCTAATACTTGTATTCTGAGAATGTTACCGAGTGAGTATGTCTTCAGAAAAAAAAAACAATTTTTTATAAATAAAATCTGTGCACCTGTGAATGCTGGATCATTAGAATTTATGCTGGATTTTTAAAAATTATTGATTTATTTATCTATAGAAATTATGTAATTAAGTGCTGGGTATCAGATCATACGCGCCTTACATTTTCGTAATTCAATCAGAGATACCTAAGAATTGCTAATGATTTTGTAAAGGCTGAGATCCTCAATAGATGTACTGACTGCAATTGTTACACCAATCACTTTCAAGGCCAATACGAGTATTTAAGCAGATACTGAAAAAACAAATCACTCTGATAATTAAATTTTTATAACAAAAACAACAACAAAGCAACAAAAAAGCGATTATAGCAAACTTATTTTATGCCACTGTCATTCCCTTTAATTTCCATGATAAACGATTATTATTAAAACAAATAAAATTTAACTGGATTTACATACATACATGCTTACTTACATACAAGTACATGGATATGCTTACAGGAATGTCGGAAAGAGAAGGAAAATAAATGAAATGAAATAAATGATAGGCTTTATGGCTGACTAGATGACATTTAAAATCAGTCAATGAATGTGTATATGGATGAATGAATGAATGAATGAATGAAAAGTACATATGTATAAATGAACATTTAAAGCAGCTCCTTTAAAAAACAATTTTTGTTTTATTTTTTCTGTTTTTCTGTGCTCTTTTTGCCAACAATAACAGCCACAAAACCTTTATTGCTTGCCTGACAATAGGTCCGACTATTTTGGTTGATGTATGTGGTTGACGTTGAGTCATTGTAGACGAGCTCGATGTATGAAATTCCCATTGGCATACCAGCCAGCATAACTTTTGACTTCATAGCCAGCCGTTAAAGTCTGCAGCCAGAATACTTGTATGTATGGCATTGACTTTGGATAGCCAGTTGTGTATAGTGATGCTTGTCATTTCATTCAGAAAATATTACCACTACAATGTTAATCACATACACTTGTAAGCAAATAAATGTACACAAATACGTATACTCGCATCAAAAGTATTTTTTGGTGTTATTGTTTTTGAATATTTTCTAAATTGAAAATCAATAAACCTCAAAAAATGCCGACTTAGTGGGTAAATTGGATTTGCCAAAAAAGAAAGCATCTACAACAACGACAACAGCAACATGAATTTTTAAATAATATGAGTCAGGGCCATTGTTTGTAACGCCCCATAGCAACAAAGGTATTTTAGATTGTATATTGTGTTCAAGCTAATGCTTGTAACGTATCATAGCATTTAGTATCACTTACTAAGTTTTAAGGTGAATGTCTTACCATACGAATGACTGAACCACTTTTGGTCTTAAATTGCAAAATCGTATCAAGAAATTTAGCGTTAATTTTCGCCTTAAAACAAAGCCTTACATTGTCTAAATATATAAAGTTGTATACAATCTTAGATCAAATACAGTTTGTAAAAAAAATCGTTCCAAAACATTTACATTGTATTTGGTACTTTGCTAAAAAATTCTTAGCGTTAATTTTTTTTTTTTCACCGCAAAAAATGATCTTGTAAAGAGTCCGCCATCTAAGGTTTTTTTTCAACTAGTGCTTATTTCGTGAATGGTAACACTTAGCTCATGTCTGATTTGACAGATAGTTTTATCCTTCCGCTGAACGAATATGGTTGTGTATACGCTTGAACAACGCTCGGAATATGGGCCTGCGATCGACTTACAGAAGATGCCGATTTTGCCAAAAAAAATCATCTTTTCAGATGAAGCTCATTTTGATCTTGGCTGGTATGTAAACAAGCAAAATTGTCGCATTTGTGGCACAGGAAACCCGCACGCATACATTGAGAAGCCGATACACCCAAGACGAGTCACTAGTTGGTGAGGATTTTGGTCCAGAGGCATAATTGGCCCATTTTTCTTCGAAAATGAGCAAGGAGTGGCCAAGGCAAGCAAGGAGGATATTAGCAACATTTGGTTTCAACAGGACGGCGCTACGTGCCACACAGCCGAAGCTACACTCGATGTTTTGCGCCCTGTTTTTGAAGATCGCATTATCAGCCGCAGAGCTGATGTCGTTTGGCCACCTCGCAGCTGCGATTTGACACCGTTGGATTATTATTTGTGGGATGCCGTCAAAGATAAGTGTTACGCCAACCAGCCAGAGGCAATTGACGCTTTAAAGGACAATATTCGTAAAGCCATTGGTGAAACATAGCTGCACACAATCGATAATGTGCTTAAAAATTGGAACGATTGTGTAGGCTGCTGTATGGCCAGCCGAGGCAGCCATTTGAATGAAATTATTTTCCATTATTAACCGGAAGGATTGTACTTTCAAATAAAAAAAGAAATTTGAGAAAATATTCTGTAGTTTTTTTATAGCATTTTCAAAAGAAAAAAAAATTATTTGGCGGACCCTTTACTTTACCTTGAAAACAAATCAGGAAATTTTCTAGCTGGTTTGACTTTAAAACAATGGCTAATACCCCATTTTTTTTGAAACTCGTGTTCCCTGAATGTTTTCTTTTAAACATAGAGTTACTTGTTGCACCAATTTTTGATTGATAAACACTATGTGAGGTCTTTTAAATACGATAACATTCATAAAAAACCCAAAATTTCTTATTTTTGAAAACACTTATTTTACAGGAAGGATATCAGTTAAAGAATTTTTTTGTTATTAGCGTTGTAATGTGTTGGTCTATTTTAAAAGTTATGACGTCTCGAAGTCCTTAAGAGCTACAGTAACGAGGTGTACACAAAAAAAAAATAGACATGTTAGGAATTTATTGGCGGAATTCTCAAATGAAAATAAGATTTTAACATTTTTCTACTTTGAAAAGCCCTTTTTTACAAACTGTATACTATATTGCAAATGTAGGCGCGTTAAACTGCAAAAGTCTTTGCCATACCCAAGTTATCATTCAATATTTCACAATCTCTCACAGTTTTTCCGATCGGACAACACCAAAATCCGAAAACTAGTTTTTGACAATTGAAATTGATGGTGCAGAGTTTATTTAGCCCCGGTGGTGTATTCAATGGACATTGTCACAGAATCAGTATCAAGTTGAAATTTGTATGAAATTATCGTAAATGAATAACTTTACTGATGACTCTTCATGTCAATGACACAAACAAATGGAGTTATGTGATTGTAATGTCATCATAACTAAAGTAAGCGTGAATTTGACGACATTGTCTGTCATGAGTCGACTGCATGCTAAACGATGCATCACGTTTAGTAATACAGCGATAATGATTCTTGATGCTATTGTTTTTCAGGACTCACAAATAAACGTACGACTGCAAGACAATATGAACTTCTGTCATTTATAAAAATCTATTAATTGCTCCAAAAAGTCATGTTTGATACCAACAAAAAAATAATGTTCAATCATCGATGATTTACCATTGTCAGCGTTTGTCACGATGGTAAACTATGACGTTCGGAATTATTTATTAAATTCAGCCTTGGTTTGAGTAATTGTTTTTCCGCCGTTTTCTTTCCAAATCACACGTCAACTTTATGATGCATCCTGTTCATATTTTGTAAGGAGTCAACTGACAGATACTTGTTGATAAGAGCAGTATTTCTCTTTCAGTTAAGAGATTGAAAATTCAAAAAGTCACGGACTTATGACCCTTGTAGTTTGGGGTAGTAGTTCGATAGTTGTTGTCATCTTTTTCCTTTCCTGCAAAGAACGCTTGCAGATTATTGAATTTTATTATCAAAATTCATGCCATTTATCGGAAATTTGTGTTGCGACGGAGCTCGTTTCTGGTTGAATGGATACGTAACCAAGCAAAATTGCTGTATTTGGTGTGAAGAGCAACCAGAAGCATTGCAAGAACTGCCAATGCATCCTGAAAAATGCACTGGACCATACTTGGACCATACTTTTACAAAGACGACGAAGGCAGGAACGTTACTGTAAATGGCGATCGCTACAGTGCTATGATTTAATTATTTTTTGTTGCCCAAAATGGAAAATAGAAGAGCTGGACTTGTCTGACACATGTCACACAGTACCCAAAACAATGTCCAATTGAGAGGCGAGTTCGGTAAGCAGTTTATTTCATGTCAATTCGCCACTTTGGTCGTGCAATTTAACGCATTTAGCTACTTTTCGTGTGGCTATGTTAAGGCTCATATCTCATGATAAGCCCGCAATGGTTGACGTACTGGAAACATTGAATGATATAGTTCTTTCTATCGACTCAAATAAAGATTTCATTCATTTCTCTAAGTGTGTGTTTTTTAAGTCAAATCGAAAGCTTTTAAGAAATCACCCGATACATACAAACGTATTTTGAATGTTAAAAGCTTCTGATCGAACTTTATAGTTTGTATTTTCTTGCAAGAATTGTTTAAGATCTTGGTAAACAGTAACCAACTTAATTATAATATAGGTGGCGCAATAAATTTCAATTCACAGACAATTTAAAAATGCCGTGACTTGGTCAGAATTTAAAACAAAAACTTTGTTTTCTCTGCAAAAATATTTTAGAGTAGAAAGACTGCGAAATATGCCCTAAAAGGGCTCAGAATTCGATTTAAATACGAAAAAAATGCCTAAAATATGTTCTTAAAATTAAAATGTGCAAAAAAATGCTATTATGAGCAAAATATGCGGAAATATGCATTAACAAATCGATGCACTACCCAGTGCATATAGCTTTTTTTGCGCAATGAAATCCGACACAAGACATGAAGTTTTATTTCTTGATGGTGCAAATCTGTTTAATTAATTCTTAAGAAAAAGAAACTTTAAAGATTCGGTAATTGCAACGTGTGACACATTTTTACCTTTACAGTAGTATGCTACTCTTGAATTTTATTGTAATGCATTAAATAGTCAGTTATGACCAATGATTCCCTTTTGCCTGTTTTGCTAAAACTACAATATAAAAGAAATAAATACATCATATGATATAAAATATATATATGAAAGCACATACTCAAGTTATAGACGATGATAAAGTACAATTTATTTATAAACGATTAAATATTATTACAGTAACCCAGTGAACAATTTCATAGCCTTTATATGTCAATGATTTTGGGCATATGCAATAATACGTGTAAAACAAGACAAACGGACGTGCTTAAATAAGACTGTCAAAAGGCAGTTTGGTTAAGCCAAAATTATGATTTTTTTACAGCGATTTCTAGGTCCTAATTAAAATGAAAAGAAATCAACTTCAACCTAATGCATCTAACGGAGTTTCGGTTATCATATGCTGCACCTACCCTCAGGTACCTACTCGTATTCATATTCAATGCGTGTAACTACTTCAAAGTCGGCGTAAAGATCAGCTCATGATTGAGTTTTTGTTTGTACTTGCAACCAATGCAGATGGCCCAATATATTCTACAAAGTATCATTTCCTCGAAAAGATCTAGAACAGCATTATCTGCCTGTGCAAATACCTATGCTTATATGAGCTGAAACTAACAACTTGGTTTTATTTTTCTTCACCGTTTGTAAAAGTAGCAGTTAAATCTCGCAGTGTTTGGCTCACAATATCAATTTTTCGCAAATAACACAATATGTTGTAATTCTCATTGAGTTAAAACAATTATTTGTACAACAGTCTAAGTCTTATTCAACGAAAGAAAAGCTGGTTAACCAAATACAAGACAGAACCTGCTTCTTAAAATTACAGACACGTATTGTAGAAAGTAAGCCCAAATTACGAATTCTTGTCTTCGTTTAATTCATTTTAGACTTGTTAAATTGTAAGAACTTCAGAGTTCTTCTTATAAAGTGTGGGCCTTTTAAAGTTTAAATTTAAAAATGCAATAAAACAAAAACGGTTTGAAATTTTACCAGATTTATTTTTTTGTTATGAAGTGCAATTGTTCCGGTTAGAAACGATATATTATTTCATTCATATGGTTGCCGCGGCTGGCCTTACAGTACCCCATTCGATCGGACCAATTTTTGAGGACTTTTTCAACTATATGGGGTCGTATCTCGGTAATGACATCATGAATGTATCAATTGTCTCTGGTTTGTCGACATAACAATTGTCTTTAACGGCGCCCCACAAAAGATGGTCCAACGGTATCAAATCGCAGCTTCTTGACGGCCAACTGACATCACTATTTCTGCTAACTATACGGCCATCAAACGTTTGACGCAATAAATCGATTGTGGCATAAGACATGTGGAAAGCTGCACCAACCTATTGAAACCAAACATCGTTCACATCAATACCAACAAAATTGGTTATCATGGTGCGATAGGTGTCTCAATTGACCGCTATGGCTGCGCGTCCTCATTTTCAAAAAAAAAATTTGGGCCAATGATGCCTCCGCTCAACAAGTCGCACCAAAAAGTCACTTGTAGTGGGTGCATTTTCTACTGTAAGACCACGTTTGGGTTTTCTTAGCCGCCTATACGGCAATTTTGTTTATTGACGTACCCACCAAGAGGAACGGGAGCTTCATCCGAAAAAGATGTTTTTTTGGCAAAATCGACATCATCGTGCAGTTTGTTGCTAGCGAATCGAAAACGAAGCGGGTGCTCATGGCTCATGGCGGCTTCAACTCCTAAACTCAATTGGTTTCAATTGAACTTTATAAGTCGTTATACCGAGATCTTTTCGCAAAATTCAACGTAAACTGGTGCGTGAAATATTTAATTCTTGGGAACGATGACGAATTGATGTTGACGGACTCTCACGCATCTCTCAGCTACGGCTTTGGTATTTTCGGCACCAACAATTAAACCAGTTTCACGAACTTTAGCAATAAATTTGCGTATACCGGGCACTGTTGCTCCTCTTCTGCCACAAAATTGTATACGACATTTTCGTGCAATTTCCGACCAATTGTTCTTGTTTTGGAAACAGATATCCAACAAATCCCAACGCTGCTCAAGCGTAAATAGATTAATTTCGTTCAGTGGAGATAATATACATAATTTTGTGGCAGAACAGAATAAGAGACTCGTACTTTCTCTCTCTTCACATTTCGTACTTTCTCTGTCGTGATGCTTATCCTTGTCAGAATGTCAGCGATCCACTATTTAAATTAAAATTCGTATTAAAGATGCATATCCTTCCTTGTCTTACGATATTCTAGCGATGTCGCCAATTGATATGATATCAGGCCAATTTCGGTTTTGACACAGCTGTGTATGATCATTTCCCCGCTTTCTTTTTATTCTGCCTTGGAGTATAAGTTGAAGAAATATGCTCGGTCCTTGATACTCCAATATGTCTCTGGTAAGTTTGCATTTCAAAAGCTTCTAATTTATTAATTTGAAAATTTTTTTGCGTCAATGAGTATTTCTAGCGCCCCTAGTGTTCCGTACTAACCCTTGTAAGTTAAAAGTCTGATATATTCTATCTTTTTGTATTGTATAGATTTGGTAATTTCCCGTTACCAGCTCCCGAAATAAAATCACCATTACAACACCAAATTCTGATTGGTTTTATATTTTAAGAAGATAATAAATTATTATCGTGTTCTATTCAAAGGAAACAGCCTTAACTGATTTCAATGAAGTCAGTGAGAAAAATGTTTTTCGTTCAAAATCGACTTATTCCGGTTGCTTATCGTAGAACTCAAGAATTTAAGCAGTTTTTCTTTAATGTATAACAACTGAGTATAATTCCTATTATAAATTTGGCGAATTTCATTTTCATAACATTCCTCAACATTAAAAACATGATTATCTGGGTTCCTTTTTACACCACTACTGACCGTTAATATCTACTCGTACACTGCTTTCATTATGTGTTTATATGCCTTCTTCTGATAGCATGGCTAAAAATGATTAGAATGAGGAAAGGGGTTCCTAAATATTAAAAATTTTCATTCTATTACATTCTCAACTAAGATTTTAATATGAAAATGAATTGTCCGAAAAATATGAAATGCCGCTTGGGACTCTTGGTTTTTTTTTATGCTTCTTTTGTGTTCGTTTATCATACTTTAGTCTGTTCACAAATTTCTAATACAAGGAGCGAGTATTGATGATTTTTTTTCTATATATAAATGATGTTGTGTTCTCGTAATACACTAGAGATTTTAATTGGGTGGGTTAAAAGAAAAAAATGAATGGGATTACAAAACAATATTAAACAGCATCAAAATAAAGTGATTTTCTGTTCAAGGTTCAACACAATTTTTAAAAAATAACCTCCCAAAAAAAAAAAACAGTCTGCAACTTTCATAGGGTTTTAAGATTTCTTTTAAAAGGGCACAAAGAATTAAGTGGGGTTTTGTTAGGGTGACAGACCTTTAAATAAAATTTAATTTTTCAAAGAAAAAATGGCCGCAGATTTATGCTTGAAATTTAAAAATTCGCCTTTTCAACAGAGATTTTTTAAGGATGCTGTTAACCATGGCATTCCATGAGGTTTGGTATATCCAACATAGGAAACTTTAATGGTTTGATATTTAAATAAAAGCCTTTCTTATAAGATCTTTTAACCTTTACTTTTAAATGAAATTAATAAAATTTTATTAAATTAAATTAAATAAATTAATATTAAATTATTTTTAGTTATAACGAGCGGAGTAACTAAAACCAAGTGCTCGGTTTAGTACAATAGATCAGATTCTCTAGTGGAAATTGGACCCACAATCTAAAAACTAAAAGACTGGCTTATTAAAATCTATATATATGGGCCAACCGATTTTATTTGGTAAAAATGGGGTCACACAATTATCGCAATGCATCAATTATTGGTACGGCAATCGTGTGACCGCCCAATAGGTAATAATTTTTAATATTTTTTCGAAGAAATATATAAATATATAAATATATAAATATATATATATAGATATATACATATATAGATGGGCACCAGAACAAAACCCTCGACCTTTTCCTCACTACACACTCTGAAAAGTATGTAGTTGAGGTTCTTGCACCTCTCGGAAATTCGGATCACTGCACACTTTCTGCCTCATTCTCGTTCAGCGCTCTTCGGGAGGTTCCAACCATGACTACGGAATGCTCTATTTTTAACTCGAAGCTGCTCAACTGAGCTCAACGATTTTTTTGGGCATTTTAATTGGAAACTTTGTATCCTTAACTCAACCGTCGATGCCATAGCAGAAATGTTAGTGAATATAATAAGGCTAAGGATGGATATTTTCATCGCATCCAAAAAACTTTCTATTAAACCTAGAAACAAATCTTGGTTTAATCTCACGTGTAAATTGGCAGTCAGATTCAAAGAGGAAGCATTCAGGAATTTGCGCAATAATAAATGTGCCCATACAGATTTGCTTCGCAAGCAGGCGAGATCTTCATGTGCCGCAGTACTTAGACGCGAAAAGGCGTTATACGAGCAGCGCCTTCGTGCTAAAGTTCTTACTTTTGCGCGGGAAAGTAAAAACTTTCGGTCATTCGTTAAAAGGCTGAGGAACAACGCTAGTTCGGTTCCTGCTCTTATAAAGAATGACCTCACATTCACGAACCCGGTTGAAAGGGCAATACTTTTGGCCGAAACGTTTGCAAGTAATTCTCACTTGCTGGAGAGCGTTCAGCTACTGCCCGAACTTAAAAGAGTATCAGTAACTATGCCTAGTATATGCTCTCGAGCCAGTGCTGTAAAAAGGGTCCTTGCATATCTCAACGTTCTGGGCCGGATGACATACCAGCACTGGTCCTGAACCAGTGCTCTTCGACGCGTGCTCGTCCATTAGCTCACTTTTTCAGTGCGTAATATCGCGCCAGTACTTGTCCATCTTGCTGGAAGGTTGCTGATGTAATGCCAATCCCCAAAAATGGCAACAGTCCAATAGCAGTTTTTTCCGCACTCTCCAAGGCTATGGAGAGTATGATTAATCACCACCTTGTGAGATATCTGGAGTCCAACGATTTACTAAACGATCGTCAGTACGGTTTCCGAAAGGGCCGTTCTACTGGTGACCTGCTGGCGTTGCGAAAGTAAGGTTGAATATCGCAAATGCGTCACGAGGCTCTCTAAACACTCTATTCTGTACTGTATTGATGTTGAGGGTTTATTACAAAATGTTAACCATCCATATGACAAAACTGAATGGGGATTATTTATTGATGGCTCTAAGTACAGTTTAGAGGCTCTTCTTTTGCATAATGGGAATGAAAAACCATCCATACCAATGCTCATGCCATTAATACAAAGGAAAATTACGAATCACGAATCAACGATAATAAATGGGAGATATTTGGTGACCTTAAGGTGTGTGATTTAAATTTCTTTATATATATATAGTATAGACCATCGTAAATAACTCTGTTTCAGGTCATTGGTTTTTTGACTGGTATGCAAGGCGGTTTCACAGGATATTGCTGTTTCCTTTGTCTATGGGATAGTCGCACTATATGTCATCATTGCGTCAGAACAAAGTGGCCAAGCAGAGCTGTGTATTCACCTGGAAAACAGAACATTTCAAATAAACTATTAATTGCTCCGCAGCACACAAAATTGGGTCTATTTAAGAACTTAGTCAGGGCTGTGGTCAAAGATGGATTAGCATATGCTATGACAAATTGGTATTCACATCGTCTGCGAAGAACAATAATATCCGAACATTCAAATACCGAAAGAGTGCTTCTTTTCACCAGTTTTATATATATACCATTCATCTCTGGAACCATCTCCCCCCAAATATTCAACTTACCAGCAACGCAGCGCGATTTAAAAACTTATTAAGTAGTCATTACAGTAATTCATACAATTTTTTAAAATGGTAAAGGGTATGTAACTTATCTGATTCTAATGCTGTAATTTATAAGATAATTGATCTTGTTGCATTAGAAAACATACACTACAATAAATAAATAAAAATAAATAAATAAAATCAAAGAAGGCATGATGACAATTTTTCACAATGTTTATTGGAGAAAGAATATTCAGCCTGGAAATCTTTTAAGATCATCGTAAAAGTGAAAACTGCAGACTAATTATCGCTGTATTATTAACAATTTTCACTAGTAAGATGCGCGAATGTTACTCAAAATTCGAGTTTAGATTATTTTCCACCAAACCTGGGTGCGGTGACCGACAAACAAGGGTAGAGTGCTCACCAAAAATTAATGAAAACTGAAAGAAATTATCAAGGATTTTGCGACAAATGGGGGACTATTGCTGGACTCTAATACATGTGCCGCTGTGGTATGGTAGGTTTGACACCCGCCTATTAACCAGAATGTCCTCGGCTCAATACCAGGCCAGACCATCTGAGAGTAGAAAAAGTTTTTCAGCAGCGCTATCACCTCACAACATTAGCTACTAACTGTTTTAGAGTATTACTACTATTGAAAACTTCTCTAAATGCATTTGCCGCACGGAGCCGGCGTTAATCTGAAGGTCCCTTTCAATGAGTCTAAAAATAGAATTGGCTGCAGCTCATTGACAAAGAGAAGTCCCCGTGTTCCTTCAAAGAATGTTATGGAAGTTATATATATAATACGTGAAACCGAACCAACAATAATAATAAAATCTCCTTACAAATATGGGCAATCACTTTTGAAAATTCATAAAGAATAAAAACATTTTTTTTCTATCTGGAAATTTTTTCTTTACTTTGGATTCGAATTCAGCCCACCAAATTACCCTAGGAAGGATTTTTGGTTGCTCCAGTACAAAACCTTGTTGGCTAGTGTTATTAGTATCCCTAATTTTTAAAGTATTCCGAAATGAGTACTTTTTGGTACTTACTAAAGGGTCCGCCATCTAACGTTTTTTTTTCAACTAGTGGTTATTTCGTCAAGTAATACTTAGCTAAGTAACATTTAGCTCATGTCTGATTTGACAGATAATTAGTTTTATCCTTCCACTGAACGAGTATGGTTGTGTATACGATTGAACAACGCTGGCAAATATTGCGACATTACTTTGAAAATCATGGTAATGTTCCAGAATGAAAAAAAGAAAAATATCTCTTTTCAGGTGAAGCTCATTTTGATCTTGGCGGGTATGTAAACAAGCAAAATTGTCGCTTTTGGGGCACAGAAAACCCTCACGCATACATTGAAAAGCCGATATATCCAAGACGAGTCACTGTTTGGTGCGGATTTGGTCCAGAGGCATAATTGGGCCCTTTTTCTTTGAAAATGAGCAAGGATTGGCCGTTACAGTCAATGGCGATCGTTATCGGGCCATGCTGAACGAATTTTTGTTCACAAAAATTGAATAGGAGGATATTAGCAACATTTGGTTTCAACAGGATGGCGCTACGTGCCACACAGCCGAAGCTACACTCGATGTTTTGCGCCCTGTTTTTGAAGATCGCACATCAGCCGCAGAGCTGATGTCGTTTGGCCACCTCGGAGCTGCGATTTGACACCCTTGGACTATTTTTTGTGGGGTGCCGTCAAAGATAAGTGTTACGCCAACAAGCCAGAGACAATTGACGCTTTAAAGAACAATATTCTTGAAGCCATTGGTGAAATACAGTCGCACACAATCGATAATGTGCTTAAAAATTGGATCGGTCGTCTAGGCTACTGCATGGCTAGCCGAGGCAGCCATTTGAATGAAATTATTTTCCATTATTAACCGGAAGGATTGCACTTTCAAATAAAAAAAGAAATTTGAGAAAATATTCAGTAGTTTTTTATAGCATTTTCAAAAAGAAAAGTTATTATTAGCGGACCCTTTATTTGTATTTTTTTCTTTAGGTATCTTAAGCGCTTTAAATATTCATAACGCAAGTAAACTTACCAGAAAACATAGTTTTCTTCTTATATCCTGCAAAAAAAGTAAATGTATGCCCATAAAAACATGTTTCCATCATAACTTCTTTATGATAATGGTCGTAAACCAAAGCCGATGCTAGAACAAAAAAAAGAGTCGGTACTCGTATATAGCAAATTTCAGTCATAACGTCTAGCTAGAAAATTATGGTGGTAAATCATATAAAAATTATAACATTTTACTCGTATTTCTTGACCATGATGTACGAAATGCACATACGAATACCAATTTATAAATATACCATATGTATATTGAATGGCTAGTGTATGAGTAAGAAACCAAAACGTACCAAATAAAATCGGAAGTGGAGAGAAAAAAAAAAATCCTGACTAACATATGTTGACCCGTGAGAATTTTATAAATGCAAGCAGCCATTGACTGCTTAAGTGGTATTTTATGAGCAGCCAGACACCGCTGTGTATACTTGTTACTGTACATTATTATTATAATGACCAAAAGGGATTTCTCAAGCTCTTTAATAATTTCGAAATCTTTAAGTTTCACTATAAAAAATAGCAAAGGGTAGCAGGGTAAGACCTAAAACGTTGTCAAGTGTTTAAAATCAATAAATTTTTTCTGAAAAAGAAAAAAAAAACGCTGAATACAAAGTGAGTTGTGGTGGTGATGACCTCCTCATCTTGATTGCTCATTAAGCTCGAACACGTAAAGAAAAGTGAAAATACCAAGAGATGAAAAATGGGTTGATTGCAAAATCGTAAAGGTGTAAATAAGTAAATTAATCATAATCAAGTCGACAGAACAGAATACAACAAAATTTAGGTCAAACCACACAATATTGAATGGAAGGACAAACACCTTGGAAATACCAGGAATACAACTACTTTGTACAACAATACACACTTACAAATTACAGACACAGAATATGGCAAAAATAGAAGCAAATAAAACAGAAAAAAAGAAAAGGGAAAACCACAGAAAAGAAATTTTTCAAAAAATGAAATGAACGCAATACAAAAGCAAGGTAAAAGGACCAATTAATGAAACAATGCTCGGTAAATAACCAAAGCACTACTCACCACTCCAGCAAATTAATATTATCATACCCCTTAACAGGCTTTAGTACTGACTATACTCAACAGCATATTTAGTGGGTAAAGACCTGCTGTAAACGTGACAGCATCAGGTGTGCAAAAATAAAAAATTTACAGAATTTCCTCATTTTTTCTTTGCTTTCATGGCTTTTGTTCTTCTTCTCTACTAGTTTTTAACCATTATTTAGTCTCTGAAGGCAATAAGAGAAAAGCAGCAGAAAAAAATAAGAAATTGTAATAAGAGTAGCAAATAAATGTTGCAGATTAATGTGGCAACATTAAAAATGATGTATTTTTTGCAATAGTACGGGATTAGGTGGTAATGGCAGCTATGGAAAGTATACTAATGATGGGTAAATATACAAACAAATTTAGGTCAATACAAAGTACCTGGTCGGCAAAAAAGGTTCTGCATAGGCAATGCCATAGTTAACTGATTAGTAAACTTGCCTAAAAACTGTTGAAACTAAAATGTGTGTATAATTTCTTATTTCATAATTGCTCTTGTGAGCATATGATTTGCACAAAATCTAGTTGGTGTACTGCAGCAAGTTCTAAGATAAAGCGTCCGCCAAATAAATTTTTTGTTTTTGACAATGCCATAAAAAAAACTACTGAATATTGTGTGCAGCTGTATTTCACCAATGGCTTCACGAATATTGTCCTTTAAAGCGTCAATTGTTTCTGGCTTGTTGGCGTAACACTTATCTTTAACGGCACCCCACAAATAATAGTCCAATGGTGCCAAATCGCAGCTCCGAGGTGGCCAAACGACATCAATTCTGCGGCTGATAATGCGATTTTCAAAAACAGGGTGCAGAACATCGAGTGTAGCTTCGGCTGTGTGGCACGTAGCGCCATCCTGTTGAAACCAAATGTTGCTAATATCCTCCTCATCAATTTTTGTGAACAAAAATTCGTTCAACATGGCCCGAAAACAATCGCCATTGACTGTAACGGCCACTCCTTGCTTGTTTTCAAAGACAAATGGCCCAATTATGTCTCTGGACCAAAATCCGCACCAAACAGTGACTCGTCTTGGATGTATAGGCTTTTTAATGTCTGCGGGCGGGTTTCCGCCCCAAATGCGGTAATTTTGCTTGTTTACATACCCGCCAAGATTAAAATAAGCTTCATCTGAAAAGATGATTTTTTTTGCAAAATTTTCAAAGTAATGTCGCAATATTTCCCAGCGTTGTTCAAGCGTATACACATCCATATTCGTTCAGCGAAAGGATAAAACTAATTATCTGTCAAATCAGACATGAGCTAAGTATTACCATTCACGAAATAAGCACTAGTTGAAAAAAAACGTTAGATGGCGGACCCTTTATCTTAGCCTTCTTGAATTTGAGAACAGCCTTTATGGAGTAGTAACTCAATTAGTCATTTCTGGACTGTTATAGCTGAACTGGTCGGTCTTTGTCTTCCGTGACAAAATCACCACTTCTGAAAAGCGTAAGCAATCTCTCGGACTTTGATACCCATCGGACATATATTAAGGAGAAGCTGCTTTATAAGCCTCATCTACTCTTTTTACTAAATTGGGTAAATAAAGAAAAATTTTCCGTAAATTATGTCTTATTGACAAAAAATTTTATATTTTTAGATCAAAAAAAGCTATTAAAAACACTAAACATGTTAGGAATATACAGCATCTCTTTTGAATATCTGCTTTGCCACTCCTATCTTAATTATTATTTTAAACTATTATCTTAGTTTATAATTTTATTCCCTTCCGGTCTAAATCCAAACATTTCAAATAGCCCATTATTCATTCTAAAAAGACATTGATTGTAGAATCTGCTCTTTAGCTCTAAACAGTCTTCAAATAGTATAGAAGATAGCATTTACCTTGTTACCCAACCTTTTTCGACGTTTGATAACAAAGCTTTAATTCCATGCTTCGTATGAATGTAACTAAATTAAAGCTCTCCAGTTGCACAAAAATCAATATTTACTACTTATGGGAGGTACAATGTCCACTTATCCACTTCTGCCAATTATTTGTATTTAGAATAAATTTAGAGACTGTTATTGTTATTTTTCCGAAGATATACATAAATAAATATATACTTTGTATGGTCGTGGCACCTCCCAGCTGGATTTTTTGAAATTTATACAGGCAGTTGTTCCTTTCAGACATAGAAAGAAATAATCCAAAAATTTCAGAAAAATTGGTTCAGGCATTTAGCTGTAAACTAAGTTCAAACATACATACAAAAACACGTTCATTTTTATATATGTATCGTGTGAATTTATAACAACTTTCTTTTTGGCAACACTGTTTTTGGCTTTCGTGTAACATGTTGTTGTCAAACATGTTCAATTTGGTCTATAATTTAACCATGAATCGACTTACAAACGAACAACACTTGCAGATTGAATTTTATTATCAAAATTCATGATCGGTTAAGCAAGTGCATCGTGCACTTCTTCCATTTTAAGGTCATTATGAGCGACCTTCTGAGGCGACTATTCGGAGTTTTGTGACTATATTTTGCATTAAATTTACATTATTGGACATCAAACCATCAACACGCATACGTAGAGTTCGAACAGAGGAAAATACCTCAGCTGCATCTGACAGTGTTAATGATAACCGTGAATTATCGATTGGACGCCGTTCTGTTACTCCACTAACTAGAAAATTTTGCGAAAAGATTTGGGTGTAAAACCTTTAAAAATATAGCTGGTGCAAGAATTGAAGCCAAACGACCTACCATAGTGGCTAACTTTTGGTGAATGGACGAAAATTGGATGAAAATCCACTTTTTTATCGCAAAATTGTGTTCAGCTGCGAAGCTCATATCTGGTTGAATGGATACGTGAACAAGCAAAATTGCCTTATTAAGTGTGAGGGAGAGCCAGAAGCATTTCAAGAACTGCCAATGCATCTCGAAGAATGCACCGTTTAATCTGGGTTAGGGGCCGCTAGCATCATTGAATCATACTTTTTTTAAAGACGACGTAGGCAGGAACGTTAGAGTGATTGACGAGCGCTACAGTGCGATGGTCACAAATTTGTTTTTTAATTTATCAAAAACGGAAGCTATAGTATACTTGACTTAAAGGTGGTTTCAACAAGACGAAGCCACATGCCAAACAACACGCGAAACAATGGCCCAATTGAGAGGTAAGTTCGGTGAGCAGCTTATTTCACGTTTGAGGCCGGTTAATTGACCGCCTAGATAATGCGACTTAACGACGTTAGACTATTATTTGTGGGGCTGTGTTAAGGCGCATGTCTACTGGGACAAGCCCGCAACGTTTGACGCACTGAAAGCTAATATTGGAAAATTTATTTGTAATGTACCGGCCGATATGTTGGAGAGGTATATCAAAATTTTAAGTAGCGAATGATCCATTTGAGGCGTAGCCGCGGTTAACATTTATATAAAATTAAATTTAAACGTTGAATTATATAGATGGTTCTATCGACTCAAATAAAGATTTCATACATTTATCGAAATTTTATGTGTTTTTTTTAATTAAATCCGAAATCTCTTAAAAATCACCCTATATAAAATACAAATGATAGTATAGACTTGCGCATATTTTAAAATTGAGTTTTAATAACTCGCTTTAAGTTATGCTTAAGACTTGAATTTCCTACAGGCAATTAATCAATCCTTCAGAAAAGCTGCTTAAGTCAAAATTTATCAATAAAAGTTTTTTCAGGTCTTTAGATCAAAAGCCACATATGTACATATATCAACTTTTTACAGAAAAGCTGTTGTAAATAATGGGTCCGCCATCTAACGTATTTTCTTCAACAAGTGCTTATTTCGTGAATGGTAACACTTAGCTCATATCTGATTTGACAGATAACTAGTTTTATCCTTCCGCTGAACAAATATGGTTGTGTATACGCTTGAACAACGCGGGGAAATATTGCCTGCGATCGACTTACAGAAGATGCCGATTTTGCCAGATGAAACTCATTGTTGCATTTGGGACACAGAAAACCCGCATGCATACATTGAAAAGCCGATACACACAAGACGAGCATAATTGGGTCATTTTTCTTCGAAAATGAGCAAGGAGTGGCCGTTACAGTTAATGGAGATCGTTATTGGGCCATTTTGAACGAATATTTGTTCACAAAAATTGAAGAGGGGGATATTAGCAACATTTGGTTTCAACAGGACGGCGCTACGTGCCACACAGCCTGTTGTTGAAGATCGCATTATCAGCCGCAGAGCTGATGTTGTTTGGCCACCTCGGAACTGCGATTTGACACTGTTGGACTATTATTTGTGGGGTGCCGTCAAAGATAAGCGTTACGCCAACAAGCCAGAGACAATTGACACTTTAAAGGACAATATTCGTGAAGCCATTGGTGAAATACAGCTGCACACAATCGATAATGTGCTTAAAAATTGGACCGATCGTGTAGGCTACTGCATGGCCAGCCGAGGCAGCCATTTGGATCAAATTGTTTTCCATTATTAAGCGAAAGGATTGTACTTTCAAATAAAAAAGAAATTTGAGAAAATATTTAGTAGTTTTTTTTTTATAGCATTTTCAAAAAGAAAAACATTTATTTGGCAGACCCTTTACTTTAGTCAAAATTTATCAATAAAATTTT
The DNA here is from genome assembly GCA_023159175.1 of Wohlfahrtia magnifica. NCBI lineage: Eukaryota > Metazoa > Arthropoda > Insecta > Diptera > Sarcophagidae > Wohlfahrtia > Wohlfahrtia magnifica. The sequence continues at coordinate 3,678,477 of JAKWBJ010000045.1, forward strand.
TTCAGGTCTTTAGATCCAAGGTCACATATGTATATCAACCTTTTTACAGAAAAGCTATTGTAAGTATTTCTTTAAATTTTTTCAAACGTTCTCACATCCAGTAACAATAAAATATTTAATAAATTTCTATTATTAAAGATTATAATTTTAATAGCCAACAATCAGATTAATAGTCTCAATTTACACCTGGCACTCATGTCTGATTTTGCCACCATCACCCCAACGAGTTAGACAAGACAGCTAGCAGCTAGCAGCAAGCAATCCAGGAGGCAGTTAGTCAGCCAGCCCAGTCAGTGATGTTTATGACGTTGATTATAAGCATTTGCCTGAGACTATACAGAGAAAAAAGCAGTCTCGTTTAGTATAAGAAAAAATAAATTTTACAGGATTTTTTGTTCCTTTTTTATGAATACTTTCGTTAATTTTTTTTTTTTTTTGCCTTTATTCTGATACCCAACATTAAACGAGATGAGAAAAAAAAAAGAAAATGTTTTTTTTTTTCTGGAAAAATTGCCTCAAGTTATTTTTTCACACGAACATAAACGCGTATTTTTTACGAGGATTTATTTGATAAGTGCGACTTTTACCCATAAAATGTTAGACCATCAGCCAGCCAACGATATTATTAATGGCAATGTGGCACTGCCGCTAATACTAACAAATGTTTATACCCGAACGACGTATAGGAATAAAAACAGTGAAAGCATCAATTAAAGGACCTCATCGGTATATATGCAATACAAATTAGTTTTAAAGCCAGGCTCGTTAAACCGGATATATGTTTACTGTATGCGGTAGGAAAGTATTCATAACATAACTGCGTTTCAATGTGTGTATTTACACATACACAAACTAAAATATGCAAATGTAAATATGTATGGCTATGTACATATCTAAGTGTGGCAAAGAGAGAGAGAGAGAGAGAGAGAGAGAGAGAGTGTGGATGGAAAGTTATGATTATGACCAAAGTCAAACAAAAAGAAATAAAAGTTTTACTTAAAAAAAAAAAAAAACTACAAGAATAGCCGCAAATATGAAATCCAATGGTTTTAAAAACTTACGTTAACCTACACACACAGGCTGGCGGATATACATATGTATGTATGTATGCAAGGACATCAATTTCATTTAAATACATACCCAGTAAACATTGTTGAGATAGCCTATCAATATCAATAGCCTATCTCATAGTGGAATATTTACAAAATTTTACAACCGATTGATACCCATATTACGAGTATGGTTCTTTTTCACCAAAATTGTAATTCGTTTATTAGCAACATTAAACAAACTTTTTATCCAATTATCAAGTTACCGATTATCTTGTTTTCGTGCCTCCTAAGCTAGGAAACACTGCCCTGGAGCTTGGGTATCGTGCGTCTCAAGGTGTTTTTAGGTCGACGGCGGCATTTTGAGCGCTGTGAACACTACGCTAGTGCTATACCCGTAATATTGTGAAGTTTCTTACATTTTTCTTACCTTTTCTTCGGATGGGATTTTTCCAGTCATGTTGCAGAATGTCCCCATCTCTGCCCTGAGGCTGCTTGTAAATGTGTTTAGGGTTTGCCTTCTTGGTGGAATTGTGCTTAGGGCGTTGAGAAGGGTGAGAGTGGTAATCATACCGCAAGCCGGTATATCTTGCCACTGCATGCCGGGTGACTTTAGGCCGACCAGTCTGTCATCGTTTTTGTTGAAAACGGTAGAGAGAGTGTATTTGATTTGCATTTGAGGAGCAGGATCGGCAGGATGACCTTTAGTGTGGCTCAACATGCACTATGAAGTTTTTACACTTTTACACTTTCTCGAGTATTAAAGATGCCTTCAATAATGTTGAAAGTAGGGTGATTAAAGAAGCACTGGTTGACTTTGGCGCTTTTAAACGCAAGATTGTCCACTCCGAACTTGGTGACGTACGACTTGAGGGACTAGTGTCCCACGGTACTCCTCAAAGAGGTGTACTTTCGCCTTTACTTTGAAATTTTGTTGAGAATGACATCCTCAGACGGTTTGAAGAGGAAGGTGGGAAGGATTATCTGGTGATTTTCGTCTCGGGGAGGTTTCTTCCGACCGTTAACGAGGTCATGCAGTCGGCGCTTGGCAAGTTTCCTTAGCTAGTTCTCTTATCCAGGAGATATAAATTGTAGAAGTTTGAATTACCTAGAATTAGTGGAATTATGCTTAGACTGTACGAAGGGCCCAAGTCCTTAGGAGTTTTCTTGAATAGGAAACTTAACTGGAGGGCAAATACTCTTCTGTGAATGAATAAGGTCTCCAATGCCTACTGTACGGTTATAAGTGCCATTGGTAAGAGATGGGGTCTTCGGCCAGTTCTCACCTATGGCTGTATCGTATTATGGGTGGTTCAAATACAATACGTGGATCCAAGTTAGTACTAACCTGCCATGTTGTAGTCGCTTGATACGGTATCATCACACGTTTATCATCACACTAAGGTGTTGGGCGATTTGTCGAATAGGCATCTGAGAGGTAAATAGGCTTACAGTTGTATCTGTACAAAACGAGATAGGTATGAGACCTCCACTAAACAATAAGCCTTACTTTCTGAATTTTAAACCATCTATTTTCGTCATATATGTTTATTGGGTTATTATTGTTATTTTTTCATCATTTAAAACTAACAACGTTATATACGAGTATGTTTGTAAATACATATCTGTGTGTATGTATGTGCGTTCATTTTAACACCTAAAGTATTAACAAAAATATTTTCACATGGATAATTACAAAAAAATAGCGATGAACTTTAAAAAAAAAATAAAAAAACAAAGCAGAAAGGGATACGATACATGGCCAGTTCACACGCACTCACATATAATCGCGTTACGTTTAACTAAGATTTTACAAAAAAAAAATGTAGAATTCAGCCAAATGGGGATATCCAATATTAAATTTGCATGTTCACATATATTAGTCCAGCGTTTATTAGTCCTGTATGCAGCATAATACGGTCGAAAATAACGATGAAAGATGAGATAATGATGCTTTTTAATATGGTATTAAACGTAAAAGCGTTTTTGCTTAAGGGAATAATTTTTTGTAAAAAGAGCACTTTTTACTTCAAAAATATTATGAGAACGTGATTATATCACGAGGTGATTGCAAAAATAAAAGAAATAAAAATCTTTAAAGTCTTTTATATGCAGCTAAACCCTTAAGCAAGATTTACGTATTAAAAAAAAAATAATTTTTCTAAAACCCATATAATCACAGATTGAGGGCTTAAACGCATATGCTATAGTAAAATTTGAAATATGTATAGAATGCTATGGCTTGGCTTGGAAAATAATCATGATACTTTTGATCATAGGTAAAAATTCCTTTAGTCTCCTTAAAGGTGCTATTACTAGAGTATCGAACAACGATTAATCGAAGAATTTTTTGTTCATTATTTCATCAAATAATGAAAATAGCCAATTTCGAGTAACAAATAACTCGAATAAAGTGTGTCAATTAATCAAGCAACTATTGTATGTAAAATTTGTGGTGTTAAATAGCAAACGTTTATGATTATTTAGTTTAACACTTTGTATATTATCTGGTAAATTTGTATTAAAAAATGAGACATCACTTCATATTGTTTTTATTTCATACTTTTCGAACACAATATTGCTTGCTTTCAGATCATAATAGACGATTTCATGTATTTAAACTAGACAAAGAGAAAATCCGAAAAACGCTTTAATGCAATTTAATCGCTATCACCAACATCGCACCGCAAGGTTCTGTTTTTTTTTCCTGTGCTATTTCTAATATTTCTTAACGACTTTCTTCTTCTTACTTCCAATCCTATCTACTCTTTCGCAGATGACAGCAACATTTGTCATTCATATTCCATTGATCGTAGGCGGAGCCTCTTGGAGGTTAGGGCGAAAGGATGAATATGAACGACACACTCACAAGCGACCTGGCGAAAAAACAGTCGCGATTTTAATGCAAGTAAGACCCAATGTTGTTTTTTAGCACTCAGACCTGGTGGTGTGTTGTCGTCTGTGTCTATGGGTAATGTAATATAATGATATTGTGAACTTATATGCTCTTGATGTTCTGGGCATGAGAATTTACCGTGAAGTTCGTTGGAACGATCAAATATTTCGAGTGTCGAAAGAATCATTCAAGCATTAAGACAGTGCGAGACATACTTTACTTCATTTGATCTCCTTAATATTTACAAGACCTATAACTGACTCAAAATGGAATACAACTCTCATGTATGTATGTTTCAAATTCTATTTTGGAGCTGCTCTACCGCGTACAGGAGAGAGCGAAGGTACTTATTAATGATGGTAGAGTAGTCAACTCTATCGATTCGTTAGAGCATCGTCGCAATGTGGTGAGTGTCTCATTGTTCCATCGGTTCTATAACGGAATGATGAAACTGAATTAATTTCTAATAATCACACATATTTTCGCGCAGTTATCGTTTTTGTCGTAGAGTGTATCACTTTGTAGTTGATTGTCCAATGAATCGCACAATGTATTATAGAGAGTTTTCGTTTTTTTTGTCGCACCGTTCGTCTGTGGTACGATCTTCCCTCGACAGTTTACCCTGCCACTTACGATATAAATAAATTTAATTCAAACGTTCATACTAGGTTCCATCCTCCTTCCCCTAACCTTCTTTCCTACTACCACCACAATGCACTACATGAGTAGGGGCCATCCACTGAGTGCTGGACTCAAAAGGAAAAACATCGATCTCGTTTTTAAATAAAAAAAAGCAAAAAGCCAAATACGCATGTTTGTTTTTTTTTATTAAATTTGTTGGATAATTTTTGAATTGTTCGAGTTATTCGAACAATTTGAAAGCCTTAGTCGAATAAGACTTATTGAATGATCTGTTACAACTATGCATTTATTCATCACACCATCCATCCATCCAAGCATCCATCCATCCATGCATCCATATAGGCAATAACAATTTTCTATTCTTAATTACTCCGTCTGTTTACAATCTTGTAAACAACAACAATTACTCGACAGATCTTTCTACTTAAAGATCTTCCAACCCGATCGTAGTTATAACTTATATTCGATCACAACCCTTTCAACCAGAGGTTATCCACACTTAATTCTCTTTACTGAGTTAGCTCCAACTAAACTGGTTTTTTATTTCACGATTCACTTCACGAGCTTACTCCTTGTAAACTCTCTTCACACAAACTGTATTCGCTGAGTTTACTTTACTTATAACTGTCTTCGCCACGCCAAGATGCCCTCCGCTATGTTCCATATGAGACTGATTCAAAATTTCATTAACTTTTGAGGAAGGGACCACTATTAGATCGGAAGCTGTATTGTCGTCTACATTTTCCCAGCTTCGGTATAAGCACCCGTCAGCTTTAAACTTGAGCCCAATAAGCCTCTATTAGGAAACTATCTGCTGATATCTCTTTACTAGTAGACCGTTTGTCTGTTTCTTTAACAGCTATTATCCTTGCCACTACTGGGTCTTTCCTCTGAGCCATTGACCAGTCCTCGTTAACCTCAAGAAGTCATTGCCTGATGTTGATAATGGTCGCTTTGGCCTTATCACCTGTTTTATCAGCGGCTATCTCACATTCGTCTGTACTCTTTTTACTCTTGTAACAAATTTCACTGTTATGTGGCAATCTCTTCAGGTCACAGCCTCTATTATGCCCAACACCATTTATATTACGGTGCTCATTTACTTGTTTTCTGTTGTGTATACCTAAGCCCATCTTATTCGACTCTCCTCTATTGGTAGGGTGATGGTTACGAAATGTTTCTGGTCTTCTATAGCCAGTGTTTTTCCACTTTTCATGTCTCCATGGTGACGCAAATCTTACACTTCGGAGCGGTGGCCTACAATGCCTTTAAAAATGACCGCTCTTGCTACAGTTTTGGCACTTCTTTTTTGCCCTTTGCTCTTTTTCGGCCAAAAGTTGCTCTACCACCTCTTTGATAGTTGTGGCTTGCATATCCTTCGAGCGGTTTCCTGTGCCAGTGCAAATACCACGGTCTCCGAAAAGGTTGCCTTATGAGCAGCATACACCGCGTACTTCTACCCTTGTACTATTAATGAATGCTTCAATCTTAATATGCTCTACTAGTGGGTGATTTGCCACTGGATAGGTTAGCCGCACCAACCTCACGACTTGAAGCGACTCATTAGCCTTCTGTGTTCGGCAGCTTAACTCCATGCGGTACAAATCGTATTCATTAAACCATCCATTAGTTCATTGCTATGACTTATTGTTTACTATCTTTCTGGAATTTCAACAGGGACTCGGCCAGACTGTTACAATAACAACCTCTTTTTTCCAAGATGTGACCTTCCTATGATGATTGTAGTTGATATTATATTTTTAACTTACGGTGATTTAGAGACGTTCTTAAATGGATCATCTAGAATAAATAAAGCTTCTTAATTACTAAAATTCAAAGCCAAGATAAAAATTTTTCTTGTCATCACTGGTACTTAAACTTGGGTTGCTAGGCTTTGTAATTAACAAAACATCAGGAGTTCACACATTTTACACTTTTTAATTTTCTATTTTAGTTATTCAAAAAGTACATTTTAAACTTGTAATCCATTTAAGTTCTTTTTTTATTTCGTTTTCTACTCGTACTCGTATTCAACTCCACCATATTGAAATTTTTATTTCCATAATAAATAAATCCTTGAAAACTTAAAAAATCGCTTTAATTTTTCTCCATCATCATCATCATCATCTCCTTCCTATAACACACTGTTCTGGTGCAAAAGTCAATGAGCAAAGCACTTCATGACCGTGTGTTTATGCCTTTTCTGTCTGACCGTAAAAGATAATCAATGTGTCTGCATGGGCCAGATCCATTTGGGAGCTGCTGCTACTTACCAATATGCTTACATACTATATACACTGGGGTATGTTATAAAATATTAAATCCACGCTGTAAATTTATAAAATTGCAACTGTACCGCTCATAAATTGTAAATTTACAACAATTTTGTACGAGAGTACGTTTCAGTTTTAGTTTTTGGTTAAGTTTTTGCTTAAATTTTTTCTCTTTTTCGTTTCATTCGGAAGGAATGAATGAAAAGAGAAATAAGGAAAACATTTGAATTTTATTTTCCCTACTTTAAAGTAGGGGAGTGCCTGTTTTGCAGCGGTGGTCATTAATACGTATAGAAGTGATTCAACGTTTCAAGTTATTCCGAATGCTTGCAATCTTACATGATTGTCTTTCAGCCTACAGGAATATAATGGTTCTTACTTATCCCCTAAGGATAAGACAATCATAAAATGTCGTGTAGCCCTTGAAACAGATGGCAAAATATTGACGGTAGACTGGCTATTTAAACGCTATCCTGCTGCATCACGCAAGCAAATTGAAAATACCTCATCATAGACTCTCACCTTGCTTGAAACCTTATTTGATACCGAAAGGTTTGAAGAGATCTATCCTTATAGTTACTTACTAATGATCTTATTTCCATTTTGCATTAGCAGTTATTGATTTCCTCAACAATGTCTGTAACAATCAGAATAAATAAATGATTACTCAAAAACTTCATCCTTCGTTGTCACAGAGCTATGCCATAGTTTCTACTGAAATTGTTGTACTATGCAGAGTTTAAAAACGACCACAGTAAGCAATGTTACGAGTATGCTATTCTTTCCTTGTCTTATCAACTCTAGTTATTCTGTTTTCGTTTACAAGCCAAAAAAGATCTCTATTCTTGTCCATTGTACCCAAAAATCCATTTTAATATTTCTTCTTATCTACAAGACATTCAAAGTGGATCTAGCTCTAGCGCCTTCTCAATTTTATCACTCCAGTAGTCTAATGCACCTAAAAAAAGGGTAATCCAACCACAATGCATAATGTGTGAGTCACACTTTAACGTTCAGGTTTTTGCTCAACTTATTTTGAAATTTTTTTGTTTCAGTGTCTGACGAATCACTCATGAGAAGCTACACAATTGAGCAGAGCGTTAATATTGTTTAAGTCTTTTACGAAAATGGGCATTCAAAAAAATATGCATTTCGTGCACTTCGTGATTTTTTTGGTCAGCATAATTGTCCAAAAGTGTACGCAATTGGGAAAATTGTGTGCAAATTTCAGCAAACTTGGTCTGTAGGAATTGTGGAAACACCTGGGCAGGCTCACCTAGTTCGCACTGTGGGAAACATTGCTGTTTTTCGTGATAGTGTGGCAGAAGAGCCGTCAACCACGATTCGTCGTCGTGCCCAACAATTTAAAATCTTACGAACATCACTATTGCGAATTTTGAATAAAGCTCAACTGACTCAAGAGCTGAAGCCTACTGATCATTTCTAGCGTCATTAATACGCCGAATGACTAGTTGAACATACAGAAGTGAATGGTGACTTTACAAAGAAAATGATCTTCAGCGACGAGGCAGACATTTGTTAACAAGCAGAATTGCCGCATTTGGACAAATGAAAATTCAAGAGTGATTATTGAAAAGCCAATGCACCCACAAAGAGTGACTGTTTAGTGCAGTTTATGGGCTGGCGGCGTCATCTGTCCATACTTCTTCTATAGTGAGATCGGCCCAGCAGTTACGGTGAGTGGTGTTTGCTATCGCGAGATGATAACGTACTTCTTGTGGCCAGAAATTGATGATATGGACCTGAACGATATGTGGTTCCAACAGGATGGTGCCAGTTGCCACACGGCCAACTCAACAATGCTTCTTTGTGCGAAAAATTCAATGGCTGTGTTATATCATATCGTGGCGATGTTAATTTGCCGCCACGATTATGTGATTGGACACCATTGGACTTCTTTCTTTGGGGATATTTAAAGGAAAAAATATACGTCAATAAGCCAAGAACAATTCAAGAGCTAAAGGATGAGATAGTTCGCCACATTAACGACATTAAACCTCAATTATGTTTTAGAAATATAAACCGATTGATAGAGGTATGCCACCGAAGGCGTATGATATTTAGTTTCACACATAATTGTCATAGATTCTTCTATCATAATAAGAAATATTATTATTTACAATCAACATCGTGCGTTTGACTGGGACCACAGTCTACTAATCTTATGGTAAAACGCTATTCAGCTTGGGATATAGTTTTCAATCCCTAGTTTGAACGAAGCAAATTCTGGTATCAAATTTTTAGATCAGTCATAAATATAGGTGGGAACTAAAAAGAAAGATCGCTACAAAGTTCGAAACATGATAGATTGGAAAAGTACTTTAAAACACTTCAGCGTCTTTTGCCAAAGCTCTATTAACTCCAATCGCAATAACAGAGAGCGTATTACTAACCTCCCTGCAGAGCAAAACGTCCGCAGATTGCCCTGTCACAGTTCTTCAAATATTTTATGTCTCCAGATATTTTTTTTTTCGACGGTCAGGTTTTTTTAGTTACATCGATCCACCTCTATTTTAAACGTTTTATTTGTGTAAGTATGGATTTTTCGATAGTCGGATTCCAGAAATGCATCAGATTGCTGATATTTTTGGCTCAAATATCCTGCAAAAGAGACACTTGTTGATCAATATCTACAGCTTTTTCATTATTGTGTTCGATACTAACCGTTTTACGGAAGTGAAACTTTGACTAGTCGAAATATTTAGTTGCGAGCTTCTCTATGCTGACGTAAGTGCTTGAATGCCTCTCTGCCTTTTTTGAGCATCTTGTCACCGCCATTCGTTGTAACCATACATACTGCCTAAATAGCAGAATCCACGTACATGTATTGGCAGTGGTGTGGTGTAGTGGTTAGAGTGCATGCATAACAACACAAGCGGTCCATGTTCGAGCCACAGAAGAGGACATGACGAAAGAATTTAATTGAGGTTTCGAGTGTATAATAAAGAGAGAAATAAAGAGATTTCAACCACCCTCCAGACAAATCTATCTAAAGAAGTCCTCCTGACCTTCCAGCCTGTCTCTAGCGATGGTGACATGCAATCAGACGAATGGTCAGGAGAAACCGCCACCCAGTGGGAAAAAATTACAATGCTCAGTAAATATTCTACCACCACTACACAATAATATGGAGAGGAGCTGCAGTGGATTAATCATCAGCTTAGCTTCAGAAATCAACTTGATTCATGAAACTGAAACAAAGTAATGAATGCTATGTGGAGAGCTAATGTGCTTTCTAGAGAAGTGACGGAGAAAAAATTTACATATTCGAGTGATAAACCTCGTAGTAGGATGTTCGCTGTTAATTCTCTAAACTTTGGTTTTCTTGATATTGTGCGTTAATCTCTCCTGGTCTTTTTGCATGCACGTTGGAGATTTTGTGCGATAGCAAACAAATATCAGTTGTAGAATCCAATTACTCGAGTTGCCTTTCAGCACAACGGTTAATAGTTAAGGCGATGGAAAGTATCCTTGTTTTACTCCAGTATTGGCATGAAATGATCGAAGAATTGTTCTTCTTTGCTGTGGCAGCATTAGTTGGAAACATGTCGTTATTCTTATAATACCTATTGTAGTGTATTCCATGGTCATACTTAACTGCTTATAGTCATATGGTGTTACTTGTTATTGCTGATATCCTTCTCCATCTCTCCCCCTATGTCATCCTCATACTTTCATGCCTGGCAGCAAATACCAATGAAGTAAATTGGCGGCAGCAAAAATGGTAGCAAATTGAAGGCTTAAACATTTACATTTGGGTGCTCTACTGACTGTGTACGTGTATGTGCTTGTTATTGCCAATGCAATGTATGTGCAAATCATTAATATTGCAACAGAAAAAAATTCCATAAAACAGGCCAAAGAGAGGAGTCGAGTCAATGATGGTCAAGACCATATACTATGATGCCTTACATTTGTATGAGAATTCGGTATTCATACATCCTATAAAGTCCGTTTTAATGTGTTGGCCATTTCTAGTTTAATTGGTGTTAGTGTTGTTGTTATAGTTATCTTTGTTGCCATTATGCATATATGCAACACTTTAAACCACTTTTAGACCATTTCCCTTATGAGAAATTAGGAAATTGCATTTTGGCAATAGCAACGGAATAACGCTACTTTCGCAAAAAAAAAAAAAACGATAACAACAACAATATTAACATTTTGCCAATTTGGCTGCTAACAAAAACAGTTGCGTGCATATAACAGACCGATAAAAGGAAGAAAAAAACTTGGCCCACAAAAAAGGCATTTCTAACAAATGAATACTTAACGCCAAATATTTTTTTTTCTCTCTCTCTCTTCTGATCAACATTTGAATATTTGGTAGGTGGTAACAATAATTCTTCTATTGCCAATGGCTGTTTAAGAAAAAAAAAATAAAATATTACACACAATCTCACAAAGAGTTCTTGCAGAGAGACAAAGAACAGTTTTACACTTTTTAAAGCATTTACCCCGTACACTGTGGCATTTGCTTTGCGAGTGATTTTTTTCGCATAGTGTAACTGTGTTTGGATGTATGTTTTTACTCTAAAATGCATGCATGTATATATGCTCGATCTATTAGCAGCCTTCTATTATGGCAAACGGAAGTCACAATGTTGCATATGCAACATACATACGTATTCTAGAATACACTACTCTTCTGCAATCATCTATTTATTTGAACACGTTCAATTTGTTTACTTAGAATTGATAGTGGTGTTTCGAAAAATAGCAGAGATTTGAAAACTTTAAATTCTTTTCCATATTATATATATATCCGTGGTTTCTAGAGCCCTTAGGATTCCACTTTAGTGCCATTCCTGTGATGCTATTCGGCTTCCCTATAATCGTATGGGCGATCTACCTACATATTCTACATTTCATTTTCTTGAGTAGGGGGTTCCCCATTAGTTAACTTCCATCGATCTGTGTTGTTGGTATTGTTAGGCAAACTATCCTGCATATTATTACGTTTTAAATCTTTAAAAACGTTGAATTTCTTTTAAATTGCCTTTGCTGTACAAGCTTATTCAACTTTAAGCAAATTTACTCAATACTTTCACTAATGCCTTTCACACAATTTTAATCTTTAATGCTTAAATTATAACTGACTGACGTAGGTAAAATAGCGTTACCATTAGTTTCGAATGTTCTTGCACATTTCATAACCTATTATTCAGTTTCGGTTAATTTAAATGAAGTAGATATCTGTCTTATAGATGTGTTGGTAGCCATTGTTCGTGCAGATACCACCGTGGCGTATTTAACAGAGTGTTGTGATATTTGCTTTACACAAAGCATCCATTACTTTGTTTCAGTTATCAAGTTGATTTTCAAGAAAAAGTAGCTCTCTTCCATATGATTGTGTATTGTGGTGAAGATCCTTGCTAAGTCGTGGTGGTGATTCTTACTAAGCATTGTAGTTTTTTTTCCATTAGGTGGCTTTTTCTCTTGATCATTCATCTGACGTTTGTCATAATCGTCAGAGGTAAGGTGAAAAAATAGGCGCTTCTTTTAGATGGATATCCTCGCAATGTTCTCTGCTGGGTATTCAAACCTGGACTGCTTGTGTTGTATGTGAGTACTCTAACCATTACCCCACTTCATCCCCTCATACGGCTTAATTTTTTGTTAAATTATGGCTAACTGACTTAGACAAAGCAGCGTTCTTTGTATACTAATTACCATTAGCTACGAATGTTCGAGTACATTCTACAACCTACTATTCAGTTGTGGTTAATTCACAATTAGTAGATATCTGTCTCGTAGATGTGTTGGTGTTGGTAGCATTGTTCAAATAGATGCAACCACGGCGTATTTAACAGGGTGTTGTAAATAATAATTCATAATAATTTCCGTAGTTTTGACACCAACCAACACTTCCAGTAGAGGTGAGTTTCTAGCTTTTATTTAACAAGAGATGACAGTATCTTTTTAGCCGTTTTCATTTTCGTAACAATATGATTTTGAGGCACTTGTTGATGAATACCTGTAGCTTTTGCGTAATTATGTTTGATACTAGCCTGGTTTTATTGCCGTACAACAGGGTTGACACAAGCGATGAAAGTTCTTAGCTTGGCTCGTCTGCTTGTGAGTTTCTCCATACCGACTGTTTTCGACCGAATGCCCTCTAGTTTTATTGAAACTGTTATTCACGTCTGTTTCTGCCTTGCTATAGCAGAAGTTATCAACAAATAGTATTCTACCGGTTGGACTTGTAGCCAGATGCAATCTGTGCCTACGTTGTTAATTGTCACGGCTTCAGTTTTCTTGATATACATATATCTCAAAAGCAATGCTGCGCGTTAATCTCTCTAGTTCTTTTAGTACAGCTTAAATGTTGGAGATATCGTGCTAGACTAAGAGCACAAATATCATCCTCAAATCCACGTTCTGGATTGATCTTAATTCTTTCCAGTATTATGTCTTCTATTACAGAGTTATCAATTTTTAAGTTAGAAGTACAGTTAAGTTAAACACACATAATGTTTGGACTTCACCAATATGTAAAGGATGGTTCAACCAAAACGCATGATGTTAATTTTGAATAAGACAAAGAGTTTTTTACCTTAATATTTTTTATTGTGATAGAGGGATCTATGACAATTATGTCTGTAACAAAATATCGGCCAAATGCCACGGCTTCGGTGGCATACCCCTATCCGTCGGTCCATATTTTCAATGACTCTGACACATAATTGAGGTTCAATGTCGTTAATGTGCCGAATTATTTCATCATTTAGCTTTTGAATTATTCTTGGCTTATTAGTGGTACACTTTTTCTTTTAAATATAACCAGAGAAAGCAGTACAACGGTGTCAAATCACTTGATCGTGGCAGTCAATTAAGATCGCCACGACATGAAATAACATGGAAATTGAATTTTTCGCACAAACGAGCCATCGTGTGTGGCAAGAGGCACCATCCTGTTGAAACCATATCTCGTCCAGGTTCATATCAAATCCGTTATCATCTCGCGATAGTGAACACCACTCACGGTAACTGCTAGGCCGACCTCATTTGCGAAGAAGTATGGCCCATGACGCCGCCAGTCCATAAACCGCAACAAACAGTCACTCTTGTATTTCCACATTTCCTACAGATCCGGTTTGCTGAAATTTCATACAATTCCCTTGATTGTGAATACATTTGGCCCATTTTTGTAAAAAGCTTTAACAATCTTAACACGCTGCTCGATTGTGTACCTCTCCATGGTTGAATTTCTCAAGCACTGAAACAAATATATGTCAAATTAAGTTGGGCAAAAAACCTGACAATTAGCATCATGCATTGGGCCACCCTTTTTGAAATAAAATATCATATTAATGACCGCTTCGGGATTGTTTACCTCAGATAGTCTAAAGTTGTCAAATCGCTAGATCTTGGTAGCCAATTGACGTCGCTAAATCGAGAAATTACGTTTTGGGGAAATTTCTCATTCCATAAAGCTAAAATCGGTCGTGGTGTGTGGCTCGTGACACGGTCTTGTTGAATCCTCATACCGTTCAGTTCAGAATTGTCAATTGAAGGCCAAAAAATCACGGTTACGGCTATTTCCGAAATAGTACGGCTCCATCCATAAAACAAACTGTTGCTTTTTCCGTGTGTAATGGCTTTTAGCATTCACTATGGATTCTCCGAACTCAATATGCGACAATTTTGCTTGTTGATGTAAAAAAACAACAAGCAAAAGCAACGAGAGAAAAACGAGCTTTATTGGTAAAAAAAATTTTGTCCGAAAAATCAAAACTCAGAAAGCTGACAGCCTAGACAGGACGGCGATTTTTAAACCACTAAATAGATAACTCGAAATCTTGTACATGACTTCAGGCAGAGTCATGTTCCTCCAGTTGTTGCAAACTTAAAGTCGTCACTATTCGGTAATTTTACAGTTGTAGTAGTTGTCAAATAATTTTCATTTAATTTACAAATTCACCGCTCAGCTGACTCAGATTTCTCTTCAGTTTATAAATAATTTTATTTTTATCGCCACATATGTTTAAATGCCCATAGAAAACCACAGCCCTCTATAAACTTTATGCAACAGTAGCTTGTAAAAAGTGGTAAACGGAGAAACAAAAAACACACAAAATACATGCAACATTAACAACCTCAGCGGCAGCAGCCACAATACATGGGTGGCGAAAAGAATATAACAACAACAACAAGAGCTGGTAGACAACAATACGACAACAATAGCAGAGCAACACCAGAAATAGGCAACATTTAACAAACAACTGGAAATTGCCGAAATGTAAAGTTGCAAAATTTATGGCAAAATATTATTTGAAATATGTTCGTTTCAAACTCGACGCTCGAAATACAAATACAAACATCATTTCTCTCTAATAACACAAATTACTTGAAACTTGAAATTCATAAGCATATTTGATGAACGATTATATAGACAACAACAACAACAACAGCAAATGTGTATGTTAAATACCATACAGTGAAGCCTAACGAAAAATGATATTTTCTAAAGAACAATATTTAGAAACCGTTTAGAGATATGAAAGCCTGTTTAATATCCTTTTTCGCTACAAAAAAAAAAAAAAAAATAATTGAAAAAGCTTTTTATTCATAATCATATGCAGCGTTTGCAATTCTGTGATTTTATGTGACGAACACATAAAAATTATTGGACCGTGATTATTTGCCACATGCAAATTCATCATACATACATTATATAGTAGACGAGTATACGATACATTAACTTACTATGACGCTATGACGCTCTCATTGCAATTTCGCTTACACCCATTTGAACATTTTAGTTATGAGCTTTGAGATCAGAAATGTGAGCATACATACATAGCCAACCAACCAACCATCGTATACACATTTACACTCCATTTGCATACTGATTTCTAACTAACACATAATCATGATGAGTGTGTGTGTGGATGTATATGTGTTTGTAAATCATCGTTTTGCTATTTTATTTACGTGTTCGAAAAGATGCCAACAGCTAAATAGTAATAATAGTTAGTTGAGCGTAGAGTAATTAAAAAAGGTTATTTGGCAAACGGAGGAGTTCGAGAAGTTTTCATAGGGCCTGAATCATTCTTTATTGCATCTGGGGTAGGATCAAATTTTAGGTATATTAGAAATTTTCTAGAGCTACTGGCTATTGACAAGGCCCATGTGAAGCCGCAATACTATCTTAATACGGCGGTAAGGTGATGCCAGTCTGCTTTACTAAGCATCAAGTCAATCTCAACGTTAACAAGTCTTCTGGATCGGATGGCATACCAGCAATGGTCCTGAAGTAGTGCTCTTTGACGCCTGCGCCTCCATTATCTTTTCAGTGCGTCATATCGCGCCGGTATTTTTCCATCTTGCTAGAAGGTTGCTAATGTAACGCCAATCCTCAAAAAGGGCGAGGCTGAGAACTACCGCTCAATAGCAGTTTGTGCCGTACTCGCCAAGGTTATGGAGAGTATGATTAATCACTACCTTGAGAGATATTTGGAGTCCAACGATTTGCTAAGCGATCATCAGTACGGTTTGCGGGCCGTTCTACTGGTGATCTGCTGACGTTGCTTTCGGAGAAGTAGAACAAGTCCATTCATGGTGTTGGCGAAAGTAAGGTTGTGGCTCTGGATATCTCAAAGGTATTCTATAGAATTTGGCACGAGGCTCTCAGTTAGAAACTTAATGCTTTTGGTGTCGGTAGTCACTTCTCTTGATTTATATCGAGTTTTTCAGAAATCGCTCTATAAAAGTGGTTATAAATGGAGTCTCATCTGACGAGTTCAGGGTAAACTCAGGGGTACCACAAGGCTCTGTTCTTTCTCCTACTTTTTTCCTAATATTTCTTAATGGCTTTCTTCTTCTCACTTATAATCCTATCTACTCTTTTGCTGATGATAGTAATATTTGTCACATATATTATTTTGATCGTAGACCGAGCCCTTTGTAGATTGGGGCGAGTGACCTGGTGAAAATCTCCGAGTGAGGTCGTGTAAACCGGGTCAATTTTAATGCACGCAAGACTCAAAGTTATTTTTTAACACACAGATATTGGGATATTGGAGAATCAGATGCTCTCGATGTTGTGGGATTGAGAATTCACTGTAACGTTCGTGGGAACGATCACATATTTCAAATGTCGAAAGAAGCATTCAAGTGCCATGATTTTTAAAACCGGTTCAAGAAATACTTCACTCCATCTGATCTCCTTAATATTTACAGAACCTATATCTGATCCAAAATGGAATACAACACTCATGTATGGATCGGTGTTTCAAAGTCCATTTTAAAGCTTCTCAACTGCGTACAGGAGGGGTCGAAGATGCTCATTAATGACGGTAGGGTAGCCAACTCTATCGATCGGAAAAATCTGATATTCAAGTGAAAAACTACTCATATTTAAAAAAGTGAAATTCAAATCGATTAAATCTTAAAAGGCAAATAAAACTGAAATGCGCTAATTATTTTAAACAATTGGTAATCCAAAAAACTATTTGAAAGGTCACTAAGTGAGTTAATAAATAAAATCAAAATATTTTCATTCGATATCAATTTCATTTAATTTTGGTTTACAGAACATATCGTGATTTACGGTAATTTATTTCATAGTGTATTTTATATTCAAGCACATATGATATACGAAAATTATATGATATAATAACACTGTAATCGTATTTAACACAGTTTTCCGACAAGCTTAGCACACGGCGAGTAAATCGAACTCAACTCAAGGCTAAATCTAGTGGTGCTAACCGCTTTTTTAGGTTAGCTCGAGATATACCGTTATTTCGAATATAGAAGAGGTTACACAACAAATATTCACATAACTTAAAATGCGCAATAAAATTTCTTTTAGATACGACTAAAACTTGGCGATCGTTTTAGAAATATAAATTTATGGGCAGAACAGTGGGATCATCACATGGCTATGTACATAGATAAGTACCTACCTATGAGTGATACATCTGCTTCACTGATAAACAGTGTAGCCAATTTAGCGCTTTTCTCGCTATATTTATTTATTTATTTATATAAAGGGGAGCGCTATCCTGAAGAACAATGGGATCACAATAAATAATACGTAAGTATGACGTATTGTTGATTATTTTCTGTTATATATTCTTTCATTCGTTCGGTTGTATACATATTCGAAGTAGATAATTCCCAGCCAGATAATACTCGTGCTAGCTTATCTGTTCATATACGAATCAAAATGTAAAAAACTGCAAGATCTGCAGAATTAACAAAAAAAACTTATTGTTTAAACAAAATTCTTTTAAGCTGCTCAATGTTTAAAAAAAAAACTGTAAAATACAAAAATATCTGCTGTACACACCAAGCAGTCACCTTCCCAGATGTATTGGCTTTTTCATTTCTGGTTTATCCGAGCTCCATATGTAACTATTTTGCTTGTTGGCATAACCACTGAGTGAGATTGGAGCTTCATCACTGAAAAATATTTTTGTTTTTTTTTTTTGTTTTTGCTTTTTCAACTGTATTTGTAATCTTTCCACTTTCATTACTACTTACCTTACCACGCCTGTTAATTATTTTCCATGCATGTGTGTAGAGAGGCGTTTCGTATTTATTTGATAATTGAAGTGTTTGTTTTATTGATGAAGGGACACTTTTTTTTTCTTTCCCTATATTTTACCATGATTGTCATAAACTATCAAGTTTTACTTATTTTTTTTATTTAATGGTGTAATAGTGTGTCGTTGAATATTTAAAGAACAAATAAAATCATAAAGAGAAAAAACAAAAAATTGGTGAAAATTGGAAGCAAAAAAAAAACGAGTACGAGTACTTCAAAGCAAAAAATCGAAATGAGCGGAAATGGTGCTTCTAAATCAAATGAAATGTTTGCAAGAGTTTTAGTAGATACTTAAATATTCATATATGGAATATGAGAAAAAGATGACTTTAAAAATGTCGATATAATTTTTTTGTTTTTTAATCTAAAATTGAATTTGAAATTCATATACGACAAAATATGTGTGTTTTTGAAAGATAAATTGTATTTTTTTAAATAAATTTTATTATATTTTTAATATATTGAAAAATTAGTGATAAATCAAAAAATTAGGACTAATAGCCATTTTTGTTCTAAGCTTGTTGGATACTCCAGAATATATACATATTGCTGCGAAAAAAATCAATGCCTAAAGAAGATACAAAAACATCAGTGCATTTAAAGTATTGTGTGATTTTAGTCTATTGATTTGTCAAGGCTATCAATGTGCCGCCTTGGTAATGCCACATTTAATATGTGTAATTAATAGTGTTACCAATTGCGTATAGAACAGTGTTACCATACGGAAATGAATAGATTGCTGTAGTAGATACAAAAATATTTGGAAGTAATGTCAATTTTATATAAAAGGCGGCGCAGTATGCATGGACAGGTAGTTATAGTTTGGCAGTCATAGTGTAAATTTACTAAGATCATGTATTGAGTAAATGGTTTATTAAGTGGATATTAGATAAGTTGGGGACTATATAGTTATAATAAAGATAAAATTAAACAAAAGACTATTAAGTAAAATATTAAATTCGCTGCATTTACTTTATTTTATTGCATTCTTTTTTTAGTACCCTTAAAAAAAGTACTATCAACTATTGTGGAAGTTATTCTATTGGTTGGTGTCAATGCTACGAGAGTATAATTGATAAATTATCAATCAGATCACTCTGTTAAATATGCCACAGTTATATCTATTTGAACAGATTTACCAATCCAATTATGAGTCAGATATGTACTTAATCTTCAAATTTGAATTAACTGCCATTGAATAGTAGTTTGTAGAACTTACTAGAACATTTGAAACTAATGGTAATTGAGTATATACAGAAAGAACACTACTTTGTCTACGTCAGTCAGTCATAAGTTAAAAGTCCAAGGATAAAACAGTGTTAAGGCGTTAGTAAAAGTGTTGAAGTTTGGAAATAGAAAAATATATTTTAGCAATTTAAAAAAAATTCAAACGTTTCAAAAAGGTTAATACATTACAATATATAGGCACCTTCCAAGTGTAAATTAAGGCTTACTTTTAATACCATGGCACGCACTGAGTGCCCTATTCCAGCAAGCACAGTAGTTTTTGGGTCGTTCATAAATATAATTTTATCGATCCTATGTATGAGGATTCGCGCTTCCAGACTGATCAGACATATAGAGTTTTGCGTCTTAGTTTACTGTTACGCATTCGCGTCAAAACGAAGGCTCAGGAGGGACAACAATGATATTAATAATGGCAAAACAAAACCATTAATACATGCGTTATGCAGTAAAAGAGCTGGTTAACAAGATGGAGAAGAGCGGCGTAATTAATCCATTATTAAGTGCGTGGAGCTCAACTGTAGTAGTGGTTAAAAAGAAGGATGTCAGCTCGAGATTATGCGTGGAATAGTTACCCGCTACTAGGAATTGACAACACACTAGACACGCTAGCCAGAACAAAACGGTTATCTACACTGGATCTGCAAAATGGGCATTGACAGCTGGAGATTGCCAAAAAAGAG
The DNA here is from genome assembly GCA_023159175.1 of Wohlfahrtia magnifica. Lineage (NCBI taxonomy): Eukaryota > Metazoa > Arthropoda > Insecta > Diptera > Sarcophagidae > Wohlfahrtia > Wohlfahrtia magnifica. The sequence continues at coordinate 3,698,843 of JAKWBJ010000045.1, forward strand.
AAGGAGAAAATTTCCTTTACTGCGAATGATGGCTTATTATTATAATTGAATCGTTTAAAGATACCAGGAAAATCAAATCCAGTGGTGCATTGGTTAAAGTGCTTACGTATGAAGCCTTGCAGCATGACAGAAACCTTCTCATTAAGGTTTCTGATTTAAAGAATTAAAAAGTTTTATTTTTCTATAGATAACCGATCCAGAAAGCTCTAAGTCACAAGCAAAAAGAAGCTTTAGAAGCAGCAAAATTTCTCACCATTACACTTAATTTTTAGAGGACGTTGTTTTAGACGGCTAATGAAGAAAAAAAAGAAAAACCCTCTCGCCTATATCAAGCTAGTTACAATCAGAAACTGTACATTCCCAGCTCCTATATATCGTGGAGCTGGCTATTCTCTGATATCTACCATGTTTTGCAATGCCAGTACCCAATGCTGACGTCAGTTACACGGGAAAAATTCACCTCTTGAAAGTTTTGTTAGAGTAGACGTTCTCTTTTATCTGCCTACAGGTTTTTTCAAAAACGACAACCTTAAACATTTCCTTATTGTTAGGAGCCTTTTATATTAAAGATGGAACGAAGCGGTCTCCTTACGAGGTAGAATACCAGGTTCGTCGTTATTTTTAACCCAGCAACCCAACCAGCAGAGTACAATGATCATTTTATGCAACTTAGGGTTTACCTGCAACTCTCGACCAGGCTGGATTTCGTCCATCGCAGTGCTATCGCTGTCTGATTTTCAATAAAAATTTCGACTTCCTTGCTGACTTTAAGGCATACCGCCTACTCTGTGATTATTTGTATGGCATGAAGGCGAAGACACTCACGTAATGCCAAAATAAAATGTTTATTAAAAAATCCAATTGCATTCTGACACTGAAGAGCAGTGTTATGCCATATATCATATAATTGGCACGTTTAATTCTTCTGCTGTCATGTTGTATACCTTAAGCACTTGAAAAACCAAGGGGTGGCAAGTGGTAGTATAAGGCCAATGTTGTTCTTCTCTTTCCAGGAAACGGTGATTCTTGTCTCTGAAAATAGTTCGACAGTTTAGTATCCACACTTTAAAAAAGTCGAATTTAAATTTTAAAGATTTTTAGATGACGCGAGTAGAGCAATCTTTAACTTTTTGGTAAATGGGGTATGGACGGACTAAGTGTTCTGTACGGGGTATGCGTCCATAGACTTTACTACCTCTTACTGAAAATGTGTCCATTTTTTGCCAACTCATCAGCTTATCCTTGGCATTTATTATGCAGCAGTTGCATACTGTAAATAAAAATCACCTTTTTGACATTTAACAAATAATTATTGTCATTGTTATTGTTATTGCTTTCGGTGCAACTTTAACTAATGACAACAAAATGTCATTTAAATAATCATTCATTTTGTGTTGTTTTTTAATTTTTTTCTCAATCATTGTAAACAATTATGTACTAGTGACAGACAGATCAACGTAAATGCCTGCTGAGCCTGCTGTTTGCTGTTGCTGACGATGCTGATGATGATTTCCTTGCTTGCAGCTGGCAGAAACAACCATTAAGAAGACCGACTGACTACTACTTTAGACATTTCGTTAAATTCCTTGTTTATATGCCAAATAAGTATGCAACACAACAAGTACCGTTTTATTTTTTTTACCCAGTTGCCGTTTTATATGCAATGTCATGCCATTTCTCATGCACAATCATTTATATTTTATTCTGAATTTGTATCTTTCTTTCTGATATCAACAGTCTTTATGCTGATTTTCAGCTTCATTTTGGACTAACACACACCATAAACAACTTCTGTTTCTTTTTAATGCTGTCTCAGCATTTATTTTGTATGCTGCGTTGCAAATTGGAATTTAAAATGATGACAGGACAACTGTGCGAACGAACATTCAAAAGTTGACGAAAGTGTAGATGCAACACGTAACGTACTGCTTTGTACTGGCGTTTTGCAACTCTTAGCGAACGTAAAACGATGTACGTTTGTCTGTTCTATGCCAGCGTCATTAGTCTGTAAGACTTTAAAGAAAAATCTAGCCAGCCAGCAGAGTAGTTAATGTGTTATCACAGTGAAATGAATGTCATGGAAATGCATCATGTTGATAGTGTTTATTACTGCTCCGATTATTTTCTTTTTGATTCTGATTTTTCATCGGAAAAAAAACTACCAACTATTGCGTGACTTCATTTTTATTTTATTTTTTTATTTCCCTCTCTTAACTCGTCTTTTTTAACTATTATATGGACTTTATCATTATTTTTTATGTTGCAACATATAAAAGTAAGAATTTAATGACAGTTTTACTAATGGTTAAGCTGGATCTTAATAGAAGACAAGCCAAATAGCTATGGGATAATGACGAAATTAGGAAAACGCTACTCAAATTAATATTCTGATGGGAAAACTGGAATTGAAGGTGTTCCAAAAATATTAAGCTAAAGGCAAACGGACGATTGACAGGTTGCGTGGATTCAACAGCCTTTGGATAATGTAAGAATAGCAACGACTAAGTACAACTCCACAATTAAGCTAATTCTTGACAGTCAACGAATGGTTTTACCTGGCAACCTTAATAAAATAAGTGAATACCGACCTGCAATCGGCAACAAATATCGTTTCTTCATCTATATAGTGCAGTTACAAGCGGATTTCTGTTCTTATAGTGAGCGACTCAATACATCTGTGCAGACTTGAAGGAGTGGCTTAAGTTTTAATGTAATAGAATACACTTCTATTGAAAAAACTCTAATCGTATCCGATGATTCCTTCTTCATATCTTGCCTTTTATCATAAAAATCTGTGTCGATAAGTAGGAAAAGCTTGAGTCGAGTTCAACTTCTCTTTCATATCGAACAGCCAGTCTATGTTAATATGGTAGCCCCATGGTAAAAAAGAGGTGCAGTAGACTTTAATCATTTACTCACTTGAGAGTCAGTTGTTAACAAAACCTCATAACGACCAACGCTTCTTGTAGGAATGATATACAGACTCGACTAGCGCAATGTCAGTGCATTAAGAGTCCCTAGGCGATTGAGGCGAAATTTTAATTTGAATTAATTGGCTGTCAACGTCAATATTTACAGTTCGTTCTTTAAGAAGCTTGTGGATTGTCCAAAATAGTAAGATGAGAAGAAACAGATTGTTGGTAGCATTACTTTTCACTGCATGATCTGTTAAAACGCTGAAAGCAAGTGATTTCCAGGAAAGAAGAATGTAAAGCGGCTGCGCCAAATGAAGGCCAAGCTTAGGCCAAAAAGTCGTTCGTTGTGATACCACAAAGGGTTGTCATCCCCCCATATCTCAACTTATAATAAAACCGATAAGCTTCTAAATGTCTGTGCTCGACAGCTCCGTAGTTCCAGGATATGTACACAGCAGGTGAAATAATGTTTCCTCCTGCTTCTCAATCTCTACAGCTTCTGGTAAGCTGCCTTGCTTAGTAATGACACCGACAACTAAGCTGAGTATGTTTTTTGGAGATTGAGCAAATCTTTTGTACGCTTGATATTCAGCCTTGACCAGGCTTGCTGCGCTGCCCGTCTTCGAAGCTGCACATGCATTTGTGAAATATACCAGGTGTACCGGTATAAAATAAGCAGTTTTTTTTGGGGAAAATAAAACAAAAATTTTAATTGGAAAGTAATGAGTATTTTTTTTAAAGTATTGGTCATTGCTGGATTCATATTTATTCCATCTTTCAGGCAATTTGTGAATTCCTCGCCAATAAAAGTCTTCATATTTTGAAGTAAATCAATTAGTCACTCAATTTTCGACTTACTCTTCGAAATCTAACTGCCAATGCTCAGCCATCGATAAGAACAATTAGTAGTTGGAAGAAGCCAAGTCTGGTGAATACAGGGGGTGTAATATTAGGTCCCAGCTTAATGCTTTGATTGTATCCTGAACCGGTTTTGCTTTGTGAGCATGTACATTATCATATCGCAAAATTACTTTGCCGTTTCTTGTGATCTATTCTGGCCGTTTTTCGATCAATGTAGCGATCTGCATTAACGGTTTCACCAGGTTTCAGGGGCTTGTGGCACACCACACACTTCTGGTCTCACAAGACACACAGCATTGTCTTCCTGCCGAATCGATCTGATTTTGCAACCGAAGTTGATGGTTGTTCCGGATTAACCCATGATTTTTTCCGTTTACGGCATGAACACCATATGCCTCGACAAGCATTCGATGCGACTCTACAGCACTCTTCCTCAGATGAAAACACAAAATTTATGCTTTTCGCAAGTCATCAATTTCTGGTACAAAATTCAGCATATTTTATTAAGGCTCGTTAGCAATATATGTTCCCTATGGAGACATTTGTATCCTGATGCTTACTTCATACCGGTATACCTGGTAAGCTTACTAGATCTCAGTGGGATTCCCAACTTGCAGAATTCGCTCGTAAGTTCAATGGTGGTGCTGTAGAACAAAATGGTAACATAGAACCCTTTTACTTCCCTAAGAATCGTTGCTTTGGAAAGCCAATTAGGCTTTTTGATGGATTTTGTTGGTTTCGTTCTAGGCTTTAAAGATGTAATGAAACCAATTGTCATGCTACGAGTACTAATGCTTTTTTTGTCGTAAACTTGAAAGGCACATGTGCTGTAATTCAATCAACACTATTTTAAAAAATTCTACAAGAGATTTGTTAGCACAGCTAACCAGGCATCTGCTTAAAAGAAAACTGAGTTGCTATATAAAGCTTCACTGTCAAGATATAGCACTTTTTAATTGCTTAGCAGTTGAGAACTGTCGAAGCCTTTGCTTCATTTTTATCAGCATTGATTGCAATCCAACTGAACATCCAACCAATATTCTAAATTTACGTTTACGGTAGTTTGGTGTGAGTGAATTAAGTCATTTTCTGATACCCTGTTCTGAAGTGAAGGGTATTCCAGTAAGGACGTTTTGCATCGATCGAAACAAATTATAGTCTGAAGGGGCAAGATCTGGGTTATAAGGCGGGTGAGCCAAAACTTCATAATCACTGTTTTCCAAATAGTTTTTGACCGGTCTTGCAACATGTGGCCGAGCGTTGTCATGATGGAAGATTATGGCCTCGTGTCTGGTCGAATTTTCTGGTCGTTTTTTATTGATTGCTCCATTTAAATGAATCAATTGTGTTCGGTACAGGTCTCCTGTGATCATCTGACCGGATTTCAACAGCTCATAATACAAAAGACCCTTCTGATCCCACCAAATTAGAGCATTATCTTGGCGTTATGGATATTCGGCTTCTGCGTTGATTTGACTGTTTGGCCGGGCTTTAGATATGAATTTTTTCGCTTGGAATTATCGTGGTAAGTCCATTTCTCATCACTAATAATAATACGGTGCAAAAATGCCTATTTTCTATGGTTAAAGCATAATTTCCGACATGCAAAATCGCCTTTCAACGTTTCTGGGCTTCAATTCATATGGGACGTAATATCCTTGCTCTTGAATGAATCCCAATGCTTTTAAATGTAGAAAAATGGCTTATTGAGTGATTCCCAATGATAATACATGTTTTTCTTGCGTTTAACAACAATCTTCGTTGAGTAATGCTTCCAATTCCTCATTTTCAAAACTTTTCGGCTGACCAGGCCTCTCCTTGTCTTCTGTGTCGAAACCACCACTTTCGAATCGCGCAAGCCATCATTCACAAGTTTTTTGAATTGGTGCATGTAAGCTTCTACCAAGAATCGATAAATTTCAGCAGTCGTTTTTTTTCCAAATGAAAAAACGTTGTCAGACTTCCCCGCACAACATATTTTTTTAGCATAGAATTCGACATTATTATAGCGATTGAAAAAAATTTGTGTTAACACTTTGCCGTCTATCGAATACTGAATTATAATGACAGATGTTTACCCTCCAAAATACCATATTTGTTATTATTGACACAAACTATATGAGATAGCTATGCCATATGATTTCAAACGACATTATTAACTTGTATACCCAATATAAGAACTTCAGACTATCTGAGGGCAAGTAGCAATAAATAAAAATATGGTGCTTGGATTTGGACCGCCGTACTAGTGTTTGAACCAGTTGTCTTTTAACTTTCAAGCGCTAAGGACATTTATTTAGGCTAGATTGACCAGTAGGTGGAAACTTTAACGGCTGATCATTACTATTCACTCGTTCTTCTGCGAAATTGCCAGCATGGTGGTACTGTAACTTCTTATCGATTTAACTGCTTATGCTAACGGTTTAGGGCTAAAGGTTCAAATTAGATACGACTTGACGTAACTTCATAACTGTAACAAACCAAAATTCTATTAATATACTATGGCGGTATGATATATCACCACTAAACAAATACAGTGTTGAAACAAGGTTGGTTTGTTACTTTACGGCTTCGCCGTTATATTATTTCACGTCTTTTTACACAGCAAATATGTGCACTTGCCGATTACCCAATTATCTAGTAGTAAATTTCCGAAAACCCTTTTTTCCTAATTAGGGCTACAATTACCCATGAATCTTCCTGCTGTGCAATTATCAAGATAGTCTAACCGAGTTCATAATTAACAGATGTGATCTTTTGGTTTCGAAAAGTCATTCTAATGCAATGGGTGTTAGGCAAATGAAAATCATTGCAAAATACCTAGAATGGAAATTCTTTTATCTTTTTTAAGTTCAACTGTAACTGTAATAGAAAATCAGTTTATTATCTTCCTTTTGTCACCTCATTTTGCAAACCTTGTGATCAGCTTTAATTTACTTGCTCCTTTTTAAGATGTCCTATGCTCATTTAACTGGCGACTTTGTTGTTTTTTTTTTTTTCTTTCTTTCTTTCTTGGCTTGGCATCATGATTTCTGTCGTTTTATATTCTTTCCTGGCAATTTCTTTTAATGATTTTTTTTTGGTCTGTTGTGGGGTGGGGGCGTTGTGTAAAATGTCATGTGTCTGACAAGTAAACCAGTGTTTGAATTTTAAACTTGAATAGCCAACAACACCAACACCAACAAAACACCATCATCAACATCATCATTCTCATCATTTACGGCCATTGTGTACCTGGAAAATCGAGGCAAATGTACAAAAAAACAGTGACTGACGCACGTATTGCAGGGACTTTTTTTGCGCTTTTCTTGTTCTCTTATACTGCCTGCAACTTTCTTTTATGGTTGTTGTATATGAAATCGTATTCGAACGCATAAACGACGTGTTTTTCTTTACAGTTCATCATGTTTTTTATACTGATTTTTTTCTTTTATTTCTCTCTCTCTCTCTCTGATTCTTTTCTTTTGTTACGCTTTCTTTGCTTTCCTTACAACCATTTTTCGTTACATTTAATAAACACCTCTCCACATTGGGCACAGCGCTACATTGTTGGTGTTGCAAGTCAAATAGCCTGGCTGGCTGTTGATGTTGAAGCCAGTCAGTCTATATGACAACAAAGCCAGTAAATTGTAGGCGAAAGACTTAACTTTTATAGGCAAGATGTGTATGTGGTAACAACAGTTATGGTAAAGTAAAGTGTAATGGTTGGTAAGAGAAGAAGAAAAAGAAAGAAGAAAAAAAAACGAAGAAATGCAATCAACTCTCATTTAACAGCATCATTTGTCACTTCAGTTTATGGCAAAAGTATCCTGTCGAGTAGCTGCTGTTGTTGTAACACTTATTGCTGCATTTTTTTTTTTTCTTTATGGCCGCCATCAGTTGTTGACTGTTGAATGCCATTTATTGTTATTTTTGTTGTTCGGCAATATAATGTAGCAAGTTTTACAAATAAAATTTAATTTCGTTCGAAATATTATTTCATTGGAAATCTTATCGCAAACGTTTATAAAAATTAATGATTTTCTTTTGATTTACGAGTATTTTGTAGAAGGTGGCTTGGTTGACAGGTAGTTGCAACAACAGCTGCCACTAATAGCCTAGACAAATTATAGTTGAAAAATTAAAAATTAACTATATATAAAATTAATTGGAATTAAAAAATAATAATAATAATTTTAGATGTTTCGGAAGCCCTTAATGTAACTATTTTTAAACTCTTACTCTTACTCTTACACTTCAAATATAAAAAAGTGGTTTTCTCCTACTATCCAGCTGCAATAAGCTTCTTGTCAATACCATTCACTAGTACTAACAACGGAATCAGATATATAATGAATTGGAAAAGTCAAATGATCATCCATATTCTTGAAAAACGGGAACCTGATATAATGCAAGAATTTGCTTGAAAGCTCATGAACGTCACCAATAAAGATTTCGAATACACAGACGCAAATCTCATAAGCAGCCTTACAAAGTTTTTTTTTTTCGTCACTCTTCCAAGTAGCATATTGGCTTTTCACAAAGCATCCAATACTTTTTTTCAGTTTCAGTAATAAAATAGATATTCAAGCTAAGTAGATGATTAATCTGTCGTAGCTTGCCTCCATATGATTGTAGTTAGCATTGTGGTAAAGATCCTTGCTAAGTGGTGTCAGTTGTCACAAGTGAGTACCAACTCGAAGGCGTATTCTTAGGACACTTTTAACCTTCACACCTTGGTCATATGGGTCACAGTACCCGGTTGAGGATATGCAACACCACACCGAGCTCGCGCTTCCTGCGCTTTAGGTCTAAACCACAGCCACCACGAAGCTCCCACAAGAGAGCCTACCCAACAATAGAACAAAGATCGGAATCCTTGTGGCTCCCGATTGCTGTGGTACCAGTATACCTCTGCTCAGGCTTAGTGACACGTGAGTGTAAATACATACACGTGCCACCTCCAGTTTTGGCCTCACAACGGCCCGAACTGTAACCTTACTAAGTGGTGATCATGATCTGTACTTAACATTGTAATTTTTTCCTAGTAGATGGCGTTTTCTTCCGATCATTCGTTTGATGTTTGTTACTATCGCCAGCGGTTAGCTAGATGATCAGGGGCGCTTCCTTAGAAAGATTTGTCTGGAAAAAGGTTAAAGTCTCTTTATTAAACACTCGAAGCCACAATTAATTTCTTGTCGTCAAGTCCTGCTGGGCTTCGAGCCTGTGTCGCTGATGCTTGTGTATGTTCCACTCAGCCATACAGAGCCATAAAGAGTGCATTAAAACATTATCAATATAATTGAGTTCATGTACACTAATGTAAGCTATCGTATCATGAGTGATTTCAGTTTCAGTCGACCGATCTCGATTAAAACTGCTTTTAGACAAGGATTTAATCTCTCGCTACTGCCGTACACTGTTGTCCTCGACTTCATCCACGCCAAGAAATATATTTTGGGGCCTCGACTTAGGACATAAGACATTGACTATGCCACCGATATGTATCTCCTAACTTACATAGACATTATGACATGCTGGAGAAACAGAATTTTGTACAGATAGTAATTGCAAATAAACATCGAATAAACACAAAAATTATGCATATTAAGACTATTAATGCTGAAAGTTTATAAGATTTGAACCAAAATTTGGAGGCAATTTAATTTTTTTTTTTTGCTATTTCGGCAGCACACTTACACTGTTGAAACTGAAATAATATTTCGGTTGATCGATAATCAGAAGAAAACGCCGCATACTGGGAAAAAACTACAATGCTTAGTTAGGACCACCACCTTCACTACTGAGCAAGAATCTTTACCACTACACACAATCATGTGGAGGCGAGCTACAGTAGATTAATCATTCACTAGGCTCGAAAATCGGTTTGATTACTGGAATGTAGGTATCATAAAAACCGACCGCTAGATGGGGGAGTATTCACATAATGGATATCGAAAACCGTATTCATACAGAGTAACAATTTCAATAAAATTAAGAATATTATGCATAAGGATTAATATTAATATGTTGTTGGTTATCCTTTTTGCTTTATGACAGCGATGAGACGTCTTGGCATCGATTCCACTAGTTTAGAAGTTAATTGTGGTAATATTTTAATCCATTCCGTCCTCAATGCTACTTTCAGGTCGTTTGCGTTTGAAATGTCGTAAAGTTTCAAATTTTTCTTGAAAATTGACCAAAAAATTCTCAATAGGATTGAGATCTGGACTTTAAGGTGGCATTTGAGGTATTTGGGTCAGTTGTACAGAATCCAAAGTCGGGTATCCAGCGCTGTATGTTTGTGATCATTGTACTGTTGAAAGATAAAATCTCTGAAAATGCTCATTTTTTTCGGCTCTTTGCTCACATTTTTCCTTAAAATATTTGTATAGTTCCCTGCTGTCATAATTCCATCAATGAAATGTAGATTCCCAACTCCTGGTACTGAAAAGCAGCCACAAACCATTACCGAGCGTTCACCATGCTTGAGTGTGGGAATCAGGTTATGGCGAAATAAACTCGTGTTATTTTCTCGCCAAATTTTAAAGCGTCCATCCAATAATTTTATATTAAATTTGGACTCATCCGTAAAAATAACTCTTTTCCAGAAGTTTTCCTTATTTTAGTACTTTTTAGCAAACGCAACCCGTTTTTGCTTATTAATCATGCTAACGAATGGTTTTCTGATAGGATACCGACTTTGAATCCAATTCTTTTAATGTAATTTCGTACTGTTTGAGGTGTAAAGTGAGTACGGAAGTTCTGTTCCAAACTTACAGCCAGATATAGAAGGATCGATGCGAATTTGGCGTCGTAGGAAAGAGCACTGTCTTCTTGTTAACTTGCGCGGGTTGCATTTCGTTGCGATTTTTTTAATTGTCCGGTTTTTTTATATTTCGACACCACGTATTGGATAGTAGAAGCACTGCGCTTCATTATTTTGGCGATTTCCAGTAAAGATTTTCCATCAATGTCTAGATCAATTACTATTTTTCGTTGTTCATCTAAAAGCTCACTTGATTTTCCGCCCATGTTGAATTTTTCCAAATTTTTATAATACTTCAACTGGCTATGATATTTTATGAAAATACAGACTGCAGCAATAAAAACGGCGAATCACACAAATAAAATAGAGTTTAAACTTCGTGCTAACAACACGAAATATATGGCATTGCCATCTGTACGAATAGGGTTTTGTTATCCATTATGTGAATAATGCGCCATCCGAAACTTTCAAAAATTTGCTTATGCGTTAAATATTTTGTAAATTTTCTAATTTTTATCGGATGTACGAATATGGGTTTTGCATGCTGTCAGTCTATAAGTTGATTTTTTATTAATAAATTATTCATTAATTCAAAATAATTTGAAATTTATTTAATTTTCAAAGTATTCTTATATGAATCATACTCATTAACATCTTTTTCCTCTTTTTTCAGGTAAGTGTGGCTTTGAAACAACTAAAACGTTATTTTCAGAATAACATTTCGGTAAGACAGATTTAAGCATTATTGTTATTGTAATATCGTCAAAAAATAAAATTAATTCTGTTAAATTTCTACTATATCCATAAGATTCAGGTAGATTTAAGATATCAGTAAATTAGCGTATTAAAAAGGAGTATAATATAAACTTCCTAAACGACATTAAAAATATTAATAAAAATTTTAATTCAACAGCGAACAAATGTGAACATAAAGAGGTATAATGAACGAGTTTGTTTACGAACAAATTTAATATTCTAGTAATAAAGGGTCCGCCAAATAATTTTTTTTTTTTTTTTGAAAATGCTATAAAAAAACTACTGAATATTTTCTCAAATTCCGGTTTTTATTTGAAAGTACAATCCTTCCGGTTAATAATGGAAAATAATTTCATTCAAATGGCTGCCTCGGCTGGCCATGCAGTAGCCTACACGATCGGTCCAATTTTTAAGCACATTATCGATTGTGTGCAGCTGTATTACACCAATGGCTTCACGAATATTGTCCTTTAAAGCGTCAATTGTCTCTGGCTTGTTGGCGTAACACATATCTTTGACGGTACCCCACAAATAGTAGTCCAACGGTGTCAAATCGCAGCTCCGAGGTGGCCAAATGACATAAGCTCTTCGGCTGATAATGCGATCTTCAAAAACAGGGCGCAAAATATCGAGTGTAGCTTCGGCTGTGTGGCACGTAGCGCCGTTTTGTTGAAACCAAATGTTGCTAATATCCTTCTCTTCAATTTTTGTGAACAAAAATTCGTTCAACATGGCCCGATAATGATCGCCATTGACTGAAACGGCCACTTCTTGTTCTTTTTCGAAGACAAATTATACCTCTGAACCAAAATCCGCACCAAACAGTGACTCGTCTTGGGTGTATCGGCTTTTCAATGTATGCGTGCGGGTTTTCTGTGCCCCAAATGTGACAGTTTTGCTTGTTTACATAGCCGCCAAGATCAAAATGAGCTTCATCTGAAAAGATGATTTTTTTTTTTGGCAAAATTGGCATCTTCTGTTAGTCGATCGCAGGCCCAGATTCCCAGCATTGTTCAAGCGTATACACAACAAGATTCGCTCAGCGGAAGGATAAAACGAATTATCTGTCAAATCAGCCATGAGCTAAGTGTTACTATTCACGAAATAAGCACTAATTGAAAAAAAAACGATAGATGGCGGACCCTTTATTTAGTATCGACAGAACATAAAGAGTAAACGTTTTTCTTTATTTCATTTTTTCACTTAAGAATATGAATTCAAAAATTATAAATGCTAATAAACTTCTTTGCTTAAATTTGGCATAAATAAGTTAATATGTCATACATATATGTAGATACTATAACAAAGTGTGTTTAACATAATTAAACTAAAAATTTTTGTCCATCTGTATTTGGTATAAATATTTATTAATTACTAGCTAAAACCCGGTGTGTTTCGCTACCCCTATATTTACCCTTTTCCCCATTTTATACTCCACCCAACCAAATTTAAACATTTAAGATGGCCTGTAGTTCATACCAAAAAGTCACTGTAAAATTTGATTTTTAGCTCTATATAGCCTTCAAATAAACACACATTAGTTTTTATATAGTACTAGAGTAACCCTTCTCACGGTGCTTTTTGACTGATGTTGATAGATAACGAAGTTTTACTGTTACCGTTCTCCACACATGCAAAATTAAACCAATGGCTTGAATTGACCGCCAAGTTATTTAGAAACTTCAACTCTAAACATTCTTAAGATACCCCAATATCAATATCGACTTTGTATGGAGGTACCATGCCCACTTAACCAATTTCGGTCACTTTTTAACTAGTGGTTTTTATTATCTAAGAAGTCATTTAGAACAAATTCAGAACCTTCCATTCTAAGCGTTCTCAAGATATACACAAATCAATACCGAATGTCATTGTAAACATAAGGCATTATGATACATGGTTTGGTAACTTTTAAAGTGACAATAAAATTTCATAATATGGAAAATGGAGGTCATTTTGTTGATATTTGTATGGGAATATATATATATGTATGGGAATAATATATAAAATCTAAATGCCATATCTCCGGAACCACTTGGCCGATTTCGTGCAAGCCATCTACAGACCATACACAACATATCCTGAAATTTTTGGTTGAAATTGGTCGACGCATTTAGTGGTGTGCTTCGCTAGCCCCATATTAAATATTATCTTAAATGCTATATAGATTTTTTTCACCGTCTCTCCTCTAGGGAGCATATTGGCTTTTCACAAAGCATCTATCGCTTTGTTTCAGTTTCATTAATCAGTTTGATATTTCAAGCTAAGTAGATGATTAATCCGCTGTAGCTTCCTCCATATGATATTTTTTTTTTTTGTGTAGTGGTGAAGATCCTTGCTAATTGGTGGTGATCTTTACTTTAGCATTGTAATTTTTTCCCAGTAGGTGGCGTGTTTTTCCTGATCATTCATCTGACGTTTGTCTTCATCTTCAGAGGTATGCGAGAGAAGGGTCAGGGGGGCTTTTTTCTTTATTTTTTTTTTTAGATGGAATTGTCTGGAGGGAAAAAGTTGAAGCCTTTTTTTAATATTAAACATTCGAATTAAAACAATTAAATTTTTTCTTCGTCATGTCCTCTGCTGGGGCTCGAACCTGGATCGTTTGTGTTGTTATGTGTGCGCTCTAACCACTACACCACGCCATTACCAGATAGATAGATAACAAAGCTTAAGTAGTTGACGTTCTCCACATAAACAAATTTCAGTATGCGGTATGAATGCAAGGCGCCACGACCACCTACTCAATCTCCACTAGTTACTGACTGATTATGTGTATTTTTCACGACGTCGTTTGAACATAATTTATATACTTTTACTACTGTCGTTCTCAACATATAAAAAAATTAATATTAACTTTATGTGGGAGGTACCACGCCCACTTGTCTTGATTTGTATTAAGTATGAAGCCATTGAGACCAAATTTAAAAACTTTTGCTTTAACCATTCTCAAGATATACATAAATCAACATTTAGTTTGTATGGGAGGTATTACGCCCATTTGTTCATTTCCGTCCTTTTTTTGACTGTCAATTTACATTGACTATGAAGTCATTCAGACCATATACTGAAAATTTACCTTTAACCGCTCTCAAGATATAATGTAATCAATATTTTGTTTGTATGGGAGGCACATTGCCCACTTGTCTAATCCCGCCGACTTTTTGACTGATGATTGACTAAGAGATTATTTTGGAAAATTGAAGGCATCTTTTTGTTACCATTTTTAAGATATATACTTTTTATGGGTGTGGCACCGCCCACTTGGAATTTTTTTAATTTATATAGCCTATAATTTTTCCCAGACATACAAAGAGATACTGTTAAAATATCAAGAAAATCGGTTCAGCCGTCCATAAGACACAAACAGACAAACAAACATTCATTTTTTTATACTTACATAAGTATAAGAAGATAATAGGAAGGCTAGACGCTCTTTTTCTAAATTGTAAATATTTTTATTTTTGAAAGAAGTAGCGATTTATATAAAATAAACATATTTATTATTATATTGACGGTATAACTTAAACATGCAGGAATCACAACAGACGGCCTTTGGTTACTTATTCATTCCTTGGCCATTTATTCTCATTGGGTCATTTAAGCATATTACACTATTTCCAACCAAGTGTTTTTCTTTCAAAATATAGTATTTAATATCGTCAAAGCATTATTTGCGCAGTTTTGCTTTACTTATTTAATTTATAAAAAAGCCGGTTGAAGCATATCTATTACACTCCAAAGCTTATCCTGAATATCTTATGCGATTTTTATCGGAAATAGATGGTTTGTGCGGCTTAGAAGTGATGATATTAGCACGCAAAACAACGATCGATCCAGTCACGCAAAAAAGATCGAAGATGATGAATTGAAGGCATTAATCCAAAAAAATTGTTGACAAGCCCGCAACTCAAAGAACTTGCGAAATGTTTGGAAGTTACTCAAGCAACAAACTCAAAACGTAGAATTCATCCAAAAGTAAGAAAATTGAAAGCCAAAAGACGTTCCAAAACTGTAACGCTGCTTAAACGGTATAAAAAGGAATCAAGAAGTCGTATATGAAGTCCAACCGAATAAGCGCTAAAAGCTTATGTCTGTGGTAGTGATCTATGAGTGATATTTGGTGGTGCCTAGGGAGATCAAACGGTTATTATTCGACCGGTTTTTTTGATTTTGCCGAATACGGTTTTTTTAAATATCCACATTTCGAATACTGAATAAATCGGTCATTTTAACACGAATAACCGTTTAATTTAAATATGTATAATTTTTATGTTTTTTATATTTTTTAGTGCAAATATACTCTTCGTTTAAGTATTTTTTGACAACCCTAAACGTCGCACATATAACGTAAAAACCAAAAAAGATATGCACACTTGAGCAACGATAACCTTTTCTCATATTCTGTAAATAAACATTGATTTTTTATAGACTCATTAAAAGGGACCTACAAATGCCAGCTCCGAACGATGGATGTTACGGTTAAAGGATCCGCCATCTAACGTTTTTTTTTTCAACTAGTGCTTATTTCGTGAATGGTAACACTTAGCTCATGTCTGATTTGACAGATAATTAGTTTTATCCTTCCGCTGAACGAATCTTGTTGTGTATACGCTTGAACAACGCTGGGAATCTGGGCCTGCGATCGACTTACAGAAGATGGCGATTTTGCCAAAAAGAAATCATTTTTTTAGATGAAGCTCATTTTGATCTTGGCGGGTATGTAAACAAGCAAAATTGTCGCATTTGGGGCACAGAAAACCCGCACGCATACATTGAAAAGCCGATACACCCAAGACGGGGTGCCGTCAAAGATAAGTGTTACGCCAACAACATGAGACAATTGACGCTTTAAAGGACAATATTCGTGAAGCCATTGGTGAAATACAGCTGCACACAATCGATAATGTGCTTAAAAATTGGACCGATCGTGTAGGCTACTGCATGGCCAGCCGAGGCAGCCATTTGAATGAAATTATTTTCCATTATTAACCGGAAGGATTGTACTTTCAAATAAAAAAAGAAATTTGAGATAATATTCAGTAGTTTTTTTTATAGCATTTAAAAGAAAAAATTTATTTGGCGGACCCTTTAGTAAAGGTTATCAAACGTTAATAGTCAAAATCAGCCGCTAGCAATGTTGTGAGGTGATACCACTGTTGAAAATTTCCAGATCGTGTGGCCTTTAACTGAACTAAGAACTTCCTGATTGGTAGGCTGGTGTCTTAACTAACATACCACAGTGGCACACACTATTAGATACATAATGCATGCATTTATGTTTCTGTACATGTCCTCTGAAGTGTGAAAAAATTTAGAAATGAACGGAAAGGATAAGTCTAGATATATTGATTGTCCTTAAATACTAAGCTGAAAAAGCTCTTCGACAACAGAAATTATTAACCACCTTAAATATGTTTATGAGATTGACGCTATTGTGCAGCAAGGAAAACTTGACTCTATACCAAGTAGTCTGTAGGAGCTGGCAAGTATAACTCTTACAAAACACGCTGTAAAAAATGAATCACTGAATGAAATATTAGGACGTTACGGTGTCGTGGAAGATATATCCGTTAAGGCCCTAAAAAAGCTGAACGTTATTCTAGCATTCTTACTTGCTAGAAACAACAGCATGGAACAAAAATTTATCAATTTTATTTGCTAATGCAACTTGAATTGAGAAAAATTTTATTAAAATAACAGAACCGGTTAACCGGTTATTTGATAAATTTATAACCGAAAATTGGTTTTTTTAAATTGAAATTTTTTGAATTATTCGAAATCCGGTTTTTGAAAAAAGTCGAATAATCGATCTCCCTAGTAGTGCCAAATGGGTTTTAGATATGCTCACCACCTCAATTAAACCAGACGATTAGATGGAATTCCCTTGTAAAAAGTGCAGCAAACGTTTTTGACAGCACCAAGGAGGTCACACAACGAACGAATTATACTGACACTTATCAACTACTTCTGCCCATAACAATGCAGAAAGTTCTCCACCATTAAGGCGCCCTTTTGACGCCATCATAGTTGTGTCACCCCATCTTGAGACGAGCTGATGATCCTGCTAATAAGCATGGAACTGATCCAAGCTATAATTGACTTCTCCACCCCTTTTCGTTCCAACGACCTAATTCAATGCATTACGACGTATTCAATGTACAATCGAATTGATCTAAAGCCGGCCTGTTGTCCCAAAAAAATTACGTGAAGTGAGCCGGCAATAAGGTGGAACACGATCTTGTAAAATACCATACCTGTAACATTTAGGATTGTTATCTCCCTTCAGTTGTTGCAATTAAGAAGGACTTTTGGACTTTAACCGTAACGGATTCTCTCTATTCTAAACCACTAACGTTATGGACATTAGTAAAGAAACAAAAAATTTTACAGAAGGAAACATAAATTTTTTAAACAAACCTCGTAAGCTCTACCTAGTGTTATCATTGTTCTTTTAATGTGTTTAAAGAAATCGTTACAAATACATATTGAAAGAAATCGGAAAATACTTTTATTCAATCAATTTTATTTATACAATATTTGCCGTTAAGATAATCCACAGCCCCACCGACTATGTGATTTCATTTAAAAAAAAATTAAAGAATTGTTGAAAAAATGCATTCAGTTCTTTGATGAAAACGCCTTGAAACGGTACCAAACAGTAGTGCCATGATTACATCCCTCAAAACACTAAGCAAATTGAGACAAAAACAGATATCCTTGATTGTGCGCTCAATAGCAGAATGTATAGTAACAGTGGTGTTAATGAGTTTGGCTCAGAATTTTTTTAAACTTTACGGTCCACCCAGAAAACGAGGTTTCTTTTGTGATGATGAATCTCTTAAGTATCCCTATCATGAAGATACTGTACACCCTCATACGCTACTAACACTAACACTGTATGTACCTGCGGTCATAGTGATTATGGGTGAATGTTTGCTGTTCTTTAAATTAAGAAAACAAAGTTTTTCAGAGCAGAGACGGGACTTTGTGCAACTATTGTTTAGATTGCATCATAATATTGTACCGTATTATTGCTGTTTTGCCATGCATGCCTTTTTTATACATTTGGCTAAAGTGTCTTTGGGTAGCTTGAGACCACATTTCTTTCAAGTATGCCAACCCTATCGCCCGAAGGACGGTAGTACTTGTAATGATCCTCATAATCAAGGTATCTACATTGAAGACTACAAATGCGGGTCATCTAATGATCTTACTGTAAGTAAAGAAATGCTTTTTAGCATACATATCTCATTTCCCAGTGGTCATGCCAGTTATATCTGCTATAGCATGGTGTACCTCATTTTCTATTTGCAACGTTTCTCTAAGGAATTGCGTGAACATAGAATAAATGTTGGTCTTCTAATGGTAGTCTTACAAATGTCATGTGCTCTGTTGGCCTGGTTTATAGCCGTGAGTCGTGTGATGGTTTACAAACACCATTGGTCAGATGTTTTGGTTGGTATACTGCTGGGCTCATCTGTTGCCATTGCGGTTTCGTTGTATGTACGCCAACAGCTAAATAGTGTGAACATATTACCACAGGGTGTTAAAACGTCAGACTTAGATTTAAAAACAACTATAACAACAGCATCGTCCACCACCGCATTATTTACCACAACCATGCCAAATACAATTTTAGTACCACAATGATGATGAGGCTTAGGATGAAGATGACGAGAATAATGACAACGTTACTATGGCGTATTGTGTTGCTGATGAAAATGTAAATAGAAATATTGGTGGTGATGATGTTTATCTAATTAAAGTATTAGTCAGCGTCGATTTCACATCAATCTCGTTTTGTAATGTTACGATGAATTGTTCTTATAAATTGTTAGAGAATAATCACTTTTTAATAAATAAAACATTAACCATTGATATCTATTTGTATTATGGCTTTTATTTAATAAAAGAAATGTTTTGAAAAGAGTAAATAAGTTACTGCGTAATAGCTGTGAAATTGAGTAATAAATTTAGTAAAAAAGTTATAGTCAGTGTACCCTATAACGCAATTTAGTGTACCCTTACTACACCTGACACAAATTGAACTGCAGTTTTGTTCAAAACAAAAATTTATTTGCAGCTCTGGAACTTTAGGACGTCACTAGATTTATGTATGTATGTCTGTAGTTTTAAAAATCAATTTTGATCATCTAGCAAAGAGACTCTATTGACTCCATGTATGTACGTACTCACATGCATAAGCAAATTATATACAAAGAGAAGTAAAGAAAAAACAAGTGGAAAAATACAAAGCAAAGTGACCTGAGTGAGAGACTCTCAAATTACTACCGCAAATGTAAAATGCATTAACATTAGTTTGCCCGACGCTGATGTTGAGCGTGTGAAGGAGAGAAGAGCAGCTCTTTGCCTGAATCTGCTATAGATTGAATTTCTACTGTGCCTGCCACTATTGCAATAATAATTGACGCGGTAGCAAAAGGATACAAAAGCACTCTGAACAAAATATTGCCGTACATGAACTTCAATCAGCTGCCTAATCAGAAAACAACTGAACTTTTCCTTGTGAACCATCAATTCCAAATCAATTGTGGTTCAAGTCGTAGTAGTAGCCTACCAGAGGCTTATTTATCTTACCACTTGTGTCTGAATTCATTTAATATTATTATTTTACATTAAATGGCCATGCCACTGCTACCTAAAAAGAGCTATTGTGTCAAACACTCCGGAGTCATACCCCAGCCAGCGTAATGGATAGATAGAAAACCCATCATGTCAATATCCCTGGATGGGCTGTCCGATCAGTCCGGAAGCGCCAATCGGAGCAGTTTCCAGAAGAATGCCCTCTACCTTGTGTACGAAAACGGCAATGTCTCAAATGGGTAGTCGACGATCTAATTCAGGCCCAATAAAGGCTCCATAAAAGTTCGTCTTAGAATGTTTGCCAGAGCAACCCATTCACAGTGAATATGCTCTTTCGTCTCCTCCTCTTCGCTACACAAGCGGCACTCCGAGTCAGCCACCACACCCACGCCGAAGAGGTGATATCTAAGACAGCAATCATCAGACAGCAAGCTAATAAGTTTTGTCCATGTGGCGCAACTCCCTATTATAGGTAAAGGGTATCATTAGCCTCTTCGCCTGCCTCAGACCCGGACTTTGTACCCAGTATGACGAGCGTAGCCCATGCTCCCATTTTACTCAGATGTCTAATTAGACTGCAATGTCCGGTCGAAAGCGCGTTCTATATCCTCAGATTGTCTCTGGACATTTGTATACATTTTCTCTTGTTATAGTTACCCAACAAAAGCTTAGACTGTCTCATACCCGTACAGCCGGAAAAGAGTACCCGCCTCTCATTATTCAAATTTTTATTGAGTATGCCCTTCCAGGCCCCCCTTCCCAGTCCAAAAAAGGGCTCAGCACCCACCAGCATGAAGCTCTCCTTCTAGCCAGTTCGTCGGCCCTTTCATTCCCCGCAATACCTATATGACCAGGGACCCAGCTTAAGCTGATGCTGTTGTTCCTGCCAAGCTGGTTCAATTTAAACAGATATTTACAAACTAACCTTGAGCTAACCTTATAAGATTCAGGTACTCGAATGGCGGCCTGACTGTCAGATGCGTATGTCATGTCTTCTATATTTCCTCTGCAGGTTAAATTGAGCACATCTCTCAATTGCGTAAACTTCCGTCTGGAATATTTTGGCGTGTTTTTCTACTCCAGCGCCTGTACCAATTTCCGTCTCTTCACTCACTCTTTTTGCTCAGTCTTGTCCTGAAGCTCTTGCCAAAGTCAGATAGTTTCATGTAAGTACGTGTAATCAATCAATCGGCTAAGCGGGTTAACATGACCCCCGCATAACCTTGTAATCAACTCATCTCCCATTATTCTTGTCATGGTCTTTACGGCTCTATTTCTCACTACCAAATGTAGCGGGCTAAGGTACAATAGAACATCGATTGCAAATGTAAGACAAGTTCTCATTGACCCTGTTATGTTTATGCACGCCATGTGTCACAATCGGTCTGACCATCATGATATGCATCCAGTACGGTATTCTTGAGACTCCATTTGAGCTTTACACGTCAGCTTACTATCCAGTATTATTCCTAGATATTTAACCTCCTTCCCTCATGGTATTTACTTACGCAGTAGTTAAATATTCCTTCATCCTGGAAGTTTTCTTTTCCTTGTGAATGGTACTATTATGGTTTTGCCCGGGTTAATGCTTAAACCAGTCATCCCACACCATCTATACACTATTCCCCACTAGTCCCCTCTGTATGATCTCGCATTAGATTTCCTCGAACTTGTGTGCCGGTAGGTATGGTAAGACACCCGCCTACCAACTAGAATGTCCTCGGTTTAGTACCAGGCCATACTATCTGAAGAAAAGAAAAAAGTTTTTTCAACAGCGCTATCACCTCATAAAATTAGATAGTATCTGGTTATTATGAGTATTTCTACTACTGAAAACTTCTCTAAATGCATTTGCATTTGTGGGATGATAAAAGCCAGCGTTAAACTGTAGGTCCATTTCAACGATTTTAAAAATAGAATCGGGTGCAGCTCATTAACTGAGAGAAGTCCCCCGTGTTCGTTCATGGTATGTATCCTCG
Organism: Wohlfahrtia magnifica; assembly: GCA_023159175.1. NCBI lineage: Eukaryota > Metazoa > Arthropoda > Insecta > Diptera > Sarcophagidae > Wohlfahrtia > Wohlfahrtia magnifica. The sequence goes on from JAKWBJ010000045.1 coordinate 3,720,706, forward strand.
AACTTACCCCTTGCTATCAGAACAATGTCATCTGCATAGCCCTGACAGTAATTCCCGCCATAGATAGTGTTCCTAAAAGTTCATCAACAACTAGACTCCACATTAAGGGTAATAGGACACCTCCTTGTGAGCAATCTCTAACAGCGCTGACACTTATACTGACGTTCCCTGCACTAGTTTCTGCAGATCTAGTACCAAGGACCTCTGCCATCCATCTGGATATAGTAGGCTCTACTCCACTTTCTACTAGCGCCTTCACTATAACTTCGTGTGAAGTGTTATCAAAGGCCCTTCTATGCCTATGAAAGCACATACAGCAATCTTTTTATCTTCCAAGGATTTCTGTATAGCTCTGAATAGTGTAGAAGGGTTAATAAATATGGATGAAAATACACTCACTCTCTACAGTGGTGTAGAGTAAAACGTGATCAATAGTCACAGTTTTTCTAATTTGATTTAATCTATTTTATGGGTAAAACTTTATTAAACGGCCACATTCCTTTGAAAATATATTTTTATATTATTTTGCTGTGTGGTGTGTTGATAGGAAAAGATCAATGGCTTACAAAAATAAAAATTTATAATTTAAGAAAAAATTAATGTGTGTTGAGAAAGATTTAATTTGACGACCAACTGAGACACCAGCACTCACTAAAGTCATTCAACTTTAAATGCTAAAAAATAAGCGATTATCGACTCTTATTAAATTTTTTTTTAATTAAAAGTAATATACAGATGTATGTATGTTTATAAAATAGAGCAATCACGTTTTGTCATATAATTTATAAAGCTATTATTTAGCTAAGTTGCTACGTAATTTTTGTATTTTCCAAAAATATTATTATTAAACTTCTACAAGTTCAAGGCTGTCTTGAAAAGATTAAAAAAAAATCACCACCTTTTCAGATGACAAGAACTCTAATCATAAGTTTAAAAGTCTAATTAATAACGTTTAACATCTCTTGTTCATATGTGAATACCCTACACCAATGTAGTTGATAAGGTCTTATAAGCGTAAAGTACCCTACCGTTGGCTAATTTAGACTGGGCTTCATATTCTATAAAATCCGCCATTGCATTATCAAAAATTTAACTAAAAATGATTTCCCTGTTATTTAATCTCATCATAGTTTTGCTTTTGATGAAAATTTTTAATAGAGAACACCAGCACACTTACCGATTTCATCTGGATTTTTAATCAAACTGATAACAATCGCAGAGTAAAAAATTTTTTGTGTTGTATTGTAATCGTATTAACTAAACCACTCGTGTTTTTAAATGTGAATCATTTCTAGTGCTTGATAAACTTGACATATAAAAAACGCCTTTCATCTATGAGTACGTAAATACAGTCAGAGAAAAAAGTCTACATGCACCATTTGATTTAAGGATTTGACAGAGTTTGTTAAGAAAATTAAAAAATGTTTATGTCAATAGTAAAATAAAAAAGTGATTCATTTACATAACAAAACAAATTAAAAATTCATAGGAAAAAAGTCTACATACAGCAACAAAAAAATAATTATTATTTTAAAAATGTGTACATATTAAAAAAAATAAGTACTTCTAATATATCTTTGGTCCATCTTGGGCATCAATAGCTGCTTGAAGATAACGGGGCCTTGATGACACCAAATTATCCGTAATGGAAGATGTTATTTTGGCCCATGCACGAATAAGGGCAGTTTTTAATGTTTCACGAATACTAATTTCATATTTTCGTAAAAATTTTTCCAAAATCTCTATTAGGTTTAAGTCTGGTGACTGGGGTGTTGTAAATGGTCCGCCAAATAAATTTTTTTTTTTTTGAAATGCAATAAAAAAAACTACTGAATATTTTCTCAATTTTTTTTATTTGAAAGTACAATCCTTCCGGTTAATAATGAAAAATAATTTCATTCAAATGGCTGCCTCGGCTGGCCCTGCAGTAGCCTACACATTTTTAAGCACATTATCGATTGTGTGCAGCTGTATTTCACCAATGGCTTCACGAATATTGTCCTTTAAAGCGTCAATTGTCTCTGGCTTGTTGGCGTAACACTTATCTTTGACGGCACCCCACAAATATTTATCCAACGGTGTCAAATCGCAGCTCTGAGGTGGCCAAACGACATTAGCTCTGCGGCTGATAATACGATCTTCAAAAACAGGGCGCAAAACATCGAGTATAGCTTCGGCTGTGTGGCACGTAACACCGTCCTGCTAAAACCATATCCTCCTCTTAAATTTTTGTGAACAAATTTTCGTTCAACATGGCCCGATAATGATTGCCATTGACTGTAACGGCCACTCCTTGCTCATGTTCGAAGAAAAATGGCCCAATAATGCCTCCGGAACAAAATCTGCACCAAACAGTTACTCGTCTTGGGTGTATCGGCTTTTCAATGTATGCGTGCGGGTTTTCTGTACCCCAAATGCACCAATTTTGCTTGTTTACATACCCGCCGAGATCAAAATAAGCTTCATCTGAAAAGATGATTTTTTTTGCCAAAATCGACATCTTCTGTAAGTCGATCGTAGGCCCACTTAGCGAAGCGTTGTTCAAGCCCATACACAACCATATTCGTTCAGCGGAAGGATAAAACTAATTATCTGTTAAATCAGATATCAGCTAAGTGTTACCATTCACGAAATAAGCACTAGTTGAAAAAAGATGGTTAGATGGCTGACCCTTTAGAAAAACCAGTCTCTAAAAACGTATGCACTATGCTTAGGGTCGTTGTCTTGTTGGAAATGTCATTGATTTCCCAGCCCCAAACTCTCAACAGATACCTTCAGATTTTGTACCAATATATTCTTATGTTGATAGCGGTCCATATTACCTTCGACAAAGACCAAACGACCCACTCCAGGTTTTGTTCGAATACGTTCTTATATTGATAGCGGTCTATATTACCTTCGACATAAACCAAACGACCAGATGACGCCATGGCGCCCCAAGCCATAACGTTACCTCCACCATTTTTGACTGTAGGTATTATATTCTTTTGATCAAGTGCATTGTTTCGTTTTATCCAAACTTTGGAATGACCATCACTTCCGCAAATGTGATACTTACTTTCGTCGGTAAATATAACACGATTCCAGAAATCCATCCCCTTGTCTATATGTACTTTAGCAAACTCAAGACAAAGTCTACGATTCTTCGCTGAAATTAGTGGCGTTTTGCATGCTGTTCTGCTCTTAAATCCATTGCCACGTGAAAACGTTTCTTATTGGAACATTTTTCGATGTGTTTCGCCAATTTGGGGGCATTTATTGTCGGATCCTGATGGACTAATTACACAATACTGGTAATAAGACGTCTCGAAAGCTTTTTAGTTCTGATCGTGTTTTATTATCGGTACTATTGTTGTTGTTATAATATCTAATGATCGTCTGTACAGTAGCACGACTGAATTTTATTGTCTTAGCAATTTCTTCATATGATTTATTTTCCTTTTGGAAATTTACAACCATAATTCAAACTGATTCAAATTCTTTTCGATTTGCAATTTTCCAGGAAAATAATTCAAATAATATCTTCTTTTATTATCACTTTGTCCACTTCAGCATTTGTAATGTTTGTAAATTTCAATAAATCAACAAAGTTAACTACTATTTCGCTTTCTTTTTTTTTTTTTGTTTACATATTTCTATTTGATGTTAGTAGTTACACGTTGTATGTAGGCTTTTTGCTGCTAATTATGTTTTTTCCTAATAACTTCTAAGTTATATTTTTTTCTTCAGTTAATCTTAAGTATTAATACCTTAAATAGTGGTATAACATCGTTTTCAAATTTCGCCACTAATTTTCTAAAACTTCAAAATCGTAGGGTGTACGTAGACTTTTTTCCCTGACTGTACGTATGTTTATATATGTAAAGCAAGTAAGAAAACTCATGGCTGATGCACAGATTTGATTTATTTATTTATTTTAAATTATTATACAATTACAAATTATATTCCAATTATTAAGAGCGAAGTGGCATATGTCTTATGCGCGTTTTAGTAACAGACTAGAGTCTCTGGTGCGGAAAAAACTAAATGTGCGCATATGATATTTCTGAATGGAAATAGGCAATTAGTATGCAGAACTCATTAAAAGCGTTGCAGATTAGGTATTCTTAACCATTATAAGTCTTTATTCTTCAAGGCTTCTCTTCATGTCACGAAATAGCAAAAAGCTGTAAGGAGTCAAATCGGTTGGATATGGTGACTGATGAAAAATTGTGATATTGTGTTCGGTCAAAAATCAAACACGCGAAACGAAAAGTGAGCAGGTGCATTATCCTCATATATAATCCTTGAACCTTTTCTTTACATATTTTTCCACAAAAAATTTATAATTTGATGATATTATTACAGGATTGGTCGTAAGCTATGATTTTAAGAACTCTAAGTGTACTGTGTCTTAAAATCGAATGAAACCCTAAGTAAAACCTTGACATTGCATCCCAATAAGGTGTTTTTAATTCTCCGAACTATTCTGTTGTTTTATTAAGACATTTAGGTTTAGGTTTAGGTCAGGCCTAATTTCCTAATGACAGGAAATTACATTATCACGAGGAGACCGTATTCAGTTCACTGTAAGACTATTTTACCACCTACCATGACAACCATTCCATATTATTTAAAAAATGCTTCATTCGCCTGTCTTCTGTCTATTAGCCATTGAATACACATGATTAACCTAATCATGTTACCCAGACCATCACATAATCTTTTGTTTGTTACTAAGTCTTTCGTGAAATCGACTACATAATCATCTAGTTCGTAAGTTCTGTTGCAGACAATATGCTCAACAGTTTTCAGCTCATTCTCCTTCTCACACACTTTACATTGGTTCGGTGTATTGCTATTCCATAGAAAGTTCTTCTTCTTCAATATAATGTCCTGTTTTGATCCCTGTTTTCCTATTCAGTCTAAGGATTAGTTTAGTCTTTGGTTTGTTCAGCTTAAGCTGTAGATCCATTCTTTTATTGTTCTTAAAAGAAGACTTATAAGTGGTTTCATCAATTGTTTTACAGGTAAGTACAGGTTTGTCATATCGCTTCCCATCAAACTAATATCATACATTTTTCCGTGAAGTTATGACCACTTTAATGATCTTGCCATCAGAGTCTCTCTCAGACTGACCGATGATTGCATTTGTTTTCAAGCGGGAGTTTACGCCGTCGACACGATCGCTAGGCGTATACGACAATAGACACTAGGCCAATTAAATCTATGTAGACAATCACACGGCAATCAGTGTTTTCAACTCCTGTGTGGTAAAATCGAAATATCTTTTCAGCTGCATTCGCTCACTGGCCTAACTTAAGCGTCATCATTCCGAACTGATATGGTTTTCCGGTCATGTGGGCATGCAAGGGAATGATATTGCTAATGAGTGCGCTACTAGGGCGTCTCCTCCATCTGTCACGCAAGGGAACGTACATACCCCCTGGTTGCACTGTCGGGCTTGATAGTCAGATGGCCACTGAGCAAGATGGAACACAGTCTACTTGTAGAATATCCAGAATCTTCTCTTTCTATGGAAAAAACTGAGTTTCTTTTGAGTTTTTAAATAGAATCGATCGGACTTCTTGTGGTCATAATTACCGAGCACTGTATGTTAGCTTGCGTTTCAGAGCATATGGGACGCCCTGGTCATGGCTACTGCAGGATCTGTCAGGATGAGGAGGAACAAGAACCGGTACATCACCTTGTCACTGTCGAAGTTGATTAATTTTGTCAGGTGTACCGGGTGGGCTCACTTGAGCGAACTGAAAATACATTACTACTATTTAGATTAGATTCGAAAAAATATGTGGACACTAATTCAAGTCTGGTAGTTTTCTCAATAAAGGTAGTTTCTGACAGTTTCTAAATAAAATGTTGCCCTAAATGTATAATAAATATTATGAAATATTATTCTACTTTCGACATAAATCATCTGTTTGAAAATGTGTTCTCCTTTTCAGTGAACTAAGTATACCAACCACATTGTGATAGAGTGTCTAAGTTAAGCTTAACAAATATTAACTTCATAACAAATATTTCATACGTTGCTGAACAGTTTAATCTAAACTGGACAAGTGAACACAATAATTTTTAAATTCGAATTAAGTTGATTAGAAAATAAAAATATCAAAAAAAGAAATTTCCAAATAATAAATATAAAATAATAATAATAATTTATAATAAAAGAAAATGTTAAAATTAAAAAAATTACAAATAATTCAGTTGCTTTTGCTCTATAGCCTTCTCGTTGCTGCCGCCTGGTTTTGTTTTAATTTCAAACGATTATGGGGACCCGTACGTAAGCGTCCCTTTCAATGTTTCGATGAGAGCATAAGTCGACCATTCGTAGAAGAGGATGCTGTAACGCCACAACAATTAAATCTACTCAGCATATATGTGCCGATAATAATTATGGCTGTAGGGGAATTAAGTTTTAGTCTTTGCCAACGGAGTACAAAAATTTCGTGGTTTCTTGAAGGCATTTTAAAGTACATAATCGTATTGAGCCTATTCCTAGTGGGTTTAGCTGTGGAACGTCTACTGAAGAATTACGGCAAACACAAAATGGCCCGCTTAAGACCGAATTTCTTAACAGTGTGTGAACCTGTTAATAATGGTGGACTCAGTTGTCATGTTTTAGATGATACCATTACCATGACTGAGTATAAATGCTCGGTTGGCTCTTATCCAACGTGGGCTGTTAATACTGCCTTCCATTCTTTTCCCAGTGGTCATGCTAGCTTATCGGCGTATGGTATGCTATTTATAACGTGCTATTTGCAACTTCTGTGCCAGCAGTTAAGGAAATCCCAGGCGTCTGTTCTACTCATCATAAAAATAATACAAATTTCTTGTATTCTGTGCACCTTATTTGTGGGTGCAAGTCGTGTTTTCGATTACAGACATCATGTATCCGATGTCTGTGCCGGTTTTTTACTGGGCTCAACAGTGGCTCTTACCATGAATTGGTATTTAAAGTGTCATTTGGAACCTATTAACCTATGGCTGAGAAAGGTTTTTAATTATACCACCACCACTACAGAGGAAGCTATTAACGTGACCTGCTTGAGTGGCAACGGGCTAGCGGAGAAGGAATTTCCCAGCTCGCTGGTGTAGATTAATTGTTTATACAAGTTTTTATAAAAAAATTTATTGTTTCTTTAAGTATTAAGTATTAAACTAATTTGAAATAAAAAGAAATTATATTTAAAAATCGATTTTCGTTATGCAGAGCCCCGCTTTTTAAAACTAGTTGTAAAACTTGTGGGCGTTGCAAATTAAGTCACAAATACAAACAATTTTTATACATTTTATTGGAATTACAATACAATTACATATTATAGTCTCACGAAGAGAACCCTCAATGAGCAAAGAACCCAGAACCCTACTACCAACAGAGTAGCACACTACCCACTAGCCAACATGAACACCGATACGAATAATTATTTACACCAACACACTATGTCTCGCCTAGAACAAGCTAGCTAGACAAAAATGGCAAAAATTGTTAAAAAGTTAATTAGAGTATACCGACGGCTAATGTTTTGTCAGAAATAAGGTGTCAAATGGATAAGAGTGTATATAAAATTTTCAAATTAAATAAAGGGTGTCCACAATCGAGGTATCATTTTAATTTTAATAAAAAAAAAGACTTTTTTGATAATATTAAAAATATTTTTAATGCAGTTTATTACCAATAGGTTCCGGTTAAAAATGGAAAATTATGTCGGTCAAGTGACCACCTCCCCCCCTACTGGCTCAGAAGGTTCCAAATCTTTTACCATAATTATCTATCACGTTTTTAAATAAACTGTTGTCAGTGGTTGATATCTGGTCAATAATGTTGGTTTTAAGCTCTTGAACTGTTGTCTGATTATTGCTGTACACATACGATTTCAAAAAACCCCACAAAAAAAAAAAAAATACTCGCAAAGGTGAAAAAACGCACGATCTTGGTGGCAAATTTACTCCTCCTCTACAATAAATAATGCGATTGTCGAACTATTCTTTCCAAAGATGCATTGATTCTCTTGCTGTGTAACAAATGCCACTATCCTGTTGAAATCAAATATTTTCTGCGTCTAAATTATCAATTTTCCGCCACATAAAGCTTTGGATCATCTCCCTCCTTGTAGCGATTTCCGTTGAAATCGCAATTCCACTTCTTGTTTTCAAAAAAATATAGTCCAATGATTTCTCCAGACCAGAAACCACACCACCCCATAACTTTTTTTAAATGTAATAGTTGCTCTAAGATAGCTCTTATTCCAAATGCGGCAATTCTGCTTGCTAACGTAGCTATTGAGCTGGAAATCGGCTTCGTCGGTGAAGATTAGTTTGTTAAAAAATATATCATTTTCGTCTTGTTTTCGATGGCCCAAGAAACGAATTGTCGACGTAATACGTAGTCAGCTAGTTTTAATTCTTGGGTTCAGTAATGATACAAAAACTGCAATTTTTAATTTTGAGCATTCGCTGAAGGAGGTCAAGGCGGTTACATACAGATTTTCCGCAAATATTCACAAAAGTGATAGAATTCCAGAGAAACTTGTGAACGCTTTCTGATGTTGAATAAATAATCATGGCTAGAATGAACATATTGTACGGTTTACAATCATGTAGAACCATCCACATCATCTCAGCTTATTCTGGCTGGCCTTGGAAGGCCTTTAAAATGCTTCTTTCAAGACCAAACGTAGATATGTTGATGTTTTGCATTACAGGGAAAGCCTGAAGCAAAATCAATTGGTTTATATCATAAGAGTTTCGGCTGTTGCACAGTGTGTTTGTCTAGTACAAGCCAGCTGGACAAATTTATTTGGCGACGTATTAACTGCTCCAGAATCATTTTAACTGTTTTCAGAGCCATTTTATCTGTTTTCAGAATTAAAATTCTACTCAATATTACTCAATTCTACTTTAGAAGAATCGTCTACTGTGTAGTCATCAACTCTATTTCTATTTACATTACATATGAGCTCTAAAACTAAAACTAAGACCTCAGGGCAAAGCGGACATCCTTTTCCCTAAGACTATTACTATCAGGATCAGAAGTGAAAAGCAGCATGTCGAGGCTATTTTCGGGTATTAGTTTGCAGAGATCTTTTACAATCTATATAGTGAACTTCCTGAGTTTTCTCAGAAAGGTGCCTAATTCGCAAAAAATATGGTTGAATAACTTCCACCCTATGCACAAGGATCTTCTTTACGGCACCAGGCATATAATTCCACGAATACAGACTTAAATCCAATGACCTGATATCCTTTAAAAATCCCCTACACTTTTAGGGTAATGCTGATGTCTGAAGACAACGCTCTGAGTATAATGGCGGATTTTTTGTTAATGTCACTCGTAATCCTGTAATTTCAGCACTTTGCTCAAGATTCCTGAAAAAATTATGAGTGGTATTTCCGCCGTTAGTGTTTCTGAATGCTGCTTTAGTTTGTCTACGAGTAATTGCATTTCTTATTTGAAACATAATTGAACGCTTAAAGAACGCTTCTTCACCTTGGTTATGTCACAAGCATCGCTTAATTGCCATTTTTTAATGTGTTTAATGACTAATGTGAAGCAAACAATCAAAACATTGTATCCAGACTAAGGTTCTCTTTGTTGGCCACAATTCCAAAGTGTTGGTGTTGCTCCACAAGTGTATCGCTTTTGTGATGAAGAAATTTTAGTCAAAACATTAAAAAATTTACCATCAGTCATGGTCAAAGCAGCCATTAACCTATAGTTCGTCACTAATTCGGACTATAAGTTGGAATCCTTAATGCTTTTGTTTAAAGCCTGGCGATTTCAAAATTAAACTTCGCTGACTTACGTCTAAAGTCCGAAACTTTAGCCAACCTAACAGAAGCGTACAATAGAACGATTGTTTCTTAGTAATGACACCGTAGATAGATTCTTCTATTGAACTAGCCTAGCAGGTGTAGAACATCATAGATAACATTTATAATGATGTTTCGACAACTCATCAACATAATTTTCTTAGCGTTTTTCCAAATGTTTTCTATAGATAAGCGTCGTCGTATGTTGAAGATCAGTCATGGATTCGTCCTTATCTTAATGAAGCAATTTTTAATACATGGTACTGTAAAACAAAAGAGTGATTGTTGAAGTTGTAACACTTGTATACCGCTAGGAATGAAATTCATCTGATACTAGAGTGTTACTAAGTAAAAATGTTTTTTTTTTATTCCTAATGATTTTCTAATAAGCATTTATGAAAATCCAAAAAGACTACCACCTTTAAATGTTCAGAAGAATGGGAATCGTGGGAATATTAAGAAAGTGCCGCTCAGACAAAGAGATCACGAATTTAAAGTTTTAAGCAGCTAATAATAAGAAGTGACATGCTGTAATGGTTTATGTGCTCGCATACACCACAAGCAGCTCAGATTGAAATCTCAATGAGAACAAGAAAATATTTCATCGCAACTTCGGATTTTAATTAAATAAAAGGACTTAATCCCCCATCAGATGATTCATCTAAGATGAAACATCTATCCTAGACACCTGCTACAGTGGACCATTCACCTGCTTATGCTGGATGGCAAAAATGATTTTAAAAAATTTTAAAAAGTTGTAGATAGCTTGCGGAAGACATATGCTCCCAAGAGAAGTTAAAAGAATTAACTAGAAGCTTCAAGTGCTTCTGGTCAGAGCTCAGACCACTGCTTTATATATGGGGTGTTCGAACCATAATGTACGATGTTAATAGTGTGTCATACCCTAACGTCAAGTTTTTTGCCCAACTTAATTTGACATTTCTTTGTTTCAGTGTCTGACATATACAACCATGGAGAGGTACACAATTAAGCAGCGCGTTAAGATTGTTGAGCGTTCAAATCAAAATGAATTTCGTACACTTCGTGATTGTGTGTCAACAAGCGGGAGAATTGTTCGCAAATTGAGCCAATCGAGTCTATAGGAAATGTGGAAACATCTGTATATGATCACTCAGTTCTTTCTTTGGAAAACATTGCTAATTTTCGCGATACTGTGGTAGAAGAGCCGTCAACCTCGATTCGTCGTAGTGCTCAACAACTGATCATCTCACGAACATCACTGATGTGAATTTTGAATAATGATTTAAATTTACACGCTCTCAAGTTTCAATTGTCTCAATAACTGAATCCTACTGACCATTTCAAGCATCGTCAGGTACACGCCGGATGTTTAGGTGAACAGACAGAAGTGAATGGTGACTTTACAAAAAAAATCATCTTCAGCGACGAGGCACACTTTTACCTCAGTGGATTCATTGACAAACAGAATTGCCGCATTATGGCAATTGAGAATCAACGAGTGATTTCTGAAAGCCGATACATCCACAAAGAGTGACTGTTTGGTGTGGTTTATGGGCTGGTGGGGTGTCATCGGGCCGTACCGTGAATGGTGTTCGCCATCGAGAGATGTTAACGGATATGAACCTGGACGATATATGGTTCCAACAGGATAGTTCCACTTGTCACACAGCCAACGAAACAATAGTTCTATTGCGGGAGAAATTCAATGGCCGTGTTATCTTATATCGTGGCAATGTTAATTGGCCGCCAGGATCATGAGATATGGGGATATTTAAAATAAAAAGTGTATCTCAATAAACCAAGCACAATTCAAGAGCTAAAAGGCGAACTAATTCGGCACACATTGAACCTCAATTATGTCTCAATGTTATTGAAAATATGGCCCTACAGATAGCCGTATGCCACCGAAGCCGTAGCAAGCATTAGGCCGATATTTTATTTCACACCTACTTGTCATAGATCCTTTTATCATAATAAGAAATATTAAGATAATTCTCTGAAATCTTTTTGTGTTATTTACAATTAACAACGTGCGTTTTGGTTGGACTACCCTTTATTTCAATTCTAGACTACTGAGCAAAAAGTAAAGTGCCTAAAGTGAGGAATTTAACAAAATTTCAATATAGTACCCGATGTAGTTGATATTTTAATGTGTTATATTGGTGATATAGTATTAGTTGAACTGATTATTATTATCAACGGTGTCAAAGTAAAATTTTGATGATGGCCTATATGTTTTTCTCTTTTTATTACTTCACATGGAAGCAATTGTAATCCACAAAGCATCCTTGCCTTATTTTAGTTTCTTTGTAAGCGGTTTTTTTGTTTACCAACTAAACAGATGATCAGTATACTTCAGCAAGGCTAGAATGGATGATTGTGCTGCCAACTTTGCGTTTCTACAAAAAACTACCTCTGTGTACTACCTCTGCAGTACCTTGCCACTGCTTATTATAGACTATTAATCTTTTTTTGCCTAATTGTAGAAAGCTTGAAATCATGATGTGAATTTTTCTTATCCTAGCTGAGATTCGAACCTGTGCTTGCACAACACAATGCCACCTCTCGGACTATATGTTATATGAGCCAATCTAAGTTAGATATTTTTAGTTTGAAGAGTAAAATTATGCTGCAAATTGACTTGGAAGAAATTTATGGCCAACTTTTTATTAAGAAAGGCTGACCTATAAGAGGTTATACGGAATAATGTACCAATTTTGACTAAGAGCTGTCGTCTGTAGTATTTTATGTCAAATTTCATCAAAAGGATATATTCCACTTATTAGGGATTAAAAACGGTACATATATGTAAAATGGTTGCTAAACAAGCCCCACATACGCTTTCACAGATTTTTGCTGTCTTGCATTTCCAAATGTATATAAATTTTGTTTTAATTGTCATGGAGAATAATTTTAAAATTCAATATATTTTACAATAGAAGAAACAACCCTCGCATGTCTGTTTCCCAAACATTATCATTAACTTATTTACACAATAACGGAAGTAAACTTCTTCTCCCGACTGTATGTACATCCATATGTCTATCTATAACACTCATAAAGTATTTTACAACCTCCTAAAATTATGCTATAAAATTTTTAATTTTCTAAAATCGTTTTAAAAACTAACAGGTGTGAGTTAAATCATTAAGCCAATAAACTTTATAGCTTTCATTCATTAACCATAAGCGTAACTTAAAACATAAAATACCAGATACCCAGGAGCAATAGCAAAAGATTTCTCTCCTGCTCGTCTCTGTTTTTTTTTTTTTATTTCAAAAAACTAATTAAATTGTTTACATGTTTGTTTTCCTATACTGCTACTGTACTCTCTGCTCCCACATACAAATGCAACACAAAGGCTAATAAGCGGCAGTATTGTAGACAGACATTATAATGCATTCTTTACACATTTAAGCGAAAACATAAAATTGTAATTTACTTAATGACAATTATAAAATTTAATTGCTTTAACTACACTTAATGAAAATAAGAGACAGACAACAACAAGACATAAAAAACAAAAATCTTTTCATCATATAAGATTACATGAAACGCTTAAAAATTACACGCATTCACACATACAATACACACATACCGACACTTAGAGAAAAAAAGGCCATAAAATTTCAAACGCAGTAACCGATTCAAATCATGAGAGTTGTGTGCTTTTGTGTTTAGAAAACATGGTTCATAATATTATTGTTCTTTTTACGATAGGCCTGTAATGAAAGTTTAAAGGGCGTAGAGGTAAATGAACTCTGAGAATTTGAAAGAGTTTTACTGAATTTAATTGATTTATTAGAAATATTTTGGATTAAAAAGGTAAACAATTAAAATTTAAGACTTAAAATATTGAAAAACTAACTAAATTTGTTATGCAATGGTTTTATTTTTTTTTTTTTTAAAAAAAGAATGTAATAAAATACTTACAATTGCATTTTACATCGTGTAAAAAGCAATATTTTGAATTTTTAACCAACGAATCAAGCACAAAAAGCATTTTCTTAAAATCAGTTACGTATTATATTGTGTAAAAATAATTGTTTACATAATGTCGATAATGTATCAGAAGGAAAAACATTTGAAGTTTAAGTTTTTACAAAACCTTTATTGGCATAACTATCACATATAGTTTGTGTCAATAATAACAAAGATGGTATTTTTGGGGTTAAACATCTGTCATTATAATTTAGTATTCGATAGACGCTAAAGTGTAAACACCAATTTTTTAAATCGCTATAGTAATTTTGAATTTTCTGCCTAAATAGATGTTTTGCGGGGAAGTCTGATAACCTTCATTCATTTGAAGGTCAACACGCACCAGCTCACAAAACTTATGAATGATGGTTTGCATAATTCAAAAGTGGTTATGCGACACAGAAGACAAGGAGAGGCATATGGTTGTCAAATGCAAAAAAAACCTGCATTATCATTGGGAGTCAAGTCAACAAGCCATTTCCCTACGTTTGAAAGCATTGGGATTCATTCAAAAGTAATGAAATTGGGTCTCATTTAAACTGAAGCCGGGAGAAGTTGCAGGAGTGATTTTGCAATTCGGAAATGATGCTTAAACTCTACAAAAAGAAGCCAAGTCAACACCTAAGCCTAATATCCATGACGCCAAGGTAATGTTATCTATTTGGTGGGATCAGAAGGCTGTTTTATATTATGAGCTGTCGAAATCGGATCAGATGACCACAGGGGACCTGTATCAAATACAATTAATTCTGAAGAGAGCAATCATCAAAAAACGACCAGAATATTCGACCAGAAATGAGGCCATAATCTTCCATCATAACAACGTTCGGCCACATATTGCAAGACCCGTCAAAAACTGTTTGGAAAACAATGAATGAGAAGTTTTTGATCACTCACCTCTTAGCCCAGACCTTGCCCCTTCTGACTACCATTCGTTTCGATCGATGCAGAATGCCCTTACTGGAGTACCCTTCACTTCAGAACAGGATATCAGAAATCTCGTAAAACCGGAGCAGTTCTTTTTGTCACGAAATTCATATGCTACCAGAAAAATGGAAAAAAGTAGTGGCTAACGATGAACAATAGTTTGAATAATCTATTAATTCATTTTGTTATTATAACAAATGCATTTTTCAAGCAAAAACGTCGACAATTTTAACTTGTATACACAATAGATAACATGGAAAAATTTAATTAAACTTTTATTTAGTTTACATAGCGTAAATAATGTCAAATATATAAATTTATTTATTTCTAAAGTTGTCCTCATAGATAAAACCGTTTTTATTAAACAAACATAGCACTATGTAAAGTTAGTTCTTTTAACGATGTCAAGAATGTCATTAGGCTTTAAAAAAATAAACATTTTTATTCTAAAATAAAATCAGAACTATTTTGAAAGTGTTTACCTTTTAAAAAAAACCAGTACTTTACATAAAGTAAATAATGTAAATAAATGTAACCTCTTTACTTCAACAAATGTTTTCGCATAAATATCTATAACGCAGTGATAAATGAATTTTTTTGTTTACACAAGTCAGCAAAGTAATTAAAACAGAAACAAAAAATTAAAAGAAAATATTTTTTTCTTTTTTTTAATTTTTACTGAAATATAATATAATTTTTTAAACTTCTGGCAGGAGGTAGTCATCCCACCAGTTAGCTCTTATGTGGTTGATTGAATATTATTATGTAAGCTGAAGCAACTAGGTGGTAGGAACAGTACGATTACCCTCTGGTGCACCCATGACCTTGTGGGCATTCAGGAAAGAAGGGAGAGATGCACCCACGCCACTGATGGAGCCAGAACTACAGAGTCTGGAAAGGTATAATCATCTGAAGGGAGGACGATGAGAGACTAACCCTTTCTCTTCAATCCAGACGAGTTTGAAAACAATCTAAACTATAATAGAAAGAGAAAGAGCATTGTAGAGCATTGTAGTTTACAGAACTGCAAGGAAGAAACCAAATCACATACATACATACTTGGAACCTGTGCAGCGTTAATGCATTTTAGAAGGAGGCACCTAGGCGTTTATCAAGTATTATGTCGGGAGCTATCATTGCTAACACCGATCAATATCCTGTTAAGGCGACGGAATTGTGGGGGACATTACAGGGAAAGCCTAAAAGAATCGAGGGCTATGCGATAGATCCAAGGTTCGCGGTACATCAGCACCTGTCTGTGACATAGAATGAATGAGCTTCTAAAATTATTTTAAAAAATATTATAAACATTTCTGAATAAATACATACGAATACATATACTTAGTGTTTGTGATAAATTAATGCCCATATTACGGTTTACAATTCGACTAAGTTAAGTTGAAATTTGAGTTAAAATTTTGCAACTGCTATTGATGAGTGTAATTTTTTGTTGTATTAAAAGGTTAAGTTGTTATCGATAATAGTAAGCTGTAAAATTTCAACTGAAATTGCAATTCAACTGAGTAGACTAGTAACCCGCAATATGAGCCCAATTGTTTACACCACCAGCACAAAGCTATCAAGACAAAAATATAAATTAAAAAAATAATGTTTATAGAAAAATTATAAGAATGTTTTACATGTTTTCATCTGATAAAAAATAAATAATAATAAAATAATTTACATAGTGTAGATAATGTAAATAATTGTAATTTTTACTCCTGAAAATAATTTTATTTAATAAGTTTTTTATTTAATAAGCATATGTATCTTAATCTGCTTTAAAATAATTTTTTACACAATGTCGACAATGTATAGACACACATTATTAAAAAAATTTTAAATGAAAAAAAAAAAAATTGGTAAAATATTTCAAATTTGGTTTTCTGCTAAAAAATAAATAAAAATAAAAAATAGTTTACATTGTGTAAACAATAGTAATAAATATACCATTTTTGGCTTAAATACTCTTGTATGTTTATCAACATTTTTGGAAGAAGAAGGTAGTCTACCCTGTATGAAATTTATTGTGTACATGGTGTATATAATGCATTTTTTAGTTTACTGCTTAAAAAAAAACGTTTACATTGTGTAAACAATAACAGTAATTACACCTCTTTTATTTATAAATGTTTATGGGAGTTTTTCAACAAGTTTGGTAGAAAAGGTTGGCTACACTGCATGAGTTTTATTGTTTACATGATGTAAATAATGTATTCTTAATTTTCTGCTTAAGAAACAATAATTTATATTGTATAAATAATAGTAATAATAATAATTTCGTAAATTTGTTTTATGTTTTTCAACATTTTTGAAAGAAGTTAATTGTATACATGGTGTAAATAATGTAATTTTCTTTTTTATAGAAATTAAATAAAAATTAGTTTTTACATAATGTAAACAATATTAATATTAAGGCTTTCAAGTGTAAATAATATAAATAACTACATACGTAAATAACGGGTCCGCCATCTAACGTTTTTTTTTTGCAACTAGTGCTTATTTCGTGAATGGCAACACTTAGCTCATGTCTGATTTGACAGATAATTAGTTTTGTTCTTCCACTGAACGAATGTGGTTGTGTATACGCTTTTTTCGCTTCGCGAAGTGGGCCTGCAATCGACATACAGAAGATGCCGATTTTGTAAAAAAAAAAAAATCATCCTTTCAGATGAAGCTCATTTTAATCTTAGCGGGTATGTAAACAAGCAAAATTGTCGCATTTGGGGCACAGAAAACCCGTACGCATACATTGAAAAGCCGATACACCCAAGTCTAGTCACTATTTGGTGCGGATTTTGGTCCAGAGGCATAATTCCAAAATGAACAAGGAGTGGCCGTTACAGTCAATGGCGATCGTTATCGGGCCATGTTGAACGAATTTTTGTTCACAAGAATTGAAGAGGAGGATATTAGCAACATTTGGTTTCAACAGGACGGCGCTACGTGCCACACAGCCGAAGCTACACTCGATGTTTTGCACCCTGTTTTCAAAAAAAAAAAAAAAAAATTATTTGGCGGACCCTAAAACAAATAGACTGCGCCAATAGACATTTTTTACTATTAGACAAATTGAAGAGAACCCACAGCTTAACGAAGACTCCGAATGGCATATGCATTGTTTAGAGCAGGTTTTCATAGCGTAATCCTTATAACCATACACTGGCTAAGCTTTTGAAAATTGTTAAATAGTCTTGGCCTGGAATGAAACCAAATTCAATTGGTTGGTAAACGGATGTCTTACCTGCACCATCAGCCCTGGTCCTGAAGCAGTGCTCTTCCACGCTGGCGCGTCCATTGGCTAATCTTTTCAGTGCGTTTTATCGCGAGGGTATTTTTCCATCTTGCTTGAAGATTGCCAATGTAACGTCAATCCCTAAAAAGGGTGAGGCTAGTGACCCTGAATACTACCGTCCAATAGCAGTTTGTTCGGCACTTTCCAAAGTTATGAAGAGTATGATTAATCATCACCTTGTGAAATATTTAGAGTCCAACAATTTGCTGAGCGATCGCCAATATTGTTTCCGAAAAGGACGCTCTACTGGTGATCTGCTGGCGTTACTCTCTGAAGGGTGGAACAGGTCCATTCATGGATTTGGTGAGAGTAAGGTTGTGGCCCTCGTTATTTCTAAAGCGTTTGACAGATTCTGGCACGAGGCTCTCATATACAAACTTATTGCCTTTGGTGTCGGTAGTTACTTCTCTCGATTCATATCGAGCTTTTTCAAAAATCGCACTATAAGAGTGGTTATAGACAGGATTTCATCCGACGAGTTCAGGATAAATTCAGGGGTACCAAAAGGCTCTGTACTTTCTCCAACTCTATTTCTAATATTTCTTAATGACATTCTTTTTCTCACTTCTAATCCCATCTAATCTTTTGCAGATGACAGCAACATTTGTCATTCATATTCTTTTGATCGTAGACCGAGCCTTTTGGAGATTGGGGCGAAAAGGCGGAGCGCAAAACCCAATGTTGCTTTCTGACACACAGACGTGATGGTGTGTTGTCATTTGTATCTATGGGTAATGTAGATATTGAGGAATCAGATGCTCTTGATGTTCTGGGCATGAGAATTCATTGTGACGTTCATTGGAACGAGCACATATTTCGAGTGTCGAAAGAAGCATTCAAGTGTCTCGGCTTCTTAAGACGGTGTAAGAATTACTTTACTCCATCTGATCTTCTTAATATTTACAAGACCTATATACGACCTAAATTGAAATACAACTCTCATGTATGGGCCGGTACTTCAAAGTCTATTTTGGAGCTACTCGACCGCGTAGAAGAGAGGGCGAAGGTAATTATTAATGACGGTATCGATTCATTAGAGCATCGTCGCAATGTGGCGTGTGTTTCATTGTTCTATCGGTACTATAACGGAATGTGTTCTAACGAAATTAAGGAACTAATTCCTAGTAATCATATATTTTTACGTAGTATTCGTATTTCTCGTAGAGCGCATCCCTTTGTAGTTGATTGTCCAGTAAATCGCACAACGCATTATAGGGAGAATTCGTTCTTTGGTCGCACTATTCGTTTGTGGAACAATCTTCCTGCGAATGTTTTTCCTGCCTCTTACGACATGAGCAAATTTAAATCGAACGTCCACCGACACTACTCTTTCTTTCTCCTTCCCACAACCTATCTTCCTAGTACCAGCACAATGCACTGCATGAGTAGGGGTTATCCCCTGAGTGCTGGTCTTATTGAAAAAAAAAAAATATATGTATATGACATTCCGTTTAGAAAACTTAAGATTTTTCGCAAAAAAGTTTATATATCAATGACTGTAAATTTTGCACACACTGCGTTCAATTTTTACACGGTGTCAATAATGTAAAAATTTGGTAAGCACAGTTTTTAACAAAAAAATTTCTTTGATATGCAAAAATTTTATGAAATTGTGAATTTTTGTTTGCCATTTTGAATTCTACTTTATGTAATACCAGTTAAAACCCGTTCTGCTTCGCCACCACCTTCTTAATTATTATCTTACATGATATCTTAGTTACATTTTGACCCTTTTTCTCCATTTTGTGCCATTCCGGTAAAAATCCAATTATTTATTACTTCAAGAAAGACATCGTAGATTTTGCTTTTTAACTGTATACAGTCTTCAAACAAGCACACATTTATTTTTATACTGTATGCGGTTAATTTTCCACTTAATACTATCCTGCCCAGATTTTTCCTATTGTTTTTTTTGGGAAGGGATCGCAGTCAATGTAATAGTATTCGAAAATTAAAATTTATATGGGGGGTAGCTATACCCCTGATTAAATCTGCCCTACAGTTATTCCAGTACATTAGTTTCATAGAAAAGTGATTGAACCAAAATTTGAAGTCTGTCGCTATAATAGTTTTTTTGATATACGATAATTAAAATTTATTTTGTATGGGGTATACCTTTCTCCATGATTATATCCGCCCTACATTTATCGAATAAATCAATTGCATACGAAAGTAATTGGGGCAAAGTTGTATGTGGTTTGTAAGGGTGGTACCTCTTCTCATGACCCTATCGAAAAATAATGTAGCATATGTCTCCTTCCAGGTATACAGAATGATACAATGAAAATTTCAAGAAAATCTGTTCAGCCGCTTAGCTATAGACGTTAAACACACATATGTACATACAAACAAACAGGCATTGATTTTTTTATATAAAGATATGCTTGACCCAAACAATTAACGAAATACACCGTGTTGTTAAATAATTTCTTCCCTCTTTTAATTGAAAGTAAAACATTAATGGTTTTTTTATTTTACAGATATGAATCTGCTTTTATATTATTTACATCATGTAAAATGGATAATTAATTATACTATCGTTCGTTGATTTCGTTTTGTTTAAATTTTTATGATTATTAATGATATTCTGTTGAAATTGTATTAATTCTTTACATTACGCCATTAATGTAATTAATTGTAAAGCTCAAAAATTCTGAGGCTTTGGTGTTATAATAATTTAATTTAATTTTTTAATTTCTGTGACCTTGTGAAGTTAAATATTTTGTTTTTGATCCACAAAAGTGTGTATCAAATGAAAGTATTTATTACAACAATAATCAGATATTCAGACCGTGAACACATCTTTGTGTTGGACATTTACGTAGAATTTACATAGTTTTATGGAATTATTAAGGAAGGGTTTTGTGTTCATATTGCAAAAAAATATTTAATGAAGTTTTTTATACATACGCGTGGTCGTCTAATATATAGACCAGTATTTAAAAAAAAATTATTTACCTCAAGTTAACAATTCATTTAGAGAATACCATCTCTTTCCTTAATAACAATTATTACTTAACATTTTTTTTTATTTTTATCATTTTTTATTTAAACAAATATTTTCTAATTAAACTTCTCTGACGCTAAAATATTTGTGGGATCTTTATCAATTTATAAAACCTCTACCTTTTCTTATTTATGGGGCGTCGATATAGATAAAGACTAATACCCCTAAAAACATTATGAAACTTGTAAAAAACCTTTTTTTGTAGCCATTTATTTTAAGCAGTTAAGAACTTCAACCAAAAAATGACTCACCTTTGTGTAGGCCCAGGTAAGAATGAGTTGATACTTTTTGAAAATGTTTCTTTTTTTTAATTTATTTTAATATAAAGGTAAACCAATTCTGATTTGTACAAAAATATTGGATACAAAATAAACTTAATAATTAATAATACTATGAGAATATAACATTTTATTTCATCTTATAATTAAACAATAAAAATAATAAAACTATAATTATAACTCATAATTAGGCTAAAGGGAGTGTGAAAAAATGGTGTCATAACATAATACTTATAGTAGTGAAGCTAAAATGGTTATAGAGTTTGTAAAAATTTAACGAAAAATGTTGGTACTTTTAAAATAAAAACATAAATATAATAAAAATTTATTAGAGCAATAACATCATTTTTATGTTAAAATATATAATGTCAAGACATAGGTATATTTCGTAAAAATTTAAATTAAATGGCGTATTATATAGAAAATTATTAATTAGTTTAGCATGCTTTCTGTCATGGTGTTTATGAGGGTATGAGATTTTACGGCCAAGTTCAATAATATCGTATAAATCCTTTTTTTTCTAAAGTCTACACTGATTAGTTAATTTTTCCTGTGTAATGTTTCCAGTACACAACCCTAGAATTGATTTAAACTTTAATAGATCACATGACACAATGTTACTAACGATTTTAGTGTGTAGCAAAAATAGTACAATTAAAACTAAACAAAATGTATGACATAAAAACTTTTGGAAATTGTTTATAAAATATATTGTAATATTCTATGGCATTGAATTTATTAATTCTATGTTAAAAAAAAGGTTTTTAGTTTTCTTAATATTAATAAAGATTTACAAAGCACTGATAAGCAAAATTAAGTGAAATATTTAAGAGAAAAGAATACCACAAATTTTCATAATTGTAAGATATAACATATATTATATGTCAAAACATAATTTACATAAATTTTACATAAAAATTAAAAAAAATATACATTTGGCTTTGGATAATCAATAAATGCCTACATACATGGTTTATGTCAAACATAAATTTTATAATAATTTATAAAACTATCGAAAAATCTATGCAAAGTTATTCCAAAATAATTAAACTTAAATAGAAAAAACATGTGTACATGCCATGACATTTTGAATTTAAAATATTTAATGTCAAGACATGTACCGTAAAATAAGTGATTTAAAATTTTGAAAAGAAAATTTCAACAAAAAATAAAAAAATTAATAAGAAAATCAAATGTTTTATGTCATGACATATACATATATGGCAAGATATTTCATAACATTTGTAATAATTTATAAAGTTATTAAAAACGGTTTGCAAAATTATTCCAAAATAATTAAACTTTAATAGGAAAAACCTATTTATACGATATGAGATTTTAAAAGTAAAACATTGAATGTCAAGATTTATAACGCAAAACAAACATTATTATATAAATGTATTTAAATAAAAAATTTAAAAAAAGTTTATGTCATGGTATAATAAATATGATAAGACAACTAAATAACAGGGAAAAATTTAAAAAATTGTTTTAAAAAATTGTTAATAAACAAAGTCCTTACAACCAATTAATTTCTTAACCACTAATCTTTTCCTTAATTACCTTACATTTTTGAAATGTCTGTACATAAATTGCATAAGAAAGCTATTGTGTTAGGAGTTTGCATATACATTTTTGGTAATTTAAACATTTCTGACATTTAAATAAAATAAATGTTTAAGTTTGTTAAGACATTATAAGCGGGAGCGGATACTTGTACCCGTTTTGCAGATTGCCACTTATAAACAGGACATTATACGAAACATTATTTTTTCCCTTGTGTCACTTAAAAGTGGTGAATTTGAAAGAGTATTTTCATCCACTTTTAAACGGGGTACTAGTACCCGCTCCGCTTATAAGTGGCAATCTGTGAAACGGGCACAACTATCCGCTCCCGCTCACAGTGTTTTAATATTTTAAAATATTTTTTGGCTTAAGATATTTCTGGTAAGGCATTATATTAAATTAAAAAAGTTATAACAATGCATTCAAATGTTAAAAACTTATAACTTATATTTATTTTAAAAAATAATATTAGACTGTGTTAACACTTAAACTCTTTTCTAAAGCTGGGATTACACGATTTTCGAAAATATACCAATATAACACAATTTCTAATGTGCTTTATTGTCGTATATAAAAAAAATTATCCCAATTTATTCTGCGAAAATAAACTCCAAAATTAAAATATTGGTATGTATTGTCCACTTTGTTTGGCGCACAAGAACACAATGAATTTTGTGCAAATTAAATATGTTTGTTGTCGCATTACTACTTATTGTGCGGTCGTACGATTGCCGTACCAATCCCAGCTCTCGTGTGATCCCAGCTTTAAAATGTCATGACATGTATCAAACATTAATTAATTTATATTTTCATTTTTGTGATATATTATTTATTATGTTTCTCTTACAAAAAGAAATATTAAGACTTGGTTAACATTTAAATTTGTGTTTGAAAATGTCATAACATTAATATTTTATGTTTTGGAATTTTTTGTTATATGATATTTTTATATTTATATATATATATTTTTTTTATTTCTATTAAAAAAATGTTTATATCCTAACATTCAATTTACATTAAAACATCTCAAAAAAAAAAAAAAAAAATTGTCTGAAGTTATAGCCATAACTCTTGGCTTTTTTTACTAATTTGTTCTTATATCATAGCACATTATAGTGTTAAAACATATTTGTTATAACATCTCTACACTTATTTTTTAAATTTATGTTTATTTTTATAAATAATCTTAAACAAATATTTACACTTAAAAATTAACCCTTTCTAACACATCATACCTTTGTACAATAGTCATTGTCATTGCTAAAAGCATTCACCGGCCGTTGATTTATCGTATAGGGTGGTGGTGTCACCGCCAAAACTTCATTTAAAGTAGCTGAAGTATCCTGTCTAGCCAAACCAGTTAATCGTAAGGAACCATATTCCGTATATGTGGCCTTAAAAAATTTACTTATGTAATTGGCGGTTATTAAAGCAGCCATGACTCCTATAAGGGAACCTGCTAGAACATCCGACCAATGATGCCAATTATCCATGACGCGACTCAGAGCAGTAAACCAGGCCAGCATGATTAAAGAAAATTGTATAAAATGTCTTGTTAAATCTGAACGACGCCAATGCATACGTTTTTGTAAATACAACGATATATAGACCAAAGCATAGAAAACACAACTGGAATGACCACTGGGAAAGGAAAGACGTGCCTGTCTTACATCCTGTATAGTATAACCCGTACCTAGGCAATAATAATTCTCTATATAACGGTGTTGATTGATTACATCACTGCAGGTAGTGCCGTCTGTTAGTTGAGGTTGGCAAACGGCTATAAAATGAGGCCTTAAACGTCCTATGGTATATTTACCTACTTCGGTGGCATCAAAGGTTAGTAAAAGGCCAAAGCAAAAGTATATCCACTGCTTAAAGAACTTTAGTAACCATGTTTTTATGGTTAAACCAAATACTTGTTGCGAGTTCTTGATCTGACCCTTATTCGACTGTCGAGCATATTCACCTACGGTGAGTATAAGTATAGCTGGCAGTGCTACCATAAAACCCAATATTACAGGAGTTATAGTATTACCCTTAAAGGGATAACGTATCGTTTCATCATCACAAAAGAAACCACGACGAAATGGTTCTATACCATATTCACACACTATAATGGGTATAATGAGTACAATAAATATGAGTAGGTCTAGTAAAACACGATGCAATAACCGACGACTTTCCATAAACTGGTCTGAGGCACAATTGTTAGTGTTCGCAGTTTGCATTTTGGGAAGTATTTTAGGTTTGTGATTATTTTGAAAATAAGTTGAAATTCTTTTTAAGTTGGTGATTTATTTGTTTCAGTTATTTTGTTTCAGTTCTTATACTTTTACTTTGCTTAAGTTTATATATATATTTTTTTTTTGTAAGCCTTGTGTTGTCCAATAGTAGATAGCTTTGGAGTAGTAGAGTAGCTGGTGCAAAATGTCAAATATAAGTGATAGTTTTATCAATATCTCCGACAGTTGTAGAAATACATAAACTTTTAGAAAATCGTAGTCGTTCTTATAGGTTTTATTAAAAAATTAGTTAAAATTTTACTTTCGTTGTCTTAAGCTTTTCTAGGATTTTATTGATTTCTAAAGCAATTTTTGTATTGATTTAAAATAATTCTCGTTTAGTTTATGAAAAATTCTAATAAATCGCGGCTATTTGAAACTCGAGTTTTTCGTTAATTTCTTTTTTAATTCTTGTAATTTTTGTTCGTGTAGCATATTTTAAAATACTTTAATTCGTTTAACAATATTCTTTATTCACTGCTTGATCACTTTTGTTTGACTACCGCTTTTCATTCACTTTTAATTCGTCATTATTGTTTTTGCCATTTTCATATTGAAACAATTAATAATTTTTCTTTACAATTATTTTAACGTTCGTAGTAGTCAACGATGCGCGTCGTTGTTGTCGCAGGGTCGTTTGCTGTCGTTCGACTGAAGTTCTGTTCTCTAAAATTATGCCGTTTTTTATATGTATGTATGCTCCTCAAAATAATAAGCGCGGGTATGAATTTTTATTAAATATATACTCGTATATTTTTTTTGCTTCTGTAAACAGTGAGTCCCAATAGCGTTTGGTTTTTTTAATAACTTCTGTTTTAATTTAACGCTTTTCTCGTTTCGATTAGAGGTGCTGGTTGTAAAAAGTTTAAAATCTACTGGTAGTTGTTGTAGTGATGACTACTACTTCATTAACGTCATTGTAATCATCATCGCCGTCATTATTATTGTGTGATTATGATCGTCATTATGATCATAAATTATTTTGTTTAGCGGTTAAAATCATTTTTGCGTTAGTTCATTATGAATAGATTTAAAGGGGTTGGTTATACACTGCAAAAAAAAAAACAGAAAAGTAAATTAAAAAGTTTTCTTCCATAAGTTGTTGGGTTATTGGTCAAAATAAGTCGAGACACTGAGGTTTTTATTGTTTAATATTTTCCTTATTAATGAATAATATTAAAAATATATTACCTCTGTCTTGTTTGTTTTCTCTTATATATCAAC
The DNA here is from genome assembly GCA_023159175.1 of Wohlfahrtia magnifica. NCBI lineage: Eukaryota > Metazoa > Arthropoda > Insecta > Diptera > Sarcophagidae > Wohlfahrtia > Wohlfahrtia magnifica. The sequence goes on from JAKWBJ010000045.1 coordinate 3,747,067, forward strand.
AAATTTCTCTCAGTGTCTGATATAAATTTCACAAACAAAGCCACATTTTAGTTACTAATTTTAGTTTGTTCTTGTTGTTGTTGATTTTGTTATTGTTCTTATTATCATTATTTAACTTCAAGATCACCTCGATAAGATAATTGAGAGACAATTTGGCATAATAAAGCAACAACAACAAAACATACACTCGTACTTACTATAATAATACACTTATTAATTTTTTAGCACAATCATTTTATAGCATTGAGAACAATAAACGCTTGTCAATTTTGTTTTTGGGACACAACCGCAATAAGAACAACAATAGCCCGCAAAAACATAAACAACAAAAATAATGAAATTTTATACTTAATGCAGCTTAAATAATAACTACACACTAATAAAAATGTATAACAGTTTTTGCTAAAGAAAAGAACAAATAATAGCAAACATTATTTATTTACGCAAAACGCATAAGGAAAAAAGTGTAAACAAACTAGTGCAGTTATATTTGTTAGTGTGTGTGTACATTTTTGCAAGCAGAATGCTAACAGAGATAGACACTGAGGCAAACAAAAACACCAAATAAAAGCGAAATTAAACAAAACAAATATCAAGTGTCAATAAAGTAAACAATCAGAGTACAATAACAACAAGTTAAGCAGCATAAAAACTATGTATAAGAAAACAACAAGATTGTAGTGCAGCAAGAGTATAACACAAAAGTTTTATAGTAAATAAGAGATCAATAAGTAAACTTTTTGGGAAAAGCGAAAGAGTTGAAAAGAATAAGACGGTTTAGAAACCATAACAATAGCTAGAGTGCACAATAAACGAAAGGCCAGGGCTGGTTATAATGAACTGTTATATAACCTAAAGTACTAACAGATTTTAGAGTTACTATAATGAAAAACTTTAAAATTTGTGATATATAGCTACATCATTATGTGTTAATAATTATAAATTGCAAAAAAATAACTGAAGCGTTAAAAACAAAACACATTCAGAATAACATTTTGTTTTATATATTAATCACCAAATATGTACATATAAACATAATGAACTGATAATTGAATCTATTTTTGTTAAAAAAATATCTTCATTAATAATTGTTCACACCATGAATCATTTTACAGTGAATGCTTACTTATTACCTACTCACAACTTCTAATAATATCACGGTGCGACAAAACGAAAAAAAGAATAATATCTGACTTTTTATACTTTAACTCAGGGTGAAGTGTTATCTCCTTTGCTGTGGCTTATTACAGTGAACACGGTACTTGTAGAACTGGGACAGAGGGATGCCAGATTGTTGCGTGTGCAGATAGGATAGCCAGATATTTAATTGACAAGAAAAAGTATATTGAGGAAGAATGAGCAGAACACTTAATAAAAAAGTATATTTTTTGAAATCAAAACGCCTTAAATATTCATAAAATAACATGGAATAACACTTAGTTCAACAAATAATATACTTATGTATACGGTTACATTGAGGCAAATATTTTATGGATAGATGAGTCCAAAATAGTTCTGTTTGGTAGATAAGGGTTCTCGATCTTACGTAGGTAAGGTTAGGTTAGGTGGCAGACTAACCTTGAAGAATAAGGTTCCACTTTGGCCAGGTGGCCCCAGCCAGTTCGTCAGCATTGCAATTTGCCTTGTAACATATACAATAGGAATTACCATCGAATAATCAAAAATATCCATAAGAAACCTCCGGAATACAATAAGTAATGCACGGCCTCGATCTTACGTAAGAAGACTTACAGGTTTTGAATTCCACCCAAAACTTACATAAAAGTGTGCCAAATTAAAATGTGAATGTTTTTTACTATGGATCTGGACTCATGCACGGTGAAATACTAGCATGGATGCATCAAAGTATGTGAAAATATTTGAGAAAGTAAAGCTGTCAAATGTATCATAAGGAATGTCACACATTGGGATCATCGTGCGGCCGGCACGGTCTAAACCCAATAAAGAATTTCTGGAAGGGAGAGTTAGCTGAATTCAAACATAATAACAAAAATGGTCTGTGGAGCACAGTGTGGCTGACATGGTACTCCTTTTCCACTTAAAGGTGCCAGAATTTTGTGAATTCTATGGAAAGACAATGTGGTCAGCCGTTATTGCTAACAAAGGCAATACAACCAAGTGCAAGTAATGAGTTTAATAATAATTTAACACAATAGGTACCACCTTAATAATTAACATAAATATTTTTTCGCTTTTATGGAGAAAAATCATTTTTTCCTAAGAAAATAAATTTAAATGGTACTATTTTTACTTTTTATGAATTTTTTTTTTTTTAATTGATGTTTATAATTTTAAACAATAATTCAAACTTTGGCAAAAGCAAATAAAAAGAAATCTATACCAATTATTTTAATTAACCTCTAACAATTCACAGTTCCCATCCTTGTTTTGTAGTGGTGACCAAGACTGCATAAGCATGTGTTCTAAAATAACTGATACCAGTTATAAATAACAAAGTTAACGCAATCTTTCTTTTTTGTTGTAACTTTTCTTAAATAAAAACAAAAACAAAGTTTACGCAACGTGTTTGTTGTTACTTTTCTTAGAGAAAGGAGAGCATTTACCAATCTTGCTAAATCATGCCTTAGTGACGACATTAGCACATTACATTCTTATTGTTTTTATGATTTTACTCTCTTTAAAGCTGCAACAAATATTTTTGTATAACAATTATTATTATAGCAATTATAACAATGCTTATTAACACCAGTGTTACCCTATGAGTAATTCCAGTAGTCCTGTTAATCAAAATTAATAAAACAATTTAACTAAATTAAGCACAGGTAACACTATATGTCTTTCTTTTTCATAAACGTGCATTAAAATGAGAGTAAATTATAGCATAATTGGTGACACTAACATCAGAAGTGTTTTAGAGTTTCTCCTAAGCGTTTGGCAAGCAGTGAAAGTGCAATAGGTGTAAAGTGTGTGCGTAAAATTACAAATACTAAAAAACAACAAAATTGGTTGTTATTAAAAGTGTATTAAAGAGTGTGTGTGTGTTTGTGTTTGAGTGTTGAGAAAAATGTGTGATTCATTATGTAGAATTGTTAAAAAAGTGTTTAAAATAAAGTAGCAGAAGAAGGCATCAAAGAGAAACAAATGTTTATTAAAGAAGGTAAGCAGTGCTGCTGTAATATACATACATAGGCACTATTACTATTGTTGCTTTGTTGTTATTTTTGTGACGCTTGCTGACAGTGTCTTATCTTATAGCTCCTGTGCTATTTTTATACTTACATACATACATATATAAAAGGCGCCAAATGTGTGTTAATTGTTTTTATTGCAATAATTATGTATGATTATTCATGCATTTGTAAATAGTTTTTCCTTTCTCTTTTTCAGTTTTATTTCAACCTACTCTTTCTCTCTTATTATTTAAACAATGCTGAGGGTTTATTGATCTCTTATTTATTACGCATCATCATCATTATAATTAAAATCATTATTTTTATCATAATCATGTTTTTAATAATATAATGATGCTCACTCGGTTTTATTTATACCTACATATATGGGTGTGTATGTGTGCATGTTTTCTTTGTATTACAGAAAACAAAGCCTGATTTTTTGTATGGGTTTTATGGTGGAAGTCATTTTTGTGCTAAAAAGACCGCGTTTTTTCTATGAGTCAGGAATTGTTTGAAAAAAAAAGAAATATTTTTTTTACATACAGTGTTGGCAGAAATAATAGGGACAAACTACATTTTTAACACTTTTTTAAATTTGTATTTATTTACGATAAATAAAACAAAATATGCATTTTAATTTCAAGATATTCAAATTGTCTGCATCAGATATTTTGAAAAAATAAGAACCCAGCTTGTTTTGCGAAAATAAATAAAATTTTTGAAAATAATGCGTGGAAGAAATAATAAGGACATTTTACAATTTTAGAAACAAAATGTGTTTCACAAGTATTACCATTAATTAAACCCTTTTATTACTTTAATACTTGGTAGAAGCTCCCTTTATTTTTATAACCTCTTGGCAACGCCGTTTCATTGAATTTACAAGGTTAGAGCAAACTTCCGGAAAAAATAAGAACCGAGCTGCCTGAATTTTATTTCACATTTCTTGCTTATTTTAGGCTGAAAAGTAGTTAATTTATTCTTGCGGACTCCCCAGAGGTGCTCTATAGGGTTTAGGTCCGGCGACTGAGAAGGACACTCCATTACGGGTACTTGATTTTCCTGAAACCACGATTTTAATTTTCTAACGGAATGTTTGGAATCGTTCTCATGCATAAGTTGCCACTTCAGTGGCATTTCCTCTTCGGCAAAAGGAAGCACATTGTTTCGTAAAATGTCCAGACAATCTCTATCCCTGAATCCAGACAATTGTACCAACGCCACATAAGCTGAAGCATCTCAAAATTAACAACGACCCGCCACCGTGCTTTGTTGTCCTTTTGTGTATTTGGGGTCACTGGAGGTTGTTCCAGTTATTTCAATGCAGGTGTTGCATGCCGAACAACAATCTTTTTCGCATGTTCTGTTTGTTGAGAAGAGGTACTTTTCGAGGACTATGTCCAACTTCCAAAAGTCTTTTTCTTATAGTGTGGCTTGAATCAAGAGCACTGAGTTCATTTTTGAGGCTGTTTGATGATTTGAAGGGATTCATATATGATGTTTGAATTAAAAGATTATCAAAACAGTGAGTTGTTCGACGCTTTCTTCCACTTTTCTCTGCAGTTTTCTTTAAGTGCATTGCATTCAACACTTCATGGTCCGAGAAATTTTCCCTATGGATAGACACTCTGCTTTTAAATTCAAAATCATATTCTTTTCAGAATCTGTTGTATGAGTACCACGACCCATTTTTAGACTATTGGAAAGAGAACACTTTACTAGATAATCGGTTTAGTCGCATTACCATAGACCTTACCCTTTTTGTTTCGATTTAAACACAATTAATGCTAGTGTCCCTATTATTTAGTGCGAATTAACTTGCTTGGTTACTTTTTTACAAATAAATTTTAATTTAAAAGAAATGGCCCAAAAATTAATACAGAATATGAAAACCCGTTATTTTTCAAAGAATTTTGCAGTGAGTCCAATCAATAAAAGCCCAGTACACAAAATTTTATTACATATTATTGAGAAAAAAGAAATTGCCCCTATTATTTCTTTCAACACTGTACATACATACAGTGGTGGAACAAATAATAGAAACATACAAAATCCGTCTTTCTCCATAGCGAATTGTAATATTTTGATAGGGATCATTGTTATTTGATTGTATATAATTTGATTTGATTTGGTTGTCTGTAAGTTAACCTATTTTCTAATAGTTGAAGCCTTAATAATAAAAACCTTTTAAACTTTCTTTTAATTAAATTTTACACATGAATTAAACTTTTGGACTTAAATTAGGTTTTTGTAGATAATTGTTGTTGTTTTTTTAGAACAGTAATAACTTATCAAACAGCATATGAATTTCTTAGAAAGTGTGTATCAAAATAATCGCCACTAGTGTTCATATGGACTTATTAAAATATGTATTTAAATACAATTAATATGTACAACGTGTTTATACGTATTATTTCATTTGCAAAATAATGCAATAACCATGTCCAATTTAATTTTGTTTTTATTGAAGAATTTTTTTGGAAAATGCGTATGTAGCGATTTTTAAGTTTATTTTTAAGAGCGAGTTTTATTTTTATACACAATAAGTAGTTAGGGTAGGGTATATATTGCGCATTTAGCGCTTTTCTATGATCAATAGACATACCTAGGTGGTAAAACAGGGAAGGTGGGAGGGTAATTTTGTGCAAAGCAATTGAGTTTTACATGTTGGGCCGTGTAGATTTTGCCAATCTTCAGTCATCCGTCAGTCCACATTGCTAGAAAATTAAAAAATTATTGCATACATTTTTTTTGTATTCCTATTTCTGGCCGGAAGACGAAACCTATTGTTGTAGACACCATACAGAAATTAGGTTATAAAAGCAGTCAAAATAATGTGACCACCATAAATTGTCAGACCTAAATTGGCCCTATTTTTATATTTTGTTATTAGTTTCTGATTTATTACAACTATTTTCTCATTTATTGTTAGTATTTAATTTCTTTTAGTTTACATATAAAAAATTCATTAATTATTCTTATTATTTTTAAACAATACACATTTCCCATCTCTGTGCCTTTTCTTAAATAAACATTTTTCAACTATATATTATCATGCTTTAGTGACGTACGCATTATTGTATTCTTACTGATTCACTCTCTTCTAACGCATTATTGCTTTCTTATTGTTTTTGCTTTTTACTCTCTCCTAAGCTACTTATTAGCTATTATTTATAACAGTTGTCACATATTATAACAATTATAAATACTTATATTATAACAATTATTAATAATATTGGTGTTACTATGCTGGTATTTTAACTTATTTTGCCATTAGAATTGTATAGACTTTTTATGCAGATTGCACTCAGGTAGCACTCTGTGTATTTTGTATAACTATGCACTAAACGAGAGTAACCCCAATGGCGGTATTGACATTGGCAGTGTTTTAGAATTTTAGATGTTTAGCAAATAATTAAAGTGCAATAAATGTTTGGTGCGTGCGTAAAATTATAAACGATGAAAATGAAATAAAAATACCTATTTAACATTAAAAGTGTGTTATCGTGTGTGTTTGTGTGTCAGTGATATAAAAGTTGTTGTCTTCTGACTCATCTTGATGGATTAATTAAAAGTTTTAATTAAGAAGCAGAATACGGGGCAAGGCGAAAATGCGTGCATATAATAAAAAAAGGTAAACAAATGCTCTTGTATTGTAGCTAATTGCCGTTTTCGTTATTGTTGAATTTGTGACGCCTACTTACACTGTCTATGTTAGTTCCTGTGTTCTTTGCATAACTAAATGCGCCAAAATTTTATAATTGCTGATAGCAATGTCATCTCCCTTGTTGTTGGTAAAATAATAATAAATATTGTTTGTCGTTGGTTGGAAGCTTTATTTATGAACAGTGTTGCTACCTTGACGGAATTTCTGATCGTGTGTAACTTGTATGTAATTTTACTTTTTGTTTCACTGTTTTCCTTAATCGATATATTTTGATTTTTTGTCATATGCTTTAGGTATTTTGCTTACATTCAATCTGAAACACCAATTTTATATAAAGTTATCCCGTTATAGCACAAGGTCTGGCAAAACTGATATATTTCAATATATCAGATCTATATAAATAAAGAAACTTTTATACTTCCAAACAGGTGCTGTACCTCAGTCAATTTCTAACGGATTTTAAAAAACCAAGCATTAGTTTATTCTTAACGAAACGTACTTATCTAATGAATTCATAAGTACAGAGTGGGCTTATTTGAGGTTAGGAAGTAAATTGGATGTCGAATGATGAACTGTCAGGAATTGAGCTGTCAGTCTTCGACTCTTATTTAGTAAGAAATTGGGAAATGTTAACTATGGAACGCTACACTTTTAAACAAAGAATTTTAGTTCTGAAAATTTACTATCAAAATGGTTTAAATGTTACTGTATCACTTCGTGAAATTCGAGCAGCTTTTCATCGTAATCAAGCTCCCTCTGAGACCACTGTGCGTAATTTAGTCGCTAAATTCGAGGCTCACGGTACTGCTGCTGACAATAGATCAAAACAATACGCTCGTAGTGGCCGTAGTAATTCAAATATAATCGCTGTACATCAAAGTGTTGATAAAGAGCCTGGAACATCAACTCATCGACGTTCGCAACAATTGTGTATCGCCAGAGGAACCTTGCGCAACATTTTGCATAAAGATTTTCATCTTCACACTTATAAAGTTCAACTCGTACAGGAATGAAAACAAGCCGACCATTATTTGCGCCGAACGTTTGTGAATTGCCTGTTTGAAAAACTTAACGAAAACAACGCATTTTTCAACAAAATTATCATTAGTGATGAGGCCAATTTTCAATTAGGCAGTTATGTAAAAAAAAAATTTGTCGCATATGTGGCTCACAAAATCCACAAACAGTCCCCGAAGAATCATTACATCGAACGAAAGTGACCGTATGGTGTGGTTTGTGGTCAGGCGGCATCATCGGCTCGTATTGAAAGTCAATCCTTATAGTGATGCTATTATTCTGACGGTAACTGTATATATAGTTACGTTTTAACCTTTTTAAAACATTTGAGTTCTTTCCAGTGGCGTCAAAATAAAATAAATACCCCGTTGTTGTTGTTTTACAGTTTTTATTTCCCCACTTTTATTTTATGCACTTTATCTTAATATAGTAACTTATTTATCTTGCACTTTATATTCGCTTATATAACACTTTTATTAACGCCTAAACACGACTTTACTTTATGACTGTAAAACGATGACTATACAACACTTTTATTTACGCCAAAACAAGACTACCTTTTGACTGCAAAACTATAACTATATCGGCGTAGGCAAAGCAGCCACATTATATACTCGTACGTAACTGCCTACAGTTTGGAAAGTTTCGAAAATGTCTCAAACGCTCACAAATCCTTTATTTTATGTCCGTTAATTTTAAACATGTAAGGTTGTGTTACTCAAAGATGGTCGAAAAGGCAATGCCGTCAAATACACAAATCAGTGCGGCATTATTAGGGTAACACATTAACAACCTTGACACAAACCGATAGACCAAAAATCCACAATATAGTCCCAAAGGCACTGATGTATATTTTCCTCTTAGGATTTTTATTCGTAACAATTTGTATGTAATTGTCTATCCACATCAGCCAAAAAGCGGGGTAAAAGCTATCTATATTCGTATGCTATATAAAATGAAGGTGTGTTTGTTTAAAGACTGTATGCTATCGTCCAATTCTTGACTGATAGTGTATATAATCTTCGAAGTGTTTGAACCAAAATTTAGTAACTTCTACTATTACCAAGATATACAAAAATGAATGTTTACTAAGTATGGGTACTGCCACGCCAACTTATTCGATTTAGCCCACATTTGGACTACGAAGTCATTTAAACAAAATTTAGAAACTTCGACTTTAAACATACGAAATTAATATTTGGTTTGTATGTTAGGTATCATACCTACTTTTCGGCTGATGACTTGTATTGACTATGAAGTCATTCAGATCAAATTCAGAAACTTTTGTTTTAACCGTTCTCAAGATATGTGGGAGGTACCATTTACACTTATCCGATTTCATCCATATTTCGACTGATTATTTGTATTGACTATGAAGCTATTTTCACCAAATTTAAAAACTCTTACTGTTACAATTTTGAAGATATAGAAAAATAAATATTTATTTTATATGTACAAAATATTTATTTTCCAAATTGAAATTTTAGAAATTTATATAGCTTTTATATACTCGTAGTTCGTTCCAGACATGCAGAGAGATACTACAATAATTTAAAGAAAATCGGTTCTGTCGTTTAGCTATCTATAGACTTCCAACGAACATACAAACATTCATTCATTTTTTTATGTATGTATATATACGGTTAAATTTCCTCAAAGCAGGTATGAAGCGATGATACACATCTACGTCAGGGGTGACCAAAAAGGGAAACTTTTTGTATATTAGTGTTAGTGAATTTTTGATGTGAGCGTTGAAGGGTAGACCTAAAAAGGTCACATTTCCCATTCACAACTAAACAAAATTTGTTATTAGGGTTGTCAGATCTGGCGATTTCTCACCAAACGTGTCAATTTTAAAAGTTATTTGGCGTCATAATTTTCGGTTTGGCAACATAACGATTTTTTGACGATTTGTAAATTAATTGGCAATTTTGTTGGCTATATTTGATATGAAATATTAAATACGAAAAATTAAAATTATTATTTTGATATTTTGTCTCGATTATAGATGGCAGCTGACCTTCAATTGTGTTCTCGGCAAAAATTTGTAGTTGCCTATATGGAACTAAAACTAATAGATTTTTAGGCTCCAGTTTACTTATGCAATTTTCGGCAACTGGCAACGAAATATTTAAAAAATGTTGAAAAAATTTAGTGTGTTTGCTTGAAAAATTCATAGGATCTTTTGCAAATTGAAGGCGTTGTGATACCATAAAACTGAACTTTTAGGTGCAAGCTCTTAAAAAAACAATATATATATATAACGGTTTTTCTCGACTTTGGTTACGGTTCTGACGTTATGTTAAGTCACCTCTAATTGAGCCTTTACTGATCTCTCTTTAGGCATGATATTAATCATGGTAATTGGCACAATTTCTTTAAATACCTTAATAATGATCATCTTCATTAAGCTTGAATGTACAGATGTATGTATGTAAGTGTTTGCTTAATTTTGTTTAGCAGTGCTTAATTGAATCGTTTGTTGCGCGTGCTTTCTAAGTGAGGAATTATAAAAAAATTAATTTAATAAAAATAAATACGTACTTACTTACGTATGTACATTGTAATATACTATATGTATGTGTACTTACAACGTGCTTTAGTGTTTTTTTTACAAATAACCGTATTAATCATATGATCGTTTTTTTTAATTATAAAAAATAGATTTTTTAAATGTTATTTCTAATAAAAAGCGAAATTAACAAATGTTTGTTTTAAACAAAATACATACATATACAGCAGCGACAAAAAAAAGTGTTCACCATCAAGGCTTGGTTAACCGAACGTTGTCGTAGACGTAATGTAACGTAGCGTACTGTAAGAATGTCGATGCGATTATAGAACACTTAAAAACGTGTCATATGTTTTTATCAAGTGTGCATATAAATCAGGGTTGAAAAAGTTGATACAATTGTACTTTTTTTTACAAGCTCAGGCTCAAAAGTTCAATAGTACACCAATTACTCGGTTGATATAATTTATGAAATATCTCAGCTTATTTTCACTATGGATTTTCTCTAGTTTATCGCTTAGTTGATTTACAATGGCAACTCATCTTTACGATCATTTCTTTGTGATTTAGTTTTTTGATTTTTATTTTCAAACAATTGCAACCAGGGATGGGAAAATTGGTACAATTGTACTTTTTTAGCACTATTTGTAAGTCAAAAGTATAATAGCATCCCAATAACTAAATTAGCACTATTTCAAAAATCCACATTCGTATCAAAATATAATCAAAACCAAAGAAAGGAAGAAACTGTTTCGACTGTCTTCAATCTAATCCAAAAAAAGGATTTGCTGAAGTCATCTAATTCGTGCTGTGTGCCGCTGTGGTATGGTAGGTAAGACACCCTACCAACCTACCAACCAGAAGGTCGACGGTTCAATACCAGGCCAGACCATCTTAAAAAAGAAAAAAGTTTTTCGACAGCGGTATCATCTCATTACGTTAGCTAGTAACTGATTATGAGTATTGCTACTATTGAAAACTTCTCTAAATCCATTTACCGTTCGGAGCTGGTGTTAAACTATAGGTCCCTTTCAATGAGTTTAAACATAGAATCGGGTGCAGTTCATTGACTGAGAGAAGTCCCCATGTTCCTTGATGGAATGTTATGGAAATTAATAAATATATAATATATCTAATTCTTGCTACTACAATTAAAAAAGAGTATCATAAATGATGCTCCTATATTTAGTTCTTATCAACTAACAGTCTTTTGTCTACCTTTTTGAATTATACATTAATTCTTAAATTTATTTACAAAACTTAGAGCCGTTTGGTTAGTTTTTTTATACACATATGTGTATATGTATGTATGTACAAAATAAAATTAAAAAAAAAGAAATAACAAAAATTTAGTACATTCGGACTGCTAAAAGTATACTTTTTCATGAAAGTTAGTACAATTTAAAAATCCTAATTTGGCATCTCTGATATAAATTATTAAAAACGGAAAAGAAACAGCTGTTTAAGTCACAGTGATGGGTGTCATATATGTTCGAATTGTGTACGACTTGAAAAAATTACCAAATAGGTTTAAATAGTATTTTTTATCTAAGTATAGGGTCCGCCAACTATGTTTTTTTTCAACTAGTGCTTATTTCGTGAATGATAACACTTAGCTCATGTTTGATTTCACAGATAATTAGTTTTATCCTTCCGCTGAACGAATATGGTTGTGTATACGCTTATACAACGCTGAAAATCTGGGCCAGCGATCGATTTACAGAAGATGCCGATTTTGCCAAAAAAAAAACTTTTTCAGATGAAGCTCATTTTGATCTTGGCGGGTATGTAAACAAGCAAAATTGTCGCATGTGGGGCACAGAAAACCCGCACGCATACATTGAAAAGCCGATACACCCAAAACGAGTCACTGTTTGGTGCGGATTTTGGTCCAAAGGCATAATTGGGCCATTTTTCTTCGAAAATGAGCAAGGAGTGGCCGTTACAGTCAATGGCGATCGTTATCGGGCCATGCTGAACGAATTTTTGTTCACAAAAATTGAAGAGGAGGATATTAGCAACATTTAGCTTCAACAGGACGGCGCTACGTACCACACAGCCCAAGCTACACTCGATGTTTTGGGCCCTGTTTTTGAAATTCGCGTTATCAGCCGCAGAGCTGATGTCGTTTGGCCACCTTGGAGCTGCGATTTGACTCCGTTGGACTATTATTTGTGGGGTGCCGTCAAAGATAAGTGTTACAATTGACGCTTTAAAGGACAATATTCGTGAAGCTATTGATGTGAACGATGTTTGATTTCAACAGAACGGTGTAACTTGCCACACATCTCATGCCATAATCGATTTGTTGCGTCAAACATTTGACAACCGTTTAATTAGCTGAAATGGTTACGTCAGTAAGCCCCCCAAAAAGCTACGATTTGACACCATTGAACTATTTTCTGTGGAGCGCCGTTAAAGACAAGTGCTATGCCGACAAACCAGAAACAATTGAGCATTTGAAAGCCAACATTCGTGATGTCATTGCCAAAATACGACTCCATACACTCAAAAAAAATTCTTGTAAAATGGTGCAGTCAAATGTGAGGACAGCCGCGGCAGTCATATGAATAAAAAAGGATTTCATTTCTAACAATGGCATTTCACAACAAAAAAAAAAAAAAAAAATAATAATAATAAAATAAAATAAAATTGGCAAAATTTCAGTTTTTGTTTAATTGCATTTTTGAATTTAAACTTTTAAATGGCCCACCCTTTATTTAATTAAAATGATTAATATAATAATAAATTTTAGCCAAATAATAAATTTTGGATCTCCGTCACAACTTTAATAACTTAGAAAAACGTAACTACGATCGTAATGCAGAATACTTACAATCGAAAGAAACTGAATGGAATCGAAACACAGAATACCAAATTTGCCAAGCGGCAAAAATGTCAATTCGAATCGAAATGCAGAATAGGGGTGTTTAACGCACCCGTTTTTTCGTGATATAACAGCTTTGATTAACTTATGTGTACGAACTGTTCGTTGCGCTACGACCGTGCGATTTTTTGTACATCCATTTTACTAAACGAATTTGAAGAACTTGCAGAGGACCTATGGCTAATCCATAGAAATTTACTTGTTTCCTTTCAGCCTCAAAAGACACTATAACCGCAATATGTTTTTTATTTTTCTCCATAGTAAAATCAGATACAAAAGGTTTAACCCCTTAGAGGTTAGCTTTCATGAGCCATATGATAATGAAAGGGTTTGTTCAATTCTACTATATTAACAGTGTTTATGACCCTACTAAGTAAATATACAAAATCGCTTCACTTTCCTCAATGATCTCTCTCTAAATTAAGCTTCTTTTTCCGAAAAATGAAAATGACATCAGACAAAACAAAAATATAGTTTTTACTCGTAATCTAATTGACAGTTAATCAAAATTGATGATCATCATCATCGCATTCCCCTATACCAAATGAGAATGAGTGAATAATGCGCGACTAGATTAAACTGGCTGTCTGCAATGGTCACTCTGACACAATCAGTCACATTGTCTGCATGTGAATGGGCAAAGATCACAGTTAAAATTAATGTTTATGCTTATGGGGCATGCAATAAGAGGGTCAGATTATCAAAGCACGTTGTCTTTTTGTTTTTTATTAAAATACATGCACAATGAAACGGTTTTAGTCAAATGCATCTACATACTTGTAATCTCTATAAAATGACGTGGTTAAAATTGTAGTCACAAATGTCAGTTGCAGAGGAAAAAAAATATTTAATTTGTGTTGTTTTTTTTACGTTTCGATGTGGAAGCTTAATACAGATTTTAATCAAAAAAGTTCTTATGCTTATTTTTAATAAGCTGCTACTAGTTTCGTCTCCACTGTATATTCATTTGCCTCTCATTTTTATCGTTTAAAGTAGTTTTTTGGTTAATTTTTAGTTGATCTACATGATCATATATTCATAATCTTTAAAATTATGATGGGCATCATCTGCCATCGTCATCACCACCCATAACATTAAATGTCAATAGGCTAAGCTGGCTTTATTTTATTTTTTGTTTATGTTGATGAATATGGGAGTTTGAAGTCAGTTTTGTTACTACTTATTATAAAGTTTCCCTGTGTTTTGAGTTCTTGTATTTTAACAGTTTCTAAATTAGCAATTGACATTAATCTTAATTAAAAATTAAAAAAAATAAATAAAATAAAATTAAGAAACTTCACAAAAATTCTCTGTTTTTGAGGGTGATGTTATAATTACAATTCCCAAGAACAAGGCGTTAATTTAAGTTCAGAGCTATTTTTAATTCTCTCCGGAAATACATTAATTTGCTTGTTCTTTTTTTTTTCGAAATAAAACAAAATAAAGTAGAGCAGTTAATAAAAGTAGAAAATCAACCATGCGAGAAGTAAACTGTGAGTCAAAAAAATAATAAAAATTTTAATTTTAAACTTTAAATGGTACCGAAGGACGAATAAATGTTCTTCAAAACAACCATTCATACACTGATATTGACTGATCTGTGAATTTTTGGCTGACTAGACGATGTCACACGGACATATGATTGTGCCTTCTTCTTCCTAGCATCACAGTTCTGAGAGAACCATTTCATTACAATTTGCCTCCTCATTCTCATAATGTGAGAATGTTCCCATTTCGACGCTAATTTTATTATGGTTTAAGTCATAAAAAACTAAATATAATGCAATTTCTTACATAATGGCAGCAGTCAAACGATTGTGTAATTTTTGAGAAATCAGTCGGTACCTCTTGAGAATTTGATTAGAATCGTAAGACAGTCAAAACTTGGAATAAGACTTGTACGAAGATGACTTAATTAATGCTAAGGTCGAAAGGGTGACTATGTTTTCGAAGTTGTTAAGGAGCCAATCAAAATTTTGAATAAGGCTTATACGAAGATACGCTTCTATATGGCGTATCAGTCACATAGAAGGTATCTTATCGGTTTTAGTCTTTCTAATCTTAAGTCCAATCATTGTCATCGGCATTGATGATATATTTGATGCCGGCGAGTAATGTAGGAATTTCAGGGAGAAATAAATTAAACAGAGCCGGAGATATCAATGCACCTGAAGAACTCTCTGTTTAACCTTACAAAGGTTTGACCTCTCATCCCTGGATTTCACACATATA
Organism: Wohlfahrtia magnifica; assembly: GCA_023159175.1. NCBI lineage: Eukaryota > Metazoa > Arthropoda > Insecta > Diptera > Sarcophagidae > Wohlfahrtia > Wohlfahrtia magnifica. Next base: position 3,762,537 of record JAKWBJ010000045.1, read on the forward strand.
ATCTACGATTATTTACGGCACGAGTGACTGTGTTGAATTCCTGTGAGAGGTCAGGTCAGAGAGGTCCTACCATGACTATTATGACGAAAGGCATGTTCTGGTTAAGACCGCGCGTTATATGTGTAGTGATGGCGCGCAATGGTATTTTTGGAAACCATGCTGGAGATTCGTAAAAGGAATTTTATCAATTAGGCTCATGAAAATAAGTGCCTCAAGGGCCTTTGCTTGGGTTCTTTCTTAGCAGGAGTAGGTCAAAGCATTCTAAATATTCTACAAGTAGTGATATGACGCTAACTAAGTGTCGTCTTCCTCATCGCAGCTAAGGACGTGGAAATTCATCTCACGCAATAACCATGTCTAAGAACAATTCATAACAGGAAAAGTGTTGCTTAAAATAAAGCCGGAACAAATTTAATGATAATCACAGCGTTGTTATTATAATTCAACCCGTTCAAATCTCACAGCGCTGTTATATTTAAACATTTTCAAGGATTGTTTTTTGGCGTTTAGCTATGCCCGTGTTTAAATTATCTATAACAACATGTTTGTTTTGAGTTTCAAGTGAGTTTTAGAGTGTGAACAATTTAAGTTGCAAGAGTGTCTTCTTTTTTGAAAAAATGTTGTCTTCTAAATAGGTTATAATTCAAAAGTGTTTCTCTCACCCTATCAAGGTGTTGACCTTTATCTTAAAAAGTAGGCGACTAAAAAGGTTTATAACTTATTTGAAATAAAACGTATGTTACATATTTTTTTCTTCAGGGCAACATTTTTACCTTTTTTTCATTTTGCGGAAAAAAGTGCAACTTTTTTGCATTAAAGAATAATAACATTATTTAAGAAGAACACCACCCCTTTTATTATCTTTCTACGTTTTTAGAGAACCTATTTCAGAGCAAAGAGCTGGGAAGGCGTTGCCTTTTTTATTAAAAAACAATGTGCGAGGTCGCCTACAGTAGTTCGGAGTTGCATTATTGTGTTTCAATTAGTGAACCATTAGTATGGCAACAGTTTAAATTTCAATGTCAATTAGATTTCTATATAAAAATCCACATTCACTTTAAATCTATCTATAATAGGGATGCTTAAAAAAAGTAAATTATTCGCCAAAATTAGAATTTTATCTTTAAAAAAATCTATTTCAAGGTCGTGGTTTATATAATTTTTTTAAATATTTTTATAAACGTATTGAATAATAACTTCCTAAAGTTGTTTTTCAAATTTTTTTTATTAAAATAAATGTGCACAGACTTAATGCACTTAAAAAAAGTAAAAAATACGCCTTAAAACTTAAATTTCTTTTTAAAGCCCTGTTTCAATTCAATAAATTAGAAAAATATTTTCCTTCTCGTTGATTTCTAATGCTGATTCATGTTAGAAAATTTCACTTTTTTCATTAAAACATTAAAAGCTATTTGTTTTAACTTTTTTATTGTAATTTATTTCTTTTCTAATCATTTGTATTTTATTTAATTTTAAGCTCTAAAGAAAACATATTTCAAGATCATTTATTTACCGCTCCGTTAATTACCAACAGATGCTATCAATTGCAAATTAAAGTTTTTTTTTAATGAAAAACCATTAAAATTGTATTTCATTTTCGATTCATAATCTTCACTTTTCTTTGAGTAATTGATCTTTATTTTTATATTTCTCTCTGTATATCACTGTCCGAATTTATTTTTTCGCTTTTAGGCTTTAAACACAGCCTAAGATTGATTTAATGTTGATTTAATGCTATTAAACAGTAGTAGCAGCGCCGGTACCTTAACGCTTCAATTACTCGCTTACTCTCACTTATTATACCCGTTGGCTTTATTATTATTATTATCGACAATGTGATTTACACTAACAAGTGAACATGTTGTGCTATTTGCCTTTATTTATTTTTCCAACTCCTAGTGATGACGTTTTTATCCCCCTTTTTGTCCCGCTGTGATCCCTGGCTAAGCGCCATTAATTGAATGAATTATACCCATAAAAATTTAACACCACAAAATAGTCTCTTTTAAGAGAGTAGAGGTACGTAAGAGTGATGGTAAATTGGCGGTGGAAAAAAGTACTTTTTGTAATGTTTCATTGGGTGTAAAAAACATCAGAAGTGTACGAAAATTTAGGGCTATAACTTTTAAAATTTAAAGAGGCCCAGTTGTCTCGGGAAATGTTTTTGTCAGTGAAAAACAGGCATAGCGATATTTGTACGGAAGGTACCCAAGATATTAAATCAATATTATTTACATCATAGCTCTCAACAGACATCCTCTCAAATTCCATAAGCCCAACAAGTGCAGCTAAACGTTGCCGATGACCGCATGTGGACCAAACCTTTATTATTTGGTTATCGTACATATCCTTTAACGAACACTAATAATTGACAGTTTTCGAAGGCGGATTATTTCGCCAAATAAGGTAAAAAGATTAAGAGCAGGGGTTCAGCAGTTTTTCAATGAAGTTGTTAGGTTAGGAGATAGTTGTGTTCTCTAGGCTAAGATTCTTGGTATTATCTAGTACTCACTTTTGGTGTCAACAGAACTTTATGTCAGGTTTGAGTTCAGGAGGAAATTTAAAAGACTAATGGATACCTGGACACTGCGTTATTTCCGCTAATGCAATAGCTGCTCTAGTGGCTTGGAAGTGGACAGATCACTGATGGAGGCATACGTTAGGATTTCAATAGAATCTTACTTTAGGACCATTAGGAAATGAATTTTAAAGAGCAGGAATTGTAGCTGCAAGAATAGATTGGACTGCAGGTTATCTAAAACATTATGGCCTCGTCTGAACATGGTGGACATAATTGCTAGTAATTCCTTGATGAGGAAAATGATGAGTAGATAGGACAACGGCATGCCCAATTATTCCAGTGCAACACTTACTTTGGCTTTGTCCGGGCATTCAGAGCAGAAGGTTAAAGTGGTTTGGAAGCCACACACTGGGTGAAAAGCCCAACCCATTAGAGTTCGTAATGTAAATTTGCTGGGTAAGGAGCAATCACTTGTGATTACTTCTTTCCCCTGGTTCTAGTTTATTTATATTTAACTTTTTGCTTTTCTTTTCTTCATCTACTTATTTTTTTAAGTCTGAACCAAGATGGGACAACAATATGCCGAATTTTTCATATAGTGCAGAGATGTGGAGAAGATAGACATAGTAGATAATTTTCCGTGCCATTATCCCGGCATTTAAAGTAGAAGATTAAGGTGGTTTGAAAGCCACACACTGGACGAACTAGATGAGGTTACCGTCAGCGGGTGTGGTGTCCCCTTATGGTTTGTAGTGTAAATTCTCGGAGTTAACAGCAATCACTTGTGACGGCTTTCTCTCTCTGGTCCTCATTTATTTCTATTTAATTATTTGCCTTTTTTGTCTCTATTTCGATTTCTTATAAAAAAAGCTCCGAATGGACTTATCACTCTTTTAGTGGCATAATTGGTGCGCCACCCTTTGTTATCTAACCTAACCCAATTTCCAAAAGTGAAAAGAAAGGTTACTTTTTTAAAAATGTTAGGTCTTTAAGTGACACGTAGATAAAAACTAATACAAAAGCTATCGGCAGTTATTACCCAGTGGTTATCTTCCCAATAACAGTTGCAATGAGTTCCCTTTATATTTAAGGATTTGAGCTTAGACTTATATTAGAGCTGGAAACACTAGGTTTCATTTATGTATCAAAAAAAAACCTCTCGTGTTGAAACTAGCGCAAACTATAAGTGTACGAATTAGCATCACAATGATTAACTATTTAATGCACTTCCCAAATACTTTTATAAGCTCTTGTTGACCTAATACATCTAAATTGAAATTCTCGAGATAGACTCGATTTACTTAATACTTTGAAATCTGAACTAAGATAATATTTTGCTTTCGTGCCTACAATTCACTTAAGCTTAAGCTATTGGCCTGTAAGTATCTACGGCTTTTCCGGCAGCATTCTTGTATTGCCCTCGACTAGTTTCCGTTTAATATACCTCCAAACTCTATGCCCCTGACGAATCTCAGAGTATCAGTCGTTTCCACTCCCTAATTAATAGGTGCCAAGATGCCTCTTTCTAAAATGTATTAATGCAGCAAAATGATTCATTTTCCTCCCTATAAAATTTGCCCGTTTAATTCTAAACTACATACATACTCCCCATCTATTATAAAGTTCATTCAGTCTGCAATGCCTGGTTAGTAGACCTGGCTTTATTTTTAGACTATTCTTAGATACCCTACAATATTGATATCTTTTGTTATTACAGTTCCCTAGAAAAAGATTAAACTGTCTCCTACCTATTTGATCCTCTCGTTCTCCTCCATTTTGCAATTCAGGCACTTCTGTACTCCATACCTGGTTACTGTATTTTGGATATTTAAGGAGCAGCATATCGCACGATGTGGAGCTAAATTGCAAACAACTCAACAACAACAACTAAATTGCATTAGCAACTCCAGAGCGTGGAAACTATATTTCACAAATCAGGCTCTTTTGTACTCCATACCTGGTTACTGTATTTTGGATATTTAAGGAGCAACACATCGCACGATGTATAGTTAAATTGCAAACAACTCAACAACAACAACTAAATAGCTTCAGCAACTCCGGAGCGTGGAAACTATATCCAACATAGACAGTTAGGATGTTTCTCTTAGTAGAATCCTTGCCGACGTTAATAGATGTATTTTATTAATTAAGAGTGTGTTGCTGCTATAAGCCTGTCCATCCACGTGTGTACTTAAAACTGCAAAATCACCCTTATACTTCCTTTGGTACCTTTTTTCGTAAATATTTAAATATAAAAATAATCCCACATCTCTGGTGCTCAAATTTTCTTTTATTTATTAAGAGAAATAAATACATTATTTGATCACTATTTTTTTATCGGTTTGTCAAGTTGAATTGAATTACAACGCTAAAAATCAATGTACTTTATCTTAGAAGTGAACAATAGATAATTGAACAAGTGCTCATGTCAGTACACAAAATGTTAATAATAATTCAATTAAGGTGGGTTAAATAGTTTTGTGTGAAAAGCTTTCGTTCTTTAGAAGAGGTATAACACTGTTTCCCAAACCAACTGCAATTTTGTAGCTTTTAGTGGAGCTAAGAAATACTTGGAATATATATTTTTAAAGCAATAGTTAAACTCAATTGCTGTGTTTCAGTTTCAGATACGTTTTTGAAAGCCCTTTGTGTTATGTTTAGCTAATTTTAATAATTATATCAAATACATTACAATCTTTCTTAAAAATATATAACCACTTGGTGTGACAAAAAATAAACTTGGAAGTGATCTAATTGATGCTATCGAGTACAATTGGAATACATTTTAGAAATTCCGAAAACAGGCCATATACATCTTAAGTTAAATAATTGAAATTACGGAATATCAATTTTTTATACTCGTAAATCAAGATTCTGTAGGTTTTCCCAAAAGAAGAATTTTTTTTTACTTAATAGTGTCTTTAAGGAAATAGCATCACTTCTCCAGCATTTTAACTTAATTTATTCTTGTCGCATAGTGCTACTTTTGTTTGAATAAAGTTTTCTAATTTATTTTTTCTTTTTCATTTCAGGTATGTTGCTAAAGTTGTATATTACTATGAATCTTTGGTAAGATCAATACAATTATTTATGACATTTGTTATGGCATAGAGTTTAAAACTCTTTTTTATGGCTTTTATATATTATATATGTATATATTAATTCCCATAACATTCCATGAAGGAACATGGGGACTTTTTTTCAGTCAATGAGCTGCACCCGATTCTATTTTAACGTCGGCTCCGAACGGCAAATGCATTTAGAGAAGTTTTCAATAGTAGCAATACTCATAACCAGTTACTAGCTAATGTTATGAGATGATACCGCTGTCGAAAAACTTTTTTCTTTTTTAAGATGATCTGGCCTGGTATTGGGACCGGCGATTATCTGGTTGGTAGGCAGGCGGGTGTCTTACCTACCATACCACAGCGGCACACTTTATTGCTTTTAATGCTTGTTTAAAATTTTTAAAGAAGGTGACTGAAACTGCATATTCATAAGTAGATTTCATCCAGCGTTAGCTCTCTTATAGTTCCTTTTCCTTTTTAATCTTTTTATCCTCCAATTTTTGTTTTATACCATCCTTTTTGTTTAATTTGCTTTTTTTTATAAATTTTTCCAAGTTGACTTTTGAAGTTGTATTTTATTTAGCTTAAAAGGTTAAAAGTTGGTTTTTATTTGTCTTCGCAAAGAGAACGATTTTTGCTAAGCCCAAGTTCGCTTCGAACTTGCACTTTGTTCTTAATTTTTAAAATTTTTTGCAGATTACAATTTGGAACTTCTAATAGAATATTTGGAATATTTCAGCAACGATTGATATCACTATTACAGCAACTCAATTGTTCGTAGTATTCACTGGGGGTGGTGTCACTTTAGGTTTTTCTCCTGGACTTTACATGCGACACTGTAGGTCTGTGCAGGTTCTTTTTTAAAGACCCTACAAGAGACTGAAAGATTTCCTTCTGGCGAAATTAAATTTTCAAAGAAATAGATCTGCGGCTTCAACAATATTAACGATTTTTAGAAAAGTTTTAAGAAACAAACTTAATCTGCAAGGAAGGTCTTGCATAGCTTAATTACTAAATTACCAAGTAAACGGTGTAATCCAAACCTACATATTTTTTGTTTACTTCATTAGAATGAAACTTTTGTTGAGTGAAATTCTTGGTGGACTGTAAGCCCTCACATTCCACATTGTGTGTATACTTACTCAAGATCTCTTAAAAGAAAAAAGCTGTAATTATTAAATATATTCCCCAAACAATGGAAATTAAAGCTTTTTATCAAGATTAACAATCAAACACAGCTTTTATAAAAATAATCACAATAAACGATATTATGTATTCTTAAGTTCTTAATTATTTAATTAAAAATTTTAATTCTTATAACTGTGTGAAGTTATTAATAAAACTTGTAACAATGCAATCATCTAGACACTTATTTAAAAATAGAAAAAAAAATAATTAAATGAAGAGGGAAAATTTATTTTTGTAACTCTTTAATAGCATATTAATATCGTTAAACAATGTCTTAGGAAGACCCACTTAACACTTGATGACCCTGAATGATCAACAATACGAAAAGACACGACAGAAATCCAAGTGTACGGAATAGAAAGATCACTAAATTATCAGCAATAACAACAAATACAAAGGAGAAGCACCATAAGCTACTTGTATGACAAGAAAGACAAAAAAAAAACTTGTGAAATTTAAAGACTTTGTAAATAATTGTAATGTATAACAGGAATTTAAATGAATGAAATCGTTGAAATAGGAATAGTGTAAGTATCAAAGCTCAGCTAAGAAAAAATTAACCAATTTCGAAATCATGGAAACTGATGTTGTGTTTCTCTAACACTGAGAACTAGTATTAACGTAAATAATTACCTCTTAGTTATTTGTAGTGCAAGAGTTCTAAAGAGCTTAGTATTAATATGTAAAACTGGAAAATGCAAATACAGACTGCCACTTCTACTTTATTCTATTTTATATTATATCTACCATCTTAGCAAAACAAAAACAAATATTAAAAGGCCATATTCATATTGGGAACCTAGTAAGTGTTTAGCATACGTATGGTTGTTAATACACTTGCTGCTATCAAAAAACTTCCAAGCATTGACACAGATAAAATTAGTGTTTAAACATTGTTGATCTGAGCTTAGCAAACATAGCAGTAAGTGTATTAAAAATCATTATTATGCTATACAATTGCTAGGTTTTCATTATGAGTATGGCCGTATATAAATATATATAAATTAATTCGTTAACCTAACAAAAAAGTTTAAATTTTAAATATATATACTAGAGATGGGGGAGCTTCTCGCTCCCCAGAGTCTGGCACTTACACGAAAGTTGTAACACAGTCTCTTATTTTACTTGCATTGTTAAAAGTCCTGCAGTAGTCATTCGGTTCCCCAAATAGGTGACTTCGTTTTTAGAATGAAATAAACAGGAGAGCACTAATATATGCTGTGACTTTATTTGCTGTTAATTGTCGAGAAACTTTTCTTTGAAAGTTGAATAAATTACCTCTTAAATAATACTCATTAATTCGGAGATAGTCGATAATTTCTTATATTAAAAGCTCAGTAATTAGAATATGAATATTTTTACGAAAATAAAGTTTGGGAACAACTATCGTTTGTTACATCGCTAAAATAAATAAACAGAAGGTACAAAAATAACTAACGTGCCTCTTTGCAGATAATTAAATCGACAACAACAACACAAATAGAAACACTTACAAATAAAAGTAAACGGCAACAACAAAAACGGGCAAAAGAGAAAACAAGTAATAGTCAATGACAAACAACAAGCACTGGCTAGATAAGAATTAAATAGAAAGTAAAAGAAAGAAATAGAATTTAGCTGAAATATCGAGAGGTTCGAGAGTTTTCGAAGTATTGTTTACTCAGCCATATAAAAGCAATCAGTTTATTGGCGTAAACTCAGTAGAGTAGAGTTTGTTGCCTTAAACTCAAGCTGTAAAGTCCAGTTTAGTTGGAGCTAACTCAGTAAAGAGAATTAAGTGTGGATAACTCTGGTTGAAAAGGTTGTGATCGAACCTAAGTTATAAGATCTTTAGGTAGAAAGATCTGTCGAGTAATTGTTGTTATTTACAGAGAGAGTAATGAAGACCAGGAATCGTTATTGTTTGTAAAAATGTTACGAGCAGTGGAACACAAAACTGTGCTAATAAAGAACTATTAATTAAAAACCAAACACAAGGCTTATTTTATTTTAACTGCAATCGACGAACTCATAAATAAACGTTTTTAAAAGGTACACCCTGCACACAGATTAATTCATATTGAATAAAGAAAGAGAAAAATATGGTTTAGTTTTCTGTAACCTTATTACTATTATATATTAGTGTAGCGCCGATTATTTAATAAGAACTCTAGATAATCTATGTCTAGATTAGATCTTCGTCTACAGACTTCTACGCTATGATCCTAAAGATTGTCCTCTAAACCGAAGCTTTTATTGGTTGTAGTCAAAAACTTGTCTGGCAATATTATTTGAATGCTTCCTCAGCATGTGCCCAATTAGTTTCTGTGTTCTTTAAGACATCTCTTCTCAAGTGGTATTTCTGCGTAGTTCGGAACTAAGATCTATTTACAGAGGCTAGGATTTTGTGTTGCTTCCATATAAAAATGTAGATTTGGCCTTTGAAATGAAAATACTCATGACCCTATGCAAAATGAAGAAAATTGAATAATTGGTTCCCAAACCATAATATAAAAATTATATTTACTTATTCCGGACCTCTTCTACCTAGCAATGTTGAGGTTTTGCAAATGATGCTGAATTTCTGTCTTTATATCGTGTCTTATTGTTTTGGACTATCGTTTGTCTAAGCCGTTTTCTTTGAAGATGTCGTAAATCCTGTATTGTTACTTTGATTTTCTCCGTTCTATTTATCTTCACCCTTTCGGCTTAGCCTCTAGAACTATTCGGTTTTTTCCTTACTTTGTCGCTACTGATCTATCCGGCTATTCTTCTAAGATACTTCATCTCAACTGTTTTGATACATTTTTTTTTTTTTTAACTGTCCATGACTCACAGCCGTACGAAAGAATGGGTATTTATGTAGTGCTGTGTACTGATAGATAGCAAAAAGCTGTAGCATCAAAAATATTTGTTGTCAATAATATACGGAATGTTTGTGTTTTTTGATATACGCGAATGTATCAGCTGTTGCTTACGTAGTAAATTAGGGCCACCTTATTGAATTCGCCTTGGAACGAATCTTCTAAATATCTCAGCAGTATTTTTCAAAGCCGTACGTATATATTTTTTTAAATTAAAAAACTTCATCATTTAACGTCTCTGTCTATTCACTATTGAAGTTATAAATTCTTCTCACAACAATAGATACATATGTATGTATGTATATATGTATGTACGTATGTATGTATATTTATATAAAATATAAAATATTTGACTGTAGATGACGTTTTAAAAAATATTAATTTGAATTATTGTTTAATAATCTTTTTTTTATAATTTTTTTTTTTTTTTTTTTTTTTTTTTTGTTAATTGTGGTCTTTGAATCAATTATTTCAAAATCTTCCTTAAAACTTCCAGAGAAACTGGGAAGTTATCTACAAAAATATACACATACAGTCATGGACATAAGTATAGGCACAAGCTGTACATAAGATTTACGATTTGTACGTTTTCCAAAACACAAAATAAATACTTTGTTGACATATAATGACTTCAGATCAGATCAGATCATTTATAAAATAACAAGGATACTTAAACAAATTCCCTTCGGTAACAAAACTATATAATAAAAAGTATTTAAAAAACTCAATATTCTGCAGGACAAACCCATAGGCACAACCATTGTTAGGAAAGCAAAAAACTATTCAGAAGCTTGATTTAATATTTTGGCATAGAATGTACTAATTTTTGTGTGATATGTTCGTCAAGTTTATGCCATTTTTTCATCAAAGCTGTTTTTAGATCACCTTGGCTAGAAATTTTCGGTGTTTGTACACTTCTGTCCAATTCTTTTCAGAAATGATCGATGGGAATTAGGTGTGGGGACGACAGTTGATGTGGCAACATATGTGTCGTATTATATGCAGGCCACATCTTCACGTTGTGAGCTAAATATTTGTGTCATAATCGTGCTGGAATGTGAATGATTCCGGTAAATTCAATTTGTCTACGCTTTTTTCTTTCAAAATCTTATTCTATATATAAAGACAAGACCCGCTTTCTCTTTATGCTAGAATGGCCATTAGTTCGGAAACTATAAACTTATTACCATCTTATAAGAGCATCTGATCCCGGAAGCTACAAGGTTTACTTTCAAATTGTCTACAAAATATTTATTTTGTGTTTTTGAACACGTAATAATTTAAATTTTATGTTAATGCACAACTTGTGCCTGTATTATGTGCATGACTGTACATGTATGCTATAGCTTGACATCTTTAATGAGTTTATATTAATTTTTGAAGTTATTTTTTCTTTCTAAACAAATTTATTGGATTTTGTTTTAAATTTTTATCTGTGTGTCATAACAATATTAATTATTGTTGTTGTCAATGTTTAAAATACGATTGTAAGACTAGTTTTGTTGGTTTATTTTTATTTAATACAATAGTTTGTAGAAAAACTTATGTCTGTTGTTTTTTTTATATTATTTTTAAGACGATAATTATTACGTAAAGAAACAATTGAAAGAAATATACAAATAAATACCAAAATTATACAAAAAAAGCACTTATTTTGAAACGTGACTAAAATCTAAAAAGAATTAGAAATTGAGTTGCATTATTATTGATCGTAGAGTGTATTACGTATTTTAAACTTTAATTTTATGACATTTTTTGTTAGTGTACATTTACGATCGCATTTTTGTTATGTTTTGTCGTTTATATAAAAATCGTGTATAACAATTTGAACTGACCTTAGCTACAATCGAATGTAAGCGGTTATCTAATGTGTGTTATATTTTTAAAAAATATTTAAAATTTGTTAGCAGAAATAACTACCAAACGATAGTATTAAAGGTGACAGGCTATACAAATGAATTGCTCTCTGATATATTTTCTTTGCGTGAATACTTTTTTAAGTTTCCAAAATATTTCTGATAAGCGATATAATCTTGAAATTTTGTAGTGATAAGGTTCTCCAATATTATAAGTCCTCAACTGTTCATGAATCTCTGAGAGATGACGCAAAAAATTGTTTGCGATGTTTATTTGAGTCAAAAAAAATTTGAATCAGTGATGTCTGTTAACTATACTATCGAAATTTTTGTGGTTAGAATCAATGTACGGTATTATCCAAGCAGCTTTCGTAGTAAAAACAGTTCTATGAACACTTCCACAACAGAGCAGAAATGAATTCAATACAGCGTAGCTACTGTATGTGTTTTGCTTGGAAGTAAAGAAATAAAACTAAAGATGGTATTGCTGTAAAACAACGGTATACTTTAGTTTAGGGTCTATAGTAAAATGTTTGCATAAAATAAACTGAAAGAGCAACTCTGTCAGTTGAATGCTGTATAAATTTCAACAATTTGAGTCATTTAGCCTGTGTTTTGTAACCGTGGACGAAACGTGAATATATTACAACACACCAGATACCAAACATCAGTCAAATCGGCGACAAAGAAAGCCAAAGTTGATTTGACAGCATATAAAGGGTCTGCCATCTAACGTTTTTTTTCAACTAGTGCTTATTTCGTGAATGGTAACATTTAGCTCATGTCTGATTTGACAGATAATTAGTTTTATCCTTCCGCTGAACGAATATGGTTGTATATACGTTCGAACAACGCTGAGAATCTGGGTCTGCGATCGACTTACAGAAGATGCCGATTTAGCCAAAAAATCATCTTTTCAGATGAAGCTCATTTTGATCTTGGCGGGTATGTAAACAAGCAAAATTGTCGCATTTGGGGCACAGAAAACCCGCACGCATACATTGAAAAGCCGATACACCCAAGACGAGTCACTGTTTGGTGCGGATTTTACTCCAGAGGCATAATTGGACCATTTTTCTTCGAAAATGAGCAAGGAGTGGCCGTTACAGTCAATGGCGATCGTTATCGGGCCATGTTGAACGAATTTTTGTTCACAAAAATTGAAGAAGAGGATATTAGCAACATTTGGTTTCAACAGGACGGCGCTACGTGCCACACAGCTGAAGCTACACTCGATGTTGTGCGACCTGTTTTTGAAAATTGCATTATCAGCCGCAGAGCTGATGTCGTTTGGCCACCTCGGAGCTGCGATTTGACACCGTTGGACCGTTGTGGGGTGCCGTCAAAGATAAGTGTTACGCCAACAAGCCAGAGACAATTGACGCTTTAAAGGACAATATTCGTGAAGCCATTGGTGAAATACAGCTGCACACAATCGATATTGTGCTTAAAAATTGAACCGATCGTGTAGGCTACTGCGTGACCAGTCGAGGCAGCCATTTGAATGAAATTAATTACCATTATTATACTCAAATAAAAAAAAATTTTTTTTTGGCGGACCCTTTACATAGTTATGGACACTGTATTTTGGTATGTACGCGGTATAATCCACATTGACTACTTTCGAAGGAGTAAAACAATTAGTGGCGAATAAAAACTGCACTTGGCCAAGAATAAACTTCTTTTTCTCTGGTGAAAAAAGCAAGTGTGCACACATGTACAGTTTCCATTGCAAAAAATCCATGAATTGAATTACGAGTTACACTTGCTTTATTTTATGGATTAAGCCTCGATTGACTACTTTTTGTTTTCAAATCTAAAGAAAGGGATCGGTGGAAAGTTTTCTTTGACTCTACGATGATATAAACTCACTGATGATCCCGACAAATCTTATGTTTTGGAAGAGAGAAAAAAGTTTAAGAAAACGGTGGACAAAGTGTATTAAGCTCAAGGGGCCTGTACAATAAGACATAACAAAAAGCACAAAGTGTCAGTAACAAATGCCTGTGGCTGAAGACAGAATCGTCATATCACCACCTCAAGTCGTAATGAGGTACGAATAGCTACATATATCGCAGTTGAAAAACAACAAAGCCGCTGAAGCCGATAAACTGCCCGCTAAGCTTATCATGATCGTTTGCGAAGAGTTGGAAAGGTGTATGCACAACCTTATTTATAAAATATGGTTGCATAAATGAATATCAGGCGACAAGAATAATCTGAGCAAATTACAGCGCGACTAGCTTGATTAACATCGCGTACAAGGTCCTATCAAGCATATTGTGTAAGAAATTGAAGACCATTGTCAACAAGCTGAATAGAACCTATCAGTGCGGCTTCCGGCCTATTAAATTCACCATGGACCAGGAAATCTTCTCAATACGTTAAAACCTGGAGAAGACACTTGAGCAGGACATCGGCACACACCACCTATTCGTCAATTTTAAAGCTGCCTTTGACAGCACGGGTATAAATTACTCTAAACCATCATTACCGAATTTTGTATCACCACTGATACAGTTTGATGTTGAGCGCCACCGAAAACTCCTTCAGAATTGGGAAGGTTATAGTTAATTCCCGTTATGCAACTTGGTCAATCTCTTACTGGATAAAGTTATTCCTGCCGCCGGATTAAGACGCCAAAGCACCGCTTTCCACAAGAATGCCATGGTGCTGGCATACGCCGACAACATTAACATTGTCGGCCTTAATCGCCAGGCTGCATTTTTTTCTTACTCTGGAGAGAGAAGTGGCCGAAGTGGGAACGTCACTGGCGATTGAAGTGGTGAAGGTCTTTGTTTATCTTGGTGCCAGAACTAACACTATGAACGACGTGAGCTTGACGATCAAACGGAGAATCACTCTTATCAACAGGTGCTAAGAAAGTAACCAATTAAGTAGCAGAGCTCCCTCTCTCAATGAACCATACTCATGCTCTACAGAATGCTAAATATTCGTTTCCTACTATATGACGCAGAAGCATAGATACTTTCAAACAACGATGCGAATATTTTGGTTGTATTCATAAGAAGAATGGGCGTGAAACCTCAAATGAAAAAAAGTCAAAAAGTCCGTACAAAAACAAATAAAAGACAAGGATATTTTAACCACCCACCAGACAAGAAGTCCGTCTGACTTTCCAGCCTACCTCTAGCGATGATGACAAACATCAAACGAATGATTGGGACCAAACGCCACCTACTGCGAAAAAATTACAACGTTAAGTAAGGACCACCACCGCTACACATAATCATAGAGGGGCGACCTATAGTAGATTAATTATCTACTTAGATTGAAAATCAACTTGATTTCTGAACTAAAGCAAAGTATTAGATGCCTTGTGGAAAACCAATATGCTCTACAGAGCAGTGATAGAGAAAATAATCTCTATGTAGACAGCTTTTGAAGAATTAATCATTAACAAGTTAGGGTATCACCGTTAGCACTTTAGAATGTCACTCGTGACAAGTAAGTAGTGTAGTGTTTTTCGGTCCTGATTTCTACTGTTGCATAGTTGTATTGGGTGTACGTTAATATACTTCATAAGAATTTGATACCTTTGTAAAAGCTGACCTAGAAAACTGATCTCTTTCCTAAAACTATTATTCCAATTAAAAATTATTTTCTTCTGAATTTAATCAAAACAAACATTTAAAAATTCTTTATAAATCTCTAATAAGATTATTCATTGATTGAATGCTTATAAACCGTTTTAACTTTTATAGTTTTTTTTTTTTTAAACTAATAACCGTTATAAAATATTTTAAATATATTTTTGGCAAAAAACAAACCAATTTAATTTATTATTTATATTTAAATCACATATCTTAACATTTATTTAATTTTTTTTTTTTTTTTTTTTGTATTCAAATCGAAATTGAAAGGCTGGAGATAATTTTTTACATGATAAAAAACGTAACGCGTGCGTGTATTATGAGAAGATGGCTCTCGAAATATTGATGACATGAATCGAAATGTTAACCCGTTTTTATTTTTTTTAATTTTTTGTTTGTAGTCAAAGAGTTGTTTTGCATTTTTGTTTTTTGACTAATATATCGAAAAGAAATTTATTAATAAACTAGTCTAAAACGAACTATTAACAGAAAAACACGGAATTGCTACTTACTTTGTGTGGATTTAAGATTAAAAAAAAAGAAAAAAATTAAATAACAGAACAACTTAAAAAAATAAAAAAAAACTTAAAAATAAAATCGAAATACAAAATGTGTGCTAATCCCAATACACGTCTCTTAATGAGACTTGTAATTGATATTCTACTACTGACTAGTGTTTTTTGTGTGGCTTTAGTTATTTTACCGCAAACGTTAAGAACTCATCATCGTGGTTTTTTTTGTGGCGATGAATCTCTTATGTATCCCTATAAACAGGAGACCATCTTAAAACGTTTACATGTAACACTGCTGGTAATAGCATTACCTGCTGCTATAATCTTATGCATTGAAATGTTGCGTGTTGCATTTCCCGCTCAAAAGACTACGTCCACATCTAGAAGTTTTGTGCCTAAATCACCCCAGCGGTATGTGTTTGTAGGTATTACCATACCCACCTTTGTCAGCGAGTGTTATAATATCATGGGTATATACCTGTTTGGCTTGGGTTTGTTGTTGATAATTACTAATCTAACAAAAGCATTTGCTGGACGTTTAACGCCCTACTTTTTTGAAGTATGTCAACCAGTACTGGACATTAATGAAACTGCCTGCACGGAAAATGATGATTTTGGACGTTTCATAGAAAACTATAGCTGTGGCTCCTTAACTTCAACACCTCATCTTCTAAATCAAATGCGTCAATCGTTTCCAAGTGCTCATGCTGCAACTGCCGGCTATGCAATGCTTTTTTTAAGTATTTATTTACAGGCACGTTTACATACTGGTTGGCTACGGTTGTGGCGCGCTCTACTACAAATAATCTGTTTAATGATTTCGATATTGGTCGCTTTGGAACGCTTAGCCGCCTATAGACATCATTGGTCGGATGTTGTGCTTGGCCTAATAATTGGTTATACCATGGCCTTATTCATAACACATTTGGTAGCCGAGTTCTTTAAAAAAGTGCCAGTTAAAGTACGTCGTATAAAAGAGGACAACAATACCAATATTTATGGTTATTACACAGTAATGCCTAGACTTAGATATTTTTAGTGAATTACACCCTGTATATACATATAGAAAATATTAGCCTATAAGTAATATTAAGGTATTCAAAGTCTTTAGTTTAAGAGTTTCAGTAACGGCTGAGCCGAGAATATTTTATCATTAAAAAAATAAATTTTTAACATAAAATCATAAACATTGTCTTTTAGTCCATAGTTTCTTATTAAACATTAGACAGCTGCACAAACATAACTTAAGTAGGTTATAGCATATACACATAGCAAGACCTTTTCACAATTCGCTCTCTCATTCATAATTTAAGCCATAATTTTGAGTGACATAATTCTCCATATAAATGTTTAAAACTACATCAGTTTCATTTACCCTGTGAATTATTACAAATTCAATGTGATCCCTAATTTTTATCTGGTGTTTGTTCACTCTAAGTCTGGTTATTTAATTTACTTAACTTTTTTCAATAAAAAATAACCAAAACGATTTAGAAAGCACGCTAATTTTTAAAAGTAGTTCAACATTCGAATAAAGTAACTACAGGTTTCGTGTGAACATGTTACTACAAGCAATCATCCTGCTTTTCAAATACTGTATCTTTTTCAACAAATAATTTTACTGAGCAAAAGTTCTACTCACTAAAAAATAAATAAAATATAAAGCAATTGAAGAGTAGAACACATGTAAATCAAAGCAACACTAAAGTGGAACAATACTGCAGCACTAGGACAGACAGAACTGACATGAAACTGGAATGGAACAATGTGTTGCCCATATATTTTTTCTTTTATCATAAAAACTGCACTTCAAGTTGAAAATAATATATGTTAGTGAAATGCAACTTTTAAAAGGTTTTTTGCATCTAAATTTTGTGCTTTACTTTTACAATTTAGTCAAGTAGGCTTTATAATAAAGCGCCTGAAACATTCCAGAGGTTCTAAAATGAATGGTCAGACATAAGAATCTTTGTGCTATCGTGTATACACCATAAAAGCATTTATAACTTGGAAATTTTATGATGCTAAAGCTTCATATAATAGAGGACACACTTTTTAATCATGCTCGAAAGAGTGGAGCTTTTTAAAAAGCTGTCGTCATCTAATGGAATTCTATGTTACTGTAGCTTTGGCACATTCAATAGCAGTTGCATTTCTATCAATATACCGAATGCCCTAGAATCCCTAAAAGTGTTATTAATCATCTAAGCCGCTTATAGATAAATAAAATTAATTAAAATTTTGGTCTTCATATTGTAATGCGACCATATAACATGACTTAAAATCCAAAGTACACTTTTAATTTGGTAAATCATGGTGGCGGTAATATTGTTGTTTAGTGGTAATTTTTCTATCATGTTATTGAGCCAATATATTGTCTACAGAAGCTTATGAACACAACAGATTATGTTGATATCCTCCGAACTTGTATGCCACCTTTGTCCGAAGAGTATGAGACACTTCAATGGGTGTATTAAAAATGGGTTTAAAGATAACAATATCACTGTATTAGACTGACCTACAATGTCGCCAGATTTAAGTGCCATACGCCATTTGTGGAATGTTGTAAAAACAGCAACCAGCGTAGAGTGTCTCACAAATTATTAAGAGCTTTTGTGAATTGATTAAGGCTGTGTGGTATGATATATTAGCTTCAGTAAGGAAAAATGTTGTCGAATCTATACCCAGTCAATGTCTGGCAGTTTTAAACAACCACGGAACCTCGACAAAATATTAACCACTCTAGAACTGAAATCAGTGAAATCTCTTATCATATTAAAAAGGGTCCGCCAAATAATTTTTTTTTTTTTTTTTGAAAGCGCTATAAAAAAAACTACTGAATATTTTCTCAAATTTCTTTTTTTATTTGAAAGTACAATCCTTCCGGTTAATAATTGAAAATAATTCCATTCAAATGGCTGCCTCGGCTGGCCATGCAGTAGCCTACACGATCGGTCCAATTTTCAAGCACATTATCGATTGTGTGCAGCTGTATTTCACCAATGTATTCACGAATATTGTCCTTTAAAGCGTCAATTGTTTCTGGCTTGTTGGCGTAACACTTATCTTCGACGGCACCCCACAAATAATAGTCCAACGGTATCAAATCGCAGCTCCGAGGTGGCCAAACGACATCAGCTCTGCGACTGATAATGCGATCTTCAAAAACATGGCGCAAAACATCGAGTGTAGCTTCGGCTGTGTGGCACTTAGCGCCGTCCTGTTGAAACCAAGTGTTGCTAATATCCTCCTCTTCAATTTTTGTGAACAAAAATTCGTTCAACTTGGCCCGATAACGATCGCCATTGGCTGTAACGGCCACTCCTTGCTCATTTTCGAAAAAAAAATGGCCCAATTATGCCTCTGGACCAAAATCCGCACCAAACAATGACTCGTCTTGGGTGTATCGGCTTTTCAATATGAGCGTGCGGGTTTTCTGTGCCCCAAATGCGACAATTTTGCTTGTTTACATACCCGCCAAGATCAAAATGAGCCTCATCTGAAAGGATGATTTTTTTTTTTGGCAAAATGGCATCTTCTGTAAGTCGATCGCAGGCCCACTTAGCGAAGCGTATACACAACCATATTCGTTCAGCGGAAGGATAAAACTAATTATCTGTCAAATGAACTAAGTGTTACCATTTTTTTTTTATTTGTCTTTTAAGTGGTATTTAATTACATTTTGAAATACAAACAGTAATTTAGTAAAAATGCAAAGGAATTTGTGTCTGTGGATAATTAACTAAAAGTAAGAATAATTACTTATCAGCAATTCTCTCATTTCACGTACTTTTTTTTATCAAATATCAATGTGCCACATTCGTGTCCCTATTATTTTTTACATGACTGTACGTATGTTTAATTTTACTCCCCTCAAATGTGTAAGGCTTCTAAATGATTAAGCAGCTAAAAATGACCGATTTCTAATTTTTCCTGACTGTCAAAAATAATTTAAATAACTTAACGAAAGAACGCCCTACTTGCCAAATCGATTAACTCCATAAAACAAAAAGTTAGGAAAAATTAAATAATGGTATAATGATTATGTATATTAAAAATGGATGGGGAATAAGATCGTTGTATTCTTTAATATTTTTTTGAGATCTTTTCGCATATTTCAACCAATTTCTAAATGCCGTTCCACCAATAATCGGCCTGTCTAGTACAGAAGAAGTTGTTTATCTAGTTTCTTATAATTAACGTTTCTTACATGGTTCACCAGAAATCGCAAAAGTAGGTCAGAAAAATTCATATACTGAAATACCCTTCATTTGAGCCCTTGGAGTCTGACTCTGAGAACTTGTGCAACATGGTGAACTATGTTGTCATGAAAGGGCATGATTTAGCCTTAACGCTGGGCTAAATTGTGTTCCTTTTTAACCCTGGCATTCCTTGCGATCATTTCCCAATGCGCCATGTCCTAACAGACCAACCAAGATCATAATTTTCTGACGGCGGTACGGCTCGAATCTCAGCTTTGTTTAATACATATTTATACATAGGAAACCTTTTTCAATTTGATAGAAATGGATCTGTTTATGACTGCGTGTTGCTCAATGGCAGGCGATGTGCTGAAAAGCAATTTGAAGCCATTTTGTTTTATTGTGTTTGTTAAACTCGATATGCACCCAATTTCTAAAGTCAAATTAAATGAAGGAGCCTTAGAATCGTTTTATAAACGCAGTTAATTTTTTTTTTTTTTTTTTTTGCTAATTCACGACTTTTTTGGCGATTGTCGTACTTAAAAAAAAAAAAATAAATAAAAATATAAAAGCGCACTACTTATTTCCCAACCCAATAGTACACAAAATATTTTCCGTTGCTCTTCTTGAAAGCATAGGGCTTTCATAAAGTTCGATCCATCGCCATCACCACCTTCCACCGTCGCCACCTACCTAATCGTGCGTCTCTAGGTGTTTCTTGGTTAAACACGATTTTCTGAACCTGGAGAAATCCACTCGGCAATACTGTCAGGACGCTTCCTGATGATATGATTGCTTCATCCCCATATCTTCGTCTCTAATTGCTCCAATAGGAGTTTCTCATTGTTCATGTTCCAGAGTTCTGTGTTAGCTACGGTGTAAAGCTAGCATATTCCGTCAGATTAAATAAGGTTTTTTCCCCATAGAACCACACAGAACTGATTAAACACATGAGTTCAATATCGAGACGACACGAGCTCAATGGGGCCTATCTATATACCCGACCTGATGATCCTGCAGCATGAAGTCCCTCGTGCTAGGATCGTCGAGCCACATGGTCTCGGCATTTCCGATATCCCTAAATCAAAATTGCCGTCCAGTTCAGACCACACATTGGCGATCTTATGCGAGAGTAGACAAATGTAATCCGCATTTTCCACAATCTCCGAACCGTCCTCATTGTGGACACATTAAACCGCCACATTAAAAGCCATTTAAAAGTTTAAATTTAAAAGTATAATAAAACAGAAACGGTTTGTGAAGTACAATTGTTCCGGTTAGAAATGGCATATTCTTCCATTAATATGGCTGCCGCGGCTGGCCTTACAGCAACCCATTTGATCGAACCAATTTTCGGGAACTTTATCGAGATCGTATATCGGCAATGGCATCACGAATGTTGGCCTTCAAATGCTCAATTGTCTGGTTTGTCGGCTTAACAATTGTCTTTAACGGCGCCCCACAGAAAATATTCCCACGATGTCAAATCGCAGGTTTCTGGCGACCAACTGACATCATCATTTCGGTGAATTAAACTACCATCAAACGTTTGACGCAATAAGTCGATTGTGGCATGAGATGTATGGTCAGTTGCACCATCCTGTTGAAACCAAACATCGTTCATATCAATACTATGAAGAAAAAAAAATCGGTTATCATGGTGGGATATGGGCCAATGATGCCTCCGCTCCACATATCGCACCAAACAGTCATTCGTAATGGGTGCATCGGCTTCTAGAAGACCAGGTTTGGTTTTTCTGAGCCTCCAATATAGTAATTTTACTTATTAACGTACCCACCAATATGATTTTTGGATTTTAACAATTTTTTTTTTGCCAATTTCCTACCATTTCTTTTTTTTTAATAAATTTCCTATAAATCCCAACGTTGTTCAAGAGTAAATCGATTCATTTCGTTAAGTGGAGATAATATACTGAAATTTGTGACAGAATAGAATGACATAAGTATTGCCAGATTCGAAATAATCGCTGGTTCAAATTTAAAATGATAGATGGCCCGACATAAGAAATTTATTGATTCGAAAAGAGCATGCTGATATATAGCATAACATAGGTGGGCTAGACGGAGTATACTATTCTTACATATTTTTATTTTTTAAAAATTGGTTTTAAGTGTATAATGAAGTGATTGTGGATCTCTTTTTGAAATAAATATTTCTTAATTTAGCTAAATGATGAATTGTGACTACCACATGGTTTTTTATATACTACATTGCACAAACTCTTAATAAGAAATTTATTTTAAATAAGTGTGAATAAATACAAAATTATTTAAACAATTTATTAACAAAGTGAAGATTTTTTATTTATACGTGATTTAGAGGAAAAGAACGTGATTACTTATCTATTGCAATATTGATTTCGAATTTACTGACGATTTGCATTTCTATGGAAAAAACACAAATTAAAATCAATAATTGTTCAGGAACAAAACATCTTTGAACGTAGAAAAGGTATAAGTTTTCAAACAAAAACAATATGTACAGTTTGATAAAATATACACTAAACAGGTTTTTATATAGACCTTAAAACCCATGGTAGAAATGAAAGTACACTTCCGATATCTATTTTGAATTGAACGTTTTTTCAATATTATATGTTATAAATGAGTAGTAGTAGTAAGTAGGCTTACCACTCCCTTCAATTTATGACCCATTAACCCATCGAATAGTTGGCATTTTTATAAATAAAAGAAATATTTTTTACAGCCTGGCTTATGTTGACTTTTTCTTACACAAATTCTTAAACTTTAAGATCTCAATTCAAGATTCAAGAAAAAAAAATCATAAAACAGAACGCGTATTGCTGTACGCAAACAAGCAGGTCTTGTCTGACCTGACCAAACGACCAACAGCAATTCAAATAACCAACCCATGCGATAATTAATTACCTTTACGACAACAATTTTGTAATTTATTCTGCAATATCTGGTATATGGTTTTAAGCGGTTTTATTTTTCTTTTAAAGCCAACATTCAAAACATGTTGCCCATTTATACTGTAAATTTAATACAGGCGTCGGCGACAGCATTTTACAAATACCATTACCACTGCTTAAAAAAAAGTACTCGTAACTGATTGCTTTTTAACATAAAGGCAGGTTCTTGTCTTACCAGCTCTTTTTTGAGATGGAAAAAAAGAAAATAAAATTGTTGAAATTCATGAATAACTAATAAAAACACACAAATATTTATTTTATTTTTCTTATTATTTTTTTAAATCCAGTCTTAAGATTATAATAAAAATTTTAATATAAATAACATTTTATTTAAATTTTATGTAAATTTTTACTAAGCCAATAAATAATACATTTTGTATCTAATTGAGAATTTTTTTTTTACTTAAATTTAAATAAATTAATAAAAAAAATATATATTTTTTATGATAAAAATTAAAAACGAGAATATAAAAAAATATTTAATTAAATTTAAATGTGTATATTGCAACAGTATATAATGATTTCAAAAGAAAACAGTGACAAGTTTTAAAGTCAACCATAATATGAGTTTAAAGACCCTCACAAAACCTATGCTGAGAGGTGTGTTTAAAGGTCAAGTGTTTTAGGTTTTAGACAAATGTTTTTCTACTTTACTACAAATATGCTCTATTTACGCTTGACACTAAAAAACACTTCAAGTCTTTAACTAGATTGCCTATAACTTTAACCAAATGTCAAGAAAAACTTTAGAAAACTACGATGTCTGTTCAAAGTATAAAATAACAATAACTCTTTGATTTAAGCTGCTGAATATTATACTTCTTAATCTTAACTTAACAGGATCTCAAACATTTTGCCATCATACTTCCTAATTGCCGAATAACATGCTTCTAAATAATAACTAAGCAGTTTCTTAAAGATTTTGCCATCATATGATAATATTCAAACTGCTGAATAGTACGTTTCTAAGTCATAACTTAGTCGGATCTTAAAGAATTGAAGAATATAGCTCTCAAACTGCTAAACAGTATGCTTAACTAACTAAACAGGATCTTAAAGACTTGGCTTCTTAAAGAAATTAAATTAGGCTAACGTTTACGAGCTGTAATACCACAAATGGGAAGGGCATAGTACGTGTACTCGCTTTGAATACTCCAAAACAAATCATTTCTTATATCTTGTAAAATCTCTTTAGGTTTTATTGAATCTCAAGTCTTACACAGTTAGTTAAATCGATTGGTAGTCCCATTACCACATTGCTGCTCAATTTAAAATCGAATAGAGATTTCAAAGCACTGTAAGAGAATATAACTGCTATAGACGTCGTTTGCATCTGCAAACACACGCCATACATATATGCCTATGGTCGTCATTTTTCGTAACGTGTTAAATCAATAAAATTTGAGTATTCGAAGGACCATTAAAATTAATTTTAGCAAGAGAAATTTCTTGTTTCTAATTTTTTCTGCTTCAGTCTTAATCTTTTTATAAAATAAGAAACTAAAACTACTTTAATCATCGCTTGTAACTGGAAACGCATCGTCGTCTAAGGCTGCCATTTACATCTAACTAAATTTTGAAGATTCGAAAGACCATTAACATTCAATTTTCTGTTTCTATCATTTGAATGATCGTTAACACATTAGGTTTCACTTTAATTTTGCTGGTGCCTGGCAGAGTATTACTTAATCTTTCACAAAAAAATGAAGTGCCAAAATACCGGTTGTTTAAATAGAACCATTTTCTTAAACTGTAGAAGAAATTATAGCTTTTCCTACCATGATGGGAATACCGCTTTCGATTTAAAAAATACAAATTTAGTTTTGTTTTTTAGATAAATCTGATTTAAACCTTTGCAAGAATTTTCTTCATTAGCTTATTTAAAGACAAGTGAATACATGCACTTCTGCCAAATGTGTCAACATTAAATTTTATATGAGAATTTTGTTGTTTCTAAGATTCGAAGGATCATTTACTTTTGTTTCTAATTCTGCAAAACAAGAAATTTCTATTTGCTAAGAGCAAATATTTTCATATGATTAACCCTTACAAAGAAGGAAATAGCCAAGAAGATCGTTAGTTTAAAATGGAAATTGTACACGGCCGCTTACATCAGAGTTTGTTATGACGGCAAGGAAAGTCGACCAATCTTAACATCTTCAGGAGTAAACCAAGGTTGCATACTATCTCGCACTCTTTTCCTGTTGTTGTTGCATAGCTATTGTTGGATATAACTAATAAAGACGGCCATTTTGAATTTCATAGCTGCATAACGATAAAACTGAATGATATCGACCATCTATAATTTGTAATCGTTTTGTAGATAAATGGTTTTAGTTGAAGAGATTATTCATAAATACTGGGAATGTATGCTTGGAAATTAATTATGGAAAAATTAAGATGATGAGTATTTGTTCTGATTTGGAATAATGTTATAGTTGATGACGGCTAGTGAAGACGGCTAGTGAAGACGGCTAGGATATGTATATTTCTGTTGGCATTACTGGCATGCTAACAACTGTAGCGTCCAATCGGTATTATATATATGTAGATGTACAACGTAGAGGTTGACAAGGTTCAACAATAACAAAATTCAGATCGTAATACATTGGTGTCTAAGACAAATTCTGGTAATTTTCCTGCTAGACAGAATTTCAAATAATACATTTGAGTAGATAATGATCTCCTGGCGTATTAAACTGGTAATTAGAAAACTTTAATGGACCTTCATTGCTTACATTCTCAGATTTCCGCATTAATGATCATTAGGTTAGAAAAAGCTTCACTGCTAATACTTTCTGATTAATTTTTTATAATCCAATGTCCTCAAATTTTATGCATTTGGTGGCATAGCCTTAGATAAACTAATAAAAAAGTGTAAAATGAGAATGATAAATGTTTAATCTAAAGTAATTAAACAGCCTTCAGTTGGCTTAAAAGCTAGCATAAATCGATATTCTTAGGTTGTGATCACTGAAAGTCTACGAACAGATCACTTTATATTAGAGCTAGTCAATTATTACTAACTGTTAGAAATTCTCATGCTTATACAAAATGTATAGAAGAAATTTAATAAATCAATGTTTCACAATAAAAAGTTTGCGCCAATAAGTAAAATATTGCCAACTATGATTTTTGACTACTGACATTTCGATCTAGGAGCTTTATCTCTTAGTTGGTTCTATTCTATCTACTTAGTACGTTCTATTAAGAAATTAGTTATTTTATGCTTTAAAAAACCAGGCGTCAATATTTTACAATTAAAAATCAACTTCAATAAGTAAAGTTGACAGCAAAATAGCTGCCAATGTATATGACTACTGTCAGGCAGGTTTTTCTCTATTTTTTATTTCTGTTTATAAAGTTCACATGACTACGATTTTTTTATAAATCACACTCTCATTCATAACTCAAGCCACTAATTATGAGTCGCGTTATATAATTTTCCATGTAAAATTTTAAAAGGAATCATCTAAATTGTAGATACATAATTAACACACAATTATCTTATGAATTACTAAGAAAATCAGTGTGATCTCTGGTTTTTTTATAAGGTATTTGTCAGTATTACAGAAATTGGAATAAAAAAGGAACCATCAAAACCAATTACAAAGGTGACGTGTGTATGATGTATTTCATATAAGTAACTTAGACAGCCGACGTAGTAATTCGAAGTTTCAAATGTTGATACCCTGTAGCTTCAAGGCTAAGGACTTGACAACGTTACACTTATTCTTAGGAATATTCTTAAGAGGAAGGCTGAGTAGTTGGAGGATGGAGTATAATGAGTCTGATAATGAGCTCACAAGCAGTGTGGGACAGGGTTGAAACATATGTGAAATTGGTTTTTGTGGAACCTTCTACACGGCTGTATTATATCCTATAGACAGATTTATTCAAATTTTTTTCTTATACCATGCACTTGAAATAGAATCAAAACTTCAAAAATTCAAACTTTTGCCGTGTAGTTGAGGCTAATGGATTCACAGTTGATGGATTTACTCGATCAAGAGGAAGGAAGGCAATGTACTCAGTATGGTTTTGATGGTTTAAAAGTGTCGATTTTGATGTACATGAAAAAGAAAGAAAAAATAATATAAAATAATAAGAAAAATAATTCTAATCGAAGCGCATGCGAAATCTTTGGAACTTCACCCAAAAACTAAAAAAAAATTAAATGCTACTTAAACGCCACAATGACAAAACACATTTTCTTGAGTAATAACTGGTAGTGCTCTTTGGCTAACCTACAGGTAGAGAAACTAAAGATGCATTGGTTTAACTGATTAGAAGTTACGATGCTTCCTCACAAACGTTTACATAAATTGGATCTGAAAAATTGATTTATTAGTCTTTAAAAGATTTCACTGTCTTTTTTTGATATCATGTTTTTATATATCGTCACCTAATACCCAAAAAACCATAACTAATTCGATAATTTTGTTTCAACACTTTGATTGGAAGAAATTTAAAAGAACCTTTGGTTAAGTTGTACTAACGCAACTCAAAGCTTAAACGTTTTTCGTTCAGTTTGCAGTTACAGCATTTCGGATTTTAGGCAGCGATAAACACTTGTTTAAAGATAAATTACAAAAACTTACAAATATATATACGAAACTAACTTCAATAATATAGACTCTAATAATTATAAGAAATAAAAATTTTAAAAAAGGCAATGAACAGCGGTTATACAAGAAAAGAATCATAGAGGCTTTGAAAAAATATAAAAAAAGAATAAATAAAAAACAGACACACTGCGCACCTCGCAAAAAAAACATATTTTTGTTTTGACGTATTTGCAAAACTTTAGCATTTGATGTGTCTGTTTTGTGGCGTCTACATTTGGTTACACTTAACGACTAATTTGTAAAAAGTACAGACAAGTTTTTCAAACAATAAAAAAATTATTTTAAAGCAAACAAAAAAAAAAAATTAAAAACAAAATTATAAAAAAACAAATTACCAAAAATAGGCACGCGAAAATATTTTTCTCTTCGATTTTTTTTCTTTTTTTGTTTAAACATGTTATTTTGGTGCATGCAACATTTTAAGGCTCACTTGTTGTATGACTACTTTCACATCGCATCACATCACATCATCATTAAGATTAACAATCGCAGCAGCATCAGCAAGCTGTAATAGCAACAAATTTTAAGTCATCATTTGAGTTAAGCCAATCATGCAATGCTGCCTGGTGCCAGGATTAATGTACTATGGCACATAGCCATAGTTGTGATAGGTTTGGGCGTATTGAGCGGCCTGCTGTTGAGCAGCTGCAGCAGCAGCTACTGCCGCTGCTGTGGCAGCATGAGGATGAGGCAAGTAGGGCAAGGTACCGAAAGTATAGGCTGGCAAGACCGGTGGTGTATTATTCGTTTTTGCTGAAGAGTTAGTTGGTGAGGCAGCTGGTTTGGCTGGTGGTTTAGGAGCCACATTACCGTTGCTATTGTATCTGGCTGTAGGTTTTCTGACAAAAATTCTAGCCACATATACAGCTACTACGAAAGCTATTAAAGAACCCAATATGGTACCAGCCACCACATCGGACCAATGATGCCAGTAGTCTGAAATACGTGTCAAGGCCACATACCAAGCAAACATTATAAAAACAAATTGTAGCAAATGCTTAAGCAATTTAGAGGCTCTTGTACTTAAAGCAGCCTGCAGATAAATAGCCAAATATACCATGGCATAGAAAAATATGCTGGCATGACCACTGGGAAAAGATTGACCCAATTGTGCTAAACTATTAGCTGTCATATTTTGTCCCACACATTCATATTCCTCTATGTAACGTCCAAAATTGAAGCTATCCTTACATGATGAACCATCCGGCAATTGTGGTTGACACACGGCAAAAAAGTGTGGCCTTAGACGTCCTACTGTATACTTGGTAATGTGGGTGGATACCAAACACAAGGCCAGACCAAATAAATAATAACCAATTTGCATATAGCAGTGCATTAAACGTTCACCTATGCGACAGCCAGATTTATTTACTCCACCGCTGCCATGTTGTGAAGATGATTTTCTTTTATCATTCGACGACGAGGACGAAGAGGAGGTTGCAGGAGAAAGTTGTTTAAATAGCTCCACCACCAGCATTATGGAAGAGGGTACGGCCAATACGGTTGTTACCAAAAAAACCGTGCTAATGGTACTTTCTCTTAAAGGGTATTGTAGTGATTCATCATTGCAAAAGAAACCCCGCTTATAAGGCTTAAACCATTTATGCAAAGCCACTTCCGATAAACATAAGCCAGCGAATATTATTAAATCGAAACCAATGCGCGCAATGCTCTTAAGACGTTTCATTGTATTACTCACACACACACAGTCACTTTTAAATTTAAATTTAAAATTCCTTAAATTTTGTGACTAAAACAAAATTCCCCGTTTTTTTGTTTAACTTAAAAGCTTCGTTCTTCTGTGTTCACGTTGTAACACTCACGCGCGCGTTCTCTACACCTGCTTTTTGGTAAATAAACGTTACGCCTTATAATCTGGCTTTTTCAATTCACTTGCACCGCTTCGATTTCGTATTGCTGAACATACCTGTTGTAGATTTAAAAAATGACTAACTTAAGCCAGCATTTGCTAAACATGCTTAAGGTGTCTTTTCTTATTATTATTTTCTTTTTATTTTTGACTGGTCTTGGCTTGCCAAAATATGCTCAATCATCTCTTGCTTTACCTCTAAACCCAGAAAAATGTATGCAAAGAAATACTCTCTTCTGACTTGTTTGCCAACTACCAAAACAAACACGGCTATGCTCTCTGCAGAACAGCACTTTCTGCTAACACTACTAAGAAACACAGTGTTGACAATGAATGAAACCATTAAAATAAAAAAGTTAGGGTTTATTATTTGCAGTTAATAATCTCGTGCTATTCAGAACAACACGATATCATAACTATAGCTGGAAAAGACATTACTTTTTAAGAGTTTCTAAAACTTATTTATGAGTTATGCCTAGTGAAGTCTAGCTGTCTACTACATACATATTTCGTTTAATGAATTATAAACAAATAGCCAGAAAGGCTGAAACACAGCCATAACTGATGGCATAGATTTAAATAATTTAAATATTTCTGATGTTTTTATACGATTCCCGAACTGACGGAACAGTTCAAATATCTGTAGTGGATACCTAACGCGCGGGAGAGGGTCTGGAAGGCATCTGTACTGTTGTTAAGGGTATAGGCAGGCAGTAGGCGATAGTTAGACCAATACTTTTTTATCGTGGAGGTCCATTCATAAAAAAAATATTCTGAATTCCTTGATAAGAATTCAAAGTTGGGCGTTAATGAGCGTTAGTGTGGTACTATCAACTCAGTGATATTATGAATATCACCACTCCTGAGATCATGGCCTAATCATTTGCTTCTGTATCTCTGATGAGAATCAGTGAGTGGAGTATTCTGCTGGGCTATTACTCCGTATCGGCTTAATTTCCTTGAGGACAGACTTATGTATTTCGTACCTATTACCAGTGACTAATCTGAGGACTTTTATTCCGAATAGCTGGAATACCTAGAGAAAGTAATTGTAGGAGAATACTATATAGTAGTATTCTATTTTTCGCGTATGGGTCAAAGTTGGACGGTCGAGTAGGCTTTGGCGTCAATTCTTCGGATCTTCAAATAACTATTTCCTATTGGCTGCCTTATTATTGCAGTGTGTTTCAGGCAGAAGTGATTGCGAAATAGTGTCACAACGCTCCAGAAATTTGGACGATATGTTTGCTTAGTCGTTGACGGTAAAAGTGTGCTAATCATCACTAAGTTCTCGAGGTTGAATATGAAGAGAACTAGACAGCTTTTTAACTTGCCGAGGGGCAGGCAATTTATAGTGGATCACTTAATGGGACATTGTCTAATATAAAATATGCCTCAGATTGCCCTTAGGAACTCCACTCGTATGTAGATGCTGCTTGGGGGAGAATGAGGTGACTGCGCTACACTTTTTCTTGGTGTGCCCGGGTATTGTCTAGACTGAGAATTATTGTTGCTTGGTGGGGATATAGTTGACGCTGAAGCTCCACAGCAAATTCCTGTAGGGCTGATTAGCAAATTCATAGTAGTGGCGCACTGGTTGGATAACTAGCCATTGGCTGCCTGAGGGAAGTTTTAAGCCTCTGCTAGACGTTGTCTGGCAGTTTTTAACCTTACCTAATCTATGGATTCCTGAAAGTTTGCACAAGAGTTGACTTCACTGCTTTAGTGTATTATAGGTCATTCAATAAGTACGTAGGATGACACATGGATGGCGTTACTAGAATTTTGTCCATATGATTTTTATTTAGTACCAGCCATTAAACGAGACGTGTATAAAATTGAGAGTAATCTGACTATTGATTCGTGACTTTTAGCATTTTGTGTGAACCAACTTTTGTTACTGAAAAAAAGAAATGGAAAAAAGTAAACTTTGAGTTTTGATAAAGCATTGCTTTTTGTTAAAAAAAAAACATTGGAAACCGAACAATGGCTTAATAAACATTATCCGATTTCTGCTCCATCGGTAGAGAAGTGGTTTGCTGAATTTAAACCTGGTCGTATCAGCACAAATAATGCAAAGTGTAGTGTACATCCAACTAAGCCTGTTATTCCAGAAAACATAAAAAAATCCACAAATTGGTGCTGAACGATCGCAAATTGAAGGTGCATGAGCTAGCTGACATTGTAGAGATATTAGATGGTAGTGTTCTTACCATTTTAAATTAACATTTAAGTATTCGAAAGCTCTGTTCAAAGTGGGTGCCGCGTGAACGCAGAAATTGTTCCACAAAACTATGAAAACGATGGCAAAATTGAAGGAATTTGGCTTTGTATTGCTTACCCACCCATCATATTCTCTAAATTTACCCCTAACGACTTTCCTGTTTTCAGATGTCAAGAAAATGCTTGCAGAAAAGTAATTTAAGTCCAATGATGAATTAATCGCGGCCTATTTTGACGAGAAACAGAAATCGTGCTTTTAAAGTGGTAGCGAAAAGTTTTAAAATAGCCCTCGGAAACAACTATGAGTAACTATGAATAATACAATCGAGTTTTGTCACAATTTTGTTTGTTTGTTTTTACATATCCTACAGGCTTATTGAATGACACGTTATATGTTCCCAACAACAACTTGTTGAAAGATTTTGCTTTTTCGAAAGTGTCGCTTGTAGTCTAGGTTACCCCAAATCAAAAATGTTTCATTCGCTATGTTCAGTACCTCTGTACACATGTTGATTTATGAATACATACTTTTGAAGACTGTCAAATAAACAACCTTCTCAAATATACACTTAAGAAAAAAAACCCACTTTTGTATCTTATTTATTTATTATTTATTTATTATTGCTGTTGTTGTTGCTGCTGTTATTTGTTCCAATGACTGAATGCAACGTTACTCACCATCAGTTACTTTGGTTACCCCGTTGTTACTAACAGTATAAGGCAACGTGTATAAGTGTTTGTTGTTGTTTTGTTATTAGCTGTTAATATAGTTGTTGTTGCTGTTATTAGTTATTATTTTACTCGGTTTGTTTATTATTTTTAAGCTCATTTTTCCATTTCTCTTCTTCTTTTTCGACTACTACTTTACATCAGCTGTTTGTGTTGCCAATACGGTTTTAACACGCTACACCCGCTGTAATGATATTGGGTTCTTACTAAAATAATGTACAGCATACAGGCAATATGGACTACTACGGTAAACCAAATAAGCCAGATAATTTACTAAATCCACTAAAATTGAACCAAACTTGACTCTCAGATTGTTTTCTATAAATTGGAATAAAGTCAGTTATATTCTGGTTTTGGTAAAAGATTAAGTTTGCAGCTGAAAGAAAGTCCTTTATAATGACGAGCAACCCATCACAATTTGAACTTAAACTTCCAGGGTTCTCAAGTAGGAAGAAAAGTATCTTTCAGGTCTTATCACAAATTTAATTTTGGTATTATAGCCACTGGAAATTATATATTTGATTACCGATTGTCTGCTTATTGGTAACATATAATTGGATATTAAGACGGATATCTCAATTGGCACTGTTAATAAAGCAACAGAGGCTTAGTCAGTTTTAAACCCATGACCAAACAGGCAACACAGGCTTCAATTTTATCTTGGGTAACTGTTGTGGTAGAGAATTTTGCGGTGTTGGCCGAACATGCGTTAAAACTGTTGTACTATGAGTCCGTCATATAAGGAAAGTACGTAAAGCGCGTAACACATTGCAATACTCTTTTAACTCCGTAAAAATCCTCGCTTGTGCTCGATTCACAAAATTCGTTAATTAACTTACTGAATATGCTCATAAACATTAATTTCTCTATCTTTTTGTTAAAAACTTAAGGCCTAAATATAATATACTTTTGCTTACTTAAGCTACTGTCAAATACTTAATGAACTTTTTGGTGGCTATAATGTACTTTTTGTATAGTTGTGTTAGTCAGAACATTGAAATTTGCTATCTGAGAGTGGGTAATTAGCATTATTAATATCTGGATGAATTTATTTTCTATAAAAAATATAAAAATTTTTATATTTTGTGTAAAAATTTTTTTTTTAAGTATTAGCAGAAAAATAACACAGTTTAAAAAAAAGTTTTCAAAATCTGCATACACTACACATATACGCATGTTCAATCATCGCTGTATCAGTGACGAATAAAAGCAAGAGCACCCATTGCACAACGTAGTTCTTTTTTTATTGTTTTGCATATAAGTTTTGCATAAGTGTTTACGTGCGTATAGCGCGACCGGATTCGTTCAAAACGTAAGCAAATGAGTTTGAACGCAACTTGACTAAAAGTTTGTTAATCGTTTAAGTTAGCAAACGCATATTATGGTGTGGCCTGTATTCTTCTTTCTATTCTTATTAAACTGCCTACCACAATGTTATGGATTAAGTGTGAAAAGTAGCATGGATAGCAGTGCATTTCTAAATTACTAATGAGAATTTTATCCAACCCCAATTGCTTATAGCTTTCAAACAAAAAACCTATTCATTTGCGAAAGTGCACTGCGGTTTAGGGTATTCTGAAGTCGAGCTTTTACGTCTTTAATTTTCTTGTTTAGATTTTATCGTATTCATTTCCAAAACGTGTTTACTCTTCGGAATACTCTTCAGGTTTCTGTTTCTCTCTCTCTCTCTCTCTCTCTCTCTCTCTCTCTGACCATCTCTTATTGCTTATTTTGTTTTTCTTTTTAAAGTGATGTTCATGTTCTTATTTTGATGTTCTTCGATGCTGATATTTTCCCACATCTTATGTGCTGTATCTGCATTTCAGTATTGTTTGTTGTTGTTGCCTTATGCATTAAGAAATCTTTGATGATGTGTTGTTGTTGTTGAACATCTTGGATTTTCCCTGTAGTTTTTTAAATTTAAAGAAACCGGTTTTAATCAATACTAAAGTACCTGTTCAGTCACAGTTCCTATGTTTTCAGAGTCTGGTTTTATGCATAAATTGTATTGTATGACTTAAGTGTATTGTTTTTGTATTTTAGAGAGAACATTCCCCAAGCAACCCCTGAGGAAAAATGTTAGTCATAAAATACACAAGTCATGTTTATTGATGATTTTAAACGGTGTTTACATGGCCATTATTAAACGGTAATTACTTTATTGGTCAAAGTTAATGAAATCTTCAATAAGAAAAAAAGAATTGTAGACTAAAATGGGAGAACACAAATTGGGAAAAATTTAACAAAAAAAATCTATATTTAAAGAATATGTTGTTTTTCCATATATTTTTTGAAAAATTGTAGCAAAAATTCTTTGTCATTCAAATACTGGCAGTTAGTTCAATTCCTATATCTGCATTCTTTACCTTATTTTATGTGGCAGCCAAATATCGATCTGTTTTAAGTAGCCAAGTCTTTTGTTAAGAATTTAAAACTATCATATACTTAATGCTTAGTATCTCTTCGTCTGACCAGAGCGAGACGCATTTTTGACATCAGGATTCTCTGAACAGAATTGTGCAAACCATCCCTTGGTTTAGAATTCTCTCACAGCATTCTCGCCGTATAGTTCACAAAATCGACATGTTTTTGTCTCATCACATCAACTCATTTCTTTAGACATTTTGAGCGAGCCTCGAATTTAAGATTTATTTTTACCCAAAATGGCACGTCTTACACATTATCTTGTGGTAAAAAATAGGTACATGGTTCTTAATCGAATGTTAATGCCCAGTAAGAGTTCCGGTTTTCAAATTTAAAAAATCTCTGTAACCGTTAATGATATTAAGCTAAAACTAAAAGCAGGTTAAAGATGAATTAGTCAGCCTTTAATAAAATAATTATTTAAATTAACAAATTCATTTCAATATTAAAAACTTACCGCTCAAAACGACTTCAATTTTTATACCAAAAAGAAAAGTTGCACCCTTGATTTTTCTCTCAAAGTTCTTTTTTAAACAGGATCAAACAGATCAAAATTTAGCACATACTTTATTCAGCTTTACAGCTTTAAATAAACTAGATTCTTAGAGGATAGTCCTGATTTAATTTTGCTCCTGATTTGGCGCTAAATTTATTGGAGTCCAAAATTCTTTATAGGATTAAGGTCATAGCTCTGTAGATAATGTGACTGCACTCTTTTGCATTATATAGAAGTCATTATTCTACTATTGGGGAAGAGTGGGTCGAGTCATTGTCCTGAACCAAGCAATAGTCCCCATTTTAATTTGAGTTTAGGGGGTATTGTGCAAAATTATCCATCAGTATTTTTATATATCTCATCTTTTTCATTGACCCTACGATAAAAACAAGCCAGCATCCATGCTTGGCAATTTTGTTAATTTTTTTTTTTTTAAAAACTTGGCTTTCTTTTCACCATACAACCGGAACTGTTACTGTAATTTTTTTTTTTTTTTTGTTCACTGTACGTAAGTTAGGAGAGAAAATGTCGAAGAGATATGTACGGTGGGTAGAGAACAATTGCTTGAAGTGATCTGTAGAACTCGTTTTTGTTTAACACTGAGCAATCGCGGCACCCATCTTGCCGATAGCTTTTTCATATGCAAATGTTCATGCAAAATGTTGAACACACGTTCATATGATATGTTCACCATTTCAGCAATCTCACGTATTTTGACCCGGCGATCATTAATAACGATATTGAGGATTTTCTTGATATTTTCTTCAGTAACCACTTCTTTTGGCCTTCCTGTTGATGGTATTGTTGCAGTGCTTGTTCGGCCCCGTTTAAATTCAGCAATCCAATATTTTACCATATAATCTGACGGAGCAGATTCGCCATAATGTTTATCAAGCTTTTCTTTTGTCTCTTTCGCCGTTTTGCCTTTCAAATAATAGTGTTTAATCACTACACGAAATTCACTTTTTTCCATTTTCCAAGAAACACAAAAGTTGTGTACTTCAAACGACTACAACAAATAAACTAATCGATGAATTTGGCTAAAATTGTAACAGCTGACGTTTGATGGATCGTAATTTCTAAGAAAGAAAAAGTTTTTGTGTTTGTGCTGCCATCTATGGCTAGGTAGCTTCAATGTCAATCCGCCCTTGTATCCTCCCTTTTAGACTTGAGACAAAGTAGCAGTCAAAACAGTGACCTGCATTGAGAAAATCGTGTCCAGAGAAGTCGAATACAAGGCAAGGTCATGGCGTATGTTGCTTGGTATGAACGTTATAATATTGATTATTTTCAAGAGGAAAACCTAATAATAGCGAGTATTATGCTTTTAACAGTTGAAGCGCTTCAAGGATAAAATTAAGAAATAAGAGGCTGTATGTGCGGAAAATCAAAATAGTTTTTCATCAAGATATTGTATCAGCTCACATATTCATTATTCAAGGGCCAAATTCGATAAATTTAGCCAGATTTAGCAATTTATGATTATTTTTTATTTCCTAGTCTCTGTAGTAAAATATTTATTTTTGTTGAACATCAGTGTGGAAATGTACAGAACTTAAAGATGCAATTCACCGCAATTGTAAGTAATTTTGTTTAAATTACCTTGTGGATTACAACAAAATCAATCCGATTTTGAAATTTTACCCTTTTTCAACATTTCTAGAATACTATTTAATGATATATAATAAAATAAATAAGAATAACCACCAATATGTATTACAAACTTGCCATATGAACGGCATAATTCGTATAAGTAATTCAATCAGTGAACAAAGTAATATAAAGTTTAATGTTATAAAATAACTTAGTTCCACTTAACTAACTTTGAAGTTGTACCTTTTGGAAAGTTTAAGTGATTTTTGTTATTTAATCCCATTAATTCGTTTAGTTTTAGAGCAAGGTTTTAGAATAAAGCTTTATCGTTTAATATTGCAACATAAAAATATGGTTTCATTTGCCGAATAATATACATCTGATATAAAAGATATCGTTAAAAAAACAATATGGCACCATTTTGTGATATCATTTTTCTGTAGGTGCTAGCTAGTAAGTTTATTTTATGCTTGTCGATTAGGCAATTGCAACAAATTATTAATAAAGATTAAATTGGGTCAGAGAGTACCAATTGGTCATGGAACTGTGACGTAGGAAGATTGTTATTGTGCCAAACAATCCGGTAAAAAATGCCATCGAGTCGGTACCCCTTGTTCGATCGGTCTGGAAGTGCCAATCGAACAGTCGTCAGAAGAATACGTGTGAATATAGCAATATATTAATTGGGTAGGCGGTGACGAACATGTTTAAGCCCAATAAAGTGATCGATAAAAGTTCGTCTCCAAATGTTTGCCAAAGTAACATACTCACAGAGAATATGCTCCATCGTCTCTTCCGAATCGAGAACAAAATTGAGGCAAAAGAAGTGATTTCTAATATTGTAATGGCCTGTCAGGAAGCCAATAAGTCTTTACACAGTTGTCTTTCACATGTGGCGCAAACAAACGGTTTTCAATTTTGCCAAATTTATTTTTTTGTTTTAAAGTACAATTGTTCCGGTTAGAAATAAAATATTATTTCATTTATATGGTTGCCGTGGTTGGCCTCACAGTACCCCATTCGATCGAACTAATTTTCGAGTACTTTTTCGAGTGTATCTCGGCAATGGCATCACGAATGTGGGCCTTCAAATGCTCAATTGTCTCTGGTTTGTCGGCATAACACTTGTCCTTAACGACGCCCTACTGAAAATAGTCCAACGGTGTCAAATCGCAAGTTTCACAAACTTTAGCAATAAACTTGCATGTACCGTGCACTGTTCGTCCTTCTCTGCGACCAAATTTTGTGCGACAGTGCAGTTTTCGAACAATTGTCTTTGTTTTGGAAATAAATTTCAAATAAATCCCTACGTTGCTACGATTCATTTCGTACAGTAGAGATAATATAATGAATTTTCGAAATAGCCTCTGGTTCAATCCCACGCACAGATAGGGAAATAGCCTGGATCTCTGCCTGGAAAACGATGGGCCACTTGCCAACGATTTCCTAGACTTTGGTATTGGGCCCGAAGATCTTGGCTCCCAGACCACCATACATTTTGGATCCATCCGTATACTACTGTGTACAGTCGGGGTCCCACAACTGCAACTAAATGGTAACAGATTTTCATTGTGTATTAAGATATTTTTGGAGATGTCACTATAGTAATAAATTAAAATACCTTTTTTAATTTTTTATTTGATATACAAATTTATATTTTCCTTCTTATTAGCTCTTGTACTCAAAAACTCTCTCCTTTTTCTCATTTCAGGTACGTTTACAAAATATTTCTACTTGTATTTAAATATATATTAAAAAAGGTAAATATGTTTAAGCGTTCAACTAAAATAATTTTTGAAGAAATATAAAAAAGTACTATATTTCCAAATAAAACGTACCATATTTTGGTACAAAAATCCCTGCTTACTCATCACTATCGCTCACCACGCTTATCAAGTAACATTTCAAAAACAAACTGATCTTTCAATACATTTGTGTTGTTACCAAATTGTTTTTCTTTAACTTTTTCAACAAATTTTCTTTTTAAGAAAAAAAAAAAATAATATCCATTTAATGTTAAACAAATGACGCAGCAGTTTTTTTGTGTTAAGCCGCAAAAGCTTTTCTTATTCAAAAAAAAAAAAAAAAAAAATTCATGAGAAAATGAGTCAGTAAAACATGTTTAAGATTTCTATCACAAGACCTAAAACTTAACCACTAGCATTCTTCTGCTTGGTTTCTTTTTTATGTTTCTAAAAACATGCATAAATTATTGAGAGTCAATAAATGTTAGCACGCTGAAGTAGATGATGATGATGACGATCATTTTCTGTTTTCATGTTTTACACAATATAATACACTAGACTACTAACTATTTTGCATAATTTTTGAATTAAATTGTTGCATTCACAAGTCAGTTATTAGTCTATGAGTACCTTAAAGCCATTGATGAATGTATTAAAGCTTAACCACTCATTATTATCATCCCTGTCTACAAAGCCATCAACAAGTTGCATGTCTACTAGATTAAGTTAAGCTTGATTTGATTGCTGGCAGTCGAATAATGTGTAGTTTTTTTTCAATCTGCCTGTAAAATAAATATTTTATAAGAGCTTTCAAATGCTTTTAGTACTGAAGTAGTATTTGTAATAGTAAATCGAGTTTCTTTTTTGCATTATAAGATTTTCAGTTTAACCATTGAACGGCAGCAAACAAAAGATTTAAGGTTTTGGATATTCGTCTTTATTGTGCGCGATAGTTAGTGGAGAAAAATATTATGTAATTTAATTATATAGTGCAACTATAGGTGGAGAAGTTAAAATTATGTCTATTTAGACCGATTTTTGTTAATTCAAAAAATCTCAATCCATTTAAGCTTGGAAAAGAGTCTTTAGTCTGTTCAGACAAATTTCAAGATCAAAATGCAAATATATTTGCGCCAGACTTTTTTTTCTAGTTCGGAGTCCTTTTTTTCTCACATACACAGCTGTGGCAGTAGCTATTGTAGAATAGTAGATAGGTCTCGATATAGATTTCAAATGCTTAACGCTCCGGTATTCATTTTTTATATTCAAGACAAGCCACATAGTCACATTGGAAAGTAATATCCAATAAAAATGGAAATTAAAGCTCCAAGAGTCTTAAAATATAATCCCTGGTCGCCTGATCCTAAGCTGTAGCTTAAAATGCGCCTGTTAAGATCAGCTTAACATGAGGTCAAGTGCTCCTCATTAGAGGCATCTTGAGAACAAAAGAGCTGACTGCATATCGAACATAGAAGATCGACGAGTTTTTATTGGGCCAAAACCATTTTTCTGTATACTTGTGGAATTGATTGTGAAATTGACTCCTGGGTTAAGGGAGAATGCCTCTGGCCTGAAACAGGCAAAGAAATATGTCTCTCTCTCTGGCTGTAAATCCGGAAGAGTATTAACTAAACTATTTGCCGGACACTGTGGTCTTGAATACATCAACATATTTTGGAAAGTGTTGAAACTGATCAATGAAGTTTCTGTACTATATACATATGTATTTATGCAGAAACATCTACCTGAACACATACTTTGTGAGTGCCCAGCTATTGTGACTTACAGAATAAGGGTTTAAGGGCATTTCTTCTGTCACCGAATAGGATATTCGTAGCCTCAATTTGACATGGTGGACATACAGGGTTTGTTTTGCCTCTATCTTTCAATCAATCAATAGCGTAAATTGCCTACGTAATGGAAATAATATTTACTTATATTTTTTGCTGACGCTTTTTAACTATCATAGAACCAATCACACATAAGGAAAATTGAGTTTACATACCCATAGGTAGTCTGGTGCCTAAATTAAGTGAAGGACGCCTTCGAGTTCTACAATCTCTAAGTATTTCGATTTCTTTAATTCCTTATTTGCAGGGATAGTCTGTCAAGAATAGAGTTTCATTGAAACTAATGTGGATTCGATGCACGGTCCTAGAAACTGTGAGCTAAAAGACAAATGTCGAATCTACAGAGTTTAACGCTGACGGCGAATGCAGCTGGTCTAAAGATTAATGTGGCGAAAACTCGCCGTAAAATGCTACGTCTCAGGATCAATTTTCAATCGTCACGAATGAAATAGAGGATATGGACCAATTAAAGTCCGCCAGCAATTTGGTCGCTTCAACTGCACATGAAACGCGTCCTTCTCATTTCTGCGTACGAAAATTGCACTCCTTAATGCGCATATAAAATCCATCCTTCTGTACGGTTGTGAAACTTAGAATGTTGCGTTACATGATATGAGAATGATGCAAGTATTTGTGAAACGTTGTCTTCGCAAAATCCTTCGCATTTTCTGGCCGAAACTATTTCCAACCATATGCTGTGGCGAAGGTCAGGCCAACAGCC
Organism: Wohlfahrtia magnifica; assembly: GCA_023159175.1. Classification (NCBI taxonomy): domain Eukaryota; kingdom Metazoa; phylum Arthropoda; class Insecta; order Diptera; family Sarcophagidae; genus Wohlfahrtia; species Wohlfahrtia magnifica. Next base: position 3,803,577 of record JAKWBJ010000045.1, read on the forward strand.
TCTTTCAAATGAAAAAAGGGGCGTAAATGACTCTGGATCGGACATACCCTCTGAAGACCAACTAACGATATCACCAGAATTTCAATATATTGAAACTAGAAGAAGGGGCTGTGGTGCTCACACATGAGGAAGACAGGTACATGACGAAGTAAATAGCATCGGAAAGAGTTGAAGTGACGACGTTGGCACAAAATAGAGAACTCAAATTTACTGTGGAACTATGTTCCTTGAAGAAACTACGTCAATTGGCTTAGAAGAAGTTTAGACAGTTTTCAACTTGAATGTTATGCAACGATTAATTACTGTACCAAAACAGTATCCAAATTGCGTGTATCTGTTCTTATGAACGATGTGAAGTGCACAGTGATTACTGTTCTAAGCGGACAACGAGCATTTTAATGTTATAACTTACGCCGTTTTAACATAAAATCGCTTCAATGAATCAATTGTTGATTTTAATTGTTGCTATACGACAATAAAAGAGAAGTCAATTTATAACTGTTTTCATAAGACAATGATTCGTTTTCGGAGAAAGAAATCCTTAGTCGAGCCTTATTACAATTTTATAGAAATATACGGCCAATTAATCTTTTCTTCCCGCTCCTACTTCACCCCGTTTCAAGACTTTTCTTCAAGATTTTCTTACATTAACCTTTTACATAGTTTGGTGCCTTTTCCGGCAGTGAACAGATACATTTTTTTGATAGGAAGTTAAAATAAGTTAAGATGAAATAGGAGTTTAACAATTTTCCCATTTTTCACAGCTTCGCCGAATAGGTTTTACATATTGACAAAAATCGCTTCAATACAAATTTTACCGTATTTATAAACACTGATCCACAATAGGACCTAAATGCCTTAAATGCTTTTAACGAAACATTGGATTTATATCATTTCAATGCTTACGAAGCAGTGCAGGGGCCTTACTATGTACTGCGTTGCGAAGGTAAAGGCGACTTGAAAATATATAAATGCGAACGATTGCTATTCTGTGTTATGATGTTCGGAAACTATGTTTTTATTCGCATTCATAATGCGAAAAAGTGACAACTCGGTATTCTGTAATGCGAAAATAAATGTCAAACATATATTAAAATCGCGAAATTTATTCGACAGCAAAACAGCATCCGCAAAGCACATAATTATGAGTTATTATTATCGGTTGGGCCATCTATCGGTTTAAGGTTGAACCAGCGGTTATTTCTAATCCGGCAATACTTATGTATGTCATTCTATTGTGTTACAAAATTGAGTATATTATCTCTACTGAGTGAAATGAATCGGAAATTGCATAAAAAGTTAAAAAATATGCAAAAAACATCTTTTTGGAAGAGGAATCTTGGTAGGTACGTTAGTAAGCAAAATTGTTATATTTGCGGCTCGGAAAACCCAAAGGTGGTCTTACAGAAGCCAATGCTCCGATTACGAGTGACTGTTTGGTACGGCTTGTGGAGTGGAGGCATCATTGGCCCATATTTCTTTAAAAATGAGGACGGCGCAACTATTATGGTCATTGGAAACACCTATGGCACCATAATAAGGATTTGTTTTGCCTCTTCTACATGATATTGATGTGAACGACATTCGGTTTCAACAGGATGGTGAAAGTTGCAACACATCTCATGCTACAATCGATTTATTGCGTCAAACGTCTGATGACCGTTCAATTAGCCAAAATGGTAATTTCAGATGGCCGCCGAAAAGCTGCGATTTGACACCGTTAGACTATTTTCTGTGGAGCGCCGTTAAAGACAAATGTTATGCCGACAAACAAGAGACAATTGAGCATTTGAAGGCCAACATTCGTGTTGCCATTGCCGAGATTAGACCACAAACACTCGAAAAAGTTCTCGAAAATTGGTCCGATCAAATAGGGTACAGTGAGTCCAGTAGCGGCAGCCATATGAATGAAATAATATTTCATTTTTAACCAAAACAATTGTACTTCACAAGAAAAATAAATTTGGCAAAATTTCAAACCGTTTTTGTTTTATTGCATTTTTAAATTTAAATTTTTAAATGGCCCACCATATATTATTATTTATTTATTTTACTACAATATTTTATTCAGAGAAACAAGGAATAAAACCACAAAATCGCGGTAGTTCAAAATAATGGTAGAATTTATGAATAACCGCAGCCAATTGGCAAAAGTTTGCCAACGATTTCAAATAAAATTCGAATGCGAATACGAAGGTTTTACTGAATACCATTCATTTACGCAGAATAAGCCCCAGGGTTTTATATAATCTAAATGTTTTACCTGTGGCCTCTTTCGATCAATTCTGGTCACTTAAGGTTTAAATCATACTATCAAATCACGTTGCTGTTGTATATCTTTGGGCATTTTTCTTTTTTTTTAAATAGGCATCAATAAAATTTTTCTAAAAGCGGAACAGATTTACGACCATATTTGTGTTACTTGTACACACTCTTATAACCATAAAGAAATCAAAAAAATTATTATTTTTCTATGATTGCTATGCAATTTTGAAAGCTGTTATTAAATTAAATTTATTTTAAGCGCTAGAAATATACAGACCACCAAATAAACCACTAGCGACACCTGTTGGGTCCTTCACTTCTTTTAAAATATTATGAAGTTAAGAGGGGATTTTTTTGTTTATACTTGAATATATTTAATTTTGTTATAATTATACATTTCGTTTTCTTTCCCTTTTTGTTTTCTTGTCTTATCACAAACCCTTATCAATTAAAATATTTGAAATTCTTTGTTTATTAATTTTCATTAAAAGAATAATAATTTCTTAATAAAAATATTTTGCCATTTACACTTAAAATGCGCGTAATTTACACACCTTTTATTGGCACCTGCCAGTTTGCGTGTGTTGGTTGATTGTAAGCTTTTAATACATACATACGAACGAGTGTACGCTTTTAAAAACTTATTTATTATTTGCCGTTTTGCCTTAGCGTGTAGCAGGCAGTGCAGTAACGTATATAATTAAGCTGCTTTAGCAACAGTTGCTGAACGTGAGGGGTAGCCATGTCTAAGAAAATTAAAAAAGTAATGGGAAAAGATATTAGGCATTATTGTAGAGTATATAGTGATTAGAAAATCGTGCCAAAAAGTCTTTAGTTGCTTCGGGACTTGTTTATAAAAATTTTGGAATTCTATACCTCAGCTGCTTTGCATTCATGTTCTAAATTAAATTTATTGCTTATTTCCACGATTAAGAGCTTTAAGACAGCCATATCCTATAATATTCGCAGAATAGTAGCCTAGACCTTCCGGTGACTGTTTGACTAACTTTTGGTCCTAACTAACAGCTAATTTTCTTCCTGTTTGAGTGTGATTTGTCAATCTGAGTTAAACACAATCCCTGCTATTCTATGTATAAAGAGGCGTCCTTTTCAGGCCACGTGTTCCTTGGTAACACGTTTAATAGTTTTGTATAAACACTAGGGAGATCGTTCGTTCGACTTTTTTCAAAACCCGGTTTTCGAATAATTCGAAAAGTAGCAATTTTTAAAATGTGGTTTTTGGTTAAAAATTATTCAAATAACCAGTTAACTGGTACTTTTGTTTAAATAAAATTTTCTTAATTCTTCAAGCGCAGAGCTGGACCACATCGTTTTAAAAATAAACAGAAGCTGACGGATAGTTAAAATTAAGGTGGCAATTAATACGAATAATTATTCTGACAAATCTCATAAAAACTATGCCGACACGATGTGCGGAGACCATAAAAAACAAAGTTTATTACACAAAATACTGAAAGTTGCTTAAGTTTTGAACATCTACTTAAGGAGCTAATTCGGTTTGGTTTCTCTAAATATTACTTGATAGAGAATGAAATTAAAGGATTGTTATTATAGTTATAATTTAGGTGCTTAAGATAACAAGAATTAATTGTTTTACTTTTAAGAAATCTATTAGTAATATACGAGTTCTTAATTGCCTTGACAAGAAAAATTGTTTAGGTTTCAAACAGCACTGTATGTAAATTCATGCATCATGTATTTAGTAGTGTGTGTGCCACTGCAGTATGTTAGGTAAGACACCCACCTTCTAACCAAGAAGTCGTCGGTTCAATCCCAGGCCACACCATCTGACAATATTGTGTATTTACGCTGTGAAAAACTCCACTAACTAATATATCTGCCGTTCGTTGCTCAAGTGTGTATATCTTTTTCGATCTACCTTGGTTTTCAAGTTCTTTGTGAGACGTTCAAGGTTGTCATATATACAAAAATAATAACTAAATTTATAAAATAGTTAAACGATGAGCATTTTTACAATAAAAAATATACAAACGTATTAAAATTATACTTATTTAAATAACCGGTTATCTGTGTTAAATTAACTTTTTATTCGGTATTCGAAAAATGAAGATTTTGAAAAAACCGTCTTCGACAAAACCAAAAAAACCGGTTAAAACTGGTCGAATAACAATCGTTCGATCTCCCTAATAAATATCTACCTTTTTTCACGCCGAGTGCACCGTTAGCAGTATACGATACAAAAATTGCTTTAAGCACCATTACATGAGACAATGTTATCAGCAATTACTTTTACCGAAAACGATACACATTTTGACGTATTGATTAAAGTAGAAAGAATTTTTTTTTTAATTATTAATTAAAATTATTATTAAAATTGTTATATTTATTTATTTTTAAAATTTTATTTATTTATTAGATAACTTAAGCACACGAAGATAGGTATCTTATAAATTGGAGTGCTAATAAGAGCGTACATTATAATATATTACAGTTTCTTTAACAAATACAGTGGTGTGAAAAACCTTTACAACCGGTCCTCTAACACAAATATTACATTTTGATCCTGAAAGACTATTCAGATCGCAGTATTGCTTTCCTTTGTTGTGGAGTCAAATTTATATGTTTTCGTACAAAGTTAACACGAACTTCTCTATTCTTTTCGAATAAATAGTGTTTTTTGTACCCTTATAGCTTCCGAGACCATATTTCTTTGCTCTTCTAAAGGGTCCGCCAAATAATTTTTTTTTGAAAATGCTATAAAAAAAACTACTGAATATTTTCTCAAATTTCTTTTTTTATTTGAAAGTACAATCCTTCCGGTTAATAATGGAAAATAATTTCATTCAAATAGCCTACACGATCGGTCCAATTTTTAAGCATATTATCGATTGTGTGCAGTTGTATTTCACCAATGGCTTCACGAATATTGTCCTTTAAAGCGTCAATTGTCTCTGGCTTGTTGGCGTAACACTTATCTTTGACGGCACCCCACAAATAATAGTCCAACGGAGTCAAATCGTAGCTCCGATGTGGCCAAACGACATCAGCTCTGCGGCTGATAACGCGATCTTCAAAAACAGGGCGCAAAACATGGAGTGTAGCTTGGGCTGTGTGCCACGTAGTGCTGTCCTGTTGAAACCACCTCTTCAATTTTTGTGAACAAGAATTTGTTCAATATGGCCCAATAACGATCACCATTGACTGTAACGACCACTCCTTGCTCATTTTCGAAGAAAAATGGCCCAATTATGCCTCTGGACCAAAATCTGCACCAAACAGTGACTCGTCTTGAGTGTATCGGCTTTTCAATGTATGCGTGCGGGTTTTCTGTGACCCAAATGCAACAATTTTTCTTGTTTACATACCCGCTAAGATCAAAATGAGCTTAGTCTGAAAACATGATTTTTGATTCTGCAACATTACCATGATTTTCAAAGTAATGTCGCAAAAAAGCAATCAAAAAAGTTATAAATATACTAAAATTCAAGGATTAAAAACCAATCGGAAAGAAATGTGTAACTGAAAAGCTAGAATACCGCTTTAGTTGCAAATCTTTTGTCCACCACTGTATATGTAAAAACTAGTAATTAAGGAAAATAATAAAATCAAAATATAAAAAAAAATTTATACACAATTTAAAAAATATGAAAAAGAAGAAATAGACTCTCGCGGATCAATGTTGTAAATGTACGTTGTTGTTAGCAACCTTAAGTCACTGCTACAGTTAGCACATAACTCACTTCCATACAGAAGGATAGGTATGTCTTGGCAAGCAGCATCCGTATTACGAGAGGCGTTGTATACTTTACAGCCCATAAGTTTCTAAGCATGCCATATATATGACCAACTACAGTCGATATATGGTAAGATCACGTCAACTTATCATTAAATACGACTTCTAGGTTTTTGCAGGTACTTGCAAAATCAATAGCATCATTGCCTATCCTTATCTGAAGGCTGTTATCTAGAATGGTATTGTTATTATTGATAAAAATACATTTCGGTTTGGATGGTTTGATGCAAAGACAGAATCTTGAAAAATTTCAAGCCGTCAGGAAAAGCACACCTTGTCACTACTGAGTTAAATATATAAGTGACATAAGGCAATATTTTCGAAATAATGGTCACAAAAAGGAAGGGTTTATTCTATCAACGCCAACAACCTTTGATTTAAGAGCAGAGAAACTAAGCAAGACCTTATCTTGGCTAACGCAACAAAAAAAAAATGTATGCTCAAGGGTAGCGAACACAGGTCAGCATATAAATACTCGTTGAAGGATACTAATATCCTATTTAACTCATCAATATCCACATTTATGTCGTGAGAGGAGCTATTCTCAAGTCCTATATATTACAATCTTTCGAATTTCTTTCCATTTCGATCTGCTATCTAACGTTGAAGAAAATCTTCTTTGATAGCAGATGCGCTTTGACTCTCTAATCCTTCTTATTACTTCCCTTCGGCATGACTGAAACATCTTCTGAAGCTCAAGAGCTGTAGTCCCAGCAAGACGCCTTTACATGCTGTAAATTACTCAAAGTTGGAATAGAAATTTCTTTATCTATAAGTTAAGCATTCGAGCAATATACTTTCTGCACTACCTACATAAATGTTTTATCTGAAAGCTTAAAGCCGTATATGAATTAGTCATCGAGATCATATGACAACACTCAAAAGCCTAGCACTTTGCACAGCTTTAAGTTCATACCTATTAATTCCTAACTTAATTACATGCTTATACCAGTTATTATTTTGGTTATCAAACAATGATGATTCATCAATACGCCACCGATATTAAGTGTCGCCAAGTTTTTAGACTATAATAAAAACCCTACTTTTTTGAGCGAACTTAAAGTAAACTTCATACCTAACAGGTCATAATCTAATTGCTTATCAAGTGTATGTAGAACTGTACTGATACCAATTACATATTATTTAATTATTTGACATCTAGCCATTACGTCGAACTTTAGGCAAACTTCATACTTAACGATTCTTTATCTAATGTATGACGACATGTACTTATACTCGTATTAAATGAAATTTTTAGCTCTGCCTGTCTATACTAAATATAAGTTTAAAAGCATTACTTCAATTTTTTCGCTTAAAACAAGTAATTAAGGAGAATTGCATATTTCTTGTTTATTTTATTATCTTTTATATTACCTAAGCAGTGATAAACTAGACCGATCTTATAGCAGTACTACATTATTCTCTCGTCACTAGTTTAACTTTTAATCCCTAGAAGCTTGCCAGAAATTGCATAGCATTTGCAATTGAGAATATAAAGGCCATAAAAAACACAAAAATCGGGTATTCCGTAAAAAATGGTCCTTCGACACAGATAAAATATGTTATTTATTCTTAAAATAATTTTTTAACTTTTCAGAAAACTTCCACTAACATTACTGCAAAATTTAAAATTGCAATCATTTGGAAACTCTTTTTTCCCACCAAAATATCGCTGCGATCGTACGCAGAACTCTAATTTAACTGGTTCGTATTCGATAATACTAACGCCTTTTGCTGCTGCTGCTTATCATTTAAAAAGAGTCTCAATTAATTGTAACGACAAGAGTAGTACTTCTGCGATCGGTAACAAAATTTTTTGCTTGTTTTTATCGTTTTGTCGTTTTATTAATAAAACATGGAAATTTAAAACAAACAACAGTAATAATACAACAAAATATGTAATCGACATAATCGAAAAATTGCTATTCATTTGACGTTTTATTGTTGTATAAATTCGTCTTTTATTATCTTTAGCATATATGTACTACTCTTTACCTTAGAGACCCGAAATGCGAAATTCTTTTCGACAATAGCAACAATACATATAGCCAGAGACATACAAGATATGAATAATTAACTTATGGAATTTTGGTGAAAAATTATCATTAATAAAAAAAATAATGTTATGGTTTTTAAAATAAAAATTGAATGTGGAACTCCCTTGAGTTGAGATATTAAAAATGATAAGAATTGTTTTGTATTCAGTGTTTTATAGCAACCAAAATATGAGAATGTAGAATAATGACAGAAATTTAAATTATTATAGATCGGTTCAGAAAAATTTTACAAAATACCCTACACAAACATATTAATCTTATAATTGTTACGTAGAAATTTTTACGTTAACTATGTTAATTAGACTTACTTAGTTTTAAGTAGTACTAAATAAATTAAACATTTTACTAAAGTCTGGCTTAAGTTCGTTTGCTTGCCTGTGTTGTAACTATAACGTTCAATTTAATTTTTAATTGGTAGAACAAAAATAAGGTCGTCTCAAAATGAACTATAAATAACGATTGATGTTTCTTTATGGTCCTTCGAATCATGTGGTTTTTTTAGGTTTTTAAGACTTCTGTCAGATCTAATGATTGCTAGTGTTTACTATATTTAACTCCCTGTAAAAGCATTTTTTAACACTACGGACTAGAAACATTTTTTAATTAATAGCTGTTAATAATCCCTCGGAAGGGCTTTCATTTGGTTACATTCGCTAAGTTCAAACTGGTGCAGATTTTTTTATTAAAAGCTGCCAATGGTCCCTACAAACTATCTTTGTTCTATTGAATTCGCGAGGTTCACTCTAAAGAAGCAACTTTTTATTTTCGAACGTTTATGACTCAGTTGCACCTGGTTATTGTTTATGCTTTACGATGACAACATGTTTTTGATAGGATAGAATAGGACAGAATATAAGGAAGTGGCAGCATCGCAAAACAAAGCACACTTGATCACTCATAGCAGTCTGTTGTGATACCACATAACGCGTTGTCTCCGTTCATTCCTGGTAATCAAACAAAGCACCGCACAGAAACACTTTTCTAGATTAAATCGAAAACCAGCTCAACAGTCTAATGAACCTGGCCATGGACTTGATATCATGGATTGATAGCTCCGATAAGCCATCGAGAAACGAAAAGCCCAGTGTGAGAAATCTGCGCTTAGAATTAAAGGTGACACCCGAAAGATATCTGATTGCCGCCTGGCTATCAGAATACATAAATTTATCATCGGTGAGAGCACCACCGATCTACTCTGCGGTATGAAAAATGGCAACCACTTCGGCCTAAAACACGCTGCAGTAGTCCGGAAGGCGAAGAGAAACACCAAGATCCGTATCTACTGAATTACTGGGGATGAGAGAGAGCCAGAGGCCAAATCATCCCTACTAGGAATCACGACACGGATTCCCCCACACAGATCCGGATGAGGCAAAGTAAATATCATTCTGTATCAAGGGTTACTCAGATAAATACTGGAGTGTCCCAAGGGGATAATATGCTAGCGTGATAAAGCGTACAGTCCTACCGCTACAAGTTTAGCCCGTCGCCTCAAAAGTATCTTCGAAGGGATACAAAAAGATCATTACAAAAAGAGCCCTTGTAGTGGTGGTGCGTACTGCAACTGTGATCTGGATTGCAGCAGATCTCCTGACCTTATCGAAGAGTCTGACATTGTAATCTTTATCGATGGCAGTCCACTGCATACAAAAAATTCGGTTCAATAACCGCTGAATAACTTCAGCGAATAGCGCTAGGACTGAGACCCTATTTCGCACCCATTGCCCTTCTGCAGCACCAGGGGGCACAAGCCGACTTGAGAGCTCTCTCAGCCAAGTTGGCTTTCCAACTTAACTAGGGGTCAAGAATAAGGCTCAGATATTTAACGGTAGCACTGCTTTTGATATCTCGAATCCAAAATTCCTTGCTTGCGTTTGCGTTGGTAAAACCAAAGCTGGTCGTTGCTTCTGTTTATAAACTATATCTATTTTGACAGTATCATCGTTTTTGATGCTTTAAATTTGTGTTTCCAAACTTGTGTTCCTAAAGTTGTCGCTTTAGAAATTACGATCAATCATAAGTGAGTGTTATTTAAATTTGTTGTTAGTATATTAGCTTTTAAAATTTAAAATTTATTCATTTATTATTAACATTGTTATTTCGGACACAGGTCAGATTTTTAGCTGTATCATCAGTCAAGAATTTGCTGCCTTTTGAAATATGTGGCTTCTACTTCGAGAGAGCTGGTATATTTTCCTAGTGGCCAGTGCCCAGTGCTTTCGTCTGTCATAATGCGAATATGTTTTCCTCGAAATTTAACACGTAGGTAGATATTTCTTTCCATCTACATTTCGCATTTCTCAGGAACGGTAGCCATAAACATAGCCTGATCTCCTGCGTTGTGATAAGAGCTTGTGCAAGCTAATCACTTGCATAGCTAGAAACTTAGAAATTTAATTACAAAGAAACTGAAACTTGAAAAATTCTTGATTGAAGTTTTATACTCAAACGAGGATGAACGAGAAAAAATTTCAGTTTCAGCGCTTGTTTTCCAAATAAGCAGAAGATTGCTCTACTCTAAGAAGTTCGTGCTGCCTAGTAACAATGCCCTCCATGTATTTGAAATAATGGTTGGGAACTTTGCTCTTTATTAATTATTCCCTAAAAAGATGGCATTTCCAGACCTTCTATTTATGTTCGTAGTAAATATAATGTGGAGATGTTCAGCAGGCTTTCTGGATGTATTATTTGGGCTATATTGAAGTCTCTTATGTCTGCTGAAAATAATCTGTCCTCTCTAGGACTCGAACCTGAGATTCATGGTTTTGTAGACAAGCACTAAACCACTAAACATGATCTATTGTGCAAAGCCTATTAGGTTAACGCTTGTCATTTGCGGGGCAGTCGCTAATAATAAGCTTCGAGCTTTCAGTGTCACTTTAACAAAATCGACAAAAGTCGGTTAGTCAGTTAGTTAGTTACAATGGGTAGCCAGACACTAGTCCAACTTTCTTGGGTCCAATACTGATACCACTGTGATGCCATAAAAGTTAGCGTTCAAGCGGACCTACATGTCCGCTTCACGGTCCGAAACGAACCAACCAGACGCATGCACAAAGAAAGAAATCTCGCTGACCTAAATGCAATATGACAAACTGAAAAGGACTGGCAAGGAAAACAGTCCTAATATCTGGAAGATTTGGGTACTAACATAGGAAATGTTGGACACAGTCTCCTCCGCTTCCTCATTCGAACAACTCCTATAGTCTTCACTGAACGGTAGAACGGTAGACCAGTCTCCAATCATGCGCCTCAGCTACCGACTGCGCAGTAATAGCCGCCACCAGGATTTGCAGTCTACGTCGCGGCATCCCCGAGATAGGGTCCAGAGCATGTGGGTTCATGCTCCCACCGTATCCGTGCCCTGTGTAACTTATATAGCAGAACCAGAAGTCTGCAAAAGAAAAGTGGCATCACAACGAGATGGTCGTTGCCAAGGAGAGAGCCTTTCTGCCCTAGTTCGTTTGCCACACAATTATCCCGAGTTTAGACAGAAGTTAGTTGGATAAATGAATTTTGTACAAGTGGTGCTTCTAATCTGAAAAGTAACTTGTCAAAATGCTTAAATCTGCTCTACATATCCAAAACAGTTTATATGAGATTTTCTAAAATGTAACGGTTCAGTATTGGGCGCTGCTAGCACATAAAGGGTCCGCCAAATAAATTTTTGTTTTTTTTGAAAATGCTATAAAAAAAAAACTACTGAATATTTTCTCAAATTTCTTTCTTTATTTGAAAGTGCAATCCTTCCGGTTAATAATGGAAAATAATTTCATTCAAATGGCTGCCTCGGCTGGCCATGCAGTATCCTACACGATCGGTCCAATTTTTAAGCACATTATCGATTGTGTGCAGCTGTATTTCACCAATGGCTTCACGAATATTGTCCTCTAAAGCGTCAATTGTCTCTGGCTTGTTGGCGTAACACTTATCTTTGACGGTACCCCACAAATAATAGTCCAACGGTGTCAAATCGCAGCTCCGAGGTGGCTAAACGACATCAGCTCTGCGGTTGATAATGCGATCTTCAAGAACAGGGCGCAAAACATCGAGTGTAGCTTTAGCTGTGTGGTACGTAGCGCCGTCCTGTTGAAACCAAATGTTGCTAATATCCTCCTCTTCAATTTTTGTGAACAAAAATTCGTTCAACATGGCCCGATAACGATCGCCATTGACTGTAACGGCCACTCCTGCTCATTTTCGAAGAAAAATGGCCCAATTTTGCCTCTGGACCAAAATCTACACCAAACAGTGAGTCGTTTTGGGTGTATCGGCTTTTCAATATATGCGTGCGGGTTTTCTGTGCCCCAAATGCGACAATTTTGCTTGTTTACATACCCGCCAAGATCAAAATGAGCTTCATCTGAAAAAATGATTTTTTTTTTTTTTTTTTTTGGCAAAATCGGCATTTTCTGTAAGTCGATCGCAGGCCCAGATTCCCAGCGTTGTTCAAGCGTATACACAACCATATTCGTTCAGCGGAAAGATAAAACTAATTATCTGTCTAATCAGACATGAGCTAATTGTTACCATTCACGAAATAAGCTCTAGTTGAAAAAAAAAAAAACGTTAGATGGCGGACCCTTTAGATGGTAATGCTGACTTCAAAGATATCAAAACCTCTCGCTTGGCCCACTAAGTTTTGTTTTTTGTTCTCAATTTGTCACCTAAAGTTACGAATATTTTATGTAACTACATATGTCTAAAATTTCCTATATTGTGTAGGGTGTACAAAACCCACCAAACTACTTAGGCGGGTAACGATTTGACCCAAAACAAATTATATTATTAAAAATATTAAATTTATTTTGTGAAAAACGCCTAGAATTGAAACGAATAATTTTTTGTGCAGTTTCTATGCTTTTTCGTGATTTTGTGCAAAAATTAATAGACGCCATTACGTCCATACTCATTATTGTCTGTTTGTACGACGTTATAAATTATGGCTTTACTATAAAAAGTTTTTATTTCATTATCATTTGATTGCGCCTTCTTTTTTGTTTTGCTAGATTTGGCCTGTTTTTTGAAAGATTTTTTCAAAAAAAAAAAAAACTACTCAAATTTCCATGTCTGTAAATTTTTTTATATATTTTTTCGATTTTTTTTTATTGTTTAAGTTATACGTACTCATAAATTAAGAGCATCTAATGAAATTTATTTTGTGGTTTTTTGTTGTTGTTGTTGTAATTATACTTTGATAATTGATATACTTTTGTTGTTGTAGAGTATGTTTTATTTTCCACACGCCAAATATCTATCTTAAACAAATATATCATTTGCAATTTATACTCATATACAAAAAACAAAAAAATAATAATACGATTACAATAATTTGAGTATTTGAGTAGAGGTTTATTTTTCAAAAGATCTTTTTTTCTTTTATTTTTCGTTTATAAAAACCAGAAGCCTTATAAGTAATTAAGACAAGAAAATGAAACGAAAAATGAATCGCATTTAAGTACAACTGGTGCTTTGTAATTAGTTTTTCGTTTGTCTTTATTTTTTTTTACTTAAGACTTGTACAGTGGGTGGTAAAATCAATGAATCTGTCGAAATCGCGTTTTGGAGGTTGTATTGTACAAATTGAACTGATAATGCAGAGTATTGGACTGAAATTCTTGAAATATTGCGGTTTTACTTTAAACCAAGTGACTAAACGAAGGTGAGGAGATAGACGTATCATTTTTGCAATTGTTATATCTCAATAACTATCAAAGTTACAGATAACAACCAGTATTTTGTAAGATTTACTATCAACCATCAACTGCCTATGGGAGGAGGAGAGGCTGCCTCCTTCGTGGAAGAAGGGCATCATTGTAAAGTTATCAAAAAGTGGCGTCTTGAAAGACTGTAATAGAGAGAAATTATTCTAAGGGTCCGCCATCTAACGTTTTTTTTTCAACTAGTGCTTATTTCGTGAACGGTGACACTTAGCTCATGTCTGATTTGACAGATAAATAGTTTTATCCTTCCGCTGAACGAATACGGTTGTGTATATGCTTGAAAAACGCTGGGAAATATTGCGATATTACTTTGAAAATCATGGTAATGTTGCAGAATGTGTATTCATCTTTTCAGATGAAGCTCATTTTGATCTTGGCGGGTATGTAGACAAGTAAAATTGTCGAATTTGGGGCACAGAAAACCCGCACGCATACAAAGCCGATACACCCAAGAAGAGTCACTGGTTGGTGCGGATTTTGGTTCAGAGGCATAATTGGGCCATTTTTCTTCGAAAATAAGCAAGGAGTGGCCATTACAGTTAATGGCGATCGTTATCGGACCATGTTGAACGAATGTTTCTTCACAAAAATTGAAGAGGAGGATATTAGCAACATTTGGTTTCAACAGGACGGCGCTACGTGCCACACAGCCGAAGCTACACTCGATGTTTTGCGCCCTGTTTTTGAAGATCGCATTATTAGCAGCAGAGCTGATGTCGTTTGGCCACCTCGAAGCTGCTATTTGACACCGTTGGACTATTATTTGTGGGGTGCCGTCAAAGATAAGTGTTACGCCAACAAGCCAGAGACAATTGATGCTTTAAAGGACAATAATCGTGAATCCATTGGTGAAATACAGCTGCACACCATCGATAATGTGCTTAAAAACTGTAGCAATCGTTTAGGCTACTGCATGGCCAGCCGCGGCAACCATTTTAATGAAATTATTTTCCATTATTAACCGGAAGGATTGTACTTTCAAATCAAAAATGAAATTTGAGAAAATACTCAGTAGTTCTTTTTTTAAAGCATTTTCAAAAAAGAAATTTATTGGGCGGACCCATACTTAACACCATATATATATAAGATACTTGCAGTCATAATACAAGGGAGGCTTCAGAGCACAATAGACAACATACTGCGTGATGAACAAGCTGGCTTCAGACCGAATAGAAGCTACGTAGATCAGGCCAACACTTTACGAATAATCATTGAACACTCCATAGAATGGCGTATCCCCCTGTATCTACTGTTCGTCGATTTCAAGAAAGCGTATGATACCATCAGGCGAACGGCCATATGGAAAGAATTAAGAACAAAAGGAGTACCCCAAAAGATAATTCGAATAATTAGAGCGATGTATGAGGTAACAGAACTTTCAGTTCTTCAAAGCGGGAACATCAGCCAACCACAAACCACACCAATGCTGGAGTTAAACAAGGATGCCCGCTATCACCTCAACTATTCACCATCGTGTTGGATGACATAATGAGTCTGTTCGAAAAGAAGAGGGATTACATGGAGTCTCTCAAGCCAACTCGAAGACTTGGACTATGCGGATGACATTTGTCTAATCTCGCATATGACTTCCAATATGCAGTCAAAACTGGAGGATTTAGAAAGTTTGGCTCGTAGTGTTAGGCTTGAGATAAACATCAAGAAAACCAAGGCCATGAGAAAAAACAATACGAGCACGGAAAACATCATGCTACAGGGTCAACCAGTTGAGTATCTAGATAGCTTCTGCTATCTAGAAAGTACAATGACTACAAACGGTAGCGCAGAAACAGACGTAGATAACAGTCTCAATAAAGCAAGAGCGGTATTTGGACAACTGCAGTCAGTATGGAGAAGATCATATATATTCAGACGGACTAAGCTCAGAATATTCAATTCATGTGTTAAATCGGTACTGCTGTGTGGCAGTGAAAGCTGGCTTGTATCGAATAATATCACACAGAAACTCCAGGTATGCATTAACAAGTGCCTCAGAATCATATGCAAAATATTCTGGCCTAACACCATAAGTAACACAGAACTGTGAAGCTTGACTTGTAAAACCCATAATGAAACAGATAAGGGAAAGAAAGTGGGGATGAATCGGTCACACCATCCGAAAAAGTCCAGAAAGTATCACCAGACTGTCACTCGAGTGGAATCCTCAAGGCTCAAGAAATCGTGGTCGACCAAAAAACACCTGGAGACGCACAACTATCCATGAACTGAGACAGAACAACCTAACATGGGAAGAGGCAAAGTCATCAGCTGTAAATCGTGTTAGATGGAGATGCTTTGTGAAAGCCATATGCTCCCAAGAGGAGTGACGAGAAGAAAAAAAAACTATTAACCATCGTTTAAAGCTTGTCTAACATGTAACTGTCCCACCATAAAGGCCACTTATAAGTTTCCGAAAGCAGACAAAAAGTGCACCTTACCTTAGAATGATCGTTCTGTACCTCGTTTATAATATTTTTGATATTTTTAACGAACTCGAAGTTTTGGAGTACTCACCTAAATTTGTCTTGTACTCTCTTAAAGCTAATTAATGAAAGAGAAATATCACGTAATGGTTCAATAAATTGGCCAACAAGATCGTCTGATTTAAATAGAATTAGCAGCCTATTAAATAACCCAATTCAATTTTATTGGCTTTTATATTTAAAAAAACGAGTGGATCTTTTGTTCCAAAGATTTTCGTAGTTTATTTACAAAAAAGGAATTAAAATTTACGTATTGGGAGTACAAATTAATTTGGTCCGCTTGTTTACCTTAAAGAATATAATAAATGAAAAAATTTATAAAAATAAAAATTCATCAAATCACTGCTGACATATTTTCCGCACTTCTGAGCTAATGTCCGAATCCCGTCTGAAAAACAAACTTTTGAAGCGATCCACTTTGAAGCCGATTTTATATTTCTTCAAAAAAAGTGATTCGATGACATGCCAAAAAATATTGTAGCCGTCGAAACAGCCACTGGTTAGAACGATCAATGTTATGACCAATTGATATGGGTTGGGTTTTTTTTTAACTCGGGTTTTTGCCAATCCTGTATTATTTTCTCTGGAGGTATGAAAAGTCACTTGTTTACGTCGATAAATTAGGGACAATCGAACGCCTGGAAATCAACATTCGGAAAATAAGTGGCGAAATACGGCACCATATGCTGCGAAAAGTTTGTGAAAATTGGTATTCCAGAAGATCCTCGGTTCAATACCAGGCCAAACCATATGAAAAAAGAAAAAGTTTTTTCAACAACGATATCGCCTCATAACATTAGCTAGTAACTGGTATGAGTATTACTACTACTACTACCACTAAACTTTTCTAATGCATTTGCTGCTTGGAGCCGGCGTTAAGCTCCAGGTCCTTTTCAATGAGTCTGAGAATAGAATCGGGTGCAGCTCATCGACTGAGAGAAGTCCCCGTGTTCCTTCATGGAATGTTATGGACATTATTACTTACCGACACATTTTCGTATCTAAAGATAATCTCGGAAAAAATCTAACAGAAAATAATTCTATCCAATAAACTATAGTCATATTAATTGTTCCCTTCTTCGTATCTTGTCTTTAATTATATAAAGCTGTGTCGGTAGATAAGTAAGTCTTAATTTGACTTGAGTTACCCTACCAAATCGACACAGATATACGAGTATATATACATGTATAAGTAAAACATCCGGAATGTGATGGCAATTACGGATTTTTAATTACTGCTTTCAAAAACGTTATTATTCTACTTCTTTCAGAAAAAGTGGGCAGTAGCATAAAAGATGCCGCTTTAATTATTCATAGTATTCTAGATGTATTCGTATATGTTATCTTCAAGATAATCTATACTGCCCCTTCTCAGAACCGGAAAGTATCAAAAAAGATGTTGCACTGTCTTCTTTCTTTTCAACAAGTTCATACTCCCCTTGCTATTAAGGCTTTAAGGGCTTGGAATTCTACTGGTGGCAAGAGTAGTTCACGATGGAAGTACTAGCGCGCCTTGTGCAATCATGTCAGAAATAATGTAGGTATGTTTGGTGTCACCATTTTAGTTTTTAGTGGCTTTGAATGAGGTATCCAAGACACAACAACTGCAATTAAAAGCATACCATGGAGAGCTACCGAGAGTATGAATGATATAGATTTATCATACGATGTAGTGTTAAGTGCATCGAAGAGGCGATTTTTGCAAGAAAAAGCAGAGTGGCTGACAACTATAGCAGCGAAGAAGGGTCTTCGCATTAATTCAAATATCATGAAGACCTGCGTAATCAAAGTCATGAATTTTCTAGCGTTTGAATCAACTACAATAAAATTGGGAATATATTTTCCATTACAGGCACATAACACAAGCGGCCCAGGTTCGATACCCAGCAGAAGATATAACAAAAAAATTTTAATTGCGGTTTCGATTGTTTAATAAAGATACTTCAACCTCCCTCCATCTAAATCCGCCTGACTTTCCAGCAATGATGACAAACAGCAGGCGAATGATCAGGACTACCAAAACGTAGCACATAAATATTAAACGGAAATAATATAATAATAAAAATAAGAATAAGATAATAATAAAAATTAACTATTTGGTACCCTTTATGTTATGGAGGTTCGAAATAACGAAGAATATATCATTACTTTCACTATATCTTGCTGTAAACTAATATAACTCAATTTTTTTAAGTTGGAGCTTGACAAACAACTTTGGCAAAAACTATTATCGTTGTGTCCTATCCTATACGAAATCATTAAAAATCCGAATCAGGCGCTTGAAGCAAAACAGCTGGAAGGGAATCTGTTATGTCCATCTGAATAAAGCGCAAAAATTATTACGTATTTTCATAATCGTTCATGAATAGCTGTTATAAGCATTGTCCGAAGGCTTGTCTCTCGAGAAAAAGAATATTAGTGTGTATCAGCGAGATTTTTTAGTTTAGGTTAGGTTATGTCGATTGAAGAGACCTCGTCAAAGAGATTTACACCTAAGCTACAATGGGCCTGCCACGGATTAAACAAAAAACCATATTTAGCAAGAAAAAAGTACGCTGTTAAATCTCATAATCAAGGAACTCAGTTCCTATCATGTAGTAGAATCCTTCAAAATCATAGAGGAAGTTCATATCCGGTACGAGATATAAGTGACGGAATTCTGGCAAAAGAAAGGCATTTGCAGAGAATCTGTTCCAAAGTTTCAAAATTCTAACCACCTACTTGTTTTTTCTCCATCAGTCCTGTAGGGAACGTATTGGCTTTCAACAAAGCATCCGTTACTTTGTTTCTGGTTGAATTTCAATCTAAGTAGATGATTAAGTGGTAAAGATCCATGCTAAGTACTGGTGGTGGTGATCCCTACTTAGCATTGTAACTTCTTCCTATTAGGTGGCGTTTTCTCCTGAGCATTCGTCTGGTGATTGTCATCATCACCAGAGGTAAGCTGGCAGGTGAAGAGGTTTTAAAGGATTGAAATCTATTTATTAAATATTCGAAACCGCAATTAAATTTTTTATTATGTCTTCTGCTAAGACGTTTGAGTTATATGCCAGCGCTGTAATCACCACACCAAGCCATCCACTCATACCCTACAATTCTTAAACTCAAACAGTCCATCCTAGAGAATAGTGTTAACAAACCTTCAGCTTTTTACCACAAAAGCCATTTTAAAATAATTTAATTGGTATATGGTTAGATGTTTAAGCCAATCCTTGCCATGTCAAGGAAAGCTTCCAAGAACCAGTAATAATTTCGAAATTCATATTCTTACGTTCCGGGCATAAGGTCCTGCTACATATTCTTTTGTTTACAAATATATTTTCACATCACTGTGTGGCATGTGTGTATCTAAAATAGAATTTTTAATTCGTTGTTATTTTTGTGGCACAGTCGTTTGCTATCATGACGAGGTGTGAACTTAAAAAAAAACCCATTTCAAAATCAATAAAAAGAAAAAGAGAAACTGATTGCAAGACTGATTGACACTTTTTTCTATTTCTTTTTTCGTTTCCAATTGCTGGACACATACGATCTTTGTTTGTCTGTCTGTATTGCTTTTGTCTCACAGCCATCGTATGTGGCAGCAGTCAGCATTGTGGCGCGTTTACATTTTACTTGACACACTGCATTGCTACTTTTAAGAGCGATCGTTGGCAATTGTTAAGCGACAGTTACAATTTTTATTTGAACAATTCGTACGTTTTTTTTTTTTTTTTTTTGTTTTCCAAAAACTAATCGTTTCGCTTTTGCGCCAGTCTAGCCAGTAGTGCAGTTCAGTGCGGCAATAAAATTGTTTGTCATTGTTTAGGTTTTTCACATAAATAAACACACAAAAAAAGCAATTTAAGAGATTAAGACACAATAACGTATTGTAGTTGAGTTTTAAGTACAGCTTAAATGGAAATAACTTCTTAAAAGTGCTTAAAAAACCATATGCAACATATAATTGCTGTGAAGAATTTTTGCAAAAAGGAAATTTGCAACCAAAGCTGGCACTCCCAAAAGTTATTAACTTTCAAGGGCTTTTCTCAATTGCTGCAATTGATGTTATTTAGGACAAGAAGTCAAAGACTTCAAATTGAGCAATTCAAAAATATTTACTTACGAGTATTACTGATTTTCAATCACTATGAAAAGGTGCGAATCAATTGTGCCAATGCCAGTTGTTTGGTTCACATCTCTTAAGATTTTCTTTAGCAAAGCGTAGTTAAGCTTCATACTTTGAATGATTTGTCTTTTAACTGCGGTTGCTGAATATGTTATATGCGGGTACCACGAAAATAATTTATGCAGTTGCACGTTACTCTCGGTTTGATAAATTGTTAGTTTTTTTTTCTTCTTTTAACTATTTTTGTGACGAGATCACAAATTTATTTTCTGAAAATGGCACAGAGACGCAAATGGTATGACAGTCCGTTAAATAAATTCGTTTGACTGACGCTGATAATGTGTTGTTGTTGGCATTAGGTTTTTCTGTGATTTCTATTCGATGTGAAGCATTAAACATAGAAAACTCATGTTTGAAGGCGTAAAAAGTAGTGTTACTTCTGTTTACCTGGTAAATCTTTTAAAACAGATCTTGTAAATACATATTGTTAGCAAGCAGAAGCAGAGATTGATGAGGGTTTTCATGCGAAACAGTGGCACCATCAAGGGTTTAACACAACTCTGGTTTACTTTAATAGTTGAGCTTTATTCAAGATTTGTTCGAGAATAGTAATAGTATTTGTTTTTTATTTTATATTAATTATGTTACACGATAGAACTTTAAATAGTATTAAAAATAATACAAAAATTGAATCTGATTTTTCTGTCACCTTTAGAATTATTTACCTTAAATTAGTCACCAGCTATGAATCCTTTGATTAAAACATATTACGAGTAATTGTGGACTTTACTTAAAAGTTTTTGATTTATTGACTTGGTCTACTACTTCTGCGACTGCCTTTGTCTTGTATATCATTCTATGGCATTTTGATTTCGAGGTAGTACAAATCCTAACCATTTCCATTTTCGTTTGGTGACCTCAACCAGCATCGGCGTTTGGTTGGTTACTTGTCAGCAGTGTTGCCGATTTTTTATGAGCAAAACGCGCAGATCACCTACGTAAACGGTGCAAAAAAGCACTGAATTATAATTTATGTAACTATTTGTAACCAAAACGCTCTGTAAAATCGCGTTAATAATATTTAAACACTGAAAAATATACGGAAATAGTAAACAAAAAATATTATTCAAATTTCTATTTTTACAAAGATATTTTAATAATTTTAACGATTGCTTAAGAAATAAAATTAAAACGATTTAGAGCAAAATTCAGGTGTAACATAAAGAAAATTCAGAAGTATACAGAGTTGGCATGCAGATAATCATCTCCAAAATGAAAATAGTGCGAATCAACGCTAATGAAACAGGAATGTGGGAGATGTCCAGTCTTTTTGCTATCTCGGCAGTGTCCATACGACGTCCGACGGCTCCAGTGCTGATATTCGTAACAGATCGAATCTTCTTGTTTCTCCACAATTAACAGCTTTAACTCGTGTGTTTAGCAGCTGTGACTGATGTCAATTCAGGCATTTATAAACCGCTGACTACGGTGCATATTGTAAATATTTTGACCGGAAACAAGATCACAGCAAGTTTCTGTAAAGAAGGAAATTGTGAGAAGGAAATGAATTCGGCATACTCTGAGAAAACCAAACTAAGACTTAACAAAACTGGCTAGAGAATGGAACTCACAGGAAAGTAGAAAAGTTGGAAGACAAGTCCCTTCTTAGAGAAAACAGATTGAAAGAGAAACTGCTTCCCATAGAATGATTTGGAGGCAGATTAGGTCATTGGCTTTAAATAGGCGTAGACAGAAAGAATTTGTTATGGCCCTATGATCCCCTTGTGATCTGTAAAGGATCACAATTAAAATTTCTAGCTTTTTTCTTAAACATATTTATTTTTTGTAATTTTATTTTGAATAACTTATAAGCCTTGAGAAATTGACTCTTTGATTTGAGACACGTTTAAAAAATTATTTATTGATTTTCGTAAAAATACAAAAATTGTCAGCCATGTTTGTCATAGTTTGCTTAACTAATTGAGTTCGGCCAAAAGAAGCATAGTATTCTGCGTAGACAGTGACAAGTAAGTCAGAGTTTGACTTGAGTATCGTGCACCAACACCTCCCCATCATCTGCGAGTACCAAATTCGATGGCACGTTATTTGGACATATCTTACATCTTGGTAAACTATCGGAGACTATCTAAGATCCTAGCGATCTATGAGTCATGGCACTCGGTTAAGAGTGTAACACCACAAACCAAAACCACCGTAATGCTTCCACAAGGGGGCCTACCAAAGTCAGGCAGGAACGGAGATACTTGAGGCTCCTGACCCCTGTGGTACCAAAATACCTCTGGTCAGGCTTAGTAACATAAATACTACTGCCAGCTTCCGGCCCAAACAACTCCGGACTAGTGATCCAGAACCCAGGTAGTGACAGTAAATCAGTGGTTTACGTGGCTATTCGCTGTTCTGTCGTGCCCACGGTGCCCTAGGCATAGGTGAATATTACGTCCACCAACACTCCCCACCTATCATAAACACAAGTGAGTACCAAATTCAAAGGCGAGTTGTTAGAACACTAACCCTCACAACTTGCTGGGCCTATCAAAGCTCCTGGGGCTCCCGACAACCGTGGCACCAGCATACCTCTGGTTAGGCTCAGTAGCATAAATGCTACTACCAGTTTCAGTCCCAAACGATTCCGGACTGTTGACCATAAACGCAGGCAGTGACTGTTAAATATCGTTAATTTGATGCGTAACGAGATTCTCTTAACGATAGGGTTCTTTATATTCTTCTTCGACTCTCCGCTAGTCAATATTATTGCGTATTAGATATGTTGAGCATCATTGATTTGCTTCTGTCTTGTTAATATAGGAGCCGCATTTCCATGCTTCTGAACAGTCAAGGCCTTTTACCCAGGCCTCCTAAATACCAAATAATGACACGTGGCTTTTCCTATAACAAGGTAGATAATTATGTTGTAAAGTAATGATGATAAATGACAATTTGCCGTACGCCAATATCTACATTTCATTGTTGTATATGTGTACATGATCTTCCATGATCCCCAGAGCAAGTCAAATCTCATGATGTTATAGAATATCAAATGCACTCTCTCGAAATTAATGAATACGAGATCTTCCTTCTGCTGTCTGTTCGGGTCTTAATCTCATGTTTTTAATATGATATATGCATGGTTTCTTTGATATGAAAATCTGCTAGATTTGGCAAATCTAATTAAGACTTAATTGAGAGTCCGCTCGGCCTTCATGCTTAGCAGAGTTATTCACCTTCAGTTTTTACAGTCGTTGGCCAAATAGATTCTTAGCCACTACAAATCATTATTCAAAAAAAAAAAAGCGAAAGCTGAGAAGGGGGCACGGCACTTCCCATCCAAAGTAAATATTGATTTTTATATATCCTGAAAACAGTTACAACTTAAGTTTTAGAATGTGCTGTGATTGTATGGTCAAAAACAATTGAACAAGTGAGCGTGGTACTTTCCATGTAAACAAAATATTGATTCCATTATTTCTTAAGAAAGGTTTAAGTTAAAATTGTAGTATTTGGTCTAAGTGGTTTCCTGATCAATACAAATCATCAGTCAAAAATTGACTGAATTGAACAAGTGGGCGTGCTACTTTTCATACAAAGTAAATATTGATGTTAGTATATCTTGATAATACTTAAAGCTAATTTTAGAATTTAGTTTGACCCCATGGCTAATGCAAATTGTCAGTCAAAATGAAATTTGACAGATGAGCGTGGTACCTCCTGTACAAATTAAATACTAAATTCTATATATCGTGGGATCGGTTAACAACAACAACAAGCTTCTGAATTCGGTCCAAATAGCTTTATAGTCAATACAAATCATAACTCAAAGAGTGAGCAGAATATTCACGAAGTAAATATTGATTTTTGTATATCTTGCGAATGGTAATAATAGAAGTTTCTAAATATAATTCAGCCAAAGTCATGAATATACATCATTAGTCAGTAATTGTAAGAGATTGGATAAATGGGCGTCCATTAATACTAAATATTGAATTTTGTTTACGTGGAGAACCACAACTATTAAACTTTCGTTATAAATTCACATCAGCCAAAAAGCGGCTATTGCAGAAAGCACACTAGATCTCAATTGATTGGATTGAGACCGGAAGCGGACTAAATTGGGAAAAACGGTAAAAAGTGTAACAAATATTTCAAATAACAATTAAGATGGGGATAGCGAAGAACGCCGGGTGTTGAGTTAGTTTCTATATATTTCAGAACGTTAAAAGTGAAGTTATATTATTGCTCTGATAACTTCATCTAGACTTGTCAACCTCATAGGAAACGTTACTGTTTTTTTCCTTTAAAGTCTTTCTTCTGCAAAAGCCTAAGCCCAATTCGTTAAAATTTTTTTCATTTTATTTTGTTCTACCCTGTTTCCTAAACTTTTTGAAAGTGCATTAAACGTTGTTAAGGTCATTAATAGATCATTACTTTGTATGTTCAGTTTTATGTTGAAGTCATTCCTCAGAATTATTTCCACGAACTCAAAATAGTTGATTTAGTTGTATTAAGTAGTTAAAGCCTAAATATTTGACAAGCCCACAAATAAATTGTAAGTTTTTTTTTATAGATTTGCAAACAGATTTGTACTGATTTACTTGACCAACAATGTTTTCAGTTTAATAAAACGAATTTGTTTACAGAAAAATGGTTCCATTAAAATGGTGTTATTTTTTTTAATATTTTTATTACTTTTTTTTAATAATTTTAAGAGGGAACATTTTTTATCCCATTTTATCCATTTAAAAAAATTTGGTATGAAAAATTTTTAATAAAATACTTTTCACACTCACTTTCAATTTTATGAATATGGGGGTTAATAACACTGGTCTACAGCAAAAAACGCCTTTAAATAAAACTTTATGCAGTATAATGATTTTGATTCGCTAAATTAAATCCGTTTTCAGTTTTCTTCCATCGGGTTAAATTTTTTGTTTATGGGCGTGGCAGATTTTTTGCCCAAAATATGGTAGTTATGTCAATATATTTCATCATAACTTGAAAGCGACTTGACCGATTTTAATGCAAGTAGCACCAAACGTTTAGGAACAAAATTTCTTATGTATTTGAAATCTATTTTAAGAAAATTTTGTGTGGAATGTTTTAAATAAAATGTTTTTCAAATTCTTTTAACATTTTTTGAATATGAGGATGAAAGTTTAAGCAGCGCTGTTCTTCCATAGCTTCTTTCAACTAATAACCTTTATAAGTTTCGTAATAACCGTGATTAGTATTAATGAACAAAATCCCATCCGATTAGAAAGTTTACACTGTTGTGGTATAGTACCTGTTGTTTGTTGTTAAAAGAATTGGCTACAAAGCAACTCTACTTTTCTTTTGAATTTCCGAAAGGCTCGCAGCTAATCACTAAGCTAGAACTTAAGTTTAAGGCTTTCGACGTACGTGGTATCGGAATAAACCTTCTAATCAGCTCACAAATGTTGTTTTTTGCTTTTTTAAAAACTCAGACTCATCACGACAAATGTGCAATAGGTTACTAACGATCTTTTTAAACCACCGTGACTTAAAGTAGAAAACAAATATTTCCTTTTGAAAAGTACTCGTAATTTATTACACGAAATTAATTCCGTATAAAAAAGAAACACTTTTTAAAAGAACACCATGTACACCATATGCATGTATTTACCACTTTATTCTTCATCGAACTATATCACGTCCGAGTTTTAAAAACACACTTATTTGCTCAATCTCTAACTGTGCGATTGTGTTGTTTAAACAAGCAACATTCGTTCTGTTGACTCGTTAAGGCAGGCAGCGCACGTCTTATCTTTTAAGACAAACAAACAATTGTGGTTACACTTACGCATTACCTTCTTTTTTCTTAACAAATTCGTTTACACTTAATACTTTTTAAGCCCACTGTAGAATAGAGTATGAATAACGGCGACATCATAGCGCCAATGATAATAACGCACTGACGCACAAACATCATACACTTGTACAGCAAGAATAAAGTAAATAGTAAGAAACAAAAAAAAAAAAAAAACAAATAAATAGAAAAAAAGAAGAAGAGTTAAATTAAAAAAGAATGCAAAAAATTAAAAAGATATAAAAAAATATAACAACAATGGTAACAAGTCGCTGTTTATTTAAAATATATCTATAAGAGCAACAATAACAAAATAAATTTACTTTTGTTTTTAAGCAGACAGAAGAAACAAAGAAATAGTAAAAGAGAAAAAAAAACACCAAATCAAGTATGAAAATTGTAACTGGTCAGAAACGACTATATGATATGCTTCAGAATGATATGATTGCGATGTATTCTTGCCAGTATTACAAGTACCAAGTGTTAGTATAACTACAACTAAGTTCCTATTATACATCTTATCTATTTTATCAGCTTATTTAATACAAATTATTGACCGCTGGCTTAGAAAAAATTTCATGAATGTAGAAATGTGAGTGTATGTGTGCCAAACATAAGTCTAGTCGCAACATAGCCCCATTTATTGCCTTACACATATACCCTAACTAATAGTTTGAAACTCATTAAAATAAATTGAATCTGAGAGGCCCTACTATGGGCTATAGCATAGCACTGCGACCTAAAAATATTTATTGTACCAAGCACTCTGTGGTCAGACCCGCTAACGCAATAGCCGGCGGGGTAAAAATCCCTGTGAGTCTGGGCGGCCTGGAAGCATGAGTCGGTACAACATCCAGAAAAATACGCTTTACTTTGTTTATGAAGACGACGAACCTGTTCTGTCCCAATATAGGGCTCCATCATAGTTTGTCTCCAAATGTTTGCCAAAGCAACACATTCACAGAGAATATGTTCAATCATCTCCTCTTACTGCCTGCACAGGCGACACTCTAATTAGACACCACAGTGAGATTGAATAGGTAATATTTAAGATAGAAATTCGAAACTAATTTTTCCAATGATTTATATGGGGTCTGGGCGCAAATATTAAAATCAAATCATGTCTCACCAATAGTAACAAAGCGAAGTTTTAATCACAATTTTTATAGACTTAACCTAACCTTGTAGGAATTTATAATATTTTACATCCAAAAATAAAGCCAAAGCTTGCGTTCAATGGTTTTTGGCTTGAAAATATGGTTGATATTGAATTGATAGAAATCAAAATTTGGGATAAGTTATTTTCCAGAAATGAACCTGTCAGTTTGTCTCCAAGTTCGTTCGATTTAACACCTTTTAATTATTTCCTCTTTGACCGCAAGAATCAATAATGGAATATGATGTCTGGCAAATGGCCACCTCTAGCACGTCGGCAGACGTCCGCTATTTCACAAAATTTTGAACCACATTTTCCAACAAAGCTCCTCTTATCTTATCACGTAAACCCGATCTTTCAAATGGCCCCAGAAAAATAATCCATCGGCGTTAAATCACAAGAACGAGGCGGCCAATTGACATCGCCAAATCGAAAAATTATGCGATCGAGAAATTTCTCATGCAATATCTGAATTGTTTGGTTGGCTGCGTAGCTTGTGGCGCCGTCCTGCTGAAACCAAGGGTCACTGATGTCAACATTAGCCAATTGTAGCTACAAAAATTGGTTATCATTGGTTGGTAACGCAGAGAATTCATGGTGACGACGTTTCCTTGCTCACTTTCGAAAAAATACAGGCCGATGATGCCACCTAACCACAAACCGCACCATACGGTCACTTTCTTTGGATGTAATGGTTTTTCGAGGACCATATGCGAAAATTTTGCTTGTATACATAACCGCCTAATTGAAAATGGGCCTCATCACTAAAGGCGATTTTGTTGAAAAATGCGTTGTTTTCGTTTCACTAACGTTCTACGTAAACAATGGTCGGCTGGCTTAAATTCTTGAACGACTTGAACTTTATAAGCTTGAAGATGAAGATATTTATGCAAAATGTTGCGCAAAATTTATCTGGTGATGCCCAATTCTTGCGAATGTCGACGAGTTGATGTTCCAGGCTCATTCTCAACACTTTGCTATATAGGGGCATTACGACGGGCGCTACAAGCGTATTGTTTTAATCTATTGTCAGCAACAGTACACCAAGCTTTGCATTTTGTGATTAAATTACGAATAGCGGTCGCAGAAGGAGCCTGTTTAGAAGGAAAAGCTGCTCGAATTTTACAAAGTGATACTTAAAATGTTCACCATTTTGACAGTAAATTTTTACAACTAGAATTCTTTGTTCTGGAGCGTAGCATTCCATAGTTAAAATTTCCCAACTTTTTACTAAATAAGTGTCAAAGGTTGATAGTCCGGTTCCTGACATTTCATCATTTGACAGCCAATTTACTCCCTAACCTCAAATTTGCCCACCCTGTATGTAGATGATTCGTCGTCATCTGTAGCTCGTCAACATGTGAGTGTAAAATAGTGAAGATCTTTCCAAAGTAGTGGTGTTGGTTCTTACTAAACATTGCCATTTATCGCGGTGTGTAATACTTTTTGATAGCATTTGGTATGAGGCTCTTATTTCGTAACTTAATGCTTTTGATGTTGGTAGTCACTTCTCTCGATTTATGTTCAGTTTTCTAAGAGTTCGCCATATAGGATTGGTTATAGATGGGGTCTTATCCGACGAATTCAGGATAAAATCAGGGAGACTCTGTTTTTTCTTTAACTCTTTTTCTAATATCTCTTAACGACCTCTTTCTTTTTACTTTCAATCCTATCTACTCTTCTGCAGTAAAATTTGTCATTCATATTCTTCGGATCTTGGAGATAGGGATGAAAAGGATGAATATAATCGACACATTCACAAGTGACCTGCTGAAAATTTCCGAATGGTGTAGTGCGAACAGAGTCGACTTCGATGCACGCAAAACTCAATGTTGTTTTTTAACATATAGACATGGTGGCGTGGTGGCAGATATTGAGAATCCAGTTGCTATTGATGTTCTGGGCATGAGTATTTACTGTGACGTTCGTTGGTACGATTACATATATCGAGTTTTGAAAAAGTGTTAAAGTGCCTCGGTTTTTTAAGACGGTACATGAAATACTTTACTCTATCTGATCTCCTTAATATTTACAACTCTCATATATGGGCCGGTGTTTCAAAGACTATTTTGGATCTTCTCGACCTCTTACAGGAGAGAGTGAAGATACTAAATAATGACGGTGGGGTAGCTAACTCTATCGATTCATTAAATCATCGTCGCAATGTGGCGTGTGTTTCATTGTTCTATCGGCACTATAAGGGAATATGTTCTGACGAAATTAAGGAACTCATTCCTAAAAATCATGTTTGTGTACATATTACTCTCATAGAGCACATTCTTTTGTAGTTGATTATTCATTGAATCACACTACGCATTCTAAGGAACATTCGTGTTTTAGTCGCACCGTTTGTGTGTGGAACAGTCTTCCAGCGAGAGGTTTGCCCACCACATACGTATTGAGTATGTTTAAATCGAACGACCAGAGACACTACTTTCTCTATTCTCCTTCTCACGGCCTACTTTCCTAGTACAATAGAGGGATGCTGGTCTATTGCATACTATTCCCCATGTCCTTTGAAGTGAAGTTTCTGTAATTTTTTTGGTTGGTTAAATAGAGACTACCCACAAAGCTTAGCGGTTCTTAATATATTACTTAAAATGGCAATTAAGGTACAAAATATATGTTGTTTTATTAATGCGAAATGGGCTAACATGCAAAAGACCTGCTGCATAAAAAAAATTTCAATCCAATCTCACTCAAATTGAACGTATGTAATTCAGTTTCAATTACCCTATCCATTACTATAAAATCAACGTGAGTTTTAATTTTTGTTGGATGTTTGTCTACGTTAAAGTTGTTTTATATCCGAACAAGTTTTTTCTACTTCTAAAACACAATTAAGTGGCAAAAATAGAAGAATTATTGAAACGAATTACAACGGTACAAGCGAACAGCGTAATTCGTATAAATAATTGAGATGCAAATCCATTGGTATGATTTTATGATAAAGTTTAATTACAGTCGTGTGTGCGATTATCTTTTAGTTTTATGCTTAAAAATACCAGCGCAATTTTAGTGACTATAAATCGCCTGCGGTAACGTCCCGGTGACGAAAGTCATAGTGAACCATCATGACAAACGCTGAAAATAGTAAAACATCGATGACTGATGATGAATTTACTTTGGAGTCATACATTACTTTTTAAGGTAATTGTCCAAATTGTTATAAATGACAAAAGTTGATTTTGTCCTGTCCGTTTACTGTTGAGTCCTAGCAGACAAAATCTTACATAATTCAGCATGAAGTTGACTCATAATAGACAATATCACTAAATTTCAGAATGTAGTCTACACATAACAGACAATGTCGCTTAATTTTAGCTTTCTTTCCTTTGATTGTGTCATTGTCGTGAGGATTCTTCAATGAAATTATGAAAATTTTATACAAATTTCGACTTCAAACTGATATTATGGCGATGATACATCGACGAAAAAAATCATAGTGACAATGTCGTTCAAATGCTCCAACGGGGTAGGGTACAACAAGGGTAACACACTTTATGTTTACTTAAGTATGCGACTAAGTAAACACAGTATGCGCGAGTATGTTATAGTTGTTGCTATTGCAAAAACAAAAACAATATAGAACTTTATTTTGAAGAAAAATAAAAACAAAGTGAAAAAAATAAAAGCAAATGCAAAATTATTAAAAATAAATAAATAAATTATGCTGAGAGTAATAATCTCCAATGAGAGAGAAAGAGAGTAATTTAAAACACATTTCAATTATGTGTAAAATAAATGGTAGTTGTTTATGTGTGTGTGTGTGGTTTATTTTGCTTTGTTTTTGTACGAGTACTAAGTAACCAAAAATATGTAATAAATCAAATGCAGTTCAATAATATTCTTATTATCATAGCTTATGTTGTTACCGTTGTTGTTGTTATAGGAAAAAGAAAACATAAAAACAATCACTCACTTTTTAAAGAGAATATGTACGAATATTTTATTGACCAACAACAATAACATTTAAATAAACACACAAACATATCTTTTTTCAATACAACAATTATACAACAAAGCGTAATATAAAGCCATCGTATTGTACCATCGACGTTAGCGTTAACTATGACACTCACGTTTACGTCAACGTCAACGTCGACGTAATTTTCTTTAAAGCAACCATAAGGTTTGTAGTTAAAACTCATAATAGTCTTATAGATAACGTTGTTGTGTGAACGTCTACGTTTAAGCGTCGTAGCTCGATTGTCCAGCGTTAGCAGCAGCAGTGGCAACGCTTTTTTCTACATTTAATTAAAGTTATGGTGGTGGTAAAGGAGCTCTGCTTACGATTGACAAACGTCGACGCCCAACTTTAATACAAAATAGACAAACGATTTCGACTGATCACCACAACACCGATTTTATTCGACAACAACAACTCATTGAGATCGGAGACAAAATCGAAACAGTTAAACGGACAGACAAACGGGTAAAAAATAACGGGCAAATAGACAAAAAGTCATAAACACGCCGCGCTATTTTCAGAAACAAACAAAAAAATCTGCAATAAAAAGAATATCAATTTTTGAAAAGTAATAATCAAATAAACTTAAATGA
Organism: Wohlfahrtia magnifica; assembly: GCA_023159175.1. Taxonomy (NCBI): domain Eukaryota; kingdom Metazoa; phylum Arthropoda; class Insecta; order Diptera; family Sarcophagidae; genus Wohlfahrtia; species Wohlfahrtia magnifica. Next base: position 3,835,546 of record JAKWBJ010000045.1, read on the forward strand.
AAACATTGTAATCCATTATTTAATTAACCGTCGTCAGTCACCATTTGAAAATTAAACTGTAGAGTAGTGAAGCTCTTGTTAAAAGTTGTTAAACAGTGGCAATAAAAATATAAATTACAGTTTGTGTTAAAAAAAGGTCTTAAAATAAATACAAATTAAAAAGCAATAAAAACTATTTTCATTTTTTTGTTTAATAAAAGCAAAGCGTCAAAACAAATCATAATTATTCGAAAATTATTATCAAGAGTGTGTGGAAAAATAAATAGAAAAATAAAATATTACTCAATCAAAATATTATTATTAAATTAACAAAACAATAACAACAAAAGAATTAAAAAAATGATAAATGACAAGAAAAATAAACAAACAAACAAAAAATAACATTAAAAAAAAACCATAAACAAAATATTATTATTGTAGTAAAGTGGGAAGTTGTAAATTATCTATGAATGAATGATTTTTTGTAAAAACAAATAACGATGACAATTAAAAAAGAAAAAATCTGAAAAAAAGAAATATAAATAAAAAAAAAAAAAATATGAGAAAAAAAATTCGTCAATTTTTTAAAAAATTATAGAAACAAAATCAAAATTAACAAATTTTTATAGCAGAATTTTTAAAATTCAAATGTGAAATTAAAAAAAAACACACGATAACGCTTGATTACTTGAAGCCCTACATCACAGCGTTTATGTTTGATAAGTAATTAGTGTTGTATAGGGTCACGATAAAGATTACGCTTTACATATGTAAGCTATATTAAAAAGGCAGTACTTGCGCACCCCACTCAAAGACCAAACAGAGGTTCATTATGGATACGCTATACATACGAAACATTCAAATCAATTTCAATTGTGTAAATAAAAGGTCCGCCAAATAAATTTTTTTTTTTTTTTTTTGTAAACGCTATAAAAAAAACTACTGAATATTTTCTCAAATTCCTTTTTTATTTTAAAGTACAATCCTTCCGGTTAATAATGAAAAATAATTTCATTCAAATGGCTGCCTCAGCTGGCCATGCAGTGGCCTACACGATCGGTCCAATTTTTAAGCACATTATCGATTGTGTGCAACTGTATATCACCAATGGCTTCACGAATATTGTCCTTTAAAGCGTCAATTGTCTCTGGCTTGTTGGCGTAACACTTATCTTTGACGGTACACCACAAATAACAGTCCAACTGTGTCAAACCGCAGCTCCGAGGTGGCCAAACGACATCAGCTCTGCGGCTGATAATGCGATCTTCAAAAACAGGGCGCAAAACATCGAGTGTAGCTTTGGCTGTGTGGCACGTAGCGCCGTCCTGTTGAAAACAAATGTTGCTAATATCCTCCTCTTCAATTTTAGTGAACAAAAATTCGTTCAACATGGCACGATAACGATCGCCATTGACTGTAACGGCCACTCCTCTCTCCACTCATTTCCGAAGAAAAATGGCCCAATTATGCTTTTGAACCAAAATCCGCACCAAACAGTGAGTCGTCTTGGGTGTATCGGCTTTTCAATGTATGCGTGCGGGTTTTCTGTGCCCCAAATGCGACAATTTTGCTTGTTAACATACCCGCCATGAGCTAAGTATTACCATTCACGAAATAAGCACTAGTTGAAAAAAAAAACGTTAGATGGCGAACCACTCACATTTAAAACGCTTTACTTTATTAATTCACTAAAGATAATTTTAAAATTGTAGTTTAAATAATCTTGTCAAACTATAATTTTTCTTTATTCTGACAAGCTGTAAAAATGATTGTAAACCAAGCGTAATCAAGGCTATCTAGCACCCTATACAGAACTGACATTTTTATATTTAAACTCAGTGATTAAGCTCACTTTCGGCTTAAAGCATATCGAGTGATATCAATCCACAATAGATCGCAAGACTCCTTTACATTTAGAACAATTAACCGTTTGATGCCATTTAAACGCTAGTGGCATCTTGCACCTAATTTTTTTACAAGTGAACTGTTTTGTGCAGATTTGGGTCCAGAAGCATAATTGGCTATTTTTCTTCGAAAATGAGCAAGGAGTGACCGTTACAGTCAATGGCGATCGTTATCGGGCCATGTCGAACGAATTTTTGTTCACAAAAATTGAAGAGGTGGATATTAGCAACATTTCGTTTCAACAGGACGGCGCTACGTGCCACACAGCCGAAGTTACACTCAATGTTTTGCGCCCTGTTTTCAAAAAAAAAAAAAAAATAAAAAATTATTTAGCGAACCCTTTATTTGTTCCCAAGTCTAGTTTAACTAAAAATTTTAAAATAGGTGTTCCAAATAGTTCGTTTACAAAGTTGGCCAATTACCATCGTGCATTATGGTTGGACCACTCTTCCACTAACGCTTTTTTGAAACTAAAGTTTTCCTTTACACTTTCAAGGCTTAAAAGCAGTAAAGGGTTGGATAAAGTCAAATACGCTAAATATGATGACAGACATATAATTTCAGTGCTATATTTAATCTAGAAATCGATTATTTGCTAGAACTACTAGTAATAAATAATTTTCTGGTCTTACCGAACTACTTTGTGGTGATAACTTCTATGGCAATTGAAGAAAACTATGAGTAAACTTACAAGATTATTTAGATTTCGAAGCAAGATTGCTTAAAGCGCTTCAAGTTTTTTTTTTTTTTTTGTTAAATTACTTCTGTAATGTAGTAACGAATTTTCTGTTGAGATTTTAGTTGTTAGGAAGTTAACGTGTTGGGGCCGCAATGTGTCACCAGTGGCTCACAAGAAAATAGTCGATCTTATAACACAGTTTCTTATGTATTTGTAGACCTGTAGACATACCATTCAGAAGTCGATCAATAATATTATTACGAAAATGAATTCTAAAAAGTACTATTAAAATTTGCTATACAAAAGCTGGAAACTCACCTTTACTTTGGAAGTGATGCTTTTGGTGTCAATGCAACAATAGTTACAACTTATAAATTGTCGACCAAATTATCCTGTAAAATGTATGCATCATGTCTACATCTATTTGACCAACGTTAAAAGCACATTTTGATATTGTGCCATCAGTTGCAACTAAATATGAGAAAGAAAGTTACTAAAAGCAAGGAAACTGCAATAGGAGTAGAATTGAATGCTGTATAGAAATGTCCAGAGACAACCTGAGTATAATGACTTAGCTTTTGGCCGGTCATTGTAGGCTAAATATGCATTTGAGTCAAAAGGGATGTGAGTCTCAAATTCGATGTGCAGATTCTGTGACGGGAAGATCGAATCACCAGAGCACATACTGTATAAATGTGAGGCATTGATGCACTTTAGGAGGAAGTATATGGGGCCTATCAGATATTATGTGGGACAAACCTGACATCCTGAAATTCGTCAAAGTAGCGAGGTTGGCGGAGATATTTAAGGGAAACCCTTTATAAATGAACTACTGCATAAAAGATCGAAGAGTCATAGTACTTTTAGACTAAAAGCATAAATTTGTACTGGCAGTAGATGAATGTTATAGTAGGTTGTAGAATTTACTGGAACATTCTAAACTATAACTATATAAGCCACGGCACTGACCTAAGGCAGTCAGTAGCGGTTCAACCGTTAAAAGACTAAAGCCGCGTGGAACTTAAAAAAATTTGTGTATAGTCAAAGTGTTCAGTAAATTCGTGTAAAGTTAATAAGTTAAATATTGTGGGTGTTTGTCTTTGGCTTATTGGCGAGGAAATATCTAAGGATTTTCCTTCGAAATCTACCTTTTGACCCATTAAGTGTTTTGTTTTTCTTTCCTGGCATTTATGATCGAAATTTTCAATCATAATTTCTTTTTCAGATTGAGAAAAACGTTCGTTAAAACAGCTAAGCCGATGGTTGTGTCCAACAGATACCAAAGACACCTTCCTGAACCTGTCAAGGCTTTTTTACTAGGACATCCGAATAAGTTTTCAGAAGTTCTATCATATGCAAATCATTCTTTGGTTTGTCTCTTTCTTACATTTGCCTCATTCCAAAAATGGACACAGATAAGGCTGATTTAACTGCTTACTGAAGAGTACAATCTTAATTGCATATACGACTACATATTGTTTTTAACATCCTCCTTGCATGATGCAGAGCTCATTTGATCTGAAAACTAAAGGTGTTTTTAGCCTAACCTCCTAGATAGGGGAGAAATAGTTGTAATAACTCCTTGTAATCTTCTATTGGATAACGTCCCTCTTGTAGAAAATCTTCTATGTATTTTACATACACACACATATTATTTTGCGACGTAGCTTTCATTGGGATTTTCTTCATCTAGTATTGTCGTGCAAACGGTCCTATCTTTTGAAAAATGGAAATGCTTTGACTTGGCCAAGGCATGCTGCAAGTACTCCCTTCAATAACAGTTCATGGGTATGATGACGGCAATTCCGCTTAAATTCTGGCACATGCCACTTGGCTTAACCCTTAGTACCAACTCCTAGGTCGAGTCAGTCTCGGCATTATAGTAATGCAATTTTTAAAAATAATTTAAATTTTGAAATCTTTTGTTTTTAGGAGACCACTTTTAATGCCTTTTCTGTGTATTAATTAAGGAGTTAGCAATAGGTAATTAAAAAAAAGTTAGGAGTTCAAAGGGTTAACGCTGTATTAGATTCTGTAGTATGAAAGAAAAGACTACAACGAGTTGCCTCAACTATATCTCCTTTATCTAACAGGTGTTATTCTAAGATTGTTATTTCTATAGTCGTTTTTCTAATACAACTAAAAAATACTGAAAAAAATTTTTTTTTAGTTTTGTCTGCAAATCTGGTTAAAGTATGCAAACGTAAAGTGTTAGCCAACCTTCTTAAAATTTGGTATATATAACTTTTATATTACCAAGTCTCAGGACGTAAGAAAAATATGAAAAACTCATCTATAGAAAAAATGAAATACTGTAACTTACTTCACACAGCATAAGATACGATGCTAAAACTACGAGAAATCCACTTCGAATTGGTTGATCATCCACCATATAGTCCAGGTTTAGCCCTTAGTGACTTTTTCCTGTTTCCAAACTTGAAAAAAAGCTCGCAGGAAAAAGATTCATCTCAAACGAAGAAGTGATTACCGAAACTACGTATTACGTATTTTGAGGAGTTCCCAAAATCGTATTATTCAGATGGTATAAAAAAGTTTGAAAATCGTCTTACTAAGTGTATTGAGCTAAAAGGAGACTATGTTGAGAAATTAATAGTTTGAAAAAAAATGTATTTTTCCTACTTTGGTAGCTTCAATATCAATCCGTCCTCGTACAGCTTTATTTTTGAAATTTTTGGCCTGCTTTTAAAAATTTCAAATTGTGTAAATCACAATGCTTTGATTTTTATAAAAAGTTGCTTTATATTAACAACTCAATGTAAATGACGTCTATAGGCGTCTATCACGTGTGCTTTCAAATGCACATGACGTCTATATAGTATATACTTTTTTTATATACACAAAAAATGTGTTTTTGAAAGCTCTCGTTGATTTTTTACTGATCGTCAATGTTTTTATAATATGTTGTCTACGACTTCTTTTGTGTGTAGAACTAATTAATAAAGAGCAATTTCTTTCTTACATTATTATCCATTCTATTAAATTGGTCCTTCGCACTTTAAGCATTAGATGTTTGAAACACCCTTTTAAGAAATAAAGACCGCGACCACTCTAAAACACTCTAAAAAATAAATTCTGAAAATAGTAGTTTTTTCCTTAAAATTTGCCAAATTCTTAATAATAAAAAGTAAATTTGACTTCAAAAGATTAGTTAAACGAGAAAAATTTTGGAAATTTAAAAAATGAAATATTAAGCCTGAAAGTCTATATAAATTAAATGGACCTTGAAATTTATCGGTATATTTTTGTTATTTTGATTATATATTTTTTTTAATTTTTTGCTGATTATATGATCAGAATTCTAGTTTCTAAAAAATAATTCAGATTATCTTTAAATTTCTAAGGTCAGGTAATTAAATACTGACCTCCTTAGGCAAAAGAAACAGTTGCCGTTTCTAAAGAGAATTTTTTACACATACGAGTACGTATACATATAACTTTTGTATGTATGCCTTAGAGAAAATTCAATAAATTATTGATAGATAATCATAGATAATCATATTTAATATCATAGATATTAAAAGAGTCAAAATAATAGTTTTTCATTTTTTTTTTTTAATATCGAAATTAAAATAAATTTTAGATAAACCGGAAATTTTAGAAAAAAATGAAATTTGTTTTTCTTTTTTAAAGAAAATATTTAATTTATTTCATGTATTTTACTTATAATTTATTTATATTTAATAAGACGTAAATTTATTAAATAAAATTAAGTAAACTATAGACAATCAAGCTTAACAATTCGCTACTCTACACTCAAAACCATTGGCAATATACTATAATAGCATTTACACAAATATCAAAGACAGATTTAAGACGACAATACTTTTTCAGAAAATTATCGAAAGAATTCGCCAATTAAGAACCTTGTGGCCATTGTAATTAATCTGTTTTTGAGGGCATTATTAAGTTCAAAAATAATATCTGGCGTCTGAGAATTGGAACTCAGAGTAATCCTCCTCCGTATTACTCATAACATTTGCTCTGTGGACGGTTTCAAGCTCTTTAGTCATCATGCAACTCCTTACTATATCACTCATGTATTACCTGACTTTCTTCAGCAGCAAATTTTCTTTATATCATTATAGTTCTATTCAAAAGTTTAGTTGGCACTATGACCTGACTTATAAGCTGCACTATTACCAATAAAGGAAGCTATACAATATATTAAACTTATTAATTTAAGTAAACTCAATAAACTGTCCCAAATAAATCAATAACATACATATTTTATGATATTTTTTGAACCGATTACTTAGTAAAACAAATTTTGGTTGAATTAAACTCTAAGACGGTACAAGTTCTAGGCAATATGATTGGTGCAATTAATCTTTTCAGCCAGGTATACCACCATTTTGATGGGTTATCAAAGATGCATACGTCCAGGCTTTGTTATACTGGTCGCTCATTCTGACTGTATTATTTAAACGATCGAATTGTGAGCTGCAAAGAATTGATCCTTTTCCATCTCACCAAACACATATCCTTGTTTGCTGTCAATTCAGAGTTTGTAATCACTCATTGTGGATCACCAGCCTTAATAACGATCATTTTGCTTTAAATATTCTCATATTGATCCTTCCCCATCTCACCAAACACATATCCTTGTTTGCTGTCAATCCAGATTTTGTAATCACTCACGGTGGGTCACCAGCATTTGATAACGAACATTTTGCTTTAAATATTCTCATATTTAACCCATTTCTCATTGGACGTAGTGTCCCACTTTGAATACCGTTTGATTTAATTGCGTTTCGGCAACGTCTTACTTTGCATTAATTTATATTTTCATAAATTTCATTCCTGTTTATCTCCGGTAAGGCAGCTCCAATCTTCTACTTTCATTGCTTTGGCATTACCTCTATTATTACGTCTATTTGGATATTACGTGGGCGACTTCTCGACCTTAAAATTTGTGGACTATAATTAAGGATGAGTTTGTTATATGCACTATTTATCAAATAGTGTTTTCTTTTCTGAAAAAAAAAAATGTACTTTGTTGCCCTTACTGTTTGTCCGTTCCTTTTCTAAAAAATTTAATACAAGGAAAGGATGCTGTGCTTATCTCTGATTATGTTGCCTTTATAAATCTCTGATATTTCTTAAATTTAGACGACGTTTTAAGACTAAGTGCTTTCTCATCTCTTCTTAGGCCAAATATTCCTCTAGGAACTGTTCTTTCAAAAATTTTTAAAACTTTTTCATCAGAAATCATCATGGACTAAACTTCTGATCCATAAGTAGTTATGGGTCAGTCATTAATCATAAACTTGTTTTTAATTGGTTAAACACTTGTCCTACTTCCTTTGCTGCTTGTGTGTCGGTTTTGGGCTAAGATGACAATATTGTCGACGTAGGCGCTTGTCTTCCCTAACAGCAGATTTAGACAAAGAGGGGCTCTTCTGTTTTTGTGGAAAAATAAAGTGAAATTGTAAAATGCAGTTAAGTAAACGCCCACATTCTCAGGAATTTACTTTATATTTCAGTCTTTTACGGCTATTTACGGCTTAACAAAGTACATAGAAACCAACAACAAAATTCTTACAATAGCTAAAGTTATATAACAAAAACAAAATTGAAAAAAATGTGTAGTGATACCATATTTTTGATAGGTGCTATCAGGTACAACATGAATCTGATTTAGAAATTTTCGTAAAGCCTTCAAAATCTTCAGATACGGGTGAAAAGCTGGTTTTTCGTACTATCAAGCACTTATGAGTTATTAACTTATCTAAGTAATAACCGTTTTTAGGCTGATTGGCGGATTTGAAAAGAAGATGAATAGGCATATTAAATGGTGGTTAGGTTATCGGTGTATGCTTCTTTCATCGTATTTTAAAAGACTAAAATATAAACTAAATTCTAGAAAATAATAGTGTTTACTTAATTTTGACGCTCATAGTATTTACATCACTACTGAATTTGTTTAGTAGTATTATTTTGCGATCATTTCGCTTATAGTCCTTTTGTGAATTGAACATTAATTTATGTGACACCCATAAACTGATCGTCTTTTAATAGACAAGTCTGGTTTGAATGATTCCATGATGTATGTGGTTGCTTACTTAGTACCTTCGATATCTTTTGATAGTGTGCGCGGCGTTATTGCCAAATTTCAACTACTTTTTTAGTGGCCGACCGACCAGAGCAAGGAATTTTTGTTACCAAAGATTCCGGAACTGTATTGAGCAATCCAGTGTTGTGGCCTTTACTTTACAAATATTTTTAACTGTGTTTGCTTTTTTTCAGATTCAGCGTTTTTTTCAGATATATCGCCTTCAAATGTAATCTGAAATGTCATCTTTTAAATACGTATCCCTTTAATACAATGAAATTCGTTTTATCTGATGATGATCTCGTGATAAAAAATTTTGTCGATATAAATATGATAACAGATCTGTTCTGCAAATCACATACCTTTATGTTCAAATACAATGATTGCAAAAATATGCAAGTGATATTAAATTGATTGTAGCAGTGAAGCCATCGCGTACGGAACATCTTTTTTATTTCAAATCATTTTCACAAGAAGCGATTTTCAGGAACAAATATTGGGTGCTCAGTTAAGTTCGGTTACAAATCGACTGTAGCTGGCTCTAAAATGTAATATATCTGGTAATATTGATTGCATTGGTCAATGCTACAGCTTGTTTGAAAGGTGACATTCGAAACTTTACTTTGTTGGAAGATATTATTAAAATCCTATTTTTCTGTAAAATGTTATCCAAGTTTAAAAATGAGTGAAATTTCGAAACAGTCCCGCCATAGTTTTCTTTTCTATTATATTAGGTATACAAGTTAGTAATGTCGATTTGGACAACATATTGCATTACCATCACATATGGCTTGTATCAATCATGACAAATATGGTATTTTGGAGGATAAGCATCTGTCATTATAATTCAGTGTACGATAGATGCCAAACTGTATACACACATTTTTGCAATCGCTATAATAATGTCGAATTTTATGCCTAAATCAGATCTTTTGCGGGGAAGTCTGATAACCTTCTTTTATTTGAAGAAAACGGCTGCTGAAAGTTATCAATTTCGACACAGAAGACTAGGAGAGGCTTGGTCAGCCGAAAAAGCTGGAGAATGAGAAATTGAATGCATTACTCGATTGTTGTCAAAGGCTAGAAGAATTTTGAATTCACATATAAGCCATTTTCCTACGTTTAAAAGCATTGGGATACATTCAAAAACAAGGAAATTGGGTCCCACATGAATTGAAGCCGAGTGATGTTGAAAGGCGATTATGCATGTCGGAAATGATGCTTGAACGATACAAAATGAAGCCATTTTTCATCGTATTGTTACTGGTGATGAAAAATTGATACATTACGGTAACACGAAGCGCATAAATTCATATCTAAAGCCACGTCAACCACACAAATCAACTCCACGGTAAAGGTTTGTATTTGGTGGGATCAGAAGGGTATTTTGTATTATGAGCTGTTGAAATCAGGTCATACGATCACAGGGGACCTGTACCAAATACAACTTGCAAGACCGGTCAAAAACTATTTGGAAAGCAGTGGATAGGAAGCCCAGTCCTTGCTTCTTCTGACCAAAATGTGTTTCGATCGGTGAAGAACGCTCTACTGGAATACGCTTCACTTCAGAATAGGGTATCAGAAATTGTCTTGATTCATTCTTTACTTCTAAACCGAAGCAGTTCTTTTGGCATGGAATCCATATGCTACCAGAAAGATGGTAAAAAGTAGGGGCTAACTTTGAAAAATGGATCAATTCATTTTATTATTATAAAAAAAGCATTGTTCAAGCAAAAAAAAAATCGACATTATTAACTTGTAACCCAATATTAAAATTAAGAATACGTCTCCGTAAACTTCAATTTATGAACTTTACAGAGACGATGCTGTAACTAAAAAAATAGCAACGTAATAGTTTGTTCGTTTTTAATCTGATAGTTTTGACGTTTACGTTGTATCTCGCTCTGAACCAATCTCTAAAAAAGTCATTGAAATCATGGTAAAAATTTGGAAATACCGGCGCATACAGTCATTCATACAGTTATCCATTATACTTACAGTTATCAATTATTTGAGAAAACTAGATACACAAAGAAACTCGATGTTTGGGTGCCACATGCATTGACAACGAAATACTGTATTTAATTAACCGAATTTTTATTTGCGAATCACTGTTAGAACGGAACCAAATAGAACCATTTCTGAACTGAATGACAATTATGTGAGTAAAATATAATCTACAAAGCAAGATAAAGCTTCACAGATGGTGGACAAGGCAGGATTTTCACCAAGAAATTAAAGGTATTGTTAATTATGAGTTTCTACAACCTGGTCAATATTGATTTTAAGCTCTACTGCCAACAATTAATGAAATTTGATTCATCCACTACACAGCTCTGAGCTCACATCTTCAGATTATTGTTTGTTTCGATCTCTGTAGACTTATTTTAATTATATTAAGTAGAGGCCTGAAAAACGTAATTGGATCAGTTTTTCACTCAGAAAACCCAGAAGGTCTACACTGATGGAAAAATGGCTTTACTCTCAAAATGGCATAGGTCATCGGCACATATTTGGTAAAGTTTGTTTCAAATATTCGAAAAAGATTTATCTTTTTGGTCTAATTTAAAAGTTGGTCCAATCATAACGCACTATGTCAATTGTGAGTTTTATGCCGAACTTAATTTGACATTTCTTTGTTTCAATGTTTGACAAATTCAACCATGAAGAGGTTCACAATTAAGCAGCGCGTTAAGATCGTTAAAGCCTTTTACGAAAATGAGCGTTTAAATCAAAATGCATTTCGTGTACTACGTGATTTTTTTGGTCAGCATAATCGGTCAGGTGTGTCCATAATCGGGAGAATTGTGCACAAATTTCACCAAACTGGGTATAAAGAAAATGTGAAAACACCTGTGCATACCCGTCAAGTTCGTTTCGCGGAAATCATTGCTATTGTTCTCAGTTACAGTGAATTGCGTTCGCTATCGCGAGATGTTAACAGACTTCTTGTGACCAGAAATTGAGAATATGGACCTAGACGATATGTGGCTCCAACAGGATGGTGCCACTTGCTACACAGTCAACGAAACAATGGTTCTTTAATGGCCGTGTTATCTCATGTCGGGGCGATGTTAATTGGCTGCCATGACATGTGATTTGGTCGTTTGGACGTCTTCCTTTTGTGATATTTAAAAGAAAAAGTGTACGTTAATAAGGCAAGAACAATTCAAGAGCTAAAGGATGGGAAAATTCGGTACATTAACGACATTGAATTCCAATTATGTCTCATTGAAAATATATACCGACGTGTAGAGTTATGCCACCGAAGCCGTGGCTAGCATTTGCCTGATATTTTGTTTCACATATAATTGTCATAGATCCTTCTATCATAAAAACAAATATTAAGATAATTCTCTGAAAACTTTCTATTTTATTTACAATTAACATCTTGCGTGTTGGTTGGACCCCCTTTATAACCGAACTTTTCGAACGCCCAATATTAAAACGACAAGTGATTTTAAATCACATATTTTCAGAACAGACCTGTAATGTGCGCGTCAAAAGTGTAAGAAGGAGTTGTCTTAAATAATCCGATCACTAAATAGTTTTTTTTAGACTTGAGTATAAGAATTATATCTGCGTGTTAATCAGTCACATCGTTTAGGCTAAAGTGTTCTATTTGTTTTAAAAAATTTGTTCTGGTTTGATTGTTATAATTGGACGTAGTTTTTTAAATGGATTTTCATGCGTTGCAAACATCAGCAAAACCCCAATATGCTACCTCAACTGGTTGTGTACTGATGCAACTGATGTATAATAAATTAATTACAAAAGTATGTGTAAATGCGTATTTATTTTTTGTGTAATAGGCTCGTGTCAACCAAATGATAAAAAAAGTAAATTAGAAAATTAGACACGTTGAAGACTAGTGGTATGAAACCCTACACCAAAGTGTACTTTTCTAAAATGTTTAAAGATAAGGCACAAATAGATAGAGAATGGTTTTCGGAGCCATACGTCGAACTTTTTGGAAATCTTATTTACCAAAGTTTTTGTATTTAAATTCAAAATAAATAAATTGACCAAATTATGTCTGTAATAGTATTGCTTCGTTAGAAATCAACTGCATTTTTTTTAATTTTTGGTTTAACATTTTTTGTATATGACAGCTAGCGACAGGCGATCAGATTGCATACTTTTCTTATTTGCTTAGAGTTAAAGCTGGATATTTTAGACTGCTTTTTGTTAGTGTTGCTAACATCATAGCGTAGGGTGTAAAAACCTGCTGGTTTGTTGTCTTACTGAGTTTTCTTTTAACCATTTTTAAAAGCGTATAAAATATTAAAAATCAACTTGAAATTTAATTTATAGTTATTACCATTAACATATATACAATTAATAGAAAAAAATCTATTAAAAAAAGTATCTTAAAAAATATTTTTCTTTTGAAAATATTTAAAAACACATTTCAGTTCATATAGCTTCGTTTTTCCCAATTCAAAGAAAACTTAAAAGGTAAATGCAAGTATTTTTCTGGTTGATCTTTCACACTTAAGCCAATCAATTTTGTGACAAAAATCTTTGGAAGATAATTTTTTATGGTTTTCACATAAAATAACAAAAAGCATGATGAATAACTTTTAACTGTTGCAAAATGTTCAAATGCTTGAAATGATAATTATAAAAATACAAAAAAAAAAAAACAGTGAAACCTAAAGAGAAGGAATGTTAAGTTAAGTTAAATAGCGGATTTTTAAACGTCCTACTTTTGCAATTTATCTATAAAACCTTAATGCCTTGTTTTTAAAAATTTCAAATATTCAAAATTTTAACTGTGAACATCCTGTTTTCTTTGACTCATACCGCCATCAGTGAACAACTTTTTTCTACAACGTAACACATTTAAAATAAAAATTTTACTCTCATAAGAAAGTGGAACCAATATAGTCAGAGCAGATAAACTCTTTTAATGCTTATATTGCTTTCTTTTTTGCCATTTATTTTGATTAAAATAGCTCATACTTTCAATATGGGCTTATATTGACTTTTGGTATTGCATGGCAACTATTTTGGTCCTTCGAACATAAGAAAATACATCTACAATCACGAGATTGCTATTTAAAAAATGTATTTCTATTAATGTTTCTGATTTGTAAAATAAAACTTTCAGACGCCTTTTTTATTTAAAAATACCGACTCAGAATCGCTTTCTAAATAAAATAACTCACGTAAGTCTGTTTATAAATATGAAGGCCGAATTCCACTTATTAGAGGCTATTGCATTGGAAAATTTGTATGTAACTTGACAAATATTCTTATAGGCATTTCCTTTCCTTTTTCTTGCCGTAATCGTAAGTTGTAAAGCAGAGGGCTATACGCATAATAATTGCAGTACAAAACTTCTCTGCTCACCAGTGATTAAATAATATTCAGATTCGTTGCCAATTAACTCGCCATAGCAAAATCATAATTGTTAGATGGGAGTTGGAGAGGGTGAAACACAAATGGTAAAATAAAGGCTGTTTCAAAATTAACGCACGAATTGAATTTGACAGTTGTCAGCTGTCGAATTGTTTTTTTTTTATTACCACTTGTAGGATATCGGGGATGCTCTGGTCTTCTTTACCAATAGAGAGAATTTTTTTTTTCTCCGTCACTCCTCTAGGGAGCATATTGGCTTTCCAAAAACATCTATTGCTTTGTTTAAGTTTCTTTAATCAATTTGATATTTTCAAGCTAAGTCGATGATTAATCCTCTGCAGCTTCCTCCATATGATCTTTTTGGCGTAGTGGTGAAGATCTTTGCTAATTGGTGGTGATCTTTTCTGTAGCATTGTAGTTTTTCCCCAGTAGGTGGCGTGTTTTTCCTGATAATTCGTCTGATGTTTGTTATCATCACCAGTAGTATGCGGGAAGGTCAGGGGTGCTTTTTTCTTTATTTTTGATTTTTAGATGGAGTTGTCTGGAGGGAAGTTAAAGACTTTTTTATTATTAAACATTCGAAAACACAATTAAACTTTTTCTTTCTCGCGACTTCTACTGGGGCTCGAACTTGGGTCGTATGTGTTGTTATGCATGCACTCTAACCACTACGCCACGCCACCCACAACTGAGAGAATTAAGACTCCACTTATATTACAGGTAGTTGATTAGGCTTAAGAACTTATAGATAACCCAGGATATGACTACTTTTGGAGTTGTCAGAATGAACAAGAATATAAATTGTTACAACGCTTTCTTGTTAACTGCCCCGCTCTACGACAGCTTAAACTAAATCATTTCAGTGCACATCTCCTCAATGACCTGAACTGACTCAGAGTTACATATACGAGTATATGCATATCACTAACGTATCTGCTCAATTTTGTGAGATGTACTGATTGTCTATCACGAGTGCCACAAGATATGCTCAGTCCTGTTTAGGGAAAGATTTGTTCAACTCTGTCCTGTCTGCCTTTAAGTTTTAGAAGATTTTGGATTTTCTGAGGATATCTTAATAGACCAAAGGGCCTCCAAGTGCTCACTAACCTTACCTAACATAACTCGTCATAGATCCAATAGCCTCTCAATGGGATTTACGTATGTTGAAGTCCTTATCAACATATATCTGTGATGGGAAAGTTGATACGATCGTGCTTTTTTTGATACTATTTAACTTCAAAAAATGACTAAGTACTCCCTTAATTGAATTTATACTCTAATTTATTTCAGCTTTTTCGCGGTTTTATTTGTTTTCAGTACTAACGGAAACTCGATTACGTTATGGGGATTTTTTTTTTTTTTTTTTTTTTGTAAATGCATATTTAAAACACTTTGAAATTATGAGTTATGAGCAAAAAACCGGTTTTTCTTGATTTCATGTACTTATAAGTTAATATCTGAGCTGAATACTAACCGATTGTGAGTTTATAATATGGAAAGAGGAGCAACAGAAATATTGGGTAATTCAAAATGGATATCTCCATATTACATAAGATCCCTGGAGAGTGTGCATGACATGTCGGAAATTGCTCATGAATCCCGGGTGTCCATGTATGACATAGCAATATACTCGACGGTTACCCTTTGCCTATGTACTTGATCAGGTAGAAACTACTTTATATCCGAACAGATCGATTGGTACTCCTCTTAGGCAGAATAGGCGGCTTGTGTCACAGAAATTTCGCCAAATGGCGATTGCATGATGTGGAAATGAACCCACCTGCTATGAGTCTAAAATGATCTGGCCACATTTGGGCTACCGGAGAATGGGGCAGCTCTTAAGATTGCCTAGAGTACATGCTAGAAACTATGACCGTTAGCCTATTTTCAGAGATGCTAAAACGACGGTAATACTATATAATTATCTTGGCAGAAGTTGCAATGATGAAGAGCAGGAAGAGTTTAGGGAACACATTCTTTGCCACTACCCAGAATCCGACGTTTTGAGGCATTCAATGCTTGTTAGGAGAAAATACGACGACTTCCACAGTACGATCTGGACAAAATCCTTGCTTTCATTAGGCGACTGAATATATAACTGCCAGAAGGAGCTGTGTGGATGGTGTGGTGTGATAATGAACACATGGTAACACAATGGGATCTAAAATTTTAACCCAAGGGGGTAGATGGTATCTACCAGATTAAGCTGACTTAACCTATTTTTAGTTAGGAATAAAATACTACCTTACTTTTGAAAATCCGTTGGAAATTGACAGAGTCATTAAATTTTTTAGTAAAGCAACTCATCAAAAAATGTTTTTATTTTATAAAATTTTTAACTCTTGCTGTTAAAAAAGTACTCTCAAAAAGTACTCTCTTTTTGATATCGAACGAAAATCGCATTTCCCACCACTGCCATATATACTTCTAAATTGTAGTTTTATACACGGGAGAGAGTCTAACTTGCTGCCAGTTTTCTATTGTATTTTTTATATCTCTCCCAGCAATATCGAGCCATTAATGTTTTTATCCACAAAAAGTGATTAATACGCCAAAGAAGTGATAAAGTTAATTTTAAAAGTGTGGCATGGTAGGTAAGACACGCGCTTATTCACCAAAAGATCCTCGGTTCAATTCCAGGACAGGCCAGCTGACAATTTTCAACAGCAGCATCACCTCCTCGCCACCGTTTATGATTATATACCTTATGAAAAACTTCTCTAACTAATACATTTGACGTATGGAGACGGCGTTAAATTATAGGTCCTTTTCAATGTGCCTTCGAATACTATAGGATTGGTTGGAACTAATTGATTGAAATAAGTGCCCTTTGTTCCAGTTGGGATGCCACGGGAACTATGTAGATATGTAATTACGAAAACTAACCTCAGTCTATCGGAAATGAGGTAGTGAACTGTTAAGCTTTATTTTAATTGTCTTTCCTATATAAGAATATTAAACTGTAGCTTTAGATATTACAGAGTTGGACATATTTTTTGTTTCTTTATTTATTTTGCGATTTAGCAAAATATTTCCCTAATTAACTATTGTTTACTACTGATTTTATTATTATATTTAGCTCTTCTTTCTTCGGTTCGTGTTCTTCGGTTAAGTGTTCTTCGGTCTTCACCTTTATCAACTTCCATACGAGTTTCATTCTAAACCAATTCTTAAAACGCGTTTAATTGAATTTCTCATAATGTATATGTCCTATTCATTGCCACCTCCTGCGTTTTACCTTGCGTCAAGTTTCCAAAGTCTTTACTGTTTCTGCCACAATATAATTTTTCACTTTTGTATGAAGTGGAAGCTGGAAGGTCAGAGGGCTTCTTTTTATGTTTTTAGATGGAGTTGTCTGGAGGGAAGTTAAGCTTCTTTATTAACTAACTAATTAACTAACTAATCGATTTTTTTGTCATATCCTCTATTGGGGCTCGAATCTGGGTCGCTTGTGTTGTTATGCTTGCCCTCTAACTACTACAATACGTCACACTTACTCATTAAGGCCGCCAAACGACTGATGTATACGTAATTATAAACCTAATAATTATAATATACAGCCTTGTATAGGCCAGGCCAGAGATCAGCAATGAATAATGAAAACATTTGTGTACTCGAATAATGATTCATAAATTCGCATAAGCCTTTTTGTACTTACTTCATACACATTGCAACAGCTACTAATAGGCATTCATACTCTAAAGCTTGAAGTTTTCATCATACCCAAACTTATCAACATTTATGAGGTGTTGGCGATACAAGATGAGTATGATTCTAATACTAACCTTTAAATACTCATTATATGGTAAAGTCGTGTGCACGTGCGTTTTCTTATTTATATTCATAAATACTTATGAGTACTCATGAATGATTCGAATCATTTATGATTATTATGAGTATTTTCTGAGAAATTAATGAACGCTATGAGTATTAAGTGCAATGAGTATGAGTAAGACGTTTGATTCATACACATTGCTACTTATACTTACTGTGAATATGAATAGTTGAATTTGAATGATGATTGAGTGTGAGTATCAAAAAACCGACTTTACTGATCTCTGGACCAGGCTCATATTTGATACTAGCTAGTATATAAGCTTTTACTAAAAAAAGTCGGAAGAAATAAAAAATAAATTGATCGAACTACTTCTATGCCTTAGTTTTCGCTCTAGTTTAGATACTTACCATTTCAAATGATTGATTAATGATGATGTGGTGATTGGGCTTGTCAAATTTTTGGCTTGTTAAAATTTCAATCGCTTTATAACTTTTTTTTTCAATTGACGAATTTTTTTATTTCAACTGGTGGTTGGTTAAATAATAGTGAAGTTACATGATCACTTTTTAATTTTTTTATAATCTTTAAAAAGCTTTTCTAACAACAAAACCTGTGCATTAAAAACATTTTAATAAACAATGTAACCATTAAAATAAATTGTTTTTAAATTATATAAAAATTCCAAAAAATAATTTTAAAAATCTTTAAAACGAAAATTACACAATAAACACAAGTGAGGAAAGAAAAATCTGCAACTAAATTAAGGAAAAACATAAAATAAACGTTTTATTGAAAGCAAATAAAAAAAGCAAAGACTGTGTCAAAATTCCTTAAAATTAAACAATCAAACATACCAAAAACCAAAGAAAAAAGTGAAGAAAAATTAAGCATTTAAAGTCAAAAACAAATTAAAACCAAACAAGTGATTGTACAATAAATGATTTGACCATAAACGTTTATTAAAAGCCACGTTTTCTCTTAGTCGTGTTGGTGGTGGCTATTTAATACTCAATATTATACAGATCAAAAGAACGCGACAACTATGCGTTCGTATCAACGCGGTTTCTTTTGTTCCGACCTTAGCATACGTTATCCATATCATGAGTGTACCATTACTGTGCCTATGCTGCTAGTCTGTATGCTTTTGCTGCCAATGCTATTCCTAAGTGTAGTGGAAATCATGCGTCTGTGTCATAACTTTCGCATGCGCCAATATCTACGCAATGCCAGCTTTAGTTTGGGTTGTTTTAGTTTTGGCTTTATAGCCACCTACCTATCAACGGAATTGGCCAAGAATGTTATACGACGCCTGAGGCCTCATTTCTATACGGCATGTCGGCCTCAAATGAATGATGGCACTACTTGTGATGATGCCAAGAATCGTAATCAGTTTGTAGAGCAATACTTTTGTGCGAATCCTAATCTATCGGCTTTGCAGTTGAGGGAGTTGTACGTGTCATTTCCTAGTGCCCATTCATCGTTATCGTTCTATGCCATGCTGTTTTTGGCCTTCTATTTGCATGCCATATGGCGTGGTGGACGTGGTATTAATCGTGTCTTACGTCATCTGTTGCAATTTTTATTTTTGTCAATGGCCTGGTTTATATCGTTGAGTCGGGTGGCAGACTATTGGCATCATTGGTCGGATGTGATGGCTGGTGCATTAATGGGTATAATCTATGCCACACTAACAGCCTTGTATGTGGGTAGATTTCTGCAACTGAAAGCTGGACCATACGGTGGCAGCAATAAAATTAACTCGACTGCACTGCCACCACACAACTGTAATTTCAATTTGCAACATGGTAATGGTGGTGGTGGCGGCGGCAATGGTGGCGGTGGTGTTTCGGCTGCTGCTGTTGGTTTGATAACCAACAAGTTGAAATCGAATTTGAAAAAATCCACTTTGCAACACGTACCCTCAAGTGTTAGTTTTAGTCAAACATTGCAACAATTCCAAATGCAACGTAATAGCGGCGGCATAGACGATCAAACCTCCGCTTCGACAACAGCTTTATCATCATCATCATTACAGGCATCATTAGCAGCCAACGCCAAAGAGCATCTTATATCATCTAATGAATGTGTTTGGAAAGCGGGAACATAGACCAGACCCAATAACAACAACAACAACTCCATATATATGAGTGGAAGTGAGTTTGGCTAGTCAGCAACAACAACAAATACAAATTTTAATATAAAAAAATTTTGAAAAACTATCTCCTGCTGCAAGTATAGAGTTACTTTGTCTGTTTTCCACATGACCATTATTTTTTATTCATTTATTTATTTACAACTGCAACAATTGGCTGCTGTGTTTTGTAATGCTGCTGCTGCTGTATGGAGTTTAAAAACAAATTCTTGAGTTGCATTTTTTTGTTTTGATCTTTAGTTTTTATTCTCCCAGTCCATTTTTAGTTTTTTTTTCTTTCCTTAGTTTTTTTTCGCCAACAATTATTGTAATTGAGAAATTATTATTATGAGATGTGTATTGAAATGTGATAACCTTTTTCTTTTTTTTTTGCTATTTGTACGAGAATAAGTATTTATGTATATTCTTTAAATATATTTATATATGTGTCTATATACAATAATCATAAGTATCTGTTTAAGCTTGAGAGTAGAGACAGTGTTGAGGGAAATTGTAGCATTTCGAAGAGGCACTCAGAAATACTGCAAATATCTCATAGAATTATCGTGATCAAATCAGTACAAGTAGCTTCTCTAACCATTATGTCGTCTGCAAACCAATATGGAAAATTAGCCGAAAAAATCAACAGTCTTTAGCTGAACTTTCTCATCTCATGTGCTGTGCCATTTACCCAATCACAAAGTGCTCAATACCGACAATTAACAGAAACAGTCACAGCTTTAAACAGAAATGTCCAGCACTTCTGCAAAAGGATCTTTAAACTTTTTCTACACTTAAGACTATAAATAGTAAGCTAGTCCCTCGTCCTTTTCTGTACCTAAATTTGAAAACTTTTTTAAATTTCAGTATTTGTGCTTAATCACACATACAATTACAAAGTGCTCTCAGCTAAGGCATTCACAAGAAATACTATAACATGGGTTGAGTTTCGAAACATCAAAATACTTTGTATAGATGCATACATTCAATTTAAAATATAAAGACTAGTCGTTTCGCTGGTTATTTATTTTTAATATAAAAGGAGAGGCTCTGCGACTTAAAAGATAGTCATTTAGAAGAAAGCTCATTCAATCCTCCATAGAGTCAATATCCATGGGCGAATGACTGTCCGATCGGTATGAAAACAGCAGTTTTTATATGAATAATTGACGAACCTGTTCAGTTTCTGCCGTCTCCTCCCTCTGACTGCACAGACGCACTCCATGTCAGGTACCCGATTGAGATAGATGTGGCCCGTAAGGAAACCAATAAGTTTCCTCATTGTTGCCTTAGTCGTGTAGCGCACTTCCTTGTAAAAGGTCAATAGTCTCACTAGCTACTTCACTTGACTCAAATTCGGGAATTGTGCCCATAACAATGAGCGGATTAGATGTTCCCACTCATCGATCCTTTACCTAGGCGTGGACTAGTTTTTACCATAGTTTGTTTCAGGTTCTACAAGTCTGCTGTCCACGCATCGTGTTTCCTGTTCATCAGTGATATAATTTTCCGTAACACTTCTATGTCTAGGGATTCAGAAAAGTGCCACCTTGTTCTCCACTACCAAGGTGTAGACATTGGTATAGCATTTGAATATAATTTCGGGTCTATATACTCTGAAAGGGAACTCAGTGCCGCCTGACTTTATATTTGAATCGAAGCGCTCCTGATTTCACGCTCTGTATTAATCTACTCATTGACCAGCTATAGTAAAAAGAGTTATGCATTAAGTGTTAATATGTACCTCCTGCGGTAAAGTGACCACTGTTATAGAAATGCGTGACTTTGTTAATGCTAGCATTGTTGCATTACGCATGCATGACTTTGTTCAGTCGCATGGCAAGTGAAGTTTTGGAACTAAGCTATGCTTCCAATTGAAACTCAGTCTTTTCACTATTTTGTATTGCTAAGAAGGTTCTTAAAATTAAGCAAGTGATGAAGTTTCTAGTATTTTCTTCTTTTTGGGACTCAGATTGTCAATTTTGCACAAAAGTCCAATCAAAGAATCGCGGTGGACATACCCCCGTTTCATACATCATTTAAATCATTTTGAAATACCTTAATGTTGTGGTATCAAAACAAGTCATTTATTGCAGTTGCTCCTTTACTGATTTTATGCATCGTTAATGAGTACCTATGAGTACTCATAAATATAAGTATTGGCTACTCAAAAGAAAAAGTAAACACACAACCTTATAATGGGTATTAAAATGTTCATATTCGAATCAAATTCATTTTTTATGGTCTACACACAATGAGTGCAGATGAGTATCAATCAATAGCTTCATAAATGTTGATAAGTATGAGTATTATGAGTAATTCAAGTTTTAGAGCAGCGTCAGGCAAACTAATATCCATACATTTTACAATTGTGGTAGTAATTTGAAAGTCTCTCACTCAAGCCACTTTGCACGTTGTTTTTCCACTTGTTTTCTCTTTACTTCTCTTTGTTAATTTTTTTTTTGCTTATTTTTGCCTATGCATGTGAATACGTACGTTTGAAAACAGAAAAGAGCAGCTTTTTGCCTGAATCTGCTTTAGAATACGAATGCCTATGAGTAGTCATTGCAATGAGTATGAATAAGTATGAGTATGAGAATTATTGAATCATTCTCGAATATGCTAATATTGTCAGTATACTCATGCGTTGCTTCCTTGCTGATTGCTGGTATTTATTTTCAATATTTAATGGTAAGACTGTTGGGTTAAAAGCCTTAAACATCTTATTAGACATAATCTTAGCATTCGTTTTGTCTGTGATTACATCCAAATTCATCTTATTAAGTTTCATGAGATCAATTTCATACAAGCTTTCTAGACTTTGTAAGTCTTAATATCACCTAAGCTAGGATGTTATATTTTTTGAGTTTCAGAGGCGGTTTTTCCTATTAGAAATTTGCTGCCATAATGCTATAATTTTTTACACCACTGTCCTTTTTATATAATATATGTTATGTGCACTGTCATATTATACCTTAGTGTAATAGTATATGAGTGCTCTTGTATTTCTTTTTTATTTTTATTTTATATGCCAATTTATGATGCATATAATTTTTTATGATAATTTGTTTGTAGTTTTTGTTTTTATTCGCTGCGTTTCTTTAATATGCTTTTTTTATTTATATAATACAATAAATATATTCTATATGAAGACATAAATTTTAATAAGAAACAATGTATGGCTTTTTACCACTGCTTCTATATATACATAAATATGTGTTAAAAATATAGTTATTTACGGACATGGATTAGTGATTGTGTGCCCATTTATGGATTTGGGAACAATGATACTGCTCATATGCTCCCATTCAAATAGTAACAGACTTCCTGTGCGAGTATAAGAAGTACTCGTAGAGTTGAAAAAGTGACATTTAAATAGAAAGCCAAATGCCATTATTTGCAATAAATTTTTGATAAAAAAAATGTGCAACAACAATGTATGAGCATGAAGTTGGCATGGGAA
This sequence comes from Wohlfahrtia magnifica, assembly GCA_023159175.1. Taxonomy (NCBI): domain Eukaryota; kingdom Metazoa; phylum Arthropoda; class Insecta; order Diptera; family Sarcophagidae; genus Wohlfahrtia; species Wohlfahrtia magnifica. The sequence continues at coordinate 3,858,918 of JAKWBJ010000045.1, forward strand.
AAAGCATAGAATGCTTTTTAACAATTTGTCGAATTAATGTTATTGAAGCATATGCCGTGATTAATTTCGTAAGGATATTTGTTTTTTTTCTAAAATTATAAAAATCTATGGAAATTGACTAATAATTAAGAAAACTTGAAATTAAACACATGTCGCGAATTATTATCAATAAACAAAATTGAAAGTACCATGAAATTTAAGAATAAGCTTTTGATTTACATACTTCCTTTACAATAGACGTTTTAAAAACCAACTAAATGTTTACACAAGTCTCGATTTATATTGTAGCACGTCACGAAATAGAGATAAAAAGGCATATCGATGTAATTTGTTTGTTAATGTTTCTTCCTGCAAATTTTTTTTATTATTTGTCATATACTTCTAAACTCTTGTCACGAAACACAAAATTTTAAGTAAAACATAACATAAACAACTTCAATTTTACTGTTATAATTTATATTTTATAAGTTCAAAAACATCAATATCCTTTACCTGATCTTTTGTTGTGAGAAAATATTCAATATGTTTCAAGCTTTAACACAGGTCGTGAATTTTGAAGTAAAAACATTTCTTTTTCACATATATATTGCATTTGGATTCTGTACAATCATTTAAGTTTTTTCTTACTTCTATCATTTAACGTTTTTTTTTATAGTTTTTCTAACTATTATCAGTTTTTTCACATGCCATGAAGTCTAAAGTAAGAAGTTTTGTCCTGTATAACAAGAAATTATTTGATGTTCTATTTGAATAATCTTAACATATAATGATTTCTAAATTTAAAATATTTCGCTTGCAAAATATATAACACATTTCACGAATTATAGTTATAAATAGTTTTGAAAAGAAACAACTTTTTCTCTTAAACATAGTGAAAGTAAATCTTTCACTAGTCAAAAAGTCCAGAAACTGCTTAACTTTCGCACATGTTACGATTTGAAAAGGTTTTCACGAAAATTTGGTATTTAGTACTGCTATTGTACTTTAGTAATGACTTTTAAACTGCTAGTTTCTTAATCATGGGAGCAATCATAATATTTAAAAATACGTTTTTTCGAAACAAACTTTATGGACATGTCACGAAATAGAAGTTAATAAAAAATCAAACAAAATAATCTTTAATTTTAAATTTTAATCATTTAAATGGAAAAATGTTGTTAAAGATTCAAAAAATAATATTTAATGGTTTTTAAAACGTCTTAACACAAGTCACGAATGACAAAACAAATTAATGCAAAAATTAATTGTGTTAAATTAAATTATTAAATTTATAACTCTTTCGAGCTTTTGTAATATGTATTAGAAACAAAATTAAGAAGAATTTTTTGAACATGTCAGGAAGTTGGAGTTTAAAAATGGGCAAACCAAATAATAATTGATTATAATTTTTAGTCATTTAGGTGAAATTGAGTTAACAAGAATTTTTTGTATTAAAATATTATTTGGCTGATTTCTAAAACGTCTTGACACAAGTCACGAATGACAAATTAAACATAAACTTATAATAAACTGATCTAAAAACTAATTTAGTTAAATAACGTTTTAAGTAGATATGTATATTAATGTTTAATATAACTTCTGAAAAAACTGTAAAAGAAAACTGTTTTAATTTCAAACATACCGTATCAGGAATTCTGTCTTTTTGTCTTAATTCTACTAAATTTATCGTATTTGTTTGTTAAACCAACTTAAAATCGGCCTTCGATCTTAAAAGTATTTGTTGGATAAATATTTACACATGTTGCTAATTTCAGAGAGAAAAATGTGAATGTAAAAGTGCTAAATTCGGCAAATCTGTATTTAAATTTGTGACTGGAAAGATACTGTCTGCTTTAATATAAAAAGCTAAAAGAAAACTTTCAAACATGTCACGAATTCTAAACAAAATAAATAAAAATTTTGAATTCATTCAGCTTTTCCTAATCATTTAAATTTAAACTTATTGTATTTGATTGTAAAATTAGCTCAAGTTCAGCTTTTGACTTTAAAAATATAATGTTTACACATGTCATGAATTTTTGAATTGAAAAACGATAATATTAAACAGTAAAGTTTGGCAGATCTGTCATTCAATATTTAGCTGGAAAGATATAGTCTAGTTTAATCTGCGAAGCTGAAAAGAATCATTATTTGACTTTCAAACATGTCACGATTTCTAAAAAAATAAATGAACATTTTTATTATTGTTGATTTATTAAATCAGCTCTTGACTATAAAAATATTTGCTCGTTAAATGTTTACACAAGTCGCGAATTTCAAAGTAAAAAATCGTAATGTTAAAGTATCAAATTTGGCAAATCTATTCTGATATCAGTGTCTTTAAAGCTTCAAATTTTGCTATTATGAACTTTTATCTGATACCGTATTTTAAGACATGTTATGAATCATTGAAAAATTGTTTAAAAAGCCATATGAAGAAAAGTTAAATCTGTAGTTTGAAACTTAAAGGGCCAACAATGAAATTATTTAATTTTAAGAAAATTGTAATTGAAGTTTTTATTTTATATATGAGTTCATAGTGTCATTGGCTGGCAAAGCCCTTATAAAGCTGTTCTGGGTTAAATTCGACATTGGCTGTTTCAACAAAATAAAAGAAAGTAAGGAAAGAAACTTAATGCAACGATTAACTCAAGACAACAATATATTGACTTTGGCTCTTTTATATTTAAGCCACGGAAATAATAATAACTATATAAATTATAATTTTGTTTTTAAACCAATTCTTTTTTAATATTTTAAAAATATATCCTTTCCAAAAAATGTGAAAATTACACTTAAACTTCTATAACTACAATTACTCGTATATATATTCTAAAACAAGAATCAATTTTGTTTTGGAAACTTAAATTGTGTAAAACATTTGTTATTAGATAACAGTTAGAATATAGTATATAAGCCCTTGCCGTGTGAGTTTCACTGTTTACTAATTCGTACTTCCTTTTTTGCTTTAATTTCTAAGGACCGAGTCCTATTAGTTATAGTTCTACATTTTATTTAGTAAATACCAGCAAAAGTTTATGTGGCATAACTTTTGTCTGAAAAGCATTCTTAACTTGCCCCACTTTTTTAAAGTAAAAATCTTCATAATTTTTTAAGTCTTAAATATTATTAATTTTAAGATTATTATTTAAATAAAATTAAAACCATAACATAAAGTACACCTATTGCATTTCATTTAATTAGTAAGTAGTGTTAATTAGCGAAAATTATAAATTAGTAAATATTTAATTATTTTATTAAGAATGTTAAACAAATCTACTATTTTAGTTTCTTATAAATTTTTCCATTAAAAAAATTATTTCATTTTAGTTTTAAGCTTTAAGTAAATTTCCTTATTTATTGTTAATGTTTATTTATTTATTTAATATTATTGTTTATTTAAGACCACTACTAATCACCAGCAATGTTTAATTTAGAAAATAGTAGTAGTAAGTGCCTTATTTGCCAAATAAAATTGTTTAAACACCAGACCACAGAAAATAAATATAAATCTGTCACTTCAAAAATTTGTTTGATTATTATTTTATCACGCAGTGTAAGTATAAAAAACAACGGCTTAAATAAGAAATGTTTTAACCATTATGAACAGTTATTAACGAAATGTTTATCAATTTAAACCCTGACAACATACAGAACTAATGGGGTTCTACTTAATCCCATGACTAAAACAATTAAACCAAGCTTATTACTACACCAATAAATTGTATAGGCTCGAAGGACCATTACCACCGTTACGCAGCTTTATTACCGAAAATAATATAATTTTAGTGACAAAAAGCAAGGAAATAATAAATTCAACACTATCATAAAAGGATTATTTAAAAGTTCGCAGGAATAGTACAATAAACTTTTTCTGGGGCTACATTATAAAAATTTTGAAGCCTGAGTTTTTAGATAAGAGGGGAAAGAAGAATGGAATCGAGTATACATTCTCGTATACTTTGAAATTATCTTTTGTCTCTTTATTCGTAATATCAAACAACAACAATGTTGTTGTGAAAATCTTTATTTTCATTGAAATAATAACGGTCTATAGGATAAGTAAGAAAAAAAATTTTTACAAAACTCATTATTCAACATAGTTGCCTTCGAGGGCGATACAAGGTGTATTCCATGCCCACTTTTCGATACCACTTTTATAGTATGATTTCTCTTTCTTGTCAAAATAGGTCTCAGTTTCAGCGATTACTTAACCATTGGATTTAAATTGCTTACCAGCAAGCATTCTCTTGAGATCTGAAAACAGGAAAAAGGCACTGCTTAGTGAGTCACTTCACTAAGTTCAAGGCTCCTGGAATTAACCACCAAACATTGACCAACTGTCCACTCTAACGTCTTCCATATAGGCGATTGCCTTGCATCCAACTTGTGTTAAAGTTAGTAGCACAGCTCGTTCATTAGAAGATTCCACAGAAGTAAGGAGAATGTTGCGGTGTCCACTGACCTATACCTTTATCATAGTACCTGGTGAAGCAAATTCGCTATCCAGTTCATCAGACTATCCTGTACTTCCAGCTAAATAAGTACGCCCATTATGGCATCTGCCGCTGTGGTATGTTAGATAAGACATCCGTCTAACAACCAGAAGTCCTTGGTTCAACACCAGACCAAACCATCTGGAAAAGCAACATTAACATTAGCTAGTAACTGGTTATGATTATTACTTACTATTTAAAACTTCTCTAATGCTTTGCGTTCGGAGTCGGCGATAAACTGTAGGCCCCTTTCTATGAGTCTAAAAATAGACTCGGGTGCAGCTCATTGACTGAGAGATGTCCCATGTTCTCTCATGGAATGTTAAGGGAATTATTATTATTATTATAATATTATGGCATATAGCTTCACATTATTGAAGGCCACCTCTATATCCAGGAAGGCAGTTATCATTGGTACCAGAGTGTAAGGCGGTTTTTGCGGAACTTTTCTTGTTATTTGTATATTGTCCCCTTGACAAGAGACTATTGACTATGACTAAAGAACTAAAAAGAGAAGAAAAAAAAAAAGAAAGAAAAGAACTATAATTTTGTGCATATGTTTGGCTCGAAAGGCTATATTAAATTTTCAGGGCAAACAGATACGGCCTTATGAATCTAAAAAAAAATTTCAGACTATATAATAAAAAACATTCTTAAGAGCGCGAGTTTGTTTGATTGACTATTTAAAACTGAAAAATGAATTAACTTTGGGAGTAAAGTCATAATAATAATCCCGCAATATTTAAAAATGCTTTAAATGATTAAAGGCTTGTTGAAAATTATTATTTCCACCCATTCGTGGGACCATTTAAAATTTTGTTAATTCTTTTACTTTTATACGTCTATCGAATCGTATGACTACAACAACTAAAGCAAGTTTATTATTATATCTATGAAATAAATAAATTGTATAGGCATTCTGTCCCTAATAAGATACAGAAATATGTCCGAAATTGTAAGTACAACGGCATCTGCATAGGCGATTGCCTTGCATCCAATTTGTTGTATGTCATTAGCAAAATACGTTCATCACAATATCTCAAAGAAGGAGGGAGAGCACTCCGCCCTGCGGTGTCCAGCGGTCTATTCTTTTTCTCCTATTTTCGGGAGAAACAATTTCGCTATTTATTATACCATACTATTCTGTATCTCCAGCCTAGATGGCATCTAGCTTAACCATACATATATAAGGGCCCTCCCTATATCCAAAAAGGTAGCTGTCATGTGCATCAGAGTGTGCAAGGCGGTTTCTACGTACCTTCACTTGTTGGTTGCATGTTGACATGATGCTATTATTTATGCTTTGATGCAGATTCATATCAATGAGTCTCTCGCATGTTCTTCAGTAGAAAAAAGCGCCAATGGTACTTGTTATAATTTTGAGCATTTGATTGGCTCGAAAAGCTATTTTAAGCTTTCAGAACAAACAGATACAGCCTTATCAATCTAAAAAAATTTTGAACTATATAATAAGCAAGATTCTTAAGAGCGTAAGTTTGTTCGAAGGACTATTTAAAACTGCAAAATGCATTAACTTTGGAAGTAAATTAATAATAATAATAATGCCGCAATGTTTAGAAATGGCTTAAATGACTAAAGACTTGTGGAAAATTATTATATCTCCGGTTCGAAGGACCATTTAAAATTTGTGATTTCTTTTTCCTTCTTAAAATTTTTGTAGCTCGTCTTTAAATTTCGTCTTGACCTCGTACAAATCTTTTACATGAAAAAAAACTTGTTTTATTTCAAAATATCTTTTGAGTGTTTTAAATTCATTGTTGAAATTCAATTGAAATACTTTTCAGGTATTTTGTGCATAAATAAAAGATGACTTTTTCATTCTTCATAAATAAATAAAATATTCAATTACTTGTACGAGAGTAGCGTATGTATCAGTAAAAGTTTTATTTTATTTTGTTTTTTTTTTTTCTATATATACATATTTCGCACATATGTATAAAATAATTTCATTTTCATTTTCAATAAGTGATTTAGAGAAATACAATGAAATGTTTATAAGAATAATTCTAGATTAGGGTGGTTCAAAATCAAATTGAAAAAAGGAATAGTTTTTAAAGGTTGTAAATGCAAATAAAAGATTTGTTTAGAGAGAAAGAAACTTTGAATGCTATTGATGTTAGCAGTGTCTTATAAGAAAGTGGTAAGTAAATGTTGCCAGCATTCAAGGCCTGGCCTTCTATATAAATGTGAGTTAGAAAACGTCCACTGCAAACACATATTCATTCATTCGATTGCATAGAGCATGCAGTTCCGTTTTTCAATGACTACTTTTAGAAAATAGTTTTCATTTTGGTTTTCTTTTCTTCAAAATCTAAAATTCTTTCGAGACTGTGTTTGAAACTGAACTGTTAAATGTCAAGAAAATAACTGGTGGTGGTGCTGATGGTGGTTGGAGAGTGTGGAACTTACAAGAATTTTATTATTCCTCTCGACAATAGATGCTCTGCATGGTTCAATTATCGTATTTCATGATTCGTTAAATTCACATCTAAGCATGTGTTTGTCTTACTTTTTTTTTCTAGATTTTTGTTCTATTTGTCTCTTTCTTAGAATTCATTTTATTTCTCTTATTATTTCATCCGTTTTTTTATATATTTTTTTCAGTTTTACTTACCATAGATGGGTTTCATAAGCGATTGTACTATTCTTAGTTTCTTATAGTTAAACTGTTAGATGGAATGAATAAAATACACCATTTCCTAGGAGAAATTAAAAAATTATTATTATTATGTTTTTAATAAAAAGACTTCCCTCCTCCTCCTGGCAAATCCCATTAATGGAAGCCCCTGACATATCAGCTTTTACATCTGGCGATAATGACAAACATATCACGAATGATCAGAAGAAAATGCCACATACTGGTAAAGAATCGCTGTACTAAGTAAGGCTTATCACCATTATTCAGCAAGGATCTTCACGGCGACACAATTACATGAAGATGAGCTACGGTAGACTAATCATTTACTTAGTTTGCAAATCAACCGATTAATGAGACTAAAATAAGGCAATCAATACCTTGAAGCCATATGTATCCAGGAGCAGTGAAGGAGATAAAAAATTATACAAAATTTAAAGTAGCACGTCAGTAGTGTTGATGAGTTATCTACTGATGTACCTTATTAGTAAACATTACTATGTGAATGGCTTTCGACTCTGTTTTTATCTATGTTTATGTTGATCATAGCCAAAACATACAGTGGCCGAAGGACCTTTTGTGTACCCCTTAAATTCACCAAATCAGATTGAAGATGCAAACGAAGCCAGTAATCCTATTTGGTGAAAGAAGAAATTCCCTTTTTGATGTCATCAAAGCAATTTCCAGGAAACTCATTCTCTAGGACGAAATAAATGGCCACTAACAAAGTACCCGTTCAGATGTCTTCTGCAAAAATATTGCCAAATCTACACCAATCATCCTCAATATTCCTTACAATACACTGATGGTATCTTAGAACTTAATGCCCGGTAAATAGATCCGTTAGTATCTATTAGTAGACTTAGCTCTACAGGGAGAAAGTGAAATAAACCTCATCGTCTGTCGCATACCATAGGTACTCCTCCAAAACCGAGCGAATTCTTCCTCAGCCCATAGGATAACACTCGACCTTACCTTATCCGTCGATTTCTCCTCAGACAACACAAGTGAATATGTCGAAAACTTCCGCCTGGAAAATCTAAGCGTATTAGCCCATAGGGACCAATCACAAGGTGTACAGTTTCACCGCAAGTCCATCGGTGAACCAAACCTGGTCCACGATATTATTCCATCAAGTTTTGTTTAACCATAAATTTATTTTGGGTATAAGGACCCTAAAGTTCCTGCCTAGCATCAAAGTTCGCGATATATAACCATGTATCCAAAGAGGGAATCGCCCACCATGTCGCTAGTCTTCAATCCGGAGACTTCAGGCAGTCTAAGCCCTCCATCTCCGAAATGAGCAATGAAGGTATGTTCAGGAGGGCCTCAATGGCAAGTGTGGGGCAGGTTCTCATCGCAACAGTGATTAAAACACAAGTAAGACAATAGATTTTACCCAGTAGAGTCAACACATTGTCCACACATTGTCCTGCTAAGGCAGCATAGGTCGTTGTTGCAGTAGATCCTTCTAGGTTTTAGATTCCACGTTTTACCTTACAGATGCTGACAGGTGAAATATGTCCTGGTCGCTTTATTAGTAACATAGGAGGGAGAGTTATTTAACCTATCCAGTATGTTACCCAGATATTTCACATTACCTGTGTTTTGTTGGTTTCGTGAGTCTTAGATTCCTACATATAGTGAATGGTACAATCCCGTCTAATCATGGTTTATAATTAATCCTCTCTCCCAACACTATTTAAATATTATATCAAGGGCACTGCATACGTTCTGATATGATTATGCCCTTCGAGATGATTAAATCATCTCTACTTGAGAGTTTTTGCTCAGTAACCTACCGAGAATATCAAACTATACTAAATTGTGCTTAAATATTTGCACAAGAGACAAACAAAAGATTTTCTATACCATTACTGTAATTCAAATGAAATATATTTTGGATTCACTGCCTGAAAAATACTACCATACTTGATCTCAATCTTCTTATAATAACTCTTTTAAAAGCTGCTCTGGTAAGAAGCAGATACAAGTTCAATTCCTCTGTTTTTGTACGATCAAGGTTTTAGATCAACTTGGTTGTTAAATATTTGTTGCATCATGGGTCATATTGATAGCAATGTTTGTGGTAGCATATATAAGTTTCCTTTTTGTATACTAGACTATCAAGGTGCAAGTAGTTCGGTAAGGTCAATGTTGTTGAACGATTTGTCTTTTTTTAGTTTACGGATGTTGTATGATAGTTTAACAAACTGCTGGGTTTAAATTTGGCCTGCAAACCTAAAAAACTAACGTTTGTTATGAAATATAAGACACAGTTCTATCATTTAAACAAGTTGCTTAAAATGTAAACTGTTAAGGTATTTAGATACATAAATATAAAAATTACTTTCAAAAACTAACTTACCTTTATTGATACAACCTTTTTGGTAGAGAAAATAAAGGATCCGCCATCTAACGTGTTTTTTCAACTAGTACTTATTTCGTGAATGGTAACACTTAGCTTATGTCTGATTTGACAGATAATTAGTTTTATACTTTTATGGTTGCGTATACGCTTGAACTTCGCTTCGGTAAGTGGGCGTGCGATCGACTTACAGAAGATGCCGATTTTGCTAAAAAAATCATCTTTTCAGACGAAGCTCATTTTGATCTTGGCGGGTATGTAAACAAGCAAAATTGTCGCATTTGGGGCACAGAAAACCCGCACGCATACATTTAAAAGCCGATGCAACCAAGACGAGTCACTGTTTGGTGCGGATTTTGGTCCAGAGGCATAATTGGGCAATTTTTCTTCGAAAATGAGCAAGGAGTAACCGTTAAAGTCAATGGCGATCGTTATCGGGCCATGTTGAACGAATTTTTGTTCACAAAAATTGAAGAGGAGGATATTAGCAACACTTGGTTTCAACAGTACGGCGCTACGTGCCACACAGCCGAAGCTACACTCGATGTTTTGCGCCCTCTTTTTAAAGATCGCATTATCAGCCGCAGAGCTGATGTCGTTTGGCCACCTCGGAGCTGCGATTTGACACCGTTGGACTATTATTTGTGGGGTGCCGTCAAAGATAAGTGTTACGCCAACAAGCCAGAGACAATTGAGGCTTTAAAGGACAATATTCGTGAAGCCATTGGTGAAATACAGCTGCACACAATCGATAATGTGCTTAAAAATTCGACTGATCGTGTAGGCCACTGCATGGCCAGCCGAGGCAGCCATTTGATTGAAATTATTTGCCATTATTAACCGGAAGGTTTGTACTTTGAAATAAAAAAAAGAGATTTGAGAAAATATTCAGTAGTTTTTTTATAGCATTATCAAAAAAAAAATTTATTTGGCGGACCCTATATTAAAGGTGCTTGCTGCCATAAAGGCAAAATTTGGTCTACAAAATTTTTAGCTGTCATTTGGTTCGAAAGACCATTTAAAAACTAGAAACAAAATGAGTAGATATATCGCAAGCACATATGTATATATTTTGAGTTGTCTAGTGAAAATCAAACACGAAATGCAAATTAAACAAATTATAGGGCCGAAGGTCTATTTTTGCTATCAATGCTATAAAAAGTATTGTCATGTGATATGACTACCACTTAAAGCATATAGCAACTCGGCAGAAGAATTACGTAGAATCACCTAGTAATTACTTTTAGTTGAGATTTGATTTAGAAATGGTGCATAACCCTGACACATTCACATAAGCCTGTAGAGCAATAATGAAACTTTTTAACTTCAAATTTGAACATAAAGGTATGTCAGTAAGTATGTTTGTATGGGTCTAGATGACTTGATTGTATGGGTCTCTTTAAGACAAGTTAAAATAATTTCAATGCCAAGAATTCGAGAATGTAACCAAAAGAAATGAAATGAAATGATATGAAATGTATGAAAAGAAAGCTTAAAATGTTATACAATAAGTAGAACAAAGAAGAAGAAAATTTTCTTTTCTAAAGAGGCTGACAAAGACAAACATAAGAAGAGGGAAGTAAAAGCAAAGAAAAGGATATTCAATGACAACAAAAACCAACTACAAATACAAAATACATACATAACATATTTACACATACATACTCGCATGAACATGAGTATAACTACATCAGCAGTAAAAAATTTACGCACGTCTGAACAGAAAAAATGTAACAATTACATACACGCACACAGACGCAATTATTTTTTCACATATACACACACAGGCCTATACATGTGTATGTCTGTATTGCAAATAAAATCAACAGCAACATTTTGTCAACAGCATTACTATACAAATATGACGAATATAATCATTTGTTTAACTACAAGGCATCATGTATTCTATACGAGATTGGGAGCAAAGGTAAAGCCCTCAATTAAAAATTGGCAATGTTTTGTAAGAGTAGAAAAAAATGTTTTTTTTATGAAAAATATAATACAGTTTTACAAAGCGTTATAACTTAAATGTGCAGCCATTCAAGATCAATATGCCGTCAATGTTGTGTGACTACAATAGGATAGGATAGTTCAGGAAGAAATGTGAGCCTCGTTGAACCAGGCTTACTTGAGTACACATAGCTGCCAGTTGACTACGTTTTCCTAAATTTAGGTGGAAATGAGCCCGACAGCTTAATGAACCTGGCTTATAAACTGACAGCTATGATCAGATGGATTTCATTAGGCCAAATATTATTGCATTACATCGAAACAATGTCCATATTGCGTTGTGAGCTTGTAATATGCCCCAAAGGTATTATAGCAATGCACTCTTATTGCCTGCTATAAATACAATGCCTGAGTCTAGTCGATTTGCAGTCAATGAACCCTTTTCTTATTGATTAAGATCTATCTAAGCCATTTTTGCACTAGAGATATTTAACATAAGTTTAGTAGAAGTTATAGTTTGCATAAGAATGCTTTATATGTACATATATCGCGACTGTCATGTAGAAGCTCGGAAGGAATCTTCTACGCCACTAACTGGGAGTGTGAAGAAAAGTTTAGAAAGGTGTGCTTAGTGAAAGGGTTCAACCAAAAAGGTTTTAGGCAGTCCCAACCTTTGCTAGCCAACTATTATAGGAAAACATTTGAGTCCTGCATCATAATATCTAAGAATAGCCGGAAAGTTATAACCAGGCTTTTGACAGGTCATAGCATATTCAAAGAACATATGGAACTTAATCACCAGATATAATACTTGTAGGTGGAGAGTTATTACTATTGACATCAACCGATATCTTGAGGTTCGTGAGAGCAAAGAAGTTGGGAGAGATATTATCGCAAAACCCCTTACTACTTGACAATAGGTCAAATTATAGCTGTAAAATGGATCATAGGGTTGCAGTGGACTTCTTTACAAAAATAATAATAACCACAATTGGACATAGGGCCTCCAAGGAAACTCGCTACTATCTGGGTAATCCACATAAGCAAATTTTACCTTGATTACCTCTTTCTTCCTATTTTAGTAACTACATGTCAGTGGGCAATGGCTAGTAGCGTAGATGACAGTGTCGTGGCCACACGCGGCCTAGGTTCGAATCCATAGTAGAGGACATGACAAAAAAATTCAAGTGCGGTTTCGAGTGTTTAATTAAGAGACTTCAACCACAAATGATTCATCACACAAATGATTGGAGAAAACGCCACTCACTGGATAAAAATGGTAATGATAAGTAAGTATCACCATCACCACTCAGCAGGGATCTTCACCACTACACAACCACATACTGAGCTCAAAAATCAACTGATTAATGAAAATGAATCAAGGCAATGGATGCTTTGTGGAAAGCCATATGCTCTCTCAAGAGGACTGACAAAGACAACATAAGATATGGCAGTAAATTTGTCCTGGAAGCTTAAGCTCAAGTTGTAAAAAAACCCAAAATTCTTTTGTAATACCACTTCTACCCTCGCATGTGTATTTTTTATGAAGCAAGTGTTACTTTCGTTGCCAATTGATGATGACTCTTTTTTTTTTTTTTTGTTCTCAATATTTATATAAACAAACGTAACAATTTATTGAACAAATTGTTAAACAGGTTATCTGACTCTACTCCATTCGCCACATTTCCTCCATCTTCCTGCAACCTCCGCCTCGACTTATTTGTAATTTTCCTTTTCTTTTACTATAATTTTCACTTTTTTCATATTTTCTGTGTTTGTTTTTTGCTGGTAAATATTGTCTGCAAGGATATGTTGCTCATAAACACATGTACTCATAGTAGTATGTATGACAGACTGTCTGTCGATCTGTCTGTCTCTCTTTATTTGTGTGTTTTTGCTTAAAGTTCTGACTTTCCTCTTAAATCCTTTTTTCCATATTTTTTTCCTTGTAATTCTTTGGAAATCTATGATTATTTGTTGTAAACTTAACATTACAAATCCATCCATATGTTGATGGCTGTTGTATATTTTACGTACGTTTTTATCTCTCTCCGTATAATTCTGTTCAGGTGCACTTTATTGAATATTCTCGATATGTTTTTTTTTTCTCTCCGGACAGATAGAAATGGACCCGATATCATTAGCATGAGTTTCGTTGGTGAGGCAGAACAGTAACCCAATGAAAGTTTTAAATATGTTTTGATGGAATTTTGTTTAAAAGACGGGCGTGTATGGATTACTATATTTCAATAGCAGTAGATCATATAAAAGGACTTAACCTAGCACCAGAGCAGTTAGGCAGTACTACATCCAGACGCATTGCATACTGTCCGGTGAAGTATACAACTGAAGCCTTAAGTAATTTTTAATGAACTTTCTTTGACAGCACATATCAGCTTTACTGAAATGAATTATAAGTTTCTTTATAGCTTATCTATAAACAAATAATCTTAGATTACAAGTCTTTATTATATTTGATTTGGTCAACTTTACTACTGCAATTAAATAAATCAATTTTTTTCGTCAGTTTTAAATATCTTACGGGGACTTCTTTCGCCTTTACATAGAAAATACGTATGAAATATTTGTTTACTTTTTATTATTATTCTTCTGCTCTACACTTTATATGATTGAAAAGTTATTCATTGTATTATATCTTTAAGATATAAAAAATTTATATTTTTCCCCAGCTTTAATTTGCTTTTTTATATTACAGGCATTTAAATCAAAATAAAGTTTATTGAGCACAGATATGTTCAAATCATCAGCCACCACCACCTGCACAGAAACAAACCGATAAACAGAGATACATAGTTTGTAGGGAAAACAGATATGTAATATTAAGTAAACACTGGTACACTGAGAAAAACATGAACAAATCACTTAAATGATTAGAAAGACTTATGTAGAAATGAAGGTCATTGAAATATTTTGGAATAAATGAGTGTGTAATGGTTCATAAGAGTTCAACAACATTTTTATTCCTTAGCGGATAAAACTGAAGGCGATGTTGGATATAATTAATTCTATTAGATTTTTACATCCGAAATCTTTTTGAAAAGACAGAATGTAGACGGTGGGATTGAAATAGTGTTGAGTCTTTTTCATCTCAACACTCAAATTTGACATAGACGGTCATTTAATCGATCAAATTTGTTAGCAAAGTATTCGTAGCGAAAAATTTATTATTTAAATTAAATTTTTTTTTATTGGATTTAAAACTATCGGGTGGGCCATATAAAACTTTAAATGCAAAAGTTAATTGAATCAAAAACGCTTTAAAATTTTCCTAAATTTATTTTGTTGTTGTAAAGTACGATTGTTCCGGTAAGAAATGAAATATTATTTCATATGTATATTCGATGGGATAAATTTTTGAGAACTTTTTCGAGTGTATGGGGTCGTATCTCGGCAATGGCATCATGAATGTTGGCCCTTATATGCTCAATTGCCTCTGGTTTGTCGGCATAATACTTGTCTTTAAGGCGGTTCACAAAAAATAGTCCAACGTTGTCAAATCGTTTCTTGGCGGCCAACTGATATCACCATTTCGACTAATTAAAGGGCTATAGAACATTTGATGCAATAAATCACTTGTGGCATGCGATGTGTGGCAAGTTGCACAATCCTGTTAGAACCAAATATCGTTCACATCAATACCATAAAGAGCGGGCACAAAAAAATAAATTTCCAATAAACCGCAACGTTGCTCAAGCGTAAATCGACTCATTTCGTTCAGTGGAGATCATATTACTGAATTTTATGACAGAATAGATGACATAAGTGTTGTCAAATTCGAAAAAAAACTTTGGTGTAAATTTAAATCGATAGATGGCTCACCCGATATAAAAATAAATAAAAAATTTAATTTGTGATGGAAATACAGATTCTAAAATTCGGTAGTAACGATTCAAAAAAGTAACGAACCAAAGTTTTTCAGCGATAGCTTCTTAATAGAGATAAATAGCTTATGGCGATGTAGATCTAACACTGAAAAAGGGCTGAAAAGTGCCGGGCCTAACAAAGAAAACACTTTTTTTTGCTCAAAATTAGCTTTACTTATCAACCTAATCTTCATCAAGAACGGTGCAATCATTCGAGAACTG
Source organism: Wohlfahrtia magnifica (assembly GCA_023159175.1). Taxonomy (NCBI): domain Eukaryota; kingdom Metazoa; phylum Arthropoda; class Insecta; order Diptera; family Sarcophagidae; genus Wohlfahrtia; species Wohlfahrtia magnifica. Next base: position 3,874,473 of record JAKWBJ010000045.1, read on the forward strand.
CTCTAAAATTTCAATACCACTTGTAGAACGATTTAGCTTTTGCTTCAAATAAACTTAAGTTTCAGCGATTACCTCTTCATTCGTGCGAAAATTTTTATCGGCTATAATTTTCTTGACGTCTGCGAACAGCTAGTAGTCGCTGGGAGCCAAATCTGTCGAATGCGGTGGATGTAAGCTCAATTCGAAGTTCAATTTAAGTAGCTTTACCATAATTTCGATTGTTTTGTTTTTGGTCGTTAGTGAGCAAAAGCCGCATTCACTTTGAACAGAGGTATCTCATAGTCGAATGCTCATGTCATATAATTCCAATACGTTCGTTTGATATCTTTACGATGTCACTCACTTTTCGATCATTCACAACGTTTTTGTGGATTTTTGTGATGTTTTCCGGTGTTACCACCTCATTTGGATATCCACTGTGTTTCTGCATCATCGGTCTATAAAACTACGTTTGAAGTCAACAACCCAACGTTTTATTCTTTTTTCTGATAGAGCGGTGTCCTCATAACACGTTTCAAGCCATTGTTTCGCCTGAACGGTAGTTCTTTCCATCAAGAATCAGTGCAGAGTTGAAACATAAAATTGTTTTTGATCTGTTGTTCTCAAAATAACGTCACTCTTAGCACAATAACTTACAAACTAATTAATAGAATATGATGAAATTTCAACAGCTGTTTCTTGAGGTTGAGGTGAATGCAATAAAATAAGCGCCATCTATGTGTTAGGCACATATTGCTATATGACTACTGTCTAAGAAGTATAATATTAAGTCACGGATACTGCCTTGTAGCAATCCTGCTTGAATAAGTCTTATCTCAAAATGAGTTCCTTCAAATTTAATTCTGAAATAACTTGACAATATATACGACTCAATTAAGTTCAATAGCTGTACTAGAAAATACTTTCCTATTTTGTGCAATAGGCACTGATACCAAACCTTATAAACAGCCTGAGAAACCTCCAAAAATGTTGGAGTATTTCTATATTGTCACAGTTGCTGCTCCACAGTGCAGTATATATTTCTGAAACGAAATTGGTAATTCATTTTAACTGCTTCTATTATATCAATAGTCTTTTTGATTTTAGCATCTCAATAATGACTTGGATTTCATTTGGATTTGTTAATGGAATTTCTAAGCAAATTTTTGTGATATCTTCTTTTGGAAATGGAAGATACTGACAAGATGATCAAAGGAAAGTAGGACTTCCTCTTCATTACTTCCTGCCAACTCGCCATTTGTGAGTCTCATCGAGTATTGTAGGATATTTTCTAATACTGACCGGGAAATGAACATGGTGTACATTTCTCTTACAATAATTTTTGATACACCTGAGCATATAGATAGAGCTTGGAGTGATTTTGCCATCTAAAAGCAGTGATGTGATAATTTTTTTAAGTTTAAAAATTTAGAAAGAAATTATTTTCAAGTGAAAAACTGCACATACATACACATAATCAAAGAAGTTATTTAAAATGTAATTAAGTAAGTTGATAAAAAAATATATCAAAATCTTGTTTGATTTGAAAATTATAGAAATCTAGGTTCCATTCGATTTCAATTTCACTCTATTCCGGCTTACAGAACATACCGGATGGTATATTATAATGTACCTTTTATTCAAGCATAACACATTAAATTAAATTTGATGGACAGAATGATGACACTGTGTTCAAATTCCACACTTGTTTACGACAAGATTGCCATCCAGCGGCCAAATCGGTTCCAAGTATGCTGAATCTAGTGGTGCTAACCGCTTATTTTGAGTAGCTCTTATTTTTGAAATATGCCGTTATTTAACAACGGAGGACCTTGCACAACATATATTTGCTTAACTCAGAAAAGGTTTAGCTTATTGATAAAATAAAAAACGAAATTCCGCAAAAAAATTAACTTTAAGGCTTAAACTTTTTTAATATCAAATATACGAAAGTACTTGATCTTTTTTTTTGCTGAAACGAATGTGCAGAAAAATGCAAATTTCTTAGACTTTAATGATAAGTATCTAACGGTGTGTGTATTTTCTCTTTCTTTCTGTGATACGAGTAAACCTCAAAATTAATTAAATGAAAAATTGATAGTAAAAAACTAAGATGTTAAAAACTGAAAAACTTATTTCTAAACAAAAAACTTCAAAGCTGCAAAATACTGATAAATCTGTACATTTGGCAACGCTCTCTAGAAGTAATCTGAATACTTGAAATTGAACGGTGTGAAAGGTGTGATATGACCTATAAATCTTGTCATTGCACTACTTTTAAGGTGGAGGTCTGGACACAATCTAATGGCTCTCTTTTAATATAATGGATAAATGCCGGCTCTATAAATCATAGTTTTTCTGAGGGATGTTTTTTTATAATTTTCGGCTGAAATAAATAAGTATAGTATAGGGCTTGGATGGATCAACATGATGAAAATTTTACTTGTACTCGATAGTGTTCGAACCTTGCCTTACTTACCCTACTTCTATTTCCTAATTTACTGCTTTGTAGATTCTTTGGATCGTTGTGCCTTTGGCTTAAATCAATCAATTAATCTGTTAATTAACTATTCAACCCTGGCAGAAAGGAAAATAAGGTAGTAAGGTATTCACTTATGCCCATGTTTGCTTAGCAGAGCTGTTTAGTTTCGTTTGATACAGGCATCTTGGCTACGTAGTAAACTCTCTTAAATTATATTTCAATTCTTCTCAAATTATTTTTGAGGATCTGCTTTCATCGAGAACTTTTCTTTAAGCGTATGAACTTACCTCTTACAATAATCGTAAAGTAAAAACAATTTTTTCCCTAAGAAGAAATAAAACATACAATTTAAAGTAAGGCTGTTATTTACAGTAAAACCTCTTAAAAAAAATAATAACTAATCCTTAGGCATATACACTTTTCCTTACTAAAGGGCGTCTTTAAAGATTTTACTGTTAATGTTTTTACATCCATTTTATACAATCATATGAATGTACTCGCTCGGTACTCTATAGATTTATTTTAAATTTTTTTTTTATTTTTTCTGTAAAAAGAGTTGAAGAATAAGTGGAAAACTGGACAGACAGACGGACAATTCATATATACGTTAACAACGATTGCATGTCATTCAAGTAAATTGAAAATAATATTGAATTGTTAAGTGTTTAAAGGATTATATTGTATATTACAACAACAACAGCAAGATGAATGATTGTAAATGAACGACAAGGGAGATAAGGGGGCTCAGGAAAAGAAATTATTTTAATTCATTTATACAATTTTTCTTTTCAATTTACACACAATTCCTGTGTTTTATTTTGATTTTGTATTAAATTCTTAAAGTAGTTTGTTTTTAAAATATTATATTGGAAAAAGAAATCAATTTGAATTATTGATAGAAAAAAAATATTTTTAATATTAAAAAAACACGAGATTTATTATTATTTTTTTTAAATTTTATATGCCTGAAGAAAAAGAATTTATTTCCTTGATAAAATAAAATAAATAAAAAAAAATCACTTTGAAATACAAAGAACGTGTAATAGGAGTAATAAATTTTCGATTGTTTTATATCTTAAGTAAGAACTCTAACCATCATTTTAATTTAAATTCTGAAAAAAGTTTACTATTAAACTTGATCACTATACTAGAAGTTGAGTTTTATATCCCCTTTACCATTTCCCAGTATTAACTGAAATTTTAAAATTATGAAAACTACAGATATAAAAAGCTGCTACTTACTCTTCCTTCAATCACTGAATTACTTCTGAAAAGGACTTAAAGATATTACTCTACTACTAGTTTTTAAGTTTTTAACAGAAAAATTACGTATAATGATCAAAGCCCGTAAAATATCACTAGACATAGTCAATCATAAGTAATAGTGAATCATCGCTGATGATCATTGACAGAGGCAAAGTACATATGTACAAGCTCCTCCAAATCATTCCAGTAGCAATAGAATACTCAGAAGTTTAAGACTTTCAAAACTTTCGCTGCAACATTAGTTGCACTGATTGATTTGTTTATCGGGGTCAAGCGCATGGAGACCAGAAGGATCTTTTATGCATTCTTATACGTTTACCACGTTAAATCGAGGCTATTAATAAAGCCACTTACACTATTTGCTTAGATGATAAAATTTTTATGTTGCTGTAGCCTTCGCCAGAAACATAATCGGGCGAGCCGTGATAGAACTTAACTTACAAAGTATACTGTGATGTCACAAGGTATGCTGGCAGTATCTGAGGCGACAATATCCGGTAAATAGGCTCACTAGTATTCTAAGTTCGCTTATTGAGCAGAGATAGATTACGGGGGAATCTAAATACAAGAAGACAAACTTCTTTAATTGGCTCATCCAGAGGTATAGACGATCAAATTCGCCATCAACTTAAGAACCACTGGAATAGCAAACCAAAAAATTCCTGTTGAAACGTAAAGTCTCACGGTCCATAAAATAAGATGGAAACATTATCTAAGACTACTGTTTCAGACTGTGTTGGGGGAGGCAGCTAGACATAATAGCTGAATAGTCTTCTGACGTGTACCACCAAAGAGGCTCAAATTTAACAGTTCGAAGGCATGTTATTAAAAGAGACAAAAGCAATAAGTCCATATTCAGCAGGCGATATGGATGAGAAAACTTACCAAATTACTCCGATAGATAAGTTGCTATGGAGAAAGCATGATGAGATAGACTATAGTCTTAACCAATTCCCTACGGGCCATGGAGGCTATAGAAATTATCTATACCTATGTAGACACGACAAATTTTCTTAATAACCAGTCCGTGAAAAAGAATATACGTCATATTCCACTTACCGCGTTTTATAAGAGACCACTACCACATTCAAATCTGCATGGATATGAAAAGTCTACACGTGAAAAATAGCATTGATGTTATGCTTTAAGGTTCAATTAGATGTGGTTTAACATAATGTTATAATCGTAACTATGTACCATATAGTAGAAACAACGAAAATTCACTTATGGTATAAGATTGACTGGTTTCATCGAGACTATGAAGTTACTTAAGTCATATTTAATTTAAGCTTAAATCCAAGGATAACTTATACACTATGAATCTATTTGAATAAGAATGAATCAAATGTTAAGTGAAGCCGAAGCGAAACAAAAATCTGCCCAGATAACAGTTCAAATAGTGAACAGTATGGCGATGATAGCTATAAGATTCTTACTGTTCCCACGAAGTAGGCACTTTTGTGTGGTTTAGGGAAGTGTAACCGTTTTATTTTCTGACAAAAAGTATTAAACTTCTTTTGATCTTTGTTTAAAATTAAGAAATATCAAATGGTTCTTAAGGTAAAATTTATTAGATAAACACAGCACCCTTCGTTTGTGTTAATTTTTTTTTAAAAAGGCACCCAAAAAAGTTAAAGGAACATTTTTTTAGAAAAGAAAACGCTTTTAAAAGGTGGTCGAAAAAGAACGCACTATGTAGTTGTAAATAAAACAAAAAGTTTTCAGAAAATTATCTTAATGGTTTTTATAATGGTGGAAACTATGTGTAAATCAAATATTGGCCAAATACTCGCCATGACTTTGACGGTGTTCCTCTATCCGTCGGTTCATATTACCCAGCCGAATTATTTCATCCTTTAGCTCTCTATTTGTTCTTGGCTTATTGACGTTCACTTTTTCTTTCAAATATCCCCAAAGAATGAAGTTCAACGGCGCCAAATTACATAATCGTGGCGGCCAAGTAATATCGCTACGACCTGATATAACACGGCCTCTGAATTTCTAGCAAAAAAAAAGCCATTGTCTCGTTGACTGTTGGAACCACATCTCGTCCAGGTTTTTATTTTCAATTTCTGGCCACAAGAAGTCCGTTATCATATCGCGATAGCGAACACCATTCACGGTAACTGCTTGGCCGACCTCATTTTCGAAAAAGTATGGCGCGATGACACCGCCCGCCCATAAGCTGCACCAAACGGCGGTTTGTATCGGTTTTTCAACAATCACTCGTGGATTCTCATTTGCCCAAATGCGGCACTACTGCTTGTTAACGAATCCACTGAGGTGAAAGTATGCCTCGTCGCTGAAGATGATATTCTTTGTAAAGTCACCAGTCACTTCTGTCTGTTCAACTAACCATTCGACATATTGAGGATGTTTGAAATGGTCAGCAAGCTTCAGCTCTTGAGTCAATTGAACCTTGTAAACGTGTAAATTGGCATCAGTGATGTTCAAGAGATCTTCCATTGTTGGGCACGAGGACGAATCGAGGTTGACGGCTCTTCTGCCACACATCCCGAACAACAGCAATGTTTACCGCAGAACAAACTGGGTGAGTATGCACAGGTGTATCCAAATTTCCAACAGACCCGGTTAGCTTAAATTTGAGCACAATTCTCCCGATTGTGGATTTGAATTGAACGTCAATTTTTGTACAAGGCTTCAACATTCTTATCGCCCTGCTCAATTGAATATCTCCCCGTGGTTGAATTTGTCAAACACTGAAACAGGGAAATATCGAATTAAGTTGGGCAACAAACTTAACAATTAATATCGTGCATTATGGTTGGACTACCCCTTAGTATTTTAGAAAGGCTTAACACCTCCTGACCTTACCATGAAACGGTAAGGCCTCCTGCTACTATTAATACAACTTATACCCACTTTTTGAAACCGAACGGTTTTCTGCGCCCATTTGACCAAAATTAAGTCTCTAGTCAAATGTTGAATTTCATTGTGTATCAACTAATGTATCAGCCTTACAAAACCAAACCAAACCGCTGCTTAAGCAAAAGCCTGGTAAAACACGCTTATAATACATTGGCTTTAATATACTCAATAATAAATTGATATAAAGCCATATATCTCAGTCAAGTTTAACCGCCTACTTTATATCTTATCTTTATTGTGTTACTTGGAATTGTATTTTTTGTTTATATATATTTTCGCTACTAAATAATTTTCTGTTTTTGACTACCATCCCATCCCTCCCCCTAATATGGCTTAATTTTTCTCAATTGATTGGCTTCTTTTCTTTTTTCTTAATATATTTCAAATTTTGTCAATTGACCACAAAAATGTTTTCTTGTGTGTATTTTATTAAAAATGTAGTATAAAATATAAAATATCCCAAAACTGAATATTTTGTTTTTTTAATAGAGTCCTTCTCTTATGTTAAGTAGTGCGTAAAGAAAATTCATAATTGGATGGATGCATGATGTGTAAAACCCTACAGAATGTGTGTGCACGTACGTGTTAAGGTTTCTTGCTTTTTTGCTTGTTTAACTTTTAAGTCTGTTTAATGCTTCAGTGGCTTTAATTCAGTCCAAAAAATAAACTAAATTGGGGTCAAATAGCAACCACAGTTATAAAGTTTATATTTAATTTTTTTTTTTGTCCAGCTGATACTTACCATTTTCAAGAGTTTATACGTTTTTTATTAAGATAAACTGATTTTTTTAACTCACGAAGTTCATTAATATGGAAGTTCATCAAATATGGACCCACACTATTACAAATTAGTTAATAATCAAGAAAAAGACAAATATACGGGGTAGTGATGCAGAGTCTTTGCTTATCACAGGCACCTACCTTTCTTCCTTGCCGAGACCATCTAGTAATGGTTTTGTAATCGATGCTGCTCTTTTTTTCTTTTACGTGGGCGTCAGAATGCTTCCTGGATGGAACATTTGTAGGAAAAGAATTAAAATCCTATGATCAACTCTATCAAAGGTCTTACTAAACTCAGTATAAATAATACCAGCTTGTGCAACCGCAATAAAGCCCATAAAAAATTTCGTAGGAAATTCAAGAAGGTCGACCTACGCTTTAAAAAACCTTGCTGAAACTGTGACTTAATAGATATCGTTTAAAAAGACAAATAATCAGATAATCACAAGCTTCTCCATTAGTTTATTAAAACTGGTTTATATCTTCTTTACTTATCAATTCTAAACAACTCTTCCTTTTTGTCATGCCGCTATTTATCCCTAATACTGATGACATGGCATCTTCTTGTCTGTGCACTAACAGACAGAAAACATCTGTGTAGTTTAGATTACAAATATCCAGACGAACAGAGTTAAGAATATTTAACGCAGGTGTAAAGTCAATTTTGTCGTTCGGAAGTAGAACTTGCTGACCTTAGAAAAAATGTCTCGGCACTGGCCATCACTATACAGGGCGGGCAAATTTCAGGTTAGGAATTAAATTGGTTATCAAATGATGAAATGTCAACCTTATTATTTACTTATTTAGTAAAAAATTAGGAAATTTTAATATAATTGTGAAAGTTTGCTATTAAAATGGTGAAAATATTACCATAAGCGCTTTACATCAGTCTTGACAATGAGCCTGGAAAATCAACTCGTCGGCGTTTGCAATAATTGGACATCATCAGAGGAACTTTTGCATAAAGATCTTTATCTTCACGCTTATAAAGTTCAACTCATTCAAGAATTAAAGATAGCTGACCACTGTTTGCGTGGAACGTTTGTGAATTGGCTTAACGAAAACAATCATCTTTAGTGATGAGGCCCTTTCTCAATTCGGCGGTTATGTAAACAAACAAAATTGTCGTAAGCGAGGCTTAAAAAATCTACTATCAGTCCCTGAAAAACAAATCCATCCAAAGAAAGTGACCCTATGGTGCGGTTTCTGGTTAGGCGTCATCATTGGCACGTATTTTTTCGAAAATAAGCAAGGAAACACCGTCAGCGCTAATTCTCTGAGCTACCAAACCATGGTAACCAATTTTTTGTGGCCACAACTGGCTAATGTTGACATCAGTGACCTTCACTTTTCCCAGTCGCATTATTTATCGATTTGGCGATGTCTTTTGACTTAACGCCGCTGGATTATTTTCTCTGGAATCATTTGACACTCTGAAAGATGAAATTCTTCTCTGCATTGACGAGATAACCTTTGTTGCAAAATGTGGTTCAAAATTTTGTGAAAAGAGCGAACGTCTGCCGACGAGCTAGAGGTAGACATTTGCCCGACATCATAAACCATTATTAATTCCCGTATTTCTATTTGTTATTGGTATAAATAAAACCAAATTGGTAAAAAAAATAAATGTGTTTTTAAGCCAATTTACTTCCTAACCCTTAATTTGCCCACCCTTTATGTAGACTGGGTATAGTACTGGGTGCTTCAAATGTTTCGGATCTCAGCAGCATGCAAATATAACGTTTCTGAACGTCACTGGCTGCATATGAGCGATGATTTTATTATACTCTTTCTCTTCATCAGCTGATACTAAAATTGTTTTTACCTTATCATTTTATGTAACAAATCATTTGTGTTTTTATAATGAAACCATATGACATCGTACCAAAAATTTTGGAATCAGCTTTTGGAAAAAAAGTGATAAAGTATTTTAATGAATCTTGCTAACGACAAAATTATATTTTTTAATTTTGAAACTAAACTTATGTACCGAAAGGGTTAAGCAAAAAATTTAATCATAAAGTATTAACGCTTTAATTCGCAAAGGAAGGCTAAAAACGTGTTAGATGGTCAAGGGGGTAATGAGAAGTTGTCCAGCTGAAACAATAGGAGTGACCTCAGATAAAAATTTACTTCTTAACTGCGAAGTGGAGAAATCAATAGACATTTTAGAATCTTTCGGACTTTCTATACAGTAAAATTTTTAATAGTTATGACATGACTTGTCCTTAGAAACTTCCGCATAAATAACAACATCCGTGGGGACTGGATAATAGAGCTGTAAAACTATCGATAGTCGGCTCGATAGTTTCGATAGTTTGCAAAAAAATCTATCATTACTATCAGATTCTTTTAAGTGCTACTAGTGGCAGCAATATTAGAATTTAAGTAAAAGGGAAAGAATATTTTTTTTCCAGTATGACATAACATTTTATGAATTAAAGTTTTTTGATGGAAGATTAATCCTTATATATAGCGCAAATTGGTCAGACCATGAAGTGCTCTAAAACTAAAGTAATTAATGCAATATAATGAAAGAAATCTGCAGAGACTATGGGAAGACAGCGTAGAACAATTGTCAACTTTTTATTCGTACTTCAAAGATTAATCTCTTCAAGTCATCAAAATGTCTCAAAAATGAACTTATTCTTCTGTTTCAAGTCGCGCAATAAGAAAAGAAAAATTGAAAAATATGAAGCTAGACTTTGGCAAGGGTCCTCGAAAGGTATCATTTCTCAGCAAAAGGAAGCAATACCTGCACCGTAATAGTTAGAACAACATGCTATGGTCTGTACCCGGAATAACCCACGTTGTCGGTCCCGTCGTTTTGATTTGTGTTTTTTTTTTGTTTGTTAAGTTGGTACATCTGTTGTTGATATTCCCGCTAAGTGTTAGCGTCATAGCTACGTAGCCAGCGTAGATCATTCCGGCCACACGGGGTTTATTCCGGGAACTTTTTGATCAAGGTAGTAATTTGTTTGCTTCAAAGGCAAAATCGTATGTATGAACATATCTTAGTTACAATTCATACTTTGAGTTTAATAAATAGAAATTTAAGAATCTTGTAAACTGTGTTCCCATTTAACTATAAAAGTTAACAGCCAACAACCTGCGTCGAACAAATTTTTGCATATGTCACTTGGACTACATTTAGTGGCGATAGCATCTATAATAAAAAAAACTATCAATGGTCAGCCAAAAACAAAACCATTGATACTATCGATAGTACCATCGATTGTTTTGCTGCTCTACTTGTAAACCAACTCTATTAACTTCGTGGTCGGCTTTTAAATGGGAAAATAGTAGAACAGAAACGATAATCAATAAGCCCAGATATAAAAAATCATTTCTAAGGCGGGATTTCATTTCGTCGAAATATGTGTGGAGAAATGTCTTCGTAGAACTATGAAAGAAACCCATATTTATATACTTTCAGATAGTCAGGCGACTCTTACGGAGAACCTTTAATATACTATGCTGACCGCAAATAAAAGGATAACAAAATGGCTAACTATCTGACGAAACGAGGGGCACATTTTCACCTAATTGCCCCGAGTAATTCAGTGGTCTTAAAAAAGCCACAAAAACGTGATCCTTAGTAACTGGCAGGAGGCGGAATTCGCTGTTCATTGGCATAATTGTACTGGTCAGTGTCAGGCCAAGCGGCTGTCGACAGAGAGAGACAGAGTACCACTTGGACAAATTTTTCCTTCACAAAATACCCTGAAGTTTTTATTTCTTTTAGTTTAAAATTAAGTTAAATTTCTTTTTTTTCCTTTTTTTTTTCTTTAATTTCACCACACGATTGCCTTTTACTCAAAAACCTGAAGTGTCATACGAAGAGATAATGTTGTTCACTTGAATTACGTATGCGAACAGGACTTTAATTGTGTTTAACAATAAATAAATATATGGATTTGCAATACCTGCTGCTACAATAGATCATATCAAGCCTTTATATGGAATTTTACGTCTTTTTAATTCTTTATGTCATAATTTTTTGTTTTTATTTAAAAAATAAAATTCCTGTAAATGTCATTTAAAGTCAAATCAATTAGTGTTGCACTTAATATTTCATTCAGCTGAAATGCCTTTATTGGTATATACTGCAAACCCTACACATCATTTTAAAGACTGCTGGAGTATTTTAGGTTTTTGATAATGTTTGTTACACAGAAAAGAAAGTGCGATTGTATAAGAAAGCACTGAAATTTAGCAGTAACATTAAAGCTTGGTTTTCTACCTGTATTTCTGAGTGGCAAGTAGCAGTATTAATTAGGCGTTTAACAACCATTTAAAATTAACTTCTGACTTTTCGGTCTTGTTAACTAGAGTGTTGGTGTAGACATTAAACGTTTTCATTTGCTGCAAAAGAAAATTTCATTCAATTTCCATATAAATTTGTTTCATTCACATTTATTTCTTTAAATTGTTGTATTAATTATTAAGTTTAATTAAAATACCACATGAACAGAAGGTACTTTTGGCGAAACGAGTATAATGAGCTGATAAAAATTAAAGAAAGAAAAAGAATAATATTTCCAACATATAAGTAGAAGAAAACAATTCGAGCAAATAAATGGAAATAACGATTAATTTGAGCCTGTATTTTCATTTTTCTTTTTTTTTTTTGTAATTAAATCGGCAAAAAGGATAATTGAGTAATATGATTAATATAGCAGAGTAGTTTTCAATCCTATGGAAGCGTTTTTAAAGAAGCTGTTTTTTATGGTCTGAATTAAACGGTTGCTTTACTTTGTTATGAACGATTGTTGCACGAATAATAAAATTTATTTTCCTGAAACAGGCCAATGGCGGAATTATGATTAATTAAATAAAAAACTCATCCGAGCTACTTAACATCGATTGGATAAATTAAGGATTGAGCAACAATTTCGGTTTTTCCAGAGCGCGTGTGTGTAAGCTGGTGGCAATTGTCGAGATATAGAAGAAGATAAGACAACACTACGTGAAATTCTTGAAAAGATACAAGAGAACTAACACATACGTTACCATATTTCCGAATATTACAAGGCTGCTTTTGGCAGATCGATACAAGCAAAGGTTTTTAAAGCTGATTCTGAGTAGGTATTCCCACAAAACTGATCAGATTATACAGAATAACACTAACTGAAGCATAATTGTAAGCTTATATAGAGAAAGAGCTCTTTAAACCATACAGTGTCAAATAAGGTTTGAGACAAGGTGACAGTTTTATATTGCGATCTGTTCAATTTGCTGCTTGAGAAGGTCTTGTATGATGCAGCAGTAAGATTAAATGGCACAATATTTATCAAACAAAACATTCTTCTCGTCGATCACTGTGAGTAGTAAAATCAATCTCTTTAAGAAATGAGAAGGAATTGGCGATAGTGTTCCTGGCAGTAAATGAAAACAAAGCACTTAACTGCTTTAAGAAGGGCACGATTTGTGAACGCTGGTAACTACAACTAAGACGTAGTTTAAGATTCGTCGACTTCGGTACCAAACTCATTAATATCAATTTGGAAATAAAGCGAAAAATACTAACGGCCAACAGTGTTGCCAGAATTTTCAAGGGTAAAATCATGAAAACAAGAGACTTCTTTATAAAAAATCGTCAAAATCGTGTCATGCCTTTTTTGGAAATCCTTAAAATAAAAATAATTACTATGGCGTTTTCTTTTCTGGAAAAAATGTTGCACTTTGTTGTCTTTATTGTTTTGTATTATTAAAGAAATAAATACAAATAAAGGGTGCTGTGTTTACTTCTTAAAATGTTGCCTTTAAAAATTTTTGATATTTCTTAATTTTTTTTTAATAAATTCATTAAATTCGGAAAAGCAAACGCCATTATTTTACTTTTTAATTGTTTTATTTCGGAAAAAAAAAACTATAAACATAACAATGTAAAGCATGTTTTTTATAGGGGTATAGAACTTTAAGTTGGCATTACTTTTTAAGATGGTGACCGATTTAACAGCTGTCAAGTGATTTATTCTCAGTTTGGTTTGGCAATTCATCATGAATAGACTCACGCCTGAACAATGCTTCCAAATGGGCTAAATGGGCCCAAAACAAGATTGCCGTTGATCCCGATTTTCATAAGCGACTTTTGTTTAGCGATGAAGCTTACTTTTATTTGAATGGATACGTCAATAAACGAAACTGCTGGATTTGTAGTGATAATAATTCTCAAGTGTCTGTTGAGACACCGTTACATAAAGAAAAACTGACTGTTTGCTGTGCTTTATGGGCTGGCGGATTCTTTGGTGCGTACTTCTTAAAAAACGACACTGGTCAGAACGTTACAGTTAATGGTGATGGTTATAGAGCCATGATTACTGACTTATTCGTTCATCAATTGAACAACTATGATGTGCAGGAGCTGTGGTTTCAACAAGACGTCGCAAAGTGTTACACAGTTCGTGTCGAAATTGATTTATTGAAAGAAACATTAGTTTCACGTATAGTTTTACGTTTCAGACCCGTGAATTGGCCTCCAAGATCGTTCGACTTTACGCCACTAGACTACTTTCTGTGGGGATATGTGAAGCCGATAGTCTACACCGATAAGACCGACACGATTGACCGCTTGGAGGACAACATTTGCCGCGTTATTGCCGATATACGGCCACAAATGTTGGAAAAAGTCGTCGAAAATTGGATCTCCAGACTAGACTACGTCTAAGCCAGCCGTGGCAGTTATATGCCAGAAGTCATATTTAAATTATAATGCCGGAAGGTTATCTTTCGAATGAAGTATATTTCATGTCAATTTAAAAAAATTCATCTTTGTTTTATTCCATTTCAAAGTTCTATACATCTATAAAAAACATCCTATAAAATAAAATTTGTGATAACAATAAATTCTATTTCTATTGAGATCCGAATTCACAAACATGTACAGTGTCGTGCAAAACAAAAGCAACAATTCGTATAAAAACTTATAATGCCGTTTATTTCTGAAAGTATTTCATTACGAAAAAAGTTTTTCGGTAATATATTTACATTCATATCCACTAAGATTTACACTCAAAGATATATTACTTTAACTAAACATTTTTTCAAAAATCAATCGAGGTCTTCAAATAAAGGTGTGAAAAACAAATGAAACAATTTAATATATCGCTGATAAAACCTTATTTCTTATAACATTGCCACTTCTGCGCGGCTTAGAATCAATAAGGCTATTAAGTACGGATTCCGAGATACGTTCCCAGTCACTTACTAGATTTTCAAAGAGTTCGTTTTGATTTTCGGATCGTGTTTCTGAGATGTTCCTCTTCATTATACCTATTTAAGGTTAAACTCTAATCCGTGCAATGAACTCTTTGACTAACTTCGATACGTCAAAGTGGCATATACTACTCAGCATATTGAATTATTTTCGTTTCTAACATGATCCATTTTGCCATCAATTTAGTGAAAAGGTCTTTTTCCATTTACTGAAAAGCAAGTCTGCACCATTACGCTGCATGCATAAAAACATTTATACAATTGCATGGATCCAGCCTTCTACTAGGGCTATGGACTTCTATACTATCGGGTGAGCTATCTATCGGCTTAAAGTTGAACTAGCGGTTATTTCAAACCTGGTAATACTTATGTTATTCTATTCTGCCACAAAATTCAGTATATTATCTCCACTGAATGAAATGAATCGATTTATGTTTAAGCAACGTTGGGATATTTTAAAGACAATTGAGCGGAAATTGCAAAAAATCAAAATTAAAAAACAAAAAATTAAAAAATCATCTTTTCGGATACAGCTCATTTTTATCTCGGTGGGTAGGTTATTAAGCAAAATACCCATATTTAGCGCTCAGAAAACACAAACGTAGTCTTACAGAAGCCAGTGCACCCATTACAACTGACTGTTTGGAGCGGCTTGTAGAGCGGATTATTGGCCTATATTTCGTTGAATGTGAGTACGGTGCAATCATTATGCTCAATGAAGACTATTTTTTGTGCCCTCTCTTCATGGTATTGATGATGACGATGTTTGATTTCAACAAGATGTTGTAACTGGCTACACATCTCATGCCCAGTCGATTTATTGCGTCAAACGTTTGATTGCCGATTAATTAGCTGAAATGGTGACACCGTTGGACTATTTTCTGTAGGGCGCTGGTAAAGACAAGTGTTATGCCAAGCCAGAGACAATTGAGCATTTTAAGGTCAACATTCGTGATGTCATACGACCACATACACTCGAAAAAGTTATCGAACATTGATCCGATCGAATGAGGTACTGTGAGGCCAGCCGCGGCAGCCATATGAATGAAATAATATTTAATTTATAACCGGAACAATTGTATTATAAAAAAAAATTGCAAAATTTCAAACCGTTTTTGTTTTATTGAATTTTTTAGTTTTAAGTGGCCCAACCTATACTTTTCACTATACTCGTTATTAAATTGGATTTTGATTCGCCTCTAAACAGAGCCAGAAAATCGTCATTTTACTATCTAAAACCGTCAAAACGTCATTTTGTTATTTGGAGGAGTAAAAATTGTCAAATGCAGAGAAATCGTCAATTCTGGCTAGATTGATGGGTAATCGATACTAATTTGGTCTGGACAATCGATTTAGAAATAAGAAACTCTTTAGCCAGACAAAACTATTGCTCTACAAAACTGTTATTCCACCAGTGCTCTAGTTTTATGCAGAAAAATGAATTCTTTCACAAGCGGATAAAGCTGTTCTTGGAGTATTTGACAAAAAAAGAAAGAAATAGACTTATAGACCAATTCTAACGAAGAGTATCGAAGTCGTATGAATCATAATGAGATATATATTGACAACGATGTACTATAGCGCATCGAAATACATCTGCTACAATACACAGTGGGATATTTGATGCCTAAACTCTTTGCTAAAAACTAAATTCAATGTTTTCCACACTATTTTAGTTAAAAATATTAAAAGTAAATAGTTTTTATGTATACATTTTAGTGGAGCTTTTTTTACAATTATTTTTATTTTTCTCAGTACATGTGCCACAAAAAGAACACTGAAAAAGTAAAATAATTTACATTCTTTATCGTAGTTATGACTATCATTGCCAACCAACATTAATATCACCAACATCATTCTTTCTGCCTTGCTGTGATTTGTTGACTTACTTTTGCTTTCTTTTCAATCTTCTCCTACTTTCCTTTTCAGATATTACAATGAGACTATGAGACTATTTATTGGACCCAAATTGGTCTGTACTTTTCATATTACTTGCGCGACTTGTTGACCTAACGTTACTTGAAATATACTTTTTTATCATGACTTTTAGTTGTGTACTTCTGAGCAAATATCCAACTATTTTCAAGAACCTACGCCTTGTTCGACTATGGGATAGTCAAGATAAATAATCGTCGTCGTCGTCGTCGTCGTTATTTTGTGCAGCCCCAATTGTTGAGGGCGTTGAAGATTTGTTTTATTGTTTCGAATTTATACGCTTGAAGGCCATATGTACATATTTTCCGGTAGTTTTTAAGAGGTGCAAAGAGCCGTTTCAAACTAATACCACTTGGTTCTATCTGAGACTAAATATTTTATTCCGCTTCATATGTACCCCCTATCCTTGCCTTCACCAAGCGTCTCCATGCCTACATTTTCTGCGACTTCTCTAAGGGTTCCATTCGAGAACCATGCTTGTGATGTCATCTTACAGTTTTTGGAAGATGTGGCTTTTCGAGATTTCATTGAAAATCTTGTTAGACCAGAGTACACGCATTATCTGTCTCAAGCAGTAGTACAAGAAGGCTTGTAACACCCATAGCTCACTCTTTGGTGCGTTCTATGTTTCTCAACCGTACAGAATAACTGACTTGATGCAGGCACCAAAAGTATTTTTATTTATCATTCGAAATCAGACCAGATTACTAATTTTGACACTACGGAAACCAATTTTCATATAAATTTAGATTTCTAATTAGCGAAAGAGTGCAGCAACTCGACACTTATACGTAGCGGCCAGTGGTTTAATCTGTGACAGCTAATACTGACATAATGTCATTTGTATATAAGCTATGCTCTCAGAAAAGGGGTAACAATTTATGCAGAATGGTCCCAAAATACAATTCTTGTATCATCTAAAGTGTAAGCCTGCTAGGCTTTGACAGAGACATTGTACTATTTATAGTTCAGGAATAGCAAATAATAACAAATATTCAAAATATTCCCCTTAATGATCAATACACTTTTGCATTCGTTCAAATCATTTCTGAAAGCAGTTTTTCCATTCCATTCTTGAGATACCTCTAAAACATGGTTTTTGAACGCTTCAACTGGTTCTTCGGCGGAACAAAAAAGTTATTGAGTGCCAAATCAGGACTGTACAGGGACATCAATTCGATGTTTTGACTGCTCAAATATTTAACGAGATGTGTGAGAGCTCCTATTGTCTTGATGGAAAATGATTCGTCTTCGGCGGTTGGTTTTACTAATATCTCCGAAGCCTTCCATTAAGTAAATTGGGGTGTGCTACTCAGAATTGACCATCCTACGTTGCTCAAGCGGAACAGTGACCACATGAGCCATTCGGCCGAATAAACAGAGGACCATTTGCTTCGCTATGTTTTTTCCAGGGACAATTTTTGTTGGATTTAGCTCGTCTTGGAATACTCACACGGTCGATTTCTATTTTGTTTCCGGCTATATATCCATGATTCATCACCTGTCACGATTTTATACATGTCTTTCGAAGCACCACGGTCGATCTTTTCAATCATTTTCTTGCACCAATCGACACGAACCCTTTTTCGAGCGATTCATAAATTATGGGGTATACGACAGGAACAAATTTTTTTTACAACTAAGTGTTCATGCAAAATCGTATGTATTGAAGTGGAACTAATGTGTAAGTATGTCGCTACCTCACAATATGTCTCATGACGATCTTGCATTATCAGTTCAAGCACTGTATCTATGTTTTGTGGCACAACAACCGATTTTAGACGACCTTCTCGGAATTCGTCGGCGACCGAGCTACAACCACGATTAAATTTACTATACCAGCTATATAGCATGGTTTTTAATGGTGCTTTTTCATCATAGAAAGAACTGAGTTCATAGACACATTCTTGTTCAGATAATAGACGTCGAAAGTTGTGAAAAGTAATCAACGAAAATATTTCTTAAATAACTGTAAATAAAACAAATAGCACTTGTACATCTAAACGTTGTGAGTAATTTTACGCTAAAAAATATCAAACTTTAGTATGGTGTTGCCAGAATTTAGCTATTGACATTAGTGCTCCCAGTTCCCGAAATATGAATAGTACCCCTCGCATTAGTTACTACAGAAGTTTTACATGTTAACATAACATTCTTCTGGTATTCGTATTGTATACTTACATACATATGTGTATGCAGAAACAGTTCTACGTCCTTAGTCATACCAAAATTTTTTATTTGTACGAAAGTAGAGAAAATCAATTTATTTTTGTCCATATCTGTCATACAGATATCGATCAAAAATTTTCTATTCGCAAAATAGTCAAAAAGAACTAGGTTTTAGGACCCAGACATAGAACTACAACACTCGAATGCGCAGAGGCATATCAAGTTTTTGTTTTCCGCTTTCAAGAAAAGCCACTACATAGAGGAAACATCCTATGGATTTTCATGATCCTTACGGCAAGTACATCGTTGATATAACTTGCCAAGCTTGCTTGTAAATGTAATTTTTGATGACACATTTAATGACACAATCAAGTAAATAACAGAATCCATTTTACTGTAGAGACGATTACGGTAGATACTCTCAGAATAAGGAAAAAAATTAAATGCTTTAAAGGTTCAGAGGGAAATTCTCCAGATGGTCTAGTGCGTTGCATAGAACACAGAATCTAGGGTGAAAATTGACTGTGAGTTTTGTAAGGCGCCAAGGTCTGTAGTCACTGTAAAAAACTTTATTATTTATGTATATAAAATAAATTTATTTTATCAAAAATTAATCTTGACCGCTTTACATTCATTTTTTACATTATTTAATACTTACTAATTTTTCTTAATTGTTTTTCTTTCTTTTCAGGTATGTAATCACATTTTACACAAAATTTCTAAAAATCCCTTTGCTTTAAATTCGTAAGTAAATCATATATTTCAACTTTAAAAAATTCTATTGACTTTGACTCGAAATCAATGAATAATTTTTTAATAAAAAATAAAGTAAAGGAAAATTCTCAACTCATACTTTGGAACTTAACAGTCATTCGCTATGCTTATCAATGATTTTGTTTAACAATTTCGGCTTTTTTCTGCCTTAAAAAATGGCAAAATATTTACCAAAAAATATATATTTCATGGCTCGGCAGAAAAAAAATAGCGTAACGAAATACACAGATCCTTTTAAATCATCTCGTAAATACTGCGAAAAAATACGCTGAAAACATTGGTTGTATTTGGCTCAATGGTGAATAAGTTTTTCACAAACTAATCATGTGCATGTCGCGTTTAAACAGAATTTTTATTTTTATTTTTTTTAAGAATTTTTCTTAAAAGATTTTCTCCATGAGATTTTAGATTTTATTTTGTTGTTGCTTTGTCTCTGCTTCTAACAAGGCAAAAAGAAAGGGCAACAAGCAAGGCAGAACCGAAATATTTGTAAAGATATGAGAAATGATTTCATAACGAAACAAAAAAAGCCTGTGTCTACACACGTATCCCAGCGTGCTTTAGTCAACAATCAGCTAAAAAAAAAAGTAACCAGTGCGAACTGAATGACTGACTGACTAAGTCATATATTAAGCGGAAAAAGTAATGTAAAGAAATTGAAAGAAATATTTTCATTCCGTTTAAAGCCCAATAGACATTTGTGGTGAAATGACTTTATCAAAAGGTGACACTATAGTCAAAACGGAGATCCTGTGGTACTAGACCGTCCTAGAAAGCACGAAACACAATATCTACAGTCATAACTAACTCTACCGGCGACAAACACAACACTTTCTGTTCGTTGATGGCGATTAAGGGATAATCTTCACTAACATTACATGCTAATTCATCGTCGACTTGTAGTGGCTTACCATTCTAGTATATAGCCCTACTTTCAGTTCATCTGGTAGTAGCAAAGGCCTATTTGAAGTCTGCTAATAGTAAATACATATAGTTGAGCACGCTATTTTATTCTGATGCCTTATCTATGCAGGTCCTATTTAGATGGTACCGGCTTGCTCATCTTATAGATCGTTCTCTATTTCGTTCAGGATTCTTTACTGTACTATAACTTGTAGTATCTTGTATATGGTATGGTCGTTCCCTAGTTGATGTAGTGTTTTAAGTAACTGCTTTTCGGTAACTTTGCTTCTACTCTAAGTTGAGGTAGCTTTTCTTCTTCCCAGGCCGATGTGTGGTCGTAAAAGTTCAACCCGTAGAATTTCAACCGCTATTCTATCTTTGCCCGCTGCTCTACTGTAACTTGGTTTCGTGATGGTCTCTTTCATCCCATTCTGAATGAGAGGGCTGCTACCGTCTGCAATTGAGTTCCTCTCACCTATCCATGACGACATCGCGCAGCTGCGCATCTGTTCCACCCTCTATTGGAACAATTGCTCTCGTTCAATTCACACGTATTGTTACGATCTTGCTTTTAGTTGTCATTGAAACAGCGACGAATTATTATATGTAGCGGATGCATGTTAAGTTTTAAAGAGTAATTTCCATGTTCTCATCAACACAACTAAATTTTTACTTTTGCAAATCACTGATTTATACGTAGACTGCTGTAATTTTCTCACGTTGCTCTGGCTAGCTGCTTCTAATAACTGTCTTAGGGCTTTTGGTTTGTCTCTTTTGTAATCTTTTTCGCTGTCTCGTTGTTTGTATTATTGTTATGTAGCTGCAGCTTTAGCTCCCATCTTTGAGAAACATGACAATGGTTTCTGACATCCAGAATTCTCTGTGTGGCTACACTATAAGCAGACTTGCTGTGAAAATTGGTTGCTATAACAACTTCTCACGAGTGATGTTGGTTTGGTTAATTGCTACACGTAAAAGCTCAACAAGAACATCCAATAGCCTCCTGAGATACCGCTTTGAGTGTCCGCTTAGTACAGCCACTGATCTATATATGTCCAGCCTACTGTGAACGAGAGAGCGTAACTGATATTTTATTCAAGCCATGTCTGTCTTCGTTTTCACAAGAATCTTAACCTACCTGGAACTTGCTCTTCCAAGGTAGCAGTCAAGTATGCCTCCCTTACAGGTCCACATGAACGCGGCTACTGAGAAAAGATAAGGTTCACCCAAGGCGGATACTCACGATCTAGTCCGACTGCCCGTTCATTTCCAGCGAAGTCTCAATAACCGTCCGCTGGTTCGTTTCCATCGAATTCTCAATTCAATCTGGGATCCAAACAAGCGTGGGCACAGACTTGTGGTTTACGGCATTCAATGCACTTGTCTCACTAGTTGAGAGATAGTGATGTATTATTTGAGGACAATAAGAGCCGCCTGGCTGTCCACGCAAATGCGGTATGAAAAAAATGATGAGAAAGGTGAGGTTGGTTTAATGGTAAATGTTCACGAATTGTCACTGCTAATACGTTTCTAGCTGCGTTGTTCTGTGGTTGTTCTAGGCAGAGCCAGATTCTTTTTTTGTATCTGATGATTCTTCTTTGTCATTTCAGCTTGATCTTGATTTTGAGTGTCATAAGCTCGTGATCTCTGCAGAAATCAGCCGTTTTCCTGTTTCTGACAATTGGTAAAAAAAAACTTCTTATCTGCTGCTCACGCACATGTTATCGATCTTGTTGCATGAGTTGCTGCCCGGCGATATCAAAATATATACATATTGAATTGTGTGGCATAGTTTTATTACCGCTCGCCATTGTTCTACTATGATTCTAGATCTAATAAGAGACTTATTTTTAACACCTCTGAGACTTTCGGGAAATTTATTTCCTACTTGTCACCATTTTCACCCAATAAAGCAATGTCTTAAATGAGGATTTTTACTCATTGTGTAGTTCCAATGCTGCTAACAGAGCAGCTGCCAGTGCGGTTTCAAATGGAAAATTTGATGTCTTTTCCGAAAGAAACTTTCGGGGAGTTGGTAAGCCCGCATTTAGAGGACGGAGGTCGGTCTCGCTATTAACTACAAGTCGCCAAAGAGAGCTGACATCTACCTGGATCGGACGTATTGCAGGTGTAGAGCTATCGAGACCAGTAGGATTACGAGACTGACTTGTACGTAGGCAGTGTAGCTGTGCTTACCGGGCACTGACTGATTGGAAACCATGTCCGTAGGATCATGTTATGATACAATAACCACTGTCTTAGCTGTAAAAACGTGGAGGAAGATAAGATGGCTGAGCACTTCCTATCTAGATGATCGGATCTTATGAACTGCCACCGCAAAGTGGTGTGCGAGTGGTTTCTACATGTCATATCCGGGTTATACTGCATTGGACTCATATTTATCACAACTTGACGGAATGATTGAGTCCCAAAACGGTGTCCGAGAACACTGCTTGACACTGTAACCGCTGCTTGTGCACAAGTAAACCAATCATGCAACTAAAATCCCCATTTAAAGCAGGTTACCTGCTCACATAGGATGATGCGCTCAGCCTATAAAATAAAACGAGACTATCCTACAGGTTTTTCAAACCATACCAAATGGCTCCCTGGGTTATATTATCTGGTTTAGATGGCATATCTTTAATACAAATCTTTCAATACTTCATGTAAAAAGAAAATGTATTTTCTGCTCAATTTTTTTTTCTTTTTTTTACAAACCAGACCATATTTCTTTGTTGAGCTTTTTGTACACATTTTACATTTTAAATGCGAGAAAACGTAATGCTTCGTCCAACTAACAACAAAACTTGACAGAATCGGAAAAAAACGAAAGAATTTTTAAGAATTTCAAATAAAAAATGCTTATTTTTTCAAAATAAGAAAAATGAAGAGAAAAACTAAGAAATGAAATAAGAAAATGTTTCAGTGAAAAAAACGGTAAACGCTTGAAACGCAACAGCAAAGAAAACCTCAACACCAACAGGAAACGGATATGTTGTGCCAATAGAGAAAATGTTGTGGAAATAAAATGTCTATTTCGTAGTGTTTTGCCACTTGTTTTGCTGCTACTTTTACTGTGCTGTTACCATTATTCCTGCATAGACACTCTTACTTGACACCTTTCAAAAAGTCTTCGTTTGTAGAGAGTAAGTAAGGAAATGCTTGGTAAAGCTTTTTCGAACAGACTTGTCTCTCTAAACCAAAGTGCCACTGTACGTTTTTTTTTCAATATTGATGTAAAATGTCTAGAAAAGTAAAGCAAATAATCATATTTAAAAATATATAAGAATAAATACGAGTGTCTTTCCGAAAATCTTGTTGAAAAGTTTAAACTGTCATACAACAGTGCCTTATAACACTTATAATCATACATACTTCTTGCATACATATATATTCATACCAACACACTATCATTTATGAATATGATGACAATGATTTGTAGCAGTTTTTCTTCTAACGCTTCTAACGTCTAATGTTTAGTTTTCTAGCAGCCTGACTGTATGCATAGCTCTGATTATAAGTTCTTTTTTTTTAATAAAGTAGGGATAAAAATGAAGCATAACTCACATGTCACCACATTGATATTCTGTTAAAATATATGGATTTAAGGAACAGTGGTTAGTGAAAAAGAAAATGATGAAACATCTTAAGCCATATGTTGTCAGAAAAAAAGACAAAAAGGTATAAAGTAAAGCAGTTCCAGAAACAGTGTTATATGGCACCTACACCGTTGAATCATCATCACAATATCAGCATCAAGTCGAAATTTGTATGAAATTATTTTAAATGAAAAATTTCATTGACTAATCCTTGTAACTATGATACAAACAGAGGGAGTTATGTATGACAATTTCATTGCAATGAGACAATATCAAAAAAAGCTGAAATGTAGGGACATTATTTATTAGAGGCGACTAAATATTGCAATTTAGCGACTATGTCTGTTATGAGCCGACTATATGCTAAACCATGCAAATTTTGTCTTCTGCACTTTCCTGTCAACAAATAAAGCTCTACTGAATCTCGATTATATTCTCTTCTAGGCCATACTAATAAACAGACGCCTACAAGCCTAAACCATCTGTCATCTGTCATCTATGAAAATTTGGACAATTACTGTAAAGTCAGGATGATTCACTATGATGTTCACTACCAGTTATATGAGCAACATGGACTTTTAGAAGTCACTTAGATTAACGGCTTAAGAGAAAACTATTGCTCCTACTAAGGCAGTTTAATGATGCAGTGAATTTCTTAGTCGGCCTTCTAATTGTTTAATTAAGAATCTCTTATTTTTCAGCCATTTTGTCTCAATTTAAGGCAAGAAAAAGTCACCAAAAGGATAGGATTCTAGATACATAGGCCAATTCGTAGATCTTTTTTTTGTTACTGCACACTACTATTTTCTGCATGAGTTCTTATTCACCTCAAATCAGTACTAAATCTTTGCAAATGCTCTCTGTATTGTAATTAATCATGCTTAGTCCGACAGAAGAAAATAACGCAAAATTTCTTTCATTCAATACGATCACTCATATGAAGTATTATCAATAATGGCATAATTGTTGCTTTGCACTGGCTCGGCGTTACGTCAGCTCAAAGCTGATTGCATCAGTAAGGAAAGACCCCACGTTATTTCTGGGACACTCTGGCGTTGTGGGGAACGAGCATGCTGATGAGCTGACGAAGAGCTTGAATCTGGAACCACGTAGAGTATTTCATTGACTTAATGGACATACGTTTACCGTAGAGTGTAAGTGTCATGGAATGACAGAGGGGACTGGTTGGTTTCCAGGCTGCCATAGTCCAGACTTGATCACTGGAAGACGGAATGGGTCCTGAATCTGAGTAAAGACCATCTTGGTTTTCTGATAAGTTTACTGACTTGGCAATGAATTCTGGCTGTATACGCCCAGGTTACCATGGCGCAGACTTAATTAATAGAAATAGGAATGGATCCTGAGTCCGAGTAGGGAACCTCAGGGGATTCTGATACTTTTTTAGACTTGATACTATACTGGAGACAAATATTAGACTATTACTGGATTATTAATCTGCCGATTGCATCTTGGCTTGCTGGACATACGGGTTTGTTGCAGAGTATAAGGGTAATGGAGTGCCAGGGGAAACAACGTGGTCTCCAGGTTAACAAGGCCTAGACATGATCACTAGCAGACGAAATGAGTCTGCATAGAAGCTTCTGGTAAAATTTCTGACTTGGCAATGTACTCTGATTGCATGATCCCTAGGCCATGGCGCAGAATTGATAACTAAAAATGTAATGGGCGTTGAGTCTGAGTAGGAAATTTCTTTGTATTCTGATAGGTTTTTAGACTAGGTACTGTATTCTGAGGGTAAATACTATGTTATGTGACCTAGAGTATGTAATAATGAAGGATAGCCTAAGGAGAGCTTTTTCAGTGGCTCTCAGCGAGATGGCGTCTGCTAGGATTTTTAAACTAAAGAGATTTATATCGGGCATCAGCTGGCTGGCGAAGTGACTCCTGGTGTCAGGAGAATTCGATTTCACTTCTTCTATATTTTCCTTCTCTTTTTCTCTCCTTTTGTTTCTTTGAATCTCTACCCTACCGGCGTTTATTTCACATATTAACCGATACTATAGCAGGTGTTCTAAAGAGCTGTTTTCAAATAAATATTCGTTAAAAACGTTTCACAGTATTCCTAGAGCATATCTTTTTTTGCGTTATTTGCTAGTGTTTTTTCGCATAGCATTACATGCGAATTTCTGTTTTTAGATTCACAAATCACTGATAATTTTTCAGCTTAGGTCTTTGCTAGCTCCGTTAATAAATAAAAGCTTAAATTTGGTATCCAATAGCACTTCTTTCCTCTATTTCCCATTCCATTAGCCAAGTCCCAACAAAATGCATTGAATGAGCAGGGGACATTTTCTGTAAAAACTTTAAAAGGTATGCAATATATGTTTTGTTTTTTTTTATGAAAATTAATTTAAAATTTTTCACCTTCGGCCCACTGTATCTTACAAAACTTATAATACTGCCAAGAGTAAATCTACATATTCTGCTGGATTACACTGACGACAAAACGTTGACATGTAAAGACATTACACTGGATTTTCATATATATTTCTTTCATTACTAGTCTTATGGTCCTATACTCGCGTTACGCTTCATTTCTACACAAGGGCTTAGAAAGCAACATTTTTGACACACAATAAATTGCAACGAAATTGCAATTAAATTTATGTAAAAACAAAAATCGAAAAAAATAAAACTCATACCACATTTAAAATCCACATCACAGTTAAAATTTTTAGTTACTTTTACAAAAGACAATCAAACAGTAATGCCTAGTTTTAGGCATGTAATAAATGAAATAAAACTGGGTTTTGAACCACGTATAGATGGGGCTTCTTTCGGGAAGAGCTTATAAATTAAAACAAATAATACTGGGATCACACAATAACAACACTTCAAATTGTTTTATTGAAACTATAAATCGCCTTTTTTATGACTTTGAATTATTGTTGTTGTTTTTTTTGTTGTGCTTGTACGAGTTTTTAACAGCACACATCGACCACAAAATAATATTTATAATGGCCTGGCAAAAATACCTTACACTTCTTTTTATTGTTGTTCTTAACCTAAACAAAATATCATTTGACCCATATTTGTTTAAAGTTTTTTTGGGGTAGTCTTTAAAAACCATAAACCACATAGTTGTACATATATTTGTACACAAAATTTTTTTATCTTTTTTTTTCGAAAACACAAATAAATTTTAACTCAAATACATACGATTTGAGAAGAAACAAAAAATATATTTAATAAAGACTGAGAGTAACCTTTAACGATTAATCAAATGTCAAAAGCACTATAGAAAATAAAACAAAACAGTCAAGCAGGCAGGCAGACAGGCAGTAAAATGGGCTGTTAAATGTTATTCCTTTTATAGTTACTGCACTATGGGTGAGAGTACTATAAAAAGAGAAAAGAATGTTTAATGGTGATGAAAAATTTGGACAAAAGTGATATTCCAAATAAAAATAAGAGATTAGGTATACTTGTGATCGTACAATAACATGTCATTTTTGAACTCTCGTAACCACTATTTTATAAAAACAAAAAACAGTACCAAAAAAATATTTTATAAAATATTGGTCACGTTTTACGTCAAATATTTGACAAATGTGACCGTAGTCTAAAACTTAAAATTTTGTTTTCGGAAGATGGAGTACCATACTCTGTCAAACTCATCGTCACACTCTGGTGTACACGAAATACTGTTAAAACAGGAATGGGAAATTATATTAGATGAAAGCAAAGTAACCTCTACAAAATCTTGATCATCGTCTTTCTTGAATTGGTCTTTGGAAAAGGTCCTTCGAAGAAATCATCGTATAAAGTTAATATTGTTCTACTACTACACAACAAATTAGACAGTATCGGCTTTCAGGTGCTTGAGGTGGTAATATTTCAGATTGCGAGACTCTAAAATAAAAACAGGTATTTTTGTTTTAACTAAAATTCGACCGCTTGTAAAGCACCGAGATGCAAATGAGAACGAAAAAGAAGCTTTGGCACCCTTAAACTAAAGATTCATGCTTTCTAATGCAATTCGAAGACACCCTTTGTAATGTTGTTCAAAGAGGACTATTTTAATATTTGTTATTATTCACACAAAGGGAAATATCGTATGACAATTATATGTGAAACAAAATATTGGCCAAATGCACACCGCGGCTTCGTGGGCGTACCTCTATTCGTCGGTCCATATTTTCAATGACCTTGAGACATAATTGAGATTCAATATCGTTAATGTGCCGAATTTTCTCATCCTTTAGCTCTTGAATTGTTCTTGGATTACTAACGTACACTTTTCTTTTCAATATCCCCAAAGAAAGAAGTCCAACGGTGTCAAATCACATGATCGTGACGGCCAATTAACACCGCCACGACATGAATTTAACACGCCCATTCAATTTCTCGCGCGAAAGAGTCATCGCTTTGGTGACTGTATAGCAAGTGCAGATTCTGTTGGAACCACATACGATGACGCCGAATGAACTGAGCGAAAATGCGCAGATGTTTCCACATTTCCTACAGACCTGGTTTGCTGAAATGTACGTACAATTGTGAACACATTTGGTCGATTATGCTGACCACAAAAATCATGAAGTGCATTTTATTTGAACGGCCATTTTCGTAAAAGGCTTCAACAATCGCAATGCGCTGCTCTATGGTTGAATTTGTCAAACACTGAAACAAAGAAATGTCAAATTAAGTTGGGAAAAAAGCTTGACGTTAAGGTGTGACTCATAATAAACATCGTGTATTATGGTTGAACCACCCTTCAGATCGACAGATTGGGTCAAGGGAATTGAATATTAACCAGGACAATATCACGCTAATATACTTCACTAGTATGGCGAAACTCCCTAAATGAAGAAGTGGGTGAGATGATCCTACCGAAGAGGGAGATAAAGTATCTATCAATAATACTTAATAACAAATTAACGTGTTAGGCTCATATGGTGACCATTAGTAAAAGCCTGGCATGTTTTATTGCTGTGCACAAGGCTTGCAGGCAAGTCTTAGGGCCGTAATATAAGAATACTCTACTTGATGTTTATCATGATGATCAGGACAATTAGGACTTTTTGTCCTTTGTGTTGACGGTAAAAATAAGGTACAGAAATTAGCATGAACCTTAAGTCCGCTGCAAGTAGTAACGAGAAACAGAGCCGTGGAGTTCATGGCTAAGATTAGGGAATTTCGATCAGTCACGATAATGTCCAGTGGGGTTCATAATTCCGGCTGGTAGAGTGGTTGTCCTGTAAAAAGAATCGCGAAGCTAAATGACTTTTAAAAATGCTTCACGACACGGCTGAGTAACAAGCGTAATTTGAGCAGTGTGAAGGCTGCATACTTCTTTAGATTGGGACAATTTTGTTGTACCCGTAAGATCGAGCATAGATCGAAAGTGATATGGGAGCGGTGTATTTTTTCCCTAAGACAGAATATTCAGAATCTATGAAAAAATAAGCAAATCCAAGCGGAAGTTTACGATATTGAGAAATGTGCGTAATTTAACATGGAGCGGGAATATAAAAGACAAAAAGTTTGTCATACTATCTGATGATCAAGCCGCCATCCGAGCACTTATTCTGTTATTCTGTTATTAGATACTTCAAAGATCTCAAGGGAAATCTACGTTTATGTAAAACCAATGCCTTAATCTGGCTTCAAGTTATTATTATCAATCTGTCTACTTCAGGTATGGGTAGCCCCTCCAAATTCTTCGGCTTTCCTGTGACTTTCAATTAATGGCCAGATTCACTATGTCGTCATTTAGTTATCTCAGGGTCTGCCTAATCCATATCCATTTCCTTCATTACAGGAACTTGGTGTGCTCTTGGCCATAAGAAAAGGTTGCTTGTTTGTGGCCGGAATATTATTAGAACTCGCTGTAGACAGTGTGTTATAAATGCCTGAATA
This sequence comes from Wohlfahrtia magnifica, assembly GCA_023159175.1. NCBI lineage: Eukaryota > Metazoa > Arthropoda > Insecta > Diptera > Sarcophagidae > Wohlfahrtia > Wohlfahrtia magnifica. Next base: position 3,904,350 of record JAKWBJ010000045.1, read on the forward strand.
GAACTGATATCTTTCACAGCTGCATTCCACGACACGCAACCATACAAAAGCGTAGACTTCACACACGATTTAAAGATCTTAATTTTCGATGCAATCGTTCGTTGTAGAGACATGTGAAGACCGCTATATAGCATTCAATAGGCTAAAAGATCGGCAGTCTAGTCTCAATCTGTTCCAATTATCAGCACTGAAACCGCCAACCGCCGTGGAGATATTGCCGAGATATCAAAAAGGCAAAATATATCATAAATTTATATTTCCAATTGGAAAGGTCGTTGTGTTATTTGCGTTGCTACGCATTTGGTCTTGAACATGTTTATCTTCAAGCTCGCTCTGTATGCTTCCTATGCATCCAGCTTCTGTTGCATGTCGTAATGACCGAGCTAGTTTTGGACTGTCTATGTTAATAGAGTCAGTTTAGGCTGGGGCCTGGGCCAAGTGAGAATTCCCGGAAAAGATGCCAGGATGAGAGCTGCAATGTCAGTAATGTTCTGCTGACTTGGAAGAGGGACTTGGAAGGGTATACATAGTGAAAGGGAAGATAAGGAGTGGCGGATACCCTTCTCAAGGTAAACGGGTTTGAAACAGTATAAACAATAAGAAGGTCATTGGAGTTTTGCATGAGATCGTCTGAGAACAACCTGAGGCTGTTAACAGAACTTTGACTCAATGGACATTTAAGTAATGTAGATGTAGTTTAAAGTCCATTGTACAGACTCTGTGACGACAAAACAGGTCCCCAGAGAACATACTTAGTATATGAGAGCATTGATATATTTTAGGAATGGGCACTTGGGCTTAACCAAGTATTAGGTAGGGCGTTTTCTTTGTTGAAACTGACCGACATCCTAAAGATCGTCAGAGCGGCTAAGTTAACGTAGATATTGTAGGGAAAGTCCTATATCGGTAGAGAACATCGAATGATCGCTGTGCTTATGTATTTCTTTCTAAGACTCAATTAATCTCAATTTAAAAAAGCTTTGATTTTAACCCAATATTGTGTTTATATTTAAATTCATTTGGCTCATTGTGCACAAGTTAAAATTTTTGTGCGTGTTTGTATTTTCATACCCTTTCTGGAAAAAAATCACATTATTTTAAGATTTATTTATTTAGTTTTTATTTTTTGAAATTAAAATTATGTTTAACATATGGATTTTATAATAAAAAAGGATTTATATTTGGGAATTTTTGAAAATGATTTCTTATATAATATTGCCGGTTTTGGTAAAAACAAACTCCAAACTTTGATGCCAGTGTAAACACTTAAGGTGACATAAAGCCATTTGAAAATTATTGTGGTTCTGGAGTTTGGAGAAAAAAAATATTTAAATAGGGTCGTTAAAAAAAACCATTTCTGTGCTTGGTAAGGTTGTGGTCACTTGGAATGTATTTTTAATGTTAATTTTAAAGATGTAAACCCTGTTAAAGGGTATGAAAGCCATAACTCATTAAGAAAATAAATTTAGTTTTACAATGAACCATAAATAACAAGATTGAGTGAAAAAATAAAAAATAAAAATTATGAAGAAAAATATCATTAATATGCACAAAGGATTATGCTACAGTTATTGCTTATGCCCTATAAACATAAAAGATTACAATTTTTTTATATAAAACTCGAAATATAATTAAATCCCAAATAACTAATTCCTGGTAAATTATAATAAACACTATAAAAATGCTATTCAAACCACCCGGTAGCGTACAAGAACGACATTGTCACTATGATGTATTAATTCGAAAATTGTACGAAGTTGACGTAAGTTTTATTGATTAATCCTCGTGACAATGACCCAAACAAAGTGAATTATATATGACAACTTTATTTTTGTGTTACCATATTAAAGATAGTTGAAGTTTAGCGACATTGTCGACTACGTATCGACTACATGCTAATATTTAGAGACATTGTCTGTTGAAATTTGAAGACATAGTCTGTCTGTTGACTGAGTTCCAAAAATTCTTAACTATGCAGGATTTTGTCAGCTATATCTTCCCGTCAACAAATAAAGCACTAATAATTCGATGATATTGTCTACTTAAAAAACAGACGAATCCAAGACAAAATCTACTTCAGCCACTAATGAAAATTTTGACAATTATTTTAAAATGTCATGTATGATACCGAATAAAATTCATCGTCACTCAGCACTCATAAGAAAGCATATTAGGTAACACCGTGAAATCATCGAAACTAAATATGGTCGACATGTTTGCCCGACTAATTTCGATATGTACAGGTCATTACTCCAATGCAAAAAATCAAGCGATGTATATGGTTTTCGTTACTAGGAAAGCAGAATATAGATGGAGGGAAATGTCTACGTGCACCATTCGAAGGAAATGTGGCCTATGCTATGATAGACCAAAGACTGATGCATTTATGAGACTTTCAGGAAGAAATATTTTACGGTTTGTAGCAGTTTGAACTGGGTCCTTAACATTAAGTAAACACGTCCGTTGTCTTGGAACGGCCAACAACATTGTGTGTAAAAGCTGTAACGAGGCTGATAAAGAGAAATGGGTGGCTTATCTGCTTTGAGAATGCCTGGCTCTGTGCAGGAGCAGTCGTAGCATACTGGGCGCTTTGAACTTTACACATATTAACGACTAGTATTGTGTGGTTTCTAAACATCGATGAGCTGGTGTTTCCCTTTTGTCTTTTTAGCTGCTGATACGGGATCGACACTGAATGTAATACTTCCTGATCTCAGCATTTTTTATTTTGAGGATGCGAGTTTGTCGTATCAGCAAGGCACAATGTTGCTAATTAATCTTTCGCTTCGAGGGTGCCACCAAACCAACTAATGAAGCGTTTTAATTTTTGTGGTAGTTCACTGTGCGCAAACAGTTAAGTAGAATCGAATGGACTCCGTTTTGACCACACCACTCGTCAGACGTCTTACCATTTACATCGTAATGTATACCAATATGGTATTCTACCCTGCTGCTCTCAGGTGATTATTAAATTTAGACCCAGATTAATCACTAAGCTTGGGAGTCTGTTTTCCCTGACAGCTATGGTTAGGCATTCTGTTGTCTGTCATATAATTAGCAGTTGTTGTTGAAGCGGAGTCGAAATTGTCTTGTACACTCACTTAGCAACCAATGTCTATTAATTAATACTGATTAAATCGATATACCACCTCTATTACGGATCATAAGTTACATAACGCGTTTCTGATCACAAAATGGGTACAATAACATTACGAATGTGCAGATTATACCACCTTTTTCGTCCTGTGAAGAAAGAGTGAGTATACCCTACAGGCTAACATCACCGCTAATACGTAAAAAAGACGTGAATGATACGGACTGCATATTGTTACGAAAATGAAAAACACCAACTTTAATGCTTTAAGCTTTATTACGAAAGATATTCTACTGGTTGTGTCACGGCTACGATATCCCTGCCAAGGCTGTATTTATTTGAACAGTGCTGCCAATATCACAATAAGTGGGGTATGTCATTCAAATCTTAACGAAGACTGTATAGTAGGTTGTGGAATATACTAAATCTTTCGAAACTAATGTTAGTTTACTATAAAAGGTGCAGCATTCTGCTTTGGCATTTAGACAAAGTCGTACTAAGAGTTATGTATTGAATAAATTTTGGCATTAAGTGGAACTTAAATAAGTTGGGCGCTATATAAAGTTAATTGTGGAAATAAAGACTGTATAAGGTAGTTAAATATGCCCATTTACTTTATTTTACGCAATTTAGAAGAACTCAAACATTTTAGAAAGGTTAAAACGTAACAATATTATTTGGTAAAGAGTTTGACCCCATCTTACCATCCAGGCAGGATTAGAATGCAAAATTAGATATCGAGGTACAGTTAGTGTCATTAATATTCGGTTTTATTAAAGAGATATGTTTAACTGAATCGTCTTAAGCTAAATGTATATCTTTTTCAACATTTTTTTCTTTTGATTAATAGTTTATTTAGACACTTGAAAGTTCATATTTGTATTTAGAAAAAAAGAATAACAATATAACAAAAAAAACTAAATTAATTCAGGTGGCATAAAATATTGTACGTCAATAATATTCGGTTTTCTTTGAAAAGTAACAAATAATACATTAGAAAAATGGTTTTATATAAAATTCAGTATTTTATTGGATAACCCTTTTGTTTTATAACTTCACTTAGACGGTTTGACATGTTTTTTACTATTTTAGCTGTATAAGCTGCAGGAATACGATCCCATTCTTCTTGAAGCCGCAATTTCAAGTCTTCAATGGATGTTATTTTGTAGTTGCGGATTCGCCGGTCCAGCTCATCCCATAAATTCTCAATCGGATTGAGGTCTGGGGATTGTGCAGGTGGATGGAGAACTTTAGGGCAGTTATAGAGCAACCATTCTTGAACTAAACGCATCTTGTGCTTTGGGTCGTTATCTTGGTAGAATTTAAAAGAATCTAAAACGGCCAGCTTATTTGCACTTTTGACGGAGGATATTCAAATATGATTCCTTATTCATAATTCCACTGATAAAAACAAATTTGCCCGTCCCTTTAGCTCCCATACAACCCCACACCATAACATGTCCATTTCCATGTTTTATGGTTAGTTTCAAATTTTGTGGTTGTAGCTCCTCATTTGGCTTCCGCCACACCATTACACGTCCATCGGATACAAATACGTTATACTTGCTCTCGTCCACAAATATAACGTCATCCCACCAAGTTTCAGGCTTCTTAATGTACTCCCTGGCAAAACTCAAACGAGCTTTTCGGTTGCGTAAATTAACCAATGGCTTACGACGTGCTACTCGGCCTTTTTTTCTTATGGTTCTTCGTATAGTAGATGCAGATATTTTCTTTTTAAACTTATTGAGCGCCTCTGTGACTAATTTGGGATCACTTAAGCGTGGGTTAGATTTTATTTTTTGCACAATTGAACTTTCTTCCCGCTCGGTCAATTTTTTTGGCTGACCTGTCTGCTTTATGAAGTGTATTCTTCCTTAATTTTTGTGCCTTCTGACAATGTCCCCAACTGTATTTGGTTTCATATTCAGAATTTCAGCAATCTCTTTGTACTTTTTAACTTTTTCATAATGGAAAATAACAAGTTTTTGCTGTTCTAAAGGAGTGTTTTTTCGTTTGCGCCGCATTTGTATAATTTGCAGTGAAGTAGAATTTTAGACAGACAAGAAAGGAGGTGCTATGCACTTTTATTAAAACGTATCTCTATATTGCTGGAAAAGTAGCTGAATAACATGCTTTTTTGCAAATAGCATATAAATAGGGGAAAAGCCGAATATTAATGGCGCTTAGTAAATAGGGTTAACAAACTTTGATCGATTTATCACGGTTGCAGGGTTACCATAGAGCCATTTTTTCCATATATTTGAATACTCATACTGACAACATTTATTTAAGTTTTTGTTATTCTTCTTATTACCTATCCATTTCGCTAATGCCAGGGTGTTATTATCGATAAACTTAAAAACCGAATATTAATGACACTAACTGTATGTACTGTTTGATTTCAAGCTCGAACTTTCGATTTTCGAACTTTTATATTATTCGCTAAGCAAAGTTTTAAGCCATTTATATAGTAGGCGGTTAAGTTAATATTGAGAACAATATCTGTCATGTGGTACGTTTGGTTTTTGAAGTCTAAGAGGCATTTACTCATTTACATATAAAGAGGAATGGAATAGCCGACATTTGAACACGGCCTAGATAGATAGTAGTCTAATCTGATGGAAATTTCAAGCAAATAAAGAAGAAAGTGCAGAATTTCTTACCTCTGGCGATGATGACAATCATCAAGCGAATGATCAAGAAAAAAAACGCCACCTACTGAAAAAAAATAACAATAAAGTAACAATAAAGTAGCATTCGTATTCACCACTGCAAAACCATAAGTAAGGATTACCACCACTTAGCAAGGATCTTCACCACTACACATAATATGGAGGCGAACTACTGTGGAGATAATCATCTACTTAGCTTGAAAATAATTACTAAAACTGAAACAAAACAATGGATGCTTTGTGGAAAACCAGTAATATCCCTAGGAGAGTGATGAAGAAAAACAAAAAAGCGCCCACTAAACAAATTTTTTCCCTTTGACTGTAACAAGTCATATACTTACTTTTCCGCCCACTTTAGGGAGATTCCTATATATCTGCATACTCACATACATACGTGGATATATATTGTGCCTACATGGGGATTTAAATACGAGTATTGACAAAGACTACGTGATACTTTTAATCAATTTGTCTTTTCTGTGGATAATTACAAACAGTAACAACAAAAACAAAAAATTAGGTTTTTCTTAAACGACCACAATTTTATCGTCGACATCATAAAAGCCAACAACAACAACAAAAATATCAGCTGCAGCAGCAGCAGAAATAACTTTATTATTTTCCAGTTAAAAATTTTAAATCATTAAAATTCGTTATTGTTGAATTCATTCGTCCATAAAACAAAAATAAATTAAATTATGACATGACAATAATAATGACAATAATATGACAATAATATTCCTCTGTATGAACTTCACTGGCCAACGCCCACCAACCAACCACCCTCGTATACACATACATATCATATGTGTTATTATTAAAAATATTTTATATTATTTTTGTAAAAGCAATAACATATACTGTCACATGATATTACAGAATTTCATAGAAATATACAATAACAACAACAATAATAAAATAAAACAAAAATAAAAATTGACTTCATTGGTCATGTGGATTACATTTAAATTGACTAATTGTCAGTTTGGCCCAATGTAAACAGAATATTAATGAACGTGAAGTGTAGCGTAGTGTAGTGAAGTGAAGTGTTAAATGTTTCAATGCGTTTTCGTCTACTCATCTATGCTACACTACTTTGCCCTGCCCAGCCTTGATTTGCTTCGGTCTGGTTTGCGCTGACAAAAGATTTTTGATGAACGTGACCAGTCGTCATGATCCCTCAGTCTTATAAATTCTTTCTTATCAAAGTGTGACTAATGCCTTTGTAAAAGAACAATTCAAATAGAGTAGGGGGACTGAGGGAATTTGCTGTAAAAATATTTTCAATTTGACGACATTGGTTCAAAAAATAAGTTGATGTTCAAAATTTGAAAGGTTGCCTAGGTGTAGATAAACCGATGACTAAATATAAGAAAAAGGCAATTGACGACTACCCAGGGTTTTGCCCGGTTTTTAAGAGCAGTTCAGTTGAATGCTATGCTTAGAACCTTAACCTCGAGTTGTTTTAATTATTTACCTCCGTAGTTGGGACTGGTATTATCGTGGCGGAAAGTAGAGTATTCTCGAATGATCTTAAAATACTCAAATTTTGATGAAAACTGCTTATGTATATTTGCGCAGTTAAAAGCGAAAGGGTAGTCACTGATGTCACCAGTGCTTTGGATATCGTGATGTTTTAATATTGGTTGAAATGAAATGGATCATTTAACTTTCAAAAGTCGTCTTTGTCTTGTTTCAGTTTTTCTGTATCATTTTTGTCTTACAGCTAAGCAGGTGATCGATCTACTGCAGCATGTATCTGGGATGAAAGTTGGTGCTACCGTCTGTCTTTGCATAGAAACAGCGCCCTCTATGCTCTTTTAAGGGGTGATTGCTCGGAGTTTTACAGCTGCTACTCATCATAGACTCTTACCTTTTTTTTATTTTTCTCTTTTTACCCAGGAAACCTGACTCTTCTAATCATGCTTTGTAGTTGATGTTCACAGAATATCAGGAGCTTAGAGGGGAGTGGAGCTGAAGCCTCTTAAATATTTAATATCCGAAGTTGCAATGAATATTTTTCTTGTCCTCGCTGATATTTCAACTAGGGCTGCTTGTAATTTTTATGTAAGCTCGTTAACCACTACATCATCACACACTAGTTACTTTTCAATTCGCCATATAGCGTCACATTTTTTAAACAACATCTGAATACAATCTATGACGCCACATCCATCAGTAAAATTGCATCTAATATTTCATAGATTTAGCTAAAGTTCGGCCTTTAAGTAGGCTTAGTCGCCCCTAAATCAACTAAATATTTAAGTTTCTATTAAGCACGGATTCTTTCCAAATTAGCTATAAAAATTTTACAATAAACGATACCAACCCTTGAATCCAGATATATACCCTACATACACATATCTCATCGGCTAACACTCATAAGAAAATGTTTTTATTTAATTCCCATAACAGAGAGACTTCTCTCAGTCAATAGAGAAGTTTTCAATAGTAGTAATAGTCATATCCAGTTACTAGCGAATGTTATGAGGTGCTACTGCTGTCGAAAAACTTTTTCTTCATTCATATGGTCTTGCCTGGTATTGAATTGAGAACCTTCTGGTTGCTAGGCGGGTGTCTTACCTACCATACCACAGCGGCACACAGAAAAGAAAATATATCACCTTGGAAATGCCGAAATTTGTAGTCACCTTTTTACTAATTCTCAGACTGGCCGGTCTCTCAAAATATACACAACCGTCTGTCTCAAAACCTTTTATAAAAGCTATACAAATTGGCAATCCCATGCTTAGCAATTCCCACTATAATCTTAAAAATCTTTAGAGTTTCCTTCCCGTTTAGGTCCAGCTGACAGTTCCGATTGAAAATCTAATTGGGAGGATTTAGACATTATTCCTTCAGTAAGTTACTATATATTTTACCCTGTTACTATAACACATTTTTAATGTTTTGCTATATCATATAGCTTCCAGACTAGCTCTCATAAACGTCGTATACATTTAGTAGAAACCTGCCATATAAGCTTATCTTATGTAAGAACTGTTTTAATTGTACAAATGTGTTCACCCCATTGTTTACCCTTTTAACAAGTTTTCACTGCCTTTGCAGTACTTTTATGTCTTTATAAAAATATGATTTTTAAAATATAAACAGTCATTATCCAAATCGGTGCTAGAAAACCGCCTATTATGTCATTGAATCATAAAACCCGCTACTAATAGAACACGTATTTGAGTAATTAATAACTCACTTTCAAGAGAACATATGCTTATTAAATACTTAAATGGATATTTAGTACTCTTTTATGTTGAATATTAATAAACTGCTTTACCCCATATAGCCTACTAATAATATATTACTGCTTGTATACATGGTTCTATTCTCTTTAAGGTAAACCTTTTGCAAATAATGGTTATCTAAGCAATAATTTTATAAAATTTTTAAACATTTTACAACAAAAGTACTTTTTAAAGTACTTTTTTTACTTTTAAAATACCTTTTAATATTTTACTTTGCTAAAAGTACTTTGAAAACTATTTTCTAAGACAGAGTATCCATTCCCATGTTGATGGGAGTCTTTGTGTTTTACACCTATAAAATGTGTTTCTCATAACAAAAACTTTAAGGAATTCATTAAAACTGATGATTTGTATTGATTACCAAGTCATTTAGACCAAGTTCAGAAACTGTCGTTCCCATCGTTATCTACAAAAATCAATATTTACTTATTAAATTTTGCCTACATTTCGACTGATGTTGTGTATTGACCACTAAGTAGTTTAGACCAAATTCAGAACCTTCCACTATTACCGTTCCAAAGATATACTTTAATTAATATTTATTTTGTATAATAGAATGAAAATAATGATTTATATTGACTACAAAGTTATTTGGACCAAATTTAGAAACTTTTACTATTATAGTTCTCTAGATATATTAAAATCACTATTTACTTTGAATGGGAGGTGCCACACCCACTTATTCCAGTTCGGCCACATTTCGATTGATAATGAAGATTGACCACGAATTTATTTAGACCAAATTCAGAACCTTCCACTATTACCGTTCCAAAGATATACAAAAATCAGTAATTATGTTGAATGGGAGGTACCACTCCCACTTATCCAATTCCGCCCGAAGTTAGAAACTCTCACTTCAATCGTATATGGACGTGGCATTACAAAAATATAGTGAAAATACACCTTTCCAACACACGTATTGGTTTTTAAATCGGTTTGGTGGTTCTCGAGTTATAAAATGACGAATATAGCACAGCTTCTTTTTATGTATTACTAGCTAAGTCCCGGCGTTCTTCGCTACACCTATCTTAATTATTATCTTAGTTATAGTTTTTTTCCATTTCATTCAATTCCGGTTCAAATGCAAACATTTAAGATAGCCTTCAGTTTCATTCATAAAGACACTGTAGAATCTGCTTTTCAAACAAACAATCATTAATTTTTATATGATATACGTATATCCACTTATCCAGTATTTCCCCATATATAGAAAATTTTCTATTTATTATATATGGACGTGGCACCCAGTTATATACTGATGATGTGTACTGTCTAAGAAGTTGTTTAAACCAAATTTGTAAACTTCTACTTCTATCTCAAGATATACAAAAATTAATAGTTACTATGTTTGGCATGTGCTACGCCCACTTATACAATTCCGCCCACTGTAACACTCATAATTTGTATTCACTGCTAAATTCAACAACTTGTTTTTTTACCATTCCCACTTGTCCAATACCGCTCATACTTGCTGCTGAACTTGGAATATGTGCACTGAATCGACGTGGCAAACCATATTTAAATACCTTTAAAAGGACCAGAGATAGAGGAATGACCACCATCTGTTGCAAATTTTTCGACTTTTCGTTTTCCCTAAACCTTTCCCTAGCAATTACAAACAAAATTGCAGAAGAAAGTATCCAATTTGGTCCAAACGATTTCAAGTTTTAAGCATACCACAATTCATTTTTATATACGTATATTACAAAAGGGTTCACTCTAACGCCAATAACTCGCGAACCAATAAAGCTACAAAAGCCGCATATACATAAAAACCTTGGTAATGACTTCACCTTTCGGGTTTACCTTTAAGGGCTTACAAAATGAAATCAGTAGGCGCATTTTTTTTTATAAAAATAACTTTTCTTTAAGTACCTTAAAAGTACCTTTCTGGTTTTTAAATAACCAGTCGTTCATCATGATAAAAATGATACATTTGATTAGTATACGAGTAAATATATTCCGAAAAAATACTTCATTGTAAAAAAAGTATCTAAGAAAGTGTTAACAAGAGTACCAGAAAAGTACTTTTTTCGGTACTAAAATAGAATTTTATTAATGTATTTTTTTTAACAAAAAAGTACTTTTTTTAATTTCTTGAGTAATTCTTTCTTTTTTTAACATTTTATCCCATTATTTTATAAACTTGTTGTTGATCTTTAACAAATTGATTACCCAGATTGTCAATTAAAATTGATTCATTTTTTCTTATTGTTGTTGCTTCTCTTGCTTTTTTTATTTATGTTTTCGTTTTGATTAATTATTCATTCCAAGAATAACAAATTGAAATGATGGCTGGTTAAACTATTTGCATACAAAATTTAACAGTGACGTTATATTATGATGTGTTGTGTTCTAGTGAATGTTGGCAAAAAAAATTTTATTTTATTTTTTTTTTGTTAATCAAAAATTTATTAAAAAAGGAAATAACTAGACATAAACTCGCATAATACAGACATACTCGTACAAGTAAATTTAATAGTGAATGTCTGGATGAAATGACTCATTTGAAGAAATTAATCTGTGTGTGACCATTTCAATAAATTTTTAAAACTTATTTTTTTTTTTTGTTTGTGCTGCGATTTCATATCAGATAAGCCATAAATTTTTGGCAATTTAACACGTGCTTCCTTTAATATTTACCGGTCCTTCTACTTTACGCTGAACTGTTATCCCGTTGTGTCCCAAAAATAAAACAACAAACTTTCTTCGTGACTTTTGAATGGTTTTAAACGGTATAAAACAAGCAGTTCCTGTTCTTCTGTGTTTATGACTTGGCTTAAAATTGAAAATCAAAAACAAGTCATTAAATTTATTTTACATGGCAGGTTCTTTATTGTAAAATTTCAAGTTTGTAAATCATTTTTAATCGCTTAATCATCTTAACGATTTTAAGAATTATTCTTACGAAAGCAGGATTAACTACCTTCAGAGAAATGACTTATAAAAAATACAATACTTTTGGATAAAACATTTTTCTTCAAAGAACTTAATATTAACTCTTACTAAAAGTACTTTTTTAGTACCTTATTTACAGTTAGGGTTTTTTCCTTTAAAAGGTTAAAATAGCTTCACTTAAAATAGTTCCAAGTCACCCTTAAAAATTATAAAAAATATCAGCCCGTCATTAATAAGGAATTCGAAAGCTTCAAAATAGACTTTAAGGTACCTTTGTGCCTTGCCATGGTTGGCAGCCCACTGGATTACCCAATTGAACACACCTTGGTCTTACTTGGCATTATATTTCAAAAAACCCGGTTGGATTTTTTATTTAACGTACTTCGTACTTTATTTACAACTCAAATAAGTATAATTTATGCACTAGGAGTACAAATAAATTCGGCCCTTTCTTTTATCTAAAAAAGAAAAATAATAGTAATGAATTAACAAAGATATCAAAATAGAAATGTATGAATCACTTCTTACGTATTTTCCCCACCTCTGAGCTAATTTCCGAATCACGTTTCAGAAAAACTTTTAGTCTTTTGAAGCCGATTTTATATATCTTAAAAAGAAGTGATTCGGCGTCGTTGAAACAGCCAACAGTCATTGGGACTAATGTTCGGAGAATATGGCGGTTGTGGCATTTGCCCGTTTTTGACAATCGTTGGGCATCTTGTGCAAGCGTTGTCATGCAACAGAATAACAGAATCACATTTGTCTTTGTATTCAGGCCTTTTTGCTCATAATGCATGGCTTAAACAAGTCAATTGCAATCTGCTTTAGCAGCCGATAGTACACAACGACGCTTTGATCCGACGAAGAGTATAAAATTGCATTATAATTTTACTAAAAAATAAAAAATATGGTTTAATTGAACGATATTAGTAAGCAGTTATAAAACCCAATAAAACTCATCATAAATCCCAATAAAACCCGGTGAGCTGGGTTTTAAAAAAAAAATCCCAGATTTATGCTAACCCTCTGCCTTACGTGAGATTTTTGTTCCATTTTAGTCACTTATACCCAGACTTGTAAGTATTTCATTCATATCTCGCTTTACCCCGTCTTTCAGGTGCTCGGACTACGATTAAAAGAATGTGAATGGCAAATGTTGCTGTCGTATACAAAATAGTAGATTGGGAAAAAAAACAGAAACTTCCGATGTCCTCAGTTAATTCTGAACTCGTCATCAGAATTCTCATCTATAGTTACTTGCATAGAGCCGTATTGTGTTATGTTCATATTCATTACTTCGATTCAGCTTCTAGAGTAATTCCGGCTTTAGTTGAAAGCTTAATTCGGCAGCTGATGAGGTGCAACGTGTTATTTGGACTCATTCCGCATACTAGATAGGTATTCTGAGTCGTTATTACGGCCCAATACAGTTAATACGGGCCCAATACAAATCGAGGCAGCTGCATCATCTTGAGCTAAGATCACTCTAGTTTGTTTATGCAGATGTTGTTCTTCACTTGCTATGGAATGAGGGTGATCTCCGTGGATGCTATTCACATTGCCGAATGTCCTCTCCTCCTGAATCAGTGTAAATACTATTCAATCCTAACTGACAAGTGTCTGTTGGTCCAGAGGCTCCCTTTTTACCGCTGGACTTGCCCCTCGAAATCGTGATGATCCCTTCTAACCTGCCTGAGAGAAGGGTGAATAACCACTAGGTGATGGTTGGAATGGCACGGACGGTAGCATTCAAGCATATACTGCATTGACAACGCTTTGTTATTTTGACGTACTGGCAAGGCCTTTGACTCCTCATGCAGATGGTCCACTGATATATGGCTGCACCCAGTCTTAGTCATTTGGGCGGTTTTTTCTTCACTGCGTATCACTGATATTCGCTAAAAAGAGTTGATTCAGATGGCCTTCAGCTTGGGGTACACTGAGTGCTGTTTCATACCGCAAAACGCGTCGCAAATCATGATGCCGACTGGTACTGGCTTCATTACTAATGCCAACCCGATGAGTTTATAAAGCAAATATTTTTTTCGGCTTGAGTTTTGCGGACCTATTGATCTTATTGCCCTATTCATATTCACCACTGAGCAAAAAGCCTTTAAGTCAAAGTCGCAGTGTTAGATGCATTATTTGCCGATGCACCTACATATGTACATACCAAACAACATTCCTATTTTTTTGATATGTTTAAAGAATGCTCAACAATTCCTGTGATGCTGGTATGCCTCGAAGATCTACAGGCTCCAGGCGGTCTACCTGCTACTGGTGAAATAGTGAAATACGGGATCTTCGCTCGGCATGTCTTAGCGCGAGGATACGGGCCGAACGTACAAGGGAGTAGTCTGTTGAAGAGGTCAAGTAGAGCAAGAGATATTACTTCCGAAGTATATGCTAAAAGGCTGATGTTTACCTTTTGGACCGGTTTACAGAGTGGTATATATCGGGGCTTAGAAACAGCCCTGACTAGGATGTCCACTTTTGCTTCGGAGGATTCCAATCGGAATTCCCTCGGGTACAATCTTACCCAATTACAAAGGTAGAATCGGATGCTGTTAATGTGATCCCGGCTGTTAAGCGGGGGGAACTACTTGCGGCATGCGCTAAAATCGGTGAAAAAAAAAACGCCAAAACCATATGGGACACCGAACTTAAGGTGGCTATCTAACAAAGGCCAGACATATTCACCGCTATGTTCCAGAAATGTTGTGCGGAGAGCGTTTTCCCATGTAAATGGAACAACAACTGGGATTTATACCGTAACCTTGCAAACCATCGGGTTGCCGTCCCATCCGTCTACTTGATACGATGGGGAAAATATTGGAAAGGATAGTATATGATCGACTGCTAACCTATGCTGAGGCTAGAAGAGCTTTCTCGGACCTGGAATACAGATTTCGAAAGGGACGCTCCACGGTGGATGTGATAAGGAGAGTAGTGGACATTGCAAGGCAGGCCATAGAGCGCGAAAGGTGGAGGTTTGGATCCAAGGAATACTCTGCAGTGGTCACACTTGACATTATGATTATTTATTCGACGGATGATAGAGATAAAGAGTATATAATCACGGCTGCTGTCCTGCAGGTATCAGTACTTCAGCCATTGCTCTGAAACATTAAATAGGTCGGGGTACTGAGACTCTACCTATCTGATAATACTAAAATATACAGACATAATAGTGGAGAATACAGAAAACCGTGAGCATTGCCCCCTTTTTTGAAAACGACGCGGTTTTTTTGATCTCGGCTCATTTGATAAAGGCCATTCACTTAGCTGATTTCTGGATTGCGTGTCGTACTCATAAACCCACTTCTCGTTTCCGGTACTGATCCTTTTGATGAATGCGGGATCGAATTCATCCGCGCAAAAAATGTCTTTTGCGCGATCTCAACACTGTCTTTTTTTTTTGGCACCAGCATTGCTGCTACACGACAAAAACCCAAATCATTAATCAAAATGTCCTGGACGGATCCATAGGCAATGTTCAAGTCCTCCACTATCGCTGATGGCTAATTTGCTGTTATTGTCCAACATTATTTCTTTTATTTTAGCAATGTTCTCATCGGTTTTCGATGTCGATGGTCTGCCACTGCCTCGCTCATTACCTTCGAATGACTAACGACCACTTTTGCACCCCTCATGGCACTGATAAACGACCGTTTTCTTTAGAGAATCGTTGCCGAAACACTTTTTCAACATTTCTAAAGTTCGCGCAATGTTAAATCCGTTTTTTAAGCAAAATTTAATACAAGTTCGTTCCTGCAAATTTAAATCAATTTCAAAAATTGTAAAAATCGCAAACACACATAGAGTTACTCATAGATGTACTCATGGCGACGTAGCTTCTGTAAATGTGAAGCTATGACGGTAAGATTTAGCCGGAATATAAACAACAGATGAACCAACTTAGCAAATAATTCAAAGCGGAACGTTGGGACCGAGAACTTTTTGATCAAGGTGGAATAGCATCCCCCAAAAACCACATTCTAAAGCCAAAAAAGCGGGGCACTCACGAAGTTCGAGTAATGAACACCAAGTTTATTGGGAGATGAGGTACAGTTATAACAATTTTTAAGCACTACTTCACGTAGAATGTCAGCTTTCGCTGCTACCTTTAGCGATATCAAGTTAAGATAATCATTGAACCAAGTCAATAGTTCTAAATCGAGTACGTAACTGACTGCCACTGCCATTTATACCTAATATGTATACATGGGTGGGCCCTCCAAAGTAAGTGGGAGTCGGTCATACATTAAGACACTTTAAATTGGTCAAAATGGGATTTTATAAAATTTTACGTTTGTGTCGAAATAAAGAACATCAGAATTCATTTTAGAGATATGGTTCCTTGGGCAAAGTTTCTTATTTTGATCAGTAGAATACGATTCTCCTTGTCACTTGGACGATTTTTTTGCGTCCCTACGAACCGACCAGCTCTGATACATATACTATTTACTTTGGGTCAATCTTTGTCTGTTTGAGTACTTGTGGTTTAGAAAGGTATGCTTAACTTGCATACCTTCTCTTCTTCATTCCCCTGTTCAAGGTACTTCGCGAATTGTTTCTCTCCGATTTAAGGTTTAATTTAATATTGCATTCTTGGTCTCGAGTAAATATTCTAAAAAATAGAAAATGTAAATTAGTTTTAATTTAATTAATTTAATAAATTTTAATTGAATGGCAAAAGGACAGGCATTCACTACCGGCATAAAATGTTTAAAATCAACTTTTTTAAAATAAGACAAACAACATCACTATGGACTATGTATTTTATAATAAATTTGCATAAATTAAATATTTAATTTTTGATGTTTTTCTTTTTTTTTTTTTTTGTCGTGTAGATCCACTTGTGTTGTCAAAACGCACAAATTCTATTTGAAAAAAATCCTTAAATTATAGAATAAACAATCCTGTCATGAAAAAGGTTGGAGTGGGAGAGAGTGTTATGGGTATATTTTTTCTTTCTGTGTTTTATAATAAATTATAGCTCTTTGACCATTTAAATAAATTGAAAATTTGTTAAACCTTAGTGCTGCTACTGCAATAGCTTGGCTTAAAGAAAAAAGTATTATGTATGCCAAACTAGTTTGGCTTCTATTAAAAAGTAAAAAAGGATAATAAAAATATTTTAAGGATATTTTTGCTCTTATTTTTTTTTTTCAACAAAAAGTCAACCAGACTCTGTGTGCTGAACTATTTTTTTAATTTTATTTATTTTTATTTTTTGCGTAGGAAAGTTCATTTAAAAATTTTAACATATTTTAATACTCTACAATACAATAATTGATAGAGGTGGTATAAAGCACAACAAACAAGTCCATCGCTTACAATATCTGTGGTTGAATTTCATGTGCCCTGGACTTTGAAACGATTGTAGAAAATACATCTTTTTAGCGATTTCGTGGTTTGTTGTCAGAGGTTATAGATTTTCTTTACCAACAAGATGGAAGAAGTGAATTTTAAATATTGGAACTTGGCTTAGTAATCGATTTTGCTTGACTAATTATGTTTTAATTTATAATAGTTTTTAATAAAGAAAAAAATATAACAAAAAAGAAAAATTTGAATTACAAGGTAAAAATAAAACCAAAATCGATGCTAAGAGCTAGATAAACAAAATATTAAGGTCTGCATATATTGAATGCTGCAATAAACAATTGAGTCTGAAAATGTATTTTTTTTTTATGACCCTATGTCTCGAAAACTATGAACATCATAATACTCCGAACTCCGATATGAACTAACTGCTCTCAGAGTTAATCATTTATGTTCTGATCACATAGTTACGTTTTAAGCTTTTTTACACGTTTGAGTTCTCATAAGCTGCTTTAAATAAAATAAATGATACGAATTTATGTTTTTTATACAGTCTTTTATTCCCACAATATATCTTTGTACAGTGTTCTATTTATTTAACTTCAACTTATTACACAAAATTACTCAACACTTTTACTAACGCCTTAGCACAACTTTACTCTTTGACTGACTAACTCAGCACTGCCGTCTTTTATAGTAAATTGACATTAATTTCGAATGTTATAGAATATACAACAACCTTCTATTCAGCTAAGTTAATTCAAATTTAAAAATTTTATACGCAAAATGAAATTGGTAGCACTGTTCAAACAAATACGGTATTGACGTAGTCTGGAAACAAACCAATAACTTTCACAATAAAGCTTTTAGCTCTAAATATACAAATGTTGTGTTTATTTTTAGGCATTTTTATTTTCGTAATAATATAAACAGCTTACTAATTAAAATAGAGCAGTTAGCTGAATAGAGATCCTCTCTCTACTGTACTTTTTAAATCATTTTGAGAAAGCTTTCGAAATATTTCAACATAAGGCAAAGCACTGAATGTATGTAAGTCCTCTACAGATGATTGAATTCCACATGCAGAGTGATGCGCAATGGAGTGTAGAGCAACAGCTCAGTAAAAAACACAGGTGTGTAAGAGGGATGTGTTCTGTCCCCACTCTTATTCAACGTTGTTCTGGAGACCGAGATGTTTCAGACAACTAATGTTCAAAGTGGCACTATATGAGGTTTGCAAAATCGGCTTGAAATTATGCTGTTAATATCTGTCTCATTCCGCTTATTTATGGACATATGGCGACCAAAATGGTAGAAGTGCTTTCCGTTGCTCGCGATTGTGGTCTGGAAATATATATCGGAAGGACCAAGATTATTTTATTAACACAACCAACACCTGCAAATTCACAATATACAACGAATAGTTAGAAGGCGTACATTCCTTCCAATACGTAGAAAGTATAATATTCTTCTCAAGCGGTTCAAGAGGTGGTAATCGAAACCGAATAAAAAAGGCTAGCAGAAGCTTTGGAAATTTCCACCAATACTTATAAAAAGAAAACTAAAAACCTTTACATCTAATGTGTGCGCGAAATGCGAAATTCCATAATAATATTAATAATAAGACAACGTCATAAAATTAAAAAGAAATTGTGGTAACAAAAAATATTGCCGAATTGCACGATATTTGTAAAGAGTAATGCAACCCCAACAAGAAATTCAATAAAACCCTTTGGTTGTAGTTCTGAATATTTCCAAGGCGTTTGATAGAATTTGGTATGAGGTAGTCAACTCTCTCGATTGATATCTAGCTTTCGGAGATTAGGGCAAATATGAACGACACGGTTACAAGGACGTTGCGAAAATCTCGATGAGAGGTCATGCGAACAGAGTCGATTTTAATACTCTCAAGACCTAATGTTGTTTTTTGGTACACACTTGGTGGTGTGGCGTCATTTGTGACCATGGGTAACGTAGATATTGAGGAGTCAGAATCTCTTGAGTTTCTGGGCTTAAGAATTCACTATTACGTTTGCTGGAATGATCACATATTTCGAGTGTCGAAAGAAGCATTCAAATGCGTCGGATTGTTAAGACAGTGCAAGAAATACTTTACCGCATCTGATCTCCTTAATATTTACAAAACCTACCACTTATCCGACCTAGGATGGAACACAACTCTCTTGTGTTGGCCGGTGCTTCAAAGTTTAATTTGAGACTTCTTAACTGCGTACAGGAGAGGGCGTTAATTAAAAACCGTACGAGTATCGTAGAATTGCCGCATTTGGGCAAATGAGAAATAGCGAGTGGCTGTTGAAAAGGCGATGCATCCACAAAGAGTGACTGTTTAGTGCGGTTAATGGGCTGGCGGCGTCATCGAGCCGTACTTCTTCGAAAATGAGGTCGGCTAAGCAGTTACCATGAATTGTGTTCGCTATTTGGCACTTGCCACACAGCCAACGTAACATTGGCTATTTTGCGCGAGAAATTCATTGGGTGTGCTATCTCATGTCGTGGCGATGCTAATTGGCTGCCACATTCATGTGATTTGACACCGTTGAACGTCAACAAGAATAATTCAAGAGCTAAAGAATGGGATAATTCACCACATTAACGACATTGAACTTTATTTATGTCTCAGATTCATTGAAGATATGGACCGACAGATAGAGGTATGCCACCGAAGCCGTGGTGAGCATTTAGCCGATATTTTGTTTCACACATAATTGTCATAGATCCTTCTATTGGTATAGAGTGGTCTATATAAGGGTTAAATACGAGTATATGACAAAATAATCACATATTTTCACTTTTATGGTGAGAAATAGTTTTTTAGCCCCACTATTCGTCTATGGAACTATCTTTCTGTCACTTACCTGTCACCTGTTACCTGTCACTTACTTCATATCTAAATAAATTCACATAAAAAGTCCATCGTCTCTTCTACCTCCATCACCTTTTTCACAACCTATTTCCCTTGTAGCAGCATAAACTGTATAGAATATGAGTCATTCTCTGAGTGCTGGATTAAAATTAAAAAACCGCTGGGTTGAGGGTTTTTTTTAAACTGAGTTCTTACCAACCATGATCCTATAGCTGTAAATTCAATTCGATTGATTTTGTATAGTCTCTATCTTTAAAATAGTTCACGTTTTGTATTTTAATGCAGTTTTCGATAGAAAATCGTCTACAATGGATTTGAGGAGGTAAACAAATCACTTTTTTTAAATTTAGATTTGGATTTATATTAATCAATATGTACTAATTTCTCTTAATTTTTTTTTCATTTCAGGTATGTTTTTGCGTTTTTCATAAAATTCGTAAGTAAATCAAATACTTTTGTTTAAAAATGAGTATGCTTAACAGCCATTCGCCATAGTGATGGCTTTCAGTTGCTATACTATATTTTCAATTGAACGATACGAAACGGTTAAATACAAGTTTGTGTTGACACAAAGTAGTAAGCTAGTCGGCTTAAATTCTTAATAGCGGTCTTAGAAGACGATTATGTTGACCGAAGATATCATACATTTTACAACAAATCCATACATTCACATTCACAGTTTTCGAAACATTTTGAAACTCTTCAAACGATTTCAGAATGAGCATTGCCATGTTAAAAAATTGCAGGAACAAGTCTGGTAGCACATTCAAATATGTACATGCTGTAGGATGCCATATAGCTAAGCTTAACCGTCTATAATTTTTGTAATAGTTTTTAATTTTTTTTTTCCTCTTTCACTATTAAAGTATTTTTGCTTCATTCAATTTAATTTAAAAATATAAATGGAAAGACAAATACAAAAAAGAAAATTGTTAAAATATTTATGCAGAAAAATAAACAAAATTTGCATAAAAATTTTTTTATTTTAAATTTTCCAAAAATAAAATTTCATTAAGAAAGACAAGAGTGTTCTGAAAAAAAAGTATAAAACAAATTAAACACTTATACCCAAAATAAATACATGTGTACAAGAAAATTTTCATATACACACACGCAGCCACTTATGTATATATAAAATAACTATTGCATAGTTTTCGGGATATATGAAAGGGTGATCTAAAAGTAATGTTCTTTTTGCTATCAAACTTAAAACGTTTAACATTATGGCAAGGCAAGTGATTTTTGAAATATTTTGATTTAAATCATAGGGCGTTAAAACTAGGTTGTTGTCTACACTATAATTGTTCAAAAATGACTTAAAATTTCACATGACATTCTCAGACGATATTGTAAAGAAAACAACGCATATAAAGAATATGAGGTTATATAAAATATATCGACAGGTTTTTGATATTTTTTTTCTGCCATTTACTGACGTTTTGCCACTTTCCGAGTAGTTTTATAATTATGTCGCCTGAGAATTTCTATGTTTTATCGGTGAAAAACTTGGCCAAGTAATTTTCAGCAGCTTTTCGATTGGAAACTCTTTTGCCATCATTAAAGTTTTGAATTTTAGGGCTCTACATACATATTGGTCAACCCTGTAGCTGTGTTTACATTTTATGTTTATAAATTATAATCATCCACGCTCACACTACTGCTCCACCACTTACTTAATATACAAACACCAAAATGAATATGCATGTAGTTATTAGGTTAGGGAAAAAAGTCATTTCAAATTTTTATTTTAAGCATAAGCGCAACACTCACGCCATTGCACGAAGCCTTAAAATACTGAGGCCATACATCCTGTGCTTCCGTAAATTAGCACGCTGTTAATTAAATTAAATTAATTAGCACTACTACTACCGCTGCAGTATGGTAGGTAAGATACCCGCCTACCAAACAGAAGGTCGTCGGTTCAATACCAGGCCAGACCATCTTAAAAAAAAGAAAAAACTTTTCGACAGCGGTATCACCTCATAACATGTGCTAATAGCTGGTTATGGGTATAAATACTATTGAAAACTTCTCTAAATGCATTTGCTGTTCGGAGCCGGCTTTAAACTGTAGGTGCCTGTCAATGAGTTTAAAAATAGAATCGGGTGCAGTTCATTGACTGAGAGAAGTCCCCATGTTCCTTCAGGAAATGTTATAGGAATTTTAATAATAACTGTTAAACTACTTTGTACCACCGGAAATATTATTTGCTCTCTAGAAGGAGATAAACTGGAGATGTTAATTTGCGCAATCGTTCAATTTTCCGGAAGTATAGGAAGGAAGGCTGTTTTTTCAATCATATATGAATCTCATCAATTTTACAACGTTGTTTATTTTTGTATGACTTTGCTTTGGACCAATAATACTATTTAAAGCTGTAATTTGTTAAACGTGCAGAATAGAAACATTATAAAACTATAGAAACATTATAAAACTATTATACTAGAAAAAACACAGAGAAAACAGTTATAAGAAATATAAAAAAAAAATTAGCCATAATTCTTATATTGAAGGAAAAGTTAGCAGCAATGAAAAAAAATATTTTTACCAATAACTCTTATTGGGCCACGTAAAAACATATTTTTTTAATTATTTTTTTAACTAACGATCCCACCACTCATTTGCCCGTCCTTAGCGTAGACGTACACACTACAGTCCGAACTATAGCGGAGACAAGCAAATAAGTTATTGCAACGAGTACATGAATCAGTTAATCACAAGCTAAACATAGATATAATTAATATACATACATAAATACTTAGAGCAGAAATAGACATGAATAAATTATGAAAAAAAATATAATAAAAATTACAAATTAATGTCAGCATGCGAATTACGTTTACCGACTTCAAAGTTAAAATCAATAAACTCACATACCAAAATTACACAATCTACGAAAAGAAAACGAACTCGCATAATTTCACCTGAAGAATTCTAATGCCAGAGGACGATAGTGTCGGGGATCTTAAAATTCAGGTTCTGAAGTAAGAACAAGGTGGCAAAACAAATACCCAAAACTGTTCTCCTATGCTCTAATATAGGGAGTTTTATCAGGCCCGATCCAGCGCCATATGAAGCAAATCCATTAACATAACTCCACCCTAAGCCACGTAAACAAATTAATAAAAGCTGCCTTTGCACGGACTCAATTGAATCAATACGAACCTGATAATAAGGATTCCAGACAAACGAGGTGTACTCCAAAATCAGCCTAACGAGCGAAATGTATAACTGTCTCGTATATGAAGGTCAGTGAATTCCCTAGACCATTTTTTCACAAAAACAATCCGAGCCTTACTAGTCATCATACAATATCATTTATATATGAAAGTTTCCTGTCCAATAACACGCCTAGATCAAGAAAGGTAGTAACGGTCTCCAACGTGCAAGAATTAATTTTATACTCGAACGAAAATACAGTTCAGCGGAAAAAAATATACGCTTGCATTTTCCAAGATTAAGATCCATTAAATCAATTTTGCACCAATCAACGAAGACATCAATACTCCGCTGCAGAGCAGACTGACCAAAAACATTATTAGAAGTAAAAGAATTTAACATCATCAGCATATAAGAACATACATAAGAACACTACAATCAGGAAATACCCCAGTAAGGTCAATTGAGAAACAACAAGAACAAAATCGGACCCAAATGGCTACCCTGTGGAAGCCCAGAAGAAACATAAGTGGTCTTAGATAATACATTCCCAAAACAAATCTCTCTGAATTCTCAAAGAAAGGTAAGTAGTCTATCAGGAATACCAATCAGTGCCAGTTTATGAAGCAATATCCTACGACAAACTCTATCAAAAGCCTTACTGAAATCAGTAAAAGTAACATGAGTCTGAGCACCAGCGACAAAGTCCCTAAAAACCTTCATAGTAAATACCCTTTAAAAAACCATATTGAAAGCGTGACATTATAAATCTCGTCCGAAAAAAAAGATAATCAGTCAACAACTTCTCCATTAACTTGGAAGTAGCACTGAGCTTAGCAATTCCCCTTTAATTTGAAATATTCGATTTGTGTAAAGGATTTATGCAAAGGAACAATGACCGGCCCTGGCAAGTGCGTAGATTTCAGCCCAGACAAAGACTGAAAAATACACTCATTACCAAATTCATAAATATTAGAAATTACTACAGAATAGGGATACGAAAAAGTTCCTCCCGAATCTAAGACGGAGTCAAATTGACGTAAACTGGAATAAATCAACAAACATATCCGAAATGTCACAATAAGTAGAAGACGATTCTTCCCTGTAGAACATTTCATTAGAAACGTAGATGATCTACGTTTAACACGAACGAATTCATAAAAGGACTTTGGCTCAGTAGCAAAGTTTGACTGAACTCTGCTCAAGTACTCAGTATAACAGTAATGATTAACCCTAGCAAAACCAGTACGTGCCCTAGAATAGAGCAACTAATCAACCGATTTGACAAGCTTTCTAAACAACTGCGATTTTTTATTCCTCAATCTTGCCATATAGCCGATTTGCAATGAGGACCAGAACACTTCGAACGATGGTATATAAATGGAACACACTCATTAAAGCATTGGAATAAAACCCTATAAAAGCCATCTAAAATCGTTTCAAGAGATGAAGAGTCATACCGAGAAGAGAGCAAGGAATTCAAGCGAATAAAATCAAAATGACCATTTGTATCTAATAAGCACCTACCGCCCGTGGGTAAACAAGGATCAAATTCAATACAAAGTAATAACGCAGGATGATAAACATCCTCAGGAGCAGATATAGAATCAATACGAAATAAGTGAGAAATACCAGGGTTCTAAAAAAATATAAGGTTCAAAATCCTACCAATAGAATTCAATACATCATTCACCTGGAAAAGATTAAGATCAGACATAACATCTCTCCATAAAGTGGGACTGAAGAAGACGGTATTAACGAGCCGATTTTATGCGCAAAATTCCAAGAGATATACGGTAGATTAAAATGACCAAGGACTAC
Source organism: Wohlfahrtia magnifica (assembly GCA_023159175.1). Lineage (NCBI taxonomy): Eukaryota > Metazoa > Arthropoda > Insecta > Diptera > Sarcophagidae > Wohlfahrtia > Wohlfahrtia magnifica. The sequence continues at coordinate 3,929,469 of JAKWBJ010000045.1, forward strand.
TATGACCCTAGAAGTCAAAAAAGGAGGAATATAAGAACATGTAATATATATGAACTTACCCCGATTGCACACCCTCACACAAATAAATTCAATATCATCAGAAAAAACGAGTTCAACCAATTCAGATGTATACTTTGCACAGACTGCAATAAGAACTTTACCACAATTACCAGTTATCCTATCGCGCCTAAAAATATACACATAAGAACTGAGAACTATCGCAATGTCTATAGCACCATTAGCTGCATTGGCTGCAACTCCACTCTAAATGAAGTTAATAGCCTATGCCTGAGATAAAGGTTCAAATCATAGCTTCCATTTGTACTTTTTGTATGACTGCACCCAATAAACGTTATTGGATGCTCGGAACGCACGAAAAAATGGTTTTGCAGTAGCTCTTCTAAAAGGGATACAATATTTCACTTTCTCTTTAAAGGCCAAGGTCTGGCAGGCACACGACTGAGGTACTCTGAGATATCTTTATTCAATGCTTTGAAGCAGGGATTAAACTAGGATTCCTTCGATATTCTAAATTTTATAAATAGCTTAGGGTGGATGTAATCCCCCTTTTTATTCTGCTTTTTTTTTGGTCTTGATTTGGTTTTGAAACGGAAATTTGGTGCTAAATTTTAGTTGGTCACGTTATCAGTTAACTAGACAACTTACCTCCCTACTACCTCAGAAGTTGTGCTCTATCACCAGTTTCTAGGGCCTTAGAAAAATCCTTGTATGTTATTTGTACCCCAGACTTAAGGGCAATGTATTGTTGAGTGTATAAGCCAAAAAAAAAAAAACAAAATAAAATAGTGGATTGCCTTGCTGTTAATACTCGTTTATATTGATCTTCGCTGAAAATTACTGGGTGGATTTCGATACAAGCACCTACAAAAGTTAAATTTTATCTCATCATCATTATTATTATCATCATATCGACAAGGTAATAGTAACGAAGTCCCCTTTGAGCATTCCAGTGTTCTAAGCATCAGACAATTTTCCAATCCTTGTTTAGATTAAGGATGGTACAGAGAGGTTCCGGACCGATATACTGTGTCATGGAACCCTTCCTGGCCAATGCAATCGCTTTCTTTTTGAGTTTTCTTTACTACGCACTATTTTCTGTATGATTGTAATTCCAATACGGTAATTAGGGCCGCAATAGATTCTTTAATTGGCGATAAGTCTTTTTACTCCAACTATGTCCTGAAGTTTTTTTTGCACATTCGAGCTGACTTCTCCATGTATGGGCGGGTCTGACATGACGTCTCTGGCCCTAAAGGTTCCAAACGATGGCCATTTTGGTAATGTAGTCCTGCGATTTCCTGAGAAAGTGCCTGATTCAATATTACTTCGGCCTACGAATATGTAGGCTTTTACGTAGGTAACTGTTGACAAAAACTTAATTCCAAAGGTGTCTTTAGGTACAACATTCCAAGATTTGCTTCCGAAAAACTATACAGACGACATTTTAGAGGAACGTCACACGTCCTGCTCGTTTTACCTTGTCCATCCTGCAGTTACTTTTTTTCTCCGTAACTCCTCTAGGGAACAATTGGCCTTAAACAAAGCATCCATTGCTTTCTTTCAGTTCCATTAATCAAGTTGATTTTTCAACTTAAGTAGTCCTCTCCATATGATTTTGTAGTGGTGAATGTTCTTGCTAATTGGTGATGTTCTTTACTTTAGCATTGGAATTTTATCCCAATCGTCTGATGTTTGTCATCATCGCAAGAGGTAAGCTGAAAGGTAAGGGGGCTTCCCCTTTATTAAACACTCGAAACCACAATTCAATTTTTTCGTTATATCACCTGTTGGAGCTCGAGCCTGAGTAGATTGTGTTGTTATGCATACACTCTAACCATAACACCACGCCACCCCTACTTACGAAATTACGTTTTGCTCTCACCTTAGCTTTGAAGAGATTGTTCATCACCCTGTTAAGACTATGTGGCAACATACATATATTTAAACGCATAAATATGTGAGTCTGCATAGATGTGTGAGTGGAAAAATTGTTGTTTTTCTTGGTTCTTGTTGTGTTTTTGTTTATCTTGCTTGATTTCTTTGTCAGCGTTGTTGCTGTTGTTTTTTGCATTTGTTTATTTGTTTGTTTGCATGTGGCCTACACGTACTGTAGCATGTAGTAATTGTAATGTGGCAGTGGTAGTGGTATAAGTTGCAGTCCCTATGTAGTGTTATATTTGTAATATTGTTACTGTGTGGCAGCAGCATAAACACGTAAATTAATCTGACAAGTGATACTTCCAGCCTAAAGCCTTGTTGTTTACTGGTAGACGCACGTCAAAAATGTTGCAACAATCTTTGGAACAAAAATAACAACAACAACAACAGCGAGCGATCATTTTCTTTAACTTATACACACACACAAATCAAGCAATGCTGGCAACACCATGTAGCAGCAAAGAAATTCTAGTGGTCACTTGCAATGTAGCAACAACAACAACTACTACAAAAGTGACCAAAACGAAAATGAAAATAATGCCACACTGTAGACTGTGTTGCCTGCTAGCGACCTCCCAAAAAGTAGAAAGTGTGTGTGTGAGAGAGTATCCTTCTTCTCTTTCACTTCGTTTTTAAGGTTCCCTTTTGACATGCACCATAGCACACTTACCAGCACCAATGTACCAGGACGACTTACTCATTTATATATTCATATGGTTGCAGGATATTTATAAGTCAAAGTGTTTGTATATGTATGTCTGAGTGTGTGTGTAAATGTCATGTGCCTGTATAAATTGTTTTCATAAATGCAACATTGAGAGACAGAGAGAAAGAGAGCCGTAGAGAAGATAATTTTTGTCCAGGCATTACTGGTCGTATACATAAGTCACTTATTACCCCAGTTGAGGCATTTTTGTTTCTTTCTGTGTTGTCATCTTGCCTTTTCTCTTGACTTCTTTACGTTTCTTTCTCTTGTTGCTGTAATTTTTTTTGCCCATCTCTTGTGGGAACATCACCAGCTGGTGGTACATGTTGTCACTGCTGTGTGTCTGTCTTAAGTTTTTTATTTTTATTTTTTTCATGTTTACTCTGTATTTCGTTCAATTACGAAAAGCCTTTTATGTCTTTTAAACAAAAATTTTAAAAATTAAGAAATTATTGTTTAAAATTTTTTAAATACAGTGTGTTCTAGAAGTAAACATATTATTTTATAATTACTGTTAATAACTATTTAGCAGCTTCTCTAGTTAATGAAAAAGTATACGAGTTTTCCTTGATCCTATAGAGCCTTATATAAAGTCCTCAGTAAAATTTCTAAGTATTTTCCTGTATTGCGTCAACGGTTTGATTTCGCTCAATCTGTTACCGCTGCTATCAAACATCATAGAAAGGACAAGCAACGTCACTTCTTGTGAGAAAATAAAATTAGTAAAGGCAGGAATGATTGGTTCGACTACATCAAGTACATAAATGGCATTGTTCTGGGCAACGACAGCACCATCCTCCAACCCAGACTTCTTACAGTAGACCCACATCCTGCTTATCTCAAAGACAAATAATTACAAAATAACCGAAACAAGGCAAAAACGAGGCTTTTAAGTTGAGTATGGGATAACAGAGCAGTGATAAGGTTTCTAGAGAGTCAAAATAACATATAAAGATTTGTTTATCAACCAACCCGGGCTTCGGAATTAAAATAATGAACAGGTTCCAGCTTCCTCCCTCCTAGAAACCCATAACATTTTCCGGAGAGCAAAGATAAGGTACATCGACAAGCAAACATTACCGAGAGGGTTAGTCAACACCACCTCTTGAAGAATAAAAGAAAAACCGGTAGAAGTCTATGATGAGCAACAGCAAGGCTCTTAACCATCCGAACCACTACTTAACCAAGTACATTCACCTGCTATCTGAAAAAAATTACAGAGATATCGAAGCGAACGCTAGTAAAAGCATCATTTTAATAATCTTTTTCTTCTGGGGAGTATTGTAAAGAAATTCTCTGATATGGAAATAGCTCTTTGTGCCTTTCTAAATATTCATGTCGTTGGAACGAAAGATAATGGAGAAGTCAATTATAGCTCAGCTCAGTTCATTGCTTAGAAGCAGGATCATTAGCTCGTCTCATGAGGGGGAGGAATCCAATGTGATGGCATTAATCAGGTGGCCTCAGGGTGGAATGCTTGCTCACCGTGTTGGCTAATAGGTTTGTCAGTGTAATTGATTACGCTGATATCTCGTTATAAGGGTCCGTTGGAAATATGAGAATATGTTGCATGTTGTCATAAAGATGGCTCTGCGCGTGGTGACAAATTGTTCAAATCGGTAAACCCTTCAGAAACGGTTGCCGTACCTTTCACAAGGCGATACAATTTATCATGTGACTGTATTTTTTATGGTTACTAGGTGTCATTATCGATAAGAGGCTTATTTGGAATTCGCACATCGGTGCCGTGCAGACCAAGTAATCCACTGGTTTACGTCGCTACTCCTACAATTAGACAAGGTGTTCTTTCGCCGTGAACGATACTATGTTATATACCGCTATTATTCGCAACTTCTTTTATTTCTATAAAAACTCTGATATTTAAATATTTCAAAAAATTATAAATATTATCATATCTTCTATATGGGAAACATTCCTAAAAAATGGTGTCATTGTAATACATACTCGTACAGTAGTATAAAACACTTGTGATGTGGTCTGAGGTTTTTCTTTGGTTACTCGTGTTTCTTTCTCTTACAAAAATGATTTTGGTGAGTAGAGTCGAAGTATTATTTTGCACTGACTTTTCTCTTTCAGTATTGTGTCCATCATCTCCATATGGATGCATGAATGAATGGATAGACGGATGACTGGACGTTTGGTTGGTTACTGGCTTTTTGGTTGAAGTCTATGTTGCTAAACTGTGTGTATGAACATGTTGAGGTCTTTTGGTTGTAACCCTTTTCAGTTAAGAAAAAAAAAAAAAAAAAAAAAAAAATAGAAAAAAATTATTGAGGATTGTTTTCTACGTAATTTTGATGCGTAATTTAAAGTATGAACAAAACCATCATTTTATAAAGAAAATGGTAAAAAATAAGGAAAATTATTGCACACACACTCTTCTACATACAGACACTTTGTGTTGGTTAAAGAAATTTCCATACTATCGTACTGGAAATAGTTTGTTGTTTGCAACAGTAGTGCAGTAAAGTATTTCAGCAAGTAAATGAATAAGTGTTTGATACAGGATCAGTGCATCATCGAGTTTGTATGCCTGCTTATGTCTTCGGTTCTGGGAATATTTATTTTCTTTACATTACGTTGGTTTTTCTTTATTGGTTTTCATGTTTTATGAACTAAAAAAAAAATGTTCTTTTGAGAAGAAGGAAAATTACTGGGTGTTTGACCTTAAAAACAGTGGTGTTCAGAAGAAGAGCACTAAAGATAGAAAAGTGATTTTTAAAAATCTTAAAAAAATTAAAAGCTTATGGGTGTAATAACCCAAAGCTTAAGATATCAGGTGTTAGAAAGGGTTTGAATCTTAAAAATTGAAGGCAATAAGTTGCCTGTTGATCTCATACTATTTTTATAAGCTACTATCTTCAGACTGGAGTCCTTTATTTTGCTGAATTTCTTTCATTTTGTTTATTATCCTTCTTATGCATCATCATCATCATCATCATCATCATCATCATCAACATCGTTTTTTACAGAGATTATATATAGAAAAGAAGAGAAAAACACCAACAAATTAAATTCTTTACTTAACAAAAATTATATTTAATTATAGTAAAATGAAAATATTTTATTTATCCAGATAAACGAAATAAGAAAAAAAAGAATTGCAAGGAGTAAAATAAAAATACAATATCTTGTTAGCACAGAGTAAAGTAACGAACTGGTAATTACATTTTTTCTTAAAAATAAATAAAATAATTAAATAAAATAAAGCAGAAAACAATTGAAAATAAAAATTTAATTAATTAAATATTTAAAAAGAATAAATATAAAAATAGTATAGCATTTTACAAATTTATAATTTAATTTTAATTAAATATTATAAAACATTACCGGAAGAGATAAAAAATAAGGATTTAAGGACTTAAAAGGATTTTATGATTGAAGCAATTGGTCGAGTTTTACCAAATGACTTCTTCTCAACTTACTAAGTGTTGGTTGACCAAAAAATTATCGGGTGAGCCATCTACCGGCTTAAATTTGAACCTGCTGTTATTTCGAATCTGACAATATTTATGTCATTCTATTCTGTCACAAAATTCGGTATATTATTTTGACTGGACGAAATGAATCGATTTACGCTTGAGCAACATTGGGATTTATTGGAAATTTATTATCAAAACAAAGACAATTGGGTGGAAATTACAAAAAAACAAAACAAAAAAAATATATATATATTGAGTCCCCAATTAAATATTTTGTTTAAAACAGGGCGCAAAACATCGAGTGTAGCTTCGGCTGTGTGGCACGTAGCGCCGTCCTGTTGAAACCAAATGTTGGTAATATCCTCCACTTCACCATGGCCCGATAACGATCGCCATTGACTGTAACGGCCACTCCTTGCTCATTTTCGAATTATGCCTCTGGACCAAAATCCGCACCAAACAGTGACTTGTCTTGGGTGTACCGGCTTTTCAATATATGCGTGCGGGTTTTCTGTGCCCCAATACGACCATTTTCCTTGTTTACATACCCGCCAAGATCAAAATGAGCTTCATCTGAAAAGATAATTTATTTTTCGCAAAATCGGCATCTTCTGTAAGTCGATCGCAGGCCCAATTAGCAAAGCAAAAAAAAACTAATTAAAACTAATTATCTGTCAAATCAGACATGAGCTAAGTGTTACCGTTAACGAAATAAGCACTAGTTGAAAAAAAACGTTAGATGGCGAACCCTTTATATCTTTTCGGATAAAGCTAATTTTCATCTTGGTGGGTACGTGTATAAGCAAAATTGCCGTATTTGGGTTCAGCAAACCAAAACCTGGTCTTACAGAAACCTATGGCTCATATTTCTTTGAAAATGAGGATGGTGTAACCATTACGATCAATGGAGACATCTAAACACTCGTACCTAAAATTAAATTTTTTTCGCCTTGTCCTCTGCTGGAAACTCGTACCTGGGCTGCTTGTGTTGTATGCGGGCACTTTGACTTCTAATTGGTACACTAACCGGCAAAAAAAAGATCTTTTACAGACGATGTTTCTGTTATAATGTACATACAGCAGTTTTACACGTCTTCTAACACATAAAGGAATAATACCTCGAAGCAAGACACACCTACGTAAGCCTCAGTCTCAAATAAATCCTAGCTTATCATCTTTAGTCTCAACAAGTCACCTAGAGTCGTAACAACTCATCTAAAGCCACAACAAGTCATGTATATTATTAAAGAATTTCTTTATTTAATGAGCCACACCCACATTATCTTTTTTAAACTTTGACCTTATTTGGTTTTCATTTTTTTTAATATCTAAATTTGTTAAGAATTTTATCGATTATAATATTATACCCTTTTACTCTTCGAAGTTTTCCTCCTACAACATTTAACCCTTTTCCTTTTTTCCTATGATTTATGTCTATAACATTAGACATTTTCATGTTTTCATTTGTGCATCAACCCCCCTCCTAAAATATATTAAAAATAAATTTTAAATTTAAATTGACAACCGTATTGATATGTTTGACACATTGACCGATATTTTAATAAAACATAAACCACTGAATTGATACTCTCTTTTAAATATTTTACAAATTGTTGTTCTATAACAATAAATACAATCAGTATACGATAGATACAGAAGAGAGACACACACGCATGTCATTGATTAATTTAAGTACAATGGAACCTAGAGAAAATGTCAAAGCATTACGAAGCCTGTATCTAAAATTTTGTGCAACAGTCTGTACAGAAATCGGTGTTAAAAAGAGTTGCAAATTTGGTTGGACCATATATGTATGTATGTACATTGTATTTTCTGGTGGTATTCAGTGAATAGTTTTCTGTTACTTTTGACTCCCATTGTCTATCTGAGTTATACTTGAAAAATTTGGTAACCTATTGTACTTCAGGTTTGAGCTGTAAGATAAAGACAGGGAGCTTTGATATCTGACCTGAGATTAAATTTTATTGTAATTTATGAGCAAAGAAAGCCTAAGGAACAAAAACGATGTAAAGGGAGATTAAAGTTAAAGTTTAAATACGTGGTCTGCTTGGAAATTTGAGAGTTTACTTGTAGGCTCTATGGCTCACTATACATTCCCATGTAAACCATAAGCTATACACAAAACGACTTAAATAAACGCACTCCCAGCGTGAAATTTTTGTAATCTTCTCAACAATTAATCGGTATTTCTGACACATTAAGTTAAGTCCGTAAGTTATACATGAATGCTCCAGATTATGATAGAGGCCTGCACCTAGATGTCCTAGATTTTGCTTCTTTACAAAGGGGCAGTCACTTAGATTCTTCTTTTTTATAATCTTAACAACTTTAGTTATAATGTGGATAATCCTTACGTTCTGACCTACATACGTATATATTTATAAATACACTAAATAAGCGGGTAGCGTGCTTCGCTACCCCCATTTTAATTGTTATCTTAGCTAAATTTTTTTTACTCTTTTTCTTCACTTTGTCCCCTTTTAGGTCCAAATTCAAACATTTAGGAAAGCCTGCAGTTCCTTCTAGAAAGACTGTAGGATCTGCGTTTTAGCTGTAGACTTTCTTCAAACAAACACACACTCAGTTTTATGTAGTTTTTTATCGCAATCAGTGTAAAAGTATTCGAAAATAAAAATTTGCTTTATATGGGGATACCTCTCCCCTGATTATATCTGCCCTACATTGATTACAGAAAATTAGTTTCATACTTCTAAATACTCGTACGTCTCGTTTTTGAGCACTAGTCAGCATTGTTATTTCTCCAGATGCTTTATGACCTGGAACCCATTTTGACACTGTGTTATCTATGTTGGATAGCTTATAATTATAGTTTTGACGTTATTACGAACTAATTACATTAGAATTAAGCTCAAGGCATTTGTGATTTCAATATAGATTACTGGAATAAATTATATAAGCAGGCTTTACCCGCCTTAGTTAAAGACGCGTAAGCTAGCTGAAATTATAAGCATTATGACCACGATGAGTGCTTCCACTGACATCAATAAAAAGATTAATAACATGGTTCTTAAGACTGTACAGTAAACTCACTTTTCCTGACAAATACAACATTCCACGGACAAGGCGGCTTAGATAACGTCCAACCTGAACAAGTTTATGGTATAGAAACGAGAATTAAACTATCAAAGGAGGCGTGTGACAGCATCCATTTTGGTGGAAGCCAAATATGGGAAACATGCTCGCAGTGGCACGTCAGAAAGTGTGGATTATAATATCGCTTCAGTAAATCTCAGCAAACAGTGTTCGATTTTGAAATTTAGGAAAAACTAAACACGTAAAAAAACGATTTTTGGTATAAAAGTTACGTGCACACTAAAGAAGATGTGCGCATAAAATTTAACTAATCCGCCCACAGGTAGGTACGCCCACTTATGGAAAATAGAAAAAAATATTACAAATTGTATTTATATCAGAAACTAAACAGTGGACACCCTTAAAAATCTTGGTTTGCTATTTTTAATTGAAACATTGGCCCTTTCTGTTGAAACAGCGTTTTGCAGAGCCGTTAATTTCTATGTTAATCGCCATCGTCATTTGCTCGGTTCGTACTGATTTATTAAATTCTTTCACTTTTCTTTTCTTGCTTTTTTGACTACAATCTCCGAAATCCTTTTTTAGCCTGTCCACCTTATAGTCTTGTTTTCTAGTATTTAATACTGGTATCGATAGTTTTTTTCGCAAACTATCCAAACTATCGAGTGGGCCGACTATCGATAGTTTTACAGCTTTAAAACTCAGCGGAGGCCAATTTAAGGTGTTACGTAAACTGTTTCAAGCCGATATGCTCAGATGCAAGGTGTCCCATTTATCATTAAAGTGAAAGTTTCTAGTGTATGCAAAAATGCATATTCCATTCCCTTGGGGGAAAAAATGCATCTTCTATCTTATATCTTAAAAAAAATAATCGACTTTATGCCCCTATAATTGAGAGAAAGTTATGTTAAGATTGCGGTATAGATTATCAATTAGTTAGACTTGATCATCTGCTGTTCTTTTCCCAATTTATGTCATCTCTATGATGACTTCACTGTACTTTCATTTTTTTTTTTATAAATATATTTATTTGCAGAAAGTATGCATGCATGTGTACATTCATTTAAAACAAAATTGATTGAGTGGTTCGACTCGGTTGATTCATTCGTCGTTGCTTGTAATTTTTTGATTACGTTTAAACGAATACCTACCCGCACAAATATTTTCGTATAACCGCATACTTCATACTTTGGAAAATATGTATATTTTATTCGTACAACAACAACAACAATAATAATAATAATAACTATTGTAACTATTGTGATTAAATTTGTTGAAGTGTGGTTGTTGTAAACCAAAAAGAGGAGGTTTTTGCTGCATTTCTATTGCTGTTGCTATCGCTATTGATGTTGTAGAGTTTTAATCAATATGAACAAATGATTTAATTGTTATTCATGACAATGTTTGTTAGATTTTCTTTTTTTTTTGCAAATTTCAAATATTTTAAATTGACGCAATTAATTTCAAAATTAAAATATTTAGTTTAGTATAAAAACGCAAATTATGGTAAGGGTAGAGTGACACTAAAAATAGTTTTTAGGGTTTAAAAACAATTCGATATCGAGATAAATTAAAATATATTTTTTCGCTATGAGTTTTCAGTGACAACTGATGGGTTTTAAAACTTAATAATGACGCTTGATGATCGATTTTATGTTAATTATTATTCTTTTAAATTTGGAATATATTTTGTGTAAAGTAAAGAATTACTGATGACACAGACACATCACAGTCATGACAGACATAGGATTTGTATACTATACTAGCATAACGTATTACATGTTTGTCAACTTATACTAAAGGGTCCGCCATCTAAAATTTTTTTTCAACTAGTGCTTATTTCGTGAATGGTAACACTTAGCTCATGTCTGATTTGACAGATAATTAGTTTTATACTTCCGCTGAACGAATATGGTTGTGTCTAATGCGTTTTCGCATCATTAAGTGGGCCTGCGATCGACTTACAGTTTTTACGGTTTTGACAAAAAAAATCATCTTTTCAGATGAAGCTCATTTTGATCTTGGCGGGTATGTAAACAAGCAAAATTGTCGCATTTGGGGCACAGAAAACTCGCACGCATACATTGAAAAGCCGATACACCCAAGTCGAGTCACTGTTTGGTGCGGATTTTGGTCCAGAGGCATAATTGTGCCATTTGTCTTCGAAAATGAGCAAGGAGTGGCCGTTACAGTCTATGGCGATCGTTATCGGGCCATGTTGAACAAATTTTTGTTCACAAAAATTGAAGAGGAGGATATTAGCAACATTTGGTTTCAACAGGACGGCGCTACGTGCCACACAGCCGAAGCTACACTCGATGTTTTGCGCCCTGTTTTTGAAGATCGCATTATCAGCTGCAGAGCTGATGTCGTTTGGCCACCTCGGGGTGCCGCCAAAGATAAGTGTTACGCCAACAAGCCAGAGACAACTGACGCTTTAAAGGACAATATTCGTGAAGCCATTGGTGAAATACAGCTGCACACAATCAATAATGTGCTTAAAAATTGGACCGATCGTGTAGACTACTGCATGGCCAGCCGAGACAGCCATTTGAATGAAATTATTTTCCATTATTAACCGGAAGGATTGTACTTTCAAATAAAAAAAGAAATTTGAGAAAAAATTCAGTAGTTTTTTTATAGCATTTTCAAAACAAAAAAAATTATTTGGCGGACCCTTTACAATTAAACCCTAAAATATCGTGGTTTAAAGTTGGTTCGTACACTACGAAAATGAACGTAGTATAAATGTAGTATATTATTAGTACTCACTAAACACAGCTCCGTTCAATATGAACTGGGAAACACTAGCATAAAGTTGGCTGGAAATACAGTATGCAAAACCACATAAACCACATGTCTGTCAAGGCTATTAGAGTTGTTCTTTCAGATCATATGCCGTTAACAGTTTCCTACACTGTTGGCGTTTTGGTTATTTCTAATCAAAATTGGTTATTTTTTACTTCGATGTGTAGGGGACTTTTTTCATTTTGGTTAATTTTTTTTCTCGAAGTACGAAATAAAGGTAATGATATCTTCAAGTGTTTATTTATTACCCAGGTTTTTATTGGCTCAAAAAACTTTTTGTAATAATTCAACTGACTATGATATCTTATGAAAATACAGACTGCAACAATAAAAAACGGGGAACCACACAAATAAAATAGAGTTTATAACTCGCCTTAACAACAAGAAAAATATGGCATTTGCATCTGTACGAATACGGTTTTTTTATCCGCAATCTAGCGGTCGATTTTTATGATACCTTCATATTACCTTTAAGACAAAGAACAATAAATAGACACAACATTTTCCAAAATATTTTTATGCGTTGAATATTTCGTAAATTTTCTTATTTTTATCGGGTGTACGAATATGGGTTTTGCATACTGTACATGCCAAACACCTGTTAATTTTTTGAGCACAAAAACGAATCAAACCAATTTCGTACACTCAGTTCTGAAGTGAATGTATTCCGATCAAAAACAAATGTTAGTCGGATGGACAAGGTGTGGACTATAAGGATAGTAAGACAAAACTTTCAAATCAAACGTAACTGGTTTCAACATCTATCATGATGGCATATAATGGCTTTAAGTCTGGTCGAATATTTTGGGTATTATTTTTATGCCAAAGCTAGTACTTCAGGTTGTCGTAAGGAATACATTTTTCGAAGCCAGTAGTTGGATGCCGCAATATATTTTTATGGCTTTTGAGCAACATTTCGATCATTTACTTCCTAAACTATTTTGACTGATCTGGAGGCCATTCTATTCGTATCGAAATCATAACTTTTGAACCGCACAAGCCATCTTTCGCATGTTGAAATTGATGGAACATATTCATGACAAGCTTTTATTTTGTTGGCACATAACATAATTCGACATTTACAATATTTGGCAAATATTTATTATTCGATTCATTAAGAGAAAGGGCTTATTAACTTATTACATATATGGCTATTTACATTCTCAGTTGGTCAATAACCGAGCATATGGAAGCCTAAGCGCATCGATCTTTTGTACTTCTTCTCCAGTTAATCACACCAAGTTTCAAAAGAATCTCTTCTCGGCCTGGTGCTTCCAACGTAATATTGATAGCCATCTCCTTCGTATCAATGGAGCTATGGAACTTTCACTCATGTGCGTGCCATTTCCCTGACAGTGCAATTGTTGCATATTGTTCCACTAAACCACATCGATATCAAGATATGGTGTATACAGTTCATTCGATATCAATAATCGTTATTTAGGACAACAGGTCCGTAAACTACTTTGATCAAATCGTTTTCGGAATAACCCTCGTGCGGCGGTCTCATCTTTCTGATTTGATTTTTTTTTTAAGTTGATATATCTCTTGTTGATATTTCCGCCAAATCTTAGTGTCATAGCTTGACAGTAACACATTAACAACCTTGAAACAAACCAATAGACCAAAATCCCACAATACAGTTCCAAAGACACTGATGTGCTGTATTTTGTTTTTAGGCATTTCTATTTTCGTAACAATATATTTTAGGTATAAGAGGCATTGGAAGATTAATATCATTGAATGTTGGCGTTTAGAGTACAGTATTAAGCTCATTGTGGCAGGAAAAGCTCGTTACTACTCTTGACTATTTCCAAACCGTAGGCAGGCATGAAATGATGAAGATCCGCAGTGATTTAGGAAATAAAAATTTCTTCCATAAATGAGCTCGATTATATACCGAAAAATGCTATTCTAAAAAGCTGCGAGTGTGATTGTATTTGAGAGGAAAAAAAGAAGCATTTTTAGGTGCTTTTCTATCTTAAAGCTTTTAAAATAAACCGCTATGGATAGCTTTCATAATACCACTGAAATCTCTTATGCTTTTGGCAAAGTACGTATACTTTACCGAGATACATTGTAATACTACAGTCCTCGACTAGTATAGCATAACAGTCGGTGGGTGCCGGTAGTGGCAGTTTCCCACTCCCTTCTTGACTTATCACATACCTAGATGCCGCACAATCCCCAATTATGTGCTTGCGTAATACAGTTACCTGGGTATGCGTTAGTTACTGAAAAGGATGAAGAAATAACTTTAAATCTGGCTCAACAAATTCTTTGATACCAGACCGAACGATTTTTTGTTGAAAAGGCATTTTTAAACAGGTTATGAGGTGGAAGTCGTAACCAGCAAAATTGAATAATTGATTAATTTATAAAAATAAAATATTATGCTTATACCCAAACCCAGTATTCGTGTATGCATAGTAGCAATACAAGATACTTTTCTCTAGAATAAGGTGCCAAAAAGGCCATGTATTCCTTAGGTTCGTCCGATTGAAGATATCATACGAGGGGTATTATTTATATTTCGGGACCTGGGAACACTAATGTGAATAGCTAAAATCTGGCAACACCATAATAGAGTTTGACATTTTTTAGCATAAACGTACTCAAAACGTTTTGATGTGCATAAGAGTGCCATTAGTTTTGTTTACAGTCAATTTGGCCAAAAAATTGAAATTTCAAGAGAAGGATTATTTTTCACAACCTTCGACGTAGATTATCGAAACAAGAATGTGTCGATGAACTCAGTCGTGGTCAAGGAGTTACGAGCGCCGGAGAAGCATTGGAAGCGTTCAAAACTGCTTTGAAAAATTATTTGAACGAAAGCAAAAGTGTATTGATCATCAAGGGGAATATTTTGAAAAACAATAAAGCCATTTTCATTTAAAAACATTTGTTATTATTTGCTATTCCCGAAATATGGTATAAACAGTAGCCAGAAAATATTATCAGATGCATATCTACAACTTTGCATCATGTAAGACCTCCTGTTGCTCCAACACTTGGAAACTTTAAAAAAGTGAAAATTTTTTCCCTATCATCCTCATGATCTATTTTCAATTTGATAAAACTTCGTTGGGAAAATGCCTCAGTTAATGGTACTAACAGTAACGTCTGATGCACAATACTTTGTTTTTTAAAGAAAAGATTGCATGCCTTAATATTAAAATTATTTATTCGCCAGATTTAATAACTCAATTAACACCTGATGAATCTTTAAATAAAAAAGAATTCTTAAACAAGAAAAAAAAACCAATAATAATCTTAAATATATGACTGTAACATATTTCACCCGAAACATATGCCTGCATATTGATAAAAAGATTTAAAGATTTCGTTCTTCTTCTTTCTTTGGGTGTCTATTACTAGCAAAAGAAAATATTGGCTTAATAATACTTGGATAAGAGACGGCAAATGCAATTGGCAAATGCATTTCGTATATTGATTCTCAATACTTCTTATAATTGAATAAAACTGAACGATACTCTAAAGGAAAATATGAAATAAAAAAGAAGGAAAAAGGAATGAATACTCACAACAAGAGTTGTATTAAATGAGGAAAAAAATAAAAATTATATACATTTATGGATTTCCGATATCAGTAGATGATTTTATAGAATTAAAACTAAAAATAAAAAATAAAAAGAAAATATGATACAGCAACAACCAAGAGATATCAGACTCACTCTAAAAGATAAAAACTAAAGAAGAGGACATATACACACTCCACACTCTATGGCAGAGAAATAATAATCTTTGAATGACTTTTGCCATTACCAATTGAAATGTGTTACCTCTTCTTCTACTGCTTAGTCGCATGATGCATCGAACTAACTTCTTCTTAATAAGAAGATAGAAAGAATTTAATGCGTATGTTGTACTCCAACACCAGAAATCGTAAGGCACCAAAAGATGAGATGAGAGAAAACGAAGAAAAATTGAAAAGAAATTTATGCAAAGAATTCAATAAAAACGCAATAAAATAAATGCAATATTTCAGTGCATTGAAACACCCCACCAACCAACCCACCAACCAACCAACTAACAGATAGATAGACAGGCAAAGCAAACCAAAACCATTTTTACCAGGGCTGGGCTGCGGATGGTAATGATAAAACGGATATTCAAGTGCAATGCAATGCATACTCGTATATGTGATTACCAAAGAATTCATCGGAAGAGTGTATTGATGAAAGGAATATTACATTCATACGTTTCGTCTATCATCTGCACTTGGCCACAAATACATGTTTTTGGTGTCTTTTTGACTGTTATTCTACAGCAACAGGTAGAATAGCTTTCAATAACACCCGTTGTGTTAACTAAAGATAGGCTTTAATGCTTAAATTTGTAACAGAACTATGTAGTTTTTAGTTAATTTTTGAACTAACGATGAATTCATTGTTTGGTCTAAATTAGCTTCAAAATTCTTAGTTTGCCACAGTAAATTTATGTAATGGCAATAGTGGTGCATCAAGTCAAAGGTTTTTAAAACTTAAACAGAGTCTTGCAGATTTAAAATCTGTTTATGCACTAAGTGTACACTCATTGATTTGCTTTCATTCCAAAGTTTATTAATTATTTCTTAAATAAAAGAAACAAATTCCCATAAGCTCAACCTTGAGTACGATTTGCCGCTTAAACACAATGCGGAATCTTAAAGATTCGAACAAAGTCTTGTAGATCATAAATTGTTGCTTTTAATTATAAGTTTTACTTTGCTCATAAACTAAGTGTACACTCTTTGATCTGTTAACATTTAATAGTTTGATTATAATAAAACTCAGATAGGTCTTTATTAGTATGATAGATCTTAATTAAAGGATTAAATAATTTTATTGAGATTCATCGTTTTATGAATTTATATTAAACTGGAGTAGACCTTCCAGCGTTGCTGGAGTCTATTGTCATCATCATCAACATCATAATTTGTATTGAGCATCACTCATATAGACCAAGTTCAGGAAAAACACGCCACCTACTGGGAAAAAATTACAATGCTAAAGTAAAGATCACCACCAATTAGCAAGGATCTTCACCACTGCACAAAAGAGAAAATCATGTGGAGGAAGCTACAGCGGATTAATCATCTACTTAGCTTGAAATATCAAATTGATTAAAGAAACTGAAACAAATCAATAGATGCTTTGTGGAAAGCCAATATGCTCCCTAGAGTAGTGACGGAGAAAAAAAATGGGAGTGTCACACTCACTTATCTAATTCCTCTCACTTTTTACTGATGTTTCTATTGACCACAACGTTATTTGGACCAAATTTATAAACTTTCCCTATTACCGTTCTCTAGATATACAAAAATCAATATTTCCTATTTATGGGAACGCCATACCCACTTATTCAATATTGCCCATAATTCGGCTAATGATGTGGAGTGACTACTAAATTATTTAGACCAAATTCCGAACCGTCCTCTATAACAGTTCCAAAGATATACAAAAACCAATATTTGCTTTGTATGGGAGGGGTCACACCCACTTATCCAATTTCTCCCATTTTTGAATGATGTTTTATGTTGACTACAACGATATTTGGGCCAAATTTAGAATCTCTTACTATTTCCGCTTTAAAGATAGATAAATAAAAATATTTATATAGGCATAGCACCGCACAGTTGAACCAAAATCATCTGTGAAAGTACATCTTTTCATCGTATCTTTTGGTTTGTAAATCGGTTTAGTGATGCTCGAGTTACAAAATGCTGAACATAGTACAACTTATTTTAGTATATATGGATAAAAACCCATTATAACACACCCAGATAAAGAACAGTCAAAACCAAGGACTTCTTTAAATAGCATACGGGCATGTTGGTCAACAAAGTCACGTTCACTTTTTTTGTTTTTTGTAACTCAAAGCCTTTTTGACACACTTAATATCGATTAAGCTAACAAAATAAACTGTTGTATCAAGATAGTGTACAGGTTCAGTCATAATTACGAAAATTTATAATGTCATGTTCACACGACAACGCTTTTTTGTAATTCGCTCTCTCATATATAATTCAACCCCCAATTAAAAGCCGAATTACTTAATTTTCAATACAAAATTTCAAGAGCTAATTTTCCAAATTTTAAGTAATTCAGTTTCAGTTCTGTTTGTTACAGTATTATTAAAATCAATGTGATCTCTTATTTCTATCGGGTGTTTGTCCACGCTGAACACGCTTATTTTACTTCCTAACCTTTTATAATATCTTTAAAATACATTTGTAGAGCAAATAAAACAATAAATTAAAAATTTGTGTGATTTTTTAGCAACTTTCTTTTTGGCAACACTGTTTTTGGCAACTCAGCTGTTTTCGTGAAACATTTTATTGCTAAATACGAGTATGTTCAGTTTGCTGTATAATTTAACCATGAATCGACTTACAAATGAAAAATGCTTGCAGACTATTGAATTTTGATATAAAAATTCATACTCGGTTAAGAAAGTGCATCGTGCAGTTCTTTCATTTTATGGTCAGCACATTTCTGTTTGAATGAATACGTGAACAAGAAAAATTTCCGTATACCGTGAAAGTTGAGGGTTACTGTGCGATGATTAAAAATTTTTTCCTAAAAGAGGAAGAGCTGAACTTAGCTGACATGTGGTTTCATAAAGATGGTGCCATATTTCACACAGCCGCGAAACAATGGCCCAAATGAGCGGCGAGATCGGTGAAAAGTTTTGGTCGGTCAATTGGTCGCCTAGATCGTGTGATATAACGCCTTAAGGCTATTTTTTGTGGCCAAGCCCGTAACGGTTGAAACACTGGAAGCCAATATTGAAGAGTTTATTCGTGAAATGACGGCCGATATGTTGGAGAGAGTATGCCAAAACTGAACCCAGCTTATGAACCCTTTGATACCATCTTTAAACATTGAATTATATAGATCCTTCTATCGACTAAAATAAAGACTTCACACATTTCTCTAAATTTCTTATATTTTTTTGTTAAATCAAACCGAAAGCTCTTAAAAAATTACCCGATATTAAGAAAAATAAAAAGAAACACCAAAGCGAATATTCAAAGGTATCATGCGAACAGGGTAATTTGTATACCAGCAAACAAAAGAATTCTAAATCATGTGCAAACAGCTCTCACATTCTGAATAGTTTTAAGATTTTGTTTCTTATGACTATGTCTTGTCTAAAAATAAAAAGAAATGGCCAATTGGTAAGTAATTTAGACCGAAAAAGGAAATCATAAATCAAAAAAATGTCTTTTTTGAACACCTGAAATAAATCTGGTATGGCTTAATGGTTGGAGCGCACGAATAGAATACAAGCGGCGCAGGATCTAATCTCCAGCGGAGGATATAACGAGAAAATTTAATTGCGGCTTGGATTGTTCAGAGAGACTTCAACTTCCCACCAGACAAGTCCATCTTAAAGCAGTCCCGCTCTACTATCTAGCTTATGATGATTACAAATATCGGACGAATGATCAAGAGAAACACCACCTATAGGGAAAACGTTACTATGCTAAGTAAGGTAACCACCATCACTTATCAAGGATCTTCACCACTAAACACAATAATATGGAGACGAACTACATTAGATTAATCATCTATTTAGCTTGAAAACCAACTCAATTAATGAAACTGGAACAAGACAATAGATGCTCTGTGGAAAGCCAATCTGCTCTCTAAAAGAGTGGTCTAAGGAAGTAAGAAAAAGTTGGACTGTAGGAATGAAGCTTACTTTGCCAGAAAATCACAATATGGTCAAAGTGTTCTCGTAGTTCATTTATAAACAGAATGTTTAACTACTATTCTCTGTAAGTTTAAAAAGAAAGTTATTTTTTTTGTCAATTATATGATTAACCACGATTATCAATTCGCTTTTGAAACAAGTGTTTCATTTACAGCTCGAAAATTTTTAGCCTACAAGCGAATTTAAAAACTTAAATTTGTATAAACAATACGATTTCAGTTCTTCCACTATCAATAGTAGCAATATTAGAGGAATCATTGCTATTTTCTCTAAGTCAAGTGTGCAGCTTACTGTACTGTATTAGTTTTAAAACAAACTTAGTTTACTCGCAAACCAAATTAACAATTTAGTTCATTTGTCATTCAAAATTATGTTTTAATTTATATCTTTCGTTTATCTAATAAACAAAAGAAATCAAAATAACGAATGAAATGCTCTAAACTTGTCCCTCAACTTAGTGTGCAATTCTCTCTTATGATCTCCTTATGAAGTTTCTATAAATTCATGCCTATTCGTTAACCAAGTTAATAATAAATATAGTTTTGCTCTTTATAAGCTTTATAAATTTTAGCCCGTTCAATAGTGAAGTAAATATTTCATTATAATGTAAGCAATCATATAACTTAGGTCGTTCTGTAACCAATTGAGGAATTTACTTCTGGCGTTTCTTTTCAATTTCTATAGATTTTAGTATTTAGATCTTACAAGCAAATCAAGAAAGTAGTTCATTGTATTCTGCCCTGATTGGCTTTCCTCAAAGCATCCATTGCTTTGTTTCAGTTTTTAATCAGTTTGATCTTTCAAAGCCACTTTAGCTTTCTCCATATGATTTTGCGTAGTGGTGAAGATTCTTGCTAATTGGTGCCTTTTGCATTGTAACTTTTTTCCCCAATAAATGCCGTGTTTCCCTGATCATTCGTCTGATGTTTGTTAACATTGCCAGAAGTATGTGGGAAGGTCAGGGGGCTTTTTTTTATTTTTTAAATGGAGTTGTTTGGAGGGAAGTTGAATCCTCTTTATTAAACATTCGAAACCACAATAAAATTTTTCTTTGTCATGTCCTCTGCTGGGATTCGAACCTCGGTCATTTGTGTTATTATGCATGCGCTTTAATCATTACACCACGCCAGCTTTACAAAACTTAGTTCATTTGTGAACTTAGTTTATTATTGGCTGTTTTGAGCAGCTCAAACTTATCTTTAGTTTTAAAGATCTTACAAAATGACACCACGATAATAGCTTATCTGTTTCCTTCTTTAATAGCTCTTTAAACTTAAGCTTATTTAATAATCGAATGGGTAATTGGATGGCCATTCGTTAACTATTTATAAGCTCATTTTTATGTATTATTTTAGTTCTAAGTATAGTTCAATGTTTGTAAACTATTTGAAAAGCTGACTGTTACGCTTTCCAGTTATTCTACGCATTCTTTGGATTCAATAGCTCCTAATTTGGTAGGGCAAAAGAACAAAAGAGCTCTAGAGGTTTAAACACTTCTCATTTTTCATTTCAATCCAGGGTCAATATCGTAGCATTAGGTGTGTCAAATGTTCAGGGAGTGAATTTTAGTATAATGAATACAATAAACTTCAGTATGGTTAATACCATTACCTAAGCACTGAGCAAAGCTTTATTTGAATGCTACTTCAGTAATCATATACATCTTCAACTGAAGACTAAGGTTCTCAATGCCATTCCACTTCTAAACTCGATTGAAGGCCACTGTAACCTTGAAATGGTGCTGTTAATGGTATTTCTTTAAACTTATGAAAAATTGTTTTGCTACAAATGTCAGTAAAATAATTGCAAATATTTTATAATAATAATAGTAGAACTCAAAATTGACTACATTATTTGTAATGGAACCTATTAACGGTTCCACAAACCACTTCCGTTATCAAATTGTATTGATACAGCAGCAGCAAATACTTTTTTTCCAATTTTGCAAAATTTATTTTCCCTCGTCTTATAGTCAAAGCCGCTCATTTCAATAGTATTGGCAAAATGTTGCAGATCAATATGTTGGCAATTGTTTTTGTTTATTTGAATTGTTATTCATGCAACAAGATCAATAAATTCTGTTTTCTTGCCATAGATGTTGTTGGCTATTTTCATTCACATTGTTGTTGGTATTTAACCATAAAAAGATGAATCAAATAATTTTAAAAGGGTGGGTCATGAGAAGATGTTAATTTAAGGACCATTAAATCATATTGTTCTTTATTAGAAGGCCCAATAATTCAAAATCGATTAAATCTATATCGTCCAGAAAAGGAAACCAGATAAATGGAAATTTATGTACAACTAACAATCATTTAATGAGCTTTTAAGTTTTTTTTTTTTTAGGTACCTCTCCTTATTGCTTACCCTTTATCAGCTGACAATCTTTTAGTAGTCTTTCGTTCTTCTCCCCACTGTGATGATTTCTTATTGTATGTTTGAATTTTATTGTTGCAAATTCATTGAACAGCCAAATACAAGAGCATTGTAGGCCGGCCGCTACATTCTATACTATACTATTGTAACTTATAGCCGACTGTGCAACATTGCCGTATAAATTCATTGTACCCTACAATGCCGATTGGAGTATATTGGGTTGCTGCTGAAGCTTATCGTAACAAGGTGTTGCCGTCGTTCTGAAATTCAACACAAATATGAGCGATCGATCGATTTGAAATTCTAGAGTAATAACGATATCTTATTAGCGATCTTATCAGTAACTTATTGAAGATCAGGCCCGGTAATTTACTTTGCATTAGATGTCCATTCGAACGATCACATTTTTGGATGTCGAAAAAAGCGTTGAAGGATTTTGAAAATCGTACGAGAAATACTTCACTGTATCTGCGTTATTGTTTTTATATTTGCAAGAGTTATATCCAACCTGATATGAAATGCAACTCCCAAGTATAAGCAGTTGCACTGAAGCCTATTTCAGTGCTTCTCGTGTACAGGAAATGGCGACTCTTACAGAAAATGCAACTCTACCGAATCACAAGTAAAAAATTTCTTACCTATATTAGTCTTACCTAGTGGGCTGCTGCTAATACCATAGAGCATCTCTTCATTCTGAATAAAGTACGAAAGCTTGATTGTCTTACTATTACTAAAAGATGGTTCAACGAAAACCCACGATCTTAGTTGTAAATAAAACAAAAGGTTTTAAGAGAACTATCTAAATATTTTTTATTATGATAGATGATCTATGGTAATTATTTGTGAGACAATATATGGGCCAAATGATCGCCACGTGTTCGGTGGCATATCTCTATCCGTTGGTCCATATTTCCAATGACTCTGGACATAGTTGAAGTTCAATGTCGTTTATGTGCCGTATTATCTCATCCTTTAGCCTTTGAATTGTTCTTGGATTGTTGACTTACCCTTTTTTTTAATATTTCCAAAGAAAGTTGTCAAACGGTGTCAAATCACATAATCGTGGCAAGCAATTAACATCGCCACGACATGAGATAACACGGCCATTGAATTTTTAGCGCAAAAGATCCATTGTTTCGTTGGCTGTGTGGCAAGTGGCACCACCCTGTTGGAACCACATATCTTCCAGGCACATATCTTCAATCTCTGACCAGAAGTGATCTCGTGATAGCGTACACCATTCACGGTAACTGCTTGGTGAGTTTTCTGCCATACTATCGCGATCAACAGCAATGTTTTCCGTAGAACGAACTGGGCTAGCATGCACAGGTGTTTCCATGTTTCTTACAGACCCTGTTTGTTAAAATTTTCGCACAATTCTCCCCACTGTGGACACATTTGGTCGGTTATGCTGAACCAAAAAATCAAATGTGTCTTGATTTATACGCCTGTTGTCGTAAAAGGCTTCAACAGTCTTAAAGCGCTGCTGAATTGTGTACCTCTTTATGGTTGAATTTGTAAAACACTGGAACAAACAAATGTCGAATTATGGTTAAATGGTTAAACCACTCTTTAGCTCTGTGAATTTTACTATCTGAGCTGGGGTTAGGTTAGATTTTAAAGAGTGGCTCGGTAATTACGCCTCCACTTAGAGATCGATCTGTCCACAGTGAGTAGAATTAATAGAATTAGATAAGGACCAGTGGAAGGCAGCAACCACATGTGATTGCTCCTACTCCAGCGATGCGAGAAGTATTCGAGATTTTAATCATTACTAGTTACGCGTATAGTCTTGCTTGCACGATTGTACACACCACCTTGATTAAAAAGTTCCCGGAGAATATATATATATACAGAATATTAAAAATTCAAGTTTACTCATCGACGTGTTTTTTTTTTTTTTTTTTTTTTTGTCTCAGCTTATATGGTGAACGCCATTCAGTTGCCTGTTGTCTGGACTGTGTATCGTACTCATAAACCCATGTCTCGTCGCCAGTAATGATCTTTTTGATGAATGTGGGTTGGATTCAGCCTCTCAAATCACGTCTTTTGCGACATCAACGCGGTTTTTTGCATGAAATTGAGATATTTTGACGCCAACTTTTCTCCGCTATTTTTCTAATGATTAAATCGCGGTTTCTTTTACTTTATCAATGTTTTCGTCGTTTTTCGATGTCGATGGTCTGCCACTGCTTCCTGGTTTTTCTGGAACTTTTTGCTCAAGTTAGTATTTATTCACTCGTCCATGTCAAGCCGGAAAATTAATTCATGACGACTGAGCAACTATAGAGTTGTCCTTAGACAAAATTCTTACACGTTCAAAATTTGTTCAAAAATGAATTTGAGAGATGGTGGACGCTAGTACTCAAATGGTCTATTATAAGAATACACAGCATGTTATTTTCTAGTTTAGCGCTCTAGAGGAGCAAAGGCTAAAGTATCTTCGTACAGGTCTCTTTGGTGGTGTGAAATGTCTGATAGATGTGTCACTGACTACTCCGAATAAATTTGTCAGAAATACGACTTAGTTTTCATGGAGATGATCACAGGGATTAAATACATGCTAGGATTAGGAAGAAAAATTAGTCAATCCTTTTCATGTATCAATATAGGTATGTAATTCTCGAAGGAGGCTAAGTACCCGGGCGTGAATTCAAACTCGAAGCTCTCGTTAAGATGTGAAGGAAGGAGAAAGGCATTATGGGCCTTCTACATTTGGAAAAAAATTGGACGGACCGAATTAAACGCGTCGAAGAGATTGGATTTCCTTACTTTAAGCTTCGGTACAGCTTACGATAGCATGATACCTTTTAGAGATGAGTGAGCTACTGGATCTGTCCTTCGAGATAACACAGTCGTGGTCTAGATCGATGGCTTGAAGGCGGAAACGGGTACAGGGACGGGTTGCTACTCTGATGATCAAGATCTCAAGCTCTCTCTCAGATTGCACTGTTTTTCAAGCTGAGGTATACTCTATCGACAGTGCCGGTAGGCATAATCGGAAACTAAATCCTGTGGCCTATTACGATCTTTGTAGACAGTCTCGCCACAATCAGCTGCTTTCGCTCACTGGCTGGTTTGGAGTGATATCATGTTGAGTAGATATGGATTCAGAGACATGCAGGCATCCGAGGGAATGGAATTGCTGATGATTGCGATCATAGGGTTTCCCTCTGCCTCACGTGCAGGGGTACGTGCATGCGTGCGTGCGTTGTCGGGTTTGTTATATAAATAGGCACTGAGCAGAATGGAACATAAATGGACAAATATTACCACTTATAGAATATCCAGAATTCTTCTCTTTCTATGAAAAAGACTAGGTTTCTTCTTGGGTCGTTCGGGCTTCTTTCGGGCATAATTACCGGGCACTGTATGATATACCGCATGTCAGACCTCATGGAACGTCCTGGTCATAGCTACAGCACGACCGGTCAGGATCAGGAGTAGGAAAATCGATACAACACCTTCTCTGTGACAGTCCTGCTTTATGAGTGCTTAGACTAGAGCACTTAGGAGCATGCCACTTCCATGATCTGGACTGTTTTAAGTATGTGTAACTGTCGAAGCTGATTGAATTCGTCAAGAGTACCAAGTTCAAGTGGCTCAATCTGAAATTTGTGGAGATCGTTTTTGGGACTATCCAATGTCCAGCCTTTCGGCCTCTTCAATGAGTCTGTCCTGTAAAGGGTGTAATAATAGGCCATAGGGTTTCCGAGTGAACTCGCAAAGCGTGAGCGACCTAATATAATACAAAAAGATTATCCTGAGCTCTACGTAAAGAACAAGGTCAAGATCAGCCTCAGGCAGCGCCACTCCTTCGTGAAAAGAGAGATATATAAGTGTATGATAAGCAGCAGCGGTCAGTCTTCGAACCACCACTGCATAAAGTATACAGAGGGCATTGTAGACTAAATACTTGACTGAAACAATTCATAAAATGTCTTATTAAAGCCATATAATCTCTAGGTGTGTTATGAATTGTTGTTATTGTAATTGGTTGCATTATAGGGTATCAAATATTTGGTTTTGTTTGTCCATAATTTTCTTATTTGTTTTGTTTACTTCATTTTCTTTCTTTCAACAGTTCGTGATCATTTTGACCATAAGAAGGCCAAAGCTATGGGAACTGTTTACAGTATTCGTTTATTGTGTTTTCGGTGTACATTTCCAAGCGATATTCTTCGTCGTATTATGGTTGATTTTGTGTTTCTGCTTCTCATAACCAAAAAAAGCCAATAGTTTTTCTCTATTCAGGTTGTTGATGGTGCTGCTGCTGCAACTACACGTTATAACAAATGTTGCATACAAGTGGTAGTAAATAAATTTTATTGCCGACTATTGAATTTTTTCAAATTTATTTATTTTATTATTTCTTCTTGCTTTCCTTTTGGGATTTCAAATTTATGGCAAATGTTTACATTTTAATATAATTGCAAAGCAGCAGAAGACGATCAAGAAGCCTTAGACGCAAACGCAGAAGACGTTGAAAATGTTTTACCATTTTTAGTTGTTAAGTTGTTAACAAGATGATTTCTTGTTGCTGTGTATTGTACTCGTTGTCTGTAGTCTGTAGTATTGTGCCGGGCTCTTAAGTGGATTTTTACGTATTCAAGGAAGTTTAAATGGCATGTAAATTGTCTAAAAGAAGAGACTAAAACAAATACATGATATTGATGAAAAAATAAGTTATTGTACTGGGAGATCTAACGTTATATACATATGTATATATTGTTTAAAGAGAGCGAAAAAAACCTTTCTAAATGATTTTCAATAACTAATTGTCATTATTAGAAAGGAATGTTTAAATCTAATAAGCCACAGAGGAATAGCACAGAAAATGTAATGTAATTCTTAAACAAAAGTAACCAATTATTAGGGAAATGTAAATGAAGAATGATTATTCTTTATATTGCTCTTGGATTATACATATTTGTTTTATTTTTATCTGTTATTTAATTAAATATTTCAATACAAAGTCCATTTAAAATATTTTGTAATACCTTTTTGTTTATATTTTTCAGGTATGTGTCTGATGATTTTTATCTATTATTTAAATCCGTAAGCAAAATGCCTTATTTCATACCATGTTGATACATACGTTTTAATTGAGTTAATTAAATTTTAAATTGTGTTAATGTATTTAGCGCAATTAAGATTACTCAATTAGCATTTGACAGCTGAAAATGCTAAGACACATATCGTTCATAAAATCTTATTTTGGAGAATTTGGAATATGGAACTTAGAATTAATAAAACTTTGGCGTTAAAAGGATGTAAAATTTAATGAAAAAACTCTTTTTCAATATACAGAAAGTTTTTGTTCACTTTTTTCATTTTGATTATATTGTGTATTGTGTATTGCGTATTCATATAACCTTAAAAAAATTATCATTCTATAATCCCTCACACAGGGTTGCATTTTTAATTTTATTCAATTAATTGTTCAATTAAGTTTTAACCGTGTATTGTGTATTGCGTATTCATATAACCTTAAAAAAATTATCATTCTATAATCCCTCACACAGGGTTGCATTTTTAATTTTATTCAATTAATTGTTAAATTAAGTTTTAACCGTGCAATTTATAAATTGTGGTTTTGTATGAAAGATAAAGCTCAATCAAGGCCTTAATTGCGTATAATTCCTAAGTTGCTAATTAATGCTTATGTGGAACATGATATGAAAACAAATATCAAAAGCAATTTTATCTTTGTTTGGATTGACTTAGTTCTGTGTAGCCTTAGTAGTTAATCAAATTGAGTCTTCCAACAAAGCTAGTGATCTTGTTTGGTAAGAACAAACTTTTTAGTTATTTTAGCAAAAATACTGCTAGATTCGCATAAAGCGATTATTCGCTACTAACGAAGAATTTGCGAAACCAAAATATTTGTTTTTGTCGCACAGAAATGCTGAACAGAGCATACGAGTATAATCTAGCTGTTCATTTCATAACATTTTAGTTCCTTCTCAATTCACATATAACACATGGGCTGAAAAGTCCGGAGTTTAAAAAAAAACAAGACTGTTTTTGTTCAAAATTCGACTTATTTATCAACGTAATCTCCATCAAGAGCGATGCAATCGTTCAGCTCCACTGTAATATTTCAATACCACTTTTGTACAACGATTTGCTTTAAAATAGGCCTCGTTTTTAGCATAAACTTATTCATTCGTGCGAAATTTTTTACCGGCGAACATTGTTTGTCAGTAGTCCCTAGAAGCCAAATTTGATGATCATCATTAACACGTTCTTGTTTTTGGCCAACAGTGAGCAAACGTGGCACCCACTTTAAACAGAGTTTTCTCATTGCAAATGCTCAGGCAACGTAAAGCCAACACGTTCTTTTAATATCTTTACGATGTCAGTTAACTCATGCAACTTCACTTTCTGATCACTCAAAATGATTTTGTTATTTTTTGATGATTTGTAGTGCTACCGCCTCATTCGGGCGTTCACTGTGCTCTGCATCATTGGTGTCTCTACGATCACATTTGAAGTGAGGAAACCAACGTTTTATCTTTGTTTCTGATGAAACGGAGTCACTTTTCAAGCCATTGCTTCGCTTGAACGGTATTTTTGCCCATCAAGAAGCAGTATAGAATTAAAATACGAAATTGTCTTTGATTCATTGTTCTGAAGATAACAAAAGTAGCGTCACTCTTAGCACAATTACTCACAAACTAATTAATAGAATATCAATAAATTTTAACAGCTCTTTCGAAGGTTATCACAAACTGAGAAAGACGTGAAAGCAATGAAACCAGCGTTATCTATTTGTTAGGCCCGCGACTTTTTAGCTCATGATTTATATTTATGCTCTTGTTTTTAGTCGCCACTAAAACAGCAACGTACGAACACGCATAGCGGGATGTGCAGAATTTCTTTTATTTTTGTTTCTCTTTTTAATTCATTTATTTTCTTGTTTCTTTAAAGAACGAAACAAGAAAATTCTTTAAAGAAAAAAGAAAATTAAACAAGAAAATTCTTTAAATAAAAAAGAAAATTAAACAAGAAAATTCTTTAAAGAAACAAGTAAATAATTTCCTCCGTTTTGAGCATTGAGAGTCGAAAATGAAGAAGTAGTGCTAAAAACAGAAGAGAGCAAAAGCAAAATCAGAAGAGAGCAAATGAATGTAATTTGTTTTAAATATTGCTAAAGGCTTGTTGCTGATTGTATCACAGGCAAACATTCATGTTTGCCAAACGTTCGAAGGTGATGTTATTATCAAATGTCTGAATCAAGCGGGAGCCGAACATATTCGGCAACCTTACATATATTCACACGAGCGTTAAGAAAATTCAGGAAGAGCGTAGTTCTTCGTTTGACATGTTTTTGTAGGAAATATACCTATGGTTCCTAACATAATGTTCTTACCCCTTTTTGAAAATATTTACAATAATTAATTTTAGCAACTGTTTTATATGTATGTATAACTTAATGTAGTCAAACAGAACGTAGATTTCTATCAATACCAACGTCTCCAAGCTGCTGACGACAGTAGGCTGTTGTATTTATATATAGGTTTCTTCAATTAGACTTTTATTCTGATGTCATAACTACACTATAAGTGCCGCACCTTGCTCGTTGAGTGAATATCTGAATATCTTCTGATTTATTACCAGAATCAATCAATAATCAAGTCTCCTACTGACGTCTATTCTTACCCACGAATCACGAATGCCAAAGGTTTCTCACAAATATATCGGATTATTGAAGGGTAACTCTTATATAGGTTGTAGGATATAAGGATATTGTCGGAAATTGTGTTGTTAGCAGACTGACTTCAGCAGATGCACCGATGGTGCACCGATTACCTAGGCTAAGCTGGATATAATTCGGAGACTCAATCTCGTTGGCAACACAAGAGCACATGCGGTATCGCTAGGTTCTGCTGGACAGACTCGGATAGCAAGAGTAGTAACTGTCTTCTTTCCTATTATAGCATGACCATTTATCACACTAGTGCGGTTCTCATGGGTCATTGTCCTTTTGGAATGTATGCTGAGGGACTCGGCATTACTAATCTGTTACTAGTCGGGAGACATATGCTTCTACAACGCATTGCTATACATAAAAAATCACTACAAACATGGTGAAAAATTCGATGCCACAGGCATTTTAGGGTCGTCGTGAAGCACTTTTTCAGTCATCAATTGTGAATCTGTTAAAAAAGTGTGAGCTGTTGAAATAAATTAGTGATGCGAAAATCTGAATTTGTGCTTGTAGCTTAATAACAAATGAGAATACTATTTGTGTAGCCCATATTGTTAAGAAAAGCCAAAGATTTTATTGTGCTGCACATTATGGTTTTTCGTCTGACAGGGTCATTAGACCTTACCTTTAAGAATAGATTGTACTATCAAGCTAGGATGATTGATTTTGTATGGCCAAAATAAGAATTTATTGATGTGAACAACTTTTATTTTTAACAAGACTGATCGTCTGATCTCTAGAAAAGGTAATTTGTGATGTTATCGAGGACATACAGTCGCATGTATAAATTTGTGATATAAAATTTCATGGGGAGAATAAGGTGTTGCAAGCGTATCTGTGGCAGTCACTGATTGATACTGTTTTCCAGCATTAATGGCACAACATCCTCTTTACAACTCCCTTTATTTAAACACCCGATAATTTCGCTTAAAAGTATTAGTTTTTTATATTTTATTCGTTTTTATTACACAAAAATTGGATAAAGATATAGATCGATATAAACCAAACTTTACTTTGCTTTGGGAAAAGCAGATAATCTCTATCCTAATTTATAATGCCAATCAGTGTTACCACAACTTTTACTTTTTTATAACCAAATTTCAACAAAAAAGTATCCAAAAAATAACCCAAATTTTAATACAAAAACATTATTGCGGCATCCAATTATTACTGGTTACGAAACGACAACCCGATGTACAAGCTTTGGTAAAAAATGCTCGAAATATTCGGCCAGACTTAAAGTCGTTGACTTAAGGTGTTGCAAGACCAGTTAAAACTATTAATTAGTGGTTCGAAAGTTTTGTGTCACCCGCCTTACAGTCCACACCTTGTCGGTCTGACTGACATTTGTTTCGAACGGAATACACTTTGCTTAAAAACTCAGTGTATGAAATTGGTTTCATTCATTTTTGGCCTCAAAATTTGTGCAGTTATATAAGGGTTAAATTTGGGCGAATATAAACCGGATACGATTTATAAATACATTCGCCGTCTAAGCGTACTTGTTCTTAATTTAAGTACAATTGCAAAAAGCTTTAAAGTGAAACCTAGAACAATATGTTGAGGTATTGAGCCACTGGGCTTAGTCAATACTAACTTAAGACATAAATTCTGTTACAAGATTAAACATACCCATTCAAAAAGTTGAATTGAACATATTCATAAAAAATACTTACGAACCTAAGCTATGCGTTTTTTTACTCTGAAAAGTATGCTTTGATTTATATTCATAAAAACTTGGTTTTTAGGCCTAAAAATTTGAGTTTAAATTGTCGCAAATTTGAGCTAAATTTCGAAAAACAAAGCTTTTAAATGTTTCCATATCTTGACAAATGCTAATTAGCTTGTTTTTCTATATACTTCCTTCCAAATACTTAATTTCAATTGAACGCTCCTTGTTTGCTCTTAGCGACAAACGAACCTCTCCAACTTCGTTTTAACTCATCCCTGTCATTTGTTAATTATAGCATTTGTCTGGTTTTATTTAATTCCAAATATTATTTCACGTCTTGTTTTAATTTTCGCCCTTATGCTGTGGCACATGCCACAAAAACACATACCCCTTAATGCATCACCATCACACGTACACACCCTTTAGCATATGCTATCAAAATGCATTTCCTAAATGCACAACAACCCCCAAAACACCTAAAAGTATGCAACACAAATGAAATGAAATGTTAATATTTATAACTGGCAAATGTAAAATAAATTAACGCATTGCACAGATAATAGTAGACAATAAGAAAGCAAAGCCAGGGGGGCATAAGGAATTGTGAGAAAATGCTCCAGGATGGGTAAAATAAATTAAGGAATTTTATTACCAGTTTATTTATACACTCCCTTTTCTACATTTTCTTTAACATTTTGGTTAAGGTGTGAGAATGCAATTTCCAACGAAATATGCATCAGTACACTCTTACCTCTGAACTTTTCTAAAATTTTTGAAATCTTTATGCACTTTGTGCTTTTATTAATGAGTCTATTTGCTAGTGTTTTTGTTTTCGAAATATATTTATATTTACTCGTCGCCTAAATGTAGACAATAAAATTGTAAATTTTAATATTACATACCGTGTAAGTCTTTTTTACGTTGTATATCGTCTTTTCGTTTATAATAAAATAAACGGAAACTTAATATTTCCTGTTTGATTTTTTTAATTTTGAAATTCGTGTGTGGGGTGCTACTGATTAATTGTTTTGCAAAAAGTTTCAAAAACTCAGCATAAAGATTTTGTCCTTACACGATGACAACAACAGCGGGAGAAAGGTATGTTGTCAGCAGGTTGACTTTTGTAATGAGAATATAAAAACTGAAAGCGTTTTTAAGATGTGGCTAAAGGGGATAATAAGTTGACAAGTTATTGAGCTAAACAGAAATATTAGTTGTGTTCTTCTGAGACCTAGATAAATAATTATTATTAAAGGTGGATTTCTTAAATATTGATTTGAATAATAAACTTTTCGGTTTAGCAAAAGTATTTGAATTTTTCCTCTTACTTCAGCAAAAGTATTTGAATTTTGCCCCCCACTTATAGAATTCCATCTTAATATCTGGTGTTTTGTATTAAGAAATGTTGCTGGAACTTGAATTTGAATTTTTATTTGAATTTTTCCTCTCGCTTCAGCAAAAGTATTTGAATATTGCCCCCCACTTATAGAATTCCGTCTTAATATCTGGTGTTTTGTATTAAGAAATGTTGCTGGAACTGTTTCTAAACGGTCTTGTTTAAAAACTTTCTCGCGTAAATGTATTAACTAACCCAGTGGCAGGCCTAGGACAAGAACAAGATAAATCTTTAGAATGTCACTAAGAGTGACATCAGGATATTAAATGTAAAAGACTATTTAAAATATGATTCGGCTAGTGGCAGAATACATTAAAGTTTGGTTAACATCCAACTTTTTGAGATCAAAAAAAAAAAAAAAAAAAAAAATTGTTAAAAACAAACCTATCATAGATCTCTGTAGACTAACCACGACAAATTTAGATTACAGGGGCATTGTGTACTGGTCCTATAAGGGCACTTTTTTCATACTTGCTTGTCATCCTTCTAGAATATTTGCCAGACAGCAGGCTAAACTTATAGCGGTGAGACTTAATGCCCTGACACGGTGGCGTGTAAACCCCTCCGGTCACTCTTCGATTCTGTCTGAGTAATCCCGAGTTCTGGATGACATTGACTATGTCCCATCCGGACCAGTGCTGGACGAGGGATTACATTGTGTGATCATTAGCAGACTGGGGTTCTGGCTCGATCAACCCAGGCGATGCGGTGGAGATCTATGCTGACGGCTTTTAATGTGAGAACAGAGTCGCCAATGGATTTTTTTCCGAATAGCTCATTCTAAGAGTGTCCCTCCGACTTACGGACTATAGCAGCGTGTTTCATGCCAAAGAGATGACTATCTACCATGCTGCAGAATAGATAGAAAGTGTCGGTGCTCACACGGCTGATATATATACACTTCCTGTGATAGAAAAGATGCTATTAGATCTCTGTCGGGTGTAACTTTCAGCTCCAAGCTCGTCATGGATTGTCGTGGTTCCCTTTAAATACTCTCACTGCAGTTTGGTGGCCATTCCATTTGGGTCTCTGGTCACATGAACATTCCGAGTAAATGTGTAGCGGACGAGTTTGCTAAGGCGAGCATACTCCTTCCGGACAGTCACCTACCTATAAGAGTTGGTGTACTGCTGTCCTCCGCTGGGCTATCAATTGTGCAGAATTACATATTGCAAGCTGATAGATCCTGGGCAGAAGGTGAATTCTGTTTCATTGTTAAACTCACATGGCCTATATTGGCTGGTAGGCGCACCAATCAGTTGTTTAAATTGAATCGTGGGAGCATCTCTTCTGATGTGTATATTCGTACTGGGCATTGCATTATGATTGCGCCTACCGGCGAATGATTTCTGTTGAGGTCGTAGATCGACTGAGGAAGAGTCCACTTCATTTGCCGTCCACTTCATTTGACGTAGAGTAATCACACTTGATTTGCCCTTTCTCAATAGTCTATAGATAGATATCGGAACTATCATCCTTCGATATTAGGCTAACAGCCAGATACAGTACACTGGGTGCGACGTGATTTGTGCGAATGTGCTTCCATGTGAGACCTTTTGAAGTCGTCATGACTTGACGGCTAGAACAGGGGCTTCGCTTCATGTGTGGTATTACAACGGGCCGCTATATGTGATCAAGTGTGCCTTGACCTAACGAGGCTGCCACTCCCTCCTAACCTAACCTAACCAACACAAATTAGACAAATTGACAAAAATCCTATAGAAAAGCTTAGACAAAGATAAAACGACACGTATTGGCAAATTAACAACCAGTTTTGGGAAAATTTTAAAGGAGCAAACAGGAGGACACTACGAAGCTATCAAGTACTATTGATTAAATTTGGTTTTTTTATTAGAATTGGTGGAGGATTTAACAGCTGGCTCAATGAAGACATGCGTCTGTTACCTTCAAAATCATTAAAAGTAGTTTAAATAACCATTTCTAGGTGATTATAGGTACTTTGTTTCATTTAAAGCATTAAAATTGGATGACTGACGAGCTGCATAAACTGCAACCATAAAATATAATTGTTGCTGTTTGTAAGACCGAACGGAAGTACATTAACTTTCATTATTTAAAGAAAAAAAATTTGTGTGTTGCGCCGTACGATAAATAAAATTGACTGTTTGGTTGAGCACTGAAAGCGTTCCTGCCGTATAGGTTTAAAGGTAATTGGTTATCATTATGATTCTGACCAGGTACACTTTCAGGACACTGCGATCCACGGGATCTATTGTGTCCCTTTACAGTCCACAGTTTGTTTAGCAGATCTGTTGCTTTCCTAATGCATCGTAGTAGATTTGAAAACCCAGTAATGCATATGTTCCACAATCAGATCCTGTTTCCTAATAAATGTCCATCTGAATCTATCAAAAATCCTATTTTCATATAATATGACCTTTTTTGTGTTTTGATGACTGTACGCATAGTCTACAACCACATAGGTGACCACCATCCTCTGCGGTTCCACAATGATTGGAGAATTTCAGAGCCATGTCCAAATTGTGGATACCGTCTTAACTTGCCTAATCCCCCACTGTTCCAAGCAATTTCTTAATCCTTGATTAGATTCAAGATAATAGCAATCGGTGCTTCTAATCAATATAGGGTATCACGAAACCTCTGCTAGCCAATATATCTGCTGTTTCGTGTACAGGTACCCAAAACAACTGGAACTTACTCCAAAGCGACAGCCTTTGCAATGTATCGTAAAAATATTTGACAGGGAGAAAAAATTTGGAGTAACGTGGAGCCCCAGCAAAAGACATGATAAAAAAATTAATTGTGGCTTAGAGTATTTAATAAGAAGGTTTCATCTCCCCTCTAGATAACTCCACCTAAAAAATAAAAAAAAGAAGCTTCCTAATATTCCAGCTTGACTCTGGTGATGATGACAAAAATCAGACGAATAGTCCGGAAAAAACGCCACCTACTGCGAAAAAATTACAAGTTCTAAAGTATAGATCACCACCAAATAGCAAAGATATTCACCACTACTCAATCATATGGAGGGAGCTACAGTGGATGAATCATGTATCTAAAATAGATGCTTTGTGAAAAGAGGAGTGACTGTGAAAAAAAATTTGAAAATGATAGTGATTGTTTAGGAGTATAACAGTCATACAATAATACAGTTGGTAATTAAACGAAAACTTTGCGCTTAACAAACTGAAGCCAAGAGCCTTCTTAAGAGATATAAAAAGAAATTATTTCTGCAGCGAATTGTAAGTTCTAATAAAAAATTTAATGATTGATTTGGAAAATCGCCAGTTAAATTCAAATTGTTAAAAGCACAGTAAGTGGTATAGGTAGAAAGTATGTTACTTTGAACTCAGTAACATTGCAATCTTTCGATTGCGTGTTAGAGATCATGTGCGAAAGTAGACAAATGTCATCCTATAATGCACAATCTCGAGTTGGCATGAGAAACTCTACTTAATTTCTCTTCCCTCTGAACAGATTTCGTTCCTAATATCATTCACGACGATGGTGAGAAGTTGAAGTGATAGAAGCCATCCTTGATATACTCCAGCCTTAGCATAAATTGATTGACTGATGTTGTTGTAAGGAATTAAGAGAAGAACGTCTTTTCTAAGTTACTCTCTTTTAAGTTACTCTTTTTCTTCTCAATGCTTTCCGTCTGGTAGTATCAATAGCCTTCATTCTAGGGACCGTTCTAGAATCAGCTCGTATTTGGCCAATAACATTGATTGTTTATCTCACATGTGTGATGCCTGGTCGTAGAAGTCCATCTGTAGTC
The DNA here is from genome assembly GCA_023159175.1 of Wohlfahrtia magnifica. NCBI lineage: Eukaryota > Metazoa > Arthropoda > Insecta > Diptera > Sarcophagidae > Wohlfahrtia > Wohlfahrtia magnifica. The sequence continues at coordinate 3,966,100 of JAKWBJ010000045.1, forward strand.
CCGATATTAAACTTTCATCTGCAGCTCTATTGACCATTGGTCACAATCTCATTCAGACTGAGGAGGTTACACGATATTCCCAAATTTGTGCAGGGGTGTTGCAGTTCTCCAATTCGTTGCCCTCAGTAGTTTCATTTATGACAACGCTACCAATTCCCTCAAAACGTTCTCTCCACATTTGAGTCTGTGCATCATTGTTTGTTAGTAGTAGCTGCGATCAACGACTTCTTGGCTTCTGTTGCACTCTCGATTAGTGAGACAATCTATCATCTACAGAAGTTTTCTCTTTTTGTTGTTTTAGGAACTTTCTTTGTTATCTTCTTGCTGTTTTCTGTTCTGATTCAGCCAGCAGTTGGCATTGCTATTTCGTAGTAATTTTAATGTTCAGCTGCAGTTTGAGGTTCCTTCTTCAAGAAACCAAGTTCCAGGTGTCGTTTAATAACCAAGATTTTGTTAGTGGCTACACTATATCCTGAGTTTCCTTTGCTACTTAGTTTTATGATGTTGTGTTATCTGTGACATATACCATACAAGCGGCCCAAGTTCGAATCCCCAGCATAGGACATGACGCAAAATTTTAATTGCGGTTGCGTACGTTTAACTAAGAGAATTCTACCCCCTGCAGACAAATCCATTCAAAGAAAGTCCAACGGACATTCCAGCTTTTCTTTGGCGGCAATGACAAACATCACATGAATGATCAGGAGAAAACATCACCTACTACGGAAAATGGAAACGCTAATTAAGTATCACCACCACCACTTAGCAGGAGGTAAGCTACAGTGGACTAATCATTGAAACATGGCAATGGAAGCTTTGTGGAAAGCCATATGCTACCAAAGTGAGTAACGAAAAAAATGTTTTCTTCTACTGAGTGATGTTGGTTTAAAGGTAACTGTTTACGTTCTAGAGTTTTTTTTATATAAAACGGCTAAAATGATCATGGCTTGTTCTTATCACAATTGAAGCCCTTAGATGAAGCAAGGAAGCAAAGACTATGTAACACAAGTAAATAATATTCAAGACAACGAACTGTCTTACACTACTCCGTCATGTGCTTCGCCTTATTAGTTACTTCTTCTCCATTACTAGAAAGATGAAATTTTTGCAGACTGATTCACAGACCGTTCAAACGGAGGGACTATAAAGAATGGGACGACTCGCCTTTCTTGCTGTCTGCCATCTGACATGTAGGGTACTGACTTTATAAGTAATACCAATATTATTTTAATAAACCGTTATTAACCCCCAAAAAGATATGATGTGTGGCAGAGTGTATTGGTCTATAAGCTGGTTTCGGCTTGTGCAAAACAAAGGAAATGGCGAAAGAGTGTTATAGGAATCAAAAGATTTCCTACTGTGTGTTTCTTGCAACTCCCCACACACATTGTTTACCACAGCCACGGTTTATTAAATTCCTACTTAATGCAACGGCATACTGCTACCAACTTGAGCAACAACAGCAGCAAGATGCCACAAAGAAAATTACGAGCAGAAACACGCATACACACACACACGTAAATAAACAACTCAGCAACTCATTCTAAAGAAATATGACAAAGAGAAGAGAATTTCGATTGAAATGAGACTGAAAGTGATAGAGAGCGAGTGAGTGAATGTGTGCATGTGTGTGTGTCTCTGTCTGTACAACACCCTCAAATGTCATTTATTGTTGTCTATGTTGAGGTACCTTGATTATATTTACTGTGTTTGGCCTGCAACATGCAAATATACAGAAATACTCTTTCTTCGTTTGTATACCATTTAAACTATGGTGTCAATGAAAATACCCCCAACTGTTGCTACAGTGAAGTTGGTTAGTTGTTGGTTAAATACTAGACCCATAAACTTTATAACCCACACTCTGCCCAATTTTTTATGGTCACCAACCAACCCTTCTTTATCGTTTTCTATTAGGGGGTCCATTTGAATGTTGTTATTTTATGGTTGTTGTTGCCGTTGGTGCTATTTTACTACTTGTCCTAGGTATACGAGTCGAGTGTATACTCTTAGGTATACCAATAGAAAATAAAGCCCGGGGCACCTTTTGATGTTCCATTTATGTAAAATGTTTAATATGCAACAGAGACACATAGTTACATATACCAGTGCAAAGTTATCAAGTCTTCTTAATCAGTATGTGTGTGTGTGTATGGCAATATGCCCTGCCCGGGTGTTGCTGTTTTTATTGTTGGCGTGTTGTATGTTTGTTATTTGGCTTTTGCTTTCATTTTTAAGTTTTTTTCCTTTTTTCTTTTTACCAGTTAGTCATCATCATTAAACTGAAAAAAACCCCATCGTGTCGTAGTAGTCTTCTTTTAGGAGAGTTGGTTAATTTGTTTTTTGAGTCAATGAGTGACGACTCTGTTCTTGGCTGAGTGAAGTAACCGAACAGACACACACGTTTATGGTGAAATATTTTGTCTTGTCTTGTTGCACATAAAAATAATAATGAAAACGACAACAACAATAATCATGATAATGTTCATGAAAAACGATAAGAAGAAAAGGTTAATAATAGCGTTGACAAGAAATCCACAGCTAAAGTTGGACTTAATTGGAGTAACAAGCAAATATTATCTCATAATTAATAAATTGTTAGTGTCAAATTTACCCTTAAAGATGTGTTGCGGTGTTTAAAGGGTTTGCATAAAAAAACTAGCAGCCCAAGTTCGAATCTCGACGATAACAAGGAAAGTTTTCATGTTGGTTGTTAGTTTTAAGATTCTTCGATCTCACCGCGATGATTCATTTAAGAAGTCCCTTAATCCGCCATGAGGAAAAAGGATAGCATTAATTACACACATCATGGAAAGGTCAGGCATCGCTACCTATTGGAAAAAAAGTTAAAGAAAAAGGAACTAATCTATAAAAACATAAATTCCTCCGCACGTCTAGACCAAATACGCAGAGGGCAGTAAAATCAGTAGCGTGGAAATAAGCTTTTAGTACTAACAGTGTTGCTTATTGCAAAGAGCTTTGCATTTTAAATTTATATCTGCTGAAGGGTCTGTATCAACAGAAACCTAGTCTGATTCTAAATAAAGAAGTGTCGCCTGTCTCTAATAGATTCCTTTTTTACCCGAGTAAAGCTTTTGATTAGCACGATAAGATGATAGTATTCTGGAGTTTAGTTTCATCAGTTGACCTTTTGTTATGAACGTGGCGTAAACAATAAGTCAATCGTTTCGAAGCAAAGCCTGAATCAACTTTACTGACACATAAGCTTTATAACTACGTGGGTGGCGTGTTGTAGTGGTTGGAGCGCACTAATAGTAACACAAGTGGCACAGCTACGAGCCACAGCAAAGGACATGACGAAAAAATTTAATTGTGGTTTCGATTGTTTAATAAAGAAACTTCTACTTTCCTCCAGCCAACTCCATCTGAAAAATAAAAGAAAAGCCCTTCCTGACCTTTCGGCTTACCTATGGCGATGATGACAAACATCAGACGAATAAACAGGATAAAACGCCAAGTACTGTTAAACAAAATGACAATGTTAAGTAAAGATCACCACCACCACATAGCATGATCTTCACTACTATGCAATTATATGGAGAGGAGCCACAGTGGATTAATCATCTACTTAGCTGGAAGAATCAAATTGATTAATGAGATTGAAACAAAGCAATGAATGTGGGTGGTATGGAAAGCCAATATGCCCCTGGAGGGAGTGACGTGGAAAAAAAAGCTTTGATTGCTTCTTGATGATTATTAAGAAGAAGAGTATTTTAAAAAGAGATATTAGCATATTTTCGGATAGCCAGGCGGCTGTGAATGCTCTAAGATCTCACAGAATGACGTAGAAAGTGGTTATGACTGTCACTGATCTCTCAAAGAGATAACTGAGCATCTCACATCATATAGGTATCGGATCGCAGTTTTTTTTTCAACAGCCCTTTTAGAAGTATATGGGTTTCCACAAAGCATCAATTGCCTTGTCTCAAATTAATTATTTAGTGGATTTTCAAGCTAAGTTGGTGGTTAGTAGCAGTACTTTATTTGATTGTGCAATAGTGAAGATATTTGCTTAGTGGTGTTTGTGATCCTTGCTTAGCATTGCCATTTTTTCCAGCGGGTGGTTTTTTCCCCTGATCATTTGTGTGATTTTTGCCATCATAGCCAAAGGTAAGTTCGAATGTCAGGTCGGTTAAAGAGTCTTAATGAAGAATCGGAGCCAATATCATCATATACTGGGAGTTCAACCATGAGCCGTTTGTGTTGTATGTGGGCACTCAAACCACTACACTACGTCACCCTGATTACATTAATATTATATAGGGTTGAAATATTGCCAAATTAATTATTTTTTTTTTTTTTTTTTTTGTGAAGTACAATTGTTCCGGTTAGAAATGGAATATTATTTCATTAACATGGCTGCCGCGGCTGGCCTCACAGCATCCCATTCGATCAGACCACTTTTCGAAAACTTTTTCGAGTGTATGGGGTCGTAACTCGGCAACGACATTATGAATGTTGGTTGTCGGCATAACACTTGCATTTAATGGCTCCACACAGAAAATAGTCCAACAGTGTCAAATCGCAGCTTCGTGGCGGCCCACTGACTTCACCATTTCGGCTAATTAAGCGGCTAACAAGCGTTTGACGCAATAAATTGGTTGTGGCATGAGATAAGAGTCAAGTTGCACCATCCTTTTGAAACCAAACATCATTCACATCAATACCATGAAGAGCGGGCATAATAAAATCGGTTATCGTGGTGATATAGGTGTCTTCATTGACCCTAATGGTTGTGAAATATGAAATATGGGTCAATGATGCCTAGGCTTCACAAGCCGCACGAAACAGCCACTCGTGATGATTGGATTCTATAAGCCCCAAATATGGCAATTTTCCACCAAGATGAAAATGAGCTTCATCCGAAAAGATGATTTTAAATTATGTTAAACTTTCAATAAGTCCCAACGTTGCTCCAGCGTGAATCGATTTCGTTTAGTGGAGATAATATACTGAATGTTGTGACAGAATAGAATGACATAAGTATTGTCAGATCTTAAATAGCTCCTGGTTTAAAATTAAAATTTTAATTTGCCCACCCTATAGAAAACTGCAAAGCAGATGAATTAGCCAGGCGTAGCAACCTCCGAACTTACGAATTTATTTCCCACACTGGGAATTCTATTCAAAACCCGCAAAGTTAGGACAAGTTTATTACTTCAACTCCGTCAACGCCGCATGGTCAGCTTTGGAGACCGGCAAGAACTGGTCACTGCTTAGGCCTGCTTAGAATTCAGCTTCATTGTTTGAGTCATTACTTGACATTATATACTAAGCACTTCTGCCAGACTTATGAGACTGAGTGACTTAGCCAATGACATCTGCAAAAGTTTCAGACACGAGGAATAAAAATGGACGATTTGTGGCCTACTAGGCACATGCCGGGTGTAATGTAACAGACGAAGTAAGCATATTAGTTTCTATCATACAGTTTAACTCGTTAAAACTGTCAAGGATATTAGGAAACTTAGTAGCTTTATCATGATCTCCAAATGATTCCATCATTAGAGGGAAAATTTTTATTTTTGGTATCACAACGAGCCTCACTGGTCTAAGTATAACTTTCCTTTTGGGAACAACCAATTCTGTCTATATAAGCTTAATGCCCGGGCTGATTTCAGTAAAACTCGGTCCATTTAGAGTTATAATCAATCGAAAAGCAGTATAGAGTTAAAGAGATGAAAAAACTAAAAGATAACGTCGATGTATTTGATAACACTGGTGACATATACTGCGTCATGTTGCTTAGTGACATAAGAATTAAAATTATACCGAACACATTATATGTTGCATTTGTTCATTACCAGTCAGTCCAGTAATTACAAATTACTACACAAATGTGGATGCCACTGCTGCTACCGTTTGCAATTTTTTGCTGTAATTCGTCATTTGTGTGTCATGTCTGAAGTTGGCTATTTGGTGGTTGATGGTGGCGGCAGGCTTTACACTTGAGCTCATATTTGAAATTTACAACGTCGTCTGTTTTTAATTTTTAACTTGCAACTACGTTTCTTTTGCTCGTTTTATATTGTTGTTATTCCCCTTTACAATGAAAATAGTCTTGTTATTTACCACCAAAGGAATTTCAAGTGCTCTTTGACTGGAGTTTTTCTTTCCTTTTTTTTGCTGGTAAAGCTCTCTGTCTTCATTTCATCATTGCTTCTTCAGGTTTTGGTTTTTCATTTTTGCAGAAAATTCCTTCTTTTTCTTTGATGACCCTCTTTGTCTTGCGTCTCTTGCTGCTTCAGCTACTTTCTCGTATTTTTCGGTGCAGCAATGTTTTGTTCGTGGTTGACATATTAAGTAAGTTGTTTGTTTATGCAGCAACATATGCGTGCATACATTGAATTGGGTCTGTCCTGACTTGGCTTTTGATATCTTGGCAGCGGCGTCATATAATTTTCAGTTTCACTTGCATTAAGAAATTAATTCATCATGTTTTTCTTTTGATTCATTCCTCTTCACTCTCATTTCTCTCCTTGCTTTTCTTTGTTTATTTGGGAATTTAAGCTTCAGCGATACTACTTTTCTTACGTTTCGTGTGGTTTATTGTTGCAACAGTTTAATTAAATTAAAAAGGGATTTTTGTTTTAAGGAAAAAAAAAACATTTTTTACAAGATGCACTTGTTTTTTAAAAAAAGAGCAATTTTTCGGGCATAAATTGCAAACAGAAGCTGTTTTAAGTAATTTTCTTTTAAATTTAAAAGGAATTCAGAAAACGTTTGCAGTTTACTTCTACTTTCATTCAAAATTTTCGAAATTTCGTGATCTTCCAATAAAAGGTTTAATTTTGATATGTAAAAATTAACGAGCATTTGTATGCGAAAACATCGGGAGCTTATTAAGTTGTTAAGTGGATGGTATGCCATTAATAATGGAAAATAATATCAGTCAAATAACGGTCATCTTTATACTTGCAGGACTATATTCTCTTCATGAAACTTACAATCACCAATTCGCACATATGCGGCTAATTGCCATCGATAACTTAACGAATTCCATATTTTAGATCTTAGATCGATTGTAGCCTAATGGTCTGTATATAACTTATTTTTAACGTAACCATACATTCTAAAGGTATTAATTCACAAGATGTCGGTGGCCATTTTTGAGTGCCTCTTGGAAAATTCAAATATTTGCAAATCGTTTTACGCAAGCGAATCGATAGTATTGTTACTTATGTGAAACGTAGCGCTGTCTTGTTGAAAATAATCATCGTGCACATCGATATCTTCCAATTCCACCATCAGAGACGCTTCAGGCTCAATTTCGAATAAGTAAGTCCAGACCAAAAACAGAACCAGTCACATGTTGAGGATGGAAATGTTTTTCAACAATAATACAAAGGCTTCCCGAGATCTAAATGCAAGAATTCTGCTTATTAATTTAACCCCGAGTTTGAAAATGGGTCTCATCATTAAAGGAGATTTTTCGATAAAACTTAGGATCAGTTTGTTGCACTTCAGAGACCCAATCAGCAAAGACACGAAATTGTTGCTGAATAAGTTCTTATGTCAACTGAACTTTAAAAGATATCTGAAGTAAGTACTTATGCAAAATACTGTAAATGGCGTGTGTGGAATATCAAACTCCAATCATCGACGAGAAATAGACAAGTTTAGGACAAACACTATTGACAACAGCAGAAATATCCTAAGTTGTCCCTGAACAAGGGTTTAATTCTTTACATCTATCTTATCCCAACAGCTTAAATTTTTCCATCAGCTTAATAATTGCTGGCTAATAAAGTGCCCCAGGCCGACAGGGTGTTCCTCACCACTATGAACATGCACGAGATCTGCTCCTTACATTACTAGCTTGTACCAACAATTCAAATATTTTTTTACGGCGACAAACATGGTTTTTCCTGAACCCTATCGGCTACAACAGCAATATTCTCAGTTAGTCTTAAGCAACACACACGAGTTATGTTCCCTCTTCACTAACTTGTTCCAGCAGCTCAAATTTATTCAACAGTTTCACAAATGCTGGCCAAGAAAGTGCTCCCGAAGTCAAACCTGGGTTTTCCTTAACACTATGATCTACGACATCAATATTTTCTGTTGTTCTTAAGCAACATACTCCAGTTTTGTTATTTACTTCAATAACTTGTACCAACAGCTGAAATTTGTCCGCCAATTTCACAATTGCTGTCAGATAAGGTGCTTCACAACTACCCAAAAATGATTTAGTTTTACCCACTGTGATCGTAGTGTAATGGTTAGATCTCACACATAACAACATAAGCGACCTCGGTGCGGACCAGAGCAGAAGACATGGCGAAAAAAAAAATAAATGTGGTTTCGAGTGTTTAATAAATAGGCTTCAACTCCCTCCAGACAACTCTATCAAAAAAATAAAGAAGAACCCTACCTGACCTTTCAGTTTGCCTCTGGATATGATGACAAACATCCGACGACCACCACCACCATTTAGCAAGGATCTTCACCACCATACAATTATATGGATGGGAGCTACAGTGGACTTGGCTTGAAAAATCAACTTGATTAAAGAAACTGAAACAAAGCAATGGATGCTTTGTGGAAAAGATAATATGTTTTTTAGAGGAGTGAAGAAGACAAAAAAAAATTGTGCTTACCAACGACTTAAACATGATTTAGCGATCGCGAAAGATCTAATTTATTTTTGTAGTGAAAATTTCAATGCATTCTTTAAGCGTAGGTTAGGTTAGGTTAGATTAACCTATAATTTAAAGATTACTTGGGCCTGAATTGTAAGTTCCGTTGTGTGATCATGTGTCTATTACCGCATCAAAATCATCACAGCTCCTGTCTGGCATCCGATGTCCATACAGACGCCCTAATGAAGGCGTGAACTTTATTCAGATCCGTAGAGGACTGACGGAGAAAAAAAATGCTGCTTCACAACGACTCAAAAATGATTTAGTGAACGCGAAATTTTTAATTTATTTTTATAGTGAATAATTTCAATGCATGCTATGCAATGCATGTTAACCTGACCATCACTTTAAGATTACTTGGGCCCAAATTGTAAGTCCCGTTGTATGATTATGTGTTTATTACCGCGCCAAAATCCTCACAGCTCGTGTCTGACATCCGCTAGCTATACAGATGCCCTAATTGAGGCGTGGACTTTGTTTAGATCGGCCGTTGCAACGCAGTCCTTATTGTGAAATCTTCTCAAATCAAATACAGTGTTCAGGCTCATACCCTTCTACTTTTTAATGGATTAGTTTTTACTTATCATTTGCCAAACAGTTATTAGTTGACTTATGACAGTTGTTAAAATGGCAGGTTGATGAAAATGGAACGCCTTATTGGAACACTCGGTATTTTCCCTATCGGGTTATGTTAGCAACAAGCAGCATTTTTTTTATGTTCCAGGTTTTTTGGTCACATTTCTCTTTTCACTTCAAACAACAAACCTTATCTTCATTAAAATAAAACTTAAACTATTCTTCTTCATTTAAATCTTTTTTGGATTAAAAAAACACACACACACACACAAAACACAAACCATTTTTAACTGTAATTGCTATTACCATAGAAACCTACAGTTTGACATCATTACTCCGTCTTGCCGGTTTCTTCGTTTCAACGTCTTTGACTTGGTTAGTATTTTTTTCTTCTTTTTTGTGCCCTTTGGCTTAGTTACTCTTCTTTTTTGTGACTGTGTTTCTCTGTCTTTTTTCTTGAAATGCAAATTTTAAAATATTTTTTTTTTTTTTCTGGAAATAATCATCGTAAATAAAAAAAGACAAATATTTTTATAGTGTGTTTCCCTACTCATAATCCTTTTCTGTTTTTAAAATTTATGACATTTTCGTAGAAGAATTATTTCCTTACAAATAATGATTTAAGAACTGTAGTGCAGATACATTTTAGTTTCGCATCACAAGTTCTTTTTGTATTGTTTTAAGCAGAAAAACACTGCAATAATTCCTGGTTTAATTGAAATTTTACAAGATTATCAGCGTAAAAATGAAAGAGACGAATCGCAGAAAAAAAGTAATAAATTTAATAAACGCTTATCTTCATAATTAAATAAAACATACACACTCGTATAATATAGGAAACAGAAGATTTAAGAAGGATTTCATAATTTTTATTTCAATTTTAACAAAATATCTTAAATAATTATAATCAGTTAAGTCTGATTAATTTTCTGAAATGCTACAACAATGTCTATTATCTTAATACTGTTTATTATGCTAGAAGGGATCGATGACAATTATGTGTGAAACAAAATATCGTCCAAATGCTCGCCACGGCTTCGGTGGCATATGTACTCCTATCCATCGGTCCATATTTGCAATAACTGAGGTTCAATGTCGCTAATGTGCCAAATTATCTCATCCTTTAGCTCTTGAATTGTTCTTGGTTTGTTGATGTACACTTTTTCTTTTAAATATCCCCAAAGAAAGAAATCCAACGGTGACGAATCACATGACCGTGGCGGCCAATTAACATCTCCACGACATGAGACAACACTTCTAATGAATTTATCGCCCAAAAGAGCCAGTGGCAAGTGGCATCATCCTGTTGGAACCACATATCATCTAGGTCCATATCCTCAATTTCTGGCCACAAGAAGTCCGTTATTGTCTCGCCATAGTATACACCATTCACCTCTTTTTGGAAGAAGTACAGCCATATGATGCCGCCAGACCATAAATCGCACCAAACAGTCACTCTTCGTGGATGCTTCGGCTTTTCAACAATCATTCGTGGATGCTTATTTGCCCAAATGGGACAATTCTGCTTGTCAACGAATCCTCTGAGGTGAAAGAATGTCTCGCGCGCTGAAGATGATTTTCTTTGTAAAGTCACCATTCACTTCTGTCTGTTCAACTTACCATTTGGTATTAACGACACTTGAAATGGTCAGTAGGCTTCAGCTCTTAAGGCAATTGAACTTTGTTAGCGTGTAAATTCAAATCTTTATTTAAAATTCGCAACAGTGAACTTCGTGAGATGTTCAATTGTTGGGTAGTTGAAGTTGACGGCTCTTCAGCCACACTATCGCTAACAACAGCTATGTTTTCCGCATAACGAACTGAGCCAGCATGCTCAGGTGTTTCCACATTTCCTATAGACCCAGTTAACTAAAATTTGCGCACCAATCTCCTGATTGTGGATACATTTGGTCGATTATGCTGACCAAAAAAAAAATCACAAAGTGCACGAAATGCATCTTGATTTGAACGCCCATTTTTGTAAAAGGTTTCTTAACGCGCTGTTCTCCATGATTAAATTTGTCTAACACAAAAACAGAGAAATGTCAAATCAAGTTGGGAAAATAGCTTGACGTTAAGGTGTGACACAATTAACATCGTGCGTTATGGTTGGACTACCCTTTAGAAGGGTAATTGGGCTAAAAGAGAAACAGATACCAAATGATGTTCCTAAAATAAATTTGTAGTCAAACCTTAAATCGACTGTGGATTTACTTAAATACGTGCTTTATGTCTTCTCCTAAATAACTAGTACTAACTCTATGTACAAAATTTTGTAAAACACTTACCATAATAAAAATATATAAAATAGAGATAATCCTTAGAGTACTTTTCAATATTAACTTTTGGTTTTGATAAAATCAAATATCGGATAGGACTTGTCTTCTCGGTTTCACAAACAAGTGTTGAATGATGAAAAAATTGAGTCATCTTTCTCAAAAGTGCATTTTATACGGGATTTCTTACCCCAGTAATAAAAAAAATTTTATTCTTAAACTATTTTTTAACTACCATAGCCATTAAAAATGAGCTCTTTACTCTTTTCAAAGTTAGGCACCTTTCAACATATCTGGCTTCTATATTATGCTTAGAATGTAAAATTTATATTCTATGAATTTTTATTATAAGCTTTTGGACATAAAAAAAATTTGTATTAATTTCGCAAGAAACAATTTGTTCGCCAATTTCTGTCGAATAAAAGCAGCACTAGCCAATCGCTTATCATGATCTATATCTTATTTTATTCTCAACATTTTAAGCTTTTAGTCAAATGCCTAACGTGTAAAATTCGCAGTGTGAAAAAATTTGTATCACTTTTTGAAAAAAAAAAAAAAAACTTCGCAACTTTGTCACGAATAACTCCGAAACTGTTAAAAATACAAAAAAAAAAACTATTCAGTTGATTTATAGCAAGTTTTGTTCCAAAACATTTGGTGGTAATTGCATTAAAATCGGTCAAGTCGTCGTCAAGTTATGACGGAAAATATTACATTACTACCATATTTTGGGCGAAAAATTTGCCACGCCCATAAAAAAATTTGGGCACATCAAAATCATTATCAATCAAATATTCCACACAGTTTTATCTAAAGGCGAGAAAATTTGTTGTTTTTTGTTATTATCTTTCAAAAAAATAGAGGGATAACTTGTACAACAATCAACGCTAATATCAGTAATACCGCACGCATTATCTGAGAACAAAATTTAGCATTACTCTCTAAAAAGCGAATTTGTGACTGATAAGTGCATAGACCCGGTTGTCACTTTTTTTGTGATTCATAAACTCTCCCATAGCTGTTTTTAAAAAACTTAGTCATAAATTGTTTTATTTTTTAAATAATCCAGTTCTCAAAAAAACTTCGCCAAGTTTAAGACTTTCTTTACCCAAATACCTTAAAACTCTCAATTTAATTTATGTTTCACAATTTATGGCATATTGAAAACGAAAATACAAGATTTGGACACAAAAATAAATATTTTGTTTCAACACCAAAGCAGCACCAAGAAAAGCAGACAGCCAGTACCCAATGGTTCTTAGAAGTTTAAGAAACCGAAAGCTAAAGCCAAAGTAGAACATGACAGCTTTTAACATTTTTAAATAGTTTGGTTTTTAAGACAATCTTCTGATAAATTAATTGCATTTAAATACAGTGAAGAGAAAAAATTAAATCTTTAAAAGACCGCCTCAAAAATGAAGTCAGACAATATAACAGACTATTTAGTTAAAGTGTCAAAAAAGGATTGAACAGCATACTCTTTGAAGGAAAGAATCTTTTATTTTTCATTAAGACAATGACTAATATGGGGGGCAATGGGATTAAAACGTACAGGAAATTAAGAAAAAAAAAAAACAACAACAAAAAATGGAAACAAAAACTAAAATAAAATAATTCAAATTAAAGATTTTTTGAAAAAAAGTAAGAAAAATTTAATAAAAAATGAAGAACGACGTAGACGATGTTGTTTTATGATCAAAATGAATTATGACGCCTTACCACGCATGAATGTTAAAGGATCATTAATAATTTAAAAAGAAGAAGAAACAACAACAATTGCCAAGGCAACAAAAATATTGTATTTTAGTTTTCAGAGTTCTGCTGATTTGCCTGAATGAGACTGACTAGCAATGAAATATATTCTCGAACAACAATATTTTGATAATTTTTGTAAATACATTCTATGATAACACTATAGTAGGTGGAATATGTTTGGTGAAGCTTTGGTGTTTTTAATAGCTATGCAAAAAGTTGTTTCCTTTTTTGTAATAAAATGGAGAAAGAAATCTTTTTTTAAGATCCCCAAAAAAAGGTACTTATTCAAGCTGAATACTCGAACTTAAACAATTTTGAATAGTACCCCGATCTCAGAAACTTGAAGTGTAATCTTTCAGATTACGAGGCGTACTAAAGGGTCCGCCAAATAATTTTTTTTTTTTTTGAAAATCCTATAAAAAAAACTAATGAATATTTTCTCAAATTTCTTTTTTTATTTGAAAGTACAATCCTTCCGGTTAATAATGAAAAATAATTTCATTCAAATGGCTGCCTCGGCTGGCCATGCAGTAGCCTACACGATCGGTCCAATTTTTAAGCCCATTATCGATTGTGTGCAGTTGTATTTCACCAATGGCTTCACGAATATTGTCCTTTAAAGCGACAATTGTCTCTGGCTTGTTGGCGTAATACTTATCTTTGACGGCACCCCACAAATAATAGTCCAACGATGTCAAATCGCGGCTCCGAGGTGGCCAAACGACATCAGCTCTGCGGCTGATAATGCGATGTTCAAAAACAGGGCGCAAAACATCGAGTGTAGCTTCGGCTGTGTGGCACGTAGCGCCGTCCTGTTGAAATCAAATGTTGCTAATATCCTCCTCTTCAGTTGTTGTGAACAATAATTCGTTCAACATGGCCCGACAACGATCGCCATTGACTGTAACGGCCACTCCTTGCTCATTTTCGAAGAAAAATGGCCAAATTATGCCTCTGGACCAAAATCCGCACCAAACAGTGACCCGTCTTGGGTGTATCGGCTTTTCAATATAAGCGTGCGGGTTCTTTGTGCTCCAAATGCGACAATTTTGCTTGTTTACATACCCGCCAACATCAAAATGAGCTTCATCTGAAAAGATGAACACACATTCTGCAACATTACCATGACTTTCAAAGTAATTTCCCAGCGTTGTTCAAGCGTACACACAACCATATTCATTCAGTGGAAGGATAAAACTAATTATCCGTCAAATCAGACATGAGCTAAGTGTCACCATTCACGAAATAAGCATTAGTTGAAAAAAAACGTTAGATGGCGGACCCTTTATTTATATTTCAAGAATTGACAACACTAATTTCAATAGCTAAAATCTATCAGCACCATAAAAAAGTTTGACATTCTTTAGCATAAACGTATCCACAACGTTTCTATGTACATTTGCTATTTATTTTGTTTACAGTGAGTTAAAAAAATCAATTTGGCCAAAAAATTTTAATTTTAAGAGAAGGTTATCGCTGGATTATTTTTCAGAACTTTCGGCCTGTACTATCTCAACAAGAATGTGTCGATGAACTCAGTTCTTTGTATGACGATAAAGCACCATCAAAAACCATAGTATATCACTTTTATAGTGAATTCAATCGTGGTCGTAGTTCGTTTGACGGCGAATTCCGTGATGGTCGTTCAAAATCGATTGTTGTGTCACAAAACATCGATGCATCGATGCGTGAATTGATAATACAAACTCGTCATGAGATATATTGTGAGATAGTGGCTTCCTTGCATATTAGTTCCACTTCAATACATACGATTTTGCATGAACACTTAGTTGTAAAAAAATTTGTTCTCGTTGGATACCCCATAATTTATCAATCGCTCAAACAAGTGCTCGCGTAGATTGGTGCAAGAAAATGATTAAAAAGTAGACGACCGTGGTGCTTCAAAAGACGTTTATAAAATCGTAACAGGTGACGAATCGTGTATATAAGCGTATGAGCCGGTAACAAAACAGCGATCGACCGTTTGGTTTTCCGAGACGAGCTAAATCCAGCAAAAGTTATTCATGGAAAAAACACACCGAAGCAAATGGTCGCGTCTTTCTTCGGCCGAATGGATCACGTACTCGTAGCCGCTTTTCCGTAGGACGGTCAATTCTGAGTGTTACACGACGATTTGCTTACCTGAAGTCCTTGGAGAAATTCGTAAAACTAATCGCCGAAGACGAATCATTCTTCATCATAACTATGCGAGCTCCCACACATCTCCTCAAACAGGTGAATTTTGAACAACGAATTGATGTCTCATCCTCGGTGACTTCTTCTTGTTTCCGAAAATCAAATGTTCACAAAAAATCGTGGTTAACGATTTACGAGCGCCGAAGAAGCAGTTTAAGCGTTCAAAAACCATATTTTCAAAATGTCTGAAGAGCAATTGAAAACTTGCATTGCGAAAAGGTTTGAACGAATGCAAAAGTGTATTGATCATCAAGGAGAATATTTTGAAAAACAATAAAACCATTTTCACTTAGAAATATTGGTTATTTTTTGCTATTTCCGGAATAAAAATAGTACCCCTTTTACAACCTTAGCATAAAAATGACAGCTACGACAACAGTTGCTAAAATGGGGACCGATTCTCTGGGCGTGGGTTGCAAACCTGCAGTACAATTTTTACCAGATCACGCATTTGCTGTCTGGAAAAACACTAAAGTTGTGCAAATTTAAATCCTCCAATCCCTCTGTGGATTTTGGCTCGCTGGTGTGTGGTTTACAATTTCTTTCCTTTGTCACACCTATAGTAATTATATTGGCATCCATTTCTTTGTTTCAGTTTCATTAATCAAGTTGTTTTTTCAATTTAAGTAGATAATTAATCTACTGTAGCTCGCCTCCATAAATCTGTAGTGGTGAAGATCCTTGCTAAGTGGTGTGCCCCACGGTGCCCCAATGGCATGAGTGAATACAATGCGTCTACTAATGTCCCCGCCTATGATACCCATAAGTGAATATCACAAGTGATTACCAATTCGAAGGCGTGTTGTTACCACACTCATAATCTTCAAACCTTAGTGAGGATTCGGCGACTATCTAAACTCCAGCCATGATATGTGTCGCAGCACCCGATTGAGGAAATGCAACACCACAACAAGCTCGGACTCTGCCTGCGCTTTAGGTATAACTCACAGCCACCACGAATCTCTCACCATGGGGCCTACCCAACAATCGGGTAGAGATCGGAATAATGGGGATCCCGATTCCCGTTAGCTCTGGTCAGGCTTAGTGACACGTGAGTGTAAGTACAAATACGTGGCGCCTCCAGTTTCGGCCCCACAATGGCCCCGGAGATGGTGGTGATCCTTACTTAGCATTGTAATTGTTTCCCAATAGGTGTTTGTCATCATCGCCAGAGGTAAGCCGGAAGGGAGGCTTTTTTTAGATAAATTTATCTGGAGTCTTTTCATTAAACACTTGAAACCGCAATCAAATTTTTCGTCATTTACCCTGCTGAGGATTTCAACCTCCTCGAACTTTGTGCGCTTTAATCACTACACCACCATGTCGTATAGAATTATCATGCTGTAATCACGTAAAAAAAACATGGTTTGCTTCTTTATTTTAATGCGGCCATGCTATAAATTGCACCAAGTAATCGAACTTTAGAGATGATCGCTACTAGTACACCGCTTAGTATTATTCGTTACCATATTAGCTCCATCATAGTTCCACCTTTGCTACCAAATTATATTCCGTTAATCATTTTTTCTGTAAACAATTTTTTTTTAATATTTTTTTTTTTCTTCTACACCACATTGCCAAGTGTTGAAATTCGCTTATGCAGACCTGAAGAGTGACGTTATTCACATTGTGGAAGTGGATGGATGGATGTGGAAACGCATAATCTTAATGATGCATACGGTTGTTAAATATAAGGGAACGTAGTCATTGCATTGCTATTTTTCTAAATGAGTAGAAAAGTGTAAAGAGATCCATATTGTTTTATGATATTGGTTTATTCATACGAGTATGTATGCCTTGATGGCAATCAAAATATATGAGTGTACTTATTATGACTTCTATTTAAATTTATATATAAAAAAAGTTATAAATATAAAAATTACTAGTAAATAATTTTTGTTTAGGTTTGTTAGGCAAAGCAATTTGGTGTTGAATATTTTTTTGAAATAGAGAACTATTGTTAATATGCTCTTGAAAAAGAAGCAGATAGGAAATGATTAATGATTGCCAAGTACCAACGTAATGTATTCCCATAGAAATGGTTTTGACATACATACATATGTATATGTGCGTACGTGGGAACAGAAATTGTCATTTTAAAACCGAAATTTTAAATTTTTTTTACTAAAATTTTTGAAAAAAAAAATAGAGTGGTGGCATGCGCAAAATACTTACACACGACACAAGCAACCCACTTTCGATTCTCAGTGAGAACAAGAAAATTTTGTACTGCTATATCAACACAAAACATCATAGAAAAGCTCAAATAACATTTTGAAAAAAAAACGAAAAAATCTAGTGTAAGGAGCAGTAGCACGGATCTGAAGGACCATTACACATACGTATGACATTTTTTTCTTGGCAACAATAGATGACAGCATCAAAATCTGTCCTAGACTAGCTGGAGGACAAATTATTGGGAAATAAACTAAAAAAAATCATATGTTTCTAAGAGGAGTAAAACAAAAAAATAAAAAAATTATAAGTATACTTATATAGGTCTGTTGTATAGACCTGACAAAGCTAATTATATAAGCTTCGTATTCTGTCAACTTGGGTCAAAAAAAAAAAAACAAAAAAAATGAAAAGGAAAATAACCGAGGAAGGCAAAAAAGTGAAAGTAAATATAATTCAACACTTCAGTTTCTAAATTAAAGCATTGCGCCATTGTTATTCTGATTAAGTAATTAATGTTTTCAGTTACTTAAGCTTAAAATGTCCACAAAGCCTCCTAACTATCTTCTTATCTTAAGCGTGTACATTGCATGCAAGCCATTCATATACTCCATCTTTAAATAGAATACCTTTTAATCGCTTAGAACCACGATAGAGGTGAATCGCTAAATTGAAGCGATATAAAAAAAATGTGGATAAATCGCAATAACTACAATCCGATCCAATTTTTATATGACCACAATGCTTATAGGAGGTTTTTCGCTCACTTTAAATATAACAACTTACCAATATGCAAAGTCTATCCTAACGAGTTCATCGATAATCATCGTTTTAAATATAAAAACTTACCAAGATGCGTTGGCCATGCGACGACAATTCTCTGTTAGGAGCATATGATTTCCAAAAATCGTTATAGTTTCAGTTTCTTGAGTCTTGTCTATGCCTCTTGTTTTAACGAGGCTGCCACTCCCTCCTAACCTAAACTCAAAAACTGTTGTCGTACCTTTTACAAGTTATCATGTGACTGTATTTCTTACCATCATCAACTTTTCTAAGCAGGTTAAGTATTTAGGTTTCTGGTTAGAAGGCTTAGTTAGAACGCGCACATTAGTGCGCTCCTTCTACGGTAAGACATGGGGTCTTTCGCAGAGAAGGAAAGTATTGACCATTATCACTTATAAGGTGATTACTTGGTGAAGAATAGCTGAGGAAACTTTCACTATGAATAAATTAGGCAGGGTACGAAACTCGTCTGCCTCGGTATAACTGGGGCTATGAGAACATATCTAACAATTGCCTTGGAGGCCTTATTTGGCTTAACACAGCTACATATCCATGTGATGAGGGTGACGGCATATTTGGCAAATAAATTTTTCGCGAAGGGTCTCGAAATCTATCAAGAAGTCTGTCCATTTGTCAAACTTTTTCTTATATAATTTGCGCTATAACTATAGAGAAGAAATTCTGTACAACGAACTTAGAATAAAATAATATGGAAAAGTCACGCTGTTAAACAATTAAATCTAAATATGTTTGCAAGAGCATATACAAACCTGCATATGGCGACATATTCGTTCAAAGATCTCTATATAATGAATAAAGAAAAATTTAATTTTATACAAAAAGTGCAGTTAAATACTGTTATGTTCTAAGCTTTTTAAAATGTTTGAGTTCTTTTAAATTGCTTTAAATAAAATAAACGAAGCGATTTGCATTTATGTAACCTTTATTTATACAACTTTATTTATTTGTCCAACTTACTTAACTTCCACTTAATACACAAATTTACCCAACTCTTTTACTAACGCCTTAGTACGACTTTACTCTTTGACTGTTAAATTATGACTGATTGACTAGTTTCGAATGTTCTAGTAAATTCCACAACCTACTGTTCAATTGCAGTTACGAATTTGATATACATATCTGACTTATGGTGGTAATAACATCGGCATCTTCTCTAAGTCGATCGCAGGCCCACTCAGCGAAGCGAAAACGCATTGGACACAACCATATTCGTTCAGCGGAAGGATAAAACTAATTATCTGTCATGTCAAATCAGACATGAGCTAAGTGTTACCATTCACGAAATAAGCACTAGTTGAAAAAAAAAACGTTAGATGACAGACCCTATACAATTAATAACCGTAATTCTGAGGAAAGTGTTTATAAGGGTTTGAAAAATTATTAATAAAAAAAGCTTAAAATCTATAATTAATTTTTATCTGATAATATCTAAACGAAGAGAAAGAAAAAACAGGTTTTCCTTAGCACCACCACACAATCCAATACCACAACATCTCTTCTGCCCCTACTCCAATCATTCTTTATTATCAATTATGTCTATATTCATAATTCTAGTGAAAAATTCCCATTAATAAAATTTCGTTGGGACTGGGAATATATGTACATATATATGTATAGGTAAGAGCAATAACAACA
Source organism: Wohlfahrtia magnifica (assembly GCA_023159175.1). Lineage (NCBI taxonomy): Eukaryota > Metazoa > Arthropoda > Insecta > Diptera > Sarcophagidae > Wohlfahrtia > Wohlfahrtia magnifica. Next base: position 3,986,180 of record JAKWBJ010000045.1, read on the forward strand.
ACAGCAACAACAATATTAATTTATAATTAATTTATAAACTGTCAACAAAACGATGTTTAATGTTTAACGGCTTAATGTGTCATTTATAAAATTTTCGTTGACGTTTAAAAGCCGATTTTATTGGTTTTCGAAAATAAATTTCAAATGTTATTCCCATACTCTCCATACGCCATTCCCACTTACAAACAAGTCAATACAATACGCTGAACCCAAACGTATTAATGGTTTTTATAGGATAATGTTTTTGTGGTATGTTAATGGTGGGGGAGGGAGAGAGTTGGGTGGTTGTAGTAAAAATTAAACGAAATTATAAAATAAAAATAATAAATAATGATGATTATTTAAGGCAAAATAATAAAATTAACGCCTTTTTTAGAACTTCAAAATGACACACAATTTCTATGCAAAAAAATCAGGATGTTTGAGGTTCTATTCGGTCATTTTTATTTCTTAGAAGACACGACTAAAACAAAAAATAAAAACAAAGCTTAAAAGATTTAAAAGTAATAAAACAAAAGGTGAAAATGAATCGAAGAATAAAAATGAAATAAAACCCAAACAAAGAAATAAAAAGAAATTTTAAATTTGATTTAAAATTAATTATCGATTAATGACATGTGGCAAATGTGGAACAAAAAGTCCAACGAATTTATTTAAAAAATAATAATGATTATAATCGAATAAAAATTAAAATCGTAAAATTTATGTGTTTTTTTTTTTTTTTTTTTTTTTTGTGAAAACTCTTCTGAAAGTCATCTAACTGTACGCAGTAAAGCTTTGAAGTTGGATTTAGAGTTGGTAGCAAGCCATGTTTCTCAACAATATAATAAAATAGACTTTATTTATGCATTAAAAATACTAACTTTTGTCTTAAGGTCTATGTTATCGATTTGTCCATATATCTCTAAGCTGCGCTTTCCTAATTCGATTCTCCACTTTTTCCATTATACCACCAGTCGTTGAAAGGATGCTGCCAAGATATACAAAACAGTCCCCGTTATCTGCAATAAATTTTGCATTAGATTTTGTTTTAGAAAACTACATCGTCGGCAAACTCAAGATTACCGAGTTTATCAAGCATTCTCTTATATAGGCCAGCCGGTGTAGACTCTAGATTTCCCTCAAATTAATATATTTGTTGTTTTAAACCCCGTTTTTAGAGAGTTTTGTTATTCTTGACTCAAGACTTGACTTCAGTTTAGTGGAATATTTTCCTCATCACATATTTGTTTAAGCAAAGGATAAGAAATATCATAGCCGAATCGACTGTTTCCAGGTTTCTGCTGAGAATCAGGGAATGACCACAGATAATTGGAGAATTTCGCTCAGATGCTGCACAGGATTGGCTTGTCTACCGAGAGAATGGCCTACTGTATCCCGCGCCTATTACCAACAACCAATCTAAGGACATCTATTCTGAAAAGGAATACCTGAAGTAAGTCGTTGGAAGGAGACACGTTAGGGTCAAATTCGATTGGTGAAGTTGGTTATGGCGTCCATTCTCCTGATTTTGGCCTAGACACTGTAGAACCTGCTATTTAGCACATTCATTTTTATATACTATACATATGTGTATAGTTATCTTTAACCCCTTGTGCTTAGATCAATACCTGCTTATCCAATCTTTTCTGCTTTTTGGCTGACGTGGATAAATAGCGAAGCTTTAATTGTTGTTCTCCATATACAAAAAAATCCCATATTTAGTATGATACCACGCCTACTTATCCACTCTCGCCCATTTTTTATCTGACGATTTGTAATAACTACGAAGTCATTTAGACTTAATTCATCAACTTACAATTTCACGGTTTCCAAGATATATAAAAATTAATATTTAGTTTGTATCGGAGGTACCATGCCCACTTTTCCTATTCCGCCCACTTTTCGACTATATATATGAAGTCATTCGGACTGAATTCTGGAACTTTAGCTTTAATCGTTCTCAAGATAAACAAAAATATATATTTATATTGTATGGGCGGTACCACGCCCACTTTTTGATTAACGATTTGTATTGACTATAAAGCTCTTTGAACTCGTACTGTTAGCATTTTGAAGATATAGACAAATAAATATTTACTTCGTATTGGCGTGGCATTTTTCTAAATATACAGAGAGATACTGTATGAACTTTGGTTTTGCCGTTCGACTGTCTTTATTACACATTTACATACATACATATATACTTATATATAAGATATATGAATATCATTCTTTAATGAGTTATTGGAAAAAGAGAATGTTATTGAAATTTTGGAAAAAATCTTATGTTAGGGTGAGTGTTTTTAACAGGGCAAAACCTTCTATTATTATGAGGACGAGGCAAATCTAGATATTGTAGAAATATAATTTCTCGATGAATCACATCACTGCCAACATTAATTTTTATCAAGCCCTTAGTGAAGGCTAATACACCAACCATTTCAGATGAGCTCAGTGCTAACATAAAAGTTGCTATTGACACAAATACAGCAAAGATTTAACCTCTGGTTTATAGTGAAGCTATCGCAACTGCATGAATATATGATTATCGTTACTATAAGAATTATTCGATTATCTGAATACTCTTAGACATCAAGCGGTTAGGAGTTTTTAAGCTTTGTTTTATAGCCAAAAAAAAAAAAAAAAAGATTTAAGGTTAATTCCCTTTCATTTATCCTTTTCCTCTCTTCTCTCCCTGGTATTTGTTTCAAATCTTTTAAAGGTTTTTTGAGGCATAAAACAAGAAAAATAAAAGCATTCTACAAAGAGGTGACAATTTTTCAAAGGGATTATATTCCCTTTTATATATATATAAATTAAAGGGACAACAACAAAAGATCAAAATGAAAACAATGGTCAGCAAAAAGGGGATGCCAACTGCCAATAAAACATTTAAACACAACTCACACTCTTATTTAAATATTTCTTTTGTAAAAGCTTTAGAATCTTTATTATTTTTCGCTCTTGCTTTAGAGGGTTTAAGCCTCTTTTTGGTTCATTTTCTTTTGTTTTTTCGAATTTTTTATTAAGAGGTTCTGTATGTGTGTGATGACTTAAATGAACATTTGAACAATTGACTTCATGCCAAATAAACATAAAATTTTAATTCTCGAAGAAGTTTAAAAAAAGGAGAAAATTTCACAGATTTTATTTTAAGAGTTTTATAGGTTTTTTTTCGGAGTATTTTTCTTTTACTTTTATTGAAACTTAAAGAATAGAGTTCGCTTTTTTGTCATATATTATTATTTCATTTTTTAGAAAACAAAAATAGCTTTTTAAAAATAGTACGATTGGTCGATTGCGAAGTTATTTGGCCTGAACCCTATAAGTTGTGTGCTTAGGCTGGCGCGTTTGGATTTCAATCTTTCACTCACACGGCTTTGCAATTATGTACTTTATGTCCGACCCACAGGAGACTTACCGCAGTAGTTGGCGGACTGGACATAATAATGTTGTGCAGAGAAGTTTATGCTTTCTCTCTATCAGTAATGTATTAATACTTTCTGTTAATGGTGGTAAAATAATATCGAAAATTTGATGACATTAATGTTTAAATATGAGTTTTTGCATGCGCCCGTATTTCGGCAATTACTCCTCGAATGTTGATTTCCAATTGTTCAATTGTTTCTGGTTTATTGACGTAAATCAGTGATTTTACATAACACCAAAAAAAAAAACTCTTGTGTACCCTTCCAGTATTATTCGAATTAGCCGCTCTAAAGGACGATTATATATTGTTACGTTTTCACCTTTTTAAAAACGTGTTGTTATGAGTTCGTAGATTGTAGATAAAATTAAATAAATTTTGTGTTTGGTTTTTTTTAATTAAAATCCTTTATTCAACACAGTTATGTGCACCACTGCTTGTAATCTTTTTACAGGCAATAACAATTTTTATTCTTAATTACTCTGTCTGTTTACAACTTTGTAAACAACAACAATTACTCGACAGATCTTTCTACTTAAAGATCGTAGTTATAACTTAGGTTCGATTACAACCTTTTCAAACAGAGGTTATCCACACTTAACTCTCTTTACTGAGTTAGCTCGAACTAAACTGTTTTTTTTTTTTTTTTACTTCACGATTCACTTCACGAGTTTACTACTTATAAGCTCTCTTCACACAAACTGCACTTGCTGTGTTTACTTTACTTAAACTGCACTTGCTGAGTTTACGACACATGAACTGATTGCTGTTCGCATCGATATGCTTTTTATATGGCTGAGTAAACAACACATCGAAAGCTCTAGAACCTCTCGATATTTTAGGTAGATTCCATTTCTTTCTTTTATTTTCGTTTTAGTTCTTATGTAGCCATGCGAATGTAAACATCTACTTCCTTATGTAGCCATGCGAATGTAAACATCTACTTCCTTCATCTCTTAGTATTTGTTGTTGCTTGTTTGTTGTCTGTTATTCGTTTTCTTTGCTGCTTTATTATTGTTGTTGCCGATTTATTTTTATTTACTTTATCGTTGCTAATGATTGTTGTTGCAGATTTGGTTGTTTGTAAACAGCACGTATAGTAGTTCTTGCAGCTTTTGTTCATTTATTTTAGCGATGTCGTAAACGCAGCGATGCCCAACCGTGTTTTTGTAACAATATGTTCTGAAATGGAGGAAGTGCACGATAAGTTTGACGAACAAAACCATTAGTTTGATAACAAAATTTCCACAATTCACAAGTGTTGCTCTGATGCAAGTCTATCCATTCTAACCTTGTCAAACGTGCAGATTTGTATGTATTTTGCAGTTTTTTTAACAATTAGATGTCCAGCATGGTCGGGCTAGACTATTGTTGACTTTAAAGCTCAATACCTTTTTTCTAGTTAAGTTTCAAAGAAAAGATGACCATGAATTCTACCACTGAAGTGTTCTGAATCGAAGGAAGTTTTTTTTAGAGTCGATCGGTACACATAAAGGGGTAGAGCTGCAAAACAATCAATAGTACTATAGATAGTTTTGATTTTGGCTAAATGGTCTGCCTGAACAGCAAATTATTTTACTACAACTTATACTATTTTATCACGCAATCACTCGTCCAAAGAGTCAAGCCTCTACTAGTGTAGAGTAATCATATACCCCAGATCCAAATTTCAATGTAGATGTCCAGATTCTTCATTATTGCTGCCGTACTAGATTAAGCCGGTCAAATATGGCATAAAAGTACGATGAATATGTGATTAATGAATAAATTATGCATTAAGAGATCAAATTTATGCATATAAGAGCTCTTATGGTACACGGGAGTTAAAATAAGAGGAAGGAGTTGTGATGAATTTGGCTCAAAAGCACTTACATACGGGATGTAGTATACCCTGTAACAATTTTTTTTTTTACTAGATTAACTACATCAAAAAATTTGACGGAAGTTGCCACTGCTCTTATTGGTAAAGGTCTCGCTAACAAAGCATCTGTGACATTTTAATTTAGAAGATGTTCACTTAATTTGCAATGAAGTCTTCTTTTGGTATTATGAGAATAGGTACTGTTTGTGCTTCTACATCCCAAAAAAGTTAGACTATATTACTGTTATTTATTTATTTATATACAATTATAGCGTATACAACTGCAGAAGATGAACCAGATAGAGCAACGAACCAAACATTATCAAAAAATCTATCTAAATTATTGACTACAACCAAAACGAAGCAGGAATAGATACAATGAATCGTATTATATCTGCAAGTGTGAAACAAAACGTTGGCATTTGGCTATGTTTTTCAATAATTCCACATATTAGAAATGCTATGGCAACGTTTGATGTATTTGCAAGTATCATACATTTGTATATAAGAATAAATAACGTTAAAAAAGTTAATTTAAATAATCGTTTTCTTGTGGTCTTTGGCCGGATCACAATTGTGCACTTAGTGGTGAAGTGTTTATCGGACATCCTAGGGTTAGGCGTTAAGCAGTCTTGAATTTAGTTTGTTTAAAATATAAATTTTTCTCTAAATTGGGCAGATTTTGCAATTTACTTTCAATTTTATTATTTTCATTAAAATTTCTGAACTAAGGACTTTACTCGTACAAAAAAAAAAGAGATTTCACTCAGGTTTTACAGGTCTAAGAAAGTTGAGTTTTTCTGCACAGTCGTTTTTAAAATATAATTTATTTCGTCAAAAGAGCGGTGGGATCATATTACGTACTACGTAAATAACGTCACTTTAAATTTGTATGTATTCAACTAATTTTTTGTAAATTTTCTTAAAGTTTTGGTAAAATATTCCTTTTACATAATCTCTTAAATTAGGCTATTTGGTAATTTGTTGTTGCTTTCGTGTCTTTTATTGCCCTAGAAGAGTATATATTTGTGTTTCATAATTATAACATCATTTGAAGTTTTCTTTAAGTAAATTGAGATTTTAAATAAAATATTTGGATATTTTTCCACTTTTCAATACATTCCACTAAATTTCTTACTTCATTCTCAGTGATTTTACCCTATTTCTTCAATATGGCATTTTTCACAGAAAAAACATCAGCGAATTGCCGATTTTAGGCACTAAGTTTTTCGTACAGCTTAAATCAGTTATTAATGGGAGCATTATATGGAAAACAAATCTCTTGTGGGGAAATCTTTCCCAAAAAGGGAACTAGTCTCCATATAAGGTCCGAATGTTATCCAGACTTGTCATGCGGCATGAAACACATTGTCTCTCCAAGGTACCATCGAAGCCCAGAGCTCAGCATTCCATTAGAGATACTCCTTCAAAATTTCGCTTAGAGAAGGTTAAAAAAGTCCCCATAAGTTTTTCGTAGGGCTTAAATCAGTTATTAATGGCGGCATTAGCTGGAAAACAAATCTCTTGTGGTGATTTCTTTCCCAGAAAGTGAACTAAACTCATATCTAAGGTCCTGATGTAGCCCAGACTAGTCATGTTGCATGAAACAAATTGTATCTCCAAGATACCGTCGAAGCATAAAGCTCCCCATACCATTAGAGATATGCCTCCAAAATTTCGCTTAGAGAAGGTTAAAACTTCTTTTCCTTTTCTAAAACTTTTTATAACAATGCTAATCATTTAAAGCACTTATTAACTGCTTACCTCTTTCCAATTTGTATTCATGTTTCCCAGAGTAAATTTCATTCTCGCACTTATGTTATGTGGTAATAATTGCTGTACAATTTTTAACTTGGAACGAGCAATACTTGTTTGTTCATTTATAGCCCTCACCACCAATATTTGTGAAGCAGACACTAATCTTTGGACTTTAATTTTGGAAATACTTGCGTAAGAATTACTTACTAAATGCGTTAGAATAAAATTTTTTTTCCTCCCTTCCTTTTTTTCTGTCCATAAGTTTTAGGGTTCTTTAAAAAATTTTGGACAACACCTTGGCTTGGGCCTATTTGCAATCTAAATTCGCGAACACCTAATTTTTGCAATCTAAATGCGAAATTCTTACCTTTTTCAAGGTCATTTAAGGTTTTTGCACGAGGTATATATTTCTTATATAACCGATATTTAAAACGAATGTGATTCAAAGGAGAAATAATACCTAAGTTTGTGTTATTTGTTCTTGTTCTTTGAAGATTTTAAATTAAGTGAAGTTATAGTTATGAATAAAGGTGGGAAAAGGGTTAATACCTAATTGTTAATTACCCAGTGCAAAATGAGCAAATTGAGTAAAAATGGGTAAATACCCAGGTATTTACCTAAAAGGTTGGTATAGACTATGTTGTAGAAAATTTAGTGAATAAACACATTGTGTAGCAAAATTTTGTACATTTTATAATACACTTTATAGAACAGTCGAAAAATAACAACTTAAGATAAACTGTATCTATATAAAGGGTCCGCCATCTAGGGTTTTTTTTTCAACTAATGCTTATTTCGTGAATGGTAACACTTATATCATATCTGTTTTGACAGATAATTAGTTTTATCCTTCCGCTGAAGGAATATGGTTGTGTATACGCTTGAAGAACGCTGGGAAATATTGCGACATTTCTTTGAAAATTTTACTAAAAAAATCATCTTTTCAGATGAAGCTCATTTTGATCTTGTCGTGTATGTAAACAAGCAAAATTGTCGCATTTGTGGCACAGAAAACCCGCACGCATACATTGAATAGCTGATAAACCTAAGACGAGTCACTGTTTGGTGCGGATTTTGGTCCAGAGGCATAATTGGGCCATTTTTCTTCGAAAATGAGCAAAGAGTGGTCTTTACAAAATGGCGATCGTTATAGGGCCATTTTGAACAAATTTTTGTTCACAAAAATTGAAGAGCACGATATTAGCAACATTTCGTTTCAACTGGACGGCGCTACGTGCCACATAGCCGAAGTTACACTCGTTGTTTTGCGCCCTGTTTTTGAAGATCGCATTATCAGCCGCAGAGCTGATGTCGTTTGGCCACTTTGGAGCTGCGATTTGACACCGTTGGACTATTATTTGTGGGATGCCGTCAAAGATAAGTGTTACGCCGACAATCCAGAAGCAATTGACGCTTTAAAGGACAATATTCGTGAAGCCATTGGTGAAATACAGCTGCACACAATCGATAATGCGCTTAAAAATTGGACCGATCGTGTAGGCTACTGCATGGCATTATTAACCGGAAGGATTGTGCTTTCAAATAAAAAAAGAAATTTGAGAAAATATTCAGTAGTTTTTTTTTTTATAGCATTTAAAAAAAAAATTTATTTGGCGGACCCTTTATATAAAAATAAGTGTACATTTTGATGCCACCACTAACTGCGGAAACGGGTGGATCAATTTCAACCATAATTTCAAGGTACGTTGTGGATGGTCTGTAGATGGTTTATGTAAAGTTTACATGAAACCAGAGATATGGGATTTAGATTTTCCTATATATTCCCATACAAATATCAAGAAAATAGCCTACATTTTCTTATTATGATTATTTATTGTCACTTGAAAAATTACTAAACCATGTATCGTAATGTCTTATGTATACAATGACATTTGGTCTTTCTAATTGGAATGTTGAATAGTGTTTTCAGTCGTATCATAGGTATGTGTTATTGTTGCTGTTGCTGTTAGAACGGTACTTTTATGCAAATCATTATTCTATTGGATGAATGTACAATGAATGAATGACGCATAAAAATCATTGGAAGCATTATACCGTACAATGCAAGACCTACGTCGTAATCAACAAATTTTTGGTGGTGCATTGATACTCGTATTATTATCAGGTGATTTTCGTCAAACTATGCCCGTAATTCCACGATCGACATCGACCGATGAGATCAATACATGTTTGAAATCTTGTTTTCTGTGGCGACGTGTCCAAAAATTGACATTGAATATAAACATGCGTGCTCAGTTGCACAGTAATCAATCCGAAGATGGATTCTTGAGGCAATTGTTAGAAATCGGAAATGGAAAAATTCGAATCAATAATGCAAATGGATTGATTACTTTGCCCGACAATTCAATTCAAATCAAGATTAGTTGAGAGAACACGCAATACTCGCACCAAAAAATGTGCAAGTCAACGCAATCAATTATCATATTCAAGAAAAGTTACCAGGTCAAGTGACGTCATACATATCGAATTGATACCGCTATGAATCAAGCAGTCAATTATACAGTTGAATTTTCGAATTTATTGAAACCGCCTGGTATGCCACCGCATTGCTTGAGCTTAAAGTTCTTCTCATCTATTATTTTACTGTGGAATTTAAATGCGCCTAAATTGTGCAATGGCACAAGACTTGCAATAAAAAATTTATACCGAATTTGATAGAAGCCAAAATATTGGCTGGCAAAGTGAAAAGCGAAATTGTACTTATACCGCGTATTCCATTGATACCAACAGACGTGCCATTTGAATTCAAGCGCTTGCAATTTCCAATGCGTCTATCATTTGCCATGTCTATCAACAGGGTACAAGGCAAGCGCTTCAAGTATGCGGATTGAATTTGGAGGAACCGTGCTTCTCTCATGGGCAGCTTATACGTGGCCTGTTCAAGAGTTGGCACTCCAAATGCTTTGTTTATTCATGCTCAAGATGGAAAAACGAAAAATGTCATGTATCCAAATGTTTTAAATTAAAAATTAAAATAAGATCTCAAAAATAAAAAAAAAATTCTCGAAATTTTCGTATAAAAAAATTCTAGGACGTCATTCTTTTTAGTGTAGTGAAGCACTACACACTCAACTTACGTTTATAGTGCAAAATTTTGTTTTATAGGTTACAAAACAGAAAATTTTTAGGAAAAGCAACGATTTCTCTTCTCTTGAAGGTGAAAACAACATTTTCCGGGTCAGCTAGTATTATACAGACATGTTTATTTTTATAATATTACATTACATTAATCGAAATCACGGTCACTATCAAGATTGAACTGTAGAATATGGAGTACCAGAGGAAGTGGAAGGTGCTTTTTCAAATGAATTATCAGTATTGATGATTTCATCCTCAGCCGGTACAATTTTCTAAGAAGTGTCCTCTTGCCCTAAACAAATATTGCAAAGATTCCAATTATTTGGTATAAGACATACTTTTAGCGCATTATTTGCACTAAATTTGTTTTGTTTTTTTTGAATAATAAATTTTAAAATATTGAATATTAAAAAAAGTTTTAACCTTAAAGGTAATTTTATTGCGGAATTTCGGTCATTTTAGTTTATCCAATAAACTAACACATTGTTGAGTTGGGGTTATACATTTTACGGAAATAAAAATGCCTAAAAGAAAAGACACCACATTGGCGCTTTAAAACTGTATTATGGCATTTTGGTATATTTCATATTAAAGTGTCACCCTGTACATGCCGTATTTATTTGTGTGTTTGACACAACTGCCAAGTCAACCATCATTGTTTGTTACATTAGAATTCACGGAAATAATTCGAATGTTGTAGCAAGGACAAGTACACTAGGAAGTAATTTAATTTGTAGATCGTTTTGCTGTCACAGAAAAAAGTCGTAAAGAAAAGTGTTGTATAAAAAAATATCAAGTGCAAGTTAATATGTCGCGGTATTAGGATAAACTGTATAAAGCCAAAGTGAAAAAAACTGTAAAACAACAACAAAATGGTGTTCAATTAATTATTGGCGCAATTTAAAAAACTCAAACGTTCTAAAAAGACTAAAACGTAACAATACATATGTATGTTGTGCAATCTCCTCCATTTTCGAAATAATGGTGTATCTCGAAAACCAGAGCTAACATAAAAAACCGGTTAGCACCACTGGATTCAGCGTACTCGAGTGTGGTTTACCTACAGGGTGGCACGTTTGTCGAAGAACAAGTATGAAATTTGAGCGCAGTATTTTGTATAGACTGAAATCGAGTTTAATTTAAATCGAACGAAATTTCAACTTGCTATGTATAATTATTAAATCAGACAAGACTTTGATATGTTTTCTTATTAATTCACTTAATTACCTGTCAAATAACTACTTTGTTTATCAAAATTTAAATTTTATTTGTTTTTGCAAATTAACTTGATTTCAATTTCACTCGTTTTCGGTGTACAGAACATATCTTAACTTTAGGTATGTTTGTGCAGCTTTTTCAGTTAAAAATGTTTCCCTCTAAACTTTTAGGTTTTCTACAAATCTTATGACAACACGGGTCCATAGTGCAACGTCAAACCAAACTAAACATAAAGCAACTATGAGCTGTTAAATCGATTGTTGAACAAAGCAGTGTTGCCAACTTATATTTATGAATCTCTAAAGAAAACACCCGATATAAATCAGCAAAAAGAACATTGATATCTTTCTTTTGTCTTATTCTGCCGAAAATAAAATAAAATTCTCTACCAAATATTCTATGCCAATGTATTTTGGCGAAAATTTTTTGTATATCTTTTCTTTTGCTATTTGCCTTCCTTTCTATACCGCTTTTGATTGTTTTATTTTTTATTATCATTGCGTTTTCGTCGTCTGTAACAAATCAACATTGTGATTTTCTCACCCAAAAACTCAATTTAAATCAAATTTAACAAAGTCGTCGTCGTTTATTTCATTGTGTTTCCCAAAAACCAAAAGATGTGTTTATACTGTCAGTGACAGACGACAACAACAGCGTAGAAAGAAAGAAAATTTCTTCTGAAGAGGCATCTCCTTGTAGATACACAGCACGTAACCAACTGAAGGAAATGTTGACTGAAACGACAGTTTCGTTGTGTAGAAAAATTCGTTATTTAAAGTTTTTTAAATCAAATTATGCGAGTTTTTTCCTTATTTTTTTGATGTAGAAAAAGGAATAGAAATTGTTTCTTTGTTTTGGATTTGAGTAGACTTTTCTTACTTTTCATTATAGGGTAACCAGATGAGGATGATAGTAAAAGCAAATTTAAAAAATAACTACGTTGTGAAATATCAACCTCATCAATGGTCATTCATATTTTCAACCAAAAGATCATTAATCATGTACGGAAATGATCTTCATTGACTGCAACGCTAGGTCGGGCACCACTTTAAAAGAAATTAAGTCCAACTAGTCCACCATCGTATAAACCTTACCAAAAAGTACACTTTTCTGCATGTTATGAAATTCTATCAGGCAATTTTGTTTATTAATAGACCCGTTAAGCGAAAAATTAGCCTCACTGCTGAACAAAATAATGTCGGCAGTAAGAAGCAAGAATTAATAACTGATTTGCAAAGTAATTCTGGATAATTTGGTATCGTTTTCTAACCATTATCCTATTCAGACAGACCATCATGTCAGAGTACGCTGATCATAAATGCCAAAAAGTGAGCTCAGTATGACAGTTTATAATCTTTTCGAAAGAGCTATCTGGCCTAAAAAAACAACCTCTACTAGTTTATTATAAAACTGCTTATTGGCGTAATCGTATATCCAAGTTAGCTCTCGTCACAGAAATTGAGTAACTTTTTCGGATCTGCAATTAATATTTCCAGCGTCTTGTTAACAAATTTAATTTTTTTAAATATTGTGTCGGCGAAATTTTATGAGAATATGAACCCAAACCATCTAGGAATGCCCAACTTATTTTATTTCTACTAAGTCGATGTGTCTTCGCTCTTATCTCTGTCTACTTTATGGTTTAAAGCTAATAAGGGTGCAAAACGAATTGCTTGCTTAGTGTAGCTTTAGTAATGATAGAAGTGTTTTTTAATATGTTGCCTAGTCACTCTTTATATATATCGGGCTTAATTTTAGAGGTTTGAACTTTGAGTTGGCAATACTGCTTTATTTGACAACCGATTTAACAGCTGATAGTTGTTTTTTGTTTAACTTAGTTTGACATTTCATTACAGATAGACTTACTCTAGAGCAACACTTGCAAAATAATGGTTATGTTCGTCAAATTTCACTATTCAAAATTTTGTTCTACGATGAAGCAAATTTTTTGGTTGAATGGGTACGTAAATAAGCAGAATTGTCACATTTGAAGTGAGGATAGACCACAAGCTATTGCCGAAACACCATTACATCACATTTAAACATTAATGTCATAAAATTTTCTATCCAACAGAGTCCATTTCGTTGATAATAAAAATATATTGCTTTGTTTTATTATGCTTTAAACTTGTGTAACTGTAAAAATAGACCTGATATACTCATATCTTGTTCTCCTATATAAAAATTTGTTGTTCTTTGTTCATAATTTTATAACCCGAGAACCACCAAACCGATTTACAAACCAATATATACGTTGGAAAGGTATACTTTCACTAATAGTTTTTGTTTAATTGTGTGGTGCCACGCCCATAAAATTTTTATTTACATGCCTATATCTTTAGAACCGTAATAATGCGAGTATCTAAATTTGACCCAAATAAATTTGTGATCACTGTAAAAGTGGGCGGATTTAGAAAAGTGGGAGTGGCAGTTCGCATACAATGTAAATATTTATTTTTGTATATCTTTGGAATGGTAATAGTGGAAGGTTCTGAATTTGGCCTAAATAACTTCGTAGTCAATGTACATCATCAGCCAAAATATGGGTGAAATTGAATAAGTGGGTGTGGCACCTTCGATTCAAAGTAAATATTGACTTTTTTATCTAGAGAATGGTAATAGTGAAAGTTTCTAAATTTGGTTTAAAGTGGACGGATTTCAATAAGTACTAGTGGCAGCTTACATACAATGTTAATATTCTTTTTTGTATATCTTAGGAACTGTAATAGTGAAAGGTTCTGAATTTGGCCTAAGTAACTTCGTAGTCACTACACATCACAGTTGAAATATGCGCAAAATTGAATAAGTGTTTGTGGCACCTGTCACACAAAGTAAATATAGATGTTTGTATATCTAGAGAACGGTTAGAATGCAGTTCTTGAAATTGGTGTGAATGATTTTAACGCATTCTTTTAAATTTTTTCTACGAGGAATACATTTTACAGGTATACAACACAAAGGTTCCCAGCAAAAGAGTTACTCTAGTATACATATGTATAAAAAATGTATGATTTTATTAATGTGTATGCTTGTTTGAAGTCTATAGACAGCAGAACGGCTGAACAAATTGTCTTCTCTGTATGTCAGGAAGGATTTACAGGCTATATATATATTTAAAAAAATGGGCGGTGTTATGCCCATACGAAGTAAATATTGTACTTTTTGTTCATATCCTTAAAATGATAACAGCAAGAGTTTCCATAGGTTGTCCAAACAACTTTGTGGGAAATACATATCTTTAGTGAAAAAATTCACAGAATTGGAGGAATGGCAAATATTGATTTTTACATATCTTGAGAACAGTAACGATAAGAGTTAAGATGAAGCCAATAGGATATAATAATGTGTGAACGCGAACTGGAACGGAATAAAATGGGGAAAATGGGTAAAACATAATAACAAAAATAGGTAGCGAAGCTCGCCGGGGTTTTAGGTAATATATATGCGTATGTGTATACATTTATATATATTTTTTTATTAAGAATTTAGAAAAAAATCGAAATGGAAAAGTCTTTACACTTTTAAAGATAACAAGTACAGGGTGGGCAAGTTTGAGGTTAGGAGGTAAATTGGCTTGTCAAATGATGAAATGTCACAAATTTAGCTTTCAACCTTTGTCACTTATTTAGTATAAAATTGGGAAATTTTAACTGTGGTATGCTACACTCTTGAACAAAGAATTTTTATTTTGAAAATTTACTATCAAAATGGTGAACGTTTTACTGTATCAATCAGGCTCCTTCTGAGACCGCTGTGCGTAATTTAAACGCTAAATTCGAGGCCCGCGGTACTATTGCTGACAATAGATCAAAACAATACGCTTGTAGTGGCGTAGTGATGCAAACATAACTGCTGTACAGCAAAGTGTTGAGAATGAGCCTGGAACATCAACACGTCGACGTTCGCAACAATTGGGCATTACCAGAGAATCTTTGCATAAAGATGTCCATCTTCACGCTTATAAAGCTCAACTCGTTTAAGAATTAAAGCTGGCCGACCATTGTTTGCGTCGAACGCATTTTTTAACAAAATCATCTTTAGTGATAAGGTTCATTTTCCATTAGGCGGTTATGTAAACAAACAAAATTGTCTCATATGAGGCTCACAAAATCCACAAACAGTCTTCGAGATATCATTACATCCAAAGAAAGTGATCGTATGGTGCGATTTGTGGTTAGGTGGCATCAAAGGCCCGTATTTCATCGAAAATGAGCAAGGAAACGCCGTCATCAGTGACTTTTTCTTTCAGCAGGACGGCGCCACAAGCCACACAGCCAGCCAAACAATTCAGTTATTGGATAAGAAATTTCCTGGTAACTTAATTTCTCCATTTGGCGATGTCAATGGGCCGCCTCGTTCTTGTGATTTAACTCCACTGGACTATTTTCTCTGGATCCAGTTGAAGGGTGGGTTTACCTGAGCAAACTACAAAAAACTGATACTCTGAAAGATGAAATCCGGCGCTGCATTGACGAGATAAGCGAAGCTTTATTGCAAAATGTAGTTCAAAGTTTTGTAAAAAGAGCGGACGTCTGACGACGTGGACATTTGCCCCCGACATCATATTCCCATATTTCTATTTTATATTGGTATGAATAAAACTAAAAAAAAAAAATTGCTTTTAAGCCAATTTATTTCCTAACCTCAAATATGCTCACCCCTTATTTGTATTGGTTTGAAGAGGTTGGACATCTTAAATAGGATGCAGCCCAGGTTCAAGACTTTTTTAGATTTCAAAATTTTAAAATATCTTTTTTAAATAACTAAAGAAAATAATTAAATTTTGTCTTTACTATTTCTGTGGTTTTAAGCTGCTGCTTCTTCGATGTGTAAAAATCGCATTAATTTTTATTGCCTTCAGTTTTTATGACTTCTTTTTCCTCATTCTTTCTTCTGTTTTTTTTTTTTTGTTTGTTTGAGATCTCACAACGTTTTGCTTTTGTTTTTGTGATGTTAACCATTCAAGTTACTGCCAAATCGTATTGGCCAAGTTGCTCTTTCTTTTGTTCAGTATTTCTTTTATGAGACACTTAAAATCTCGAAATAATAAATAAATCTGTGCGTGTTTTATTCAAACAATATTTGAAAACAGCAAGTAAGGGGTAAGAGGACAGCGTCGCGGGTTTTGTATATATTAAAATTATAATGTCTTATAAATTTTATTTGATTTTAATCTTATTATTGAATCATGTAGTATTTTATACGTTTTTGTTGGTTGTGTTATAATGAATTTAGAATTATTAAACGTAATAAACTTGGTTATGATTTAGTGAAGAAAGAGGTGGTTAATTTCGTATTTATGAATGTTATAAAATATTTTTTATTCTGTTCCTTTTACAGACTTAACCCTTTTAAGCTTATAAAAGGCTTATTTTATGTCTTTTTTTATGAATATGTAAAAAGATTATTATACATTCCTTTCTTTATTGCATAATTTTCGTCAACAGTATTTATTCATTTTGACGTATAGGTATGTTGCCCATATATTAAATTTCTAAAGAAAGTTATGAAATTTAGGCCATTTAAGCGTTATTATAAAGAAATTAAGTTATAAAATAAAAAATAAAAATGAAGCCAGAGTTGTTGAATCTAGTATTTGACCTCTGCATCCACCCAATTATTGGAAGTCTTTCTCAAAATAATTGAATAGTTTTTATTTAATGTATTATTAATGGTATCAGCCACTATAGTTTACTTTTTAAGAAGATATTATTAAAGTTGCATTATTCTATGAAAACTACGAAGGTACGTTCAGAAAAGAGTGAAAATCTTGAACATTATCGTTATATTTCTTATTATTAAAAACGTAAGAATGTGTTACAGGCTGCAAAAAAAAAAGAAACCATGAATTTTACAAAGACTATGTTGTAACCAGAAAAACAGCAGCGGCAAGGCTTGCTTGTTTTCGATTTGATAATTTCGATGTTAAAGGTGCACCCCACTCTATACGATCAATCACTAAAAAAGTCTATGAAATGTTATAAAATGTTGGGGATGATTGGCACATAAGCAATGTGGACGTTGCTAGGGAACTTGGTATTCATTATCAAACAGTTGCCAACCATTTAAAGAAAGGGGGATTCAACGTCGTTGTTTGGATGCCACATGAATTAATTGTGATTCACTGCTGAAACAACGAAATCTAACGATTTCTGCAACGAATGATAACGGGCGATGAAAAGTAGATTACGACAGTCAATACGAGTGGTACTCGTTATAATTCAGGAACTGGCAACACTAATGTCAATAGCTAAAGCCTGGCAACACCATAATAAAGTTTGACTTTTTTTAGCATAAACTTACAAGTGCTATTTGTTTTGTTTACAGTGAGTTAAGAAAAGCCAAAAATGAAAATTTCACGAAAAGCTTTTCGGTGGATTATTTTTCACTACTTTCGAGGTGGATTATCTCAACAAGAATTTGTCGATAAACTCATTTCTTTTATGGCGAAAAAACACAATATATCGCTAGTATAGTGAATTCGATCGTGGTTCATAGTTCGGTTGCCATCGAATTCGGTGAAGGTCGTCCAAAATAGGTTGTTGTGCCACAAAACATGGATGCAAGATCGTCATGTGACATATTGTAAGATATACGCATCCTTGCAGATTAGTTTCATTTCATTACATACGATTTTGCATGAACAATTAGTTGTAAAAAAAGTCTGTTCTCGTTCTATTCAAAAGACGTGTATCAAATCGTGGCAGGTGACGAATAATGGATATATGCGCATGAGCTGAAAACAAAACAGCAATCGCCCGTGTGGATATTTCAAGGCGAGATAAATCTAACAAAAGTTGCAGGTGAGAAAAGCACACCGAAAAAAATGGCCAACCAAATGGGTCAAAGGGTGTCTATGATTTACGAACGCCGCAGAAGTAGTTAAAGCATTAAAAAACCATATTTTGGAGGTGTTCAAAAAGGAATAGAAGAATTGCTTTGAGAAATGGTTTAAACGAATGCAAAAGTGTATTGGTTATGAAGGGGAATATTGTGAAAAACAATAAAGCCATTCATTTAAAAATATTTCTTATTATTTGCTAGTACCCCTCGTAATATATGAAAATGATAATTCACGAAGCAAGATGAAACTTCGCTGACGGTAGCATAGTCAAGATGGACACCAAGAAAGGAATTGCTGTACGTCTGGTAGGATTGGTAGGAAATTGGTTATTATGAGCTTTTAAGACCAGGTCAATTGATTTATTCTGATCTCTACTGTCAACAACTAGAGAGATTGAAGCAAGCAATGCCTGAACTGATCAACAAAAAAGTGTTGTATTCCACCATGACACACAATGTTGTATTCCACCATGACACACAATGTTGTATCCCACCATGACACCACACACTGTTTTTGATGACCCAGCAACTGCCATATAGCCCGGACCTTGCACCTTCAAATTATGATTTGTTTCGATCTCTGTAGAACTTTCTTAAGAGTAATTGGATTAGCTCTGCGCTCGAAAAACCCAGAAGTTCTACACTGAATAATCGATCGAAACAACAGATATTTGGTTTAATAAAGCTCAGAGGTATATAATTTTTTGTTTTGAACATCTAATACTTATGCAAATTTTTCTCTCAAATGTCACATCAAGTTTCTATAACAAAGCAAGTTATGCGAAGGAAATGGGAATGGTTTCCTGAGGAAACCCGATGAAAATATAATAAAAGTAGACATCAAATGGAATCCACAAGCAATCCCAAGGATTGGAAGCCCAGCAGCCCGCTGGAAAAAGACGGATAGATAAAGATACAGTGTGTTACAGTATGACTTGCAGCAAGATTAAATCATTAGCAGGTGCATGTGGAAGGAATTTGTTATGACCCTATGCGAGGTTATTTTTCAACTTTAAAGTACTATTCCGTCTTTTATCTTTTATTCTTTCCCTTTAACTTAAATTCTAATATTGTGGCCACAAGTAGCACTTAAAAGAATCCGAAACTATAGAGTGGGCCGACTATCGATAGTTTTGCAGCTCTACAGCTAAACTATTTTTGAAAGCCACAAAATCTGTTATTGGAATCGATTTTTAAATACTGAAGTTTGATATTAAAAATTTATAAATTTTCTATACAATTGCTTGATCTTAAATTGAATTTTGAGTAAGTGCTTATTAATTTATATATTCGTTTTATATAACATCCAATTTATTTAGAAATTTACTCAAAATTATTTTATTTAATAATGAAAATTTCTTTATCTTTTCTTTACAGGTACGTACAATGTTATCTCATACACA
Organism: Wohlfahrtia magnifica; assembly: GCA_023159175.1. Classification (NCBI taxonomy): domain Eukaryota; kingdom Metazoa; phylum Arthropoda; class Insecta; order Diptera; family Sarcophagidae; genus Wohlfahrtia; species Wohlfahrtia magnifica. The sequence continues at coordinate 4,005,771 of JAKWBJ010000045.1, forward strand.
CTTTTAAACTATAAATTAATTAAAAGGGTGAGTTAAATACTAAATTTGAAAATTATATGAAAATTTAAGCAAATAATGACCCATTTAGCAGTAGTTAAACCAAATATATTTTCTGTCAAATATTTGCACTTCTAAAATGACTACTTAAGTGGTCGTAGTCGTACAAGTACCTTAAATATCTTTCGTTTTAAGCCCTACCTCCTGATAAATCCTAATGTTCATTCGATTTTCTCTCTATAATGATTAATTTCATCAGCAGTTGGTCGGTTGGTCGGTTGGTCGTTTGTCTATGAATCAAAAATGACTATGAAAATGTATTATACTAGTTGTTCTTATTGTTGTTGCAGTTTATTTATCCCAAAAATTATTTTATAGATCATTGTATGTGCGAGTATAGTATAGAGTGTGCACAGAGTAGTATTTATATTCTTGTCACTTTATTTTAACTCTTTTTGTTCTGAAACGAAACATACTTTGGAGTAATGCAATGTGTTCACAAATATTTGTTCTGCATTATATTTGTAGTTCCAAAGGGGGGTAGATACGAGTAGTTGCATCCCCCTTTTTATTTTCAATAGCCATTCTTTTTAGGTTCCTTCTGCATGTGTTTATGTGAGTGAGTGTGTCTATGCAAAATAATTTATATTTGACATTTTTGACTGATTTATAGATTTTTAAGAACATATTCTCTCTCTCTCTCTCTCTATCTGTGTATCTACAATCTATGTATATCGCTTTAGGCCTGTACTATTTCGACAATTCCTGTTGCAAATACTATAGTTTGTATATGTGCAACAAAATAAAATAAATAAATATAAATACAAACAACATTTTGTTGCACAAACAAATAAAACGACAACAACTAAAAATTGCATAAAATGTTTACGCAACAGTATGTTATTGTATATAAATATACTGGTCACCATTGGGTTGATTACGAATAGAAAAGAGCCTTAATTACATAGGTTGAGAATAAAAACAGACCGATATATGTCTGGGTCTTTAGTTGGGTCTGCTGGCCTCTTTTCTCATGAAGAAAATTTTAAGCTTGTTTATGCATATGTCTGCCTCAAAAACAATTTGTTTATTTTAGATTATCTTTGTTGTGTCATTAGGATTGACACTTATGAAGAGCTTCAGAGTTTCAATGTACGCAACGCAGTTGTCCTACATGTTTTATAATTATTTGTTGCTTCGAAAGTTTCTTCTTATCTTTAATTACTAGACTATTTATTCGCTTACGTTCTTCTTTAACCTTCCTATACCCGCACTAATTTTAAACAAATTCTTAAAGTTTTATTGCTTAGTTTATCCATTTAGGACACTGTAGAAAATCATTATGAAAATAATGTTGCCACGCAATAATTTCACATTTATTTTTTAATTGAAATTCAGCTTTTTAAAAATGTCTATTCGGTCTCACAAACCAACAAGAAGGTTAATTATAAACCATATTGTATTTCAGCATGAAAGAAATTATTGATCTTACTGGTATATGAAAGAGTTATGCGGAGAGATATTACTTCCAAAATTTTGCGGAAAGAGCGGACGTCTGCCAATGTGCTAGAGGTGAACATTTGTCCGACATCATATTCCATTATTAATTCCAATATTTCTATTTTATATTGGTATGAATAAAACTGAATTTAAAAAATGTTTTTAAGCCAATCAGTGCTGTACAGTTACCACGAATATGCTCTGGAGGTTTAGTTTTTTCCTTAGTCTGCTACAAGACTCAAAGTTTTTGCCATCAGAATTTATTAGTAAAAGCTTGAACTGCTTCGAACCTAATTAGGCTTACAGGGGTATATACCCTTGTTCTCATTCCTTGCGCTAATCAGTCCTTTCTAAGCTCCTCTTTCCACTCCACATAAAGGTTCTAGCCATATCAGTGGCGTAAAAGCTCCCTTCCTGAGCAGGTCATCTGCCTGCTCATTATCCTGAATTCCTTATAGATTTGATTTTGTTCCTTTTCAGTAGAGTACCTAGAGTTCATTTCGATTTGTATGGCCATATCCTGTTATTTGTACATCCTGTACAAAATGAATTGTGCTCATCTTTCCATGGTGTAAACTTCCGCTTTTATAATACTTGCTAGTTTCTCCATGTGTTCATTAAAGATACTCCCAAAAAGGTTTACGCAAACTTTGGGTAAAAAATATTAGACTTATTGCCCTCTCTAAGCCAGAGAAAAGAGAAGCCTAACTGAGCTCTTTTCAAGAGCCAATACAGTTTTGTAATTATATTTTTAAGTGTTTACCTGTATTGCGGGCTTATAGTTTGACGCACTGATTGCCAGTTATAGTTCTAATAACTCTACTACAGTCACAGTGTGTATTTGAAGTCCTCAGGCTGTAGTCCTACGTTCCAATATGTCCTCTAACATGTTCTTTTAATCATCTGTTGATCTAAAAACTCCAAGTCTTTGAAATTAATGGCATTTGTTAAATTCGTAAGTATGTAAGAGTGTACCACTTCTGGTAAAGCAATTACCATTAATCTACCCTTACCTTAAGGCGACATGGTAAAGCGTTTAAAGTGTTTGCGTACTCGTACAACACAAGCAGCACAGCAAAACATCACTGTGCCGCTGTGATATGATAGGTAAGACACCCGCCCACCTCGGTTTAGTACCAGGCCAGACCATCTGAAAAAAGAAAGAAAGTTTTTCAACAGGGGTATCACCTCATAACATTAGCTAGTAGCTGGTTATGAGTATTACTACTATTGAAAACTTCTCTAATTGCATTTGCCGTTCGAAGCCGGCGTTAAACTGTAGGCCCACTTAAATGAGTCTAAAAACAGAATCGGGTGCAGCTTATTGACTCAGGGAAGTCCCCGTGTTCCTTCATGGAATGTTATGGGAATTATATACTACAAAACATCATCAAAAGGGTCAGTTAACGTCCCTCTTGGGGGAAAATTACAAAGGTAGGAGTCTATGATATGCAGCAGCAAGAATACGAACCACTACATCAAATATGCAGATGGCGTTGTTTTCAATCAACGACAGATGGTAATCATCAGCGTTGCCATTCAAGAAATTGAATTCTTACAAAAATATCCTAAAATTTTACCAAAATACGCAGCCTACCTGAAATTCTATTAAATTTTTTTTTTATAATCGAAAATTTATTCAGTACCCAGTATTAAAGTTGTTTATGTTTTTATGTTGAAAAATTTTGAAGTAAAGCTGTCTTCAGCGCTGAAAGTATGCTTATTTTATTTCGGTATGACGAAACATCAAGGTTTGGCGACAAACCTAGGAGTTACGACATAAAGACTTAATACCAGCGATAGAGTATAGTAGGTAGTTTCGTCATGATTTGGCTATGCATATCGATAGCTTGGATTAGAATTTAAGTTTTTATTGAATCTCTATTCTATGAATCTTTTCACATAAAAATAATAATAAGTCGAGCCAATCTCTTAACAAAATGGGTCTTTTAAAAGCTCGTACTTGTGTAAAGACAGGGTAAACAGGTCCCAGAGCAAACGAACTTAATGTTATTACACTTTAAGAAAAATTTTTTTAAATGTAAGCATTAGTGAAATGTTTATTCAAATCAAAGCTAATTTTTTTCTTAATTTCTAAATTATGTATGGAGTGTTTGAGGGCAAAAATCTACCAAAAATGTAAGAAAATTGCAACAATTTAGGTGCAATCAGACCAAAACGGCAGCGCTGATAATCATATCAGAAAAACGTTGTTTACTGCAGATTAGGTAATTAATGGTTTTAGGAAAATTCTATTCGGTCTCGTTGTTCCAAAAGACAACAATGGCAGTTTGCGTTTATACTTAACTGTATGCTGTAATCCCTTCATAGAACTTTTATTGCCATCAATTTTAGGTGTAGCTTTCCAAATACTGTGCACTATTATGTAGTTTATTATTTTTGCATATATAATGCATAATACATATAGGAATACTATAAATAAATTTCATGCATATAAATACATATTTAAATGTATGTATATTTGAAATTATTTTAAGCTACAGGCTCTTAAATGACTAAAATAACAATTTTGAAAAATATATTAAAGGCTTTAAAAGAATGCAACTAATGGTATCTGGTCCATAAAATAATGTCTTACCTATACTCTATTAAAAAAAAATCAAAACCTGACTTTCAAAAGTACCTTTCAGTGATAAAATTTTAATACGCTTATTATCCTTATAAGAATCACATACTCTACCAAATGTCATTAATTTTTTAATTCAATCTCTGCCAATTGTAGTTAAAAAGAAGGTGTTGAATATGTTTTATTTTATTTTAGAAAATTGTTTCACATTTTGTCTAAATAACTCCCACTGTAGTTGTTTATCTGTCAGTGTTTTATTTGTTAAGATTTATAGTTTTGTGTTCCATTATTTTAGGTAGAGATCTTTGGAAAAAATGAAAAAAATAATTTTCAATATGCAACTGACAGCTGGTGTAGGTAAGTGACAATTTGTCTATAGAAAATGTGAAAAAGTTTTTTGCTTTTAAAGTGAGTCATTGGTACTGTTAAGAGAGAAGCTTGCAAAGCATAAGAAATAATATTAAGCAGAATATGCATGAGTTATAATATAATATTTGGCTTTAATTGTCAATTTAGCTCGCTGTAACCACATGCTGTTTTGGCAACTACGTACACATAATATTTGTTCTACGCTGTTCCGTAAAGGCATTGATTGCTTTCTAACAGAACAACACTATTCTAAATTTTGCCCTATTGCTCACAATACCCCTTATTTCCCTTTAGATATGCACATACCAATAAAAATATTAACGGTTTTTGTTGCCATGTATATCTTAATCCAGGTTCTCCTCTCTGTCGGCATTTGTTTCTGTCCTTTTTGCGTTTTTAATAATTCATTAAAAACACTCTTTAAAGACCTCTTTGCGTTTTCTTAAATACATACGAGTACCATATTTTCTTTTGTGCATTTGTCGTAGACAAAAAAGTTTTTCTATTTTGTATTTTTCTTTATATCTGAACATTTCTAATCCATTAGTTGAAATGCTACGAAATCTCTAACCATTTTAGATCAACGACAACATTTCTTTTCAATTTTTTGCAAAAAAAACTGAAAACTTTTTTCACTTTTTTCCGGTGTCAGCTGTAAAATTTCACTTGGTTTCATTTCCCAAACACTTAAAAAAATAAATTTTTTCTTTTTGAATTGCAAGAGAATGAAGGCTTTTATGCGTTTAAGGCTCGTCATAGTCAGTGATTTATTTTAATGCGTCTATACTGCTTTGGTGTTTTGCGAGATGTATGAGTGCTGCTTGTGATTTCTTCTGCATGAAATTATTGCCAAGTTCTTCACTACAAACCTTTATAACTTTTGTCTTTCCATTCAATTGGGGACATTTTTGCGTAATGTAACACAAAGTTATATGGGCACAGGAAGAAAATAGACAGCAATTGTATTGTAATAAAAATCGATTAAAACAAAAACAACATTAAGGATTACGAAAGAGATTAAATCTGCAGAAAATGTCGATTTTTAGAGAAGCAATCAAGAAAAAAATTTTGCCTGTGAAGGCCTATAGTGTCAAATAGTGTTTGGTTTGATTACTTTGTTAAATGAAAGTCAAAGACTATCATAACACACCAAATTTGTTTTAATGGAGGCTCATTGTCAATAATCAGTTAAAAGAAAAAACTTAAAATTTCTTTTTCTTCCAGAAAAGTTCCCTAAACACTACTTTAGTATTCCATTGCTGTTACAGGTATTCACGCCTTTGACAATTTGCCGCTGTTGATCATACAATTAAACGTGGCAGTTAAAAGCTTTTCTTTATAAATGTGTTGCAGAGACATTAAGGGAACAAATTTCAATTGCCACAACAAGAGCATGCGTATCAATCAATTTTACGTACTGTATTGCATATGGCAATGGATTGGTTCTTTAAAAAATAGTTCAACACTGTTATAATAAACTTGTAATGAGCAAAGTTTCCATTCAAATTAGTGCGTTCATAACGAACATGGTTAACTTTTTTTGTAGCGCATATATTTTGTGTATACTTCACCAAATTTCCATTGAAATTACAAAGTTTATAACGAACTAAGAACTTTTATAAACTTAATAGAGTTCAGGACGTACCCAATTGCTTTGTTTGTTTGAATTACTTAGACGAATTACCCTGTTCAGGTGGTGCCTTTGTATATCGCGTAATTTTTTTTTTTTTTGCAAATTCTTGCTTATTGATTGATAGAGAGACGAACTACGTAATGTCGTCTGTTGAATTATCTAAGTATGACTGGTGAAGGGTCGATGGAGCCTAAAGAAAATTGTTTTGTTGTTTATTTGCATGAAAAAGTTAAGGCTCAGAAAATTTGCCATAATTGTGTCCAAGTAGAATAGCGGAATTGTAAACTAAATGAATAATCTTTTACTGGCTTATGAAATGAAAGAGCATTACTTGAAAGGGTATGGGCCTGTAAAGAACTTTGATTTTATCTCTTCTTAAAACGGGTATCTTGGTAGATTGGATGTTAGTTTGAGCTTTTGTAAGAGATGTATCTTAAATTATGGTCGGCAGTGTTGTTATAATTGTTTGACCTTTGGGGTGATAACGCTGAAATATTGTTAGCTACTATATTGTTAGCTACTATATTCGTAACTCCTCTAGGGAGCATATAGGCATACCACAAAATACCCATTGCTTTGTTTCAGTTTCGTTAATTATTCATCCACCGTAGCCCCCTTCTTATGATTTTGCAGTGGTGAATATCCATGGTAATTGGTAATTTTTTCACAGTAGGTGTGTTTTCTTCATGACCATTCGTCTAATGTTTGCCATCATCGTCAGAGGTTAGCTCAAAGTTTAGAGAGCTTCATCTTTATTTTTTTTAGAGGTAGCGTTGTCTGGAGGGAAGTTGAAGCCTCTCTATTAAACACTTAAAAACACAATGAAAATTTTTACGTCATGGCCATGAACCTGGGTCGCTTGTGTTGCTATGCGTTATTTAGAGTAAACCCATATCGTTTTTTAGAGCAGCGTCAGGTAAACTAATACTAATGCATTTTACATTTGCTGTAGAAATTTGAGAGTCTCTAACTCAGGTCACTTTGCACTCTTTACTCTTCGGTATTTTTGCTTATACGTGTGAAAACAAACGAGAAGAGCAGCTCTTCGCCTGACAGTGATCCAGAGTAACGTTATTTTAAGTAATTGTACTTGGCGACAATAGCTTACATAAAAATGTTGGTGATGTAGGATTTAATACCTCGACCGATATAGAAAGGCTTCATATATATATATAACAGCTGATATTACCTGACGTTTGCCTTTCATCAGGCTTTGTATTTTATTAGCGGACGTGTTAGGCCCGCACAGCAAATTAAAAATATCGCTATTGTGGTAAGATGACAAGAAATGAGTGGCCAAGAACCTCCGTCGTTTTATTACAAAGTCTGGGCAAAGAGATGAAAGGCAATCTCCTCTTCCTTTTCAGATCTACAGCTTATGTAGGAGTCAACTGGTGAATGCTGAGTCTATTGTCATGTCTGCCAATGGAGTAATGGTCTGTGGCAACCACAATAGTGCGATAGGTGGCCATGCGAAGCAAAGAAAGAAAACAATTACTTCTCTCGTTATGCTGGTCGGTACAGCAGAGCCTAAGAATAATGCATGTACCCTCATGCTACCAGGGAAATTGGGCCTTCTTATATGCCGATCGCAGACTATCCAGTTTAACCGGGGAATTCTGAATATCTATATTCGCTTCCAGTTCAAAAATTGCTAGCACTGCTGTTTGTTAGCCCATTACCAGTATATTACGTAAAAACTCGACTCGTGAGCAGAATTTTCTTTGGTTCGCTCGTTTTGTAACTCGAGCTCATGAGTTTTTTTTTAATAAAATCTTAATTTAAAATTTAAAAATATTTTTTGCTCGAATTTCATACCTCGAACGAATTAAAAATAAGCAAAAAAGAATTGAAAACAAGCAATGCATTTCAATGCATGTTGTTTGTGAAAGAATAAATACCATGCTTTGGTATGTGTGTATGTATATTTTGTGTGCAGCGACCAATAAGTATCACACATGTATGTTCATATCACCTAAACACAACATTTTCTAAAAAGAATTTTTCGTTTTACATTACAACGAGTTGTGTAATGCTTTTCGAACCGATTTGCATTCCGAATTTTAATTTTAAATTCTTTTAAAATGGGGCAATTCGAGCACTTTTTCTACTCTGATTACCATTCGTAAGTTAGCAGTTGGTGTTAATCAGTAGTATAGTAGTAGTATAGTCTTCAACATGGCTATGACTTTCGCCAAAAATTCTCTACAGTGGGCCGACATGGATTTGGCAAACCATAATACCCTATCGGATGGTGATTGCATTTTGCTAATCCAACTTTCCTGTGGCAAATTAATTTTTTCTGGATAAGTGTTGTGTGTACTATCAAATTTATTTTCACACATTCGGAAAATTTGCTTTGGCATCCTGTGGGCACAGAATACTTCCAAACCATTAACAATTTTCTGCCGAAATTTTGTTTGGAAAAGTAGAAATTTTAAATTAATCGCTATATATATAAAATGGGTAAAAAAGCTAGAGTAGCTATAATATTGCTCTTGAGTGTATAACTTTAACTGCCACTATTTTTGCTACTTTTGTTTTTCATTGGCAAAAGAAATTGTAAAGAAAACATCAAACATTTACTGAAAAAAATATAACAACAATGTTAACAACAGTTTAAATTCCCCGTATTTATTATCAATTACTTTCGAAAACTTTTATTTTATTACAAAAATAAATGTATAAAAATCTCATTAATAATCTGTTCAAATAAATTTACGATTAAACTGTAATTTTAACATTTTGAAAAGGATTTTCTGGATCGCAATAAAAACTCCAAACGTATAGGAATTTCAATTGAAATTCACTGTAAAAGTAATAAAAATTATTGAAATTTTTTAAATAATCGTACTTTTCTTACTTCTCTCAGAAATCAAAGAAAAATATATTTTAACCACACAAATCTTGCTGTAAAAGAAAAGAAAAAGAAGATCGTAAAAATCAAAAACAGAAGAAAAGCAATCATTAAATTTGTTAAAAATGCCAAAAAAAGAAAACAGAAAATGATTTAAAAATAAGTTAAAACTAAAAGAAAATACAGTGAGTTAAAAAAGTAAAGTGCTGCTATAACACAAATGTTATTAAAAATTATTTACTTTTTGTATATGGTACACCCTTCTTTTACTACACTATACCTCCCCTATATTGATGCTTTTTAGTTGATGATTTTTCATCCATCACTTACTTTTTCCCTGAATGTTTTCTATATAAAAGTATTTTTATGCTCCTACACATCCTCATACCCTAACCCGTATCCCTCCCTATCATCTTCTTCAGCTTGTAGCCTTTTGGCAATTATTAAATGCATTTAAAACAGTTCTTTAAACATGTGTAAGTAATAAAAAAAATTTATTTATTCTCTATACGAGTTGTGTGTGTATATACATATATTGAGAAGAGATTACATATGTAAAAAGACTTTAACGGCAGACAAGTCTTGAATAAAAAGGATTTCTTTATTTACTTCCTTTTTCAATTTGCTCTGACATAACACTATACCTTAATGCGCACTGCTCTTCGCGTGCTTTTTCCTTCTTTTATTTCCACTGTGCTGTTGGTGCGGAACTGAAATAATTTTTATGTGATTCCGTACACTTCGTACATATACCAGCCCCCACCGAAATCATATAGATGATTGAAATTGTAATAATAAATGTTTTTATAGCTTCGGGAACATTTATTACTTGAACGTGTGATATTTTTGTTGTTTTTTCCAATTTTATTTTCATCCACAAATTGATTTCTCTCTTATTTTAATAGCTCAAGTGAAGTTAATTTGGGGTAAAATATAGAAAAGTTAGTTGAAGGGTTTGTTATTTTTTAATTGATTGTTTGAAGTAAAAATAAATTTAAAAAGGAAGGAAGAAGGAATGCAAAATATTTGCCATTAAAATGCCTCGTAAGGATGTATTTTGAGAGACATTTTGTCAGACGGAAAATTTGAAGAGAAAATACTTATGTAAACTTAAGTTTCCGAAACGGATTTTGATGACAATTTCTAGCCAAAAAAAGTGATTATGTTTTAAATAAAATAGTTGTTAATTGATTGATTCGTCGAGGACAAACGAAAGGGTCTTTTTTGTTAACCACATCAAATTAAGGTAAGGCCAGTAATAAATGCCTTTTTCAGAGTTAGCAGAGCATTTAAAAGGTACAGCTTTAGATGCCTTAACGTCGATAAGGTTTGGTTGGTGGTACCCTCAAAAAAAGAAAAAATCCAGAAACTCATCAAATACTCAAACTCAAAGGGATAGAGTCAAGCCCTCTCTATTGTAGTCCCCACTTAAATGCGCATATTAGAATGTCCAGTTTTTGTGCATTTAAGTGGGGAATCATTTAAGCGAAAATAGGATAAATGAGCAATTGACGCATTTATAAAAACCTTGGATAAATGCACAAATGATGTATTTTAAGCTTAAAGTTTTCTTTATTATTTCACTCATTTCACATACCATCTAAAAATCAGTTTAAAATTAAAAAAACATGTTTTCCTTTTCTGTGTGCATTTATATTTTTATTTTTTTGTTGTTGCCGGACTTAAGAGCGGGAAATAATTTAGGTCGGGCGAATTTAAACGGGAATCGCTGTACTCCTCTTTTTCATCCTGACAGCTCTTACAGTACATGTAATCAATGTAACCCATACACTCAGATGTACGTCCAATCGTCCGCAAGAAGCCTAATCTGCTCACTCCCAAAGTAATGACCCTTTTCGCTGATAAAAAGGTCAGAACATCCTGTAATATAATACCCTCATCGCTTTCTCATCTATCAATTTCGATACCAACCTCAAACCCTATTACTGAGTAGTAGTTGTTTTCGGAATCCACCAGAAAAAGGGGAAAAAACCTTTTTTATTAATATTGTTACGTTTTTACTTTTTAAAAAAGTTTATTAAAGATTGCAGTGAAAATAAAATAAATCTTGTGTTTGGTTTTTAATTCAAATCCTTTATTTTCACAGTTTTGAGCAACACTGCTTGTAACCTTTAACAAGCAATAACAATTTCTATTCCTCATTATTCTCTCTACTTACTTCACGAGTTTATTCCTAATAAACTCTCTTCACGGTGAGTTTATTTTATTTAAACTAACTGTCGTCAGCATCAATGTGCTTTTTATATGACTGAGTAAGCAATACTTCGAAAGCTCTCGTATATCTCGATATTTCAGGTAGGATTCCATTTCTTTCCTTTCCTTACTTTTTAGTTCTTATGAAGCCATGCAAATGTAAACATCTACTGCTTTTGTTCTTATTGTTTTGTCGTTGTTTCTCATTGTTTGTTATTTGTTTTCTTTTCTGCCCGTTTTGTTGTTGCCGTTTATTTTTATTTGTAATATTGTAGCTATTTTTGTGCCTTTTGTTTTATTTTTAGCAATGTAACAAACTACAGGGGTGTCCAATCTGATTATCGTAACAATATATTATTAATATTTATTTTTATCGTTTGTTTTAATCTCTCGCTGTGATATATCACTGGTACTCCTAAAGATGGCTCAGACCCAATAAAAACCATAGGGATCTTTCGTTTCCAGAGTGGTACAACCACAGCATACAGTAACCCTTGGTGTACACTAAGTTCATTGAGAGATGATCGACTGTCCATTATAACTTTCGAGGTTGCTTCTCAGAATATCGAGTAGAGGACTGAACAACCAAAAAAATATTTCCGTAAACCAATTCACCAGCCGAAACCAGCAAGTACTGTCTGTTCACGGTGTAATTTTTTTATATATATGATCGTGATAAGATATATGATGTTTCTTTTGATATTTATAATAACGATTGTTTCAGAATAACTTTCTTAAACGAGAGTTGCATGTTTGTTGATCAAAGTACCAAAGTAAACTTTGTAACCAGAGCGCAAGACTTCACTTTTAATGTCTTAGGTTAGTTTCAGTTCCAATGGCATCTGCCACCGAAACTTGAGTGAGAATAATAATAATAATATCATATCAAAATTCTCACAACTGCGAACCACATACTGATAGCAACTTAGTCGCTACAACGAGCGAGGATTTTTCCAAATAGCCCATGTAAAGCATTTTCTAATTGTAGAACATTCTACGGCCTGGCAAAGAGAGTCACCAAATGTCGGACAGTTCTAAAGACTATGTTGCCTAGACTTGCTTCTACATCATTGTAGTTTCTGCAGACATCATTCTCGCTGCACCATTTTGTTATTCCTCTTAAGAAGAGCTCCGATGTCCTCAAAGATCCTATGATTTGCCACGCAGTTACGTTAAATGTCCAGGAACCCATTTCAATGTAACTGTCGAACGCCTTGCTATTTCATCTGACATTCATGAAATATTTTCGAGGTGTTCTGTACATTGTCGTGGTGGTGGTTAAAGTGCTTGCATTAAACACTAAACGACACAGTAGTTACTTTTTTTTGTAAAATATTTGCCAAACGTGAACATACCTTTATTCCCATAAAGATTTTTATGCTTTTTATTTTGTTGGTTAATTTGAAATTTGCGCAATTCTCTTTCTCTCTCTCTCTCTCTCTCGATTTAATTTAACGGAAACTATTAATATTTATAGTGAACTTTTCTCATTTATCTTATTTATTTGTAACACTGTATAGAAAATCCTAATGCCGTAGAATCTTTTATATTAAACAAATAGTGGTCAAACGATGCAAGCACCAAGTCCAGTTAATATTTGCCGTGTTATTAAGACTCTGATCTAATTCCTTTTATAACCCACCAATATAACTTTCTCTGAAATCGTTTGTGAAGAATCACCCGCCTTTGACCACAATCTGCTTCACTTAATGTTCTCGTAAAGGGTGGTTCAACCTTAATGCGCGATGGTAATTATGACTCAGTCCTTAACGTCAAGTTTTTTGCTCAACATAATTTGGTATTTCTGTGTTTGAGTGTTTGACAAATTCAATCATCGAAAGGTACACAATTGAGCAGCACGTTAAGATTCTTGAAGCCTTTTACTAAAATAGACGTTCAAATCAAAACGCATTTCGTGTACTTCCACAATCGGGAGAATTGTGCACAAATTTCAGCAAATCGGGTCTGTAGGAAATCGGGTCAACAGGAAATATTTTCTGCGAAAAACATTGTTGTAGTCCGCGATAGTGCGGCAGATAAGCCTTTCAACTTCGACTCGTCGTCGTGCCCAACAATTGAACATATCATGAAAATTACTGACGTGAGTATTGAATACAGATATGAATTTACAAGCTTACAAGGTTCAACTGAAACAAGAGCTAAAGCCTACTGACCATTTCAAGTGTCGCCAATACGCCGAATCTTTAGATGAACAGACAGAAGTGAATGGTGACTTTACAAAGAAAATCATCTTCAGCGGGCCGTACTTTTTCGAAAAGTGGTCGGACAAGCCATTAACGTGAATAGTGTTCGCTGTTGCCAGATGATAAGGGACTTCTTGTGGCCAGAAATCAGGGATATGGACCTGAACGATATATTGTTCCAACAGGATGGTGCCACTTGTCACCCAGCCAACGAAACAATGACTCTTTTGCGCGAGAAATTCAATGGCCGTGTTATCATATCTTGGCGATGTTAATTGGCCGCCACAATCATGTGATTTGACACCGTTGGACTTCTTACATTGGGGATATGTAAAAGAAAAAGTGTACGAGTACGTCCATAAGCCAAGAACAATTCAAGAGCTAAAGGATGAGTTAATTTGTCATATTAACGACATTCAACCTCAATTATATCTCACTCATTGAAAATATAGACCGACGGATAGAGGTATGCCACCGAAGCCATGGCGGGCATTTGGCCGATATTTAATTTCACACATAATTCTCATAGATCCTACTCTTAAAACTTTTTGTTTTATTTACAATTAACATCGTGCGTTTTGCTTGGACCAATCTTTATTTGGCATTCTCACTCTAAATTTTACAGACCTTTTGGTACGTTTTTACAAAGTATTTTCCTTTTTATAGTAAAAAAGCATTTCGTTAAGTATTTCGGTCGATGTATTGCCCATTTCCAAACCATATAATTTTTTATAGGACCAAAGAATTAATGAACTCTCCTTGACAAAAGTTTAACATGAAATACCTTTCAGATATATGTTTATTTTACACACAATTGATATAATGTTACCCGGCATATGAACTTCAATGCCATATAGTACCCTGGATAGGTCCTAGATATGACCTAATGTGCCACTAGCAAATAGAAATTATAACTTGATCAAGAACTTTTTTTACGACGAGACAGTTTTGAGATATCATTCGTCGACGAAGTATTTTTTATCGATCTCTCATTCATAATTCAACACTTAACTATGAGCTGTATTTCACACAAAATTTTAAAAGCGAATCACCAAAATTACTCTCTTGATTTATAAAAAATCAATGTGATCTCTAATTTTTATCGGGCGTTTTTCCATCCTTAGAATACAATTACCGTCAAGTAACAAAAATAATGGAAAAATGAATTAAAACGAATTACAAGAGTGCCAGGCGAACAGGATAATTCGCATAAGTTATTTGTATTACAAACAAAGTAATTCAAAGTCTCCTGTGAAAATGACATTAAAAACATTATTTGTTCTCAGTTAGCGTCAACTTTAAAAAATCCCCCAACTGATCTAAAGCTTAAAAGTGTTACTTAAGCTAAGTAAACTTATAAGGATTGTAGGGATTTAATGGGAAAATATCTTAACCAAATTATGCTCAACAGAAACCCAACTCAACAAACTTCAGTACGATAGAGGATATGGACTTGTGCCAACTTAAAGTTCGATGGCATAAAACTTTTCAACGAGAGTTTTAAAAAGAAATATTTACTTTTGGCTTACGTTCAAAGATGGACGCACTTTAACTTAATTTAGTTAAATACAAACATTTTTCTGTTACAGTTAAATTTCATGCTATCTCTGCATGTGAACTTTCCCTTTATATGTCAGATTAAAAATTTAAGTTTTAAGACTTTCTATGTTGTTTTAAAAATAATGTTTCTTACTTTTACTAAAACTAATCCGAATAAGATGTTATTAAAATCCATTTTAATGTAAATTCTTTGCAAGATATTTTGTCAAAAATTCGCTTAAATATTCCTAATTATAGCGAACTACTTCATCTTCTCTATTACATACTTGAATGACTTTATTAATGTCAGCCAAAAGCAAAGACTCTTAACATAATAAATGGTTAACAAATCATAACTTTTAGTGGATGATTTTTATTTGCAAATCGCTGCTTGTTACCTTTTTGTTTCCCCAACGAAAATTTCTTAATTAAAACTGAAATACTGCCTTTACGCTCCAGTACGATGCTAATGCTTATTTTCGGTATACTTTATGCTTTACACTCACCATGATATGAGACAGTAATGATAAGGTAGCAATGATGATGATGATGATGGGCAAAGAGGTACCAGTAGAGCAAATCAAAAACGTAATTAGGCAAATTTTAGGGTAAAACATAAGCAGGTTTAGGAGATCAAAATACTGGCATTAGCCGAAATTAGTTTTGGTTCAGTTAGCGCAGCGTTACATAAAAATTTTTTAGGTAAATTTAAAATGTGTTTGAATTATATTTCCGGCTGTAAAATTGTATGAGGTGCTCCCGAAATCATGATTTGTTTGTACCTTGAGCACGTTTCTTTTTTTGGCGTGTTGCTATTTAACAAAATCCGTACAGTCTAAAGCTCTGCTTAGACGATTGTCAGATCTAACAGTATTGTCGGAAAGATGTACAGAAATTGCCTTAAGCTACGGTCACATTTGTCAAATATATGATGGAAAAAACTTGACCACTATTTAAAAGAAATATTTGTTCCTTTATTATTTTATTTTTTTTTAATTAAGTAATATAATTATATATTTATTTATTTATTTTTTTGGTACTATTATTTGTTTCTAAATAATTTTTGAAAAAACGCTGATATAAAAGGAATGTTTTCATAAAATGTTTCTATAAAATAAAGGTTACGTTTTGCTCTTTAAATATATGACAAATGTGATCGTAGCTTTACAACCGTATGAAATTAAAATTTTTGTGTATCCTCATTGTTAGATCATTTTCAGATGCCCGAAAACATATTGCAAATGTCTTGCAATTGTGTAGACGGACTAAATTAGAGCTGCAAAACTATAGATAGTCGTCCCATTCGATTGGTTTGATAGTTTGCAAAAAAAAACTATCGATACTATCAGATTCTTTTAAGTGCTACTTGAGGCAACAACATTAGAATTTAAGTAAAATGGAAAGAATAATAATAAACAAGTAATAGGGGCACTATTTTATTTTTTCCAGTTGTCATAAAATTTGATGTATTGAAGTTTTCTGATGGAAGAGTGGTCCTATCCTAGTCCGCCACCTAAAGTGTTTTTTTTCAACTAATGCTTATTTCGTGAATGGTGACAGTTAGGTCATGTCTGATTTGACAGATAATTAGTTTTATCCTTCCGCTGAACGAATATGGTTGTGTATACGCTTGAATAACGCTGGGAATCCGGGCCTGCGATCGACTTACAGAAGATGCCGATTTTGCCAAAAAAAAATATCATTTTTTCAGATGAAGCTCATTTTGATCTTGGCGGGTATGTAAACAAGAAAAATTGTCGCATTTAGTAAACAGAAAACCCGCACCCATACATTGAAAAGCCGATACACCCAAGACGAGTCAATGTTTGGTGCAGATTTTAATTCAGAGGCATAATTGGGCCATATTTCTTTGAAAATTAGCAAGGAGTGGCCGTTACAGTCAATGGCGATCGTTATCTGGCCATGTTGAACGAATTTTTGTTCACAAAAATTGAAGAGGAGGATATTAGCAACATTTGGTTTCAACACGACGGCGCTACATGCCACACAGCCGAAGCTACACTCGATGTTTTGCGCTCTGTTTTTGAAGATCGCATTATTAGCCGTAGAGTTGATGTTGTTTGGCCACCTCGAAGCTGCGACTTGACACCGTTGGACTATTATTTGTGGTTTGCCGTCAAAAATAAGTGTTACGCTAACAAGCCAGAGACAATTGACGCTTTAAAGGACAATATTCGTGAAGCCATTGGTGAAATACAGCTGCACACAATCGATAATGTGCTTAAAATTGGACCGATCGTGTAGGCTACTGCATGGCCAGTCGAGGCAGCCATTTGAATGAAATTATTTTCCATTATTAACCAGAAGGATTGTACTTTCAAATAAAAAAGAAATTTGAGAAAATATTCAGTAGTTTTTTTTATAGCATTTTCAAAAAAAAAAAAAAACTATTTGGCGGACCCTTTATAATCCTCTTATTTAAACCGTTTTCATTTTCAGTGTATTTTCATGCTTAATTTTATATTTCTTGTCTAAAATTATTTTCAAATGATAAGTCAACCAAAATATTGTCTTTTAAACCATTCGCTGATTCGTCTAAATAGTTGGGCTGCTGCACGGCTATTGTACAAAAACATTTATAAAGATATGATCCATTTTTGGTTATGAGCTGTGTTGTTTTCTCTTTTACTGACAAGGCCAAATTGTAGATCAAAACAGTAATCACTGTGATCACAATCGGCATTTAAAACTAAACTCAAGTGTTTTTCAATTTATTATTTGTTTTTACTTCTTTTCTTTGTTTTATATTGTTTTTGTCTTTAGCTTCAGTTTTATGGTTTCTATTCAATTCTTATCATTCATTTGATATCTCAAGCATTTAAAATTAACATATGAAATATTCAAAGATAATATTGATTTAGAAAAAGGTCGGTCTAGGAAAGGAAACTGTTTTGTGAAAAAATAGATGATCTTGCATAATACGAATGTAATGAATTCATTAACAAATTTATGGGAAGATATTTTAAAGATGATATCGAATAGTGTGGGAGAGTTTTAATTTTTAAGTTGTGTTTACATATCTATACATACATACAGATGTACTTATATCGGTTGGGCCATCTATCGGTTTGACCCAGCAATTATTTCGAATCTGGCAATACTTATATCATTCTATTCTGTCACAAAATTCAGTATATTACCTCCATTGAACGAAACGAATCAATTTACGCTTGAGCAACGTTGGGATTTATTGGAAATTTATTTCCAAAACAAAGTCAATTGGTCGCAAATAGTACGAAAATATCGTTGAAAATTTGGTTGCAGAAAAGGACCAGCAGTGCTAAAGTTTGTGAAACTGGTTTCATTGTTGATGCTCGTACAGTGCGTACACCCAAATATATCGGAGATGTGGCTGAGAGTGTGCGTGAGAATCCATCAATATCAACTCGTCATCGTTCTCAAGAATTGAGCATTTCACACACCAGTTTTCAAAAAGATCTCGGTATAACACCTTACAAACTTCAGTTTGTTTCAAAGTTGAAGCCGCATGATCTTCGCTAGATGGGCCAATGAAAATTGCACGATGATGTCGATTTTGCCAAAAAAAAAATATAATCTTTTCGAATGAAGCTCATTTTCATCTTGGTGGGTACGTTAATAAGAAGCCAATGCACCCCTTACAAGTGATTGTTTGGTGTGGCTTGTGGTGCAGACGCATAATTGGTCCATATTTCTTCGAAAATGAGAACGGTGCAACGGTTGTTTTTGTATCTACAATGGAATTTGGCATTCTTGATAGGATTAAGACGGCTTTGTGTACTATGAACTGCTAAACCTCAGTGATCGGAGAGGGCTGCAATTACTGCGTTTGTACCGTGCATTATGAGAAAAACGGTAGGACTATAAAGACAGACAGACAGATACAATTTATCTTTTGCATAACAGCGCTCGGTCTCACATCGCAAAAGTTGACTAACAATTATTAGAAATGATCAAATACCGCACACGTCGTATACTCCAAACATTGCACCTTCTGACTATTGGCTGTTTTGAAGGATATAATATCTTTTGAAGAAATATAAAATCAGCTTCAAAGTGGAACGCCTCAAAGTTATAGAAGTTTTTCTAAGATGGAGTTCAGATATTGGCTCAGAGGTGGGGAAAAGATGTCAGCAGAGATTTGATAAATTTTTATTTCGATAAATTTGTTAATTCATTAGCTCTTTTGAGCTAAAAAAACGGTCCGAATTAATTTGTAATACCAATGCGTAAATGTTAATTATTTTTGTTGTAAATGAACTACGAAACCCTTTAAATAAAAAAACCCACCCGGGTTCTTTTAAATGTAAAACCCATTAAAACTCGGGTGGGTTTAATTGGGTTATCCAGTGGGCTATCAACCCTGCTAGAGGCACCTATCGGACCACAGTAACCGATTTTTCTGTGCCCGCTTTTCATGGTATTTATCTAAACGATGTTTGGTTTTAACAGGATGGTGCAACTTTCCACACATATCATGCAACAATCGATTTATTACGTCAAAAGTTTAATTAGACGGAATGCTGATGTGAGTTGGCCGCCACAAAGCCGTTGGACTATTTTCTGTGGGGCGCCGTTAAAGACAAACCAGAGACAATTGAGTATTTAAGGGCCGTGATACCATTGTCGAGATATTACTCCATACACGCGAAAAAGTTCTCGAAAATTGGTCCGATCGCATGGGGTACTGTGAGGCGGACGCGGCAGCCAAATGAATGAAATAATATTTCATTTCTAACCGATACAATTGTACTTCGCAACAACAACAACAATTTAAACCGTTTTTGTTTTACTGCACTCTTAAGTTTAAACTTTTAAATGGCCCATCCTATATATGAAATGAACGTAACAAAAAAAACTGATTTGTTATTGAGTCGTACTATAATCATTAGAGATGTGGATGACCCATAAAGGTTTTCATAGCATTTTCAAGCCGTAATCCAAATTGCCGTTCATGTGCGACAGTTGGTTATCCTTTTGAATGCGTACTTATGTTTACAAATTAGTGTTTTTTTCAAATGGAATTTTTCGTTTTTCTATAACCCTAATGAGAGTCCTTCTTTTTGTTCTTATATTCACCAGACTTTCTCTCGTTCTCTGTCTCTTATCCTTTAGTATTTTTATTATATGGATTTGTATTCTTTTGATATAATTATTGCTAATTGTAGCAATTTGTTGACTAATTTACAAAAAAAAAAAAAAAATTCTCTTTAATTTTAATGCGTTATTGTTGTATGTATAGATGTCTGCTACATACTGCTGTTGTTGTAAAATGTATTCTCGTACAACATGCTGCTACACGTACTCATTACATTTACCATTGTTATCATCAATAAATACAAGCAAGTATTTACCTAAAACTGTGTATTTAAGGTGTAGTTATAGAGATTACTTTTCTGATTTCACTCTCTGCGTGTGCGTTTTTTTTGTGTCGCTACATTAATGTCACACTGTGTGTCTGTTTTATTTGCTATTGTTATTGCTTTTAGCAAAATTACTGAGTCTGTGTAATGGTGGCTCCCAACATTGAATGTGCGTAGAACAGCCTGTCGTCAGAAGGTGCATAAGCAGAGACAGAGAAAAACGTAACAATGAGCAGTAAATGATTTTGATAAATGCTCATACGTGTCTTGAAGCCAGCGTGTCTAAGTTTTTAAAATTTGTACTTCAATTGCTTATATTTTTCTACGTTTTTTCTTCAATGTTTTACTGTTTCACAGACATTTTTACAAATTATTTTCTTTTATTTTTTCTCCGATCCTGATTTTCCCTGGAATTACTGATTTTGTTTTATTTTTATTTTATTTTAATAAAACTAATGATGTCCGTGAAATTTTCAAATGATTTTGCTTGTATAAGACTTCAACTTGAAATAAATTTTAAAAATTGAACAAATTTTTTGAAAAATTAGAAAATACCTCGAAAATACATTCAAGTTTTAGAACAAAAAAAAAAAAAAAAAAAAGATATTAAACGACTCTAAAGCATACTTTAGACAAATTTATACAAAAAAAGTCAAATATTCAAAATGCTTAAAAAATATCTCTTATGTTTCACTACCTTATAGCATTATTCCAGTAAGCACGTAACAGTACATCAACGCAAATATTGGGAACTAAAGGGTGTCCTCCGGGAAGATATACTACTTTGTTTTGCCGCCATTTTGGTAATTATTAGTCTTGACAGTTCATATTTGGCAGTCGTGAAGTAGAGACGTGGCAAATTTATTATGGAAAAATATTCAGGAAACCAATGTGTTTTAATCGTTAAAACATTTTATCAAAATCAATCATCGATTTTATGAAAAAATCATAATGAGTGAAAGGCACATTTTAATTTGAATGGTTATGTGAATAAACAGCATAGTCGGTTCTGGACAATGGAAAACCCTCAAATTATTCATCAGTCACCTTTGCATCCATTGAAAGTGACAGTCTGGTGTGCAATTTGGTCAGGAGGAATCATTGGACCTTACTTCTTTGAAACTGAAAACGGCGTAACGGTAACTGTCAATGGGGAGCCATATCGTGATATGATTGAAAACCTTTTAACGTCATAACTGCATGCTTTGGGCTTGACTAACATGCAGTTTTAACAAGACGGTGCTACATACCATACAGCCAGGATTACAATGGAATTACTGCGAAAGCTC
Source organism: Wohlfahrtia magnifica (assembly GCA_023159175.1). NCBI lineage: Eukaryota > Metazoa > Arthropoda > Insecta > Diptera > Sarcophagidae > Wohlfahrtia > Wohlfahrtia magnifica. The sequence goes on from JAKWBJ010000045.1 coordinate 4,027,323, forward strand.
TTTGCACAACAAATTATTTCAAGGGATATTTGAAAAGCAAGGTTTATGCAACAACAAACCAGAAACGCTGGAGCAACTCAAATAAAATATTCGTAATGAAATTAATAAAATACCGCGTGAAATATGTGAGAGTGTAATGAAAAATGTGCTCAAAAGAGCTCGCATTTGTGAGGCTAACAGAGGCGGGTATTTATCTGATATTGTAATCCATACATAATTGCCGACATTAAATAAAACTTTATAAATATAAGATCCATTCGCTTCCATATAATCAAAAGTTATAAACAAACAAAGTAGTATACCTTCCCAGCGAACGCCCTGTAGTTTAAGACAAATTTTAAAACATCATGTTATGGATTACAAAAGGATGACGGTAATCAGCAGTTGAAAAGTTACGTTTAACAACCAGCTGTAAAATTATTCAGTTCGGTTTTGCTAAAAAATTTTCTCAATTAAAATTATTTTAAACAAGTTGGAGCTATTTCTTCCGTATGCAAACCCTTATTTTCGTTTAAGACCGGTCCTCGATCAAGCAAGGCAGACATAAAACAGCGTGAGAACACATAATATATTCGTAAGTCAATCAACATATATGGTTCATAATCGCTTTAGCAGCCGGTATCGAAAAATGTACACTAGCTTACAATCAATAGATGAGCCCCCAGCTTACATATTTAACACATGTACTTAAGAAATCAACCGTCAAAAATTATATTCAATAAAGAGAAGACCATGAAAAAGCAGTACAACCATATTCATCGTTTCATTATCAGTTTCTAAATTGACAGTATTTTTTTTTTCGTCACTCCTTTAGGGAGCATATGAACTTTCCACAAAGCATCTATTGCTTCGCTTCAGGTTTTTTCACCAATTTGATCTCTCCGCTGTAGCTTCCTCCATATGATTTTGCGTAGTGGTGCAGATCGTTGCTAATTGGTGATGATCTTTACTTTAGTATTGTAAAATTTTCTCAGTAGGTGACGTGTTTTCCTGATCATTCGTCTGATGTTTGTCATCATCCCCCGTGTGCGTGAAGATCAGAAGTTTAAGCCTCTTTATTAAACATTCGAAACCACAATTAAATTTTTCTTCGTCATGACCTCTACTGGGGCTCCAACCTGTGTTATTTGTGTTGTTATGCGTGCGCTCTAACCAATACACCACGCCACCCTAATTGACAATAATGCATGAGTTTATTCTTTATCGCGCCGAAGTTAAGGTTTAATATATTGCCTATGAAAAATATTATTTTTCTGTCTTCATTCGTCCATTATTTCTGTTTCAATACAAATGACTCGCTTATACAGTTAAAAACGAATGCTATTTGGACAGTAGATAGTTAATTTGCACATGATCGATCCATATATTAAGACAGCCCCTGTATAAACACCAACTAATATAAGTCCATATTTTCTCTTTACTCCTTTGTAAGTTAGGCTAAGTTTAGGCTAAAAGTTCGTCAACCTACAGTTTCTAAAAAAAAACACACAGTTCACCTAACCCATATTTAACTAACTTACATGAACAAAGTTATCAGACTTTCTAAAGGATGTGTAAAATCCCTAAAGTATCGTGATGAGTGATCTTCAAGATACTTTATTCTAATCATTTCTAAAGCTAACCGGCCAGAAGTCAACACAAGCACCCTTGCTACAGCTTAAGATATAGAGAAAACTACGCTATGACACTTTTTATGTAAGGAAAAACTTCGGTTGATATTTGGTTGCAAACAGTAGTGCAGATCCAATTCTATTATAATCCATTCCAAAAATTTGGAATATAGTATATCTATTGTGCACTATTTTTCATTTACCAAAGTTTGGTTTAAGATCAAAATACTATAATATTGTTACATTTTAACCTTTTTAAAACGGTTGAGTTCGTTTAAATTGCGTTAAAATAAAATAAACACCGCTTTATTTTGTTGTTTTAAAGTTTTTGTTTATTCCACTATAACTTTAAAACTGTTTGTCTTCATACAACACCTTATATTCGTTTTTACAACACTTTTAATGATAACTACTCACTTGTAGGTAAAGCAGCCCCTTTATATACCTAATTGCCTACAGTTTGGAGGGTTTCGGAAATATCGACCACCTCCTATTTTCATATCCGTTAACTCAAATGTAAGATGGTCGATTTGGTAGTGCTGCCAAATTGACAGGGTGACACAAATCTACCAAAATTTTGGCATTTTTTTATTACCGTAACAATATGCTTTTGCTTAGATTTAAATATTTTAGTTCAAGATGTTATTCCGTTTCCTCCTCCACCTTCCCATCCTAACAGCTACTTCAGTTGACTGTCCAATCATATAGTGCCCAGTAATTACTCAAACCGTATGTCTACCTGTGCAAAAGTCATACTCTTAGATGATCACCTAGTTGCATTATTATTCATCTGCAAAATTATTCCCTCGAATGCTTCCCTTACTCAAAACTCATATCAGTACTCACTGTCTCGCCAAAGTTAGGCCAGTGAATTAATACAACTGAGGAGACATTTCGACCTAATTACATTGGAACTGTGGCCATCAATCAATGCAAGACTGTCCACATAACATTGATATTAATAATCAAAGGTTCGAGATTTATTTCTCGTATACACCTAGCGGCCTTATCAATGGCATAAGTCTCTTCCTGAAAGACAGCTCACTCATCGAGCAGTTTCAAAGAGGCTGAGAGATTAAATTTATCAGAGTAAAAACCCGACCCTGTGCCTGCCCTCTCTTCTAGACATCGGTGTTGATTAAGATCGCTTCAACTCGAAGAATAAATCCCGCAGCCTAACCATCTCTAGTAGATAAATTAGTTTCTCTAAAAAATACATTCCAGCAATGAGTTCAAAAAATTTATAGCCTAATTAAAGAGTGTAAACAATGAAATTCCTTTTGGATATGTGAGATTCGTCTCCATCATCCTGCAGGACTGCCACTTGAAGTAAGACATCGCGATAAGATGAAAATCAAAAACATATCTACACTACAATTGATGTTATCGTTATGTTCCTCATAACTGAATTATTATACTCTTAACTCTACCCACTAAATGGTATACATATATCCTGCTAGCACTCCAAGTCCTAGCTTTGTATGTTATTACAACAAATGAAGGGTGGTCCAACCAAAACGCACTATATTAATTGTAAATAAAACAAAAGGTTTTCAGAGAACTATCTTAATATTTTTTATTTTGATAGAAGGATCTATGACAATTATGTGTGAGACAAAATATGGAATAAATGCCTGCCACGTTTTCGGTGGCATACCTCTATCCATTGGTCCATACTTTCAATGACTCCGAAACATAGATGAGGCTCAGTGTCGTTAATGTACCGTATTACCTCATCCTTTAGCTCTTGAATTGTTCCTGGCTAAATGACGTACACTTTTTCTTTTAAATATTTCGAAAGAAAGAAGTCCAAATCACATGATCATGGCGGCCAATTCATATCGCCTCGATATGAAATAACACGGTTATTGAATTCCTCATAGAGCGCTTGTTTCGTTGGCTGTGTGGCAAGTGACATTATCATTTTGGAACCACATATCGTCTATATCCTCAATTTCTGGCCACAAGAAGATCATTATCATCCGCTATCGCGTTAGCAAACACCATTCACGGTAACTGCTCCGCCGACCTCATTTTCGAAAAATTACGGACCGATAATGCCGCTAGTCCTTAGACCGTACCAAACAGTTACTCTATGCGGATGCATCGGCCTTTTAACAATCACTCGTTGATTCTCATTCACCCAAATTCGGAAGTTCTGCTTGTTACCGAATTCACTGAAGTAAAAGTGTGCCTCGTCGCTGAAGATAATTTTTTTTTCACTTTTGTCTGTTCAAATAACCTTTCGGCGTATTGATGACGCTTAAAATGGTTAGTAGGCTTCAGCTCTTGAGTCAATTGAATCTTGTAAGCGTGTAAATTCAAATCTTTAATCAAAAATCGCATGAGTGATGTTCGTGAGATGTTCAATTGTTGGACACGACGACGAGTCTAGGTTGTCGGCTCTTCTACCACACTAACGCGAATAGCAGCAATTTTTTCCGCGAAACGAACTAGACGAGCATGCACAGGTGTTTCCACATTTCTTACAGACCCGGTTTGCTGAAATTTTCGCACAATTCTCCCGATTATCCTGAGCAAAAAAAAACGAAGTGCACGAAATCCATTTTGATTTGATCACCCATTTTTGTAAAAGGCTTCAACAATCTTAACGGGCTGCTTGGTTGTGTACTTCTCCATCTTTGAATTTGTCAAATTTGTCACTGAAACAGAGAAATGTTAAATTAAGTTTGACAAAGAACTTGTCGTAAAGGTGTGACTCACAATTAACATCGTTCATTATGTTTGGACCACCCTTTAGAAGTGAGTGTAGCCAAGGTAATCCTTTGTATTTGATGGATAAGGATTACATCTTTTATAAACTGTTGGATTAAGCCAGATGGTCATAGAGTAACCTTTACCGAGTATAATTTATTTGTTTAAAGATAGTATTAGCCTGTAAATAACGAGAAATGCGACCGCAATACATACATATTTGCAAGACAAGTTCAAAACTATTTAAAAAAAAAGGCTAACAAGTTTTGCCACTAGATCTTGTCTCTTATCACTGCAATAAGCACTTCTCATCAGAACAGGGTATCCAAAGTTTGCTTGATTCCTTAAGATTGGATCTTTTGGCTCGGAATGCATATGAGGACGATGGAAAGAAGTCATGGCTAACGACGGTCATTAAAAATTTTCCAAAACAAAATAATTTAAAAATTTTCCTAATAATAGACTTTTGACAAAAAGGTGACAATATCGGCGGTGTGTTAGAAGTGTTAAGTATGGTGGGCCCTTTAAAAGTTTAAATTTAAAAATACAATAAAACAAAAAGGTTTTTTAATTTTGCCAAATTTATTTTTTTTGCTGTTAAGTACAATAGTCCCGGTTAAAAATGGCATATTATTTCATTAATATGGCTGCCGCGGCTGGTCGCTCTTACAATACCCCAATCGATTGGAGCAATTTTCGAGAACTTTTTCGGGTGTATGTGGGTCATATCTCCGCAATGACGTTACGAATGTTGGCCTTTAAATGCTCAATTGTCTCTGGTTTGTTGGCCTAACACATTGTCTTTAATGGCGCCCCACAGACAATAGTACAACGGTGTCAATTCTCAGCTTCTTGGCGGCCAACTGACATCACCATTTCGGCTAATTAAACGGCCATCAAACGTTTGACGCAATAAACCGATTGTGGCATGAGATATGTGGCAAGTTCTACCAATCTGTTGAAATCAAATATCGGTCATATCAATACCATGAAGATCTTGCACAAAAAATTCGGTTATCATGGTGCAATAGGTGTCTCCATTGACCCTAATAGTAACGCCATCCTCATTTGCAAAGAAATATTGGCCTTCGCTGCAAAAGCCGACCAAATATTCACTAGTAATGGTTGCATTTGCTTCTGTAAGACCACGTTTGTGTTAACTGAGCCCAATGAGCAATGTTGCTTATTTGCTTGGTGGGTACCAAGATGATGGAAAAAGATGATTTTAAATGGTGATATATTTCCAATAAATCCCAACGTTGCGCAAGCGTAATTCGATTCATTTCGCTCGGTGGAGATAATATACTGAATTTTGTGACAGAATAGAATGACATAGGTATTGCCAGATTCGAAATAACCGCCCACCCGATACAATTTTTAATTTAAATTTCTATTAAAATATTAAATGTTATAGGAACAAGAATACTCAGAATGCGTGAATAATATGCTTTGTTTCTATTAATACCGAATGTAGCATACCTTCATATAAAATATATAACCATTTATTTATTTTCAAGAAAAAATTATAAAATTTCTTAAAGATTTGTCGCTCAGAAAGAGATGAATGAGAAAATGTTTAAAACGAGAAAAAAAAACAAGAAAATCCAGAAAATATTTTTCACAAACCGTATCAAATCTGTTTTACGGGTGGCATTTTTTAAAGCAAAAAAAAAAATAAGAAAAAACTGTGAAAAGCAATCGTTTACAAAATGCCAACAAAAACAGGAACCAATAGCAGTGATATGAGAGAAAAAATTAAGAAAAACGTAAAAATCGAATGAGAAAAATAGAAGAAGAAAATGAAAAAAGTGAAAACCTTGACGAGTTGAGTGTAGAATTGAAGTTACAAACCAAAGCACACACACAAACACACTCCTCTCCCACACACAGTTAAAAGTACGTGAGACTAATTGATTTAATGGCAATGACAAGGACTAAAGGATATTTGTCTGTCTGTCTGTGTGTCTGTTTCTTCGTATACAACATATGTAAGTGTAAACATACATGTGTGTATGTGTGTGCGTGTGTAAGGTTAATTAATTTTATTTTATTGTGACATTGAAGCATCACAAGTAAAGAGGAAAAATAGGATTTTGTGGTTACACAGCTAAAGATTTTAAATGAAATCCTAACGTCATCGCCATCGTCATCGTATATGGCAACAAAACACAACAGCAAAAGCAGCAGCATTTTGAACTGCTTACGAGTAAAGTCTCTTAAAGCAGCTCTCATATTTTTTATTGGCATTAAACTGTGAAAAACACTTGTAATTATTTTTAATCAAATTAAATTCACATTAAATTATAATGAATTTATTTCTTATTTTAACACAATTAAAAAATGATTATTTCAAAAATCCTTAAAGGAGAGGTGCTTAATTTTTCTTTTAATGTTAATTTGAAGATTAAAACACTTTAGATATTTTAAAGATTTGAACATTTTATTTGTAACTGATCCACTTCAAATGCAATATACCATCATCACGTAGCTAAACTTCAAGGAAAGATAACCATGGACTAAGGCCTATGTCACGTCACAAGTGACATCAAAACCTGCACTGAATACTTAGTGGAACTAAAAGGTAACAATCCACTATGACGATCAAATCAATGATCATTCAATAAACTTTATAAATAGCGGGCAAATTTGAAATTAGGAAGTAAATTGGCTTAAAAACAAACTGTTTTTTGACAAATTCGGTTTTATTCATAACAAAATAAAATACAAGTATGGAAATTAATAATGGAATATGATGTCCGGCATATTTTGAACCGCATTGTACAACAAAACTTCGCTTATCTCGTCAATACAGCGCCGGATTTTATCTTTCAGAGTGTCAGTTGTTTGTGGTTTGTTCACGTAAACCCGAGCTTTCAAATGGCCCCAGAGAAATAATTCAGCGACGTTATATCACAAGAAAGAGGCGGCTGATTGACATCGCCGAATCGAAAAATTACGCCACCGGGAAATTTCTTATGCAATAACTGAGTTGTGTTTCTGCTGAAACTAAAGGTCACTTATGTTAACATTAGCCAACTGTGGCCACAAAAAATTGGTTATCATAGCTTGGTAGAACAGAGAATTCCCCGTGACGGCGTTTTCTTTCCTCGATGATGCCGACTACAAACTGCACCATATCGTCACTTTCTTTGGATATAATAGTTTTTCAAGGACTGTTTATGGATTTTGTGAGCCCCATATGCGAAAATTTTGTTTGTTTACAGAACCGCCTAATTGAAAATTGGCCTCATCACTAAAGATGATTTTGTTGAAAAATTTGTTGTTTTCATTCAGTTTTAATTTAATTTCTAACCTCAATTTGTTCGTATATTTTGAGATAACTTTCGATCGTCTATATTATCAAAATATCTGGAATCTACTTGCAGGAAGATTGCTCCTTGAGAAATTGGTTCATCTGATAGAAGCGCAGTTTGTGGCATTTCAGTGTAGAGGGTTGCGATGAGGTTCGTTTTTTTGACTCTATAGGTATTGTTGCAGTTGTCCGACAAAGGCATATCATCTTCCCACTTTTATTTTTGGTAGTAATCGACGAAATGCTCAAGCAAGTATAGATAACACTCCCAGGTCTTAACGATCTGACTTATGCTGATGATATTGCGTTTATAATTCAAATACTAATTACGCATCAGTGCCAATAAAGCAAAAGCCATACGATTGAGCAACTCTTATAGTGCGATTTCTGACAAAGCTCGATATAAATCAAGAGAAGTGACTACCGACACCAAAGACAATAAGTTCGAATATGAGGCCCACAACTTTACTCTCAACAAATTTATGAATGGACCTGTTCCACCTTTCAGAGAGTAACGCCAGCAGATCACCAGTGGAGCGACCTTTACGGAAACTTTATTGACGATCGCTCAGCAAATTATTGGACTCTAAATATTTCACAAGGTGGTGATTAATCATATTCTCCATAACTTTGGAAAGTGCTGAAAAAACTGCAATAAGGCGGTAGTTTTCCCCTTTTTAGGGATTGGCGTTATATTGGCAACCTTATAGCAAGATGGAAGAATACCCGCACGATAAGACGCACTGAAAAGATTAGCCAATGGACGCTCTTATCGCAACTTCTTTGATAGTAACCCTGCTTAAGAAGTACAAAGTTTTACTTATCTTGGCAGCAAAACTACACCAGACGGCAATGTCAAAATGGATATCCAGACTCGACTGGCGATGGTGGCATTTGCAAGTCTGATTGGTTGTTTGGTTGGTTAATTCACGTGGCCATTCATAGCTACTACGAGTGTTAAGGAGGGTCCTCGGACGCCGTTTTCAAACACTCGAAAACGAATGCTGTCAAGTTGAGATAACTGAGGAGATCACCTGCTTCTTGCAAGCCTTCTTAAAGTATGACGTTGCCGGTAACAATCATCTATAACAAAAATACGTATAATCGATGCAAATGTGAAGTCTGTACTTCATTACAGTAGCGAAACATAACTCGAGTCAGCTTTCACTAACCAATGCTTGAGAAATATTTTATGCAGATGGTGGTCCCACAAATGGATTTCCAACGAAAACCTTCACATTGCCCGGGAGATTGGATTATATGAATGTCGCTGGAATACCATCTTGTCAAAAAGTGCCCGGAATTTTTTCAGAAAATTAAAAATACAAGTTTGTTCTTCTAAATCTATACTGTCCCTTCAAAGTAATCCCTACAACAACTTATGGCAGCGCTTGATTATATCTTTTATATTCGGTTATCCGTATGTTCATCAGTGCTTGCTGCGATTTTTCCATTATTTCCTCCCGGCTGCTGAAACGCGTTTACCGTAATGTTTTTTGTTTCGAATAATGATGGCGCTGTGCGTTATCATGGTGCAAAATCCACCAGTTTTCTGCCCACAATTCTGGTCTCTTTCGGCGAATTGCTTCGCGCAAACTACTCAAAATAATACTATTTGTTTGCTGTCTGCCCTTCCTGCAAAAATTCATGATGCACTACACCGTTTTAATCCACGAAAACCGTGTGCATTGCCTTCTTTTTTGACAGAAAAAGGGATAGTTTTTTGGTCTCGGATCATTTGGTGAACGCCATTCACTTCTCTGATGTCTGGATTGCGTGTTGTACTCATAAACCCACGTCTCGTCACCAGATCAGATTTAGCCTCGCAAATTCTGTCGTTTGCGACCTCAAACGGTCTCTTTTCTGCATGAAATTCAGGTCTTTTGGCACCAACTTTGCTGCTGCACGATAGAAACCCAAATCATTAACCAAAATGTCGTGGGGAGATCCATAGGCAATGTTCAATTCTTCCGCTATCTCTTTAATGATTAATTTGCGGTTATTGAGCAACATTTCTTTTACTGTATCAATGTTTTCGTCAGTGTTCGATGTCGGTGGTCTGCCACTGTGTTCATCATCTCCGATTGACCCTCGACCACTTTTGAACCCCTCGTGCCACTGGTAAACAATCGTTTTCGTTAGAGATTTGTTACCGCAACACTTTTCTAACATTTCCAACGTACGCGCACCACTTAACTAGTTTTTTACGCAAAATTTAATACATATTTGTAGTTGCAAATTTAAGTCCATTTGTAAAATTGTAAAAAATCGCCAACAGACATAAAGACATATGTACTTTTGTCTACGAACCTTTTGCAAATGTCAAGCTATGACGCGGGGATATCAACGAAAGAAAAAAAAACTCAAATCGGAACGATGGGATTAGTCTGGCAACCAGGTGGTATGTGCCCAATTACGAGAGCCGAGATAATATCGCTAAAATAGCCCCCTACCGAAAATGGACATGACAAAGAAGCTTGTTAGAAGATATAGTCTTTTGATAAGGAACTAAGCTGCATCCAGCTTCGACGATCGTGCTTAATCGATCAAATTTTTTGAATCACTAAGCGCCATCTAATAAATGGTCTTAATCCCACTGCTTGATTTCATTGTACATTACCTTCTATGAAAAAACCCAAGCACTGATTCTTGGCAGACGCCTGGGGCTTTATATCTTGCATAAAAACGTTACATTATCACCAACAGAATTTTAATATTTTTTATATTCAAATATTTTTCCTTAAATTCACGTTTTTTTGTCTTTGACCTCCAATAAACCTTTTTTTCCATTATTTACGGGTCAGTCTTGTGGTTATAAATTTTGTTGTTAATTTTTGTAACCATGTCACTGGGTTGCTATTGCCTGTGTGTTATAAACAGACAAAACCACAGAAAAATATTACAAAAAATCATTTTATACGACTCGTACGAAAAGGTCATACCTTCTCTTTCAAATAACCAGGCCTCAATGAAGAATCAAAAAATCAATAATAATTGTAATCAAAACACACGAAAAAAACAACAGCCATCTACACAGTAGCCCTTTTGCGTTTTACGACCAAAAAGCAAAAAAAAAAAAAACAAGAAAACCAAAAAACAGGCCAACACGCATTCATGCAACATTTGCATTCAAGTACAGTATTTACTGCTTTAGACATTTCAAGTACAGTTGTAAATGCAAATCAGAGGAATTGTTGTTTTAACTGTAGATGCCACAAATACTTACAGGCTGTATATGAAAAGATCATCGTCATCATGAGTTGCATTCCAACATACTCGTATTTTACATAAAATTATCATTTGATTTTAAAATCATCAACATTATCATCGTCATCATCATCTAATAAGCATGATATACGAATAGAAAGATATTAAGTTAATGGTGGTGGCACATTAAACAAAAGTAAATGCTTTTAATAATAAACTGTCAAAACATGCAACAAAAACAAACGGCAGCAACTTATGATGCCAGACTTACAATAACGCATATACTCACATACTGAATGTATTGGAAGGGAAGATATGCCATGACCTATAAATGAACAACAAAAGCAGTTCTACAGTGCAAGTTACTCTAAATCAGTCATGAGCTTTTCATTGGACTTTTGTCCCAAATCAACTTACTCTCTTGCTTTTAGTCTTCAATGAGACAGCGACGAATACACATTTATGATGAATGTACGCAAATTTTGTTAAGGCACAGACAAATAATTTAAAAAAGTTTTTTACGATCTTGTTTTTAGTTGTCACTGAAATAGCTACTAGTGCACATGTGTGGCGGATGCACGTTGTTTTTTTTTTAAATTTTGTTTTAAAACATCAACTGTACTCTCTCTAAAAAAGTAATTTCCATATTCTCACTAACACAACTTCATTTCTACTTTTGCACATCACTGGCTGCCGCTTAAGGCGGAACTCACTTGGTTCTATTGATTATTTATAGTTGTGTATCCTATGTTATCATCTTGTCAAATTCATGCTTCTTCTAGCAAATTTTCGACAAGCACCCTGCTTATTTAGGCGATTTGATTTTACGTCGCCAGACTGTTCTTGTTGTTGAATGTTTTATGACCAAGCAGTATTAGGCTTAAATGTCTTCAAAGCAAGACATTGGGTATGGAAAATTTTAAGTCGAGTTAAAAATTCTAGGTAAAAATTGGAAGAGGTTATCGCGTCAGAAATTGTAGATAAAATTCAGAGAAAAATTTTGAGCGATTGTACAACGAAAATCTGTGAAGTGACCGAGGCTGTAAGCGTTATAGCGAAGCAGATACATCACATTATGTATGAAAGTTCGCGAAAAAAAAAATTATCTAATGTGTAGGTGCAGATAGATCAAACTTGTCTAAAAGTTTAACAATTTAACCACTTCAAAGCAGAGTATTGGTGATATTTCTATTAACCTAAATTATTTTTGAGTCGTGGTGCAAACGAAATATGGAACGATTACAACACAACGATTATTTTAAAGAACTGAGTCATATAAAAAAGTTTTTCCACAATTTTCTTACTAAGGATGACACACCTACCTGTCACAATACTCAGAGCACAAAGAAAAATGAAAATAGTAGATTTCGTAACGCACAAAAAACACTATGACCCTCTTGGACGACTGACCAACACCACATTTCACTCGATTAAAGCTGTCGTGGTGCTTGCATAACAACACAGCAGCGAGAGTTCAGCAACGACAAGAAAGGAACATTTTATTATGCTTTCGAGTTCTAAATACTAATAAAAAAATTCCATTCCCCTCCAGATGGACCATTAAAAAAGCTCTCCGATCCCTATCAACATCAACTACAAATCATCATAGGAAAGTAAGACAACGCCACCTATGGGAAAAAAAATAAAAGAAAGTAAGATATTTTGTGGCAGCCCTATGCCCGCAAGAGAAGTAACTTATAAAATCCACAGCGATTACTCGTTCCGTGAAAAAATTTTATAAGAATATCGCCAAACGTTATTTAGAGAGTTTGCATGAATTTAGTATTAATTTAAAGCAATAACAATAACATTTAGCGAAGAGAAAAGACAATGCAATGTTAGGTCTTATAAAAAGTATTCATGGTTTTTTGGTATATTGATTCAAAACTTTGATTATTTAAAGTTATTTTTAATCTTGAGCACTTTACCATTTTTCTTTCAGCTTTTTAACTCCGTGGCTTTAGCACCTCTATGGCTTAAAGCATTGATGTTCATTTCATAGAACAATTGTTCGCGTTCAGTTCACACGTATTCTTACGCTCTTGCTTTAGTCGTCAATGAGACACCGACGAAAGCACATGTACAGAGAATGTACGCATATTTTTTTAGGCACAGAAAAATAATTTAAGAAAGTTCATACGATTTTGCTTTTAGTTTTCACTGAAACAGCGACTAATTCACATGAGCGGCTGATGCTTATTGATTTTTTTTTAACATCAACTTTACTTCTCTGAGAGAGTAATTTTCACTAGCACAACTACATTTTTACTTTTGCACATGCCAATATATTTTACTATCAGAAGAGTATTGCAGACATTGACACTAATGGTGGATAAAGCGTGAAAGGTACCTACTTTACGGAGGGTGTATCAAAATATTGATTTTGTCATAATTGAACACATCAACTTTTTCGTGCACCGATTGTGACCACTCTTTCTCGATTTAGTTTTGATTGAAACGATTGTTTTGTTAACAGATAAAATCAGAATGGATCGCTTCAGCAAGCGCCGTCAAAGGGCGATATTGCCTGACATTTCTATGATATCCGTAGTTGATGTTATTTGGATGGATTATTGGGAGGTGGAAACCACACAAAATTTTGGAAGAAAATATTTAATGGATTGAAAACATTAATAGATCACAGTATGCTATAGTTGGCTTCGAGTACGAGACTAACATTAAACTATTTTTTTTAAACTTGAGAGGAAAAAAGATTTTTCCGAAGAATATTGCCTCCGTTCACAATAGTTACCAAAAGTGCATGTTGTTGGAGTCGCAAAATATATCCTAAATGCAATTAAAAGCTTTTTTATTCCTTTAAAATCCAATGCCCTACCATGTCCGCCAAATCTTTAGTGGTAAGACGCCTTTTAAACGTTCAAAGTACTTTGCAAATTCCTGAGTTTGTAAGGAAGAAAAGAAAAACGAGCGGCGGTGAATACACACTTTGATGTACTCGCAAAGTTGTTTTGTTCTTCGTTCGTATTTATACGTAGTGGTATTTGGTTACATGTTTTATTTGACATTTTATTTTATTTTTTGTTTCGCACAGTGAAGTTTGCTGTATTTTGTTTTGTTGTTGTTTGTTGTATTTGTCAAAGCAACATTTGAACGCGCAGAAGCGAAACAAAGTTTAAAAGAAAATGTAAAAGAGTTTAACAAGGTACTTTGCAAAGTACTTTGGACGTGCAAAAGGCGTCTAATAAACAATACGGCACCATAACCAAACAAAAAGCTGCGACAATTGCTTTTTAGAAGTCGATCATAGAAGAGGATCGCTTAAATCTTGTGCGCAGTATACATACATAATTCCGGCGACTTCCCAAGTAGGACAAGGGAACTTCTCTCAACCAATTAGCAGCATCCGATTCTATTTCTACACTTATTGAAATGTACCTACAATTGAAAGCCGTCTCCGAACGGCCTATACATTAGTTAAAAAAGTTTTTCATTTCGTAAAAACTTTTAAACCAGTCGCTAGCAGTGCTATAAGGTGATACCACTGTTGAAAATTATCTAATAGTTTGGTCTAGTATTGAACAGAGGATTTCTTGGTTGGTATGCCACAATGAATTTTCTCCCTTATTTTTAAGATTTTTTTTAAGCTAATTTGCTAATTTTGCACGTTGGAAAACATTAATTTTTCGTGATAACCTGAAATTTTTATTTATTTTTTCTCCGTCAGTCACCTCTTTAGGGAGCATATTGGCTGAAAGCATCCATAGCGTCGTTTTAGCTTTATTAATCAAGTTGATATTCAAGTTAAGTAGATGATGAGTCTACTGTAGCTATCCTTCATAAGATTGTGCACTGGTGGAGATCCTTGCTAAGTGCTGGTGGTGATCCTTACGTAGCATTGTAACCTTTTCCCCAGTAGGTTGCATTCTCTCCTGGTCATTCGTCTGATATTTGTAATCTTTGTTAAAGATAAACAGGAAGGTCAGTTGGGCTTCTTTTATAAAATGGATTTGTCTGAAGGGCGGTTGAAATCTCTTTATTAAAACCTGGAGTAAAAGTAAGATATTTTTGTAATACCTAACAATTTTTTATTGTTTTAATATTGCCTTCAATTTGTCACCATTTAAAATTTTAAATTTACCACTTTAAATAAAAAATTGCTGAAAGTACTGCACTTGAGTGTAGATCAACCTTATGATATCCAATCTAACCGAGGCCATATCGAAAAACCTATGCTGGTTACTGTATCTTATCTTCATATAATTGTGTACTAGTGAAGATCTTTGATAAATGTTGGTGGGGATCCTTACTTAGAATTGTAATTTTTTCTCAGTAGGTGGCGTTTTCGCCTCATTATTCATCTGATGTTTGTCATCATCGCCAGAGGTAATCTTTGAAGTAAGGAGGAGATGAATTTGTCTGGTGGGAGGTTGAATACACTTTATTAAACATCGAAACCACAATTAAATTTATTCGTCATGTTCTCTACTGGTGTACGAACTTGAGCCGCTTATGTTGAATGCGTGCGCTCAAATCACTATACTATGCCAAGCGCAATTTGTCTGGAAAAAAAAAACTTAAGGAGATTAAATAAACAAATTTAGCCTGGAAAAACACCCGATAATAAGGATTTTTAAGTAATCCACAAGCTATTTTAAACAGTAATACTTATAAATAAGGGCATTAATTCATAAATTTTGGAACTACAGAATGAACAGGTAGAATTTGGCCTACACTAAATTTGCGCTGATTACATAACCAGCATTCAATTGTATAGATCACACTTGACTATTAGGAACGCATTGGGCAGTAGAGGTAGATCTTGGAAAATTGTCCACCTAATTAAAGCACTGTAGAGATCCGATTCTGTACTCGAGCTCTGTCCGGCCCTAGCCTATTTCCGACGAAATTGCTCTGTCATGGAACCCACGTGCGAGTTACCTTCGAATGAGCTGAAATTTCCATGAGAAACCACAGGCATTCATGAAGATGAATAGACGTCGAGATGACGTTCGTAAAGGATTTGATTGCAACCTAGCTGTCTGAGTAAATCAGAATATTTTTTCTGGAAAATTTCTGCAAGCAAGCACTGTATACAGTATAGCCATGATCTCCACCTGAAACACACTGCAGTCGTCAGGCAACCTACAAAAAGTCTTAGGTCAGCCTACTTCGTGTAGCATTTTTGAGATGGAGGTATACTACTCCAGAGCATTACCAAAAACTATTGTTCTGCTAGACTAGGAGTCTCTAGGCTCCCTTTCTGCCGAGCAACTCATAATAGTATCGTGTTCGTTTGGCAAAATTAAACTAGAGTTTCCCATTTAGTAACGCAAACTACAGAATTTTTCTCTCTTCAAAGGTTTTCGCCTTGACTTTACTGGGGTATCCATCACTTTTTTTCTAAGGTATTAATGGTAGTGATTGGTTATTAATATGCCTAGAATTTCTTCTTTTATTCTTTAACTTCTATTTCTATTTTTTAACTTTATATCATGATCACGTAGTATTTTCGATCACAAAAATCACGCTTTGGCGCTTGATTGAGGCTAATGGTGAATAATCAACAATTAAATATGCGCAGTCGTGTTTTCCCACTTCATAAACGTGCATATCGATGAGGTGAGATAGACAATAACAGCAGCAACTGCAACAAAAGAAACCTTTTTTTAAATTCAATAGAAAAGAGGGGAAATCGTAAAGGAAAAAGAAAGAATGAAAAAATATTTTTTTCAAAATATTTTTATTTTTTATTTTTATTTATAAGAACAAAATGAAATAGAGGATCTTTTTATTATTTTATATTCATTGTGTACATTTTATGACCTCAATAATGATGCTGGGTTTCAGTTTTTCTCCTATGAAAGGTCTTTAAAAGCCTCATCAGCGTCAGCTTTTACAGGTTTACAAAATCATTTTCCTTTAGTCATAGTCAATTGTGTGGTGGTGGATTGCTTAAAATCCAGAAAATTATGCCTGCAAAGGCTAGAAAAAACAAGAAACAGCCACTCATTTATTTATCCATCTATTCATCCATTGAATCAAATGATTTTTGCATTAAAATTTTCCTCTTAATGTTTGTCTCAAGTTTGGTTGCTTAAGCAGAAAAGGTGATCATGCTGCACCTGGCTGTGGCTCTAAAGTATCATCTTCAGTCGCTTTGCTGTGAACTTGGGCTCATAACAGCAAAGCAAAATATTTAAAGAAAATATTAAGAAAGTTTTTGACATTTTGTGCTCACATGTGTCACGATTGTGATACCTAACGCTGCATAAAGCAGAAAATTTAATTTGCAAATGCCCCTCAATAGTATTGTGAATGGGTTAAATTTTTTATTCGCTTAAAACGTGTCGATCATTATGCACATGTGATGTATTTTTCTTTATTTTTTTCGTTAACGTTTCTCATTACGTGTTGCACGCGTATTATATTTGATATAGAAAGTAGGATAAATGTGTGGCAAAGAATAATTGATTTATTGAAGAGCAAAGGAAAAATATATTTCGATAAATAGGTCAAAAAATAGCGTTAAGAAATTGAATTTGTTTCTAATTCAACAATATACCTGCGAAAGCTGTATTTAGTATGGGGTTTTCCAATACAGGGTGTCATTTTGAAAACACAATATTTTTAAGCAAAATCATTGGTTTTTTTTATTGAATTTTAAATAATAGAAAAAAATAGCATCAATTTGGTCCATTTTAGGACAATAACGCCCAAAGTCTCTGTCCATTCTAGGACCATATTTGTTCTTTGCTTGGTTCCGTAGTTATTATCAGTGTCAAGTAGTATCTTCTGATTTTCGGACCATTTTGAAAACTACCACAAACACTCGAAAACCGCACAGTGCCGGAATGCCTTTGAAGAAGAAACGGTGTTTTAGGGGTTAATGTTAAGAGTGGAAAGTGAGTTGTATTGTTCTGTATAGAAACACAAATTTCTTTAAATACGTATAACTTCTCAAAAACAAAAAAAAAGGAAAAAATCAATTTGCAGACTAACTTTTTCGGCAATTCTGACTGTCGTTTTGTAAGCCACGATGGCTCCTTGCCATCATACTGTGTTATTTGCCAGCTCTGCTGCATCTGCTGGATTATTGTTCGTATGTACATGTATCCAGTTGGCATTGGATAGAGATTTGTAAGTTTGAGTTGTCCAATTCGCTACATAAGTTTCCCCAGTCCAAGGTGGCTTTGAAAACCAGCCAATGACGATTAGAGAATCGGTCCACAGAAAAACTTCACATAGTGGCAGTTTTAGATAAGTTCTAAGATGAGTCACTAATTTGATCAATAATTGAGCTCCACTTAGTTCCAATCTTAGCATCGGCTGAATTGGCGCTACCTTGCTTTTCGATGCAATCAAATTGCTAAATACGACTTAGGAAGAGGTTATACTTCGCAAATATACTGCATGTATTTGAATTTTGTACTCGGTATTATACTGTTTCCATCTACGAATTTTAATTTTATCCATTTTACAAAGATTATTTAGTAGATTATTCCATTTAGTTTAAATTTCCGACTTAAGTGTATCGCCCCATGGTAGGCCTTTTAACCAGAACTCTTGTATTAGCATTTTATTTTGTCCTTATAACTATCGGTATTTTCCAACCTGCAGATGGAAAGGCGAAGCTATACCAGACAGCATACTCCGTCTTGTAATATTTTCGTAACTAGACAGTGGGGATAATGAGTAGAAAAAACCGTCCGAAAGCTGGTTCTACTTAATACCAGAGTTTTTGTGCTGCTTGTGTCATGGAAACGTAAAAAATCCGAGTCATACAGTGGACGCCTGACAAAATAACTTTCACATATGCCTCGGCGCAAGTACTTTAGCTGTCTTGGGGTATTTGTCTTCCAAGTCAATAGCAAGTTGTAAGCGTTCGAGTAGCTGGTAACGGGTCACAGTAAACACCAAAAGTAACTGTACTGAGTTGATAATCAGTGGTCTACTAAGATTTCTTTCTTTGAATAATTATGCACTGATATGGGCAATCATCCGGGTGAATTCAGATTTGGCAGTAAATTTTCTGTATGTCTCTGTTAATAAAGGTGGTCCACCCATAGTGCATGATGTTAATTGTCAGTCATTCCTTAACGTTCGGTTTTTTGCCCAAGTTAATTTGACATTTCCTTGAATCAATGTTTGACAAATTCAACTATAGAGAGGTACACAATTGAGCAGCCCGTTAATATTGCTAAAGCCTTTAATGAAAATGGGCATTTAAATCAAAATTCATTTCATACATTTCGTGCATTTCGTGATTTTTTTTGTCAGCATAATCGACCAAATGTGTCTACGTTCGGGAAAGTTGTGTGCAAATTTCAGCAAAGCGCTTCTATAGGAAATGTGGAAATGCCTGTGCATGCTCACCCAGTTCGTTTTGCGGAAAACATAGCTCTTGTTCGTGATAGTGTGGCAGAAGAGCAGTCAACCTCGACTCGTCGTCGTGCCCAATAATTGAATATATCACGAACGTTACTGATGCGAATTTTGCGTAAAGATTTGAGTTTACGCCTTTATAGGGTTCAATTAAATCAAGAGCTGAAGCCTTCCAATCATTTCAAGTGTCGTCAATACGACGAATGTTTAGTAGAACAGACAGAAATGAATTGTGACTTTGCAAGAAAAATCATCTTCATCTACGATACACACTTTCACCTCAGTGGATTCGTTAAAGAGCAGAATTTCCGCAGCTGACCAAATGATTATCCACGAGTGATTTTGGAAATGCCGATGCATCCTCAAAGAGTGACTGTTTTTTGCGGTTTATAGGCTGGCGGCGTCATCGGGCCGTACTTCTTCTCAAAAGAGAGAAATTTAATAGCCGTGATATCTCATGTCATTGCGATGTTAATTGGCTGCCACTATCATGTGACTTGACATTTCGTTGGGGATATTTAAAAAAAAAGTGTACGTCAATAAGCCAAGAACAACTCAAGAGCTAAAAGATGATATAATTCGGCATATTTATGACACTGAACCTAAATTATGTCTCAGAGTCATTGAAAATATAGACCGACGGATAGACCACCGAAAACGTGGTGATCACTTGGCCGATATTTTGTTTAACACATGATTGTCATAGATCCTTCTATCATAAAAAAAAACTATTAAAATAATTCTCTGAAAACTTTCCGTTTTATTTACAATTACCATCGTGCGTCTTGATTAATGTCATGTTTATTTTGTTAATGTCATAATTGTTACTTGTCACCTGGGATACATAAAGTGGAGAGTTGGCTCTGCGGCTAAGGGGGAATTTGGTCGGTTTTGCTTGTTATTCTTAAAAGAATTAATAAATTATTAAAGTATTTTAGAAAATCAAACGTCATTCGTGTATTAAACACACACTAAAAGTCTTTCTATATAAGATTTCATATCAAAACTTCAGTCAACTATTTGAAAATATATTTTTTTCTATTAAAAAATACTTGTTAAATGCCCATCAAAGAAACTGACACAAAACACTTAAATCGACTTAAATAAAGTCCAAAAAATTTTTTTCTTAATATCCTATATAAAGTTAAATATTCTTTACCACCTCCATTACCGTTTAAGCATATCAATCTCGTAAATATTGCAAAGAAGAAAACAAGAAGAAGATGTCAGGTATAATCAAAGCCTAGAAAGCTCATTTAGCTTATCTTAAGGACAATAAGTTGTTTCGTTTTCAAAATTAGTGTCATTGCCTTCTAAACTACATGTATATGTATTCGAATTTTCCTTAAACATTTAAAAAAATATTACTAAAAAAAAAGAAAAAAGATTTTTGATAAAAACAAAAAAATATGATAAAACTTTTATAAATTCATTAACTTTTAAAGAAGAAAAATTTATTTTGTTGTTTCCATTATATCTACTGGTTTACATATCTTTATAATAACTACTACTGTCTTGTCTTCTCCACCAAAATATAAGAAACAAAAAAGTAAAAAATAATGCAAAAGAAAATACAAAAAAAAGTTTAATATTTAATCTTATTTACTGCCGTAAAAAAATATATTTATTATGTTGAATACACAACAATATTAAGGGTATTCTCTTAAAGCAGAAAAATCATATATGGAAGAAAAGTTATTTATACACAATGAAGCAAATATGTATAAGCTATTAGCTTATTAGCTAACTTTGGATCATTATGGACTAAACTTGATCAAATTTGACACAGCGAACATGTTCCTGTAGCTCTACTACTAAATCAATTATTCAATCGGTCGAATCGTAGAGGGAAAGGTTGCAACTGTGTGTAAAGTTTTGTTCCGGACTTTGACAGTTGATAGCAGCCATATTGTTGCTGCTACATTTTTTTCCTTTAAATAGAATATTTTTTTTCTTGAGACAAGCTTTCAGAGTGCTTATGCAGTATTGCTGATACTAGAGAAATAGATTATTGTAGGAGGGTAGAGAAAGTAGTGTTTATGGACTTTCGATTTAAATTTACTAATGTCTTAAGTGCATGAAATAATTTTGCAGGAAGAATGTTTCACAGTGCTACTACAGAACGAATTCTCCCTATAATGCGTTGTGTGTTTTACTGGAAAATCAACTATAAAGAGACTCGCTCTACTAGAAATATGAATACCACGTGAGAATATGTTGCCACGTTTTTACCTTCTAAAAGCGTTTATGTATGAGTTCGTAAATTTCGGTCAAAACAAAATAAATCTTGTTTTTGATTTTTAACTAAAATCCTTCACGAGCAATAACAAATTATATTCTTAATTACACTCTTTATTTTTAAACAACAAAAATTACTCGACATATCTTTCTACCTAAAGATCTTTCAACTTTAAGTTCGAGCAACGTTCCATGTGAATTCTGCGACTTGATTTGGACCTTCAGATATACAAAATTCAAGTGATCTAAGAGCTAAAGAACCACAGTTACCGAGTTCGTTTACTGAAGTCCTAGAGTAGTTATTAATCATTCTAATTCATCTATTTCTGTTATGTCAACAAACAAATTACCGAATTTGGTACAATGGCAACACCACGAGAACTAGGAGAGACCAATCTGTTACGAAAAATGCAACGTTTGGTGTAAATTTTGAGTTGACTGTATCATAGGTGTATATTTCTTTAAGAACAATACTGGAAAGGTCAAAACCATCAAGTTTTAATGATTGAACACGAGCGGTTTGACGGCATTGTTATCTTGCGTTATATAAACTGACCACCAATACGTCCGACTTGACTTAGACTTTGACCAATAAGACTTTTGCTTGTAGGGTTTTGGTTAATTTCATAGTCAGCAATTGATTCACATGCCAGAGTCATGAAAAATTAGAAATTTCTGATGCCCACCACACAATGATGTCACGACGTACATTTACACTACTTAGAGCGTTTACATACAAATCTTACCAAATCAGATTCAAATCCCTGTAATCATAGGAAAATTTTTAATCATGGTTTCAAATTTTAAGTAACAAGGAAGCTTCAATCATCTCCAGATGATCCTTTTAAGGTGGCCTCTGACCTCTTGAAATGAAAAAAGACAAACTATAAAGCATCATATTAAGGACAGGGATAAAAGAAAGAAAATTTGGGAGTCTATGCTATGCAGCAGAGATTCCTCACCACTACACAGTTATAGACAACCTGTTACAGTAGACCGATTACCTGTTTAGCTGAAAGGGAAATGACATAACCAATGATTCAAAGAAACTGAAATAAGGTCAGGATGCTTTATGATAGCCATATGCTTCAAATTTAAGAAACAAAACAAAAATAACCAATGGCATCGACAGGCCTTTAAAGCGAATTTCATTGATATATTTATTTAAATTTCAAGAAAACGCTTAATAAAAGATCCTTTATTTGCCAGACGTTTAGAGGATTTTGAGCACAAAAACTGTGTATGTAACAAATTGTTACTTTTTAACCTTTTTAAAATGCTTGAGTTCTTTTAGATTGCATAGAATACAATGAATGCAGCAAATTTAATCTTTTCATCCGCTTAGTAAACCAATTTACTCAATACTGAACTCTAAGTACAAATTTACACTAAACTATAACTGACTGGCTTAGCAAAATGCGCTACCTTTTATAGTAATTTAACATTAATTCCGTATGTTTTTGTATTTACTACAATTTTCTATTCGTCTACGTTAATTCAAATGTAAGACCTTATTACCCAAAAATTGCTAACTCCGTTCTATACGCAGTTGGTAACACTGTTAATAACACAAGTAAGTACAAAATTGACACATTGACAGTCTTTGCACAAACCAATAGAATAAATGCCATAATACAATTTATTACTATAAATTTACAAATTCTTTTGCATATTTTTTCTTTTTTAGGCACTGTTTAACAATAGGATTCTTATATTTTTTTCTCCGTTACTCCTCTGGGAGCATATTGGCTTTCCACAAAGCATCGACGGCTTTGTTTCAATTTCTTTAATCAATTTGATCTTTCAAGCTAAGATTAATTCACTGTAGCTTTCTCTATATGATTTGCGTGGCGGTGAAGATCCTTGCTAATTGGTGGTGATCTTTACTTTATCATTGTAATGTTTTTCCCTAGTAGGTGGCATCATTTCCCGATCATTCGTCTGATGTTGGTCATCATCATGGTATTTTTTAGATGAAATTGTCTGAAAGGAAGTTGAAGCCTCTTTATTAAACATTCGAAACCACAATTAAATTTTCTTCGTCACGTCCTCTGATGGGGCTCAAGCCTGTAGTTATGCGTGTGCTTTAACCACTACCACACGCCACCCCCGATTCGTATTACTATTAATATTCTTTTTCCTTAAACGGGCTAAACAACTTACTAATTCTCATACGATATAAGATGAGACTTGGAAGATTCTTTTCAAGAACTCTCTGATTTCAATGTTGAAGCCCACAGTCTAAAGTAGCAACGTTATAACTGAGATATTTTGTTGTGAAGACCCCTTATTATTTTATTAGTCTTACAATAAAAAAAATCAAAGAAATTTATGCGCAAACATTTTCATATTCGAAGAGACACTTTATTTTAAAAAATCTCTTTTACATGTTTTCTTTTTATTTTCGTTAGATCCTGCCGTAATCGAGGATACTTTATTTTTGAGCTACAAAACAGTACAAACTACAGAACCAGTGATATACAATGACAAGCATCCTAACATTTGCGTTTTCTTTATGACTTTTTACACGTTGGGTGGCTATGCTGTACGGTGCTCTGTGGCAGCCACATTATAAAACTGTCTACACCTTGAGCAGTGTCATTTCTTTTCCATGCTCTACTACAACCATCGATGAGCTCTGACTGCATTGGCTGCACATAAAATGTTTCAGCATAACAAAATTTTACTTTATGTTGTTGCTTGTTGCACAACCTCTCGCTGGCATTACTTCTTTGGTGGCTCCTTAGTTGCTTCTATCATTTGCTTCATGATTAAATTTAAAATAAATCCAATAAAAATAAAGAAAAACTACAACAACAACTACGGCAATAAGTAGACAACGAACATAAAATCAATTGACACCTTTTTCGCTGTCGCTGCATTGTTGCTCTTATTAGAGTTGCTTCTTTGAAGTGTCTTTTTCAAAACAAGTCACAATGCTGGTGATGGTGGTGTCTATTTTATGAA
Organism: Wohlfahrtia magnifica; assembly: GCA_023159175.1. Lineage (NCBI taxonomy): Eukaryota > Metazoa > Arthropoda > Insecta > Diptera > Sarcophagidae > Wohlfahrtia > Wohlfahrtia magnifica. The sequence continues at coordinate 4,051,716 of JAKWBJ010000045.1, forward strand.
TCATTTCAAATCAAATAAAAATCATAATGAATAGAATAAATGAATGTGTGCGTTGAGGTGAGAATGGTCCATCAATGGTCCATGCATTAGTGTTGTGGTCGCTTATAGCATAAATTTCACAGGCGATGTTGATAATGCCACAAATGCTTGAGGGTGTTTGCGTATGCTTGTGTTTTTAAGAAAATGTCGTGCCACTTTATGGCAGAATTTATTAAAGTGTGGCTGTAAAAACAACAAGAACATGGATTATTTTGAAGAGATCGACAATAAAGATTAAAATTAAATACTCGGTATTTTATTGCTGAGGCACCAACAACAACAATAAAAATAATAATTGGAAAAACAAAGAAAGCAATGATAGGATACAACTTAACATAATAGAGGATCATTAGATGCTCATTTGTTTTTTGTTTTTTAATTAGAAATGTTTTGTTTTCTTAGCATAAAGAAATAAAAAAAATCAGCTGAAAAATTACATCAAAACTATAACTCATGTTATCGATAAATACGTATGTTGTACATGATTGGTTGAATGTCGCTTAAGGCAAAATTATAATTGAAAAACGTTTATTTCTTTAAATAAAAAAATCCATGTAATTCTGCTCTGAATAAATTCTCAGTGAATACAAAAACTAAAACAATCAATATAATTATCGATAAATTTTTTTCGTAATCGATAATTTGAATTCTATTATATTACGTACGTTTAGTGCTTGCTAAGTATTTTATAAGATTCCTTTAACAACCTCTGGGGTCGTAGAAAACCATAACATATTCTTTCCAATGACGCTCAAAAAAAAAAAGTAAATTATCCTCGATTATGACAGGAGCTTTTGAAAATAAAAAAAGATGTGAAAGAAAGAGAGATGAAAAAGTTAGCGCATAAATTTTCCAATTCATCGGCTTCCCAATGGATTCTAGTCTATAGACAATTTCGCTATATCTTCCAATCAATTTCCATTTCCTTTAAATCAACAACTTGGTGTGATCTTTGCCATAAAGAAACTTTGTTTATTGTTTGTGGTCAGAATATTCTCAAAATGAGCCGTGTACAGCAGTTGAAAAATTCCTAAATGGAATTGACATCCGTAACTTTTGAGTTCTACTTTTTACAGCCATATAAAAGTGTAAACTTCACACAAGAGTTAAGTGTAGACTTTACAGAAGTTATTTAATCGCCCAAAATATTGTTTGCTTAGGTTTTATATGTTGTGGATGTTAGCACTGGATACGCTGGATGTTGTTAGGATATTGCCGAGATAGCTAAACAGGAAACGTCTTTTAAAATTGTGTAACACAAAGTCGAGAACGTCGTTCAACAAAAGTGAGGAGACAACATAACCTTATTTAGCACCATATTTAATAGAAAGAACCAGCTTGAGAGAGACTTGTTCAATCTCGCCTACTTTTTTACGGATGATGTGTATTGTCGGCAGTGTTGTTCGAACCATGTGAAGAAAAATCTGCTATTACAGTTAACAATATACTCAAGAATTAATATTTACTATGCCACGACCACTTATCCATTTTCGCACGTTTGTAACTGATGATTTGCATTGACTACTACGCCACTAAGACCAAATTAAGAAACTTCAATTTTAAACATTCTCAAGATATACAAAAATCAATATTTATTTTGTATGGGAGGTACCATCTCTACTTAACTGATTTCTCCAATTTTTTTAACTGATGATTTGTATTGATTACTAAGTCATTTAGGCCAAATTCAGAAATCTCCACTTTAACTGTTTTCAAGATATAAAAAAATCAATATTACTGTTGAAGAGAGCTACCATCCGATTCCGCTAATTATTTGCCTGATGCCTACGGAGATGCAGACAAATAAATGTTTACTTTGTATGGGTATGTTATTGACCAGTTAGAGTTTTTGAAATGTAACACATGGACGGAAAAGTTCCTTGCCTAACAGATAGATGGCGCTAGCTTTATTGCATTCACCCCGTTTTCAGTTAGTGCTAACTCTAAAGAACCAGCTGTTAAAATTTCATGATATTCTATTAATTAGTTTGTGAGTTATTGTGCTAAGAGTGACGCTACTTTTGTTATTTTTAGAACAACAGATCAAAAACAATTTCGTGTTTTAATTCTGCACTACTTCTTGATAGGAAAAAATACAATTCAAGCGAAGCAATGACTTGAAAGTGTTATGTGGATTATGCTCCATCAGAAACAACAATAAAGCGTTGATTTGCTGACTTCAAACGTGGTTGTAGAGCACAGATGATGCAGAACGCAGTGGACATCCAAATGAGGCGGTAGCACCAGAAAACATCATAGAAAATTAACAAAATCGCCTTTAATGATCGAAAAGTTAAGTTGCGTGAGTTAGCTGCCATCATAAAGTTACCAAAAGAACGTTTTGGCTTTATATAGCATGAGCATTTGACTATGAGAAAGCTCTGTTCAAATTGGGTGCCGTGTTTGCTCACTGTTGACCAAAAACAAGAACATGTTGATGATTTTGAAACAATGGCAAATCTACATGAAAATGGAATTATTGCATTTCTGTTGATTGAAGTAACGTTGCTGATTAAAGCTAATTTTGAACAAAAAAATAAAATTTTTCTTTATTAGGCCCGAGCCTTTTCAGCCCATATGTTATACAATTAAAATCTCAAGAAAATAAGCTCATCCGGTTAGAATTTTATAAAGTCTAAACATACAAACATGAACTGAACAAAAAGCAACTATCAGCTGTTAAATCGGTTGTAAAATAAAGCCCTGTTGCCAACTCAATAAGGTTATAATTATATAGTGATTTTTCGTATTTTATATTTTTGGAACTTATAGTTCAAATCTTTTCTTTCTGATGGCAATACTTATGTCATTCTATTCAGTCACAAAATTCAGTATATTATCCCGATTGAACGAAATGAATCGATTTACGCTTAAACAACTTTATTAGAAATTTATTTCTAAAACAAAAACAATTAGTCGGAAATTGCACGAAATTGTCGTACAAAACTTGATAGCAGAGAAGGGCCAACAGTGCCCGGTATACGCAAGTTTATTGCTAAATTTCGTGAAACTGGTTTTATTGTTGATGCGCCAAGACAGTGCATACACCCGAAAATATCGAAGCTGTGGCTGAGAGTGTGAGTGTGAATCCATCAATATCAACTCGTCATCGTTCTCAAGAATTGAGCATTTCACACACCAGTTTACGTCGAAATTTTCGAAAAGATCTCGGTGTGGTGCCTTACAAAGTTCAATTTGTTCCAGAGTTGAAGCCGTATGACTATTGTTTTCGCCTAAAAGGGCCAACGATGAACTGCATGATGATTAAGTTAATTTTAATAATCAAAATTGCAATATTTGGAGCTCAGAAAACCCAAACGTGATCTTACTACTGACTGTTTGTTGCGGCTTGTGAAGCGGAAGGATTATTGGCCCATATTCCTTTGAAAATGAGGACGGCGCAACCATTACGGTCAATGGAGACACCTAATGCACCATGTGCCCGCTCTTCATGGTATTAATGTGAACAATGTTTGGTTTCAACAAGATGGTTTAACTTGCCACACATCCCACGCCAAAATCGATTTATTGCATCATATGTTTGATGGCCGTTATAATTAGCCGAAATGGAGATGTCAGTTGGCCACCAAGATGCTGCGATTTGACACCGTTGGACTATTTGTTACGGGGCGCCGTTCAAGACAAGTGTTATGCCGACAAACCAGAGAAAATTCAACATTTGAAGGCCGTGATACCATTGCCCTATACACTCGAAAATGTTATCGAAAATCGTTCCGATCGATTGAGATACTATGAGGCCAGCCGAGGCTGCCATATGAATAAAATAATATTTCATTTCTAACCGGAACAATTTTACTCCGCAATAAAAAATTGAATTTGAAAAAATTTTACCCCGTTTTTGTTTTATTGCACTTTTAAATTTAAACTTTTAAATGACCCATCCGATATAAATTTTGTATGAGAATTTAAAACTTAACTTTTGGCAATATTCCTTTTTAAAGCATGCCATCAATCATTATTATTCGTTTTGATTTATTCCTATTTTTTTATAACTTCTTTTTTGAGAAAAGCAAATGTAAAGCGAAATCTTTATGGAAGAAAAACAACTTCCAAGTTCAATTTTCAACTTTATCATAATCTGTTTGACATCAAGAATATTAGCATATGTATAAAATAAAAAAATACAAAATGACATTTAACAACGACAACAATAAACAATGAAATTTAATACATTTTCCAGACAGATAGCAGACAAAATAAAAGAAATAAAATAATAAAAACTATAAAGACCCTAAAAAATACACAAAAAAGTATATTTTTCTTATGGAAAAGGAACAAATTAAAATAACAATGCTAATGGAAAATAGCATATAATGCATATGCTGCTCGCTGCATACAAAACAAATAGTATGGGGAAGATGTTTGTGGTTTGTCACAATAGTTTTCCTTTGCAACTTATTATTTCTTTTTTTTTCTATATAAATTTTCATAATGAAAATGGTGGAAATGTAATCACTTTCGGAACATTCGTTTTTTCGTTCAAACAATACTCGTATAAACGAAGCAACCCTGGTTTTGCTTTCAAAACTATTGCTTTACAAGCTGCATACAGTACATGCTGCTGCATTATTGTGATGTGTCACCAAAAGAAATCAATCAACAAAAAATAAAGAGAAATAAAAAAACTGTATTCCTTTTCTTATGTTCAGCATAGAATATTGCATTCCTGCTGCTACTACTCATCATCAGTGTGGGTTAAAATAATGACAGAAAAAAAAAAAACAAAATAAACGAAGCATTAACGATTTTATTTTGGCTCAAGACAAGTTTATCTGTCTGTCTGTCTGTCCGTTAAAAAAAAAAGTCAACAGAGATCGTTAATCATACTTGAGCCTATTAAAAACCCCTACATTGAGACAGCAATCCAATCCAATCCAAATGTTGTAAATGCTCTATAATGACAAGACAAAAAATATTGTCTCACTTAAAATAATAGAACACAACCAAAATATTTATTGAAGATTAAACAGAATAAAAGATGAGAAAAGAATTTTGAATGGGAATAAAATTAAAAAGCAATGAAAGGAAAACTAATAAACATTCACGGAAGCTTAAGCTTGACATACATACGATTTTGATTAGAAATAGTAAAGGGTTCGCCATCTAACGTTTTTTTTTTTCAACTAGTGCTTATTTCGTGAATGGTAACATTTAGCTCATGTCTGATTTGACAGATAATTAGTTTTATCCTTCCGCTGAACGAATATGGTTGTGTATACGCTTGAACAACGCTGGGAAATATTGCGACATTACTTTGAAAATATTGCCAAAAAAATCATCTTTTCAGATGAAGCTCATTTTGTTCTGGCGGGTATGTAAACAAGCAAAATTATCGCTTTTGGGGCACGCATACATTGAAAAGCCGATACACGCAAGACGTCACTGTTTGGTGTGGATTTTGGTCCAGAGGCATAAATGGGGCATTTTTCTTCGAAAATGAGCAAGGAGTGGCCGTTACAGTCAATGGCGATCGTTATCGGGCCATGTTGAACGAATTTTTGTGCACAAAAACTGAAGAGGAGGATAATAGCAACATTTGGTTTCAACAGGGCGGCGCTACGTGCCACACAGCCGAAGCTACACTCGATGTTTTGCGCCCTGTTTTTAAAGATCGCATTATCAGCCGCAAAGCCGATGTCGTCTGGCCACCTCGGAGCTACGATTTGACACCGTTGGACTATTATTTGTCGGGTGCCGTTAAAGATAAGTGTTACGCCAACAAGCCAGACAAAATTGAAGCTTTAAAGGATAATATTCGTGAAGCCATTGGTGAAATACAGCTGCACACATCGATAATCTGCTTAAAAATTGGACCGATCGTGTAGGCTACTGCATAGCCAACCGAGGCAGTCATTTGAATGCAATTATTTTCCATTATTAACCGGAAGGATTGTACTTTCAAATAAAAAATGAAATTTGAGAAAATAGTCAGTAGTTTTTTTTTATAGCATTTTCACAAAAAAAAAAAAAAAATATTTGGTGGGCCCTTCATATAGCGTAAGTGTACCAGTAGTAGACAGTTTAAGACTTTTGTTTATGTATTTTAAGCTACTGCTCTTACGCATGTGAATTTGGTAAAGGATTGATGACTAGTTATTATTGCTTTGTTTCAGATTAATTAAGTTAAATTTATATATTTTTTTTATTAAAAATAAATTTACTGATTTTGTAAAAAAACACCAAATTTGCCAGTAGTCGGTATGCTATGTTCCTAGGGCTGGCATATCATATTTTAGTGCAGATAATAATAAATAGAGATTGATTTCAAAGAATATTCAAGAAGATCAAGCCAGCACGAAAGATAAATTCATATCAGCAAATAATAATTATAATTCAGATTTTGGGTGTGGGTTACATCTTAAAGTTAAACACACAAAAAAGTAGGTCACAGGGAAAAATATTATATTATTATGATATATTTGTGGCTTCTGAAATCTAAGCTGGTATTTAAAATTGTGTTAGCTTCTACCATGGACCGGTCACATAATGCGAATCCTCTCAAGCCGCTCAAGTACAGTTCGAACATAGCAGCATATTACTAAAGCCGTCAAATCAATAACTCAGCGAGTTCATCCTCGGAAACAGAAAGTCATAACACGTAAAATGAATATTACGCAAAAGTTAATGAGTCGAATTATTGGAATAGACTTGAATTCGAGACTTTAAACATAATATTGGACACTTGTTGACTGCAGTTTAAAGAAAATTGGGTAGAAATATCCAAACGTCCTTTTGAAAAGTATAATGATAATTTAGTTAGAAAAACTTTGTTTACGGATGAAAAATGTTTAACTTACCAAAGAATAATAATAAACGAAATGACAGGATGTAAGCACAGTAGCCTAGAGAAATAGAGGGTCCGCCAAATAATTTTTTATTTTATTTTTTGAAAGTGCTATAAAAAAAACTACTTAATATTTTCTCAAATTTCTTTTTTTTAATGAAAATACAATCCTTCCGGTTAAAAATGGAAAATAATTTCATTCAAATAGCTGCCTCGGCAGGCCATGCAGTAGCCTACACGATCGGTCCAATTTTTAAGCACATTAGCGATTGTGTGCAGCTGTATTTCAGCAATGGCTTCACGAATATTGTCCTTTAAAGCGTCAATTGTCTCTGGCTTATTGGCGTAACACTTATCTTTGACGACACCCCACAAATAATAGTCCAACGGTCTCAAATCGCAGCTCCGAGGTGGCCAAGCAACATCAGCTCTGCGGCTGATAATGCGATCTTCAAAAACAGGGCGCAAAACATTGAATGTAGCTTCGGCTGTGTGGCACGTAGCGCCGTCCCGTTTAAACCAAATGTTGCTAATATCCTCCTCTTCAATTTTTGTGAACAAAAATTCGTTCAAAATGGCCCGATAACGATCGCCATTGACTGTAACGGCCACTCCTTGCATATTTTCGAAGAAAAATGGCCCAATTATGCCTCTGAACCAAAATGTGCATCAAACAGTGACTCGTCTTATGTGTATCGGCTTTTCAATGTATGCGTGCAGCATATGCGACAGTTTTACTTGTTTACATACCCGCCAAGATCAAAATGAGCTTTATCTGAAAAGATGATTTTTTTTGGCAAAATCGGCATCTTCTGTAAGTCGATCGAGGCCCACTTAGCGAAGCGAAAACGCATTGGATACAACCATATTCGTTCAGCGGAAGGATAAAACTAATTATCTGTCAAATCAGACATGAGCTAAGTGTTCCCACTAGTTGAAAAAAAAAACGTTAGATGACGGACCCTTTATCTGAGCTCATCGCCTGATTTGGACCCTCTGGTTTACAAATTATATACCATTTCAATGGACAAGTCTTGCCACAAAATAAAGCCCAACATGTATTTTCTAAAGCCTTCATTGGTCATAACGAATATTTTCAATCACTGACTAGCGTACAGTTATTGATGATTGGCCAGTGCAACTTCAGACGTGGTGTCCATAGTTTCGTTGAAAAATATATGAAGATGTATTAAGTTATTATTTAGAGTGTTAACCTCAACTTTAACAAAACTAAATGGTGTCCAAAATTGAGGTAACATTTTAATTTTGGTGCCATTTTTTTCTACTCCTAGTTTTTATTCTAAATTTTTAATTTCGGATTATATATACATTCCATCTTGTTAATACGGAACGTTAAACGAAGGGACAACATGTTTTTATTATCAAAATATTTTTAGAAAAAAGTTTTAAGGAGGTAATTAGAAAATATGGTTTGTGGTTCGGAAAAAGCAAAATGGCCACATTTGGTGTGAAGAGCAGCCAGAAGGATTGCCAGCACTGCCAATGCATTCCAAAAAATGCACTGTTTTTGTGGATTCTGGGCCGGTAGCATCATTGTACCATACTTTTTCAACGACGAAAGTAGGAACGTTACTTTGAGTGGCGAACGCTACCGTGCGATGATGACAAATTTTTTTTGCTCAAAAGGGAAGAGCTTGACGTGGCTGACATTTCAACAAGACGGAGTCACACGCTACACAGCACCTGAAACAATGGCCCAACTGAGAAGCGAGTTCGGTGAACAGTTTATTTTACGTTTGGGGGCGTTAAATAGGCTGCCTAGATCGTGTGACTTAACGCCTTTTGACTATTATTTATAGGGCTATGTTAAAGCTTTTTATATAAGGATATGCCCGCAACGGTTAACGCACTGGAGCCAATATTGAAGAATTTATTCGTGAGATACCGAAACCAAAACTTAACCATCACATGAACAATTGGAGGCGGAGCCGAGGTCAACATTTACATGAAATCATGTTTAAATATTGGGTTATATGTATCGTTCTATCGACTCAAATAAAGATTTCATACCGTTACGTTTTAAACTTTTTAAAACGCTTGAGTTCTTTTTAATTGCATCAAAATAAAATAATGCAGGGAATTTGTTCTTTTATACAGTTATTTTTATTTATACACTTTTTGCAATTATAACTATCTAGTCTCCAAGTTATTTATCCTCCACTTAATTTTCGTTTATACAACACTTTTATTTACGCCTAAACACGACTTTACTTGATGACTTCCAAGTGATAACTAACTCTCACCAAATGCAGTGCGTCATGTTTTATAACAATTCATTATCAATTGCGAATATTCGAATATACAAATTTCTATTTATCTAAGTTTAATTCCAAAGAGGTAAAATTATAATACACAAAAAGGAATCGAACACTGGCAGCACCGTTAAACACCGTTAAACTTTTAATAGCACAAACAGCAAGAGCCTTGACACAAACTAATAAAGTTTATAGCTTAAATCTCATCATATAGTCCTTGATGTGGTGTATTTTCTATTTAGATATTTTTATTTTCTCCAGATTTTATGTGTTTTTTTTATCTAATCCAAAGGCTCTTAAAAAATCACTTATTACTTGACCACTATGTATTCTGTTTTCAAACATGTTAAAAACAGACTTTCGGGGTTTGGTCTGAGATTGCCACGAGCATAACTTTAATCCCATTGAGTTACTGGAAATGAAAGTTAACGTTATGGTTGTGACTTAAAACTTGGTGTTGATTTTCATCACAAACATCAATGATATTAGCGTTTGAGCAGAGATTTAGAAAGTCTGCAATCCCTACCCAGACTATGTGTGTGTTGTTAATATCCAATGGCAACAGTTAATGAAATACACAACTGCGCAGTGAATTTTACCTAAAATTTCTTAAAATCAAAAAGCAATTATTTCGGTAACCAAAGCTCAACATTTAATTATGGTAAAGGCCATAAAATTTTTTAGATATCCGTACAAAACGTGTGGTAATATATTTTTTTGTTGTATTTAAAATGCCTTCGAATTTTATTTCTTAATTTTCAAGTTTTTTTATAAAAAAAAAAAAAATTTTTTTTGTTGAACTTCTTGTTGCTTGTCAATCGTATGTCAAATTTCCACATTCATGCAACATTTAAACATAAAGTACTCGTACATGGAACAACATCATGATGATGAAAATTATGTAAACGCGTACATGAATACTTTATTAATAAACAATTTTTGTGTTATTGTTGTTCGTTATTTTATTTTCTTGAAATGCGTGAATACGTCTATTGATTAACACTCACGTTCTAATGTTAGTGTTCTCGACAACCCGCCAGGAATAGTCAGCCAACAAGTTAGGGGGCATTGATTATTATGCATATTAAACAAAGAGAAACAAAAATAGCAGTGGTTTTGTTAATGAAAAGAATTAATTTTTACAAAAAAACTATCTTTTTAACATTAAGTTTTTTAATATTTTTGCTTTTTTAAAACACTGTGCGACTCCTCCATTTAGAAGAGCAAACCAAATTACATTAATATTCACTACAAGACTTTTACTTAATGTAACGTTTTGATGGGGAAAACATACATATCTACAAAAACACATGCAAGTATTTCTAATTTTATTGATTTTAACTTTTAAACAGTGGCGTCATAACAAAATTATTGAACATCAATCATAGACACTGAAGTATGCATTTCGTCTTCAGCTCTTTATGGATTTTTAATAATTTCGAAAAAATAGAAAAAAATATTTAAATATGCACTTAAGAAGTGCTTATAAATCAATTAGAAACGTAATAATAATAAGGAAGAAAAAGATATTTTTAAAATTTTTAAAGCAAAAAGTAAAGACAATCTGATCGTAGCATATACGAGTACCTATGTATGTACAATATTTACTTATCAGCCGGCAGTCATATTGTGAAAAGTTGTTTTAACAAATCTTAAAGCCGTTAGAGAGTCGTTAATACTATCAAAGTCCACTAACGTATTATCACGTAGATATTATTGTTTTGACTTTTTTTAGCCGAATTTATTACTTTCCATTTAAAGTTTAACAGCAGCATTCTCGACAATTCAGCACATATGTCATTCCAACATATATAAAAAAACAACATTGTTTGCTATCTTTATGCCCTATCAGCTATGTTATCTTCGAACACTTTAGTGTAGGAGAATACCGAGATGCAATTTAGGCCTACACTGTTTAAGTAGAGTTGATCTTTTGCTCAGAAATTGTGAAGTATTTAAGTCATCACAGCGCAAGTGGTAGCGTTTCGTAGCATCATTTTGCTATTTACGTTTAAACTATGACTTGTGTAGGGACGCATATCCTGAAGCGCTACAATCAATTCTCGAGTTTTCTGTGTCCATGGTACTAAAATACTGTCTCTGTAATTATTTAAATAACTTACCAAGTGAAGTCAGGTGTGTTTGAAGTGATGATATTTCAAGTGTCTAAAAAGAATTTTTATGTGGTGATTTTTTAAGAGCTTTCGAATTTGATAAAAAAAAACACATAAAATTTAGAGAAATGTATGAAAACATTATTTACGTCGATAGAACGATCTATATAATTACATTTTTAAAGACGATTTCGTGTTAATGTTGACCGCGGCTACTCCTTAAATGGTTCATAAGCTGGGTCCAAATTTGGCATAATCTCTCCAGCATATTGGACGGTATCTCACGACTAAATTCATTAATATTGGCAGTGTGTCAACCGTTGTGGGCTTGTCCTAGAAGCCTTAACATAGCCCCACAAACAATAGTCTAAAGGCGATAATTGGCACGATCTAGCCGACGAATTGGTCGGCTCCAAACGTGAAATACACTGTTCACCGAAGTCCTCTATTAATTGGGTCATTGTTTAGCGTGCTGTATGGCAATGTGGTACCGTCTTGTTGAAACCTCATGTCAGCCAAGACCAACTCTTCCATTTTAGGCAAAAAAAAAATAATGATAATAATCATTGCACGGTAAACGTTTCTGCCTTCGTCGTCTTTGAAAAGTACATCATACAGTTCATTTTTCGGGATACGTATCCAGTTCTTGCAATGCTTCTGGCTGCTCTTCACACCAAATACGGCAATTTTACTTGCTGAATTATGCGATGCACTTTTTTAATCGAGCATGAATTTTGATAATAAAGAAAAAAGTTTAAAAATCACCCGATATAAGATGAAGCGCAAACTTGTTGAAAATAACTCTACTCCGAATATTTCGATGTTGGAAAGAATAGTAGATGACATTATGAACTTATCACCTCCTTCACTTTGAAAGAAAATCTTTTAATGCCACAAACTGCATCAGTCAGCTAATGATGTATTATGCGCTTTAATCTGTCAGGAGCTTACTTAAGACTGAAAAACGTATATTGCTGGGTTTCAGTTTCATTAATCAAGTTGATTTTTAAGCTAAGCTGATTAATCGTCTCCATATGATGGTGTAGTGGTGGCGATCCTTTCTAAGTGGTGGTAGTGATTCTGATTTAGCGTTGTAATTTTTTCTCAGAAGGTCACGTTTCTCCTAATTATTCGTGTGATGCTTGTCATCATCGCCAGAGCTAAGCTGTAGGTAAGGGTGGCTTCTTTTTTTGATGAAATTGTCTAGAGGGAGGTTGAAGACTCTGTATTAGGCACTCGAAACATCAATTCAATTTTTTCGTCATGTCCTTTATTGTGGATTCGAACCTGGGCCGCTTGTGCTGTATACTTACGCTCTAGTTCCTACACCACGCCATCGCCAATGTCAAATCATATAGCGGCTAGTGTTTATAACCGCAAGAATTGTAATCGAATTTCTACCACCGGCCAAAAAGTCTTGATCATTTTTTACCACACTAGGCCTTCGAAGAAGTGCAAATATTTCCCATGTTGTTGCACTGGCTCCGTATAGAAGAAGGCTCAGCGCTTCGAACTTTGCGGACCTTAGCATCATAGCGGAAAAAATTTGCACTAGGAGTTTGCATTCCTGAACATAGCTGCATAGGTCACCAAGGTTCTATCAGAGTGACCAGAGGTAAAATCCTGTTGACAAACGGAATCACCTTTGGGATTCACAAAACTAAAACGAGTTAAAAGCATGAGTGACTCACATTTTTTTAAAAATGTTGCAGATTGTCTATAGTTTACGCGATCGGCAACCTTATCTAAGATAAAATATAATATATAAACAAACGAACAGCGTTTTGGCGAAACAAATTCTTAGGCCGAATTAATCAACGGCGCAGCCACAATATTCGGAGTCGGGGATCGTCTGATTTAAGACCTCTTACTAGGGATGTTATAAAAGTAAAATTCACAAGCCTGAACCGAACACAATTGCAGAACTGAAATAACAAATATGACTCATTATAATCAAAATTAAACTATACTGTGCAGAAACACAATTCAAAAGGGACGTGGGAGATATTTGACCGTCACCCAACTGAGTTACCATTTGTTTGCAAGCATTATTGACCAATTTTTATTTATTTAATTTATTTTGATATATTTATTGCACACATTAGCGAAATATCAGCTCTTTTGCTAAACAAAAGTTCTAAAAGTCCACAGAACTAAAACAACAGATATGACTATATTTTGTATCGAAAATAAGTCTGTGCTATGCAGAAACGTTATTAAAATTTATGACAAACCATATTTGACCAATAATGCCAAAGACCAAACAATTCTTTAAAAGCCTGATATGCTTGCTTCTTAAGAGTATTAAGAAGAGAGGTTAACTATGCGTCTATATCCTATAATATACAATCACGTTGTTTTAGTATTTATAGTGCAATTTTGCACACTTGGTAGGACCAAGGCGGCATTGTGTAGTATGAGATGTTAAAACTCGGTGATCGGAGCAGACTGCAATTACTTCATTTGAATCATGCCGGAATATAAAGACAGACATGATTAATTTATTCTTATGCATGACAATACCCGACCCCATGTCGCAAAAGTTGTAAAACAAATATTAGAAACAATCAAATGCCGCGTTCGCCGTATTCTCCGAACATTTCTCTCACCTCTTTATACGGGCTTTTTTTACATGGAATTTCACTATTTCACTAATTTCCTGTTTGAATTATGGATACATTCGCTTTAAGCACAAAGTACTTCATTTTTTAACTAAAAATGTAAGGGCAGTAAGCGCAACACATATTCATCTCGTTTAAAGGCATTTTCAGAAACTATCTAGGCCGTATAAAGAGGTGTTAGTTTATCTTTTAGTATATTATCGAATCACTTCCTTTGAAGGAATATAAAATCGACTTCAAAGTTGGAGCGCCTTAAAAGACGAGATGTGTTTCTAAGACGGGATTTGGAAATTGGCTCAGAGGTGGGGAAAATATATAAGCAGTGACTTGATAAATTTGTTATTTCACTATCTTTTTTGAAACAGATAAATTTGTAGTCCCAATCCGTAAATTATACTTATTATTGTTGTAAATAAGCTACGAAAGCCTTTAAATGAAAAAAACCCACCCGGGGTTTTTTGAATTTTTAATAAATAGGAGACTTTAGCTTCTCCCAAAGATTATTTATCCAAATAGTTCCATTGATTCCCTCTCGAAGGGAAAAGAAGAAACCGTTAACTACAAAACAGCATCGGAAGGATCAGGTAATGCCACAATGGAACAAAAAGGTTAGAGTTAGAGAGAGTTAGGCAACGACAGATGGCAGTACCAACATCTATCACAAAAAACTGCTGAGAAACAAAACTGATTACTCAAGAAACTGAAACAGGACTAAGATGCCTTGAGAAGCCATAAATTCCTACAAGAAGTTATGATAAAAACCTATGGTAGACTAGCATATTAAGATTGTTTAGCTCTTTAAAAACCTGTTTTTTCCATTATAATTTTTGCCATTACACGTTGCCTTATAAAATAAAATTTAAAATAGTTTCCACAAAATTGCAAAAAAAATACAAACAAAAAATAACTTATTTTTAAAACAAAAGTAGTTTCCAAGAAAAAAGTTGTTTTCATAGTTCACAACTGCCTAACGTTTTGTTCAATATCTGCGAAATAACTTCATTTCTATAGACAAAGAAAAATCTCATTTAAAAAAATATACTCTTCGTCGTCTTCGTACTCTGTCATAGTAAAACTTTAACGAGGAGTATTTCTCTCAACTCGAAATGAAATTTTTATTTTTTATTGTACTTTTCAGACCAAACCAGAGAGAGAGAAAGTGATTTATGGCCAAAAATTGCAGTTATTTTTCACACAACTTTCAACTCAACTTTTATGTGTCTTTCTTAAGATAAATTTTCGATAAATTAGAGAGAGAGAGACGAACACAGGGAGTTGAAAATAAAAATTGCCAAAAATAAATAAAATAGTTATGTATAAAGAAAAAAATTGAAATAAAAAATTTTATTCTGATCGTTGAAGAAATTTAAAATAAATAAAAAAATGTAAGAAGGAAACTGAAGTATAGGAACAGTTTCCTTAAGGCTTTAAAAGTAGTCTTTAAATGAAGAAGTCTTAATTGCAGTGGATAATTTGAATTTAATTTCATTATATGGTAATGAACACTGCTTCTTTTATGAACAATAATTTCCATAAAATAAATTTTATGCTGCTGCCCCACAAAAACGTAGAAATTTAGTTCTAAACTTCAATTGAAATCACTTCCTACCCTCCATCAATCATTCGAAAACTGCATTTTTAATTAAACGAAAACCACTCAAACTAATATTGCCTGTCAATACACATTTACGAGTACTAGCTCTAGCTGTCTGTCTGTCTATCTCTTTAACTACAGCCCTCAATAACTTTCAAGAAAATCTTTTAAAAACACTGAAGAAAAGAAAATCCCATCACCACTTAAAAAACAATTTTTTTTTTTTTTAATTTCAAATCGACATTGGCTGATGAGTTTTTTAGATTATTTTTTTTTGTTTGTTTTTTTTGTTTTTTTTTTTTTGTTTTCAGCTTTAAAATTAAAATTTTTCGAAAAATTTCATTCATTTTATTTTACAAGAAGGGGAGCAAGCGACCTATAGCCACCACTTATCATGGGGATTTTATCAAGAAACTATAAAGAAGAAGTGGAAGTATGTGGGTCACTTCAATTTTTCCTAAATTTTTTCAAATTTTATCTACAAAAAAAGAAAATAAACTGGAAATAAACTTCTGATTTGCCTTAATTTAAACAGATCATTAGTTAGAGATTAATTTTGAAACCAACAATAATAGCAATGACTATTCGAATTGTTTTAAGGATTTTGTCAACTAAAGGTGTCGTGGTATAATGGTTAAACTGCTTGCATACAAAACATGGTAGCCTAGATTCGAGTGCTGGCGATGACAAAAAATTTTTTTCATCATGGTTTCATATTTAAATAAGTAAGAAGCCTTAATCCTCTCTAGATAAACCAAACCAGTTAGAAAACGATGCTAGCCAGCCCTATCTATCTGCTTAATGTGCTCTAAAACTCAATGAGTCAGGCGGACAGAAACCTAACCATAATTGCTGGCGTTATCATTCAATAGAAGATAAGCAGGAGATAACAATCAACAGACTAACCATTAAGTCTTAGGGTAGGCAATTTAAAAGTTTAATATTTAACCAGCGGTTATTTTGAATCCGACAATACCTATGTCGTTCTATTCTGTCACAAAATTCAGTATATTACCTCCACTGAACGAAATGAATCGATTTACGCTTGAGCAACATTAGGATTAATTGGAAATTTATTTCCAAAGCAAAGACAGTTGGTGGGAAATTGCAAGAAAATAAAAAAAAAATTCAAAAGCCATCTTTTCGGGTGAAGCTATTTTTTATCATGGCATATATCGCAACTATTACGGCCAATGGAGACACCTATCGCACCATGATAAACGATTTTTACGACGTTTGGTTTCAACAGTATAGTGCAACTTGCCACAATCGATTTATTGTGTCAAACGTTTGATAATCATTTAATTAGCCGAAATAGTGATGTCAGTTGGTCGCCAAGAAACTGCAATTTGACACCGTGGGACTACTTTCTGTGGGGCGCCGTTAAAAACAAGTTTTATGCAACAAACCAGAGACAGTTGAGTATTTGAAGGCCAACATTCGTGATGCCATTGCCAATATACGTTCCCATACACTTGAAAAAGTTCTCGAAAATTGGCCCGATCGAATGGGGTACTGTGAGGCTAGCCGCAGCAGCCATATGAATGAAACAATATTTCATTTCTAACCGGAACAATTGTACTTCACAACAACAAAATAATAATAAAAATTTGCCAAAATTTGAACCGTTTTAGTTTTGACATTTTTAAATTTAAGCTTTTATATGGATCAAGAATTACTCTTAACTCCAATAAAATTAGGCCGAAATGTCTTTTAATCTCTTTTGGTTCTTAAAAGCAGTCGAAAGGTGGTTTAAAGCAGTTGAGAGCTTCAGTAGGACCTCCGACCACTAACGTCAGCCCTGTGTACAACGGAGGATCCAGTTAAAAAGTTGTGATTAGGTATTACGTCAAGAATCCGCCCGAAGCGCTAAGCTCAATCATCACATTAATTACAGTTCAGTCTGTGTTGCTGTGTATTCTGTGGATAATGTCTGTGTTGCTTCTATTGTTGCAACAGCGCCCTGCGGTCTCTCTCACCAAAATCTGCCAAATCTGCGCAAAACACATCCGGCGAACAGTTGAACGACATTCCACTTGATACTTGATAAACATATTTCGCTTATGCAATTTTCAACAGTTAATCAATGATTTCCCCTAGCGCATGAAGTTTTTCGGTGAATCTGCTGCATTCGAAAGTTATATACGAGTATATGTACTGCAGTTTCAAGTTCATTCGGTCAGTGACGGTGCTGGTATTGCTGGAAACAGCCATGGCCGGAAAGTTTCAGTGTGAGAGAAAAACCCAGTTCGCTGTAGGGTGTTTTAATTCACACTTCTACATAGGGTATAACAGCATATGTCACTCTACTGTTTTGGTGGGTCTTCCACCTTTGCTGTCATTCTCTAATAGAATGTGAGCGGGGTGGATCTAATTGGGTTACCCAGTGGGTCGCCTATCCTGCTTTGAACCCGTGGTATCTGCCGTATATCGAGTTTTACACATATGCTCATATTAGTGCTGCCTAGACTGCTACGGATTTCACAGCCATTGACAGAAGCCGCCTTTTTTCACCCTGAAGACCGCCAATATTCGACATTATTCGCTTGAGCGGGCTATTTTTTCAGTTTTGATGCTAATTATTGTTAAGTATTGTTTAAAGCTCTGATCAATCATTGCAATAAGGTCCTTTATAGGCTCTTTGAAGTTATCACGTGGTCACAATACACAATACACAATTTCATTTGTTGCTTGGGTCTGTGCGCACTTATCAATACCGGTTCTGTTTTCTGTGCTGCAAGTTCCAGGTCATCATTAATCAGTCATCCCTGTACGCTCTATTGCACTTTGGGTATGATCTACTGAATGAAAGATTGAGTAAAGCTAGCCCAGAAAAGACATAAAAACATCCTTCGAGCTCTGACAAGAGGCTTAATTCTGTTATCACGAATATTGGGAATCTTAGGTACTTCACTTCTTCACTGTGTTTTCTACTAAATCGCAACTATTGACTAGATGTGGAGTTGTATTGTCACGGAGTTCTTGTATTAAATGGGTCAACAGATGCATAGAGTTCCTAAAGATGTAAAGAATACCTTGCCTAATACCTTTTAAGGGCATATGAATTTCTTAGGTTAATAGGCCTGAATTATTTGCTCTGTCATTATTGACCGAAAATAGCAGTAACTATCTCTTTTAACTAACATTGTAAAGCGATAACTTACAACATTTTGTTTACTTTGAGATGTTCCTGTTACTAGTCCTAAGTAGGCAATTAAGTATATGGTTCAAATATAAGATATTATTTCTAATGCATGTATATAAAAAAGCATTTTTTAGAAGTTAATCGTGGCTACCAGCAACTTCAGTAGAGTCAAGAGAACTGTTATAGAACCGGTGAAATTATTAGCCACAAGGGGATTCGTTATATTTATTTGAATTACAATACAATTACAAATAAAATTCTAAATGTTACGAGCTCAGTGTACTGCACCAGACTAGATACTCTGATGGGAATCAAACCCACGACCCTCACGCAAGCCGACTAGTAATGTAGCTAATGCTGTCAGTAGTCTCCCATGAACTTACCTGTCGACAGTCACGTATCTAGTCACAGTTAATCAATTAAGTAGGTGATATATACATAAATATATAAGTAGTCCAAATTTAGAGATGTTTTTTAAGTTTTTTACACAACAAATAATAATTCTTACTAAATCCCATAAGCTTTTTTTCGTCACTCTTCTAGACAGCTTATTGGCTTTCCACGAAGCATCCATTGCTTTGTTTCAGTTTCATTAATCGAGTTGATTATTTCAAGCTGAGTAGATTATTAATCCTCTATATGTTTGTGTAATGGTGAAAATCCTTGCTTAATAACGCCACCACCAGTCATACCCACGCGTGAACATGACAAGTGAGTACCAATTCGAAGGCGTGATAGAAGTCACAGCACTCGCGCTCTGCCTGTGCTTTAGGTCTAAACCACAGCCACCACGAAGCTCCCACAAGGGGGCCTAACCAAAAATCGGGCAGAGAGCGGAATCCCTAGAGCTCCCGATTCCCGTGGTATCGAGAATCACCTGGTCGGGCTTAGTGACACGTGAGTGTAAATACAAACACGTGACGCCTCTAGTTTCGGCCCCACAATGGCCACGGACTGGTCACCGGTACTTACTAAGTGGTGGTGATGATCCTTACTTAGAATTGTATTTTTTTCCAGTAGGTGACACTTTTTCCTTGATCATTCGTCTGTTGTTTGTCATCATCGCCAGAGGTAGGCTGTAAGGTTAGGGGGCATCTATTGTATAAAACCGATTTATAGGTTGTTGAACTACTACAAAAAAACCAATTTTATCTTATCATTTGACTTATAATTCTGACTCCAGTGAACAAAAGTATTAAAGTTCCATTTTAATCCTTAAGGAACTATAACTCAAAGATAAAAATTGAGGTTCAAGTGCACATAAGTCGATAAAATGCCACAAAAGAAACAAAAAAGACATACATATATACATACATTCTTACCAAAAAAATACAATAAGATCTAAGGAGTGCAACATCTTTAAGTGGCACAGACTCTCACTGTCAACAAGACACACAGGAAACAAGGATATGCAAAAGTGTACTTGAGACGGACGGACAGACCTACACAAATATTCTTATATTCTTCCCATTATATGTTTGTTTGTATAACTGAAGACAATTGTAATGGCATGTGTGCCACACATATTAAAACATTGTTGCAAGTGTATTTAATGATGTACAAAAGTATGTGGCATTACTTGCTGCTTTGCTGCATACAGTATTTCTTTTTTAAGTTTTTAATATAAATTGTAGTACTTGCCATAGCATTGTATTAAAGAAGGGGTATGGGCGTGGTTGTGTGTACATTTAAAGACTGTTAGTTCTCCTTATGATTTCTATTTTCATTCTTTTTTTTTAATATAAAATAGACAAGAGTCTAGTAATTTTTGTATGTTTTTACTATTTGCCACAGACAATTGTAGTTGGAAAAAATATAAGAAAAAACATAGAAAATCAGATCTTAAGTATAACTTTGTTGATGGTCTTTACAGCAGACTATATTGCCAACACACTTTCGTACTGCTTATACTTGTTTCTTTAACATTTAAATAGTTGTGCACTTAAATAAATTATTCTGATAATTTTTAATATACATTTTTATATATATTTTTGAAATGAAAGCGGTCTTATCATTTTACAGTAAAGTTATTATTTTTATTCAAAGGGCAGCCATGTGAAGAAGTAAAACTGAAAAACTAAAATGTTCAGACAACAATGTTATATTAAACCGAAAACTAGCGAAATAATTTTTACAGAAAGTACCGTGATTTTCACAGAGACTTTAACGTTGATCAATTTATCAATTAGCCGACGATCGTGTAATCCCTTAAAATAATGTAATTAACTTCGTATAGTTTCTTAGTGTTGTTTTATTAAACAACATTAAGACTAAAACTCGTGACACTAATGTTATATTAACGTCGAGATCTTTTTATGAAAACATTGGCATTGATAATAATAGCCAGCTACTGGAACAACGTACTCATGAGCTCCCGACTGCTATACTACAACGTACATACACAACTGAAAGAGGGAATTATAATAAAAATTTCTAAAAAAGAAGACTACATATAGTATAAAATATTATTACGTTTTTTCTTTTTTAAAAACGTTTATTTATGAGTTCGTAGATCGCAGTTAAAATAAAATAAATCTGGAGTTTGGCTTTTAATTAACATCCTTTATTTAACACAGTCTTGTTATGTGATTCAGTGACGGACCTGATCAGGAAGTTTCTGACTGGGAGAACCGTTAGAGCGGGATGGGCAGGGGTCACGATTGAGAGGGGTGGTTCTAGGGGAACACTTTGGGATGGAGTCTTATCTACTGTCTTATGTACTGTGGTTGACCTCAGTGAATGGACTGCTTCTGGAACTGGAGCAGGCTGGTTGTAAGGTCTTTGTCTATGCTTTTTTTTGTTTAAGACCAGCACACAGGGTTAACCCTACTCATGCAGTGTATTGTGCTGGTACTAGGAAAATATGTTGTGGGAAGGAGGATGAAGTGAGTAGTGTTTATGCATGTTCGATTTGAATTTGCTCATGTCTACGTGGTAGGGAGACATTCGCAGGAAGATTGTTCCACAAACGAACGATGACATTGCTGTCATTATCACGGCAAATAATCTTAATCTGATGGCGCACACTGATTGGGTTCGATTCGGGTGATTGGGTTCGTATTATTAATTGCTCCCTCTGTTTACAACTTTTTAAACAACAACAATTACTCGACAGATCTTTCTACCTAAAGACGTTTCAACCGAACCGTTGTTATAACTTAGGTCCGCTAACAACTTTTTCAACCAGAGGTTAAAAAAACTTAACTTTCTTTACTGAGTTATCACCAGCTAAACTGGTTTTTACTTCACGACTCACTTCACTAATTTACTTCTTATAAGCTCTCTTCACATCCATTAACTCTACTTGCTGAGTTTACAACACATAAACTTGTTCGCTAAGTTTGCACCCAATAAGCTGACTGCTGTCCGCATCAATGCGCTTTTTATATGGCTTAGTAAACAATACTTCGAAAGCTCTCGAACTTTATAATATTTCAAGTAGTTTCCATTTCTTTCTTTTACTTTCTTTTTAGTTCTTATGAAGCCATGTGAATGTAAGCATCTAATTCTTTCATTTCTTGTTGTTTGTTATTGCTTGTTATTTGTTTTCTCTTCTGCCTGTTTTGTTGTTGCCATTTATTTTTATTTACTATATTTCTGCTTATGTTGTTGTTGTCGGTTTAGTTATTTGTAAACAGCACGTATAGTTGTTTTGCGGCTTTGTTTATTCTTTTTTAGCAATGTAATAAACGATTTTTGTAACAATATATAATAACTCTGCCGAGTATGCTGTCTAAGGGGATTGCAAATATAACGCTAAATTTATTATTAAAATCTTTGCAAGGAAATATATAAAGCGAGCTAGCAGGAAGTTGGCCAAACAGGACATGCACAGACCATATCAATAGGCGGAAGAGTTGAAATGTCCTCTGTATCTCGTATATATTGATTTTATGAGATTCCACCTACACCATGCTATATTGAATGCTAAACTGTGTTAGAACATACGAGGGATGATGTCGCATCTTATACGAGAGCTCAGTAAGCTACTTTGTGAATTGGCTTCCATTACTATTAATATCGATCTTGTTATGATAAATGTCACTTTGAAGCAGAGTTGGCAACCTACTGGGTAACCCGATTAAACCAACCCGGGTTTAAATGATCAGAATTGATTGCTTATTCAGGTTGTAGGAGCTCATATTTTCCTTATTTTAATTAATATGAAATCATTTTGTTCGGTCTAATGTGTAGATTTTTAGGATAAAGGTCTTTGCCTAAAAACAACCATTACCATATATTTGGTGTAGTGTTGTTTCAAAGCCTAACTACTTTTGCTCATCCTAGACTCCTACCTTTATATTTCTTTTTCCATTGCGCTATTTTGATATTGACGTTCCTTTTCAATTCCCTGCGGTGGAGAGAGTGAGCCAAGAGTCTTTCTAAATGGATCATCTGGAGAGGGTTGAAGCCTCCTAATTTTTATAATAGCCGAAGTAAAATGATAGCCTTGGCAGATAGATATATATTTATCTTTTAATCAATCACTCCTCTACGGAGTATTTTTGATTTCCACAAATAATTCATTGCTTGGTTTCAGTTTCATTAATCAAGTAGATCATCCACCATCCATCCATCAATCCACTTTAGCCCCTCCATATCGATTGCGTCGTGGTGGTGAATATCCTTGCCAATTGGTGGTGATCTTTACCTTAGTATTGTAATTTTTTCCCAATAGGTGGCGTTTTTTCCTGGTCATTCTTCTAATGTTTGTCATCATTGCTAAAGGAAAACTGGAAGGTCAGGGGGCTTGTTCTCTATTTTTTCAGTTAGAGTTGTCTGGAGAGAAAGTTAGATCCTCATTATTAAACACTTGAAATGAAACCATAATTAAATTATTTCATCATGTCTTCTGCTGGGGCCCGAACCTGGCTTGCTTGTGTTGCTATTCGCCACGTCACCCCAGATAGATAATATACTTCGTACAAAATCGCCTCTAAATGGTCGGATACATTGTCACTGACTTTTTACATATATACCGCTAGAAGCTTAGAACCTCATATGGAAGCACTAACTTACAATTAAATAATGGGAATGAGCTGTAGCCTTAATACGGACCTGCATTCCATATAATGGATCTAATACTCCGACCGTAATTTGATAGTCCTTGATTGTAAGTAGAAGATTTATGGTATTGCTATACAGTGTAGTGTTAAATTTGACTGACTCAGAGTCTTAACTAGACTCGTGGCAATTGAAAACGCACTGGTGCAGCTTGTAGCATCGAAAGTTTTTTTTTTCAAAGTGAAGAAAGGTATTAGTTACTGATGTCGTCTTCTGGGCTTTGACAAGATTGAAATACTCGAAGTAGGTTTTTTTTTAAAGCTTGCACTTCATATTGTAATATAAGCAACGCAGTGTTAGGTTATACAGAAAAATATCGGACACTTATATTTTTGATTATTTCCTCAGGGACTACATGTAGTTCAAAAAAAAGACTGAGACTACGAAAGACGCTAGTCTTTGAATCATTTTGTGCGCTGTATGAATTACCTATACGAATTAACCTGTTCACATGGCAACTTTGTTCTTTTTTCAGTTATTTTTTTTATAAGTTTCTTGTTTGCTGGTAAATTGTGTCTTAAAAATTTAAAAGGGTGTAAGGAAATTAAATAATAAATTTAGTGCCGATTTGATAAAAACACTGTGCTACACTAAAAATATGCAGGGGTTCTGATATACTAATTCTGTTTTGTTAAAGCCCATGGAGTACTGAAATAATCATTTGAATATATTCCCTTCAAATTTAGGCCAGATGAGCGATTTCACCAGGTAATTTTAAAGACTGAACAGCGCTATGTTTGAGAAAGTAAAGTCAGTATGCTCTCAAACTATTTTTGTAAAAGAAAAAGCAAAGGGAAGCAAAAAAGACGAAAAACATGTTATCAAAAAAGCTAGCATATCTTATTAATTTTTAAATCGATTTTTATGTACTTACGTGTTTTCAAAAGCAACTTTAACACGCTTTTTATAAAAATAATAAAAGAAAAGATATTCACGGTCAACTTAGAACGTCAATAAAATGAAAATTGAAAATGTATCTTTTGTTTAAAGTTAGACGACTGTAACTCAGCTATTTTTCAACCCATTTTCAAAAGCTAATGTCGTTGAATAAAAAAAATTAGTGAAAATCTGTTTCAAAACAACAAACTTATGATTTTTTGATGTCGTAACCTTGAGTGTAATACCCCTATTATTACACTATATTTGCTATTAAACGAAATACTTAACGAAATGCTCGAAAAAAACTAAAACCATTTCAGTACTCCATGGGCTTCAACATAAACAAAATAATCAGAATCTCTACATAGTTTTGTCTTCACTTTTGTAGCACAGTGTAATTAAAGATCACATTGTTTTAGAATAATTTAATTTTTTTCCCGTTACTCCTCTTGAGAGCATATGGCTTCCACAAAGCATCGCCATCTAACACGGTTTACAGCTGTTGACTCTGCCTCTTCCCATGTTAGGTAGTTCTGTCTCAGCTCTTGGATAATTGTGCGTCTCCAGGTGTTTTTTGGTCGAACACGATTTCTTGAGCCTTGAGGATTCCACTCGAGTAACATTCTATAGCGATTTTGTTATAGATGTATAGAACTTTAAGTTGGTATTACTTTTCAAGATGACGACCGATTTAACAGCTGTCAAGTGATTTATTCTCAGTTTGGTTTGGCAATTCATCGTGAACAGACTCACGCCTGAACAACGCTTGCATATAGTGCCGAATAGTTTCCGATTTTCATAAGCGAATTTCGTTTAGCGATGGAGCGCACTTCTGGTTGAATGGCTACGTCAACAAACAAAACTGCTGCATTTGGAGTGAAGGTAATCCTCAAGTGTACGTGGAAACTGACTGCTTGGTGCGCTTTATGGGCTGGTGGAATCATTGGTCCGTACTTTTTCAAAAACGCTGGTGTCAGAACGTTACAGTCAATGGTGGTCGGTATAGAGCCGTGATTACTAACTTTTTCATTCCTGAATTGAATAACCATGATGTCCAGGAGATGTGGTTTCAACAAGACGGCGCAACATGTCACACAGCTCTTGCCACAATAGATTTATTGAAAGACACATAAAGTCATTGGTCTATGCGGTAAAGCCACAAACGCTACATCCGTGCCAGCCGTGGCGGTCATATGCCAGAAATCATATTTAAAATGTAATGCCATAAGATTATCTTTCGGATAAATAAAATTCATTTCAATCGAATAATCCATCGTTGTTTTATTGCAACGTAAAGTTCTATACCTCTATAAAAACACCCTATAGTAATACTTTCTGCACTTTTTCGGATGGTGTGACCGATCCATCCCCACTTTCTTTTCCTTATTTGTTTCAGTATGGTTTCCTTATTAGTCATGCTCCACAGTTCATTGTTACTTATGGTGTTAGGGCAGAATATTCTGCATATGATTCTGAGGCCCTTGTTAATGAATACCTGGAGTTTATGTGTGATGTTATTCGATATAAACCAGGTTTCACTGCCATACAGCAGTATCGATTTAACACATGAGTTGAATATTCTGAGCTTAGTTCGTCTGGATATATGTGAGCTTCTCCATACTGACTGCAGTTGTTCAAATACCGCTCTCGCTTTTTTGAGCCTGTTGTCTAAATTTAAATACTCACAAATAAGATTATTCGCTCCTAAAATTTTGTATAGGAAATTATGTAATTCAGTTCCTAATTGGGCATTGTATTATAAACGAAAGAACAAATTACAAATAAACGTTGTCGTATAAGCACGGTATAACAAGCCAACTATTTAGAACAATTTCCAGAACTAGATTTAAGACATCTTCTGTAGCCTTTAGTCGTAGGCTTTCGATTTTTTTAACTTAAAAAAATATATTTTTAATTATGCCATTTTTTTCATTTTAGGTAAGTTTGGAAATGTGCTAATATGCATGTAAGTAAATAAAATCTTATGTTGAATAGCTGTAGACATAGACCTCACTTTGATTTTCAATAATCTCTCATTTTATTGTAATAAAACAAAGTAATTTATATTTTATTTAACATTTAAATTGTAATATGTAAAAAAAAATATCCTTTGTCATAAATTCCATGTCTTCTTAAAGAAGAAGCTTTTAAAGCTATTTGTAGAGATGGTAAGGCGTACGTCTGTGTTTAGAGTTCAATGCTCTTGATTGTATTTTTTGTCACTTTAGAAGAAAAATTATTAATAAAAGAGTTTTTATTTGAGATTCATTCATACTCTTCTCCAGCCTCTGTTAAAACAATTGATTCTTTTTTTACTTTTTCTTACAATTTCGTGTGTATACGTTGTAAATCTAAACCAATATGCGGGATTATTATCGAGAAAAAAATAATGCAAATACTTATGCATGAATATTCAATCTTCGTCATACATACCATACGCATAAAATTTATATTATTTTTTTAATTTCAAGTACTAAAGACAATACTTTGAATGGAATTTTTAAAGGATTTTGAAGTATTTAATACCAATATAACAGAGGATATACATTTGCATACGTGAAGGAAACAAAAATATTGATTGAATGGAGTTAAAAACATCATTAAAAAAAATTTATGGAATATGGTATGTAATGAAATTCAATACAATCGATATCTTGGTGACTGCAATTTAGTAAAAGCCTTAACTGAACATTTACGTTAAAAAATACTAAATAAAAAGGTGGGTTCCAGGTCCATATACCTATAATCGAATTTTTTATTATTATTATATTTTTTGTGGCACCGCTAAGGTGTGATAGGTCCCCGGCTTAATTCCAGGCCAGACCAGTTGGGAATTTTCAACAGGGACATTACCTCACAACATTATCTGGTGACTGGTTATGAGCAATACACAACGAAAAACGTTTCTGACTCATATATCTGCCGTTCAGAGTCTGCATTAAGTTGTAGGTCCCTTTCAATGAATTAATATATGTAGACTCAGGTGCAGCTCATTATTTAATGGAAGTCCAGCTTGTTTCAGTTGGGATATTGTGGGAATTATTTACATACATAATTGTGCTTTTTATAGAGGTATAAAACTTTGAAATGGAATAAAACAAAAATGATTTTTTTTAATTGGCATGTAATTCACTTAATTCGAAAGATAATCTTATTTATACGACTTTTGGTATATGACCGCCACGGCTGAATCGGACGTAGTCTAATCTGCAGGTCCAATTTTCGATGACTGTTTTGGTCTTTGCTTATTATCTTTTAAAGTTTTCAGTAAGTAGTCAGTAACACAGTTTTTTAATTTGAAGCTTAACACTGAGGCAAAACAAAAAAAGTATCTTTTTGCTTTTGCTTTTTTACATTTGTTGTATAGTTTTCTTTAAGTTTAGTTAAGCAATTATAAATGCATTAAAAATAATCAAGCATTTTTTAACGCTGGCTGTCCTCCAAGTGGTCAATCGTTTCGCGCTTATCGGCGTAGACTGGCTGCGTTAAATCGGACGATCGTGGAGCCCAATTCTCGTATTCGATACGTGAAACTATGGGTTTACCCAACGTTTCCTTCAATAAATCAATTGCGGTACGAGCTGTGTGACATGTTGCGCCGTCTAATTGAAACTACAGCTCCTGCACATCATGGTTGTTCAATTGTTGAACAAAAAAGTCAGTAATCATGGCTCTATAGCGGCGAACAGACTGATTTGGGTCTTCCTCTTCGTTCTTTAGTAGCAATAAATTCTTCTGTACGCACTGTACGACGTATCAGTTAGAGTAAACGTGGTGCGAAAACGCTACATAGTTAATCGAATTAATTGCTCGGATGGACGATTATGTTGACCGTGAAAGGGACGTAATGCTCAATACGTATTTTGAACAGAACTATAATTTTCAAAATAAATTTGCACAATTTGGAAGCGTTTAGGCGTTTAGGCGTCAGTATATTCATGTTGAAATATTAAACCAAACTAAGCATACATCGTTTAACAGGTGACAAAATGGCCGCCAGTTAAATAATGTTGTCATCTTAAAGTTTTATAGCTTTATAAAAAACACCCGGTATGTATGTATTT
Source organism: Wohlfahrtia magnifica (assembly GCA_023159175.1). Classification (NCBI taxonomy): domain Eukaryota; kingdom Metazoa; phylum Arthropoda; class Insecta; order Diptera; family Sarcophagidae; genus Wohlfahrtia; species Wohlfahrtia magnifica. Next base: position 4,080,317 of record JAKWBJ010000045.1, read on the forward strand.
TACTACAATTCATTGGCTTTTCTTAATAGGTTGAGTCTGTTGAGCCTTGTGGGTCTATATTCTGATCCCACTGTGCTGTCATGAAACGTAAATATTATCGTGTTGAACCTGCATGGCCAAGCAGACGCATGTACAAAAGAAGACATCATTTTGATATCTATGTATGTATGTCAGTTATATCTGGTAGGACACGTAAAATCGATCTTTCAAACAAGATTTGGACACTGATATAGAAAATGTTTTACCTTCTCCTCGTCTTCTCCATTCTAACAATTTCTTCAGTAGTCAGTCATTAAAAGGGAGACCAAATCTCCTTGCATAAACACCCGCTGCTCAGTGCCCGGTAATCATGGCTACCATACCTATATTGTATTGTCCTCGATCTTGATATATAGGGGACGGTTTTGCTGCAGGGTGAAGTAAGTAAGTTCGTTTTTTTACCGTTGCTGTACCCCCTCAACAGGTATCGCCGAATAAGTAGTCTGCATGAGTAAATTGGCACTATTATCAGTTGGTCAATTTAGGCAATTCATTTGCCACATAATTCCTCTGCGTGACCAAGTGACCCGTTACCCAGATTATTTCAGGGTTTTAATGTATAGACATATCATTAACAAATGCCTGGAATTCACGTGCTAGAGTTAATGTCGAGTAGACATCTGAGAGCGCTTAAATCACAGCTTAACTGTCTTTATAGATTTTAATATTCCCATCGAATACCCTGTCTACTATACTTTTATTCACCGACTACTCAGTGGTCTGGAAGTCTAAAATCTCATATAGTTTAGATTTGATATCGTCAGTATAACGGGCTAAAAATTTTCGAGGACGCAAAAAATGTTTAGCTTTGAGCCGTTTTATAATTGCTGTTTCTGAAATAAATGTGAAATAATGTTATTATATGTTAAGTGGGTCAGGTCCTAAACGCAGGAATTTTTGTGCGTGAGTTCACCACTATCAGATTGAAGCTACGAATAAGCCAATAATCTTCTTTGGGGAGAGAAAAGATACCCCTTTTGATATTCCCCAGGAACCTAATGCCTATGTTTGCCATAACTCTGTCAGACCCTACACCGGTCATTCTCAACATTCCCCAAAATACACTGATGGTATTTATGACCACAGTGCGCCGTAAAAACACGTAGGATCTGGATGTACCCGAAGAAAGCGAAATAAACCCCATCGGCTGTCTTACGCCGGAGGCTTTCATGCAAAACCTAGCGATTTTGCCTCAGCTCAGGGATCACTCCTTATCATGCGTATCTCACATAGAAACGGAAAAATAGCACCATAACAATCCGGTGAACTTACCTGTTCGCTAAACAGTCTTAGAGTTACTAAACACCATAGAGCATCTCTGTTATGAATGTCAAGTTCATTAAGAGATGTCATGTTTGACCTCACATAAATATTCAAACCATTCGGTTTTCTCCTAACGCAGGTAAATAGGGCATTAACCTTCGCCTTAAAATTTATAAGTACTTGCCGACGAGCAAAGATTTTTGAAAAATGAGTCCAACTATGCCTGAAGTTATATTCACTACTTAGGAAAATAGGGGAGTCCTTAAACCATTAACATTAGAGTTTCAACGTTTGTAGTACAAGGTCTTACACCCCCGATCAATGTGGGAAACACACCGGAAGGGAATTCAAACTCAAATATAGCTTACACATCTCTATTCAGTTCCTGTTAAAACCTCAAGTAGTTTGCCGAATTGACTCCCTCTGGAAGGATCGGTGCAATAGTCTTCCAACACATAGTCAGTTCGACATGGTGGAAAATATGTAAATGATGGAGACAAATGCTGTAAAGGCGGATCTCAGAATAAACATTAACAAGATGAAGATAATAATGTTCATCCAGAACAACTATTTTGGCTGCTCGTCGCAAACAGCACTATGAAGGCTAGTCAAGCTTCCAGTCAATTTAATACAGTGTGGAAGTCACAGTCATTTACCACCCGCGAATCTTTAATTTGTAAGTAAAGTTCGTTATACTAGATCGGTGAAAAGTTTGGAATATGACTGCGAAAGATGTGAAGACCTTGCACGATGTTAACATTTTGAAAATCGTCTGGCCCGACAGAATATTGAACAGAACTTATTTCGAAAAACAGAAGAAACTAGAGATGCCACTCACAATACTTTTGATTGGAATCTGCAGGGTAGAAGAAGGAGAGGAACAGCACTAAGGAGAGCACAGATTGTGTTTGTGGCTTATAATTTTGGTCTACCAACCTTGGTTAGTCTTCCACCCAAATAGAAGGAAAACTACCTTTGAAATAGGAAAAGAATCTTTATTTTGGAATAACGAGCACCAGAAATCTTGAAATAAAATCTACGACAAGACGTGGTGATCTAAAGTCTTATGCGAAGCTTGATTTCGAGGCTTTAAGCTAGGTTAAGGTACTTAGATTTACTTTCTCTTGACTAAATATAGTGATCAAATAGGAAATAAGTGATGTTCAAAACGTTTGCAAGGATTTTATGCTCCTCTGCTCGTTCTCTGTCAAAATCAAGTGGAAACACTAATGATTCTTTGTGACGTTGTAAAGTAACTATTTCTATGAATTGTGCAGTGATATTAGGTAATCCTTAGCTCCTAAGCCTAAGCAGTACAGTCCTCAATTGCAATTCGTGTGTTTCTGAAAGCACAGACTTCGAAAACGTTAAGACCGCCGTGCTAAAAGTCCTGCATGATATAAAAGTACGTAAAACACTTAATTTATATAATCGACTGGCTTTTCATTTGAAAATCTTACATCTAGGAAGCATAGTTTAATCCTTAACCTACTCTTCTTCTCTGAACAATTTTTAATTTTATAAAAAAGAAACTTCCAAAAGGCTCTACAGACCATTACATTATAAAGAAAAAAAGTTTTTTACTCCCCCTTAATTTTTAATACAACCGAGTATTGCTGCAATTCTAAAATAATTGTTGCATAATAATTTTAAGTACAACATAATATAACAACAATAATAAAACAACAACATTAAATATGAGTTCATATTTATGAGTAAATTTTTCGTAAAAAAACTTATTGCCTTGTAGAGTCACAAAAACAGCGTCCTGGCAAACGTCGTTCTAGCATCACAATCAACATGAACAGCAACATAATCATCAACGTCATCATGCTTCCCACATGCACAATTTCACGTATTTTAAACGATTTCTAGGGAGAGAATGAGAGAATTAAACCAGCGACACAGAGAAAACGACAGTATCTGAGAGAAGTTGGTGTTTCTGTTGTAATTGCTGCAGCCATTATTTTTTTCTAAGATTTTTTTAAGGAAAAGTTGGTCCTTCATCATTGAGTTAACAAGCGTGTTAAGGATATAAAATCATCACAACAACATCAAAATTTCACATTAACTAACACACATGGAAAATTACAATAAAACAATTTAATTTACAACAAAACATATCATTGTGGAATCTTTCCTTAGAGGGTTGGAGGTGTGTTTTTCAAAAGTAAAGAATTATACAAATCAACTAAACTGGAACCTGTACAACGACAGAAAACAAAGACAAAAACAATTCGAAAAACATTTTAATTTCAACTCCTGTGTGACAAATCAGTAAAACAAGGCAAACAAAAATAAATTAAAATTAACGGGCGTGTGTTTTTGAACATTTTTCTGTAATTTTATGGTTAACACGGTTGTAAAATTATGAAAATAATTTTAATGGAGGCAATGTGTGGGTATATTTCCTCCATTTATTAATGGTAGTAGATGGAATAAGGAACTTCAAAGGGAAATTGATTTTTTGCTTGTCTCTAGACGCTATTTCAAAATAAAAATGTTTACGATAAATTTGTTTTAGATCATAAAAATTTTAAAGATTCAGATTTCAATTCTTTAAAATTAAATATTAGCGAGTAAGACCAATATGAGGGTGACCTTAAAAGTACGCCCTAACAAAGAAAACAAAACAAAGAAAAGTTTTCTCTATTTCCCAACATAAGTTTCAATAGCTTCGTTATAATATTTATAATAAAACTGTCTAGCTCGGTGTTGCAACCAACAGCATTATGAGTTGCACACAACCTGGAGTTAATAAATTTGGACCGAATAACTTTGTGGTCAATATAAATCATCACTCAAAAAGTGGGCGGAATTGTATAATATGGAGTGGCACCTTCCATACAAAGAATATATTGATTTTTGTATATCTTTGGAAGGGTAATAGCGAAAGGTTCTGAATTTGGTTTAAACAACTTCGTAGTCAATCCACGTCATGCGACGAAATATAGGCGAAATATAATAAGTGGGTGTGGCAACTCCCATACAAAGTAATTATTGGTTTCTGTATATCTAGAGAAGGGTAAAAGTGAAAGTTTCTAGATTTGATCTAAATAACTTTGCGGTCAATATAAATCATCACTCAAAAAGTGGGAGGAGTTGAATAAGTGAGAGTGACACCTTCCATACTAAGTAAATATAAATTTTTGTATATCTTTGGGATGGCAATAGTGGAAGGTTCTGAAATTGGTTTAAATAACTTCGTAGTCAATGCACATTATCAGTTGTAATATGGGCGAAATTTAGTAATTGTGTGTGGTACCTCCCATACAGATTGATTTTTGTATATCTGGAGAACGGTAAAAGTGAAAGTTTATAAATTTGGTCCAAATAACTTTGCGGTCAATATAAATCATCACTCAAAAAGTGGGCGGAGTTAAATAAGTGAGAGTGGCACCTTCCATACAAAGTTAATTTTGTTTTTTTGTATATCTAGAGAAGGATAATAACGGAAAGTTCTGAATTTGGACTAAATATCTTCGTTGTTAATACACATCATCAGTCGAAATATGGGCGAAATTGATTAAGTGGGTGTGGCACATCCCATACAAAGTAAATATTGATTTTTTGGTGGTCAATATAAATCATTAATTTTAATGCATCCTCTTAAATTTTTGTTATGAGAAATACATTTTATACGCATAGAAGACAAAAGCTCTCAGCAACGCGGAATGTGTTACTCTAGTTTCATAAAACAAACTTTCCTCTTCGTCAAAACCTTTTTGCCTGAATTTCATCACATAAACTCTGCAACAAATACGCATAATACCGCCGTCGATTTTATATCGGGTGTTTTTTTATTTCTGAGGTTCGTAATTTTAAGTTGCTTTATTTGACAACCGATTTAATAGCTGATAGTTGCGTTATGTTAATCTGAAATTTAATTATGGATAGATTTACACCATGCATAGACACCAATTCGGCGAATGGGTTGAAGAACAAATTGATGTTGACATTGAGTTCCATGCAAAATATTGTTCTCCGTTGAAGCCCATTATTGGTTGATTGGGTACGTAAATAAGCAGAAATGTCGCAGTTGGAGTGAAACAAGCATACAAGCTTTTATCGAAACACCATTTACATTTACAGAAAATTACTGTTTGGTGCGTTTAATGGGTTGACGGAGTCATTAATCCATATTTTTGCGAAAACGATAGTGGTCAGAATGTTACTGTTAATGTTGAATGGTATATGGACATGAATAGACATTTTTTTGTACCTCAATTAGCTGGCATTAATCTTACTGACATGTGAACCCACAGGACGGAGCCATGTGACATACAGCTCGCGATACAATTGATTTACTTAAAGAAAATTTTGATGAAAGAGTCATTTCATATAATTGTCCAAATAATTGGCCACCAAGATCGTGTGATTTAGTCCAATTAGCTTTATGTAAACTAACTTGTCTACATTGATAAACTAGAGACAATTGAACACGTGGATATCAACATTCGAAGAGTTGTTGGCTAAATAAAGCCCAATATACTGCTCAAAGTTTGTGAAAATTGGTGTTCCAAATTGCTCATTGTGTATCCCAGTCTTAGCGGCTATATGGCCGAAATCATATTTAAACATAAATGTCGCTAAATTTTCTGTCCAAAAAGCACGTTTCATTATGAATTAAACTTGTGTAACTGTAAAAACCACCCGATAGATAATCAGTAAAAATTATTCCAAGTGCAAACAACGGTCGCTATAACCTTGCTAAAATATGAAAAGACAATTGATACATTGCCACTGATGTCTGAAATAATCTTAGTTATTCTTCAGCGACAAGTTAGGGCCTTCACATCACTAATTTGTCCCAATAGTTCAAATCTTTCCACATAATTGCTGGCCGAAAAGCTGCTTCACACACTGCTTTAGTTTTGCGAACAGTAACCGTAAAAATTTCACCATGTTTGTAGTTCATTTTATTAATTTTGATGCATTATTGCAGTATATATCATGTCATTTATATTAACGGCGTAATTTTTAACTGTCCGTCTGTTAAGTAGTTACAGATTGACTTAAGACCTATGGTTCTTATTTGATCACCCTGTAATATGCCTATTTCTCAAAATTATTCTATTCTGGACTTGAATGTTTTTATCAGAGATTTTTTAGAAAGAGATTTGTCATAATCTTCTTCTGGACGTTCTGGGAAGAACTTGGAAAATTTATAAAATTTTGTCTCAAAATACAGTCAATTCCGCGTATTACTACATATTAGTATATCGCTATTCTATTTCAAACTTGTCAAACAACAAATTTTTTTTAGTTCAATATGCAAAGACATAGGGCTTTATCAACTTTTTCTGATTTGTACATAATTTACTGCTTTGGATCACAATACTTATTCCAATATTCATAACTGCTAAATAAAGGATCCGCCATCTAACGTTTCTTTTCAACTAGTGCTTATTTCGTGAACGGTAACACTTAGCTCATGTCTGATTTGGCTGATAATTTGTTTTATCCTTCCGCTGAACGAATATGGTGGTGCATACGCTTCGCTAAGTTGGCCTGCGATCGACTTACAGAAGATGTCGATTTTGCCACAAAAAAAATCATCTTTTCAGATGAAGCTCATTTTAATCTTGGCGGGTATGTAAACAAGCAAAATTGTCGCATTTGGGGCATAGAAAACCCGCACGCATACATTGAAAAGCCGATACACGCAAGACGAGTCACTGTTTGTTGCGGATTTTGGCCCAGATGCATAATTGGGCCATTTTTCTTCGAAAATGAGCAAGGAGTGGCCGTTACAGTCAATGGCGAGTGTTATCGGACCATGTTGAACGAATTTTTGTTTACAAGAATTGAAGAGGAGAATATTAGCAACATTTGGTTTCAACTGGACGGCGCTACGTGCCACACAGCCGAAGCTACACTCGATGTTTTGCGCCCTGTTTCTGAAGATGGCATTATCAGCCGCAGAGCTGATGTCATTTGGCCACCTCGGAGCTGAGATTTGACACCGTTGGCACAGCTGCACACAATCGATCATGTGCTTAAAGATTGGACCGATCGTGTAGGCTACTGCATGGCCAGCCGAGGCAGCCATTTGAATGAAATTATTTTCCATTATTAACCGGAAGGATTGTATTTTAAAATAAAAAAGAAATTTGAGAAAATATTCAGTAGTTTTTTTTATAGTTTTTTCAAAAAAAAAAAAAAAAAAAAAAATATTATTTTGCGGACCCTTTAGTAGTCAATTTGAAATATTATGTTCACACAACACCTGCAATTTTTTTTTAATTACTGATACGAATTACCCTGTTCACACGGCACTTTTTCTAATTTCTTTTGAGGGTTCTTCTTCTTCTTGTTAAGTTATGTTATTTTTTGAAATAAATAAAATAAACAAAGTTAACTTGGACATAGAATCGATAACAATTAGAGATCACATTGATATCTAAGTAATCAACAGGCTAATTGGATCCTCAAACTAGCTGTTTTGCTCTTTAAACTTTATATCAAGCATTTCATTTGGTTCATAATTATTGATTGAACTGGGAATAAGAGCAAAAATGTTATACAGCAACAGCAACATTAATCATAATTTGTATTTTTTGAGTTATGACAATATTGCAGTAAATGAGCGTTATTAAGTGCCTAGGATTTTGTTAATAAAGTTTTTCGATTACCATAAAAAAATTAGCTATGGTTAAGAGTTTTTTATCCATAAAAACATTTTTCATTTATAATAACTAATGACCCTAATTTTGAATTAATAATTAAAGAACTTTTAAATTGAACCATTTTTGTTTTAAAAAATAAAAAAAACATTTAATTGAATGACATGAAAAACAGTTCAATTTTTATAATAAAAAAGAAATTCCTAATTTATTAGTATTTGCTTAGCACCCTAACAAAATGAAAATAGAAATACAGTACCCTTCAAATACGAAAGTTAAAATCATAGAAGCGGAAATATTTTTTAAAAAGCGAACACAATTATAACCAACAAATAAATTTTATTTATTTTTTTAAATTATTAAAAATAATCAAGATCTCTCAACCCCTTCCTTCGTGTCACAGCGGCACCCAACAATGCAACAAATTTGTTTTCTTTTTTGTTTTATTTTATTTTAAGGGTCAATCAACGAATAATTTTAAATTTAAATCAGCAAAAAAGAGGATTTTAAACAATTCTTAAGAAAGACGCTTATATTGTTTGTTATACGATGACTATTGCTGATGGCTAATGATGAGCAACTTTCTTAGGAATTGTTTTGAAAGTAAAAGTGTTAAGATGTTACATTTTGGTTGATTGGAAGGGGTGGTGATAGCAAGGAAATAGACTTTAAGTCTTAGGGATTTATTTTGGTATAAAATCAAATAAATATTTAGAAATAAATGAAGGGCAAGCTGGTAACCAAGAGAAAATGAAAAGTATATCAAAGAAATATCTCCAATGATATGCTGAAGAAGAAAAACTAAAAAATAAGCATATCGTTAAACGAGGGTTGTTTTAAAAGTTTTTTTTTTGAGTTCAAATATAAATACATAAATAACATACAAATATCATCATCGTAGTGTTGGTTGGTTAAGCGCTTTCACAGTCTCCGTAGTAAAGGCTGGTCCAACCATAATGTTGTTAATTGTGAGTCACACCTTAACGTTTTTTGCCCAACTTAATTTGACACTTCTTGGTTTCAGTGTTTGACAAACTTAACCATGTAAAAGAACACAATTGAGCAGCGCGTTAAGATTGTGAAGACTATTACATAAATGGGCAAGCAAATCAAAATACATTTTGTATACCTCTTGATTTTCAGCACTATCGGGAGAATTGTATGCAAGTCTCAGCAAACTGGGGCTGTAAGAAATATGGGAATACCTGTTCATGCTTGCTCTATTCGTTCTGCGGAAAATATTGCATTGTTCGCTATAGTGAGACAGAAGAGCCATCAGCCTCGACTCGCTTATGATGTTCGCTAGCGCGAGATGAGAACGGACTTCTTGTGGCCAGAAATTAAAGATATGGACCTGGTCGACATGTGGTTCCAGCCAACGAAACATTAGCTCTTTTGCGCGAGAAATTCAATGGTTGTGTTATCTCACGTCGCCATGATGTCAATTGGTCGCCACGATTATGTAATTCGGCACCATTGGACTCCTTTCTTTGCGATATTTAAAAGAAAAAGGGTACGTCAATAAGTGGAGAACAATTCAAGAGCTAAAGTATAAGATAATTCAACACATTCACGACATTGGACCTCAATTATGTCTCAGTCATTGAAAATTTGATTCGGTAGATAGATGTATGCCACCGTAGCCGTGGTGAGCATTTGGCCGATATTTTGTTTCACATATAATTCGCATAGATACTTCTATCATAGTAAAAAATATTAAAATAATTCTCTGAAAACTTTTTGTTTTATTTACAATTAACATCGTGCGTGTTGGTTGGACCACCCTTTAGTTATTTCAATATGCCTCTGACGTTTGTCTAGTTCAACTCCGCTTGCAATAACTTTCTACACATTAGTGTCGTCTGAGCTTCTCAGTATATGTTTTTGCTCTTTCACTTTTTCACAAATGTTCCGAATTTTTTTCATACTCGAAGTTGTCTTCTTTGGTATGGCTTTTAACTCTTATTGAGTAGTATTCTTTAGTTCTTCAAATTCCCAATTTAAGGATAGTTGCAGGATACTACATCCGGTACATAGATGAAGTTTTTTAAGCCCAATATCATTTACGAAAGGGTTAACTATCAGACAAACTGTGATACTTCACTAACTTTTAAACATATGATCAGTAGACTGCGGCTAATTGTTAATTATTTTTTTACAGTTAAAAAAACCTTTTGATGGTTTTAAAGGTAGAATTTTGTTGTTTGATTTTATAATAAAAAATCAATTACAAGCATCAATGAGCAGAGTCCTATGAGGCAAAGGCCGTCTGATATTTCCTCAAAATTAAGAGCAGATTTTTTTGTCATATTTCTTCTCACAAATGATGGAATACTCATAACATTACTTATAAACCTCTAATTGGAGATTTCCTTATAAATTGCTCCATGGTTATCGAAAAAGTCCGTGGCAAAACCATAGACTTATGAATCGTCACTAAATATAATAATTTTTCACTCCAGTTCATGAGCATTTCACAATAAACACTACTGGTACACTTTTTATAACCAGAAACTTCGAAAAGTAATCTATGACAATATGATTTTACGTCTCTAAGTGAATTCTATATTATTTGACAAGTGCGCTATTCTACTGTGCTTTAGTCTTCTCTATCGTTCTCTACACCATCTACCATACTCTGTACTACCATAATCTATTTTACTTTATTGTACTTCAACTTACTCTGTTTTACCCATTTTTACCTTACTCTGATCTGTCTTAGCCTGCTCACTTCTAATTGACTATATTCGTCTTCATTCTTTTCTACACTGCAGACTTATTCTATTCTACTCTGTTCTACCTTACTGTAATCTACTCTACTTTCCTGTATTCTACTCTTCTTTACTCTACTTTCCTCTTAACTATATTCTACTCTACTCTACTACTCTGGTCTACTCTAATCTACTCCACTCTACTCTACTCTACTCTACTGTACTATACTATACTTTTCTCTACTCTACCTAACTGCTCTACTCTTCTCTACTATATTCTATATCCAATCTACTCAACTCTATTATTCTGCTCTATTCTACTGGACTCTACTCCACTCTGCCCTACTCTACTCTACTTTACTCCACTCCACTCTACTCTATTCTACTGTACTGTACTATACTATACTTTACTCTATTCTACTCTACTTTACTCTATTCTAACGGTACTCTACTCTACTCTACCCTACTCTACTCTACTCTACTGTACTCTACTCTACTCTACTCTACTGTACTCTACTCCACCCTACTCTACTTTATTCTACTCTACTCTACTACTTAACTCTACTCTACTGAACTATATACTACACTTTATTTAACTCTACTCTACTCTACACTTTTCTACTCTACTCTACTCTACTCTACTCTACACTATTCTACTCTACTCTACTCTGCAATAATCTACTCTGCCTTACTCCACACTGTTCTACTCTACTCTACTCTACTCTACTCTACGCTTCTTATCTTTGCCCTATTGGATTCTACTCTACTTCCTTTCATTTAACTCTACTTAACTTTATACTCTACTTAAATTTATTCTACTCTACTCTACTCTACTCTATTCTAGTTTACTCTACTCTTCTTTACTCTCGTATACTCTGATCTATCTCTTTTAATTCTACTTGGATATACTTTATTTTACTATATTCAATCTCCTTTCTTCACTCTGAATGGTACACTCTGTTGGTACACTCAAAACAGAGGCTCAATTAGCACCGTGTGCAGTTTTGTTACCCCAGGTCTACTTGAGCATTGATCTTGTATAACCCGCTTACACAATCTTAGTTGGAATAATGTCCTCTATGCTGCTGAGGTCTGCAAAGTTTGAATCGTCAAGTATGCTAAGCCTACTCCTGAACAGAGCAGGGCATTCATACAGCAGATAATCCACAGTTTCTTCATTGTCCCGTTTCGAGATAGAAAGCATGTTTTTCACTGGCCAGACCCCAGTGCCTATTGCCACAATTCGGAAAATGTTTCTTCTGGACGGTTTAATCAGAATGGCGGTCTTTCGTACATCACGCGCTGGATATTTTTCCTCGAAATAATGAATACCTTTTGCAGAAATTTCTGCATTGGAGTAAAGAACCCATGCTTTTTGAAGGTTTTATGACCACAATATCTAGAAACTCAAAGCAATATAGTACGACTATATTAGCGCCTTAGGGACTCCCTGCACACCTCGACCAGACTTAAGGTTATAACTCCCGATGTACTTTTATCTACTTTCTGGACTCTCTGTTACTTAAAAAATGATTTTTTTAATGCTAACAAAGTTTTATTATATTATATTATAGTATACTAACAACCTGAAGATAACTTTTAAACTTTTCATACAACCCTCGTCAACCCTATAAGCAAACTAATCGCAACAAACAAATAAAGATGGATCAAATGAAAAAAGGTTTATCCCGCATAATGAAGCAGTTTTTTTCTTAATTTTGAAATGAAATGAAATAAAATGAAAGGAAATCCTTGAAAAAAAAATAAAACAAAAAGCCACTCTAAAATTTCAAAACCCCCTCCACATTTTAAAGTAACAAAAATATACCATTTTCAGACTTTGTTTTAACTGTTGGCCAGTTTTTTCTTTTTTAAATTCAATAGTTTTTTTAGGGGGAAATAAACAACAACAAAAAGGTTCTTAAGCCGAAAAAAAAGAGAAAAAATGGTTGAGAATAAAAACACTCGACAACGACTTTTAAATTCAAATAATTTTGTAAATTTAATATCAAATGCGAATAGTCTTATTCGTTTATGGATACTGTTTTTCAGAAGTTCATACATATATCGAAAGGATATTCAGCAAACAGAATATAAAGGGTCAAATAGTAAATGAAAAACTTTAAAATAAAATCCATTTAAAAACCCTTGATGCGAAATAGAATGAAACAAAACGAGTGACCAGATTAAAGAAAAAAATTATAAAGACTGGTAATTTTATGTTCTGTCAAAAGATCAGATATAGAAAAATATTATTTATTTGTTTGAATGACAATACTTACAATAAAAAAATATTTTTCAAGGAACTGAGCCAAAATCCCACACGCTGGCAAATTACCACATTATACACAAATCCACCAAGGAACCCAGTACGTGTATTCTTCTTCTTCTGGTCTTTAGCCTGAATTAAAATTGAATTCCAATGGCTTCGATGGTATGCGCTGTTTCACAAAAAGTTTTAAAAGGTCGTCTTTAACCTTATCTTTCCAGCGGAGTTTCGGTCGTCCTCTTTTGCGCCTTCGCTCTAGTAAAATCTTAAAAAATCTTATCGCCGTAGCATCTTCATTCAAACGCACGACATGTCAATCCAAACGTTGTAACGACTGCGATGTCAGCATAAATGTCATACGGTTCGTGATTCGTTCGATGTGTATACTCGCCACAAAAGCAGACCTGGCCATATATTTTACGAAAATATTTTGTTCCCGAAAACTCCAAGGACAGCTTCATTTGCTTGCGCAAGTACATATGACAGCACGGGTAGTATCATCTTAAAAAATGTGATTTTCGTTTGTCGAGAGAGAGCTTTGTTCTTAAACTGCTTGCTGAGACGGAAATAACATCTATTAGCAAATATTATTTTTTGTCTTGTCCCTAAGCTGATGTTATTCGTTTTATTTATTTATTTAAATTCGTCTACTTTTACAAAGCTGTAGTCACTAACGTTCACATTTTGACCCAATCGCAATGTCCAACCAATGATTTAAAGTTATCAGCATATGCGAGTAGCATGTGTCCCCCAGTGTAGATTGTGCCCGTTATATTAATAACAGCATCGCGTGATCGTTTTTAATAACATATTGAAAAGATCACATGATAATTTATCACCCTGTCTGAAGCCTCGTTGGGTATAAAAAGATTCGGAGAGGCTTTTCCTATCTTAGCTGATGATCTTTTGTCAGTTAAGACATTCTGGAAAGTCTTATCAGCTTTGCAGGATACTAAACTCAGACATTGCAATAAACACCTTTGACTGGGTTATCAAAATCAGCCTTGTAATCTACGAGTAGATGATATGCGTCGACTTGTTATTCTTGATTCCTTGAGTTTTTGAGCCCTTTCAGGCTACCATTCCTAGTCTACAAAAGGGTTTGGCTCTACCAGCTCGCTTCCTGGCCAGTTCGTCGGCCCGGTGCACTCTCCGGAATTCCCACATGGCCCAGGACCAAGCAAAAGCTGTCCCTATTATCCATGCCTATGAGTGGAGTAATGTAGTATTTAGAGCGCACGTATAACAACATAAGCAACCCACGATCAAACCTCAGCAGAGTTCATGAAAAAAATAAATTGTGGTTTCGAGTGCTTAATAAAAAGGCTTCAACTTCCCTCCAGACAACTCCATCTAAAAAACAAAGAAGAAAGCTTCCTTGACCATCCTGCACACCTTTAGCGATGATGATAAACATTAGACGAACGATCAGGAAAATACGCCACCGATTGGGAAAAATTACATTGCTAAAGTAAAGATCAGTACCAATTAGCAATGATCTCCACCACTACGCAATCATATGGAGGAGGCTACAATGAATTAGTCATCTACTTATCTTAAAAGATTGAATTGATAAATGAAACTGAAACAAAGTAATGGTTGTTTTGTGGAAAGCCAATGGCCTACAGGAGGGACAGAGAATAAAAGATTGTTCCTACCAAGCTGGTTCAGATAATCTCAATCAAACAAGTTCTCGAACGGCGGGCTTTGTCCTGTCCTCTATATATCCTCTCCAGGTTAAATTAAGCACAGCCCTCAGTTGCATAAACTTCCACCTAGAATACGCTGGCGTGTTTTCCGAATGTTCCCTCCTAGGGAAAACAATTCCGCACCTGTATCACTTTTCATCTTTGGGCCATCTTGACAAAGCATTAGAGATGTAGCTACGATCAAACTTCAGTTAGGTGGGCAATTCTAAGGAAGGATCTCCACCACCACTTAGCAAAAATTTTCACTACTACACAATCACCTAGAAGTGAGCTGCAGTAGAGTAATTATCTATTTAACTTGAAAATCAATCGTTTAATGAAACTGAAACAATCCAATGAATGCTTTGTGGATCTTCTATTCTCCGGAATTTGTTATACACTCTAAACATACTCACACATAATCGCCTTCCTTCTGTGTAAGTGAACAGTAATCGAATTGCACTTACTGTAAGGTGCCTTATTTGTTTGCATTTCTCAAATGTAGTGTATTTAGAAGTCGTCTTATTTTCATCCATTTCTCTTTTATTTGGACTGCTTTCATTAATCCTTTGGCCTTTTGCTATTTTAACTTTTTAAAGTTAATCAAATGTTTTTTTTGTTGTTCAACTTTTATTGTTGTTGTTATTATTTGTTTAAATATTAAAGTTTAAAACAACAACCACATACACAGACTATATATAGTATAGATATACATAAGTTTAGTTTCTGTTTTATTATTTAAATTTATTTTTTGTTTCGCACAAAAAAACGTATATCCTTGACTAAACAAAGCTTTTGTAACAACAACAACAACAAATTTCCTCCGTACACTCGCATACACAAACAGCAACCCTTTTTTCTTTTGCAGGAGTACAAAGTAAAGCAATGGCAAAAGCAAAGGCAATATCAACTATTGTAAGCATACGCAACAACAAGTCGTAGTCAACGTCATCGTCAACATCATTTGCAAAATTTCCTCCTTTTGTTCAGTCAGTCATTCATTCATTCATTCGTTTATTCATTCATTCAATCATTTATTTATGCATTTGGAAATTAATACAGTGAGTTATAAAGGTATTTTTACATCAGTTATTTTAAATACAAAATGAGTTTCAAACGAATGTCATTTTAAATGAAGTTGGATGTTTTTGAAATCCATAAAAATGATTGCAAGCTTTTCTTAGCTGAAGTTTGGTTAAAAGCCAATAACCAATCCTAACTCCAGCTTCCTTAGTATTAATAATAATAATACAATGACAAACTCGTTAATACGCGCCCACCAAGTCCTCGCCGCCTTCGTTAACAAAACGACAAATACTTTCATCAGCAACTCTTGCTCCACAATATGCCCTCTCTTAGCCCCAGCCTCGATAGTGCCACATATTCCAGGAGGAAGTATTTCGCACAATATTGATCGACTATATCCAAGACGGACCTTTTCTAAAGAATGGGTAGAGCGCATACCTACCGCAGCTGAAAATTTCTGTTTTCTTAGGTTCACTAATTGGCTAGTCTTCCTCTGATCAACAACCGGCCGCTGCTCTCTCACCTGCATAGAATACATAGGGTGGTCCAACCAAAACCCACGGTGTTAACTGTAAATAAAACAAAAAGTTTTCAGAGAATTTTCTTAATCTTTTTTATTATTATAGAAGGATCTATGACAATTATGTGTGAAACCAAATATCGTCTAAACGCTCGCCACGGCTACAGTGGCCTACCTCTATTCGTGGGTCCATATTTTCAATGACTCTGAGACTTAATTGAAGTTCAATGTTTCGTTGTTGACACATTAAGTCGAATATGCTGACCAAAAAAATCAATCTCAACGTGCTGCTCAATTGTGCACCTTTACATGGTTGAATTTGTCAAACACTGAAACAACGAATTGTCAAATTAAAATGAGAAAAATCTTGACTCTAAGGTGTGACTCACAATTGTGCATGGTTAGACTCCTCTATTGTTGACCTAACAGAGAAGATACAGATGACATTTAGAGATAGGCTTACTAACACTTTTTTTTGCCAGAAAAACCGGCTTTGTAGTCTAGCCAGTTCATCTGCCACAAAATTCCACGGAATATCACTGTTTCCCAATACCCAAATGAGCCTGAAGTCGAAATATTCCAATATTACTACTAGTGACGAGTTACATTCCCTCACCCTTCGGGAGTTACTGAGCATTGACTTCAAAGACATGATGGCCTCCTGACTATCAGTATAGATGGACACCCTCCTAACCGTCGTTATGTTCTGACAGGCTAATAAATGGCATCCCGAATGGCCGCCTGAAAGGCACTGTGCTGATCAGACAGTCTATGAAGGGCCCTAATGTTAAAGTTCGGATAGAAGAGACCATACCACGCTTTCTTTTTAGAACCATAGAATAGTAAACTCGTCATGTCTTCTTTCAGCGAATTCCCCTTACCTTAGTATGGCAATACAGGCCTCATATTTTGCCGTAATTTCAGGTGGCCAGGAATTGGAGAAGACATTGAACATCTTCGTAACTTAAAAAATAAGACGTGAAAAGACAGAATAGAAGATGTGTAGTTTAATGAATAAAGTGCATGCGGCTCAAATCTCAGCGAAAACAAGAAAATGTTCATAGCGACTTCAGATTTTAGACAAAACACCGTCAAAAGTGTTGGACAAAGCTACCTGTTGGGTAAAAAAATGGAGAAACGAAGAAAGTGGGTGTCTATATTGAGCAGCAGCAGCAAGGCTGTTAGCCATCACTAAAACAAATATACAGAGGGCTTTGTTTCTAAGTATCAACATCTACCTTAGACACCTGCTGTAGTAGACTCCTGCTTATCTGATTATAAAGAATCTGTAGCAACGGAAATGAACAGCTGCGAGGAATCAGGAGAGCATCTACTATATGGGACTCCAGCGTTAGCTGGGAAGTGGCAAAATTCCCGGGCTCAGCGTATTTTCACACATTAAGAAGAATCGCCAAAACGGAACTAAGTAATTACCACCTAAAACCGAATGTGTTTCGGACATTCTTACGCTGTGCTAGTAGAGCAAATATATTTGTAGATGTTTGTTTAGAGAATCGCTCAATGCATTACAGAGATATTTTCTTCTTTAGTTGAAAAACGCGTTTGTGGCACAATCTTTCCGTAAAAGTTTTTTTGTCACAATTTTTAATTTTTTTTTTTTTCATTCACCTCTTGGAGTAATTTTAATCTTGTTTCAGTTTCTTTTTAAAACAACGGTGTTTGTTAAAGTTTCCCACATTTTTCTTTTCCTTTTTTTCCCGACGTTTCTGACAGGAGTACAGTAGGGTGTTTCAGCGTTCTTTTTTGATGGGATCCAGACAAGATCTAGATGTTTAGTTATTTAAAATTCGAAACCATGATGAAAATTTTCCATGTCATCGTCGGGATTCAAACCTGTGCTGCTTAGCTTAGGACTTAGACCGGCAGCAGATCCTGAGACCAGCCCACTGAAGCCAATAGGGCACATTGTGATGTAGCGTATAACAATGTTTCTGGAAAAAAAAATCGGGACTACTTGCCCACTAAGTACGATCCGGCTTCGGCTTTCACCGGTACTTCTAGCAGCAATTCGGGACCCAAAGGTGCTTTCCCACTTCGGCTCGATAGCGCCGAACATTCCTGGACATTTGACTCGCAGTTACGACCTTTTCCTCACAGCAATAACTGCACAATGTTGATTAACTATAGCCAAAGCGAACCGAACGACTGCTCAATAGAGAGTGCTGGTCTCAAGTAAAAAATGTTCAGAGCTTTTAAAGAAATTTAATACAGATTTAGAGACGGCGTGTTGCAGTAGTCAGAGAGCACGCATAAAAAAACAAGCGACCGAGGTTTGAGCACTAGCAGACGACATGTCTAAAAAAATTTTATTGTGGTTTTGAGTGTTTAATAAAGAGGCTTCAACTTCCCTCCACACAAGTTCATCTAAAAAAAAAATAAAGAAAGCCCCCTGACCTTCCAGCTTACCTCTGGCGATAATGGCAAACATCAGATAAATAATCAAAAAAAAAAAAAAATGTCCGTCTACTGGGAAAAAATTTCAGTGCTGTAGAAAAGATCACCACCAATTAGCAAGGATAGTCACCACTACACAATCATACGGAGGTGGTTACAGTGGATTAATCATCTATTTAGCTTAAAAAATCACCTTGATTAATGAAACTGAAACAACGTAATGGCTGCTTTGTCGAAAGCTAATAAGCTCCATAGAGGAGCTATGAAGAAACAAATGAACAAAAAACAAGCAAACTGATTTAAATCAAAAAAGACTTCATTCAACCAAGTGAAAAATTCTGTTTCTTCAAGAAATGATGCTCATGTGTGTGCTAACCAAAAATCTCCGAATTTGGGTTCCTATTGGGCTGTTTTAAGTATGTTTTTTTTATATTTTACCTATTTAGTATTCTTTCAGCTTAGCTTCACTTTTAACTAATTCTACCTATTTAACTCTATTGTTACGATTTCTTTGCTCTATTCCTTTCCCTTATTTATGGGGAAGCACCAAAACAAAAAATGGGTTAAAATTCGTTTGCCATACTTGGCTTAAAAACACTCAATTATTGTATTGTTATGTACGAAACAAAATAAAAATGTTAAAAGACGCATTGGTAAGAGTCCTACAGAGGGATACAAAAGGGAACAGAGGGATACAAAAGGGAACAGAGGGAACAGAAACTAAATTAAATTTGTTAATTGTAAACCAAAAGGCACACTTGAGGCTAAATAATCACAAAAACAAAAGAAACAAAAACGAAATAGAAATTAAAATAAAAATCAACAGAAAAGGACTTGAGTTGAAACAACAATTTAAAATTTTTATAAATATTTAGTATCCACTCCTAGCTTAAAAATATTTTTCAAATTAAAGGTCCTGAGCTTTCATAGTTTCTTTTTTTCTACATTTATTTGGTTCGTAAATTTCAAGTGACCATTGTGAAAGAATAAGTGAGAGAAAAAAGGTATATAGGATAGAAAACATTTAAAAACTATTAATAGTCAAGCTTGACTTTTTGTTACCCTACAGAACAATCTAGGCGTAACATTGTATAACGGGATTATGTAATCTTAAAATGGCAGTCTGCTCAACCGATTGTGGCATTAATTTTCTTATATTGCTTTTTAAACACCGACATGGTTTGTTCCATGTACTGATTTACTTTTTCCAGACCTCTATTTACCTTTCAGTATAATGGTTATTTGCAAAGTTTTCGCCATTCTAGTCGATTTTGAACGGTTGCTCTAGCCGAACGGCTTTTGTCAGGCTTATGTTAACTGGGAAATAACATTTTCGTTTGGTATCAAAAACAACTTTTGAGAGTACTTTTTGACAACAAGAGTGACATATTCTGTAAAAGGAAAAGATTTTTTCATGAATTGCTTTATAAAGGAACTTAATAACTCCGTAAATTTTCAAAGTATTCTCATAAGCAAAATATCATTTTATTCCTAACTAAACATAGGATAGGTTAGGTTTAACTAGCAGCTGCCATTGGCTTACTTGGGTCCAAGCAACTACATCTAAAACATCCTAGCATGTGCTCTACG
Source organism: Wohlfahrtia magnifica (assembly GCA_023159175.1). Lineage (NCBI taxonomy): Eukaryota > Metazoa > Arthropoda > Insecta > Diptera > Sarcophagidae > Wohlfahrtia > Wohlfahrtia magnifica. The sequence continues at coordinate 4,100,464 of JAKWBJ010000045.1, forward strand.
AAGCCTCAACAGCTGCCACATTCCTCGGTGGATTCACTTCCCCATCGTGTCTGCTCAAGTACATTCACCATGCAATGGCCTCATGTCTACGAATCCGAGTATGGGTATGAATCTAAGTAATGTCGTCCAAAGACACCCGGGATTCATGAACTATTCCCGACATGCTATGCACACTCTTCGGGGATCTTATGTAACTCGAAGATATCTCTTTTGAATACCCCGTAATATCGGACAAGCTGCGTGGCTATAGTTATCATCTTTCCACATTAGAAACTTTAAATCGGTTAATATTCAACTAAGTTATTAGCTTATGAGTGAATGAAGGCAAGAAAAACATTGTCTCGTAATTTTGGGGTGCTTTAAATATTTCAAAAACAGATTCTTGTTGTACTCTATAGTGGCTCTTAGAAATATATTATCACTTCCCACGTAATTAAACTAAATGGTGGGCAAATTTGAGGTTAGGAAGTAAATTGGCTTAAAAACAATTTTTTTTTTATTTTTGACAAATTCAGTTTTATTCATACCAATATAAAACGGAAATATGGAAATTAATAAGGGAATATGATGTCGGGCAAACGTCCACCTCTAGCACGTCGGTAGACGTCCGCTATTTTCACAAAATTCTGAACCACATTTTTCAACAAAATCATCTTATGATGAGGCTCTTTTTCATTTAGGCGGTTATGTAAACAAACAAAATTGTCAAATGTCTGTCTCACAAAATCCAAAAACAATCCTCGAAAGGGCATTACATCCAAAGAAAGTGTCCGTATGGTGCGGTTTGTGGTTAGGCGGCATTATCGGCCCGTGTTTTTCGAAAATAAAGGTATAAACTTTATTATGAAAGTTATTCTATTCTTGGTTGGTGTCAATGCTACGTTAACTCTGCCATGGTTGTAAATATATGAACAGTGCTGCCAGTTCAATTATGAGTATTATATCTTTGCATTTGGATTAACAACAACTGGATAGTAGGTTGTGAAATGTACTAGAACTAATGACAGAGAACGATATAAGCAGCGACTTTCTCCTCATTCAGTCATATATAATTAAGCCATCAGAGAGTAAAGTCGTATTAAGAGGTGAGTTAAATAAATGTTCAATTAATTTGTGTATTAAAGATAATTATGAAATAAAGACTATAAAAAAAACAAATTCGCTTCATATATTTTAAAAGAACTCAAGCGTTTCAAAAAGGCTGAAACGTAACAATATTCTTAAATCCTTCCCAAATATTGTGTCCAATATGTCGTTATTTATCTTTTCGTTGTTCCCTATTTTCATAAATAAAGAGCTAGCGAAGAGCAATAAAACACAACTAGCAACTTGTCCCTAAAACTCTATAAATACCTATCTAAGCCGATGGATTAAGCTTGAGTCATCTAAAGACGAATCTAAAGACCAAGTGCGTAACAGGGAGAGTACTATGCCATTCACATTTGATGTTTCCACAGTCAGGGATATCAAGGAGGGCATCAGTTCTATCAGAGGAAATATAGGTCCAATGGAGACTCTCATACCGATGGCAATGAGGACTATAATGACATATGAGGTCAAATCGAAGACAGTACTGGGTTTTAAGGGAATATTGAACGAATATTCGGCTTATGCCGGGATACCTCACTTTTAGAGAAAAGGAGCTTTTCTAGTCTACAGCCTGAACAGTGCGAAGCCGAAATTGCGGAATTGAGGCAATGAACTCGAGGGACTCGTATGTTTAAAGTGATAATAAGTATCGTTTGATCAAATGAAGGGTTTCAAACACATAGGGCGCAGATAATTTAAACCCAAGCACAGCATGTAATTCAGTGATTAAGAAATCAGTGCCGGTAATCTGAATTTCTCTAACACAGGCTACTATCATAGCTACTACTATAAAGGAGACGAAGATTAATTAGTCCGCGATTTAATTTTATTGACTAGTTTCTTCGCAACTTCTAGAATAAAAAGAAATGAAATTTACATCAACCAATCAGGGCTCAGCTGCCATATATTAGAAGTATGGTAACATTTTTCAGGAACTAAAGTAATAGTAAAGATTAGACATTAAAAATTTGGCAATAATGAAAATGATGTATAAAAACACTCTTTTTAAAAGTCGTGTGGGGGTTAGAATAGGCCTTGTTAAGAAGACTCTGAGGAGTTGAACACATAAATAATATTAAAAATTAACTTATTCTCTGAACAAATTTCGTTATTGACTGTGCGTAGAATTTATTAATTTTTCTCTCAACTTGCAAAATAATCCTTAAAGCACGCTTTATCCCTTCACTGCGTTTTAAGTATGGTTGAGTAGCAGGGATTTTCTCAACATGTTTTCATTTAAAATAAATGCCAGCCTTTAGAAAAACCCACTTGATAAAAAGCGTTGTAATAATTAAATAAAATAATAATGAAATAAAAAATAAAATAATGAACGAATAAAAAGGATTAAAGAAAATAAGAAAAAAAAAGGACAAATAAAATGCAAATTGAAAAATATAAAAAATTGCGAAAGAAAAAATTACAATAGAAAGGGAAGAAATAAAAGTATAAAAAATATTAAAATGTTTTCAAACTCCTTCTCTTTTACTTTGACACCCCCTCTCTCTCTCCCTCTCTACCAAGAGATAAAAAAACTGTAATGACATTAAGAAAATGTGATGAAAATAATGGCATAACTAAGAAAGGCTGGGCACAATTGTAAAGGGGGGCTACCATCGAAAAAGGATTTTTCCTATTCGTGTATATAGATGGTGTATTATTAAGGAAGGACGTGTGAAATGTGGAAAAACGCTTAAACTAACGCTTACGATGATGCTGGTGGTGTTAAAGCGGCAAAAATATGAATATTTTTTTCGTTTAATTTTTTGCAAAACAACATTCCAGCACACTAAAGGACAATAATAAAAAGGATAAAATGTAATATTAACAACAGCAACAACATCAGTAGCAGTAGCAATAGCAATAATCATACAAAATAATATATATGAAAAGTAATAAAAAGGGAATAACAATACAAAGCCGCTCCATAACTGCCTTCTCCTCCTCTATCTCCTTTACTTAACACTCCTTACGTTCAAAGTTAAGCCGAAACAGTAAAAACGGGTTTTGGTTTGAGGCTCTATTGTTAACTATGCTCGTTAAAAAAGTACAGAAGAAGGCATTCACTTGACTCATGCCTTTACAATTATTGCAACCAACTAACCAACCAGCCGAAGAAAGATTGAGCGAGGTTTGTAAAAAAAAAATCACTTAAAATTACCAAATTTTTCTTTAGTGCTTTAGGATGCGAACAAAATTTTGTGTTAAAAAATGACAATTTCGAAAAAAGCAGGTTTTCGTTTTGTTAGGTTTTAACCTTTTTAAAATATTTGAGTTCTTTTTAATTGCATCAAAATAAAATATACACCAAATTGTAGTTGTTTTACAGTTTTTATTTCCTCACTTTAGAGTATACACGCCCAGATACGACTTTACTTTATGACTGCAAAACGATATCTATCTCGAAGTACGCAAATCAGCCTCCTTATATACCTCATTGCCTACAGATTGGAAAGTTCCGGAAATATCTCAAACGCTCTGATATCCTCTATTTTACATCCGTTAATTTTAAACATATAAGATGGTGTTACCCAAAGATGGTTGAATTATCATCTTGACATTATCAATCTTGGCCCAAAGGAATAGACAAAAATTCAACAATAAAGTCCCAAAGGCACTAATGTGGTGTATTTTTTTATGCATTTTGATTTTCGCCACAGTTTTATTTGAAAATTTATGTTTCTGGTTTCGGTTATGGCTTTTGTTTAAAAAAAATGTACTTGTGTTCAAAGTATTCCGCAATTTCTGTCTGTTCAAGAGCTGAGCTTAATCATATGCTGTGAGCCTATTTCTTTAAGCATATCGTTGTTGGTATTAACAAAGTTAGGTGTCTTGCCATATATATGAGTCATTTCTTTCTATTTTACAAGATTATTTGAGTTAAAGTCCTCCATCAAGAGCATATCCGAGACCTACAAACTTTCTGTCGATCCTCAAATCGCTTTTATTAAAGACTTTTTGCTTTTGCCTTAAGAATTTTCAGGTCGATAACAGGAAAATGTCGCAAGAAGTTATATTCAGCAAATATGAAGTCTCAGATCGGATCACGGTATTGTTTTAGACAAAAAAAAAAAAAAAACACTATCATAAGCACCGATGGGCCAACAAACTTGAATTATTGGCACAATTCAACAATCTCACTTCAACTTATTTTAAATTATTTCTCTTTGTTAACCTTTCAACTTTTTGGTGAGAGCTTTAAATGAAGAGAACAGTGAGAACCTTTGACATTTGATAGAAATTTGAATGCTCTTTTGGTTTTGTCTTCCAACCGATACATTAGTTTCGGTTTACACTCTGCTGATCTTTCAGGCTTAAAACATCACCCAGTTTACAATTACTAATAATATAGTCTATGTTTACTACCTTCTGAAGTAAAGAGCAGCGCACATTGCAAACAATTTAAATTATGTCAACACCATTGCTAAAGATTCGAAAGCTGAGAAGACTAAGCAATAGAACAAAAGGTACTGAGAAATCATTAGGAACGGTGGCAGAGTATGCAATATCACATGATACACTCTCGAGTTGAATATTTCATGTTTCTATCCTGAAAGAGTTAATCGCAATAAGGCAGCACTAACAACGTTTAACACTGCAATCGCGCATCGAGCAGCTTCGACTTCCTCCAGATAAATTGTTTAATCGATTACGCTTTTTCAAAGTTACGTTTCGAAATAAGCTTCGACGAACTAATCGGGCCAACAACATTGTCATAGAGGCACACCGCGTGATGAATCTTTACCATGAGATAAGGAGGCTTACCAATAGAGCAAAATCTACAAAATCTAAATTAAGAACGTGCCGCAGAACTCTTTACATTCAAATAGGAACATCCAAAACTATGGGAAGAGTTTTAGAAGAACATGTTAGCAATAGGCGGTTGGGAATCCCACCCAGTGGATGAGAATATAGTGACAGAATATGCGAATATTTGTGAAATGTGTGAGGCAATATGATCTGCTAGGAAAAGTAAATCGCCTGGCATGGACAATATTTCTCCGGAAAAGCTAAAGGCCGACGCGGTAACAAGCTCCACGGGTCTTGCCGCTTTTATTACGCAATTCTGGACACTGAAAATTCTCCTGTGCTTTTTTTACTGTGTACTCGACGTGATAATGAGTCAGGCAACATCCCATAGACGGCCAAGTCTTTGGTGCCTTCAATGGACTAGAAAACCTCGACTACGCTAATGATATCTGCTCGCTCACTTCGACTTTCAAGCTAAATTGATGATAATTTAGGAAACTGCGTTAAGATTTGGTCGAAAATAAGTAACGGCAAGATGAGAACAATGCCATTGAATCCAAACAGCGTGCAAGAAGTTTACATACGGGACCAACAGTTTAAAGACGTGAATTTCTTCTGCTATCTAGGTAGCATTCCAGGAGTGGTGGCTGCGGAGCTGATATATTCAGCAGTATTAATAAATCCCGTCTAGAACATGTTCAACTTAAACGAGAATGGAACTCATCGTATATATCAAGGCGAACGAAGCTAAGAATATTCAGTGTAAGCCTAAAATCCACTTGAATGTATGCGAGACCTGACACCGAATTATCCAGTTTGTAAGTAAATTGGTTTCAATTAGCCTGTAGACTGTCAAGAAATCAATATGGTTTTTAATTTGTACCTGGTGTTTATTTACGCTAAATTTGTTTACTGAATTTTCTTAACAAAAAGATGACGAAGAACCATCAAAACGAATTAGAAAGATGCCATTCGAACATAATAATTCGTGTAAATATATTTTGAGCAGAGAGCAATGTAATTGAATCTTGCCGTGTGAACATGCTATTAAATCAACTTGATATATCTAGTGAAATTCAAAAAGTTACTTTATTGAATTTTCGAACAAACCTCGTACTACCTACCAACTTTTCAAAAAAAAAAAAAAAATTTTATTTTTGTATATGATGCAAACATACTCATATAAAGGCTATAACTGGGTTATGGCAGTAAACTTTTTTTTGCATTTATTGTTGTAGTTGTTGTTATTGTTATTATTACAATTGTATATATTATGTTGCCTTTTTAATATAATTGTTGTAGTTATTCTTGCTTTTTATATATTCTCTTCATCTTGAGCTTTAGTATAGAAGGGCTTTGGTTATTGTTGTGTAACCACTTTTCAATTTAATTTTCGTTCTTTTCCACTCTCTCTCTCTCTCTATCTCTAGGAGAACATTTTCATTCATTCTTTCAGTCATTCTGGATTTTTTTTTTACTCTATTTTCGGCTAAAGCGTTTTTAAACAAATTTTCTTTTGAACTTTAAAAAAAGCATTAATTTTTATTTCATTATTTAAAATAAACAAAGAAAAAAACGACAAAAAATACATTCAAAATGTTGCATACAAAATAAAAATAACAAGAACAAGAGCAAAACAAACGACAATAACAAAAAAATAATTTCATTAATGCTACAAAATGTGGTTGATGTGATGCTGTAAAGCGATTGTACTTGCATAGTTGGGAGTAAAGCTATACTCGTATATACACTAAGCCAAATAGCGATAAACCTTAAAAGGACACAAGGTCTTTAATGAAGCTTATATAATGGTGGTTTTGGTGTATTGAATAAGTTCTTTGTGTGTTTGTAACAAATATACAGGGTCAATTTCAATTTGTTATAATAACTTACCCCTTAAGGAAAAGGTGTTGTTAGAATAAGAATGGGTCCCCCTCTACAAACGGTAGAAGTTAAACAATTCCCTAAAAACAAAAAAGAAAATCGTTCAATTAGGATTAGGATTTAAACAAAATTTAGTTTAAAATAGAATAGCCTTTGGAGTGGAGCAACCAAATATCTTTTCTAGTTAAATTTGGTGGCCTGATTTCGAATCTGTAATTGGCGTTTCTTTATCACGTCAGGTTTTCGAGATACGAAAAAAATGTTTTTATTCGTTCTTTACATAAAAAATCATTAGTTTATTTAAAAATCAATGAATCATTGTATTTTGTTGGTTCGGTTTCACGTATTAGAGTCCAGCAATAGTCTCCCAGCAAGCTTTTGCCCCTAAATCCTTGATAATTTCTTACAATTTTCATTAAATCTTGGTGTCCACGCACCCAGTGTTCGTCGCTCACTACGCCTAAGTTTTGAGGAAAAAGGCTACATGCGAATGAGGAAAATGCATTTTGAGTGACTTTCGTGCACCTAATTCATGATTATTTTTCATTAATTCAGCTACAATTTGTCTGTAGTTTTCACTCTTATTGTTTCCAACAAAACTGTTCACGATGCTCTTGAAAGATTTCCAGGCTGCATATTCTTTCGCCAATAAACATTGTGAAATATTGTCATTATTCAATAGCTTCCTGATCTTAGGGCCAACAAGTAAGCATTCTTTGATTTAAGCATACGAATTTTTAAAAAAAGCCGCTAACCAATGTTTAAATGCTGCACCATCTTTGTCCAGAGCCTTAACAAAGTTTTTAAAAACGTCCGATTTTATGTGAAGCGGCGTAGGAAAAACACAATTTGCATCCGCTCCTGATTTATTTGAAATGTTTTGTCTTCCTAATGCATACTCAGTTCTTTTTGGCCAATCTGTTCTGTTTATAACTTTGTAAACAACAACAATTACGCGACAGATCTTTCTTCCTAAAGATCTTCCAACCCGATCGTAGTTATAACTTAGGTTCGATCACAACCTTTTTAACCAGAGGTTATCCACAATTAACTCTCTTTACTGAGTTAGCTCCAACTAAACTACTAGCTTAACGGACTTACTTCTTATAAACTCTCTTCACACCAAAACACATCCGCTGAGTTAACTTTACGTAAACTGCACTCGCTGAGTTTACGACACATAAACTGACTATTGTTCGCATTGATGTGCTTTTTATATGGCTGAGTAAACAATACATCTAAACCTCTCGAACCTCTCGATATTTTAAGTAGATTTCATTTCTTTCTTTTAATTTCTTTTTACTTCTTTTGTAGCCATGCGTATGTAAACATCTACCTCTTTCAGCTTTTAGTATATGTTGTTGCTTGTTTATTGTCTGTTACTTGTTTTCTTTGCAGTTAGTTTATTGTTGTTGTTGTTGTGTTATTTTTATTTACTTTATCTCTGCTGTTGGTTGTTGTTGTAGATTTGGTTATTTGTAAACAGCACGTATAGTTGCAGTTTTTGTGTATTTATTTTAGCGATGTAATAAACGCTGTGGTGCCCAACCTTATTTTCGTAACAATATATATACAAAGAAAATTTAATCACACTCCTTAAGGTCACCACAGAACTTCCAGTTATTATCGTTGATTCTTGATTCGTAGTTAGCCTTTGTATTAATGGCATAAGCTATTCGTATGGATGGCTTTCCATTCCCATTATGCTAAAGAAGAGCCTCTAAACTGTACTTATAGCCATCAATAAACAATCCCCATTAAGTTTTGTCATAACTAAACTGTACTTATAGTCATCAATAAACAATCCCCATTCAGTTTTGTCATATGGATGGTTCAAATTTTGTAATAAAGCCTTAACATCACTACAGTACAGAATAGAATGTTTCTTTTCAAATAATGCAGCCAATTCTAAGCTTCTATTTCTATAGATTGTGAATGTTGTCCCCACTGCAAGATGTGCCCACTGCTGCACACGTAAGGCTAGTAATTCTGCGTTTTGCCCGTTAAATGTAAATCCGGAATTAGATCATTCAGCTCAGCTTGAGGAAATGACAACCACTGTTGGAGAATTATGTTTCGGACTCACTGCTCGTAGCACTGGGAATGACTGATAATGGATCATTTGGTGGACGTTGAACTGGCTTGGAAGCCGATGGTACATTCGCGCAGATACAATTATTTCGATTTTTCATATTGAATCCAGCAGCTTTTGTTAAACAGAAATAACAGTCTGTTTGGTGGTTACTTGACTTTCTCCAAAGTACTCGAATTGAAAAATTGAAATAGATCTTCTTGCCATTTGACCACTTGTATAAAACAGTTCTGCAACTACTGCAAAACATTGCCGGCTTCCACGGTTTGTCCAAGTTCCTGACAGCAAAACCAAAATAATATAAATATTCATATTTTAATGATTCTGATTGATTGCATATCCTTTTTTTTCAACCAAATATTACCAAACGCAAAGCAAAAATAGCTTGAATTGGTAAAACGCGGTCTCCCTCACATACTTAAACGCTACTATTATGAAGATTTAGAATAATTATTGGCAGTATTGACTATTTTACAGCTTTGCCAGCATGCGATAAAAAATGAACAAGACGTGATAGCCCAATTTTTATGCCAGATTCGAATTCACCGCACACAAATTAGTTAAGAAATGTGCTTTGTTTCAGCAATTAATTTTTCTTTTCAAAATTTGCAGACCAGTGTATCTTGCTTCTATGAAGGCAGGAGACAATTCTGAGCCTACCACAATCTCTTTGGTGAATAAGATTTTAAAAAATGATAGCGGCTTAGTATTTCTTTGAAAAAGAAAGACAGATTTTTCTTCTTGAAAATCAGACAACCTATTAACGTTTGATACTAAGTTCGGAGTGTTTTTACCAAATTTTTATATTTAAGCAAAAGCTCGAAACATTTATTGTCTTGAGATATGATATTTTCGCTTGTAGTACTGATTTCATTTACAAAATTACTGAATTCATTTATAGTCTTGTATAGATGTGCTTCTACGAACGAATTAAACACATAGTGCAAAAATTATGTGGGTATCAGATTTTTCTTTTTTTTTTCATTATATCGGCTGGGTCATCCAACGGTCAAAGTTTGAACCAGCGCTTATTTCGTTATATTCTGTCACAAAATTCAGCATTTTATCTCCACTAAATCAAATTAATCAATTTACGCTTAAGCAACGTTGGGATTTATTGGAAATTTATTTCCAATTGGGGTGAAATTGCAAAAAAGTAAAAAAAAATCATATTTTCCAATGAAGCTCATTTTCATCTTGGTGGGTGCGTTAATAAGCGTAATTGCCGTATTTTTGGCTTAGAAAACCCAAACGTGATCTTACAGAAGCCAGTGCACCCATTACGAGTAACTGTTTGGTGCGGCCTGTGGAGCTGAGGCATCATTGACCCATATTACTTTGAAAATGAAGGCGGCGCAACCGACAGCCGAATTTTTTGTGCCCACTCTACATGGTATTGATGTGAAAGATGTTCGCTTCAACAGGATGGTGCACCTTACCACACATCTCATGCCACAGTCGATTTATTGTGTCAAACATTTGATGGTCGTTTAATTAACCGACATGGTGATGTAAGTTGGCCGCCAGGAAGCTGCGGCTTGATACCGTTAGATTATTTTCTGTGGGGCGCCGTTAAAGGCAAATGTTATGCCGACAAACCAGAGACAATTGAGCATTTGAAGGCCAACATTTGTGATGCCATTGCTGAGATACGACCACATATACTTGAAAAAGTTCTCGAAAATTGGTTCGATCGAATGTGGTACTGTGAGGCTAGCCGCGGCAGTATTATTATTTCATTTGTAACCGGAACAATTGTACTTCACAACAAAAACATAAATTTGACAAAATTTCAAAACGCTTTTGTTTTATTTGGGAATGGCGTGGTGTAGTGGTTAGAGCGCACGCATAACAACACAAATGACCCAGGTTCGAGCCCCAGCAGAGGACATGACGGAGAAAAAATTTAATTGTCGTTTCGAATATTTAATAATAAAAAAAGGCTTCAACTTCTTCCATCCACACAACTCCATCTAAAAAAAATAAAGACCCTTCTCGCATACCTCTGGCGATGATGACAAACATCAGACGAATGATCAGGAAACACACGCCACCTGCTGGGAAAAAATTACAATGCTAAAGTAAAGATCACCACCAATTATTGTTTTATAGCATTTTTAAATTTAAACATTTAAATGGTTTGTTTTATATTTTTCACAATTTTTTTATTCTTTTTTATTTAAATACTTTATTTAATATTTGACATGTATTTTAATTTCACAATTTTTTTTTTTTATTTTAAAATTGTAAGCAATTTTTATTGAAATAGTCGATAAAAATTATTTCTTAAAATTATTGTTGGAATGCATGTTGAATTCCAACAACATTTCAAATACTTGTATTTTAAGTTTTTTAGTGCTTATTGGGAATATTTAAGGCCAAAATAGAGTTTCATTTTTTTACAAAAAGTATTACCAAAACTACTTTATTGAATTTTAATTAACAATAATTTTCTCTATAAGAATACACTCCTCCTTTACCGCCATTAAATTAAAGCTTAAAACAAACACTATTTCTTCCCTTAAATAAAGAAGTTTTCATTATCAAATATTAATGACAGGTATGCGCTACACAGAGATCACAAGTATTTTTCATTGCAAAGCAATAAAACAAAAAAAAAAAAAGAGAACTTAAGTGAATTGCCAATATACTGTAAACCAATAAAAGCCAACGGTCTATAAATAAAAACAGTAGCAACTTTAAACAAATAACAAGGCAGTATTTTGTATTTCTTATATCAAATATATAACAGTATTCCTGTTTGCGCAAGGCTATAATCCGTATGTGAACAAAGTATTCAACAGAGAATAACAAATAAACAACAATATCATTCAGTAGTGGGACAGCTTCTGATAAGAGCACATGTATGTCGCTTTTCGTATTAAAATTGTTTAATTGTTTTGTTGTTTACTTTTAAAATTTTTCTCTTCAACACACACTACACAAATTTTCTTGTGCACCGGAAAAAGAGATGAGTCGTCCATCGGTATTGCTAACAGTGGGTGTTAAAAATATCAGCCTAAATCAAACTACCTTCCATGTTGTAGTACACAGAATGAAAAAAAAAAACATACTTTCGCAATTTTCTTTTTACATGAAGAAAATTACAAACGAAAGCGAAATTTTCATATTTTTTTTTACAAAACTTTTGTTCATACACGAACATACAGGGATTGAAACCATAATGTTTATTCTCAAACACACACAAATACGCTTTTACAGTAACGAATAAAAATACAACTTAAAGCATTTACTTACTACCACCACCAGCCAGCCTTAACCCGCCACAACTGCCTTATCCTGTTGTCGTCCTACAGAGTTTTGGGGAACAATCATAAAATCCCAGACAATTGGGAATAGTTGAAATTGCAATAAAGTGGAAAAAAAGTTGACGTTGCATGTGAGCCAAAGAGCAAACAAAACACACAGTGAAACTTCTCTCGATTACTCCAACACAGACGACGACGACAGCGGCACTTGGCACTCTTTATAAAATAAACTGCGTTAGTGCTGGAAAACATTAAAAAAGAAAAACAGCCCGAATGCTAAACACTAGTCTTAGGCTGTGTGATGTGATGATAATAGCGATGTAGTGGTAAGAAAGACATCAGAAATATAAACATCGGAAGAGTGGTGTAGCAGGAGCAGCGGCATGTTGGGGGGGTAACACACAAAATATATATATGTTTGCGTTTGAATGATTCCACAGGGTTTGGATCACCGTAGGCATCCGTGTTCACTCTTTTTGATTTAGGCTACGTCGCTTTATTTTTTTCTTTTTCTGCCCATGCCTTAGCCTTTTGCAGAGACACTGAATGGTGTTTGTCGTTAAACACACACACACGTTAATGTGGAAATAACAGCTGTTTAGGTTGCTGCTATTGCTGCTGCCACTTGTCTATTGTTGCAACAAACAATCGAACAAAGCGATAGAAATATAAATATTGTTAAAAGAGGTTGAAAAAAATAAAGCTTGGATAATTATACGAGGGTTGTTATTAAAATTCAAGGGGGAATTGCTTTACACAACCTGTTTTTGGTTTATACAATAAATCTTAAGTGCTTTCATGGGGAGATGCCCAAAAATAGTATTTTTCTTAGAGTATAAGGATTGTCAGATCTAGTTTCTCTCAGTATATTGGTGGTGGAACAGTTTTTGTCAACGGTTCTCAATAGAGAGCGAAATTTCAAGCTGGAAACGGATCTACAAGGAATGCAAGAAACCCAGAATGTTAGTTTGTGAAGAAAAAGAGCAATTAATAGAACGGTACAACTCGATAGTTTGACACTGTAGAGTTTATGTATTCTGTGGATGTTTCGAGTCCAAAAAGCAAGCCAATTATTTTGATTGAGGTCTTCCTTGTATGACCTAATTGCTGGAGCATCATAATTAATTTGTAAAAAATTTTCCACACAGCGCATTCACTGGCCTTGAATAAGCTTTATTAGATCTACATCGACATAAGCCTCTTACAGTTCATGTTTCAATTTAAGTCTTACGAAAAATTTTCTTAACTGGCCACAAGCACTCGTTACATTGTCAAGTTTTTGAAATATTTAGAGCAATGAGAGAATATGAACTAGTCGGCTAATTGCAGTAAAAAGAAGCACTAAACGAATTAGTTGAACAATTCAGTATAATGAGGGACATAAGCCGTTTAGTTTAATGATTTAATTAAAGATCATCAAACGTATTAACAAGCCTAACACGAATTTGTTAGTAATGAACTAGTTCAGAACAATCTAGTTAAAAACGAAATATTTAAGATATGGATAGAAATCTATTAAATAAGAAAGTGAACTAGTTCACTCTGAAAATGTTGATAAAAAAGCACATAAAGTGAACTTACTTTGAAAACTGTAACTTGAAAAATCTAACTTTGTTCTCGCAAAGATGGACTAACTAAGCGAACTGGTTTATTTTGAAGAGCTGACCTATTTCGCAAAGGTTACTTGAACGATTCACTACAATGAGAGATATGAACTATTAATGACATTAAATAAATCATAACACAAAAAAATGTTTAATTTGAAGATATTGATGGTGAATTATTTAAAGTGGAGTTGTTACTTTAAGAATTTACACATTTCTATGGAGAAGCATAGTAAATTGAAGATTTGTTACTTTAAAAATCTAAGTCAACTCGCTCTCTCATAGATAGACTACTCTACTAAGATAACTGCTTCCGTTTGATGATCATTGAAGTAAAAAGTGAACTAATTCAAATTGAAAATAGTGATGGGGTACTTGGTACATTCAAAATCTAAGCAAAGTTTTTTCTCTAACAGATGGATTACTTATTTATTTTGATAAACTGAACCAATTCATTTTTTATATTGGACCCGAGATTGTATACCGTTATTGTTTTCAATTTAAAATCCTTTTTCTTTGCTGCTTTCTGATTACCCTATACTTCATCAATGCAGCAAGTTAGGTCAATAATTCTTTAAGGCACATGGTGATGAAGTCGGGCTGGATTGATTATAATTAAAGATTATTTTTTTAAGGCGAAATAAGATCGACAAGCTTTTGAAACAACCCTCCTGTGACGTTAGCAAACACTAAAAACAAACAAAAACAAAAATAACGAATAAGTTGACAAACAATTGAAGAAATGCCTTAATGATGGTGCTGTATTGTCTTCGCAATACGCTGCTGCCAATGATATGCGCATATAGTGGCAACACAAAATCATCAGACTCCTTAACAAAATATTTAACATGAAAGAACGGCAACAGAAAGGGCTCCAAGCAATGACAACTTAAATAAACACAATATTGTTGTTGTTGTTGTACTGTTGTTCAAATAAATGAAAGGGCGCCTGCAGCAGCAACAGCACCAGTATCCGTTGTTGTCCGACTGTTAAAGATAAAAACAAATGCCTGCTCGGCTGTCTGCTTGCTTTACCTACAGCATGATTTCGCACGCTGTCTCTCTAACACCACTAACAGTGTTTGCTTACATTTATAGTTGTAGGGCCACGTCCTGTATTTTTTTTTTTTTTTTTTTAATGAAGAGGTGAAAGGGGTTTCTCTAGAAAAAGAAATGATGAAAATAAAGTAAAGAAAAGTTTTCATATCAATGTCTATGTCATCTAACTTATGAGCCTTGAATACAACAAGCCCAAACGATACTACACAGTGTGCACGAGTGTAGTACAGGGAGAGGTGGGAGTATAGGTAAGTCTTTCTGTGTATATTTGTGTATGGAAAATTAAAAAAAAGGACATAAAAAAAATCAGAAAATTTCGTAGTTGATTGTAAATGCGCTAACGTCGCATAATTCAATCGAAAAAATGCCGCATTGCCAGAAATTGCACATTCATGAATGGTGATTGTGCCAAAAAAACACAAAAAAATAAATAAAAAAATAATAAATATTTTCTTTTTTTAATAGACAATACAATCATGTGTACAAACGAGTACAATATTCATTTCTTTTACATTATTTTTTTTATGATTTTTGGATTGCTTCTAAAGCGAGAGAGAGTAACAAAGCTTCTTCTCTTTTGTTTTATTATCGTATTACTAGTTCTGTTCTGTATGTTTGCTCCCTTCGTCTGTCTGTCTTTTCCTTAGACGAAAAAAACCGAATAATAAAAATATATCCAAAAATCTACAATGAAATCGTGCGGAAATATTATTGTTTAACGAGTATAAACAAAATAAATTTGGAAAAATAATTTAAAATACTTGAGCATCTTAACTTTTTCCCTTGTATGGCACAAGTATTTCTATTTTTGAGAAATTTATTATATGCAATATTAAAACAAAGGACTGACTCTTAAAAAGGTATTTGTGTAGTGGGAGAAGTAGATAACATTGTTCACACAAATTTATTTCGAAAATTGACTCAAATACTGCAGTAATCTAAAGTGTTTAAACAGAACGATGTGAGTATGAAACATCTTAAAGGGAAATAAGTTGAAAAAAGAGCAAAAAAACTATCAAAATTCTTCAAAAATTTTAATTAATAGCCTTTCAGTGTACGAGAAGTATTATTCTACTACAAAAGGGGATAAAAAGAAGAGCTGCAAAACTATCGATAGTCGGCATAGTCGATAATTTGCAAAAAACTATCGATACCATCGGATTCTTTTAAGTGCTAGTTGTGGCAACAATATTAGAATTAAAGTCAAAGGGAACGATTAATAATAAATAACAGTGTTGAAACAAATAATAGGTGTGTCATAAAATTTGATGTATTGAAATTTTTTGAGGAAAGAGTAATATCGAGCCCGCCATCTAACATTTTTTTTTTCAACTAGTGGTTATTTCGTAAATGGTAACACTTAGCTCATGTCTGATTTGACAGATAATTAGTTTTATCCTTCCGCTGAAAAAATATGGTTGTGTATACGCTTGAACAACGCTGGGAATCTGAGCCTGCGATCGACAAGCAAAATTGTTGCGTTTGGGGCACAGAAAACCTGCACGCATACATTGAAAAGCCAATACATCAAAGACGAGTCACTGTTTGGTGCGGCATAATTGGGCCATTTTTCTTCGAAAATGAGCAAGGAGTGGCCGTTACAGTCAATGGCGATCATTTGTTCACAAAAATTGAAGAGGAGGATATTAGCAACATTTGGTTTCAAGAGGATGGAGCTACGTGCCACACAGCCGAAGCTACACTCGATGTTTTGCGCCCTGTTTTTGAAGATCGCATTATCATCCACAGAGCTGATGTCCTTTGGCTACGTCGGAGCTCCGATTTGACACCGTTGGACTATTATTTGTGGGGTGCCGTTAAAGATTAATGTTACGCCAACAAGCCAGAGACAATTGACGCTTTAGAGGACAATATTCGTGAAGCCATTGGTGAAATACAGCTGCACACAATCGATAATGTGCTTAAAAATTAGACCGATCGTGTAGGCTATTGCATGGCCAGCCCAGGCAGCCATTTGAATGAAATTATTTTCCATTATTAACCGGAGGATTGTACTTTCAAATAAAAAAAGAAATTTGAGAAAATATTCAGTGGTTTTGTTTTCTATAGCATTAAAAAAAAAAATATTTGGCGGACCCTTTACATAAGTTATGCGAACTATTATCTCTAATAAATCTAATCTTCAAATAAGCAGCCAGTATTTGGAAGATGTAACATGATTCCGCTAGTTTAGAAGCATTTTAACATCGCCTAGTTGTTCAAGAGAAAGAATGAACGCCAGATATGAGGAAATGCTGCGAAAGCTTTATAGCGACATAACTAAAACAGCCATAGAATGCAACCTGCAGGGAAGTAAAACACAAGGTCGACTGGCCTATATTTGAAGTCGCGTCAGATGGGAAGACGGCTACAACATACAAGAAGAGCTGGAATCAACTCAAGATATTGGCAATGGATAGATCACAATGGAATTGAAAGCAGTCAGCCTTCAGTTCGCTGAAAAAAACAAACAAAGGCCTTCGATTTAATAACACAACTACTTTTTGAAGCAAAAAGCTATAATTTAATTGTAATACATGACGGATTTCGTAGACCCTCGCTGACCTACGCGGTAGAAAATGCCTTCCTTCTGGTCGCAGAAGTATAAAGAAAATTATCTGCGAGATCCGACAAGAGGCAATACTCGTAGAGCAGTGAATCAAAAGTCCTCAAACTCTGAGCGAAAAAAGTTTGCTACATGTCGACAGCATAGAACTAAATTACAACGTTAAGGTTATTGAGTCGCAGAGAGCCGCTTTGTATTGACTTATAGCATTAAGTCTTTAAGATACAGATCTGCTAGTGTAAATAGATGACTGATGCGCTTATCCTTAACCAAAATAATTAGCTTGAGGGAAAGCAGATGTGGGGACTACAGACAGAAACATTATCGTTTTCAATTGGTTAAGAAGCCACCGAGTACTTTCTTTGTTTGATCTAAAAATAATTCCACATAGTTCGGTTTTTGTGCTTAGTTTTACCGCTATATAAGTAGCAATATGTACGCCAAGCGGAATACTGAGCTGGCAAGGCCCAGGCGGGACTTTAGTTTCGGTTTTTGTTTATAGGTAGTACTAGACCGTTGGGTTCTGTCAAAAGTAGTGTCATTATCATTACCATTATACAGACCAGGCACTATAGCAGGACACTGTGACCCTTGGAATCTACTGTGCTTCTTCCGGTCTACAGCTTTCTTAGCAGATAACCTGTCTTAATGAACACCAGCTGATCTAAAACCACAATGGTGGATATAATACTAAGTGACTCCCTAGGACAGTTCCACCTAAACCTATTAAGAACCCCACATTCACACGATATACATATTTTCCGCTGTCTCTGATGCCTGTGAGCACAGTGTACAAACATCTGTGACCGCTATCCTCTTCAGATGCGCTCTTAGTCTACACGGCCGTTAGGACTTTCCAGCCCGGCCTGCCATACTTAAGAACCTCTGAGCTACGCCGAAATTGTGAACTGATCGCCGACCTATAGCTTCTAGTGTTCTTAGCATCTGGCAGTTTCCTAATCTTTGATTAGATTGAGAATGGTAGTAGTGGACCGATATAGGGTGTCATGGAACCTTTTCTGGTCAATGCATCCGCTATTTCATTACCAACTAACCCACAGTGTCCAGTCACACAAAACAACTGGACTCTATTTTCAAGCAAAAGCTTGGAAATCCTAGCAATATTTGACTAGTCTCGATGTTCCTTTAAGGTAGCTTGGCTGTCAGAGAATATATAAATGGTCTACCATGACCGTGAGCTTAAGGTCCTAGTTGATCTCCGCACATATAGCAATGGTCATGATCGCAGCCTAAAATCGACAAGTTTCCGTTGGGTCCATGAACACCAGCACCGACACCGTCATTCATTTTTATCCATCGGTATAGCAGTTTAGATCAAACTCACTCCGAACTAAGGGCCTATTAGAATTGAATCCTGAATTTCCTATCAAAGCACTAATCCAAAAGCATAACATCCAGGACCGAAGATGGTTTTCCGACCACCCTGCATAGAATAGACAGAACATGCCACCGAACATGCCGCCGCTCTCATCACATAGATGTGAAGCGGTGTTAAACAAAACATGGCCAATAAAGCAGTTGTTGGGCACGCTCCCATTGCCTCAAGGCAGGCGACTCTGTCTAAAAGTAGTAACTTCAGACCCATTCTTTAGAAGGTTGAGAATTGATGGCATAAATTGGACACTTATACGAGGGCCAAGTTAGTGTCATATCAGCGTTGGGGCCGTAAATTCGATTACCACCAGAGACTCTGGCTAAGTCTCTTTACGGCTCTTTATTTCTACTTCGTCCTTCTTAAATATTGTTTTAGTTCTACTACCTTTTCACTAAAACACGTGTATGAATGTAAGTGTTTGAACAAGATTTGCAAATTGCGTTCAATCAGTTTCATTTTCACTCGATTTCTATTTCATCAATTTGTTTTCCGCTCTTCTTGCGTTGCATATATTTTTAGCTTTTCTCAAGACTTTTTACATTAGTTTTTGGTTTTCTTCCGTTAGTTGGGTTTTTACTCTTTGAAATCTTCATTTCAAGAGGAGTTTTTTCGTTTTTTTTTTATTGCTGTTTTTATGAATTTTTTTCTTCTTTTTCTTCTATTAGTTTTGCGCTTCTTCTATTACATCTTATATGGACACACCAAAGTGCAAAGTGTTGTAAGTTAAATGGATGCTATAATGGCGTTTTATACTGACACTTCACATCAATTTAGTTGGATATTTATCATTCAAGTTCATTTGTTTGTGGAATGTATGTTTGTATGTATGTATTTGTGATTGTCTATTTGGGAATATATTTGCTTGCTAGTAGTAGTGGAAATAGTTCAAGTAAACATATGCAGGAGATGTTAGGGTGAGAAGTATTAGTTAGTGATGACTAAGGAAATCAATCAAAACTTGAAATATATTTCTATTTTGTAAATGTTGCCATTAAGTTATTTAAAGGGGTCATTAGGGGTTGCTATGAATACGAAGGTTGTTTGGTGAAATTTTAAAATATCCTCACCTTGTAAGTATGTATAGTGGAATAAAACAGTGCAACAAATGTATCTAAACTTGAAAAATGTGGAAAAAATTTCATGACAAATGTGTTTGCTTGGGAAATACACCCAGATTCTTCAAGGCTACTTAAACGGCATATGTATCATTTAAAAGGTCTGTTTCTCTTCTTTCCAAATCCGAAAAGGAACTTAAAATCGGGTAATATTAAACTTCGGTTTTTTACCCGTAACTCGAGATATTGGAGGTGTTTCGAAAATTTCAAAACAAATCCTTTTTCTATTCTGCAGCGCCTATCAGAAAAATAGTATAATTTCTCAGGTTTTTATTTTTTTGTTGCACCGTGTAATCTTTGACATATTACTCTCTACAAATTTGTTTATGATTTTTTTTATTTATTCAAATATGCTATGAAAGCCAGGGTACAATTCTTCCGGACATTCATCCTAACGTAGGGGTGTGCCTTTTACCTCCGTTAAGCTTGCGATCAAGCGAAGGTATATGTTGGACGCTGAAAGAGCCTGGGCGGAATTTGACTCTTGCTTTATTGCCAGACTCAACTGACCCGGGCTGGATATGCAACTTACCAATCAACTGTTTAAACTGGACCGTTGGAAAATCCCCCCCATTGTGTCCATCCTTACCATGGATATCCTTATCATGGGCAGGCTTGCATAGAGGCTGTACAAATGACTTTTGTCGAGGGCGTGGACTGCCTGAGGAGGAGGAGACCGTGGTCCATTTTATCTGCCAGTGTCCGTCTCTTACACGGCGAAGACTTTTCACACTTGGCTCTCCCTTTCTAGATGGCTTATCTGAGTTAACTATCCTTGACGTCGGGTCAAACCAGATTTGTTGGACTGTTGGGCTGGTTTCCGATCTAATCGAGGAAAGTGTTTCTGTGCGGTATCTCTGTTTGATTACTAAGACTATGGTGAATAGAACAGCACAATGCGTTATGTGGTATCACAGCAGGCCGATATGCGTGCTCAAGTTTGCCTTGTTTGGTGAGGCTGCCACTCCCTCCTCCTGCTGTACTTGATAATAAATTACAATACTGCAATGTAATTTTCAGATACTCTCCTTTTACCTGAAACTTTTCGGTCTACCCACCTATAAGTGATTTTTTGATGTCTATGTTGTTTCAACTTATTTTCGTTCATTTTATTTTTTTTATTCGTTTTTTTTTTATTTGTTCTATTGCATCTTTCATTCTATTTACCAATCAAAATGGCATGTATTATTGGATAGCAATAGTGAAAATTTAGATCAAAAATGCAAAAGAGAGGAAGAATATTTGTATGTAATAGTAGCAGTAGTAGAGCAGTAGCTGGATACCAGTAAAGAAAATGAGCATATCAATGGAACAATTTGACTGCCATTGTTATCAGTTTTGTTGTTTTTATTATATTTCTCTTTCAGTTGATTGAAAGTATATTAATAGTGTAATGTTAACATTTCATCTTTATTTTTAGATATTTTCTCTACTATTTCTAAAGAAACTTAATTTTTATTCAATTTCTTTTCCTTCTCTCTATATTTTTAGGTATGTATCAATACTCGTATTAAAACAAAGCTACATATTTAATGGTTAAGTGATGGTTAAAATGTAAGTAAAAAGTTTTGTTAGCAAATTTCACAAAATAAAGCACTACTCAAGATATCTTAATCGACTATTTTTTAAATAAAATATAGTTTTGATGGTTCAATTAAGGTTCTTGGAAACCTAATGAAAATAAAATAATAATGTGTGAAGCACTTACGGTGAATAAAGACTACTTTCAGCCTGTTAGTGTAATCCAAAGTAATTAGACGTATAAACCCCAGATAATAAATGAATGTGCAATTTCGAAAAGGGCACTTGTCCGAATATTTAAAGTTTACAGGAAATGAAAAAAAAACTAATTATTTTTTAGTGAAGTATAATAGTTCAAAAAAATGTATACGGATTATATCTTGAGGCTAACTTGTAACCGAAAATTACATAAATATTTGGATATTGACTTAATTATATATGTTTGTTTATATATTTTAAATTAATGAGATGTGCCCTTTTCGAAATTCATGATATCAAGTATACAAAATTTAATGAAAAACTATATTAATTTGCAGATGATATTATTTTAGGTATCAAAAAATTAAAGGCAATAATTCTACTAAAAACTAATAATACACTTTTATCAAAAATTAACCTCAGGAAGCTATTTTTCATATCATATATCGGGTCCGACATCTAATTTTTTTTTCAACTAGTGCTTATTTCGTGTATGGTAACATTTAGCTCATGTCTGATTTGACAGATAATTAGTTTTATCCTTCCGCTGAACTAATATGGTTGTGAATACGCTTGAACAACGCTGGTAATCTGGGCCTGCGATCAACTTACAGAAGATGCCGATTTTGCCAAAAGAAATCATCTTTTCAGATGAAGCTCATTTTGATCTTGGCGGGTATGTAAACAAGCAAAATTGTCGCATTTGGGGCACAGAAAACCCGCACGCATACATTGAAAAGCCGATATACCCAAGACGAGCCACTGTTTGGTGCGGATTTGGGTACAGAGGCATAATTGGGCCATTTTTCTTCGAAAATGAGCAAAGAGTGGCCGTTACAGTCAATGACGATCGTTATCGGGACATGTTGAACGAATTTTTGTTCACAAAAATTGAACAGCTGGATATTAGCAACATTTGATTTCAACACGACGGCACTACGTGCCACACAGCCGAAGCTACACTCGATGTTATGCGCCCTGTTTTTGAAGATCGCATTATCAACCGCAGAGCTGATGTCGTTTGGCCACCTCGGAGCTGCGATTTGACACCGTTGGACTATTATTTGTGGGGTGCCGTTAAAGATAAGTGTTACGCCAACAAGCCAGAGACAATTGACGCTTTAAAGGACAATATTCGTGAAGCCATTGGTGAAATACAGCTGCACACAATCTATAATACGCTTAAAAATTGGACCGATCGTGTATGCTACTGCATGGCCAGCCGAGACAGCCATTTGAATGAAATTATTTTCCATTATTAACCGGAAGGATTGTACTTTCAAATAAAAAAAGAAATTTGAGAAAATATTCAGTAGTTTTTCATAGCATTAAAAAAAATAATTTAGCGGACCCTTTAGATGGCCATTGCAATATTTCATCATTACATATTGTAAATTCTGCCGGAATATATTGCTTGAACCTTTACTTCAGCGGTTTTTATGACAACGTGCTTATATTTCTCGGTATTTCTCACCCACTCTTCATTTTTCTGGTATAAAATTTTCAGAATCATTAGAACTCATTATTTAGTCGCAACGACACTTGTTTATTAGCATGAAAAAACGGAATGCCTAAGTGACGATTTAATGTTCTTTTTTTAATCACAAAAAAAGGAAGAAGAAGAAAACAAATAACGCCTCTTTTTTATTTATCTTGAGACCAGCACTCCGGGGATAACCCCTACTCATGCAGTGCATTGTGCTGGTGCTAAGAAAATAGCTTCTAGGAAGGAGGATAGATAGAGTAGTGTCTACAGATGTTCGATTTAAATTGGCTCATGTCGTTAGTGGCGGGGAAGACATTCGCACGATGATTTTTCCACAAACGAACAGTGGGACCAAAGAAGAAATTCTCCCTATAATGCGTTGTGCGATTCACTGGACAATCAAATTCAAAGGGATACGCTCTACAAGGAACACGAGTATTACGTAAGAATATATAATTACCAGGAATTTGTTCCTTAATATCGTTAGAACACATTTCGTTATAGTACCTATAGAACAATAAAACCCACGCCACATTGCGATGATGCTCTAATGAATCGATAGAGTTGTCTACCCTAGCGTCATTAATAAAAACCTTCACCCTCTCTTGTACGCGGTCGAGAAGCTCTAAAATAGACTTTGAAGCACCGGCCCATACATGATAGTTGTACTCCAATTTGGGCCGGACATAGGTGTTGTAAATATTAAGGAGATCAGATGGAGTCAAGTAACTCTTACACCGTGTTAAAAACCGAGACACTTGAATGCTTCTTTCGATACTCGAAATATGTGCTCTCCAACGAACGTCACATTCAATTGTCATGCTCAGAACATCAAGAGCATCAGATTCCTCAATATCTACATTACCCATAGATGCAAATGACAACACACCACCACGTCTGTGTGTTAGAAAACAACATTGGGTCGTAAGCGCAGTAAAGTCGACTCTGTTCACGCGAGATTTTTGACAGGTCGTTTGTAAGTGAGTCGTTCATATTCTCCAAAAGGCTCGACATACGATCAGAAGAATATGAATGACAAATGTTGCTGTCAGCTGCAAAAGAGTTGTGACCTTTTACAAATTTTTTTCTGTATGTGCCGTGACGTCTAAAGTTGAACAAATGCTAGGGATATTAATTTTTCAAGCGTAGTAGATGCAGAGAAGTATTTGGGACTCATTGATACGAAAAAATGCTTTTGATAAAATGTGCGAGATGTACCGTTTTCGAAATTGCATATTCAATTATAATCAGTGTTGCCGTTTTGGTTATTTCTACCAAATTGTTTTTTTCTTTTTCGATGTGTATATGTAGACTTTTTTTCCATTTTGGTTACTCAGGTTTTTAATGAGAGTAGAACTTAAAACAACGGGATTTTTGGCAAACTTCTGGCTTTTGTTGTGACTGCTATGACCTTTCCCATAGCATTTTGTGCCAACAAACTGCTAATTTGATGCCAAGAATGGATCAAATGAGAGTCAGAAGGGCAAGGTCTGGGCTATAATTCAGCTAAGACTCTTTTCTAAATAGTTCTAACTGGTCTCGCAACATTTTGCTGAGCTTTGCCATGTTTTGGTAAAGGATTGAGCTTTGATTTGTTGTAATAGATCTACTTTTCATCGTCAGTAATGACTGAAACTACAACAACTTTATTTATGACTTTGCAGCAACATTTCGGACATGAGTTCGTTTTTCAACATCCCTTAGCATTAATTTGAGCGGTACTTAATACAGTTGCTGTTTGTTGAAACCTACTGCTTGCAAATGTTTATAAAGTAATACATTCAATACATCATCTCTGAATATTTTTGGCTGACCAGAGCGGTTTTTCTTTTCCGTATCAGAGTCATCACGTCTTAACTGCATAAATAATCTCCCGCACATTGAGATCGATGGAATATATTCAGGACGGTCCAAGTAAAAAAAAAACGTTTCGTTCAGTGGCTAAGTGAAATTAAAAAAAAAAAAAAAATAGATATTTACCAAAGTGCCATATAAATTATAAAAAGTAACTGGTAGTAGTATACAAATTTGAAGGAATAAAAATTTAACAATTTTTTTGACTCGCTAGTCATTTACTAATTTTACAATTTCTTTTTATCATTTTAACGAAGAGACTGTGAATAAGAATTTTAATTAAAAAGAAGGCCAACTTGTGTCATTATTAAAAAAGGGAAATAATAAATGTTTCCTATTAGAGGCCCTTCATAATACCTGATGGCTAACATTTTTATTTAAAAACGTCTGGTGATTTGTTTTGTCTGAGGATGAAGCAGTCAAGTCCAGAAGTCTTGGTACTTTTATTATCACATTCTGTTAAATATTTCACTTCGACGCAACTATTTGGTTCGGGTATATTGCGAATTATTAAGATATCTGCTTGTAACGGCTACTGAGTCTAAATTATGCTCAAATAAATTTTAAAGCCTCTTAATTATGATGGCTTATGACTACTTGCTTACCTTATAGCAAAGTGCTGTGATATAGTGGCTAAAGTGCATGCATGTAAAAACCCTTAGCAGCCCAATGCGATGACAAGCAAATATTTCTTGATCATAGTTTCGAGTTTTAAATAATTAAAAAAGCCTTGATCTCCTCCAGAAGATTGATCTAAAAAGACTCCTGATCCCCCCTAAATTATAAAAGGGCAACATTAAGTATACAAGCTTCATAAGAAGAACGGGCGTCGACAGCTCTCTTGAAAAAAGTATCCATCGAAAAAGCCTATAAAACCCAGAGGGTTGTATTTAAAAAAACCCGGGTTTTTTGCCAACCCTGCTGACAAACCACAATAAACTGGATGTACGCAAAAAGGTTCGCTATGTTTTGTTCCTGGCACTGAAGCTTACAACGAAAACAAAATAGTTGACTAATTCGCAAACAGAATAGCTCGATGCGATTTCACTGGGCTCGAACCATTTTTCAGCGCACGTTAAGACATCTGAGCACTTATTGCGGGTTGTCCCGCTATTTCGGCTTCTAAAGAAAGTTTGGATGATTCTAACTAAAGAAGGTAACTAGATTTATGTGGCGCACGCATAACAACACAAACGACCCAGGTTCGAGCCCCTACAGAAGGCATGACGAAATAAAATTTATTTGTGGTTTCGAATGTTTAATAAAGAGCGTACAACGCCCCTCCAGACAACGCCATCTTAAAAATAAAGAAAAAAACCCCTGACCTTTCTGCATACCTCTAGCAATGATGATTAGGAAAACAAAGATCACCACCAAGATTATCAAAAATCACCACCAATATTATCAAAGATCTTCACCACTATGCAAAATCATATGTATGTAGCAAGCTACAGTGGATAAATCATCTACTTAGCTTGAAAGATCAAATTAATTAAATAAACTGGAACAAAGCAATGGATCCTTTGTAAAAAGCCAATATGATTCATAGGAAAGTGACGGAAAAAAATTATTTTATAAGAAGCCTCGATATTACGTAGTAAGCGTAGAGGCATGCACAAAAAATTGTCGGGGTCCATTGGGGGACTACCAAAAACCATATATGCACACATATAAAGCTTTAAAAAAATTGTGTTTGGTGAACGATTACTTACTAATTTTTAAGTGTTAAAACTATCGGGTTGTTTTTTAAGGGCATGCCGATTTGACTTACAAAAAAACATAAAATTTAGAGAAATGCATGAAATCTTTATTTGGGTCGATAGAACGATTTGTATGATTCAATGTTTAAAGATGATTCCCAGAATTTTTTTAATAAGGTGACCATACGTAATATTTTATAGTTTGGATGAATTGAGCAATTATTAATGTGACCTTATTATTTTGAAGCACACCTTAGTTACAATATAATTTGTAATTACACATATTCTAATTTCAATAAATAAATAATAAAATTGCTTAAAATTTCTTAAAAATTTAGTCTTTAGACACTTGCAAACACTGTTTGAAAGTTTAGTCTAAACACTTGGGCAAGTGGTTCGACGTGATTGCATGCAATAATTTTTAAAAACTTATTTTCTTTTTACTGATTCAAATTTCAACATTTTATCGTTACTGTAACAAAAACAGAACATTCCTAATCCTCCTAATAATCATATTCGTAGTTCCTTCTGTGACCTTTTTTTCTTAGAATGTTTTTTTTTCCTATAATAACCCCCCAAGTAATAATGAAAATGTCAACTGTAAAATTCTCTCTCACATATTCCTATTAAATCTTAAGCCCTATACCTTATAAAAGTGCATAACATGTGGGTGAAAGTATGGTGGATAACCAATTGCGTGTCTGTAACCCACTTATGTCAAGGTATACTCCATGCTGTTGGTACAACAATTCATGGAACAAGAGTACCCAACTAAGTTAAAAGAAAAAAATTTAAGGATAACTTAAGACTATTTCTGCTGTCATATGCTCGTATATTAATATTACACATGCAAGTACCATAAGAAAAAAAGACATGTATACTACAATACATTGTGTAAGTTTGAAGCTTTAACTTGAGGTGGCATAAAAGAAATATATGTACAAACACAAGACAATAGAAGAATATAGATGGTGTTCATAGTTTATCGGAAGTAGCAAAAAAAAAACTTCATTATAATAATATAATCATATGCTTATTGGCTGAGGCGTTGTAGATTGGGATTTTCTAAATGTGGCTTCTGCTAAGGACCAGAACAATAAGATTGCACATCATCGTTTATTCGATAAGCTGGCTTTAAAGCTTTGCAGTATGTGGCATTTATGTAATCGCTTATATTAGAACCTAAATTCTTCAAAAAATATATTGCCCGATGTGCTTAAACTGGGAGTATCGGCATCGTATTAAGCTTTAACTGTATGAGCTGTACTCCGGCATTGACGAAGTAAAATGCATGAAAACTAGTGCCTTAATTTAAAAGCGTTGCAGAATGTGTCATTTGTGTAATCGCTTATTTCAGAACCTAAAAAACAATGAGAAAAAAGTGCTGCTTATTATACGTAGACCACTAATGGAACTGCGTACTTTTACATTAGGAGTAGAAAAACAGTCTAAAGAGTCTGTAGTTAGTTCAAAAATAGAGACTAGGATAACTGCCTCGACATACAAATGTACTCGGCAGTGAACAAAAGTAAGTCTAAACTGATGAATTTAACAAACACTAAATCCAACAGATTGGATTATCATGTGAACGGATATCATTGGATTATCATTGAAAATCAATGAAATCCTGCTTGAATATTTTAAGAGATAAGTTCTTAGACAGAGAGTATCGACATCATATTAAGCATGAGCTATATGAGCTATACTCCGACATTAAAATGCTCAAAAACTAGTGCTTGCGTTGGCATTGCGTGGGTGAAACAGCACCGGAAAAAAACCCAATGGATGTCATAGGAGAGAGCAGCCAATACTACGCTAGAGATCAAGTGCAAAAGAACACCTAAAGTCGCGATATTAATAACGGAAGAAGAAGCGCGCAATGCCGAAGCGCTTGTCAATTCATATGTGACTCTCAGCAGTTGCAAAGCGTATCATTTTAACTGTAAGTAACTAAGATTGCTTTCTAAAGGGTGGTCCAACCATAATACACGATGTTTATTGTGTATCACACGTTAACCTTAAGTTTTCGGCCCATCTTAATTTGACATTTCCTTGTTTCAGTTTTTGACAAATTCAACCAAGCAGAGGTACACAATTAAACAGCGCGTTAAGATTGTTGAAGCCTTTTACAAAGCTCACCATTCAATTCAAAATGCATTTCGTGCACTTCGTAATTTTTTTGGTCAGCAAAATCGACCAAATGTATCTACAATCGGGAGAATTGTGCGCAAATTTCAGCAAACCGTGTCTGTAGGAAATGTTAAATTATTAGGCATGCGCGCCTAGCTCATTCTGCGGAGAACATTGCTGCTGATAGCGATTATGTGGCAGACGAACCGTAGTGCCCAACAATTGGACATCTCACAAACACCACTGATGCGAAGTTTGAATAAAGATTTTTATTAACACGCTACAAAAGCTGAAGCCTACTGACCATTTCGAGTGTAGACAATAGGCCGAATGGTTATTTGAACAGACAGAAGTGAATGGAGACCTTACAAAGGAAATCATCTTCAGCGACGAGGCACACTTTTATGGCAGTGGATTCCTTTACCAGCAGAATTTCCACGTTTGAGCAAATGAGAATCCACGAGTGACAGTTGAAAAGCTAATGCATCCAAAAATAGTGACTGTTTGATGCAGTTTATGGGCTGGCGTGATCGGGCCGTTCTCCTTCGAAAATGAGGTCGGCAAGGCAGTTACTGTGAACGGACTTCTTGTGGCCAGAAATTAAGCATATGATATGTGGTTCCAACGGGATAGTGCCAACGAAACAAGGGTTCTCTTGCGCGAGAAATTTAATGGTCGTGTTATTTTATGTCATGGCGATGTAATTTGGTCGCCACGATCATGTGATTTGAGACTGTTGAACTTCTTTCTTTGAGAATAATTGTACGTCAATAAGTCAAGAACAATTCAAGAGCTAGAGGATAAGATAATTCAGCACATTACCGACATTGAACCTCAATTATGTGTCAGAGTTTTTTGAAGATATGGACCGACAGATAGAGGTATGCCACTGAAGCCGTGTCTAGCATTTGGCCGATATTTTGTTTCACACATAATTGGCATAGATCATTCTATCATCATAAAAAAATAAATAATAATAATAATTTTCTGAAAAATTTTGGTTTTATTTACAGTTAACATCGAGCGTTTCGGCAGGATCATCCTTAATTAGATGCTTTGTAGAAAGCTAAATGTTTCGCAGAGGAGTGTCAGAGCAAAATATGTTCCAAACAAGTGTTCTCAGAAAAAAAGGAAATCAACTGCTTTGCGCCACAATTCTTTGAATAACTTTCTTTATACATAAAATTTTTTTAAAATCGGTGAATACGCCTTATAAAGTCACATGCTTTGCCCATAAACATATAAACTTATTAGTAGAAAAACTATTTTAGAAAATCCTTAGAATGTTTTCTATTCTATTCTCTCTTTTTATACTGGAACGCCATAACCCATAAGATGACATATGGAACTGCTAGATGGCTATGAAACCATAAGAAAATGTATGTTTTTATTACTCTTACGGCAGGCATTGTTAAGGAAAGAAAGAAAAATCCTTTTCTTATTTACTTCCTTCCTTCTATACACTCTTACATGGATTCTTCTCTTTCTGCTGCCATTAGGCAACCAACAAGTTAAAGCCTTTCACTCTATGGGATAGAAGTACAGCCAAGTTGACGTAGTATACGAGAGTACAGAGTAAGTCTGAGTAACTTGTTGTCCTATTATTTTTATTTAAAATAAAAGAGGAGCAAAAAAATTATGTACTCGTGTTAGTACATGTGGTGTGTTATATATAAACATACATGTGTAATTGTAGTAGGATCTCACATACACAGGGAGATATACTCACATTTTGTCACATACTACCTTTCCCTTGTGCCATATATTATTCGCAGCGAAAAAAGACAATCATAAGAAAGGCTCTAATCCTGGTTATAAAAAGAAAGAACTCATAACACATAACTTTTGATTTTTTTGTACTTAACGGCTGTTAAGATTCTAAAAGAGCAAAAGAGTTGCAGAAAATAGAATTTAGGCCAGGTCAAAAGGTTAAAAGACAAATGCCAGCGATAATTTAATGAAAAATATAAATTTTGTGAAAAGAGTGAAAAAATTAGGCGCATTCTCAGAAGACTGCAGGAAAACATCACAGAAAATCACGTAGAAATGAGTTCACGAGGCACTAGAAGACAGGAACGGTCAGTAATAAGAACGATCCGCAAATATCTGGGAGAAGTGTTCATTATGGCGCAAGACAGGGTCATAAGCACGCGATTTGTTGTAGCCTTAGGTTGCTTATGGAATGTGCGTATGATAAGGAAAAAGATAAGAAGATCTAATTGAAAGACAAAAAGATCTTAAGAAGTGAAGATAAGCGCCGTTCATCAGAAAACCAAAGGCAGACCGTCTAACGCAAAACAGTAAGAGGAAACCAATCACACGCTCAGTGGCTTATCACTGGTTAAAAATGTACAAAACCCACAATTCGTTCTAAATTTATCCACCTTATTTCAAGAAAAATTCTCTAGAATTTCGACATCTGTACGATTCCAACATGTGAAGGAAAGTGAAGGGCTAGAGAAATAAGCAATCCAAGTGAACTCATTATCTCACCTGTCCTGAACCAATAGCATGAGATTGTTTCAGATGGGGAAATAAGGAGGCTACCGAATTAATCTTTATGCGAACTAACCAATCAGACTTCTACATGTTGCGAAGTTGGAAGCCAGACAACTGTCGGAAATTCACAGGTAATCCCCCAGTTGCACTTCCAGAAGCTGTAAACTTCTAAACTAGTTTCTGAAAGACTAAACAGTCCTTGCCATTTCGTATGTTTGTCAAGTCGCCCTCATTTAAAATGCGCGGAAAGCGTGGTCTATTTTATCTATTATCTATTTATCTATTTTATCTGCCTGTGTCCGTCTTTGACTCCTCACACTGGGCTCTCCCTTTTTCAATGGCTTATCCGAGCTTTCTACATTTTTCTGTGGGTTAATAGCCAGGTTCGGGGGCTGGTTTCCGACCTAATTTAGGAAATTGTGCTACAGGTTTTCTGGTTAAACATCAGGACAGGTTAGTCTGCTAATTAACAAAGGGGCAACGCTTCATGTGGTATCACAAAAGGCCGCTATGGATACTGAAGTGCGCCTTGATTTAGCGAGACTAACCTCTCCAAGCGAAAACTTCTTATCATTTCACGCATAAGATCAGCATCTATACGATTCCAGCAAGAAAAGCAAGAAAAGTGCATACCAGTAATTGCCCAGTTCTAAATCTATTCAGGCGAAACTAGACAGAATAAGAGGTAGACTCGGTACTTTCAACATAAGAAAAAAGTTAAGTTACAGAATTCGTCAGTATGAGAATCCCACAGTTGTCTTCAATTGAACTCAATAGCACTTCGTGGTTTAGATAGAACATTGCAAACCTATTTCGCTTGGATTAGAGTTACATACCACTGCAGATTTTGGTGCCTTTATAAAAGAAGGAATTGGTTAAAAAAGGTTTCATGACACTCTATATCGGTCTTACTACCATCGTCAATATAATCAAGGATTGGAAAATCGACAGATGGTTGAAACACTGGAATACTAAAGGGGTATTCGTCACCCTACGATGGCGTTCAAGTTTGGACGTCACTATAAGGTTCTGAAGGCAGGCCGGACTTGAAGCTCCTAAGGAAATTCGCATCTGATAGAATGGTGATCATATATGAATGTGGATGTTTGTAGATTCTGCACACTGGCATCTTAGACATAGGATAACATATTGCGTGGTTATTGATAGTTGTAGATAAAAATATTTACGAAGATCTGCTGGTGTTTCCTGGGAAGACAACAGATCTGTTGAACAGACTATAGACCAGTAGGGGCACAATGGATCCCATGGCTCGCAGTGTCCTGCAATAGTATCTGATCAGAATAATAGTGATAATATGGAAGAAAGAAGCATTTTTGATGTCGACCAGAGATGTTCTTATATATATTAGCAATGCCACTGGCAAACCCGGTTTTGGCTACATTTAATGGTTGTAATTTGAACTTAAATCGTTTAGAATAACTATTGCCTCGGTGTGGAGATGCATTTAAACTAATGTTATAGCAGAGGTTAAATTAATTCTCAATCTTAACGCAAGGAGGGTCTACGAGACAGTTAAGTTCAAAAGTTCTCATAAAAAAAGGTTTCGAAACTACATCAGGTTAAAAGAACACAGACGAAGCCAATAAGTTGAAAATAATCGTCTTAATATTACGACACATTATCTACATTGCTCGAAGACTGCTATCTTTACTCATCTGTCTGACTGCATGCATTAAATATCTTGGCTATGTTCTGTTTGGAAGTGGCGTGGTGTAGTTGTTAAACTGCTTGCATACAAAACCTGGCAGTACAGATTCTAATCCCTGCAATGGAAATGGAAATTTTTATCATGGTTTCGAATTTAAGACAATTAAGATGACTTGATCACCTCCAGATGATATATTGAAGAACCCTCTCGTAAGGAGAAAAGGGTAATCTTCTTTGGACAAAAAGATGAGAGAAAAAAAGTACGAATATTTGATTTCTCACCTCTACACCAAATGAACGGGGGTGGCGTGGTTAGTAGTTAGAGCGCATTGATAACAACATAAGCGACCCAGGTTCGGGCTCCAGTAGAGGACATGATGACGAAAATTATTTTGGCTTCGAGCGTTTAATAAAGAGACTTTAATTTCCCTCCACATCCATCTAAAAAATAAAGAAGAAGAAGACCATCCAGATTACCTCCGGCGATGATAACAAACATCAGACGAATGATCAAAAAAAAAAAAAAACGCCACCAATTAGCAAGGATATTCACCACTGCACAATCATATGAAGGGGCCTACAGTGGATTAATCATCTATTTAGATGCTTTGCAGAAAATATGCTCCCTATAGGATCGACAAAAAAAACAGTGGTCGTTGTTTCTAGGCACCATCATCCCAGACCTGCTAGAAAAGACCAATCTGTTTAGAGACTGAATGCAAAAAAAAAATCCATTTGAAATAACACTTTTCCGTAATAGTTTTTAATATAATGCCTACCATATGGACTTGTGTCTGGCCTCAGACGTACTATTGCCTCAAACCGATGACAACTTTTGAAAGTTTAACAGAAAATACAAAGCATCGCTTTGCCATCTTTAGATTTTTAACCATAAAGTCACTTGCTTTTCTTGTTAGCTTTATCTTATGCTTCATCTTGTTATTACCAAGAAATCTTGTCACTTTTAAGCCCATGTATGCCAATGCCTCAATTACCAGTCATTACATCCACTAAACTTGTCCACATTTTGACATTTTTTTTTCTTTCTTTTAACTGCCAGACATCATACAACAACTCCTCCTATTACTGTTTAACCTTCCATTTTCCATTATTCACCACATCACCACAAACTTGCTAACAAACCAATTCCTTTGACATTCCTTCTCATCTCGTCTCATAACAATTCATTCATTCTTATTTAAACTTAAAAAAAGAAAAATAAATTAAAAAACTGTTGGCAACATTGTCATCAGGGTTATCAAGTCATGTGACAGGTAGCCCTAGTGTATGTTTAACCTTTTGCGCTTTCCTTGTCATTTTCATCCCTTTTTTCAGGAACAATAATGCTGCCTTAAAAGCCAAAAAGACTTTGAAAAATCCACTTTGTACTGTAGAAACAGAGCCTTTTCTGTTGGATGTTGTACTCGTACTACTTACTCATGTGATTGTATCTTGGATTTCAAAAAAATCAACTTCTTTGCCAGCAAAAGAAGAAAAAGAAACTTCTTTTCTTCATTTTTTGTCTGATTGTATTTCATTCTCTTTTCTTGGGATAACATAATGGAAATGATATTTTAAATAAAATTTGTTTCTTTTTTCATAATTCCTTTACACCCTACACAAGTAAATGTGGTTTGTACTAAAATTAATCTTGCCGACTAGCCCTTCATCCATTCGTGGTTCTAAGAGAGTACTTCTACGTAAATCTCCTCTATAAATAGTGTATACACATTTAGTAGATAGAGTTTCGTATTTTATCTCAGGTTAGGCAAGAAGAGTCGGCCACCTTAGATGAATTTGATTTAAGATTTCGCTGCTATAATCCAAAACAAACACGCAATCTACGTACTTCTTTCTTATGTAGACGGGAGATAACGTCTTTTTGATCTCTTTTCGAGGAAGACATATAGACAAGAGACCGACACTCTAATAAAACTTTCAAGAAGAAATATTTGCTATGTTGTGCCAGTTAGCACTGAGATCTGGATATTGAGAGAACACGCTTTTCATCTCTCAAGTTGGAGCTTGCCAGCCAAACCAACCAATCAATTATTCCATTGAAAGTTGTCGGCACTACTGAGAATGCCTATTAGGTTTCCGACGGCTATTCTTCAAAATTCTAAAAATTCCGGAATAAGCGTTTCATAATTCCCACGACATCCCAAGAGGAAAAAGAGCGCTTCACTTAATAAGTGAGCTGCACGCAATTCTATTTTTAGACTCAGAGAAAGAGACCTGCAATTGAACGCCCCTCCGAATGGCATATGCATTAGTTAAAGAAGTTTTTCATATCCATAATCAGTCGCAAGCAGTGCTATGAGATGATACCGCTGTTGAAAATGATCGGATAGTATGGCCTGGTATTAAACCGAGGGCCACTTGGATGGTATCTTACCTACAATACTACAGCGGCACACAAAATTTCTAAAGTCGTTTCAGCCTTAGCCTCACAAACTGCCACAGTAATTATATGCGTTTGAGTGTAAATCTGTTGTGTGTATATATTGTCTACCAAAAATATAGCTCTCAACTCCCAGACCACAACTTGGTGATTGTTTGGCACTAATACAATTTAGGAAAAGGCACCTAGGCGCCTATCACACCTGAGGAGATTAAGTCGGTTGTGAATGTCCATTGGTTCCTGATTAGGTTCATAGGTAGACTCATGACCTACAGGATCATTGTGTCTGCAATATAGTCAGCCGCCTTCTGAAAGAGCCATCCCACGCGTGGTTTTATCCCCGCTCCTGTGAAATTTGACTGTCAACACTTTGCTCGTGATGCTTGATTCTAGTAGATTCAAGACTGTAGCGTATGCGGATGATATTGCTGTGTTTGTGTCGGGAAATTGTCTCAAGGCAGCGCCTTCAGACATCTCTGATCCTTCTTAATCGGTGAAGCTCTGACAGTGGGCTGAGCGTTACCCAAAGGAAGATGGAATTGGTACTGTTCACGCGCAGGTAAGGGTTAGAACTGGGGCTGTCGGATAGCGCGTATACTCTACGTGTAGTTCTTCCCTCGAAACTGTACTGGCTAAAAAATACACGTACGAGGGCGAATGTGGTGCTGTACACTTATCGTAGGGCCATTGGAAAGTCCTGGGGTTTAAACCTTAGAAATTCAAATTGGATTTTGCACACGGAGATTAAGCCCATACTTATGTATAGTCCGATTGTGAGGTGGAAATCAACATATAGCAGAATCTTTGGCAGGGTTCTGCAAAGAGAGGCACTAATGATTATAGGTGTACTCAGGTCCACTCTTTCGATGGCCATCATAGTATTTCCGAACTGACTTTCGATGGACCTGATGGTTATCTGTGTGAATCTTACCAGAGTTGGTAATTGTATCCGGTTCTGTTGAGCTATACACGGTCGGTTGGAAATCCTCTAAAGGGGTTGTGGGCGGTGTTTTTATTCCTAGATACTGGGTGAGATTCTCCTTTAAACTACCGCACCACCGCAGTGTCTTACAGGCGGATGTCTAAGCAATAAAGAGGGCAGCGGACTGGTTGATGTACTATAGGGTATTTGATGTTAATATACATATCTGTACGGACAGTCAGGCTGCGATCAGGGCGCTCTGCGGTGTATACTCAACATCGCGACTAGTATGTGGCGTCTCTTAACGAGATGGCGTGACATTCCAACCTAGAGATTATCTGGGTTCAGGGGTCACTCAGAGACCTGGGGAATTGTGTTGCGGACGAACTGGCGAGAGAAGGCTCTACCCTTAAAAACGAGGAAATTGAATATCAAGTTGGTATGTCACTCTCCTTTCGCTGACTTCTGGTTCAGCGATACATACTGCGCACCCTATAGAAATAACGCAACGCATCATCTAAGCTCTAGACTCGCTGCTTTATTAGCAACATCAAATTAATAGCCTCTCGCAGAAACCTTAGGTACAAAGGCTTATCGTGCCAGTAGTACCAGAATTAGAAGTTTGCAGTAGTGGGTCTTCATGTTGACCCATTCAACATCAAACCCAAGCTGAAAAGTTCTAAGCTCCCTTGAGAAGGACCACTATCGTGTTAAAATAAAAAAATAAATCATGCAAGTTTTTGACAAGCTATGTTATTGTGCTCATTTTGACAAATAAAGAAAATTCTTGAATAAGCGACCAAATTAAACCGAATTATAGACATATCGTTCAATTATCCTTATTAAGGAAAAATTAGTCCAAGATTAACAGCGCTGTGATATATAAAATATTACCCAACAGTCTGAATCTATAAATTTCGTTACATTCTTAAGTAGGCGTTAGATTTTATGTATGGTACCGATAGCTAATGTATATATAACACTAATCCCTTTAGCCAATTTTAGTCGATCAGAAATTGTCGTGAATTATTATCATGAAAAAGCTAATTATTATTGAAAAAATACTTTTCTGTGTAAGTAGTCTAATAGTCCAACTACACTGATTAAATTTTTGTTTTTTTTTTTTGTTTCCAACGTCGGATAATAATAATAATAGAGAACTCCTTTTGGGAATATACTATGTCGTCTCTTTGTTCTTTATGTTTGCTTTGGCTTGACAATAAATACAAACATTTGTATGGCAGGGTGAGAAAGGTGTACCAGTGTACGTCTTCTTACTGGTTATTTGGTTTTAAAAAACCACGTGAATGACAGTATATCTGAATCCGTATATGACTCAAAAAAAGAAAAAGTGAAGCTTAGAAATAAATCGTATTAAGAAATTATATTTAAATATTGATGTTATTTTAAAAATTTAATTTATACTTGAATAAATAAAAAAAAACTATTAAATTATAATTATATTCGCAATGGCTATTTTGAACTACAAATTACAAAAAAGCTAGGCTAGGAATTAAAAAAATCCAAGGTTTCTTTTTTGTACTCTCCTGAAATCAAGAGTTCTGAAAAAAAGAACTCCTAAAATTTACATTTTGTGTGTTGAAGTTGTGATGAAAATTTCTTTGTAAGTTAGGCCGATATATCACAAAGTTATAAACTCGGATTTTTTATTTTTGAGTATGTCTTTCGAAAAAGTAAAGTAGGGTCCGCCAAGTAATTTTTATTTATTTTTTAATGCTATAAAAAGAAAAAGCTATTGAATATTTTCTCAAATTTGTTTTTTTTTTATTTGAAAGTACAAGCCTTCCGGTTAATAATAGAAAATAATTTCATTCAAATGGCTGCCTCGGCTGGCCATGCAGTAGCCTACACGATCGGTCGAATTTTTAAGCACATTATCAATTGTGTGCAGCTATATTTCACCAATGGGTTCACGAATATAGTCCTTTAAAGCGTCAATTGTCTCTGGCTTATTGGCGTAACACTTATCTTTAACGACACCCCACAAATAATAGTCCAACGGTGTCAAATCGCAGCTCTGCGGTGGCCAAACGACATCAGCTCTGCGGCTGATAATGCGATCTTCAAAAACAGGGCGCAAAACATCGAGGGTAAGTTCGGCTGTGTGGCACGTAGCGCCGTCCTGTTGAAACCAAATGTTACTAATATCCTCCTCTTCAATTTTTGTGAACAAAAATTCGTTCAACATGACCCGCTAACGATCGCCATTGACTGTAACGGCCACTCCTTGCTCATTTTCGAAGAAAAATGCCAAATTATGCCTCTGGACCCAAATCAGCACCAAACAGTGGCTCGTCTTGGGCGTATCTGCTTATCAATGTATGCGCGCGTGTTTTCTGTGCCCCAAATGCGACAATTTTGCTTGTTTACATACCCGCCAAGATCAAAATGAGCTTCATCTGAAAAGAAGATTTTTTTCTTCATTCTGCAACATTACCATGATTTTCAAAGTAATGTCGCAATATTTCCAAGCGTTGTTCAAGGGTATACACAACCATGTTCGTTCAGCGGAAGGATAAAACTAATTATCCGTCAAATCAGACATGAGCTAAGTATTACCATTCACGAAATAAGCGCTAGTTGAAAAAAGAAAACGTTAGATGGCGGGGCGAGGGCGATACAACGAATATAGCGATTTAGTAATTTTCGAACTTCTCGATACCACTTATGTATAGTACGACTTCTCTTTCTCGTCCCAATAGGTCTCAATTCCCGCGATTACTTAAATTTCTTTCAGCACGAATTCTCTTGAGATCTGAAAACTGGAAAAGTCTCTGGGGGTAAATCTGATGAATACGGTGGGTGGGTTAGCAATTCGAAGCCCCATTCATTCAATTTTGCCATCTTTTTCATCAATTTATGACACAATTTGTGAGCTTACGCGGCAGCTACTTTGAACAGAGCGTTCACATTCAAAAATGTTCTATAAAGTTTCTGGAATAACTAACCATCGTTCCAATTTGAATTTCATTTAATTTTTAAAAAATTTTTTTTTCGTCGTGTTTTGTAGATACACTCTTATCAAACAAATGTCCTTAATTTTTCTATTTTTTATCCATTAACACTATTGGCCAGAACCCTTTATCATGAAAAATTATTAGCTTTCTTTCAAAGAATCTTTGCTTTTGACAGAATTTAAGCTCAAAAAAAGTTTCATATCTTTTCCAAGCCGCGAAGAGTATAAAATAGTACTGGCACTTGGAATTACCGAGGGCCAATATGACTTGAATTTATATAACTTTTTAGAAATGCAATATGTTTTATTACCGTTTGTACATGTAGCGCTTGCATATGTATTAAAGTCCACACTTTTTCAATTTCAAACAAAATTTAAAATTAAGCGAAAACTTGCATTCCAAAAGAACCTCTTAACACTAGTAGAGCATTAAAATAAGCAAAGGTACCTGTAAGTACCGGCGGGCAATAAAGGCTTAAGCTCTGTTTAGACGGTTGTAAGATCCAACAATATTATCAGAAAAATCTACAGAAAGTGTTTTACAACCGTATGAATTTAAAACTTTTCTTTTTCAACGTTGTCAGATGGCCGAATTTTAATCATCTGACAACAACATCATTGTCATTGCTAGATTTTCTGATAAATGTCTTCCGACCATGTGAATTGCCAATCTAAATTGTGGTGGTAATTTTTCATTGCCTGGCCATTGTCAGCAAATTGCTAGATTTGACAATATATTTAAATCTGACAATCGTCTAAACAGAGCTTTACAGACAAAATTTTTAAGGTGTGAAGAAATTAGATCGAAACACATCTGGTTAAATTTGTTTTGGCTTTTACATAGAACTGCTATGCTATTAACAGATAAATATCTTAAAATTAACTCAAGGTTCTAACTGAAAAGAAAACACAGTGTTTAGTATTTAGATTATTATTTTTTTATTGATCATAAAGTGCATAGGATGGGGTCTAATTTCCTCTCGTTGATATAGATCTTCGCCTTCAAATAAACCTATAAGATTAAATTTAATGGTATTAATTCACACGATTCTTATTACCAAAACGAGCGAATAAACGACTAGGAAATGTCGTTTAACTGAATCCACATATTGACCATATGTTAGCATGTCGCGATATCGAGCATCAGTAACAGTTACTACTTGACTAGGACCATACTTTTTCTTAAGATATTTTTAAGATATACTTTTTTTAAAGTATGGTCCTGCGATGCTTCCAGCCCAAAATCTGCGTTAAACATGAACACGTTGAGGGTGCAGTTGTTGTTCGCTAATTATGACAGTTTTGGCGATTAAAAAAGCTGTCAAGGTGAAATGTGCTTCATCCTTAAAGAGGAATTTAATCGAGAAATCAGGATCCATTTTTTGATAAATAAAAATCTATTCTGCGAACTCTCTATTTATGGTCATATCGCTGTAGTTATTAAATTTACTAATTTTTGTAAGCTTTTATCTTCTTAAAATTGGCAATACTTGTGCACGACGGGGGTGGCGTGGTGTAGTAGTTAGATCGCAGGCATACAAAACAAAAGGTCTAAGTGAGAATCCCAGCAGAGAACATAATAATATATTTTGCGTTTTCGAGTTATTGACAAAGAGACTTCAACCTCACTCCATACAATTCTATCTACAAAAATCCCGTAGGCTTCAAGCTCTCCTCTGGCGATGATAACAAACATCATCGATGATCAGGAGAAAGCGCCACCTAGTGGGAAACAAATTTACAAAGCTTTGTATGGATCAATACCACTTAGCAAGAATCTTCACCACTACACACAAATCATATGGAGGCGACCCAAAGTAGAATGATCATCCACTTAGCTTGAAAATCAACTTGATATTAATGAAACTTAAACAAAGCAATGGATGTTTTGTGGAAAGCCAATGTGTTCCCTAGTGACGGAGAAAGAAATAATTTGCCTACGACACAGAATTCAAGTTCCACGGTCTTTAGCAATGCACCGCTTCAATATTTTCAATATTTTTTGATATTCGATATTCTTATGATGTTAACAATGCTCTATTAAAGCCAAGACATATTTTTAGTTTTCAAGATTTACCATCACACACACATTGCACAGGAAGGCTCTATTTTAGTAAAAGTTATATACTTATCCCGATAGGTGCCTGTCATACATTTTTTGCCTGTTTTAAAAAACCATTGGCGTAATAGGTTCTGTGTTTACATTCTCAATCGCTACGATGTGTAAGCTTCTAAGATTGTAAGATATAACCATTTGAATATAAAACGCCTACTTTCGCCCCAAGGCTCTATAATGAAAGAAACATTGAAGTTAAAATTGAGTACCCTGTATGACACGATGTCGACCAAGTTGAGCCAGTGTACGAATGCAGCT
Source organism: Wohlfahrtia magnifica (assembly GCA_023159175.1). Classification (NCBI taxonomy): domain Eukaryota; kingdom Metazoa; phylum Arthropoda; class Insecta; order Diptera; family Sarcophagidae; genus Wohlfahrtia; species Wohlfahrtia magnifica. Next base: position 4,142,015 of record JAKWBJ010000045.1, read on the forward strand.
GAGGAGATATGTCGGCCTAACTACGTTGGAACTGAGAGCATCTATCGACTCAAGACAGTACACGTACTTAGATATCAATATGCTAGGGTTCGAGATCTAATTCTCGTATATAACTTACGGCTCTATCGATGTCATAAAACTCGGCATATAGGCGACGGAAAGTATGAGAGAGACTGAAAAGATAAATTCATCAAAGCAAAAACTCGGTCCTGTGCCTGTCTGTGTCTTCAAACCATAAGTATAGATTGAGGTCGCGTCGTCCCGAAAAATAGATCTTGCAGCCCAATTGTTCCTAGTATTTATTTTGGTACCATAGGTCCTACCAAAGCTTAGAGTAGGTACCGCATAATCCGTTCAAGGCCTCAAGATCGGCCAGCCACTTTTCGGAGGATGGTTCGCAGTCCACCTGATTCCCTAGGTCTATGAACGACTTTTGCAGGGACACCCTTGAAAAAGATAACAAGGGCTGTTATACCCAGCATCGTCTCCAGACTGGTCTGAGGAGAGGAGCTTAAGCAGCCAGTATCATCAAGAAATGCTAGTCTCTGTAAATTGTTCAGAATAGTGATGTATGACTTGCTGTTGACAGACTTCTACAAGACGAAAACGCATAGGTAAGGATTGGACTTATGACTGTACACCGCATCCAGTGTAAAACATAGGAAGTAAGATCCCATTTCGTCCGTGAATTAAAGAGTATCTGAATTTAAGGAGTATGTAAATTTACAGATTTGTCTCTTCTTCTTAATTTCGAATTGGTTTTTAAGAAAAGAACATATAAGGTGATGTACTTTTGACACGGAAGGTGTAAAATACAATTTTTTTTTTATTCATAATAAAGTTTAAATATTCGCAGTTAAGGCAAAAGTACTGCCTTAAAATAATTTACTAGACAAAAGAGACAGACAACAGTAAATTTTATTGTCTTGTTAATTTGATTAACAATGTCGAGGACATTGGAATGGAGGGTGGTCTAGTTTGGTTTATGGCTAAATTGTTTTACAAGTTTTATAAACAATTTTTGTTTTTTTTGTTTTTTGTATCAATGAAATCAATTCTTTAGTAAGCATAAAACGCACTGAATTGGTTTTTGCTGTTCTGCAGTTTGTTTTTTACGATCCAACGGTCATTAAAAGTCAAACGAGATAAAAGCACAGAATCTTCTTTGTTCTTCTAGAAAAAAGCTATGATTCTTAAAACGTATACGTAGATGGTCTATAAAACCTTCGCATCTTTTTTTTTGTAACTGTGTGTTGTTGTTTTTTTTTTTTTTTTTTTGACAAGATGTTAATCGTTATGAAGAGAAACTGTTTACACTGAATACTTAAAGTTCATTTAAAACCTTAAAAGAAAATATTTTTTGCTCAGCGTAAACGTCTTCTATGGTTAAGTTATTAGAGGTTTGTTGGTGGTTATCATTGTTTTGCAATAACGTTGACTCGTTAGTCGTTTGTTGGTTGAAATTGTCTTTTTTTCTTCTTCTTGTTCTTCGTCAACGAAAGGTTATCATTGTGTCACTTTAGTGACGATCTTGAATTTTTTGTGGCACATTAAGTTAAGGCAGAATTGCGTCTTTTAATGCAAGTTTAGTTTTGTTGGTTCTTAATCAAAAACAATATTTGTTTTGTTATTGTTTAATGGTACGTATATGTATAAAATATTACAGTTGAGTGAGTATAAAGAGCACTGCGAAGTATTTCATTTTATACGAAATTGTAATCAAATCGAGTTCTCTAAGAGTCAAATATAATTGCTAAAATAGTAGCAGCTTAAAAGATGCCAGAAGTATTCCTTGCTGCTTGATAGAAGCCCTGTCACTTCAACATCGAACGAAGTTCTTTAAAAAAGTAAAATAAATGGTGTTTCAAAGTCGTTAAGTAAACGTTAAAAATGATGTTAATTGATGCTTGAATTTTGTTCCTTTCTGAATAGTTCTTTTAACTATAGATTTCACAACGCGTTGCAATCTTACTGCTTTAAAAGACAAAGAAGAAGAAAGTGTGCTTAAATAATCGTCCAATTACTTCAGTGTAACATTTAATGATGAACGAATCTTGGTAGGCTTTTGCCGTATAGCTTTTCTTGCTATAGATGCTTTAACAGATCTTTACATTTTGGCGGTACACTCTGGATTAAGCGCACAGCTATGTAAAGGGCCGACCATACCATAATGCACGATGTTAATTGTGGGTCACACCATAACGTCAAGTTTTTTGCCCAACTTAATTTGATTCAGTGTTTGACAAATTCAGCCAAGGAGAGATACACAACTGAGCGAGCTATGGTTATTAAGACCTTTTACGAAAATGGGAGTTGAAATCAAAATGTATTTCGTTAACTTCGTGATTATATTGGTCAGCATAATGGACCAATGTGTCTCCAATCGAGACCATTGGGCTCGAATTTCAACAAATCGGTAGGAAATATGAAAACACCTGTACATGCTCACCTTGTTTATTCTGCGGAAAACAGTGCTGTTATTAGTGTGGCAGAAGAGCCGTCAACCTTGACTCGTCGTTGAACATCTGACAAACATCAGTGTTGCGAATTTTTAATAAAGGTTTAAATTTACACGCTTACAAAGTTCAATTGATTCAAGAGCTGAAGCTTAGTGATCATTGCAAGCGTGTGAATACGAACAGTCAGAAGTAAATGGTGACTGTACAAAGAAAATCATCTTCAGCAACGAGGCACACATCTTCACCACGATGGATTCGTTGACAAGCAAAACTATCGCATTTGGGTAGAAGATAAAACACGAGTGATCGTTGAAAAGCCGATGCATTCACAAAGAGTGACTGGTTGGTGCGGCATATGGGCTGGCGGTGTCAACGGACAGTACTTCTTCTAAAATGAGGTTGGCCAAACAGTTACCGTAAATGGTGTTCGCTATCGCGAAATGATAAAGGATTTCTTGTGGCCAGAAATTGAGGATAAGGACCTGGACGATATGTGGTTCTAACGGGATGGTGCCACTTGCGGTGTTGTCTCATGTCATGGCAATGTTAATTGGCCACCAGAACTAGTTATTTCACACTGTTGGACTTCTTTCTTTGGGAACATATAAAAGAAAAAGTCAATAAGCCAAGAACAATTCAAGAGATAATTCGGCACATTGCTTGGACCATGTGTTGAGTACGATTATTATAGGGCATGCGTGTCGAGACTTTCAAACACTTTCTTTGCAAATGCTCTGCTAATGCTGATTTTAGGACGGCGCACTTCGGGCGCTACCTAATAAGGGAGGGATTCTATCACCTCTTCTGTGACCTCCGGTAAAAATTGAATTTCTGTACGAGCTAAACGACCTAGGTTTTCACACCCAAGTATATTCTGGTGATCCTGCAGGCATGGGGATATCTTTTTGTACCGCATGCAACAAACTATAATATCATGAGCGGATAAGCGGCTTCCATCACCTCATCCTAAGCTACACTAGTGCCATTCACTAGGAAGAGAATAACGGATCAACTACAACTTCTACAACTTTTAATGAGATGGAATAAATGGGTAGTACGCTCACTTGGTTCACACAATTTAAAAAAATTGTTTTCTGTATAAGGCTCTCTGGCAAGACTTGGTTTTTAAACCACAGAATGACTTTCTGAACAAAAACTTCGGTTGTAAAACCAATTTAGTGTAGTGACTGAAGGCTACGTAAAGGAAGCTAAGACGTGTTGGCAAAATTGAGTCATCGAAAACTTTGTGTTGACATCGTTATAAAAATGAGATGTTGCCCGACTAAGGCAATAAGGGTGATTTTAGGCATTCCACTGGATTCGATCGTGATCGAAAAAGAAGTTTGTTCTAGTGCCCTGAGATAAATCGGCACTTTGGTACTAAAACATGAAGACAGCAAGGTATGTTTGAGAATCTTGCGGAACCTTCAAATTCGCTATAATGATAACATGACTTCACTAAGTAATCTTCACAAACTTCTGGATAACTGTCATTGGTCATGAAGACTAGAGAACTGTATCCACTTAGAGTCGTGCTCTTAGATGTAGCAGGGATCAATAGACCTTGATCTGGATAATTAGTTCCATTGGAAATCTAACCAATAGTTTTCTATCTCTTTAGAGAGATTAAAAAACCGCACATGTGTATACTTTCGAAAAGTTCTTCGGCTCTTAAAGCCCCTTAATAAGGCATAACAACCTCTAAATGGTATGCGAGTTCCTAGACCTCCTCAACCCTTTAGGGAATCTAGCACTGTTACATTGGGTTGGAAATGAGGGTTATGAGGGTCATGTAATGGCGAACTGTTTAAAAACAATGGGCAAATTTGGCCCTAATTGATAGAGACACTCTGTGGACTTAAAAAACGAGAGGAGAGGAAATGCACTGCTTACTGGCATAATTGCGTAGGTCATTGTCAGGTCAAACGGTGCCTAATCCCTAACAGGGTAAAGCTTTCGCTTTCGCTAGCCTTTTGACATGGTACTTTATGGACGGTAGCAACCTGAGGTACCACTTTAACTTAGCTGGTCTTTTTCACCCAACGTCTGTCGATTTTGTGAAAGTGACACTGAGAATTCAGAGTGTATTCCTGCACTCGGCAGACAGATGTTTCATTACCATAGTAACTTTGTTGTGCCTCCACATAAGTTGTGGAACCCCAGATACAAAATAGTGTTTATATTGCTGGAAAGCTCTAAGATAGGGGAGTAATATATAATGAGGTTTTACAATAGACCTTTTTTTGGTAGCGGTGCTTTCTGACCTCGAATAATAAAATTCATGGTTTTATTAAATTAACATGATAACTACATGTGGTTTCGAGCTTAGGGGAGATGACTCATTGTGGTATGACCACAAGCCGATCTGACCTACGAGTGTCCTTCCGTTATGGGCATAGCCATCTCCATCTATCCACCTACTCAGTGAAACAACAAAGCATATCATTTATGTCTACTGTAAGACCATATTGTCCTCACCTTTTGTTATTTGCTGTTGGTTTTGATACCAATTTTTTTTTTGCTATTTTTCTTCCCGCATGTGCAGTATATATCAACACAAACAAAGACCGTTTTTCATACAACAATCATTGCTGCAGATGAACTTCTTCTGCAACATCATCGCAATGAGAAAAAAAACAATTTTTAGGTCTTATCTTAACGTGAAGCCTTTCTTGGTGTGTCTTCTTCTTTTTAAGAAATAAGATGAAGAAGCAGCAGCAAAACAAAAGACCCAAAAGGTTATCACTTCTTTAGCATTTGGAGGTCAACGCAAACATTTTTTTTTTTTTGCTTCAAAAAAATATTGAAAAATAATTCTTGCAATTGTTGCAAATGCAATGCAAACCAAAGAGTGTCTCCGGGAACCCCAAATAGAAAAAAGCGACTGTTGTTGTGTACAAAGTTTAAATAAAATATTGTAGATTATTGTTGTTATTGTTGTTGATTTTTATTCTCTTTACTGGTGGGCTTTTGCTTGCAGTGACTAATCTTTTGTGGCAAATACACCAGAAGGTGGTCTGGTCTAGTCATTACAATTGTTGGTCATAAATATGAACGTTTTTTCGTTTGTGCAGTTGTTACTTGTATTTGATGCATATTTAAGCATAACGATAATGACAGCTTAAACCGCTGCGAATAAAAGAACAAAAAAAAATGTAAAAGAGATATACACTGTATATGAATACAAGTTTTGAAGTTTCACTATAAAATAATAAAAAAAAAACTATATTATTCACTAAAACGCGTTTGGCATATGAAATTTTTATATATTTTGTTTGTCAATGTCCACGTATTTAATGGGTCTTTATTTTACTGCTAAATAAACAAACGAGGGCTGTTAGACGCAAATAACAAGGTCTATGGCATGATTTCAAGCTCTACTGGTCACGCTTCCATATACTCACAATAGAGTAATACTATATTCGGATATTTCTGTGACCACTCTCAGATGCTACGAGTGTTAAGTAATGTTCCCGGACACCGTTTCGACAATATGTCACATCACTCACACCGAACGATGTCGGCAATAGCTCATACACATTCCATCAGGTTGCAATATCTAAGGAGAGGTCACGGTCCAATACAAAATATCGCGGAGATGCAGTGTAGGAAGCACTCGCCAAAGGCCTTACAACTACGGTTCTTAAATGACAAATATTCACATAGAATGTGCTTAACTGCCTCTTCCGTCGACACTGCTACGACAATTGTCGATATACAGCAAACCTATTAATTGGGTTGGAGAACTAAAAACTAGTCGTGGCACTGTGACTTGGAAAGATCTCTTATCTTAAAACCTCAAAATTCAGGCCCGCCAGCGCAATAGTCGGCGGAAGTATAAATCCCATTGAAACTTGATGATTTTGACATTGGATGACTGTCCCATCCATCCGGAAGTATCAGTAGATCCATCTCCAGAAGAATACCCTCTACCTTACGTATGAAGGCAATGAATAGCCGACGTACCTTTTCATGCCCAATAATGGACTTCATAGAAGTTCAAATCCGAATGTTTCCGAAATAGAATATGCTCCGTCATCTTCTCTTCCTCTCTGCATATGCGACACCGCGATTTAGGTATTAACATACATTGAGATTGCAGAGGTGATATTGAAGATAATAAAGGGTCATCAGGAAGCCAATAAGTTTCTTTGCCAATATGACGCAACTCCCTATTATAGATAAAAGGTGTCATTAGCCGCTTTGCCTGCCTGAAACCCATTGTACTTAATATGATTAGCTGAGCTCATGCTCCCATTTATCGATCTTCCACCTGGCCATGGTCTCACAAAACCAGTGGCCGAGCCCCGTCATGCCAGTTCGTCAGCGACCTCGTTCTTTATAACACCAGTGTATCCAGGGACCCAAAAAAGCCTTACTCTGTTCCCAATTGCCAGTGGCTATCGAAACATATATTAATAGAAGCACCCTTGATACTACGCTCTATATTAATCTGAGAACAAAGGGAAATTGCCTGAATCACTGCCTAGAAAACGCTGGGCCACTTGCCCATGGGCGTAGAGACTTTGAACTGTGCTCGAAAAAGTCCGCGCTCATTTTATATACATCCGTATATAACACTACACAGCCGGGATTGACACAAAGGAACTCATAGTTTAATTTCCCACGAGCATATATAAGAACCTCGAAATTGCGACCGAAATTAAGCCACCCAGTGTACACGTAACTCCTATTCAACAGTAGTAGTTGGGGGAAAGGTGCTTGAGTATGCTCATGTGACCCTTATGGTACACTGAGCTGAGACCTCCTCGTGTCTGAGGGTTCCCAGAGCTACAAATTTCAAAATATGCAATAAACTTAGCCCGATAAAAGCTTTCATGGCCACAGTGGAACAAGCTACCATTGTATCAGTTAAGGCTACACAGACCTCTGAAGTTTCATGCATCTAAAAAGCCAAGCTTTTGACAGAACTCCAATCCTGAAGTCATGGTTTCTCATTAAGAACAGCAATCAGTCCTTCACATTTCTTCAGCTATAACCAATGAGTAATCCAGTCAAGTCATACTTACTACGAGTCAGCTTCGTGATCCTATAGACTTGCACCTGCAGTCCTCTGGAGAAAAATAGCCACCCACCGCCACTCTTTGGGTTATGCCACCAAACTGCCATCAGTTCACTAGATGACGGTATTGCGCGAGCTAACTTGTCCATTCGATTATTCCCATCGAAGTCTGGGTATTCTGAAATCTAAACAAATGTCACCTTAGGCAAAAGGCTGAAGGTATTCAATAAGTCTCTGCACTCTCTTACCAACCGAGATGTGGTAATGTGTGATTTAAGGGCAAAGATGACCGCGATTGTTATAGTTTTCACTCAAAACTTGAGTGATAAAGAGAAAGTCTTTAGAAGCACTTAGAAGATAATAAAACTTTTTCGACCCTCGCAGTTCTTAATCCTTTCTCCTTTCCCTCTCCCTGTCTCTCACCTTTTAATTGAAATGAATAATGTTTTACATTCGTCGTCGCTTAAGCTTTTGTAATATATACAGCACAGGCGTAATTAAATTTGTGGTCAAAACTTTTCATCTGAACAATTTGTTTAAAATAAATGACTCATTTACTACAACAAAAGCAACAACAAAAAGAATTAAAGCAATAAGAAAAACCACAAAATTATTAATAAATAAATGTGTGTATGTGTGTGTGTACATACATATGTTTAATTGTTTAAATTTGAAACCAAAATAAAGTACCCACTCGTACGTGCACTTAAAAGGTACTTAATGGTATTCCCCTCTGTTCTTTGATATCATACAACATCTGTTTTTATCTTTTTTTTTTTGGAAAAGAAAAATTTTTGTTTCCCTGAATATGCGTGGGCGTTGATTTGTTGGGTTTTGTTTGATTTGAAAAATTAGAGATTTTTTACAATTTTTATATGCTGGTGTTGATTTGTTTAGATTTTAATTTTTCACAGTGTTTTCAATGCAAAAAGGTTGAATGCAAAAAAATTGGGAAAAATTACTAGTCTCTTGATGACTGTATTACTACCCTATAAATCAAAAGAAAACTTATGAACTGAAGAATATGACTACTTGAGAATAGACACCACCTTGTTAAAGGTTATCTGAGTCAAAATTTATCGCTATTCTTAATGGTAACAATGACAACTTGTGTCAATTGTTACCTGTTGCTAAAATATTGGGTTTTTCTCCAAGAGCGTTCTTTCAACACGGACATATAGGAAAAAAAATAGTTTGAAAATTTTTCAAACTTTGGTAATTGTCACACTGCGTGAGATTCTTCTTTCAGATATTACGATCTAGTTTAGTCAACAAATTTAAGTGGCACTTAATATGCCAACGTCAACCAATTACGGTTTGCCGTGGTGTAGTATCGAGTGGACCATTAATCGGCTTAAATTTGCACCAGTGGTTATTTCGAATCTGTCAATACTTATGTCACGAAAGTAAGTCTATTATCCCCACTGAACGAAATGAATCGATTTACGCTTGATCAATGTTGGGATTTATTGGAAATTTATCATCATCTTTTCGGAAGAAGTTCGTTTTAATCCTGGTGGGTACGTTACCAATGCAACCATTACGAGTGACTGTTTGGTGCAGTTTATTTCTTTGAAAATGAGGACGGCGCAACAATTACGGTTAATGGAGACACCTATCGCACCATGATAACCGATTTGTTTGTGCCCGCTCTTCATGGTATTGATGTGAACGATGTTTGGTATCAACAGGATGGTGCAACAAGACACACATCTTATGCCACAATCGATTTATTGCGTCCAACGTTTGATGACCGTTTAATTAGGCGAAATGGTGATGTCAGTTATTCGCCAAGAAGCTGCGATTTGCCACCGTTTGACTAATTTTTGTGGGACGCCATTAAAGACAAGTATTATGCCGACAAACCAGAGACAATCGAGCATTTGAAAGCCAACATTTCTGATGCCATTGCTTAGATACGACCGCATCACTCGAAAAGGTTCTCGAAAATTGATCCGATCGAATGTGGTACTGTGAGGCCAGCGGCGGCAGCCATATGAAAGTTTCTAACGGGAACAGTTGTACTTCTTTACCAAAAAATGAATTTGTCAAAATTTCAAACCGTTTTTGTTTTATTGCATTTTTAAATTTAAACTTTTAATTAGCCCACCCTATAGCTAGAGCGCACTCATATAACACAAGCGGACTTAACTTCAAAAATTTCATTGCAATAACAAGTGTTTCACAAAGTCACTTCTCCCTCCCTTCTGGTCAATCCATCTAAATAAGTCCTCCTGTTCTTCTAACTTACCTCTGGCAATGATGATTAATGAAACTGAAACAAAGCAATGGATGCTTTATGAGAAGCCAATATGACCCATAGAGAAGTGACGAGAAAAAAGTGTTGAAGAACCGCGTAAGAATTTGGCCTTATAAGGTGCAAAAGATTCAGTAATTAAAACCGACTGACCATTCACTAGATTTACTGAAATCCTTCAAGAAAAAAATCTCCTCAATTTTCTCGAAAAATAATTTTTGCAGTTAAGGCTCATTTTTATTCGTGTAGATATGAACAATCTTTTGTCAACAAAGTTACCACATTTCTTTTTTTAAATTCAAAATCTATTTATGAAAAGTCTTTACAATGTTTCATTATGTATTATATTATATTTCATTTATTGATGGCATTGACATCTGGTGTGGTATAGCGATTGTACCAGCGGTCCTAAAAATATTTAATAGAATTCTATTAAACCGCATTACCGGATCAATTAATGTCCAACTTTGCGTGAAGCAATTCGACGAAAGTAACCAGAATTGTGGGCAGAAAACTCGTGGATTTTACACTATGATAACGCACCGTTCACAGTGCCATCATTATTTGAAATTTTTTAACGAAAAATGCAACAAATACCATTCAACAGCTACTGAATTCACCTGATTTGCTCCCTGTGACTTCTTTCTGTTCAATCGGGTTATAAAACCATTACGGGGAACGCGTTTCAGCAGCCGAGAGAAAAAAATGGAAAAATCGCAAGCAGCACTTATGGACATACAGAAAACGGAATATAAAAAAGCTTCGAGGATTGGATCAAGCGCTGGCATAAGTGTGTCGATAGGGATTACTTCGAAGAGCACATGATAGATCTAGATGAATAGACATGTATTTTTAATCTTCTGAATAAATTCCGGTAACTTTCTGATCAAGGTGTTACATCCAAAATGGTATTGGAAAGCAGAGGAGAAAGTAAAAAGCCCTGTCTACGCCTACGAGAATGCTATTTTTTCACTCAGTTGAGATTCGTGCATGATTCTGCATTTTTCACTATTTTAAAAGACACTTCATTGTACAACAGATTGCACCGTGATATATGGTGTGGAATGCTCTTTTGAAGTCAATAAATCCTAAATTATGTTACGCCCTTCTTTCTACCGTCTGTTACACGCAAGCTGTTCATGTGCTTAATATATGATTTGTGTGCTTGATCGCAATATGTGATATTATTTTCGATATAACATTCAGTAGTGATATACAGCTCTAGTTTCTGTAGTCTCATAAGTTGAATTTTTTAAGGAGCTTGATTATAATGTATTTTTTTTAAGAAACTGGACTGTTCTATTACCGGAGACATTATCAGGGCACTCACTAGTTCGATAAGACACTAAAATCACTTTTCAGATTACTTACTTTAATCCGAAAACTGATTCTTGAAATCATGAACTAATTCTAATTAAAATCATTGCTGTACGCTCTCAGAAAGTATTCTGAAGTTCAATGTAATGACTGTTTCATTAAAGCGTTGCAAACATCAGCACCAACACAATACACTTTCAAGAACTAAAAGATTTTGTGCTGATGCTTTAATTAATTTTTTATTCAAACTTATTGACTATGACTGATGTATTTATTTAGCAATTGTGGGCAATTCCATAGCAAATTTCGCTAAATAGACAGTTTGACGTTATTTCGCTTTAATTTTTTTTCATAAAAAAAAAACTTTTTTTTTGTAAATATTTTTCTCAGAAATTCAATACATTTTTAATCAATTTTGATTTAGAATTAAAAAAATAAAATAATTTTTTAGAAACGATGGAAAACATTAACATGAATGAATTTATTGTCTTAAAATTATAATTTTTTATGTGAAAAATATCAGTTTTAAATTTTATAAAGAGCCAAATATTCAGTTGCAATGACTCCTTTTTTTAGAATACCACCCCTACTCCAATAAATAATTTTTTTTTAATTTTTTTTTTAACTTCATGTCTACTTTTTGATGCCAATAAACTTATTAAAACTGCCAAATTTATGTAGATTTTTTTGTTTGTTTCAGCCAAAAAACAATAAAAATCGAAATAAAAAAATTTTTTCAAATAGCAAACCTCACCTAGAAAACCATAAATTTTGGTAAAATGCCAAAAATAAATTAAAAGCCAACTAATGGCAACAGCAATGAGACAACAATAGCAACAATAAAAGCCAACACTTGGTAATACAAAAAACTATAAATACAACACCAACAACAACAACAATAATAATAATAACGAACAATAAATAAATTGCACTTTAAATGGCTCATTATGAGGCACAATCTAAACGATTGAATCTTTTGCGGTCACATTAAATATGAAACTCTTAATAAATATTTAAATAACGCAACTTTAAATGGTATGGGGGGGCTGGTTTGGTTGACTAAATAGTGCCTGCTGCCCAATGCCTCGTTATACAAAACGATCATGGAAGCGCGTTAAAAACAACATTAGATAATTATTTTAAAGCGACTTTTGTTGGGAAACGAAAAAAGAAAAACCACAAAAATTATAGAAAAACTTAAAAAAAACACGATTAAAATCATTCGAAAAATTTAAAGCAACATAATGCTACAGTGGTCTGGTTTATTTTCTTTGCATACGCAACATGTGAGCTTTTTAGCTTCTTAATAACAACCAATAGATCCATACAAATTAGAGAGTTATGTTACTAAAATGGTTTTTCTCATATTTGTATATGTTTTTCTTCTGTAATTCGCGACATGTCTGTATAATTTTTTTATACGAGAGCGTTCAAAATAAATAGTAATAAATTATTATTTTATAAAAATTTTTCTAAAGCGCCACAAAGCTATTACTGGGCCTTTATTTTTATTATGAAAAAAGAAAAAATCTTTAAAATAATTGAAAAATTTTAAATTTATACTTTTCAAAGGTTTCTCTTATTTTAAAGAATATTTTTTTTTGCGATTCGTAGCGTGTTCAAAGGCAATTAGCAATTTTTATATTGTTTCTTCTTCAATTAGATAATAATAAAAGAACAAAACTAAAAATCTCTAATGTTTTTCTCTTGTTTTAAAAAATATTTTCTCTATGATTCGTAATATGTGCAAAAGCAGTAAGTTATTTTACATTTCAGTTATACGCAAATGAAAAATTATATTAAAAAGTATATGTTTCAGGGTTTTTTTTCTTGTTATTCGCAACGTGTGATGTCAGTACCTTCTGTTCTCTAATTTGTTTTTGGAACTTGGCAGCCTTTATAAAAGATTTTCAAACCTTTTTGCATAATATCTCCATTGTTATAACTTTAATACTTCGGGACATGGGCTAAAGTTATTTTTAATTAAAAAAGTAAATAACAAAGAGTTTTATTAAATTATAAATAAACTTATTAAAACTTTTTCACACAAGTTTTATTTTACTTTTTTTCATTACTAACTCGTGACATGTGCAAAACGTTTTCACATTTAATTTATTACTTTTTGCTTGTAATTCATAACATGTGCTTAAGCATTGCTTTTATTAAAATATGTTTTTTAATCTTTTTCTTACACACAAAAAAGAATTTTCAAAATATTAAACTAATTTTTTTAAAATTTGTTTGATTTTTTTTCACAATTTTCATAACTGCTGCTCCGCTGTCCTTCCTTTAATGCATTTAAAGAGAGACTTTATTAAAAGTTTAAAAGCTCAAAAACATTCAATAAATACTTTTAATGGTTTTTTGTCAATTGTTTAATGTGTGTGTGTTGATTTTGTCTTCAAACTTCATGATTTTCAATGAAATCGAAACCGCTCCACAATTTATTGAATGCAATGTACACGTACGTACGTTTATGGTTAAAAGTCTTGCAGTTAATTTTTTTTAAATTCGATTTCAGTAAAATTTTTTTGCCAGCTAATACACTACAATATTTTATTGCTTGTCAGATATAATGTGTTCTTAATGATGTTTGTAACAACTAAAGGAGATGCTCTAAATACAATTTTAATTACTTTAAGTGGTTTAGTATGATTCTTAGGGCCGAAAACATCAACTTGTCTATTACTTGTCCCCTTCACCTTTGGTAAAACTCTAGTAAATATTTTGGTACCTCTAGTGCAAACGTGGTCAAGAAAAAAGAGGTTCATTGCCAAAAATTATTGGAATGTAGAATATAAATATAGTATATATGGTATGTCCCCGTCGTTCTTATAAGGAGCATATGGCCTCAACAAATCTTTTTATCTGGATTTGTTCATAGCATTGTTTTACTTCATCCCAGCTAATTTGCATACATGAAGCTTCGGTTTCAATTTGTCTTAGCCATGTATGAGCTGGTCGACTTTTTCTTCGCCTGACTTGTGGATTTCACTCGGTCGCTACTCTGGCAATATCTGTGACTAGTTTTCGTATGGTATAACCAATCTAGTTCCATTTTCGCCTTCTCATCTGAATAGTTATGAAGGACTGGTGCGTATGGTTCCATAGTCTGTTGTTTGATATGTATTGTGACTCATAGAATTCTTCTAAGGCGTTTGTTTATAAAAACTTCCAGGGAATTCATATCAAGAGCCGCCGCATCCACGTTTCGCATCCATATAATAATACAAATCGGACATTGGAGTTGAAAATATTTAGCTTAACACTGTGGGACAGATGTCATCTGGGTGTACGTAAATCTTCACCGTGCGGCATACCCCACGGTGCCCCAATGGCACGAGTGAATACATGCGTCCACCAGCACCCCCACCTATGATACCCACAAGTGAATATCACAAGTGAGTACCAATTCGAAGTACCAATTGTTGGACACTCCTTGGTAAGCAGTCGGAGACTATCTAAGTTTCTGCCGTGATATGGGTCACAGCACCCGGTTGAAAAAATGCAACACCACACCGAGCTCACGCTCTCCCTGCGCTTTAGGTCTAAATCACAGCCACTACGATGCAACTTTTATTTTATTGAGAAAAAATCATCTTTACTTTAGAGAATTAAATATAATTTCTAATTATATTCCAAAAATATTTTAGTGACTTAATTTTATTTTTAATTCATTAAAATTTTTTTTCGTATGCACCATCAATGGCCCTTCTTGTGAGCCAATATCTGACCCACACACTTCTTCTTTTCTTTTTTTGTATTGCTCTTTATTTATTTGTTCACTAAATGACCTCAATATAAATAAAGAGGACGCTATTTTCTTTTTTTTAAAGAACGAACCATGTTGAACACCAAAAAATAAATACATTTAATTTACCACAACAGCTGATCACTGAGTTGCCGTAAACTAAAACAATCGTGTGATAGCGTTGGGACAATTATTGTCAATACATCGTTTCGCGCAATAAATTTTGTATAAAATAAGACAACCGTGTGAACACAGAATTTTTATTTGGGACAATTTTATTATTGTGCGCAAATTTGTCACAATAGAATTTGTGTCAGACTGGTGCATTTGAGTCAATCGTGTGATCCCAGGTTTAATTTTCCTTCGTGCTGAATACGGCAACTTGTACCAACATACCTGCTTTTAATGAGTTAAATTATTGGAGGGATTGCCAAATGGCATTGTTATGGAGAGTATCAAATACTTTCTCGAAGTTAATGAATATTAAATATAGGGAGACCGCTATTCGACCGACTGTTCCACTATTATTTTGAGTGATTGACATAATCAATACATGATTTGTTTTGAAAGAAGTCAGTTTGTTGCCTTCTGAGTGTTATAACACCAAAGATTATTCTGGTAGAATGTAGAATATATTTAAATAATATAGAGTAGTTACAACGTCGTCTTTTATATTCCAGGCATAGACTATGTCACTTTGAAATGCAGTAGTTTTGGGATTAATGCATGGCTGAATTATAAGGCCCTTATCTATGACATAACAATGTTAAATGAACTAGTATGTAGTACACTTAACACATGTTTATGAGCAGACCAAAAAGGCTTCCAACATCATAAATCAATAAAAACTAAAATCATCGCAATTATTTAGGACATTTTTACCTCAAAGTCTGAGACCAACAGAGGTAGCAATAGGGACACCCTGTTCTAATGCAGAGAAGCCATGCTTTTATTTACGATCTGCAACCTAACTACTATCTTTACAATACTTCCTAAATAGTTACCAACACATTAATCTGTAATAAAGTTATTAGGACAATTAGTAATCCTATGGTATCATTATAACGGTAATTCACTAATTAGCCTCGAACTGGTGACACATAGAAAAATCCATTAACATAAACCTCACACTTTGTATCTGTTTCTCTTTTAACGCTTTACAAGTGAAGAAATTAAAAGTAAGCACCTTCTTATAGTCGGCAAAGACTTCATTAGCTTTTGCTTAAATTCAGGCCGTTTTTTTCCGCTACACATCTTCGGGATGTATATTGCTTCCACAACCTATATTTGTCTTTTAATTTCTTTCTATTTATAAGTAGGATATAATATTTCTTCTAGGTTAGCAAGTAATCGGACCACTATTGCAGGTCTGGGATAAATGATGGTATTACCATCTGCCGTTGCCTCGAAAAATTATATCTACGTATTTCGTGTAGTCTTGTGGAGTTCTTGCTTTTCAAAGAATCTCCTACATTTGTAATTTTTTCAGTAGATGTGGCTGTACACGCTTTTCGGCTGCTTTGATGGATCATCTGCAGAGTATCGAAGAAAGTTTTTCTTATCACAGCTGAGATCAACACCTGGTCTTCTATGGATATTGCATATAAGCACTTAACCGTTACACCAAACCACCTCTAAAAATTCAGCTTTATTATATTTGAAAAAAATACAAATTTCATTAGTGCATGTCTCTAGTCTAAAACGGATTAAAAAATCCGTTTTTTTCTGCGTCACTCCTCTAGGGAGCATTGGCTTTCAGAAGGGTGATCCAATAATAATGCACGATGTTAACACCTTAACGTTAAGTTTTTTGCCCTACTTAATTTGAAATTTTTTGTTTCAGTGTTCGACAAATTCAACCACGGAGAGGTACATAATTGAGCAGCGCGTTAAGATTGTTGAAACCTTTTACGAAAGTGGTTGTTCAAATCAAAATACATTTCGTGGACTTCATGTTTTTTTTTTGGTCAGCATTATCGGCCAAATGTGTCCACAATCGGCTTAATTGTGGGGAAATTTCAGCAAACTTGGTCCATTCACACCTGTGAATGCTCGGCCAGTTCGTTCTGCAAAAAACATTACTGTTATTCGTGATAGTGTGGAAAAAGAGTTGTCAACCTCGACTCGTCGTCGTACCCAACAATTGAACACATCAAGAACATCACTGATGTGAATTTTGAATGAATATTTGAATTTACATGCTTACAGGGTTCCTTTGATTCAAGATCTGAAGCCTACAGACCATTTTAAGCATCGTCAATGCGCAGAAATGAATGGTGAATTTACACAGAAAATTATTTTCAGCGACGAGGCACACTTCCACCTCAATGGATTGGTTAACAAGCAGAATTGCAGAATTGATTGTTGGAAAGCCGATGCATCTACGAGGAGTGACTGTTTGGTGGACTGGTTTATGGGTTGGCGGCGTCATCGGGCCGTACTTCTCCGAAAATGAGGTCGGCCAAGCAGTTACCGTGAATGGAGTTTTCTACGGCGAGATCACAACGTTCTTCTTTTGGCCAGAAATTGTGGATATGGACCTGAGAGATATGTGGTTTCAACAGCTTGGTGCCACTTGCCACACAGACAACGAAACAATAGCTCTTTTGCGCGAGAGATTCAATGGCCGTCGTGGTAATGTTACTTGGCCGCCACGATCATTTAATTTGACACAGTTGGACTTACTTCTTTGGAGATATTTAAAAGCCAAGAAAAATTCAGAGCTAAAGGATGAGATAATTCGACACATTAACGACATAGGACTCTAATTATGTCTCTGAGTCACTGGAAATACGGACTGAGATATGCCACCGAAGTCTTGGCGAGCATTTGGTTCCGCACATCGTGCGTTTTGGTTGGACCACACTGTAAATGTCATGAACATCCCTATCTACTCATTCCGGTCATATGCAATCATTATTCATTAGCGCAATCAATCCACCGCAACAGACCGCAGACCGAACCATACACTGAAACACTGAGAATTTGGTTGGACCACACTGTAAATGTCATGAACATCCCTATCTACTCATTCCGGTCATATGCAATCATTATTCATTAGCGCAATCAATCCACCGCAACAGACCGCAGACCGAACCATACACTGAAACACTGAGAATGAAAAGGCATTTCTTCAGTAATTCTTGGGTTTTTTGGGTCCATCATTTTAACTGGTTGAAGTAGGCTCCTAGATGACTTTTGAAGAATATATCTCATCAATTTGGTCGGTGAGATGAGTTCTTGTGTTAACTAAACTCTAAAGGCCTAAGGATATAATTTTTTATGCTTAACACAGCTTAATGTCGATTGTTGAATACGCAATTCCGAAGATCGTTGAGAAATAGAAAAACTTGGGGAAAACAACAATAATCAAAGTTGTTCTTAAGCACGAGCTTAGCTCTTCGCGTAACGAAGTTTTTCACCAGTTTCATAATTGCTGAGCGAGACGGAGCTTCACAGCGGACCTAAAATAATTTAGTTTTGGAAATATATGGCAGCATAATTTTTATCCTGTATGTAGTATATCTTATAAGTTTCAGTGCGTTGTTGTGTTTATTCTTGGCGTAGTTTTAAATAACTTGTCAGCTGTCAAGTAGCTACAGGTTGATACATGACACCTAATAAAATGGCGGGATATTGAAAATAAAACGACTTATTGATATTGAAATGAAACGACTTTTTGAACATATTGTTTTCATACATATTGATTTCGGTGAAAATTGGTCCAAAATTAACTTCAGTTGTCCAGCAAGTTTTTTATTCAAAACATAATTAGATTTAAAAGAATCCTATATAGACGACTATAAGAAACATTTGACAACCATAGTACAAAAATGTACTATTTGAACTATCATTATTACTTTCTGATTTAGGCTACAATACAAACGGTCTTGATCGCCTGTAACTTCTTAACTTAGTTTATATTTCTTACATTTAATGCGAATTAATTGAAAATACCAACGACACTGCATTTTAAAGCTGCCAAGAAACATAAATTGTTGTGGGCAATTATAAATAAACGGTTTTATGTCTGGCGTACCACCGAAATATACTGATCAAAATCATCTGGAAATCAAAACAAGACAAAAAAACACAAAAACAAAAAGACAATGAATAGTAAAATATGCTCAAAAATAGCCAAAAATGGTTAAAAACGCCGAAAAAGCAAACCAAACAAATATAATTGTAGGGGTAACGAAAAAAAACTAGCAATTTTAGACAAAAAAAAAAAAAAAAAACACACGAAAAAATTCTTAAATATTATGCAGTTTGACCCTTGAGCATAGTATAACATGAATACGTTTATTTTTTAGCAGGCATGATGGGGAATATGGGGAGAAGTTATATCATTAATTTTTCTTTTCTCTTATTAAGGATTTTCCCCAAAGTACGTTTGCAAGCCATGGATTTCTTTCCTCTGGGATCAAAATGTAATATATCTGTTCGTCATGAAACAGTAGGTCAGTAAGTGATGTAAGTTTTTTGACTTAAATGACGACTTCAAAACTTTGTAAACAGTGTTCCTCCCTTACGTAACCATATTTTACTGCAACCCATGTTCACACACGACTTTAAACTATTTTTTCGCTCTTGGAATTACATAGTTTACATGGCAACGTTGTAATTCATTATTATTATTATTCTCTTTTCTTCATATTTTTATTCTTTGTTTTGCTATTTGCCGGTAAATTGTGTTATGGAAATGACGTAAAGTCAGGAAATGAAGTAAACAGTTAGAGTAGACATACATCTGATAAGAATGAGAGATCATTTTGATTTTTTAGTACCTTGTAAATTGTACCAGAATTACTTATAGTTTGTGTGATTCGCTCGTAAAAATTTGTATGAGGAATTAAGTAATTAGATCAGTCATGCACATTTCATAGAACTTTTGTTCATGCTCAATTTAATCGTCAATCAATCGCCAGTGAAACAGCGACGAGTGAACATGCGTACGGGTGTATGCTGTTTTTATTATTATTAAGATCTTTACTTTTTGAATAAAAATAAATTCGTTCCGATACTAATAATGCTAATTATCGATCAACTTAATTCTCAGAGAGCAATTTTTCATCGCTAACACTACAAAATTTTTTCTTTTGGACACCACCGAATTAGACTCAACATTGGGGGTTGCATTTTGCAGGATAGAGCGAATTACAAAAACCGTTATCGTGTGAACATGTCATAAACAGTGTTACGTGTTTCACACAGCTCATTCCCTGAGTACTGGTTAAAAAAAAAACTCATAATATGGAAGTATTTGAATACTATTTACAGAATTATTTGCAAGTTACAGAAATAGCTAAAAGTACCAACAACAGTAAAAAGCAGTAATTTGAAACAGCTAATGTTCACATTTAACTTTAGAATTAATTTTTAAAAAATTTGCAATAAATTTATGTTAAAAATATTGAAAAATGTACCAAAAAAAGTGCCAAGAGAGTAAAGTATATAATTTCAAATAGCTAATGCTAATATTTAACTGTGAAAGTAATTTCTAGAAATATTTCCCAAAAATTTGTAAAGTGTGTTTTTATAGAGGTATAAAACTTTAAGTTGGCATTATTTTTCAAGATGGCGACCGATTTAACAGCTGTCAGGTGATTTATTCTTAGTTCGGTTTGGCTATTCATCATGAATAGACTCACGCCCGGCGTAGATTCGTCGAATGAGTCCAAAACGAGGCTACCGTTGTTTCCGATTTTCATAAGCGAATTTTGTTTAGCGATGAAGCGCACTTCTGGTTGAATGGCTACGTCAACAAACGGAAATGCCGCATTTGGAGTGAAGGTAATCCTCAAGTGTATGTGGAAAAACCGTTACATCCAGAAAAACTGACTGTTTAGTACGCTTTATGGGCTGGTGCAATCATTGGTCCGTACTTTTTCAAAAACGATGGTGGGTAGAACGTTACAGTCAATGGTGATCGGTATAGAGCCATGATTACTAACTTTTTTTATTCCTGAATTGAATAACCATGATGTCCAGGAGATGTGGTTTCAACAAGACGGCGCAACATGTCACACAGCTCGTGTCACAATAGAATTATTGAAAGACACGTTTGGTGACCGCCTAATTTCACGTTTTGGACCTTTGAATTGGCCTCCAAAATCTGTGAGGCTATGTAAAGTCATTGGTCTATGCGGAAAAGCCACAAACGCTTGACCATTTGGAAGACAACATTCGCTGTGTTATTGCCGATATATGGCCACAAATGTTGGAAAAAATCATTGAAAATTGGACGTCCAGATTGGACTACATCCGCGCCAGCCGTGGAGGTCATAGGCCAAAAATCATATTCAAAATGTAATGCCACAAGATTATCATTCGGATAAATAAAACTCATGTCAATCGATTAATCCATCGTTGTTTTATTGCAACTTAAAGTTCTATATCTTTATAAAAAACACCCCTTATTACAAATTTTGAAAAATATGTAAGAAAAGTACGAGCAATAGGTCAACAATGTATTAAAAATTTTTACCAAACACAAAAATTAAAGCATTTGAAGTGCTAAAGAAAGTATGAATCAAGTTAAATGTATCATTTCTATTAGCTAATGCTGGCGTTTAATTTTCAAAAAATTTTATTTAAAACTTTGAAAAAGTTGTGCCACAAATATGACTTAAAACCGCTCACAAAGTACCAAAAATATTAGAATTTAAAATTAATATTTTTAAAAGCTTAAAAATTATGGACAAAATAATGGAGCATTTGAAAACTGCTTATCAGGGAACCAGAACTAACAATAAGTACAAGAAAAAATCGTCCAAGAGCGTGATTTAATTTTTAATTTTTTAAACATTCATTTTTAAAATTTTGAAAACTGTCCCAAAAAATTACCGAAACTGTTTAAAATATTTGACAATTTTTTAAAAACCTTTACAATAAAAACAAATATTTTCTTATTTTAAAACGGAAGCATTTGAAAATTGCTTACAAAGTTAACAGAAAGAAGTTTCAAAAAAGTACTAAGAAAGTAAATCTTTCAAAAATTTTGAATCTTTTTTTAATAGTACCCACAAAAGACCTGCTAAGTTCCAAAAAAAATAAAATATATAAAAAGTACTTTTTTAAAAACTAAAAGAAAAAGATAAATAATTTTCAGTTTTATTAAGATTAACGCGGTTCCATTATCTTTTTTTTCCCGCTCTAGTATGTACTTATGCAAAAAGTATGCTTTACGTACATGATCTGTGTATGACTCTAAGCTTGCAGACAGCATTTAATTTTGGGTTGGGCTTTTGTAAAATAAGTCCCCGTTTGTTTTCTATATAAATTCTCTTATCCCAGAGCTTTAAGTTTTTGTAGTTGTCTGAATCATGTTGACTTTAAAGAACCTTTATAACATTATTTTTGAATGTTGTAGTTGTTGTTGTTGTTTTCTTTCTTCCATCTGTCCGTCCATCAGTCTTTGTAAGTATTTTATGCGTTTTTGTGATAAAAATCATTTGTGCAGTAAATATGCACACACTGAGTATGTTTTTATTTTTCTTCTAAAGAATTAAAGAACCATTTGGTCAAAAGCTGGCTGGTTAGCCGGCTGTTTGTTTGGTTGTCAGAGCCAAAACAGCCAAAAAAAGACTCCTACTCAAACACACTGTACTGGAATTATGGAGCAGGCAGAATATATATATTTTTTTAAAAATCCATTGCTGCTTATGCTGATTGTTGATCTTTAACAATTTTTAAATGCAGTTTAAAGCGAATTTGTTGTATTTGTCAGCACTGGCGAGTATTTTTCTTTTTTGCTGTTTTCATGCAGATTATTGTCAGTTAGAGTTCATGTGAGTTGGCGTTTACAAAAATACTGCCACAAGAAAAGTAACCAAACCATACAGTTTATGCAAATCTATTAAATTTTTGGGAAAATAAAACAGTAATTGTTTTATCATTTATCTAGACTTTAAGCATCGCATTATTAGTAATACACCAGGCTATAGAACATTTGTAATTCAACGCTTTGGTTTTATGCTCTTTTTTATTTCATCTTAATTACTTTAAGATTGAAAATTATAGTCTATGAGATATTCAAATTGTATATGACTTGGTTGATTGTGATGGTGAGGTCTATGTAAATAAAGCGTTTTATTTTTTGGCATTATTTAGCCAGTTATGGTAGTTATGATGCAGATATTTTACTTTTAATTTCTATAAAATATTAATAAATAATAAAATAAAAAGACCAAATAATTGCTTTTTTTATTAGCAACTGTCCACAGCCCAGCTCACTTGTATTCAATAAATAGGTCCCGTAGCAGAGTTTTTCTTAGCTACCTGACGATTTAACAAAGACATGGACCGTGTTAATATCACACGTTTTTAAAGTATTTTATTCTAGAATCTTCTCTGACCAAGCAACATTGGAATTAAGACTTCAAATCATAACCTTTTCCAACATTGCAGCTTCTGCGGCAATCTTTATATGGGAAAATCTGTCTTTAAATGATTTGCTGTTCGCTCTTGAAATTACATAGTTTACATAGCAACTTTGTAATTCGTATTTATTATTCTTCTTTTTTTCTTAATATGTTTACGCAAACATCTGATAAGAATCAGAGATCACACTGATTTTTTAGTACCTTGTAAACTGTAACTTAATTACTTACAGTCTATGTAGTTCGCTCGTAAAATTTTGTATGTGGAATTAAGAAATTA
Organism: Wohlfahrtia magnifica; assembly: GCA_023159175.1. Classification (NCBI taxonomy): domain Eukaryota; kingdom Metazoa; phylum Arthropoda; class Insecta; order Diptera; family Sarcophagidae; genus Wohlfahrtia; species Wohlfahrtia magnifica. Next base: position 4,165,483 of record JAKWBJ010000045.1, read on the forward strand.
GAATTACAAAAAACCGTTATTGTGTGAACATATCATAAGCAGTGTTCCATTTTTCACACCACTTATTCTCTGAGAACACAGAAAGTTTTATGGCTTAGCATTGGGGCTTATTTACTCATCGATTTATTTACTCTCAGATCCTGTTTCTGACACTAATCTCTTTAATTGACAAGCTTGCGGTTACCTTCTGTGCCTAGAAATCTACTTATGAATGATCATCGAATGCCTTGCTATCTACTTTAGAGACTCCCGACATTTATAAAGAATTTTGGCCGCTTTGCTTCTGCAAGTATTGCTGTTGAATGCCCAATAGTGTCTTAATAACATCGTTAAGGAGGAGACACCGGTTGTGAAATCTGGTTATAGTCAACTGGCTTTATCTATCTGGCTTTGCCCCGGAATCTATATACAGTAATTTAGTAGTACAGTAGTGGCAAGATATTTACGGACAACAATTGTCTGCATACTGTCTCAGAGTGATTATATATTGATTTTAAGCCTCAATAAAAAACAATGATTTCTTACTATGTATAAGGTATGTCACGCCCACTTATACAATTCCGCCCACTTTTAAGCCGATGATTTGTATCGATTGCTAAGTCATTAATGCCAAATACAGAAACTTCTCTCTTTATCATTCTCTAGACAAAAAAGTTAATATATATTTGTGTGTGAAATACCATGCCCACTTGTGCGATTCCGCCCACTTATTGCCTGATGAATTGTATTAACTACGAAGTCATTTATTCCGAACTCAGAAACTTCTACTTTAATCGTTCTCGGAATATGCAAAATGCCATCCACGCTTGTCCAATCGCGTTTTCATATGCTGCAGAATAAAGAATATGTGCACTGAATTAAATATCTTTAACAGGAGCAGAGATAAAGAAATGACCGCCTACCTGATGAAAATTATCGAACTATCTAATTTGGTCCAGTCGTTTTCAAGTTTTAAGCATCCGAATAAGCCCAATCCACTGTTATATATTTAGATATTGGGATTAAAATTGAGCATAAGTTAGTGCTGCTATTCATTTTGCAAGAATATCTGTGGTACCAAGTTTAAAACTCTGGTCTCTTATTAATAATTCATTGAAAGTATGCCGCAGTGGCCCGTAATAACGCCCGTTGCCAGTCTCAATTTCAGCTTGCTCTATTAGAGACGACCGGCCAAATGGATCTTGAAACCCTACATCTTGGCTCCTTGTATTGAAGTTGGCCAGCTTTTCTAATTAAGAGCTATTCGAGTTCGTAAAAATAGTGGCATAAAGGCAGCAGTATGGAGTCCTCGGCTTGCAGGTCAGCTAACTCTGAGCTATATATGCCGGTCCAACATATCAGCCATATCGTTTTCTGCAATACAAATACCTTACAAGTGCTCGAAAGGAATGCTGCAGTCAACGAGAAACTCTACATTATAAATCCACAGTTTCTTAGACCCCATGTTGTACAAGTTGTCAAAGCCGGATTTCTAGATATCAGTAGCCGAGATATTCTGCGAACCTTTTTGTTAAAATATAAGTGAAAAACAATAACTGGTAAACTGGCATTGTATCCACTCAAGAACAGAGACGTGTAATATTCCATAGCACCATGCTTTCTCTCTAGCTAACTATTTAGGTTGTGTTGGTTCATCTTCCCTTTTGTAGACCATCATAAAATTCTTATGTTTTTTGATCGAGCCTCTGTTAAGGGTTAACCTCTTTAAAATTTTCGAGTTCTTTTAATTTGCGTCAAATGAAATAAATAACATTTAGTTGTTGTTTTATTTTAGTCTCTTTATTTGCACACCAACTTATTTGTACAGTATCCAACTTACATATTTATCTTGCACTTAATACACCAGTTTACCCACTACACGACTCTTAGTATCACTTTACACTATGACTGCCAAACTATAACTGACTGACGTAGGCAAAGCAGCGTTCCTTATATATTTTGTATCATCCCTATAGCCATTTTTATTTTCGTTACAATATGTTTTGCTATCAAGTTTGCTTTAAATTAAATTTTTAGAGGCATTTTATAAATTAGAAAAAAAAAACTCTCACAATTAAATTTAACTTTTTACGCACCGCATTTGCTCTTATCATTATCTAGCATTAAGCCCTTTAGCAGAAACCAAATCAGGTATCTACTCCTGTTGTCCATAATCGCCCATATTTCTGGCTAAATAACTTTGTTAAACAAAAAAAAGAAAAACATTTATTTTCAATAAATAACGAAAACAAATTTCCAAATTTTTCAGGGAATATTTATGGGAAAAAATATTTGTTTTCTGTTGATTTTCTCATGTTGTTTGATCACCGCCATCATCATCATCGAACTGTGTATTTTAGTTATTTCTGATGATTTTAAAACCCAAAAACTTATTTACAAATCGGGCATATTCTATAGACAGTATATTTTATGTAAATGCATGTATGTGGATATGCATATATGGTGAACATGCATAAACATGACTAAAAAGTGTAAACAAACATAATTTGTGTTTATTTTTGAGCGGAGTGTTGATTTTCTCGTTTACTTTATGGCGTTGAATAAATGCAACGAATAAAAAGAGACACGAAATTACTCATACGCACCACTTACACTATAGCTCGTGCACAATATTGTACTGGCAGCGATGTGTTGGATTACTTTTCATTTAAACTTATTTTTTGGGCGGTTAGACAGTGACATCTTTTAAAAGCGCACAACTATTGTCAATAGATGAGCGCAACTTTTGGACGAAGTTTTTCGATGTCTACTGAAAAAGTAGAAGCAACGGTGGCATACTTTCAAGCCGACAGATATCGTGGGTTGATTAATTATATTCAAACTAATTTTATAAATATTTCGTTGTTCTCAAATTGTTTTTTGGTATATTTGTCACTTCTTAACATGTCCCTTATATAGTGTTTACAGTGTATTCCCACACATTTTTACTTACATTTCTTTTTTGCATTAGAAATTAAAATACGGCCACAATCTTTAGCAAACACTCATAGAGTTTTCATTTGTATTGTAAATAATTTTTGAGATAAGAAAACTTTTCTCTCTTTTACAAATACATCAACATCATCGCTAAAAGTCAACATCATCATCATTATTATCACCACCACCAAAAATCATTTGCATTAGAGTGAACTGAGCTGCCACTATATTCACCATTATGATAATGATTATGATTATTGTAAAGTGTACACAACACAAAAAAAAAAAAAATAGTTGACTGTACTACACTGAGAGAAATTTTGTTGCAAATTTTAGAACTCCAGTAACACTTTGTTCACAAAAGATTGATTTTAGAAGAATTTTATGAGGCCAACAGGCGACATCGATTTGAGGAAAGTTAAATTAAGCGATACTGAGATGTAAAGAGCTCTGCAAAGTTTTTCCTTATTCAGTTATGTTGGCTATTATTAGGTTTCCAAGTGAGGAGGAGATATTTTAAGCGGTAGTCAGGTTTGTGTTCATTCTGACTATCGCATAAAATCCTAAAGAAAAAAGTTACTCCATGACACTCTATATCGAAAATTTGCAGTGCAGCAACACTTACTACCATCCTCAATCTAATCAAGGATTGGGAAATTGCCAAATGCTTGGAAAACTGAAATGATCAAAGGGTATCAGAACGTAATTTGGGCGGTGCTCTGAGGTTCTCAAGTATGACAGGTCGGACTTGAAAATCCTTACGGAATTTCTTACAAACCATTGTAGACTAAGAGCGCATCTGAATAGAATGGCGGTCACAGATGTAGATGTTTGTAAACTGTGCTCATAGGCGTCAGACACAGCGTGAAACATATCGCGTAAAGTTGGGATTTTTGATAGGTTTAAGTGGACATAAGGTATCAGTGGGTAACATGTCCACCATTATGGGTGCGGATCTGTTGCTGTTCATTAGAAAGACAGAAGTTCAACTGATCAATCTATAGACAAGAAGGGGCACAATAAATCTTATGGGTCGTAGTGTCCTATAATAGTACCCAGTCGATATGATGTTAAGAAATATATTTCCCGTATTTTCAATTGGAAGTTATGTGTGGCTTTGATCGACGCCTTCTCTACATGGAATCCTCTATGCAAAAATGTTTCTCCATCGGAGGACTAGAGTGATCGGCTATGGCATACACATCGAGCGAATGTCGAATTTGCGAGATACAATATGTATTTAAGCTAAAAACTGGAACATGTTATGTTGTGTTCACTACATAAATTTTGTTTCAGAAATGGCTTACATAATACATGCCAAAGATGTGATTAAATAGGTCTCCGAAAATGCAACGGCAATGATTATGTATTTTGTTCGAATGCATATTGACATAATATATATTGGGGTTTTCAAATCCATACCAAAAAAAAAAAAAAAATTATTTCCATAATGTCTATTGTTCCAGTTGTCAGAATAAAGTGAATGATGAAACCATTTTCTTCCCCTTAAGTCACTGTCAAGTAAAATTAATGTATGAATGTGCTATTTGGTTTCATGAAGTAAGAACTCAGGGTGTGATCCCATTAATATTATTATTATATTATTATTACTGGGTTGGGGAAGACCAACGGGCAATGGTACAGAGATCTGGAAAGATCTATTGTGCGAAACAAACAAGATCTATTGTGCGATCAATCCCGCTAGTGCACTAGTTTTAATGGGTGGTAATCAACCAGAATAAATCCCATTCAATTATTCATCGCGTCAATATTCAAGGGCAGACGACTTTCCGCTCGGTGAAATCCGCAATCGCAACAGCGTCCAGGAGACTATCTTCAACTTTACCTATGATGATCACAATATACCCAATGGGTAGCTGACGAACCTGGTCAGTTCCATAAACATTTCCGAATATTTGCCAAGCCAAGCCAACATATTCCGTCATTTCCTCCTCCTCCCTGTACAGGCGGTTGCACATCGTGTGAGGTACCGCATTGAAATTGAAGAGCTGATATTTACCATAGTAAGATAGTAGTCGCCCATTAGAAAGTCAATAACCTTCCTTATGGTTGTCCTATATATAGTTCTTTTCGTAATGTGTTCTGCCGTTTCCTTGACAGTCAACCACAAATAAAAAATGGGAGATAATATGAAACCAAGACCTTTAATTACACATGCCACTGAAACATACGTCGCAGTGCAATGATGTACATACGGGTGAATTAGTTGGATAATTAGCCTCGGCCTTTCATTTTTCAAATTATGGAATGATTGTGGCAATAAGAGTAATTAATTCAACACGAGCCTTGTAAAAATTGTTCAGATTCCTTTCCGATCTGTTAATTTTCCAACTTTTATTTTCCGTGCAACTTCCTATTTAGTGTACATTTAACATCCGGTTTATATTCAAAATCATTGTCATAAACACACACACATACACACACATTTACAAATATTCCTTTAGCAACCACTTTGTGGTTTCTAACATTTCATGAATACACATATACAAAGGCACACTTTTGTAGATTCCTGCAGGATAATTTCATTTATTATATTGTATTAATACATATATAAAATATTTTTGTTGTTGTTTTCACATAAACCTAAAATCCTCTTTACAAAATTATTATGCTCTCAGTTTTTGAAAATGAAAAAACTTTCTATTAACATTTCTCTTAAACACACACTATTTATTATGCATCAATCAGTCAGTCAGTCAATCAGTCATACAGTCAGTTAGTTTGTCAGTCATTTGGCCTTTCATTCATTCAATTAGTCGCTCATTCAGTTATTTTAGTAAAAACTTTATGGAAAACCGCACACTCTACCGTCATAACACTACTATTGATGTTTACAAGTAAATATAACTCATAAAGCGTTTAACAGTGGTGTTGGAATTTATAGCAGCAATTTACAACAAAAACGAAAAACAAAATTTAAAATAATTTTAGACTTTTTTTTAATTTTTAATATCAAAAATTGTCACGTCGAATGCATCTGCAAGATTCCCTGCGGCCACATGGAGCGAATATTTCATGGGTCTTGTGAATTGTGAGGCTAATACGACATCCGTCAAAGATATTGTATAGCTTGAGGAAGAAGCCGCAGAGGTCGCAAACTATAAAAAGTTCAACGAAACAGTAATTATAATGACTACTGTCAGGAATAGCACCAGAATTCATCGGCAACAAAGAGGTTTCTATGCAAAGGAGCCACGCAAAAATAACTGAAGATTGGCAAGTGGCAATAACAACCAGCGAAGACAACCCGATAATGTCAGAAGCACCATTAAGTATCTGAATTATGTCTTACTGGAAAGATCAACTTGAGAATTGACGGACAAAATTAAGTAAAACACCAGTTAGGTTAGGTTAGAAGGGAGGGGCAGCAACGTCAAATCAAGGCACATTTGAGCACACATCGCGGCTCGTTAGGATACTACACATAAGCGATGCCCCTGTGCCAGTCACCAAGTCCAGATTAACTGGTCTTGACAGCGAACTAGAGGCCTCTTACTTAAAAGCACAATCACTCAAATAAAGCCGGAAACCAGCCGATGGTCAAGCTATCGAGAAAGAGCTAGTACATTGGCAACTGAAGTGGGGCGTACTCTTTTCTTCCCCAATCGATCTACAACCTTTACAGAAGTCATTCGCTGGTAAGCGCAGCAAGCAGTTAGAAGAGGAGCAATGTGATTTCCGTTTAAATAAGAGCACGCTCATAAAATTTTGTTTTTACAATAAAACAGGTTTTTGAGGAAACAATCAAGTACATCGTACGTACACGAATATTGAAGTAACTATGTAATAATTGAAAATAATACCTGCAAGAGATTCAGAACAACGCAAGACGTTGGATAAGAAGATGTACTGAGCCAGTATCTTTTCATCATACTCCTCGATGACATATTTAAGAAATCAAACAAAGAATGTCGACTTTTATAATAGGATACGGGAAATATAGACAGTAACAGCAAATACGACGAATGAACTGCAAAACTCAACCTATTTATTAATGAGATGATCAACAGATGAGTTGTGGTGAATACTAACAAAACAGAAACGATTATAATAAGCCGAGAAATAGTCGACCACTGCTTGAGGATCGAAACAGAATCTTAGAGTTGACAAAGACTTAAACGCCAGAATTGCGGTGGCAGCTGGATTACATCCAGGTCTCAACAAAAGCTTTCTGGGCAAACGAAAGTTGGCGGAGTTGACAAAGCTAGCAATATGTACTTACACTTTTGTTTGGCTATGGGAAGGAACGGAATAAGGAGCCATAACCCTAATCTCGCCTATAGATCGTCTTAAAAAAAGACGGTATGGAAACGTTGTACGGAATGCCAAATTCAAAAAAAAAAGTTCTAGACGCCAGGCCGTAAGGGTTCAGAGGAAGAGGACGAAGGAGGACAGACTGACAACATCTCTAGAGCAAACTGCCGACGGATAGTCGAAGCCCAAAACAACGGCATAGGATAGACAGAAACAGCACAAAATTTTGAAAAACCTCTACACTGGTAGGCAGAAGTCTAAATAATCTATGGTGACTTTTTAATAGGCCTTTTTGCAGAAATTGAATTAAAACATTATACCCAAGTTCGGTATTTTTATTTTTTTTTCTTAACCTTTTTATGAAAACATTGGTTTATAAAAGCCAAAACCAACAACGAACAACTGATTTCATTTCAGTTCGATTCTATGTATGTTTTTAATTGCCGTTTTGTATTATAATGCGGTCTTTCTATATTATAAACCATCACTGTTCATTCATTTGTTTGGTTTATTGTTGCAAGGAACATGCTCTCTTTGTTGCACTTTAATAGAGTAGCAGGCAGCCCAGCTCCATTCAATTAATTAATTTGTGTAAATTGTTTACTTCGCATTAATTGAATTTACATTTAATTTATGTGAATTTTACGCATCAAATATTTGCCATATTTATTTATTTATTTTTCTACTTCACTTTTTATGTTTCACTCGCTTTACTCTAACGTTGGTTGCTGCCTCCTGCGTGTGGTGTTAAAGTGTAAGGCTATTGGCCAGGCAGGCGGGAAGGTACTTAGCCGATTGAGATGAAAAAGGCTAGGCAAAGCAAATTATTGCAGCGGTTTTCTTTTGTTGGCTTAATAAATGACTGGCTAAAAGAAAAGTTCCATAATTGGAGGAAATAAAATTATGTTTTTAATAAAGAAAAATTTCATATTATGTATCGATAGAAGAATTTAATTGCGATAAACATGATTTCACATGAGCTATATAACTAAATATGAAAAACAGCAGAGCCAAAACCTAACTGGTACTGAAATATAGTACCTAACTCGGCTACTGGAGAGCTGCGTTGCCAGAAGCTTTAGAAAGAATAACATCATTTTTTGAAAACAAAAATCGTATTTTGAAAACAAAAATCATAATTTTTTTTATGCAAACCTTTTATAACAAAATATAAAAGTAATAACAATTAATTTTATAAAAAGAAAAAAAAAACAGATGTCTTATTATATTAACTAAGCATTTTGCCACTTGGGTTCTCAGTGTGAAAAAATATTCGCGATATACCATGAAGAGACTAACAAACGAACAACGCATGCAAATCTTTGAATTTTATAATCAAAATTTTTGTTGTATGAAGAATGTGTTTCGTATCGAAGAGTTATCTTCAGCGACGAAGTATATTTTTAGTTCAATGGCTTTCAGTTCATTGGTCGCCAAGATATTGCAATTTATGCCCACAGACAAGTCAGCCACAATTCCAGCCCTGTAAGGCAACATTACAGCCGCCATTGGTGAGATAGCGGCAGAAATGCTGGGAAAAGTATATTAGAATTGGAACTGACTGATGGACGACCTACGGCTAAGCTTCGGGCAACATTTACATGAAATAACCTTTAGGAAGAATATGCCATGAATTCACTTATCGCTCTAAACAAGTATGTAATCTGTTTCGATTGTTTCATTTAAACTGACTCATTAAATTTTGGAAAAATTTTGAAAAGAATGTAAATCTAAAGCTTTTCCATTTATAGTTTTTAAAGGATCAAGACATTAAAGTTCTTATTAAACAAAATCGTTAAAAACACCTCAAAACCTAAATTTTTTCATATTCAAATTTATTGATTTTATAGTTTTCACACTGCTTTCTTAAAGAAGTTTCTTTTTTAAAGAAGTTTCGGTGAAAGTAATTAAATAGTATGAATTGTATGAACATACAAAGTTATGTTTATATAAATATACTGTTACGCAAATAAAAATGCCTTAATTTTGGTATATTTGGTAATTTTGTGTCACCCTGTCAATGCCGTACTTCTTTGCGAATTGGGAGACGGTCAGTGCTCCCGTTACGTTACATTTGAATTAACGGATATAAAAATAGAAGATATGCGACATTTCCAGAAGCTTTCAAACTGTAGGCAATAAGGTATATAAAGAGGCTGCTTTATCTACACGTTAGTTAGTTATAGTGTTTAAGCGAAAATAAAAGTGTTGTATAAGCGAATATTAAGTTGTTGTACTAACTTAAACTGTAAATAAAAGTTATAGAGTAGTAAACAAATAAAACTGTTACAACATTAAAGTGGTGTTTTATTTTATTTTAACGAAATTTAAACGAACTTAAACGTTTTAAAAAGGTTAAGACATAACAATACGTACATAATTGTTATTTTTTCGTAATAAATTCTTATACATTTTTAGTTTTTAATGTATAAAACTTTTAAAAATACGGCTTTTTGAGAATTATAATTCTTACAAAATGGTATTTAAGTTACTTCCTAAAGCTCGGAAACAAAATCAAAAACAATAAACTAGAAGTTGGCTGACACAAAATTTTTTCATTTTAAAAATTAGCTCTTGATTTTTTATTTAAATATTTTTTAGAAAAATTATTTGTGGTCAAACTAAAAAAAATAAATCATTTTCAAACTTAAAAAACCATCAAATCATATTTTGGTAAAAAAAAAGATCATCAAAAAAATGATAAAATATCATTCTGGCAACGATGTTGAAGAGCTTTAATTGAATCGAGGGGAGTTTTCAGCCTAATCATCTTAAAAAAGAGTCTTATGCTTTTATGCTTTCACATACGATATCTTAAACGTTTTTAATCCCACTTCACATTCTGGTGTAAAATTTAAAAGTTTGAAAAAAAGAGAAATTTCCAGTTTGCATCTGTATAACCTTTCCCTTATATTCCTGCAAAATCAAAGGCTGGTGTGTCCACGTTTTTTTGTTTATACTCCCATCTCTTAAGTTTGTTTTTTTCCTATAATGCAAATATTTGCATTAAAATTATATTTTTTTCCTCAATTATCACTTATTCCACAAGTGTACTGCTGCTGTTTTACTACTACTACATTTTAAAATATTTTATTATTATTTCTTTCCACAAAATTTTCATTAAACATTTTTAAACACAAATGGTCAAAATAGACATGCATAGTGTATGACATACACCAGAGGGTAATTTTCTTTTTAATGCAAAAATAAATAAATAGAAATAAACTATTTTTGGCATTAAAAGATTAAATATATAAAATAAAGTTTATTTTTGAACAAAACACTAAAAATAAAAGTAATAATTGTAAAGCTACTTAATGTTAATTTTATGATAGAAAATTATTTAAATTTAATTCTGCACCATAATGCACCATAATGAAACTGAAGAAGATATTAAAAAAAATGAAAAGAATGGCGGAATAAAGAAAGCACAATAAAAAGCACAATTGTTGGCATACTTTATTTGTAAAGGAACCCCGTCCTAGGAACACCAATAAGACCGAAACACAGACCATAATGCACAAACTTACTCATCATTGCTTTTAACTGATTTTTGAGTTAAAACAACAACAAAGTATTTACCAGTTCTAACTTTTCGTGTAGAAGCTATAGGATGTAAAATTTTAATATCTTTTTTGGAATATACGATGGACCGTCCTACTCAGTGATATCAATGTCATGAAACTTACGATCGGGTATTAAATTTATGCATTCAAAGTCAGATCGATTATTATATGTACTATATTATATTCCAATTTGCTTTTATTTGCTTTTAATGATTTCAACGCATTTCGTTCTGAACACCCTGAAGAATTGTGATACAATAGAATACTCTTAGTAATGTCGTCAGATGTCATGTATTGCTTGTAGTTCAAATCCATATCAAATATACTCTATCCCATATTATGATTTCGAACAACAGCCACCATATACATAATTTGAAAGCACTCAGCATCCATCGTTCAAGGCCAAGTATCAGAATAATCCTTTTTTTAAATAGCGAGCTTTCTTTTCTACTTAACAGAATCAATACATACGTTGGAAATGTCTACTTTCACAGGTTTTTTTTTTTTTAAACAGGCGATGCCACGCCTAACTAAAAATTTATTTGTCTATATCTTCAAAACACTTACAGTAGACGTCTCTTAATTCGGTCGTAATAGGTACGTAGTCAATATAAATTATCAATAAAAAAATGTGCGTAATCGGGAAAGTGGGCATGGTAGCTTCGATATCAAGTAAATATTGATTTTTGTATATCTTGAGAAAGGTAAAAGAAGAAGTATTTGAATTTGGTCTAAATCTCTTGGCTATCAGTACAAATCATTAGTTAAGAGGAGGGCATAAGTGGATAAGTGGGAAAGGTACCTCGCATACAAAGTAAATATTATTTTTGTATGAATCTGGAAACCAGTAACAGTAAGACTTTTTGAATTTGGTCTAAATGACTTCACAGTCAATACAAATCATTAGTTATAAAATAGGCGAAATTGAAAATTGGGCGTGGCATCTGCTATACATACTAAATATTAAATCTATATATCGTAAAATAGAAGTTTCTAAATTTTCTTCAAACGCCTTTGGAGACAATACACATAATCATTCAATAACTGGGACAGATTGGATAAGTAGGCGTGGCACCTTGTACTTATACTAAATATGGAATTTTGTATATGTGGATAACGGTGACAGTAAAAGCTTCCTTATCTATCCACATCAGCCAAAAAATGAGAGAAATTGGATAAACGGGTATTGCACAAAACACACTGGATAAAATTTACATACATAATTTACTTATTTACTTATACAGGCAGCGTCAAAAAAATGTGTACACCTTCATTCTCTAGAATTAAATTAATTGTTAAATTTTTGTTTTAGTCTTTAAAAATGCAACAAATGCAAACATTTTACATTTTTTTAAGAATGTATTTTGGCTACAAAATCCATAAAAAAACAACAACTTAAGTTATACAACAAAAATGCAAGGTACCCTCTTTCGGACGCATCAATACATAGAGTACAAGACAAAAAACTATGCTAAAAAAAGAATGAAGTAAAAATACCTGGGAATTGATACCAATTTTTAACGATGCTGTCGATACAACAAGGATCTGGTCTTAAAATTTTTAAAATGCCTTCAAAATCCTTAGTTAGGTCAAAAAACCGGGTTTTCGTTTCTCCAAACACTCATAAGCTAACAATTAAGCTAAATATTAACCAATTTTAAGATGTTTAGAAGATATCACTTAAGTAGGCCTGTAAAATCTGTGTTCATTGCTTAAACAAAAACATTTTTCATCCAATTTATTCAAAATTGTTTAAGTTTGGAGATCTTTTTTAACGCTATTTTATAGTGGGATCGTACTGTGTTTAGTTAATAATACAGTGATACTTGGTTTCTTAATATCCGTTAAAAATTAACTTAGTTAACACACTTACTTCTTCTCAACACAATGGACAGTTATCTCACTTTAACTTAAGACAACCATGCTCGTGAAGAACCTTCTATATTGCATGTGCTGTGTGGCACTTATCACCGTCCTGTAGGAATTACATATTGTTGATGTACCTATAATCAGGTTTAGGCTAAAAAAATTAATAATCATTGACCTATAGCTCTTGGTAACAACGTTTACTTGGCCCACATCGTACTCAAATTTTCCTGAATACATTAGACTCTTTTGACAACTACCAGTCGAGGTGAAGGTCTCTCCATAGAGCGTTTTTCAATGTTTCGCTGAAATAAAACCGGGTTTTTGCGTCGATTATATGGATGAGACATTGGTTCACTACTTTACATCTAGGACAAGGAGACAATAGTATCAGCTGACTGTAATGGAAGAATCGTATCCAAAGAAGAGGAAAACAGTTCCATGTGTAGTCCTTGACATATGTTTCTTTGAACCGAGTGGAATAATTGTATATGATTGCGGAAAAAAAACAACCAAACAACACTGAGTATTATGTCTACTTAATATAGCGTTTTAGTGATGAAATTTAGGAAAAAAGATTACCTTTGGCGGAAAAAGCGTTTTATTTTATTGAGACAATGTACCAGTTCATATATTGGCTATTGATATGCCCATAATTAAAGATCAAATTGCTATATCACGCACCTTATCTTCAAGCTTGTTTTGATTATTTTTTATTTCTAAATTTAAAAGAATAGCTCGGTGTTAAATGATTTACCAACAATCAAGTAACAAGTTAGTGAGAAAGTGGGTTTTTCTGGAATTAATTCAGCTTATCATTGGTACTAAATTATTGAAATAAATTAGTACTTGAGTTGAATTTACTAATAATTAGATAGTAATACGTAAATTCAAATTTCAACAATAGATCACATTTTTATCTATTATGTGGTCTATGATAGATCCGAAATGTAACTTCATTATTATTTGTTATTTTATTTATTACATAACACATGGACTGAAAAGTTCCAGACCTAACACATAGATGGCGCTAGTTTTATTGTATTCACCTCTTTTTCAGTTAGTGCTAGCCTTCAAAAGATAGCTGTTAAAATTTCGCGATATTCTATTAATTAGTTTGTGAGTTATTGTGTTAAGAGAGAAGCTACTTTTGCTATTTTCAAAACAATGGATCAAAAACAATTTCGAGTTTCACTTTTTCACTGCTTCTTGATGTGAAAAACAACGTTCAAGCGAAGCAATAAACGTGTTATGTAGGACGCAATGTATGTGCAAATGAGGCGGTAATACCAGAAAACATAAAAAATCCACAAAATCGTTTTGAATGATCGAAAAGTGAAGTTGCGTAAGTTAGCTGACATCGTAAGAATATCAAAAGACCGTGTTGGCTTTATATTGCATAAGCATTTGACTACGAGAAATCTCTATTGGAAGTGAGTGAAGCGTTTCCTCACTGCTTACTAAAAACAAGTCAATCAAAGCAATTACAAAAACACATGAACTGAACTTCGAATTGCTCATACATCTACCGTATTCGCAAGTTTGAACTCCCAGCAACTACTGGCTGTTAACCGACCTCAAAAAAATGCTCGCTGGTTATATTCGTATTACATTTTTTCGTTGTTCCATCATATTCCCTGAAGCCCAATGACATTTTTCCAGGCATTTTTTTGATATTGTTCAAAATTCTCAATTGGTCTGCGATTTTAAAGCTTTATGCTGGTCAATCAATCTCCCGAATTTATTGTTGTGACAGCCATTTTTAATAATATCCATATATATACATATATATTTATATAATGGGTCCGCCAAATAAATTTTTTTTTTTTTTTGAAAAGTGGGCGCAAATCATCGAGTGTAGCTTCGGCTGTGTGGCACATAGTTCAACATGGCCCGATAACGATAGCCATTGACTGTAACGGCCACTCCTTGCTCATTTTCGAAGAAAAATGGCCAATTATGCCTCTGGACCAAAATCCGCACCAAACAGTGACTCGTCTTTTGTGTATCGGCTTTTCAATGTATGTGTGCGGGTTTTCTGTGCCCCAAAGGTGACAACTTTGCTTGTTTACATACCCGCCAAGATCAAAATGAGCTTCATCTGAAAAGATGATTTTTTGACAAAATCGGCATCTTCTATAAGTCGATCGCAGGCCCACTTAGCGAAGCGAAAAAAGCGTATACACAACCATATTCGTTCAGCGGAAGGATAAAACTAATTATCTTTAAAATCAGACATGAGCTAAGTGTTACCATTCACGAAATAAGCACTAGTAAAAAAAAAAAACGTTAGATGGCGGACCCTATATATATATGTATGTATTACTAGGCTTACAAAAGTATTACGATTTTAAGCTTGTTGTAAATGTGATTAGAAAACTATTTTTCTGGAGGCTTATTCTATAATTAGACTTTTAAACTTACTGCATATTATAGTCAAGTTCAGATTTATTAACCAATTTTTAATAAGTCTTTGACAATAGTATTCACAACACTTATGTTAGTAAACTTGTTACAAATGAATTCTAAATCGTTTTGGTCTGTTGGGTATGTACGTATCGATGGCTTAATATAGAAAAGGCGTAACCCGATTTTTTGTTATTTTACAGGGAAATGAAAAAACTAAAAACTAAAAGATCTTCAATACAAGAAAAAAACGCTATTTTAACTTAAAGCGAGCAATAAATTGAGCGCTAGTTCGTTCTTCTATTTTTCAAGTTTTTAGGAACACAATTTTTTTATTTTTTATTTTTACTTTTCTTAAGGCTCTATACGCTATAAATCCGTTATTTTCAAAGAGGTACACTACCAGAAAAAGTTGAAAACGCAATTTTAAAAAAATCGAGATACGCCCATTCTATATTAAGCCATCGATATACATATTTTTGTTAAAAATTTTTTTAAATAAATTATTATATTATATTTTTTGCCTTATATTAACAAAAAAAAAAATATTTTTGAAACCCATTTAAAAAAATGTTTTATGCAAAATTTCAAATAAAATACATTTAAAACTAATTTTAAATTTTATTAACATGGGGGTTAGTTTTAAAACACTAAATTATATAATACTTACATACATAATTAAAATAAATGTTAGATGCTAGAAAGCGGCTGATTGTGTCAGCCGCTGATTACACTAGTCTATGAAATTATTAAAACATTTGTTTTTATTTTTTCTTTTCAGGTACGTACAATCACAATTTGCATTTTTTGTTGATACTCCTGAGTAAGTAAATAATTTAAAACATATTTTTTCGCTTTTATGTGCTCATAAAGGCTGAACATTATGTACATACTCCTACTCAACATCGTTTAACAGCTTAGTTATATAGGTTTTGAAATTTTTGCGTCATATTTGCTTACTTTATGTCGCTTGAATTAGTTTTTAAGAAACAAAATTTTCATAAAAAGTAATTCGGAAGCACACAAGATATCACATGTCAGAGTGTTAAACCTTTTGTGGTTTTAAAAACAATTTTTACAGTTACTTTTTTAAATTTAATTTCCAACAAAGTAAATAATCATTATTATAATCATTTTTCAATAAAATCGCCAACAATACAAAATAACAGTCTACAACACACCTTGTTTCGTTTGGGTATTATCCGACTACTGAAGTATTATTCATTATACATAGATTTGATTTGTTATTCAATTTTCTCAAAAGAAACTTATAACACGCCATTCGTCTATTAAAAGCTAATAAAGGGAAAATTCAAAAAAAAACTTAAGAAAATTTCTTTTTAAATAAGAAAAACAAAAAATTACTTTCAATAGGCTGACAAGCAGGCTGTTAACTGGACTTATGGGCTTACCTATTGTGTGTTTTTTTTTTTTGTTTTTTGGCACAATGCGTTGTCACTTAAACATCTTTTCTCTCTTTTATTCTTGAGAACTATGTACTGTGTCACAGCATAGTTGGTGACAATTTTTTTTTAACAAATGGTCAGTAAAAGACAAGGGAGCCAGTTGGGGAAAAAAAACTTAACATTGGTTTGGGTAATAGCTTAACTCAGTCTTTTCGTAATTAATGTTTTTACTGTTTAGATACCAGGCTTTATAAGAGCTCCAAAGCTACTAAAGGGGTCACTACTGCTGACAATCTTAAGTGAAAGTATGGCTATTTGTCGTTTTAACAACTCTCAGAAGTAGGCCTTTTGTTAATGATTTTCAATTAATAATAGTAAAAAAATAAACGTGAGCAAAAAAGAAATTAATAATACGCCTAATGAGATTAATAATTATAAAAATATTTATAAAAAAACAATAATAAAAATAAAATTGTAAAAGATAACTTTTTTTATAATAAACAGCCACTATATATTGCACTACAAATTCGTTGTTAAATTAAAAACGCTTTAAAAGAATTTTGACCCAAATACTCAACCACACAAACATTTCTTAAATTTTTAAAATGAAAAATAAATAATGAGGAACCATCTCTGGAGAGTAAGCATCTTAAGATTGATTTGATGACTCGTTTTTTCTGAATCTACCAAAAAGCTTTCTATAATACATGCCGGTAATTGTTTTAATCGAGTTGAATTACACGACAAACTATGTCTATGACCTTGCTAGCCGACAATCTTTTCTGGTGTACGTTCAGCTGAAGAAATAAACGGTTTGAATTCTTTGGTCGCTGTTGTGTCAAAATGTAGACGAAAGCTTAAAACCTATTCAAGTTTTGCCATAAACTTCGTAATAACTCGCGCTCAATGGACCTTAACATCACTAAACATTACTTCAAAAGCGAGTTATGGCAGCATCCATTGCGAGGACAGCATTTTCATATTGAATCATTTAAAAAATTACATATAAATTTTAAAATGAAAACAAATTATTGAATTTTTGAAATTTTTAATTTTGTAAGTTGGACTGTAATGACACGTTTCCACTCTGATTCCGGGGTAGGACAGCGGGATAGAGTTAAACAAAAAGAACAGTCGTTCAATTTGCTACAAAAAGGGTACAATTCCTTAAAAACTTAAAAGAAAGTTTGTTCTGCCTTAAAAAAAAAAAAAAATTAGTCTGATATCAGGGATGGTTATCTGGGTACATTGTAGGATTCGTTTGTGGGTTAGTCAATGTGAGAGTTCACTGCTTGCAAACAGTCAAATGGAGTTAAAAGCATTACGTTTTGACATCAGATGTACTGATGTATACATCGTAATGTATGCTTATTCTTTTTCCTCTATACGGTAGTCACTCTCCGTTGCTTTGTTCATCTAAATTATTATTCAGATAGTCATCCGCTTTCCTTTTCTTAGCCTCGGGATAGTTGGCTTGCAACTGTATAGTTTTTTCCGAGCTTGCCCCAGTTCTTACCTGTTTAGCCGATTTGGATGCCAATGCCGTCCTGATGGGTTTTTACCGGTCATTTCCGCCGTTGTCCCGACATATGTTTCAAATTTATACTGAACTTTTCCGTTTCCATTGCAACGTAAGTATTCGCCAGTTTAATCACGCTACACTTCTTTTTGAACTCGCCGTGAACATTGTGCCGTGACCCAACGATGTATGCCATTAGATTATCTATCTCCTCCACAAGCTCTTTGACAAGCTGGCTAAGCACGCCAAAATCTGATACAGCATTGGCGTCTGCTGGAGCCTTTCTGCCTATGCCGCCCTACTGAATACTTCTGTTGCTAATGTTCTCGTCACCATTTGCAGATGATGCCTTCCCCATTAACGAAAAAATTCCCAATGGGTACACGGTGTCACCATTTTGAATATCAGTTCTACCATCATCTCCGATTTCGCACAGAAGCAGGCTTTTGTTTGCCGCAGAGGCGGAATTTTTCTCGAGTTGTTTGTCCAAAGTCACCACTAGCCTATTCTGGTAGGGTTCTTCTAATCAACTAGCGTTTCCCAAATGGATTTGCAATTGGTGTTAAGTCACCGGCCTCGCCTCAGTTGCTCGTTACCTTTTGCTCGTTACTTGTAGCATTACCTAATACCCTAGCCAAGCTCACCGAAGTAACATTGCAGTTACTTGATATCGACGAATGGTAGCTTGCTGCAGTTATTACTCCCTGCACCGTAATTGCAGTTTCTTTAGCCGACTTATTCACGTTTTCTTTTTCCAGGAAGCCTACTCATATAGCTTTATACCTAGCCACCGGGTTATCTTTGCACAGCCGCTCCTTACATGAAGAGCCGACGCTGACCAGGTAGCCGCCCAATGTGGTACAAGCCCTACTGCTTTTGTAGTGACTAAGGAAGCCACGATGGAATTACTCTTCTAACTGCATTTCTGTTGAAACGCACCACTGTAGACAGACATTCAGTTAATAACGGCATCTATTCGCCATGTCACAGAGTCATTTTGGAGACCTGTATCTTTTTATTTTACGTGCTCGAACTCTGCCGCTCTTGGTCGAGGACTGCTTATTTAGGTAGTATGTCGTTTAGCTTTTGGCCAACCCGATAGTGGCCTGAGCTTTTCTCTATCATATATGTAAGCTCCTGTTATTCCTATAAGGAACATAGTGTCTTAACGATTGCTTTTCACTCTTGTTTATCAGCTGCAATTTACTCCAGCTCGTTCCACGTTCTTGTGATCTTTGCTGCTTCAGTGCCTAAGTGGCTACTCCAATAATGACTAGGTCGACCTTTTCTGCGGACGCCATGTACGTTCCACTTTATTGTGTTCCTCGTAATGTCGTCTTGGGGTCTTCTCAGGATATGTCGCCATTTCCCTTTTCGTATTTTAAATTTGGCAAGGCTTTACCAGCATTCTGCCCACAAGCGCTCGTTTGAGAAGTTGTTTGGATGGAAGATTTTCATACTTGCATATTGTTGGTGTCACACTGCTTTGTATTTCACGACTCACACTCATAAAGCGCAACAGATTTTACTTTGAGATATCAGGGCATTTCCAGACATAATTTAGTTGGCCGTAAGCGTGTTTGGCTTAAGGCTTGTCTGGCTATGACAGTAGCCATTCGAAGCTGTCCGACTGCAACCATTGACGCCGTAATAAGGCTAACACCTCTTAACATATTTATGAAGAAGTGTGCTATGAGGAGTACTTTGAACATATGAATTGCCTCAGGACTAGATCTAGAGGACTGGTCGCACGAGCATTATAGGAGGCATTCCAGGGTCGCTGGCAATAAAATTGCTGACGGACTAACGAGGGCAGGGTCCGCAGCGGACTTTTTCGATCGAGGGCCTTTTTGTGGAATTAATTGGGCAAAGGTCAGAACGCGGATGGACAGATATTAACATTCTCTCAGGGTCGCATATAACCAAGTGCTGCGATTGGCCACACAGTTGATAACGCCTTTCTTTTATGGAGAAGAGCTGCATAGATTACATAGAGCTAGTATTTGGTTTTCTATCGGGACACTATTACCTTACGTCACCTCGAAGAAATTGAGTGCCTGCCCTGTCTAGAGTGAGATTAAAGCCTGCAGGGAGAATAGAAGCTTGTTTCTCCCTTTTCCCTATCACTGAAATTAAGACCATAGTCGTTGAAGGGAGGCCGAAATCGACTTGCGGGCTCACCTAGCAGCCAACGTGTAGATTATATTGTCAATAACCTCGACATATTAACCACAGTGCGTTTCCCAACACAAAAGGTTACATCAACTTAGCCAGCCCGAACTTGTTCAGATTACACCATCTTACTTTTGATAAACTCTAGCAAAATTGTGACTGAAACCGAGGTGGAGGTATTTAAAGTAAATCCCGTTTTGGATCACCCACTCAGCCTTGACAGCTCATTCTAACATTTCTTGATTAATAGAAAAGTTGTGATGTTCTTATATTCTCCAGTTTGGGGGTAAACGACCTCAATTAGATTTTTCAAACTGTTCCTGTCTCGTTCTATCCGATTTGCCTCGTTGAATATATGTTTTACAGTTGTAATACGCAGTGTAATTCTTGGATACAAAATCCTGGTAAGGAGCATATAGAAACCCATTCGACCAGACAAACCGCTTAAAATCAAAAAGGATGAACAAAATTTGAATCTCGTCATTGAAAATTATAAAGGTTATAAAGTTGTAAGTTGTAATAAATAAAGCAAGAAAGTAATTCTTGAGCGACTACATCACCTCGTGTTCTGCGGGTTGTAGGATAGGGAAGTTTTGGCGATAGTGTTTTCACATCAAAACTTACTTTTTATGGTATAACCATATATTCACCAGTGCCCTGGTGCGCTAGGTGGAGATCATGCGTCGGCATTTTCCAAGTCCCATGTCGCGCAGCAATAGAGAAGAATTGGTTTGATTCAGCTGTTAAATACTTTTAGCTTCAAGTCACGGGATAAAATATGATAGATACGCTGCTTGACTATCAATAAAAATATTAATATAGCTTCGCCTAATTCAAGACCATCGCGGATAACACCAGAATGAAGACCATAGCTTAAAATTGAACCAACTGTTTATATTCTGATGTCATAGTCATCCAACAAGTTAATGTTATACTCTTGTTTCTAGATGTCTTACTGACGTAAAAAAATCTAAAGAGTAGTTGTCTTCGTTGGTAGGTTCTGGATCGAGGTCAGTACGCTCAAGATCGTTGCTTGTCCATATGTTTTTGATATCCGACATAAAGAAGCCTTAAGGCTTAGGTAAAGAAGGTCATTATATGAAGGATAGATAATAGGAACAAGGTGCAGTTAGTGTTCAGTGTCTCTTAAGTACTAGTTCTAAGTGCGCCTGTTAGAATGATACATAGTAATCTCTGAACTTTATATTTATGGTCCATTACAGAGGATGATGTACCCGCTTGTTTGCCATAATTATTTAAGCTCATGTAATGGAATTCTTTGATATTCGACTACCGTTCAATGGATTCAATTGACTTTTTCTAGTCTGACAATATCTATTAGAAGACCTGAATGTTTGGAGTCGTTTTTACTATTACGACGTCCATGGAGCTTTATTTTATGAAAATCTTCTTTGATTTCCCGTTTTAGATAAAAATTATGAGGTTGTCTAATTTCAGTGACTCTCAGAAGTCAAAAAATAAACGTAGCGTACTCAAAATTCTATAGTAGTCAAGCGAGGATAGCAGTTAAAGGTGAAAATTATTGCTTTGTAAATACCTAAAAACTTTTGAATTAAGATACTGCCTTAGCTCTATATGTAGCTACAATACAAGGCATACCAATATATATTTTCTTGTAATTGAATTTGATATTAATTTTAAAAACTTTTTAATTTTCTTTTAAAGAAACTATTTAAAAATGTTTTTAAATTCTTTTCATTTTTACTTAGAGTTGACTTACTTTTTTTCGCATTTTATTCTAATGCTTATCACTTGTCCTATTTGATTAATTAGTTTTACTATGGCCAAGGCACTTTTTCTTTCATTATTCGAAATGAAATTTTATTTCTTGAAAACAAAACATTAAGAGAAAAAACAAAAATAAAATAAAAAATAGAACGAAAAAAAAATTAAATTAATTGATCAACCAAAGTGTCATGTTGGTGGTGGTGGCAACAGCTATCGCAGCAGTAGCGACAGCGGCAAAATAGAAGCCATTTACAGGATATGGAAATGAAATGCTGCAAGTGAAGAAAGCAAAACTTTAAAGCAGACAATTTTAAAATAAAAGTAATTTATAAAAAAATAAATGAAAAAATAAATAAATTAAAAGCAAATAGAGAAAAAAATAAAATGTAAAAAAAAAAAACAAATAAAAAAATATCAAATGATAGCAAGCAGCCAGCATTTGTTTTACATCTTCTGCAGATAAAAATAAAAAAAATCGGAGTATAGTGAAGTGATAATGCAATGAAGAAAAAATACAATTAGAGATGACCAGGTTCCTTTATAATATTGTTACGTTTTTACCTTTTAAAAAGGTTTATTTATGAGTTCATGGATTGCAGTTAAAATTAAATAAATTTGTGTATTTGGTGTTTAATTAAAGTCCTTAACTCAACACAGTTTTTTGCTCTACTGCTCGTAACCTTTTCATGAGCAATTACAATTTCTATTCTTAATTACTCCAACTTTGTAAATTACAATTACTCGACAGATCTATCACCCGATCGTTGTTACAACTTAGGTTCGATCACATACTTTTCAGTCAGAGGTTATTCACACTTAACTCTTTTATTAAGCTTCAACCACAATGGTTTTTACTTCTTGACTCACTTCATGAGTTTACTCCTTATAAAATCTCTTCACGCTGAGTTTACAACACATAAACTGCTGCTGTCCGCATTGATGTGCTTTTTATATGGCTGAGTAAACAATACTTCGAAATCTTGCGGACCTCTCGATATTTTAAGTACATTCCATTTCTTTGCTGTACTTTCCTCTCAGTTCTTATGAAGCCATGCGAATGTAAACATCTATTTCTTTCAGTTCTTATTGTTTTGTTGTTGTTTGTTATTTGTTTTCTTTTCTGCCTGTTTTTGTTGTTGCCCTTTATTTTTATTTACTACATTTCTGCTAATATTGTTGTTGTCGATTTGGTTATTTAGAAATAGCACGTATAGTTGTTTTTGCGGTTTTTGTTTATTCTTTTCGGCACTGTAATAATGAGAGGGGTGCCCAATCTGATTCTTGTCGCAATATAAACGGTGCTGGTAACATTTTCTACATTAATGTTTTTGCATGGAAGGTATAACACATCAATCCTTTGAAAGCTTAGGTTACGACCACAGTGTTTTTAGATAGAGATAATGACTGAATATGACAGATAGAGAAATGACTGAACATTATCAATCTGCTGCTATTACAGTGTGAAGTTGCTATTTTGACATATAATTGAACTTTACTGTACATTGGCATCAAGGCTTGCTCTATACTCAAGTGCCACGGTGTAGTCGTTAAACTGCTTATATATAAAACCTAGCTATCTAGGACTGAATGCCAATAATGACAAGGAACATTTTAAACATGGTTTCGAATTTCTTATGGAAAAATTACAATTCAAATACATACATCATTGGAAAGGTCAGCCATCGTCACTTCTTAGGGAAAAAATTTAAAAATCTATGACAAACAGTAAGATTCATCACTACTAAGTCAAATACAAATTTTTCTATCTCTATGACGCTGTAGCAAGACACTGAAACTACTGAAAAACCCCGCCACTCTATTTCCAAACTCATTGCGGTGTACTCTGGTCGGAACGCACACGGAGAATATGGGCTTGCCTTCAACTTTCACTGTAGAAGCTGCAAGAGCACCTCTGAGAGGGAGACAATCGTTCACTTTCTATGTGAATGTTCGGGTCTGGCGAGCAGACGAGTACGATACTCTGGCGTACCTTTCTTCAATGGTTTAGCCCAGTGCACAGATCTGGATCCCCTTGATCTTCTCTGGCTATAATCCCTTTTTAATTTTAGGTGGTTCTTCATTCGTTGTCTGGTTGGTTTCAAAATGGCACTTTGTTGTTTGGCAACAGTAGCTTCTTCAAGAGAAGATTTTCGTTGGACTATTTTTCACAACTTTTGACGTGGATTATCCCAATAAGAATGTGTCGATGAACTCAGTTCTTTGTATGGCGATAAAGCATCATCAGAAACGTAAGTATATCGACGGTATAATGAATTCAATAGGTTGGCCAAAATCGGTTGTCGTGCCACAAAACTTTGATGCAGTGCGTGAACTGATAAAGCAAGACCGTCAAGTGATATATTGTGAGATAAGGATATCTTTGCATATTAGTTCCTTCAATACATACGATTTTGCATGAACATTTAGTTGTAAAAAAATCTGTTCTCGTTGGATGCTCTATATTTTATCAATCGCACAAAAACACGCTCGGGTTGATTCGTATAAGGAAATGATTGAAAAGTTCGACCGGTGCTTCAAAAAACGTGTATAAAGCCGTCACAGGTCGTGGATATTTGCATATGAGCCGGAAACTAAACAGCAATCGACCGTGTAGGTATTTTAAGATGAGCTAACAAAAGTTATTCGTGGAAAAAGCACAGCGCCTGTTTCTTCGGCCAAATGAGTCATGTGGTCACTGTTCCGCTTGAGTAATGTAGGACAGTGGTTAACGACCATTTGTTTGCCGGAGAAATTCTTAAAGCCAATCGCCGAAGACGAATCAAACTCCATCATTACAATGCGGGTTTTGAGACATCTTTCCAAACAAGTGATTTTTTGAGCAGTAAAAACATTGATATCTCATCCTCCGTATAGTCCGAATTTGGCACCCAATGACTTCTTCTTGTTCTCGAAAATCAAAGGTAAACTGCGTGGTCAACGATTTACGAGCGCCGAAGAAGCAGTTGAAGCGTTCAAAAACCATGTTCTGGGGGGTCTCAAGAGGAATGGAAAAACTGCTTTGAGATATGTTTTGAACGAATACAAAAATGTATTGATCGTCAAGAGGAATATTTTGAAACACCATAAAAGCTGTTTTCATTTAAAATATTTGTTATTATATGCTATTCCCGAAATATTAATAGTACTTCTCGTAGTTAATCTCGTCTTGGCCAACATATCTAACTACCTCGCTAAATACACAGAGGGCGTTTTTCCAGACAACGATAGATGGAAGAATTACATATACGCTACTAGATAGTAGACCGATCATAGTAGACCGTTCACCTTCTTAACTGAAAAATAACCGGATATTCACGGTCTGACTTAATCTTTTTACTATTGGCATCGGTATTTGCTACAAACCTAGGTTTCTAACCGTTGATTTGTGCTAGAGGGTTGAAACTCCTTAAAACAACTCCAGTATCTCTTATAGGAGACTGCTCATGGTCTTTGAAGTATTGTATTATTGCCCAGCATTAAGAACGTCGACAAGCAACCATAGAAACTCACGAGCTGACTACTTGGCTAACAAAGGAGTCGACGAGTTTTCAAGAAGCAAGAAGAATGCTTCAACCGATATAGAAAAATTTCAAGCTCTATTGAAAATGCGTGTAAAACTATTATTGCAATCTGGTCACCCTATACTAAGTAGAAAGCAAAAAAAAGGAAAATAGTAGAAAAAACGTATAATTGAATATTTATTAGTTGTGTTGTGTCTTCTTGTTGTTTTCAAGTTTCTTCCGCCACCCTCCCTCTCCTCCCATATGCTCAGTTCTTTTTTATTTCCTAATAAAAACGTGTAGAAACAGCGGAAAAAATTGTTCTTCTTGCAACAACTATTGCCAGTAAGCCAGCTAACAAACCAAAAAGCTGTTGCATTTATTTATGCATTTCATGTCTAAAAAATCTGTTATTGCTGCTGCTTTTGGTTCTTATTGCTCGCATTCGTTTTTCGAGCATTTCATTTGAAATAAAAAGAACTCCTTTCATTCATTTATTCAATTGCTTGTCTGTCTTCACTGCATTGTTGAAAAAAGTTGAGAATTTCGTTTTTTTCGTTTCTTTTTTTATAATTTGTCTGCTGCATGCAAAATAGAGGAGAGAATAAGGAAAATAATTTTAACATTCTTTTGTTTTAAAACGTATTTTAGCAAATTATTTTTTAAGTAATTTTTTTAATTTTCCCGTATAGAAAATATAAAATTTGATTTTAAGTTTTGCGTTTTCTTTTCTTTTTAACGTCATCTTTTAATTTTTTTATCGTTCCTCGATAGTGTGTGTGTGCGATCTATAGACTACCAAGCTAGAATAGAACAAAATAAGCGGAATAGGATGATAAGTTTTGTTAGAAAAAGTATGGCAGGCCACAAAAAAGTCATCGATATTTTGTAGAATTATCGAAACCAAACAAAACTATTGTTATCGATATTATATCAAATTACTTAAATCAAAGAAAACAATAGTTATCGGTATTATGGTGAATTATCGAAATCTAACAAAATCATAGTTATCGGTATTATAAAGAATTATCGAAACCAAACAAAACTATAGTTATTGCTTTTTTTAATTATGTATACCAACATCAAGCGAGCCAGGTTGGTACTAAGGCCAAAAATGTGAACAGTCTGGTCTATCTGTACACGGTACCGTCTCAAGTGAATTAAATAATAAAAATTTTAATTTTTTTCCTTTTTTTCCATTACCACTCTTAGAATCATATGGTTTCCACAAAACATATCCATCTTTCTCAGGCAAATATTTTTCTCAAAAAGAAATGAAGAAAGTGATTACATCCTGGGGAGCACTGCAGAGCTGTTACAGTTCAATCATGGTGAGGATGTTTTAATATACACGTAGCTCATAACTGAGCACAAAAGCTTGTTCTTAAGGACATATTTCAAGGTATAAAGTCCCTAGTTGACAACATCGATGATAACTTGAGAGTAATGGGAGTAAAGAATTGGCGACAGTTACTGCAAATAGAATTGTGGAGAAAGCGAAAAACCCACCTCGTCTTATAGAGTTGAGAGACGGTGATGATAGTTATGATCATGTTACTCGCTTTGCTGCTGTTAATTTTTTGCGCCTTTCCAAGTAAGATTACATTGTCAGAGTAGTTCTGGGAGTATCATGCGTTTCCAAACGTTTTTAAGACGAGGATTCCACTCCTTTGGTATCCTTATGATATTGTCAACTTTCTTATTGAAGGTATGGCCAATCTGCCTTATTTTCTACGTTTGTTTTGTTTAAGTGCAGATCTTTTGTTAGTTAATGTTGTCAGGCAAAAATATCATGCGTATTCTGATTCTGAGTCTCTTGTTGATGAATATCTGTAGCGTATTGTAATGTGTAATGGTGTTCAACACTAGCCAGGTTCCACTTTCGTACAATAGAGTTGACTTTACACATGCATTGAATATTCTAACCTTGATTCTTCTTGATATTTTTGAGCTTCCCCTTACTGATTGTAGTCATTTGAATGCCGCTCTTATTTTATTGAGACTGTTATTTACTTCTGTTTCTGCGCAGTCATTCGTTGTAACTATACTGCAAAAGCTAATTATTCGACTGGTTGGCTTTGAAGCATGTTGTTACCTATGCTAACCTCTTTAACTTTAATTTTCTTTATTTTTCCTTCGGAAATCAGTAATGTCATCATAGGTACAATTATCGGAGGACAAGAAAATGGAGGAAAGTGGCAGGAATTACAGAAATTAACGTGCAGGTTATGAAACTTATGGAAAATAGAACAAAGGGCGTGACGGAAATAACTGCTGCAATTCTACACGTTTATATCGAGACTACAACTGGATTTTTGCGAACCAAAATCACTGAGAAGAGTAAAGACTGCCTCTAACTTGAAAGAAAAGATAAAAGACTGCAATAACTGGAGAGGAATTACTCTACCAAACACCATATACAGAATACTATCAGTGATCATAATGAGCTGTGAAGTTCAGGCCAACACCCTGCGCCTCATAATAGAACAATACCTAGAATGACGTACTCTCCTGTAACTTGTATTCGTAGATTTCAAGTAGGCCTTTGATACCATCAGAAGGACTGCCATGTGGAAAGCATTGTGAAAAAAAGTTGTTAAAGCAAGGATGCCCTGTAAAACATCATTGGATTAAAATCAATTACGAGTATTCTGAAGACTAAGTTTTTCCATGTCTTCTATTACCTCGACTATTTACAGTCGTACTATCACCTTAACTTAATGTAATCATGGAGAAAGGGAAAAAAGTTTCTGACACCAACTCGAGGTTTCCGATTATGTGGATAGTATTTGTCTGCTCTCACCAAAAATCTCCAACATGCACAAGTAATTGGAAGATCTGGAGAGTTTAAAACTTAAATATTATCATGGATTTTCGTTAGGATAGTCTCTGATAAGTCCTTTAGGATATTCTTCAGAAAAAAGTAGATTTAAAACGCGAGCTTGTCAATTTATAGATAAAACGCCTAAGGCCACTGAACTGTCTTAAGAATAGTGTCTGATTTGACTTGCTTTGATGTGATTAGTCTCCTGTTGGATTAATACGATAGCAGAGAATTATATTGAACTTTTTAGCATTTGCTTCATATTTCCCGCTATAGTGGAAAGGTGCTTTCGTCTAAAATCTGGCTTTGAGTAGCAGCTCTTTTACTTTAAGATTATGTTCTATAATGGCGGGGAACAATTACTCTAGAACTGAATTTATATGATAGCAGACAGATTAAGGCTAAGATGAAACTTGAAAGAAGAAGCGACATGTCTTTGCTACAAAATCTCTAAACTATTAGATCAAATTTCTTTATGTGACCCCTGTCACTATATATTTGTGTATTAGCAATCTAACTTTTTTAATCTACTTAAATAATATCTCCACTACAACTAAAATGAGAGAAAACAAAACACCAGCTTTTGTTTTTCGTAACAAAGGATTGGAAATAAAAAATGAAAAAACAGAAAGAAAACGACTGCACTTATTCATTCAATTCTTTTATATGTTCGGTCTCACTCATTCTGCGCCCCCACCTCTCTTTATGCCTCATCCGTTCATGTATTCATTCATTCATTTGTTTCAGATTCAATGATATTATTTTAATGTGCTGTCGGCTACATTTGGCGCGTCATTCCATTTCAAACACACTCTCTTGCTTATTGGAATGCCAGCGTTTATACTGTTGCAACAGCGTTTTTATATCCTACGTTAACGCTAAACGTAGTTTTGGGT
Organism: Wohlfahrtia magnifica; assembly: GCA_023159175.1. Lineage (NCBI taxonomy): Eukaryota > Metazoa > Arthropoda > Insecta > Diptera > Sarcophagidae > Wohlfahrtia > Wohlfahrtia magnifica. The sequence goes on from JAKWBJ010000045.1 coordinate 4,194,578, forward strand.
ATGTTAGGTTTGAAATGAACGTAGGTAACGAAATGAAATAATAAACTAAGAAAGAAATTGATAAAAGTTTTGGTTTGGTAAAGTATTCATGTTGACACTACTCAAGATCGCTGAAGCAGTTTTAGCCTCACCAATGTAATGTAGAATTTTAAACAATTTCGTGCTCTGACACTAAATGAACGAAAACTTTTGTTCGGGACGTATACGTATACGCATTGTTGCAATACTCGGCAGTTTAGTAGGTAAAACAAATGAAAGCTGTAGCAGTCAAAACTGTCATTCTTTAAAACGCTTTGGAATGTATATTTGTACCATGCCTCTACATATTACATTACAACATTATTACTTTAACGTTTATTACTTTAACTCCTTGAGGAGAATAAGGCTTCTGAAAAACACCTAAATCATATACGGCACTAACTTAATCGCTGTTCTGTGCCACGTTGACTGCGGACCTCCTCTTTTCCTGAAACACTGTGTATTTCAGTCAAGTATAATCCCGTAGACCTCATGCTACAGCTTTCTGAGGGTATAGCCAATCAAACCCCATTTGCGATTAGCAATCATACGACACACTGGGCGCATCTTTTATCTAAGATGCAGGTTAGCATTGTTCGTGACATGTGCCGGAAGATCTTTGTAATACAACAGAGACATCAGATAAAATTTCTGCAAAATTGCAACCATGTGTCACATCCACGTAGCACAGAGATACACGCTTAAAATATTCGAAATTTTCCAAGTTAAGAAAAACATATTATAGCCTTGGTTTTTCTAGCGTGTACTTCCCCGCGCGACTATCTGATGCAATAACACTGGCAAGGTACGTAAAGAAAAACACAGATTTAACGTGGCTGTAAATTGTGGAATTGTTCCAGCCCAGATTTTTTGCGTTTTCTACCTCATCATTGAGTTTCTGCTACATGTCACTATGCCGAAACAGCAGCGGACAAATATCGTCTCCATAATCGAGATCTTAATTGCATGTCCTGTTTCCGCCATTTACAGTTTTCTTGAGCATGTCATCTACGACCATTAAAATAAGTATTAGTTTGTTCGGTATTCCGGCATTAAACAGGACACTAAACTGGCAGGAAATGAGCACTGTCGAAGGCCATTCGAAAATCAAAAAAAGCCAAATGGACAGAAGATGGCTATTCATATGAATATCAGCTCCGCTAGAAAACATATGGTAGTTATATGATCTATATATGATCTATTAGCTTTAAAGCCTGCTTCATGCTTACGAATGGTGTTATCAACAGCTGTTGGTACGACTGGGAAAATTGGATGTTAGAATCTTAGGTGACGAGTAATGTCTCTGTATACCCTCCAACCAGTCGGCAAGCAACTAATCTTAGCTCTATATAGCATTGAAGACCGTGTTCGCTACTGTGTCCCGTCAATCTGTGAGTATCTCCAGCGTAATACCATCATCTCAATCACTGAAGGAGTAAAGGTGTTGATGCTACGATTTGCACTAAAAGCAGGTAAATCAGTGAGCATTCTACTTGGAATGTCTACACTTTTTAAGAGCTACAAAAAATTTTCACCCGATCGGTTAACCTCTCCCTACGATTTCATATGATAGTCCCCTACATAGCGTATTCTCAACGACTGACAACTAACCTTGTACAAATTCTTAAAGCCTGAGTGATAAGGTGATGTGTTTTCCCTACTGCCCTGTTAAGATCATTGTATATATAGGTTGGGCCATTTAAGAGTTTAAATTTAAAAATGCAATAAAGCTAAAACGTTTTTTTTTCCAAATTTTTTTTTTTTTTTGTGAAGTACAATTGTTCCTGTTAGAAATGAAATATTACTTCATTTATATAGCTGCCGAGACTGGCCTTACAGTCCCCATTCGATCGGAACAATCTTCGAGAACTTTTTCGAGTGTATGGGGTCGTATCTCGGCAATGGTATCACGAATGTTGGTCTTCAAATGCTCAATTGTCTCTGCTTTGTCGGCATAACATTTGACGTTAACGGTGCCCCACAGAAAATAGTTCAACGGTGTCAAATCGCAGCTTCTTGACGGCCAACTGACATCACCATTTCAGGTAATTAAAGGGCCATCAATCGTTTGACGCAATGAATCGATTGTAGTATAAGATGTTTGGCAAGTTGCACTATCCTGGTAAAACCAAACATCGTTCACATCAATGCCATGAAAAACGGGAACAAAAAATCGGTTGTCATGGTGCAAAATGTGTCTCCATAGACCGTGACGTTTGCGCCGTCCCCATTTTCAAAAAAATACGGGCCAATGATGTCTCCACTCCACAAGCCGCACCAAACAGTCACTCTTTGTGGGTGCATTGGCTTCTGTAAGACCACGTTTTTGTTTTCTGAGACACAAATACAGCAATTTTGCTTATTAACGTACCGACCAAGATGAAAATTAGCTTTATCCGAAAAGATGATTTTTTTTTTTGCAATTTCCGACCAATTGTCCAATTTAAAATAAATTTCCAATAAAGCCCAACGTTGCTCAAGCGAAAATCGATTCATTTCGTTCAGTGGATACAATATATTGAATTTTGTGACAGAATAGAATGACGTAAGTATTGCCAGATTTGAAATAACCGGTGTTCAAATTTAAACCGATAGATGGCCCACCCGATATTAGCAGCTGAACGTTTAAGAGTACGACTCTTGATGTTATCTCTATCCCTCCTTGCTCGTCTACGCAGCTCTATCACCAAGTGTTGTTACACATCAAATCTTTCCTATCCTTGTGTTCGAAACCAAGAATATTGAGGTCCAACATCAGGACTCTTTCGGCTGCTGAACTTTTCGCACAGAGCGGTGGTTCTTAATTTAAGCCTTTGAGTATCAAATTTTTGAAACGGGTTTTGGTAGTTCGAGCGGCGAAGGCTGCTGCCTAAGCTGAAGTGTGGCTTTTAGAAGTCTGAACCAACATCAGCACTGCGCCTGTCTTTATATGGTATGGACTATTGGAAAATTTGGCAAAACTCATATGTTGCAATTTGATTGTGGTTTAGGACAAGACGCTTCCGGAGGAACATGTTTGTCATAGTGCAGTAAGAAATATCATAAATGAAAGCAAAAATGCTTCTTTTACATTCTCTTTGTACCAACCATTGGTATAAGGTATTAAATAGTCGGTGTTATTTGTTAGAAATTTTCTTATTTCGTATTTCGCTTTTTTCCCCTGCTATTGCTATCTAACCCACTACTTTATACAGGATTCTATAGCATAAATAAAGAGTGTTAACGAATGGCTGTAGACACAGAAATAAAATTAAATTTCAAAAAATTTGTATGGTTTTCTTTTTGTTGCTTGTTTTTGGATAAAGGATGATCAAAGCATGGAAATAAGGAAAACGATTTTTTTTTTATAAATTTAAACAGATTTTTAATTTTTTTTATATATATCTTATAGTCTTTTAAATAGCTTTTAATATATGTATTCTCCATGTCAATTCTTTAAATTTTTTCTCATTTTTAAAAAGCATTAATAATCTGGCAACCCTGTTTTCTATTTTTTTTTATTACCAGATTTTCATAGTAATTTTTTTCTGTACTTTTGTTTTCAACACAAATTTAATTACTGCTGTGAAAAAAATATTTGAATTTTATTAAATAGAAAAAAGCTAAAGTTGTAATTCACTTTTATTTGTTAAATTACGAAAGTTTTTTATTCTACATATTCGCCTTTTGTTTTTATGCGCCATTTTGTTTTACTGTCAAGTTATTTGTCTAATTGGCTTAAAAATTTTTATATTCACGGAATGAATTCTATAAAAAACTTCAATTTTTTGTTTTTCTTAAAGTACATAATGTTTTTTTTTATTAAATAATTTTTTATGTTATGTTATGTTATGTTTTTTATGTTTTGATCACTTTTAGCAGGTTTTTGATTAATCCGCTTTTATTAGTTTCTTTTTTAAAGCAGCTTATTTAAGACAACAACCTCGTTAATTTAAACGAAACAAAAAAAATTGAAAAGCAAATATTTGGTTAACAACAGAGCGTGACAAAAAAAATACGTGGCAAGTGATACCACTTTACTGATAGGCGCTGTCGAGTAGAATAAGGATCTGTTTTTAGAATTTAAAAAAAAATCTCCAAAACCTTATGTTATGGGTAAAAACCGGTTTTTCGGACCTTCATGCACTTATTAGCTAATAACTTAGCTGAATACTACCCGATTTTAAGTTTATTTTCGCACTTGGAAAAAGGAGAAACGAACCTTTTAAATAATATATAAATTGATTAAATAGCCTTGAAGAATCTGGGTGTGTTTATATAGCAAACACATTTTTCATCCAAATTTTCCACATTTCTCAAGTTTAGATGCATTTTTATGCATTAATTAGGGAATTATGTTAAGCTATGAATAAAATAAGTTATTAGGCAAATAAGTTATAAGGCATCTCATTAAAAAATCATAAAATTCACGGCAAATTAATATTTTTTTTTTTACAAAAAAGTATGATTTTTCATGAGTTGCTTTATTAAAAAATTTTATAATATAATTCCTTAATTAACTTTTAAATTGTATGGTTCCTATATAAAATAATGTGCAAAAACGCATCTGAATTTGAAAAATATGAAAAAAATTGGATGAAATATACCGAGATTACTCGAGGCTACTTAAACGACATATATATCATTTAAAAGGCTTGTTTCTCTTCTTCCCAAATTCGGAAAGAAACTACAAATCGTATAATATTCAGCTAAGCTATTAGCTTATATATGCATAAAGGTCTGAAAAACCGGCTTTTTACCCGTAAAGAACAGATCCTCGTTCTACTCTACACTGCCTATCAGAAGAGTAGTATAATTTTCCAGGTATTTCAACTTCGTTCATTTTTGTCGCACCGTGTAATTCATAGAAAGATCTCACACCTTCGGTATTAAAAATCAAATAATGTACTACCGATGTATGTTTTTTGCAGTACAAATGACGAACATCAAATGTTAAAATCACCAAAATCATCATACCAGATATAGTCGATAAAAACCATTAAAGGCTATTAAACTACTTTTTCACGTTACTCTTCTTGGGAGCATAGGGTTTCTACAAATCATTTCCATCTTACACGATTTGGTGCTGTAGTCTTTGCTAAAAGTTCCACTAAAGTATGCATAAAACCTATTTATTTATACACTTCTAACTAAAATAGATCGAAAGCCATTGAATTTAGTTCTCGACAAAGACTCTCGCAATTAATTCCCACTTTAAGCATCAAATACCCCACTGTACGCAGTTTGATGCCATTCTGCTTCTCAGATGGCAGAAGCTATCCACATACTCAATTGGTTGGCCTTGTAGTACGATGTTTTCTGTGCTTTTTTTGTTAATTCTCATAGCTGTGGTATTTTGATATTTATCTCAAGTCCAACATTGCGAGCAAGTCTCTGCAGGTCTTTTAATTTTGATTGCATGTTGGAGATCTTTGTGTGAGAACAGACAATTATCGTCTGCTTAATCTAAGACCTCGAGTTTTGGAGAGAATCTCCATGCTATACCTCTCCTCTGTAGACAGACTTCGCCATGAGCTCAAGCAGTACGATGGTGAATAGTAGAGGTAAAAGTGGACATCAGTGCTTTACTCCAGCGCTAGTATGGAATATTTGACTGATGCTCCCGCTGCGAAGAGCCCAGAGTTCTGCATTCTTGTACACTGCTCGTAGTATTCGGATTATTTTCTGGGGTACTTCTCAATGCTTTCCATACGCCATTCTAGAGACTGTTCTATTATGATGCGTGGTCTACGCAGTCTCTATTTGTCCGAAAGCCTGCCCGTTCGTCTCGCAGTCTTTGCTCTGAAGTCTTCCCTGTATTATGACTGCTAGTATCTTGTATATGGTATTAAGCAGAGTGATTTCTTTCCAGTTATTGCACACTTTTTGTTAGCTTTTCTCTGATTTTCTGTTGTTGATTGCTTTTCCTTGCTTGGTGATATGCTATTTCCCTTGTACAGATGTCTGTTCTTAAGGCACTTCTTTCTTAGGTCTGCTATTTACTCATTCCACAAATTATATTCCCTCCTTCAGTTGTTTCTCCTTTTTGCTATTTTGGATGCGTCACATAAGCCTTCCAATTCGCCTACAAGTTCAACAGACATGGTTTGACTATCACCTTGTCGTACTTGTAGGGAGCAGAATAGAGTTTTCCTATTGCCCAGCCATGGCTAATCGCTCTGTCCCGGGGTAGCAACCATTGATCTCTGCCTGGAATGGTATACAATTATCAGGCAGTCTGAGAGTGGCCAGGAAGCAAAGTTCATCAGGGTAAAAGCCCGCCATCGTTCACATTTTGTGCCAGCAGTATAGATTGAGATTGCGGGTCCAACCTGAAGAACATTTTTCGCGGCTTCATTTTATTGTTTGCCTTAATATCTGTTTTGTAGAGGCACAACCCCTTTTGGCTATTATTGGTTTCATTTATGTAAATGTTTTGCCTGGAATATCTTGCATTTTAGAATAATGTTTTAAAGATTTATTTTTTTATATTTATGTATTCATAAGTAATTAAAAATATTTCTATTGCTTTATTTTCATATAATTTTTCTTTAAACTTTTTTAAAAATAAGTCGTTCATATATGTGGCAAAGTAGTATTTACTTTTCTAAAGTAAATTTTTAAATCATATTCTTACAATCTTTTGTATTTCTTTTCTTCATTTATTGCAAGCATTTCTTTAATTCTTGTACTCAAGAAAATGTAGTTTTTTTCTATTCCAAATAAAGCTGGTCAGGAGTAATAAGCGATGGTATAACAGAATATTTTTCTTTAAAAATTTATTTGAGGACTTAAAAACCAGCAAGAAAATAAAAAAATATACTTCTTGCCATTTTTTTATATGTATTTTAACGCGTATTTACATTTCCCCGGTATATTATGACAAATAAAATAAGTTTTACAAAGATTTAAACTAAAATGCAATAGATAAAGACAGGAGTCAAAGGCGGGTGGAAGAAAGTAATTCTGTATATGGAAAGAAAACTCTAATATTAAATTGAAAATGGCATATTCAACCTCAACTTTTAAGTAACCAACTCCAAAATGTATATCATCTCTGCAAATACACTTGCTCTCGTTTAGAAATGAAAACATTCAAGTTACTACCCCAATGATGCTCTCTGTTGCTATTGCTTTGGCTGCAGCAACTACTTATGCTGTTGCATGTTTGCATATCAGAAGGAAGAAAAAAAGGATATTTAAGCCACGTAGAATAAATATAATTTACCTTTTTACTGGATATTTATCCTTAAGCCAAAGTTAAACTTGTACCCACCCAATAAGAAGCTATAAGAAGTAGAAGAAGGCACGGGAAAGTTAGCTAGAAACTTAAGGAAGTAAGTAGCAGGAGTAGGAAGTTAGGCGGGTATGGATTGTAAACGAACACTAAGTAAACTAACTGTCTCATGCCATTCAACAACTGTAACTTTCTTTGTATTTCATCTACCACTTTATTGAAGTCATAGTGACTTCGACTACTCAATGGCTAGGATGACTGCTTGTCATTTATGTGGAAAGCTCTTGTTGTTTTAACTGTTGGTTGTCATTGCAAATGTAATCATTATTGTCATCAAAGACATTTAAAGCTATAGATAAAAAAGTTGTAAATGCAACAGTTTTTTTTTTGTTTTTCATCAAACCACCTTTGTGTTACAACATCAACAGAACTTCTCTCTCCTCTTTGGTTGCATAGAAAATAGTTAAACGGCCATAATTTTGCTACTTTAAGTTTTGGTTTGTCTAACAGCCACAATTCCATTTCACTACGTATCGCTGTTGCTTAACGGTGACAAACCTCTAAAACCGTATAATAACTATTTATTGTAGTTCACCTTCTCCATCCACCTCGTTATTCTTAATTCGCAGCGACGTTATCATCATCATCAGCTTTTTAGTCTTTTAAATTTCCATTTAAACGTTGCGGCTTCTCTATCTCTCAGGCGGAATATTTGATGTCAGCAGGTGTGTGTCTCTGTATATGTGTGTTTGAATGTAACAGTTGGTTTGTAGGGATTTAATTCAAAACCCGCCCTAGCCAAATAGAACTTTAAATATTTGAAATGAAAGAAATAAAATAAATAAAAAATAAAAATAAAAACTTTTTAAAAACTTGAAAAATAATGCAAATGTTTAGAAAACGAGCAGAATAGTTCAATTAAGGAAAAGGGGCAACTTAAAAATATAATCTATGTTCCTTAGGGATGCAGGAAAATGAATATTTTAATATATTTTCTCAATGGTTCTCCTATAAGAGACGGTTTGAAAACAGCACTTATACTTCAGGAGAACTTAAAATCGCTTAAAAACTTACTGTTGTCAACCACTCTTTATGTAAAAATTCAAGTTTTTAAGGTCTGAATCTAGTAAATTATGCTTAAGTTTGCATAAGTACACGAGATCTCAAGTGATATAAATGAAATCATTATAAATCTTTTCCAACGCAATGTTGCATAATTTTTAAGGGAATGGCTTATATCTTTAGCTCCTAATGACTTTTTGCTGTTTTCAGATCTCAACAGAATGCTTGCTGGAAATATATTAACGCCCAATGGTGAATTAATCGCTGGAACTGAGGCCTATTTTGACGAGAAAGAGAAATCGTACTATAAAAGTGGTATCGAAAAGTTGGAAAATCACTATACTCGTTGTATCGCCCTCGAAGGCAACTATGTGGAATTATAAAATCGAGTTTTGTCAAAATTTTGTTTGTTTCTTACTTATCCTACGGACTTATTGAGTGACCTGTTAGATATGTAATGAAAAAAAACAAAATAAAAAGGCCTGGATTTGTTGCATAACAAATCAAGGCTTTTTCCACGCGTGCCTTTTGCATCAAAATCTAGGCATAGCTACGAATTTGGGTTTCTGATCCCTGTGATATTGAAGACAACGTAATTGCCGACTTGCTAGCTTGAGGGGAGACTGCTTCATCACACCTTCAATATATACATTTCCTTACCACAATATGGGAGAGTAGGCAATGTTTATAGCTGTCGTTTCTGAGGAGAGCGGATGGTAGACGGAAAAGATCATCTAGATGTTCTATTTGTATGGCGATCCTATGCTAAACGAAAGATTGCCGCTCTGAAGGAAGAAAACTTTGGACTTTGCTGGATAAATCTTGATTATTCCGACTAATATCTCTATTTCTCCACCATTTGACCAACAAGACAATTAACATCGCCACGACATGAGATAACGCGGCAACTGAATTTCTCGCACAAAAGAGTCATTGTTTGGCTGTGTGGAAACTTGCATCATTCAACCACATAGCGGCCAAGTCCATATACTTAATTTCTGGCCATAAGAAGTCCGTTATTATCTAGCAATAGAGAATACCATTCACGATAGCTGCTTAGTCGACATGATTTTCGAAGAAGTACGGCCCGATGATGTCATCGGCCCATTAATGGCACCAATCAGTCACTCTTTGTGGATGTATTGGCTTTTCAACAATTACACGTGAATTCTGATTTGCTCAAATGCTGTAATTCTGCTTGCTAACGTATCCACTGAGGTGAAAGTGTGCCTCGTCGCTGAAGATGATTTTCTTTGTAAAGTCACTATTCACTTCCGTCTGTTCAACTAACCATTCGGCGTGTTGACGACGCTTGAACTGGTCAGTAGACTTCATCTCTTGAGTTAATTGCTTCTTGTTAGCGTGTAAATTCAAATCTTTATTCAAAATTCACATCAGTGATGTTCGTAAGATGTTCAATTGTTGGGCAGGATGACGAGTCGATTTTGATGGCTTTTCTGCCACACTATCGCGAAAGACAGCAATGTTTTGCGCAGAACGAACTGGACGAGCATGTACAGGTTTTTCCACATTTTCTATAAACCAGGTTTGCTGAAATTTGCGCCCGATTTTACCGATTCTGGACACCTTTGGTAAAAAAAATCATGAAGTACAACGAAATGCATTATGATTTGAAAAGGCTTCGTAAAAGTCTTCAACAATCACAACGCGCTGCTAAATTGTGTACCTCTCCATGGTTGCATTTGTCAAATACTAAAAAAAAGGAAGTGTCAAATTAAGTCGAGCAAAAAACTTGATGTTAAGGTGTGTTTCACAATTAACACCGTGCATTATGGTTGGAATGCCAATCCATTCCTCTTACTCACACAAAAATTTTCATTTGAATATTGTATGTTCCACGTTGCTAGCATATTTTGATGTTTTAACGTTTTAAAAAGTTTGAGTTCGTTCAAATTGTGTTAAAATATAATTAAACATTTTTATTATTGTTACAGTTTCTTTATTTAATTCACTATAACTTTTATACTGTTTGTCATCTTAATACAACACTTAATATTCGTTTATACAACACTTTTATTTCCGCTTTAACTTTGCTTATTGACAGCCAAACGATAACTTACTGACGTGTAGGTAAAGCTGCCCTTTATATGGCTAATTGCCTACAGTTTGGAAGTTTCAGGAAATATGAACCATCTTCTGTTTCCATATCCGTTAATTCAAATGTAGCATAAAGATGGACGATGTGGCAGAGCTGCCAAATTGACAGGGTGACACAAAATATACCAAAATCCCACAATGCAGTATTGCATTTTAATTTTCGTAACAATATTTTTCACATTGCAAGCTACCGATATCTACCGATATTTCCAAGTCTATTTAACCATGTTCTATTTGTAATCATATTCCCATATGTGGATTAATATCGAATGTCCATCTGCCTTTAACGCAGCTCTCTCAAGATTTAAGGTCTATTTATTCATAGGATTCTTTCGATTTTATATAGATCTTTTGTATTTAGATCATAAAATGTTTTCTTAAGCTTTTTGAATATACATATAACATTTCCTTCATGATTTAGTTGATAACATACAGGATATTTTACAAAATTATGTTTCATAATACCGATGGAAATCTCATATCCGTATGTATTTTCTTCTTTGATTGAAATATATTTACATGCACACAAATACATTACCACCATCTTATATGGAAGAGGATTTCATTATAAGGATATATTCATTCACATATTTATTTCGATTTTTTCTCTTTTGTGTTTCTATGATTCCAATTTATCTAAAAAAAAACAAACGTAAATGCATCAAGTATTTCCCTATTGCATACTACTTATACGTTGTCGAGACGTACGGTACAGACAGACGTACATTTAATTTTCAAAAATAATCAACATTTTCATAAAACTCATAATCTTAAGCAGGCAGACTGACTCTCTAGCTGGCTGTCAGTTAAGAGTTGGTTGAAAAGTGAAGCATATAAAGCGCATGTTGCATTATTATGATTATCAGCCAACGTCTGCTCGCTCATTGTCGTCTTCAAATGTAGCATCAATGTAATCGTCGGAGTCATCATCATTTGTAAAGATGATTTCCTTTTTCCTGTTCTTAGTTTTCTTATATTCATGAGGTTTTTTCTTCATTTCGTATTTATTTTCGCCTGATATTATCCTTTAATTTTTTTTTCTGTGGCTGCTGCAAGAAGTCGTCTTCTAACATTTGCAATTGTCGCAAACTACTTGAGTTTCTCCGTTACACATTTAAAAGGTGGATAAGAAAAATTAAAATCTTACTACAGCCCTTTTAGTATTGCAGTAAATGCCGCATTTACCTGATACTTTATATGCAAAGTGCAACAAGAACTTCCTTAAGATGTAGAGTTTCTTGACTACTGTTTTGTTAAATGTATTTTAAATTTTGTTTTATTTTAATGTGTACATAACCTGCTTTCTAGTGCAGAATACCTTTTCTAATAAGAGAGTTTAATATGTTCGTTATAAAAATTTTTTAAATATCTCACAGCATCAGTACTAGGCAGGAGTTTTATTTTAGAAATATTATTAGAATATAGTTAATTTGAAAATATTTCAGAGATAAAATATAAACACAAGGGCTGAAGCTGATATGAACCGAAAAACACATCAAGTTAAGTGCTAAACAGTTTGACAAACATTTTTACAATTTTATTTTAAAATTTTTTGCTTTTGAGATCATAAGCTAATTTGTATTCTAAGTGAATAGGAAATTGTTCTTTCTAATGAGGCTCAGTTCAGAGATGTACTATAATACTCCCAAGTTAGCAGAATTGATGAACATTCACGATCTTATCCGTGTTAGGGTATAATAGGAGGGAATGGCAGGCTCTCTAAAGAAGGCATACTTGAGCACGCATAACAACCCACTGTGATACCACATAATCTGTTTTATTCACCAGCGTTCTGGTGATCAAAGAGAGGCACCATGGTCTCCTCCTCCTCAGGCAATCCTCAGCCACGACAAAAGTCATTTGTAAGTAAGCACAGCCTCTGTGCGTGCCTCTTCATTATGCAATGGCCCTTGAGAATGGATACAACGGAACAGATGGTCCGACGCTCTAGTTTGAACAGTTGATTTGTATGCTTCAGGAAGAGTCACCTTCCGTCCAAGCTCTTTCACCGTCCAACACATACTTTCGCTTGACCGCAAGTTAACCGGTAAGGATGAATGTCGGGAAGAAGTGTACCCGCTTTAGCGAGCTCATCAGCAGCATAGTTACCCGGGATGTTTCTGTGACCAAGAACCCAGATAAGGTGTACACAAAACTGTCGTGATAATGCCACAAGGGAATAGCGACAGTCTCTGACCAGCTTAGAGTTGAAGGTCAGACCTGAAAATATTCTAAACGCCGCCTGGCTTGTCAGAACAGATATGTATATACTACCTTGATCAAAAAGTTTCCTGTATAACCACTGTGTGGTGGTCACATAGTTCCGATTTGAATTTTTTTTTTTGTTTGTTTGTTAAGTAGATACATCTGTTGTTGATATTCCCGCTAAATTTTGGTGTCATAGCTTGACATTTGCAAAAGCTACGTAGCCAAGAGTACATCTATCTCTATGTGTGTTGACGATTTTTTAAAATCTTGACCGTGCTGAGGTCGAAAAAGACATGATTTGAATTCGTTCCCACATTCATCAAAAGGATCGTTACTGGAGACAAGACGTTTATGACATCAAGCAAGTGAATGGCGTTCACAGAGCCGAGACCATTTACAGTCAAAAAAGAAGGCAATGCTCACGGTTTTCATGGATTACAACGGTGTAGTGTATCATGAACTTTTGCCAGAAGGCCAGAGAGAGTGTTATTTAGGCGTTATCAAACGTTTACGTGAAGAAATTCATCGAAAGAGATTAGAATTGTGGGCAGAAAACTCGTGGATTTTGTACTATGAAAACGCACCGACGCTCAGTGTCATCATTATTCGAAATTTTTTAACGAAAAATGCAACAAAAACCATTCAACAGCTACCGAATTCACCTTATTTGGCTCCCTGTGACTTCTTTTTGTTCAATTGAAGTTAAAAAACCATTACAGGTAACACGTTTCAGCAGCCGAGAGGAAATAATGGATAAATCGCAGAAAGCACTTATGGACATACCGATAACCGAATATAATAAACACAAATGCCAAGCTCTGATGCTAAAATTTAGCGGTAATATCAAGTGAATGGCGTTCACAGAGCCGAGACCATTTACAGTCAAAAAAGAAGGCAATGCTCACGGTTTTCATGGATTACAACGGTGTAGTGTATCATGAACTTTTGCCAGAAGGCCAGAGAGAGTGTTATTTAGGCGTTATCAAACGTTTACGTGAAGAAATTCATCGAAAGAGATTAGAATTGTGGGCAGAAAACTCGTGGATTTTGTACTATGGAAACGCACCGACGCTCAGTGTCATCATTATTCGAAATTTTTTAACGAAAAATGCAACAAAAACCATTCAACAGCTACCGAATTCACCTTATTTGGCTCCCTGTGACCAGATGTACCAACTTAACAAAAAAAAAAAAAAAAAAAATCAAATCTGAACGATGGGAAAGCCACACGGGGGTAATTCCGGAAACTTTTCGATCAAGGTAGTATATTGTCGGTAGGAGCGTCAGTAACACGGATCCACTCTTCATCATGAAAAATGGTCATAACTTCGACCTTAAACACACTGCAGTAGTTCGGAAGGCGAAGAGAAACACCAAGTTTGAGCCCCTCGAAAAAATCCGCTGCCGTCCCTGTTGTCTAGTATGGAACCGTCAGTATAGACATCCACTGGATTGCTGGTGACGAGTGAGCCAGAAGCCCAATCTTCCCTACCAGGAATCATGACGCGGAATCCTCTATACAGTTCAGGTCCAGATGAGTCGTAGTCAATATCACTCATTATCAAGAATTCCTCAGATAGAATAGAGGAGTGTCCCGAAGGAATAATATGCCAGAGTGATAGGGCGTTCAGTCTCAGCGCTACATGTTTAGCTCGCTGCATGACTAGGATCCACGAAGGCAGCCATCCAAGCATTTCCAAAGGAGCCCTTGTAGGGGTGGTACGCAACGCACCTGTAGCAGATCACTAATTGCAAGTAATTCCAGTTCTATTATATTAACATGAAGATTTTTCGCCTTTGCGACATTTATCTTTACCAAAGGTATGTGAGCCATGAGGCAGATATCATCAGCATAATTAAACTTATTCAACTGGCCTTGCAATCTTTCCTATATACCTCTGCCGTTGTTTAAGATTCTTGAAAGGACCGTCTCTAGATATTTTTTAATACCTGCTCATAATACTCAATCCTAACTTCTGCCGGTCTGCTCAACAGTTTGCCATGTCTAATTCAGCGAAATACTTTGCGATCGCTAAATAATTTTGAACTTCTTACGTTTCCCTAAATGGTTATTGGGTTAGAGCAATGTGAACCACTTTTCTTCATATAAAAGCTTGAAGACATCGATATATACATAAAGTGAGCCCCAATTAAAACAGACAATTAAGTTACATACTCAAAGTGAGTATTGCCATAAGGATACCCACATAATTCTCAAAGCACAAGTGACGACAATGCAGCGACCAGTGTCCCCACTTACGAAATACTCAGATCTGAGTATCATCTTTGCAACTTCGTATTTGGGCATAACTTCCATCTTGGCTGAATGTCGGAGACTGTCTGAGATTCTGCCAACCTATTGCTGCCTGCTATCACAACAGTTGAACTAAATATTTCGAAACTGGTGATCCAAGGTTACAAGATAAGCATGAGCGACTTTTCCTTAATCAATGGTCTTCGACTTAAAATTTCGCAATTATGACCACTACCTAATCTACAAGCCGAAGAAAATCCATGCCGTAGCACTATTGTCTCGGGTCTTTAATTAAAAGTTTCAGCGATCTCTTACTGCTCAACCATAAAAGTCGGGGCACTCTGAACGTGGTTGTTTTGTGAATACCATATTTCCTTTCCCATCTTTCTTATCTGCATACTCCTTAATTTATAAGACAAGAATTGTATTTCTTCGGCGTCTTTATTAAAATAAAAGGGTACTTTCCCTACACATACATAAAATGTACTTTATGTGAGAAAAAACTCAAATATAAAACGAAACGAATTTTATTTGTCAGCACCCTTGAACTTGTCTTATCTTTTTAAATTCATACCGAGAAAAAATAAAAATCAATTCGTTTTTAGATTTTTAAGCCCTTCAAATGTACAAAAAGTACTTATGAAAAGAAAAGTACTAAATACATCAACGACTCTATATACTCTTTAATATAAAGCGGTAATTGCTCTACAGTAGTTCATACTTAAGAGAGCGAGAGAGAGTGCATTTTTATTACAAGGCAACTCATATATCTGTCAATTGCTTAGAGTCGTTGCATTAAGTACTGGCAGATGCAACTGTTTGCCGCTCAAAATCCATAACAATTAAAATGATTCTGAAACTTCCGCCTACAAAATGATTTCTTATCATTATTTTAAGAGTTTTTTTTCTTAATTTTTTCAAATACATAATCATTGAAATGATTGTTTATTTTAAAGCTATGATTGTAGAAAATAATAAAAAATTTAAAAATTTATATTACAGACCCTCGTATGTATGATATGAAATCAGGTTATTTTAATGGCTTTTTAAGAGTCAGTCAGATGGCTGGTTTTTTATTGTTTTTTGGTTAAAAAGTTTATTTTCTGTTTTTATTGAATTGACATTCAAATTATTGCTTTGGTTGGTATCTTCTGCTTCATTTAAAGTTTATCAGTTGCTTGTATAGTGTCGTCTCTAGGCAATTAAAAATTTTCTTTCAACTGTTTTTGGGCTGCTTTACTAAACACACTAGTGTGTAGTGTACTTCACTTGTGGAAAAAAGTGAGTCATTTTCGAAAAAAAAACTAACACACACACACAATCATTTTAAATATTATAATTCGATTAGAGATAGTAAAAGGCGCTGAAACCTAATGGGTTAATGAAGTGTATTATGTATGTAAAAGGGAAACGGTCTGCAGTTCATATTTCAAGTGGTTGTTAAAAGCGCATTTTGTTTCTAAAAATTTTTAAAAATTAATAAACAAAAAATCGTAATTTATTACACAATAAGTATCAATATCACTTAAAATAATATTTCAATATTAAACTAGAGACCTCACATGGGGTTTTTAGGTGGTTTTAATTGATAACATGCTGGCTTTTAATATTTACCAATTTAAGAAAATTCAATAAATGCTTTAAAGTGGTTTTGTTTATGGTTAAAACGGAATATTATATTGTTAGGAAATAATTTGAAAAAAAAAATTTTTTCTGTCTGAGCATAAAAGAAAGTTTAAAAAACCAGAGATAATATTGTGTTAAGATCAGCTTTTCGTGTCTAAACGACAATTCAAGATTTCCTTAGAGAGTTTTGCTATATTGAAAGTATAGTATATAACTAGACTAGTATAGATGGGGACACCGAAACTAGTATCTAAAGATATACGAATATATATTCTTGACGTTTATGGAAAAAATCCTGATTTTGAGATATATCTTGATAATGAAAATATTGACGTTCGAAAAACTACGGTTACATATTGTCGGTAGATGAATCTAAAATTTAATATCTTTGGTATAATTAATTGCATTAAGCAACACTGTGGCATGTTTGATACGTCCGAATGATTGCAGGCGATCAAAAGTGGATCATGTACAACAATATAGAACATTATTGATCATGGACACAGAAAGGCGAAGATACACAGACGGTGCCAAAGCCAGTATTGATACCAAGAAAGGTAAAGGTGAGTGTGGTGGTATTGGAAGGGAGTTGTTTACTATGAGCTTCTAAAACCTGGACAAGTGATGGCATTGGTGAATAACATACGTCTACCAACTCCCAAAAAACGCGTTGGTAGGACACTAACCGTCACACCTTGGTGAAGCGTTGGAGACCATCTAAATTCCTGCCGTGATGTGGGTCACAGCACACGGTTGAGGAAATGCAAAACCACACCGAATCTCACGCTCTGCCTGCGTTTTAGGTCTAAACCACAGTCACCACGAAACTCCGACAAAGTGACCTGCCCAAGAGTCGGGTAAATATCGGAATCCCTGGGACTTCAGAATTTTGTGGCACCAGAATACCCCTGATCATACCCCACACGGGTGCTACCTCCAGTTTCAGCCCATAATGGCCATGGACTGTTCGCCAGTAACTAAAACCTGGACAGCTATCAAATATTTTTAAAACGGCCAGAATTGATAAGCAGAAAAGTTGCTGTTCAGTTCATCTTGCAACGCCAGACTACACACATCTTTGATGATTCGCCACAAACTGAAAGTGCTTCGCTAGGAAGTTTTGACGATCGCACCTTGCAGCTTTAGATTATCATTTGCTTCGATCTCTGCACAACTCTCTTAGTGAATCTATTTTCCACTCAGATCAGTTTAAATATGCAAAAGAAAGCGTTTAATTTTAAGTTATTTAATTTAAAGCTAAAATTGTAGTGCTGTCGCTAATTTAAAACAAGCAATTTAAGCCCTGGCTCAGTATTTTCAAGACACAATATTACGGCTTTATAAGTGATCGCATATTTCATGCGTTTTTGGGTCAATTTTCACATTAAATGATGAATTGTATTTGGTATAGGTGACCAGGTTGTCATGGGATCCGATTTTGGCAGCTACTTGCACATGAAATCCTTGCGGTCCCATGAATTGTATAAACAGCTATCGTTCTTTTTAAAGATTTTTTAATTAAAGAGTCTGCCAAATAATTATTTTTTCTTTTTTTTTTGAAAATGCCATAAAAAAAACTATTGAATATTTTCTCAAATTTCTCTTTTTATTTGAAAGTACAGTCCTTCCGGTTAATAATGGAAAATAATTTCATTCAAATGGCTGCCTCGGCCATGCAGTAGCCTACAGGATCAGTCCAATTATTAAGCACATTATCGATTGTGTGCAGCTGTATTTCACCAATGGCTTCACGAATATTGTCCCTTAAAGCGTCAATTGTCTCTGGCTTGTTGGCGTAACACTTATCTTTGACGGCACCCCAAAAATAATAGTCCAACGGTGTCAAATCGAAGCTCCGAGGTGGCCAAACGACATCAGCTCTGCGGCTGATAATGCGAGCTTCTGCTGTGTAGCACGTAGCGCCGTCCTGTTGAAGCCAGATGTTGCTAATATCCTCCTCTTCAACTTTTGTAAACAAAAATTCGTTCAACATGGCCCGATAACGATCGCCATTGACTGTAACGGCCACTCCTTGCTCATTTTCGAAGAAAAATGGCCAATTATGCCTCTGGACCAAACTCCGCACCAAACAGTGACTCGTCTTGGGTGTATCGGCTTTTCAATGTATGCGTACGGGTTTTCTGTGCCCCAAATACGACAATTTTGCTTGTTTACATACCCGCCAAGGTCAAAATGAGCTTCATCTGAAAAGATGATTTTTTTGGCAAAAATCGGCATCTTCTGTAAGTCGATCTCAGGCCCACTTAGCGAAGCGAAAAAAGCGTATGCACAACCATATTCGTTCAGCGGAAGGAGAAAACTAATTATCTGTCAAATCAGACATGAGCTAAGTGTTACCATTTACGAAATAAGCACTAGTTAAAAAAAAAAACGTTAGATGGCGGACCCTCTATAAAGCACGTCCACTTTTAACTACCAAGTGGTTTAGACCGAATTCGGAAACTTCTTCTCTAACTGTTCTCAAGATACACTAAAATCAATATCTAGTTTGTATGGGTGGTATCATGCCTACTTATATTTATGATTCCACCTACTTTTTGTCTGCTGATTTGTCTTAAGACCTCATTTGGACCATGTTGAGGAACTTTCAATTTAACCGTTCTCAAAATATACAAGAATCAATACCAATGAACCGAACTCAGAAACTTTTACTTTAATCGTTCTCAATACACACAAAAATCAATATTTACTTCCTATGAGAGGTACTAAGCCCCCTTATCCGATTCCACCCATTTTTTTAATGATGACTTTAATTGACTACAAACCTATTTGGACCAAATTTAGTGACTTTAGTGTTATGGGTTTGAAGATAGAGACAAATAAATATTTGTACGGGCGCGGCACCATCTGTTTAAAAAAAGACAATCAGTGAAAGTAGAGCTTTCCAACGTTTGTATTGGTTTTTAGATCGGTTAATTGATTCTTAAACTTTATTTTTATATACAGGGTGGTCCAAGCATAAAGCACGATGTTAATTGTAAGTCAAATTTTTTGACCAACTTTGAATAGCGCGTTATGATTGGTGAAGCTTTTACGAAAATGGGCGTTCAAATCCAAAAGCGTTTCGTACACTTTTGATTTTGATTTTTTCAGCATAATCGGCCAAATGTGTCCACAATCGAGAGAATTGTGCATGAATTTCAGCAATCTGGGTCTGTGGGAAATGTGGAAACTCCCGTACATGACCGCCTAGTTATTTTTTCGGAAACTTTGCTGTTGTTCATACTTCTTCGCAAATGAGGTGGGCCAAGCAGTTTCTGTGATTGGCGTTCGCTATCGGATAACGGAATTCTTGTGGCCAGAAATGAAAGATATATACCTCTACGATATGTGACTCCATCAGGGTTGTGCCATTTGCCATACAGCCAACGCGAAATTTTATAACCGTGATATCTCATGTCGTGGCGATGTTAATTAGCCACCACGATCATGTAATTTAACACCATTGGACTTCCTTCTTTGGGGATATTTAAAAGCAAAAGTGTACATCAATACGCCAAGAACAATTCAAGAGCTAAAGGATGAGATAATTCGCCACATAACGAACCAATGGATAGTGGTATGCCGCCGAAGCCGCTGAGAGCATTTGGCCGATATTTTGCTTAACACATAATTGTCACAGATCCTTCTATCATAACAAAAAATATTAAGATAATTCTCTGAAAACTTTATGTTTTTATTACAATTAATATCGCGCGTTTTTGTTGGATCACCCTGCGCAGTAAGTTTCCGGACCGATATAATATATTTACTTGAAGCGCCGTAATATAGTGGTCCACGGAGGAGATGACAACGGCCGGTTTTTTTTTGTTCGCTTTTTTTACTTCGCTGTCTATGGTTGATTAGTTAGATATACAGTTATGAACCAAAATCTGAACAAAAAAATTCATCCCAAATGCAAGAGCACTTGTTTTATGCGCTCGAAATAGCCGTTTGCCTAAAAATTATTATATTTTTCGGCTTAAAAATCTATAAAACATCTGTTGAATTCCTTTGCTGGAGAGGAAAACACAACTTTTCAACACCTCATCTTGAACGCATATAACGCTTAATGCATTATGTTAGACGACATGTACTCATCACTATTATAATAAAAACACTATAAACATTTTAGCAAATGGGACCACCAAAATAGTACTTTAGACCTTTGCTTGACTTAAAAATCAAACAACAAGAATAATAACAAAGAAAAAGCCTTAGAATGTATGCATATGCATGGCAATCAATAAAGATTTTTCACACTTAATAAAAACGGTTTTTCAATTAAATTGTATTTTCTGTTCTCTAGAAAAATATAGCGCATAGCGGTAAAAATGTTTAGCACTGACGTGCATCTGTATATGCTGCATACAGTACAAAGCACAGCATATATCCAAGAGCGTCATGGCGTTAGAGCTACTGTACTCACTAAAAAAATAGAAAATAGAAAAACTCAGACCCCAAAAAACACAATAACCAATTAAGCGCCAAAACCAATACATTGAAAATGTTTTATTTATAAAGACAGCCAAACAGAATGTGGCTTCTTGTATATCACCATACTATCGCTAAACGATGGCAATATTTTGTAATGAAACTGCGAGTACTCGAGACAAGGTGTTAATCGAATTAGGAGCATATGTCATATGCTCCCTCGAACTTGGTTGTGCTACCACTTCAGATTGTCAAAGACTACTGGCAACTGTTTTAAAGTGATAGCGTACGTAGAAAGTGAGACTTTCGCAAAGGGAAAACATGTAAAAACATATTTAAATTTTAAAGAAATTATAGGCAAAGTAGTTGGAACCCGTTATCATAACTGAAACGAGGCATTAACAAATTGTATAATTTAGCATAAAACAAGACAGTGTCTGCACACGTTGATGATGCATGTAAGCAGGGTCTTATAGAACATCAAAGTACCCTATTTGATAAGCAAGGGCAAAAAAGTTCGGTTAGGTTAGATTCCGGTGGCATCATTACATGTATTCACGTGAGGCTCTCACTTAGGTCAATTCATTAAGTCAACTGTGCTACCACATTCATGGAAAACCACATTGATGTAGGCATTAGGAGGGGTTGCTTGGTCCAGCCACTCCGACTGTCTTATGTATCGTTCAATGTTCTACAAATCTATTACCGGCAGTTCCGTTTGCGATGTTAGGAATGAGGATTTCATTATTCTCAGACGCATTAGTGCAAGTGCTGGGCAGTGTCACATTATGTAAACGACAGACTTTTTGTCGTGTAAAGGGGCTCCAACTCGACCGGCTTTCCTCCTCAGTCGGCTGTATTTCGTAGAGCACATTTAAGCGAGAGAGAGAAAAATAAGCTGTTTCATCCTTTTTGGATTAAGATTCTTGCAGCTAAACCTAGCGATCGAGCATATTACCTCTTCTATCCAGGAGTTGAATTTACTCTCCAGCCTTATTATGGTCAAAGGGAGCCCTATAGGCAGATCACATAGGAATTTGTCAAGTTCTAGTAGATCAGTATATCCTAAGGAAATATTTCGCTATTGAGCAGCCATGTAATAACCGTAACTTCCGTTTGGAAGACACTGAAATGATCTAGAAGTCAATACTAATGTCTGATATCTGAGTTCGTTGCCAGTATTTCCATCCAATTTCGAACCATGGTATATATTTCCAGAAAATATGCTGGGGGATCCGGTTCCATTCCAGTAGTTTTTGATTGAAATAACAGTGTCAAAGCACTTGTTCAGATAGTTGAAGTAGAACATATATTCAAACAATACAGACGACTAAAAGTTTGCCTCAGGAGAAAGTACCATCAACGTGGGAAGCTGGCAATGCTAAGTAAGGATCACCGCCACTACTTGGAAAGTATTTTTCTCATTATACAATCACATGGAGGCGAGAAAAAACAAGTGCCCTGATATGCGTTTCGCCTGTAGGGCAGTAGTAATAAAGATAGCAGATTTCCTTCATACCCCGGCTAAATACCGCTATTAGGTAGGTAGATACGTTGGCTAGTTAACAAGACAAGATCTACAACAATTAGCAACAAAGCGCCATTTTGAAACCAAGCCAAATAACAGGTAAAGAACCACCTAAACGGATAACGAAAGGGAAAATGAAATTAAAGCTACCTTGAGCTGCTTATTAAGTGAAGAAAATCAAGGGGATCCATATCAGCTCACCAAATCATTGCAGCTGCTGCAGTGAAGATTGAAGTGTAAACCCATTTTCTATGTGTGCGTTCTAATTAGTCAATGGCACGTGTACACCGCAATGAGTTTGGAAATGGGGTCAAGGGGGGTCTTCAGTAGTTTTAGTGTTTTGCCACTGTCATACCGAGGCTATAGCGCCTTCGATATAGCACAAGAGGAAAGGGAAATCCACATATTCTGTGCCCTCTAACGAACGAAACTGTAGATTTACCCTTTGACTACAGTCATATGGCAGCAGATGTCAGAGTAGAAAGTGAAAGATTCCATATTCATCGAGGCTTTCCTAGCAAGTTCATCAGTCCTGTCATTATCAACGAAGTCCCTGTGTCTAGGAACCCAAATTAAAGAAATAGTACATGTAGCACCAAGAATCTTCATCTCCTATTTACATCGGAAAACTAAAGACGAAATGTTACTAGGTGATACCGTGGCCCTGATTGTTGGCTGACTCTTAGACAAAATTCTGACCCACGATTTCTTAGCACCTCACAAGCGTGCATAATCGCAAACACATCCGCCTGAAAAATGATAAAGACCTCGGTAGACTAAGGGATTCCTTAAAGTCAGCAGACACGGAGAAAATACAAGCCTTAGACCGGATGCCATCATGGATCCATCTGTGAAGACCGTAATACCAGAATACCAGAAATCATACATTATCTCCATACGTTTCTCCCAGAAAAAAAGGCTTTGACGTGCCCGAAAAAGTTAAAATACCGCGTGTTCTTGGCTTTGAAACTACTTTCCACCAGATAACGGTTCGTAAAGCATTACTGGTTCAACTATGTATAGCAAGAACGTAAGTGGTTCTTGAGCCCCCATCTCTTGCCAACGGTATGTCTGCAATAAGTTTTAGAAGTAATTTTTTTCTGTGACTGATGGCAATCAAAATCAATATGAACTCTGCCTAAATTTTTTCAATTTTATGAGGAAATCTCTCACATTTTTGAGTGTTGCTTAAGCCGGCTTAAGCATGAAATAGGTTATCTCTAAGTCTTATATTTCAAAGTTATGCCCCAGAAACTTCAACTTGATTACAATTTTCGCCTCGTATGTCTTTCCTGATGAAGAAAATCTACAGCCTATACGTTTAAAACCTTTAAGATATCCTGCTGCAGGCACCTTTGCTTGTTATTTAGCGTTGTAAACAAAATTAAATGATGGGTAACAAACAATGTTTTGTGACGTTTAATGAAAAGTGTAAAAAAAATACAACAACAATACCAACAGAGAATGGTTATAATGGTAACAACAAAATCATGAGCAAAAACAGCAAGAGTTTTGGTAATAAAATCATCATCATCAGCATCAGTATGACACCATCGCCACTAACACCACCCGTAACACCAACAATGCCGCTAACCAACAATAGGTGTCGTTTGGTTTACTGCACCTCAATAATATGCTGCAGTAGCACAGAAACTGGAATATCATCAGCCAAGTCAGCGCCATCATCACCTATATTATGCTTTCCTATAAAGTTGTCAAAGTAACAACATTTTGTCTGTCGTTCGTTAAGTAAAATATGGAAAAGTATATAACACACTTAGACGAACCCAAACACATAAATGTATGAGTATATGCATACTCTAATATGAGTTTCTGCTGTTGTTGTTAACTGTATGTTGCATGTCACTTAAAGTGCCAACGACTCGGTAACGGTATTACATTAAAAACGAACGCATAACGCACCTTAAATTATATTGTTGATATTCCCTTAAAACCCAAAACAGCTTTACAATATACAGAGAAGCAAATAAAACTTGTTGGGGCAAAAAACAGAATTAAGGTGCAACATGATTGCTGTTAGCAGTATGCAACAAAAGTTGTTGTAGCAGAACAGCAGTAGGTGATCTAAAAAACAAGGGTTGCATTTAAATTGTACAAAGTTTGTACAAATTTTGCAAGCAGATCACTTTAGTATTCAGCGTGGATACAACCAGTCTGAATTGACACTTTTCGATAATGTTAATAGAACTACAACTTCTAAATAATTTTTATGTAACCTCGAAAAATTAAATATCTTTTATAATAACCCGGGGTATCTATAAAGGCAAACACTAATGAATTTTTCTTGTCTAAGAAAAATGTTGAATTTTTCGTTTGTTAGATAACTTTTGTATGCTTTCCTAAAGAAAAAAAAACCTAAGACACGGTAACATGTTTTCTTTTAAAAATGTTGTCCTCATAAAGTGCAAATTGTCGCACTTTTTAATCTCGTTCTTCTTTCTAGAGGGTGATATGGTGCAGTGTTTAGTGTGACCGCATACAACACAAGCGGTCCAGGTTTCAACCTCTGCAGTTACGTGATTGAAACAATTAATTTCGTTTTTGAGTGCTTAGTTAGGAGACTTCAACCCCTTCTAGGCAAATCCATCTAAAGAGCCCACCTGACATTCTAGCTTACCTCTGGCTACGATGACAAACATAACACGAATAATGAGGAGATAACGCTACCTACCTACGCTAACAAAGATCTTTACCACAATGCTACCACGTGGAGGTGAGCTACAGCAGACTAATTATCTACTTGGCTTGAAATTAACTGCTAAATGAAACTGAAGCAAGGCAGTGGATGTTTTATGTAAAGCCATGTGCTCCCAAGAGGAGTAAAGGAACAAATATAGTCCCTAACTACCTGAACCTTATTCATCCATGTACCTAAAACCTCTTAAGCAGCAAAATATAGCAGTTTTGGTGTTTTCAGCTCTTTATAAAACCAACCTCTTTGCGCAAGTAAGCCAGATCATTTCTCTTGTGCCATTCAGGTCAAATAGATAATTAACTTTTAGATCAAATATTGTCATATGTTTCAAAAGATTTCATTTTGTTGGTTCGTCATTTTCCCACACAGTTAATTGCAGAAAGACTAGCCGATCGTAAGACAATTCCCACTTAGGCCTATTGTGATGCCGTATAATACAATGACCCTTAAGGGGACTACGTGCCCACCAAATCCAAGTCGACTTCGATAATGAAGTAACCGATGCAACCAACCGGAACTTCCAGCAGAAATTCAGGATTCATAAGTTGCCTTCCCAGTACCCTTAACTTTAACCTCGTTAGTTTCAGAAGCAAATATCCCATAATTACCACTTCACAGTAATAACTGCACAACGTTGATACAAAATCCAAAACAGACCGCAAGTCCACTAGACAATGAACAGAGAGCAGCTGAAATCCTGAAATCCTCCGTCTTGGTTGGTTCACAAGCTGTTTAGTCCGGAAGTTAACGAACACAGACTCCAGAGTCTTGATTGCGGCGTGAATTTCAGTAGAAATGCATACCCTCCTAATCGTGGTTATCTTCCCTACCCGCCAATTAGTGAATTTCCGAATGACCGTCATCACCATCTGAAAAACGCTGTTTGTTACATGGTATCCTTAATAACCTCTTCCTTCCATTGCATCAGTTAATCAAACTTAACCAATAATCTTAAAACTTTGTTAGTTCAGTTTGTATATTAACTCAACCAAGGACAAATTCCATAGGAGAGGTAATGAGACAATAACTCCTACTTTTCCTCTTGGGGTTTTAAGATTACTTCGTGTGACCTCTTTCATTTTAAATATTGTTAATTTCTTTAACTTTTACAAACGTTTATTTATGAGTTCGTATATTGCAGTTAAAATAAAATATCTCCTGTGTTTTGGTTTTTATATGGCAAAATAAACAGTGCTTCTAAAGCTCTAGAATCTCTCGATATTTCAGATAGATTCCATTTCTTTCCTTTACTTTGTTTTTAGTTATTATGAAGCCATGCGAATGTAAACATCTACTTTTTTCAGTTCTTGTTGTTTGTTATTGTCTGTTACTTGTATTATTCTTTGTCTGTTTTTGTTGTTGCCCTTAATTTTTATTTACTACATTTTAGCTAATGTTGTTGTTGTCCTTTTGGTTATTTGTAAACAGCACGTATAGTTGTTTTTGCAGCTTTTGTTTATTCTTTTTAGCAATGTAATAAACGACAGGGGTGCCCAAACTGATTTCTGTAACAATATAATTGAATTAAAAATGGACTATCTTTGTGTAGTTTTGTGTCCATAAGAAAAAAGCCTTAAAGGTTTTATTAGAGATTTAAAGCTCAAACATAATATACTTTTGTTTACTTAAGCTACTGTCAAAAAATCAATGAAAAGTCTGTCAAATACTTAATCAACTTTTTGGTGGTTATAATGTACTTTTTAATAGTTGTGTTAGGGGGAACATGAAAATTTAGAGTTGAGTTGAATGGGTAATTGGCATTATTAGTTTCTGGATGAATATATATACGCAGGTGACAAAAATTAAAGCAAGAGCGTCCATGTTATTGTTTTACATGTGACACACAAACAGCTGTTTACGTAAGTACAGTTGGACCACGTTAGCTCAAAACGTAAGCGAATGAAACTGAACGAAAAGTTTGTTAAGTACGTTATAGTTATAAACATTTAATTGTGTGTATTTGCTCAGTCGTTTAAGCTAGCCTACGAATATGATGTTTGGGCCTTTAGTTGTTTGACTTTTCACAATAAGCGAACGAGTGTAAGTCCCTGAGATCCGCATACGAATCAACCCGTACTTTTGACAAAATTAATCAAATTTTTTAGTGATAATTCTACGTAAAAGTAAAAGAAACCTGTTCCCTGTTACTCATGTAGAACAGGGCAGAAACATAAAAGGTGTTTTACTAATTCTTGTTTTCCTAATCTTTACTTCTTGAATAGTCATACTGCGGGTAACTCATCCGTTTCGGTGTACGTATTTTCAGTTATACAGTACACAATAATTATAACACTAAGAAGCCTAATCGAATTCTTATCAAAGCCCAAGAGATTTTTGTTTTTTGCCTCGCTACAGTAGGCCTGTATTTACCACAAGTGGTGGTAACTGACTCTGAAGCTCAATGATAATGTGGCTCTTAAGAATTTTATAGTAAATTCGTTTAGTTTATAAACTGCCTTAACTTCTATGTTATGAAATTTCTCCTCAGCAATCTTTGTTACCAATTTTACACAATCAGAGATGAAAATCACAGTTACTGAATAGGCATAAATATAACCTGGTATGTGTTAATGAAATTTCGTGTCAATTTTTTATTCTTTAGTTAGGATTTAAGTGTTAATGAAGGATTGATGTGGGCTAAGAGAGTTAGGAGGATGATTTATAGAAATTATTCGTAGTTAAGATAAAAATGTATTTCAACTGTTAAATGTTTGTTAGTTCTTTTTTCTTTTCCAAGAGCTTTAGAAACCCTTTACGTTGCACTCTTAAATTCAGTGGTATGTAATAATTAAATATACAAGTATGCGTGTACACATATCCCTCAATTATATGCCACACACTTCTGCTACAGTATATGCATCTGTATGTATGCAATATAAAATGTTTTAGGCACATAAATATATATCGGGTCCGCCATCTAACGCTTTTTTTTCAGCTAGTGCTTATTTCGTGATAATTAGTTTTATCCTACCGCTGAACGAATATGGTTGTGCATACGCTTGGAAATATCATCTTTTCAGATGAAGCTCATTTTGATCTTGGCGGCAAAATTGTCGCAATTGAGGCACAGAAAACCCGCACTCATACATTGAAAAGCCGATATACCCAAGACGAGTCACTGTTTGGTACGGATTTTGGTCCAGAGGCATAATTGGGCCATATTTCTTCGAAAATGAGCAAGGAGTGGCCGTTACACTCAATGACGATCGTTATCGGGCCATGTTGAACGTATTTTTGTTCACGAAAATTGAAGAGGAGGATATTAGCAAGATTTGGTTTCAACAGGACGGCGATTTGACACCGCTGGACTATTATTTGTGGGGTGTCGTCAAAGATAAGTGTTACGCCAACAAGCCAGGGACAATTGACGCTTTAAAGGACAATATTCGTGAAGCCATTGGTGAAATACAGCTGCACAAAATCGATAATGTGCTTAAAAATTTGACCGATCGTGGAGGCTACTGCATGGCCAGCCGAGGCAGCCATTTGAATGAAATTATTTTCCATTATTAACCGGAAGGATTCTTTCAAATAAAAAAAAAAGAATTTTGAGAAAATATTCAGTAGTTTTTTTATAGCAATTTAAAAAAAAAAATTATTTGGCGGACCCTTTATTTCTGTGTTATACCCTGCAATACAATACAGCTTTTTTCACTATATAATTCACCGAGAAACAAAAGGCTTCTACAAAATTATGCGCCTTAGTCTATCGTTGTACTTAAAAAACTTTCATATTCTCAAAGGATTTATTAGACTGCCACATTTCCGTTAGAATTGTTAATCGTCGGCCACCCTGAGGATTCCATTCTAAATCCTTTCTTCTGAAACAATTCTCTGGTTTTTAAAAACTGTGACGTATCCACTCACATTTTTTTCTAATTATTTATCTCGTAATTGGTTTTTCTTTGGTCAGATCGAGAAGATATGTGATGTAGTTTGGTTAGGCTATTGTAAAATATTCCACATATTATCCTTAGACGTTTGCTTACGAATACTTGTAATCTCTGTGCTGCGTCAACATTCTGCGGCCATGTTTCGACAACATGCAATAGTGCCGCTTTAACATCAGTTATATATGATTTAAGTATTTTGCGACATTTGTTTTGAGCGTCATATTTAGCTTAGCCTTTTAAACACATATTTCGACTTCGAAATAATTCTATTGGACATAGTTAGTTAGTTAGTTACAACGGGTAGCTAGCCACTGGTCCAGCACACTTGGGTCTAATATTATATTAATATTCCAGGGACCTACACATCCGCATCCCGGCCCGAAATGAACCAACCAAACGCATGCACAAAAAAGTGATACTCAGATCAGCTAGGACATCCAAGAAAAACAGTTCTAATATCCAAAGATTCGGGTACAGATTAGAAGTCTCCTCCCCTTCCCCGTCTTGGCAGCTTCTACAGTAAGCAATGAACGGTTATTCCAATCTACTAGCATGCGCATCAACCAGTCAGTGACGACAGCCACCAGGATACGTAGCCTATATTGCAGTATTACCATGACAGATTCCGAACGAGTCTGATCGTATATGAGCCAGAGTTATCTTTATACAGAGTAGCTGGGCTTATTCCTCCACGGTATTTGCTCCCTCCCAACATGTATCACAGAGGGAGAAGTCTTCAAGAGCAAAGTGGCATCCCGACTAGATGGTTAGTCTCCTCGTTGCCAAGGAAAGAGTCTTCCCTCGATTATTCATTCGCCACACAATTGTCCCAGGTGTCGGAGTGACCCTTCACCCAGATAATCTGTAGTTCTGTCTCGCTATATCGTTTAAAGATGTCCGGTATTCACCTACAGCGTGACTGTCTGTACAGATCCGGAAGTTTAAAGCATTTTCTCACCCCACATGCAGGAATAAAGACACCGCCCTCGACTGCCTCTGAGGACTTAGACCCATCCGTGCACACCTCAAGAGATTCGGATCCAGTTGGTGATTCTATTGAGATGCTCACTGATGCTCATCCACCTTACCAGGGATCGTATCCAAATGCCGCAAGACGGCCGCATACCCATGATCCTTGTCGCCATCTTCTTAGCCATCAGATAAGTCGGAAGCTAGTTTAACAATAGAAACAAGGCTTTCGCAGCTCTCCCTTGTTTATTCTGGAGCCAGGACAATTTGGAATCCAAGATTACTCTCTGGTACTTTGCGCTATACGAAAACCCCAGTTCCATCCCGTGCCGGCGCAGTAGGAAAAAGACGAAATTTTGGACCTACGCGTAAATAGCAGCAGTTCCGTCTTTCCTGGGACGAAGAAGGCCAGAGATGTCTGAAGGCGCTGCGGTACTGTGTCGAGAAATTTGCTTGACGCAATCACAGAACATCATACACATACGCTGCAGTCTTGAATCTCATAGAATCAAGCGGCACGAGCGAAGTTTTGACGTTAAAATTCCACAAGAGCGTGGATAAACCACCCACTTGTGGGGTGCTCCTTTCAGCCACCCTATGGACGGTGGCAGATAACATAGTGGAGATAATGGCACTGTAGGTCAAGAGTCTTTTCTGTTATAAATGCTTTGTATGAAAAGTTTCATACAATTCCCCTCCTCTTGTGCAGAAGCTTGTCTAAGACCACAGCAAAAAGCAATGGCGAAATAGGGCAGCCTGGCTTAACGATAGTTCAGGTTTTTTACGCTTTTTTAAAGTTTTCTATTATTTAACCCTGGAGCTTTATTACTCTTTAGTTTTTACATTGCCTTTTCTATCTTATCCATGTCGGGTGCTTCGAAGCGTATTCTGGTAACCACAGGAGTTTTTGCAAATATATTTTGGCCTTCATCTTGATTATCCTTGGCGCCATTACAAAAATCTTTAAAATTTTGTCTCCATTAAGATATTTTTTATTCCAGGTTTGTGAAAACCGTACCATTTGTATTATTTATATTGTACATTGCTTGGCTTACCGGCGACCAGTTTGGGGTCGTTATGGGGCCGAAACTGGAGTCCGCACGTGGGTGTGTTCCCTTAACTCACGAGTCACTAAGCCTGATCAGAGGTATTCTGGTATTCTGGCATATCACGGCAGGAGTTTAGACGGTCTCCAACACTTCACCAAGGTGTAAAGGTTGGTGTACTAACAACGCGCCATGTGATTTTTACTTGTAATTATTATGGGTAAAGAGCGTTGGTGGACGCATGGTATTTACCATGCCATGGGCATCGCGGGGTATGCCGGCGAAATCCACGTACACCCAATACAGCACTTGTACATTGCTTGGTTGTGATTAATGTTTTAGCTACTGTTCATTCATTCCTGCTACTGTTTTTTTTGAAAAAGTTCCTGGTTTAGTCTGATTTCCATATCTTTCTTGTCTCTTTTTGTCTGTAAACAATTTCTGTACCTTGGCGACTTAGAAAATGAATTGGCAACTGGACCATCTGTCTACAAACGTATTTTATTTATTTTTTTCAAAAGATAAAGCGATTTTCTTTATTTTCCAGGATATCTAAAGCCGATTTTTTCTATATTGCGAGTATATTCAAATATAGTCTCGATCTTGTGGTCACGGGTTCAACTACTTTTATAGCATCTTCTTAATTTCTTTGTAACTTGTATTTGATATAATGGTGGTACGAAGCCTTGCTACTGCTGCTTAACATAGACTCCGACCTTTTTACTTTTTTTGCCAAAAGATGAGGTTCTGAAGTTCTGTAACTGATGCCCTTTTACTTTTCTACTCCGGGGTTAGGGGCAGCTTCTTAATTATTTATATAACAAAATCGTTATATAATATTTGACTTGTTCTCGCTGAGATTTCAAAAAGAATTCATACGAATGACATATTGTATTGAAGGCTATAATATAGTCGGTCAAGCCCATCTATAAAATTTTTCGTTTTTTTTTCTTTTGTAAAAAACCTGCATACGTTTGCATTCATTTGAATTTTATATCCGTCTGTCTGTCCGTATCTGCTTTTTGTCTGTCTGTATTTTCAACTAAAATTTCTTGTTTTCGGTTTTATGCTACATGTTGCAACTATTTTGTTCTCTATGTGGCATGTATCCCAAATGTATATTTATGTGTATAATACCCGATCTAAAATTCTACAGGGTATGGTTAGGAGAAAACTTATGTGCGTATGTGTGTCTGCGTTAAAACAAATTGAAACTCGTTAGTGTCACCAAATGTTTCAAACAATTTTGTGGGCGTTGTGGTATTTTTGGGTTACTTGACATCTGACAGTTGTAGAAAAAAAATAAGGAGAAGAAGAATTTTTATATATGTATATTTAAATATACCGGCATATACGTACATATCTAATAGAAATAACCCATTATTTAATTGTAGTTGAAATGAACAAGAAAATATTCGTTTGTGGAAATAAAACTTATAAATAATTTTAAAAAGTTTTCAAAGTAAAAGCAAAAAAGGAAAAAAATTAGAATGATGGTTTGGTGGCATCACACACATGTAAAAGACATCACTTGACAATATTTAGTCCTACATTTTCTTCCATTTGTGGCATTTTAAGAACTTTGGCCATTTCAAAGGTGTTATTGTCAGTCGTGGTAATAAAAGAATTTAATAAAAAGAAACACCATTTTTAATTAGCCCAAGCTGTAAATGTAAATAGTTTTCTTTATTAAATTTCCTCATGTGATATCAAATTTCAAGAACAACAATATGATCAATAATTGGAGTCATTCGTATAAATTCGACAGCAACGGAACTTGAGAAACAACATTTTAATCATCGAATCGATGTTGTTTTTAATTTTTTTTTTTTTTTTTTTTTTTGAGGAAGAACTTCTGATGCACAAAACCATCATAATCAGTAGACACTTTGAATTAAATATTATTATTATTCCTAATTCGATATGATATATTAGATCATATGAAAAGTATTTGCGGTTTCTTGGAACTAAAATTTTCTTAAGGTTATGATAAAATTATGAACCACGTCTTCAACCGAAAACTACATTTTATCAATTGTGAGACCCTTCCAATTCTACCAAGCTTATCAAAGAGTCACACAACTCACAGAAACCCGGTGTACTGCTGTCCCGTAGGAAGGTTTTTGATCGTAAAAAACAATGTCTCAATGTCCCTTTACGATCTGTATGACAGAGACAGGCAAGAGCAGCTCTTTTCTTTTGTTCTCATACATACGTACTCACACGAATAGGCAAAAGCAAAGCAATAAATTAACAAAGAGAAATAAAGAGAAAACAAGTGGAATAAAATAAAATAAAGTGGCCTGGGTGAGCGGCTCTCATATTACGATAACAAGTGTAAAATGCATTTGCATATTCTGCCTGTCTCTGCTCTATAACAATCCAAGATCAAGTCAGTTGTCGTCCTAAAGAGATGGTAGTTTCACCTACTGTCCAATATGGAAGGACTTGTTCGTCGCACCCTGCCTACGCACTTTGTTGCCTGGGTATCTCCCAGCCTAATTTGACCACATGTTGGTTCATAAGCCCCCTAAGCGGCATCCTGCATCTGCTCCCTTAGAACCCAGGGATAAATCTTTACCAGCTTTCCCTTGAGCTCTTTCTTTACTTTGAAAAGCAGATTTTCCCAATTTCGTAGCCCTTTAGAACCCTTAATACCTTTATTACCTTTCTCCCCTTTTGCTTCTCTTGGGCCGCTGGGGCCTTGCGGTCTTATATTACTCTCTGAGCCTTTTAATCTCGGTTCTCTACTATCTCTTTAAAATCGGCCAGTGCCTTTCTATCATAACCAAATGAACGATCGAAAGCAACTCACACCATACTCAGACCAAGTCAGCTTCATGAATTTGCGGGCCTCTTCAGCCTTCCACCTGCAGACCACCGTGACCGGGTAGAAGTCAAAAATAGCCGTTTTCTGTGATCCTATAGGGGTGCCATCAAGCCATCATTGACTCGACGCCGATCCCGCGCTAGCTCACTCGTCCGCCAGCGTTACTTTCATAGAGGTCTCGGTGACCCGGAATAAAAATAAGGATCTTTTTAAAAGAGAGGTTGAAGGTATTCAATGAGGCCCTACACTCTGTCACCAACTAGGAGGTGGTGTGATCTAAGGGTAAAGATGGCCGCCCGGCTGCCCTTTCGCGTATCACTTCGAGATAGTAGTAAGCATGCTTCCATAATCGATAATATCTCAGTCTGAAGAGCCATCAAGAAGACTGTATTGGTGATTTAGGTTAACTACCGCTCCGCAAGCAAATATACTATATCGGTCAACAATCTTACTGTACAGGACCACTTACTACCATTCTTAATCTAATCAAGGATTGGGAAATTACCAGATGCTTGGAAAACTAGTATACTCAAAGGGGACTTCGGTAGCGATCAGTCCGCAATTTGGGCATCGCTCTGGGATTCTCAAGTATGGCAGGCCGGACCTAAAATTCCTAACGGAATTTCTTAAGGTTCAGTGTGGACTGCGCATATGAAGAAGATGGCGGTCACAGATGTGGATATTTGTAGACGTTACTCACAGGCATCAGAGACAGCGGAACACATATTGTGTGAATGTAGAGTATTTGTAAGTTTTAGATGGAAATGTTTAAGAATACATAGGGTGATATATCATAGGGAGACCCTAGATCTTATACCCTAGAGGCTACCCACATTTGTAAGCCCGCTGCTCCATGTAGCACTTCCAGGTTAATCTCGAGTACAGAATCACTCCCAAATATTTAGGGATGCAATTTTTGTCCACATATTCTATGGAGTCTGATGACTGGAATCCACTTCTTCTAGTAAACAGTACCAGTTTGTTCATCTCCGGATTTTTATCCAGCTCGCATCCTGAGACCCAGACATTCGAACTATACAAAGTGCCATTCCCCAGCTAACTCTGCATAGATGAAAAAGAACTAATTCCTAATAATCGATAACTTTTATGAACATTTTTAAGTTGAAGTCAAAAAAGGGTTCTAGAATTTTATTTAAAATTATTTGTTTTAGTCAAAAACCTCGATCGTTAAACCATTAATTTCGTCTAAATTTTAAGCCAAAACCTTAAAGAAAAAAATTTTATAAATTTCTAAAAAGAAAAAAAATGATTTACAGCTTTAAATATTAACAGTTTTACTTCAAGCACTTTACCTTCATGCCATTCTTTATTTTTAGTTGGATTCCTTTAACATTATCTAGTAAAATTGGAATTAACAAACGAATAAACTACACTTAATTAGTTTTCTTAACTTTGCTAAACATTTTTTAACTTTTTTTTCGAAATAAATTATTTCAATTGCAACGTGAATATTTTACTTGTATTTGTCGTTGTGCACACACCGAGAAAGAGAGACAGCTCTCGTATTCAAAATGCGAACTGTTCTAATAATTTTATTAAACAACCTTTAGACCATTAAGAAAAGTTTCTGTCAACGAAATAAATGACAAATATTGCAATTGTTGTTGTTGGTGTTGTGAACAACGTCGTCATCAACAATGCAATTACCAGAAACGCTACTCTAGGAAAAGCCAAAGAAACATCATCATCACCATCACCACCATCAGCGACAATAACATTCAAGAAACCGAGAGAGAGAGTGAATGAGGGAGAGAGACAGAGAGAAGAAGTGAGGAAGACAATTAAACAACGTTCTTTGATTATTTTCGGTATTTTATAAACAGTTAAACTTTATCTTGAAACAAACAAAAAAGGTACGGTTTTGAAGTGCAATTTGGCATAAAAGCTTTGTTAAGCCACAGGACCTACATAAGATCATATACTATAGGACATAAGAGTCGAGGAAAGACATTGATGAAAATTTCGAAAAGCAACCACGTTGCTTTCATAGACACTATCCAAGACAAAAGCTGTAATACACAGAGGAATAAGTCAATGTAGCGGCTTAAAAATTATTTCAAAGGAGACTTCAAGTTATGCTTAATGGCTAGGTAGGTATCAAACTGTTCTCCAAAGTGGTTAGACAAGTTTGAGACCATAATTTCAGGAAACTGACATCGTACTTCGGATTTGGGTCTTAGTCTTGCATGTAACAATTATTTTTAATGCCACCAACTTAAACTGTACATCATATATGATCAGGTTCAGATAGGTTCAGGATTAGATCGATAGATAAAGTGTAGTCCAACCAAAACGCACGATGTTAATTGTAAATAAAACAAAATGTTTTCAGAGAATTATCTTAATATTTTTTTATTATGATAGACAATTATGAGTGAAACAAAATATCAGCCAAATACTTTCAATGGCTTCGGTGGCATACCTCTCTCCGTCGGTCCATATTTTCAATGACTCTGAGACTGAATTATCTTACTGAATTATCTCATCATCTAACTCTTGAATTATTCCTGGCTTATTGACATACACTTTTTCTTTTAAATATCCACAAAGAAAGAAGTCCAACGGTGTCAAATCATATGATTGTGCCGGCCAATTAGCATCGCCACGACATGAGATATCACGGCCATTGAATTTATCGCTCAAAAGAGCCACTGTGTCGCTGGCTATGTGGCAAGTGGCACCATCCTGTTGGAACCACATATCGTCCCATATCCTCAATTTCTGCAATAGCGAACACCATTCATCAACAGCAATGAACTGGGTGAGCATGCACAGGTGCTCCCACATTTCCTACAGACCCGGTTTACTGAAATTTGCGCATAATTCTCCCGATTGTAGACACATTTGGTCCAAAAAAATCACGAAATGCACGAAATGTATTTTAATTTCAACCCCCATTTTCATAACAAGCTTCGACAATCTTAACGCGCAACTCAATTGTGTATCTCTCCATGATTGAATTTGTCAAACACTAAAGCAAAGAAATGTCAAATTAAGTTAGTCAAAAAACTTGACGTTAAGTGCATTACGGTTGGACCACCCTTTAGATCCAGTTATTCGCTCTCACCTAAGCCACAATGCCCTTCTATATCTTGGACGAAACCACTATTCAGTGAAAAAATGGCGTCCTGTTATCGGCTATTATTAA
Source organism: Wohlfahrtia magnifica (assembly GCA_023159175.1). NCBI lineage: Eukaryota > Metazoa > Arthropoda > Insecta > Diptera > Sarcophagidae > Wohlfahrtia > Wohlfahrtia magnifica. The sequence continues at coordinate 4,231,665 of JAKWBJ010000045.1, forward strand.
AAAAAACTCATCCCCTATAACATAGTTTCTAAGAATTCCTCAATCAAAAGCACTAAGAAGGCTCATATCCGATTTTAGGTTACTGAGAAAGTGTTTCGTGTCTTTTCTAAGAATGATGCCTTCATACATTGTAAACATTTTGCATATTTTCCCTCAAAAATCCTGCAAGGCCAAACCGGACGGGTATAAATTTTCTGCAGTCCTAACGAGAACTAATCGGTTTTTCTCGCTAAGTTGATACGATTCATCGGACCAGTCAATCTGACATAGGATTATACCGTGCCTACTGACTCATTTAGGCTTTTGTGTGACACGTTAAGTTTTCAGTTGCTGAAGAGTAAAGTGGGTCGATCGCCTATATCCAGCCAGCGATATTCAGAAACTTTACAGTCCTAGTGGTGATTACATCCGTCAGGTACTGATGATAGCCAACAGATCCTAACGAGAACTAATCCGTTTTTCTCGCAAATTTGACTTGATTCATCGGACCTGTCAATCTGACATAAGATATTACCGTGTCTGCTGACTCATTTAGATCTTTAAACGACTGATTAAGTTTTCAGCTGATGGAGACCAAAGTGGATCCATCATATATATTCAGCTAGTGATATTCGCTCAGGTACTAATGATAGCAGATGAGACACCGAATCCTCATTTTCGTAATAGCTTCTTTATGTACTTGACATAAATAAACAGCATAAGTGGTATATACTATACATATATATATGTATGTACGCCTTTGGTGAGGTGCATGACCCTATTTTGTTATGGAATATCTGAGAACGCCAGATAAAGCTGACTGCTTAGCGAACAGAGAAATTCGATGATATTGCAGTAGGCCTGAACCGTTCTTTGGCTGAGAGGATTAGTTCTTGGGTTAAGGGGTAGCGCTCGGCTGTAAGAGAATGCCTCTGGGGCGCAAAGGTTTGTTTGCCTGGCGCTTAATAGATCCCGTAGCCTACTTGTACTCAACAAGAGTACTAGCTGGCATATTTACCAAACATTGTAGTTTCGAATAACATCAGCATATCTTACAGAACCTTGTTAAGATTCTACGCAATGTTAAGACATCTGAACACATAATTTGTGGCTCATAGGATAAGGTTTCTAGAGTTGCTATAGCAACTCCAAAAAGAGTATTTGTTCCCTTACAGAATAAAATAGGTAGCTTTGTTCATAGTCTAAAGTCGATGTGGTGAATATGCAAGACTGCTGAAAAGGTCCTTAAGGTCGTAATGCATTTTGGCTTTGACTAAGAGTTTTTTATTAATATGAGTGAATGTCTTTCTCATTCGACACTCAGCTGAGCAGTTTCACGCATAGAAGAGTACGGCCATATTGGAAAACTGTTTGACCTAATTAAGGAAGTAAAGCTTTATTGTCTTATTATGAAAGAGGTGTATATATTGGCTTATTATGAAAAAGCTATTAAAGTGCTTGCACTCAAAACCTAGCAGCCATAGCAAGAATAATTCAATATGATTTCAAATTATAAGATGATGAAGATACTTCCACGCCCTCCAGATGATTCATGTCATGATGATTCATGTCATAAACCCCCTGCCTACCTCCATCCAGAAGAAAATATAAAGGACTATAATGAAGTATTAAACATCATCGGAAGGGTCAGGTAATGCTAGCTCTTGTGAAAAAGACAAATAGAAAAAAGTTGATGTCTATGATGAGAAACAGCAGCAAGGTTCCGAGCCACCACTACGCTACACCAATTGTACAAAGGGTGTTGTTTTTAGATAATGATAAAGGGCAGTACCATCATCTATTCTAGGCACCTGTTATTGAAGAACATTCACTTGCTTAACTGGAAGCAGGCGAAAACTGCCTTGTGGAAGACATACGACGTTTGTAGACATTTACTTAAGTTAAGAATCAATAAAGCCTTACTTGTTTGGAACCTTAAATCTTTTAAATCCATACATTGCTTGCGAAAATTTTTAACAGAATATATAAAATCTTTCTCTTTTAATAAATTCTTAAGCCGCTTTGTCATTCTCTTGTAATCTCTTCCATCTCTTACCTATATATGACTTTATATAGCGTTTTTATTATACATATAAGCATAAGCATAAATGCATATGTTATATATGCATCCGGGTATACTGTTCGCATACGTAAATGCATTTGAAGTTTTATAAATGGAATGATAGAAAGATAGATAGATTGATAGATATTTAGAGGTTTTTAGAATTTATACACTCTTATCCAACAGCAGCATATTGGGAAAATATGAGTTTATGTGATGGTGGTGATGGTTGAGAGGAGCAGTAAAGCAGAATGTGTCATCGTCTGTGGAAAAGTGACAATATGTTTGATATTGTCAACACGCCAACCATTAGGAATACGAATATATTCTAACAAATATACACACAGATAGACACACACACAAAAATATATATGTAAGTATGTACTCGTACATATGTGTGTTTGTCAGTTTTATTCAAAAATTTTTGCCACCCAAATAGGAATAAAATTATGCAGATGCCAAAAGAAATGACAAAAATCGTAACGAATACTGTGTTATTTATATATATGCCTAGATGTCTATCTCTCTCTCTTGCCTTTTCATACATACATACATGCATACAAATATATAGTAAGTGTTTGTCTGTATTTGAGTGTTTATTAGAGTGTATTTGTAGAATATTTCGAATTTATATTTCAACACCTTTCGATGCTTAACGCTTCATTTGCATGACAGCATTGAAACGTGATCATCAGTTTCTCTGTGTGTTGGTTTCTTGGCGTTGTCATTGCAATTGCTGTTGCTGTTGCTTATGGCTGCTACCAGTGTCACTATTGCTGTTGGTGCCAAGGTTTATTAAGAACATTTCGTACAGAGAAAATCCAAATCAACCTAAAAATATACGATTGAACTCTTTAGATTGCAGTAGGATTAAAAAAAAATAAACGAAATTACAAAATAGGCCCAGTTTGGCAGAAGAAAACAGAGGCGCGTCTAGAAATTTTACACTTTGACGAAAAGGACGTTTATAAATGTCCATGGCGTTTATAGCAGTTCTATGTTGAAAGTAGTACTATGAAAGCAAAAAGTGTGTTTCTGAACATATTTTTGAACGAACCATCGACATGTTTCAGATATGGAGAGAATTTGATTAAGTAAACCTACTCGCCTTGAACTTGTAAACTCTAGTGAGGTAGCAGGCGGAAAGCCTGTCAGCAACGTAAGTAATCATGGGGTTCTCTTCCTGATGGGTTATTTCAGCAAATGTCTGGAAATGTATGTCATGCTTAATCTTGATGCTACGTCAGTTGATAATGATTTCATGAATAATTGGGATTGTCGCTATGTGGTCCTAATAGATTTTCATTCAGATCAAGAAAATAACTTTTGGTCTACCATTTTCAAGGAAATGTGCGAAATAGACGAAATAAAACGAGTTAGAACAACGCATAGGTAGTTTATTCATCAGTTCTTAACCAGTAAGAAGAATGAACGTAGTGGTTGTGGTTTAAACCTAAACATGGAGAAGTTATTGGCTAAAATTGTGAAGTTACATTGCAATCTACATTCCGAATAATGTAGTGCTGTCTGAAATAGAAGAACCTACTACACATAGACAGTGTAGCTCTAAATTTAATTGAAGTATCTCGTTCTCGATCCAAAAATGAATTAAAGCCAAACATGTATCGGATTGGATAGAGAAGACAACAACGTTTTACTCATGTAGCACATTATTAAGCAGGACATGGGAACTACGAGCGGATTTCACCTTACAGGAATGCGCTGCCACAGTGAGGCACATTTTGTCATACGGTTGCTTTGTCTGGTGAAGGACCACCGAAATAAAGTGAATCAAGAAGAGGCTTAGGAAAGTATACGCGCGACTGTGGCACTGAGTCTATTGAGTTATATATTCTCTTTACTTACTGCTCAAAGCATTTGAAATTGAAAATTCGTTATTATAGAGCAGCAATGATTAAACATTGCAGAGTCGTACAAGCTTTCAGTTTTTCGAGCGGAGGTCTTCGCAATAGCAAAATTGATAGATAAATTTGAGAATATAATGATATTTGTCGACTACCGACGATGATATATGCCCTTACATTAAGGAAGTCATTCTTAGTCACGCAATGGAAGGAAGTTTTGATGCGACTGAGCTCGGGACTCTACAATGTTGACTGAAATGATACAGCTGACGATCTGCTAGCAAGGAATCATTTGGAGATCTCGATCCCAGTGCGTGTGATTAGGCAGAGATTATGGCAACCTTGACTGCAGTTCGACAAAAACAGGAAGAGGAACCTAAGAGTTCGATCGAGAAAGAATTTCTCCAGGGTCGTAGTAGTTTTACTGGGCTCTATACCCTGAATAAGCACGTAATTTGTTTTGGCTTTTGTGCCAACAATATTCTTGCAAGAAATGTGAAGGGATGGCAGCGTGAAATCGGTGAAGCATCTACTGGTTGGGTGTCCAGCGTTGGCTAGAAAGGGGAGAATACTTCTTTAAAAGCATTGCAGGAAGTAAACGGGTTGGCTTTCTTAATGCAAAGGGTTCAACTTTACTGGTTTTTGAGCTAGGGTTGATGTAGTACACATAAACCAACATCATGAGTGACGACGAGTTTTGTAGCACTACAATCATTACTACCAATATTGCGACCCATGGGATATATTGTATCCTTTCTGGTCTATAGCCTGTTCAGCAAACACTTACACTTACACAGTCTACAAACATTCACATCTGTGATCGCCATCCTCTTCAGATGCGCTCTTTGTCTTCAGTGGCCTGCAAGGAACTCGGTAACGGGTTTCAAGTCCGTCCTGCCATGCTTGAGAACCTCATAGGGACGCCCAAAGCGGCGAAGTCCCATTTGTGCATTCCAGTATCCCAAGCATCTAGCAATATCCCAATCCTTGATTAGATTGAGAATGGTAGTATGTGGTGCTGCACAGCAAAGTTCTGTACCGATATAGGGTATCATAAAACCCTCTCTGGTCAATGCGCCTGCTATTTCTTTACCATCTATTCCGCAGTGTCCATGTACCCACAATAATTGGACCTTCTTTCCAAACAAAAGTTTTTAATGATCCTTCCGCACTAAAACGGCACTAAATGCTTATTGTACCCTCAAGTTATGAGATCCAACCAAACAATCATTTTTTAGATAAAGTCCAGAATTAGGCTCAGTGTTCTTAAAATTCATTTTGAGGAAAAGCGTGTCAATATATTGACTTATACCGACTTATAGTTTCTGAAGTAGGCGTTTATGATTAGTGTCATGTATTCAATTTGAAGAATTTCTTTAATTCTAATTGCGTTTGAACCTATTTAGCAGAAAAGCTCTTTTGACTAAATATGTGGAGTTGCATTGTAAAGGTGATTAAGATAATCTTAAATCGCTCAGCAGGTAGTGTTACCACTCTCACACCTTCGACACTCCTCTTGAAAGCATCATTTCTTCATTTCAGTTTCTTTAGTGCTGGCGGTGCTGCCCACTGTCGTTGAAACACACTCTGTGTACTTGGTCTAATTGTAAGAAATCTTGCTGCTAAAAATACATAGATTTTTACTTTTTTTCCCTTTTTTGCCAAATGGTGCGTTGCCAAACCTTCCTAGACTAGGCTAGAAACTAGTCTGCTACGTTTTTTAAGCACGCACTTTAACCAATACATTATGCTATCTATTACGTTCAGATAATAAAGCGCTAAATTTCACTTTTGCTGCTTTTAATATAAGTATTCGATTAAGGAGGAGTACTTCAAGTTGATAGAGGCATATTTGTAGATACTTGGTACTTTCTTGCATGGTCCTTACAAGTCCATATTCCTTTTCTCAGATACCAAAATTATATTATAATCTTGCCTCTGTTTCCACAGTTTCTGTTTCCTTTTATTGTCAGCCGGCTGCTTGGTGATGTGAATATTTATAACCCTCTGCCCCCTAAGGACCAAATTGGTACGTCTTTGTTTAACTCCATTTAGGGATCAAACTGTGCATGCAAAAGCTAAGTGTAAGCATACGAACGTACGTAAATCCTAAACCCAACGTTGTCTCCATTGTAACATTAAAGTGACAATTACAGTAAACCTCTCATTTTCTTTCTCTTTCCATATGCTCAATAAGGGTTTTATATGATTGCTAAACATACAGACAGACAGACAGATTTATCACAAGTAATATTTGAAGCAAAAATATAAGAAAAATATATTAAAATACGAAGAGAGGGTTTAAATCAAACGAAGGCAAGGCGACAAGAGTTATAAGCTTTATAAAAAAATGTAACAACACTGCACTTTATGCATATTTGCATATTTACAAGCATATATGCTTATATATCTTAATATATTTATGAATAGAACTACTTGTGTAGGTATATACGCTCTTGGCCACAATTATGCATTTGCTGTTTTGTAGTAGATATAATTGTCATGTTGGTGACTTGAGCTTGAAGAATAAAAATGTAAAGTTTTTCTTGGCATTTGTCATAATAACTTTTAAGTAGAGGAGTTAGATATAAGAGGTATCAGAAATGACGATTCAGCATAGACTAACCAAATTTGGCAGTGCCGAGTAGACAAATCAATTTATTAAGCGCAGAAAAATTTTGCCTACAATCGTGATGAATTGTAGTGGCCCAAATATCAGAGCCGAACGACTGTAGAGAATTCAAAGAGTTCGGATATTGTGTTTTTTATATGTAAGACAAATATCTGCCTCTTGAGTTATAAATCATCCGATATATAGAATTATAACTACTCGTTTCACTTGCAAGCAAGTGAGGCAGTAGAGCTCGTTTTCAATATTCGGTATTCGGCCAGTGAAATGACACAACACATATTATAGTGAGTCATCGAATATTGGATCGACAACTAAAATTACTATCATTAGATTTATTGTCACAATTTTAATTGTGTGGGTATAGTGAAATAGTATAATATCATGCAACTATTCGCCCCGATTTATCTGGGTTTCAATCATTAGAAAATGGTGCTTAGGTAGGTAGGTACGTAGGTAGAAGTGGCTGCCCCAACAAAGGATACATGTAGGCCAAAAATAGCTCGTTGTGATACAATAATAGTCCGCCATCCCCCTATATCTGGAACATTCCAGAACTCATAATGCCCGTGTCCGACAGTTCCATGAGCTCGGTCGCACGATTGTAACCAAGATTCCTCCTTCTTCTGCCACATAACGCCAAGCATGTGCACAGTAGGTGAAGAATTGTTTGTTCCTCCTGCTCATCTCTGCAGCTTTTGCAGAAATCACTGCCTAGATGACTCAATCTAAGCCGCTTGTGATGAGTTTCTATTATACAATGTCCAGTAAAGACACCGAAAACTGTGCTTAGTGTACTTCTTTGGAGATTGAGCAGATCTTTGGCCATATTTGCTGCAAGTGTAATACGACATTGTGAATCTTAAGCTTTTAAGTTTTTAATAGGATGCCCAACTTAATAAATTCGCTCGTAAGTTCGATAATGGAGCCATGCCTAACAAGTTCATCAGCCGTACAGGTTTTCAGAGTATTACTGTGACCCGGCACCCATTTCATATAAATATTATGCCGCTCAGCGATCTCGTTGGGAGATCTGCGGCAATCTATAACTATTTTTAAGGTCAACACGTGAGATCTCAGAGTTTTTACAGCCGCCTAGGTACCCTAAAGTATGTAAATGTACCTCCTGGACACGCTGCCTTTTCTAATAATCGTTAAAGCAGCTCGTATGCCCGATAACTTCTCCACCCACCACTCGATTCAACTTAGAGCCATTCGTGAAGATCTGCTCTTTCCTGCCCGGAGCTGAGAAGTCATATTGTGGTGCTGTGTAGGCAATTCTCCCAAAATATTCTAAACTTGTCATTTGGGTGACCCATATTCGAATCGCGCCGCTGCCTATTCGCCCGCAGACGCTGACTTTTACCCGCCGCTGACCACTCACAATAAAGATCCAGCGGAGGGAGATATAGGATTACCACCTTCGCTGTCGTGATAATAATGCAAGCGGATCTTTATACCCGCTTTAGTAGACCAAGATTAGACATCCTGCAAAGGGACTCTCACCATACAAGGCATCCATAGGTCAAAATATTGCATAACTCAGCCACATTTTTATAGCTGACATAGGTAATGTTGGCTTTGAGGAACTTAAGAAGACTTAATAACAAGAAGTTTAGCGAAGTCAGATCGCTTGATTTTGTTAATAAATTGAGCTGAATGAGCCGAAATCATATAGCGTTCGTGTCATATCACCCAATTTAGACCAAAAAAAATTATTTGTCATCAACCTATAGAGTCCACGGCTAGCGGTGAGAAGCATTGGGTACTCTTGGGCCTCATGTGAATTGGTATCGTTCCTAATTCGGCAATTTTGTTTTTTGACTTACCCTTTCATCCAGAAATAAGCCTCATTGCTAAAGATGATATTTGTGAAAAGTGTTAGTCTAGGATCCATTCAATGAATAGACATCATTGTCTATGGTCGTTTACCTATTGGGTCAGTTGAATTTTGTACGAGTTTAAGCACAAATCACCATGCAAAATTCGTCATGGATTGGTTTGCGGAAGAACAAATTCTAGTGAGTGACACGAAATTGATCGGCTAGGAATCTCCAACATAATCTCACGGTCAGCGGCAATATTTTTTTATCGTACGGGGTTCAGTTAAGTACTACAGGCCAGACAAATTTTTTTTATTGCTAATCCTCGTGGAAGAATGTTACTTTTAACTTCCTCTTGTTTTAGTTTCTTTGTCATCATTTGTTATATAATTTGCCTTCCAGCTATGCAGGTGATCAGTCTACTGTAACAGGTCTAGGGTGGTCTGTCGTTGTCAAAAAACAGAACCGTCTGTGTATTTCTGGTAGTGGTAAGGAATATTTGCTCATCATAGACTCCTACCTTCTTGCGTTTCTTTTCTCCCCAGAGGTGATGATGCTTGATTGTTGATTAGTGTTAACTGAACTAAGGGATTGAAATTAAAGCGCTACACTGAACAGGCCCTTCCAAAAGAACTGCTCAATGAATAACATTTCTCCTTTTTGGCAAAACACTTAGAAATCCGGACAGAATTTTTATTATGTTTGTCCACTTGGAACCATATAGCTTCCACAAGGCATCTTTTCCTGGTTTTAGTTTCTCTGTAATCATTTGTCTTCCAGCTAAGCATGTAACCAGTCTACTGTAGTAGGTCTGGGATGGATAATAGTGCTGCCATCTGTCTTTGGCTGAAAACAGCGCCTTCTGTTTATTTAGTATAGTGGTGAAGAGTCTTTGCTTATCAGAAATTCCTACCTTTTTATTTTCTTTCTTTTTTTCGATAGGTGGGGTTGTCTGACTTTCCTTTGATGTTTTTTGTACTTGATGTACTTTTTTCCTTTATCAGTTCGCTCTTGCACGGATTATTTGGAGGAATTTAGTTTCTTAATTAATTAGAATTTGAAACCATAACAAAAATATTTCTTGTTATCACTGGCATTCGAACTTGGGCTTTTGATTTTTGTATGCAAGCACTTTACTCATTACATCACGCTTCGTCAGAACCAAATTAAAATTTTTTAAAACATTTTAAAATATCTCAAGATTATTATGTAGAATAGATAATCCCTTATGTATTATAGAGAAACCGTTATACGAATGCCCACTGTTTATATCTCGTGTCTATGTAATACTGGAATTAAGCCAACTATCCGACTATATTTTAAATTTTAAACTATAAACCCAAAAACTGTAATTCGTTTTTTGCCTTATCACTCCCCATACACCACTACATTCCATATCAACGTTTTTATGTAGACTAGTATGTATAGAAACATTGGCTGTGATCCTAAAAAGAGCCACCCTTGCTTAAACACAAAAACACAAAAACTTGACTGACTAGTTTAACACCATCTTTTATGGAGCATCTCGTAAGTTATCGATTTTAGAATTCTTTTTGTTTCTTCTGACATATAATCACCATATATGGCAGTTATAATTGTTGTTTTAAACTGAAAAGTTATTATTGTTGCAATTTAAAGAGTTTTTGTTGAAGCCTAAGGCTCTTGTGTCTGGGTGTGTGACCAAAATTAAAAAAAAAATAAAAAAAATTATTTTTCGTTAACATACTTATGAAGACATTTTCAGTTTTATATGCTGGCAATGTGACTACGAATGAGTAAATTTATCTGCATATAAGCGGGAGTTACAGTTAGAGAAACTGCTTGAACACCCACTGATAGTTTCGGTAAATGGCTGGCGTGACGAGTCGTAAGTGTTTAAAAGTTTGTGGTTAAATAACGATTTATTAGCATGTTCCGTCAAAACACATTCTCACTCAGTTACTCAGTTGTTCTCCATCTCTATTTAATTTTTGGTTTTAAAACTCTATCAACTCTATATGCTCGTTTTCCCTTTACATTACAGCGAATAGTAGTTTGTTTGTCTTCCTCTTTTACAGCATCATTTCATTTTAACCTGAAATCATTACAAAGAAAACCATGTCACTGTCGTAAATCCGAAAAAAGAGCATCATCTCTCCAATGACAGAGAGAGAGAGAGAGAGAAAAAAGTAAAAAAGAAAAACCGTTGCCGTTTGGAAAAACTTCTAGGAAAGACTATTTAATACCCGGTGACAGTGATTAGTTGAGATAAAGTGTTAAGCGACACGTTAAATGACCTTAAAATCTATTCAAACGTATACATTTTTAGTGTGTTAGAAAATATTAGAAATTTTCTTTTCTCTGACTTTAAGAGGAGATGAAAAGATAGTTTAAGGGCAAAAAAATGTTATTCTGCAAAGAGCTGATTTGGAATTTCGATTAGAGTTACAATAAAAATTTATTAAAAGTGAAAGTAAACCAATAACGCAATGGAATTTATAGGATAATTCAAAGATGGTCTTAATATCTTGTTGATAGTTCACTGAAGTATGGGCTCATTTTACAGCCCGCTAAGCAAACATTAAAATTAAAAATTTAGTACAAAATTCTTCAGAACACATTTTTAAAGTTTTTAAAGTTACTTATCTTATAACAGTTATTCAGTTAGTTGTTTAATTCACTAAAATTAACTAGTTCACTAAAATAGTTCAAAAGTTTCTTTTCATGGATAAAAAAGCTTTTAATTCCTTATCACCAGGGAAACCAAAAATATGCAATTACGTGTTATTTCTCATGCAACTAATAAAGTCGAATGTAAGATATTTATCGAATTCATGAATTTTTACGAATTTTGGCATCAATTTTTTAGTGCATATTTTTGCATATTTTGCTCATAACAGCATTTTTGCACATTTAAATTTTCAGAGCATTTTTCGGCATTTTCTTCGTATTTAAAGAGTAATTTAAACCTTTTTAGAGCATATTTGGACTGTTTGTGCTCTGATATATTTTTACAGCGAAAACAAAATTTTTGTTTTAAATTCTGACCAAGTCATGGCATTTTTGAATTATCGGTGAATTGAAATTTATTACGACATTTACGTATATCTCAACTAAGTTTATTACTTCTTGCCAGGTAGTGATTAAAAAATTTTTAGATGAATATAAAAACTACAAAGTGCTATCAGAATGCGTTTAACGTTCAGAATATGTTTGTATGCCAAAAATATTTACCAAAAATGCTTTGATGATATACGAAAATTCATAAAAGACCAATCTTTATTGTTTTCAGTACATGAAACAACTGATGCCACTGTGCTGGTAAAGGCTAAGAGATTGTCTACCTCTTCTGTATCAGGTCATCAACGATATAAAGGCAAACATTTTACCGACACAATACAGTGCTAAAATTATCTTATATGGGTCGTATACAGTTTTAAGCAAAAAATAAACAAGAAATTTTACACACGAAAATATAATTTCTTCCAAAAAACCTAAAAACTTACTTCTAGAATGTTCAACACCACAAATCGTTTCATGAAATACAATATATTCTCCAGGTATGGAGGAGGATCAAGCAAAAAAAGTTCTTTAATGCCGGAATCTTGTACGGTTAATGCCAATCCAGGAAAGTCTCCTATGGCCGGCCATGTCTTACGTACTACAAATATCTGTTTTATTTACCTGGCATTGTGGTCTTAAGTACCACGAGCTTAGATTCTAGGCAATATATGTTGTAACTAGCTTTGGTCGTAGCCTCATGTGAGGAACGTAGGGGCTTTACGAAAGATCTTAAAGGTCGCAGTGCTTTCAACCTTAAATAACATAACATAGAGTGGAATAATGTTTTCCATATATTATTCAAAACTTATTGTATATTCGAACAGCCGGAGCATTGCCACTAACTGAATTATAACTTTTCTTTATTAAAAATATCAGAATGTTTTATTTGTCGGATATATACGTCAATTATGGTTTATTGAAATATTTTTACTCATGTCATCAATGTAATTTGATATGCCTTTGAATTTTAGTTTAAATCCGTTTTTAGTGCTACCGTTTATCATTAAGGACTTATTAGTTTTTTAAACATGACGTATATATACGTCATATTATCATATAAATCATTGCATTTAAATCAATATACATATTTGTTTTTTTAGCAACACTTTCACAATTTAAAAATGAAAACATGAAACTCTTAGAAACGATGTAAAACCCAATAAAGAATTTTATCCTGTGCGAAAAGTAACCCAACTTTGATAAGCGTATTTGGAAACAAAAAAATAAAAATGCCAAAGAAAAGAAGATTAACTAACAATTAAAATATATATCATGTACATACATACATACATATATGTATATACATAGAAGGTATTAAATAGTATATTATGTATAAAAATTTTGTATTTAAAAAGTATTCGTATGTATATGTACTCGTACTAGTAAAACTGTTAAGACTGTATGTAAATCACCAATTAAAATAGCAATCTTTTACACAGTGTGCTTAGGGATCCATGTAATTTATAATACTCTATACGAGTATAACGGTTTAGGATTTTAATTTATTTATTTAAAACAAAGTTTTTGTTGTTGTTTTTATTACTGTTATACGAGTGTACAATAAAGTGAAAATACTAAAATTGTAACACCTTAAGCTACATTTTCATCCCAAAACCACCCTTAAAATTATTAAATTGTAGGTTTGCCATATACTGCTGAAATACAAGGATTTTTTTTATTTCACTGTGGGCCAGGATTCGTAGTTATTGATGTATGTGTGAGTTAAAGTAAGTGTTAGATATAGGGATACATTGGGATGCATAAATAATATGCAAAATCATAAACACAAGCTCTTGCTAAAACATAAAGCATGTAAAAAATTGGCTTATTTTTGGCCAGATATCTTAGTAAATAAACCTTTAATTCTTTACTGCCAGATTTATTCTAAAATATTATTATTTTTCCCTAACAACCTTTATATTTTCTTTGCCATACTGATGTCACTAAGTTACTTTTTAAGACCAATCCTAAATATTGTCATTTCAGTTTTTGTGCTTGTAAAGGGTTCGCCATCTAATCTTTTCTTTTCACCTAGTGCTTATATCGTGAATGGTAACACTTAGCTCATGTCTGATTTGACAGATAATTAGTTTTATCCTTCCGTGAACGAATATGGTTGTGTATACGCTTGAACAACGCTGGGAAATAATGCGACATTACTTTGAAAATCATAGTTATGCTGCAGAATGTGTGTTCATCTTTTCAGATGAAGCTCATTTTGATCTTGGCGGGTATGTAAACAAGCAAAATTGTCGCATTTGGGGCACAGAAAACCTGCACGCATACATTGAAAAGCCGATACACCCACGGCGAGTTACTGTTTGGTGCGGATTTTGGTCCAGAGGCAGAATTGGACCATTTTTCTTCGAAAATGAGCAAGGAGTGGCCGTTATAGTCAAGGGCGATCGTTATCGAGCATTGTTGAACGAATTTTTATTCACAAAAATTGAAGAGGAGGATATTAGCAACATTTGGTTTCAACAGGACGGCACTACGTGCCACATAGCCGAAGCTACACTCAATGTTTTGCGCCCTGTTTTTGAAGATCGCATTATCAGCCGCAGAGCTGATGTCGTTTGGCCACCTCGGGGCTGCGATTTGACACAGTTGAGCTATTATTTGTGGGGTGCCGTCAAAGATAAGTGTTACGCCAACAACATGAAACAATTGGCGCTTTAAAGGACAATATTCGTGAAGCCATTGGTGAAATACAGCTGTACAAAATCGATAATGTGCTTAAAAATTGGACCGATCGTGTAGGCTACTGCATGGCCAGCCGAGGCAGCCGTTTGAATGAAATTATTTTCCATTATTAACCAGAAGGATAGTACTTTCAAATAAAAAAAGAAATTTGAGAAAATATTCGGTAGTTTTTTTATAGCATTTTCAAAAAAAAAAAAATTATTTGGCGGACACTTTAGTTCAAAAAGCGACCATAGTTTTTATCTGATATTTTTGGGTTTTTGCAGATATTCTAGACAGATAAAACTCACTGCAGCGAGTAAGAATTCTGCATAAATTGTCGAAACTAGATTTTGCTTTTAATCAATGTGATAGGGTTTAATAAGACACTCTAATTAGGTCTCATGAGATTAAATGTGACATTAAAAAAAATCGAATATAATGAGAGGTTTAGAGGTCAAAAAAAGATCTGAAATTTATATTTATGTATGTTCCAAGTGATGGTCTTTACAAGCACACAACACACCTCTTAACCAAGCACCCACGAAAGAAGTTTTGATATCTCCTATTTACAGTCGAGGTGGTCTACCCTTTATGTGTACCTTTTATGGAAAGTTCTGTCAGAATGGATACCAAATCTGTAATGCTCGAAATTTTGTGGTTAGAGAAACTACGTTACCTGTTGTCACATGTCATGAATCACTTGATGATTATTGTTTAATTTATAAGTTTCTAGTAAAATCAAAATTAATAAATGAAAGCTGCCAAAAAACAGAATTCTCTCATAAAGTGCATATTATTACTTCCTTTTAATTCACACATGGCCAGATTAAAAAAATATATAATAAGAAATTTAATATTAAAACGATTTTTTAAAGGATTTGTATTATTTTTAATCACCTTAAATGTTCTATTTGTAACCCGATAAACCACCAAAGCTTTTAATCCATGTTTAGTGTGATCATATGTCACGAATCTCATATTCTTTTGAGCAATTTTTAATAATTTAAATATGTAAACGCCTTGTCTAACTGAAGTAAAGTAATATTAGTTTAAGGAAAAGTAAATTTATTTTCCTCACAAGTCACGAAGCTTATAATACATTCAAGTTATTTGCATCATTTTATTAAGCTTTAAACTACAATTCACGATGCTTATGATCCTTTAAAGTTATTTGCATCATTTTATTAAGCTTTAAACAACTTGAAGTGAAAATGTTTCTGTAAAGTGATCACAATAAACATGACTGTCATAATGATGACTTGTCACAAATCATATACAAGACCTTTTTATTTCACATAATCAAATTGAAAAACTTTAATTTAAAGTGAAGTATAATCATGAATAGTTACTGTGCAGAAGGTTGTAATTTTTGGTGACATGCCACGAATCGCAAATTACACTGGTCTACAAAAAACAAACAATTTGTTTGCCTTTGAATAAAACTATATGGTTGCTCTGAATTCAAATCCGTTTTCAGTTTTATTCCATCGGGCTCAAATTTTCTTTATGATCGTGGCAAATTTTTCGCCCAAAATCATTTATTCATTATAACTTGAAAACAACTAGACCGATTTTAACAACAAAATTTTCTATAAATCACCTGAATAACATTTTTTGTATTTAAAAAAAAAAAAAAAATTTTCAAAATTATTTTATTTAAGGGCTTTTTTTGCTGCTGAACAGTGTTATTTCTAACTTTTGTCTTTTATATCTTAAAATTTTAGCATTTTTGAATATAATTTAAAGCTTTACTATTAAAGTGCAAAATTTCATTAAAAAGTGCAATTTTTTGAACACATGTCACAAATCGCTTTCATTTTTAACATTTTTATTTAAAATTTTCCTTGAACTTGTAGCTCCTGTTGCTTTTTTAATTTTTTATTTTTTTCTATTGAAGTTGTTAACAGAGGCGACCACCTGTTTACACTACGAATTAAAAGCGAAGAAGCCTTTTATTGTCAAAGTGAAGCCTCTTTAATTTTGTTATAGTTTTTTTTTTGGCATCATTAGCTTAAGTAAAAGGAAATTGTTAAACATTTTAAAATTATTGGCAACCAAAAAATTTTAGTAAATTGGGTCAAAGGAGTTGAAATTTCTATCCTGAATGCTTTAATGAAACTTAAAACATGCAGCAACAGCAAGTGAAGAGCACACACACATACAGTTATTGAACAGCAATGAAAATGGACAAACAGTAGCTGGCTGATAACTGTTGTGATGGCACACTGACTGACAACAAATTTGTAGGAGTGAAAGAGTGAGTGAGTGAGTGAGTAAGGCAGTCAATCAGTTAGTGCGTAAAAAAAGACCAGTAGCAAAAACGACAGGTAACATTTTCATGTGAGAGAAGTGGTTAAAAGCAGCACACTCTACTTGATCCGAATTGACACTACGGACTAAAGTGACCATCAAGAGAGTGCTGCAGGGACAGCAACAGCATGCAAAACAACTTACTCGCTACTCATATTTATCATTTCAAGCAATAATCGAATACAATGCTTGACAAAATTGGAACCTCTCTATGTGTAGCCTTTGTTGTCATACGTTATGTTGTTGTGCTGTAGTATAATAGTGTTGCTGCTGCTGTTGTACAAACGTACAATACAATGACATTGCGTTGTTGCTGCAAACGAGTATATTAAAAGCAATGCAAACACCTGTAGTAATATTTTTAAGGTTTTAAATGCAACAGCAGGACATCATCATCAGCATTGGAGGGAAGGGGAAATATAAAGAATATACCCTGATGTTATTTGAGCTCTAAAGAATTTTTTCATACAAAGTTTTTCTGTGTCCTCTCTCCTGTGCTATTTTTTTTTTTTTTGTATTTTTTTTCAGAAATAATTCTGGTTAAAGTTTGTTTTCAGGAAAAATTACAACAAAAAGAAAAAAACTCTATATATTGAATATAGTTTTGCTTGCTACAGAGAAAAAAAAATATTTAAAAACAATGCATGTCCCTTTTTCATCTCTCTGTCTCCCTTTCTTTTTAATTCAATTTTGTTGAACAAAACTTTAATGGTCACTCTTTCTAAAAAAATGTACACAAAAAGGGTACAAAAAAAGAGTTGAAATAAAAGAAACCTGCAATTTTGTTAATGAAATTTGATCAATACCACACCACACGTATGTTATGTTGCATGCAACATTTCTTTTTATTCGCATAATAAACAAAGATAAAGAACATACATAATAAATAAAACAAACATAGTAACCCATAAAAAGTATGATTTTTTTACTCTGCTCCAACTCATGAAAATTAACAACAAAAAAGTTTAATTTAATAAAAAGAAAAAATATATTTTTTATGTTTTTAAAAGCAGTCCGTCTTCTCTTAACCGTTGAGGCTCTTCTCATAACGAATATTTCCTAAAAATCTAATAAAATTCAAAATTTATTCTTGTGGAAATCCTAAGCAAATGCAAACATGACTTGATTAAGTTAAAAAAACAATATCCTCTTTAAATATTTTTTATAAAAAATGAAAAAAATTTTAAGCAAACTTTTGAAATATGCCAAAAAATATCATAGTAATGTTGAAGGAAAAAAATTAAACTTTGTATGTAAAACTAACCAAACTTGGTGTGCTTTGCTAGCAGCTTTATATTCCTTTGTAACTTGAAGGATATTTATTTGGCATAAATATCTCTCGTTATAAACGTCTAACCTGTTGGGTTTTGTTTGCCACTCGGGCTTTTCTTTCAAATAAACACAACGAAAGGATCTTACTCTCCGTATGAACGAAAAATAATAATCGTTTTCTATAAAAATATCACCATATCCGCTAAAATTCTTGCAATTTTTTTCCTGTGGACACTGTTTGTCCTCTTGCAATCGTACTTCTTTAGATGTCATGCTATAGGATATACTTTTTCTCACTACCAATAATGGTTTTCATGCACACGTAACACACGTATATATTCTAATTTTGTCGGCTTGTAGTCAGTAGCTGGCAGTGGTGAATGTGTTTAATGCATAAACCTACGGTCACATTTATCAGATATTTGATATGTATATATATCTGCATATGTAATCTGCATATTCTATTTTTTGTCTGTTAAAATTAATTCTTTTTAAGACCACGATTTCTTGAGCCTTGAGGATTCCGGTCGAGTGATATTCTAGTGATACTATCGGAACTTCTTCGAATGATATGACCGATCCAATCCCATTTACTTTTCCTTTCAGTATGGGTTCTTCATTAGTCATGTTCTATAGTTCTCTGTTACTTTCGGTGTTAGATCAGAATATTCTGCACATGATTCTTGCGTGATGTTATTAAAGATGGTGCAACTTGCCACACATCTTATGCCACAATCGATTTATTGCGACAAACGTTTGATGGCCACCAAGAAGCTGCAATTTGCCAGCGTTGGACTATTTTCTGTGGGCGCCGTTAAAGACAAGTGCTATGCTGACAAACCAGAGACAATTAAGCATTTGAAGGCCAAAATTCGTAATGCCATTGCCGAGATACAATCCCATACACTCGAAAAAATTATCGAAAAGTGGTGCGTACGAATTGGGTACTGTGAGGCCAGCCGCGGCAGCCATATGAATAAAATAATATATGATTTCTAAAGGGAACAATTGTACTTCCCAACAACAACAAAAATTATGCAAAATTTCAAACAGTTTTTGTTTTATTGCATTTTTAAACTTAAACTTTTAAATGGCCCACCTTAGAAGGCCAAAATTCGTAATGCCATTGCCGAGATACAACCCCATACACTCCGAAAAGTTATCGAAAATTGGTGCGAACGAATGGAGTACTGTGAGGCCAGCCGCGGCAGCCATATGAATAAAATAATATATGATTTCTGAAGGGAACAATTGTACTTCCCAACAACAACAAAAATTATGCAAAATTTCAAACAGTTTTTGTTTTATTGCATTTTTAAACTTAAACTTTTAAATGGCCCACCTTAGAGAATACACTCAAACCTCACTTTATGTAAATTCCTTTTAGGCGAACTGAAATTTATGCGGTCATAAAATTTTAATTTTTTTTTAAGTAAACCCTCAGACATTAAACGAAGTGTTGTAAAAATTTCCAATATTCTATCGTTTACCCATATTGTGTTGGTAGCAACTCGGCTCGCCAAATTGGAGGCGATAGATTTCATTCTCTAAATCAAAATGATTAAGTAGAACTGCGCAGAGAAGTGCTATTATCCGATGGCGATATTATTAGTATAACTACAGATTGATTGATGATATTGAAGTTGAACCTGTTTTTTCAAAACAAATATATGAAGTTCTTAACAAATTTAATGCTTTTTAGAAGGAAATTTGTAAATGTAGACCCAGATAGAAAACGAACATAGCTGCGTCGTGGTTATAAGGACCAGAAGCTGTAGAGATATCAGAAGCTGTATGAGTAACTGAAAAATTACATCACAAAGTCTGATGTAAATAATTTTGCACGAGAAGAAAAAGATGAATGAGATGATGTAGACACGTAAATGTTTAATTATTGTGATATATAATATTATTAAAAAAATATTTTTATTTATCTTCCCTTTATTAAATAATTATTATAAACTTTACTGTCTGTTTTTTATTGTTTTCGTAAATGAAACAAAAATTGTTGACTTTTTTATACGCTTCTCCTTAACTTTTAATGCTTTGATCTAAATTTATGATTTTTTTCAAATTCAGGGACGAATCAGTAGTTTTTATATGGAGTTAGTGTATCGTTGTATGAGTATTCGGCTTGGGCGGATTTTCGTGAAATGAATTGATCACATAAAACGAGGTCTGAATGTATTTTTATTCTCCTACATCACCAGTCTAAGTTGTAAATACTTTCTGTACTACAATTTTTTAGTAAAAGGGCAATCAGAAATTAATTCTTATTAAGAGAAGGCTCCTAGCTTTATGCCTAAAAACTCGATTTACTCTTGCTCAAACTTATGTATGGTGAATTATCACCTTGTGAAATATTTGGAATTCAACAATTTGCTAAGGGATCGTCCATACGGCTTCTGTAATGGCCGCTCGACATGCGACCTGCTGGCGTTACTCTCCGAGAGGTGGAACAAGTTCATTCATAGTGTTGAGAGTAAAGTTGTGGCTCTAGATATTTTCAAGGAGTTTGATAAAGTTTGGCATGAGGCTATATTATCGAAACTTGCTGCCTTTAGTGTTCGTAGTCATTTCTCTCGATTTATATCAAGCTTTTTCAGAGATCGCTCTATAGTTCAGGATAAATTCAGGGATACCGTAAGGCTCTGTTCTTTCTCCAACTCTATTTATAATATTTCTTAACGACTTTTTTCTTCTCACTTCCAATCCTATTTATTCTTTCGCAGACGACAGCAACATTTGTCATAAATATTCTTTTGATCGTAGGCCGAGCCTCTTGGAGATTTGGGGCGAAAAGGTTAAATTTGAATGTGACACTCATAAGTGACTTGGCGAAAATCTCCAAGTGGGGTCGTGCGAATCAGGTCAATTTCAATGCGCGCAAGACCCAATGTTGTTTTCTGAAACGCAGACGTCGTGGTGTGTTGTCATTGTGTCCATGGGTAAGGTAGATATTGAGAAATCAGATGCTCGTGATGTTCTGGGCATAAGAATTCACTGTGACGTTCGTTGGAATGATCACATATTTCGAGTGTCGAAAGAAGCATTCAAGTGCCTTGGTTTTGTAAGACGGTACAGGAAATAATTCAGTCCATCTGACCTTTTCAATATTTACAAGGCCTATATCCGACCCAAAATGGAATACAACTCTCATGTATGGGCCGGTGCTTCAAAGTCTATTTTGGGGCTTCTCGACCGCGTACAGGAGAGGAAAAAGATACTTATTAAGGACGGTATGTAGTCAACTCTATCGATTCATACGAGCATCGTCGCAATGTGGTGTGTGTTTCATTGTTTTATCGGTACTATAACGGAATGTTTTCTAACGAAATAAAGGAATTGATTCCGCATAATCATATATTTGCACGAAGTACTAGTTTTTCCCGTATAGCACATCCCTCGCACAACGCATTATAGAGAATTCGGTGTGAGCCGGAACGATATGGATCGGTTCAAATCAAACGTCCATAAGCACTACTTCCTCTGTCCTTCTGCCCACAACATATTTTCCTAGTGCCAGCACAATGCACTGTATAAGTAGGGGTCATCCTCTAAGTGCTGGCCTTAAGATAAAACAAAAAATATTGTCCGCCAAAATTTTCGCTATCATATGCGGTAGTGATATGAGTATATTGTGTGTACCTTCTTCACACTCATTTTTTTTTTTTTTTTTTTTTTTTTTTTTTTGTCAAAGAACCTCAATGATCTATATCTTTTAATCTTGACTAAGTATTCTATTGTATTGTTTTTTACGTATAATAATGATAACTAATAATTTTGTAACTTATTTTAATCTTCTTTTCTATTTTCTTTATAGGTATGTATGTAAAAACTTTAAATGAAACGTAAGTCATTTCAACATTTTTTCATTTTCAATATGATGTTTATATAGAATATCGGTGGAATAATAATAAAAAAAATTAAACTCAGTATTTTTTAACTAATTTCTGTTGATTCTAAAAATAAAATCGGAATTATTCATTATCAGTTACACTGATATTGGCACTGTGGCAAGTAATTTCTGCAAATAGGAAATTGAAGAAAAAAAAATATTCAGAAAAATTTTCTTTACCATTTACCACATTTGGTGAAAATCAGTCCAAAGTTTGAACCAAAGCAGATGCTATACAGATGCTTTAGTCAAAATTTGTTGAGTGTGAAAGCGTCATGCGTATCATTTGGTTCACATAACGCAATACTAACCTGCAATTCTAAATCTCTGTAGCATGTGTGATAGTTATTTGTTTGTAAATTGTATTCTCGAGGAATATTAAAGAAAATATTTGAAAATTTAATTTTTCTCAAAACGTTTCAGTAAATAGTTATGAGTAATTGTGTAAATTTTTGTTTAGAGCGCCGTTCTTCAAAAGATAAAATGATTTCGTAAAAAATAAGCGTTTTTCTAAGCAAATATTTAAACCCTACATAACTAAAGGTATACTAAGTTTTTCCTGATGTCTACACTACCCTTTTTTTGATATATAATTTTCGCTGAACCCCTTAAACGAATTAAGCAATAGGTCAAAACTTAATTACAAATTTATCGATTATGTTCTGTAAGCCTAAATCGAGTAAAATTTAAATTGAAAGAATTTGACAAAATTTTGATATATTTTTTTTATTAATTCACTTAACTTTAAAACAACTCGCACTTCCCTCGCATAGAGCAAAAGACTATTAATTTTATTTATACACATGATTATTTTATTTCGGGTACCTTTCTAAGAAAATATAGCACAATTAATTCGATAACAGAACTTGATTACTATTGAAGAGAATTATACAAATTAATTTATTTTATTTTTATTTTTTGTAATATAAGAAATAGTGCCGCTGAGGTGTGGTAGGTAAGACACACGCCTGCCAACCAAGATGTCCTCGGCTCAATCCCAGGCAAGACCATCTAAAAATATACATATATTTATACGAGTATATATATTTTTCTACGGCGGTGTCACCTACGATATTAGTTATGAGTTTTGCTACAATTGACACTCGGAACCGGCGTTAAAATATACGTCTCTTTAAATGGGTCTTACAATAGAATCATGTGCATCATTGTGCTCATTGTCTGAAAGAAGTTCCCTTGTTCCTCCATGTAATGTTATCAGAATTATTATTATATGAGCCATAGCCCATCACAATCTCTGCCAGGATCAAACACCTAAGGATTGTGATTGCGTATATTGAGTACAAATTGTATTTATGTAGCAAAAGCTCTTCCAAGAAGACAAAAAGATACCCATGATTATAAAAACATTGTGGCAATTAAAAAAAGAATTCAAAATATGATCGATATCACTACCAGAGATGTTACTTTTGACAAATCCAACTTTGTCGACTTATTTAGAAACCACCTGTAAGGATTACATCTTGTACCTAATTATTAATTGTCATTCTTATACGAAATGCCCAAAACTATAAGGTAGAAAGTGCCAAATAGATACACCAACATTTGTACATTTAAATCTGTTAACTTTATTATGGAAGTTATTCTATTGGTTTGATTTAATGCTACGATCTACCTATCAATGCCTTATTTACTTGAACTTTGGGTATTAAAGCTTAGATTTGAATTAACGTTTTTAAATCGATGGTTGTAGTATATACTAGAACATTCAAAACATTTGTCAATTTACTATAAGAAGGCGCCAAATTATATTTAACTAGAGTAGTCATTGCTGGGAGTCTTTGTGTTGTACCTGCTTTTTGACATTTAGTTCACATTCAGAACCTTTCTAATCGTTCTCTAGATATACAAAAATCAACATTTTGTTTCTATGGAAAATGCGACACCCATTTATTTACTTTTGTCCATATTTCGATAAGTTATTTAGACCAAATTCAGAACTTTCCACTTTTACCGTTCCGAAGATATACAAAAATCACTATTTACTTTATATGGGAGGTGCTACTCCCATTTGTCCAATTCGGGCCAATTTTGACCGATGATTTGTATTGGTAACAGAGTTATTTAGAACAGATTAGAGACTCTTACTATTACCGTTATAAAGATATATACATATTTATAATAGAAATGACAGCTTTCTACATATGTTTTTATATACACAGATTTAAAAATATTTTCTAAGTCACACAAAGTTCAAATGCAGTAACAAATTTCGTTTTCAAGTAAAACATATGCAATACAAAGGGTTTCACTCTAATGTCAATAACTCGCGAACCAACGGATTGTTCCCAAAACCTGTTATTCGACAAGCCAGAATACCACTTTGATCAAAAAATTCCGGAATAACCCAATTTGAGTAACGTAACGCGTTTCAGCAGCCGAGAGGTAATAATGGAAAAATAGCAGGAAGCACTAATATACATAGCGAAAACCGAATATAAAAAATGCTTCGAGGATTGAATAAAGCGCTGGCATAAGTGTGTTCCAGTCGATAGGGATTACTTTGAAGGGGACAATATAGATTTAGATGAAATAACTTGTACTTTTAATTTAACTTTTTGATCCAGGTGGTATTCGTTAGATCGTGCGAAAACATTGAACTGAATTTTTTACATGCCCCGAGAGACAGAGTTCCACATCCTGCAACTTCTTAGAAGAGTACACTTGACAGTTGTTCAAAAAATTGTTAACCTTGTACTCTGAGAAAGACATGTGGAATTCCAAATGGGTATTAAACGATCGTTATCAATGTTCTCATTCTTGAGACATTGTATTAACTCGGAGGATTTTGGTCCCAGCAGTATTCATATCTCTCAAAGCCACATCTGTTGTCGTCGCTATGTTTGCAGATTTAATGCAACGATCTGAGAAGATGGGAGCCAAAAGGCAGGTAGCGAAAGCTACCTTTTATTCCGCCCTTGTGTGGGATACTTTCAGTCATTAGTATTTACTTAATTTTATACCCCATATTAACTGAAATAAATAATTAATTCTGTTTTGTTCAAGTGACTGCATCGCGGAAAGAACTTAAGTGTTTAATAGAAATTTGCAAAAAAATATTTCAACAAGTATACTAAACTATTGGATGATTTGAAGTTCATTGTGTAGCGTATCAATTATTCAGTTTCTAACATCCACACTAACTTAGTTATATTTAATTACTCTAAATTAAAGTAAATTTATTTAGGCGTGGCGTCATCATCAACATATTCAACTTATTTTCGTTTTCCCACTAGAAAAGTCCTTATCTAAGACCACAAAAAAACCAAAACTCTCAAAAAATTTTGCGGCATTTTTCGGTTTTCTTTTTTCTAGCACTTTCTTAATAAATTCCAAATTTTTATCAAATTTCACCTGCATATGTTGACATAGTCAAACAAATTAACGTTTATGCTGTGGTTCTGTGGTGACCCTCATGCTCAAAACGTTTCGTTTAAATATTTAACTAAAAAATTAAAAATAAAACAATTTCTTTTATTTGAAAATTAGTTGCTCTGTTATAATTTCAATTAACAATGAGAAACAAATTAACCAAATTATTAACACACACACTCATACACACACACACGTGACCTTTAGTAGGCCTCTAGTTGGATTTGGGTAAAGGTACTCGTACATCAACAGTTCATAGTGCACACACGAAGTAATTTTTTATTAAAACAAGTAATAGGAGTGCAGTATTACGGGGGTTTTTTTTAAGTCATAGTGCTTAGCGGCGGTATTATCATTAGCGGCAATCAAGTTACCAAACAACAGGTACTTTACTCGCTCACTCCCCTAATGTGTGATATTTTATTGTATAAACGATAATTATTAAACGAGACTAAGAGTGCAGGTAGTAATAGTCATGCCATAAAAGATGACTAAATATGCTGACAGTAGGTAATTGACCATTTAATGTTGACTTTAATGTTTCCTTTAAAAATTTCCTGTTTTAAGAATTTGATGAGGCCACTGATTTAGTGACAAATTATATTACAATTGGAGAGTATGTTTGATAATTGTGCGGAATTTCGATTTCAATATGTAATTGATAGGCTAAGCAAAAGGGCATATGCAAACTATTTATCATTATTTTGAGAACAATTTTCAGAACACATTTAATTCTTATTTAAAGTTGAAGAATTTTTATGAATTTTAGTAAAGAAATCTTTAATGCATATTTATGCACACATAACTTTCAAAAGCATAATTTTATAACTTAATTCTAAATTACTGTTTAAAATTTTGCTATAGTTTTAAAGCATATTTAAGAGTATTTTATTGTTTTAAAAGCATATTTTATTCCATCCAGGATAGCAAACGTACTGTTTTCAGAAGTACGTGTACTTTTTTTTAGTCAACGCCTAACACCTACAAAAGTACGCTAAAGTACTTTTTATTAGCTCTTTGTACTTCTGTGTCGAACGTTTAAAAAAAATAAAAGTTTTTTAGTATAGAAAAAAGAAGATTGAAATGTCCTGATAGAACGCATATTTACAGAGGCATTTTAGAGCCCATATGACACTTTTTTCTGATTTTTATAAATCTAAGATCGATAGGGCAATGTGGCTTCAAATTTTTGTTATATGTGGTAAAAACAAATTATTTAAAATTTTAACTGAAGGTACGGATACAGTCAGGAAAATATTTGACAGAAATAGCGTGATCACTATTTTATAAAAATATTTGTTTTTTTATTTTTCGAATTTAATTAATATCTTAACATTTTTTCATTAGTATTTGTTTTTAAATAATTTTCTAAGAAATTTGGACATAAAATTATATAAAGTAGTGGTTACGCTTTTTTTGTTCATTATTTGCCTCAATGTAACTGTACGTCAAAATTCTGGCTAAGTATTCTATATAATTACTATTGCATATGATTGCAATTTTATATTCTTTGTCGAACTTATTGTTATTCCGTGTTTTTTAAAGAATTTTTAAGGTTTTTTTATTAATTGTACTGTTAGTTTTTCCTCAATGTACTTTTTTGGTCAATTAAATAGCTGGCTACCAAGTGCATTTATTTATGAATTTTGATAAAGAGTTTTAATGCATGTTTTTGCATATTTTATTTTAAAAAGCATATTTTTGCATACATTTAAAAAATATTTTTTATAATTTTTATAATTAAAAATTTCGTTATGGTTTTTATTAAAATTTATGATTTTAATGTATAATTTATTCCATACACATGTATTTTATGAATTTTTGTAGAAATTTTTTAAAGCATATTTTAGCATATTTCTGCATATTTTATTTTAAAAACATGTTTCTGCTCACATTGCTTTTGAAAGTAAATTTTTTATTTTATTAACATTTTTTAGTTATACTTTCATATTTAGGTTTAGTTTTAAAGCATATTTTAAAGCTTTAAATGCATATATACCTTTATCTATGCATTTACAGAACAAAATAGTATAAAGCAGTTAATAGTAGTAAAACTCTATGAATTTTAGTAACAATTCTTAAATACATACTATATATTGAACCACTCCTTACTCATTTTTGAATTATGCCTCTGGACCAAAATCCGTACCAAACAGTGACTCGTCTTGGGTATATCTGCTTTTCAATGTATGAGTGCGGGTTTTCTGTGCCCCAAATGCGACAATTTTTCTTGTTTACATACCCGCCAAGATCAAAATGAGCTTCATCTGAAAAGATGCTTTTTATTTGGCAAAATCGGCATCTTCTGTAAGTCGATCGCAGGCCCACTTAGCGAAGCGAAAAAAGTGTATACACAACCATATTCGTTCAGCGGAAAGATACAACTAATTATCTGTCAAATCAGACATGAGCTAAGTGCTACCATTCACGAAATAAGCACTAGTTGAACAAAAAAAGTTAAATGGCGGACCCTATATATGTATATATATTGTCTTTTCTTTTCTCTTGAGACCAGCAGTCAGGGGATAACTCCTACTCATGCAGTGCATTGTGCTGGTACTAGAAATATAGATTGTAGGAAGTAGGATGGATAGAGTAATGTCTATGGACGTTCGATTTAAATTCGCTCATGTCGTAAGTGGCAGGAAAGACATTCGCAGGTAGATTCTTCCACAAATGAATAGTGCGACCAAAGAACGAATTTTCCCTCTAATGCATTGTGCGATTCACTGGACAATCAATTACAAAGGGATGAGCTCTACGAAAAATACGACTACCACGTAAGAATATGCGATTACTAGGAATTAGTTCCTTAATTTCGTCAGAACACATTCCGTTATAGTACCGATAGAACAATGAAACACACGCCACACTGCGATGATGCTCTAATGAATCGATAAAGTTGGCTACCCTACCATCATCAATAAGAACCTTTGCCCTCTCCTGTACACGGTCGAAAAGTTTTAAAATGGACTTTTAGGTACCGGCACATACATGAGAATTCCAATTTGGGTCGAATATAGGTCTTGTAAATATTAAGGAGATCAGATGGAGTGAAGTAATTCCTGCACCGTCTTAAACAACCGAGGCACTTGATGCTTCTCTCGTCACTCAAAATATGTGATCATTCTAACGAAACCCTCTGTGAATTCTCATGCTCAGCACATCAAAAGCATCCGATGTATTATATACAGGGTGTCCGCCGAGGAGGCATACTACTTTGTTTTGCCGCCATTTCGGCAAACATTAGTCTTGACAGTTCATATTTGGCAGTCGTGAAGTAGAGACGTGGCAAATTTATTGTGAAAAAATATTCAGTAAACCAACGTGTTTTAATCGTTAAAGTATTTTATCAAATTTAATCATCGATTAAAATTATTCATCAGTCACCTTTGCATCTATTAAAAGTGACAGTCTGGTGTGCATTTTGGTCAGGAGGAATCAATGGCCCTTACTTCTTTGAAACTGAAAACGGCGTAACGGTAACTGTCAATGGGGAGCGAAATCGTGATATGATTGAAAACTTTTTAACGCCACAACTGCAAGATTTGTGTTTTGTGCTTTTGCAGCCAGGATTACAATGAAATTACTGCAAAACCTCGTTTTCCAACAAATTATTTCAAGGAAGGGTAATGTTGATTGGCCTCCACGGTCGCCTAATTTGACTGCTCCGGACTACTTTTCGTGGGGATATCTGAAAAGCAACCAAACCGGAAATACTGGAGCAACTCTAACAAAATATTCGTAATGAAATTAATGAAATACGCGTGAAATGTGTGAGAATGTAATGTAAAATGTGCTTAAAAGGGCTCGCATTTGTGAGGCTAACAGAGGCGGGCATTTATCTGATATTGTATTCGATACATAATTGCCGACATTAAATAAAACATTTATCAATATAAGATCCATTCTCTTACACATTATCAAAAATTATAAACAAACAAAGTAGTATACTTTCTTTCCCGGCGGACACCCTGTATTATGTTTTTAAAGCATATTTTTATATATTTTATATATTCTTTTGTAAAAGCATTTTTTTCTGCCTATTTTTTAATTATATATCGAAATTTATTTAAAATTTCTCCTAATTTAGTTTTTAGACATATTTTTGTACATTTTGAGAAGTTCTGGGAACATATTTTAGTTTTAAAGCATTTGCATTTTCATGGTTTCTAACGCATATTTTGCATTTTCAAAGCATGTGCCAGTTTTGAAGCAAACTTTTGAATTTTAAGGCAAAATCATGTTTTGAATACAATCCCATAGTGTTTGAAAGTATTCATACAGTATGCAAAACCCATATTCGTACACCTAATAAAAACAACAAAATTTACGAAATATTCTATGCATAAACAAATTTTTGAAAATTTTGTGTCTATTGTTTTTATGACAAAATGCAAGTAATATGTAGTAATATATAAATCGACCGCTAGATGGCGGAGTATTTACATAATGGATAACAAAAAACGTATTCGTACAGATGGCAATACTATATTTTTCTTGTTCTTTACGCGAGCTTTAAACTTTATTTTACTCGTGGGGTTCCCCGTTTTTATTGTTCTAGTCTGGATTTTCATAAAATATCATGGTCAGTTGAATTATTATAAAAAGTTGAGAAAATTCAACATGGGCCCAAAATCAAGTGAGCTATTATGACTTTTGAGACTGTACTATATATTAGACGTTTAATTCTAAAAACCATTTGCTTTATATTTAAAATATGTAATATGTTTTGATAGCTGAATAGTATCTAATATTAATAAGTTTTAGTTATTAATAAAAAAATACTTTGTGTATACATATACGAGTATATTGCATTAATGACTTAGTGTGCAATATATGTAATAAAACAACATGCATCTAAGCTTAATAGTATTTGAAAACTTGTTTTATAAAATTTAACAGCATAATTTAGATTAATTATGTAAGAAAACTATCTAAAATAGTTGGCTGAATTTAATAAATATACAAATTTCTGTTACAAAATTAAAACAATCGCAGCTGAATATCACTTACAAAAAAATTTCTTGAAATGAGACAGCTTAGGAGTAGACTTTTATTTCCTTGTGTTACGAAATTATCAAAAAAAGTGTTGAATTGGCTATAAACTTTTATTTATTTAATAAAACAACATACATCAATAATTAATAGCATTTTTATACTTCTTTTCTTAAATTTAATAGCTAATTGGCATAATTTATATTAATTTTGGAAGAGAACTATCTAAAACAGTTTGCTGAATTGAATACATCGACTGCATTCTATGACAAAATTCAAATAGTCATAGCTGAATATCACTTACAAAGGGATTGCTTGAAATGAGACAGTTTACTAGCATACTTTAACATCTTTGTGTTATAAAATTCATACATTTATGTATAATTAAAAGCATTTGTAAACAAACTTATTTGCTAAAATTTAAGAGCTAACTGGCATAATAGATTAAATTTAATGCTTTCTGTAAACAAATAATATATTTATAGCTGAATATCTCTTACAAAAGGTCTTCTAGAAATAAAACTGATTAGGAGTAGACTTCAATTATTTTTTTTGTCTTAAAACTATCAAAAGAATTTTGCTGAATTGGACATACAGCTTGTTAAATGCTGAACATTTTACAAAATTTCCAAAAGAATTTTATAATTCCAAATAAATTTCATTTAAATTAAGAAAAACTGTTAGCAAAACGTTTCTAAAATTTAAATTTATGTAATTTTTCAAATGTTATTAACATTGATTTTTTTTAGGATTTTCTTCAAGGCTTTAAGGATAAAGGAGTAGTGAAAGAAAAGAAAATTATCTTTTTTCCTATTTATCTATCGATTTAAAAAAGGGGAGGTTATAAATTGTGCAGATTTTTGTTTCCCCCTTAGAAAATTAGCAAAAAAAATACGGTCTGTTTTGTCTGGCAACTTTTAGAGAGAAGGTAGGGGTTTCAAAGAAGCTTAGCTGTGTGGTATGATTGTTGTGGTCTTTACAGCCTTTTGTTAAGTTAACGCACTTTTTAACCTTCAAATGTCTCTTA
Organism: Wohlfahrtia magnifica; assembly: GCA_023159175.1. Taxonomy (NCBI): domain Eukaryota; kingdom Metazoa; phylum Arthropoda; class Insecta; order Diptera; family Sarcophagidae; genus Wohlfahrtia; species Wohlfahrtia magnifica. Next base: position 4,262,645 of record JAKWBJ010000045.1, read on the forward strand.
ATGCTACATTATTAACGCTTCACTATGCAGCCAAAGCAAAAACCATAAACGTAAAGCCGTTAGCAGCGTAGCAGCTCTTAATGCAGTTTAGCACGAGATTGAAAAGGTGTTTTGTGTGTGTGCAGAGCTAAAGATACAGATTCAAATTGAATTAAGTTATTGTGTGCAAAAATAAGCAAGAGAGAAATCCATAAGAAGCTGTTGTAGATACACTTAACGAAACATGCGCACTTATTAAAGAGAGAACGAGTTTAGAGAGTGAGAAACTTAACGAAACATCAGATTGAGAAATAGAAATAAAGAGTAGCGTTTTGCTCTCTGTTTATGTTTTTTTTTTTGTTTCTGGTTTATTTGTTTATAATTTCGTTAAAAGTATCTGGAGAAAATTTAGTATAGAGCCGCCAGAGAATGAGAGTTAAAGACAGCGGGAAGCTCTCTGTTTTTATTTTTTGTTTTGATTATTTTCCAGTTTATGAGGGAGTATAACTAAATTAAGAAAGAGACACACTCTGCACTTATTCGTTGAGTGTATCTTTCAAATGTTTTTAGAAATTGCGCAGGCTATTGTGCAGACCTTATGTTGCTGTTTGAGGTCTGCTATTTGCCTGCCTGTAAATAAATGTCCGTCTGTCTGTGTTTTTCTCAAGAGTACGTTTGTGTGTTGCATGCTTGTGAATCTATAGAATTCGGTACTCATTGTATACGCACTGTAACTTCAAGATACACAAAAATTCTTTCATGCATTCAGTCTTAAAACGTCGCTCGCTGTTTATAAATCGTTTGCACACTAAAATTCAAGACCGGCGGCCGTTTAATAAAAAAAAATCCAATATTTTTTTGTTTTCAATTTACCATTTGTCATACATTATACGCTCCATATAGATGAAGAAAATAAAGAAATACATGATTGAATGAAACATCCGCAAGAAGAAGAAGAAAAATAATAGAAATATTCATGAAAAATATACGTGCGTGTATATGTTAATATTATGAAATTTTTTTATAAGAAATAATAAGTGTTTTGGTAATAAGCAGTGAAAATAAAACGCGCGTTGCATGTGAAAAATGTTACAAATTCTTAAAGAAATTTTAAATTTTTTGTGAAGAAAAGAAAAATATTGAAGAAATTTAAAAGTGTAAGAAAAGCATTTTAACTAAAAAGAAAAATGGCAAAGAAAAATAGTTGGTGAAACAAAAAGAAAATCAAAATATTGATCTAAAGTTACCCAAAAGGCTCTTGACCTAACAGCCAGCCTGCTTGCTGCTGCTTGCCTGCCTGCCAGCCTGAATGCCTTGGGAGAAATGGCCAAAACCAATTGGATTGAATAACAACAAATTTAAACGCACATGCTCTTAAACAATAATTTAAAGCTCAAATAACAAAGTTTTATATTAAAAACCGTAAGAAAAAATTTAAAGAAAAAAGAGGATAAAAAATAGAGAAAAAATAAAAATTTAAATTTTTTTAAAAAGAAAAGAAAATTGCAAGAAAAATTTTTAAAAATGTTTCAAAAAGTTGTATACCAATGAGCTTACAAAACAAAAAAGTGTTAATTTAACTCCTTTCTCTCCCTCCCTTTACACTTGAAGAAAAGTATTAAGAAAACAAAAACCCAAAAACCTAACAAAACTTCCTTTTTTCACTTTTTTATATCCTTTACCAATTGCTCTTACCTTTATACCCTCTTGTTTTCCCAACTAAACCTGCTTAGCGTCTACTTCTTCATCACTACTTCTTCGTTTAACGGGCGGATATTGTTCCGCTTAGAAAAGCCATCAAAATTAAGTTCTCAAAGCAAAATCATCATCATCCGGCATACCGTCACGCTGAGAACATCTACGACGGTGGCACTGATACCGACGACGACGAATGTCCTTTAGAATCGTCCACCATGAATCCCTATGAATATGAAACCACCCTCGATTGTCGTGATGACACCAGAGCTGTGGGTGGCGGCGGTGGTGGTGCCGGTGGCGGAGGTGGTGGTGGCATTGGTTCTAATATGGTCGGTTCAATGACACCCAGACATCCACATATGGCAAATAATAGCAGTGTTGGTGTAGTTGGTGGAGGCAATATATCCCAACAAAATACTTTACATCATCAAAATCAACAAAATTTACAATTACAACAACAGCAGCAGCAGCAGCAGCAACAACAACAAGACGATTCACATTCATCATATTATGATTATGAATATCAACATTTGCCACATCGTGGCAATGATACACAGAATCCACCATCATCGACCTCAACAGCAGCCCGCACACATGGTAGACAAGGCAAGTTTTCGCAAAACAAAAAAAAAAAAACAAAAATGTTTCTCTTTGAATGAATTTAAGCGACAATTTTGAAAGATTTTTTTTTCAAATGTTGAAAAAAATCTTAAGAAAATCAAAAATGTTTTCAAATTTAAATTGAAGTGAGGAAAGATTGAAAAACAAATGTGTCTTACGAAATAAAAATGTTAAATATTTTAAAATTTAATTTTTAATTTTTAATTGTCCACTTAAACTTGAAAAGGTTAAACAAAAATTTTTATAAAAAAAGGAATGCAAAAGAAATATTTTGAAACTGCTTAGAAGAGATTTATTAATAATTTTTTTGAAAATCTAAATACAAAATTTAAATATAATTTAAAAAAGAAATTAATAAAATAATTGGAATTAAAAAAAGTGAAAATGTTACAAAAGGAAAAGCGAATATATTGGATGTGTTTTTTTACATCAGGCCACATACTTAACACATATATATTGAAATTAATAGAGACCTAGTTTATCCTTCACAACACATAGATATTGTGGTCTATTGCTTAGAACATATAAAACTAAAAATAGATTGTATTTCATACAAGTGTCGTAAGTCGTAAACGCAATTTCAAATATACAAAATAAGTAGTGTCAAAATAATAAGTGTTGTGAACGATAATCGGGACCAAAATTTCGGCATAATTTGTTGCATATACAAAAACAAAATTAGTTTCATAATAAATAAATCAAAACAACTTCAAAATACTGCACGTTGGGGCAGCCCTACAAATTTAAAAAAAAATCCATTTTTAAAAATGAGAATTGAGGAAAAAAATTTAAGGGCCTTATTAGCTTACACTTATCATAGTTGAACTGCATTGAAATTATTTTGTTTAATTATTTCGAGTTTGACGGACGGCGGGCCCTCAAAATACAAACTTTAAAAAAATGTTTATAAAATTAAGCTTTTATTCCACCATCTTTGAACGGTTATAAAATATGAATGCCATCAATTTTATTATCACTTATGAGTTTCGTTATACTAACGCTAATTTAACTACAAGAATTCAAATAATACGACGGTTATAGGACCAATTAAAAAAAAATCGAATTTTTTCTTATCAATAAATAAAAAATTAATATTTCAAGGCTTGGATCTTTTTCCGCCAAGAATTCTCAAGCGTAGTATTTTTATATGAGTTATTTAGTCCAAAGTGTGTAGTTTCCAGTTGGGCTGCCCAACGCTGCCCACCAGAGCATTTTTTTTTTTTAATTTTAGACCTGCTTTATTAGAAATGTTGTTTTATTTTAATTTATGCAAGATTTAATGCAATTTTTCTGATAGGCGCTATCGAGTATAACAAGTATCTGTGTCTGAAATTTTTGAAACACCTCCAAAATCTTGAGATACGCATAAAAGCCGGTTTTTCGTAAATCCATGAACTTATAAAGCCTATAACTTATTCATATTGTATTCAATATTAAGTTTTCAGCGGATGTGGAAAGAAGAGAAACAGACCTTTTAATTGGTATACAGTTTGTCATGAAAATCTTTATACATAATGAAAAAAGAATTTGGTTTGACTTTTGTCATTAAAAAAAAATTGGTGGCTTTGTTTCACTTTTAACAATAAATTTTAATTTAAAAATAAGATTAAAAAACTTGAATTTTATTGTCAGGAAAATGATTTTACATACTGGCATAGTATTAATAAATGGGATGAAAATTTCTAGTTGCTGGATAATCTATATTTTATATGGCCAACATTGGGCCTCAATTACAGATTTTGCACACATTCAGTTGAAATTTTATCCTATTCTTTTACAATTAGGGCCCTTAATTTATCTTGGTTTGTGAGACGCCTCTTGGCAGTAGTTCTTTTAAGATAAGGTTATACATTTTCAATTGGGTTTAAATCTGGTCTCTGAGCATAAGTAAAGGGTCCGCCATCTAACGTTTTTTTTCAACTAGTGCTTATTTCGTGAATGGTAACACTTTGCTCATGTCTGATTTGACAGATAATTAGTTTTATCCTTCCGCTGAACGACTATGGTTGTGTATACGCTTGAACAACGCTGGGAAATATTGCGGCATTACTTTGAAAATCATGGTAATGTTGCAGAATCAAAAATCATCTTTTCAGATGAAACTCATTTTGATCTTGGCGGGTATTAAAACAAGTAAAATTGTCGTATTTGGGGCACAGAAAACCCGCACGCATACATTGAAAAGCCGATACACCCAAGATGAGTCACTCTTTGGTGCGGATTTTGATCCGGAGGCATAATTAGGCTACTGCATGGCCAGCCGAGGCAGCCATTTGAATGAAATTATTTTCCATTATTAAAAAAAGAATTATATTAAAAAAAGGAATTTGAGAAAATATTCAGTATTTTTTTTTTATAGCATTTGCAAAAAAAAAAATTTGTTTGGCGGACCCTATACAATTAAAAATATATATGTTAAAAACCAATGTTAAATTTTAGCTTATTTTTTTTAGACGAAAACAAAATTTGTTTAGCTTTTTTTGAACGCGATTTAGTTTTATGTCATTTTAAAATCTGGTCACACTGATTGTCACCATTTGGGAGCTCCCCCAATTAAACTTTTTCCAAGCGAAAACACAAAACGATGCCATTTCTTTTTATAATACAAGTGTTTACTAAACAACAGACGTTTTTATGCAATTTTTAATCTTTTTAAATGGTAGGCACTTCATAAATTTTTAAAGTTTAATGCCTTTGAAAGTAGTTTGGCTGCAGTAAGTTCTATTATATGATGTACAGAATTTTTGAAATGCAGCTTCAATTACTTTGTATAGAGCAATTAACTATAACATAAAAAATTCTAAGCAGATGTGTTTGCCTGAGTTGAAGATATTGCCAAAATTCCGCTACACAAGTCTAAATTGTAATAAAACAAGGATATATAAACATATATTTTTAATATCAATGAAACGGGCCTTGTTGAATAGAAAATTTTATGACATTTATGTTTAAATATGATCTTGGAAATGTGACCGCAACGGCTTTTCGCAGCATATGTGGCCGTATTCGCCAATTGCTTTCGAATGTTGGTTTCCAGGTGTTCAATTTTATCTGGTATATCGACGTAGGCAAGTGACTTAAAACTAAACCAAATAATCCAAATGAGTTAAATCGCAGGCTCTTGGTAACCAATTAATTGGACCATACCGTGAAATTACACTTTTACCAGACGTTTCTGTGAGTAGGCGTGCGCTATGTAGCATGTAGAACCACATTCTGTCCGAACCACATATCAGCAAGATTAATGCCAATTAATTGAGGTACAAAAAAAAAATGTCTAATCATGACAATGACACTACCAGGCCATAAAGAGCACCAACAGTAATTTTCTGTAGATGTAATAATGTTTCGATAACAGCTTGTGGTTTATTCTCATTGCGAATGAAATAATTCTGCTTATTTACATACCCATTAAACAAAAAATGGGCTTCATCGGAGAACACAATTTCGAAGTTTGATGAACAGAAACATTATTTTTATAAAAAAATTTCAACAATTTGCAAGCGTTTCTGTTTTGTAAGTCTATCCATAATAAAATGTCACGGCAAACTAAAACAAAAGCAACTATCAGCCGTTAAATCGGTTGTCAAATAAAGTAGTGTTCCCAACCCAAAGTGGTAGGCCTCCGATATTTGCTAACAATTGCTATTTTTGCTAAGACAAGCTTTTTAAAAGCAATGTTCTTTCTTAGCAGACAAAAATTACACTCTACAAAACTCTGATACTACACATTATGTTACATATATGCCCCAGAAGCATGGGTTCTTCTTTCTTTTCGAAAGAAAGATACTCCGCAGAATATGTTGGCCGTGAATACATATAACGAATGAATCATGAGCTGCATGATCTTTACCTCGACTTGTTATATATGGACGCATTAAGTTGCAATGACTGTGGCGGCTTACTACGTCACATGTATGATGAACGCTTCGGCTAAAAGATGTTTCAGGTTTGGTACTGTGCGAAGGGCACCGATAAAGCGGTTGGAGCGGTTCTTTCAAAACCTGATAGAAGAAATTAGAGAAACAATGCACATGATCGAAGCACTTAGAACACTAATCTGTTTCAGACTTAGAAAAAAAAGCATCTGAAAATCATAAAATTATTGAAAAAAAATTTTTGTGTTATTTTATCGAACGAACCTATTTCTTGACCTCTAAGATTGTGTCATTTGATATCCCTTAATTTATTTTCATGTGTTTTACCAAAAATCTAGAAGTAGTTTTCAGCAATCGGAAATTAGCTTAACCCTTCATGCCACTAAAGGAATAATAAGATGTGCTAATTAAACGAATGTGAATATTTGAGCGTAAATAGAAACTGCTCTCTTAAGCCAGGATCACACGATTGTCACAAATGTGCCAATATGACACTATTTATATTGTGCTTGTGCTTGGGTATTGTCAACTTCGATTGTCGCACAAGAACAAAATAAATATTGGTGCACTTTTGATATTTTTCTTGACGGATCAATAATTGATGCACTGCGACAATCGTTTGATCTCAGCTTTACACAGTAAAATAAAAGAAAATTACACAGTTAACACTTCTAGTCCAACAATAACTTTCTGCAAACTTTAAGATTCCAATTTAAAGAAATAAATACTTATGTCACGTTCAGACGACAATGTTTTTTAGTAATTCGCTCTCTCATTCATTTCCCAATTATGAGCCGATTTACATACAAAAATTTGCCAGAATTTCAACACCGATCGAAAGTGGACTTAATTCTGTAATTGGTTTTTTGGAAAACGTAGAAAGAAAAACTAAAAGCGGTTTCAAACAAACCCATTCGGAATCTGTAGAACCAAAATACAAATCGATAGGAATTGCAAGTATAGAATCAAAATCATTCCGATCAGAATGCGTGACATAAAATTCTAAAAGCGAGTTACACTATGAATTACTACAGAATTAATGTGGTCTCTAATTGTTATCGGGTGTTTGTTTGCATTGTTTTCTATTTTTTTTATATTTTAAAACACAGTTTAAAAAATAATACATAAAAAATCGAGAGAAAGAACCATCAAAATGAATTACAAAGGCGACATATGAACGTGGTAACTCTTATAAGTAATTTAAAAAACGAACAAAACAATTCGAAATCTTATGTGAAAAGGCTATTAAATAATGAAAGCGATTCTCCAAATGATGTGAACTGTATTCCAATTTTAATAGCTTGCAGTCGGTAGCTTCCTGTGGTCTATGTAAATATTTAATAATTTAGTCTACACTAACAGGCCTATTACTTTAAATATAAATACGTATTCGAGCCCAACATTTAAAATATTATTGCCGGCAAACAAAAGTAGATCATCTAAAATTAGACTGATTGTCTGACATCTCACATTGTTCTATTAGTTTTTTTTTTTTCATTATTATTATACACTTTCAAACTTACACGCCTTCTTTCATTGGTTTGTTAAACAACAAACTTTAATCACAATATTTATGGCAATTAAAGCTTTTATTTTTTCTTATAAAAGGCCTACACATTTAACTATTACTTTAAATTCATGTAACATTTTTTTTTCCCAAAATCTAAATGTTTTATGTAAAATATTCTTTAAAAAATTAATTCTATTGTTTAATATGTAGTAATGACTTTACTACTATACCATCCATTATTTAAATGTTAAATGTTAACACATTGTAATTTTTATTGTTAATATCTATGGCTCTAAAATATAATGATTTTTATAGTTAAAGTTTATAAAACATATGGAAGTTTTTTTCTTTAAAATTTGAGCATGCAAATTAGACTTCCGTTAATTAAATGAGTTTTTGTTTCTTATAATCTTTTTTTTTTTTTTTAATTTGAAAAAAGTTTTACAAAATTTTACTGAGACATACACTTATTTAAAATTCTGGCAGCTTAAAGTAATAACAGTTACAACAGTTTTTTTAGTATGAGAAATAAAATTATGAAAAAAAGACAGACATTTAGAAAGCTATTCAAAGTAAAGGGTGTTTTTTATAGAGGTATAGAACTTTAAGTTGCAATAAAGCAACGATGGATTATTCGATTGGCATGAATTTTATTTATCCGAAAGATAATCTTGTGGCATTACATTTTAAATATGATTTCTGGCATATGACCGCCACGGTTGCCGCGGATGTAGTCCAATCTGGACGTCCAATTTTCGATGACTTTTTCCAACATTTGTGGCCGTATATCGGCAAAAACACGGCGAATGTTGTCTTCCAAATGGTCAAGCGTTTGTGGCTTTACCGCATAGACCAATGACTATACATAGACCCTCAGAAAGTAGTCTAGCGGTGTTAAATCACAAGATCTTGGAGGCCAATTCACAGATCCAAAACGTGAAATTAGGCGGTCACGAAACGTGTCTTTCAATAAATCTATTGTGGCACGAGCTGTGTAACATGTTGCGCCGTCTTGTTGAAACCACATCTCCTGGACATCATGGTTATTCAATTCAGGAATTAAAAAGTTAGTAATCATGGCTCTATACCGATCATCATTGACTGTTACGTTGTGGCCATCATCGTCTTTGAAAAAGTACAGACCAATGATTCCACCAGTCCATAAAGCGCACCAAACAGTCAGTTTTTCTGGATATAAAGATGTTTCCACATACATTTGTGGATTACCTTCACTCCAAATGTGGCAGTTTTGTTTGTTGACGTAGCCATTAAACCAGAAGTACGCTTCATCGCTAAACAAACTTCGCTTATGAAAATCGGGAACAACGGTAATCTCGTTTTGGGCCCATTCGACGAATCTATGCCTTACTTGATGTTCGTTTGGCTTCAATTCTTTCACGAGTTAGATTTTGTAAGCATGCAAACCAAGATCCTTCCGCAAAATCTTCCATACAGTGGATGGACACAGATCCAATTCCTGTGCTCGATAGCGGATGGACTCATTCGGGTCTTCCTCAATGCTACGCTCTACAGCAGCAATAGCTTCTTCTGTACGCACCGTACAGCGTCTCTTGGGATGCGAGTTATCAATAAGAGTAAACGTGGTGCGAAAACGTTCCATGGTTAATCGAATTAACTGCTCTGATGGACGATTGTGTCGACGATAAAATGGACGTAGTGCGCGATATGTTTTCCGCACAGAACCATTATTCTCGAAATAAAATTGCACTATTTGCAAGCGTTGTTCAGGCGTGAGTCTGTTCATGATGAATTGCCAAACCAAACTGAGAATAAATCACTTGACAGCTGTTAAATCGGTCGCCATCTTGAAAAGTAATGCCAACTTAAAATTCTATATCTCTATAAAAAACACGCCTTATATATACTATATTAGAAGATATATGAAAGAAATTTAAGCAATTTTATCAGAAAATATATGTATTGCCTCTGTAAGTTAATAGGACATGGGCTGTATGTCAGTGTAAGTATAGGTTTAATACTCTCAGATACTTAACGTATCGAGTGTTTTCTAAAGGTTCTTAGCTATGAGTTGGCAATATTACTCTATTTGACAACCTATTAAACAGCTGATAGCTGCTTTTGTTTAGTTTGGTTTGACATTTCATTATGGATCGTCTTACACAGCAGCCAATCGGTGAATGGACTGAAACACAAATTTATATTGATACTTAATTCCATTCAAAATTGTTTTCTACGATGAAGCCCATTTTTAGTACAATGAGTACGTAAATAAGTAGAATTGTGGTATTTAGTATGATAATAATCCGCAAGCTTTTGTCAAAACACTATTACTTGCACAGGAAATTACTGTTTGGTGGCGCTTATGGGCTGGCGGAGTCATTGGTTCATAAAGGGTGGGCCAATTTGAGGTTAGGAAGTAAATTGGCTTAAGACCACTTTTTTTATTAATTCAGTTTTAATCATACCAATATAGTATAGAAATATGGGAATTAAGAATGGAATATATCATATTAATTTTCCATAACATTTCATGAAGAAACTTGGGGACTTCTCTCAGTCAATGAGCTGCACCGGATTTTATTTTTAAGCTCTTTGAAAGGGATCTAGAGTTTAACACCGGCTCCAAACGGCAAATGCATTTAGAGAAGTTTTCAATAGTAGTATGAGTATTACTACCAGTTACTAGCTAATGTTATGAGGTGATACCGTTGTCGAAAAACTTTTATCTTTTTTTTTTTGGTATTGGAATTAAACCAAGGACCTTCTGGTTGGTAGGTGGGTGTCTTACCCACCATACCACAGCAGCACACAATAATGGAATATGATGTCGGACCAATGTCCACCTCTAGCACGTCGGCAGACGTCCGCTCTTTACGCAAAATTTTGAACCACATTTTGCAACAAAGCTTCGCTTATCTCGTCAATTCAGCCCCGAATTTCATCTTTCAGTGTGTCAGGTGTTTGTGGTTTGTTCACATAAGCCCGGTTTTTCAAATGGCTCCAAAAAAATAATCCAGCGGCGTTAAATCTCAAGAACGAGACCTCCAATTGACATCGCCCCATCGAGAAATTGTGCGACCGGGAAACTTCTCATGCAGTAACTGAATTGTTTGGCTGGCTGTGTGGCCTGTGATGCCGTCCTGCTGAAACCATTCAACATTAGCCAATTGTGGCCACAAATAATTGGTTATCATGGTTTGTTGGCGCATAGAATTCATGGTGACGACGTTTACTTGCTCCTTTTCGAAAAATACGGGCCGATGATGCCACCTAACGACAATCTGCACCATACGGTCACTTTCTTTGGATGTCATGCTTTTTCGAGGATTATTTGCGGATTTTGTGAGCCCTATATGTGACAATTTTGTTTGTTTCCATAACCGCCTAATTGAAAATGGGCTTGTTTTCGTTCAGTTTTTCAAACATTAAATTTTCACAATTAAAATTCTTTGTTAAAGAGCGTAGAGTTTTATAGTTTTATAGTTAAATTTCCCAATTCTTGACATTTCATTATCTGACAGCCAATTTACTTCTTAACCTCAAATTTTCCGCCTTGTATATATTTGAAATCGATGCGATCTTTCTGCCAATGGTGAACGGTATATGCATATGATTAGAAATTCTTTTCGTACCGCAATTAGCTGATATTAATCCTGTTGACATTTGGTTCTGCATGCCACCCAGCATGCGCTACAACGGATTTACTCAAAAAAACTTTTAAAGGAGTAATCTCACGGAATGGTTCCATTAATTGGCCACCAAGATCGTGTGATTTAACCCCATTGGATTACTTTCTTCTGAGTTATTTAAAGTCACTTGTCTACGTCGATAAACCAAGGACTATTGGACACCTGAAAATGAGCATTCGAACAGTAATTGGGGAAATACGTCCACACATATGCTGCGAAAATTTTGTGAAAATTTGAGTTCTAAATTGCGCCTTACACACTTCATCCATGGCGGCCACATGGCTGAAATCATTAATATCATAAAATTTTCAATCCAACACAGCCTTCTTATATATTTTTTGTTTTAGTTTTATTTAAACTTGTGTAACTATAACAAACTCCTGATGTAATTCTTCGTCTTATCTCCAAACTGAATTTATTAATTTTGTTAATGGCAAAACCAATATATCAAGATGTATGAGATCTTTAACAATTTCTTTAAACGTATCATCATTTACTATAATATGGACCGATTATAATGACAAATCACACCGAAAAGAATATTTTCGTGCATGTTGTACAATCTCAGAGCGTAATGTTGTTCAAGGTGATATACCAAATTTTACGAATAAAAAGATCAAAAACAAGGTAAAGTATAGGTTTTAACCCACAAGTTAGGCCTATTGGTAAAACGGACAAGCTTAAGTAAGGCACTTATTATATTAAAATCGGTTTAAATTTTTTTAAAACTAATCTACACAATATTTTTGTTTAACTAAATATGTTTTCCTTTTTTTTTTTGTAGTGTTTCGTGGAATAAAAGAAATGTTAAAAATTAAAAAAATTCTTAGTAATTTTTCTTTTTCCATTACTTTTGCTTATGCTTTTCTTCTGATGATTTATTTAAAATGTCAATAGCAAATATTTTCTACCCTGATTTGATTAAAATTTTTTTTCCTACTTATTCATTTTGTTTTTATTTAATTTTTTTTTTCTTGGATTTCTTAAAAATCATTCCAAAGAAAGCAAAACACTTTACTCTTTTGCCTTTAAAAATGAGTTTATGCCATTCTACTACTACAACTACTACTACCGAGTATAAACCAAAGCTAGTTCAACTTGTGTGTCATAGTTATTACTTTTTGACAGCTGTCAAAAAATATATGCGAAAACACCACTACCACAACTGCAAAAAAAAGTGATTTTTATGTAAATTATGAAGGATTCCTTTTCATATAATTTCTTTTTTGTGCGTTTTGAAATGTAGCAAAAAAATCCTAACAAATTGACAGTTTTTCCTGTTTTGAAAATAACAACAAAAACAAGGGAAAAAGGGAGAAACAAAATTTCAACAAGAAACGGAAATTCAAATATCAAGTGGAAGAAGAAAGAAAGAAAAATCTAATTTAAAGAAAAATTGTTTCTAAAAATAAAATGCTGAAAATAACTAGAATAGAAAAATAATTTCTCTCCCTCTCTCTCTCTCTCTCTCTCTCTCTCTCACCCTTCTATATTTACCTGCTCTATTAAGCTGGGATCAAACGATTGACTCAAATACACCGATCTGATACAAATTTTATTGTGACAAATTAGCGCACAATAATAAAATTGTCCAAATTAAAAATTCTTTATTCACACGATTGTCTTATTTTATACAAAATTTATTGACGAAACGATGTATTGACAATATTGTCCCAACTCTGTCACACGATAGTTCTTGTTTACGGTAACTGTGTGAATCAGCTGTTATATTGTTATATTGAGGTCATTTAGTGAACAAATAAATAAAAAGAATACAAAGAAAAAGAGAAAAAGAAGTGTGTGGGTCAGAAATTGGCTCACAAGAAGAGCCATTGATGGTGCATATAAGAAAACATTTCAATAAATTTAAAAAAAATTAATTCACTAAAATATTTATTTATTTAAATTGGAATATAATTACAAATTATATTGAATTGTCTAAAGTAAAGATGATTTGTTTTCTAAAAAATTAAAATTGCATCGGCTTTGATTATCAGGTGTCCGCTAGATAAAACAGTAAAAATAATTAAAAAAAAAAATGGAAGTTTGTGATGCAATTTACATATAAATTATTAAAAAATTCATATTTTAAGGGATCATATTTATAAATACCGTATAAACAAGTGTTTTTTCAGAAAGAAATCAATTAAAGACTAGAAATCATTGATTGTTTTCTTCAATTGCCACACATTGAATACAATAAATATTGGTGTATTTTTGGAATTTACATTGGTGCATCATTGCCGATAAAGCTTTTATACGATTATCGCACCAGGGTTGCATTTGATTGAGGTAAATAAGCACAATGATATTGTGAGTTGCCGTATGAGCCAATAAATTGTATAATCACACGATTGGCATATAAAAAACACTAATTATTGGTGCATTGCGACAATTGTATGATCTTACCTTTAGTGTTAAAAAACTGCTTCACGACTGGGGTTTTAAATACAGTGCTGCCAATTTAACGCCTTTTGCGCTATATTTAGCGCGTTTCAACTACCAAAAAGTCAATTTTTTTCTTCTGAATGCTGTTTCTTCAAAACGCGCTATGTTAGCGCGTTTCTATTATTATTCTATTTTGCAATTTTTTGTAAGAAATAGAAAGCCACAAAATTTAATAAACTCATTAATTCATATAAATTCTGGACTTAAAACGGTATTACAGATAATATTTGTGCAAAATTGTATTTTTGAAACGTATCTTAAATCTAAAGGTAATTTTTCAAGATTTATTTTAGTTTTTCTAAGTAATATAGAAAAAAAAAAAGTATTTAAAAAAAAAGGCTCAAAATTTAATTATTTAATTACAATACTAAGCTTGTAAGTCGTTATTATTTCATCCTTTAAAGATCTTAAGTGGATCATAGGACCATAACAAATTCTTTCTATCCACACCTATCTAAAACCAATGATTTAATTTATAGGGAGAACCTTCTCTTTCATTCAATCTGTCTTCTCTAGGAATTGGCTAGCCTTCTATTTCTTCAGGTTTCCTGCAAGTTTCATTCAATGGCCAGTTTTGCTAAGTCGCAGTTTATCCTCTCTTCACTACAGGAACATGGTGTGATCTTGTTTCTGGCCATAATATTTTTAAAATACGCCGTAGACATCGGTTTATAAATGCCGGAATGGAATTGACATCAATCACAGCCACATCCCACAACTCAAAACCATACAAAAATAGACTTGACACTTAAAGATGTTAACTTTCGTTTTTAGAAAGATATGTGGAGAGTGCCCTGTAGCATTCAGTCGGCCAAAAGGTTGACTGCCTAGGTGCAATCTGTTCAAAATATTAGCACTGGATACAAGTTTTTCTAACACCAGCTCTGATAGGTTCAACTTATTAAAAAAAAACATTAAAATGGAAATTTGAATAGAAATTTGTTTAGTACAATTGCCGTATATATTTTTTTAATATTATTACCGCTTTTCTGCAGCATGTTTTGATTACAGATAATTACATAAATTATAATTTAACGCCTTTTGAGTAGGAGGTCTGCGCGTTTTGATCATAAAAAGTTGGCAGCACTGTTTAAATATGTGAAGAGTATATTCAAAATCAATATTCACTCTCTCTCTCTCTCTCTCTCTCTCTCTCTCTACCATATTATTTTATTCTTTGTTTCACAACGTTTTCTGTCGATTTTCAAGCTCGTTTTAAAAGCGACCATCGACCTGTTATTTGATTAGCAGAACTAATTTGGTAAAAATGAGTCGAGGCACACTCTCGTACACATTTACAAATTTCCAAGAAAATTTTCTGTGGCTCAGTTTTTATGTGGCCTACTTGAATTTCTTTTCTGTAGGTTTCCTTTTCTTTTAGGTAGTTTTTCCCATTTTTCTTTGTTCTTAAAAATTACTGAAAAATTCAATTTTCAAAAAAAAAAAAAAAAAAAATAGAAAGAATAATTTTTGAACAGATTAAATGCCTCATTTATTCTTGCAGCTGATATGTCATCATTAACGTCATGTAAACATTACCAGAAATATACATTTTTTTCTCTTTCACTCTCCCTTTGTTTTCTCCCTTTCCCACGGAAAAATCCAAAAATCCTTTTGTAGATATTTAAACACTAACAAGCCACACACTCTCCCTTTAAATATGTCATTAAATCTCTAAAACAAACGATCTTTAAAGAATCGAGAAAAAATACTTAAATATGGCATTCAATGTTCAGAGAGCAAAAAATAATAGAAAAACAGAAACAGCGACCAAAAATCTGTAAAATAAATTTTCAATAGAATTAAACGCTTATTTCGCACTACCATATTATCAATTACGGTAACCTTTTATTACAAAAACGCCTATTTCAGAGTGAAGTCTAAAAAACATTAATGTTTGTAGTATATTTTACAGATTTCTTAAACAAATTATTAATAATTTTTAGCTTCTTTCTTCTTCTTTTACTACCAATCCATAACCGAATTTAAGTTCACATTTTTCTTCTCGGACAATGTGTAGGCGGGTTAGGCTAACAACCATTCTTAATGCTTCATAGAACTTCGTAATTTGGAGCTCGTTTTATACGTAATATTTTCAAGAGTCTCCGATAACACCACTTTCAAAAGCCTCAACTTTATTCATTGATGTTTTATTTTATTACCATGTTTCTAAGCCATAAAACAGCATTAAACATAAACACTTAAACACTTCGTAGAACGCAGCCGAAGGAATAAGTCTACTTCCCTTCTTGTTAAAATTCTTTGGAACTAACTGTAAAATCACCTGCTCATTTGTCTTCATCGATTTTCTCGATACCGTAGCTCCCACCTTCGTGTAGCATAAGTCCAGGGTATACAAATATTCCTACTCTTTCTAATGGGTGATTTTTTTAGCAACTTTCTTTTGGCAAACACTGTTTTTGACAGCTCAGCTGTTTTCGTGTAACATGTTACTGTCAAATAGGTTCAGTTTGGTCTATAATTTAAACGAAAAACGCTTTCAGGCTTGTAAACGAAAAACGCTTTCAGATAATTGAATTTTATTATCAAAATTCATGATTTATTTTATCGGAAAATTGTGTTCAGCGGACAGGCTCATTTCTGGCTGAATGATTATGTGAACAAACAAAATTACCATATTTGGTGTGAAAAGCAGCCAGAGGCACTGCAAGAACTGCCAATGTATCCCAAAAAATGTATTATTTGGTGTGGATTATGGGCCGGCGGCATTATTGGACCGTACTTTTTAAGAAACGACGAAAGAAGGAACGTTATTGTGAATATTGAACGCTACCGTGCTGTAAGCTCAAATTATTTTTGCCCAAAATGGAAGGGCTGGACTTGGTTGACATGTGGTTTGAGCAGGACGGTGCCACAAGACACAGAGCACGCGAAACAATGGCCTAATTGAGAGGCGAGTTCGGCAGATAGTTTATTCCACGCTTGGAGCCGGTCAATTGCCCGCCTAGTACGTGCGATTTAATGCCTTTAGACTATTTCTTATGTGGCCATATTAAGGTCAGAATTGGCTATCCACTGGGCAACCCAATTAACCCAATTGTATTAAAAAAGACCGGTTGGGTTTTTTTATTTAAGGTTTTCGTACTTTATTAACAACAAAAATAACAAATTAATTTGGTTCGTTTTTTAGCTCAAAAAAATATGATTTAACAAATTTATTATATCTTTGCTTACATCTTTTCTCCATTTCTGAGCCAATTTCCATCTCCCCTCTCAAAAAATCTTCTCGTATTTTGAGGCGCTCCAACTTTGAAGCCGATTTTATATTTCTTCAAAGAAAGTTATTTGGTGACATGCTTTTGCATTGCATCTGTTGAAACAGCTACTAGTCAGAAGGACTAATAAATCAGAAAATACAGTGCGCGCGGTATTTTATAGTTTCTACCAATTGTTTGGACTCTTTTACGCCGTTAGACCGAGCGTTT
Organism: Wohlfahrtia magnifica; assembly: GCA_023159175.1. Lineage (NCBI taxonomy): Eukaryota > Metazoa > Arthropoda > Insecta > Diptera > Sarcophagidae > Wohlfahrtia > Wohlfahrtia magnifica. Next base: position 4,279,896 of record JAKWBJ010000045.1, read on the forward strand.
TCATGCAAAACAAAAATTTAATTATGACTGTCTTCATATTTCGGCCGTTTTTCTCATAACGCCTGGTTCAAGCGACGTAATTGCAGTCTGCTCCGATCACCGAGTATTGGCAGCCCATAGTGCACAATACCACCTTGACAACCAACTTTGTCTTTGTCGAATTATTCTCAAAAACTGTACTGTGACCCTTTATCGATCATAATTAAGTAACTCGGCCTATACAACGCAGTTCCTTAGGATTTCCTCAAACAATGTTTTTAAAGAAGTTCATGTTATTGAGTAGATTCGTATTAGCGAAGATCACCCTCTTCATTGATTGAGGAGATAGTTACGTAAAAAGCAGAACTTGTAGAGCGAAGTTGTTTCAAGGCGCTAATCTTCTTCTTGGTCGGTTCACGGTACTCCCAAAGGCAGGTGTGTTTATTAATATTCATAATAAAGACAACCAAAGAAAGCAAAAATTCTACCTTTATGTTCTATTTGTGCAGACCATTGCTCTACAGCAGCAACAGGCAAAACAGTGCTCCGTGGCAAAGCAGTCGCTCTCACACGTATGTAGGTACTCACAAGTATAAGCAAAAGATAAATAGAGACACATAAAGAAACAATAAATGGAAAAATACAGAGAGAGAAAATATGTGTAATTGATTATGCTATTTATTAAAACCCTTATTTAACATCACTTTAATTCATTTTCAATTTTTTCTTTATTTGCTTTTTTACAATGGTTTGTGTTATTACGTTTATTTATTATTTATATAATTGTTTCATGTTGTTTTCCATTATTATATTTTGTAATTTTTTTATTTTTTTCTTCATTATTTTGTTGTCTTTGTTTTTCATTACATTTTCCTTTAAGATGTGAAAGCACTTTTTCGAGTGTACACAGCCACATTTGTGTAAGAAGAAACACTTATTTTTTTTTCTTGCAGTGTAATATATGAGGCGGAGTTCAAATAACTCACGCAATTGTAAAATGCAGTGGTATAAGTATGCCTGTTGCTGCTCTACAGCCATTCGATTCACACACAACTATATATATCGGGTGGGTTATTTAAAAGTTTAAATTCAAAAATGCAATAAAACAATAACGGTTTGAAATTTTGTAAAATTTATTTATTTTTTTGTGAAGTACAATTGTTCCGTTTAGAAATGAAATATTATTTTGTTCATATGGCTGCCGCGGCTGGCCTCACAGTACCCCATTCGATCGAGAACTTTTTCGTGTGTATAGGGTCGTATCTAGGCAATGGCATCACCAATGTTGGTCTTAAAATGCTCAATTATCTCTGGTTTGTCGGCATCACACTTGTCTTTAACGGCACCCCACGGAAAATAGTCCAACGGTGTCAAATCGCAGCTTCTTGGCGGCCAACTGACATCACAATTTTGACTGATTAAACGGGCATCAAACGTTTGAAGCAATATATCAATTGTGGCATGAGATGTGTAACAAGTTGCACCATCCTCTTGAAAACACACATCGTTCACGTTAATACCATGAAGAGCGGTCACAAAAAATATGTGTTATCATGGTGCGATAGGTGTCTCCATTGACCGTAATGGTTGCGCCGTCCTCATTTTTAAAGAAATATGCGCCAACAACGTCTCTGCTCCACAAGCCGCATCAAACAGTCACTCGTAATGAGTGCATTGACTTCTGTGAGAACACCTTTAAATTTTCGGAGCTCCAAATACAGCAATTTTGCTTATTAACGTACCCACCAAGATGTAAATGAGCTTCATTCGAAAAGATGATTTTTGAAATTTTTTGATTTGTTGGCATTTTTCGACCAATTTTCTTTATTTTGGAAATAAATTTCCAATAAATCCCAACATTGCTCAAGCGTAAATCGATTCATTTCTTTCAGTGGAAATAATATACTAAATTTTGTTACAAAATAGAATGAAATAAGTATAGCCAGATTCGAAATAGCCGCTGGTTCAAATTTAAACTTATAAATAGCCCATCGGTTATATACATACGAGGGCGGATTGATATTGAAGCTGCCTAAGTAGGAAAAAAATATTTTTTTTTTCAAAAACCATTCATAGTCTCCTTTTAGCGCAATACACTTAGTAAGACTATTTTCCAACTTTTTTATACCATCTGAATAATACGATTTTGGGAACTCCTCAAAATACGCATTAGTTTCGGTAATCACTTCTTCGTTTGAGATGAATCTTTTTCCTGCGAGCCAATTTTTTAAGTTTGGAAACAGGAAAAAGTCACTAGGGACTAAATCTGGACTATTAGGTGGATGATCAACCAATTCGAAGTGGATTTCTCGTAGTTTTAGCATCGTATCTAATACTGTGTAAACCGGTGCGTCGTCTTAAAGAAAGAGCACTTTTTTCTTGTTTAAATGTGGTCGTTTTTCCTTGATTGCATCAACCAATTGATCCAATAATGCACGATAATACTCTCCTGTGATTGTGGATCCCGTTTCTAGATAATCGATGAGCAGTATTCCGTGTGCATCCCAAAATACAGTGGCCATAACCTTGCAGCCGATTTCGCTGTCTCCGGAGCACTTCCACCAGCTTCCACCCATTGCTTCGATTGATTTTTGGTTTCAGGTGTGTAGTGGTCAACTCTCGTTCCATCAACAGTTATTAATCTACGCCAAAAATCAGCAGGATTATGCTTTATCATGTCCAAACACCGCTGTGAAGTGATCTGTCGAAGTCGTTTTTGTTCAACACTGAGCAAACGCGGCACCCATCTTGCCGATAGCTTTTTCATATGCAAATGTTCATGCAAAATGTTGAACACACGTTCATATGATATGTTTACCATTTCAGCAATCTCACGTATTTTGACCCGGCGATGATTTATAACGATATCAAGGATTTTCTTCAGTAACCACCTCTTTTGGCCTTCCTGTTGATGGTATTGTTGCAGTGCTTGTTCGGCCCTGCTTAAATTTAGTAATCCAATATTTTACCATATAATCTGACGGAGCAGATTCGCCGTAATATTTATCAAGCTTTTCTTTTGTCTCTTTCACCGTTTTGCCTTTCAAATAATAGTGTTTAATCACTACACGAAATTCACGTTTTCCATTTTCCAAGAAATACAAAAGTTGCTTACTTCAAACGATTACAACAAATAAACTAATCGATGAATTTGGCTAAAATTTTAACAGCTGACGTTTGACAGATCGTAATTTCTAAGAAAGAAAAAGTTTTTGTGTTTGTGCTGCCATCTAGCGCTAGGTAGCTTCAATGTCAATCCGCCCTCATATAATCCGGAGTGTCCCGTCAAAATGCGTTCTACCATTTTAAGCTTAAACATACCCGTCATAATTCTCACCTGGGTTTCCCTATAGAATTCTTGTGTTTCCACCTACCGTCTCTTGTACTACTAAAAAGCCACATAAGCTTCTCCAGCCTATTATTTTGACAATTAAAATTACAATTATTATAGATGAATATTTTTGAATGTTGCAAACGCTGTCCCACTAGCTATGATGTTTTTAGATATTTCTTATGCAAAACAGAAATTCATAAATTTAATATTAAAAAAAAAAAATTATTACAAAATCATTTATTTCAAAGACCGAAAAAATTCCATATTTTCTTTCATATTTTGTTTATAGTTTTTAATTTTTTTATTGCTTCCTGGGGTGTTAAACAAATTTTTTGCAATTTTTTAATGTTTGATACCCCACCTCTTGCCATTTATGAACGAATGAACTAAAAATCTTTTTTAAATTTGTTTATAATTAAAATATAAGAGGAATTATTTTAAGAATAACACTGGAAATACTTGAGTGTTATTCATTGCTGACCGACCACTTATAGGTCGATTTGATAGACAGCAATTTGTAAACATTTTATTCAAATGATTTTTCTTTTATTTTCCTCTGTATGCTGGAAAACTGTTGTTGTGCCAGCTATTTTCTTAATGCCAATATAAACAATCAGAAGAAGAGTAAAGCCACCTCAACTTAAACATGGTGAGCCATTCGAGAATTTATTGTTTTTTTCTAGGGGGAGAGCAATACATTTCATGGTGGGGTATGTTAGTTTACGTGACCTTGCCACATAGATGATGAAATCATTGTGGGGTATATGTGCATTGTTTAAAAAACGAAGAATTTTTCGAAATAAAAAGATTTTTCTTGCTTAGAACAGTGTTTATATCTCATTAAGATGTTTGAGGAAAGATGTTTTGCGTTGTTTTTCAATATTTAAAAAAGGGATTTAAAATTATATTTGTAAACCCATTGTTTTAGGCGATTTGAGTGTGAAGAAATTTATTATTATTTTTTTTCTACATATTTTTTGATGTTTTTTAAAATTTAATGTTTTTTTATATATATTTTGTTGTTGTTATTTGAAATTTATGTTTATTTTTAGTTGTTAGTACTGGTTTTTTTGTTTAAAAAAATTAAAATTATTTGCCTGCCAATTGTTAGTTTTTAAAGTGTATTTTTTTAATTGTAATAAATTACCAAAAAAACTTTTTATTTTCTATGCATTTTGACCGGAAAACGGCAAACAATTTTATTACATTTGTTGTCAAATTATAAATTTATTAGAATTGAAAAAATTTAAACACACATTTTCATAAATTTGTAAAAATTAAATGGAGCATTTTAATGATTTTAAATTTAAATGAAAACAAGCAAAGAAACCAAATTCGGTCAAGCAAATCCATTATATACGCACTGTTACGTTTTAACCTTTTTAAATCAATTGAGTTCGTTTATATTGCGGTGAAAGAAAATAAATATCGATTTATTTTGTTGTTTTACAGTTTTTATTTATTCCGCTATAACTTTTATACCGTTTGCCTTAGTACAACACTTAATATTCTTTTATACATTTTATTTCCGCTTTAACCAAACTTTATATATCAACAGCGAAACGAAAACTAACTGACGTGTAGGTAAAGCAGCCCTTTATATACTTAATTGCCTACAGTTTGGAAGGTTCAGGAAATATCGACCATCTTCTATTTCCATATCCGTTAATTCAAATGTAACGTAAAGATGCTCGATGTGGCAGTGCTGCCAAATTGACAGGGTGACACAAAATATACCATAATCCCGCAATGCAGTGTTGTGTTTTTATTTTCGTAACAATACTTATGTAAACTTATAAAATTGTAACTTATTTTAGCCCCATCTTAACAAATCATTAAGAAAGTAGGTAAGCTGGGTAATTAGCCTTATTGTTAAAAATTATAAACCGATAGAACCAAACTTAAGCTCATGAGTAAGGTCAAATTGTAAAATTTTTTTTCTCTGTCAGTCCCCTTGGGAGCATATGGCTTTCCACTAAGCGTTCATTGCCTTATTCGGTATTAATAATCAGTTGATTGCGAGCTAAGTAGATAATTAGTCTACTGTAACTCGCCTCTATGAGATTGTGCAGTGGTGGTGTTTTCTCCTTCCAAAGCCAAAGCAATTGTCTGTCAGTCTGGAGAAATGGTTCAGATATAAAAGGAGCCCAATCTTGTTGTAAACACCAAGTTCATTGGGAGATGTCAGACAGTGCATAACAAGCTTTAACTTTTTTTCTCAGGATAACAAAATTCTTAAGGCCACCTTACTATCTAACATTACATACAAGCTGAAACCCCTAGACTTTTTCCTCAGACACTCCCTAACGCAAGTAAAGATGGCCTAAGCTTCGGCCTGGAAGCTAAGGGTCTTTTCGCATAGGCAATGCATACATACATAATTCTCGCAACATCCTAACTGTAACAAGGGGGCTTCTTTCAATCAATAAGCCGCATCCGATTCTTTTTTTAGACTCACTGAAAAGGACCTACAGTTTAACGCCGGCTGCGAATGGCAGATGGATTAGTTAAAGACTTTTTTCATAGCGTAATACTCATTCCAGTCCCTAGCTAATAATATGAAGTGATGCCGCTGATGAAAATTGTCAAATGGTTTGGTCTAGCTTGGTAGGCGGCTGTCTTACCTGCTATACCGCAACGGCTCATGGGCAATGCCCTTTGGGATTTGCAACCAAACACACTGACGCTAGTCTGTTCTAATCCATCGATAAAGCAAACCTGTTTCGCAGTATTTATTATCATAAATTTCTTTCGAATATAAGGACACAAAAGTACATACCCAACATCAAAGTGGTGTCCATGAGTCCTCATTTATTCCAATAAGCGCCATAATGTCCCACCATGTCGTCTTTGAGTTGCAGACACCTAGTAATTTAACAGCACTTTTCACGTCCTCCTTCACCACTAAAATGTGTAATAGAGGAATGTACAGGATGTCTACGACGGTGAATGTAGTATGAGCCCTCATCACAAGTAAGGCGAAACACTTTACCCAATAGATGCTGCGCATTGTACTGCCCTGTCCTAGTTCAGAACGCTGAAGCAACATGGGCTAATATTGGTCTAATTATAGTAATAAAATACAAGTAGACCTCACGTTTTACCCTAAAGTCGCTCACAATTATAATGTACTTTGATCGACTTGTTCGTAACATAAAACAAGTGTGTTTCCCATGTGAGAGTCCTATCCAGAATGTCCCCAGATATTTCACACTATCTGAGAATCTTATGATCGAATCATTTATTGTTGGCTCAGTCAGTCTTAGGCTACAGCGTCTAGTGGATGGTACATTTATAAGAAAAGATTTGGGCAGATTTTTACAATTAAACCTTTCATTTTAATAAACAATTGTTTTCTCTTTAAGAAAATGTTATGTATGTATGTGTTGTACTGTAATAAACAGCTTCATTTGTTTTTCTATTTTTTCCTCTTATAAAAAGAAACCGCTAATTGAGCATTACTTGCGCTATTAAGATATTTCTCTACCTGCTTTCATATACTTTTAGTATTTATTTATTACTTTTCTTTTTTACCTCTAAAAACTATACCAAACATTTATCATGAGCATCTCGTTGTCTTCTTATTTTAGTGCTTAAGATGTTGCAACAGTAACAGCAACAAAAGAGTTGAAAAGAGAAATAGAAAGAATCCATAAATTAATTACCTGGTGGAATACATTAGGGTGGAACTCCTATAATGTAGTAAGCTAGTCTGTAATATCTATGATGTAAAACCTTAGAAAATACCTTTTTACTTTGGTATTTAATCACTTAAATCTGTTGAAAATTTTGTTTAGAAATTAAAACAGAAAAGGGAAACATTTAAAATACAATTTATGTTAAATATGAAAAGTAGGGTTTCTCTTAAAGCGAAATATGAGGTAAACAACTCAATCTGCTTCTTTAGGGTTTCCCCTAAAGTGAGATGACTATTAGGCAAATTCGCATTGCAAACCGCATAGTTTTTAAAATTAGAGCATTAACATAAACAAAATAAAACAAAGCTGAAACAATATTGCTATAGAACATGAAAAATTTAAGCAAACTTCACATACAATATGTCAAATGTCACACACACATATGTCTTATGTCACACACACACACACAGAACAGTACTAAAACTTAAAATCCGTTAATACTTAGCTAAGTTATTAGCTTATAAGTATATGCAGATACAAAAATCAATGTTTTTACCCGTAAATCAAGATTTGGGAGGTGTTTCGGAAACTTCAAAAAAAGATTCTTGTTGTACTCGATATTGCTTATCAGAAAAGCAGTATCACTTATAAGCTATTTTTTTCGACAGTGTAATAAATTATAACAATAAAAAAAGAGAATTAATGCCAGGAGTCTCTGGGCGAGATAGCGATATATAGAACTATTACTCCCCCTAAGGTTCCCTGGATATGCGGACATCGAAAGCAACTGCATGGCAGATAAGGAATCGTTTAGAGATATCGGTGTTTTTCTTAATAGCGATGGACATGTGATATCACGGAAAAAACGCCCTAGAGCTGCTTGCCTTGAGACCAGGAAAATTTTAACGTATCTAGACGGTAAAAGAACAAAAAAAGTATTTTATTTACCAGGATTGCATATTAGAAACCTTATAAGTGTTCATTTGACACTTGATTAGGTTAGGTTTGGTGACGGATCCTTCAGAAGTTTGGCCAATTGTGATGCCACAATCATAGATAGCATAAGATACAATTTTGACACCAAAACAAATCTCACTATTGCTGTAGCCTTTACTTAAGAGATTTCCATCAAAGGTAACATGAAATAAGAGGACAAGAACTTCTGTCGTCTAATGGCAAGAACTGTTCTTTGACCCATGAAGTGAAAGACAGGCCCCCTCTCCTACTCAGCTATGGCAAAAATTATACAACGAACTGACGAGTTATCGGCGTGCTTACAATGAGGCAATGATCCGTGAGAACTGTAATAGTGCGATAGATGGCTATGCGATTTAGGGAAAGAAGTTAGAAGAAGACAGTTAGTTTCTTTCTTATCCACGTCGGCGCAGCAGAGCATAGCGGTACCCCACGTGCTCTCACAATCAGAACACCTTTTTCCAGTTCCGTACTAGTCAGCTTACAAGACATTAAAGATTATTACCCGATATATAACGACTACCTTACTTGGGAGGAAAGTTTTACAACAAGAGCAGTCTTGAAACCAGTGATTTGGACAAAGTCCACTACGTTATGAACTCGACTGGGTGGCTGTCGAGTAGTGCCCATAAGATCAAGGATACCACAGTGTAACACAAAGAAAGCTACTTTTCGGACCCAAAGCAGCTGTTCCGCAGACAGCTGCGAATAAAACTTAACCTAATCTTAGAGTCGCTGGATTCATTTATAAAGGCCATGACTGACTATCCTACAAAATCATGCGAATATGTCAATTAAAAATCTGATAGAAAATCGAAACCAAATGTGTGATTGGATGCCACACTGTCATACATAAAAGCGCAGAAACATATGCTTCACAAATAGCAACTCTGATCTCATAGAAAATAATATTTTTTTAAAATTCAAAAAAAAAAACAAATCAGACACACTTGTCAAAAAATTTGTTACACATACACACTTTTTGTCCACACCATCACACACACACACATAAAATTTTTGGAATATCGAACGACCAAATCTGATAGTAAGTCGTGGCCTTATTAAATAACACTCTGGTTTACTCTATTGTAAAATTTCCGCATTTAGATTTCTGTAAATCTCAGAACAAACTGAAAGTGTTATTGTCTGATGATCTAAATAATCTAAAGGTGTGATGGGAATTTTTTTTTCGAATATGTACGTAGCTAGTGGGGGTGGCGTGGTGTAGTGCTTATAGTGCTCACATACAACACAGGCGGATCGGGTTCAAATCCCTACGGAAGGACATGAAAAAATTTAAATGCGGTTTCTAGCGTTTAATTAAGAGACTTCAACCACCCTCCAGACAAATTTATCTAAATGAAGCCCAGCTGACATTCCAGCTTACTTCTGGCGATGATGACAAATATCACACGAATGATTAATAGAAAATGTCACGTACTAGGGAAAAATGGCAATGCTAAGTAAAGACCACCACTACTACTTAGCAAGGATCTTCACATCTACACAATCACTACTCTTAGCTTGAAAAATCAATTGATTAATGAAACTGAAACAAGACAAGGGATGTTTTGCGAAAAACTATACGCTCCCAAGAGAAGTGAGTGAAAAAAAACATACTTAGCTAGGCACTATCGAGAGATATTAAAAACAAAATTTTGGTTTAATTATAATGATAAGAATATCACACACATGTGGATTAAACCGTACGTTGCCAAATATCAGACTAGATATCTCGAACGTATAATTATTCAAAGATCAGCTGTTAATTGGCCTCGGCGATTAACTGATTTAGCACCTCTGTATTATTTTTTGTAGAGCTATGTTACCATAACGTTATAGAGCTGTTGGGTATAGTGGTTAAAGTGCTTGCATAAAACACCGATCTTAACAAAAAGACCCCCAGAAAAAAATTTTAAAAATAGAGTCGAATTGATTACTGCCTTAAAACTCAATATCCGATTTAGGAGCCAGACCTACCATTTTGAAAAAAAAGATAATTGAAAATAGTGATAAAACAATCTAAATCAGTATAAGCGCTGGTAATCAGGGCTGGCAACCCAATCAGTGGGTAACCAACTTAAACTCACCCGGGTTTTATTGGGTATTATATTTTAAGAAACCCGGATGGGTTTTTTATTTAAAAGTTTTCGTAGGTTATTTACCACAAAAATAAGTATAATTTATGCATTGGGAGTAAAAATTAATTCGGTCCTTTTTAAGCTCTAAAAGGGTAATGAAATAACAATTTTATCAGAATAAAAATGAATGAAATCACTGCTTACATCTTTTCCCCACATCTGAACCAATTTCCGAATTCCGTTTCAGAACAACTTCTCGTCTTTTGAGGCGATACAACTTTGAAGCCTCTTTTATCTTCCTTGAAAAGAAGTGATTCAGTGAAATGCTAAAATATATTGTATCTGTGAAAAAGCCAATAGTCAGGGGGACCAATGTTTGTTGAGTACGGCCAGTGCAGTATTTGAGAGTTTCTGAGAATCGTTTGGCAACTTTTGCCATATGTACACAACGCCTCCTTGATCCGACCAAGAGTGCGAAATTGCGTTATAAATACTAAATCAACGTAATTTAACTAACAAATAAAATATATTGTCGATTTGAACGATATTAGGAAGCAGTTACAAAACCCAATAAAAACCGGTGGGTTGGTCTTAAAACAAAAACCGAGATTTTGTCAACTCTTCTGGTGGTAGACATCTCTTTGATTTTGTTTCTCATTTGTGATTGCTAAACTCTGTTTTATTTTGTTTAGAAAACGAAGTTCTTTTAGAAAAATCGTATTTTAGATTCAAAAAAAATGTTTATTTGTCAGATAATATCACATGAATTTTTTTTTGTTTTTTTAAAGTCCTCTTATGAGAATTTTTCTATTTTATTTATTCGATTTTTTTTTTTAATCCTTAAACATTTCATTATAGGGCACACCCTATCATCAGATATCTTTCTATCTCGCGCTCTAAGTACTAGTATTTTATATTATTGCTTTTGTTTTGTTTTGCTTCATTTCTATTGTCTTTTTTTAGACGAATAAAACAAAACTCGTAAATAAAAAGGATATTTTCTCTACTCTTTCATTAAAACATCAGGGTGGTATTTGGTATTCGTAGTTTTTTATGTTTTTTTTTTCTGCTTTGCTTTCTCTGGTTACTTGCAAACAAACACCACCATGCATGCCATCTCAAGTATTAATAGAGAAACAACAGCGGCAGCGGCAACAAAACTATAAGAGTAGTGATGTGTTGTGTCCACATATCAGACATTAAAAGTCATACGATATTTTATTCCCTTTTTTTTCTTTTCTTTCTCTCGACCAAAAAAAAAGTGTCTGGTATTTTGAATATTTTTTTCGGTCCTTTTTATAAACAAAAAAAAAAAATAAATAAATAAATAAAATAGAATATTATACGAAGTTGAAGAAAGAATATAGGGAACGAGAGAAGTGTGAGCATGAGGTGTTGGTAATTTAATGCCCATCAATCAGCAGTAGTTGTATAAAGTCCTTTGGTTGTCTTTTTATTTAAAAAAAAGGCTGGTTTTAGAAGCACTGAAATTTGCTTTTTTGCAATTTTTTCGTCCTTTTGAATTCTATTGTTCTGTAGAGTCCTTTTGTGTTAAATAACAATATGTTGTTGTATAACTACAAACAAAAAAACAGAAATAACATATGATATTGTATTACAAAATATGTTTAAAGGCATGTGTATAACCGTCAGTTGTTAGGCGAATGCAAAAAACAAAATAAAAATAAAATCATAAAACATTAAAAACTTTATAAAATTTAATGTTTAAATACAATAACTGTTTACACTTACATGGGTATGTTAAGAGATATACATATATATGTGTGTGGCCACATTTGGCATATTTTAAGATTAAAATCCGAGTTAAAACTATTTTTGAAGTCTTTTTCTTTAGCGAAAATTAGACGAAAGAAATGTTAAACAAGTGAAAGTCTGGTCCATACGATGGATGTGGAAAGACTATTCATTCATTGTTTTTGAGCTGCAATGCCATTGTCATGAAGGAATACTACTGTCTCTTGTCTGGTCGCATTTTCTTTCTACTCTTCAGAATTGTAGAACTGCATTCAATCGCTCCCAATTATTTCATTCTATCCAATAATAGATATTTATTCATCTATTTCCTCTTATTTTTGGTGGTTACTAATTAAACAAATTTAACGTGGACAAACACCCGATAGAAACTAGCGATCGCGTTGATTTTTTAGTAACCTAAGGGGTATGAATTAATTAGTATGAAGATCCTAGGACAGTCTAACTTATGCATCAAGTTGCCAAATTTTGACCTGAAGAAAATTTACTTTACACAGAAAAATGGGCTAAATGTCGAGTTAATCTTAGCTTCCACTTGAGTAGAGGTCTTGTATAGCAACTTCTGAATACAGACATCAATGATAACATGGCCTTGATAAGATTTAAGTCAAACTGAGTGTAATCTTATGTCATTAAAGGGCTCTGGTACGTTTTGTAAACGCAACCTTCAGTCTTTGGGAACCGTATTAGCAAAATAATATTTCAACGATGATGGAGAGTTAACAGTTCTGAGAGTATATGCCATGGCCTGGCTAGCAAGAGCACTGCTAGGTTAAGTTATTAGAGATCGGTCTCTGGTTCATCCTCTTCGTCACATATCTACAGAAATCCGTTATGTATTTGTCCCATTATAAAGGTATTGATCATAAAAGTCAATTTTTCATATGACAATTCCAAGTGAGTTTTTGGATAAACTGCAGTCAATCATCTATAAGCTGTAAGATTTACCTAAGATTTCTTTCCTTGTTGTCCTAAAAAGATGGCTTCTCGTTGGTTTTATCAACTGTTCGGCAGGTAAGGACAAGTTTTGTTGCCTAGGCAGTTCGTCTGAAACGTTGTTGCCATTGATACTGTAGTAACTCGGTATTTAGCAAATGCTGACCGCTTATTTGAGCTGTAGGATTTACCTAAGATGCATTTCTTTGCTGTCATTAAAAAATGGTGGTTTATCGTTTTTGATTTGTGCTGTTTGTTCTTAGAGAAACTGCAGTCACCGCTGTTACTACATGGCCTGTAGGATTTACCTAAGATTCACTCCTTTGCAGTCCTAAAAAGATAGCTTATTAGTGGTTTCACCAACAATTTCGCAGAAAATAACTGTTCTAGCCAGTTCATCGACAACTTTGCTGACTTTGATAGCGTAGTGACTCGATTTTAGCCTAATTAACCCCTTAAGTGCTATTTTGCAGTTACCAATTGGCACATATCTTATGAAATTTCCCATCATGGTTTTTGGTGGTTCGTGGCTTCCAACATAGCTTGCAATCTCATGCACTACTGCTGAAATATTCCAGACTATAATATGGTTGTCTTAAGAACAGTCAGGATTTCAGCCTAGAAAATGCTGTAGTGGTCACGTAGTCTATACGATAGCCGTATATACCACATTCATAACCATTTTAAGCCGTTCGTGAAGACTGCCCAATACTCAAATCCAAGCCTATCCTGCTTAATTGTCACTTGATATCCTTGTGATATAAAACTGGGCCTAAGCGGCCCTGAGGGTTGAACACCTACATTGATTTCCTTCAGAATACTGGTGTTACGCCTATAATCTTATGATACAAGACTAGTTTCGCTAAGTCTAATTAAACTCGTTGCCGATTTCAAACCTACAACATCCTTAATTGTCTTAGAAATGTTTCTTTACAGCCGTTTCAGAAGAATAAAAAAGTACTGCCTTTCTTAAAGGTCTGCCCATAGTAACGTAGTAACGACTTATACTTGCTATGATTTTATGTAACCTAAGGTGCTTTTAAATGTTCTTTGTGGCTTTTAAAAAATTAAACAGCAATGCATTTAGTATATTGTTAGGCATATGAATAGACCTAAAAAGATAGACCAACATTTAAAGCTGTAAGCTTTATTATGAAGTTATACTATTGGTTTGTGTCATGGCTACGATCACCCTGCCAAAGCTGCTTTTAATGAACAGTGCTACCAATTCCACTATAAGTCGGGTATATATTTAAATTAAATATTAACCGATACTGAATAGTAGGTTGTGAAATATACTAAAATATTCGAAACTAATGTTGATTACCTATATAAGCAATGACATTCTGTTTAGTCAGTCAGTTATAATTTCAGAGTCATGGAGCAAAATTGTACTAAGAGTCGAGTATTGAATAAATTTGTGTATTAAGCGAAAGTAAAAAAAAGTTGGATATTGTGTGTAGAATTATATTGGAAAAAAAGACTAAACTAAAGCAAAACAACAAATTCAATTTAATTTATTTTATTCTAACAATTTGACAATTAATCTCTTTAGAAAGGCTGTGCTAAAGGATATCAAATAACTTCTATGTACTCTGTGGTATAAACTATGATTTTAAAATATCTTCTTTGTATTCGCCCTGCTTTTGCTGGAATAAAGACAATACATTTCGGGCACGAAGTGGTACCTGGCATAAGCTATCTTAAAAATATTGATTTTAAAACCTTAAGAAACTACGTGCTAGAGACTGATGATGAGCGATGAAGGAACATCGATTTTTCGTTAAAAATAGGTTTTTTTGGATCATCATCATGGATTACTAATTTGATAAGATTTTCTGCTTAATTTATGCTATGCAAGTCAAAGTTAATTGCTTATTGGTTAATGCTTCTAAAAAATAAATATAAAAATCCACATCAGCACCCTGTATTTGAGTTTTAAAATACCAAAGTAATGGCGCCATTTATAATATTTTTTTCTTTATTCAATTGGCTTGAGGGAGATTAATTCCTCGTTAAAGAAAAGAATTGAAACTTTTGTTTCAATATTTTTCTTCTTATCACAGGAAATTCTTGTTTTTTTTTTCTTTTAATTCTTAAATACATTTACAGTGCATTTTAATGAAATATAAGCAAAACAAGAACAACAACAACTACAAAAAATAAAAATTATTATTATTCATTTGAACTACATTTAGTTCAAATAATATCATTTTACAATTGTGTATATCCAACAACAAAAACAACAATATGAGCATAATCATAAATATAATGCAAAGAAGAAAGAAAGAGAAGAAAAATACAACGAAAACAAAATCTTGATAAAATAAAAGAAAAAGCATTTCAAGAAAAGAAGAAAATGGAAACATCTTAGAAAACATGCTAAAAGGAAACACAAATTCTGAAAAAAAAACCCACAAAACACTCATTTAAATACTCTTTTCAAAGGCACAACACTGCCATAGAAGAAATAAAAGAATCATCACAAAAACTGAAAATAAAATATCATCAAAATCCATAAAATATTTTTGAGCTAGAGTGAGAGCGAGCGAGAGAGAGAGAGAGAGAGAAAAGTGGTTTGTCTTTTCTTGGGATTTTCTTTTTTTTTATATTCTTGTATAGGACCAAAGCAGACATAAAATAAATGGCTGGAAAGAAAAATCATCATAAAAACAAAAAAAAAACCTAAATTTCGAAGACAAAATTGTAGAAAATAGAGAGGAAAAAAGCATGAAAATTATAAAAATAAAAATCTATAAAAGTAAAAATGTCTATAAAAATGAACATGAACATGAAAATCTACTCAAGAATATACGACAACACATACACATTAAACGAGTCAATTGAAACGAAAAAAAGTCAACATTTCCCAAAAAAAAAGAAACAAAACAAAAAAATTAAGACAAATAATAAAATAATAATAAAATCCATGAAGTAATAATAAGTGAAGCTAAGAATAATATATATTTTTTGTAGCTTCTACTAGTAATAGAAATAAAAAAGAATTTGGTAATATCTAGGCCTTAAAATGGCCTGAAATCGATTATTTTCCAAAAATAAGTCAAGACATAGTAGTGGTCACACGAGTATGCTGCGAGAAATCAATCAATCCCAGATTATAAAATCACCATTTAGATTTTAGGTTTGATAGTTGTGGGCAGTCTTCACAGACACATCTAAAATGGATTCGAATATCAATAAACCAATCGCTACAACTGTAGCGTTTTTCAGGCTGAAAACCTAGCTGTTCTTAAAGCAAATTATATTATAGCTTAGATTAATGCAGTAGAAGAGGAGGTTCCAGTTTATGTAGGCAGCCAGGCAGCGGTAAAACTCCTAATGGGTAATACTGACGGACCAGTATAGGTTACTAAAATATCAAAAAACTGGTTAAGCAAATCTTTACATACCGGTGGAATAATTAGTAAAACTATCGACAAGCTCGTAAAGTAATGTGAGGAGGGCAGCAGGGTATCCAGGTCCCATTGCCCAAACTGTACGAATCAGCAACTAAATTACTAAATAGCAATGAATAGGAAAACCCTTAAGACTGTCAAAAGCTTTCTCTTGGAAATAAGATCCCTTTGTTTGTGGAATAAATGGTAATGAAGTAGCGGATGCATTGGCCAGAAAGGCTTCCATGACGCCCTATATCGGTCCGGAACCTTGATGTGCAGGACCACTCACTAGGGAAATTTCTAGATGTTTAAAATATTGAAATGCTCAAAGGTGATTTCGTTACTCTAGGGTGGCTATCAGTCCGCAATTTAGGCGTCGCTCTTAAGTATGGTAGGCCGGACTAGAAACTCCTTACGGAGTTTCTTACGGGCCATTGTAAACTAAGAGCGCATCTGAAGAGAATGGCAGTCACAGATGTGGATGTTTGTAGACTGTGCTCACAGCCAACAGAAAAAGCCGAACACATATTGTGTGAATATGGGGTTCTTGATAGATGGAGGTGGAAATGTTTGGATAGACATAGAATTTCACTGGGTGACATATTCACCATTATGGTGTTCATTAGGATAGCAGCAGATCTGCTGAACAAACTAAAGACCGGTAGATCGTACCTGGTCAATATTGATAATAATAATGATAGCATTGTCATAGGGATTATTACAGACACAGACTTCACCGATCAATAACTTTTCTGTGGGACAACGATACACCGGACTACTGAAGAAACAAAAAGGGAGTGTAAAACTGCAAATAGTTAAGCTTTTTGTCTGCCACTGCACAGGACTACAGAATTTACAATCTAGAACTAACTCACTAGACTATAGTCTGTTTAACATGATTGGGCTTATCATGGCGACTCAATGGCTTAGGCGAGACAATAGGTGAATAGTCTGTTGCTAGTTATGGACTATATTTTCTCCTTAGCACAGTTCATTGCCACTTTGGATATAGTCACCATTCACCAAAAATTTTGTGAAGGATTTTTCACTCAAATATTCTTAAACTTAGTTGGTCATTTGTTTCAATGACCAAGACTCGCATCTATATGTGGCGATTGGTCTGATGATTCTTTTATATATTCCAAGTTTGCACGATTTAGAAACTCATTTTTATGTAAAGATTTTCCTCTGTCCAAAGTACACTCTATTCGCTGTAGATAGCTGGTCGCTAATATAATTCTGTATTCTGTTCTCTTTCCTCAAAAGAGCGTCCAAGTAAATAAAGCTAAATATCGGTTGGGCCATTTACAAATTTAAAAATGATATAAAACAAAAACGGTTTTAATTTTGCCACATATGTTTCATTGTTGTGAAGTACAATTGTTCCGGTTAGAAATGAAATATTATTTCATTCATATGGCTGCCGCGGCTGACTTCACAGTACCTCGATCGGACTAATTTTTGAGATCTTTCTCGAGTGTATGGGGTTGTATCACGACAATGGCATCACGAATGTTGGCCTTAAAATGCTCAAATGTCTCTGGTTTGTCGGCATAACACTTGTCTTTAACAGCGCTCCCGAGAAAATACTCCAACAGTGTTAAATCGCAGCTTCTTGGCGGCCTACTGACATCTCCATTTCGGCTAATTAAACGGCCATCAAACATTTGACTCAATAAACCGATTGTGGCATGAGATATGTGTCAAGTTGCACCATCTTGTTGAAACAAGACATCGTTCACATCAACCGTGAAGGGCGGACATAAAAAGTTCGGATATCATGGTGCGCTAGGTGTCTTCATTGGCTGTAATGTTTTCGCCCTCCTCACTTTCAAAAAATGTGGGCCAATGATGCCTCTGCTCCACAAGCCGCACCAAACAGTTACTCCTAATGAGTACATTGGCTTCTGTAAGACCACGTTTGGGTTTTCTGAGCCAAAATTCGGCTATTAACGTACCCATCGAGATGAAAATGAGCTTTATCCGAAAATGTTATTTTTTTGGCAACATCGACATCATCGTGCGAAGCAAAAATGAAGCGAATGGTCATGCGGCTACAACTCTTGAACCAATTGAACTTTGTAAGGCGTCATATTAAGATCTTTCGCAAAATGCGACGTAAACTGGTGCGTGAAATGTTCAATTCTTGAGAACGATGACGATTGATTGATTCTGAGGCACACTCTCAGCCACAGCTTCGATATTTTCGGGTGTATGCGCTGTACAAGCACGCTTACGTCTTAGGGCATCAACAATGAAATTAGTTTCACGAACTTTAAAACTTGAGTATACCGGACATTGTTGGTCCTTCTCCGCGACCCAATTTTGTACGGTATTTTCGTGCATTTTCAGACCAATTGTCTTTGTTTTGGGAATAAATTTCGAATAAATTCCAACGTTGCTCAAGCGTAAATTGATTCATTTCGTTCATAGTAGATAATATACTGAATTTTGTGACAGAATAGAATGACATAAGTATTGCCAGATTCGAATACCCACTGGTGCAAATTTATACTGGTAGATGGCCCACCCCATATATCTCCAAACTTATATTTTCCAATATGTATAAGCTGTAATGTAAGTTTATTTTGGAAAGTCTACTTCTTCATGTATTCCACCCTTCATTCAAGCCGTCAGTCCTTGTCGCACTTCCCATGTTCGTGAAGAGCTCTTCCTTGTATAGGATATTCCCTGACACAATTACAATGCCATCTTCATATTCTTAAATAAAACCAGATCTGCTCATCAAGCTAACCGATCTTATAAAGTCTTCGTTCTTATTTTATTGTCTAAACAATTTTCAAGAGGTTGTTTAAATTTACTAATGATTACTACGCATACACCATTGGCTAGGGCATCAAAAACAACCATTGTTCAATATTGCGTTGAATTCAAATTCAAATCGTGTAAAAATACTAAACAGTCACTATGAAAAGAGTCAAAACTATATATCCTAAAATTGTTGATATTTCATTCATCTGGTAGTCCTAACAGATAATATTATCAATAATCATTAGTGCTTTATTCGTTAACATAAAGCTGTAGCTGACAATCGTTCAGCATGCAGTAGTCGACATATAACATACAATGTCGCTCAAATTCAGCATATAGTCGACGCATAACAGACAATGTCGTTCAATTTCAACATTCTTTAGTATGATGACATTATAATGAACTTGTGTTACATAACTACCTCTGTTTCTGTGATTGTCACGGGGATTAATCAATGAAATTTTTCATTTACGATACTTTGATGCAAATTTTGACTTAAAACTGATATTATGATGATGATTCATCGTTGAAAATGTCGTTCTAATACGCCACTGGTTACATACATATAACGAGATGCGACTTAATTTTTGTCTTTTTTTCAATATTTATTATTAAATTTTATTTTTTAAAAGGTATTAAAATCAAATTATATCCGTTACATATTACTTATTTCATATTAAAAATTCACAATAATTTTGTTAAAAAATTAATATAAGAATTTGATTTTATATCTCTCTACCATATTAAATCAAAACTAATTGATATGGAAAATTGACTTTTAAAGTTTTATTTCTCTTTTTTGTTCTAAAACCCTTTTCCCAAAATAAACTGTTTAACTCTAAAATGCAAACACCACCCAACAGCATTACCAGTAGATGTAATATCTACTAAAAAGATAGGGAAAAAAATAAACCGAAAAATAAACGCCAAAAGGCAAAATTAAATTAGCCAAAGCATTAATTATCTGTTAAAAATTGTTCGAAAAAAAGCAAGAAAAACGCTTGTGTTATATACATGAATGAATAATTTGTTTTTTATAAATATTTAAACACCCCTTTTGGGCTTACTCCCTCTCTCTGTGTGTTTCACAATTTAAATATTTCACCCGAAAAGAAGAAAAAGGTTTATGTTTTTTTTTTCAACACAAAGTCAAAAAGATTGTCAAGAGATTTAAAAACATCATTTGGCGGGGGAACGAGAACAGAAAATCTTTTTTAACAAATTTTTAGGGGATTAAAGAAAAAATAAGAATAAAAATTATATAACAATATATCTATAATTCCTCTCTCTTGTATTCCTTAGTTTTCAAAAGTCTTTTGTTAAGGTATTAAGGATAAGATATTAGGGATTTACCTTTTTACTTTTAAGAAGAAAATCAAGGCCCTTTGGGTTTAACCAAATCAATACAGAATAGAGTAAAATGAAAAATTTCTAAGAAAATTGAAAAGGTTTTCTAGACAAACTTTAATGGAATTTGTTTAAATGAAATAAAGCTACGGTCACATTTGTTAAATATTTGACAAAAAAGAAAAAAACTTGACTACTATTTTATAGAAATATTTTTCCCTTATTATTTATTTATTTATTTTTTATTAAGTAATTTAAATATAATAATTTGACATAAAATTAAATATTTCCATAAAAGTTTCTTTAAAATAACGATCACACTTTTTTCTAAAAATATATTTGACAAATGTGACCGTAACTTAAGTAAATAAACAATTGTCGGTCAAATATACAAAAAAATACCCTACACTGTAATATTCGTTTAGCAAATGATAAGGTATTTGTATGTCAACTTAGCAGACTTGGGCGTAAGCAAATTCAATTTTGTAAATAACTAAATGTCTAATTACTAATTGTAATTGGTAATTTAGGCCTATTAATTAGAGGTAATTAGTAGTTATCAATTTCAAATAATAGATCATTAGAAATGATCCATTATTGTAATTACCGATTTGTGAAAGCCAGTATGACACATATTTAATTACAGGCAATTAGTAATTTAAGCCGAATAACTTGTAATTAGTCATTGGTAATTATTGTTTATACGCAATTTGTAATTGGTAGTTACCAATGCCAAGTAATTTAAAATTAAAATTTAAATAAAAGCAGTAAAGAATTACATTAAAAATGATCAATTACTGTAACCAATAGTGTGTGAATTTTAATTCGCGGAAACAATATAATTAATTAGGTTAAAACTGGTCAATCACCGTAATTACTAATTGGTGAAAGTCAATATGTCACGTATTTAGTAATTTCGGCCTAATTACTTGTAATTAGTAATTATTAATTATACATAATTTCTAATTGTTAATTACGAATACCAAGTAATTAGTTGTTAAAATTTAAATAAAAACAATAAGGAATTGCTTTAATAGCACAATTTCTAAGAGTCAAAACTATATTTCCTAAAATTGGTGATATTTCATTCATCTGGTAGTCCTAACAGATAATATCAAAAATCATTAGTGCTTTATTCGTTAACATAAAGCTGTAGCTGACAATCGTTCAGCCTGCAGTAGTCGACTTATAACAGACAATGCCGCTCAATTTCAGCATATAGTCTACGCATAACAGACAATGTCGTTCAATGAACTTGTCTTACATAACTACCTTTGTTTCTGTGATTGTCACGAGGATTAATCAATGAAATTTTTCATTTACGATACTTTGATGAAAATTTTGACTTAAAACTGATATTGTGATGATGATTTATCGTTGAAAATGTCGCTCTAATATGCCACTGGTTACATACATATAGCGAGATGCGATTTAATTTACAATTACATGTAATTAGTAATTAGTAAATTTAGTAATTAGTAAATTTAGTAATTACATGTAATTACTAAAAACATGTAATTACTATTGGGTATACAAGTTAATAATGTGGATTTTTTGCTTGAGAACTGCATTTATTATAAGAACAAATTGAATTGATACATTTGATATTCAAAGTATTGTCCCATCTTTCTGGAAGCATATGGATTCCGCGCCTAAAGAACTGCTCCGGTTTTGAGGTAAAAAATGAATCAAGCCAATTTCTGATACACTGTTCTGAAGTGAAGCAGTAAGGGCGTTCTGTATCAATCGAAACAAATGACAGTCAGATGGGATAAAGTCTGGGCTATAAGGCGGGTGAGCCAAAACTTCCCATCCACTGTTTTCAAAATAGTTTATGACCGGTCTTGTAACATGCGGCCGAGCGTTGTCTTGATGGAAGATTATGGCCTCGTGTCTGGTCGAACATTATGGCCGTTTTTTGTTGATTCCACTCTTCAAACAAATCAATTGTGTTCAGTGCCTTCACCTGTGATCGTCTGACCCAATTGCAACAGCTCATAATAGAAAACAACCTTCTGATACCACCAAATACAGAGCATTACATTGGCGTCATGGATGTTCGTCTTCGCAGTTGAGTTGGCTGGTTGGCCGGGACTTAAATATGACTTTTTGCGCTTATGGTTATCGTAATGTATCCATTTTTATCACCAATTACAGCACGTTGCAAAATTGACTTTTTTTTGTAGCGTTCAAGCATCACATCCGACATGCAAAATCGCCTTTCAAGTCTCTCGGCTTCAATTCATATGAGACCTAATTTCCTTGCTATTGAATGAATCCTAATGCTTTTAAAACTAGAGAAGTGGCTTGTTTTGACTCCCAATGATAATGCAAGTTCTTCTTGCGTTTGACAACAATCTTCGTCGAGTAATGCTTCCAATTCTGCATCTTTCAGCTTTTCCGGCTGACCAGGCTGACCTCTCCTTGTTTTCTGTGTCGAAATCACCACTTTTTAATCGTGCGAGCCATAGTTCACAAGTTTTATTGAGCTGGTGCACGTTAAGCGTAAGCTTCTACCAACAATCGATTACTTTCAGCTGCCGTTTTCTTCAAATGAAATAATGTTATCAGACTTCCCGCAAAACACCTTTTTTAGGCACAAAATTCGACATTATTATAGGAATTAAAAAAATGTGTGTTTTGACGTCTATCGAATACTGAATTATAATGACAGATGTTTACCCTCTAAAATACCATATTTGTTATTACTGACACAAACCATATGTGATAGTTATGTTCAAGCGTATACACAACCATATTCATTCAGCGGAAGTATAAAACTTATTATCTGTCAAATCAGACATGAGCTAGAGTTACCATTTATGAAATAAGCATTAGTTGAAAAAACCCGTTAGATGGCGGACCCTTTATTCTTGCAATTTTCGACGAAGATGCCATAACAGACTTTTAATATTTTGTATACAATTTATGCAAACACAATTTAAAGAAAAATATTTTCTGTTTACCGTTAGTTCTTTTTAAATGAGCAAAAAATATGACATACATACACATTTATGTGCACGCACTCACTTTAAATTGATAGCAAAAGGCTGCCAGATTACATAAATTAAAAAGATGACAAACTCAAAATACACAATGAAGGTGTTAAATTAACAATTTTATGAAGTAAAATACCAAAATAAAAATAATGTTGATTTTTTCGTATTTTTCATCAAAAGTAGCCAAGAAAATCGCCAAATAATTTTAAAATTGCCAAAGACTGGCCATGTTGCCAAACTGAAAATTAGGCCGCCAAACAAGTTTCGAAATCGCCACGTTTGGCGAGAAATCGCCAGGTCTGACAAACCTGGTCCTAAATGGTGGAAAATCTTTGTTTTTTTTTCTTAAATTTTTATTTAATTTTTTGACCATATTGGCCTTGTTTTCTAAATTTACAAAATTTTTATTAAATTTTCAAATTATTATGTGCCTTTAACCAATAACAGGAAAGAATTATTATTTATATACGAGGGCGGATTGATATTGAAGCTACCTAAGTAGGAAAAAAACATTTTTTTTTTCAAAAACCATTCATTTCTCAACATAGTCTCCTTTTAGCTCAATACACTTAGTAAGACGATGTTCCAACTTTTTTATACCATCGATTTTGGGAAGTCCTCAAAATACGCATTAGTTTCGGTAATCACTTCTTCGTTTGAGATGAATCTTTTTCCGGCGAGCCATTTTTCCAAGTTTTGAAACAGGAAAAAGTCACTAGGAGCTAAATCTGGACTAAAAGGTGTATGATCAACCAATTCAAAGTACATTTCTCGTAGTCTTAGCATCGTATCTAATGCTGTGTGAACCGGTGCGTTGTCTTGAAGAAAAAGCACTTTTTTCTTGTTTAAATGTGGTCGTTTTTCCTTGATTGCATCAACCAATTGATCCAATAATGCACGATAATACTCTCCTGTGATTGTGGATCCCTTTTCAAGATAATCGATGAGCAATATTCCGTGTGCATCCCAAAATACAGTGGCCATAACCTTGCCAGCCGATTTCGCTGTCTTCGCCTTCTTCGGAGCACTTCCACCAGCTTCCACCCATTGCTTCGATTGCTTTTTGGTTTCAGGTGTGTAGTGGTGAACCCACGTTTCATCAACAGTTATTAATCTACGCCAAATATCAGCAGGATTATGCTTTATCATGTCCAAACACCGCTGTGAAGTGATCTGTTGAACTCGTTTTTGTTCAACACTGAGCAAACGCGCCACCCATCCTGCCGATAGCTTTTTCTTAAGCAAATGTTCATGCAAAATGTTGAACACACGTTGGTATGATATGTTTACCATTTCAGCAATATCACGTATTTTGACCCGGCGATCATTAATAATGATATCGAGGATTTTCTTGATATTTTCTTCAGTAACCACCTCTTTTGGCCTTCCTGTTGATGGTATTGTTGCAGTGCTTGTTCGGCCCCGTCTAAATTCAGCAATCCAATATTTTACCATATAATCTGACGGAGCAGATTCGCCGTAATGTTTATCAAGCTTTTCTTTTGTCTCTTTAGCCGTTTTGCCTTTCAAATAATAGTGTTTAATCACAACACGAAATTCACTTTTTTCCATTTTCCAAGAAACACAAAAGTTGCTTACTTCAAACGACTACAACAAATAAACTAATCGATGAATTTGGCTAAAATTTTAACAGCTGACGTTTGACAGATCGTAATTTCTAAGAAAGAAAAATTTTTTGTGTTTGTGCTGCCATCTAGCTCTAGGTAGCTTCAATGTCAATCCGCCCTCGTACATATATAGCATTTAAATTATTGAAATTTTCTTTGTTTTTGTGTGTTCTATATTGTTTTATCATTTTTTATTATATTTATATTTTAATAAAACCAAAAAAATAAAAAAAATACATAATAAATTTATCATCATTTTTATATACATAGTTATTTTTTATGTTCTTTTATATATTTTTTATATATTTTTCAATTTTTTTTAATATATTTTTTCATTCCTTAAAACCCTTTTTGTTTGATTTATGACTCAATTTTACTGCAGTCATTTTGTATTTTGTATTCTAATGTAGGCGTTAAATCATAACCGACACCCAACTCTTCCTGCTTCTCTGCACACTTAAATATTTTTTGGCCTGCTTGTTGCCCCCTTTCTTTTACTTTGCCGGCTGCTGTTGTTATATTGTGGTTCATTTAGAACTGCATTCTAATATAGATTTCAATTTTTATTTCATTTAACTCTTTTTTTTAATAACTTTTTCGTGACACTTTTTCTATTTTTTTTTTATGGTTTTTGCCCAAATACTTGGTGACCTACATTGGATGCTGATTGCTGGAGTTGTTGGTTATATGACTACTTTTTAATAAAGAAAACCAATAGGAAAATCGGTTGATTTTTTTTTTTAAATGAGATTTTTAAGCCGTAAAGTTATATTTTAAAAAATTCCCTACGCTAAAGGTAACCTTGAAATTATATTATTATTAATTCCTTTAACGATCTATAGAGGATCACACGGCCATATAAAATATTTTTACTGTTGTGTCTGTCTAAAGCTAATACTTGCTTTTTAACTCCAGGTGATATAATTGCAAGCTGTTATCCAACTGTTATCCAACTCATTTTGCAAAGACCAAGGCTCTCAATTCTTTAGCTTTCCTGCGGATGCCATTATATGGCCACTTACGTTTTGGCATCATGAAGTTTTATTTCGTTCGTATTATTTTAAATATTATTGTTACTTTGTCTTGTTTGCCATAAGAAATGATTGCATATCATATCTGATCACAATACTTTGAAAATGCGTAGTAGATTTTATTCTGTAACTCCTTTTGGGAGCATATGGCTGCCTTGTTTTAGTTCCTTTCAAATTAAGTTTGTCCCGCTAAGCAAGTGAACTTTTGGTCTAATGTAGCAGGTGTACACGATAGATATTAGTGCTGTCATCTGTCGATACCTAGAAACAACACCATTTGTATATTTGTTATAGGTTCAGCGGCTTGCTGCTGCTACTCCTGCGACTCTTACCTTTATCTTTTTCTTTTTTTCCAAGATGTGTCCTTGCCTACTGCTTTCAATGTTGATAAATGTCTAAATGGTTTTGACATCCTTAACTGCCGTATTCAGGAACTCGCAATCTTACGAAAGCTTGGACTTTAAGCACTAGTTCATTGGTTGGTTGGTTGCTCGAAAGGGAGGTGACAGTAAACACATAGTCTCATATCCTAGTTTGCTTTACGCTTCTTCTACAAGAAGAAAATCTGTCAATTCAGTTCCCGATGAACTGCTTACTATTAGTATAACTCCCTTTAGTGTGGTTCTTTCGAAATCCCTAAGTTGACTTATGTCCGGAATGAATGACTGAGTCGGTGCTGGTATTCTTGGATCCAGGCAGACTTATCCATCCCACTGGCAAGATTGCTAAGAGTTTTTCAGGCTGATATCAAGGCCATTGGTATATGTAAGGTGATCAACCAGGAGAGTGTGTTCCAGAGTAATTACATTAATATATTCTCTAACGGCCAAGCTCCCTTAAAGGTACTTGGCTCGAAACATATGACATTTAAACTGGTCAAATATTGCTACGGTAAGTTGCAAAAGCTTTCGCTTGGAAATAAGGTCCAGTTGTTTTTGGTACCTGTACACTGTGGGATAGATGGTAATGAAATAGCGTATGCTTTGGTCAGAAAGGGGTCCATGACACCCTATATCAGTTCGGAACCTAGCTATGCAGCACCACTTACTACCATCCTCAATCTAGTTAAGCGTTGGGAAATTGCCAGATGCTTGAAACACAGGAATGTTAAAAGAAGACTTCGTCACTGTAAGGTGGCAATCGTTCCGCGATTTTGGCGTCGCTCTAAGATTCTCAATTACAGCAGGCTGGACTTGAAACTCCTAACAGAGTTTGTTACGGGTCACTATATACTAAGAGCGCATCTGAAGAGGATGGCAGTCACAGATGTGGATGTTTCTAGACTGTGCTCACAGCCATCAGAAACTCCCGAACAAATATTATGTGAATGTGGGATTCTTAATAGAAATCGAAATGGAAGGTAGATATAGGCTCTCACTGGGTGACATATCCACCATTATGGTTTCAGATCTTCTAGTGTTTATTAGGAAGGCAATAAAACTATGGACCGGAAAAGGCACAATAGATCGTATGGTTCGCAGTGTCTTGTGAATATGATAATAATAATGATAGCATTGTCATAGGGATCCTGTCTTCAACGATCAATAACTTTTCTATTTCACATATTGTGTGAGTGTGGGGTTCTTACTAGCTAGATATGTTTAGGTGGACATATGGTCTCACTGGGTGACATATTCACCATTATGGTTTCAGATCTACTAATGTTCATTAGAAAAGCAGCTGAACAGACCATAGATCAGAATTGGAACAAAAGTGCCAGGTCGATACGATAATAATGATGCCCGGAATCTTGTCACTCATAATAAATCGTAACCTATTCTTTTCAAAGGCCGGGCAGTTTCATAGAAAGTGCTTGAGCGCATTATTATCTATATCACTGATATATACTGATCTCTGCTAAGCTTATGCAATTCAAGTGCGCCCTGTTAGGACGCCTTCAATTCTACTCAGGTCACTCTAGCTCAGGTTTAGTAATTTCTTCGTCCGTTTCCAGCTTAGATTCTTTCACTCAACTCTTAGATGTTAGTTTTCGTGGTGCCTCAGATGTGTGGAGATCGGCATATGCATAGGTGGCCAAAAATGGGTTGCATTGGCTTCAAAAGTCAGCACTGAATCATTGCCGAACGGCGTAGGAATGCTTGAAAGATAGCGAGGGCGAAACTTCTTCTAAATTTTGATTCCCAATCGAAAGGATAACAGTATTACAAGCGTTGATTAGAATAATTATTGCAAGTCCACCCTTTATACCTCTGCCTGCACATACCTAGCTTCCGATGCATGTCGCAATATCTGTAATATCTGTTACACCATTATTGATATAAATTAGGCGACTAACGCTGCCAATATTTAGGACACGACAGCTAATCATTATTCCAGAAGTCACTCTGAGGGTCAATACGATGGTATCAGGATATCAAAAACCTTTTTGAAATCAATAAAAACGATAATAACTCGAAGATTGTTTATTTGTTTTCACATGTCCTGTGTCGACGGAACCCTGCTTATTGTTCACCCATTTAATATATTGCCCACCCATTTGTTACAAAGTTTAATTTAATTTTTTATTTTTTCATATGGTGGCCTGAAAAAATAAATATTTTTTTAATATTAAAAAATCCCTTTTTGTATTTATAAAAATATTTTATTTATTCATTTTCTCTATTTCTAATTCATTTGCTGTAATTCCATTTGGAATTTATTTTTCTTTTTTTTTCTGTGTTGAAATATCAAATGGTACCATTATATCCGTCAGTGATAAAAAATTGTTTTGAAAATCATAGCCATTCAACCATAGGAATATGAAATTAAAGTTGATAAAAAATTAAAAAATAAAATATAACAAACTTACAATAAATTTAAAAAATATATTTTATAAATTTAAAAAATGAAAATTTTTCTAAAAATTTAATAAATTTGTTTCATTTTTTTCTTTTTAGGTATGTTGACATCTTTTTTTAACAAAAATAAATAATAATGTTGGGTAAGCTCAAAACTTTCTTTATTTTACTAAAAATGCTAAAATTATGCCAAATTTTGCCTAACGAGTAAAAATCTTGAACGCTTATATTACCTGGATCCATTTTATGATAAATAGGGCGGCAAAAGATGGCAGCCAAGACTGTGCTAAAAACATCTTAAATGCAAAAGAACATCTCGTGGAGATATTATTGCCCCTCTAACCACCATTCAATCTTAATTAAAACTTATTCTTCAATGTTTTTAAAAATAACCTGGAATTTTTAGTGCATAAAACCTATTGAAGTCATGCATTTCTTCTGGTTTCAGGATTAAAGCCTTTAGGACTTTAAACCGTCATGTGTTTTACATATTTATCCTCCGCGATAGATTTAAGAGATCGAATTCGAATATTAATACAATAAGTTAACTAAGGACTTTTTTAATAAGTTCCAATTTAATAGTACTCTGCCTTGTTCTAGCCCAGAGGTTGAGTCTATCGTTATTTCCGTCGCATCGTCATTCCACATCAAATCAAACATCATATTTAAATAGTTATTCTAAATAAAAGCTTAAGCATACAAATATTTATTAGATAATTTTTTATCATATACATTTTTTAATTTTTCTATAACAAAATAAGCAATTTAATTTTTTAAATAATACCCGTTGAAAATGT
The DNA here is from genome assembly GCA_023159175.1 of Wohlfahrtia magnifica. Lineage (NCBI taxonomy): Eukaryota > Metazoa > Arthropoda > Insecta > Diptera > Sarcophagidae > Wohlfahrtia > Wohlfahrtia magnifica. The sequence goes on from JAKWBJ010000045.1 coordinate 4,309,382, forward strand.
TTTGAAAATAGCCTACATACGTACATAATCATATTAGCATTAGTAAAATGTCAAATATAAAACACTTTTTGTTATTTTTATATTTTTAAATATACTCCAAGCATACTCTAGGAGAAATATACTCATACCCAGGTATAAATATACTAATACTCATACTCACTTTACATTTATAAGTGCGCATATGACAGGTATTTCACGCAACTATACTCTAAGTATACTTTAGTAGAAATATACCCTTACCAAAGTATAAATATACTCATACTCATACACACTTTACACTTATAAGTGCTGATATTGCAGGCACTTCATACAACTCCTACTTGTAATTATATAAGTTGCGCTGGCTTTAAATACTATGTGATGTGTATGGGTATTTTTACTCATCAATACTTAAAAGTACTCAAAACCATACTTTTGTCATTCTCTGATACATTCATTCATTTTCCCAGCATCCTGAAAAACTTGGACAAGAAGTCCTTCTCTCAATCAATGAGCTGCATTCGGTTCTATTTGTAGACTCATTGAAACGTTAGTTTAACGCTCATAATATGTGGGTGATTCGTTCTGATTGTATTAAAATATATTACAAAGAGGCTTTTAAGCATTATTTACCATCGATCTCTTTTGTGATGAAAGCCGCCAATATTTGATGACTAAAGTTTTCATGCAATCTGTAGGTACGATGACCATTCGTTCCGTATTATACAGAACAGTTCTGCATTTAAGAGTCTTGTTCTGTCTAAATTATTTGTTAGCACATTAAAATGTGCTGCATTTTATTTACTACCTATCTTTACGGTTATTGTTGCTTAAATTTTTCCTTTTTCCTGTATTTTGGTTTAAAAATTATGATCTCCATAAATATTTTTCGTTTATATTCAATCTAAACTAATAATTCTCATTTAGTTCATTAAGTTTTCTTCATACATACAGAGCTATTTTTGATAAAAGAATTCTTTTGTTTATTTCTTGATTTTCACTAATTTTACTTAAAATTTTTCTATCTTTTGGCATTTCGTTGATTACCCCATCAAAAAATTTTCTTGACTTGCTAAGTTTTCATTTCTTTTGGTTTTCTCTTGTTGTTGTTTTCTTAGTTGATGCCTTTTGATTATTTCTTTTGGCAAGAAAAGATTCCTGGGCGACACGTTTTTAAATCTCTTGTCCTTGTATTTATATCCTTTACGAGTTGTATGTACGTTTAGTACGTTTATATGGCAGTCATCATTGCTTGTTGGCTGGCAAATAAACTTAAAACATTGCTTTGGCTGAATGGCTGGCTGGTTGGTTACGACGAGTTTGATAAACGTGACAAAAATTTTTGTTTTGTATCCCCAGCTTCATGCTACTACTCAAATGGATGATAGGGATATGGCGCAAATAGTTTTTTCACAGGCTATGGTTATAGTTCTTCTGAGTTTGTCATCATCAACAACAGCATCAGTAGAAAAGTTTTGTTGTCTGACAAATTGTTGCAACAACATTTCGTAAATAAAAATATGCCAAAAATAGAAGAACAAACTATAATCCAATTCCTTAACAAAGAAAAAAAAGGCCGAGAAAGCGCGTAGGATGTTTCCCGTAGAGGAAATAACAAAGTAAAAACTTCAGTAAATAATTTTGTCAATTTTAAAAAGGACCAAAAATTTCTTTGGATTAAGGCACAAATTTAATGAATGAAAAAATAGTAGCATATTATGTACAGATGTTTGATACCCTTTGCTAAACAAAATTTATAAGAAATGAAGTCTTACCTACAACTTACTAATGGATTATTATTTGGGGACTATGCCAGATCGATCATCATCAAAACATCAACGATTTATCGGGAAAATCACTAAGAGATCTTAGGTTGCATGAGTCTAAATGAAATTCATAGACATATTTCTTCATAGGCTGTCATACTACATATGTTATACTTCGCACAGGCCTCAGATTTTAGAAACATTAGTACTCTCCTAGAAACCAATAGTCTCTCCAAAGCTAAACTGCAACTATTGGACCTGCATCTTATCACTAATGTGTGTAGCTTAATAAGGACTTTTGTCACATATTTAATGATCTAACTTTCTTTTTGGTCGCCAGATCACTCTGAGCAGAGCTGCTCTTGGGTTTCCATAGTCATGTTTGCCTTATTTTAGCTTCTTTGTAATTAATTTTGTTTTCCAGCTACTGTAACAGATGTCTAGGATAGATATTGTCGTTGCCTAGAAACAACGCCCTCTCCGTGTTTAGTGTAGTGGTGCTGCGGAACCTTGCTGCGGCTACTTATCACAAATTCCTACGTTTTTCTTAATCATTTTTACAATTTCTTTTCTCTTTCTCTTCTTTTATATTTGGAAGCAATTAAACATAACAATCTCCATTTTGAACTCTTCTGTGTTAAAAATACATAATAAATAAAAATATTAATTCAATCGCTTTTTTTAAAGCTTTTAAAGCGGGATATTTTAATTACAGTAGTGTATGCCACAATTGAAAAATAACAGCGGTTTAGCCGAAAAAACAATAAGTAGGCGAGGTTGCATTATATGTCATATGCTTTTGCTGTTAAGGTTAAAGTTAAAATGGGTTTGCCCATTTTCTCTACGTGCGTTCCGATCATCCAATGACCTTTTCCCAAAGATATGAGTTTCGAAATAGAGTGGCTTGAGATCTTTGAGCACTAGAGGTGATGAAACTTCACCTATTCTGTCTCCTTCCATTAAAGAAACTGTAGATATCCCCCTTGACTATAGCCATTCAGTAACTTTTAACTACACGACATTCAAAAAGAAGTCGAAGATTTTTTTTGTTTGCGATTCACCAAATACACTTTAGCGATAATCGACAACGAAAATCAGAAAGAGTTATAGAAAAAAACGAAATAATTGTATGGCAAAGAAGCAGCTTTCCCCAAAAGAACTCGCTCCGCAGCCGAACAACAACATCAACTTTACGATTAATCTTACGATTTTTCAATTGACACGCACAGCACAAAAATTTTTGTCGTTAGCTTACGAGAACAGCTGACATTGGTTATAGCGAATATCGTAAACTGAAGTTACTGAATAGCAAAATCGACAATTCTGTTGTTTACTGTTAAAAACAATGCACCTTTTTATTCCCAACGATGGTAATGTTACTTGTGCTGTTGAGAAGCTTTATCTCCTTCTTACATCAGAGAATTAAAGCAGCTTGGTTACTTCCAAGTAATACCGGGGCCCTGATAGCGGCCTGACTATCAGAATAAATCCTACCCACAGATCATCGTTCTGTCAGCATTTTACATGCCTGCATATTTCAAAAAATTTTAGTTTAAAAAATGCTAAAGGACCCGGTAATCTAAAAGATTCGTCAAAGCGTAGATCCCTTGTGGTTTCACTATTTAATCTGTATTAGATGAGCGAATGTTTAGTCTACTGCAACCTAGTCCAATGATGTGGCTTGTTGAAGTTTTAGATTTGTATACAGAGACTCTAAAAGTAAGAACAGATTACCGTATGATTCTGGCAAACAAACTATGCTTTTGTCGAGGGCATTTAAATTGAAGTACAAATTTAATAGTGTTTTTCTCTCACTTTTTCGATGTAGACCGTAAGTCTACATCCGCTCATGGTTATTTGTGGGAATCCACTCATTCTTAACCGACCTTTATATCTAAAGGCCCATCCACTATCTACAGCCAGTGACATGTTCGTTTGCGTTCAGCTCGCAACTTAAAACTTCGCAGTTCTAGGTTACGGAAGGAAGTTTCACTGAAGCTCTATACAGTTCCACGCCTATGAAGTGGGCGTAAAGAATTAGTTTAGTATTTAAAAAACTTGCCTTTAGGTTTTAACTAAAAAATATCAACTTTTTCTAACAGAATTCAAAGTGGGCAGTCCCTTTTGGCATTTAGTAGGTAATTATTTATTTTTATTTTCAAAAGAATACTTCAAATGGTTGCAGATATTTTTGTGTTACTTTTTCATTTTTTTTTTTTGTTTTTACAAAATATCTAGTTTTAGTTTTTACATTTTATACCACAACTCTTAACAGACTGCAGAAATAAATATAAAAAAATGTCTTTTTTTTTGATATTCTTATGACAGTAGTTCAAGTTCTATATTTGGCACGTAATAAAAGTTGAACCTCAAACATATATATAACATTAACACTATAGTAAGTTGTAGTATCTCATCCTCCACCCACCTCCACCCCTTGTACTTGTCCTCTATTCTATTACTTATTCATCAACTATGGCCAAGCACTCAATGACTACTGCTGGTAGTGGAGGTATAATGAACGAAAATCATGCCCATCATCATAAAAATGAAAAAAAAAATTTCCTCATTTTCACTACAATTTTCTTTTGGTTTATTCCTTAAAAAAATAAGAGAATATGCGCGTGAGTGTGTGAGTATTATTTAAAAATATGTAACTGTAATATTTATTGAATATTATCGATTTTCCTCTACCCTTAGCTACTACAGATCTGAATGAGAAAAACCAGCAAGCGTTAGAAGGTTATATTTCTATTCAAAGTTTCCATTGTTTTTTTTTTTTTTTTTTTTTTCTAGCAAATAAATATTTTCACGCTTTATTAAAAGTTTAAAAAAGTTTTTCTGTTTTTTTTCTTCATTCTAACCAACGACTGTTAAAGGCCTGGTTAGTCATTAAAAGCAAGGAAAAAAAGCCAGGCATGTAAGTGTTAGATTTTGTGGTTAATAAACAACTCTAAACACGTACTGTTGGTAGAAAAAAACTTAATTTTATAATAAATGCTGCTCTCAAGGTTTCTCCAAGCGAAGAAAAAAAAAACATAAAATTGCTGTTCAATAATCAAAAACAAGCCATAAGGAAATTTTTATTGATTGTTTACCGAAAAACTCAATGAAATTTAAATTCAAACCTACAAAAGCTGCCTGAGAAGAGTTTTAATACGTTGAAAGTAATCAAAATTATTTCCTAAACATTACTTAACATCTTTCTGGAATTTTCAACACCATATGTAGTTTTCTTTAAAGTGGGAACAGTTTTTAAAAGCCTTTACTAACATAATATTTGTCAAAAACTAAATTAAAAGCATTTTATAACATTTTTCTTAAATTCCAAAGTTGGGAGTAGTTTTTTTTAAGTGGGAACAGTTTTGAACTAAGCTTGAAAACTATTTATAAACATTAAATTTATGAATAAATTATTTTAAAAGTATTTAATATCTATTTTCTTGAGTTTCATAACTAAGAACGGTTTTTATCGAAGTGGTAACAATCTTGAAATACAATGCAAAAAATAGACTTTTAGCCAAAAACAACTGGGAACAGTTAAAAATACACACATTAAAAATTAATATTATTTTTTAAAAGATGAAATATTTTAAAGTTCAAAAACCATGAACAGCTTTCAAATGCAACCGCTTAAAAACTACAAATTTAACGGAGATAAAGTAAACAATTATTAAAATTAATATTAAATCTAAAACAAGCTGGGAACAGTTTTAATACAGTTTTAAAACAGTTTTAATATTTTTTAAATGTTAATTAATATTATTTTACAATTTAAAGACTGGGAATAGTTTTTTCAAAGTGGAAACTCTATTGAAATGTACTGACTTCACGATTTTTTCTTTACAAAAAAAAAAAACTAGGAACAGCTTAAACACATTAAAAAAGACATGTAAAAAAATAATATTTCTCTTTAGAAGAAAATAAAAAGCATACAATTTTAAACTTAAATTTTAAAACTGAGAACAGTTTTTGTGAAAGCGAAAACGGTCTGAAATGTCATTGATTTCTGAAAAAAAGAACAAGATATTTAAGAAAAGCAAAATATTAACTTTACGATTACTGCTCTTAAAACAAAATAAATCCGGAAGAACTTAAATGTACTAACACATATGTTTTTAGACTGGGAGAAGTTTGTGCCAAAGGGACAGCAGTTTAAAACTACATTCGAAAAACAGCTACTTTGGACAAATTTGCCAATTATTTGGAATTTTTTTATTGAGGCTAAGGAGAGTTATTATATATATTAAAATAATAATATATTCCCTCTACGAAATATTTGCAAGTTTTCTAATGCCTTTTGAAACAGGAATAGTTTCGAAATATAACAAAATTCCATAAAATTATTTAATATTAGTGCTTATTCATATCTACTAAACCACATATGAATGCCTATAGGCCATTCTAAGCTATTATAATTTTCTAGAAAAGTGGGAACAGTTAAAATATTAGTAAAAAAAAAAACATTTTAAATAAATTTAAAACTGTGCCACAACATTTTTAACATTAATAAATCTCAAACTTACTTCGTAATATTGTTTTGGTAAATGTTTTCAGACTGAGAACAGTTTATAGAAAAGTAGAAATATTTATTGATTTTCAAGTAACACAACTATTTATTAACTACGTTTGCTTTACTTAAAACATCAATTAAATTACATAAATGGCACTGTGTTCTTTAAAACATTTCTATAACTAGCATAGCATGTTAATTTTAATCAATCCACTCGAAAAAATCATTTCATAATGTTGTTTTTGTAAATGAGAAGAGTATTTAAAAAGTATAAATAGTTATTAATTTTTACGCAATACAAAGCTTTAATAACTAACGCTGATCTAACTGCAAAAAATAGTGCTTGATAAACAATTTTTAACTTACTGTACCGTTTTTTAGCCTGGGAACAGTTTTTTGCAAAATGGAAACAGTTTTAGTTTTCCAAGAAAACAGTGCTTTCATAGCTTTTATTGTAAACACAGCAATAGACGGTGCATGCTAAGCAGTTTTAGAATTAAATTAAAACTAGTTTTTTAATAGTTTTTGTAGAATTACTTAAAATGTCTCTGTGTTTTAACGTGAGAACAGTCTTTATATATGTGGAAATATTTTTTAACATTTATTTATTTATTATAATTTTTTAAGGCAACTAATAAAGCTAGATAGCTAACAGATCTTATTTGACAGTAAACAACTCATATTACGTAATTTTGAAACTAATTAAGACTGGAAACAGTTGAAAAAATATATTCAAATTCACTTTTTTTATAATTTTTGCTTTTCTATTAGACATTCTCATTAATTTTTCGGTGATTAATTTAATTTTTGAACTGGAAACAGTTAACAAATAAGTGGGAACAGTTGAAAATTTTAAAGCTTATTTTTTAATGTTAAGATGTGCAAACAATTTATTGAATTTTTTTATCAAAAGTTTAATGACTTTTATGTCCTCTTCTCGGTAATTTTTCTCTTTCCCCGTCTCGTTCCTTACTTTGTTATCCTATTGTAACTGCAAACACAATGGTTGTTATGCTGGTATGCTGGCAAGTGTTACACATTTAAGTTTGTTTAACATTTATTTCTGCACTTCATATATTTGCGATTATTTTTCCCCATTTTTTTTTTCAATTTTATTCTTTACATTCTTTTATTTTCAATTTTCAATAGCACTATTCAATACAATATACGAGTATAGTTTTTCTTTTTCATTTCTCTCTCAATAACCATATTTTTTCTCATATATCTCTCTGTCGCTTGTTTCTTTTTATTGTTACGTATTTTATTTAATTCAGCTTTTTTGCTCGCTTCTGCTTTTCTTTTATGTTTGAAACAATTTTTATAATTAAATTTCATTCATTGTATCTATATATTGTATATTGATGTTGTTATTATTGTTGTTGTTGCTGCTGCTGTGTTATTATAACCCATAAAAAGATAAATTTTTTCACACTTCACACCCAACCAACATTTGAGTCAGAAGCAGAGGCTGTACGTTGTATGGCGTTATGGGTTTATATGATTTTGAAAAATCAAGAGCCAGGTGTTGAGGTGTTATGAGAGTAGTAGGAGCAAGAGCAGGAGCAGGAGTAATAACACTTGAATAAACCTTAAAGCATTACATTACATTTATATAAAATTCAACATAAACACTTTCAATTTCAAACAACAACAACAGCAATAATAAAAAGAAAATAAAGAAAAAAAGTTTACTTTTATAACCGCAAAGGTAATAAAAGTTAAAAAAAAGGTTGCAGTGAATATAAAATAAATAAAGTGAAATATATACTACATGTGTAGGAGGAGTAGCTGTATAAGTTCCAGGTGAGTGAGTGAAAGAGAAACGTAGGAAGCAGCCAAAAGAAAGATGTTACAAGGTTGCAAAACTATACGCTATTAAGAACAAAGGCAGGAAATAGAAAATAGCGGTTGGCAAAAGAAAGAACTGCTACAAATGGGGTCAATAGGAGATTGAACTATTGAAATGAAATTGTAGGAAAATGTAAAGAAAATAGCAGAAGCAAAAACTAAAACAGCTTAAAGAAAATACTAAAAATTGAAGAGGATAAAAATGGTACAAAAACCCCAATTAATTTAAAGACTTGAAAATGTTCAGAAACATGTCATGAATTACAAATGGAACCTAAAATAAAATAGCAATTTTTATTTCAGAAAATAAAGAAATAAATAAAAAAAGAGGGACTGCATTAAATCATAGTGGAAAAAAATCAAATATATCAGAACTTAAACAATAAAGTCACGAACTGTCAGCAAAAAGTTGTAAAAATAACTAAAAAATTTGATGTCAAATTTTGTGAACATACATAAGTATTTTTTCCAAATTGCAAATAACTTATATTAAATAAAAACATGCTACGAATCACTAGCCTTTTGTTTCCAGAAACTCAAGTAGACTATATTTTTGTAAACTATTTTCCTTAAACACACCTGAAATAAAAAAAATAAATAAATAATACTAACCCGCCTAAAAACTTAAGATTTACATTTGGACACATGTCGCGAATCACTAAAAAAAATTTTAAAATTTTGATTTGCTTTATAATCATACTGATTTTAAAATGCTTATTAAACTAATTTTATAGTTCTGGGTTTTAAAAAATTTTGTAACATGTCACGATGACCAGACGACACTATCATACAAAATAAAAAATTTCTATTTTGAAATTAACCCTGTATGTTTAAGAAATGTAAGGTAGGTTAGGCAAATTAAGGTTAAAACCGCCAGTCGATCCAAAGATCAGCTCATTGTGATGCCATAAGACAATTAATATAGAATTAATATCCCATAATCTGGCTTCGAATGCGAAGAGACTGATACAACCTACCTACAATTCCTGGTTCACAAGGTTTCTTTCAGGACCTTAAGTATCTCGCAACTTAAATCTCGTAAATTAAAAAATGTATTTATTGCCATTGAATTAGCCACATGTCACGATGTTTTGACAAATTTTTTTAAATTATTTATTGAAAAGGTTTTGAAATATTGAAAAATTATTTAAAACTTGTTCTGTTTTGTATTTAAACTTCGAAAAAAATTTAAACTTGTTTTTTAAATATTAAACACAGGCCACGAATCAATATTAGTATATGAATAATTTGCATTTTTTATTTATGTTATATCGATTTATAAAAAAAAACATTAAAAAGGGTTCAAAGTTTTTCAATATAATATGCGGCTTATTATTTTAGATTTAAGCACAAGTAACGAATCTTTAGTAGAATATAACGAAAATTAATATTTTTGCCATAATAAATAACAAATGCATAATAAAGTATATCAAATTTAAAATATGGTTCTGGTAGAGGTTAAGAATAGATTAATTTATATAAGGCACATGTCACGAATTACTCAAGAAAGTTTAATTTTTTAACATATACAATATTAAACGGCTTAATTTTTTTTTTAATTGTAGATATTTGAAATACATTTTTATATGTTACTAAATAACAGCACATGTCACGAATAACTGCCAAAATAGTAAAAAAAATTCCTCTTTTAAAAATTAAATCAAATGTACTCTGAAATCTTAAAAAGTTTCAATGTATCAACCATTTAGTTTTCCCACATGCCATGAAGTGCTAGAAAATTTAATGAAATTTAAATTAAGGTAAACTTAAAGCTTTTAATTAATTTGAAAAAAGTTTTCTTGTGTCATAATTTATTTTACCCAAAGTAGATTTTATTCAAATATTTAAAATCTATTTTATAATCTTACGTAGTACTGCACATCAGCCAGGAGCTGTACAGCATTAATCTCATCCTCACTTACATACAAAGTAGAGAGGGAGAGAGAGAGAGTGAAAAAATCATTGAATCAAAATTGAATTTTCACTTTGAATATATTAATATTTAAACAGCTAAAGATACTTGTACTTTAGCAGCAAAAATTTTTTGAAAATAACGATGGCAGGGACTGGTGGGGTGTTTCTTAGACAAACTCAAGTACTTGAAGCTCTTCATTTCGTTCTATACTGCTTTGCATTTTTTATTTTCTCTTCTATATTTTTTTTTCTATATTTTTGAATTTTCATTTTCATAAAGTGCAAAATATGAGTGTTACAGGTAGAGACGATGTGGTGTAAGAGGTGTGTGTAAGAGGAAAAGTAATAAAATATTAATGAAATTCCAAAACATACACCAGTACACCATAACACCCACTAATGCCAGGTAAAGAAGCCCTAAGCGGAATTAAGGCAAGTTCTTTTTTTCTTTCTTAAATAAAGAGAGTGTGAGAAATAAGCAAAGCATGACATCAATCGACAAGTTTAGTTACGGAGAGTCCTTATTGGGAGCATATTTTTGGAATATAAACATGTAAATATTACAAGAATTCCAGTTTTAAGGAAAATTTTTTTTAGGGTTTACTGGGTTATGTCTTTAGTATTCTCTGCAAGCTTTATTATATAATTTTTTCTTCATCTTCTTTAAAAATCCATACAGTATAGTATAGATTTTCCATATCATCCTGCGTATGACTACTATTCGGGTTCATAAACATTTGCTTTCATTTTTTACACCTCAATGTATGTACGAGTACCTGCGTACGAGTATAGGAGAAGAGTGTGTTTTCCAGATTCGGAATAAACGTTTAAAATTTAAGGTTTGTGTTATAGATGGGAATTGCAATTCAACACTCTCAAATTTATTTTTTTTTTTAAATGAAATTTTATGTTTCACCTGGCAATAAAACATAGCAATGTTTTGCATGAAATTTAAACCGAAAAGTGTTTAAATGGAATTTTATATTAAAAAAAAACAAACGGAAATATGCAACACTAGGAGTTTAAACAAAAATGAAAAGCCAATTAAAGAGGAAAATTAAGCAGATTTACTTTCCGTAGTTTTTATTTTTTTCTTTAAGCCATAGGATATCGAAAGGAGTTTCTTTGTAAACAAGAAGCAAATGACCAAAAAATTGCTTCATTGGCTTTAAAAGCCTTTAAATTAGACATAAGAGAACTAATTATGAACTTGATTTTTAAATACAATAGTTTTCGCTTTATGCCATATCGCGAATTAGAAGTCAATTACTTGCGGTTTATATTAAAAGCATTCAAATAATCATAAAATTGTTACTAAAATTGTTTTTAATCTTAAAAAATAGCTTTTACTCTATAGCACATGCAACGAATTACAACTCAAAGAGAGTCTAGTACAAACAAAATAATTTATCTCACACTATTTTTATATTTTATATCACATTTCACGCATTACAAGTTTAAAATTAAAAAGGTAATTCTTGCTGTAGACTGAGGTATATAATACTAATTTAAATCTAGAAAGCTGTATATAGTACAATTATAAATGCTATTAAACTTAAAAAATAGCCCTAAATCTACAACAACAAATGTCACGAATCATATGCCAAATAGTGTTAAATACATAAGTTTTAATATAAGACATTTCAAAACTCACAATATTTAACTAAATATGTTCTTTGAATTTTTAAACAGTCAGTTTTTTATTTATGACAGGTCACGAAATACAAGTTTAATAACAAAGAAAAACCTAAATCGCCTGCAGCTTAGCAGATATTTAGTAAAAAATTATTTAAAAACTAAAAGATGGAAATGTTTTCATTTAGCACATGTCACAAATCAGAAGCTACAATCAACGAAAAAAGTCTACATACACGCTTTGATTTCGGGGTTTTAGAGAGTTTGTGAAGAAAATTTAAAAAATGTTTATATTAGTGTTTAAGGCCCGATAACTCCTTGCTCATTTTCAGATTCCAAGCGTTGTTCAAGCTTATACACAACCATATTCGTTCAGCGGAAGGATAACACTAATTATCTGTCAAATCAGACATGAGCTAAGTGTTACCATTCACGAAATAAGCACTAGTTAAAAAAAAAACGTTAGATGGCGGATCCTTTATTTGGTTGATTCACCTTCAATATCCACTTGAAAACGACAGTGCATTAATATCACCAAATTCTCTGTCATAGAGAGTGCTGTTACGGTCCATGCACAATTAAGTACAGTTTTTAATGTTTCACGGTTACTAATACCATATTTTCGTACAAAAGGTCCCATATGTTATATGCAGTATTGGGTTTAAGTCTGGTGACTGGGGTGGTGAATTTAGCTGTTTTGAAGCATAGTAAAGAGGCCAGTCGCGAAAAAAGAGCTCAGTATGCTTAGAATATGTATTTTCCAGTGTATTACTGGAAAATCAATTGGTATCCCAGGCCTAAGATATTAACGGATGCCTCAGAATTTGTTCCAATATGATTTTATAATTATAGCGCTCAATATTACCACAAAATAAAGCCAGAATAAAGCCAGAACGAATTTATTTGACGCCATGGCGGCCCAAACTATAAAGTTGCCTCCACTACGTCCAACTCTTCCGAAAATGTTATAATTACTTTTGTCGGTAAATATAACACTATCAAAAAATGCTTATCTTTTTCTACATGTGTTTTATCAAACTCGAAACGAAGTTCACGACTATTTATTGAAATTGAAACTGGCGTCTTGCGTGCTATTCTGATTTGAAAGCCATCGTCATGTAAAACTTTTGTTATTGTTCGCGAAGCAACAATTTGGAACATTTTTCGAAGTGCTTCGCCAACTTTGTGGCGTTTATTGTCGGATCCTGATGAACTAATTTCACAATACTCTTAACATACGTCTCTGCCAGAATGTGTTTTATTTTCGGTACTATTGTTGTTATTATAATTCCTAATGATCGCCTGTACAGTAGCATGACTGAATTTTGTTGCCTTAGCAATTTCTTCTTTTTTTTTCTTTTTGGAGATTTACTACCATAGCTCTTCGGGTAGCTTCAAAAGTATAAATTGAAATAATAGTATTACTTTGTCCACTTCAACAACTGTAATGCTTGCAAATTTTATTAAATCAACAAAGTAAACTATTATTTCGCTTTCTTTGTTTTTAAATTTCTATTTGATAAATTTCTATTTGCATACTATCTTTCATATCACTTTACTTTTTTTAATCTTAATTACAAATACGCAAAATATTGGTATAACATCATTTTCAAATTTCGCCACTATTTCTCTAAAACCTTAAAATCGTACGGTGTATGTAAGCTTTTTTCCTTGACTGTATATGCCTTGATACCTACGCTGATTTAAAAATAAAAAGGAACATATATTTTTTCAAATTGAAACTTAAAGCTTCAGTTTGGTCTTCTAACGGCATTTGGTTTCGTTTTAAAACAACATTTAGTTTTTAAAAGAAGTATAAAATATAAGTTAGTAACCTTTGAGCGTTAAACTACCCCTTTTTGTAATTTTTGAATCAAATATACACTTTGCTGTAAATACCTATTCTGGATTTAAAACTCATTTATCGTAATATTACTTTGGCTTTAGAAGTTTCTGTTTACCGCTTTTTCCCTGATGGACTATATAAGCTAATATTTTGCAAAAAGAAGTCTTCCACTTCAAATCGGGGAAATTTAGGCTGATAATATTAAAAATAAAATTATTTTCTTTGGGCCTTTGACATACTGTCTCTATACTACCTCGGGTTGAACTATTAATTCAAGTCAACATGCTTGCATTCGAAGTCCATCGAGTGTGAAGACAAAAATTATTAAGACGGCTCGAAACACTCCATAAGAATTTGGTGCTTTTTAAATTCATAAAAGGACTATAAGAGTGGATTCTTAAGCTACAGCACGATTCTGTTAGAGACGGAGCTTGAAATTGTCAGTCCTGCACAATCCATTCCTCTTAAAAACTTGGTTTACGAAATTTGACTCAAATAAAATAGTGCCGTTGAATCGGCTGAAATTACCACTATCAGGTTTTTAAACAAGCACTATTATTTTGTGCCAAGTCACGAGTTATAAGTTAAAAAAAATATGTATATATATGTATATATAAATATGTATGTATATATATAAAAATCTTAAATTTTCTCGCATATTTAATAAAACTTAGATTTCAGTTGGAGAGATATCTTTATATTATAACATGTTACGAATCTCAAAGTAAAAACTATCATTAAAAACTATATTATTAAACTCAAATAAATTTCAGAACCGACACTGTTTATTTAAATTTGCGTCAGAGTTATAAAATAATAAATTTTTTCAGAGACACATGTCACGAATCACATATTTTTCCGTTACTCCTCTTGGAAGCTTGGAACACGGTTTACTGCTGTTGACTTTTCTCCTCCCATGTTAGGTTGTTCTGTCTCAGTTCTTGGATAATAGTGCGTCTCTAGGTGTTTTTTGGTCGACCACAATTTCTTGAGTTTTGAGGATTCCACTCGAGTGACATTCTGGTGATACTCTCTGGACTTTTTCGGATAGTGTATCCGATCCATCCACACTTTCTTCTACTTATCTGTTTCAGTATGGGCTCCTCATTAGTAATGCTCCACAGTTCTGTGTTACTTATGGTGTTAGGCCAGAGTATTCTGCATATGATTCTGAGGCACTTGTTAATGAATACCTGGAGTTTCTGTTTGATGTTATTCGATACAAGCCAGCTTTTCCTGCCATACAGCAGTACCGATTCAACACATGAGTTGAATTCTGAGCTTAGTCCGTCTGGATATATGTGAGCTTCTCCATACTGACTGCAGTTGTTCAAATGCCGCTATCACTTTATTGAGCCTGTTATCTACGTCTGTTTCTGCGTCACCGTTTGTAGTCATTGTACTTCCTAGATAGCAGAAGCTATCTACATACTCGACTGGTTGACTCTGTAGCATGATGTTTTCCGTGCTCGTATTGTCTATTCTCATGGTCTTGGTTTTATTGATGTTTAACTCAAGTCTAACACTACGAGCCAATCTTTCTAGGTTCTCCAGTTTGGACTGCATATTGAAAATCGTACCCTAGAGTAGACAAATGTCATCTGCATAGTCCAAGCCTTCGAGTTGGCGTGAGAGACTCTATGTGATCCCTTTTCTTTTTGAACACACTTTGCTCATTATGTCATCCAGCACAATGGTGAATAGCTTATCATCTCATTAGTTTGTACGAGTATTATATATAGAAATACGCTAATTTCTACAGTTTTATTTCTATACTACTTAAATATGAGTTTAAGCTTTATGATTAGCAGTTTATACTTAATGACAAGTCAGGAATCATACATTGTGTAGCAGAAGTTGGGCTTTTGAAAACCGTATAAATTATGTCTAAGTATTTAAGCAAACCGTGTGCTTTCAATTTAAAAAAAATAATATTGCTTTAGTCACATGATATATTATATATTAAAATACATTCGAAAATATTTATATACCTATCTACTAGAGTAACCCTACCCGCGTTGATGGGTGCCTTTGTTTTCTATAAAATGTATTCCTCATAAGAAAGATTAAAAGGAATGCATTAAAACTAATGACTTGTATTGACTACCAAGTCAGTTTTACCGTTCTTTAGATATACAAAATCCATATATACTTTGTACGGAAGTTGCCACACCCACTTACTCTAATTCGCTAATAAATCGACTGATGATGTGTCTTGACTAAAAAGTTATTAAGATCAAATTCAGAACCTGCCACTATTGCTGTTCCAAAGTCATACAAAACTCAATATTAACTTCGTATGAGAGATGCCACTCCCACTTATCCAATTTCGTCCAGTTTTTGAGTGATGATTTATGTTGACCACAAATTTATTTGGACCAAATTTTGAAACTTTTACTATTACCGTTTTAAGGATATAAACATACAAAAATTTTGTATGGGCATGCCACTGCCCAGTTGACTAAAAACCATTAATGAAAGTGGCTCTAAAGTTATAAAATGACGAACATAGGATAACTAATGTTCATATACCATATATAGATGCATGTGCATCTAAGTAACAAGTTGGCAACTCTATTAAATTTATTTTGATTTTTCTCTTATTTTCTTCTAAAGTTTTAAGTTTCTTTTGGGTCACTACTATTATGGCCTTAACGGATGCCTGCTTGCGAGTCTGTCTATTTGTCCAGTATTATGACCAGATTTGTTATACAAAATCGTATGTTTTTTCTCAAACTTTTTTTGTTTCTTCAACTTGCAACAAAATGTTGCAAGGTTTTTTTTGCTGCATATGCGGCATAAACTCCCTAAAGAAATCATAAAAACTAACAAGAAAACTATAATACTTGAAAATAGTTTTAAAGTTCTTCTCTCTCTCTTCCTACTCCTTGAAAATGAAAACTTTTTCCAGCATTTTCGAAAGCGTCTTTCTTTTTTCGGTAACGCTCTGAAAATTTTGTTTTGTTTGCAGAAAAGATCATAATAACTTACTTGAGTCGAGCTGGCGTATATTTTTTCGTATTTTCTTTCTTCTTTTAGTATTTCTGTAGTTTTTTGGTAAAGTTGATGATAAAAAAAAATTATTTAATTTTTGTAAAAAGGTACAGTGGTTGTTAAGGGTAACTATTTTTAAGTTTTAAATGATTTAATTTAAAACTTTTAAAATGATTTAATTTAATTTTTAATTTTAAACTTTGGTGCTGTATTAGAAGTAGAAAATTTGGAAAATCCTAAGTTAGTTATTTTTTTTATTATAAAGCTTGTAAGCTTTCCTAAATTGATAGTTCCGTGCTAAGCTTTAAAGCTTTACTTCAAACTTTGAGGCTTTGATTAAAGTTTTTCAAAGCTTTAAAGCTTTGTTACAACTTAGCTGCATAATAAGCTTTAAAGTTTTATTTACAAATTTAAAGCTTTGTTTACAACTTTACAGCTTTGATTACAGCTTTTGAATATTACGACAGAAATTAAACTGAAGTTTGTGCTCAACGTTTAATATAAAGAGCTGAAGCTTACTTTAAAAGCTTTTTGATCTAAATTTTTTATTTAATTATAATTTCGGATTTCTTGTACCAAAATCCCACTGTAATTTCCTTTATATTATAAACGAAAAAAGAAAAAGATATGTAATACCTACTCTAAGATTTGACTTCATCATAACTTTAATCATATAAAGTTTCGACTTATTTCTTTCCAATTTTCTATTATTTGTACTCCCACTCGAAATATTATTTTTTTTTTCGTACTCCTCACTGTCCCTCTAAGCTAACATGGCGCTGTAGTAATATGAAAAAAAGAAGAAAATTGGGTTGCCACTGATTCAATATTTACTTACAAGACTTTGCCATAGAATTTTTTCTCGTTCCTCCATTTTTTTCTTGCTATGCCATATTTTTGTTAGGGCAAACAAACAAGGAAAAAAAGTAAAATAAAAAAATTATGGTTTCTTTCAATTTATCCAACAGATTTTTTTTTTCTTTCATTTTACTTCCCAAATTTCTTATTATTATTGTTGGCGAAAAAAAAGAAAATATTGCTGACAGTTGTCATTTGATTGTTTTCATTTCATTTTCTATCAATAAGCTGGGAAATGGGAAAAGGTATAGAGGAAAATATTTTTTTTTTTGCTGCCAAATAATGCAATTCTTCCCCAAACTCGCTTGAAAAAGTTTTTCTATTTTTATTTCATTAAATTTTTATTTAATTTTGAGAGAAAAATAAATATCTAAGGAATTTAGTAGTTTACTCATATTTTACTTTCAAGTCTTTGAGATGAAAAATTTGTAATTTTAAAAAAAAAAAGAAATACTATAAACACAGTTGTTATATATCAGGTCACTCAATAAGTCCGTAGGATGACACATAGACGGCGTTACTAAAATTTTGTCCAATGATTTTCGTACTTCGCTAACCCCATCTTTATTTATATTTAAAATGTTATTTTACATTTTAACCTTTTCCCACATTTGGTCCCATTCAGGTCGAAATATAAAAATTTTAGATACTCTGTATTTCCTTCCAGAAGGACTGTAGAATCTACTGTTTAGCGGTATCAGTCTTCAAATAAACACAGATTATCTACAATTAATAAAGGGTCCGCCATCTAACGTTTTTTTTTTCAACTAGTGATTCTTTCGTGAGTGGTAGCACTTAGCTCATGTCTGATTTGACAGATAATTATTTTTATCCTTCGGCTGAACGAATATGGTTATGTATACGCTTGAACAACGCTGGGAAACTGGCCCTGCGATCGACTTACAGAAGATGCCGATTTTGCCAAAAAAAATCATCTTTTCAGATGAAGCTCATTTTGATCTTGGCGGGTATGTAAACAAGCAAAATTGTCGCATTTGGGGCACAGAAAACCCGCACGCATACATTGAAAAGCCGATCCACCCAAGACGAGTCACTGTTTAGTGCGGATTTTGGTCCAGAGGTATAATTGGGCCATTTTTCTTCGAAAATGAGCAAGGAGTGGCCGTTACAGTCAATGGCGGTCGTTATCGGGCCATGTTGAACGAATTTTTGTTCACAAAAATTGAAGAGGAGGATATTAGCAACATTTGGTTTCAACAGTACGGCACTACGTGCCACACAGCCGAAGCTACACCCGTGTTTTTGAAGATCGGTCAGCTTTAGTTTAAATGTCTACCCGTAGATTTTCCGCTGGTAATCCATTTTCACCTGTTACCTTACTATTTTTCAATTTACCAAACTCCTGTTTTATCTCATTCGGATTGCGAAAGTTCGCAGTATTCCTTCAGTTCTTCACTACTGTCCTCAGTAGCGTTTGTGACATTACTATTTTCATTGATTAGCAACTGCTTGAATGCTATTACACTTCCGATTAGTGAGACAGTCAAAGGTCTGCTGTAGTCTTCTCCTGTTGTTCTGGGCAGCGGCTTCTTTGCTGCTGTCGCTAGCCGTTCTAGGAATTTCATTCTGTCTCTTCTTGCAGCTTTATCTATTTGTTTCATCAGCTGATGGTATGGCTATATCATAGTATTTTTTTTTTTGTACAGTTATATTTTCACCTCTCTTCTATAAGAAATCAGGTCCCAAGTGTCATATAGTATCCCAGATTTTCTATTTGGTTGCACTATACCCAGTGTTTTTTCTGTGCCTTGATTATATTTTTCTACGTTATCTTTCCTTGAATGATGCTTTTTTATTAGTAGCCGTTCACGAATTGCCAAGGATAATGCGTGTCTTGTTGCATTCATCTATAGTTATAGCCCTCTTCATCTTGTGTGTCTGATGATTCTTCTTCGGCATTTTATTTTGATCTTGATATTGCACGTGATGATCTCGTGCTCACTGCCGATGTCTGCTCCTCTTCTATTTCTAACATTCCATAAATAGCTTCTCCATTCTTTGCTCACACCTAAGTGGTCAATCTGATTGCAGGCATTGCCACCGTCAACATAACTTATTAATGTTGTATTTATGTTGCACATGGCAACCTCACGGCATTTTCTTACTACCACAACTACATTTTTACTTTTGCGCATCAATGGTTTATGTCATCATCAACAATATCTCTAGAGCAGTGGTGTGCAAAACTAAAAATGTAGTTGTGTTAGTGAGAACATGAAAATTACTCCCTCAGAGAGAGTGAAGTTGATGTTTTAAAAAAATTTAAAAAAATCATGTACATTTGTCGCTGTTTCAGCAATTTGCGTACATTCTCTATACATGTGCTTTCGTCGCTGTCTCATTGACGACTAAAAGCAAGAGTGTAAGAATACGTGTTAATTGAACGTGAACAATTATTCTATGAAAAGCTCATGCCTGCTCTAGAGCATGTATGTACTTGTATCTCGATGGAACAGCATTCGTAGTCATAGATCTTTGTATTTCAATAGACGCTATTAAGATTTTGAAATATCACAAATAAAGCTATCGAATGATGTATCAAATAACGAATTACTGAATTAAAAAAGGGAAAAAAAATTTTTAATTTATTTTAAAGATTTTGTCAAATTTTAAACTGGTAGTGAAATGTTTTTAAAAGACCTTTCAAACATGTATCCAAATCATATTACAACATTAGTCTTTTTACCGTTACCGTTTTTACCATTTCAAAAAATAGTAAATTGAATAGAACGGGTTAAAGTTCACTTTGTTGCTTAATGGCTATTATTTACTGATATTATTATGATAAAAATAGTTAAATAGTTGTTTGTTAACATTAATACAAGTAATTATTTTTTTTTTACTACGAGGGGTATATGGAGGTCATAACTCCAATGTAGACATGCATGTAATAATAATACACATGTCAATATTTGTACACAAATTATTATTAGTAGCGTTTCGTTGTAAGTATTATTATATCTGTCGGTGCTTTCAATAGTTATTAATTTTACCAAAAGGTTCTTAACCACCATCATACACACCACATAAGTCCACTTAACAATTTACTTTATTATTTTGGGGTTTTTTACAAAAGTGTCGGTATTGGGCTGGATTAAATGTATTGTTTTTTTATTTACATATATAGCATATCTAGATAATGAAACACTTGAAATATAATAAATCGATAAAAAAAACAAAGTAAAAAAGTTATTTAGTCAGTGAGAACATAAATTCTTCTTAATAATAAATAGAATTGGCGTTAAAAACATAAAACATTTCCCTTATTTGTTAGATATCTTTCATTTTCGTTTGTAGACTGTTGTAATAATATTGTTGGCAACTCATTATTATTCTTATAAATTTACTACTGTTGACATCTTGTTAAACATTTAAAATAAAAATAAAAAAAACAACGAAATGTCTCTACGCCATACAAATTTGTTAAAGAACAACAGCCAAAAATCACTGTAAGGCAGACGTCAACAAATATGGCGACAACTTCCTTTCCAACATAAAATTTTGTTCTTTTTGTAACAAAAAAATGTTTTATTACTAGCACGTACAGGGTAACGCCCTGGAAATATGGATGGTGGTGTTAATGTTATAAGTAACATACTAAGGCAGTTTATGTTTTGTATATATTGCCCTCGCTCCTACAACGAGCTTAGGGCTTGGACGAATGATCTTTATTTTGGTCTACCTATGACCATATTTTTAACCTCACTCCAGCTATTCCTCATCTTCGGAACTACTTTTTTGCCCTATCTTTTACAGGTATGGGCGGGCCTTTCTCTTCATCGGCTACCTTGTAGATCTCCATTTTTTACATTTTGGGCTATGTCGTTATGGGGTTTTCTTACCGTACGACCAATTCAGTTCCATTTGCGTCTTCTTATTTCCATCCCGACTGGTTTGAGACCATAGCATACTATTTGGTATCGTGTTGGGCCAAAACTTTTTCAGGATCCTCCACAAGCATCTGTTAATGAATACCTGTATAATCTTAAAGCCTTGAGGTGCGGCGTTCCAGGTCGCCCAGCCATACAAAAGTATAGACTTTACGCTGGAGTTGAATGTTATAATTTTAACATACGATAAGAGTGAGGACGATCAAAAATGTTCGCCAATCGCTCAATTGCTTGTTTCGCAGACTTTATGCTATTCTCAATATATAGGGTGGCCAATTTAAAAGTTTAAATTAAATACAGATTATTATCTCCACTGAACGATAATACATCGATTTACACTTGACCAACGTTGGGATTAATTTAAAACGTATCATCATTTAAAATCATCTTTTCGAATGAAACTCATTTTCATCTTGGTGGGTACGTTAATTAGTTAAATTGCCATATTTAGGACTCAGAAAACCAAAACGTCAGATTTCGCAACCATTACGATCAATGGACATACCTATCACACCATGATAACTGAAATTTTGTGCTCTCTGTTCATGGTATTGTTGAGAACGATGTTGGGTTTTAACAGGATGGTGCAACTTGCCACACATCTCATGCCACCACAATCGATCTATGGCGTCAAACGTTTGATGGTCGTTTAATTAGCCCAAATAAATATGTCAATCGTCCGCCAAGAAGCTGTGATTTATCTGTGGGGCGCCGTTGAAGACAAAATATGCTGACAAAAAAGAGACAATTGAGCATTTAAAGGCCAACCTTCGTGATGCCATTACCCAGATACGACCCCATACGCTCGAAAAAGTTATCGAAAATTTGTTCCAATCGAATGGGGTGCTGTAAGGCCAGCTATATGACTGAAATAACATTTCATTTCTAACCGGAACAATTGTACTTTACAACAGAAAAACAAATTTGGAAAATTTTCAAACCGTTTTTGTTGTTTTGCATTTCTAAATTTAAACTTTTAAATTACCCACCCTATACATTGAGTAGCCGCCTGAGTTATTTATAATACTACCCAGATAAAAGAAGTTGTTTACCTTTTCAATAGTACTTTTGCCGAGTATAAAGGGTCTGCGTATATAACTTTTTATTTTCAGTACTTTAGTTTCTCTCACATTTATTTTTAATCATGTCTTGTCAGAGGTTTGGGCAACAGTGTCTCTTTTCACCAATATGCCCGTGTAGTTGTGAAACATCAGACAATTGTCGTCTGCATAGTCCAAATTTTCCAATCGACTATTGAGCCCCCTACTATTTCTTGTCTCTCTACAAGGGTCTCTATTACAATATTAAAGCGCAGTAGTGACAAAATGCAGCCCTGCCTCAAACCCTTATATACTGGTATTCTTCGGCTAATATTAACTAACTTACCAGAGACGCCTTTATATTCTAATGCGGCCCATATAACTTCGTGCGAGAGGGTTTCCTTTTCAAAACGTATAAACATTAAATACAATGGAAATCGCCATTCCACCGATTGCTCTACAATTATTCTCAAGATATTAACGTGGTCTGTGCACGATTTCTGTGACCGGAAACCTGCTTGTTCTGATCTCAATTCTGTTGAAAGAATTTTGTTAATTCTGTTCGCGATAATGCTTACGATAACCCTATTAATAGTGCTTACCAATGTTACACCTCTCCAACTGCCTCGATCAGTTAAATTCCTTTTCTTTGCTTACTTAGATGATGATTCCCTCCTTAATTTCGTCCGGTAATTCTTCATCTACTCATATTACTCTTACCACAGGCAAAATGTTTTTAGAACTTTATAGTAGATCGACTTGCAGTAGTTCTGGCGGAATGCCGTTACATCCAGCTGCTTTATTGTTCTTTCGGGACTTTTCCACACTTTTCACAGTGTTAGGGAAATCTGTGGATGTGTCCGCATTGCACGTGTTGACACACAACTTAGTAATCAGCCCATAGTTCTAGTTGAGCTTGCTTAGATCAGTCATGATCTTTTCATAGAACAATTGTTCACGTTCATTTCACACTTATTCTAATGCTTTTGCTTTTAGTCGTCAATGAAGTAGCGCATACGTGGAGAATATACTCAATTTTTTTAGGCACAGAAACGTTTTTTAAAAAAGTTTCTTACGATCCTGCTTTTAGTTGTTACTGAAACAGCGACGAAAGCAAGCGTGTGGTGAAAGAATGTGCATTTTTTAAATATTTTTAGAACGTCAAGAGAGAATAATTTCTATGTTCTCACTAACACAACCACATCTTTACTTTTGCACATCACTGCTTTAGATATTACAAGTTCGCAGGCAGTTTAAAGCTGCCTTTATATTTTGTATTCTATGAAAAAGCGAAAAGCTGTGGGCATAGATGATGATTGGTGATGTGGGTACTCCTATCAGTGGCAGGCAAGCTGTTCAACGAGGTCATCCTTAACTGCTTTGTCAACCAACCCAACAACGTTCGGAATTGATCGTGTTGGTCGTGTTCCACTCAGCACATGCAATTAATTTTAGACGAACTACAGCAGGATTCGCTAAATTTTGTCCTTAAGACCAATATGAACAAATCAAAATCTCTGTGACTTAAATGACCCAACGATATGGCACTATTAACGACTAGAACATACGTAGTGGATGTCAACATTTGAACAGGTAGTGTTTTTGCAACCTTTCGTAACATTAAAAATCTGTCTACTCTACAAAGGCTTCAGACTGTTACTTTTGAAATATGTTTTTATTTTGTTTACATACATATGTACACATGTATGTATATGTGTAAAATATTTTTTAGCTCATATGTGTATGGATTTAAAACAAAAAAAATCTTTTATTGTTTCAATACTAAAGCGAAAAAGAAATAAAAACAAAACTAAGTAGATATTTAGGCGGACAGACATTTTCGTTTTTATTTTCAATTTTTTTTTTTCATTTTTATTGTATTTTACTCAAAAAGTAAAGCATAAAAATTTATGTTGCCAACATCATTATCATCATCATGCATAAGAATTAAAATATGTCAACAATCAACCCCCTACTTAGCCTAGTTTGTCAAAGTAACTAACAGTCTCTATACCCCCCTACACATTCTATGCCCTTCCCCCAACATATAACTTGAAAAGAAAACATTTCTTTTACTTGCCTTTTAGTATTTGCCTTTATTTGCTTGAAAAACAATTGAAATGTAAATGTTTTTTTGGCAAAGGAGTAAGAGTTGCCACTTTGTTTTTTTGCAACACAAAAAAAAAATTAAATCGGTTTTTATTATTGTTAATGTCAACATGTCAGAGAAAAATATAATAAAAAAATTACAGAAAATACACATAATATTTGGTTTTATTTGGTGTCATTCTTGTTAAATTCCTTGCTCCTTTTTGTTTGAAAATAAATAAATAAATTTATTACTTAAGATTTGACAGTTAAGACAACAAGAATAAAAATCTAATAAAAAAATATAAAATAAGCTTAAAACATACATACATACTTTTATAATACACAAATGTTAAAAAAAGTGTTGCCAGCTTTCTATGTAATGCACTTATATGAGGGGGACTTTTTTTAGAAGTGAAAGCTTTACTAGCAAAAAACTTTGTAGGCATTTGTTACTCTTGGCCATACTTTAAAAAACTACCAAATTCGTTTAGAAGTGGCAACGCGATTAATGTAAGAGAGTTGCTGGTAAGAATAAATTACAATTGTGTCAAGTTGTTGGTGTATGTCTAGACTGAATAAAGATACTTAGTTTACTTCTTCTTTGACTAAATCCAATATCCCACTATCGGCGCCAATAGCACAATCTGGGCTGAT
Source organism: Wohlfahrtia magnifica (assembly GCA_023159175.1). NCBI lineage: Eukaryota > Metazoa > Arthropoda > Insecta > Diptera > Sarcophagidae > Wohlfahrtia > Wohlfahrtia magnifica. Next base: position 4,334,431 of record JAKWBJ010000045.1, read on the forward strand.
TTTTATAGTAGTAAGCCGGCGCATATGGAATGCTCTCATATTGGGACATTTTTTTTTACTCGTACCAGCCAAAACAAATTTACGATGCTTATCGGTGCAATAAGGTCACACTATCATGCACTAAACTTTAAATAAATATAATTTGTATATGTTCCTGCTTATTCGTATTTAGAAAAAAATTAAATGAATTTTAATTAAAAACAAAAAATTGCTATATTGAGCCATTGTCGGCTCAATAATTAAAATAAAGCAAAAATACAAAAGCAAACAGGAAATGAACCGAGAGTGGTTATGCACATGAGAGTACTTTACATGAGTTTTGCGAAGTCATCAATTAAAGCTCTCTTTTTATAAATTATGTAAAGCTGGGATCACACGATTGTCGCAAATGTATCAATATGTCAATTTATTTGACGATTGTCCACTTCGATTGTTGCTCAAGAGCACAATAAATAATAATGTAATAAATATTGGCGCATTTTTGACATTTTTGTTTCCTCATGATGGCCTATCGTGCCGTAACTGCGTCAATCGTATGATCCCAGTTTAAGAATAAACGAATTACATTTCTCTGAATTGGTTAAACTAATCACACCACACATCAAAAAGTATGACACCACTTTTCGACAAGCTATTCCAGTATGTTAGCGTTCAGCTTGTACCCATCGTTATTTAACCGTTTTTTTTTTTTGGTTTTGTTAATTTTTATACGTTTGTATATTTTTTTTATTGAAAATATGCTCATCGTTTAACTATTTGTATAAATTTAATTATTTTTGTATATATGACAACCTTGAACGTCCTTCAAAGAACTTGAAAATCAAAGTAGATCGAAAAAGATATGCACACTGGAGCAAAATTAACTTGTTCTCATCTTCTGCAAATAAATATTAATTTTTATATATGGAGAATGATCAACTAGACTTATTAAAAGTCCGCAAACCCACAAATGCCGGTTCCGAACGGCGGATATATTAGTTAGTGAAGTTTTTACAGCGTAATTACACATAACCAGTCGCCAGTAATGTGTGAGGTGATATCGCTGTTGAAAATTGTCAGATGGTGTGGCCTGGGATTGAACCGACGACTTCTTCGTTGGAAGGTGGGTTCTTACCTAACATACCACAGTGACACACACACTATTAAATATTTAGATGCTGTATAAATTTACATACAGTGCTGCTCGAAATCTAAGCAAATTTTCTAGTCGAGTCAATTAAGAACTCGTATATTACTAACAGATTAGGCACCTAACTAATAACTATAATAACAAACCTTTAATTCCATTCTTTACCAAATAATAGAACAACAAAAACAAAATTAACTCCTTGAGTAGCTGTTCGCAACTTAAGCATTCTTCTGTACTTTGTATTTTATGACCTCCGCACCCCGTTTTGGCATAGTTGTTTTGAGATTTATTAGAATTATTATTAGTATTGATTGTCACTTTAATTTTAAGCTCCCCATCAGGCTCTGCTTATTTTTAAAACGACGTGGTCCAGCTCTGCGCTTTAAGAATTAGGAACAATTTTATTTAAATAAAAGAACCGGTTATTTAAATTATTATTAACCGACAACCGGTTTTTTAAAAAGTGCTAATTTTCGAATTATTCGAACACCGGTTTTTGAAAAAACTCGAATAATCGATCTCCCTATTATTTAGTAACTAGTAACAGCTACAAAAGCCTCTCAGCTATTTTCCGCATTGCTCCAATATAAAAATTTATGCATGAAATTTGGGATGGACTTTTTGCAGTACTCAGAGCTAATTACCTTAAGGTACAGTATTTATATACTTACATATGCATACCTATACTTATAGGTACATACGTATTAACATATATTCTGTAAAAAAATTTGTTCGTTTCGTATGGTTTTTCAGTTACAGTCAAGAAGTCAGCAATGGACCAAAGTTGCACTGAAGGTCGAACTATTATGGAACCTTTCACATTGCATAAGAGCAATTGGCGGTAAATTTGCACCTTCACACATAGTGTTTATATATTGATGTCGGTAGTAAAGGTCGGCATTTTGCTTTTTTCATAGTAGGCATTAAAGGAATTTTATTATCAATTAAAAAGAGCATTTCGTCGTCTGAAACCATTTTAGAATTGTCTAAAGTAATTGGTAATGAGTATACTATATTATATTTATTTCAATAAAATATACGAGTATGTACGAGGTGGGCAAATTTAAGGTTAGGAAGTAAATCGGCCGTCAAATGATGAAATGTCAAGAATTGGGCTGTCAATCTTTGACACTTATTCAGCAAAAAATTTGGAAATTTTAATTATGCAACGCTACCCTCTTGAACAAAGAATTTTAATTGTGAGAGTGTACTGTTTGAAAAAAACGAACGAAAACAATGCATTTTTTAAAAAAATCATCTATAGTGATGGACCCATTTTCTATTAGCTGGTTAAGTAAACAAACAAAATTGTTGCACATGTGGCTCACAAAATCCACAAACAGTCCTCGAAAAACCATTACATACAGTGATCGTACGGTGCGGGATGTGGTTAGACGGCATCATCGGCCCGCATTTTTTCGAAAATGAGCAAGGAAACGCCGTTACCGTGAATTCTCTGCGCTACCAAACCATGATAACCAATTTGTTGTGGCCACAATTGACAAATGTTGACATCAGTGACCTTTGGTTTCAACCGGACGGCGCCACAAGCCACACAGTCAGCCAAACAATTCCGTTATTGCATGAGAAATTTATATTCACGTAATTTCTCGATTTGGCGATGTCAATTAGCAGCCTCTTTCTAGTGACTGGATGCGCTGGATTATTTTCTCTGGGGCTATTTGAAAGCCCGGACTTACGTGAATAAACCACAAAGAACTGACACTCTGAAAGATGAAATTCGGCGCTGAATTAACGAGATAAGCGAAGCTTTGTTGCAAAATGTGGTTAAAATTTTTATGAACGTGCTAGAGGTGGATATTTGCCTGACATCATATTCCATTATTAGTTCCCACACTTCTATTTTATATTGGTATGAATAAAACTGAATTTGTCAAAAAAAAAAAACTGTTTTCAAGCCAATTTACTTCTAACTTAAAAGTTGCCCACCCTTTATATTTACTTTCAGTAAAAATTATGGTAATTTTTTATTATCAACTGATGTCACATATATCGGCACTAATTGCTGAGCACAAATTGATATTGATATTGAATTTCCTTTCAAAATTGTATGCTCCGATGAAGCCCATTTTTGGTTGAAGAGGTACATAAGTAAACATTTCATCCACCGAAAATTACTGTTTGGTGCGGTTAACGAGTTGGCGAGGTCATTGGTCCATCTCTTCAAAAACGATTAATGATGAACGGTATAGGAAGACGTTAGAAAAATGTTCATACTGCAATTAGCTTGCATTAATCTTGCTGACATGTTGTTCCAACAAGACAGAGCCACATGCCATACAGTGAGCGCAACAATTGATTTACTCAAAGAAACTTTTGATAAAAAAGTAATTTCACATAATAATACAAACAATTGGCCATCAAAATCTTGTGATTTAACCCATTGGGTTATTTCAAGTCTCTTGTCTACCTTGATTCGAATAAGATTTAATGGTGAAATACGGTCGCATACGCTGCGAAAATTTTGTGAAAACTTATGTTCCAGATTGCGTCAGCCGTGACGGCCACATAGCCGAAATCATATATAAACATTAATGTCATGAAATTTTCTATCCAACAAAACCCGTTTCACTGCTATTACAAATATATTTCTTTGTTTTATTATGCAAATTGCCTTTAGTTGTAAAGACAGCATTGGATCTGCCGTATATTGAAAAGATAGAAAAGGGCCGAAACTTTCTACAAATTGTGACTTTTGGTTTAGAGTGTTTATTGGTAGGCCCGCTTTGTAAGCCTATGTCGGTGCAAATGTCTGTCTGCTAGCAAAGAGATGTCGAAGTTTTGGCTTGTTTTCTTAGAATGTTGCGTAGCCCTCTATACTTTCACCGTTTTATTTCGCATTGTTCTGATTTCAGTTGCGTAGTATACCATAAACTAGAATTAGAAATGATTGCTGGCCAAAATATTGGTAAAATCTTTCTTAAGCATCTACAGTGGTACATATTTCTATAAGCGCATTATAAAAGAATATATTGGTTGGCAATGTTATCTGGTAATCATATATTTTATTTGCAAAATTTCGATTGGCAATGCGATGTTTAAATTATTGTTAAAATCTTCCAAATTTCTTGCCACCAATATTGTCCATGTATTTTTGATACATTTTATAGCTTTCAAATTAAATAATTGAATAATAATGTAGTTAATAATCTAAAATTTTATTTGTTTTAGAAAAACAGATGTAGTTGGCAATGCAAATTTTCCATTAAATTGGTTTTTTTTAGTATATTACGACTTTTAAACATTTAATTTTTTTAATGCTTAATTGTATCACTCCACTTCTTTTTACTTTTCTAAAAAAATTTGATTTTTTTTAAATTTAAAAAAAATCCATTTTCATCACTTGGCTTTTATTGCTTAAATGCCATTTAATCCTTGAGAAAACACACAACACACAACATTGTTTTTCCATTAAAATACAACGTAGACATCTCTAAGTAGCTTTTAAAGCATTTTTACGTAGTGAAAGTTACGAAGGGTAGCTGTAGCAAAAAAATAAAATAAAATCATTAACACTTTAAGGGTGGGTTGCAGACAACAGCAACAACAATAAATAATAAAAAAAGAAGACGTTTTTGTTTTTGTTTATTTTCAGTCAAAGTTAAATTGTTTGCCAAGCAGGCAATCATGTTTAAACAGGATACACCTGCAAAGAAACGAATATGACAAAAAATTATTTTAAAAATTCCTACTCAATTGCAGTTGTTTTTGTATTCACGCACGTATACACACACACTCGGTTATGGAGAAAAATAAACTCATTTAAGTAACAAAAATTGTTTGTTAAAGCTTTTTCTAAAAGCGAAAAACAAATAAACACATACACAGGAACACATACACATGGTAATATCGAGGGAGACAATACACGTGAAAGACGTCGTCATCAAGAAAAAAAATCCAATTCAAATTCAATTCCTTTAGTCTGGAAGAGAACAAAAAAGGAAAAATCGTAGGAAGTAACAATAAACACGCGACCTAAACAACAAACTAACACACACACACACACACATGTATTAACACTTGCTTACAATTCAACAACAACCATGCACACATATATAGAAATATAAGTAATACGTGCGTTATATGATAAAAACGTATTTAACACGTAAAATCCATATTGTGGGTAGAGCATAAACATGTGTGTGTGTGTGCAATGTTTAAGAGAGTGTTGTATATGGAAGAGGGAGAAAAAAATCTGTAAAGAAAAATCTATCAAAACATGCCATCAAAGCCTTAAGAAATTCTAATAAAGTAAAAAGAAATAAAAATCATATGCAATCTTAGCCACATCTACATATATACAGCGGAGGACATTAGTTTAGCACATTTCATATACGAGTTTGTTGCATTTTTCACAAATTTTTTCTTTATAATCTGAAATTGGTGACTTTTGCTAATGTTTAATTTCACAAGTTTTAATAAAAATCATTAAACAATAAATAGAAATGGCTAAAGAAAGCCAAACGGTGCACAGAGGCAAATAAGCTCGAGAGGAAGCATTATTTAAGACTTTGTTACACAATTAAACTGCTCCAAAAATATAGTGGACAATGTATTAGTTAATATTCAAACCCTTGATTCATACAAAAGTATTATGTCATGTTCACACAACAACTTTTTTCGTAATTCACAATTAACAATTCCATGCCAAATTATATACTGGATTACATAATTCCACATACACAATTTTAAAAGCTAATCACTCAAATTGTAAGCAATCCTATTGCGATTACCCTACTGGATGATTTTTTTAGCATCTGTCTTTTTGGTAACAGTGTTTTTGGCAGCTCAGTTGTTTTCGTGTAACATGTTACTGTTAAACATGTTCAGTTCGGTCTACAATTTAACAATAAATCGACTTACAAACGAACAACGCTTGCAGATTATTGAATTTTATCATCAAAATTCAATTGGATAAAGATTCCTTTTTTTTATCGGAAAATTGTGTTCAGCGACAAACCTCATTTCTGGTTGAATGGATACGTAAACCTGCAAGATTGCCGTATTTGGAGTGAAGAGCAGCAGTGGGTTACGGGCCGGTTGCAGTATTTGGTTGCGCTTTTTCAAAGACGACGAAGGCAGGAACGTTACTGTGAATGGCGAGCGCTGATTACAAATTTTTTTTACCCGAAATGAAAGAGCTGGACTTGGCTGACATGTGATTTCAACAACGCGAAACAATGGCCCAATTCAGAGGCGAATTCGGTAAATAGTTTATTTCTCGTTTGGGGCTGGTCAATTGGTGGCCTAGATCGTGCGCTTCAACGTTGCTAGACTATTTTTTATTATTATTGTGGGGCCGTGTCAAGGCTCATGTCTATAGGGAAAAGCCCGCAACGGTTGACGCACTGGTAGCCAATACTGAAGAATTTATTCGTAAGTTACTGATATGTTGGAGAGAGTATGTCAAAATTGGACCCAGGAAATCATTAAAATTACAAGCAATTGAAGAAGAACCATAAGAACGAATAACGTGTTGACCAATGATACCATGTGAACTGGATAATTCATATAAGTAATTCAAACAGCAAACAAAGTAATTTAAAGATTTATGAGCATGCTGTTACACAGTGCGCTAGTCCGCAAAAAAAGAAGAAGAATCAACTTGTAAAGAGGACTCCTTCATTTGTAAGACCTCAGTTATAGAACCCTTTATATACTCAACTGACATTTAAAGAGAGTTTTTAATGAATTTTGACATCTCCTCACAAACAATTAGAAGAAGACAGAATAAGAGGCACACATATCGAAGAAAACGTGAAGTCACGAATTTCATTTTACCCTAAACATTTAGAAAAACTAACGCTCTTTTGGAAAAATTTCCTCTTTTCCAAGTTTTGTCGATGTATGTCGTTCTTCAAATGTTGAACACAACCCCATTTATATATCTAGAAGGCAAGTGATGGCTTCGTCCGAACTTTCTGACCACAATATCGAAATTGATACGCAAATGGATTAGTAAATTTATAATTAAATACTTTTAAATGCAATGACTCCATATGCAGAGGAAAAACATATCTAAACACTCTTCAAGCACAGCGAAATGTTAGGTTAGTGTGGGTAGCGACTAAACCTTGAAAGAACGAGGTCCCATTTATAACAGATGTTGGGATCATTGTAATACCACAAGTATAGAAGCTAACCTGTTGAACAAGCAGCCTTCATAAAAAATGTTTGGCTCAAAATAAAGCTCGCTATTGCGGTAACTTTCATTTTGGAGTATTCAGCCAGCGATGACAAGAAATAAGAGGCCAAGAACCTCAGTCGTTTAAAGGCAAGAGCTTGGCATCGAAACATGAGATGAAAGGCTTGGTAATTATCTCAAATACTGAAAAATAATATAAATATTGTTACGTTAGAGTTATTTTTAATTGCGCCGAAATAAAATAAGCACAACCTTGTTGTTGTTTTTATTTCTTCACTGTATCTTAATACAGCAACTTATTTATCTTGCACTTAATATTCGTTTACACAACACTTTTTTATTTACACCTAAACACGACTTTACTTTATGACTGCTAAACGATAACTAACTAACACCAAACGCAAAGCGCCATCTTTTATAGCAATGCATTATCAATTTCCATGCATAATCAGTTTCCTGTAGTTACTACAAATTTCTATTTATCTACGTTAGATTCTAAGAATATCAAATTATAACACACAGAGAGGAAACGAACTCGCAGCACCGTTAAACAAGCAAATGGTAGCACTCTTAATAGCACAGACGGTTAATGCACTAACAGATACACATAAGCCTTGATATAAACCAATGAAGTTTATAGCTAAAATCTAACCATCCCTGATGATATGTTTCTTCAATGCCTGTGTTCAATCCACCATGCTTTATGGAAGCTAGACATGGCTTATGACAAACACCTTGACAAGATGTCTATAAGTATTTACATATGAACAAAAATAATAGTAATAATAATATCAGGATAAACATAATCAAAAATATAGAACTCTGGCGGTTAAAAAAGGAAAAGCCAATAATGCGAGAAATAATAACACAAAAGGAGAGATTGACAGACCACACATTGTGAAAACCAATTGGCAGCACAGCAGTTACCGCATTTTAATGGAACTCTCAAGGTAGTAAATACATAGGCAGCCCAAACAACACCAGAGCATAACATTCTTACAGTTTCAGACGCAAAAGAAATTAAATAAGACTTTATGCAATGATAGAATCAGTTGAATTTTCATGTAAAAGCCCTATGTTCTCAATTGGAATGAATGTAGGAGATAAAAATAAAAGTAATGCGTATTCCTTGGCAACTAACTTCTATGCCAGGCATGGGCCTTCTTTAATTTGTCTTCATCTCTGAATATCTCTAAACTCCCCTGTATTATTAAAAGTACTTTTAAGATTTAGCATGGAATTAAATTGTTGTAGCATTGATCTAAGCTTGATATTCTTTGGTCTTCCACGTTTTCTGCAAGCTTGTGTTAGTAAAATAGGGCATCTAAATTTACATTTACGGATTGAGACGTTCACATCACTTCGATTTACTTGTACACACTTTAGTTTTCGACCACAGTTCTTTGTTGGTATCTGATGGTCCTTGATCAGAAAATTTGAAGGATTTGTCTTCAACACGGGCTAACAAAGACTCTAAATTTGCTTCGAATCACTTCGGTCATGAACCAGATTTCGCAGCCATAAAGAAGTACGGATAGGACTCATGCCTCAAAAATGTATTTCTCGTTTTCAGGCTATATATGTATATTTGAATTCCAGATCTTATTTAAGTGCCTCTATCGATATTCTAAGTATACAGGGTGTCCGCTGGGAAGATATATTACTTTGTTTTGCCGTCATTTTGGTAAACATTATTCTTGACAGTTCATATTTGGCAGTCGTGAAATAGAGACGTGGCAAATTTATTATGGAAAAATATTCAGTGAACCAACATGTTTTAATCGTTTAAACATTTTATCAAAATCAATCATCATCATGTTCATAAAAAATCATAATGAGCGACGAGACACATCTTCATTTGAATGGTTATGTGAATAAACAGAATAGTCGGTTTTGGCGTAGCGGTAACTGTCAATGTGGAGCGATATCGTGATATGATTGAAAACTTTTTAACATCACAATTGCATGCTTTGGGATTGACAGTGTTTGGAACAAGACGGTGCCACATTGCATACAGCCAGGATTACAATGCGAGACCTCTTTCCACAACAAATTATTTCAAGGAATGGTAATGTTGATTGGTCTCCACGGTCGTCTGATTTGACTGCTCCGGACTTCTTTTTGTGGGGATACCTGAAAGGGAAGGTTTATGCAAACAAACCAGAAAGGCTGAAGCAACTCAAACATAATATTCGTGATGAAATTAATGAAATATCGCGTGAAATGTGTGAGAATGTAATGAAAAATGTGCTCAAAAGGGCTCGCACCTGTGAGGCTAACAGAGGCGGGCATTTATCTGATATTGTATTCCATACATAATTGCCGACATTAAATAAAACATTTATCACTATAAGATCCGTTCTCTTTCATATAATCAAAAATTATAAGCAAACAAAGTAGTATACATTCCCGGCGGACATCCTGTATTTTGCGCCCTCTTTCGTTATTGTATTCCAAGTATTGGAAATACTGTAACAAATTTTGTTTCATCGCACATTTGTCAGATGTTTGATTTATTCTCATTGCCTTTGTCTTCGATACATTTATTTCAAGGCCAACTTTAGTCTGCCAGATCCTCTAATTTCGCCTGTACATCGCATAATCTGTGTAAGAGTTCACACTTTTCGTCAGCATGGTCTAGCATGATCATGACGTACATTTGGCCTCATTGAATGCAATACTATACTCCGGGACCTGCTTTCAGTCGACCACAATGATGCCGCATCAATAGCGAGAAGAGATAAACTTTTCGCACATCAGATAATTTTCTTGTAGACATTCTGCTTCGTGCAGTACCATATTAATATAACACTTTGACCAGTCACTATTGCACTATTATGCTCCTTGTATAGCCATATATTCCCACAATAAGTGTTTCGCTGTTTCTGATGCCTGTGAGCACAGCTTACAAACATCCACATCTGTGTCCGCCATTCTCTTCAGATGTGCTCTTAGTCTAAAGTGTCCCGTAAAAAATTCCATAAGCAGTTTCAAGTCCGGCGGCCTTACTTGAGAACCTCAGAACGACCTAGAGTGGCGAAATCTCCTTTAAGCATTCCATTGTTCCAAGCATCCGGTAATTTCCCAATCCTTGATTAGGTTGAGGATGGTAGTGAGTGGTGGCTGCACAGCAATGTTCTGGACCGATATAGGATATTATGAAACCCTTTTTGGCCAATACATCCGTTATATCATTACCATCTATACCACAGTAGCACTGGACTTAGGTATTGTGCTAGAATCATGTCCATTACTGTATGTACATACATATGTATATAAAATTATTGTTTTTGTGTACTTCTTTTTAAGTGTATGTGCATATGTATGCAAATACATATACAATGTTTATGTTTCTATGCGATAGAGTTTTCTTTAAGAAAGGATCACGCAAAATGGCTTTTAAAAGCATGAAAAAACATAAAAGCAATCTAAAGAATAATAAAAAAATAAATAAATAACGGGCTCTATGCTTTTTTGTTTACTTAAGCATATGTAAATGTAACGGTATTTTGGTTATGGTTTTTTAACGGTTTACATAGAACTTCAAATACTTTAAATACAACAACAACAAACAAATTTTAAATAAAAAAAAATTAATTTTTGATTGTACGAGTAGGTATTTAATATTTTTATTTTCATATGTATAATTTATTGTAATTTAAATTATTTTTAATTTTTTTTCAATTATTTTAATTAAAATTATTTTGTTGTATACATTTAGTTATATTTGTGAAATAAAACATTTATTTTAGGGTCTTTTATATTCTTTATACTGCTCTCACATACCCATACACACAAAGTTAAAGCTTAACTTGTTTCCTAATACAGATAAAAGCAAAAATAAACTGACGCCATATTGATTTTTTCTCCATTTTTTATTCTTTTTAATGCTTTCCATACATATTTTCTGCTTTTCTTTAAGGTTTTCTCAGTAATATTTATATACTTTTGTATGTAAAATATGAACAACAACAAATCTTATAATACAATATGTATTTGCGTATGTATTTGCGTATGTATTTGTATTGTATATGATTATTTGTTTACAATACAAATAAAATAACAACAACAATAAGCATAATAACAAAAGACAAAAAATGAACGCATCATTTAACATGTTTTTTATGAATAACTTTACTTATGTGCGTTTGTATGTTCTCTTAGCAAGAGTAAAAGAAATTCCCTTACTCCTTACAATTCGTAGTATATGTGTTTGTGTAAGTGCGTAAGTGTTATGAAGCTTAAAGTAAATTTCCTTTAATGAGTTTCATATAGTAGTTTAGCATTAAAGTTGTTGTTTCAGCATAAATACTTAATATATTCTTTTATTTACATTTTTAAGTTTTCTTTTTATTTGTTTTTGTTGTTTTGTTGTTTTTATGATTATATCTGGTATTATTGTTATTCTTACAATACAAATGTCAATATTTACCTAAAAACAATTACAAAAACAATATTAAAATACTTGATATTTAATCTCCCTCTCTCTCTTTTGTTTTTTATCTTATACTCACACTTTTTGTTCTCTTTTATTTTTTGTTTTGTTTTTGTTTTTTTTACACAAAGTCCTTTCTGTTTAAGTAGAAAGCATAATATAACCTGTAATGACATTTTTTCTCTTTATATACATACATATTGTTGTTATTGTTTTTATTTTATTTTTATATTCCCTTAATATTGTTGTTGGTTTTATTGTACAAATCTTTAGAGATTTTGCATGTAAATCTTAACTAAATTTAGAGTGTGTGTGAGTTTAAGTGTATATATGTGTGTATTTAAGAAGCTGGGTATGCCGTTTGGGTGGGCTAAAACAACATTTTAAAAGAAAACGCAAAAAACCATATGCCTGTGGCGGCTGTCACTGTGTGTGTGTATGTTTTTTAGTTGCTTTCTGATGTCGCTTGCTTGCATTGAAAGAAAGCGTTGACAGCGGCAATGATTTTGTTAATGTCAATATTTTGACAATTTAATGAATTCTTTAAAGAAAAACGTATAAAAAAAAGTACAAACTCAAACACACAAAGTAATAATCATAAATAAATGAAAGTTATACAAAATATGAAAATGTTTTATTTTCTTTTTCTTTCCTTTCTTTCTGTAATGAGTAATATACATAATATACATATATATTCTATAAAAACAAAGATATAAGAAAAAACGTATTAAAAATTGTAACAAAAATTTACAAAACGGAAATTAGATAGAAGAGATCAAAAGATGTCATTAGAAGGTGGCCAAAAAAAGTAAATAAAATGATAAAACAGAATATAAACTTAAACCAAAAGTTATTGGATAGGTATCTTGCCTTCCTACAAGTAAGAAAATATAAATAAGAACAAATTACAATTAGTTATTGACAACACTAGTGACAAAAATATAAAAATATACTAAATATACAACAAATTATACAATTTCAACGTAAAGAGGAATAAATTAAACATAGTTGGCAATGCGAAATATCTTATTTCTTTATTTTACAAATACTAAAAATTGTAAAGCAATTACAAAATCTCAACAAATTGAAATTACAAGAGTAATAGTTATAAGTTGGCAATGCGAAATTATTAAATTTTCTTTAAGTAGTGAAAGATATATCAAAGTATGAAAACACAGGACATGTTCACAAAAAAAAAAAGTTTTGTATTTAAACAACACAAGTACGAAATCAAATAAATGTATGTATTTGGCAATATGAGTTCCGTTTTTTTTCTTAGCAAAAAAAATATCAAATCTGAATATTAGAAACCATGAAATACAACCTTGATCGAAAAAACCGTGTGGCGGTCACATCGTTCCGATTTGATTTTTTTCTTTTTTGTTAAGTTCATTCCCGCCAAGTCTAAGCGTCATATCTTGACGTTTGCAAGAGTACATCTATCTCTATGTGTGTTGGCGATTTCTTTTACAATTGTGACCGTGTTGAGGTCGCAAAGACATGATTTGCGAAGCTGAATCCGATCCCATATGAGTACGACACGCAATCCAGATATGCATCGAATTGGCCAGACTGAATCAGCGGACTGTCGGTGTGGGAGGGGAATTGAGGACTGGAGGCATGTACTGACTTCGTGCCCGGACTATGATGACGTTAGGGATTTAGATAGTATGGGTATTACTCATACTGGGGGGTGTGGGATTTCAGTAGGGTATTGTTGGACGATCGTACTTATGGTAGGCTGGGCGTTTTTGCCCTTGAGGTGTTTAGGCGTAGAAGGACGGCACTATTAGTGGAGGTTGAACTTGCATCACCATCTTAGCGGTCTCCTGGCTAGCCTTTTTCTAGCTTGGCGTCCTGCTGGGGTGCTGACGGTTGATGTGTTATGCTGCTTGCTGTGATTGTCTGCTGTTTGCTGTTTCCCGGCCTGCTGTTTGCGGCTTGATTTGTGGCTGCAGTTTTGGGTGTTGTGTGTTTGTACTGGTCTGCTTTTGACTGGTTGTGTTCTTGTTTTTGTGTATTGTGTCCGTGGCGCACGATGTCACTTTGAGTTCTCCCGTGAGGGTGGCTCCGTTTATTGTTGTGTTGTTTGAGTGTTTCTTGTTTGTTGTGATCACCATCTTGGTCACCAGTCCGAAGTTGTTTGGGACTTACACTGGTAGTAGCATTTATGCTACGAGGCCTGACCGGAGGCTTACTTCTGGTGCCACGGGTATCGGGAGCCCCAGGAATTTCGGTTCCTGCCCGACTATGGTGAGGCCCCCTTTGTGGGAGCAACGTGGTGGCTGTGGTTTAAACCCGAATCGCGGGGAGAGCTATGCTGGCTCGGTGTGGAGTTACATTTTTAACCGGGTGCCGTGACCCATAGATCGGTAGGAGTTTAGATAGTCTCCGGCACCTTACCAAGGTGTGAGGTCATGTCCAAATAACATGGCTTTAAATTGGTACTCACTGGTGATTTTAATCATAGGTGGGGGCGTTGGTGGACGCATTGTATTCACTCGTGCTTTGGCACCGTGAGGTAACGTCCTAGGGCAGGTACTCACGTTAAACCACTGACTTAATCCAGATATCAGGCAAATGAAAGGCGTTCAGTATATGAGCCGAAACCAAAAAAACCACGTCGTTTTCACTCAATAAAGAAGGCAATGCTCACGGTTCTCATGGATCACAACGCTATAGTGCATCATGAATTTTTGTCAGTAGGTCAAACAGTAAACAAAGATTATTAGTTGGGCGTTATGAGACGCTTGCGTGAAGCAGTTTGCCGAAAGAGACCAGAATTATGGGCAGAGAACTCGTAGATTTTGCACCATGATGACGGACCGTCGCACAGTGCCATCATTATTCGAATTTTTTTGAGAAAAATGCAACAAATACCACCCAACAGCCACGGAATTCACCTGAATGGGCCTCTATAACTTTCTTCTGTTTAATCGTGTTAAAAAACCTTTACTGAGAACGCGTTTCAGCAGCCGTTTATAAAAAGTCGCCAAAACACATAGAGATAGATGCACTCTTGGCTAAGTAGCTTTTGCAAATATTAAGCTATGACGCTAAGATTTAGCGAGAATATCAACAACGAATATAATAATTTAATAAAAAATGAAAAACTCAAATTGGAATGAATGGACAGCCTTATGCGGGTTACTCCAAATATTCAAGGTTGTATTTACAAAATTTCATAAAATTTTTGTATTGGAACGAAAAAAGTATAATTAGAACGTTATTGGCAACGCGATTTTTTTAAATCCAAAGATAAACCAAAGTTCAGAAAAAAACTAATCAAGATTATAATATAGATGGTAATGCGGCAATTTTTAAATTAGGGAAATCCTAAAAAAACATGAAGTTTCTATAAAATTTCATAAAATTTTTTCATTAGATGAAAAAAGATAACTTTAAAATATAGTTGGCAACGCGAATTTCTTTCCTTGAGTAATCCTACGAGTAATAAAAATGTCAGAAGCATGAAATGGAAATGAAAGACACGTTTACAAGCGACCTGGAAAGAATCTCTGAGTAGGGTCGCGCGATTAGGGTCAACTTTAGTACGCACAAGACCCAATGTTGTTTTCTAACACGCAGACATAGTGGTGTGGTGTCATCTGTGTCCATGAGTAATATAGATATTGAGGAATCAGATACTCTTGATGTTCTGGGCATGAGAATTCATTATGAGGTTCGTTGGAATGATCACATATTCCGAGTGTCGAAAGAAGCATTCAAGTGCCTCGGTTTTTTAAGATGGAGCAGGAATTACTTTACATCATCTAATCTCCTTAGTATTTACAAGACCTATATCCGACCAAAATTGGAATACAACTCTAATGTATGGGTCGGTGCTGCAAAGTCTATTTTGGAGCTTCTCGACCGCGTACAGGGAGGGCGAATGTTCTTATTAATGAAGGTAGGGTAGCCAACTACGATATGAGCAAATTTAAATCGAACGTCCACTAACACTACTCTATCTATCCTCCTTCCCACAACCTATTTTTCTAGTACCAGCACAGTACACTGAGTATGGTTTATGAGTATGATTTATCTCCTGAGTGCTGGTCTCAAGAGAAAAAAAAAATTGCAGAAAAATTAAAACATAGTTCGTAATGCGATATGCTTTTTTCTCTAAAAAGCAAAAAAAAAAAACTCAAAACCAAAAAATTTATTAGCTCTTGTATGAAAACGAAGTAAATAAAAACTAAAACATAGTTGGCAATGCGAAATTTTATTTGTATCCTAAAAAACCAAAGAAATATAAATCTTACAATAATTTAATAAAATTTTTGTATTAAATCAAAATAATTAAACATTTAAATATAGTTGGCAATGTATAATATTAAATACTTCTATTCTATTCTATTAATATATCGAATAACTCGAAGTGTTTATAAAAAAAATTCAATCTTTTTGCTTTAGTAAAACATTATAAGTAAGTATGGGTAAAACCTAGTTGGCAATGCAAAAATTTTCATTTTTTAGAAACGGTACAAAAAAAAGCAATAAAGTGAGAGCATGACGAAAAACATAAATAACTTTAATTTCTTTTCAAAATCTGTAATAAATAATTTTAATTAGCAACTCTAAAAAAAACATAAATAAAATATATAAATGGAACGCCGGACTTTCTGCAAAAGACAAGTAAAAATTAGATGCAAGCCTTACTTACTTATGGAAAAACTTGTATCCTAATTAATAATTGGTAATGCGAAAGTTTTAATCTCTGCCTCTAATTTAAGAAAACTAATAGTAAAAGTAAAGAACAAAACCAAAATCGGTTGTATGTAAATTATCTAAAATATACTCAAACGTTGAATTTAGTTGGCAATACCGAAATTTAAATTATCTTATTGTACATGCAAATAATTTTGAATTTTAGTGCAGTTAGCAATGTTATAGGACTAAAACTTGTAGTTATTTTAGACCTTAGCATTTTAAATTTAAACAAATATTCGAACACTTTAAATATATAGTTATAGTTCAAGCAAAATACATAAATAGATATATGAACAAGGTGGGTAATGCGTGAATTCAAACTGAGCTAAATCTTACAAAAACTTTAAGCAATTGAAATATCTTTAAAAACTATTGGCAACACTTTTGTTTTTTAAATAATTATATTTCGGTGCTCTAAATTTTTTCTACTACGGGGAACCCCAGAAAACTTATGGGTGCAGGAGTACACATGTCACTATGTTAAGCGTGTTATTTTTGTCACTCACATATAGCTTCAAAAAATGAATCATTAATTTTAAATAAGTGAGTTTGTAATAAGTTAGTTATTACTAGCGAAATAAATTTGGCAACGCGAAAATATTATGCTCTGTAAAATGTGACTAAAACTTAGTACTTTACGAAACTAAATATAAAAAATTATAAGCCATGGGCAGTAAAAGAATTTGAAGCGAATTTGTTAAAAGCTTGCCGATGTTAATCTAAAACTCTTCAAATTTAGTTGAAAAAGTAACAGAAATTTAACAAAATTTTTAATTCAATATATCGGGGGTTTTTTTTAGAGGTTCATAATTTTAACAACCGATCTAACAGCTGATAGTAAAGTTTTGTTTAGTTTGATTCAACATTTCAATAATGACAGACTTACACCAGAGCAACGCGTATTTCTATCAAAATGTTTGTTCTGTTCGTCAAATTTCAAAAAACAAAATATTGTTCTCCGATGAAACCCATTTCTTGCTGAATGGTTACGGAAATAAGCCGAATTGTAGCATTTGAAGTGAGGATAATTCACAAGCTTTTATCGAAAAATCATTACATCCACAGGAAATAACTGTTACTGTTAATGTTACTGTCAACGGTGAAAGATGTAGGGATATGATTAAAAATTTTTTTTGTACCGCAATTAGCTGGCATTGATTTTGCTGACACAGCGCGTACTACAATTGATTTACACAAAGAAATTTTTGATGAAGGAATAATATCACATTCTGGCCCATTTAATTGGACACCGAGATCGAGTGATTTAACCACATTGAATGATTTTCTTTCGGATTATATAGTCACTTGTCTAGATCGATAAACCAGAGACAATTGAATACCTGGAAATCAACATTCGAAGAGTTATTGGCAAAATATGGACACATATGCTGCGAAAAGTTTGTGCAAATTGCCGCCTTGTACACGGCAGACATAGCGGCAACATCGTCGAAATCATATTCAAACATTAATGCCATAAAATTTTCTATCAAACAAGGCACGTTTCATTTATATGAAAAATATATTTATTTGTTTTATTATGATTTAAATTGTGTAACTGTAGAAAAAATACCCTATATATAAATCTTTTAAAATTATTTAAGTTGGCAATGAAATATAGCAGATACTTTTTACTTATAACACCTTGAAATAGTACTTTTATTAAAAGTTTGCTCGCCACTTACTTAAATAAAAAACTATAATATATCAAAAAGTTGTTAAAATAAACTACGTTGGCAACTCTACTATGAAACTCAAATTACTTTAAAATGTTAACTTTTGCTTTAGAGTCCATTTATTCTTTTCATTTAATAATTTGTCAATTTTCTTTTCAATTACTATTTAGTTTTTTTTTTGTCATTTTGTTTGGCAATTCATTTGTGCCTGTATGTGTATTTAACAAATTTTATTTCCCTGAATCATATTTCTTTAAACAAAACAAACTATTTATTAAAACTTTGACTAATTGACTTGTTAAAATATACATGCTTGTTTTAACAACAAAAAGAAACAAAGGATATATAAAAATAGACCTGCATTGCCAATTTTAAACATGCAACCTTAGACATTTTTTTACCTTTATCAGCAACATCATGATGATGATTTTTCCCCTTTATTTCGTTTTCTTGAAATGCAAAATGAAATTCTTAAGATTTCGTGACAAAATGACATTTAGCAGTTTCTTGTCAAACCAAACAACCAACCACCATCAACAGTTTTACTTTTTCTTGCCATATTTTTGTTTCCTTTGTAACCTCTAACAAGTTGTGGTAGTCAGTCACCTTTTTTCAGGTCTATTTTTGTGGTATAAAACAGAGTAGTTTCTTTATTTTAATTTTTTTTCTACAGTAATAACAATAGTTTTAATATAAACCAATACTCACTTCTTTATACACTTTGTCTTCCGCTCTCTCTCTCTCCCTTATTCTCATCTACAATAAATTACCAAAGGAAACGGATATAGAGTGTATTTGTTTTGAAAGTCATAGTTGAAAGCGTTTGGTCTCTAAACTACACTGTAACAAATCAAAATAGGAACTTTTTTTTATCAGTAGTTATAATGGGTTTTTAACATTTACTACTAAATTTCTTAAAGTGTATTTTTATATTGTTTTCGGTGTCTAGAAGACACATTAAAATGTACTTGACATTCGTTGCTCAAACTACCAAAAATTGGCACAGGAAATTACCTAAAAATGGCAACAAATTATTAAAAAAAAAGAAAAGTTGTCAAAACAACAAAATGGTATGAGAAGAGAAAAATCAATATTAATATTTCCTTTGGTATTAACCTGATAAAAAGGAACAAATGTTGATTTCATTTTGTTTGATGAAGAAGGCAAGACACAGAAATGTGAAAAAATATTACGAAAAATACATAGAAAAGAGTTTAATTTGAGTTATGAAAAAATTTAAAATGTCCTTTTTATGCTTATTTTTTAAGAAAACTATATAAAAATTAAAAAATCATTTAAGTTTTAATAAAGAGATCATCAGAGATCGGCCATGAATACTGAATACATGAGTGTACTCGAATCATAATTGATAAATTCTTATACTCACACTCATTTATACTCACTGCAATGGCTACTTATAGGCATTCATACTATCAGGTGGGCCATTAATCGGTAAAATTTCAACCAGCGCTTATTTCGAATTTGGCAACACTCATGTGATTCTATTCTGTCACAAAATTCAGTATATTATCTTCATTTTACGAAATTAATTGATTTACGCGTAAGCAACGTTGAGATTTATTGGAAATTTATTTTCAAAATAAAGACAATTGTTCGGAAATTGCACGAAAATGTCGGACAAAATTTGGTTGCAGAGAAGGACCAACAGTGCCTGCTATACAAACGCAATTTCATTGCTAAAGTTCGTGAAATTGGTTTCACTGTTTATGCGCCAAGACCTAAGATCGAAGTTGTGGTCAAGAGTATGCGTAAGAATCTATCAACATCAACTGGTCATCGTTCTCAAGAATTGAATATTTCACGCACCAGTTTACGTCGAATTGTGCAATAAGATCTCAGTATGACGCCTCACAAGGTTCAATTGGTTCATGAGTTGAAGCCGCATAAACATCCGCTTCGTATTCGCTTCGCTAGATTTGCCAACGAAAACTTGGCGATGATGTCGAATTCGCCAAAAAAATCATTTTTTCGGATGAAGCTCATTTTCATCTTGGTGGGTACGTTAATCAGCTAAATTGCCATATTTGGGGCTCAGAAAACCCAAACGTGGTCTTACAGAAGCCAATGCACCTATTACGAGTGACTGTTCGGTGCGGCTTGTAGAGCAGAGGCATCATTGGCCCATATTTCTTTGAAAATGAGGACGGTCAATGGAGACATCTATCGCACCATGATAAGCGATATTTTGTGCCCGTTCTTCATGATATTGCTGTGAACGGTGTTTGCTTTCAACAGAATAGTACAAATTGCCACAGATCTCATGCCACAATCGATTTATTACGTCAAATGTTCGATAGCCGTTTAATTATCCGAAGTGGTGATGTCAGTTGGCCGCCAAGAAGTTTCAATTTGCCACCGTTGGACTATATTCTGTTGGGCGCCATTAAAGAAAAGTGTTATGCCGACAACGCAGAGACAATTGCGCATTTGAAGGCCAACATTCGTGATGCCATTGCCGAAATATGGGCACATACAATTGAAAAAGTTCTCGACAATTGGTCCGATCGAATGGCTAGCTGCGACAGCCATATGAATGAAATAATATTTAATTTCAAGCCGCAACAACTGTACATCCCAAAAAAATAATAGCAAAATTTCAAAACCTTTTTGTTTTATTGCATTTTTAAATGTCCCACCCGATTTAAAGCATTCTTGTTTTCACACGTACGTACTCACACGCATAGTCAAAAATAAACAAACATAATAAGAAGAGAAAACAAGTGCAAATATAGAGTGCAAAGTGGCCTGAGTGAGAGATTCTCAAATTACTACCACAATTGTAAAATGCATTAGTTAGTTTGGCTGATGCTGCTCTTAAGCTTGAAGTACACAGCGTACTCATACTTATCAACATTTGTGACGCTATTCATACTGCACTCATTGTGTGCAGACGATGAAAAATGAGTATGATTGAATATGAACATTTGAACACTCATTATAAGGTTGAGTGTTTGTACTTATATTTATGAATACTCATGAGTATTCATGAATCATTCGAATCATTTATGAGTATTTTCTGAGAAATGAATGAATGGTGAGTATGAGTAGCTAAGAGTATGAGTGCGACGTTTGATTCTTACACATTGCTACTTATACTTATGAATAATCGTTATTGTGAGTATTATTAATTAAATTTAAATGATGTGTACTCACTTATACTTATAAATTCATGAATGAGTTTGAGTAGCGATTCATTGCTAATCTCTGATCGCCATATCTTACTGTTTCTTTTGGTGTGTTAACTCATTACTACATACATATTTTGCAAGAAACTATGGTCATATCTATCCACCCTAAATATCTGAACACATTTTCTCTACTCTTTCGCCAAAAATATATTACACTTCCACCTGTCCTTGTAATATAATTTAAAATAAGTTTTTTGAATGCTCTGAAAATTTTAAAATTTTGTGTTGATTCACTAATGCTTATATTAGAAGCCAACAGATGTATGATGGATCCTCAGTTTGGTTTCAGGGGGCAACACAGCACTATTGAATAAACCCACAGAGTAGTGCATGTATAGTGCTCAGAAAGCAGTCAAGAATTAGACAGGGCTCGGCACAATGGCATAATATTTATATTAAAGCTGAACTATTTATATATCTATATAATCGGCCGAAGTTTTGTTATTTAGGAAGTTGAGCGTACGAGTGCTCCCCAGCCAAGTGTATCCGATATTTTGGGAATCGGTTTATATGCCAATAAGTTCTCATATTCACACTTCCATTTCTGCTAACGACATTTCTTTAAGCGTACATGAGAACCGCCAAATATTACCTTAACAATCTCCCATAAAATGTCTTGGCATTAAGGCATCTCACTTGGAAATTGCATGTAAATGCAAAATAAGCTTCGTTATAATTGAAACTCTTGAAAAAGCAATGGCTTATTGGTCGATATCCTTCCTGAGACTGGGCTGTAAACATTTACCGTATAAATCACTTTTAATTCCAATATGGTGTTATGGTATACAGTTATGGAAAATTGCCTCAGCTTTACAGATATAACAAATTCAAAGACCGTAAAAGAATGTGCGGTACTTCAGAAACTCGAACATACACAGAGATCTCCAAGTCCCAACGGTCAAAATAGAGATTAAAAAATATTCAGAGCCCCAAACCCTCTGTCTCTTAACGACCTAATGTTCAATTTTCATTTTATAAAAATGAATAAATCTATGTGGCACTACTGAAATGCATTCTAACAGAAACAGCTGCTTATATTTGCCATTTGTTTGATTGGTTTATTAAATTTAAATACATACACAAAAAATTTCGTCTATATGTTGAAAGTATTTTTGTTAGTTAAGTATAAATTGAAGATACAGTAAATAAATGAAATATCTTTCAATGAGTTAGTCGAAGAGTATCAATCATCACGTTCTAATGTCATTCTCTAATATAGGGAGTATGCTGAATAGGGTAATGGTAATAGGGTAATAGATTTTTTTTTTTTAGGTAATAGATTTTTACTATATTGAGTACACGCGCGCAGTGCACACTGCATTAAAGGTCCCGTTACACATGAGTTAAATTCAAGTCTAATAGCAAAACTTCAGTGAAAAAATAATTGCAACCTAAGTGTTTAAGTCCATTTATATACAATACAATCTTTAATAAAGGGTGTGAAGTTAGCTTCGTAAGTTAAATTCTTTTTTTAACATTTTTGTAATTTTAACAGTCACTGTTATTTAACATGAAAAAGTGTGAAGTTAGCTTCGTAAGTTATATTCTTTTTTCATTAACAGTAGAAATAAAAGAATTTAACTTTGCAAAAAAGAATTTAACTTTACGAAGCCACATTTTTTAGGTGTTATATTTTAATTTGAAAGATAATTAAAAAACATTAAAATCTAAAAAAAGTAATGCGTATGAAGAAATTCTAAAATATTTACTAAAGAAAATGTAAAATATTTATTGTTATTGTACAAATTGGAGTTTTATAAAAGCATACAGTAATATAAAATAAATTTAAAAAAATCAGGTAAAAGATAAAATTCTGGGGGAATTGGACCTATTTGGGTGGAAGGGTATTCCACCAAGGAATTCACGAGTTTTTACCCCATGACCCAAAAGTCCTTGTGGACCGAGATATACCCTGTTGAAAAAGGCCATATTTGGCCATAGACACATAAGATATTAGAAAAATCAGGTAAAAGATAAAATTCTGGGGGAATCGGACCTATTTGGGTGGAAAGGTATTCCATCAAGGAATTCACGAGTTTTTACCCCATAACCCAAAAGTCCTTGTGGACCGAGATATACCCCGTTGAAAAAGGCCATATTTGGCCATAGACACATAAGATATTAGAAAAATCGGGTAAAAGATAAAATTCTGGGGGAATCGGACCTATTTGGGTGGAAAGGTATTCCATCAAAGAATTCACGAGTTTTTACCCCATGACCCAAAAGTCTTTGTGGACCGTGATATAGCCCGTTGAAAAAGGCCATATTTGGCCATAGACACATAAGATATTAGAAAAATCGGGTAAAAGATAAAATTCTGGGGGAATCGGACCTATTTGGGTGGAAAGGTATTCCATCGAGGAATTCAAGAGTTTTTACCCCATGACCCAAAAGTCCTTGTGGACCGAGATATACCCCGTTGAAAAAGGCCATATTTGGCCATTGACACATAAGATATTAGAAAAATCGGGTAAAAGATAAAATTCTGGGGGAATCGGACCTATTTGGGTGGAAAGGTATTCCATCAAGGAATTCAAGAGTTTTTACCCCATGACCCAAAAGTCCTTGTGGACCGAGATATAGCCCGTTGAAAAAGGCCATATTTTTACCCGATTTTTCTAATATCTTATGTGTCTATGGCCAAATATGGCCTTTTTCAACGGGGTATATCTCGGTCCACAAGGACTTGTGGGTCATGGGGTAAAAACTAGTGAATTCCTTGATGGAATACCTTTCTACCCAAATAGGTCCGATTCCCCCAGAATTTTATCTTTTACCCGATTTTTCGAATAGTTAATGTGTCTATGGCGAAATATGGCCTTTTTCAACGGGCTATATCTCGGTCCACAAGGACTTTTGGGTCATGGGGAAAAACTCATGAATTCATTGATGGAATACCTTTCCACCCAAATGGGTCCGATTCCCCCAGAATTTTATCTTTTACCCGATTTTTCGAATAGTTAATGTGTCTATGGCCAAATATGGCGTTTTTCAACGGGGTATATCTCGGTCCACAAGGACTTTTGGGTCATGGGGTAAAAACTCGTGAATTCCTTGATGGAATACCTTTCCACCCAAATAGGTCCGATTCCCCCAGAATTTTATCTTTTACCCGATTTTTCGAATAGTTAATGTGTCTATGGCGAAATATGGCCTTTTTCAACGGGCTATATCTCGGTCCACAAGGACTTTTGGGTCATGGGGTAAAAACTCATGAATTCATTGATGGAATACCTTTCCACCCAAATGGGTCCGATTCCCCCAGAATTTTATCTTTTACCCGATTTTTCGAATAGTTAATGTGTCTATGGCCAAATATGGCGTTTTTCAACGGGGTATATCTCGGTCCACAAGGACTTTTGGGTCATGGGGTAAAAACTCGTGAATTCCTTGATGGAATACCTTTCCACCCAAATAGGTCCGATTCCCCCAGAATTTTATCTTTTACCCGATTTTTCGAATAGTTAATGTGTCTATGGCGAAATATGGCCTTTTTCAACGGGCTATATCTCGGTCCACAAGAACTTTTGGGTCATGGGGTAAAAACTCTTGAATTCCTTGATGGAATACCTTTCCACCCAAATAGGTCCGATTCCCCCAGAATTTTATCTTTTACCCGATTTTTCGAATAGTTAATGTGTCTATGGCCAAATATGGCCTTTTTCAACGGGGTATATGTCGGTCCACAAGGACTTTTGGGTCATGGGGTAAAAACTCGTGAATTCCTTGATGGAATACCTTTCAACCCAAATAGGTCCGATTCCCCCAGAGTTTTATCTTTTACCCGATTTTTCGAATAGTTAATGTGTCTATGGCGAAATATGGCCTTTTTCAACGGGCTATATCTCGGTCCACAAAGACTTTTGGGTCATGGGGTAAAAACTCTTGAATTCCTTGATGGAATACCTTTCTACCCAAATAGGTCCGATTCCCCCAGAATTTTATCTTTTACCCGATTTTTCGAATAGTTAATGTGTCTATGGCCAAATATGGCGTTTTTCAACGGGGTATATCTCGGTCCACAAGGACTTTTGGGTCATGGGGTAAAAACTCGTGAATTCCTTGATGGAATACCTTTCCACCCAAATAGGTCCGATTCCCCCAGAATTTTATCTTTTACCCGATTTTTCGAATAGTTAATGTGTCTATGGCGAAATATGGCCTTTTTCAACGGGCTATATCTCGGTCCACAAGGACTTTTGGGTCATGGGGTTAAAGCTCTTGAATTCCTTGATGGAATACCTTTCAACCCAAATAGGTCCGATTCCCCCAGAATTTTATCTTTTACCCGATTTTTCGAATAGTTAATGTGTCTATGGCGAAATATGGCCTTTTTCAACGGGCTATATCTCGGTCCACAAGGACTTTTGGGTCATGGGGTAAAAACTCTTGAATTCCTTGATGGAATACCTTTCCACCCAAATAGGTCCGATTCCCCCAGAATTTTATCTTTTACCCGATTTTTCGAATAGTTAATGTGTCTATGGCCAAATATGGCGTTTTTCAACGGGGTATATCTCGGTCCACAAGGACTTTTGGGTCATGGGGTAAAAACTCGTGAATTCCTTGATGGAATACCTTTCCACCCAAATAGGTCCGATTCCCCCAGAATTTTATCTTTTACCCGATTTTTCGAATAGTTAATGTGTCTATGGCGAAATATGGCCTTTTTCAACGGGCTATATCTCGGTCCACAAGGACTTTTGGGTCATGGGGTAAAAACTCTTGAATTCCTTGATGGAATACCTTTCCACCCAAATAGATCCGATTCCCCCAGAATTTTATCTTTTACCCGATTTTTCGAATAGTTAATGTGTCTATGGCCAAATATGGCTTTTTTCAACGGGGTATATCTCGGTCCACAAGGACTTTTGGGTCATGGGGTAAAAACTCGTGAATTCCTTGATGGAATACCTTTCCACCCAAATAGGTCCGATTCCCCCAGAATTTTATCTTTTACCTGATTTTTTTAAATTTATTTTATATTACTGTATGCTTTTATAAAACTCCAATTTGTACAATAACAATAAATATTTTACATTTTCTTTAGTAAATATTTTAGAATTTCTTCATACGCATTACTTTTTTTAGATTTTAATGTTTTTTAATTATCTTTCAAATTAAAATATAACACCTAAAAAATGTGGCTTCGTAAAGTTAAATTCTTTTTTGCAAAGTTAAATTCTTTTATTTCTACTGTTAATGAAAAAAGAATATAACTTACGAAGCTAACTTCACACTTTTTCATGTTAAATAACAGTGACTGTTAAAATTACTAAAATGTTAAAAAAAGAATTTAACTTACGAAGCTATCTTCACACCCTTTCTTTAATAGACATATATATCAGGCTCCGTCTTTAAGGAAGGGCCTTAACGGAAGGGTTGTGCTCTTAACTACCTAAAAATTTATACAAAATGCCTTTCACTTTAATAATAAAAAAAAGTTATACTTTTTCTAATAAAATATTTATTTTCTTTTTTTGCAGGTATGTAAACTTGTATTAATACTCGTTTTTAATCATTAAAGTACAAGTAAGTTATTTTAAAAATTTAATTTAATATTTAAAAAACTAATTAAACATGAGTATTGATTAAAAACTAAAAATCCGTAGCATTTTTAATTAAATAAACATTGAAACTATATACTACATACATACGTAGCTATCAGAGACCTGTATTAGACCGTTTTAAGCAGTTAAAATAAATTTTTTTGAGTACCAGTCTTTAAAGGCATTTACAGTATTGGACAAAACATATGCACGAACTTCTGATTAATACAAATGTTTCAATACCAAATGCACATACTTTTGGGTTTTAAACTATTTTATTTATTTATTAAGTTAATTTCACTAAAAATGAAAAAAACAATGAATATTCCTATTTAACTTAGAAAAAATCGTGCTGTATGCTGAACGTAGTTTTTCGAATGCGACAAACCATAAGCACTTCTTCAATAAATTCACTTAAAATATTAATTTTACTAATTTTTAGTTGTATAGCTATTATTTTTCTAAAGTTCTTTACATATTCATGTTATTGACTTAATTAGATTCGATAATGTTTCACCAGAAATTTCGTTCAATGCAATTTCCACTTGTCAATAAAGTTCGTCCTTATTTATGCAATTATCGTTGTTTATTTTGAGATATAAATATCCCTCAGATTTTCTGGGGGATTGAAATCTGGCGACTGCGCTAGACAGTTTAAAACATTGATTTGTTTACTTACAAAACACTCTTTCACTCATTTATCTTTGCATTTTGGATTGTTCTCCTGTTGATATTTTCAATCAAATGGATTTTTGCCTCTGCATGCGGTATTAGTATGTATTCTTGTAGACAAAACGATTCATTTCACCCTTTATTTTGCGTATTGGCCCAATACCATGGCCAGAAGTGCATTCCCTGACTAAAACACTTCCTTCTTTATGTTTTACCGTGGATTGGTATACCGAGGATATTAATAAGTTGCAATTTTTATTCAGCTTAGCATGCTAAATCCATAATAACGTCTCACATTAAACTTAGATTCATCAGAAAAGAGAACGGTTTTCTATTCAAAGTATACCTAAGTTTGCTTGCTCTTTTGTAAATTCAATTTTGATCAATCTGTTTTTCGCAGTGGTAAATGGTCTTTTCTTTACTACTATTGAAAACTTCTCTAAATGCATTTACCGTTCGGTGCCGGCGTTAAACTGTAGGTCCCTTTCAATGAGTTTAAAAATAGAATCGGGTGCAGCTCATTGACTGAGAGAAGTCCCCATGTTTCTTCATGGAGTGTTATGGGAATTAATATATAAAACAATAAATTAGTGTTAAGTTAGATGGTATGTTTTTTTGATAACCACAGCCATCCTTCTTTTGCATGGAATAAACCAGCTTTTTGGTGACTTCCAGCGAGAGAGTGACTTCCATTCAGAGAGCAAAACTCTTTTGATATTATAACATGCTGAAGATCCCGTAAATAATCAATGGGACAGAGATTTGGAAATTGTGGTGGCATACGCAACTGTTTTGGAACATTATAAGGCATTTAAAGCTCTACAATATCGGGTGCTTTCTTTGAATCATTATCTTATTCAAATAAAACATTGCTACCAGTTGACCTTTAGAATGTCTACGCAAGCTCTTTTGGCCACAGTAGACCCAATAACCTGCAAATTGTATACCCCATTAGCCGGCACATACCTAATAACCATTACACTTCCAACACCGTGTATGACCGTGTCGCACAAATTAGCTTTATGTAGTGCCATACCGGATTTTCTCCACACGTTTTTGCGACTTTTTATTGTAAAAATGAAATACTTACTCTCATCCAAAAATATAACCCTTTTATTCTAATCGTTTATTTAAGAGCTCTCTACCGAACAACATTCTTCTTTGACTCTTTTTAGTGAACTTAAGGGCTTCTTATGTTCATGAAAACCGTTTCAATTTAAAATATTAATAAAATTTTTATCACATATACTTCTGTTCAATTTTAAATTAATGCTTTTGTGGCTATAATTTTGAAATCTTGCTAAACAGAGTTGATGAGATGTACCTTTTCTCTCAAAATTAATTTTGAAGGACAGCCAGTACAAGGTTTTGATACAAAGCCTCCGGTTACTACATATGTAAAAGTTGGTTGGTTTTCTATATAGAGGAACGCATTTTCTCTTCGTTTTCTGCAACTTCTTCGGAAAGTGTTGCTTGCTTTCCGAGAAAAAATAATTAATTTTCTTTCGGTAGGATAAATGCTTTTCTTTTTGAACCCATTGCAAAAAAATTATTTCAAAAATTGAAATAAATTTTCGTACATCAAGTAAACAAATTTAAAAAAAACAACAACGATTAATAGATTAATATTTTATGTGTACGCAGACTTTTTCTGAGTAAATAAATGCACTTTTTTTAAATTCTGATATATGGCAATGAAACTACTTTCTTTTCAAATACAAATTTTGGTTATAATAGTGTTACGAAAATAAAAATAAAACACATCAGCGCTTTAAAACTGTATTGTGGGATTTTGGTATATTTTATGTCACCCTGTCAATTTGGCAGCACTGCCAGATCGACCATCTTGACGTTACATTTGAATTAACGGATATGAAAATAGAAGATGGTCGATATTTCTGGAACCTTCCAAACCGTAGGCAATTAGGTATATAAAAGGGTTGTTTTACCTACAAGTCAGTTAGTTATCGTTTGGCTGTCAATAAATAAGGTTGTGTTAAAGCGGAAAAATGTGTTGTATATAGACAAACAGTATAAAAGTTATAGTGAAATAAATAAAAACTGTAAAACAACAAAACGCAATTTAAACGAACTCAAACGTTTTAAAAAGGTTAAAACGTAACAATATATTACATCAATATAAGACATATTACAAGACCAAAAAGTTTAAGCTTTTGTTCTTAGAAATGCAGAGTCCCGAATGAAATAAAAATTATTGTACGCAAACTTTTTCTGACTAGTGTACATATTTCGTGCTATTGTTTTGACGCATGCAAAATAGTAGTTTTGTAACTTTAACATACATTTTTACTGCTATAAATCTGTTTCTCTTTGTTTTTATCTTTTCTTAGTAAAAGGAAAAAATTATCGTTACAAATTAATAAAACAAATTAAAATTCGAATGAATTTTCATATGTTATGAAGATATACGAGGACGGATTGATATTGAAGCTACCTTAGTAGGAAAAAAACATTTTTTTTTTTCAAAAACCATTCATTTCTCAACATTGTCTCCTTTTAGCTCAATACACTTAGTAAGACGATTTTCCAACTTTTTTATACCATCTGAATAATACGACTTTTGGGAACTCCTCAAAATACGCATTAGTTTCGGTAATCACTTCTTCGTTTGAGATGAATCTTTTTCCTGCGAGCCATTTTTTCAAGTTTGGAAACAGGAAAAAGTCACTAGAGGCTAAATCTGGACTATAAGGTGGATGATCAACCAATTCGAAGTGGATTTCTCGTAGTCTTAGCATCGTATCTAATGCTGTGTGAACCGGTGCGTTGTCTTGAAGAAAGAGTACTTTTTTCTTGTTTAAATGTGGTCGTTTTTCCTTGATTGCATCAACCAATTGATCCAATAATGCACGATAATACTCTCCTGTGATTGTGGATCCCTTTTCAAGATAATCGATGAGCAATATTCCGTGTGCATCCCAAAAAACAGTGGGCATAACCTTGCCAGCCGATTTCGCTGTCTTCGCCTTCTTCGGAGCACTTCCACCAGCTTCCACCCATTGCTTCGATTGATTTTTGGTTTTAGGTGTGTAGTGGTGGACCCACGTTCCATCAACAGTTATTAATCTACGCCAAAAATCAGCAGGGTTATGCTTTATCATGTCCAAACGCCGCTGTGAAGTGATCTGTTGAACTCGTTTTTGTTCAACACTGAGCAAACGCGGCACCCATCTTGCCGATAGCTTTTTCATATGCAAATGTTCATGCAAAATGTTGAACACACATTCGTATGATATGTTTACCATTTCAGCAATTTCACGTATTTTGACCCGGTGATCATTCATAACGATATCGAGGATTTTCTTGATATTTTCTTCAGTAACCACCTCTTCTGGTCTTCCTGTTGATGATATTGTTGCAGTGCTTGTTTAAATTCAGCAATCCAATATTTAACCTTTTAATCTGACGGAGCAGATTCGCCGTGATGTTTATCAGGCTTTTCTTTTGTCTCTTTCGCCGTTTTGCTTTTCAAATAATAGTGTTTAATCACTACATGAAATTCACTTTTTTCCATTTTCCAAGAAACACAAAAGTTGCTTACTTCAAACGACTACAACAAATAAACTAATTAATGAATTTGGCTAAAATTTTAACAGCTGACGTTTGACAGATGGGAATTTTTAAGAAATAAAAAGTTTTTGTGTTTATGATGCCATCTAGCGCTAGGGAGCTTCAATGTCAATCCGCCCTCTATGATAGTAAGTGCAAGCTCATGCATATGTTTTGGCCAATACTGTATGTTACATACAATATATTTAAAAAATAAAAACGCAATTTATTTTTGCACTTTAAAAACCCAACAAATACCTGTATGCCATAAATTTACATAAATACATACTCTTATTATGGTCTACTCCCCTATCCATAACCTTGCTTATCATAATTTTGTTAACATTTTTGTTATTTTTAATTTTTTGTAACATAACTCAAATTAATCTTCATAAAAAAACCCGGCTATGATTTTTTAATAAATGAAAGAAATACAAATAAATGGTAATTCGAACATGAAGAAACAATAAAAACAATAAGAAAATAAGAACAAAATATTTCAAGTTTAACAATTTGTGATGTGATTACCACAAACAATAAATGTTAACCAAACCGCAGCAAAAAAGCACATATACATGCATACGAATTTATGTTTAAGTTAAACAACAACAACAACAAAATTATGATCAGCAGCATGAATAACAAATAAATAAAGAAGAAACAAAAAATGTATCAAAACCAAAAAAAAAAAAAAAAAACAAAAACTAATTAATCATAAGAGCCAACACTTTCAACACAACCAGTTATGGCTTGTTTATGTTATTATTGTTGCTATTTTTATTTTTTTATTCGTTGGTAATAAAAATTATTAATGGCTGTTCTTCTTTTTTTCTATAATAATAATAAACAAATCGTATCGAAACAAAAACAAAAATTCTTTAGAAGATTTAAATTTTTTATAAGCAATTCGAAGAAATTCAAAATACAAATCATAAAAAAAATAAAAATTATTTGGTTATGATCTTTATGTTTTTAAAGTCCATAAAGTATAGTGCGTAAAAAAAGTTTAATTACAATAAGCTTATATTATAAAGTTTATGATATTTGAATACAAGTTAGTTAGTTACAACGGGTAGCTAGACACGGGTTCAGTTCACTTGGGTACAATATTGATACCACTATGATGTCCATAAAAGGTAGAGTCCAAACGGACTTGTATGTCCGCACCTTTGCCCGTAACGAACCAACTAGAAGCATGCAGAAAAGCAGAAAGCCCGCTGATACTGACAAACGAGCCCAATCGTACGGGGCCAAGATTTGTCTTGATACAGAGCGGTTGAGTTCATTTTCCCACCGTATTTGTGCCCTGCCCAACATGTTTCGCAGAACCAGAAGTCTCGTTGGCAATGAGGGTGCCTGCTCTCGCTAGTTCGTCCGCCACACAATTCCCCTGGGTGTCAGAGTGAGCTCTCACCTAGATAATCTCTAGGTCTGAATATCTCGCCATCTCATTTAAAGATGTCCGTCATTCACCTAGAAGTCGCGATGTCGAGTACACACCGGAGAGCGCCCTGATCGCAGCCTGACTGTCCGTACAGATTCAGATATCAATATCAAATACCCTATAGTACATCAACTAGTTCGCTAATCTCTTTACCGATGAGACCTTCGCCTTTAAGACAGTGCAGTGGTCCACAAATTTAAAAGATATTCTCATCGCAGTTGCAAGAATAAAGATCCCCTCCGCAGATTTCGAACCGTCTTCGTACACCTCAACAGAAATGTAAAATTTTGCCGATTACGGATTCTGGTGAGTTGCTCTCACTGATGACATTGTATCTAGGAAGAGTTTGGATATAAAGACGGCGGCATGCTCATGACCTTTGTCAGACCATGCCCTCACCATCCTCAATCTTATCACAGACATCTGCTTAGCATAATTGAAACTCTTGAAAAAGCAATGGCTTATTGGTCGAAATCCTTCCTGAGACTGGGCTGTAACATTTACCGTATAAATCACTTTTAATTTTAATATGGTGTTATGGTCTACAGTTATGGAAAATTGCCTCAGCTTCACAGGTATAAAAAATTCAAAGACCATAAAAGAATGTTCGGTACTTCAGAAACACGAACATACACAGAGATCTCCATGTCCCAACGTTCAAAACAGAGATTACAAAATATTCAGAGCCTCATTTTTTACACCAAACCACCTGGCTCTTAACGATCTAATTTTCAAATTTTATTTTATAAAAAAGAAAAAGTTTATGTGGCACTACTGAAATGCATATCTAACAGAAACAGCTGCTTATTATTTTCATTTGTTTCATTTGTTTCCGATTGCGGATTCTGGTGAGTTGCTCTCATTGATGACATTGTATCTAGGAAGAGTTTGGGTGAAAAGTAATCCACCCTACCAGGAATCGTATCCAAATAGTGCTAGATGGCGGCATGCCCATGACCTTTGTCAGACCATGCCCTCACCACCGTCAACCTTATCACAGACATCTGCTTAGTCATCAGCAACCGAAAGGGCATAGAATACATGACCAGATACGAGTCAATAATTTTGATTATAATACCTCTGTGTCCCGTATATTGAGATAAGTTAGAAGCTATCTAGGAAAATGGTCGTGATGTAGGCGTAAGAGTGCTCACAGCAACATAAGTGGCTCAGGTTCGAATCCCAAGCACAAGGCATGACGAAAAAATTAAATTATAGTTTCGAGTGCTTAATTAAGAGGCTTCAACCACCTTCTCGACAAATTCATCTTAAAAGAGCCACCTAACATTCCAGCTCACCTCTGGCGATGAAGATAAACATCACAAGAATAATCAGGAGAAAACGCCAGCTACTGGGAATAACTGAAATGCTAAGGAAGGATCTTCACTACAAAATTAAATGGAGGCGAGCTACAGTTGACTAATTATCTGCTTAGCTTAGTTAGCGTAGGCTAACTTAAACAATTCTGCGAATATATACAATCAAGTATGTATAACTTTAATGTACTTAACATACTATTACTCAAATTTCGTTCAATTTCATTTGTTTACGTTTTGAGCTAAGCTGATCGCACTGCACGTATGTAAACAGCTGTTTGTGTGTTATATGCAAAACAATAATAAAACAAACACGTTGTGCAATGGATCCTGAAAGCAATTGCAATACGGGTTTAGGTTCACTATTTATAAAAATTTTGAACCCGAACCCGTTGAACCCATGTGAGAAGTGGTTAATAGAAAAAAACAATAAAATTCCTAGTACTTCTAACGATCAAGTAATCAATCTTTGCACAAACATTTGGACATTGCCAAAAATTTAGAAGTGTAAAGGTTGGAAAGTATAAAATCTTCGAATCTAAATACCACCAGTCATTTGACCAGCCGTGGTAGAAATATGTTTTTTTCCCCGCCACTCCTCTAGTGAGCATATTGGCTTTCCACAAAACATCTATTGCTTTATTTCAGTTTCTTTAATCAATTTGATATTCCAAGCTAAGTAGATGATTAATCCGCTGTAGCTTTCTACATATGATGATTTTTTTTTTGTGTAGTGGTGCAGATCTTTGCTAGTTGGTGGTGATCTTTACTTTAGCATTGTAATTTTTCGCCAGCGGTATGCGAGAAGGGTCAAGGGGGCCTTTTTCTTTATTTTTTTTAGATGGAGTTGTCTGGAGGGAAGAAGTTGAAGCCTTTTTTATTATTAAACATTCGAAACCACAATTAAGTTTTTTCTTCGTCATGTCCTCTGCTATGGCCCGATCCTGGGTCGTGTGTGTTGTTATGCGTGCGCTCTAACCACCACACCATGCCAATCCCAGAAATATGTATAACCGGTTAATAACCATTTATGACATTTTTAGCGCTAATTATAAAATTAAACCAAAATTACTTTGAAGAACAAATATAATCCATACTAATAAAACATTAGTACTTTTTTATATTTTGAACTTAATCCGAACCTTGAATCGAACTCAAACCACAAGTTTTCATTTTGATTAACCCGAATCTAAACTCACTTTTTCCAGGGTTTCAGTCCCTGCTTAAAAGTGGTTTTGAAATCGATGTGAAAGTATTCGTGGTGCGCATGGCTTCCACAAATTATTTTTGTTTTGTTTCAGTTTCTTCGTAATTATTAGTTTATTAAACTCGTGATTGGTAACTGTAGCAGGGTACGATGAATGGTGGACAGATGCCTTGCCTAGAACCAACGTTCTCAGTGTGTTTGGTGTAATGGTGAGGAGTCTTGAATAATCACTGACTCCTACCTGTTTTTAATTTCCTTTTTCCCGAAAGGTGGTGTCACCTGTCATTCCTATGGTGCATTTTTGTATTTGTAGTTGTTCTCTTTTTTTCTTTATGGAGGGGTCGGGAGCTTTTTGGATCGATATTCAGGAAAAAAATTTTCGATGCTATTGCCATTGCTATCGAGTCTGGGTTGTTACCGGTTTTGTATGCTCTACACAAAAAAGCAATTAAAAAATTTAATTTTTTTTAAAGACTCAAAATATTTCTATAGTAATTCGTAGCTGCATAAAAAAGCTTTAAAAAAATATTTAAAAATACATTTGGCAGCAGAAGTGCTGTTAAACAGACCCTACCAATGAACCAAAAACAAAATTATAATTTATTTATGTTTTTTCTTTGGTTTCTTTAAAAGATTTTTGTAAAAATGATTTATATTTACTTAATGAAATACTCGTACCGCATTAAAAAAATCAAACACATTTTGTTAAACCGTTTAATGAAGATCTTTAAAAATTATTCATTAATTATAGAGATTAATAAATGAAAATAAAAAATAATGTTGAATAAATTTTTTACACATTTTCACATCATTTATCATGTTTAGACTAAAGAGGAACTTAATTTTGAAATTTAAATCTTCTCTTTATCATCAAGTT
Source organism: Wohlfahrtia magnifica (assembly GCA_023159175.1). Taxonomy (NCBI): domain Eukaryota; kingdom Metazoa; phylum Arthropoda; class Insecta; order Diptera; family Sarcophagidae; genus Wohlfahrtia; species Wohlfahrtia magnifica. The sequence goes on from JAKWBJ010000045.1 coordinate 4,370,391, forward strand.
AATCAAAAACAGATGTTTTTAAATTTTTTTTGTTTGTTTTAGTTTTTGAAAATGATAAAAGGCGGCTTAAGATCACAAAAGATTTTTAAAGTTTTTTTTTTGGCAAACGATTTAAATAAATCTCTTAAACATACACAAAATATTTCTAAAAAAAGGCTTTAATTTTGTCATAATTTTTGGTTGTTTTTTTTTTTTAACAAAATTAAAGCCTTTAATAAATAATGTGGGGCCTTAAAAAGTTACGTATTGTATCGTCTGTTACAGTTTTGAAAAAAATTAAAAATAAAAGAAATTATTTTTAAAGTTTTTTTTCTAAAATTCTAATAGTGTGGGTGTTAAAACAACAATTTAATTCAATTATTATGTTGTTTTTATGTAAAATACCAACAATCGCACAAACAACAACAAAGATAAACAAAATAATCACTTTACAACGACGACAAAACAATTGAAAAAAGGCTTGTTTTCGAGCTACACTTTAAAATAAAATCACAACAAATGACACAGGCAATATAAATAAAGTGTTTACACTAAGTAACAGAAATTATGAACTATTTTGTTCAAAATCCTAAAATTTTTCTATAAATTGTTTGTTAAATGTTAAAAACACTTTAGGGGGCTTTTTTAAAAATTGTTTTAACTTTATTTTTGAAAATTGTTAATCCTTAATGAGTGGCTTTTAAAACACAAGCTTCAATTTAAAACATGGAAAGAAAACAATAAAATATAAAAAATCATGTTTTTCTTTTCATTTTTTCTTTTTGGTTAAAGCTACAAAATCATTAAATCAAAGTACAAAATAGTCTCTTTGTTTTCTTTCAGTATACAAAGTATACAAAATTTTCATCATATTTTTGTGCTCTGTTGCGCTTGTAACAATAATTCAACGTAATTGTTAAAAATTTGTAGTCAAAAGCATTATTTGCGTCATGCCTCATAAATAATGAAACGAAAATTAAGGCACATACTTATATTGAACGATGAATGCACCACATCACAGAGCTCAATCACTCAGCATGTGTTGATTTTGCGTTACAATTTTTTTGGGAAAAAAAACCTTCAAAAAAAAAAACATGAAAATCTAATAAAACATAAACAAGAGTATATAAAAATGATTTGACAGTCTGCTAACAAAGTAGATCAACAGGTTTTAAAGAAGAAAAAAATCAAAACCCGTCAACTTTATGCATCACAAAGAGATCATTAAGTTGAAATTCCTCATGATGCAAAATCTTATTGTCTTTAGTTAAAAGGTTCACTTAGACGTCACTTAACATAACCGTAACCATGGTTCAGTCAACCAATATAAAAGTGGTCGGTTATGGCGTTACCGTATGTCACCACAAATCGAACATTGTCGCCTATTAGGTTGGTTGATTGTGTTGCAACTATGGCGATATTTTACGTTACGTCACATTGAACCTTAAGTCCATTATCATGTCAAACTCTTGCATATCAGATTTCTATAGACATAGATATGTTGACGCAAAAAAGTCTTGAAATTTGCTCTCTTTTTTCTTTGAAAGTTTTTCAAGCAACTTACTAGCGGCTCTGAATTTTAATTAATGAGTAGGTTTCAGCCATCTCTACAGATGATCAATTCCAGAAGAATCCTGACCCTCCTACCCTACCTAACTTCAGAGGAAAAGTAAAACATCATGGATACGGTCAGGCAACGCCAACTCTTGGGGAAAAAATGAAAAGGATTAGAATGTAAGAGCCTCTGATGATCAACAACAGCATACACCACATGACCCACCACTACACAAAATATACAGAGGGTGTTGTTTCTAGACAACGATAGAGGGCAGCACCACTATCTATCCTAGACAACAGCTATAGTAAACCGATCACCTACTTGGCCCTAAGACAAATATGATTACAAAGAAACTGATCCTTGGGGACCAAGACATATGTATTCGGTCCCTCATAATTTTCTCGATAGAAGATTTGGCTTCGATATAACCACAAGAGACTTCCGGTTTAGCAAACAGGAGTTTACTTAAAATGGCCTTGAATTCTATATCGATGGTTCTAGGATGCTAGGCAGAGTGGGCCCTGGTATATGCAAAAACATTCTGACGCTTGATTGTTATGGCTATAATGAGGGCTGTGTAATGCCTGTTAAGTAGCGAAATTTTCCCTGAGAATTTTCTGATTTGTTCGAACAGCCTGGCGGCCCTCAGGTTCCTTGCGAGCATCACCTCGACGTCTATCGTCGTTGATTTCTCATGAAAATCTCGGCTCATTCGAAGGTAACTCTCATATGGATTTCGAGACAGAGGGATATCGTCGAGAATCACATTACTGACAAACTATCTAGGGCATGCAATGAGCTCGATATTTTCAAACAAGAGCCTATCATTGGTGTCCCGATTTTCTCGGTTAGACTGAATATTCTCCGGTCAGTGTATGACAAGGCTAAATCTCGATGGTGGCATTAAGATACGTGCGGTATCGCCAGACTCTGCTGCAGCGACCACGATGGAAAGAGGACTAAATCTAAGTCGCATGGTCATCTATCGCACAATTACGGGTCATTGCCTGATTTAGAGATATGCCGATAGACTCGGCATCTCTTCACAGGATTTTTGCAGGCGTTGTGGCTCTGAAGAAGAGGAAGAAACTATTTTCACCTCATTGTCAGTGTCCAGCCTTTACTACCACATGACGAAAGTCTTGTCATCTTTGACTGAAGGTCACCGCAATTGCGAGATATAGGTTGGAGTCAAAATGGTTTCCTATGGATACTGTTTAAACCCAGGGTTAGCTTTTATGCTTGTGGTATCACAATGTGCCATATCTCTGATCTAAGTGGTACACCTTCCTTCTAGGGGGATCCAGCATTCTTCCTAACCTAAATTAACCAAAACACAACATGGCTTCTTGTAGATTTAGTGAAAAAAACTAAAATAGAGTTATACAACTTCAAAAAGCCTTGCACCTCATATTAATCCTTTATAATTCGCAATTCATGTGACATCATAATACTTAATCAGAAGTTAAACTCATGTGGCTCTTGGCTCCCTTTAGTTCATTATTTTTACTCTTTTAGTGGTTTCCTAAATTTATTTCATTTTCACTAGCAGCTACTAAGTACTATGCTTCGCTATATATGCGAATTTTTTCCATTTCAATTATCGCTCTTGATACACTTTTCATACTCAGTATAAGCATAGCGGTTTTAAACAAATTTTCGTCTTGCAAAAGAATAATTCTTCTTTAGCGCTTGGTACACTAAAAATCGCATTAATAACTAAAAATCTATTATGGAAATGATGGTTCTGGAAAAGTTACATTCTGTAATTACGATAAAAATTAAGTTAACATAATTGTCAATAGAAACTACTCCCTTTTTTCTCCACCGAAATGTTGGCTTCGCAAAAAAAAAATTAATTTTAATAATTGCTTAATTTGCTTCAAGAACTTCTTGCATTTCACATTATTGTTGATCAAGCGTAGCCAGCAAATGTTTTGTAGTATCTTTGATTGCTGTACTATTGTTCATAATTTTAATGACTGATTACCTTCCAAGGTTGAAATTAGACATGACTTAGCGTAACGCTATAGTTGCAACGTAATGAAGCTTAATGTGCAGCACTGCATTCGATTGGTTAAGTTGCATCTAATTGAACCTTAATGAAAACGCTATCGAAACATAGAAAATTGTGCTGGAATACCATTGAATCAATATTTAAAATGATGGTAATGGCATTAAAATCTCGGTTTTGTTTTCTTATTCTTCCGGGAATTTTGAACGAGAAATGTGTCGGCAAAGTTTTATCTAAATCTGCTATAATTTGATCATTACTTATACCTATTAGCATAAGGCCTCAATTTACTTTGCTCGTTGTTTTATGCACTTATGCGAATTACCATGTCCGCATGTCATCTTTGTACTTCGTTTTGTTGGTGCTTGATATTGTGACGTTTTAATCTTTTTAAAACGTTTGAGTTCTTTTAAATTGCGTAAAATTAAATAAATTTAATGTTTTACTCGTTTGTTTAACTTACATACTTTTCATACACTTATAACTATACAGTATCCAACTTATTTAATATCTGCTTAATACAGCAACTCAACTCTTAGTACGACTGTGCACTATAATTGCCAAACTATAACCGATTGACGTAGGCAAAGCAGCGTTCCTTATATACCTGACTGCCATCAGTTACTATTATTCTTCTATTTACTATAACGTTCTTTCAATTAATGTCAGTTAATTTTAAAAATGTAAGATCGTTTTATGCAAAGATGGTTGAATTGGTAACACCGTTCAATATACAACTCTGGTAACACTCTTAATAACACAAATAATTACGGCATTGTCAGGGTGACACATTAACCGCCGTGACACAAACCAATAGACTAAAACCTCACAATAAAGTTCTATTTGTACTGATGTTGGTGTATCTTCTCCTTAGGCATTTTTATTTTCGTAACAAGATTTTAATTTATTGGTTTGTCATTTCTCGGTAAATGGTGTTTTAAAAAGTGGATAAAAGGATAAGGAAATCAAAATTCATCCGATAAAAGTTAAATTTCACATTGATTTTTTAGTAATACATTTATTTGAAACGAAATTACTTATAATTTGGGTAATTTACTCTAAAATATTGTATAGTGAATTATGCTATTGAGCTCATAATTGAGGCTGTAATTATGAATGAGAGAGCGAATTATGAAAAAACGTTGATATGGCTAAGCTTTCTTCAGGCGATTAAGAAGTATTACATTACAGTGATATGTGTCAGCGATAGAGAATAAAAATTATCAGAAGCAAGACACAAAGTTTAAGTGAAAGATTCGGTAATTTGCCGATTGCTGGGAAAATTTTATTTATTTTACTTTACAATGTTTCCAATGGAAATAAATATCTAACTATGATGTTTTGATGTTAAGGAATAAATAAATATGTTTTTTAACATTAAAAAAGACACCATATTTCTCGAACAAATCTCGTATATTTTATATACTATATATTACGAGTCACAATATAGCCAAAATCATTGTTTATTTCATTTTTATTAAAAAATAACAAAATTGCAGCCCTCGTATAATATAATCTTTTTTATTTTTAAAACAAATTTTTTATATAAATTTCTTTGCTACTGATAATTTTTTATATTTTTTGTCGCATACATATGTAATTATGTCGCCTTAAACGAGTATTCACAAATTACTTAAGCATTAGATTAACATTTTAGAACAAAGAAACCTTTATTTCTGTCACAGTACTTTTTAAAAATAATCATAGCGGAAGTTTTTTTGAGTACAATTACACTGTCGAGTATTGTATGACTGTAGCATCATCATTAAAACATAAAAAATTAATTTAAAATATTATCGTTAAGTCGAAATGAGTCATAGAGAAATTTAACAAATTAAACGCTAGTGAAAATAAAATGTATTATATAGGCCCTTTTTCGAAATTATTAATACAAATTAATAAAAATAATTTATTCTTTTTTCCTTTTCTATATCCACTACAAAACTCTGGGGACAGTTTATTAAATTATAGTCTTTCTCACATTTTCCCACATTTACTAAGTATGAGCTTAATAATCATCCATTAATTCTTTTTTAATTGTAAGCCTTAAACGTCCATGATGCACTTGAAAGTTTCTCTTTACTCTACTGCATTGCAATTTAAAATAGCAAAAGAAGAGAATAAAAAAAAACTTCAATAAAGCAAATAAGCAGATAAAATGTATAATTTATTAACACCCATAAGCAGGTCAATTTAAGAATTTGAGAAAACGAAAATTTTCTTTTTCAAATATAAATTTTTTGGCAAAAATGTTGAAAAAGGATTTTTGTTTTCATAAATTTCTTATCAAAAAAATAACAACAAAAAAAAACAGGTTGTATTAGTTTAACCTGAACCTACCTTAACCTAAAACCCGCAAACTAAACAAAAAAATTTTCTTACTCGTTAATGTTTAGGAAAAAAATCTTTTTTTGTTTGATTATTTTTTCATACATTTCTTTTGCTTTAAAGCTTCATCAGCATCATATCGATGATGCTGTGTTTCTCCTGTGTTTTTTCTTTTTATTTTCCTTGTAGTTTTTGTAAGAAAAACGAAACAAACTAAATGCTTGTATATGGCTTTTGGCAGTTTTAAGCATGATATCCCATAATACTTTAAACACACACTCTTTATATAGCCCAGCAACCATAAGTATGCATACATGTGTTTGGCTTAAGGAAACCAAGGTAACCAGGTTTAGCAAAAACGAACTTCTTTTACTACTAACAGTGATTTTCGAAGATTTTCTTTAAAGAAAAGTGGAAAATTTTAATTTAAACATTTTTTACATACTGAAGCATATTTTTAATAATTGTTACATTTTTTAGAGCATATTTTTACATATTTAAGCATATTTTTTTCATTTTTTAAGCATATTTATGACCAGAATGCTATTCCCTTACGTGAAATATTCTAAATTTGAAAATTTTTAAAGAGCATATTTCGGCATATTTTGTGCCTAAGTTGTTAATAACACATTATCAATTGTTTTCATAAAATCTCAATAAAAATTAAGTTCTTTTTAAACATACTTAGCATACATTCATATAATTTAGCATATTTGCTAGAGCTTTAAATAATCTCAATCACAATTTAGCATATCTTTTAAGTAAATGTATTATTTTCAAATTAAAAAAATTTTTTATCTTTAAAAAAAATATTATTTAGATTGAATCTGTGGTTAAGGTATTATCGATTGTCAGTAAATAAGCTCAGAGTAAATTACATTGTATTTTTAAAGCATATTTAGCATAGTTAAACATTTTTTGACATCATTTATCATATTTTAGCATATTTATTAATAAAATTAAAATTATTTAGTTTTTCTAATTCTTAGAACAATTTTTATTGCTTAAAAAAGCATATTTCCTTGCTTGAGATGTTTTTGACGTATTATCAAGTGACTCTAATTAACCTCAATCATAATGAATTTTCTTAAGCATACTTTAGCATATATTCACATAATTTATTTTTTTTTTTTTTGTAACATAACATGATTTAACATCTTTTTAACAAAATTCTTTTCTTAAATACATTTTTTTTAAGACTTTTGAAAAAAGCTTATTTTATCTAATTTTTTATTTTATATTTTCATTAAACATTTTTAATAATAATTAAACTTTTTTAAAGCATATTTTGCATAACTTAGCCAATTTTAAATGTTTGTACATATGTATGAACAAAATACTTTTTCAATGCAACATATATGATTTTGTTTTAATGCTTAGAGGGATATTTTAAGCCATATTTTGGTCTATTTTTTACTTAAGCTGGCATATTTTACATAGAGAAACATCTTACACACTTCTTTATATGTATTAATAAAACGATATTTGTTCGTCTGAAGCTATATATGTTACTAATTTTAAAAAATATTTTAATAAGGTTTCAAAAACGACTTTTTTCACATATTTTTTGCCCAATATATTTACGTTATCAATTGACATTTCATTATTTCAATATTAATAGTTGATAAAAACTTTCAAGTTCAAAAGAATTCGTTTTTTTATTATGTCCTCCATAGAAAGCTTATTTAAGCATTTTTTATGCTTTTTTTAATCTAAAACTTCTAATATTTGCCTAAAAATTAGTACAAATATTATGCCTTAAATGTTTGTGCATTTTTGCATATTAAAACGTTATATCATAAGAAATCGAAATATTTTGTAAGTATACACTAATATATTATCATAGATATGTTTATATGAAACATCATTTGATAGAAGCATATTTTGGTATATATTTAGCTTAAAAAGGTTTTATTTGTTACTTTATGTTATAGATTTTGTTTTAATTCATTAAATACTATTTAATTCCACAAAATAATTCTCTAAAAGATATGAGTATTACTGAAAAGTTCTTATCTTTTATTGAGCATATTTTGCATATTTTTTAAATATTGAAAATTTTTATAGTTTTTCTTTAAAATTGTTACATATCTTAAAAATGCCATAAAACCAAAATGCTTTAAAAAACATATTTTTTAAAAAAGTTATTAATTTTATTGAGCATATTTTGTTATCGTTTTGCATATTTCTTAAAATATTAAAAATATTTATGCTTCTTGTTAAAATTTGTTACAAAAAACAAGTAAAGACTTACTTTATCTTTTTTATTAAGGTAAAATTTGAAAATTTTATGAAAGCAAAATTTATAAATTGTCAAATTTAAATTGACAATATTTTATTTTTGTTATTTTGCAATAATTTTGCACAATTTGTTTAATTTTGTTTTCTTTTTTTGAAAAATACCAATAAATAGCAAAAATTTTTAGGGCATATTTAAGCATACTTTTTATATGTATATATTTTAATAATATTTTCATTTCTTTTTATATGATTATATAAATTGTTAAAGTTTTTAATGAATATTTTATTTTTCTTAAGCATATTTTTATAATTTAAAAGGTTTTTTTTTGAAATTCCTAATAACTATCAAAATTTGTTGGATCATATTTTGGCATTTTGTTTTTGCATATTTCTTATATCTGCACATGTTTTATTTTTGTTATTTTGCAATAATTTTGCATATTTTGCTTAATTATGTTTTCTCTTTTGAACATTTTTTTAATTATTAATTATATTAGCAAGTCTTAAATTAAAGTTATTTTTTAAACTACCAAGAAAAATCATAATTTTTTAGGGCATATATAAGCATATTTTTATATGTATATATTTTAATAATATTTTCATTGCTTTTTATATGATTACATAAATTGTTAAAGTTTTTAATGAATCTTTTATTTTTCTTAAGCATATTTTGTTAATTTAAAAGATTTTTTTGAAATTTCTAATAGCTGTCAAAATTTGTTGGGCCATATTTTGCCTTTTCTTGCATATATCTTATATCTGCATATTTTTCAATTTTAAAAATTTTAAGACATATTTTTAACTTTTCTTAAGCATATTTACATATTTTTAATTTTCAAAATATGGGGTTATGTTAATGGTCAGCCAAGTTATGGCATCTGTTCACCTTTTTCTTGTTGAGACAAGGGAAGTATGGTTACTTGCACCCTGTGTAACCATATGCATACAATTACCCTGTACGCGGGTATACATAGAAAGATAGATAGATAAACGTTTCATACAGCAAATTCGTTAACAAACTGTTATGTGTGTGTGTGGGAGAGGCGTGAAAGATGCTGGCGGGGTGTAGCAACAGGAAATATACACACACTTTTTTTCGAAGTATTGTTGTTGCTGTTGTTTTAGTTGCAAAAAAAAGGTCAATCAAGAACATGCATGTATACTACATGCAACAATACTCGACATACATTCCAACAATAAAGCTTAAATAGCAATGGAGCAATAGCAACAGCAAAAAGCAATGACTATACTAACTACACAATACATGCATACAATCTACTGCAATAATAATAATAATAACAACAACAACAAAAAACATGAACAACAATTGTTAGATGATGTTGTATCGTTGTACATATATTTGCAGCAATAGCTGTTGTTGAGGTTGTTTGTTGTTGTTAATGTTTTTTCTTCTTTTTTTAGTTTTTGGCTTTAACAAACCAACCAACTCTTTAGAAATGAAAACTATCATAATACAAATGCAGCATCATTTTTATCCTCTTCTCATTGTCATCGTCATCGGCATCGTCATCATCATTATGGTGATGATGATAATGATCATAATGTTTAATGATTATTAAACTCAAATGCAGCATCAGCTATAACAACAACAACACTTTTACAAATACATACTACATACAACATTTATGTTTTATGTACAATAGAACAGAGAACATCATTATACCTACCACATTAAGTTTTTGTGATGCTGTTGTTGTTGTTGCTGTTGTTGCTGTGGCTGTTGTTGTTGCTGTTGCTGTTAATGCCGCTCTACACAGAAAACAAAATGAAAAAAAAACCTATTCAAGTTATTTAAGCTTGAATATGATAATAAGACCGTCGAAATAAAAATACAAAAAAAATAAGAGAAAAACGCTTAAAATATCCTACACTCACAGCATAATTTCTCTACATGATGTTTTAAATGTTTAACAACCATGTAGTGATGATAATAATGCAATTCTGTTTTTCATTTTTTATTTTTCTATTAAAAAAAAGAACTTTAACAACAAACTCGCATACAACGAAAACAACAGCAATAACAAGACCATTTTTTATTATGTTTAAAAAAATATTATCAACTTTCCGGTTAGAAAATGTGTCAAGATTATAATTGAATTAGTGTAAGAAGTGTTTAAAAAGTAAAAAAGTCCTTTTTCCATTGGCTTCATTCGAACTGAAGAAAGAATTTTCTTTTTGAAAAAATTATTATTATTTTAGGAAGTAAATCGCCATAGGACAAATACAGAAAATATTCTAATAAAAAACTATATCTGCTACATTTTTGACCAAAAACTTCGAAAATTGCTTGAAATACTGTTCACCCAGAAATTTATGATAAGAAGATTGAGAGAGAAAGTGATACAATAGGTTCAATATTGTTTTCTCTAGCTCTGTAACACAACAATAACGCTCGATAAACTGGAGATTCATTCTCTCGGTATAAGCTTTTAATGTGTGATATTTCCTTAACAGTCACCACCAAATTACACATAGTTGATCTAAGAAAGCCTATAAGTTGCAAAGTTCCAAACCTGTTCATGCAAGGCTGGACAATACTCATAAACACATCATCGGAAGGGTGAGGCAATGCAACCCTTTGTAAAAAAAGGAAAAAATGTGAGGTAAGAGTCTATGATGAGCAGTAGCAGCTATGCTCTAAACTTCCACTAAACCAAAGGATGTTGTTTCTAGGCAAAGGCGAATAGGAACACTAACATTAAATCTAGACACCTGCTATAGTAGACCGATCATCTGCTTAGCTGAATGACAAATATTATTCCAAACCTACTAAGACAAGGTAAAGATGCCTTCTGAATGTCATATGCTTCCAAAAAATGTTGCATAAAGTAATGAAAATAAATTAGTCGAACTTCCACAAGTTGAGCAGGTTTAAAACTTTCCATATGAAATTTGATAAATCATATTTAAATGTAAACTCACTACGCCAACAGCATTTAGGCAATTGCACTGTACAAGCATAGGTTCCTTCCTAGAAGGTCACAAAATTCGTCAATATACAAATTATTCTATAGCACTCTGTGCTATATTAAACCATCCTCAATAACCTTTCCTAAGTTAACCGATAATAATTATTTACACAAAATATGCCCTTAAAAATTAATTAAATAATTAAAGTGTTAGAAGTAGATAAATAAGCTTTAAAAAACTGTTTCATAAGAAACTGTTAAAAGTAACATACGCAAAAATATGCTATTAACTTACAATTGGTGGGGAAAGGTAAAAATACCTGGTTTCTACAAACTCTCCGAAAGTAAGTTAAGACAGAAAAGTAATTAAAATCAAAAATCCTTTTTAAACATATGGAAAAACATGCCATTAAAAACAGTAAAAAAGTAATTAAAATGGAAAAGTATGCACTAAAAATTTTAGTTTTTTTGAAAAAGGTGCATTTAATGCAAAAATATATGCTCTAAAAATAAGCTCTTGGTAGTGAGTAGGCTTTTCTAAATCTTATAAGCAAAAATATGTAATTAAAAGGAAAAAAAATGCAATTAAATACAATACAAAACATTTTTCATTAGGAAATATGTAATCAAACTAGGATCAAATGCTCTAAAAATATGCTTTTATAAGAAAATTTGTTCCAAAACTTAACACCAGCAAAAATATGTCATACTCGTAATAATAGTAACCAAAATGTAAGAGAATGCTTCAGGATACTATTATTAGATAACCTGTAATACAAGTATCGGGTCCGCCATCTAACGTTTTTTTCAACTAGTGAATGGTAACACTTAGATCATGTCTGATTTAACAGATAATTAGTTTCATCCTTCCGCTAAACGAATATGGTTGTGTATTTGCTTGAACAACGCTGGGAAATATTGCGACATTAATTTGATCGATCGACTTACAGAAGATACCGATTTTGCCAAAAAAAAAAAAATCATTTTTTCAGATGAAGCTCATTTTGATCTTGGCGGGTATGTAAACAAGCAAAATTGTCGCATTTGGGGCACAGAAAACCCGCACGCATACATTGAAAAGCCGATACACTCAGGACGAGTCACTGTTTGGTGCGGATTTTAGTCCAGAGGCATAATTGGGCCATTTTTTTTTTTGAAAATGAGAAAGGAATGGCCGTTATAGTCAATGGCGATTGTTATCGGGCCTTGTTGAACGATTTTTTGTTCACAAAAATTGAAGAGAAGGATATTAGCAACATTTGGTTTTAACAGGACAGCGCTACGTACCACACAGTCGAAGCTACACGCGATGATTTGCGCCATGTTTTTGCATTATCAGCCGCAGAGCTGATGTCGTTTGGCCACCTAGGAGCTGCGATTTGACACCGTTGGACTATTATTTATGAGGTGCCGTCAAAGATAAGTGTTACGCCAACAAGCCAGAGAAAATTGACGCTTTAAAGGAAAATATTCGTGAAGCCATTGGTGAAATACAGCTGCACACAATTGATAATGTGCTTTAAAACTGGAGCGATAGTGTAGGCTACTGCATGGCCAGCCGAGACAGCCATTTGAATGAAATTATTTTTCATTGTTAACCGAAAGGATTGTACTTTCAAAGAAAAAAAGAAATATGAGAAAATATTCAGTAGAAAATATTCTGTAGATTTATTTGGCGTACCCAGAGGTACTCCCAAAAAATGCTTTTAAATGAAAAAGTCTTTTAAAATTATGCAAAAATATGTCACAAAGACACAATAAAGCTAAAATATATCCACCAAAACTGTTTTGTTATTGGGAAAGACATGTGTAATAAAAGTGGGAGACTATGCTTTAAAAATATGTTCTTAATAGTTAATATGCTCCATAAGTTAACATATGCTATAATATGTTTTAGAAACAAATTATTGTTAGAAAACATTTAATGTAAGTAGTAATATAAGCTCTTAAAATATGCTCTTTCAAGAAAATAGGCATTCATAATAAACGTTGGCAAAAATATGGCATTAAAAACAATAGAAAATCAAACAAAAAATTATTTTAAAATATATTATAAAAGTAAAGGAAATAGTGTTTTTAACTACGGAAAATATGCTTTTAATATATGTTTGAAAAAGTAGGCTTTCAAAAGTAGCAAATGCAATAACATGCCACTAAAAACAATAGAAAAATAATTAGTATGGAAAAATATGCTTTGAAAATAAAAATTTTAACAAATTTAAGCTTTTATATAAATTTAGGCAAAACGACAGAAAAAAAATTAGCCCTAAGAATTTATATAAGAAAATATGCTTCTTAATTTTAAGCATATGAAAGTACCTTAAAATTAAAATATGCAAAACTATACTTTATGCCAGAACTATGCTGTTTAAGTCAATAAAATATTAACAAAGTGTAATATGTATACATGCTTTAAAAATGTAAACATACGAGTATAAAACAATGAGACCTAAATGTGTAAAAATATACTGTAAAAATGTATAAGAAAACATATACTATGCATATGTATAAAAAAAAATATGCTTTTAAAATTTTAACATACAAATATAAGTTTTTAAAATCAGTATATGCAACGATATGTAAAAATACACGTTATGCAAAAACTTTGCTGTTAAAAACAATAAATAGTATGGGAGAAGATATGCTTTTAAGCAAACATACACATTTCATAGAACTTTTGTTGTTGCTAAATTTACACGTATTCTTACGCTCATGCTTTTAGTAGTCAATAAAACAGCGACGAAAAACATGTGTACGGGTGTATTGATGTTTTAATTTTTTTTTTTTATCGTATTATTTATTTATTTTTTTCAATAATACTAAAATTTTTCTTGAAATATTAAGATTAATGCTCAGACAACATTTTTCATGTTATCACTAACATAACTACATTTTTACTTTTGGACACCACTGTCTTAAAGTCAAAACGAAATACAATATGTGAAAATATGCTTTAAAAAAGGTCATACACTTCTAAATTTTTCTATTAAAGGTATAAATAAAGAACAGTAATATATATATAAAAAAGTACTTCAATAAAATCAAATACATTCTGTTTAAAATAAGTCAACAGTTGCGGCCAAAAGAATATGTTTAACAAATAAAAATTTTCAATCAAAATAGTAAAAACAACAAATATAAAATTTTATTGCTTTTCTAAGAACATCATTAGTTGAAAAGAATATTTTTTTTTTCGTTAAATAAAGACCACATCAAAAAACCTCTACAAGTTTTTTAAAAAAGTTCGTCCCAACCAACTCATTCATCTCATGGTTTGTTTAGAGACGAAATAAAAAGCAGCATTTAAAACCGAGGAAACCGTTCAGTAGACATAAAGAGAAAAAAAGCATTTTTTCAACATTTTTGCATCATGTTTTTATTTTTTTATTTTAGTGTCTAACATCATGGCATGTTTTATATGAACAAACTGTTTAGATAAAGATGATGGGCAATGCGAAAAACTGCACTTTAAATGGAAAATTAAAAAACTTAAAAAGAAAACAAAAACAAATGTTGGGGGCCATAACAACTACCACAACAAAAATTTATAGCCATTTTACTTAAAAAAACAGAAAAAATTACTGGCATTTCATAAGAGTTTTTCATTAAAAAAATTTAAAAAGTGAAAAAAAAAAAAACTTAAGGAAAACACTCCATGTGGTTTATAGAGAAGAAGCATTAGTTAAGGAGTCCAAATATACTCCAAACTATTTACCACAAGATTCTCTAAAGACTCATTCATTCTTTTAAACATAAAACTCTTGTACTCGTGTTTACTCATTTCATCACAAGCATTTGTTTTTTGGTATTTTAAGAGAGAAAAATGTACAAAAATATACATGAGCATATAACCATTATTTTCGAGATTTTTTCTATTTTTTTGGCTCGAGATAAGGCCAAAACCACTTTTTACTAAAAACGTATAATTTTTATGTTTTTGAAAAGTATTCTGTTAAAGGTCACTCACTGCTAAAACGTGATAGAATTTCAAGAGTTTGCTTAATTATGATGAACAGAGTAATAAAACGAAGAAAATTGCTCAAGAAATTTTGTTAAGAAAGTATTTCAATAAATTCCATGAGTTTTTATATTACCAGTGCAGTTACTCTCATTACAACACTGCTGTCATATTACGAATTTCTAACAGTTTGTGCCCAACAGTTCGTTTTTGACAGCCATTTGGCCCTTACATTGAGATCTCAAATTTCTTCAAGATGTGCAGAATTACTGGACATTGTAAAATTAAGGTAAACGAGGTTGTCAACATGCTAGTTCGAGACGGAACTGTTTCATCTTGGTGATCAACTGTCGTTTCTGTGAAAAGCGGAATATAAATGGTGATGAGCATCTACGTGCTCTGTTTCGAAGAAAACGTATCCATCCAATGTTAGACGAGATGTAAGGTTTTTTCTTTTTAGAGGAAAACTAAATTTTTAACAAAAAACTTTACTATACAATATTTATATTTTTTAGGACCACAATGCACTCCGATCCGAAGATTTTTTTGTGCAGCCTTATAAGTTCACCACATCAAACCTTTTTGTTTAGAGTAGAATTATCAATTTGGGTTCACCACAGCATTCTCCAGGCACTTACAAAAAACGTGTTCAGATGTTTCGGCATAAAATGTGCAGAATATACAACGGTCATCTTCAACATTCCCCAAAATACACTGAATGTATCTAAGATAATGGCAGCAATAGTTTTCTGGATCTTCCCTCAGCACAGGAGTCAGTCCTTCCCCTTGAGTATCACACAGGGATACCGAAAAATGGCTCCAGCCCAGTGAAAATCCGTCTTTTCGTTAAACAGTCAGGCCTTTCCGTTTCCAGGATGTCTCTCATCACCAGTAACCAAACATATAGTAGACCGGTTTCGAACACCAACCTCATTAAGATATGTCTTGCAGACTAAGTATATCAACCATCGACCTAACCTCTTAGTATGACAAAGCCACCTTGGCTACCTGATCATGAAACTGAAACCTTCGATTTTCTTCTCTGACAGTCCTTAACGCAAATAATGATGAAGTAAATCTTCACCTTAAAAATCGAACATAGAGTAGATCCTGGGACGAACCTCACCGGCTTCTATCTCACCACCTATTTGTCTGTACATTTCTATCCATCTGTTAACCAAAGATGATTCCTTTCGGATATAAGAATTGTGAAGTTTCTGTCCAGCATCAAATTGGGCGACATATAATATTGTTACGATCTTACCTTTTAAAAACGGTTATTAAATGAGTTCGTAGACTGCAGTTAAAACAAAAATATATTTCTGTCTATAATCAATAACAGCCTAAGTCGAAAACTATACCTTTGAGAAAAATTACGTTTTGTATATAGAAGTGTTTCCAAAGAGTTGGAAAAGTTGAATATACATGCAATTCTAAGGTAAATCGAATAATGGAAATATTTTCGTAAGTATGTTTGGGCACTTTTTATAAATATAAAGGAGCTTCATTACGACTCAGGTCAAGATGTTTTTTATTAATAACTTTTTGAAAAACATTGTTAGAGAAATGGGGATTTTACCTAAATGTAAAGATTTGTTAGGGGAATATGAGTTATGTATGCTAACTCATATTAACTTAAGTTGACTTAGACGGTTATTGATTGTGACCACAAATTTGTGTTTGGTTTTAATGCAATAATTCTTTGTTAATAATTCTTTATTAATAACTTTTCCACGAATAATAACAATTTATTTTCTTAATAATTCTTTCCGTTTACAGCTATGTAAAGAACAACAATTACTCAAAAGATCTTTTTACCCTAAGATCTTCCAACCCGATCGTTGTTACAGCTTAGGTTCGATCACAATCTCTTCTACCAGGGTTTATCTACATTAAACTCTTTTTACATTGAGCTCAAGCCAATAATTCATTCGCTGATTGTACACCAAATAAACTCTATTCGTTGAATTTATTCCAAATAAACTGACTGCTGTTCCCATCGATGTGTTTTTTATATGGCTGAGTAATCAATACTTCGAAAACTCTCGAACCTCTCTACTTTTATTTCTGTTTAGCTCTTGTAAAGTAGTTTAATGGTAAACAATTTCTCTGTTTCAGTGCTTATTGTGTGTTTGTTGTTTCTTATATGTTTCGTTGTCTGCTTGCTTTGTTGTTGTCGTTTATTTTTGTTTACTACATTATTTGGTGGCGATGTAAGAAACAACAGGGGTTCTTGATCTGATTTTCGTAACAATATTATTTATCTCAACGATGGGATCGACATAAAATAGGCATAATATCCTCATGTGCCCTATCATGTCGCTACACCTTAAACCGAAGACACAAGAGCACTTTTACGTGCCTCCTCCACATCAGCGAAATGGGCAATGTAGGTATGTACAGGTGTAGCCAGTGTGAGGTAACCGTGATTGAAACACAAATAGGGCAATAGGACTTGTCATTGTGTTTCTCTTATTATCGTCACGAAAGACCACGAACGACCAGTATAATATTCTAGGTATTAGACCCCCTGTCTTACCATAGAGCCACTGACAGGTATAAAGTGCCTTGATTTCCTTGTTGGTAACATAGGACAAGTGTTTTCTTCATGTGAGTGTCTATCCAGTCTAATCGCCAGATATTGTATATTATTCTAGAATAGTCGAGCCATTTATTGTCGGCCCAATGTATATAAGATTTCTACGTCTAGTGAACAGTGCAATCACCGTCTTCGCAGGGTTTATAGTTTATCCGTTCACGATTTGGATGTTACATCAAAGGAACTTTGCATGAGCTCCGATATTGTTACATCCTTCCAGCTGACCTCCCAAATGACCATACCAACGTTAAAGTCGAAAGCATGGAACAATAAGTTTTTATACTTTTCTAAAAGTTCAACAACGATCAGTGTCTACTCTACGCTAGTGTGGATTAAAAAATCAAATACATTTCAAGGTCTTTTAAAAGAAATTTAAAACAAAACTGCATGAAAATACCATAAAAATTACAATAATTTTTAAATAATTTCACTGCATAATATAAAATAATTCATATAATTTACAATACAAATCTACATTTCCAACTGACCGTCCTAAGGAATGACCCAGCAAGACCAAACCGTTGACTATGGAACATAGTAAAAACTAAAAAAAAAAAATTTTTTTCAAACTAAAACCTGGTTGTGGGCAAAGAAATGACAAGAGGGTAGGCAAAAAAAACGAAGCATAGTCATATTGAAGACCAAACTGCTGGATGTCCATCCAACTAAAACACGTAAGTTATCAGCGCTATTACTGTTGCTGTCGTTGTCGTTGTTTTTTTTTTTCTTTTAATGGCCACAATGTATTATGGCTTTACGTTGTTGCAATGGGGTTTTTTTTTATTGTGGCACATTCAATCGACCAGAAACGATCGAAAAGCTTTAAAAATCAAAAGCAATCAAATTGACAAAACGTCAACGTAATAAAGCGTTGATAAACCACAGAAAAGCAATTGCCAATAATATTAAAACTGAGCTCAACTGTAATAGTTGCCGCAGCAGCAGCAACAACACGTACAACAACCTTTAACAATTGCTTAAGCTAACAACAACAAAACATTTAACAATTTCAAGAAGATAATGTCGTGGTAATACGTACATACATGCGATCAGACCAACCAGGCCTAATATGTATGCTTTAGCTAAGCTTACGAAAGAAACAACAGAAACAATAAACAACAAATTGATTAGCAACAATAAAAACAACAACAACAACATAAAACCTAAACATTAATGTCTTGGCTTGGCCTGTCCTAGCTGGCAAAAACGTCACTAGAAAATGAAACAGAAAATAAAATGTATCTGAAGAAAACAGCCCAAACGACAGAGAATTTCTTTCCATTTCTGTCTTCTGTGCCAAGTTAAGATAAAAATAAAATGCCATGAAAATAAATAAACAGCAGCTCAACAATACCTCAATATTGATTTACTATTTGTGGCAACAACAGCAGCAGCAGCAGCAGCATGCCCCAAACATAAAATCATACACACATACACACTAACATATACAAAAATTTATATAAGTCTCTTACCCCTCTGTATCTCTTTAAGTCACGCCAATAAGTTTGTTGAAAAAAATAAGTACTAAACACAACAACAAAAACAACAACAGTAGAGAGGCACCATAAACCACAATTGATAGTACCAGAGTCAATGAATCTCTGCCAGGTTTTAAATTGCAACAATACCAACAGCAACAACAACAAAAAAGCTATTAAAAGTGAAAAAACTTTTAAGCAACATAAGTCTTAAAAGAAACGAATTTCTAACTTAAGGTGATTAAATAAATAAGAAAAGGTACTTTTTTGGTACCTTTTTCCAAAATTTTGTGATTAAACAACTAAAAAATAAGCTACAGTAGATTTAAAACAAGCAAGAATTTTCAAATAAGCACCAATAAAGTACTTTTATGGTATTTGTTTTTTACCAGTACCATAGCTCAGATTTTTTGTGCCAAATTATTTTGGGAGTGTTTTTATGTTAATCTTTTTTTCAAATTTTCAAAGTAATTACTTATTTTATATGTGTAATACATATTTAACTTCATTTTGGCAGAAAGTAATTTTTTGGATACTTTGGATGTTTTGTAAATGAAATTTTCAATACCAATCAATCAATCATATATTAGTCATAAAAAACTTTAAGAAATATTTTGAAATAAATACTAAAATTTACGCGTTTCTACTGCCACAAAACAATTTTTTCCTAAAAATATTTGGAAAAAAGTTAATTTTTCATTAATACAATTTTGCTTGTTGTTGTTCGCATAATATAATTCTTTTCTAGAGTTTTCATTCTTTAAGTTCTCAAAAAAGTACTATAAGTACTCCTTATTAATATTTTTGTTTAGTTAATAACATATTAATTTACATTGACTGTATTTTGATACTAGTTGTGTGTAACTATTTCTTTTCGTGAAAGTACTTTTTGGTGCCTTTTAGAATTATTGTATAAGCTGAAGACATAATGCTTCTAAAGAAAAAGCTTAAAATTTTTATTATAAGTACCCAGACTTATAAGTACTTTTGTTCAATAACATAGAAAATGCTTTTATAAAAAAATAACATAGAAAATGCTTTTAAGAAACAAGGAGATATAGGTTTTTTCACACACTTTTTTGATTTTTATAAAAGTACGTTTTTGTACTAAAACACCTGTTTTTTTTAAGTACATTTTTTGCAGGAAAAGTATTTGTTTTTTAAATTAAAAAAAAAAGATTAAACATTTTACTAAAAGTGCAAAAAATTACTATGACAAGTACAAATAAAATGCTTACGTCAAACATTACTTTCGTTTTTAATTGTAAGGTACTTTTGTGTATTTTAGGAAAGTACATTTTGTTTCTTTTTTCACTAACTGATTTTGTTTCTTTTACTCTTTTTTAGAGAAAAACATGATTTTTTAACTTCTCTTAAAAAAAACGTAGAATTTTTAACAAACTTTTTACTTAAAGTACTAAAAATTACTAAAATAAGTACATTTTTAAGAAACAAATAAAATATTTACATTAAAAACTACTTTCGTCTTTATTTAAAAGAAGTAAACATGAGTTTTTTTACAATTTCAGAGGTACTTTTTAGTTTTTTATGAAAGTACTTTTTTAGCTAAAAATATATGGAAAAACATAATCGTTCTTCTAAAAAATATAAACTTTAAAATGTTAAGAAAAAATTTATTATAAGTACCAAATATGTATTACTATAATAGTACGTCTGGTCAGAAACAAATTTTTTCAAATGCAAATTTCTTTCGTATGTAATTAAAAATACGTGGACATAATTTGTCTCACACATGTATTTCTGAAGGTACTTTTTTGGTTTTCTATGAAAGTACTTTTTTTTTAGCAAAAAAAAACAAAGTAAAGCTTTTCTTATATTCTTGCATTCTTAGTTAAATAAACAATAAAACTTAAATCTCAAGTAGGGCATGTAAGAGAAAGATACCGAAGACGTACCATGTAGGTAATTTTCATTTAAATTTCTAAATTATATAGGGTCCGCCAAATATTTTTTTTTTTTTTTTTGAAAACAGGGCGCAAAACATCGAGTGTAGCTTCGGCTGTGTGACACGTAGCGCCGTCTTGTTGAAACCAAATGTTGCTAATATCCTCCTCTTCAATTTTTGGGAACAAAAATTCGTTCAACATGGTCCGATAACGATCGCCATTGACTGTAACGGCTACTCCTTGCTCATTTTCGAAGAAAAATGGCCAAATTATGCCTCTGGACCAAAATCCGCATCAAACAGTAACTCATCTTGGGTGTATCGGCGTGCGGGTTTTCTGTGCCCCAAATGCGACAATTTTGCTTGTTTACATACCCGCCAAGATCAAGATGAGCTTCATCGGAAAAGATGATTTTTTTTTGGCAAAATCGGCATCTTCTGTAAGTCGATCGCAGGCCCATTTAGCGAAGCGTTATTCAAGCGTATACACAACCATATTCGTTTAGCGAAAGAACAAAACTAATTTTCTGTCAAATCAGACATGAGCTAAGTGTTACCATTTACGAAATAAGCACTAGTTGAAAAAAACGTTATATGGCGGACCCGTTATATGAACGTTTTCTAGCAATACCCGTTTTTTTTTTTTTTTGCTAATATAGATAGATAACACTGCCATAAGTAACACCCAGATTCTGGGTAATGATGTCTATTGTTCACGACTTTATTTTAATCTAATTTAGAAATTTCTTTTAATACCGTTCTCAAGAGGTACCACGCCTACATGTCCAATTCTGCCCACTTTTTAAACTTTAGCTTCAATCGTTCTTAAGATATAAAGAATTCAATATATAGTTTATATGGGAAGTATTACGCCCACTTTTCCAATTGCGCTCAATTTTTGACTGATCATTTGTATTGACCTTAAAGTCATTCGGACCAAATACAAATACGGTTTAACCGTTCTGAAGATATTAAGGAAACATTATTTAGTTTGTAAAGTAGGTACCACGCCCATTTCTTCGCTATTGACTCTGAATCAGTTTGGGCAAAAATTTAAATACTTTTTCTTGAAAATATACAAAAATAAATATTTACTTTGCATGGACGTTGCACCGCCCAGTTGGAATTTTCGAAATTTATATAGTTTTAGTTATTTCTAGAAATAGAGAAGGATACTGTAAAAATTTCAAAACAAATCGATTCAGCTGTCCACAAACATACATACATACACACATTCATTTTTATGCAATATATAAGGAATATATACTAAAGAAACTACTAAAGAGGATCTAACCGAAAAATAATTGAATTTTTCTTAAAATATTTATTATATTAAACTTTTATGAAAAAGTACAAATTTTATACATTTAGGTACTTTTTCTTAATTTTTTATGTAATTTAAAATAATTCAATACATATCAAAAATTAAAACATAATAAAAAAATTCTACGCTTAATATGGTACTAAATTTTTCCCCTTTTTCATATTTTGCAAGCAGTTTAGTTTTAAAGAATACTATATTTCAATAAAGAAACTACGTAAAGTACCCGAAAGCTGTTTTAATTGAAAAATTTTCTAAACATTTATTTCAAATACTTACTTAAGCAAAAAGCACTAATTGTTACCCATTTTAGTACTCGTACCTTTTCTTGGTCTTTTATGTAATTTTACACAATTTAATTTAGTCAAGCATTCAAAAAGTTTTAAAAGCTTCAACTGTTAGTGAATATATAAATGGTAAGTTAAGTTTTGAAAAAGAAGGCACTTATTTCTACCCCTTTTAGTACTTTCGCTTAATGCTGTAACACTATTATTTGGCAATACCTTAAAATGTGTGCTACAGTCTAAGTCTTCTAAGACTATAAATTTTCCTTTTTTTCTTTGTGTTACTCGTATCCATTTGTATTCTTTTGTGAATAGTTATACACAATCATGCTACAAATTATTGCACGTACATTGTAGATTGTGCTTGCAGCATGTTACAAGCAACAACAACAATAACAAGAAGTAGAGTATAATAAAAATAAAAACGACAACAGCAGCAGCAGCAGCAGCGGCATTTGGCAATTTATAAGAAGGCCTACACAAACCCACAATTCGTTTTCTTATTCTACTGATTTGCCAAAGCAATTTTATAAAGATTTTCCTTAACAATTTAACAATAAACGATCTTTAAAGCTAGGAAAACAACAAAAACAACAGTTAAAACAACAACAATGGCAAGTAATTGTAAATATAATTCAAAGATCGATATATTTTGTAATTTTTTTTTTCTTTATCGTTTTTTAACTTTGTATAGTAAAAGACAAAACAAAGTTTAGAGAACCTTTACTGTTTCGTTTAGGTTGTGTGCTTTGTGGCAAGTAACGATGACAATAACAACAATTATGTGTGTGCAAGTATGTTTGCAACGTTCTTCTTTTAGTTTGAAGAGGATATTTTTCCCTTTTTTAGCATAAAGGATGATTGTCGCTGATTTTCTTGTTGTTGTTGTTGTTGTTGTTGTTGTTGTTGCTATTCTTGTTGATTGTTGGCTGTTGGTTTCTCAATATCAAACTGCAATTTATATATCGTTTTTACTATTATATTTTTCAGTTCCTTTTTGGTGCATTTATGCCTGTCCCCACCATATTTGGTTTTAGCCATTGCTTAAGCAAAAAAAAAAAAAAAATTCTACAAAATACTTTAAAAAATTGAAAGAGAAACAAAAATGGAAATAATCTTTAGTTATAAATTTTTGTAATACGTTTGCTTTTGTCTAGTATTGCTTTTCCTTACTTTTTTTTTCTTTTTTGTTTTCAAAAATGTTTGGCATTTTATAAAATGGTTTTAAAGTCAATTGTTTGTTGGCAGCAGAAGAATGAGCAAAAAAAAGATGAAAATTGTTTGCTATAAAAATGAAAATTGCTTAAATATATACGAGTACACTCACTCATTCACTCTCCTCCTTTAGACAGTGCGTTAAATAGCGCCTTCAAGTTGTTTGATGTCCAATTTTGGTAACAACAAAATTTACAATAATACCAATAGCAGCAATAATAATAGCAAAAGAAAACAAAAAACAAAAAGAAGAATTAAATAAATTGTTTTGTCCATGGGGAAAATATATATTGATTGGGAAATTGGCAAGAAAATGTCGGTGTTTAACAAAACAATTATTTGAGTTGCATTTAAAGCAAAGAAAAAACAAAAAATGAAAAATTGTTTTTGGTAAAACCAACAACAGTAATTGCAACTTTAATATAATTTTTAATCAAGAAATAACTATACATTTTCTACTACAATCTTTGATGAATTTAATACTAAAATATAGAAACAACAACAAATGAAACTATAACTAATAATCAAAATGAGCTGTATTTTTTAACGTTGAATTTATTTATTTATTATTATTTTTTTTTTTTTTTTTTTTTTTTTTGGTAAAATCAATAACAACAAAGTAAACTCTAATTTCCAAGCCATAAAATTTATTACATTTTATATAAAACTAACTTTAACCAGCCAGTGTTGCCCAAAAATCCGTATATAAAACATTTATGTGACTCTCGAATAAGCAATGCAATACACAGTGTTGTCAATTTAGCGCCATTCGCACTATATTTAGCGCGTTTCAACTACCAAAAAATATCATTTTTTCTCTTTGGCGCTTTTTTATTTGCAATTTTTTATAGGAAATTAAAAGCGTCTAAATGTAAGCTATGGACTTAAATATGCTTCAAGCTGTGAAAATGACGTTGTTCTAGATAATATTTGTGCAAAAATTTGCAAAAATAGTGTGTCTAAAACGTATATCAAAACTAAGATTCCATTTTTCAAGACCTATAAGTTATTTTATTTAAAATAGAAAAAACTATAAATGTTATTTTGGAGAAAAAAGCTAGAAAATTTATAAAATAATTACAATATTAAACTCGTATGCAGTTATTATTAGATCCTTAAAAATACAAAGGGAATCATAGAATCTTTTTCCTGCGAGCCATTTTTTCAAGTTTGGAAACAGGAAAAAATCACTAGGGGCTAAATCTGAACTATAAGGTGGATGATCAACCAATTCGAAGTGGATTTCTCGTGGTCTTAGCATCGTATCTAATGCTGCGTGAACCGGTGCGTTATCTTGAAGAAAGAACACTTTTTTCTTGTTTAAATGTGGTCGTTTTTCCTTGATTACATCAACCAATTGATCCAATAATGCATGATAATACTCTCCTGAGATAGTGGATCCCTTTTCAAGATAACCGATGAACAATATTCCGTGTGCATCCCAAAATACAGTGGCCATAACCTTTCCAGCCGATTTCGCTCTCTTCGCCTTCTTCGGAGCACTTCCACCAGCTTCCACCCATTGCTTCGCTTAATTTTTGGTTTCAGGTGTGTAGTGGTGGTCCCAGGTTTCATCCACAGTTATTAATTTATTATTATTTATTATGCTTTATCATGTCCAAACACCGCTGCGAAGTGATTTGTTGAACTCTTTTTTGTTCAACACTGAGCAAACGTGGCACCCATCGTGCTGATAGCTTTTCCATATGCAAATGTTCATGCAAAATGTTGAACACACGTTCATATGATAGGTTTAACATTTCAGCAATTTCACGTATTTTGACCCGGCGATCATTCATAACGATATCGAGGATTTTCTTGATATTTTCTTCAGTAACCACCTCTTTTGGCCTTCCCGTTGATGATATTGTTGCAGTGCTTGTTCGGCCCCGTTTAAATTCAGCAATCCAATATTTTACCTTATAATCTGACGGAGCAGATTCGCCGTAATCTTTATCAAGCTTTTCTTTTGTTTCTTTCGCCGTTTTGCCTTTCAAATAATAGTGTTTAATCACTACATGAAACTCTCTTTTTTCCATTTTCCAAGAAACACAAAAGTTGATTACTTCAAACTACTACAACAAATAAACTAATCCATGAATTTGGCGAAAATTTTAACAGCTGACGTTTGACAGATCGTAATTTCTAGGAAAGAAAAAGTTTTTGTGTTTGTGCTGCCATCTAGCGCTAGGTAGCTTCAATGTCAATCCGCCCTCGTAGTTTTGATTTCATCATTTTCATATTTTCAAATGCCCCATAGACAGCGGTTTATAAATGTTTGAATGCAATTGACATCAATCACACCTGCATTTCATAACTCGCAGGTATAGAAAAATTGACTTTACACACGAGTTACAGATGTTAATTTTATTTTTTTTTTTTGGAGATATATGGCGAACATCATATAGCATTCAGTCGGCCAAAAGATTGGCTGACGGCCGGATGTTGTAAGCATATTACCGGTATAGCATAAAGATGGGGTATTTCCCAAATTTCCGTTTACGATTCGGAAGATCGTTGGGCTATTAGCTTAGAATCTCATAATTTTGGTTTTGAAGGTGTTTTTCCGCTTGTATAGAATTCGGCTTTTACTGTATCTCACAATGTCTTTGACTTTAAGTCCCCAGGTTATACTACGTTGCATACATTCGAAGACAACTTTAAACGGCAGAGAAAAAAGAATACAACCTTGCCTAAAACCGCTGATAGATAATTTTTTAATGTTACACCAGAACCCAAAACTGAGGAATAAGTTACGAGTTGCTGTTCTAAATCGTTTTAATTTTATTTTTAAGCAATAGTTGAAGTTATTAAAAAAATATTTGTAAGAATAGAAATGTGTTTGCAATTTTAGTAAATTTTTCTGCTTTTAAATATGTTTAACGCTTTTTTACAGCGCGTTTTGATTACAAATACTTACACAAAATATAATTTATCGCCTTTTAAGTAAGAGGTCTGCGCGTTTTGATCGTAAATTGGCAGCACAAGCAATACAGCTTACTCGCTTTCCTTAACACTCGCTTTCGTCAGCCAAACCACAAAGCTCTAAAAACATCATATCTAAATAAAACAACATTGAAACACATTAACATTCAAAAACAGCATCAACGCAATATATGGATTTTCGACGCAATATATAAATTTAGCACAAAATACATCGATGTATCGTTGTATCGATTATAAACTTATTACTTATAAAAATTGTATTACATTAGAAAATTGGGTGCCCGCATTTTCTTATATCTAAAACGAGTTTTATTAAACCGAATATGGCATATTTAGATCAATGCCTTATTGTATTTTTTGGGGTGCAACTATTATTCCATCAATGTAGTAATTGTGGATTTACTGAGTGTAAAACTGATCCAGTTTCATTAAATTAACACTATTGACTTCTGTAGAGATCGAACAAGTGATAATCTGAATGTAAAAGATGTGGGCTATATGGCGGATGCATCAAACTTCCCAGCCAAGCTTTCTCAACTTCAGCCAGGTGTGTGTGGTCTAGCGTTGTCATTATGGAACACAACATCTTTTCTTTTGATCAATTCTGGCCGTGTTAATTAAACTGCTTATTAAACTGCTTATTTATTGTTAATTGCTCATGGTAAAGATCAGAATCAAATATTCGATCAGGTTGTACCTTCCCTCCAGACCGCAGCACCCTTTCTATCATGGCTTTGCCACCGCCTCATAAACTTCACCTTGCTTCGCACATGATCTTTTTCACATATTAACCATTTTTTATTCGGTCTATTAAATTTTGAATGTCAATTCATGTGACACCCAAGCATTGAGCTTTCTTGTGCATCTAGCTTTCTTCAAAACGATGATAACTGTTTGGTAATGAATGCCTAGTTTTCTAGCAACTTTCACGCTGTTTATGTGCGTCTTTTTCAATTTTTTCCATGATTTCGTCAACTTTTTGATGTTGTGGTATAAAAAGTTGATAACGATAATTGAAATATGTATGCAAGTATTAAGTTTTTCGATGTTAAGAAGTAAAAAACATCGAATTGTTTCGATATATCGATAAATTACGTCGAGTGTTTTTAAAACATCGGTGAATATCGTTCACCACTAAAGCAACTGCTTACGTACAGGTGGCGTTTTGAGGTATTTGGGACAGTTGTACAGAATCCAAAGTTGGGAGTTCAGCGCTGTATGTTTGAAATCATTGTACTGTTGAAAGATAAAGTCCCTGGAAATATCAATTTTTCTGCACCTTGCCTCACATTTTTCTTCAAAATATTTATATGTATGGCCACATAATTGGTGTCATAATTCCATCTATGAAATGTAAATTCCCAACACCTGATGCTGAAAAGCAACCACAAGCCATTACCGAGCCTCCACCATGCTCGAATGTGTGAATTAGGTTATGGCGAAATAAGCTCGTGTTCTTCTCTCGCTGATAATTTTATATTAAATATGGACTCATCCGTAAAAATAACTCTTTTCCAGAAGTTGAAATCTTATTTTGGTACCTTTTAGTAAACGCAACCCGTTTTTGCTTATTTATCATGCCAACAAATGGTTTTCTGACAGCATACCGACTTTTTAATCCAATTTTTTTAATATAATTCCGAACTGTTTGAGGTGTAATGCAAACTCCAAAGTTCTGTTCCAAACTTACAGCCAGTGTAACTCCAGTTAAAGGAATGAGCACTGTCTTCTTGTTAACTTACGCCGGTTTACATTTTGCTGCGATTTTTTAAATTGTCCGGTTTTTTATATTTCGACACCACTTATTGGATAGTAGCAGCACTGCGCTTCACTATTTTTAGCAATTTCCCGTACAGATTTTCCATCAATGTGTAGATCTTTTACTATTTTTCGTTGTTCATCTGGTGAATTTTTCCAACTTTTTATAATAATTCAACTGACTATGATATTTTATGAAATATGCAACAAACGGGGAACCACACAAATAAATTAGAGTTTAATACTCGCGTTAACAACGATAAAAATATGGCATTGCCATCTGTACGAATACGGTTTTCGATATCCATTATGTGAACACTCCGCCATCTAGGGGTCGATTTATATGAGTCCTAGTTCCGAATTTGGGGATTCCCCTTATAGCTGGTATAGAAATTAAGGTAAATACATATGTATTGTCTTTCTCTGTTCAGTTGATTTTTTGTTCTTGTTGAAAGCCTTTTTTGTTTCTTTGGATTCGTTTTTGTTCTGTGTTACACTATCATTATATATTTTACGTTAAATTTCTGTATTCATAAACGTCAACAATTTGATAGACGTCAACACCCACGGTTTTAATTAGTTGATGTTATTCCGAGTGCACAGTAGTGAAGTCCCTCGCTGTTATATTCTTGTAATTTTTTTTTATTACCTCTCTTGAAAACATGTGGCTTCTACAAAGCATCTCCATCTTACTCGGTTTGCTGCTGTTGTTTTTGCGCTTTTATTTTGTCCTAGAATTGCGTTTTCTTGAGTACTGAAGACTTGACTCTAGTGCCATACTTGTAATACTGTCCGGCTGATTGCTGATAGCTTGGTGGATCCACCTCCATTTTCTTCGTTTTGTTTTAGAGATCCGTGTTGCAGATGTTTTTAAGCCAGAATATGCTGAATATGATTATGGGACACTTCTTTTATGTAACGACTTTCAATACCAGCCACGTTTCATTGAAGTACAACACTATTAGCTTGGTTCGTCTGGATATTAATAAGCTTCTCCATACTGAGTGTAGTCATCCGTATATTATCCTCTCTGTAAAGAGCCCTCGGTGTCATATGTTATCACCATACTTCCTAGATTGCAGAAGCTATCTAAGTATTCGGTCCGTTGGTTTTCTACCATAATGTTGTTTGAACTAATGTTGTTTACTTAGCTTGCATGTTGGAGATCTAGTGCTAGAGTAGATAAAAATCGTTCTCATAACCGAAATCCTCCAGTTCACATAATTCCCCTTCTCTCTGAATACGTTTCGCTCATGATGTCATTCCGCATGATGGTGAGGAGTTAGGGTGATAGTGGTTAGCCTTGCTTTGCTCCGACTTTGGTATAGTTTGGTTGCCTGATGTTCTCGTTGTCAATAACTGAGAGTTCAACACTCTCCTACATATCACTGATGATTTGAGTAATGCTCTGGAGTACATCGTTTTCTTCTGAATGCTTTTAATATGGTAGTCCGTCTAATGGTATCTAAGACCTCCTTGAAATATACTAATAGTACATAAAGAGAAGTAAGCCATTTTAGGATATACATATGTATGTTAATAACTGTTACATTTAATTAATAAATTTTCTTTTGTTCCTATCCTATCCACTTTTCCTAGCGCTTTATTTGTCTTTATAAAGAAAATTATAAGAATACGTTTAAAGGTTTCTAGTAGATATTTTATTGAGATATTTATTAATTATTTTGTGTGAAAACTGCCATTCCCACTCTTTTTTTTGGAAATAACTTCATCATTTAATGTGCACATATATAATAATTTCTATGAGGAAGATTTAAAGACTCTCGGCCATGCGCAAAAAAATCTAAAAGTAGACTTTTAGTGCACATTAGTTACTACACACTTTAAGCTAAAAGTGTTAAAAAACGTATGCAAAAACCAAACATTAAGTAATGATTGCTTTACAGAATTTTAAGTTTTCATGCTGGCAATACTATGTTTATTTGATTTTTTCTCCGTGACTCCTCTAGAGAGCATATTGGCTTTCCACAAAGCATCCAATGCCTTGTTTCAGTTTCAGAAATCAATTTGATTTTCAAGCCTTGTTGATTGATCATACTTAGTATTGTAATTTTTTCTACAAATTTTTGGCGTTTTCTCCTGATCATTTGTGTGATGTTTGTCACCATCGAGGTAAGCTAGAAGGTTGAAACCGCTATTAAATTTGTTTTGTCATGTCCTCTGCTGGGATCTAACCACTACACCACGCCAACCATAAATCTGTTTACATAATTATTATCTTGTTATTATCTATTCGAATTCATTCGGTTGTATACATATTCAATGCGGAATAGATAATTCTCATACATGGGTGTGCTTATCTGCCTTTGTATGATCTAAGAGTGTAGCTTGTGGTTTCAATGGCCGGTTGCAATACCTTGAGTATGCCGATAACATGAGTCATTTTACTTACGATTATCAATAGTTCAAGATGCAGCACAAACTCAACCAAGTGCAAAAGCCAAGGAAAAACTGACCTTGCGATCAATAGCACAAAACCTAATCAATGCAGATAAACACTGGTAATATAATACCATAAACTCTAGACCTCAATAACACTACAAACAGTAATGGAATTTGAGGATAAAAATAAATTTCTTCATCTACAAAATCCCTTGGCATATGCCGTGTTCACACGAAATTTCGAATAACTTTGTTCTCTGTTTGAATTGCCCTATTCACATGACATTTTTCTAATTGGTTGACAGTTCTTTCTTTTTTTTATTGTTAAATTGTGTCAATTGTGTGTTTACTTTTTTCTCTTTTCCTTTTTGTTATATTTATTAGTTTGTGTAAATTTATACTTGTCAGCTAATGATGGTAATAAAATAATAAATATTAGAGATCACATTGATTTTTTAATAATTCACACGCTCATCGAAATTGAATTATTTACAATTATTCATAATTTAGGGTTGGGTAAGGAATGAGAGAGCGAATTAAGAACGCAGAATTAGAATAATCTCTAACTAACATCTATACGAAAAGTGCAATTAAACGGCAATTAACGTAATTAAAAGCAGAAGATGGAAATTAATAGGTAATATGGTTAGGAAACCCAAATGGAATATTGCTTAAGAATTTCTTGAAAGGAACCCAGGCTAAAGAACGTTGACGACTAAAATGAATTCCGTAAAAGAACTGTTTAATTGGAATTATCAAACTACCCTCGTATTTTTATTTTATTTTATATACATGTATATCCATATATTTCAAATAAATTTTTCCTTAGTTTTCATATATAAGTAATTTTTTGCTGTAGTCTTTATGTCTCCCAATATTTTTGCTCTTATTTATTCACTTTGACATTTTTTGTGCAAATATGTTTATAAGCCTTCTTAAGCTGACAGTTACTTTTTTTCTGCTTTGTTTTGTTTGGAAAACCAAAAAAGCACCGACTGTTTTTAAGAGTAAACAAAATTTTATCAAATGATTTATGTTGGATGTCATTAACTAAAATTCAAATTTACCAGGCTTTAAACATACAATAATATATCAACTTAAATCCTATATGCATATAAAAATAAATAAAAATATTATTAAATACATAAGAGAAATGCTGTGGTTTTTGTATATAATTAGGTTGGCAACACCAAATACAAATTAAACATGAGAAAAATACAAAAAAAAAAAAATTAAAAACAAATGAATAAATTATTTGTTTAAGCATTGTTTTCCAACAGCAGCTTCAATTCGATTTATCAACTTGTTTTTTGTAGTAAAAAAAACAAATATTTTTTTCAGTCTGACAAAAAACGACAGCTTAGATTTTGACATTTGTTATAGATTACGTACACATTGTTGTTTTTTTTCTACTGCTCACTGTTTTTTTTTTTTTTAATAATAATTTTTTTTATTATTTCTAATTTTCCTGCTTTCGTTTTTAGGGTGTTTAGTGTTGCCATTTCTTTTAATACTGCAAAGAGCCCCTAATGTGTAGGGACATAAGGCAAATTACTTCTCCATGTAAGGCAAATGAGTGTTTGGTTGTTCTGTGTTGAGCCATGTTATTGTAATTCATCATTTCACTCTATGAACGTTTTATTTTTTTTTTTTTGCAACGCCCTTTAGACGCCAGTTTAGCGCCAGAGAAATACTTTTTATTCTACAATTTCGCTCCTTTTTTTGAGAAAGAAAAAGACACAAAATGAAATGATATTTAAAGATTATTTCTTAAATAAATAAAATATAGCTTACAATCCCTGTCTACATCGCTAAAAACAAGAGACACATTTTTGTTTAAAACTTTTCTTAAATAAAGGGTTTGCCATCTAACGTTTTTTCAACTAGTGCTTATTTAGTGAATAGTAACACTTAGCTCATGTCTGATTTGACAGATAATTAATTTTATCCTTCCGCTGAACGAATATGGTTGTGTATACGCTTGAACAATGCTGGGAATCTGGGCCTGCGATCGACTTACAGAAGAAGCTCATTTTGATCTTGGCGGGTATGTAAACAAGCAAAATTATCGCATTTGAGGCACAGAAAACCCGCACGCAAACATTGAAAAGCCGATATACCCAAGACGAGTCACTGTTTGGTGCGGACTTTGGTCCAGAGGCATAATTGGGCCATTTTTCTTCGAAAATGAGCAAGGAGTGGCCGTTACAGTCAATGGCGATCGTTATCGGGCCTTGTTGAATGAATTTTTGTTCACAAAAATTGAAAAGGAGGATATTAGCAACATTTGGTTTCAACAGGACGGCACCACGTGCCACACAGCCAAAGCTACACTCGATGTTTTGCGTCCTGTTTTTCAGATCGCATTATCAGCCGCAGAGCCGATGTCGTTTGTCCACCTCGGAGCTGCAATTTGATACCGTTTAACTATTATTTGTGGGGTGCCGTCAAAGACAAGTGCTACGCCAACAAGCCAGAGACAATTGACGCTTTAAATGACAATATTCGTGAAGCCATTGGTGAAATACAGCTGCACACAATCGATAATGTGCTTAAAAATTGGACCGATTGTGTAAGCTACTGCATGGCCAGCCAAGGCAGCCATTTGAATAAAATTATTTTCCATTATTAACCGGAAGGATTGTACTTTCAAATGAAAAAAAGAAATTTGAGAAAATATTCAGTAGTTTTTTTTTTTATAGCATTTTCAAAAAAAAACTTTATTTGGCGGACCCTTTATATAGAAATTGAAAGCTTATTTTATAACTAGAAATTTCAAAAACTTTTCAAAACATTCGCTTAGAAATATTCGTCTTAAAATTCCTTTTAATATTCCCTGGAAATTTCTTAAATTCTCTGCTTCATGTCAATTGAGCTTTTTTTTAGCATAAGAACTCTTTTTTGTGTCATTTAAATCACTGTCTTCTGACATCTAAATATCAGACGTAGGCGCGCCTTGCCAATCTTTTCTTATTTTGTAGTATTTTTTGTTAACTTGTTGTTCTTTCCATTTTATGGACTCCATAACTGTCACTTGACGACTCTTTAAAGACAATCACAAAAAAAGTAGATATTTTTTTGTTATTTATGCTCCTCTTAACATTTGTTAAGTGTCAAGTCTGAGCTACTCTTTTTAGTGCTGTTCTTATGAGTTTAAAATGGCAGCAGCAGCAGATATATTAAAACATTTTAAACGTTAATTTAAAATTAAGTGCTAAAAATTTAAAAAATATATTTCGAAATTGTTTGTAAAGACTTCTTTTATGCAAGTACAGGAGCTGTTTCATAAATGAAGAGTTTGACTACTTCCAGCGCAGTAACTTTATTAGTTTAGTTTTCATAGCCACCGAAAGCAAATAACTCTGTTCATTGTGCTAACATGTGCTGCTATGACCACTTTTTAAATATCGAACATTTCACAGTGGTAGCAGACATACATACATAATTTGCTCGACGTCTCAAGCTGCACCCGATTCTATTTTGAGACTCATTGAAAGGAATCTACATTTTAACGCCGGCTTCGAGCGGCATATGAATTACGAGTAGTTAGAGAAATTTGTCATAACGTAAATACTCATAACCAGTCGCTAGCAGTGCTATAAGGTAATAACGCTGTAGAAAATTATCAGATGGTACGGCCTGGTATTGACCCGAAGACCTCCTGGTTGGTAAGCGGCACAGAGTGGTCACTGTCATTGGCCAAAAGTACAAAAATCAAAGTCAAAATTTGTGTCTCCCAATCAATATCTAACAAGCTGTTTATTTATCTAATATCCCACACTGTTAATGAGGCAAAAGGAGTATTAGGATTTTTCAAACGTTGTGAAAAGAAGTTTAATGATTCCTATGTTCTAAAGAAGAAGTTAACTTATCGAGTCAGACCAATTCTAGAGTATGTTTCTATGGTCTGGAATCTTCAATATGGTATGTATTCGCACAAGTAAATTAAGTAAGTAATTAAGTGCTCTTTTTTAGTCTTAACATATACGAAAGCCCTCTTGTTCTTATCAAACTTCCTATTCTTAAGAGCAGACGAATTGTTTTTTTTACATTTCTTTAATCAATGTCATGGATAATGAAATCCTGGTGAGGCACTGACAGTGCACTGAGCGTTAACCCGGGAAAGACGGAATTGGTACTGTTTACACTCAGATACAAAGTTCCGTCAATATCCCTACCGCGTCTGCACGGGGTTGAACTGGGACTGTCGGATAGCGCGGAGTATCTGGCAGTAATTCTGCACTCCAAGCCATCCAGGCTCTAGTGTAGGCGTGCGAGGGTGGCGAGGGCGAACGTTACGCTATACACTTGTCGTAGGGTCGTTGGGAAGTCCTGGTGTCTAAGTCATAGGAAATCCTATTGGATTTTTGGCACGGTGGTTTAGCTCATACTTATGTATCGTTTGGTGCGATTGTATGGTGGAGGTTCTCTCGAGAAGTCCACATATAGCAGGATCATTATAGGGTTCTACCAGCGCTTAGGTCTACTCCTTCGAGGGCCTTGTTTGTATTACTGAACCGGCTTCCAGTGGACCTGATGGCTAAGCAGATGGCGATTATGTCTGCGATAAGGTTGAATATTTCGGGGGCATGGTCTGAAGGGGACTACGTGCATGTGGATACAATCCCTGATGGTATAAATTACTGTACACCCAAACCCTTCTAGAATAGAATGTTCTTTGTGTGCATCTCACCAGAATCATTAATTACACCCGGCTCCTTGAGGTATACACGTATGGATCGAAATCTTCGGACGGCGTTGGAGGCGTGTCTTTATTCTGCTTACAGAATAAAGCGGTATCTTACGGGCGGAAGTTTAGGCGATAAAAAGGGCAGCGGATTAGTTGATATACTATAGAGTATATGATGTTGATATCCGGACTTGTACGGATAGTCAGGCTACAATCAAGGCGCTTTACGGTGTCTACTCTACGTCCCGAATTGTGTGTGAATGCCGGGCATTTCTGAACGAGATGGCCAGGCATTCAGACCTGGAGAGTATCTGGGCAAGGTTATTTGTCACTCTGACACCCCGGGGGAACTGTGTGGCGGATGAACTGGAGAGAGTGGGCTCTCTCTTCGGCAACGAGGAGATTGATCACTTGGTTGGAATGCCACTTTCCTCTTGCAGACTTCTGGTTTTGCGGTACATGTTGGCTAGGGCACAATTGCGTTGGGACAATAAGCCCACCTACTATGTATCGAGACAGATCTGGCCCTTGTATCTGGCCCCACGGCATAGGCTGCGCAATCTGGTGCCTGTCATTACCGGGCACCAGGTGGCTGGTGCTAGGATATTAGGTCTACCGTTTAATGACTACTGTAGGAGTTTTCAGGATGAGGAGGAGATTGTTTCCAAATCTTTTGGATATTAGGACTGCTTTCCTTGGTTGTCCGTTTCTGCTTGCCATATCGGACCTGGTTGATGTATCAGTGGGATATTATTGTGCATGCGTCTGCTTGGTTCAGCTCGAACCGGCATGCGGACATGTAGATTGCTTGGACATACTTATTTTGGGCATCACAGTGGAATCAATATTGAACCCAAGTGAGATGAACCAGGCTACCCTTCGTAACTAACTAACTAACTGCCCAATCAAAGTAATCCTTTTTATCAGGCAATTCATTGATTAGAATTTATAATAATAGAGTTTGCATTTAATCTTTTTTTTAAGTTGAAAATTATTTGAAAGGAAAAATGTATAGCCAACCAAAAATTAAAAAATAAATTTTATAAAAATTATGTACAAATTTATTTGATTATAAAAATTCCATTTAAAAACTTTTAAATTAACACAATTGAATAGAACACATTTTAGTTGTTCTTTTTCTATGTGAAGTAAGAAAAACTCTCACACTTTTTGTTACACTGACTGGTTCCTATTGTTTTTTGTTCTCTTGGTTTTCTTTTCTTAAATTTTAACCTTAATATTTTGATTGATCATTTTCTATGAAAGCAACAACTACAACAGCAACAATTATTATCTATTGTATTTATAAATCTTCTTAAGTTTGAAACCTGTTCAAAAAGAAAAAAGTACTTTAAGCAGCAATTAACAAGACCATACCAGACAAAGAGTATTAGGAATATAAAGGAGATTAAGTTATAGCATATGTATGAAGTTAACTATTGTTGAGCTAACAAAACAATAAAAAAAAACCTAAAAATAAACGGTAAAGTGGTAATTTGTTTTACATTTAAAACATTAAAATACATAAAAACGTTTAAAGTAACAGAAAACTATTAAAAATTATTTTCAAATTAAAAATACCATATGTGTGTGGGTTGAAAATAATTATTTTTTTTTTTTAGAAAAAAGAAAAAAATATTAAAAAACCAACGCCTTTTCAAAGAAGGCATCATCATTTGTAAAAATTATTTAAAAAAAGAAAAAAAATTATTTTTTGTTTAATAAAAACCAGCAATGATTGATCATTACATATGATAATGACAGGGCATTAAAGTTTACAAAAAAAAAGGAAAGAAAAAAAGTCTTCTCAAATATAGCCAAGTGTTTATAACATATTTGGGAAGGAAAGAATCGTTTTTTATTTTAAATACCACAGAAATTTAAATAAAAATCCACATGTGCTTTTTTCAACACACTGAAAAGAAGCTCTTTGCTAAAGGGGGATAAATGCTTGCTTGGCTGATCTTCTACATTTTGAAATGACAGGCTATAAAAATGTAGCCAATTTGCTGTCAAGTCGAAAGATTTATTTAAATTCCGTTTTTGTTCTTTGCATTTTTTTAGCAGTGACACTGACAGCTTCACATAGTTTTTTGATTACTTATTACCCTTAAAATCAAACAATTCACAATAAAAAAATTAATAAGGTATTCACATAAATTTGGTTTCATCTCTTGCATTTTTTTCGATTCTGACACATATTCGTGATTCTGATATATTTCACTCAAATACACCTCGTCACACCTTGTCCTGTAAACTTGAGATTATATTCCCATCGTTCTTATAAACTGCATAGGGCTTTAAGAAATTTTCTCCATTCGGATCTTTCTATTGCAATATTGCTGATTTCTGCCTACGTTCTTTGGATTTTGCTGATCTACTCGTAATTCATTGCATTAGCCTTTGCCATACAGGAGCTGGCCTCCTAGTCTGCGGGTGCTATTCAATAGCATTTCTAACAAAATTTGACGGTTTCTTTAGGATGGTTATAATTCCCTTTTTGCTTTCTAAGCACGCGCCTATTCGCGAATTCTTTAAGCTGTACTTCTTGTCCACATTTTGCCAGAGACCGTTGTTGCGATATGCATGAGTGAAAGAGTACGCGTTAAAATTATCGTAGATGTTATGCTTAAATTCGAAAACCCTTGGTACGGGATGAATCAATTTCGCTGGAGACTGCATCAAATGTTACGTGAAGCCGAAGCGGAGTGAAAGTCAGTTCAGAGTAACAGTTCAAGGTATACTACTTTGTTTTGCCGCCATTTTGGTAAACATTAGTCTTGACAGTTCATATTTGGCAGTCGTGAAGTAGAGACGTGGCAAATTTATTAAGGAAAAATATTCAGTAAATCAACGTGTTGTAATCGTTAAAACATTTTATCAATTTCAATCATCGATTTTGATGAAAAAATCATAATAAGTGACGAGGCACATATTCATTTGAATGGTTATGTGAACAAACAAAATAGTCGGTTCTAGGCAATGGAAAACCCTCAAATTATTCCTCAGTCACATTTGCATTTATTAAAGGTGACAGTCTGGTATGCAATTTGGTCAGGAGTAATCATTGGACCTTACTTCTTTGAAACTGAAAACGGTGTAACGGTAACTATCAATGGGGAGCGATATCGTGATATGATTGAAAACTTTTTAACGCCACAACTGCATGCTTTGGACTTGACTAACACGACGGTGCTACATCGCATACAGCCAGGATTACAACGCAATTACTGCGAGACCTCTTGCCACAACAAATTATTTCATGGAATGCTGATGTTGATTGGCCTCCACGATCGCCTGATTTGACAGGTCCGGTCTTTTTTTTGTGGGGATACCTGAAAGGCAAGGTTTATGTAAACAAACCAGAAACGCTGGAGCAACTCAAACATAATATTCGTGATGAAATTAATGAAATACCGCGTGAAATGTGTGAGAATGTAATGAAAAATGTGCTCTGATATTGTATTCCATTCATAATTTCCGACATTGAATAAAACATTTATCAATATAAGATCCATTTTCTTTCATATAAACAAAAATTTTAAACAAACAAAGTAGTATACCTTTCCGGCGGACACACTGTAGTAAACAGAACAATGATGAATAGCCATAAATGGCTCACCATCCTAGCAAAGTAATAAGCAGTTCCATGAGGTCTAGGGACATGTAGGGGGTGAGTGTTTAGTACGTAAGAATCGTGCATAATCTAAAGTACGTGCTGTATGTAACTGAGGAAGATATCACACCAGCACACCTTATGCGTTTCTGAAAAATATTTCCTGCGTATAAAATAAAAACGTCATACTCTTGAAGATTTTCAAGGTTCTGTAGTATGACTTCTATGAGAAGTTAAACATATGTCATACGGGTAGTCAAGATCCTGCAGCCGCTAATTCAGCTGCCATTGATTTTCCAAAACCAACAGGAAATACAGAGGCGTTTTAGTACAGTCTTGTCTCGTGCCTGTGTTGACATCAAATACGCTCTTTTCCTGGCCTTTAAAGTGTAGCTTACATGTCACGTTTCCGTACAGTTTCTTTTATAAGGTATATAAGGGTGTTTGGAATACCAATATATACCAGAACGGACCATATTTATGGCAATACGTTCTCTCGAAGTCAACGCATGCTAAGAAGAGTGGAAAGTTGTACTCTACAAATTATTCAGTTATTATGCACAGTGTGTTAAATTTATCACCACAGGATCATGCTGTTTGATGTAAGCGATGAGATCAGGATATGCCCGAATTCTGAAAAATAAAATTTAAATAAAAAAAATAATAAATAAAATTTAAAATAAAAAATAAAAATAAATACAAAACAGTAAAAAAGTAACACAACTTATTTTATCAAACTTAAGTTAGACGCTGTTATACACTAAAACACTTTTTTGTTGTAAATATATATATACAGTGACGTGTAAAAGTGTAACATCATCTAATACTTTCCATTCCAAGACCCTGTATTTTTTTAAGTTTAAATCAACTAAGTTTTTTTGTTGTATGGTATTATAGGTACAGTTGTCCTCTTCCTCCAAAACTAGTTTTTTTTATTATCTGTTTTACATGATATGTTTGTGTTGCGTATACCAGGCTCGACCGTCAGATTGATATCGAATTATTTTAGGCTCGTTAGACCAAAAAAACCAAATTAATATAAGTTATAATATAACTAGAGAATGTATTAAGTACCCAATCGCAGCCCAAACTCATCATGTAAAACAGAAAATAAATCATACTGGTGGCTTCATAATAGTTTAGGGCTACATTTCGAAAAGTGGTGTAGATCCATTAGAAAGCTGAGATGGCACCATGCGTAAGAAGCAGTGCTTGGTAATTCTGCAACAAAATCTGCCAGGTGTGGTAGAAAAATTACTTTTTGTTACTGAAAAAGTAACATTTCAGCAAGACAATGACTCAAAACACACTGTACATATTGTTGAAAACCCGCTTAAAGAGGCAGTGATCCTCCACAATCTCCGGATATAAATCGGATTGAGAGTTTATGGATCTATGTCAAATCACTGCTCGCTAAATATCCAAGTCCGACCAAAGGAATGAATGAGCTGCGGATGCAAGGAAAAGACGTCTGGTAAGATATACCAATAGAATTAAAAAAAAAACACCTCCAGTATGCCTAAACGCATCCAGGCTCAAAAAAAAAGTAAAAGAATACTTGACATCCTATCGATCATAATACTTATTTTTATAAATATTAAAAGTAAAATCAACGGTGCAAAATTGTAACAATTGTTTTTTATTTAAATTTTTTGCTGCTACCACTGTCGTGGTTGTTGTATTGGCATCAAGCTAGTCTTAGAGAAAGAAGACATGTGTACCTATAATACCATACAATAAAAGTAATTAGTTCATTTAAACATAAAAAAATGAAGGGTGTTGAAAGAGAAAGTTTTAAATCATGTTACACTTTTGTGGGTCACTGTATATGTAATCATTCACAGTTAAAAAATTTTTAAATTGCCAACAGTAGCTTAAACATAATACACCCACCACCATACATGGTAGTGCAGGTTGTCAGTATTTTCATAGTGTCATTTGTATCATACTCGTATATGGCTCATTGAATTTTAATGGAGAAATCTCATCATTAATTTCATTTTGGCAACAAAATGATTCAATTTTTATGCCAAACGAAACGAAATAATAATAAATACACTAATGTTCTAAAGGTTTTACTAACAAACATTTAACGTTTTTACTCATAAAACCATTAACAATTGTCAATCGTCGAAGGTAATAAAAATTTATTATTTTAGTTTTTATTATTATTATCGAACTCTACTAAAACTACCCTCTCTTCTACGAGTATATGCTCCCTTCTCTTAACTTTCTTTTTGCAATAAAAAAAAAAAAAACATAAAAATTATTTGTTTACGCCATCAATTTTCTTGAAATAGAAAGCCCATATGTGTGTGTGGCATGGAAGAAG
Organism: Wohlfahrtia magnifica; assembly: GCA_023159175.1. NCBI lineage: Eukaryota > Metazoa > Arthropoda > Insecta > Diptera > Sarcophagidae > Wohlfahrtia > Wohlfahrtia magnifica. The sequence goes on from JAKWBJ010000045.1 coordinate 4,411,947, forward strand.
TATATGACAGAGTAAAGTGAACATTGTGCATCATAGTGTTAACAATGACTTAAAACGTTTTTATTGTTTTTGTAATTTTGTAATTTCATGTAAGACTCAAATTAAAAAAAAAAAAAGTAACATTTGTTTTGTGACCTTTTTTTAAGTTGGTGGCAACATACGAGTAATGGAGGTAAACAGACAATTTTAAAATTGAAAACGAGCACTAAAATCTGCGGACGAACTGTTTAAACATCACAAAGAAAATACTAAACCTTGCTAGCTTTAACCAAGTCTTAAGAGGATTGTGTGATAATTCCGTGACTCTTTGTATCTCCTGAAATGGTTGATAAAGTTCATGAAATGATATTGAGCAATCGATCGCTTATATCGATTGCTTACACTCTAGGAATGTAGTACACAATCCGATGTAGTACACAATCACTGGTTAGCTGCTAATTGCGGAACAGTGCATTTGGGTGCAAATAATAGATCCCGTTGTGCTACCATATGTCCACTTTGATGGTAATAATGAGGTCGATCGCATTGTAACACAGTGAAGCTTTTGTACAGCCCTTTAGGTTTACCACACCAAATCGAGGCTACGAATAAAGCCAGTTATTAAGTACGGTAAGAGCCCCTTTAGGAGGTACAATAGCCCCTTTCAAAAATCCTATCCTATTAGCTGAAAAAACAAGGCACTCACAAAGTATATATACAAATGTCTTCACATAAATTACGCAGTACATATACTGATCAGTAGCAACATTTCCTCAGATACGCTAAGTGTACCAGAGACCAGAATGTCCTGAAAAGAGGCCCGTTAGTAAATATACTTTTATTGAGCAAAAGTAGACTATGTGATCTATTTGAAGGCAAATCTGTTCTCTCGTCTCAGTCAATCTTTCTACTGCTATAAACTTCAGCAACACCAAAAAAACTCGCCGGTACTCATTGCCCGTTACGTAGTGTAAATCTTTTGTGAACACCAAGACAGTCCTACAACCTTCAACCTTACTTTACTATATAACAGGCCCTTGAAAGCTGCCTGACTGTCTGACTTCATAGAGATAATACCAACCCTTCGATTTTCTTGTCGAGACATTCCCTAACAATAAAACAATTTGAGCTTTCCTTTTAGCCAATCAACCATTTCGTTCCCATGACTAGGTAGTCGTCAGAAAATAACCCTGTTGTGAAAAAAGCACTTTGGACTGCGAGTGTCCATCACATAGATACTCAAACCGTAAAGATGGCTTAGACATCAGCCGAGAAAATCAAAAAGTATTTGCCGGCTAGAAACACCCCCACAAAATTGAGATTAACAACATCATCGACAGTTTTTTTCCATTAGTCTGCTTTGATCCATCGGTAAGCCGAACCTAGTCCATGATATTCCACCACTAAATATGGTTTAACCATAAAAATTGTTCAGTTATAAGGACGCAAAAGTTCATCAAAGTGGGCGACAAGTAATTATTTATTCCAATGAGAGAATCGTTATCTTATAAATATCTTCAGATCATATCACCATATCTCTAGATTTAAGGCCGGAGATATCCGGTAATCTAAAAATGCTTTTATAGGGCCCACCAACCAACATCGAGATATAAATGAGTCCACTTTTTTTTACCAACTTTCTTAGCCACTCCCTTAATGAAGGCACTGTATGTAGCGGGATTCCCGGGAAAATAAACTTTTTTCCCCTTTTCCCGGGAACGGAAAAAGTGCGGGAAATAAAAACCCTAGTGGCATCATATTACTACCTAAGTACTTACATATAAGTGATATTGTATTAGTGAATCTGAAATATTACTCACACATGCGTACTTAAATAGTATGTAAGGTGATCCCACTGTGCTTTTGAAAAAAATACATATATATTTCTAAAACGATTGCTCAGAAAAACGCAAGTGTGAAACGTTATTTCCCATAGAAGAAGGATTTAATTTAATTTTATGACACAAAGCAATCACAATAGCATCATCAATTAAAAGGTATGTGCTTCGTTTACTCAGTGTCTCCACCGGCAATATGAGTATCGCACTGTGTGAATTCTCTCTTTCTTTGTGATCAGTAGTCAAAAAAAAAATAAAAAAAAATGGATAAGCACGTTGTCATATTTAAAAAGTTACGAGAAGCCCCACCACAGTTATATTAAGCAAATGTGGTAAAATTCTAATTTCAGAAATTGTAATTGAAATTACAAAATTGAAAGTAAAAAACTAAAATGCGCAATTTACAGGAAATCTTATTAAAACTTCAAAACTGTTCACTGCTTAAAAAATCTGCAAAATACACATAAATTTCCACATTTGGCAACGCTGGATCTAAGCAAACTTTGTTTCAGTAATTCTCTTTTCCTATTACTATCAAAAATGTTTTTATAGTATACTTGACATTTATACTGTCTACACTCGCGTACATGTTAGACAACACAATCGTAGTTAATAAACATAAAAACTGGCTGCAGTAAAACACCCCTCGTTGTATTGTTTTCAAATATGTTCGTAAACTCTTATACAGCAATATGGCGCCAAAAGTGCATTAAATTGCAATTTTTATGACACGCTGCATACAACATTGTAATTAATTATCACTACTACTGTCAAAAATTCATATTTTGTTTTTGGGCAAAATTTGTAATATTATAAAACAACATTAGCAACAACAACAACAAGAACAATAACAACAACAGCAACGAAGAAACAGGGTGTTATAAAATATTAATGTTCAAAGTAAAAAAAAAATGTATTAAAAATTGTGGTTATTTTTGTAGCTTTGGAGAGGGTAAGGGTTGTGTCCACAGTTACATTATCGAAATAATTTGTTAAATAGAAAAAGGATTCTGTGTGGCTGTAGATTATGTTAAATGTCAGATATATGTATAGAAATATATTTTTTCATAATTAAAAAAGACATGTGGTCAAAAAGCCAACAAAAATAAAACTAAAATTAATTTTTTTTTTTTTTTTTTGACAACAACATTATCATTTAAGGTTGATATAGAATAGGGGTTGGGTTGCCTTTTTTTTTGCTCAATGCCCGGATTATATTAAATTATATTAATATTAAACAGATAAAATAATAATAAAATAAATGGTATTTATATTTGTGTTTAACAACCCCCTCCGTACATTTTTATATAATTTTATGTGTGTATTTCTGTGTCAGAGGCTGTCGCTGTCATTTTATGAGGTGTCAAAAAATTATCACAACTGTCAGTGTTATATGTGCGTTGTGTTGATATGTTTTCAGGGGGAATAATTACAATTGATATTGAAGGAAATTTAAAAACGGAAAAAAAGCGCAAAGAGTGATGTTATTATTAACACTACTCTTCTTCTTCTTTTTCTTTCTTTCTCTGGCTTTTATTGAAAGGATTAGCCTTAAAAAGAAGTGGTTTTCAAATTGACAGGCAAGTGTTTTTATTCGTTTACAGATTTAAAGGATTAAGACACACTAATGACAGATGTCACAATTTTTTACTTTTTTATTTTGAAAAAAGGCAGTATACAATAGAAGACAAAGAAAAAAATGTTTATAGAAAAAGGATTTTATGCAAAAATTGAAGAAAACAACAAAAACAATTGTTGTTATTAACACAGGGTGTCCGCCGGGAAGGTATACTACCCTCTTTGTTTATAACTTTTGATTATATGGAAGAGAATGGATCTTATATTGATAAATGCGTTATTTAATGTCGGAAATTATGGATGGAATACAATATCAGATAAATGCCCGCCTCTGTTAGCCTCACAAAAGCGAGCCCTTTTGAGCACATTTTTCATTACATTATCACACATTTCACGCCGTATTTCATTAATTTCATCACGAATATTTTGTTTGAGTTGCTCTCCACAAAAAGTACGGGACCGTGGAGGCCAATCAACATCACCATTCCTGGAAATAACTTTAATTTGTTGTGGAAAGAGAACTCACAGTAATTGCTTTGTAATCCCGGCTGTATGCGATGTGGCACCGTCTTGTTAAAACCACATGTTAGTAGAGCCCAAAGCATGCAGTTGCGGCGTTAAAAAGTTTTCAATTATATCACGATATCGCTCCCCATTTACAGTTACCGTTACGCCGTTTTCAGTTTCAAAGAAGTAAGGTCCAATGATTCCTCTTGACCAAATTGCACACCAGACTGTCACCTTTAATGGATGCAAAGGTGACTGATGAATAATTTGAGGGTTTTCCATTGCCCAGAACCGACTATTCTGTTTATTCACATAACCATGCAAATGAAAATGTGCCTCGTCGCTCATTATGATTTTTTCATAAAAATCGGGGTTGTCACGAGTGAGCTGTTTTAACGCTTAAAACACTTGGTTTACTAAATATTTTTCCATAATAAATTTGCCACGTCTCTACTTTACGACTGCCAAATATGAACTGTCAAAACTAATGTTTGTCAAAATGGCGGCACCCTGTATATTTTAATTTGTATGTATTTCGAGGATAAGTTATGTATGTATGTATAAATGTTAAAAAAATTATTTTTCTGTATTAAATTTGAAAAAAGAAAATATTTTTGTTTTTATCGCCTTTTTTTCTAATTGCCTTGCAACTACTGTCTTAAGAATCTTTTTGCCAATTCTGCCCTTAGCCTTACCTAGAAACAAGTGCTGGGCAGAAGAAAAAAGAAAAAAGTCTGTTTATTAAGCCCACTTACTGCACTGCCTTAGGCTTCTTATCGTGACAACAACATTAGCAGCAACAATAAAATTCTATTATTTATACAAGTATTGTTTTGGCCGTCGTCAGCCATGGCCAGACATGCTGCACAAGACTAAAAAACAGAAACTAATGAATAAACTGAATTTCTAACGAAGAAATATATTAAATAAATAAAATATAATTAAAATAACCTCGCTACTCTTCATAATATAACTTTAAAAAAATCTTTCAGAAATGCAAACACATTCTTAGGCTTAAAAAATAAAATTTCTTTATTTCTTCAGATTATTGCATTTTTCTTAAATAAAAAAAACAATTTATTAATGTATTTTTTTATTTTTTTCTTTTCAGGTATGTAAAAACTTACTTTTAATTTTGTTTTTAACAGTAAGTATTAAACTATATCTTGCTGGTTAATTAACTAACATACGTAATTTAAAAAATAGAAAAAAATTTCATTTAAACCAGTGTCGCTTAAAAAGAGAGCCATACTTAAAATGAGAGAACCACACTGAAAGAAAAATTAAGTTTTTCGATTTATTTTTTCTTAAAAGACTTGTTTTTTTTCATTATAAATAAAAAATAATTTTAAAAATAATAATAAATTTGCAATGGGATAAAAAAGGGCGGATAAAAAAACCTAGATGAATAACGTGCGTACATTTATTCCTGCTTTTAGTAAATGTCCCATGAAAACCCTGTTTTCGCCCAACCATTACTGCAGCCCCATCAGTGCAAATTGCACATAGCTTTTCTTTTTCTATTAGAGCTAAAACATTTTTGCTAAAAGCATTATAAATAACTGCGCCAGTGACACTTCCATCAAAAGACTTGACTTTTAATATCTCTTCAACTGATTAAAAAAAATTATCAACCATTCTTAAGCAAATAATCTTTGATTAGTGTCGGATATGTCTATACTTTCATCAAAACACACGGACAAGTATTTGGCATTGTTTATACGTTCTGTCGTTTTCCACTGCATAAATAGCCCTATATCATCCGTCCGTCATGCCTCTGTTTGACGAGATAAAGGCATTTCTTTTATAATATTCCCCATTTTTGTCCCTACTTCTCCAAATAAATGCATTATGAATAAGCATAGATCTTTAAAAAAATTTCCATCTTCAAAAGGGCGACATTTTTTTGCTAAAGCTAAACTAATAATAAAGGGTCCACCATCTAACGTTTTATTTTCAACTAGTGCTTATTTCGTGAATGGTAACTCTTAGCTCATGTCTGATTTGACAGATAATTAGTTTTATCCTTCCGCTGAACGAATATGGTTGTGTATACGCTTTAGCAACGCTGGGAATCTGGGCCTGCGATCGACTTACACAAGATGCTGATTTTACCAAAAAAAAAAATCATCTTTTCAGATGAAACTCATTTTGATCTTGGCGGGTATGTAAACAGGCAAAATTGTTGCATTTGGGGCACAGAAAACCCGCACGCATACATTGAAAAGCCGATACACCCAAGACGAGTTACTGTTTGGTGCGGATTTTGGTCCAGAGGCATAATTGAGCCATTTTTCTTCGAAAATGAGCAAGGAGCGGCCGTTACAGTCAATGGCGATCGTTATCGGGCCTTGTTGAACGAATTTTTGTTTACAAAAATTGAAGAGGAGGATATTAGCAACATTTGGTTTCAACAGGACGGCGCTATGTGCCACACAGCCGAAGCTACACTCGATGTTTTGCGCCCTGCTTTTGAAGATCGCATTATCAGCCGCAGATCTGATGTCGTTTGACACCGTTGGACTATTATTTGTGGGGTGCCGTCAAAGATAAGTGTTACGCCAACAAGCCAGAGACAATTGGCGCTTTAAAGGACAATATTCGTGAAGCCATTGGTGAAATACAGCTACACACAATCGATAATGTGCTTAAAAATTGGACCGATCGTGTAGGCTACTGCATGGCCAGCCGAGGCAGACATTTGAATAAAATTATTTTCCATTATTAAACGGAAGGATTGTATTTTCAAATAAAAAAAGAAATTTAAGAAAATATTCAGTATATATGTAGCTTTCATTTGATTATCAGTGATGCAATCTAAAGAACTAATCGCATGTCTACTTTGAACTTAAAGATTTTTAAGTCGAAAATTTTCTTTAAGTTTTTGTTACTAATTGGTTTCTATCACTTCCAGAAACACAATGCAATTCAGGATGTATTCTATTCTATCATAATGTCGCTTAAGACAAGATGCAAACATATTTTTTATTACTTGATAACATTCAAGGCATTTCAGCTTCATTAAATGTATTGATAGAAAATAAAAAAAAGTGTTTCCCACTCAACATCCCACATACTTATTAAATCATTTTTTTCAAAGTCCTGTAAAGGAATATATATTCATACAAAGTATAAATAAATATGCATAAATTTATGTAGCTTCTCAGTGTAATAAGTGAAATTTAAACACAAAAACATGCGTTACAATCCTTCTTCTTTGGCAATAAGCAAGACACTGAATTTAAATTGTGGCGCACACCAGTGTTGCCGTTTTCGTTATTTTTAATTTTTATTTTTCTTTGATGTGTAGATGTGTACTTTTTTCAATTTTGGTTACTTTTTCTCGAATTAAAAAATTAAGATAATGATTTCTTTTAACGTTTATTACCCAGGTCTCACTGAGTGTATCACTTTAATAACGGGTTTCTTGGCAAACTTTGGTATTTTGTTGCTATGATCTTCCCATTTCCATTGGTAACATATGGATTTCGTTCCAAAAGACTACATATGTTTTGAGGCCGAGAATGAATCGAACCAATTTCTTATATTCTGTTCTAAAGTGAACGGTACTCCGATCGAAACAAATGTTAGTCTGACTGGCAATGTCTGGACTATAAGGCGGTTGAAACAATTTTTTAAATAGTTGCAACTGATTTTGGAACATTTGGTCGATCTATTTTTCAACGCCAGCAACGAATGGATGCCGCTACAATTTTTTCCAACTCATATAACTTGTTTATATTATTTCGTTCAGTGGCTAAGTGATATCAAATACATTTCACTTCAACGCTATTGTTCGGGTATTCAGCGATTCATTAAGATATCTCTTAGTAAAGGATATTTAGCTAAAATTATCCACAAATAAATTTTAAAACCTCTAAAGTAAACATATGAACGAGCGATATTTTCTATTGTGTGATGTTTTTTAATACGTAGTTAAAATATTTAGAACAAATAGTAGAATATGCCTCATCAATTGTTGTACCACATTTTTTTACCAGTCCATATTCAGTCAGTGCTATAAATTCCGTATATAAAATAATATTTTTATGTTTTTTTGTATTAAAATTATGATTTAAAATTTTACCTATTTTTTGGTTACATTTTTATTGAAGTTTGGTTAGAAAAAGTCGAAGTTGTGGCAACGCTGACGCACACACATATTTTTTGTTGTACGTATGGTTGCCATTTCAAATAATATAAACAAAGCGTATGAATTTTTTTTATACAGGATTTTGTTTATTTATTATTAATTTATTACAATTTCTTAAAATTTTGATAAGAAAATAAAACAAATATATTTTTTAAGGAATTAAAAAAACAATAGCCAAAAATATTTTTAGTATGATATATAATTTGAAAGATTTTGTAACAAAGATTAGCGGTATAGTTGAGTTTGGGACATTTCAATAAAATTTTTTTTTGCTTTTGGCAGCCCTGGTTGTAACATTCATGAAGGGAATAAAATTATGTCGTTATTTTTCGAGAAAATGCTTTTATATGAGACCTTTGGATGATTGTCAAGACCGGTTAATAAGGACTTGGCGGCCACTATAAGAGCTTCGCTTTATATGTGGTATCACAACGGGCCGCTATGTGTGCTTAAGTATGCCTTGATTCAACTAGGCTGCCACTCTCTCCTAGCCTAACATAACATCCTTGCTAGGAGTGTCGTTCGCATATCGTACGACTTCAGCAGCAGCATTGTTAAAATAGCATCAATTAATTTCACCCTTGATGAGAGAAAATGTATATGTTAAGTGTCTTAGAGGTAGATAGACATTAGATATTAGTTTACGCCTAGAAAGATAATTGCAGAGCGAAAAAGAAGAATTAGGCATCTTCCTTATTAGGTTTTAAGTGGCCATGAAACGTGAGTAAATTGATAAGAAGTTCACAATGACCAGGAACATACATACATATCTACAATTTTGAGAGAAGAAACGAAATACAAATATATGGCATTAACGACCAATCGAGAGTGTCTATTCATGGTCCGGTAAAAAAAATTTATCATAGAGATTATCAACAGATTATCAACGATCAACTAGTGACATATATATGATAGAGGAGGTGTAGGAAAATTGATGAAAGATACGTAGACTACTAACTGAAAACCACTTCGAAGTAATGCGAGGATAGTCCAGGCAGGGATGGTGGTTCCATCATTGAAAGTGCGCTATCTCTACGTTCATGAAAAAAAGTACATAATATTCTACAAAAGTGGACTCCCGTAGTAAGTCCAATTCACTTTCAATAGATAGATCGATATTTCTTAAAAATTCAATTTTTTTTTACTCATCGAACAGAGTTGAATGCTTTTTCATATCGAGAATTATAATAGCGCAGTATTTTCTGTTACTTGCTCTCTCACACATTGATTTTCTTGTCAAGGCCATCGTAGGTTATTAAAGTCATACTATTTCCTCTTCCACGCTTTAAGTAGCCTCGCATATATTATGTCCTCCAAGCATTTTCCCTGTACAGCTACAGCTATCAGTTGAACTCCGAAAAAGTTCGAAACTGATGATTTTTTGGAGTAGACTAACCGCCATATTCATAAAATTTAAAATAAGTTAAAATGTAGTTTATTTAGAATTTTTTTTTTAAATAAATTTCAAACGCCTTTTATTTTTTATGAATATGGGGGTAAGCATCCAATAAAGGCTTTAAGAAAATAAGCAAGAGATGTAAAGTTAGTTGTATGATGGCAGAAGCCAATAGATAAAAAATTGAAAAAGGTGAGATTTGTAAAAAAGAATTCTTAACGATAAGGTAGAAAATTAAATACTGACCCAAAATGAATGTTTTTTTTCAAATTTCATTAAAAATATTCAATTTAAAAATTTTAAATCAAATTTTTTAAATTCCTTTGTACATTTTTTTCTCAGAAAGAAAATTAAATTTCTTTCTAAATTTGATTTAAAGAAAACTTTAATTTCTTTCTTTTGTTTTTCCAAGAATTTCATTGCAAAAATCTAAAACAACTTTTACCAGTAATTTAACTAACTTTGTTATTTAGATTTAAGCTTAGTTAAATCTCAGCAAATTGTATTTTGGCCTTCTCCGCCTTATAACCTTAAGGAGCACACAGTCTAGGGCAGGCCAAAGAGAAAATATAAAAAACTGTCATGTTTGATTTTTATTATTTAGACAAGAAAAACTTTGTTCGTCGCACTTCATCCATATGCATAGCGCACAACGACGACGCATCACATTTTTATATTATAACTCTAGCCAGTCTCCGGCTTTAGCAGAAAAGAAATTGCGTGTCGGGCATTTTAAATTAATTTTTTTCTCATTTTTTTTTTTCTATTGTATTTTTTAAACGTCTAGAGCTCTATGGCCAGCCTATCAAAGTGAGTGCCTATATCGTAAAGAACATACAATACATATATGTATTATACTGGTATATCTACAGAGATTTTCATTATTTTTTTTTCTGCATTAGCAACAATAGCACATTAACGCCATTTTATTAAAAGAAAAAAATTCAAAAATTTTCTGTTTCTTTTTCTCGCTTTAGAATAATGAAAATGCCGATAATATGAAAACTGATTTTTCCTCTTTTTTTCTTTCTATTTCTTTAAAACAGTCAATAAATGACAATCACTGTGACGGATAATAATGAAGTTTGATATGGAAAAGTGATTAAGAAAAAATAATTTTTCAATTTAATGATGGAAAATAATCACACATTAATGGCATTTGTGGCTGCTTAATAATGGTTAATAAAGATATTTATTTATTTATTTTATTTTTTTGCACAAAAAGATAAATGAATTATTTCTTTTATGAAATTTTTGCAATAAAAACCATTAAAATTCTTTTTACTAATTTTGCTAATTTCTGTGTGTCAATTTTACACCTTGTTTGCTAAGTTAACTGTTAGATTAATGCAAGCACAGTTTATCGCATATAAAAAGAGAACTTCAGGTCTTGCTACTATAAGGCAGAAAAGAATCATAACGTGTATAAAACCTAGCACTAGGTTTTATCATTTTAAGGACAATGCTACTATAGCTTTGACAGGCTAACTTGATTGCAAATCGCCGGTGCCATGAATTCCGCTTCTCAGACCGCTTCAAAGGCTACTACTGAATACTTTGCTCAAAGATGTCTCTTCAAAGTCTGCACTTAGACTAAAGGAGTCGAGTGAACTGAGGCACATTCGCCTTGGGATCTGTACTGAACCGATTCTGACGCATCGAACAGATTGGGCGCTACCTACTTTAAACTTCGGTAGAGTTTACAGCAGTATGATACCTTATAGGGATTAGTGAGCTGCTGGATCTGTCCTCGGACTATACCGAGGTTATTCAACTGAAAAAAATCTTGTTTATAATGTTAAACCATCCTTCACCACAACGCCAAGCACCACATTGCAAAGTCTTCAAAGCCCTACTCTAAGAACTCTAATTAGAGGTTCTTCATCATTCACCGTATTCAACGGATCTTGCATCGACACATGACCATCTTTTACGTTCCCTGTCAAATTATATGACGGGCGTAAATTTGACAATAAAAGAGACCTTAAATACAAGCTCAACAACTTCTTTGCTGCCAGACCTGGCGATTTTTGTCGGAACGCCATCGATAAATTGCACGGTGTCAGGTCCCTTTTCTCGTAATGTTTATGATTACTCCTCATTGTGTCTATTGGCAGAACTTTAGTGCATAGCTTTGGCCTGGAGCTTAGCACTAACTTCAGGTAAAGTCTTAGTAGCTTGGGCTGAATGTTGTCCAATTCTGGGGCAGTGCCGCTGTTAAGCCTATTGATGACCTCTGTTATTTCTCCCACATCAGGAGAAATAATAACTCTTTAAATATTCCCCGAACCATCTGTAACATTTGCCTGCATACTGCTTACTTGTCAACGAGGCGATGCATCGTTTTCGTTTTATTAATAATTTTTTTTTTAACAAAACTATCAACTTGCTCTGCGCCACTTCAAAAATAACCAAGCGGCTCCGTACATTTCTTGCCGCTTTGTAAGTTTGGTTAAAACTTAGATTCTTCACAATACACCAGAGAGTGAAAATGAGAGTAAAACAGTGTAAAAAATTTGGTTGAAGAAACTGTTTTTTAGGTTGCACGCGGAGTCATTTACATCAATTATATATATTGAAAAGACTTCAACTCCCCTCCAGATTACTGTTATATCCATCTAAAGTAAGTTCGTTCTGGCATTCAATCTTTACTTTTGGTGACGATGACAAGCATTATACGAATGATCAGGAGAAAACGCCACCTAATAATGAAAAATGGCAATAATAAGTAAGGATCACCACCATCACTTAGCCAATACACAGTCACATCTGCTTAGCTTGAAATCAACTGATTAAAGAAACTGAAACAAGGCAACTGCTGCTTTGTAGAGTAAAGGAAGCAAAAGAATATAGGAAAGAAAAAATAACTAAAACTACCAATGAATATTATTTGAAGCTTTGGACAGATTTGATACTGATTGCTAAAGCAAACCAATCTAGTGGAGAAGAAAATATTGTTATTCAATCAAATCTATTATTGTTATTGTTGTTGAGAGCTATGTTAGTGCTGTGATCCTTTGGCCTATTATTCAGTCACTATTGCGAAAGTCTATAATGGGCTTATACCAAAGATCAGCAATGAATACTGAAAGCATGAGAATACTCGAATCATGATTCATACTCATACTAATTCTTATACTCATACTAATTCATACTCATTGCAAGGGATGCTCATAGGCATTTGTACTCTAAAGCAGTCATGCACATTTAATAAAAAGTTTTTCTTTGACGCCCAATTCACACGCTTACGCTCTTGCTTTTAGTCGTCAACGAAACAGCGACGAGTGAATATGTGTATGGATGTATACTGATAAAAAAAGAAAAAAAAATTAACTTTCCCGATAATACTTAAATTTTTCACTAAATATAAAGATTTATAAATTTTTAATAAAAATAAATTCATTTCTATACTAATAATAGCAATTATACATTCAACTTAATTCTCAGAAAGCAATTTTTATGTTTTCACAACCACAACTACATTTTTGTTTTTGGACACCACTGCAGGACTCGTCAAACTCATACTTATCAACACTTATGCCCTCATTGTGCGCAGACCATGCGAAATTAGTATAATTCGAATATGAACATTTGAAAACTCATTATAAGTTTGTTTGTTTGTATGTTTTCTTTTATATCCATGAATCATGTGTATTATTTATGAGTATTTTCTGAGATATTAATAAGTGCTATGAATATGAGTACGACGTTTGATTCATACTCATTTCTTCTTATACTTATGAATCAACATTATTTTGAATATGAATGAGTGTGAGTAGTTGAATTTGAATGATGTGTACTCAATTATACTTACAAATTCATGAGTGAGTACAAGTAGCAAAAAAAAAAAAAAAAGATTTATACTCTGCTGCCCCATTTAGAATTCTCTCTAGATTTAGTCACTTGTGACATTGCTCTGTTTATGAATACGACAAAATTTCTGACTGTTAGAGCCTAAAAGAGAATGTAATAGAAAATAAAACCCTTTTTAAAAATATCATCAAACTATTAAGCTATCCTCGTATTTGTAATAATTTCTATTTGGCTTGAATGTTTACACCCTTATTTAAATGGCAAATCGAAACTGTTAATTTTACATCATTAAACTTTTTTAAGTGTTGTCAACTTTAATAAAAAATTAGTTTTCTTTTTTGCTGTGTTTAAAATTATTAAACTCCTCCACTCAGTTTCCTGTTATTTAGACGATCAATTTAATTTTCGTTAAATAAAACAAAAACAAAAATAATTTAAATTTCTGGCGTTTTTTTTTCTTTTTCTTTTGCTTTTGTTTTATAAATTAATGCCACAATTTTTTACAATTTTTGCACTTTTTCCCCCCCATTTTTGTTATTAATGTTTGTGTAAATTATAATATGAAAACTACACTCACTCTCGCTCTATAAATGGCGACAGTTTAAGTGGAAAATTGCATTTGCGCGAGCACACCGCCATCACAACAATCACACACAAAACAAAAAGACAAAAAAAATGCAGTTGCTGTCATTGCAACGAGCTGTAGAGAGGATAGAGAAACAGGAATAGGTTGTAGAGCAAGGAATTAAAATCTAGGAAGAACAAGGAGAAGACATCGATGAAATATTTCATTTTATTTCATTTAATTTGCCTGCCTTTTATTTTCATTTTTTTTCTTTTTGTCTTGGCATCATCATATCGCCTATAATAGTTTGCAACTAAGACCCGACCCAGTGCATAACTAAAGGAACAAAGTTTGCTGTGCTTGGGCATGTGAAGTAGAAGAAGCTTGCGTGCATTTACTATCACGGGTTCATATGGGAGTCGTAGTCGTTATCATTGTTTCTGCCGCTATTGTAGTTGTTGTTGTTCTATAGGAAAAAGAAATATGGATATGGTGATTTGAAAATCTGTTTAAATTTGTTTTCTTGAAGCGATGAATCGTATTTATTAATAGTCATCAAGCGATTTAAAAATGACTATAATTTACTATATAATGACATAAAAGGAGAATAGAATTGGATAATAAAACGGAAAATGCATGGAATTAAATATGGCAAAGAATTTAAATGAAAATTCCTACGCATTATTTTCAATTTTTTTTCTTTTTCTTTCTTCTCAATGAAATGAAAACTTAAGGAAGGCAATTTTAAAAAAATAATTCTTAATTATTAAGAAAAGTATTATACTTTTAAATAAGTAATGCACATATGAAACTGTGTGAGGAAATATTGGTAACATTTACTTCTCGCTTCTTGAAACAATAAAGAAATACGTCTAATGATGCAAAACTCGGCAACACTTGTAGGAAATATTCCCTTTATGGCATGTTAAGACGACCACGATTTATTCGAAATTTGCTCCCGCATTCATATTCCCAATTATGGACTAAATTGCATTATTCTCATATAAAATTTAAAGAGCGAATTACCCTTTTATATGTAATTACATTTCAATTAACCTTTGGATTACTAAAAAGTCGATACCGATCTTACGTTATCATCTATCATTTTTATATTTGCCCATAATAGTTCGTATTTGCCATTTATCCTGGTTTCTGAAATAGTCTTACACCATAATCAGCTGTAGTCTTTTCAATAACTTTATGTATCTAAATATACAGGGTCTTCCAATAACAGGTTTTATTTTGATTTGTAAAAAGCGAGTATTTTTAAGCGAAATCATCAAATAGCAATATTTAATTGTAGAAAGAAGGGTATGTCATTCGCACATTTGTGCTATACTACCTTAATCAAAAAGTTTTCGGAATAACTCCCGTGTGGCGGTCCCATCGTTCCGATTTGAGTTTTTCTTTTATTAAGCTGGTACATCTGTTGTTGATATTTCCGCTAAATCTTAGCGTCATAGCTTGAACTTTGCAAAAGCTATTATCTCTATGTGTGTTGGCGATTTTTTACAATTTTAAAAACGGCTGTTAAAACGCGTTCCCCGTAATGGATAACTCAATTGAACAGAAAGAAGTCATAGGGAACCAAATCAGGTAAATTCGGTGGCTGGTGGATCGTAATTGTTGCATTTTTCTTAAAAAAATTTCAAATAATCTTAGTATTGTGAGACGGTGCGTTATTATGGTGCAAAATCAACGAGTTTTCTGCGCACAATTCTGGTCTCTTTCGGCGAATTGCTTCACGCAAACTACTATCTGGGCTTCTGACAAAAATTCATGATGCACTAAACCGCTGTAATGCTCACGGCATTGCTTTCTTTTTTGACTGAAAACCGCGGGGTTTTTTGGCTTCGCCTCATTTGATGAACGCCATTCACTTGCCTGATGTCTCGTCTGCAGTAATGATTCTTTTGATGAATGTGGGACCAGATGCAGCCTCACAAATCATTTCTTTTGTTACCTCAACACAAAATTATAAAAAATCGCCAACACACATAGAGATAGGTGTACTCTTGGCTACGTAGCTTTTGCAAATGTTAAGCTATGACGCTAAGTTTTACTGGGAATATCAACAGCACCAACTTAACAAGAAAAAGCCTTAAATCGATACGATGGGGCAGCCACACGGGGGTTATTCCAAAAACTTTTTGATAAAAAAAAATTCCATTTTTGAGGTTTTAAGACGATTTTGGAGGCATTAGCATACCTTACTTTCACAGAGCTTTAAAGAAAGAAGTCTATAGGTGTTAGATCGCAAGATCTCGGTGGCCAATTGTGATCACCTCTTTGGGAACGACACGGTGAAGGTGTTTAATTGTATAGGACATTGCGCCATCGTTTACGTTGAAAATAAAGAATTACGACTTGAGGACAGAGAAGCATTTGAATAATAGTTCGTATGTTTTCCGAGCTCCATATGCGCAAACTCTACTAGAAAACTTAGACTCTAGGGTGTAAATGAATCAGCATAGGGCCTTAGGGCGTTTCGAAGTATGACTATTAATTTTGATCGCTTTAAGAAATAAATTCAGATGCTATATGTTTCGTAAGACTATTCTCTTTTTTGAATATTTTTTAAAAACGTTTAAGACTTCCCTTCGAACATAGTACAGTTATGTATTATGATAGACCTATATAAAGTTTCAGCTAAGGATAAGACTAAATTCGATCGATATATACATAACTTATATACAATTACTGAGCACTGTATGACTGAGCGCTTCTTGGAATGTATGATCTGTCCATGTTATAGCGAATGTAAGTAATTTGAGGATTACTGCCAAATCTGAACAATTTTTACAGGAGTAAACAGATTTCTGCTTAGGAAGGGCTTATCTCAACTATCTCATATCTGACTTTAAGTTTTTTTTATAAATTTTTAAGTTCCTTTGGGGTATTACAATGGGCTATATGGCTTTCGAGCGCATTCACCCACTGCAGGCAACCCATTAAACCTAACCTAGCCACTTCCGACGCTTGCCATGGGCTTTAAAAGAACAGTAAATTCAAAATGGACCTATAGGCTATGACTAGTAGATTTCAATAATAAGTATAGGGTGTCCAAAATTGAGCTATCGTTGCAATTTGAGTAAAAAAAATGAATTTTTTTCAGGTATTAGAAATATTTTTATTTCCGTTTATTACAAATATATTCCAGTTAAAAATGAAAAATTATGTCGGTCAAGTGACCCACCACTGACTCCCAATCTTTTATTAAAATTATCAATCACGTTTTTCAATAAACTGCTGTCAATGGTTGATATCTGCTCAATAAGGTTGGTTTTAAGCTCTTGAACAGACACACAAAAAAATCTAAAGGTGTCAAATTGCATGATCTTGGTAACCAACTTACACCTTCTCTACGAGAAATATTCCGATTTTTGCACTTTTCTTTCTAAACTTTTGCCATTTTTTCATTTCTTGAACATATTTGCCATTTTTAATGCTTTAATAACAAAACCAGGTTGTCCTTCATGTAACATTCTGTATTAACTTACTGGAATGTATTTAGAATCTTAAAAATTTAGAACAAAAATTATTTACAAGTAGAAAAATTTAACAGCGAAATTAAAATGATACCTCAATTGTGGACAGCCTATCGATTATATTTTTAAGTTTTAATCTTTTTAAAATGTATGAGTTCTTTTAAACTGCCTTAAGTAAAAATATATGACACGAATTTATTGTTTTACTTTATACACTCCTTTTATTTCCACGACTTAACTCTATACGTAATGTCCAATTTATTTAACTTCGACTTAATACCACAATTTACTCCACACTTTTACTAACGTCTTAGAACGATTAGATTGACTGACTAAGCACATTGACAGTTGTTTCGAATGTTCTAGTAAATAATCTATTCAGCTACGTTAATTCAAATATATAATCCTAGTACTCAAACTTAAATTGTTAATATCGGGCCCGCCATCTAACGTTTTTTTTTTCAGCTAGTGCTTATTTCGTGAATGGTAACACTTAGCTCATGTCTGATTTGACAGATAATTAGTTTTATCCTTCCGCTGAACGAATATGGTTGTGTATACGCTTGAACAACGCTGGGAATCTGAGCCCGCGATCGACTTACTGTACGAGCCGATTTTGCCAAAAAAATCATTTTTTCAGATGAAGCTTATTTTGATCTTGGCGGGTATGTAAACAAGCAAAATTGTCGCATTTGGGGTACAGAAAACTCGCACGCATACATTGAAAAGCCGATACACCCAAGACGAGTCACTGTTTGGTGCTGATTTTGGTCCAGAGGCATAATTGGGCCATTTTTCTTCGAAAATGAGCAAGGAGTGACCATTACAGTCAATGGCGATCGTTATCGGGCCATGTTGAACGAATTTTTGTTCACAAAAATTGAAGAGGAGAATATTGGCAACATTTGGTTTCAAGAGAACGGCGCTACGTGCCACACAGCCGATGCTACACTCGATGTTTTGCGCCCTGTTTTTGAAGATCGCATTATCAGACGCAGAGCTGATGTCGTTTGGCCACCTCGGGGTGCCGCCAAAGATAAGTGTTACGCCAACAAGCCAGAGACAATTGACGCTTTAAAGGACAATATTCGTGAAGCCATTGGTGAAATACAGTTGCATACAATAGATAATGTGCTTAAACGTTGGACCGATCGTGTAGGCTACTGCATGGCCACCCGAGGAAGCCATTTGCATGAAGTTATTTTCCATTATTAACCGGAATGATTGTACTTTCAAATAAAAAAAGAAATTTGAGAAAATATTCAGTAGTTTTTTTTTATAGCATTTTCAAAAGAAAATAAGTAAGGCATTGACAGGTTGATCGTAGCCTTGACACAAACCAATAGAATAACTTCCACAGTAAAGATCGTAATGCTAAATGTACAAATGTTAGTGTATCTGTTTTTAGGCATTTTTATTTTCGTTTAATATTAATATTCAACTTTTTTTAATTGTTAGAATGCACAAAAGTTAACAATAATGTAGACTCACGAATCCGAGCAGTTCTACGCTAGCTTTTACTATAAAGCTATTAGACATAATCGGTAAATGTCTTGTCTACAGACTTAGTTTTTATAAGAACACTTTTTTAAGTTTTTTATTTTAATATATCAACTAAACTTAAAAAACGATAAATTTTTTTTTTATGAAAACAATTTTAAGAACCTTGGTGTGCCTCTCTGTATAGAGTCTTATTGTCTGATTAGTAGTTTCGATAGGTATGTATATAGCTCGCTGGTTAATTCAACTTTTCGTAAAACAATTTTCTTTATCGTAAATTTCGTTTATTCTTAAAAATCGAAAAACGTGTAAGTGGGTTTTTAGGGAAAGTGTAAGACGGGGCAGTCATATAAAGTGCTTTACAGCATGCTTTGAAAAATGCTATTAAAAATACAATAATTTTTTGAATAAACATTTTATGTTAAAAAAATCCTTTTATTTGTTTTATAATTCATTCCGCTGGTAAATATTCTGTTTTTTTTTTTGTTTTTTCTTTTGAAATGGAATTTAATAATATTGTACCGCTTTGTAATGCAATTTATTTGGGAATTTGGAATATTTTCTTTAAATGTAATGGCTCTTTTGAATACTCTTTTGTTTTGCTAACTTAGGGCTAAAAATGTATTAACGTGGTTTTATATGATTATGGTTGTTGTTTTAGCTTTTGTATATGGTTTAGGCCACGTATGGAAATACATACCTTAAGGGCGTATATTGCTGTTTTTATGAAGCAATTTTTTTTAGAAATTCTATTTTGTTGTTGTTGTTGTTTTTCATACAATATATGTAACGTATAAATGCTACAAAGTTTTAAAGGTATTTCTGTTTTTTTACCTTTTTTCCAATAATAACGTTTTGTATTGTGGCCTAGAAGGAGTGCTTTTATGTGAAGTTATTTATGCATTTACACACATTAAAATGAAAAAAACCACATCGAAATTGGAGAAAAAATTAAAGCCAAATGTGTGTGTAGGAGGGGGAAAAATTGGCATTTATTTTTCTGTTTTGTTTTCTTGTGCTAAACAACGATTATAACAGAAATTGAAACGCGATTGCGTGTTTTTTTCCTTTTGTTGTTGTGTCTAGATAACGCTTAAAGGAATTATTTTATGTGGGCAGAGTAGGAGTTAAAAATATAAAGGAGGAGAAGTAGAAAAACAAAAAAAAAAAGAAAAGTATTTGAATTGTGAATAAATATGTATTATTATGGTATTTCTATAATAATCCAATCCATACAAGCCCCGAGAGTCAGGCCAAACGACTAAAATAGCATAGACAGGTCTATCTATCTATCTATACACATGCATGCATGTGTGGTTGGGTTGCCTAGATGGTACACACATAAATCCTATGCGTACCAAGCACCTCGCAATTCAATCGTTTTTAAAAGAAAATAAGCAGAGAAGGTTGGCGTAGTTACGTTTTCTTTTAACCATCAAATCATGCAGCCAGTCAGTCAGCCCATCTATCGATCTATTATACAGGGTGCAATGTTATGCATGTTAGTATTAATCAAAGGAACGCTTTAAACTGATGTATGTACGAGGGCGGATTGATATTGAAGCTACCTAAGTAGGAAGAAAACATTTTTTTTCAAAAACTATTCATTTCTCAACATAGTATCCTTTTAGCTCAATACACTTAGTAAGACGATTTTCCAACTTTTTTATACCATCTGAATAATACGATTTTGGGAACTCCTCAAAATACGCATTAGTTTCGGTAATCACTTCTTCGTTAGAGATGAATCTTTTTCCTGGGAGCCATTTTTTCAAGCTTGGAAAAAGAAAAAAGTCACTAGGGGCTAAATCTGGACTAGAAGGTGGATGATCAACCAATTCGAAGTGGATTTCTCGTAGTTTTAGCATCGTATCTAATGCTGTGTGAGCCGGTGCGTTGTCTTGAAGAAAGAGCACTTTTTTCTTGCTTAAATGTGGTAGTTTTTCCTTGATTGCATGAACCAATTGATCCAATAATAAGCGATAATACTCTCCTGTGATTGTGGATCCCTTTTCAAGATAATCGATGAGCAATATTCCGTGTGCATCCCAAAATACAATGGCCATAACCTTGCCAGCTGATTTCGCTATCTTCGTCGTCTTCGGAGCACTTCCACCAGCTTCCACCCATTGCTTCGATTGATTTTTGGTTTCAGGTGTGTAGTGGTGGACCCACGTTTCATCAACAGTTATTAATCTACGCCAAAAATCAGCTGAATTATGCTTTATTATGTCCAAACACCGCTGTGAAGTGATCTTTCGAACTCGTTTTTGTTCAACATTGAGCAAACGCGGCGCCCATCTTGCCGATAGCTTTTTCATATGCAAATGTTCATGCAAAATGTTGAACACACGTTCATATGATATGTTTACCATTTCAGCAATCTCACGTATTTTGACCCGGCGATCATTCATAACGATATCGAGGATTTTCTTGATATTTTCGTCAGTAACCACCTCTTTTGGTCTTCCTGTTGATGGTATTGTTGCTGTGCTTGTTCGGCCCCGTCTAAATTCAGCAATCCAATATTTTACCATATAATCTGACGGAGCAGATTCGCCGTAATGTTTATCAAGCTTTTCTTTTGTCTCTTTCGCCGTTTTGCCTTTCAAATAATAGTGTTTAATCACTACACGAAATTCACTTTTTTTCATTTTCCAAAAAACACAAAAGTTGCTTACTTCAAACGACTACAACAAATAAACTAATCGATGAATTTGGCTAAAATTTTAACAGCTGACGTTTGGCAGATCTTAATTTCTAAGAAAGAAAAAGTTTTTGTGTTTGTGCTGCCATCTAGCGCTGGCTAGCTTCAATGTCAGTCCGCCCCCGTACACTGACAATAGTATACGTGCTAAAGGTTTCGTTGGGTTGAGGATAAGACGCAAAAATGAAGACTTATTGATTGGCATTCACCTTAAAGTGGTCAGAAATGATTTCTTTGATAAACTATCCAAGCAGCTAAATAATTCAGTCCTCATTCGTTCAACCGCTTTAAGTCACTCCTCTAGCCTATATAATCCGGCTTTCCACACAGCATTTATTGCTATGCTTCAGTTTCATTAATCAAGTTGATTTTTCAAGGTAAACTTAATGATTAATCCACTGTAATGGTGGTGAATATTCTTGCTCAGAGGAAACCTCGAACGTCAGGGGGGCTTCTTCTTAATTTTTTTAGATGGAGTTGTCTTTATTAAACACTCGAAACGAAACTATAATTAATAATCAACCGCTGTAAGGTTAACTAAGAACTTAAGGGCACAGCGAATTTGTATACTGTTTGGTCTAAGAGGTGTTTAAGAAAACTAGGCTAAAGCAGCAGAAGCATGGCCAGTGCTATAAACAAATTAGGAAGCTAGGGTTAGCAATCGTAGGCGGGACGGTAGTTACTTGTTCTTATGCTATTCGTTAGCGAATAAGACGTTGTAATGAAACCTAGAATTGGTTAATTGTAGTGTTTGAAACGCTTGCATACAACACTAGTAGCCCAAGTTCAAATTTCAGCGAGGACAGGAAATATTGTCATTGCAACTTCGGATTTTAAATAATTAAAAGGCTTCAGCCGCCTTTCCTTGATACATAGAAAAAGTCTCCCCGTACCAGCACCACCACCACACCCCACCACCTTCTCCAACCTTCCGGAGAAAAAAACAGCGGCTTTAAAGCGTCTTCGAAAAGGTCAGGCAACATTATAAAAATATAAAAAGGTGTGAGTTTATAATGAGCAGGAGTAGCAAGGCTCCGAACTAACGTTGTTTATACACAACGCTAGATGGCAGCAGCAACATTTATGCTAAACACCTGCTGCAGTAGACCCGCAGGTATCGGCTGGAAAAAAAATTATTAAAAATAAACTGCCATGGGGGAACCATATGCTCTCATTGCTGAGAACCAGATGTTTTTATTTTTTTTTAAATAAGACTATCACCCAGGGGATAGCTCCTACTCATGCAGTGCATTGTGCTGGTACTAGGAAAATAGGTTATTGGAAGATTTTTTTTCTGAAATTTTTTAAGGAATGTGACTAAAAACTCGCCTGAATTTTTCAAACTGTAGCCGATCTTTGGAATCAACTTTTAGTGACTAACAAGGCCGATTTCACACTATCTGCCGATTTTTTGAGAGCGAAAAGTGCAAGATCTTCGAAACACTAATAAAAAGTGCATTTTTTGTAGAAGTTTGTGTCAAAACCTTCGCCAAGTCGCTGGAATGCTTGAAATAAAACCAAATTTTAAATAAAGGGTCCGCCATCTAACGTTTTTTTTTAACTAGTGCTTATTTCGTGAATGGTAACACTTAGCTCATATCTGATTTGACAGATAATTAGTTTTATCCTTCCGCTGAACGAATATGGTTGTGTATACGCTTGAACAACGTTGGAAATCTGGGCCTGCGATCGAGTTACAGATGCCGATTTCGCCAAAAATCTCATCTTTTCAGATGAAGCTCATTTTGATCTTGGCGGGTATGTAAACAAGCAAAATTGTCGGATTTGGGGTACAGAAAACCCGCACGCATACATTAAAAAGCCGATACACCCAAGGCGAGTTACTGTTTGGTGCGGATTTTAGTCCAGAGGCATAATTGAGCCATTTTTCTTCGAAAATGAGCAAGGAGTGCCCGTTACAGTCAATGGTGATCGTTATCGGGTCATGTTGAATGAATTTTTGTTCTCAAAAATTGAAGAAGAAGACATTAGCATAGTTACTAGATATTAGTTTGCTTCAAAACTATCATTGACATTGACATCCATATGTCTTAATAAAGCGAAAAACTATAGGAGTTGATATGAAGCGTGTGTTTTGCAAGCGTTCTTTTACTTAAGGACTTAATAGAACAGTGCTCTTGACACCGGCTGGTAATACAAACCGTCTGCCGACGGCCACTTCCTGTTAAGGAGTTTATGCCTCTTAATACCACCCCGTGATTAAGCTCGACTAGGTTTTCTCTAATTAAGCCGTTATTGCCCGACGGTATTTGCAGGTACCATTACTTATTTTTATGCTTTTCTTCTTATACAGGTATAATTTTGCGAAGTATGATCAGTTCTATAAAGTACAGTTTTTTATTCAAATAACAATAAAAGCTTTTTGCTTTTTTTACTCCTTTGTTTTTACTACCGTTGAGATCAGTTATCCTTCAACAGTTCTAGTCTTTAAAGGTTCTTTTGGATAACAAATCGAAATTGAAAAAGTGGGGACTTTAATTTTTTATTTTAATACGTATACAAACGCTGCATATACATACGGTAATAAAACACAATTTGTTTCTAAAAAAGTTACATAAATTCAAGATCTATTAGCCCTCTGAGTACCAGGACTATCTTATATGCTTCCCAGCTGGGCAAAACATGAAACTTTTTTTTTGAGCTTAAATTATGTCAAAAACAATGATTTTTTAACAAAAGTAATAGTTTTGTCATGATGAAGGGTTAACGGTTCAGAACTGATGTCACTGCTAGCCTGGTATCCCTTTGGTCAAACTTTCAAGGCTCCTATCGTTTCTTTTGATATTGGGTTATTGGGGAGTATGTAGTCCCAATCTGTTCTAGTACAAATTGGACAGTAAGCTTATAATGCCAAAAAGAGGCACTATTTATAGAAAATCTCCTATTTTTAAAGGATATTTGAAAAGTAAAGCCGCCATTTAACAATTGTTATTGGGGAGTATGTAGTCCCAATCTGTTCTAGTACAAATTGGACAGTAAGCTTATAATGCCAAAAAGAGGCACTATTTATAGAAAATCTCCTATTTTTAAAGGATATTTGAAAAGTAAAGCCGCCATTTAACAAAAATGAGCGAAAGACGTTAGTAGGTATGCTTTGCTTCATTATGTCCGCCACTTGACTAGTATTGTACTATTCTGCCGTTAGTCAGGGCACCCTGTATAAATATATTAAAAGGATATATGCATGTTCGTACAGCCTACATGTATGCATGACTTTGTTTTTTTCTACTTCATTTCTTTTATTGTTGTATGATTATATCAATGTCTAATAAGAAAAACTTTGTTGCATACAACGTATGTTCTCCTTGTGTACGTCTAACTCTGACTCTATTTGAACTCTTATATGCTTTATCCAAAGGCTACAAAAAAATGTGAAAAAACAAAGTTTTCAAAACGTATTGTGTGTTTAGCTTGGGAAACTTTCTTATTTTCTATTAATTCTTTTTTTTCTATCTTCTTATCCTCCTATCCATTGGCCCATCAAATTTATAGTCAGTCATTGTTAAAAGTCAAGAGAGTAGAATAAAGCGCAAAAAAATAACAGGCAACATTTTATTTTTTTTATTTTAATAGACATTTAAAAAAAATGAAATAAAAATCGAGAAAAAATAAATAATAATCAAATCTATCAGTTGCAAATAGACACAAACTTTCGACATTCATTGGAAAATCAAGAGAGGAAAAAGAAGGCCAGCACAAGAAAAAACACTATAAAATAAGAGAAAAAACCTCTTTTTCTCTGATATGATAGTCAGCAAGTCAACTAAATTTGACATGTTGAAAGAGTTTCAAACATCGTTAATAAAATGGATTTTGTTTCTTTAAAGAAAAGCGATTAAAATAGATGCCTTTAAAATAAAGGGTCTGCCAAATAATTTTTTTTTTTTTTTTTTGAAAATGCCATAAAAAAAACTACTGAATATTTTCTCAAATTTCTTTTTTTATTTGAAAGTACAATCCTTCCAGTTAATAATGGAAAATAATTTCATTCAAATGGCTGCTCGGCTGGCCATGCAGTAGCCTTCACGACCGGTCCAACTTTTAAGCACATTATTGATTGTGTGCAGCTGTATATCACCAATGGCTTCACGAATATTGTCCTTTAAAGCGTCAATTGTCTCTGGCTTGTTGGCGTAACACTTATCTTTGACGGCACCCCACAAATAATAGTCCAACGGTGTCTAATCGCAGCTCCGAGGTGGCCAAACGACATCAGCTCTGCGGCTGATAATGCGATCTTTAAAAACAGGGCGCAAAACATCGAGTGTAGCTTCGGCTGTGTGGCACGTAGCGCCGTCCTGTTGAAACCAAGTGTTGCTAATATCCTCCTCTTCAATTTTTGTGAACAAAAATTCGTTCAACATGGCCCGATAACGATTGCCATTGACTGTAACGGCCACTCCTTGCTCATTTTCGAAGAAAAATGGCCCAATTATGCCTCTGGACCAAAATCCGCACCAAACAGTGACTCGTCTTGGGTGTATCGGCTTTTCAATGTATGCGTGCGGGTTTTATGTGCCCCAAATGCGACAATTTTGCTTGTTTACATACCCACCAAGATCAAAATGAGCTACATCTGAACACATCGCACACATTCTGCAACATTACCATGATTTTCAAAGTAATGTCGCAATATTACCCAGCGTTGTTCAAGCGTATACACAACCATATTCATTCAGCGGAAGGATAAAACTAATTATCTGTCAAATCAGACATGAATAAGCACTAGTTGAAAAAAAACCTTAAATAGCGGACCCGATATTAATAAAAGGCATTTGCAAACTACTTTCGGAGTGGACATTTTAATATATATACAGTGACGAACATAACATACTTTAATGTTCTTATTAAAGAGATTTTTGATAAACTAATATATTTACTTGATAGAATGATAAACTTCCTATGCTTCATTCCAAAATTTTTTTTTAAGGGAAAATCACTCTTTGTTACAAACAGGCCTTACAAGTCTTGAGACGTGGCAAACCTAGCATAGCTGCTACATTTTGCTACGTCACAACAATAAATTACATGAAAGTGGCATTTGCTGCACTTATGCATATTTGCTACACAAAAAATCATTGCAAGTTTGCTATACTTTAACAGCCATGGTTTTTATGCCCAAAAAACTTAAACCTGTTGTTAAACGTAGACAAATTCCAAACGATGCCGTATAAAAATAATGTAGACATACTTCTTTTTGACGGTATTTTATAAAAGTATATATTGTTTATTTGTTTTAATATTTTTAATTTCCTTAAGGTTCTAGAAAAGAAAATATTGCTGAAATTAAGAGCATATGTAGTAAATTGCAAATTTACAACAAAGAGTGATTTCCGCTTATACAGGGTGTCCGCCAGGAAGGTATACTACTTCGTTTTGCCGCCATTTTGGTAAACATTAGTCTTGACAGTTCATATTTAGCAGTCGTGAAGTATAGACGTGACAAATTTATTATGGAGAAATATTCAGTGAACCAACGTGTTTTAATCGTTAAAGCATTTTATCAAAATCAATCATCGATTTTCGTGAAAAAATCATAATGAGTGACGAGGCACATTTCCATTTGAATGGTTATGTGAATAAACAGAATAGTCGGTTCTGAGCAATGGAAAACCCTCAAATTATTCATCAGTCATCTTTGCATCCAGTAAATGTGACAGTCTGGAGGAATCATTGGGCCTTACTTCTTTGAAACTGAAGAAACGGTAACGTAACGGCAACGGTAACAATGGGGAGCAATATCGTGATATGATTGAAAACTTTTTAACGCCACAACTGCATGCTTTGGGCTTGACTAATATGTGGTTTTAACAAGACGGTGCCACATCGCATACAGATGGGATTACACAGGAATTACTGCGAGTTCTCTTTCCACAACAAATTATTTCAAGGAATGGTGATGTTGATTGGGCTCCACTGTCGCCTGATTTGATTGCTCCGGACTACTTTTTGTGGGGAGCAACTCAAACAAAATATTCGTGATGAAGTTAATGAAATACCGCATGAAATGTGTGTAATAAAAAATGTGTTCAAAAGTGCTCGCATTTGTGAGGCTAACAGAGGCAGGCATTTATCTGATATTGTATTCCATACATAATGGCCGATATTAAATAAAACATTTATCACTATAAGATCCATTCTCTTTCATATAATCAAAAATTATAAACAAAGTAGTATACCTTCCCGGACGGCACCCTGTATTATATAAATATTAAAAAAGAAAAAAGAAAAAATACCGAATTCCGCAGAATATAATTATTGGCAATTTTAATTAGAAACTATAGGATATTGGCTATACAGTGCACTCTGGATAACGGAAACATTCGCCAAACAGAAAACTTATTTAGCGGTAGACTGGACGCGAAATGCTGGAATCCAATCATCAGACATACATTATACCGTCTAGATTGTGCAAATCAGTTTAGGCATTCTCCCTGTCAGCTCGTTGCCACAGGTCTTATACAGCTTCGCCGGTATTCCGCATTTCTTTAATTTTGCTTGGAGTTTTTTTCCTTATTTTTGCTTTTGTATTTGATGCTTGTTTTAGAATAATTGTGCTGTTATTTTTATAAATTTCCTCTAATTTCCTTTTAAAATGTTGCCCATTTATTTTGTTTGTTTTTCTGTTTTTATTTTAATTGTTAAATTTTGGTGTGATTATTTAACATACATACATAGGTTAATTGCTTTAAATTAATTATTTATTTTCGCCATTAATAAAAAATAAAAAAATGGAGAAAAAGCAACAAAAATTCAACGATGCGTGCTTTGTGGAAAAAAGCAGTGAATCGTCTAGAAAAGAAAAAAATGTAAACAAAACGAAAAATAAACATGGAGTGTACAACACCCTGTTATGGCGAAAACAATGAGTATGCAGAGTTCTCTTAAGAGATAGAGAGAGAAAAAACCCACAGGAATTTGTAAAAGTATCATGTACCACAACAACAACGGCATACACGATATTGTTAAGAGGACTTTTTCGCATACTTCTAACAAACAACAACAATAACAGCGGCAATAACTTAAAAGCGATGATAGATGGGCAAACATGCTTGACCATCATGGTGTTTGTGTGCGTTAAAAGATAACAAATTGTCACATACAACCAATGCGTGTAACCATATATTTATCTTTTAACGCACATATATACACTGCTTGTCATGCATGCTTATCTGTGTATGATGCCTTTAAAAGTAAATGAAATCAACACTACATTGTTGCAGTTGTTGTTACCGGTGTTCTTGTGTTGTTCTCATTACTTTATTATTGTTTTAGTTGTTTACTTCGTTTTTTTTCAGTTTTTATTTTCATTTTGTGACAAAAAAGACAACATGTAGAAGAGGAAATGAGTAGAATACTTATCAAATCTCGCTCTCTCTCTCTCTCACTCTTCGTGTGTTATACTGAATTGCGCAGTGTTGTTAACTTTTTATGATGAAAACGCACAGGACTCCTAATCAAATAAATATTTGTAATCAAAGCGCGCTATAAAAAGGCGTTAAAAATATTTAAAAACAAGAAATTATAATAAAATTGAAAAAAAAACTATTTCTACAAAGATTTTTTAATAATTTGAACGATTGATTACAAAATAAAATTTAAAAAAAATTATGAAAAATTACCGACTTAAAAACTTTTCCTTCATTTTTGAGTTCAGGTATTACATTAAGAAAATACCTATCAAAGTTTTTAGGCAAGGTTTTGCTATTTCTCCACTGCTGTATATCGTTGTCCTTGATTGTGTACAACTTGGTATAACCTGATAACTTAATACACAGTTGGAAAACCTATATTACGCAGACGATATCTACCTCAAGGCTCACAGACATTGCGAGATGCAATCAAAGCTGGTTTCTGTACAGGCGCATGCAGAGCTCTCTTGCGGAAAAACATCTCCAAAACCAAAATTATTCGCATCAACGCTAATAACACAATGATCTTTCGAATTGGAAATAAAAATTTGGGCGATACCCCGATTTTTTCTTATCTAGGCAGTATCCTCACTACGTCCGGCGGTTCCAGTGCTGATATTCAGAATAGATTGAACCTAGGCAGCCAATCTTTTGGCCGACTGATTGCTACAGAGAGTTTTCCATTTATCTCTCCAAAAACGCAAATTAATATTTTTAACTCGTGTATGACGTCTATTTTTATATGTTCGCGGGTCATGGATTGCGGCTATTATTGATGAAATTCCTTTAAGGCATTTATGGGCCGCTGTCTACAGCGCCTTTTTAATAGTATATGGATTGGGCACTCTCTAAGGAATCCAAACTATTACTTAGCGAAACTAAACATTGGATGGAACTCAGAAGCAAGCGAAAGAGTCGGAAGGTCAGATCATTTCTAGAGACGACAGATTGAGAGACAAACTGCTTCCCTCAAGATGACTTAGCCAGGCTAGATCATTGGCTTTAGATGAAAAGATTTTGTTACGGCCCTATGATCCACTTAAAATCTTAAAAGAATCTAATATAGGGTCCGCCAAATAATTTTTTTTTTTTTTTTTTTGAAAATATGCTATAAAAAAAACTACTGAATATTTTCTCAAATTTCTTTTTTATTTGAAAGTTCAATCCTTCCGGTTAATAATGGAAAATAATTTCATTCAAATAACTGCCTCGGCTGGCCATGCAGTAGCCTACACGATCGGTCAAACTTTTAAGCACATTATCGATTGTATGCAGCTGTATTTCACCATTGACTTCGCGAATATTGTCCTTTAAAGCGTCAATTGTCTCTGGCTTGTTGGCGTAACACTTATCTTTGACGGCACCCCACAAATCAAGTCAAATCGCACCTCCGAGGTGGCTAAACGACATCACTTCTGCGCCGATCTTCAAAAAAAGGGCGTAAAACATCCAGTGTAGCTTCGGCTCTGTGGCACGTAGCGCCGTCCTGTTGAAATCAAATGTTGCTAATATCCTCCTCTTCAATTTTTGTGAACAAAAATTCTTTCAACATGGCCCAATAACGATCACCACTGACTGCAACGGCCACTCCTTGCTCATTTTCGAAGAAAAATGACCTGATTATGCCTCTAGACCAAAATCCGCACCAAACAGTGACTCGTCTTGGGTGTATCGGCTTTTCAATGTATGCATGCGGGTTTTCTGTGCCCCAAATGCGACAATTTTGCTTGTTTACATACCCGCCAAGATCAAAATGAGCTTCATCTGAAAAGATGATTTTTGATTCTGCAACATTACCATGATTTTCAAGGTATTGTCGCAATATTTCCCGGCGTTGTTCAAGCGTATACTCAACCATATTCGTTCAGCGGAAGGATGATGTCAAATCAGACATAAGCTAAGTGTTACCATTCACGGAATAAGCACTAGTTGAAAACAACGTTAGATGGTGGACCTTTTATTAACCGCTTATAAGTTTAGTATTGTAATTAAATGATAAAATTTTTTGCTTTCTTGTTTAAAATATTTTTTTTTTTGTTATTTTACTCTAAAAAATTTATGGCTTTTAAAAAATTGGCCTTTAGGTTTGAGATATGTTTCAAAAACACAATTTTTAATAATTTTTGCCGCACATTATCTAGAATTACGTAATTTTCATAAGATGAAGCATATAAAGTTCATGAATTAATGAGTCTATTGAATTTAGTGATTTTCTATTCCTTACAAAAATCAAAAATGTGCAAATAGAACAGCGCTAACCTAGCGCGTTTTTGAAAAAGAGCGCTAAAGAGAATAATGCGACTTTTCGGTAGTTGCAACGCGCTAAATATAGCGCGACAGGTGCTAATTTGGCAACACTGGAATTGCGTGCAAGATTG
The DNA here is from genome assembly GCA_023159175.1 of Wohlfahrtia magnifica. Taxonomy (NCBI): domain Eukaryota; kingdom Metazoa; phylum Arthropoda; class Insecta; order Diptera; family Sarcophagidae; genus Wohlfahrtia; species Wohlfahrtia magnifica. The sequence continues at coordinate 4,443,282 of JAKWBJ010000045.1, forward strand.
GAGACTCCTTTTGTATAAGAACTCCTTTAATATGCGTGTAAGTGTGTGTGTGTGTGCAAAAAGGAAGATGAGCTGAGCTTGCTGTTGATATGTTGAGTAGTTTTGTTTATGTTTTACTTTTTCTTATAAGGGACTTCTGCTGATTTTTTGTTGTGTAAGCAGAGAAATTAAAGAATTATTTCTTAGTCTGTTGGATGTGTACTTTTAAAGTTTTTCAAATGTTGATTTCATTTTCAATTAAAGAGTATATTATTTTAATGTTTTTATACCATTACTCCCTTGTGAATTTATATTTTATATATAAAAAATTCAACAATATTGCGTGTTTTGTGGCACGCACATGTCGTCAGTGATTTTTATTTTCTTGTTCATGATTTTTGTTTTAACAAAAAAAGGTTTTTTTTTTTGGTAATAAAAAGTAAAAATCATTGGAAAATAATTTTCAATCGGCTTTTAAAATTTTAAAAAGTTTTTGATTTCTTTTTAAATTGTTTTTAAAAAATTAAAGCCAAGCAATCAATGCATGCAAAGGGTCCGCCAAATAATTATTTTTTTTTTTAAATGCTATAAAAAAACTACTGAATATTTTCTTAAATTTCTTTTTTTATTTGAAAGTACAATCCTTCCGCGTAATAATGGAAAATAATTTCATTTAAATATCTGCCTCGGCCGGCCATGCAGTAGCCTACACGATCGGTCCAATTTTTAAGCACATTATCAATTGTGTGCAGCTGTATTTCAGCAATGGCCTCACGAATATTGTCATTTAAAGCGTCAATTGTCTCTGGCTTGTTGGCGTAACACTTATCTTTGACGGCACCCCCATAAATAATAGTCCAACGGTGTCAAATCGCAGCTCCGAGGTGACCAAACGACATCAGCTCTGCGGCTGATAATTCGATCTTCAAAAACAAGGCGCAAGACATCGAGTATAGCTTCGGCTGTGTGGCACGTAGCCCCGTCTTGTTGAAACCAAATGTTGCTATATCCTCCTCTTCAATTCTTGTGAACAAAAATTCGTTCAACATGGCCCGATAACGATCGCCATTGACTGTAACGGCCACTCCTTGCTCATTTTCGAAGAAAAATGGCCCAATTATGCCTCTGGACCAAAATCCGCACCAAACAGTGACTCGTCTTGGGTGTATCGGCTTTTCAGTGTATGCGTGCGGGTTTTCTGTGTCCCAAATGCGACAATTTTGCTTGTTTACATACCCGCCAAGATCAAAATGAGCTTCATCTGAAAAGATGATTTTTTGGCAAAATCGGCATTTTCTGTAAGTCGATGCCAGGCCCACTTAGCGAAGCGAAGTTCAAGCGTATACACAACCATATTCGTTCAGCGGAAGGATAAAACTAATTATCTGTCAAATCAGACATGAGCTAAGTGTTACCATTGACGAAATAAGCACTAGTTGAAAAAAAACGCTAGATGGCGGACCCTTTACATATGTGGGTGCACTTAAAGTGAAACCAAACATTTATGTTCATTCATATGAAAACTTCTTAAAAATACAAAAAAAATCCTCACCTTCATATTCATTGTAGTCAGTCGTAGTCGTAGACATAGTCGTGGTCTTCTCATCATCATCATCTTGGCATGTCTGTCTGTCAGCCTTTTTGTCTTAAACTTATTTCATGTGTTTGTACTTGCCTTCTCCGTTGTATGCCACAATTTTTTCTTCTTTTTGTTGTATCTCAACATATATTTTGCTGTAATTTAGTTAATGTTTCTTCTTTTTTTATTTGTTGTATGTCTTTCTTCAATTTAAAGTTTAAAAGGGAGTTTTAAACAGAAAACATTTTTGTTGCGTAGGTGTTGCACTGTGTTGTGCTTGCAATTTGCATGTGGGCATGGCTAAAATCATTGCGTGTTGATCTTAGCAAGTTTCTTCATTGTTCTGTTACTTATTTTTTTAATTAAAAATGTTGCTGATTTAGAAAATAAAGATAAACAAAAATAAAATAAATAAACAAGAGGGAATTGTCTAAAGGTTGTAGTTGATTTTTGTTTTGTTTCTCTTGTTTTTACTTTAATGATTTATAATGACGCTTTTTTCAGATTTTTTTTTAAGAAATGATTTATACTTTAAATGTCACAACGAACTATGAGAAAGGAATGCTTAAATAATATAGCAGAAGTAGAATATTAATGAGATCTGAATTTTAACTGAGTAGTTAACAAAATTTGTATGCAGATACATACATTCATTTTGAGTTTTAGTTTGAAAATACATTCTCTAGGATATTCAACGTCGAATATTCGAAAATAGATTCTCTAGTGTTTACCATGTTAATTTATTTAAAAAAAAAATTGCAAACATTTTTTTCAATTATAATTTTCGACAATAAAAATTGTTTATTTGCCTACAGAGTAAGAAATTCTATTTTTTTGTGTTTAGAAATATAAATAATACAAATTTTATAATTTTAATGATGTTCGAAAAATTCGAACTTAATTTCGAAAATCTTAAAATATATTTTCTAGCCTTTATAATGATAGCCCATGATAAAAAATACAAAAATGTGTTAAAATGTTTTTTTTAAAGTTATTTCTTATTTTCGAATTTGTAATTTGTGTCGAAAATAAAATGTTTTGTTGTTTTCTCGGCTTATAAATCTTATAATTTTAAATAAGTTAAAAAAAATCGTACTTAATTTCGAAAGTCTAAATTTTTTTGATACCTTATTGTAAATAAATACAAAACTTTGTTAAAAGTTTTAGTTTGAAGGGTTATATCTTATGTTCGAATGCGTAATTTTTATCAAGAATTAATTGATTTAGTTATTTTTGTGATTTTAATGCTTTATGTTATTAATTTCTATAGTCTTAGTGATGTTCGAAAAATTCTAACTTAATTTCGAAAGTTATTAGAAATGTTATTCCGCGAAAGTTAAGGTTTTAATTTGTATAAAGTGAAGAAATTCTTAAGCAAATTGATCACAGAATTTAATTTCGTTGTTAAAAATCGTTATTTGTATTACAAGTACATATACGAGTGAAGAAAAGAAAGATTTAGAAAAGTTTTTAGAAAGATATTAAAGATATTACTTGTTGTAGTGATAAAAACTTAAGAATTCCTAAGCTCTAAAAAAAGGTATTTGCTTCATTCGTTTTAAAAACAAGAAACAGGGTTTAGTTTAGAGAAAATACTAAACGAGATAATATTTCGTAGCTCAAATCATTGATTTTTACTATAAAGACTATACGCGCATAACTACGCATGATACGCCGAGTTAGGACAGTGTAACTTTACTTTTGAAGTCGCGAAAACAAACTGAGTTGGATGAAAATGCATTATGAAATCCATGTGCTCTCAAGAGAGGTTATAGAAAAACAAGTGTATACCAGTGTGTTTTCACTTCTTTCTTTACCTTATGAGCTTTTGCTCTGAATCAATAGTGAATGTCCAAGTGAAGTAACTCTTGCAACCTTTTCAAGTTTATCAATATGAAATACAATGAGTAGACTCCGAAAAACTTTTAATGTTCTTTTGAAGACATACTCTGTTTTGATTGTTATTAAGCTGACCTAGAAAATCAGACTTCTTCCAATATACATATACATTATTCGAAATTTCGAGCTAAATTTAAAAAAAATTAAAAGTGAAAAAAAAAATTTTACTTTTAATATCACATGTGAAATAAACATAACAACCTATTTTTTTCTTAATCTTAGCCTTAAACCCTTTTTGAATCTTCGAAAATGTAAATTTTGCCTTAAAAATAGAAAAATCTTTTCATTGTGTTGATAAAACACTTATTTTAAATGATATCTCATATTTTAATGCTTGTTTGGAAATTCGAAGTTAATTTCGAAAATTGATAATCTATATCGTAGTATTTAGAATGCTTTATTTTAACTAAAGTCTCAAGATTTTGTTAAAAAGTTTAGTTTTTAGCCTCATTTTCGGTATTCGGAAATGTAATTCTTATTTTTAAATTAAAAATTTTTAATTTTGGTTCTATAGTGCGCCACATTTCTTATATTATTATAAGACCTGTTTGAAAATTTCTGAGGTTCTTAACCCTAATCTGGAGGCTCATTACGATGTTTGAAAACGTAATTATATATCTTGTAATAAAATTTTTTCCTTATTTTGCTGTTTTAACAATATAATTAATATTGTACATTTTATGGCATGTTCGAATATTCGAATTTATCTTTTAAACTCGAAAATTTGTATTTAAGTATTAAAAATGCTGTATTGCTTCACAAACCTTGGTTTTAATGCACAGTTTCGATGTTCGAAAATATAAGATTTGCTTTAAAATAAAAAATAAAAAACTTGTTGAGTTAATTTTTATAACACTCAATGCAATTAATCAATGGAACTTATTATCAGAATTTCGAAAATCCATGTCTAAATATTAAAACTGCTTTAATACTTACTATAAGTCTTAAGATTTTATTGAAGACCTTGGTTTTAAGACCTCTTTTCGGTGTTCGAAAATGTAAATTTTTGTTTTAAAATAAGTAAATTTTATTATTTTAACGCTCGATATTTATTATTAATCTCTTGTACTTTATGTGATATTCGAAAATTCGAACTTGTTTTCGAAAACTCGAATTCCATGCCTAATTATTAAAAGTGCCTTAGCGCTTCATAAATCTTAATGTTTTGTTAAGAATCGTAGTTTTAAAGCTCGTTTTCAATGTTCGAACAATTTATTTTTGTTAAATTTCGACTATTTTTTAAACATCCAAGTACTACCGGTTATATTTCTTTGTTATTAATGTAATTTTTTATTTGAATTCACATATTTACGATGAGTATGTTGCATGAAGAATATTTAATATGCCACATTAGCAAGGCAATTAAAATCATTTATATTTTATAGCAAAGAACGAAAGAAAAAAGCCAATTTCAACCATAATAAGCCATTTCTCAAGTGCTGGACATAAACTATGTAACTTTACGCCTGATTATGGGGTTTTAGTAAAATAATAATAAAGAAAAAATCCTTTTTTAATGACTAGAGGGTATCGGAATCTATACAAAAGTTTTGCTTCTTTTTCTGGTTGTTGTTTTAGTTGATATTTACTCATGTTAACAAGTGCCATGACATGATGTTTTTCTTTTTGTTGGAGTTGAAAAAAACAAAAAAAAAATTATCAAGAACTGGCCTTATGATTATTGTGCTGTTGCTACTGTATGTTGTTGGTTGAGGCTGCATAAGTACGTACGTACATGTGAGTCACATGAGGAGATAATGTGCTGCTGCTTGGTTTGAGATGTGATGTGACGATGATTGTGTCTTGTGTTGCTATAGCTTTAGCTACTGGCTGCCATGCAATATACTGTCATAAAAATCAATTATTATTAGAGTTTAAGGTTTTTTCTTATTTTATTTATTTTTTATTCTTGGTTTTCTTTATTTTCTTCTTTTGTTTTGCAACAATTCTTTACCACAATAAACGAAAAACAATTTAGGTGTCTCTATAGATGAGGCAAAGCAACTTTCATGCACAAGTGAGATACTCTGATTGGGTTGGTTGGTTGGCTTGCCTTTAATATTTTGGTCTTTATACCCAGGCAGAGTGACATTATGTCAATAATTTATTTATTTATTGTTGCTGTTGCATCGTTATATCCTTTATGCAACATACATACATGCATACAAACATACTCCCAGCAATCACAATCGAAATCAAAATCGATTTGTTATAAAGAAATTCCCAAGTTTTACTAGTGCGGCACGTAGCAAACGTTTGTGTGATGATGATGAGGATGCTGATGTTGCCGAAGATGATGAGGCACAAAGGCAGAAGGTTTTTCTACGTTTTTCAATACCTTTTGATTGTTTTGTTGCAGTAGTTGCAATAGCAGCAGCAACAGAGTAGTAGTAGTAGTAGTAGTGGTAGTATAACTTTTATATGACACATGTTCTATGGCAATTGTACATGTGTAATGGCATGTAGTCTCTGGTGAATATATTTCTTCTTTTGGAATATTTTTGCAAAATTGTTGTCTTCCAAAAAAAAAGAAATTACAAAAAAAAACCTAAAGAATCTTATTTCCTTCATCTTCATTTAATTTTTTTCTTTGATTTTGTAAAGGAAACTTTTTCTATTCGATTTTTTTTCCTTTCTTGTTCTAAAGATTGTTATTTAACAATTTGTTGAGATGACGCTAATTTTGTTGCAGCTGGAATGGCTGGAGAGACGTAAAAACACAATAATTTCTACAATATTTTTTTGATATACAAGTATATTCTGTCGAGCTGCCTGTATGACAATTTGTTAACTTGATTATAAGCAATACATCATATACGTTGTAAGTATGTATTAGCTGTCGCGGGTATTGATATTTCGTTGGAAAACAAAACCATAATTGATTTTGATAATTATTTTTTATAAATGCCGAGAGAAGAAGGCAAACATGAACAAAACAAAAAAACAAAAACGACAAAAAATTTGAAAAAATATTTTTAAAATATATACAAAGAAATTACACAAGTTACTCATCATAAAATGAGAAAATTAGTAAAAAATTATAAATAATTTAACACAAATTAAAGGTATTATAGTTGCTAATGTCTGTTAAATTTTCTTTTTTTTAAAGAAAATTCCATAAATTTTAAACTTCAATTAAGAAATTTAATTTCGAATATTTTAAAAAGAGTAAAACACTCTAAAAAATTATGTTGCAACAAAATAACGTTGAATTTTTCAAAATTTTTAAATCCCTCTTACAAAAACCAGCCTAAAATATTTACAGAAATTTTATCAAAAATTTCGAAATTTAGACGATATCCCAATCGAACTCTTCGGATACGATGTAAAAAAAAACTCTAAAAAATTATGTTGCAACAAAATAATGTTGAATTTATCAAAACTTTTAAATTCGTCGTACAAAAACCAGTTTAAATTATTTGCAGAAATTTTTTCAAAATTTTCGAAATTTGAACGGTATCCCTGGTTGAACTCTTTGGGTACGATGTAAAGGCTACAACCTCCTATACAACGACAATCATATATTTTAGGAAAGGTGTTGAAATTATGACGTGGGCGGTAGGAAAATTTTAATTACCAGTACGTACTGGCGTGGCAACATTCTACAAAATGTCATTGATAAAATCATTGTCCAAATAATTTATAACTGAAACCTAGCGCACAATAAGTAATCTGGACTTAGCAGAGGCGCAGATCATGTTCGGAATATATCAACCGTTTTCAAAGATTTTTAACGGGCTTATAATACAAGATGTGCATTGTTGTGCGGGGCCTTAGCAGCAAGTCTTACCACGTAAATTGGAAACTCTATCGTGATGTAGACTTCAAATCCACTTTAATGGTGTAACTGGTACGCTTTTGAATGGTATGTACACGGTAATTCAGCAAACAGAAATATATGCTCGATTGATCCTTAAACTAAGAGCTACATGATGTTAGCACAAAATTTTGCTTATATTCCTCGAGGGTGAACCAATCGAAGATGTAGAGAAATTATTTTATTGCAGATTTTATTTTTCTCCGGCACAAAGCATCCATCCAGATTTTTCAAGCTTAATATTGATATGATTGTGTAGTGGTAAAGAACCTTGCTAAGTGGTATTGGTATATTTACTTAGCATTGTATTTTACCCCAGTAGGTGGCGGTTTTTCCTAATCATTAGTCTGATGTTTGTCATCATAGCCAGAGGTAAGCTGGAAACTCAGCGGCACTTTGTTTTTATTTTTTTAGATGGACTTCTCTGGAAGGAAATTGATGCCTTTTTATTAAACACTCGAAACCACAATTAAATTTTGTTTATCATGTCCTCTGCTGAGGTTCAAACCAAGACTGCTAGTGTTGCTATGCATGCGCTCTATCCACTACACCATGCCACCTCTACTGGGAGATTTACACTCTATTAAAAAGTGGCGGTACTGAGGAAAACTTACATAAGTGCATCAAGAACATATGCACAGCTTTCCAAGCATTATATCACTGTTATGTCGGTGCCCTTATACGATTTTGACATATAGAGTACAAAACAACGGCTAGAACATAAAATACACATTTTCATTAACCTTGACATGTTGTGGCCAAATTGATCAACGAATGCGGTTTTGGTTTGGGTATATACTTTGGAAACTCGAAGGGGATATATAACACTGGCTTCTTAGAATGAAAACAGCAAGGACATACAAGATCAGGCCGCCTTGATTGTAATCCGTAGCGAGCGCCAGAAGAAAAACCTTTCCGAAAATCGATGGAGAGCGCATCTACTAGCTATGTTGCTAGAATAAGCGTTTGATTTGTGAAATATAGTTATGTTTGTAATCAAACTAAAAAATTACATCGAAATACTTATAATTTGTAATCTTGAATAACATTTCTTGGCTTCAATAATATTTCGCAATTAATTTTAACATTTTTAAATTAAGTTTGAATTTTTGAAAAGGGTCCAATATCATTTAAATTCGTTATACTATGAACGTTTGATTTTTGAAATATAGTTATGTTTGTAAAACCGGAAGTCTCTTATATCGAAAATCTAGCAAAAAAATTTCATCGAAATACTTGTAATATATAATCTTTAGGCTCAACGTATGTTGTACAATTAATTTTAATATTTCGAAATTAAGTTCGGATTTTCGAACATGGTCCAGTATCATTTAAATTCGTTAAACTGATTATAAAGTACATAAAAATAAGAAATAATTTATTTTCACCAACAAAAAGAGAAAATTCTAACGTCGAAAAACAGCCTTGTAATATCAAATTCTAAACAAATGCGATATTTCGTATTAAGCTTAGCTTTTCCTAATACTGGAGCAGACACTGTTTTACGTTGCAGCTTTGGAACATGGTCTAAGTATTTAGCAGGCAATAAATAGGCTTTCGGAATAAATTTCGAATTTTCGAAAATGATCCAAAATAACTTAAATTGTTATATTGAAAACAAAGAACTTAAAAATAAAACATAATCAATTTCAATAACAAAAAAATAAATTCGAACTTCTAAAACTGGACTTAAATATACGCATTATAATCAGATACGATATTCAGTGTAGTCTTTTTAATACCGCAGCAGGCATTTCCTTACTTTTTAACTTTTAAATATACAAACAAACAATTTAAATTCGTTCTATTGCACTAAATATAATGAATAAGAAAATATTTTTTTTTACAAATAAAAATTACAAAATTCGAATTTCGAAAATAAGCTTAAAAACCAAAATTCTAGCTAAATTCGATGCATTACGTGAAATAAAACCTATTTCTAATTTTTAAAATTACCCTTTTAGTATAACTAATAACTACAAAAATATTAAGAAAAGTTCACAAGAAACAAAATTCGAACTTTTAAAAAAAGCATAAAAATCAAAAAAATTTAACAAAAATCCAGATATTATGTAAAACTAGGCTTCTTAAATTCTGGGTGAAACATATTGTGATTTTCGAAACTATCTTCGAATTTTCGAAATTTTAGCCGATTTTGACATTTTGACTGCAAAAATAATGTAAATTTCGATTCAATTAACTAAATAACAAATTCCATCATTTCAAATATGTTCTTGATTGAATATATTAAAAGTTTTAACCTTAAACCTTGTCAGTTTTTTAAATTACTTGTCATATAAGTTTTTTTTTCTTATATTTCATCCTTTCATCCTAATATCGATAAATAAAAATATGCAAATATGTTTTCTCTGTCTTCCTTTATAAATAATAATTTCTATCTTTACAACCAGCAACACAATAACAAAGAAATATAAAAATTATAAAGAAAATGTACTTAAACTCTCAACAACAATAACATAAGATCATAGAGAATCATAGGCAAAATCAAAACATGAAAGCAACAAAAAACTTTTAACTTAAACTGATGAATAAAAGGCAGACTAACAGGCCATATAAAATCTTACAATAAACATTAGTTTTTTCCATTTTTCCTACTAATAAGGGAATAGAAAAAAAAAATGTATCAAACGACAATCACTTAAGCAGAGAGAGAAAAGAAAAAAGAAAAACAGAAGAGAAAAGAAAAAAAGAAATATAATAGAAAATCAGATAAAAATATCCAACTCTGGTGACTAAATAAATAAAGAAATGAATTCCATAAATGCACGTATTCACACATACACACTCATGGCAAAGAGGATCTGCCATAATAGTTTAAACGCATACACTCTTATACTTCTACTACAAATACAGTCTCAGGAAATATACGGTCATTTGATTGTTTAAACTCGACAATGGACAGTGAGAAAAAGTTTTGAGTTCTACTCTCCTATATTGTACAACGTATGTATTTGGCTATTATGACCAAAGAAATATTTTTTTTCTTAAATGCTTATTTATTACTCTTGACGGATGGACTAACTGAACAACGTCTAACTAACTGTCGGACTATCTTGATGATTGCTGCCATAACTGTTAAGAGTGCCTTGTAAGTGAGTTTAGCTAACGAAAAGAAAAATTTCATATCATTTAACTTAACCATCTCTACCTACTTTGATAAACAAAGAGGACAAAAAAATATAGGCTACAGTAAATGGTATTAGAAATAGTGACGCTTAAAACCAAATTGCATAACCAATCTTTTACCAAAATTATCAATCACGTTTTTCAATAAACAGTTGTCAATAGTTGATATCTGCTTAAAAATATTGGTTTTAATCTTGTAAACTATTGTATGATTATTGCTGTAGATATTCGATTTTAAAAGCCCCACAAAAAATCTAAAGGTGTGAAATCACAGGATTTTGGTGGCCAATTTACTCCTCACCTATATGCGATATTCGAACTTTTTTTTTCAAAAAAATCCACTGTTTATCTTGCTGTGTGACAAGTGGCACCATCTGTTGTAGCCACGTGTTCTCTACGTCTAAATCATTAATTTTTCGCTTCAGACCATCTCCCTGTAGCGATTTGAACTGACCATAAGCGTATTTCCATTTTTGTTTAAAAAAAATATGGTCCGATAATTCCACCGGACCACAAACCACACCAAACCGTAACTTTTTGTGGATGTAATAGTTGCTCTTAGATAACTCTTGGACTCTCTTCACTCCAATTGCGACAATTCTGCTTGTTGACGTAGCCATTGTAGTGGAAATGTGATTCGTCGGTAAAGATTAATTTGGTAAAAAAAATTATCATTTTCTTCTTGTTTTTCGATGGCTCCGGAAACGAATTGGCGACGTAATGCGTGGTCAGCTAGATCTTATAAGCCTTTAAATGGAGATGACGTAGCAAAGTGTTGAATAATGAATAACGAATAGTTGTTTTTGGATCTTCTTCAACACTTTTGCTTACAGCTGCTATATTCTCGGTTCAACGGCCACTTCGTCGATAAATTCTGTTGCCGTTATCAGGAATGAACCCAGTTTCTTCATTGCACGATTTGTTGGAGCATTTTCTCTACAGAATTTTGTACTAAATTTCCTTTTTACATCTTGAAAACTATTGCCATTTTCAAAAATGTTTTAATAATAAAACACGTTGTTCCTTCGTTTAATGTTCCATATTAACTAACCGGAATGTATGTATTTAGAATCTGAAAATCAAAATATAGAATAAAAATTACAAGTAGAAAAAAAATGGCAGCAAAATTAAAATGAATCTTCAATTTTGCACACTTTTTATGTAGGCTTACGACTGATGGAAAAGAATTTTTCTACATCGGTCTTAAAAATTATGTAGAAAACTCTATACGACTACTCTGCCTTCGCTCTTAATAAAGTTGAGATCAGTTTATATTAACTCCTTATAATTACCTTGTTTTGCTGTTATCTAGCTTGTTTTTTAAATTGTATTCTATAATCTGTACATATTTCTCTTACCTCTACTGTAAAATCTATTTAGCTCACACACTCATTTTATCGAAAAACGTTGATTTTTTTTTGTTTTTCGTCATAAATTAGAAGAAGAAAAACTGGGGAAAAGAAGAGTTTAACTCTGGATAAAAGCCTTTTTTTCTATATAAAATTTCTCTTGTGTGTTTTCTTTTATTTTTTCGAAATCATTTTAATGAAGTCTTATAATATCTGGAAATATTTTTTTTTGCCAAACTATTTTATATGGTTTTATGGACATGTCCATATTGGATTTTTAGTTTTTTTTTCTTTCTTAAGTAATCTGCTATTTGTGTGGGGCCTTTTTTAGATAATGATTAAAGTAATGAAGTTTGATATAGAATTGAAGTTGGCCAAAAAACAAAAATGAACAATAAAGCCAAGTTAGGAGAGAAACTTAGATGCTACTTTATAGATAGACGATGAAAAAACCCAATTTGAGGTAGCCCACGTTACTTTGTTGCTGATGATGATCATAATGATGAGTTTTGTGTATGGTAGGGTTCTTGTTCAGTTTGCAGAGGAGGTCAATATTGAAAAGCATGATGGCCAATTTAAGATAAATAAAGACTTTTGAAAAACGTTGTCTTTTTCACTTCTTTCTCAAATTAAAAATATAAATAAGATTTTTGTATTTTATTTAATCAGATTTTAGGAAGAAAAAATATTTTTTAAATTAAATACCTTTTACTGATTTTCTTTTTTTTCGTATAAAAATCTATAAAATGGAGGAAAAACTAATTGTAACTTTTTGTTTTTTTTTTCTTTATAGGTATGTAAAGTTCTGTGCTCTAAAACATAAATTGTAGATAAAAAAAAACATGTACGAATCTATGGGTTAAAGGTAAGCTTTTTGGTGGTAAGGATGTGTGTGCATGACACGTAACGTCATAAAATATTTTAAAAAGTTTTTGTGTTTTCCTTTTCGTGATCTTAGCAAAATTTTAATAGAATTAAGAAATGTTTTAAAGTGAATTTATCAAGAATATTTACACTAACAGTTTCTACAATCAAAAATCTGATTAATTAACAGTTTAAATTAAAAAAAAATGATTTAAAAAAATCCTGTTTGAAACTTTGTATGAATATAGAATTTTTTACTGCATATAGTTTGTCATTCTTCACTGAACGTACTTCACACAGTGTTGCCACTCCTCATTCTATATTCTTGACACAGTGTTGCATTCTACATTTTATTCGTTTAATTGTACAATTAAGTATTAATTAAGCAATTTATAAAACGTGGCTTTGTATGGTAAATTGTGCTCAATTAACGCTTTAATTGCGTAAAATTTCTCAATGAAAAATTAAAGCTTATTTGTGAACATTATATAATTCTGTAACTTTTTGAATAAAACTTTTGTTCTACAAAAAAGGATTTCCGTTTGCGATACTGTTTACGCTTAAAATATTTAGTTCAATATTTATCTCGCGTCTTCACTTTATTCTTGTAATAAGTTTTCTCAATCCTCACAAAATTGCCAGTAATTTCAATAATGATCTATTGGACTATATCTTCCACCATCTAATTATTTCTTAAACTTTAGAAATAGAGAATAACCGCAAGCAGCTATATCTCCTTGCCATAGAGGCTGCAGACGTACATATGTCCTTTGCGCATAGGCGTTTTTGATTCAACTATCTCTTCCTTTTTTTCAAGGCAACTAATGTGAATGACAGCGAACATATTAACAGTTTTAGCCTTCTTTTGTTCAAATTCACTCTAACAGACAATCCTAAATTAGAGCGTTGAGTGTTATTTTTCTGTCAAAAATTCTCATGTATATACAAATTGTATGGAGCAAACCGAAAAAATCCGATTTCGATACCGCGTTTGATAGTGAAGTTGGCTGCGAAACGCAGTTATAGGTACACAAAACTGGCAGTGTTGTATTTTTTTTTTTTTTTTTTAATGGATTATCATTGTTTATGTTTTAAGGTAATATCAACAAACTATTTTCACATCACATTTAGCGATTTATTTACTATTAAATTTTTATTTGATAGTAATTTTTGTTGAATATTTAATTTGACTGTTTACGACACAACGTTAACGCTCTTATTTGAATATGTCACTTCAGTGTCAGCGCCAGCCGCCAGTCAACGCAACGCAACGCTCAACGCTCTAATTAAGGTTTGACTGTAAGACATAAAGTGCCTTCACACTGTTTGGTTCACATTTAAATATTGCCAAACACTTACTTTTGCTATCTCAATAGTATCCCAACGACATCTAACAGACTAAGTGCTAATATTTAAAACATATTGTACTAATCTTTTGGCTGAATAAGCTTCTTACGGCGATCTACACGCGGCTTTTTCAACATGAAAGTTAATACACTTATATATGATTGGCATTCACAGAACACAATAGTTAATGATGTCAAATATTCAGCATTAATTCTAAAAATATTTTGTAAGATACGAGTGGTTGGATACCCCTTATGATAAGAAACCACATCAAGTTCCACTAAAAAATGGACTCCGAACAAAATCAAGGAAGCTTACATTTAAAAAATATTGATGTTGGAACACTAAGAGTTTAATAAAAGCTTTACATAGCTTTAGATAAACACAGCTGAAGGAAGTTTTTTGTGGTCTTCTGATCTCCTACGTATCTTTAAAGCAATTTGTAATCAACAAACTCTGATTGACTCTGAAATATTTATGCCAAAAGTACAGTGCTCTTATCATCAATCATTTAGCTCATTTATAGTCGCATTCGCATGCTATACGGTTATTTTGGATATTTGTGTACACAAAATTTTTGCGAATATTTGAAGTGAATACCTAATAAGATCTGGCAACTTATTTTTATACAAAAGTATCACAACAATTGTCAAAAACACGAGAAAGAAGAACTCACACGCTTTTACGTAAAGAATGATTTTTTTGTTATTAGATTTTTCAGTGCAAATTTTCTCAGTTTAAAAAAAAAGAATTTTAACGTGCCATTTCATCATGAATAGACTAATAAACGGACACCAAATTTTTTTCTCAAAATTCGTGCTGTGTGAGAAAAGCGTTTTATAAATTACAACCATTTTAAGCTCAATTTTAACTCAATGGGTACATCAGGAAACAGGATTAAAGAGTTTGACGTGAAGAGCAACCAGAGGGAATTCAAGCACCGCGAAAGCACAGCTATGATTAGCCTAATTGCTGGAAAAAGTATACCAAAACTGGAGTTCACCGATTAAAAGTAAAAGGCGGGCATTCTCAAAACGGCCTTAATAGCAATTTTATTCACTTTTTCAAATATTCTCTGCTTTATTCAATTTCCAATACGCAAACGTCTAAAAAATCACCCAATATTCGCATGTCATAAGATTAAAGCAAAAAAAAAAAAAAAAAAATAGAGTCCGGCATAACATGGCTCTGAGCAATTTTTTATTTAAGTTAGGTTTCTTCTTAATTTGATGTTTTCTTAGTTGGTTTTGTTTTTCCTTATTAGTTTTAATCTTTTATTTTTTGTTCGTTGTTTTGTTGCTATTTTTAATGATATTTTTATTATTGCTTTTATTTTTGTTTTCCTTTGTTTCCTTTAAAAATTTCTGTTAAAATAAAGGGTCCGCCAAATAATTTTTTTTTGTTTTGAAAATGCTATAAAAAAAAACTACTGCATATTTTCTCAAATTTCTTTTTTCATTTGAAAGAACAATCCTTCCGGTTAATAATGGAAAATAATTTCATTCAAATGGCCATCCAGTAGCCTACAGGATCGGTCCAATTTTTAAGCACATTATCGATTGTGTGCAGCTGTATTTCACCAATGGCTACACGAATATTGTTCTTTAAAGCGTCAATTGTCTCTGGCTTGTTGGCGTAACACTTATCTTTGACGGCACCCCACAAATAATAGTCCAACGGTGTCAAATCGCAGCTCCGAGGTGGCGAAACGACATCAGCTCTGCGGTTGATAATGCGATCTTCAAAAACAGGGCGCAAAACATCGAGTGTAGCTTCGGCTGTGTGGCACGTAGCGCCGTCCTGTTGAAACCAAATGTTGCTAATATCCTCCTCTGCAATTTTTTGAACAACAATTCGTTCAACATGGCTCGATAACGATCGCCATTGACTGTAACGGCCACTCCTTGCACATTTTCGAAGAAAAATAGCCCAATTATGCCTCTGGACCAAAATCCGCACCAAACAGTGACTCGTCTTGGGTGTATCGGCTTTTCAATATATGCGTGCGGGTTTTCTGTGCCCCAAATGTGAAATTTTTGCTTGTTTACATACCCGCCAAGATCAAAATGAGCTTCATCTGAAAAGTAATTGAAAGTAAAAGTAATTAAAATGATTTTCAAAGTAATGTCGCAATATTTCCCAGCATTGTTCAAGCGTATACACAACCATATTCGTTTAGCGGAAGGATAAAGCTAAATATCTGTCAAATCATGGCGGACCCTTTATGTAAACTTAAAAAGTGTAAAAGCACTCTTTTTTTAATGTACACAACCATTTTAATAAGAAACAAAATGCAATTTTTTCTTGCAGTGTGGTCTGAGAGATTGACTCTCAAATTACTATCACAATTGTAAAATGCACTGGTATTAGTTTGCCTATCGCTGCTTTAAAGTATGTTGTAAGTATTCGCCATTCGCAAAAATTTATCTTGATCGATCTTTACAATGTAACGCATTAAATCACTATTTAACTATTGAAATCGAAGGTGAAAGGCTACAGCTATGCTGTCGTAATCAAAAAGACTTTCACCTTGGCTACAATTGTTTGTTGTGCACTCGTGTGTGGCGGAAAAACCCTTCCCATTATCGGTTATGATCCCTAAAACATTAATATCCTCCAGAATTAAGGCTTTTATTGTCCGGTACTAGATCGCAAAGTACCCAAAGTTTGCCACACTTATCCGGCAAAAACATGGCAAGCACTTTCCTTCTGATAGCAAGGTTATTAGTCCGTTCATTGCCCTCTATCCCAGAGTGATCCGGCACCAAAATAATTATTTTCATTGCCAAATTTCTTTATTAAATTCTTGCCAATTATCTAGAGTTTCTTAGTCTTTGTGCAATATTTGAATATGACAAAACATAGTCCATCTTAATTTGTTATGTTTATCATCAGCTATATTGTCAATTACATCGAAATGTATACGAATGTGGTAGATCCAGCAGGTAATCATGATATATCATAGTAAGCCATTAAGGCTAAACACAGATAATTCACCAAGATTGGATAGAAAGCAGTTGTCAAGCTATATGTTCCTTAACCTATCTTATTATAAAAACAAATCGCTTGCGTATATTTAGATGCGATTTAGTTTATAATTTGACATTAATTTAAGATCCATATTGTTACAAAAAAAAAAAAAAAAAAAATCTACCAACATTTAAAGCTTTAAATTTTATTATGGACGACAATTTTATTGGTTCGTGTCAAGGCTAAGGTCACCCTACCATGACCGTATTTAGTTAAACAGTGAGTGCTACCAATTCAATTTTGGGGTTTAAGACTTTATATTTAAAATAACGTAGTAGGTTGTGGAATATACTATAACAGTCGCAGAGTAAATTAACACTAAAGCGTTAGTTTTAAGTGGAAGTTAAATAAGAAGGACAATGCGTAGAGATAAATAAAGACTGTATAAATACAAATCCGCTTCGTTTAATTTATTTAACGCATTAAAAAAATCAAACGTTTTAAAAAAGGTTTTAATTAATGAGAACAGTTTAGAATCATGCCTAGCTTACATGTAAAATACTTGTACCATAAAGCACTTTGAGGTATAGTATGCCATTAAATCAGCTTTTACTCACAATCATTTTATTTTTATTTATTTTTTGATAAGGTTCAGTAGCCGATTTCATTATTATCTCTCTTTAATTCTTTCACCCCAATTTTTAAAGATTTTTTTTCAAATTCTTTAGAAATTAGTTTTCTTTTTAAATAATTCTTTTTTGAATAGAATTTAAGTGAAGAAGTGAAGAAGATTTTCTAATGATACTCATCGTGCTGGTTGGTACGCATATACGCTTTCATATACTCACTGTAGTATACGTATTAAAATGTAAATATATTGAGGCTGTATATTTAATAAAAGCAATTTAATTTTCGGCTGGCTGGCAGGCAGACGGTGGTGTAGGTGGCTGGGTGGCTCCAAAGGGGATTTTCAATGGGGATGCAATTTTTTTTTTTTTTTGTATTTAAATTGTAGTTTATAATAAACTGCATTCAATGTACATTTTAAGTACATTCACCTAAATTTTCTTATTTTTTTGTCTGCATGTGTTGTTGCATTACACAGTATTTTGCAAAACTAAGAAAAAAAAGGACATATTTACTAGGGGGTATGCAAAAGGAGAGAGTAGTTTACTTTATAGAAATTTTTGTATTTTTTGCGAGGAAGAGTGGGTTTGTGCAAAGGTTTTAAATCCCGTGAGTGTAAATGTTGGAAAAAAAAATTGTCGCTGTTTTATATATGAATAAATGTTGGAACATAAGCCATCAACAACAGTTGTTGCAAAAATACTACCAATACTACTACTACAACTACTGCTACTGCTGCTGCTGTTGGTGTTGGCTTAAGCTGTGCTGCTACCCCTAACAACAAATGGTATTTAAAAATGGTTGCAAGTTTAAATAAACGTTCGTACTGTTTATGGTATAGCCTTACAAAAGAACTTATGCCAGTAAAGAAAATGAAAAAAAATGAAACACTTGCTTACTGCAGTGTATGGCAATGCTTTCATATTTTTATTTTGTTTTTTAATTTTCTTCTTTTCTCACAACAGCAATCAAATTCGTTGCTTCTTTTTTTGCTTAAGCTTAAGTAGTATAAATGTAGTATACGATGCCAGCTAACAGCACTACAGAAGAGTTTATGCATAAAAATTGCCACTATGCGTTGTTTGGTCCACAAAAATAAAGAAAAAACTTTAGCATTTTCTATTTACCCAAGAATTTTTCGTTTCTTTTTCACAAAAGTTTTCTTTTTATATACGAGTTTTCTTCTTCTTTTCTCCCTTTTTTTCGGTATTAAAATAAACAAATAATGAAAACACTTAAGCTACTACTGCCACCACCATACATACACACACAGTTCGTCGTTCGCATTTCGCGAAATACAAAAAATCCATACTATTTTATACATATATATCACCCCTGTGCTCCACATTTTCAATTCAATAACGGAAGTTAAAATGTGGAAAAAAAAAATTGTATAAGTTCTTCCTGGTTAATGTTTAACTATTTTAAATGTCAGCCAGTCAGTCACTTAGTCAGTCATATTAAATAATATTTGCAGGACCTCAATGATAGACGATATTATTTTCTGTATGAAAAGAAGTTGTTAAAAAAATTAAAAAAAAAAAAACAAAATGTGGCGAAGTAAAGAAAGAAGCAGCAGTAGCAGCAGCAACAAACCGTGCCAATGACATTTACAGACAATCATTATAATGACCGGGTGTCTGCAACTTTATTAAAAATTAACAGTGAAGGCGAAAAATAATATTCAATAAGAAATATTGCAAAAAAAGTATAAAAAGCCTTAAGGATACAGATTTTAGAAAAAAAGGTCGTGGCGGTAAGAATAATAAGTAATAACTAAGAAGAATACAAAATAAAGTACCTATTCTGTTGTTCAAATGAATCATAAACTTATGGAATGGGATAAATAGTAGGGCAGTATGTATTTCCGGGTTTATGTTGTATTTCCAGCACATTAATCTTCAGTTTAATACTGTACACATTGTTAGGAGCTAAGAGTTTTTTCAAAAGGTTACATGCTGGTAATCTTAACTTCTCGAACAATTTGTCGGTTTCAGTAAAAACAGTTGGGCTCTATGTTGTTTGCAGTCCCCCACAACACCACAAACCTTAAGGTTTTCATGTCAGACAGTAGAAAAATCATCATATCATTGCAGAGTGTCCCCCTTCGCAGAGTGTTTTCATTTTTATTATTTTCTTTTATCTGATGATGGAAAGTTCTCGATAGGTCTTCATTAGGTATAATTGCGGGTCAAGAAAATTGACACTAACAGTGCCTCAGAGACGTAGGAAAGTATGTGACTTCCACGACAAGATATTATTACGAAAACAAACAATGCCTAAAGAAGATACAAAAAGATCAGTGGATATAAAGCTGTATGGTGTGATTCTAGTCTATTGGTTTGTGTCAAGGCTGTCAATGTGCCACCCTGGTAATACCATACTTATTAACAGTGTTACCAATTGCGTATTGGGTGTTATATTTGTATTAACGTTTATGAATATAACTGATGTTTGTTTTATATAACTGATGTTTGTTTTATTTATGGCGTAGCAGAGTTAGAAAGAAGCCCTATTTCAAAGTTGTAGTTTCTAACTTCTACTTCTAGTAACTGATCGCAATATTCGACCCATGATGTCGTTGTCGTCTGCATATGCGATCAGCATGTGCTGAATGTATCTTGTGTAACCTTTTCCAGCAAAATATTATAAAGATCACACGAAAGTCTGTCTGAAACCTCTCTTGATACTGAAAATTTAGGAAATTTTCTTTTTAATTTTCAAATCTTATTTCATAGTAGTTATTTAAACACCCATTTTTAAAGGGCGTGTCAATTAAAAAAAATGGTAAAATTATGTTTTTTTAATGCTTTCAAAGAATTTTATAAATTTTGATGAATTTTAGATAAGAAAATTAAGATTTTTTGGCTAACGCCCACTTTAAAAGGGGCGTGTCAATAATAAAAATAAAATTTACAAAACTTATTTAAATTTTACTTCAAATTTTTGTCACTTCTAGTGAAAACCAGCACTGAGTAGTTCACGCATTTCTATTTTTATTTTCCCTGTGCAGGTGGAGACTGTAACCCATTAACTGTATCGTCTCCTTTCGTGTTTACACTTACTTAGCATATAAAATATTTACATAAAAATTGCTTTTACTTTTGATATTCTCTTTTAGTTACACTTATAAAATGAAAAAAATATAAAAAAAAATCTGAGCTTTTTTCGCAGAGGGAAAAAAAATCATAAAAATTTATCAGCCAGCAACTGCTAAGACTACTGGTGACTGGACCACCTCGCAACCAATAACACCTGTATTTATGTTTATATTAAAAAAAATTTTATTGTTCTTGTTGTTTTACTTTTTTTCGTGATTCTTTTTATTTTATATTCTATATTTATATTGGAGATCATAAAGGGTGGTCCCAATGCGGCTATATTTGCTTGAAACTTAAATATTTCAACGTGGTTAGTTTAACAGGGCATCATCGGTAATGTAAAAGGCGTTATCGTTGTTGTTGTTGTTGTTGTTGTCATTGAGTTTTCCTGGCCACATTTGGCTGGTGGTTTTGAATCTTCTTCTTTTCCTATACAGTAGTGTTGTTGTTAGTAGTATTGTAGCTGTTGCCAGTTTTGACTAAATGGCGGTGTTGTTGTTTATTTTCGCTTCAAAATAGGATTTCCGCCTTAAACTGCGTGACAAAATGACTTGATGCAACAACAGACACACAGAGAAAAAAGCCAGTGCTGAAAACTGTAGAATAACTTAAAGGAAACAACAGCGCTAACAAAAAGACATAGACCACCACCACACTATCACCATTACCACCTGTAATGGTAGATTGTGTTGTATTGTGGGATAAAGGAGTGTCATCGAGTTTGGTGTAAAATAATACTAGAGTAACCATCGCTTTTTTCTGTTTTATTTTTCAGATTTTTTTAATTCTATTTTTGGTTGCATAATGTGTACAAAAATAACTTACGTACTGTTGAAAACTAATAATGCCACAATAAAGTAAGAAAATTACTACTTAAGTGTTGTTAAGTTATTTTAGCTGCTTTTTTTTCAATGTAAATTATGTAAAGATTAATACTTTTCGTGCATAAAATGCCTTTTACCTTAAAAGATGACACTTAGGAGGTAAATTAAGTCTCCCACTATACTTCTTAAAAAGGCAAAGGAAAACAACATAAAATCTTAAAAAGAAACAATGTTCTGAAAGTAAAACAATGTCATAATGCTTAGAAAAAATATCATTAATTTATTTAAAGTGTACATAATGTAAACAATTAAATTGTGGTCTAACTAATGTTACAACAAACATTTATGTAATTTGAAAATATACATATGCATATGTATATAAGAAAAATTTTGTATGTTTTACCTATTGTTTACATGATGTAAAAATATACATTTTTCTTAAAGACCTTTTTTAAAGCTGTAAAATTAAATTAAGTAATTATTAAATCGAATTATTTCCTTTCTGTGTGATAATTTATGAAAAATATCACATGTTATAATTTTTACGTAATTGTTTACACGAGGTAAATTATCAGTTTTGTTCTTAGAAGGGTCAAAAATCACTTTATTTTCTGAAGCCATAATAAAATTCATTTTAAATATTACATTCGACACTTTTGTTTAATGTTTTACATGATGTAAAATATTAATTTCATTTTTTCATTTTATTGTTTCATCTTTATTTGAAAATAAAAATACATAATTTACGAAAATTATTACATGTTGCAATTTTTACGTAATTTTTTACACGAGGTAAATTATCTGTTTTGTTCATAGAAAGGTCAGAAATTACTTTATTTTCTTAAGCCTTAATAAAATTCATTTTAAATATTACATTAGACACTTTTGTTTAATGTTTTACATGATGTAAAATATTAATTTAATTTTTTCATTTTATTGTTTCATCTTTATTTGAAAATAGAAATACGTAATTTACGAAAATACATAATTTGCAATTTTTACGTAATTTTTTACACGAGGTAAATTATCTGTTTTGTTCTTAGAAGGGTCAAAAATTACTTTATTTTCTTAAGCCTTAATAAAATTCATTTTAAATATTACATTACACACTTTTGTTTAATTTTTTACATGATGTTAAATATTAATTTAATTTTTTCATTTTATTGTTTCTTCATTATTTGAAAATTAAAATAAATAATTTATGAAAATTATCACATATTGCAATTTTTACGTAATTTTTTACACGAGGTAAATTATCAGTTTTGTTCTTGGAAGGCTCAAATAATATTTTATTTTCTTAAACTTTAATAAAATTTAGTTTAAATTAATTTTTTACATGATGTAAAATATTAATTTTAATTTTCATTTTATGCATGTATTATGAAAAGTACATCTAAAATAAGAGCTTGAACATACTATACAGAAATTTTTACATGGCAAAAGAAATTATTTTACACCTTAGCAACATAACAAGTAATATCTTCATGTAGTTTATGCCAATATTTGTAAGAAATTTTTCGTCGTACAACTTTTACACTTACCTAATGTGAAATTCCAATTTATAGCTAAACAATGACTTAACAAATGTTTATGTTTATTGTGGAATAAATAATAGGTTCAAGTGGCAACTGGACACACTTCGTTTGGGTCCTATTGTGCTATCGTATGGCTACTATCGTACCAAAGTCCTGACAACTTCTACCAGCTTTCGTTGCAGCCACGTAGTGATTTTAATCAAAACATGTAGTTTATTCAAATCGCCATTTGCACCACTATTTTTACTACAGAATCAACGACCAACCTTCCCTTCATCATTACAGCATTAAAAAATTGGTAATCTTTACTTAGTATTGTAATTTTTTTCACAGTATGTAGCGTTTTTCTCCCGATCATTCGTCTAATGTTTGTCATCATCACCTGAGGTAAGCTGGAAAGTCATGGAGGTTTCTTCTTTATTTCAGACGAAATTATCTGGAGGCAATTGAAAACAATCAAATCCATAATTATATTTTTTCGTCTGCTGGGGCTCGATCGTGGGCCGCTCGTATTGTAATACGCGCTCTCTAAACACTACACCATACCCTATCAGTCTTTGTCCTTGTTTACCATCAGCACAAAGGTCGGTTTCAGCTCATATAAGACTATTTTACATGTAGCCTGACAGTAGTAACAAAATTTCATGGTTTTGTAACAGATGGGTTCGCTTGGTCACCGTTTGTTTGTTTGCAGTTCTTGCTAAATTGGGAACTGTAAAAAATCCACCCACAAATATCAGAAGTATTTGTGATTCCCAATTATATAGAACACTGGGCTCATTTTACAAGGAGCAAGACGTTATAACTGATGATATTTTGCCAGAAGATTTTGAAAACGATCGATGACTTTGGTTGACAAATATTAGAATTTTCTGCAAAATGGCACCGTAGTCAACCATGTTTCACAGCCATAAAGCAACACAGAGATCACGTTTGATCGAAATATTCGTATTTTCGTTTTTGATGAGAGATTCCCAAGTTGCGTAAAAGCCAGTGTAGCCATAGTTATTCTAGTGTCCACATCAACTCTCGCGCCACCGTACGGTGTAATAATACTGCCAAAGGTACCAAAAAGAGTCAACAGATTCAAAAGAACTGTTTTTTATGTAAAAATTTGTAGAATTGTTTGACCCAATGCTGACGGTCTTTGTCTTATCAATTTAACTCTCTCGTAAAAGCCAGTGTAGCCGTAGTTATTCTAGTGTCAACTTTCGCGCCACCGTCCGATGTAATAATACCGCCAAGGTACGAAAAAGAGTTCACAGATTCAACAGGGCTGCTTTTTAAGTAAAAATTTCTGGAATTGTTTGACCCGATGCTGGTGGTCTTTGTCTTATCAACATTAACTCTCAAGCCATGTTTCTCTGCCTCTTTTACCAGGTCATTGAGTTTCTGTTGCATGTCGCTATGCCGAATCGATAGCAAACAAATGCCGTTTACATAATCGAGATCTTCAAGCTGCTCAGTAAATGTTAATGGTATGCCTCTGTTTCATCCATCCATAGATTTTCTGCGAATGTCATCTAATACCATTAGAAATAATATTAGTTAGATAATGCAGCCCTAACGATGCGTAATGATGAATATCATAGGGAATATGTATAAATATCAATGAGTTTCCTAAGGTGCACCAAACCATTTTAATACTGTGAACTTTTCTATATATCGTTCGCAAATGCCGAAACAAAATAATTTACTGTCCTTTGGTCGTTGTCAAGATTATAAATAACCAATTTGAAAATTCTAGCATGTCCACAGTCAAGCAGCCTTTATGAATTGGTGGTCCTTAGAGCGGATATTGCCATTGTCTGCATAAACGGAAGTAAACAATTCAAAATTGTGAATAAAGCCTTTGGGGGTGTTTCCCAGTGCCCTAGTTATCAGAACTGACACCGTTCTGATAATACGTACATACATTCAAACTTAATCTAATGGATCTTACCCCCCAAGTTTCTACCATTTAAATATACAAAAACTATTCACACTTTATAAGAATTTTTGACATGGTGTAAAAAATATTGTCAGTGAATTATTTAACGAGTCCTTTATCAAAAACCACTTATTTCTGACTTTATTTGAATTCTTACACGATTTTCTTACATAATTTACATAGTCGACATCAGATAAAAAATTAATTTTTGTAAATTGTATTAAAGTACCGTATTTTTTATGTTGATCTAAAGCGGCGGATAGACGATCCAGCGCGGCCTCTCAGCACGGCTTGATGGCAAGCCAATCAGCCAATCAGTTCAGCTTTTACATACGGTTTTATTAAATGTCTGATTTTACTTATTAATTTACATACTTTTATAAAATTTTTGTTATCGAGTAAAAATTTCTTTCTTTATACTCGTAATAAACAAATTAAAATGAATTCTTATTTATATTTATAAAATTATTTACTTTTAGCTTTAGCAATTTACATATTTTACAAATTTATTTACATCGTGTAAAAAATTAATTTTTTAAACGTAAATAAAGTACAATCATTTTGCATCGCTCTAAGAAATGTTTATAATTTAAATTTTACAAAATTTACATGTAAATAATGTATTTCTTGATGTTTGTGTGTGTTTTTTCTCACTAATAAGTTTTTGACATGTATTTAATGGAATTAATTACATATAATTTTAATACAAGTATTTTTGTTGTTGTTGTAGTAATTTAACAAAAAAAAACAAAACAATTTTCATTTAAAAAGTCTTAATCTTATCATTATTTTCTTTCAATTGTTGAGACCTGGGAGAAGTACCAGAGTTGTTTTGTTTTGTAGTTTCATTCATAAAAACGCAAACATACTCGACCCACTGCTCTCTATTGTTGTAAATGCATAACAACAATAAAAATAACAATATGTAAAGAAAAAAAATGTCTCAATTTTTTTTATTCAACAACAACAACAAATGCAACATTTATGCTCTTTATACCAGCAAAAAAAAGCTTGTTGTTATTGTATTACACTCAGTTTATGTTTTTGTGTTGCCATAAGAGCATAAAAAGAGAGAAAAGCTAAAAGGCATTATTTGTTTTTTGCAACATTTTGTTGCAACAATAGAAAAGACTAAATTGCTTCTAGTAGCATAATGCTTGGTTAGTTTGTTAGTTGGTGACCATTTGCCCTAACTTGGCCTCAGCTCGGTTTGGGGCTGCTTAACTGTCTAAGTACCCCGTTAGAAGAGGTCCATTGTTTAGATTTTTGTAAAAAAAAGTCAATTTTTTTCATTAAACAAAAAAAAAGCCAACGAAGAACTAAAGAAAAGACAAAAGCGACCACTTGTGGGGTTGTTTTTCTTTACTTTTTATATTTTAAAGTATTTAATACGTTGGATCTCAAGTATAAACGAAAGAAAATGAAAAAAAGAGGGGCAAGCATATAAACAATACTTGTACTTTATAAAAAAAAAAAAACTGTGCCACACTTTATTTTGTTCTTCATATTTAGTTGTGGCAATTTGAGTCTATTGTTTTTCGGGGGCAGTGAACAAAAGCATTAAAGAAAACTAAAATGTTCAAGTGGTCAATAAACTGCTGGGCACTAAAACAACAAAAATACTGCATAGAGAGTTTCATAAAAAAACGAAATGAGATAAAAGAAAAAAGTTTCATAAATTTCTTTGTCTACATAAAATAAATTTGACATGAAAAAATTAATTGTTTACATGGTATTAAAGCTTAAAACAGAATTATTCTTGAAAAAAAATTGTAATTAAATTTTGGGCATAGACCATACGTCTGTTGGTCTATATGTCTATGTAAGCCCTGTTAGCAGAACGCATTTCAAGATAATTTGATTAGTTTTTGAATTTTGCTTTCCAGCGGCGGAAGTTTGTAAACTAATGGGTGTTTTTTTACAGTTACTCAAGTTTTAATCATAATAAAACAAATAAATACAATGTTATCTTTTAACTTTTTTAAAACGTTTGAGATCTTTTAAATTACGGTAAATGAAATAAATGACACGGATTTATTATTTTACTTTATACAGTCTTTGTATTTCCACATTTTAAATTATACGGTCTCCAACTTAACTTTCGCTTAATACACAAATTTATTCAATATTCAACTCTTATTACGACTTTACTCAATGACTGCTAAATTATAACTGACTTGCTAGGCACAATGCGCCGCCTTTTATAGTAAATTAACATTAATTTTGAATGTTCTAGTAAATTCCAAAACCTTATATTCAGATGTAAAACTTAACACCCAAAACTGAGTTGGTAGCACTGTTCAAATAAATACAACATTAACAGGGTTATCGTAGCCTTGACACAAACCAATAGAATAACTTTTATAGTAAAGTTTACAGCTTCAAACTTACAAACGTTAGTGTATTATTTTAAACATTTTCATTTTCTTAACAATATTTTTAATACCCATGAAACCGCTTTATTGGATGGAAAACTTTATGACATTAATGTTTAAATACTATATAATTTCGGCCATGTGGCCGCCACAAACTTTTCGCAGCATATTTACGCACCCATTATTGTACCAAAAATCAGTTTCATCGAAGAACAACATTTTGAATAGAAATTCATAAATTTCAAGAGTTTCAAGCAAGCGTTTCTCTGATGTAAGTTCATCCATAATCAAATATCAAACCACACTTGACAAAAAGCAACTATCAGCTGTTAAATTGGTAGTCAAATAAAGCAGTGTTGTCGACTCAAAGTTATGAACCTCTAAAGCACAACTGATATTTGTTTTGATTTTGATTACTAGTTCGCCTCCATATGATTGTGTGTAGTGATAAATATGATTGATAATTGGTGGTGATCCTTACTTACTTAGCATTGTAATTTTTAAGCATTCAAAACTGCAATTATATTTTTTGATGGATGCTGATTTTTTGAGCAAAATCATCCTAAGCGATGGGGCGCATTTTCATTTTGATGGCTTTGTTAACCGCCAAAAATCGCTTTTGGGGTTTTGAGACCCCACATGTGACTATCGAAAAACAAATGCATTCATAATGTGTCACTATTTGGTGTGGATTTTGGTCTGGAGGCATAATTGGACCAAACTTTTTTGATAATGAGGCTGGTCAAACAGTGACTGTTACTGGTGCACGATATCGAGATAACACAATTCTTTCTACCGAAATTGGATGATATTAATGTGGCCAATATGTGGTTTCACATGCCATATATCCCGCGAAAGAATTCATATTAAATTTCCAGGTCGTATACTCCCTCGTTTCGGTGATCAGAATTGGCCCCATAAATCGTGTGACTTAATACCATTAGATTTCTTTTTATAGGGTTATTTGAAATCACAGGTCTGTGTCAACAAGTTCACAACCTCCCTTGCATTAAAGGAGGAGATTCAACGCTGTATCAGTGAAATTCAGCCACATTTATGCAAAATAGTCATGAAAAATATCGACTAACGGTTGCGTATGTGCAAGTAAAGCTGTGGGGGCCATTTGACCGATGTGTTATTCCATAAATAACTCTACCCCATGTACTTTTTGACTCAATAAAAAATAACAATCAAAAGACTAAAAACTGTGTTTTCTGTTTAATTCAAATCTTGTGTTAAGTTTGGGACACCCTATAGTTCAAGGCTCCAAACGCGTCTTGTTTTTTTTATGCGGTTATTTTTATGTATGTATGTATATTGCAGTCGCCTGTTAATGTTTGCACACTATGAACGGGTTCCCGTTTCACAGATTGCCATTTATAAGCGGGTCGGGACAAGTACCCATTCCTCGGATTGCCGTTTAAAAGTGGGGCAGATATTAGTACTCGCTTAAAATCACCACTTTTAAGTGACACAAGGAAAAAAATAATGTTTCATATAATATCTCGCTATAAGTGTCTATCTGTGAAATGGGTATTAGTACCCGCACCCGCTCATAGTGTGTTAATATGCTCCTGGGTAGTAGAATTCCATCTCTTATTCCAGTTTAGTGTTGCCCATGCTTAATGCTAGTTCTGATAAAAGGCAACTTCTTTTAAAAAATTATCAAAATATTAAAAATTAATAATTAATTTATAATTATAAACAAAAAATTAATTATAATTTAAATTATAATTCTTTAAATTTTCGTTATAAAATTAAAAATTTAAATTGATTACAAATAAAACTATTTTTTATTAAAAAAATTTTTAAATAAAAAAACAACTGTAACTAATTAAAACCATTAGTTAAATGTCAAATTCAATATTATTTGATGAGATCTTTTTTTAAGCTTTTCAAGTTAAAATTAATGACTTTTAATTGGAAAAAAGAAAAGAAAATCCAAAACTTTGTTTGGCTCGTATCTTCTCCCTTTTCTAAGAAAGATTTTTATTTAGCTTTTTATCATTTTAATTAGAAAAATAAATAATTTTAACAAAAACCTATGAACTCTACACATCTTTTTAATAATTTAAAAAACTTTAATATGAGTACGCTTTCAATGCCCTTTTTTCTATAAGGAAAAAATGTCTTCCCCCAATATTGTGCCTTTAAACAAAGCCCATCAGCACAGAGTGCAAGAATGACATATGGGTCTTATTAATATGAACATAATATTTAAATTAACATCAAACACACTTACACATATACACTAGGAAAATAGCATAAGAACATCTATTTATTTTGTTTTTTTTCTTTAAAAATTTTATGTAAATTTTTTTCTTTTTTCTCTATTTGAACTAATCATTCATCATTTTGTGGCCTATTCTCTAACAATATGTGTCTCGTTGATGATGATCTCCTTACTCAAATAGAAAACCATACGTACTTCATATACTGCAAATGTTCGTATGTATGTATGTTTGACTGTTTAAATTTCCAACGAAATTTTTCAAAAATAATTTGCTTTAAGCAGTGTTGTAATCGCTTATTTTGCCTCTGAAAAGAAGCGAAAGCAAAAAGCAATAAGAGCATTAGAAGCATAAGTGTTAGCAAAACTAAATTTTTTCTCGATTTTTTTTTTTAGCATCATGTGTCATGTTTGATTTATAAAAATGATGAACTACTTAAATGGGGTCGCAAATAATGTATTTTGTCTGTCTAATTTTTAAAGACACTGTATAAATGAATTTTTTAGTTTTGGTTGAAATTTAGCAATATGCCTCTATTTTTTGATTTTCACGTTAACAATAGAAATGGTAGGTATGACAGGTTTTTTTTGTTAAAATGACAAAAATTGATGGATATTTTTATTGTCTGCGTATTAAGGGGAAGTGTTTGTATTAGTCATTAGTTGAATATTTAAAATTAACCCTTTGAAAGGATCGCATTTAAGCAATAGATGGCATTGAAATAATTATAAAGAACAACTCCATTCTAAAACTCAAAAGCGAAAGCTAGCTACTAAGTTTACGTAAAATTTTTCCTTTTCAGGACTTAGACTTAGTCTATACAAAAACTTACGCCGTATAAGAATATCAGCTCATCCGCTAGCTAACTTCTTTAAATATTTTTAAGACCATTCTTGCCGTCCAACTTCGGAAGGCCAATACGTCAAGCTATTTATCGCGTATAAGCACCTTGCGCAACTAGAGAAAAAACCTATACATATAGCGTGTGTAGATGGGCATCAAAATAACATACATATGAAGTTTAGGTTCTTGCACCTCTCGGTAATTCAGATCATTGTACCATTTCTACCCCTTTTTCGTGCACCGACCTTCATTACGTCTCAACTACAGCTATCAGATGCTCTGTTAATGTCTACGAAAAAGTACGTTGGGTTGAGCTCAATGAGTTTTGGGGCATTTTAATTGGAAACTTTGTTTCTTTGACTCAAGTGTCGATGCCATGCTTATTCCATCCAAACAGATTTCGATTATATCAAGAAATACAGCATTTTCACGCTAAAGTTCTTACTTTTCCTAGGGGAAGAAATAACTTTTGGTCATTCGTTAAAAGACTCAGTAATAGCGCTAGTTCGATTTCAGTGCTTTTAAAGAATGACCAAGCATTCACGAACCCGGTGCAAAAGTCAAAACTTTTGGCTGAATTTTTTCCGGAGAGCCTTTAACCGCTGCCCGCACTCGAAACCGTATCAGTGACTATGTCTAGTTTATACTTTGTGGTCCGTGCTGCAAAAACGGTTCTTGCAAATCTCAACGTCAACAAGTCTTCAGGGCCGGATGGCATAACAGCATTGGTTCTAAAGCAGTGTTCTTCGACTCTTGCACGTACATTAGCCAACCTTTTCATTGTGTCACATGCGCCTGTTTTTTTTCCATCCTGGTGGAAGGTTGCTAATAAAACGCCAAACCTCAAAACTATCACCCAATAGCAGTCTGTTCGGCACTCTCCAAGGTCATGGAGAGTATCGTTAATTATCACCTTATGACATAATTGGAGTTTAAGAATTTGCTAAGCGATAGTCAATATAGCTTTCGTAAAAGCCGCTCAACTGCCGACCTGCTGGCGGTATTCTCCGAAAGGTGGAACAAATCCATTCATGGTTTTGGTGAGAGCAAAGTTGTGGCTAGATATCTCCAAGACGGTTGATAGAGTTTGGCATGAGGCGCTAGTATTGGAACTTACTGTCTTTGGTGTCAGTAATCACTTCTCTCAATTTATATCGAGCTTTCTCAGAGATCGCTCTATAAAAGTGGTTATAGATGGGATCTCGCCAGACAAGTTCAGGGTAAATTCAGGGGTACCACAAGGCTCTGTTATTACTCCAACACTATTCCTAATATTTCTTAATGAGAGTTACACTTGGACTTTAAAACTTTATATATAAAAATCAATGTGTGTTTGTTTGTATGTATATATGTATATATGTGTGTTTGAAGTTTATAGACGGCTAAACGGCTGAACCGATTTTCTTGAAATTTTCACTCTATTATCCTGTATGCCTAGAAGGAGACATAGGCCACATTTTTTCGATATGATCAGAGGGAGAGGTACCCTCATAGAAACCAAATCTAAAGAACTATATCAGCCAGAGTCATAAAACTTTGGCCCAATTACTTTTGTATGATACTGATTTATTGGAAAAAATGTAGGGCAGATATAATAAAGGAGAGAGGTAAACCCCATACAAAGCAAATTTTAATTATCGTATATCTAACAACCGACAGTCTTCAAATTTTGTTCCAATCACTTTTCTATGAAACTAATTTACTGAAATAAATGTAGGGCACATATAATCAGGGGGAGACGTACCCTCCAATAAATTGATTTTACGAATACTATTACACTGATTGCGATAAAATTTTATAAGCACACTGGATAAAAGCTATCTATATACGTATGCATTTTGACCGGAAAGGTAAAAAATGGGGAAAAAGGTTAAAAAATGTAACTAAGAAAGAATTTAACATAATAAAGTTGAGAGTAGCGGAGCACGCCGGGTTTCAACTAAAGGGCCCGCCAAATAATTTTTTTTCTATGAAAATGCTATAAAAAAAACTACTGAATATTTTCTCAAATTTCTTTCTTTATTTGAAAGTAAAATCCTTCCGCACACATTCTGCAACATTACCATGATTTTCAAGGTAATATCGCAATATTTCCCAGCCATGTTCAAGCTAATACACAACCATATTCGTTCAGCGGAAGGATAAAACTAATTATCTGTCAAATCAGTGTTATCACGAAATAAGCACTAGTTGAAAAAAAAAACGTTAGATGGCGGACTCGATAGTATCTCATAAAGTGTATAATAATCGTACTCTCCATAACCTGCGAGAGGAGATAATCGATTTAAATCCAAAAGAATCATTGTCATGACCTTGTTGAACCATAAAGATCTCCATTCACCTAAAAATATTGTTTGTTTTGACTGTTACAATACTGTGCTATATTAATTCTCTTAACATTCCATGAAAGAACATGGGGACTTCTCTCAGTCAATGAGCTGCACCCGATCCTATTTTTAAACTCATTGAAAGGGACCTACAGTTTAATGCCGACTCCGAACGGCAAATGCATTTAAGAGAAGTTTTCAATAGTAGTAATAATACTCATAACCAGTTACTAGCTAATGTTATGAGGTAATACCACTGTCGAAAAACTTTTTTCTGATTTAAGATGGTCTAGCCTGGTATTGAACCGACGAACTTCTGGTTGGTAGGGGGGTGTCTGACCTACCATACCACAGCGGCAAACGGTGCTATAACTTGTTTTAATTATTCCCGAACATCGATAAACATTATTGTAAAGTGGTTGCACAAAAGTGTCTGTACTCGAGTGTGAGAAATTACGGTTTCAAGCACTTGCACAAAGAGGTTATTATTTCTTCGTTGGCGTAATATTATTTTATGTATTTCATCAGCTTCTGGT
Organism: Wohlfahrtia magnifica; assembly: GCA_023159175.1. Taxonomy (NCBI): domain Eukaryota; kingdom Metazoa; phylum Arthropoda; class Insecta; order Diptera; family Sarcophagidae; genus Wohlfahrtia; species Wohlfahrtia magnifica. Next base: position 4,476,562 of record JAKWBJ010000045.1, read on the forward strand.
AGAGTGATGTTATTTTGGGGCTACCAAAACATTTGGCGTCGAAGGAATTGCACCATTACTCTTTAAGTATTACAACTGATGGTTTGGAGTTCCAAAAGTATTTCTAAAGCCTTTCTTTTTTCCTTTCCATTTAAGTTAAAACTATTAAGGTTATTTGCTACTGACCTCAAAAATAATCTGAGTAAACTGTGTATGTATGTTGGTAGCCTGCACAAAATTCAGTGGTGCATTGAAAGTTACTGCGCTATTATCAAACTTAAATCGTGTTTTTACATATTTTATTACAAAACAAAAAATCAGAATTAAATACAGTTTTCTTATCTTAATAGAAATATTTGTTATAAAATTAATTAAAATCTTTTAATTCAATTTAAAACGCCTTTTATCTTACATATGTAAATTTTATATGTAAATTCCAACAAATTATCAATAACAGGTTTTTCTTTTAAGAAACAAAAAATACCGCCAGTTTTGTTTTTGTTTTTTTTTTTTGTTTTCTGACAACTTTATTAAAATTAGCATTAAAGGTCATTAAATAGATTAATAGATTTTTTGTCATGTCTTAAGATTTTAAACAAAAATGATTGATTGAGCTGCGCTGTGCTATGCTGTGCTTATGTTGAATAGAGGGATTTCGCTCTTCTCTGCTATTGCATGAATGGTTAATTAAAAATTGAACAGAAAAACAGAAAAAATTTGAAATCTTTTTCTAATACTCTTACTTATTACTCCACAATATGTGTAGCCAGCAGCCGGCTTTGTAATCTAAATACGAGCACGTTCTGCTTTGCCATTCATACTGAGCGTCTAAAATAATTCAGTCTATGCTCGTATATGTACATTTGTTGTACTCATCAGAGAGAAAGATTATCAAGATGTTTATTTGCAAAATAATAAAAAATAAGACAGTAAAACTAAATCTGCGACTTTTATATTCGCCTCTCAATCTGTTTTATTTCAATTTAATTCCATTGAAAAAATCTATGAAAAAAAATAAATGAATAGAAATATTTTAATAAAGCTTTTATGTGTAAAGTGTTTATAAAAATAATTTTTTTATATATTGTTCTGTGTAATCTACATCTAGAAATGGAGCAAAATTATAATAAAAAATAAAAAAAATGTGGTCTACAAAATTCAAATGAAAACTAATTTACATGCAAATAGAATAGAAATTCTAATGAAATTCTTGGCAAATATTTGTCTAAGTTGTATTAAATTTTTTTTGTTTTTTTAATTTAATTTATTAATAATTCAAAATAAATTGAAGGTATTGTTAAGCCTAAAGGAAAAATTTTAAGAAATTGAATTTTATTAAAAATTAAGAAATTCAGAAGATATTTTACAATACAAACCAACTGCTTTTGAGTACCACTCGCACTCAAGGCTTCGGATGAAATATTTAATTTTAATTGTTTTGTTTAATCAAAAAACATAACCTTATTAGCATTGAATAAAACAAAATTTCTAAATTTTAATTCATAAGAGGTTTGTCTTATGTAATCTTTTATGTTAATACCTTTCGATTTTCTGAGCCTTAAATGAATCCCTGTCAGTTACAACATAATTGTGGCAATGCTTTAATCACTTCTGATAAATAACTCTTTTCGCTATTCAAACATTTTCTCTTCCATCTCTTCATTTTAAGATAAAAATTAAAGAACTGAACGAAATATTTTACAAAATACCAATATACTGTATAAGTCACAGTATCAAACATGCACTGACACTTCATGTGGAGACCATACAATGATGTGTCGAAGAGATATGAGAGTGATGGTTGTGTAGTTATCTTAAAGCAGCTAGCGATGGAAAGGTCTAGAAGGTCTCCAGAGTGTTCTACAAATCGATATTATGACTATAAATATTGCTGTGCATTACATCCAGTAGAGGTGGGATTGTGTAGTGGTTAAAGTGCTCGCATACAAGAAAAGCTGTACATTTCAGCAAGGATAAGAAAAGTTTCATAACTCCACTGCTCCTGTAAGAACCATCCCTACTAGCCATCCAGACAGAAATTAAATCGCTCAATCAATTGTAGAACTAAAAAATCTTAAAGCAGCGGGCATAGACAACTTACCTGCTGAACTACATAAAACTGAGCCGCTTGTGCTAGCAATTAACCCACCCGAGTTTTATTGGGTGGGTTTTTTTATTTAAAGGTTTTCGTAGTTTATTTACAATAAAACTAATAAAACTTGCATACAGCTATTAAAAAAATATACATTTATCAAATCGCTGTCACCTCCGAGCCAATTTCCGAACACGTCTCAGAAAACCTCCTCGTCTTTTGAGGCGATCCATTGAAGCTGATTTTATATTTCTTCAAAAGAAGTGAATTGGTGGCATGACAACAGATAGTGTATACTTCGAAACAGCCAATAGTCAGAAGAAGCAATGTTTGAAGAATATGGCGGAAGCGGCATTTGATCGTTTCTAATAATTGCTTGGCAACTTTTGCGATGTGAGGTCAAGTGTCACAAGAGGCCGGATTGACATTGAAGCTACGTAGCACTAGATGGCAGCACAAACACAAAAACTTTTTCTTTCTTAGAAATTACGATCTATCAAACGTCAGCTGTTAAAATTTTAGCCAAATCCATCGATTAGTTTATTTGTTGTAGTCGTTTGAAGTAAGCAACTTTTGTATTTCTTGGAAAATGGAAAAAAGTGAATTTCGTGTAGTGATTAAACACTATTATTTGAAAGGCAAAACGGCGGAAGAGACAAAGGAAAAGCTTGAAAAACATTACGGCGAATCTGCTCCGTCAGATTATATGGTATATGATTGCTGAATTTAAACGGGGCCGAACAAGCACTGCAACAATACCATCAACAGGAAGGCCAAAAGAGGTGGTTACTGAAGAAAATATCAAGAAAATCCTCGATATCGTTATGAATGATCACCAGGTCAAAATACGTGAGATTGCTGAAATGGTAAACATATCATATGAACGTGTGTTCAACATTTTGCATGAACATTTGCATATGAAAAAGCTATAGGCAAGATCGGTGCCGCGTTTGCTCAGTGTTGAACAATAACGAGTTCGACAGATTACTTCACAGCGGTGTTTAGACATATAAAGCATAATCCTGCTGATTTTTGGCGTATTTAATAACTGTTGATTAAACGTGGGTCCACCACTACACACCTGAAACCAAAAATCAATCGAAGCAATGGGTGGAAGCTGGTGGAAGTGCTCCGAAGAAGGCGAAGACAGCGAAATCGGCTGGCAAGGTTATGGCCACTGTATTTTGGGTTGCACACGGAATATTGCTCATCGATTATCTTGAAAACGGATCCACAATCACAGGAGAGTATTATCGTGCATTATTGGATCAATTGGTTGATGCAATCAAGGAAAAACTACCACATTTAAACAAGAAAAAAGTGCTCTTTCTTTAAGACAACGCACCGGTTTACACAGCATTAGATACGATGCTAAAACTACGAGAAATCCACTTCGAATTGGTTGATAATCCACCTTATAGTCCAGATTTAGCCCCTAGTGACTTTTTCTGTTTCCAAACTTGAAAAAATGGCTCGCAGAAAAAAGATTAATCTCAAACGAAGAAGTGATTACCGAAACTAAGACGTATTTTGAGGACTTCCCAAAATCGATGGTATAAAAAAGTTGGAAAATCGTCTTACTGTATTGAGCTAAAAGGAGACTATGTTGAGAAATGAAGGATTTTGAAAAAAAAATATTGTTTACCTACTTAGGTAGCTTCAATATCAATCCGCCCTCGTATATAACTGTCTATGTGGTTACGAAACATATTTTTTTCCATTGTATGACGACCTTGCTTGGGCGATTAAAAATTTTATCACAAAAACCGTCACACCATGACCAGATTGGATTTGGAAAAAATCCACGTGTTTAGTAAAGCGACTAAGTGGCAGATGTAAGGCACAAAGACGGCCACTCTAACCAAACCTTTCCTACACAATACATATTTTTCAAAAAAAAAAAAAAAAAAAACCACGATTCCCAACCACATCAAGCTGTAATATAAAATTTAATTCAAACTATTCCTTAATTCTTTACTTTTTATAATCCAATGTTAATCTTAATTTCAGAACAAAAAATTATTTTTATCATTAAACGGAAATATAATTGTATGTGTACTTGGAAATGGCTTCATTTTAAAGAATTTTTTTTTATAATAAAAAAAACTGCACTTAAAGAAAAAGCAAAAAATTTCTTTAAAAATAATAAAAACAACTACAACCTTCTGTATTGATAAGCCCTTTACTTGAATTATTTTGTGTCATAAATATTCAAAAGTTTTATTTTCAATTCATTTTAATTTAACACCAACAAAACGATAAGCAATTTTTTTTATAAGAAAATAAAACATACATAAATAGCTTAAAATTTTATGAACGATAAAGAGAAATTACTTATAATTAAAATATAATTTTAATGTTAAATACAACATTTCCGTTCACTTCCGCCTTAAGAGAAATAAAATGCAATTTTAAAATAAAAACAATATATATCAGAATAACAATTTAAAATATCAACAGGATCGAATTAGAAATTTGTAAAAATAAAGTAATAATAAAAATCAAAATGTTAAAACTAGGGCGGAACTTGTGCTAACCAACAAAAAAACAGATTAACAACTGACTTTTCCATACAATGTACAAGCTTAACTAAATAGAATATGTTTCTCAGTAAAGAAAAATATTTGTTATCCCCCACTAGGTAATAAGATTTATTTAGGCGCTCAAACGATAAACTCCTTATTTTATCTAAAGGGTCCGCCAAATAATTTTTTTTTTTTTGAAAATGCTATAAAAAAAAACTACTGAATATTTTCTCAAATATCTTTTTTTATTTGAAAGTACAATCCTTCCGGTTAATAATGGAAAATAATTTCATTCAAATGGCTGCCTCGGCTGGCCATGCAGTAGCCTACACGATCGGTCCAATTTTTAAGCACATTATCGATTGTGTGCAGCTGTATTTCACCAATGGCTTCACGAATATTGTCCTTTAAAGCGTCAATTGTCTCTGGCTTGTTGGCGTAACACTTATCTTTGACGGCACCCCACAAATAATAATCCAACGGTGTCAAATCGCAGCTTCGAGGTGGCCAAACGACATCAGCTCTGCAGTTGACAATGCGATCTTCAAAAACAGGGCGCAAAACATCGAGTGTAGTTTAGGCTGTGTGGCACGCAGCGCCGTCCTGTTGAAACCAAATGTTGCTAATATCCTTCCCTTCAATTTTTGTGAACAAAAAATCGTTCAACATGGCCCGATAACGATCGCCATTGACTGTAACGGCCACTCCTTGCTCATTTTCGAAGAAAAATGGCCCAATAATGCCTCTGCACCAAAATCCGCAAAATGTCGCAATATTTCCCAGCGTTGTTTAAGCGTATACACAACCATATTAGTTCAGCGGAAGGATAAACCTAATTATCTGTCAAATCAGACCTGAGCTGTGTTACCATTCACGAAATAAGCACTAGTTGAAAAAAAAACGTTAGATGGCGGACCCGATATAGTAAATATATTTCCATGGAGCTTACTCTAGAATAGAGTTGCAGTTTACAGCCCAAAGGAACAACACTTTTTTTCCTTTAGATGAGGTCATTTTTATTTCAAATCAATACTGAGTCTGTTCTAAATTATATTCGCCAGTAGCCGTTCTGCTCTTTTAGAGGTAAACGATGCGAAGGTAAAGAAAACTTCGTCTATAACCTTTTTGACCGACACACCCAACTAAATCTTTGTTTGTGCGAAAAATAATCCGCTACTTTGATTATTCTATGGTCTTACGTTTTTGTTTTTTTTTGTTTTTAGCAGCAAAATTATTCAAAATACCCTTTATATTGCTTATTTTGAGTAGACTAACGTTTGGCGTCATTTACGCTAAACGTCCACATCGGGACAAAGTAAATTCTTGATATTAAAAGAGTGATTTAAGGGGTGGCGTGGTAAAGTGGTTAGGGCGCATAATAATACAAGCGTTCCACAAGTTTTAGCGCAATATAAATGGTAAATGTGTGGCTTTAGACTTAGTAATTCGATAGTGGAATTACCAGGTCTAAAACCACACAGATAGGGTCTAATTATATCGCAGACTCTAGTTTTCATACCGCTGTAGGTAAGACACCCGTTAATCCCAGGTCAGACCATCTGACAAATTTTAACAAAGGTATCACCTCGTAACATTGCTAGCGACTGATTACGCCATAAAAAAGTTCTCTAACTAATGTATCTGCTGCTCGGAGCCAGCAGTAAACTGTAGGTTCTTTTCAATAGGTTTAAAAGTAGCATCGAGTGCAGCCATTGATTGAGAGAAGTCGCCATTGTTTCACTTGGGATGCCGGGGAAATTATGTATATACATATGTGTACATGTGGTGAACCAAAAGGTCCTCGATTCAATACCAGACCATACCATCTGAACAAATAAAAAGCTTTTTCAACAGCGGTATCACCTTATAACATTAGCTAGTAACTGGTTACGGGTATTACTACTATTGAAAACTTCTCTAATGCATTTTCCGTTCAGAGACGGCGTTAAACTGCAGGTTCCTTTCAACGAGTCTAAAAAAAAGAATCGGGTGCAGCTTATTGACTGAGAGAAATCCCCTTGTTCGTTCATGGAATGTTATGGGAATTTCGGTCGAAGACTTATTCTACTATAGTTTGTATATACTCGTATATATCGTTCTGTCTCCTTTATTATGCACAGGACATAGCATGCTGAGGTTTCAGTGATCAATCAGGCATTCTTCCAGCCGAATGGTACTTAATAGTCTGTGCACGCTTATTTAAAAATCGTTTCCACTGGCTTTAAACAGTTCTGCAGGCAAAACATATCATTCTACATCTTTATTACTCTTCAGCCGGGGTATTGCCATTCTAATCTCATCTCGGCTGGGCGAATCACATTCATTACCATTTTTATAGACTGGCTGGACATAGCATGCTGAAGTTTCAGTCATCAATCATGCATTCTTCCAGCCGAGTGGTACTTACAAGTCTGTACATGCTTGTTAACAAATCGTTACCACCGGCTGCCGGCAAAACATCTCCTCCTGTAGCTTTATTACTCCTCAGCCGGGATATTGATATTCTAATCTTATCTCGGCTGGGCAAATCACATTCATCACTAGTTTTATAAACTGGCTAAAGAGTATCGCGCCTAGTTCTTTCCATATAGTCAGCACACTTGCAGCTTTAGTCACTAGGTTACTAATGATGTCGGCGACTGATGAGACTGTTTACCTAAATTAAGGAGCTGCGCTACATGGACAAGGCAACTATTAGCAAATTAATTGGTCTGACACCAAATGCCGCCTAAGTAGGGGAAGGAAGAAACGACAGAGCACATTTTCTGTGAATATGTTGCACTTTCAAACATTCGGGGGCGAACGTTTACAGAGTCCTTTATTGGGCCTGAACAGGTTCGTCGACTACCCATTGTATTATGAGGTCTTCATACGGAAAATTGAGAATTTTCTGAATACTGTACCGATTGATGTTTTCGAACAAAGCGAATAGTCCCGCCCATGGGTAATCACTAGATGAAGGATTGAATGGCCTTTCTTTTTGGTGATTACCTCCCATTGCAGCTAGTAAATAGCAAGTCTAACCACAGAGAATTTGCTACAATAGATCTTTTAGGGTCGCAGTGCCATGACCAGTTAATGTAAATTTCTATCTTTTTTTTGTGAAAAGAGAGAAGAACACTGCATATTTGGCAACTCTCCAGCCTGCTGACCACGTGAGAGGTATCGGGAGAAAAGAACAGAGGAGTAGAAGTCACAGAGATGAAAATAAGAAATATTACAGGCTAATCAAGCTACCCTAACATACGATGTAGTATGTATGTGATGTGCCCTAGGCTACTGCTGCGGTATAAACAAATATTTTGAAGATTTTAATTTGTTGCGTTTCCAGAGAAATAGTTTTTTCCTATGACTTGTGTATATCGTTAGCAATACTTGTAAATATTTTTTATCGTTATTTTCCCCTGTTTACGTTAAAATTTATTAACCAATTAAAGTGTAGTCAAATGATTTTTTATATCTATTTTTCTTTTTTGTAATTTTTTCCCTGGTAGTTTAAATTCCATGTGTAAATACTCTTAACGAGTTGTCATAAAAATTGTGTATGTTGTGTAGTTCTTAATCTTTGTCCCATTTACTAAAATTAAGTTTTAAAATTTCATGCATTTTATAGGCTTAAAATAAATTAATTAAAAAAAATTTATTGTATTATATAGCCTTTGAAGTAGTACAGGAAAGAAAAAAAATTTAAAAAATGTTTTTTCCAGCTATAAAATGTAAAAATAAATTTCTAATGTTTTAAGGTCATAAAAATAAATTAAAAAAATATATATATATTCAGAAATTCTTTAAAATTAAATTTAAATTTTATAATGAAATAAAAATACAAAACAAGACAGGCAATGTGACACCACTGCTCCACACACCAACAAATTAAAATGTCCAACAAGGCACCACTGGTTGATAGTTGTTTTTTAAAGAGACATTTTAACACTTTAAACCTGAAGAAAACTATTTGAAAACCTCAGAAACACAATGAATTTTAAATTAATTTTTCAAATTTGTCATTTAAACAAAAAGAATACACAAAATAAATTAAAAGAAATGGTAAAGAACTAATTTTATAGTGTGTTTGACGAGTAAGTATAATAAGCAAACACCAACAAACAGAATTTTTTTTTTTTTCAGTTTTACGACTACAGTTGTGGTGTATGAGAGCAACACAACAGCAATTTTTGAATCGATAGTCGGTGTTGTAAAATGAATTTTAAAATATTCATTTATTCCCTCTCTCCCTTCTTGATGATAGATGGTTTTTAAAACAGCAACAGCAACAACAACAACAACAAGAAATTTACGAAATGAAAATTATATGTAATGAATAATAAAAACAACAAAACCGTTACTTTATATTCTAACTCCCTCTCTCTTTTTCTCTCCTTGTCATTATATGTATGCATGTTGATTTTTTTTAAATTTCAAGCGTACATACATACATATACATATGTTTATGCATATTTACATACCATAAGTACATACATATGTAAATATGCATCAAATGTCAAAATGACATTTTAATTTTCTTACAATTTGTTTGTGTCATTATTTTTGTACGTTTCCTTCTCCTTCTTCTGTTTTCTTTATTTTCATTTTCTTTACAATTTTTCCCTTTTTTTGTATTTTCCATGTCATTATTCTGTTGTTGTTTCTGTTAAAACAAACATAAAACCCAATTTTACTAATGACAAATGACAGCTGAGCTTTAACATATGCTATGCTATGCACTGCACTTATTTGTTGTTGTTGTTGTTATTGTTTTAGTTTTTCTCCTACTCTTCTAAAAAAAAAACCTGAGCTTTTAAAGACAGATATTATGAAAAGGTTTTATAATGAAAGTTGTAAAAAAATATCAATAACTTTGTTCTCTTTTAAGCAAAAATAATGCAACCATGAGTGCAAAAAGTGTAAAGAAATTATATGTGGTCGAGGCACACTGACAAAGAAAAATTTGCTGCTCCTAGAATTATTTTTGTCAATTAGCTTACGCTTCTTTGTCTTTCAACCTTGCTACTCATAATAAGATTGAGTTCCAGGACATGAGAAATATAAGGGGAATGATATGGTGAACATCTCTGCCTAGAGGGCTTAGGGATTTAATAGAGTTGGGTTCTTTAGCTCTTTTAATGAGCTAGTTCGTTCACTTACAACACAAAACAAGTGTGTTAAACACACCCACACACATAAATAAATAAAATTTTTGTTTTCAACACATATATATTTTGTTGTAATTTTACGAACTAGCTCATAAGAAGAGTTAAACGACCCAACTTTAGGAATTAATATTCATCAGTAGAAAATATGGATACGACTCTAGTGACCTCGACCATTCTAAAAAGTTCCCTACTTTCGGCGCTAAGGGGGCGGAATTTACTTTGAAACTGTTTAACAGAAACTTAACAAGACTTTCGGCTGCACTCACAGGTCACTAAGCCTGCAATTAGCACTTGTACGAATGGGCATAATCAAAATTAGCTGTGAGGAAGGGCAGTCAATGAAGCAATTGATTACTTACTGTGTGAGGCACTGAGAAACAGAAACACATAAACTTGTTGGCACCTTGTCGATTTCATAACGTATTAATCCCGTAAGTAGCAAGAGAACACACAATAGATCAGCAATAGATTGCAGCGAAACAGTTCGTCTTGGCCTTGATCTCACCTTCATTACCTTAGTAGCATTATTAAATTAAATTATCGATTACAAAAAGGTACAAACTATAAAGTCAATGAGGGCATGCATATCAGCACAAGCGTCTTACGTTTGAACCCCAGCAGAGGACATGACGAAAACATTTAATTGTAGTTTTCCTCCAGACAATTCCATCTAAAAAAAAAAAAATAAAGAAGCCAACCTGATCTTCCAGCTTACCGATAATGGCAAACATCAGACGAATGATGAGGAAAAACACGCCACCTACAGGGAAAAAAATTACAATGCTAAGTAAAGATCACCACCAACACTTATCAAAGATCTTCACCACTATGCAATTATATGAAGGGGAGCTAAAGCTTGAAAAATCAACTTGATTCATGAAACTGAAAGAAAGCAATGGATGCTTTGTGAAAAGCCAATTTGCCAATAGTGACGGAGAAAAAACAAATCTGTAAAGTAGAGATTAGTGGCTTGTACAAACGTTTGTGCAAACTATTTGTGCAAGTTATAAATATTTTTGTTTTATTGATCGGTCTTTATTGGAATAAAAAGTTGTTTAAACACATTATAAGAGCGTCCATACTTTAAAATCAAATAAAACAACTCATAAATCATAGAATTAATACTTTGTGGTCATGTATCTGTTCACACCATTGCTGCTCTCAGCCGCCACACAAAGAGCCAAGACCTAATGTTTCAATGCGACCATATCTGCACATATCTTCTTTAACCACCTTTTGAAGGATTTCTGCATTTATTTTATCAATGACATGACTTATGTTGAAACATAAGCATAAACTCTTCCCAACCCAAATGGGCTTGAGTTTGTCTGAACAGGTTTTCTAAGTATAACCTGAAAATATGATAACCGGTCTTTTAACCGGGCATTTGAATAGAATTGAAGTAGTTTCAAACCCAAAGCTTATACATGGAATTTGTGCCGCTTTGAGACATTTTAGAAAAAGTTACCCATGCTCCTAACCTAGAAGCTACTTACCCACTACTGAGTAGATAGTTGGGTGGAATATTATAGGAAAACTGTATTAGTCGAGGACTGTACAGTCGAACAGATAGTCGCAGTAATGGAATATCACTTTACTATAATATTTAAGAGTAATTTCTCAAGATATGTTGGGTTGTTAACATAACGCATGGGTAAAAATATTAATAGGCGTGAAATAGCTTGACCTTTTAGGCTAGGAAATAAATACTTTGACTGTTTCCTGAACCCGTTTTGTTTTGTGTGCAGGTGCATTGTTACCTTGCTGTGTCTTGCGCCTCATTCGAGTCGTTTTTCGATCAATGCATGGTGATCTGTATTAACGGTTTCATCAGGTTTTAGAAGCTCGTGGTACACCACACCTTTCTGGTCTCAGCAGACACACAGCATTGTCTTCTTGCCGAATCGATCTGGTTCTGCAGCCAAAGTTGATGGTTGTATCGCATTAACCAATAATTTCTTCCCTTTAGAGCATGATCATCATATGTCTCGGCAAGCATTCGATGCGACTTGCAGCACTTTTCAAAAAAAAAAAAATTAATGTTTTTCGTAAATCAGCAAATAATTAAGTCTCGATCACAATATGCAGACATTTGAATCTTGACGCTCACTTCATACCGATACACCTGGTATTTCTGTATTGGCCCATTGCTATAAGGTGCCTATTGCTTTTATTCATAGCGGCTACTTCTGCATTAATCTGGGCATAGTTTGGCCCTGTGGTCTTTACATTTTCCATAGCTTGTTAATGGATATTTATTATTATTATTATTGTTCACTTGCAGACCATTCCAACCCATGAGGTCTAATATGTTCTATTCAGTCTACAGTCTATTTATCATATCCAAATCCGTGATCACCATTCTCTTCAGAAAAGCTCTTAGTCTACAGTGACCTGTAGGAATATCTTTCAAGAGTTTCACACACTACCTGCTATGCTTGCGAACAACAAAGCTTCGCTCAAATTGGACAGTGATCTCCGTCCCACAGTGTCTAAGTCCCCTTTGAGTGTTTAAGTATTTTAAGCAACTTGCAATTTTCCAATCCTTGATTAAATTGATTATAGTAGTATCCATATAATCCTAAGAATATTATTAAAATTCTCCGAAGATACCGCTTTAGAATGTCTCTGGGTGCAGTGTTACATGGTAGTTAACTGTAGAGGTGGATTTTAATTTAGGGTTGAATATGACCAATTTTACGGAGTGGTAAGAAGAAGAAAAACACCATGTGCAACTTAACCCTGGAACCCTACCCATGGGTGTGTGCCTGTTAGATATTTAAAGTTGTGTTACACAATTAGGTCTGGAAAAAGCTTCGCGTTTTTTGTCTCTAAACCATAATATGCTACACTATATTATAGTATAAAGGTTGGGCAAATTTGAGGAAGTAAATTGGCTTAAAAACACATTTTTTTTACAAATAGAAATACGGGAATTAATAAAGGAATATGATGTCTGGCAAATGTCCAGCGAAAGAATAATAATAAATATACAGTGTTGAAACAAATAATAGGGACACTTTATTTTTGTCCAGTTTGTCATGAAATTTGATGTATTAAAGATTTTGATGGAAGAGCAGTCTTTATATGTAACGGCCAAGAAGTGCTCCAAAACTAAAGTAATTTATAAGATCCAGTGAAAGAAAACTGCAGAAAAGAAAGCGTAGAACAACTGTCAGTTTTGATAAACTTTTAATTCGTACTTCAAAGATTAATCCCTTCAAGTTATCAAAAAGCCTCAAAAATGAATTTATTCTTCTCTTTCAAGTCGCAAAATAAGAAAAAAAAAAACTTATGGAAACTAGACTTATGGGTAAGAGTCCTCGAAATGTGTCATTTCTCAACGAACGGAAGCAACACCTGCCACGTAATAGTCATAACAACATGCTATGATGGTCTGGCGAAATGAAGATTAATTTGTTTGGAACAAGTGCAAAATCGTATGATCGAACATATTTTAGTTACAATTCATACTTTGAGTTTCATAAATAGAAATTTAAGAAACTGTTGAACTGTGTCTCAATGTAACTATAAAAGGTTACAGATCTAACAACCTGCGTCGAACAAATTTTTGCAAATGTGACTTTGACTATGTACATCTAGTGACCTGCATATGTACTCTTAGAATTTGACGATAGTAGCGATAGTGAAAAAAACTAGCTTCGCAAAATTTTGAACCAATCTGCTCATTGCTTCGAGGGTACCACCCGAACCAAACTAATCAGCCAAAAATTTATCAAGCTTACTGTTAGCAATTCTCAGCGTCCTTGTTTAACCCGCCATTTTTAGATTTTATGCTCCCTAGGTAGCCAAACTGGTTGATTTCTTCTTTAGAGTCTTATTAATTCAAAGTAATTCTTGATTTATCATAATGACACGGAGGATTTTTTGCCAGTGTTTATTTTTAGGCCCGCTGTCACCCATGACTACTTTCGATATATTTGTTCAGATTCAATGCATGATCCAAAATGCTACATATGTTATAATACAAAGTAATCAGCGTAAATAAGGTCATTCAGTCGACACAGTATATATAGTACTCGTACTTCTGTCAAAATGTCATCGTAATATTAAACAGGTTATAAAGCAGCTCTGCCCGACTTAAGTCATCATCCTTCTTGATCCACCTAACGGTTTTATAGGTTTTACTCGGCTACTGGCTTTCTGATAAAGATAATTAATAAGTGATATTAACTTTTATGAAACATTGTCTAATTGAAGTCCATTCCAAAATTTGTCGATTTATGTCGATATAAAATGGGCGTATATTATTCCAAAGATTACTCGACAATTACATGGAAGCTATTAACATAATCAATTCTGAATTTGCGAGAAACAAATTTGGCTTTTTATGGTTCTAGTGCTGGTTTTACATAAAAATAATTCCATGGTTTCCTGAAATGTCTAGCACTTAGCAACATATTCCTGAAACCACAAGTTATTGATGTTGAGCTTGTTGAGTCTTCAAATTAAAAATTGAATTTTTTCTGCTTTTACATTTATAATAAAGGTTACCTTCTGTACTTTCATAGTGTTCAGGCTTTCCCATACCAATTCCTTTGTCAGCGTAAACACTTACTACGCTTCTATTGAAATACAAAAAATCTAAAGAACGTTCTTCACTGCCTTTTCTTGCTTTTGAAAGAAACTAAATGATTACAAAATGCATGCATGTGTGTTCTAGTTTTTCATAAGTTTTCTACTGTTTTTTCTCTCGCGCCCTCCTTCATTTGTCATAATTCTTAAGTTTTTCTCGATTTTTTTGTAGAAAAATTTTCGTTTTTTTTTATTGCTTAAAATAAGCGCACGCACGCACGCACCCTTTTGTAAACTTATGCTTTTACTTATAAAAATGACATACAAAAAAAAAAATTAAAATTGAGGGCAGAGGGTGAGAAAAAAAAAGCAGAAAGAAAAAACTTATGAAAAAATATAGAAAATTGAAAAATGAAAATGTAAAGAAATGAACAGCTTGAAAGGATAAATAAATCAGAAACAGGTGGCCTTTTTAAAAATTTTGAAATTTTTGTTTGAAATCAATTTTTTTTTTTTTTTTTAAATAAATATATAAGTATATATTTTTTAATTATAAAAAACTATTTTTCTTTTACAAAATTACCCATCTCTATATGTAGCTAAACAAACTGTGTGCGTAGTAGTATAACTCTATTAACTTTATGGTGACATTTTATATTGTCACTCTATTTTGTTTCATTTTTCAAATTCAATAAATCATTCAGTTTAAATTAAAATATTTCAATTAAAGTGAAATAAATCTTTGATGGTTAGAGATATTTTATTTCATTTGATACAACAACAAAAACAACAGCAAAAGCAAGCAGCATCAAATCAATTTGATCTGAGAATTTATTTCTGTTTGTTTGCATTTTTAAAAGCTGTCACTATCATTGTTTCAAATATTACTCGTAAACTTTAAAATCAAGTGCCAATGTTTATGTGTGTCAGTCACATTGGCTTTATTAATGACATTTTGAAAAATCATCCTAAATGCTTGATTTGGTTTTATAAAGATTAATTTGAAAAAAAAAGAAAAACAGAAAAAATATTCATACAATTTAGAAAAATGTATTTCAAGGTTATTTTCAAATCGATAAGAATTATTCAGAAAAAAAATGTAAAGAATTAAAAAAAAATGTTTTTAAATCGTTTAATATAATTAGTCATAGTTTTTTTTTTTTTTTGAACTAAATGAAAAAGAGCAAAAAAAAGTTAATCATTAAAAAAAAGTACAAACCAGCGGCGAATGTTTCACTCTTCAAGTATTTTGAAGGTTCAAGCTTTAGTTCAAGGAAATTGTTTGTTTAGTATGAAAAGTGTTACGCTATCGTTTAAGTATAAAACACTTAAAATATAAAAAACAAAAATAATAATAATACGTTTGATTGAAACAAATATTTTTTGGAAAAAATGCCCACAAAAGGTAAATTAAAGGTTATAAAAAAGAAAATTCTATTCTAAGATGCTTGTCAAATATATACAGTCACACAGATAATAATGCGTACCCTCAATAAAAACGGTTTTTAAGGAAAACTTTACATATCTGATCGAAGTTACCTTTACATTTGAGAATATAATGACACAGACCTCTACATAAACCATAAAAGTCCCGCCAAGCACACGATTATTGCGCTTAAGCACTTAAAGGACATATGACAACACAGATAATTTTACGTGCGACTTGAAAAGATTCTATAAAAATTTCTATATTGATCTGGTCTATGGTAAATTTATATAATAGTTTAACGATGTTCTTGTCACCGGTAAAGAAATATACTATTTTAACCGAAAAGAAGTCAAATTCGATGGAAAGTAATAAATTTAAAAATCTGAGAATTTTTAAACGCAATTGCTAATTTTGGTGGTAGTGCCAAGTCCACAGTCCTAACAGTAGTTAAAAAAATTTCTAAACCGAAAACTTTAGCAAGCAATCCCAAAAATGGTCGTTCGCCCAACATTTTTCGTAAAACAACAACGGTACAAAATCATAATACATTGGAAAATGGCCACAATATTAATGTGTGTTCAGAAATTTTTCGTAGTATTATGAGAAAAAAGCGGAGTCCATAGTAGAGAACCAAGAAAGAAAACTTTTTTAAACGAACTCAAAAAAAAGACTACCGAAGTCTGCACGGCAGTAAACGGACAAAAAACCAAATTTTAACTTATTCGGATGAGATGGCAGGCAAAAAATCTAAGTATGTTTAAAATCAAATTATTTTTAAGAGATACGTAATATAGTCTGTGTGACTGTACGTTTCTTTTTATAAAACTATGGACAACCTAAAAAAAGTTTAAATTTAAAAATGCAATAAAACAAAAACGGTCTGATATTTTGCCAAATTTATTTTTCTATTGCGAAGTACAATTGTTCTGGTTAGAAATGAAACATTATTTCAATCATATGGCTGCCACAGCCGGCCTCACAGTATCCCATTCGATCGGACCAATTTTCGATAAATTTTTCGAGTGTATTGGGTCGTATGTCGGCAATGGCATCACGAATGTTGGCCTTCAAATGCTTAATTTCCCTTAGATTGTTGGCATAGCACTTATCTTAATCTACAGTGTCAAATTGCAGCTTCTTGGCCGTCAAACGTTTGACGCAATTAATCGATTTTAACATGAGATGTGTGACAAGTTGTTCCATCCTATTGAAACCAAGCATCGTTTACATCAATATCATGAAGAGCGGGCACAAAAAAAATTCGTTCTCATGGTGCGATAGGTGTTTTCATTGACCGTAGTGGTTGCGCCATGCTCATTTGCAAAGAAATATAGGCCAATGATGCCTCCGCTCAGTGTACCTGTTTGTATTTTCTATTATTTTTCTTAAAAAATTTGTCGCTTTGATTTTTCATATTCAATAACTTCATCCAAAGCCCCACAAATTGAAATATCGGAGTTACAGAGTCCAAGTGATATTATTAACTAGATTAGTGAAGTTAGAGAAATAAAACCCAATGTAACCCCGCACACTGGGTGACTTACAAGGACCGCAATGTTTCTTTACCTAGGATCCTAAAGTTTTTTTTACCTAACACAGCAGGGTTAAACTACGCGATTTTATTTAAATCGTTTCTTCAGCCCGTCCTACAAGCATATTAGACCTCTTTCGCTGCCACACACTATTATACAAAGCAGAAGTTTTCTACTTTGTGCCAAACTGCTTGTACAGCCTATTTTTTCCGTTCCTCCTTTTAGAAACATATGCCTTCCGACAAAGCATCCTATGCTTTGTTTCAATTCAAATTAGACGCTTTATTTCAAGCTCAGTAGATGATTAGTCTACTGTAGCTCTTCAATTTTTGTGAACAAAAATTCGTTCAACATGGCACGATAACGATCGCCATTGACTGTAACGGCCACTCCTTGCTCATTTTCGAAGAAAAATGACCCAATTATGCCTCTAGACCAAAATCCGCACCAAACAGTGACTCGTCTTGGGTGTATCGGCTTTTCAATGTATGCGTGCTGGTTTTCTGTGCCCCAAATTCGACAATTTTGCTTGTTTACATACCCGCCAAGATCAAAATGAGCTTCATCTGAAAAGATGATTTTTATGGCAAAATTTTCAAAGTAATGTCGCAATATTTTCCAGCGTTGTTCAAGCGTATACACAACCATATTCGTTCAGTGGAAGGATAAAACTAATTATCTGTCAAATCAGACATGAGCTAAATGTTACCATTCACGAAATAAGCACTAGATGGCAGACCCTTTATATTTTTCTTACTGTATATAGTTGTGACACCTCACTAAACACACTTCAACCAGAGCTGCCGCTTCTCATTCTACACTCTTCACACAGGGCTCTATTTCAAATTTTATTTAATTAATTGTATAATTTAGTACTAATTGAGCCATTTTTAAATTGTAATTTTGTATGAGCTCAATTAAGGCCTTAATTGCGTAAAGTCTATTAATTGGCAACTAAAGCTTATGTGTGAACATAATATTAAAAAATAATTATTAGACTGCACAAGTGACTTGTCAAGTTTAAAATTTTAATTTTTTTTTCGTCATTAATTATAAAAAACAAAATTTGTTACTTGGGTAACAGTTTTACAAAATCAAATTTCAAAAAAAAAAAAAAAATAATTTCTTACGCTTTCCATTGAGATGTTTTTAAAACCAAAATATTTGAAAAATTCTTGTTTTTTCGAAAGAAATTCTTTTATTTTTACAAGTGTTTCCCATTTGACGAAAAAAAGAAACTGAAAAGAAAAAAAGAAAAACAGAATTGTATACATAAATTGTTATTAAATGTTTTTTTAGGGCTATTGGATTGTGTCCCTCTTTTTTAATGCCAAGTAATAAATGCATTTATTTGTGGTGTTTTTTCTTTTTTTGAAAGAAAAATATGTTGAAAATGTTTGTGGCATAACACAAACATACAACATACATAGCTATCTGTATGTCTGACTCATTCATAATCTTTACAATTGTGTCATAAGTAAAGAAAAATGTTTTTCTTGTGTCTTTCTTTTGTTTTTCAGTTTTTTTTTTTATTGTTTTAGTTGTTTTTTTTTGTGTTAAATGTTTACATTTGACATTTTCAATGCATTGTTTTCTTTTGCTGTTACTGGATTTGGTTGTTATTTTTCTTTTTTTTTTACAAAACTTATGTGGCATCACGTAAATACTTGGGGAGAGGCTGTTTGCGTCTATTGTCACAGTATAAGAAAAAAGATCAAGAGAT
Organism: Wohlfahrtia magnifica; assembly: GCA_023159175.1. Taxonomy (NCBI): domain Eukaryota; kingdom Metazoa; phylum Arthropoda; class Insecta; order Diptera; family Sarcophagidae; genus Wohlfahrtia; species Wohlfahrtia magnifica. Next base: position 4,495,531 of record JAKWBJ010000045.1, read on the forward strand.
CAATGATTTTTTTAAAATTAATTTATGGATATTTTATTAAATCCATTTAAGTTTTTTTTTTGGTTGATATTTCAAGCTTTTTGTTCGTTGTGTAGGGGGAGATTAAATAATGAGGTGTTAATAACAATTTATTTTATCAGCAATTAAAAATTATATTTTATAAGAAGAATCTTTTAAATTAGAATGCCTGTTTCTTTTTTTATCGATATGAAATTCTTTGTTTTGTGTACAAAAGTACAAACATTTGCTCATATACTTGTTCAAGCCACTTGTACAAAACTTAAGAATTTTAAATTTTCATCGCTTTGTTACCCTAATTACACGGGTGTTTTTTATAGAGGTATAAAACTTTAAGTTGGCAACACTTTTTAAACCGGCAGCCATTTTGTCAGCTGTCAGGTGATTTATGCTTAGTTTTGTTTGGCATTTCAGCATGAATAGACTAAACAACGCTTCCAAATTTTGCAAATGATGTCCAAAACAAGATTGCTGTTGATACCGATTTTCATGAGCGATGAGGCTAAGTGATGAAGCTCACTTTTGTTTGAATAGATACGTCAATAAACTACCGTATTTGGAATGATGATAATCCCCAAGTGTATGTTGAGACACCGTTACATCCAAAAAACTGACTGTTTGGTGTGCTTTATGGGCTGGTGGAATCGTTTGTCCGTACTCACTTAAAATCGATGCTGGTTAGACCATTACAGTCATGACTATAGAGTTATGATTACTAACTTTTTCGTTCATCAATTGAACAACCATGATGTGCAGAAGCTGTGGTTTCAACAATACGGCGCAACATATCACACAGCTCGTGCCATAATTGATTTATTAAAGGGAACGTTTGATAACCGCATAGTTTCACGTTGCAGAGCTATGAATTGGCCTCTAAAATTGTGCGATTTAATGCCGATAGACTATTTTCGGGGGTGATGTGTGAAGTTGCCAGTCTACGCCCATAAGCCAGAAACGATTGACCACTTGCAGGAAAACATTTGCCGAGTTATTGCCAATATACACCCACAAATGTTAGAAAAAATCAACGAAAATTGTACCTCCGGATTAGACTACGTTCAAGCCAGCTGTGGCGGTCTTTTGCCAAAAGTTATATTTAAATTATAATGACAGAAGAATAAAGTAAATTTCGAATAAAGTAAATTTCATGTCAATTTAAAAAATTCATCCTTGTTTTCAAACTTCTATACCTCTATAAAAAACATCCTTTATGTATATAGATAAGAATTCTTATATAAGTAGCTTTCATCAGGTGTGCTTTGTGCAGTACCCACTTATCCAATCTCTCCCGCTTTTTGACTGATCACGATCGATAGTGAAGCTTTAACTGATACCGTTTTTCATACATGCAAAATTCCTCATTTACGTGTAGCATAAATAGAAGCTGTCACGCCCACTTATTTAATCTGGTCTAGTTATTGACTGGTTATGTGTCCTGGCCTAGAAGTTATTTAAACCAAATTTATAAACTTTTGCTATTACAGTTCCCAATTAACTATGTATGGGAGATGCCACGCTAACTTATGCAATTCCGCTCACTTTTTGACTGATGACTCTTATTAACGATTTAATTATAACCAAATCCAGAAACCTCTTAGAATGTGAGATAGCCTGTCCACTTGTTCAATACTGCCTATTTTTTAACTGATGATTTGTATTAACTACCAAGTCATAGACACCAAATAACTTTTTTTTTTGTTTGAGACCAGCACTCAGGTGTTAACCTCTACTCATGCAGTGCATTGTGCTGGTACTAGGAAAGTAGATTGTGGGAAGGAGGATAGAGTGAGTAGTGTTTATCGATTTGAATTTGCTTATATCATAAGTGGCAGGGAAGATATTCACAGAAAATTGTTCCACAAACGAACAGTGCGACCAAAGAACGAATTCTTCCTATAATGCGTTGTGCGGTTCACTGGACAATCAACTACAAAGGGCTGCGCTCTACGAGAAATACGTAAATACGTGCTACGTAAAAATATATGATTACCAGGAATTAGTTTCTTAATTTCGTTAGAACACATTCCATTATAGCACCGATAGAATAATGAAATACACGCCACATTACGATGTTGCTCTAATGATTCGATAGAGTTGGCTACCCTACCGTCATTAATACGAATCTTCGCCCTCTCCTGTACGCGGTCGAAAAGCTCCAAAATAGTCTTTGAAGCACCGGCACATACGTGATATACGGATATAGGTCTTGTAAATATTAAGGAGACCAGATGGAATGAAGTAATTCTTACTCCGTCTTAAAAAGCCGAGGCACTTGAAAATATGTGCTCGTGCCATAGAACGTCACAGTGAATTCTTATGCCCAGAACATCACGAGCATCTGATTCCTCAATATCTACATTATCCATAGATACAGATGACAACACACCTCCACGTGTGTGTGTCAGAAAACAACATTGGGTCTTGTGCGACACCACTCAGAAATTTTCACTAGGTCGCTTGTAAGCGTGTCGTTCATATTCTGCCTTTTCGTTCCAATCTCCAAAAGGCTCGGTGTACGAAACTTCCGCTCTAAGCATTCTCAAGATATACAAAAATCAATATTTGCTTTGTATGGTAGGTATCATGCACACTTATTCGATTACGCCCACTTTTTAAATAATGGTTTATATTAACTACGAAGTTATTTAGATAAAATCAGAAACTTCTACTCTAAACGTTCTCAAAATATATAAAAAATAATATTTATTTTGTATTGAGGTAGGTAACTGATGATTTGTATTGACATTCAAGTCGTTTTGACTAAATTTTGAAACCGTCAATTTAACCGTTCTTGAGATATACAAACATCAATAATTACTTTCCATGGGAGGTGCCCTGCCCACTTATCCCATTCAGCCAATTTTTTGACTGATGATTTATATTGGCTACGAATCTATTTAGACCCAATTTAGAGATGCTTACTGTTACCGTTTTGAAGATATAGACAAATAAATATTTTTACGGGGGTAGCACCACCGCTTTTTACTTTAACAGGGTGCAGACTATAGAGTAACAACAAGTAATTATACAAGGTTTTCCAGTAATAAAAATATTAGTTAAATGACCCTCACGGCTAAGCTCGCAAGGCCATATTATTTTCATAAAATTTTCCATCACCAATTCACATTTTTGCAGCGGCATGTTCCGGCTTTCCAGTCATAGCTTTGACCTTACTCTTTAATCAGTTTCTCTTAATTTGTTATTTTCCAGTGATTTTAAGTAAAACAATATTTTAAATTTTAATTTAAACTTTTCGAGTTCTTTTTTTTAAACCTTAACAACAACAAAAAGAGGGGTTTTTGAACATTTATTTTCCTTATAATCAAGAGTCATTAATCATTGCGTTTGCTTTCCTCTTTTTTAGTTCTTGAAAACATTATTTATACCACTTTGCATAGACAAAAAAATGTGCTTTTTTTTAAGGAATAGAATAGAAAAGTTCATGTTTAAAAACTCTAAAACCTCAAATCAATAAAGTACTTAATTTACCACTGTAGACACATTACCAAGAATATTAAACAATTCTAACCATTGCCACTCATTCACTCACTCACTCGCTTGCTCGTTGGTTGGTTTTGCCTCATGTTTTCTAAAGGGATTTTATAATCAAAAATATACACGGAAAGAAAACTCATACATAATTTAGTTAAAATGGGAAGGAAAAACTACTTATAAAGTCATAAAAGAAAAAATATTTTAATTAAATATAAAACAGTACTATAACTCATTTATATACATACTTATTTTTATAGAGGAAAAGAGAAATTTTTTTTATTCTATTCTTTAGATAGAAAACGCACTTATACTTATTTAAATTCTAGTCTTTTAAATAAAATAGCATTTTATTCTTACATGTACATTTTTCTAATAAAAATTATTTTTCTCTTTTATTACAGGTATGTTTCATTAAAATTATTTTAAAGACATTTGAATTAAAATACAAACGTTTGGTGAGTTGATTTTTCTGATTTATTATTGTTTTTTTTTTTTTTTTCAAATTTAAGCTCTTTTTTAAACCCCGAATTGAAATTGTTGAATTTTATAATTCAAAACTGGCATTTTTTCTTTACAACCTTATGTTTCTTTATGTCGTTAAACGCCGTCTCATTAGAACTATAGCATGTACATATTGGTATTATGGAGTTCTTGCTGCAAAGAACGGTTATCATTTCCCTTTTTATTGAGAATCATTAACGCAAACTGTTCCACATTTTGGACGAAAAGAAAGTTCGCTGATGCCTTTTTACCGTTAGTGATCTGGAACAGTAAGTCTGTGTAAATGCAGGGTCAAGTACTTATATACAATTTTACTTTCTGATACAACCGCCTGGCCAAATATAAATATCTATTTAAGTTTTTCATTTTTTTTTTTTTTTGGTAGGTAGGAGGCGTGAAATATTCCTAAGAGCATGCACGTACTACTGAGCATGCACCATTCTTACGTCCCCACGGAACTGCCCATCGGTTATAAATCGTGGGGAATGTGAGCCCTCTGTGGCTATTCATCGCTGTTTTGTTCACTATTTGAAATGTTACTCTATACAGATTTATGCTACGCTTTGGCCTCATACCAGTTTTTTCGGATCTAAGCATAATGTCGACGACATTTTCAACGTGTACATATTCTCCCAAACATATTTCAACGTGGTCAGTGAAATACAACGTGTTCTACGCTTTCGTTTTCTTCGCTGACTGGACTTTTGTAAAGTTGTCGTGTGTACAACGTTTTGAGTGAGATTATAGTTTATCTAATCATGATTTCTTTTCGGTGGCGGATAAGTCATGGTATAGAGTGTTGTCGGTAGATTAAAGTTCATAGTCGGACGAGTATATTCCTCTACATTTTGTAGCAGCAATTTCTTTTAAACGCCGAAAAGCCGTAACAGGATAGTGGATATACCCATATGTATGGCATTGACATCAATCATGCTTCTTTGTTGGAAAGTTGTGTCTGCTATATAACGTCAAATCATAGTTAGAGTATTCACTTCAATCTACTGAACTTAAAATTACTGAACACCTGTAGACATATCAAAGATACAGACACAAAAAACTTATCCGTCATCTGTTTAATACCATAACAGCCTGTTTCCAGATAACGAGCGTAAGAAGACGTGCGACAAACAAGTTGAGCGACTTGTCTGTTTATATGTAAAACGCAAAAATGTGAGCAGATCTCCTTAGAATTTACAAAAATTGCGTTCTCGATGCCTCATAGACTAAATTAGGTTGCAAAACAGAAAAAAGGCGTTGCATCAGTTATTGAAAAACTTATAAAGCAAAGTTTGATGTAGTCATCCTCAGACTTTTGTAGACTAAAAAATTCAATGTTTTTAACTTTTTTTAATTTATTCACTTACTCTATATTTCATTAAAAAAAACAGTTTTTTTAAGTTTTTTATTAAGCAGAACAGTAATAAAATAAAAACATGGAGTGTTTTGGTTATACATTCATATGTATATTAAGTTTATGCAGTTTTTGTTGTCGTCCGTAGACTTGGGTACACTGTAAAGTAATATGGAATTGGTTAGCTAAGATATTACCGTAGATATGGTCCTCCGATATTTGTCATCATTCAAGCGAATACATTTGATATATCGGCTGCATTCGCAGAGGCGTACTTAACATGTTTCTTAATATTCAAGCGGTCATCAATCATAACACACAAATAAAGCAAGTATTATACCGCTTCTGACGACATAATTGTTATGTAACCCACCTTGATGTTGAGATCTTTCTCTTTTTGATTATAGGCACTAAGTTCGTTTTATAAATTTATGTAGAATTACCAGCTTCTTATATAACACCAGCTACAGTTTGTCAAATAAATGTTTTCAAAGTAGCAAAAACCTAGAATCTTCATTACTTGTGTTTTTATTTAAATATAGAGGCACTTGTTACACGTTCGACCAATTTTTTATTGCTGAACATTATATGGTTCATTTATTGCAACCGTGTCATAACTCAAAAAACGTGATGCTTAGATGATAAATATCTCGATCTGCAAAATTTTATCCATTACACCAAAATGTATTTACTTGCCTGAAACCGCACTATCTTTTAAAGTTGTTACTCGTGTGTTGGTAGTACTTTTAATGCATTTTTTTATCATGCCTTCATACGTTGATCTACAAAGAGGGGCTCATGGCAAGACATGCTTTAAGAAATGGTAATAAAGTGCATTAATTAATATCTTTGAAAACTTATATATCAAATACACACGATGTGCAATGTTTACTTTAACTGCTTGGATTTAGTACCTACTCCCTTCTTGCTGTACTTTGTTGGAGAGCCACACGCAGTTAGCAGCATAAGTTTCTATAGGTCATTTGTGTACTATAATTGAGTCATTATTCCAGGCTAAATTAAACCCGGGTGGGTTTTTTTATTTCAAGGTTCTCGTAGTTTATTTACAACAAAAATAAATGTAATTTACATATTGGGATTACAAATTTTTTTTCTTCCGTTTGTGAGCTCAAAAAAGATAATAAAATAACAAATGTATCAAATCACTGCTTACATCTTTTTCCAACCCCTGAGCCAATTTCCAAATCCCGTCTCAGAAAAACTTTTCGTCTTTTAAGGCGCTCTAACTTTGAAGCCAATTTTGTATTTCTTTAAAAAACGTGATTCCGCAACAAGCTAAAGATAAACTCAGACCTCTTTATACAGCTTAAATAGTTTCTGAAAATGTAGGACGTAAATCGAAATGCTTTTAAACGAGATGAATAGGTGTTGCGTTTGTTTACCTTACACTTTTTGTTAAAAAACGGAGAATCCATATGCGCTTAAAACGGATGTGTTCAATAATTCAAACAAGCCCTTAAAGCGAAATCTCATGTAAAGAAAGCCCATATAATGAAGTGTGAGCAATATTCGAAGAATACGGCGGATGCGGCAACTGACCGTTTCTAATAATTGTTTTGAAACTTATGCGACATCAGGTAGGATGTTGTCATGCAAAAAAATAATTTAATTACGTCCTCCTTTATATACCACTCGTTTTTCTCATAATGCATGATTCAAACGAAGTAATTGCAGTCTGCTCCGAGTTTTATCAGTTCATAGTACAGAATGTCGCTTAATACCACCAAGAGTGCAAAATTGCTCTATAGATACTAAAACAACGTAATTGTATGTATAAACAAACGAAAAATATTGTCAACTTGAACGAAATTTGGAAGCATCGAAAAACCCAATAAAACTCGGTGGGTTGGGCTTAAAACAACCCGGATTTTTGCAAGCCTGTTTTATTCAGACCATCAGTAACCAGTAGCATATAGCATAATTACCTTACAAGCCACCAAAAAGAGTTGTTCTAAGTCATACTGCAAAACTAACGACTCCTCAGATATACCATCAACGTAAATCTTCTGTTCTAAAGCTAAGGGACGCAGCTTAGCAGTCTTGTAATTTATAATGACAGTAACGATTAGTAGGTTTTTTATATCTCCACCAAAGAAACAGTGTACTTGCATATATTTATCGTCTAATTTTTCTCAGTGTATAACTAATTTCTCCAAAAACAAAACACAAAATTTTAGTTATTTTTTATTTCCTTTTTATGCTTTTTGAATGGGTGGAATATTTAACTCCTTTTTATTACCATTCCACTCCCTCTTTCACTCTTCCTCTAACTCTCTATTCACACAAAGTAGTAAATATTCTTCATGCATACATATGTAAATAAATATATATGTGTATATATGTGCCTTTTTGCACTTGTTTGTATACATATGAGTATTAAATAGATTTGAATAGTGTGCTAAAAAACTGATAACACAAATTTAACGATATGTAAATGAAGCTCAAAATTCAGACACTTACTAGCACTATTTTATGCATATATGCATGTGTGTGTGTATGTACGTATACTGCTGCTAATTTTTTTTTACATCATACAGCAACAACAACAAGTGAAACAATAATAAAAATTTATTTTAACTTCGATTTGTTGCTTAAAATAGACAGATATAGAAAGACAGAGAGAGAGAGAGAGAAACAAAAAGGAGTTGATGATTGAAATAAAAAGCCATAAAAGTTTCCTTACGATAAATGAAAAGCAAAACGGAAGTTTTAAGGAAAAAGTTTAAAATGCATACAACTACAACAACAATAACAGGAAAAACTGTAATTTTGTTCTCCTTCTGTATGGAGTATAGTAAGAAAGAGTAAAAAAGGAGTAGAAATAATAAAAAAACCCCGAATAGAAACATGTCAGTTAGTTTTTCAACAAGGATTAATAATGGCTGGCCCTTAACTTTTCTATGCTTTTCCCCCTTGCCGGTTTTGTTTTTGCTTAAGTTATAGTAAATAAAAATGCAAGTTAGGCCATTTTAAGTAAAAATATCCTTAAGCCAAAAAAAAAACAATTCTATTAAATTTAGTTGGTTGGTTTGTTTCTTAAGCCAAATACTTCGTTTTTGGTTGATTTCAGTTCTAACAAAAAAAAAAAAAAAATATTGCTTTTAATTGAACCATATATTTCATATGAGCAAAAGTTATTTTCTAAATCCTTAACACTTTTGAAAAATAGTATTATCAAATGTCCACAAATTAAAAGTTAGTCTTACCTAACTCTCACCACAGCTGGCTTGGATTTGTTGAGGTAAAAAAAGGAAGAAAAACAAACTTTTCTTTAGGGAAATCATTTACAAAAAAGTCTTTAATTTTTTAAAAGATTAAAAATTTATTTGTTTTTTTTCTAACAAAGGATATTTTCTAGGTGGATTATACAATTAAAGGAGAAAATATTGTTGTGCGATGGCAGCCATTATAATATTTAAAAAATAATTGCTTCTTTAGAGAGACAACTAGTGACGGCAATAAAGGTAATACAGAAAAGGAAAACACAATACTCTTACGCTTTTTTTACTCAATACGCTTTTTCCAACAATATTCAATAAATTCGTTAACCTGTAAGTAAGAAACACTAGCTTCTTAAAGTAGCCATTAATCACAGACTCTATCCACTCATTGTTGCATATCTTTTATGACAGATCCATTTTTACCAGTTAAAATTATGGAAGACCTATTATTCGAATAAAAAGTCGACTATTATGTTACAAACAGAACAACACCAACTGTTATTATGACATTGTGTATAGTGCTACCTTTAGTATTATGAAATAACCAGGATCACTTGAAATCAAAGACAAATTTGCTTTATTCTATTTTATTATATTATATATTAATTCCCATAACATTCCATGAAGGAACATGGTGACCTCTCTCAGTCAATGAACTACACACCCGATTCTATTTTTAAGCTCATTGAAAGGGACCTACCATTTAGAGAAGTTTTCAATAGTATTTATACCCATAACCAGTTACTAGCTAATATTATGAGGTGATACCGCTGTCGAAAAACTTTTTTCTGTTTTAAGAAGGTCTGAAGGTTTTGTCCCTTAATCCGTATTTGTACTTTTGTACAACAGTGAACACATGGTTGTACTCTTAGGACACAAGAGAGCTGTGTGGCGGATAGCTGTCGATTAAATGCAGCTTAAGATAACATGCTAAATAGATGTAGATAGTTTTTCCTGGTTTTTAAAACATTCAAATATATTTCTAATTAGTCGCTTTAGTAACCTGGCTAGAAGAATATAGTCTCTTAAATGACAACAGCCGAACAACGAAATTAACATTTTACGTTAATACAAGATACATTATAATAGTGTACCCTTAGGTTGTGGAATCTAATTCGCTTTGAGATGCAAAAATAATTTCTAATTAAAGTACACAAAAATTACTTTTAAGCTTCTAAACGTTTTAGGTCTTAAAAAACACTTAGAAAGTACTCAAAAAAGTATCGAAAAAGTACTTTATGAAATCTTTAAAATTGTTTACATTTATAAAAGCCTTAAAAGTACTCAGAAAAGTATTTAAAAAGCAACTAACTTCTGGTTGGTAAGCGGGTGTCTTACCTACCATATCACAGCGGTACACAATCTATTTTATTATAATTACTTAATTTGATTTTTGATCTTAGAGATCACTTTTCAAGAGAAACTTTCATAATTCCGTAACCTTTTAGTTAGTCTCTTTAAATCAGATTTAGGCAAAAAGCTGCTCTTCTCTTTTATTTTCACACGTACGTACTCACACGGATAGGCAAAAAATAAGCAAAGATAAGTAAAAAAAAAAACAAGTGGAATAATACAGTGCTCTCACGCCAGTGAGAGACTCTCTAATTACTACTACAATTGTAAAATACTTTAATATTAAGGCCCAAACACATAGCTGCCGTATGTCGCTATCGGACGTAACATTAAGTGCAATATCGTCTAAGAAATTCAATGTTTAAAAATAGTAGAATCTTGTATCATACGAGTCTTCTGCCACATCACCAGTTTTTTCTTTTTAACTCCCGTCTAGTTTGGGTGTAATGAATTTGTTTTTTTCAAGTCTTTTCTGTCTGTATTTGGATTTTGCTCCTTGTATTCTTCCATTAAAACTTCCTACTGCTGGCCCTTAATAACTCTGTTGTTGTAATCATCACATTTTACATCCCAAAGCGCAGGCAGAGAACGATAAACTTCTGACAGCTCAATAATTTGCTTTTTCTTTTGCATTTCTGCCATTTTTATGCCAAAAAATTCGAAAAAATAAATGCAAATTTTTCGCTCCCCGATAAATTTCAAAAAATATGAAAATTAATCAAGCAACGACATACACTTTGCAATCAGCTGTTTCAAGCAAAAGAAAAAGAAAATTTTTTTTGATTTTACTTCCAGCATTGTCGGTGTGAAATATACATAAAAATATCACTAATACTACTACAATGCAGTTTCCATCTGCTTGATAGTGTATTTCTTATTAATTTGACGATAGCATGGTTGTGCTTACACTGAAATCTAAACAATTCTGACACTCATAGCTTTTTTATACACAAATATTTCTGTAAAATATGGTGCAACCATATAATCTGAATCCTTCCTCTTAATTAGTACACAATGAAAGAAAGGATGTAGTAGTAGGTGATAGGTGTCCATTTTTGAAATTTACCAAAAAACACCAACATTTGAAAAAGCTATTTAAGTGAGCGTCTCTCAAGGTAGGAATCTAGGCCCCATTCTATATTTTTAAAACATACAAGGTTATCCACTTTTCGGTTATAAAAGTAAATTTAAATAAAACACACATTTCGATTTTGATGAAACTTTTATTTCATTATAATGCTTGAACCTTGCCATTATATACAAAATACAATGTCATTTAAATGACCACTTTTGGATTCGTTTCAGCAGATGGCCGTATTGTGTAGCACGTGGCACCATCTTGTTGAAGCCTCATATAATCACAATCTTTAATTGAAGATTAACAAAAGTCGGTTATCATACGGTTGTGGCATTCTGAACTTACTTTCGAAAAAAAAACACAACTCCACTAGACTATAATACGCGCCAAACTGCCATTATTTCCAGGAACAGTGTCTTTTCCACAATCACGTCGACAATTCTGCTTGTTGACGTAATCACTGAATGGGAAATAAGCTTCATAGCTGAAGAAAATTTTGTTTTTTTTTTAATTACTAAAGCCTGTTGCTCTAGCACCCAATCAGCATACATATCTACGACGTTGTGAATGGTCAACCGGCTTTGTTGCTTGAGTTGGACTTTATATGTATAAAGTAGTGATACTTTTGTTGTAAGTTTTGACTATTTCTACGTATTCTGCGGTTGCTAAACGACCCATATTCGTATATAGCAAATCTTTTACTAAATAAATGACACTTTAGATGACAGACATTTAAGATCTGACAGCTTCGTCCGACCGATGGTTTCAAAACCATAAAATAGATAACCTGATATCACTAACATGTCAACAAACAGTTGAGCTTTTACATCATCATTTGCTGATAATATAGTTTAACAGAATCGTCTTGATATTTACAGAGCACTAAACAATTTAATAACTCCGTTAATTTCCAACTGATCTCTAAACCTTAAGTCTTAATTTATTCATAACTAAATGTAATTCCTGAACCAATCATAAACAGTACATTCCCTGTATAAATGGTGCGTACATACGCATATAAACTTGAAAAATGTGAAAAAATTATGTTTGCTTGCGAAATACTCCCAGATTCTAAAAGTCTAATTAAACATAATATATATTGTTACGTTTTAACCTTTTCAAAACGTTTGGGTTCTTTTTAATTGTGTTAAAATAAATTAAATACGACGTTGTAGTTGTTTTACAGTTTTTATATCCTCACATTTACTTTATAAACTTTATCATACTACAGCAACTTATTTATCTTGCACTTAATATTCGCTTATACAACATTTTTATTTACGCCTAAACATGACTTTACTTTATGACGGCAAAATGCAAAGCAGTCTCCTTATATAAATAATCAAATCCTCTATTTTATGTCCGTTAATGTTAAACATGTAAGATTGTGTTACCCAAAGATGGTCGATTTGTAGTCAAACACACAAATCAGTACGGTTTTACCAGAGTAACACATTATCAACCTTTACACAAACCAATAGACAAAAAATCCTACAATATAGTCCTCTTTTAGTCATTTTTATGTTCGTAACAATATCATTTAAAAGCTCTGTTTATCTTCTTTCCAAATTAGAAAAGAAACTTAGCATCAGGTAATATTCAGATAATTTATTAGCTTATATATGCATGAAGTTCCGAAAAACCGGTATTTTTCTCGTAACTCGAGATTTTGGAGGTATTTTAGAAATTCCAAAAACCGATCCTTGTTCTATTCGATAGCTGCTATAAGTAGTAGTAAAAGTAGTATCATTTCCCAGGTATTTCAATTTTGTTCTTATTTGTCGCACCGTGTAATTTAAACAATTTTCCAAGGTTCTTAAAACTTTTAGAAAAGTTCTAAATGTAGCACTTTCTTATCTAGTAGACATATACAGGGTTCGCCAAATAAAATTCTTTTTTTGAAAATGCTATAAAAAAATTACTGAATATTTTCTCAAATTTTTTTTTTTATTTGAAAGTACAATCTTTCCGGTTAATTATGGAAAATAATTTCATTCCAATGGCTGCCTCGGCTGGCCATGCAGTAGCCTACACGATCGGTTCAATTTTTAAGCACATTATCGATTGTATGCAGCTGTATTTCACCAATGGCTTCACGAATATTGTCCTTTAAAGTGTCAATTGTCTCTGGCTTGTTGGCATAACACTTATCTTTGACGGCACCCTACAAATGATAGTCCAAAGGTATCAAATCGCAGCTCCGAGGTGGCCATACGAAATCAGCTCTACGGCTGATAATACGATCTTCAAAAACAGGGCGCAAAACATCGAGTGTAGCTTCGGCTGTGTGGCACATAGCGCCGTCCTGTTGAAACCAAATGTTGCTAATATCCTCCTCTTCAATTTTTGTGAACAAAAATTCTTTCAACATGGCCCGATAACGATCGCCATTGACTGTAACGGCCACTCCTTGCTCATTTTCGAAGAAAAATGGCCCAATTATGCCTCTGGACCAAAATCCGCACCAAACAGTGACTCGTGTTTAGTGTATTGGCTTTTCAATGTATGCGTGCGGGTTTTCTGTGCCCCAAATCCGACAATTTTGCTTGTTTACATACCCGCCAAGATAAAAATGAGCTTCATCTGAAAAGATGATTTTTTTTAGCAAAATCGGCATCTTCTGTAAGTCGATCGCAGGCCCACTTAGCGAAGCGAAGTTCAAGCGTATACACAACCATATTCGTTCAGCGGAAGGATAAAACTAATTATCTGTCAAATCAGACATGAGCTAAATGTTACTATTCACGAAATAAGCACTAAAACGTTAGATGGCGGACCCGATATTTAGTTTGAAGAAGAGCCAGTTAGTATTTTAGCAAATTCATTCACGAAATAAGAACTAGTTGAAAAAAACGTTAGATGGCGGACCCTTTACATATACATACATACATATTTTACGTTTTAGAGGTTAAGAAACATTGCTGCAGAATTTGATTTTGAGTCATTAGTTCTCTCTTTTCTTAAATCTAAAAAACAAAAAATGCTAACTTACGAATTTCACAATTTCTTTTTGCTAAAAAAGGTCACAAATTTTAATTGTCTTGTTATTAAAAATATATAATATTTTATGACCTTTTCTTTTCCCAAACAAAGAACAAGTTTAAAAATCTCATTTTGTAAAGCCATTGTAAACCACTCCTCAATAGCTGGTCATTTGTTAAGAAAGTTTAATGTTTTTAAATCACAAACAAATTCTTGCCATATGACAATAATGTCGACTTGAAATTAGCATTAAAACTCATAAATATGTTTTGTAATTAAGAACATTAAAATAAATAAAAAAAAAAGCAACAAACTCTATAGAGAAATTAAGTATAATAACGACATTGTTAAAGAGTTTCGTTAATTTAAATAACTTTATTAAAAAGTTGAAAAAAAGCACAAATTTGATTTAATCTGGCTGGAAAACTATTTTTGAAACAAAAAACACAAGAAACATGTTTAGATATAAAAAAAATCTTATCAAAGACATAAATAACATATAAAACAAAAGCATTAAACATGAAAATAAAATGCATTTAAAACAAAGAGCACATGGGACTTTTTAAACGGCCAATTTTTTCCGACCATAATAGCACAGAGCATTCGGAGTTGTTGTGATAAGTTTGTACGGTCAAAATAGATATTGATCTCAATTTTTTTAAAAGGTATTTTTTTCTCCTGGGAGTATTTGGCTCTCCGCAAAGCATCCATAAGATCATAGTAAATTTCATTATTCAGTTGATTTTAAGGTTAAGTAGATAATTAGTCTACTATATCTCGCCTTAATGTGATTGTGTGATGGTAGATATCCTTGCTAAGTGGTCAGGTGTCATTTGGCTGTACGTGAGTCTTTGCCGTGCGGCAAACCCCACGGTGCGCCAATGGCACGAGTGAATACAACGCGTCTACCAACGCCCCCCAACTATGATACCCACAAGTGAATATCACAAGTGAGTACCAATTCGAAGGCGTGTTGTTAGAACACTTATAGCCTTCACACCTCGGTGAGGAGTCGGAGAATATCTTAACTCCTGCCGAGATATGAATCAGAGCACCCAGTTGAGGAGATGCAATACCCCACCGAGCTTGCGCTTCAGGTCTAAGCAACAGCCACCACGAAGTTCCCACAAGGGGGCCTACCCCAAAAATCGGGCAGAGACATAGTACTGTCAAACTTGTTCAGTTTGATCAATAATTTAACCATGAATCGACTTACAAATGAACAACGTTTGCAGAATATTGATGAATTATCGATTCGATGCCGCTCGCAGCAGTGGAAAATTTTGGCGTAGGATTTGAGTGTAAAACCTTCTGGAATACAGCTGGTGCAAAAATTGAAGTCACACGTCCTACCACAACGGCTAACTTTTGGTAAAATGACAAAGTTAAATGAAGATCTACGGTTTTATTGGAAAATTCAGCGATGAAGCTTATATGTGGTTGAATGGATACGTGAACAAGCAAAATTGTCGTATTTGGTGTAAAGAACAGCCAGAAGCATTGCAAAAACTGTCAATGCACTATTTGGTGAGGATTATGGGCTGGTGGCATCACTGGTCCGTACTTCTTCCAAAATGACGACGGGAGGAACGTTACTGTGAATGGCGAGCGCTACGGTGCGATAATTACAATTCTTTTTTTACCCAAAATGGAAGAGCTGTACATGACTGGCATGTGCTTTCAACAAAACGTTGCCGCATGCCACACAACGCTCGGGACAGTGGCACAATTGAGAGGCGAGTTCGGTGAACAGTTTATTGCACATTAGACTATTTTCTGTTAAGGCTTATGTCTATATGGACAAGCCCGTTACGGTTGACGCATTGGAAGCCAATATTGGAAAAATTATGCGTGAGATACCGGCCGAAATGTTGGAGAGAGTATGTCAAAATTGAACCCAGCGTATGAACTATTTGGGGCGTAGCCGCGATCAACATTTACATGAAATCGTATTTAAACATTGAATAATATAGAACGTTGTATCGACTCATAAATTTTTTTTTCTTAAATCGAATCCGATAACTCTCAAAAAATCGCTCGTTATAAGGGCAGTCTAACCACTACACCATCCCCGGAGAAGTTCAGATAAAAATTTCGCGAATTGCAGTCTTAAGTAAATCCAAGTTTGTCAAATGCTCAACGTCCTCAACAATGAGGGCTAGGGCAGCATTACTTAGCGAATTTAGCATAAGGATTTGAATTTTATCCCCTACAGCTGGTAATGAAATGAAGCCTGCCTAAGTTATTGTAGAAAAACTTTTTATATATAGAACTTAACATTTTAAAAAGTAATTAAGAACAGTGGACATTTTAGTTCAAGCCCAAGACTTCCTTTTTCATTTGTGACTACAGTTGATCCATTCTGCCTTCCCTTGCCATTGATGGGCTCCATACGAAAGGAACCGGAACAGCACCTGCAATGCATATATGCGGTGTATGCGCATAGCTCTATTGACTCCTCTTCCTCACAGCAGAATCTGCAGGTGCTATGGATATGCTCATTCTGTACTTATTACAGGCGTAGTGAGTTAGGAGTGCCCACAGTTTCAGAGAAAAGTCTGCTCTTTCGAGTCTATGCCCTTATACAGCCACAATAAGCATAGGCATACATGTTTTTGCACCCACATAGTCTCGTGATATGCAGCAACGAATTGTTTAGTGACCTTTTTTATTATTGACTTAAGGTGCGACTTCCAAGTAACGTACGCGTCATCACGGGAGGTAAATGCGTAGTCAAGCATACATAAAAAAAAAAATTGTTAAAAAATAAAAACATCTAAAAAGATACAACAATATTTAAAGCTATAAGCTAGGGAGATCGGACGGTTATTATTCGACCGGTTTTAACCGATTTTGAACCATATAAGCCGCGACATTTTCCACAGTCAGTAAGTTATAGTGTAAGGTCATACGAAGAGTATTGAACAAATTTGTATATTAAGTGGAAGTTAAATAAGCTGAACACTGGGCATAAAGTTAATTTGGAAATAAGGACTCTGTAAAACAACAAATTCACTTTGTTTATTTTATTCTACGCAATTTCTCAAGAACTCAAATATTCTAAAAAGGCTAAAACGTAGCAATAATATATCTTTTACCATCAACTAAAGTGTGCCGCTGTGTTGTAGTAGGTAAAACACTAGCCTACCAATTAAGAGATTTTCAGTTCAATCCCAGGCCAAACTATCTGACAATTATGGAGCGTTATAACGTGATAACATTGCTATCATCTGGTTATAAGTATTTACGCTATGGAAAACTTTTGTAAATAATGCGTTTACCGTTCGGAGCCGTCGTTAAACTGTAGGTCTGTTTTAATGAGTCTTAAAATATAATCGTGTACAGCTCATTGATTGAGAGAACTTTCTCTCGTTCAATTTGGATTGTCGTAGGATTTATATATGTTTATATGTAACACCATAGCTGTGGCTGAATAAAAACGCAGCTGAAAGCTTCATTTCATCTAAAAATGTGTCACAACAACCGGCTTTTTCAAAAAAATTATCTCTATAATCTACCTTTTTAATTAACCAAGTTCTAGGATTTTTTTAATTTTTCATACTTGATTATGTTCCGTGCATTATTAAGTCCCTTTACTAATACGATTTTTACCCTAGATCAGTTAAATTTTTTTATTTTTCTGTGTTAAAAGAGTATCAGCTGTAGAAAAAGGTTTTATAGACTTTTAAATAGCGTGACTTGCCAATTTTCTTATATGAAAATATAAACACTCTTGTATAGTTCTCCACAAATGTTTTAAAACTTGTAATGTTTTAACTTGTTTTAAATAAAAGAATAATTAAAAAAAAAACGAAATAACAAGTAGCAAAATACTTAAGAAAGAGAAGGCAAATGTAGGCGTTTAATTACTATCTTAGCAACCTAAAATCAAGTCATTTTCAAAAAAGAAACCCTTCAAAAATAGCTTTTAACTTTAGTTTTTCAATAAATTATTTTATTTTCTTCGAATAAATTACATGACTTGAGAAAAATTTCGATAATTAGAATTTAATTAAGAAAAGTTTTTTTAAATTTAAAAAAAATATTTACAAAAAGAAAACTTTAAATAAAAGGAGTGTTTCACTTCGTTTTTCTTCGCAAAACACACCTTAAATAAGAAAACCTTAAATATTTTTATTTCAATTTTACTATTTATAATTTTATAATGGTCAGTTTATATATATATATTTTGACATTTTTTTATTATTGTTGTTGTTGTTGTAAACCATTGTAAAAATATATTTATGTATGTGTTTAGAATGAAATATGAACCCACCATCACCTTTACGTTTAATGTCAGCCAAAGTCATGTCGTTCGTTATGGTTGGTAACGCTCTAATGATTTTTAATTTCAATACGGGAACTTTAAAGGTAAAGTTAACTGCCGTGTAAAATGTATTTCATTTTACTTTTGTTTTTATTATACATAGAGAGGGTAGAGGATAACACCAGGAAGATAAAATGCTAACAAGTGTAGTAATTAGTTGTCAGTGGATAATTAGAAAAGAAAATATATAATAAAATAAATATTTTTAAAACCCAAATTTACATTTGATGACATTCAACAGAAGCGGAAAAAGAAAATACATGATAAGAAGCGGTATAGTTTTTATTTTAGTGGGGAAAACAATTAAACAAAATCATAATTTCAAAATGTAGTCAAGATATTTTAGCACTTTTGCTAGACTTTCAGCAATTATAGATAGAACTTTAGAAGAATCAGGTATATAATGCTTTGAAATATCTCTACAATACTTCCACTTAAAATTGTATCGATCTGTACACTGTCGCTTTTAAAATCTAAAAGTGTGTGTTGTGTGTATCAATGTAAAGCTAAGGATCATACTTATCTCCAATTTTAAAATAACTTTTAACACATTTCACTGACTTTTAATTGCTTCGTTCGCTGTTTAAATTACTTACACGAATTACTCCGTTCACATGACACATTTGTTATTCGTTTTGATGGTTCTTCACCTATTTTTCTGTTTTCTCTTATTTTTATTTGTTGTTTTGTGATTTGCCGGTGTTTAGAAATGGACAATAGGTTAGGAAATTAAACACACACAGTTAGCGTGGACAAAAAATGGTTTTTAAATTAATAAACACATTTAGCGTGGACAAACACCAGATATAAATTACAGATCACATTGTTTCAACTAGTAATCCACAGGGTAATTCAAATAACTACAAACTGCAGCGCAGAAGCAGATATAGACAACAGGCTCAATAAATCGAGAGCGGCATTCGATCGACTGCAGTCAGTATAGAGAAGCTCGCATACACATATCAGACATACTAAGCATATAGAAGAGTATTCAATTCCTGTGTTAAATCAGTTCTGCTGAATGACGGTAAAACAGGTGTCTCAGTATCATATGCAATATATTCTGGCTCATACTGTAACAGATAAGGAAAAGAAAATGGGAATGAATAGGTCGCACTATTCAAAAAAGTGTCGATAGTTTTACCAGAATGTCATTCGAGTGGCTCATAAAATCGTGTCGACCAAGAAACACCTAGAGACGCACAGTTATCCTCTAAGACAGAACAATCTAGCATGGGAAGAAGTAAAATCAACAACAGTGGTAAGCCGTTTATGATGAAGATGTTTTGTGGAAGCTATATGCTCCCAAAAAGAGTAATGAGCCGAATTATGTAATGCGACTCATAATTCGACATGAAATTTGAAGAGATCGAATTATGAAAAAACACTTCCGTATTACAGTTTTATTAGGCTACAGAACTACGATAAGCCGGATAGAATACCACAAGACATAAATAGCCTCTCTCTCTGTGAATAGGTCACCGACATAAAGGGTGGGCAAATTTGAGGTTAGGAAGTAAATTGGCTTAAAAACACATTCTTTTGACAAATTCAGTTTTATTCATACCAATATAAAAAAGAAATATGTGAATTAGTAATGGAATATGATGTCTGGCAAATGTCCACCTCCAGCACGTCGGAAGACGTCCGTTCTTTTCACAAAATTTTGAATCATATTTTGCATCAAAACTTCTTGACGAGATAAGGTCAAAGCAGCGGCGAGTTTCATCTTCCAGAGTGTCAGGTGCTTGTGATTTGTTCACGTATGCCCGGTCTTTCAAATGGTCTCAGAAAAAATAATTCAGCGGCGTTAAATCACAAGAACGCGGCGGCCAGTTAACATCGCCAAATCGAGAAATTACGCGTCCGGGAAATTTCTCATGCAATAACTGAATTGTTTGGCTGGCTGTGTGGCTTGTGGCGCCATGTTGTTGCAACCAAAGGTCACCGCTGTCAACATTAGCAAATTGTGGAGACCAAAAATTGGTTAACATGGTTTGGTAGTGCAGAGAATTCACGGTGACGGCGTTGCCTTGTTCATTTTAGAAAAAAATAAGGGCTGATAACTCCGCCTACACACAAACCGCACCATACTTTCACTTTCTTTGGATGTAATGGTTTTTCGAGGACTGTTTGTGGATTTTGTGAGCCCCGTACGCGACAAATTTGTTTGCTTAAATGAAAATGAGCCTCATCACTAAAGATGATTTTGCTGAAAAATATGCTTCAATTTTGTGAAAAGAGCAGACGTCTGCCGCTGGAGATCAAAGTGTCTAGAAGACTTCTAGACTACTGCAGTGTTCTATAGGCACTGGATATTTTTATATTTGCAAGTGGCGTAGTGTAGAGCTCGCATACAAAACCTATAGCAACCCAGATTCAAATATCAGCAATAACAAGACGAATTATTATTATTAGAGTTTCGAGTTTTAAATAATTAAAGATGATTCGATTCACGCCAGAATATCCAACTGCAAATAGAATAGGAAGGCAGAAGACTCCACCTCTTGAGCTGGAGCTGGTGATGAAATATTTTTTTTTTTTATTCCTTAACGCTTTTGCAAGTAGCATTTATTTTGATTGGATTTTTATTCAGGCTATCAAATAATATGTCCTTAGCGAGTAATCAAAAAAAAAATAATTTATTTTTTAATTTCTTGACTTATTTTAAAAAGTCGTTAAAAATAAGTCTTAAGCATTGTTCTAGAAAAGAATATGCATTTTATTTTTTCAAAATCACTGTCAAGGATATTTTTTCCCAACTTCTTTACTCTCTCCCTCTTAGCCTATTTATACTTGAAAATTGATATGGAAATCATAAAATAAAAGGCATATTATTGAAAATAATAATCCTTAAAAAAGAAAATAACACAAAAAATCAAACGCATTTCGTAAACAAGTTTTGACAGCCATGACAATGATACAATGCTATTAAAACACGATAATAATTATCATATTCTCAACGTCATAATGATGTTCCTACAGACAGAACAGAAAATAATAAAAAAAATTAATAATAAGGCCACATGTAATCGGATATTTTTCTTTGTATAATAAGGAGTGAATAACAAAAGCAACAACAATAAAAAATATATATCTTGTCACTTTACATTTATATTCTATTTTTTGTTAAGGCTTTAGTTTCATATACCCTCCCTCGTATAGTAAAAAAAATGTTTTTTCTCATTAAATTTATTTCAACTTTTTTCTATAAAAAAACTGGTCAATTTAATGAAATGAAATTATCTGCTCTATTTTTTATTGTATTTATAACATTTATAATTAGTGAAGTCTGTGTTTTATAGTTAATCAAGATAATTATGACAATAATGAAGTTTTGTGGTCATCACTAATGTTGGTGGTGGTGGCAGTGGTGGCGGTTTTCACAACAAAAAATAGGCCTGCTTTATTCGCATATCGTTTTTGTTTTTTTTTTTTTTTTTAGTAACTTGAAACCAATTCTTAAATTATTTTTTTGGTTTTAATTTAAACTCAAGTGGTTATAATTTGTTATACGGGTTTATTAGTATTTAAAGTCGCAACAAATTATTGGTTTATAAAAACGCTGGTAACATTTAAGGTCAGATTTCATGTTAAATTATTATAATTAAGCGTTTATTTGATAAACAGATTTAAACATAAAATAACAAACCAACAATATTATAAAATGCGCCGAATTTAATTCTTACAAAACATTTGTTAAACGAATAAAATATTTTCAAAATATTTTTTTTTTGCATACTTTTAGAGCCTTTTTTTCTATCTCCTTCTTTATGTTTTTTTTTTTTTTTTGCCTAAAAAAAAATTTCCTCATTCGAGCATATTTTTGAAGCATATTTTTTAAGATTATTTTTGCATACTTTTCACTTTAAGGCATCATTCTCAGTGAATCGATAGCGTTTGTAAACCTTCAAATTGATTACAAACGGTCGATGATTTCGCATAACTACCGTATAAGTGTATGGTATTTAGCGTGATAAGTTCGCGGGACGGCAACTTGGCTTTTGGAATGAAAAAGCGTTTTATTTCTTAATTAGTAAACCTTAAAGTCTATGTTGGTTGGTTGAAAATAACTAGGCGTTATTGCGATCTGCTGAGCAGAACTTAGTCCAATTAAAGAAATGTCTCCTATAGTGAGAAGTGGCGTAGTATAGTGCTTAGAGTGCACGCATAACAATACAAGCGGCCCATATTCAAGCCTCAGCAGAGGACATTACAAAAAAAAAAACAAATTCAATTGTGATTTCCCTCCAGACAACTCCATCTTAAAAATGAAGAAATAAAAATGTACATCAATATAGATTTAGAGTTACAAACTTAATGATGACATTTGCGCCGTTTTGGTACCATAAAATCATAGCCACAAAGAAAAAGACTGAAGTCAGGAAATGTTGCAACTATGGTCGACTAACTGATTTAGAAAAAAAGGGAGACAATTTTCTTGCCTTTATCTAGCCAAGCGATATTCAGGAGCTGCACAATCCTAGTGGGGATTATATTCACATGCTATTGAATTTCCCAAAGTTTGTACCTGCCATTATACTGAATCTGCTTCTGCACAGTGCTGGGCACTTACGTAGCAGTTGAGCAACCGATTCCTCACTGTCGCCTATGCTAAAGGTTTTACACATATAATGTTCCTGGCTGTTTCGAGATGGCTAACATGTGTTCTCAGTGATCAGTGCCTTGTTCTGAAATATTTCTTTTTCAACGATTGATAAGAACGTCAGTCTTTTGTCTATCATACTCGTAGCATAGCCAGACGTCCTTTCACATCGACATTCCAAAACAGCTTTTTCACATAATGTTGCTGGCTATCCAAGATGGCTAGAATGTTATACCAAAGGTCAGTGTACAGTACTGATTGCGATAACCCATAAAGTATTTCCACTTCAAACTTTTAGTTTTTTTAAAGTGCGTTAAATAAAATAAAAGACACGAGTTTATGTTTTACTTTATACAGTCTTTTTATTTTCAAAATTTCGCTTTATGCAGTAACTTACTCAACTTCCACTTTATACACAAATTATTTAACACTTTTACTAACGCTTTAGCATGACTTTACTCTTTGACTATTTAATTATAACTAACTTATTAAGCATTACCGGGCATTGTATGACAGGCAGCACGTCGGAGTGCATGGGATGCCTTGGTCATATTTATTATAGGAGCTGTCAAGATGAAGAAGAAAAGGAATCGGTGCAGTCTCTGCGGCTGTCCTGCTCTATGGGAGCTAAGACTTAAGCATTTGGGTGCGTAACTGCGAATAACTTCTTCAGGGGTACAGGTTGGCTCAAATAAGGAAACTGATATTTTTGAGTCTTTAGGTGGGAATCTTTTTCCTGGATCTTTCGGTCTCTTCAATGAATTTGTCCTTGTTGGGGGTATCACAATGGGCCAAAGAGTGAACTCGCGAAATGCGAGCCATTCATTTAACCTAACCTAACTCATTAGGGAGAATGTGGCTCCATTTTACAGTAAATTGACATAAGTTTCGAATATTCTAGTATATACTTCGACTTTCTAGTCAGCTATGTTAATAAGTTGGTAGCACTGCTCAAATAAGCACAGCATTGACAGGTTAATCGTAACGTTGAAAGAAACCGATAGAATAAATTCCATCATTAAGTTTGTAACTCTAAATGCATAAATACTGATGTATATTTTAGGCATTTTCATTTTTGTAACAATATTGTAGATAGAAAGTTCTCAAGTTAGCATGTCTGCTACTTTGTTTCCTTTAATATTAATTAGATCACATAATACTTTTACTTAAAAAATCGTTTCTAATTAGAAAATCCGAAATTCCAAATTTCCTATTTTCATTAAAATTAACGAGGTTGTGTGCTTTCAATGGCTATAAACTAACGGACTTAGATTGCTCAAAATTCGATAGCAGTCCACTAGTGAATAACACTCAAGGTGACGAGTATTGCAATTATAGTTCTCGTTATTATTACATAAAATTATTTAAAATTTTTTTTATACTATTTTACTTTGATTTAAATAACAACTTTTGAAAAACGCCTGATGGTATTCTAAATTTTTTTATATTTTTGTGGCTGTTTCGGTTTTTGTTATTCTGCAGTTTTACAATTTAAATCGTTAATCTAGGATAAATAAAAGAAAAACGTTAATTTTTTGATAATTATTTAGTTTTTGACTTTAAAAATTTAAGCTGAAAATCTATCATTCTTTTGAAAAATGCCTTAAGCTAGTTTTTCCACATAAAATAGATTTTATTCGAAATGTTTTATAGCTTTCAGGTTTTACACTTGATTGATTAAATATAATGGAGTAGAGCAACAACAACAAAAATACTTACCTTTTTATATTATTTAAGGGTCAGTTTAAGGTTTAAATTTGTTGGTAATAGTCCCGCATACTTATTTAATTGTATATAAAATATATAACAAAGAAAACTAAAATAAATAACATACTTTAAGGCGTGTTATACAAAAATTCAATATAAATTTTTCATAAAACATGCAATCATTTTTTTAAGACATCAAGTGAGCGAGCGCGTGTTGGTAATCTAAGAAAAATAATTAAATAAAAAAACAATAAAAAAAGAAGAACTTTTTTAGGTTGGTTAACTTGTCAATTTTTAATTAATTTAATTGGGGGTTTTATTTCACTTTTTTTGGTACCATTTATTTAACTAAAAATCAATGTATTATAGATATAATACTTGCGTTAGGCAGTGGATAACAATTGCTTGATTTATGGGCTTATCACACTTAATAAAAATGAGCTCCTTTTTTCGTTTTATTACTTATTTTATGCATTTTATTATTGTTTTTATTTTATTTTATTTCTTCATAGACAGAAAAAGAAATTTTTATTCTAATCAAATCATAAAATATTTGTGGTCTGTTAAAAAAATAGGAAGCGTTCAAAAAATTTAGAAACGTTACCAACGGATGTTAAGCCATAAACTTGATATAAAAGAAAAAATTTTATGGCTTTAAATTTAGGGAGTGTTGAAAGTGGGAGAGATAGCCAGAGATATGTAGAGCGTAGTCAAGCGTTAAAGAAATTTGTCTTAAGGGTTAAGTAGTAGTCTTAAAGATACGATTCTATTTTACAACCCCTGAGAAACAAACACAGTTGAAGTTGAACAATAAAAAAGTATTAAAAAAAATGAAAACGTAAAATTATTCTATTTGGGCTAAAGTAATAAAGAAATAAGGGGAATAGACTAAAATTTTTTATGGCATAAATTTTGAAATAACTTAGGAAGTGGTTCATGGTTAAACAAGACTTTTTTGAATCCTATACAAATATATATGTTCCTATGGCGTAGTCAAATTTATGATTACGCAGAGAAATATCTGGCGTTTTTTAACACACCAGAGACCAAACAACAGTCCAAACAGTGTGTTTCTTGGGGCGAATCGGTACCGAAGAAGGCACAAGGTATTACCCACAATGACTACTTTCAAAAGAGTACTACTTTCAATGACGAATATTATTATTTATTACTTATTACTTATTAAATAAATTTAATTTTTTTCTTTACTCCTTGGGAGCATAGAGCTTCCACAAAGCATTTCCATCTTCTTAGACGATTTGCTGTCGTTGTCTGCCTTTTCGCATGTAAGACTGTTTTGCCTTATGTATTAAACACATAACCGACAGCAAGCAGCAAGATGTTGTTGGCAGCATTTACTGCTATGCTATCAACTTCATAAATATTTTGAGAGCAGCATCAGCAATAAAATTAGGTTTCACTGTCATCTGTTTTATTTGTCATAAATTTTTCAGTGGTGACACTCAGGCTTTTTTTGTAATTATTACTCAAAAATAGAAAAATTAATGAAATTATGTGTTTAAAGCTTTTTAATTATTAACATAACTGTTGTTTGATACAATATTTTCATTTTATACTGTTGTTTTATAATAAATAAAAATAAAACTATTTTTACGCTTTTTTTTCTATTTAAAATTTTTTAATGCATCGGTATAACTAATTTTTGTTTTGCTGCCTATAAATAGAAATTATTTTATGTTTAGCAGTAGCATCAAAGGTTGTTGTCTGGGCTTTTGCTGTACTGCCTTCAAAATAATCGTTTTCATGTAAACGTCTGTGTTCTAATTTCAAAATTTTGCTATCTGCTGCTTGCTGTCGGTTATGTGTTTAATGCTTTAGTTTCTGGATAATTGTTCGTCGCCAGATATTTTGTGGTCGACGGTGGTACCTTAATCCTTCAGGATTCTACTCAAGTGCCATTGTAATATTATTGGGATTTCTTCACTTCCCTTACCTTATCTGCTTTAGTATGGGCCTTTCATTTTTCAAAATCCAAAGTTCTATGTTGCTTATGGTGTTAGGCCGGAATATTTTACATATGATTCTAAGGCACTTGTTGGAAACAAGCCTGGTTTCATGCCGTACAACAAAACTGACTTTACACGTGAGTTGAACATTCTAATCTTGCGAGCCAGTTTTTTCAGGTCTTCCAATTTTGACTGCATGTTGGAGATCTTGAGTAAGAATAGACAAATATAATCTGTATAATTGTCGTGAGAGACTCCATGTTATATCTCTTCTCTATGAACCGACTTTGCTCATGATCTAATCCAGTACGATGGTAAATACTAGAAGTGAAAGCGGATATCCTTGCTCCAGCATTAGTATGGAATGGTTGACTGATTCTCCCGTTGTGAAGAACCGACAGTTCTGCATTCTCTCGAATTAATCGGATTATTTTCTGTGGTACTCCTTTTCTTTTCAATGCTTTCCATATGGCAGTCCGTTTGATGGTATCGAAGGCTTTCTTGAAGTTGACAAACGGTAGGTACAGAAGGGTACGCTATTCTAGAGACTGCTCTTCTATGATGTGTAGAGTGTTAATTTGGTCACGCAGCTTCTATTTCTTCAATATGCTCTATATTTTGCTCTGAAGCCTTCACTGTATTATGGCTGTTAGTTTCTTGTATATGGTGTTAACCAGATTGATTCCTGTCCAGTAATTGAAATTTTTCAAGTCACCACTTTTTTGTAGCTTCACAATGATGCCTTTCTTTCAAGTTGTTACCATACAAATGTGTTATGAAGCCACAGTAATTTAGCTGCAGTTGTTACGTCTGCTCGTGAGGTTCCTGCTAGTAAACCATTTTCGCCTGCTGCTTTATTATTCCCCAATGTTACTATTGCCTCTGTTATTTCATTCAAACGGGAAGGCTACAGGCTATGTTCAATGTATTTTCTATAGGGCTGTTATGCTACATTTCAACATCTTCAGCGGTGTCTGTGACGTTGCTAATTTCCTCGAAAGGTTCCCTCCATCTGTGCTTCACAATGCGATATTATTGTACCACCGCGATCAGTAACTGCTTGGTTCCTGCTACACTTTCTATTTGTGATATAGTAGTCTACGGTCTGGTGTAGTACTTCATGTTATTTTGTCCAGCTGCTTCTTTTGCTATTCTAGGAACTTCTCTTTGTTTCTTCTAGCAGCTTTCTCTACCTTTATCGCCAGCTGTTGGTATTGATGCCTTGTAACATTGTTGTTGTTTAGCTGCAACTTAAGTTCCCTTCTGTGAGAGGTCAGGTTCCAATTGTCATCTGATATACATGTTTTTCTATGTATTTGCACTACACTTGGTGTTGGGATTCTATTCTGTGCTCTCCGGTTATGTCGTCATCGACCGCACGTTTAACATTGTGTCATACAAAACTGTCTATCGCAGCCATACAAAATTGTAGAATTCACACAGGAGTCAAGTATGTATGTTCATTTTTGTATTGGTAGATATGATTGGAAATCGCCATATGTGATTAAGTTGATCCAAGGAATAACTGCTTAAAATCAGTCTGTTTTAGATGTTAGCACTAGACACGTGGACGCCGTAAGTATGCTGCCGCGATTGCAAAAGAAGAAGCCTGCATCAAATTTGTATTTCCATTTTTTTATAGTGTTTATTTGCTAACCTTCTCTGTATGCCTCAGCTTTTGTACAAAGCTTAGCTTTCGTTACATTTCGCTATGTCTGAAAGCCACAAGGCAGATGTGGTCGTTATAGTCGAGGTTATTCAGTATTGTGTTAAGTTCCTAGGTTACTCCTCTTGGCGAGTTGTAAGGCTGGTTCTAATTTATAGTTGAGGACAACGCTTAACAGCAACGTGGAGAGTATGTAAGCTTGTTTAACACCAGCTTTAATAGAGATTGGTATACTGCACTGCCATCGTGTAATTCCACTACGTTTGGGTTTTAAAAACAATATTTGTTTTGTAAATTTTTTTCCAATTTTAACAGAACTCCCGGTGTTATTTCCTTTATGATGTGAGTTATGTTGACGTCCAAATGCTTAAAAGCATTTTTCATATCACCAAAGACCACAACTAAGTTACACGATTTGGAGGCTTAGAAAGAGGTCGATTTAATTCCAGGATTTCTAGTGAGGTAAATATAACATGTAACACCATACTGGTAAAATCACAAGGTTTTTTGGGCAAACCAAGTGGCGAACGTTATAGTGCATTATTGTGACAAACGCGAAAAATTATAAATCATCGATTGCTGACGATGATGTATGACGATGGTGTCATACATTACTTTTTAAAGTAATTGTCCAAATTTTCATATATGACAGAAACTCATTTTAAAGGGTGGTACACCCGTAATGCACGATGTTAATGGTGGGTCACACCTTAAAGTCAAGTTTTTTGCCCAACTTAAACTGATATATTTTTGTTTCAGTGTTTGACAAATTCAACCAAGGAGATACACAATTGAGCAACGTGTTAAGATTGTTGAAGCATTTTACGAAAATGGTCGCATTTCGTGCACTTTATTTTTTTGGTTGACATATAGACCAAATGCGACCAAAATCTGGAGAGTTGCGCGCAAATTTCAGCAAACCGGGTCTGTTGACAATGTGGAAACAACTATGCAAGTTCACCAAGCGGTGAATGGTGTTCGCTATCGCGAGATGATAACGGTCTTCTTGTGGCCATAAATTGAGGATATGGACCCGGGCGTAATGTAATTCCAACAAGATGGTGCCACTTGCCACACACCCAACACTCTTTTGCGGGAGAAATTCAATGGCCGTGTTAACTCATGTGGCGATGTTATTTGGCACCACGTTCATGTAATTTGACACCGTTGGACTTCTTTCTTTGGGGATATTTAAAGAAAAGTGTACATCAATTAGCCAAGGACATTTCAAGAGCTAAAGGATGAGATAATTCGGCACATTAACAGCTTTGAACCTCAATTATGTCTCAGAGTCATTGAAAATATGGATCGACGGATAGAGTTTTGTCACAGAAGCCATGTAAGCATTTGGCTGGTACCTTGTTTTAGACATAATTGTCATAGATTCTTCTATCGTAATAAAAAATACTAAGATAACATTTTGTTTTATTTACAATTAACATCGTGCGTTTTGGTTGGAACACCCTTTATATTGTAGGCGACCATTTATTAGTGAGTCAGAACAGACAATATCATCAAAAATCATTAGTAATTTAACGGGGATATGTAGCAGATAAAATTTTAGCAAGTAGTTGACTTATAACAGACAATGTGGCTAAATTTCAGCATTTAGTCACTCATAACATACAATGTAGTAATGTAGTCGGCTCATAATAGGCAGCGACGCTTAATTTCACTATGTAGCTGACTCATAATAAACAGCGGCGCTTAATTTCAGTTTTCCTTAGTAAGATGACATATGGCAATGAATATAATATTTTTACTTTATATACCTATGATCTTTAGATTTTACAAACTTGACAACAATTTCAATATATTTATTGAATGATGCCAGATTTGAAAACGAGAGTTTTAAAATAAAGCTTAACATATAACCACTCATTGCAAACTTACTTTGTTTGATACATTTCGATAACGCATTGATTTCCTTTCTATTCTAAAATAACATATAAATTTTTTAAGATTTGTTTCTTTTTTATTAAAATTGATTTTTTCTTTCTTTTTTGCCCTTCTGTTCATTTATGATTGATTAAACAATAGTCACAAAGAGAGGGAAAGAAACAGAGTGAAAAATTGAGGCCTACTTTAAGGCTGTTCAAGAAAATCAAATTAATGTCTAACTTCAGACAGTTTACAAGATAAAACATTGAATTTAAAAGAAAAAAAAATTACTGTATAACTTTTTAGATTTTTATTTTTTCAATTTTTGTTTTGTTTTCAAAGACTACTTTAAGGCGTTTTGTTTTATTTTTTTCTTTACCAACTTGCTTGTGCCAAAAAAGTATTTTTGCTAGCATTGCTAACTTTTCTAGCAGAACCTTTAAAAATAAAAATCAATCACCTTTAAAAAACAAAATGAAAAACGAAAAAATAAGTTTTTTTTTCTATTATTTTTTCTTTTCTCTCTCATTCAATATTTCCCAGAAGCTATAATAAAAAAGTTTTGTTGGAAAATTATTTTTCTACTCGTCTTCTATTTTTTTCCCATTTATTTTGGTATACAACTCAAAGAAACAATCAAAATGTTAAAGGAGAACAAAAGTTAAGGGTTAAGCTAAACTTGAAATAAATACAAAAAAAAAAAACTTCTACTACTCGTATACATACAATATGGTTACTACCAAAAAATATGCTACAAAAAGAGAGAAAAATAAAAAACAATAAGCCTTTTATATATGCTAAAAAAAACATTAAAATCTATTAAAGTATTTTTAGTAAAAGAGAACAAAAATGGCAAAAAGCCAAGAACATTTTTTCAAAAATTTTCAATACTTTACTTAAAAAAATGTTTCAATAATTTTTGAAAAGTTTCTTCTTTTTTTCGAAATCTAAAAATCTTTATAAAATATTTTATTGAATAAAATTAAAAAAAAAAAAAACTTAATGATTTCCCTTTACCAATGAACATTTACACTTCATTAATTTTTATATACCTGGCTATTAAATTGGGTGATGGTAGAGTATGGACAGAGGGGTAAGATATGGTGGTACTTTAAGCTTTCGTAATATTTCCAGTAATTGCATGCTTGTATTAAAGAACAGAAAAAGTCAAGAATTTAAACGTTTAACATGAAATTTTATGACCTAGAAAAAATGTTTTTTTTTTTAATAAAAATTGATTGCTTTCTTTCTGACTTTTCTTTACTCTGTTTTTTGTGTCAATTGATATTTTTCGTCTTTGCTTTTGCTTCAAATTTGTCTAAAGTCACAGAAATCTAGAAAAAATTTAATTAAAAAAGCATTAAGCCAAGGAACTAAACATAAAGAACAAGAAAATCAAAAGCCCTTTATATACCAAAAAAAAATATACAAAATTTTTAAATAATTTCTTATTCTTACTCTAAATATTCTCTATTAATTGCTATAAAACTTTTTTAATTAAAAATGTATTTTCTGTTTTTTTTTTTTTTTTTTTTTTTGTAAATTCCATAATATTTTCGCTGATTTTTTATTTATTTATTTTTTTTTTTTGACTTAACAATTCATTTTTTTTCTCATACTGTTCTTGACATGCGTGAGTTGGCAAACCATTAGCTGTTGAAAAATAATGAAAAAAATGTATGGAATTCCAGGCCATTTCTACAATATACATATATAAAATATGCTTTATTATATACATACATACTACGTACATACTCGTACATAAAATTAAATGTATATAACAAAAATATTTACGGTAATTAATTTTGTAAATAAACATTTACCGAAAATTACCAGCCAGCCAACCACCATTCTGGATAGCCTGCAGCAGGCTGCTAAGGAAATGAATATTTTTGTTCTTTTATTTTTATTTCATTTTTTTATTTTCAAACATGAAATTTAAGTATAATGAGCAAAAATTTGTTTTTATTATTTTTTCTCTAACAATTTAGATATTTAATAAGGGAATTTGTGAAAAAAATTTAAAAAATAATAATTTTTAATTAAAACAGCCTTAAAGTAGACTATGGGCTTATTGAAGAGATTTAAACAAATATTAAATTTAATTAAATGTGTTTAAAAGTTAAAGCATATATTGCCTGAGAAGTGGCTTTTTAAGCCTACTTTTAGGCTACCCAAAGAAAAAGAAATACTAAATAATGAATAAACTCACTGGTGGCCAAATGGTCAAAGAAAGTATTGGAATGTAAGTCTTTTGGTGGCCAAGTCAATGGCCACAGTTTTAAAGATACACAAATCTCTGATGTGACCTTTAAATCGAAACACATATTAATAAACTGCAAATAAAATTACGGAATGCTACCTTCTCTGTATACCTATTCCTTTAGCTTCTCAGCACCATATAATGGCACTTCGTTTGACATACCTCGCATTATCAGAACCATAGATGAGATATCGTGCATCTGCTTGGAAAAACACTACTCATTGCGATAGCCTTCAACATACATAAAATTTAATTGTATGAATACCAACATACCCGGCAGAGCTGTTGCTGGGATATATAAGGTGTTTTTGTTACAGTTGCACAAGTTTAAATCATAACAAAACAAAGAAATATAGCTTTAATATCAATAAAACGGGCTCTACTATATATAGAAAATTTTATGACATTAATGTTTAAATACGATTTGGGCCCTGTAGCCGCCACAGCTAGCGCTCACAAGGCGTAATCTGGAACACCAATTTTCACCAATTTTTCGCAGCATATGCGGCCGCATTTCGCCAATAACTCTTCAAATGTTGATTTCCAGGTATTCAATTGTCTGTGGTTCGTCGACGTAGATAAGTGACTTTACATAAAGAAAATGATCCAAAAAAATTCAACAATTTGCAAGCGTTGGTGTAAATCTATTCATAATGAAATATCAAACCAAACTAAGCGAAAAGCAACTATCAGCTGTTAAGTCTGTTGTCAACTCAAAGTTAGGAACCTATAAAAAAAACACCTGATACATATATAATATTATTATATTCCCATAGAAAAGATAAGTCTTTCATGATAATATTCCATTACTGTCTATCTACAGCATTGCTTTTTATCTCACCCCATGATTTGTTGATTTTTAATGCATCTAAATCAGTGATGTGCAAGAGTAAAAATGTAGTTGGGTTAGTGAGAACATGGAAACTACTCTCTCAGAGAGAGTAAAGTTGAGGTTTAAAAAAAAATCAACATGCTTCCGCCACTTGCTGTTTCAGTGACAACTAAAAGCAAGATCGTAAGAAACTTTTAAAATTACTTTTCTGTGCCTAAAAAATTTGTGTACATTCTCCGCACATGTGCATTCGTCGATGTCTCATTGACGACGAAAAATTGTCCTATGAAAAGCTCATGGCTGATCTAAATCCAGTTGTCTGTGCCAAGACTTTTGCTACAGCCTTGCAAGTTCCATTCTATGGCATTTCGTGCTATGTTCTAGCCGTTACTATTTTCGTCTCCTGACCTCAACTAATATCGGCATTTGTTTTGTTATTTGCCATAGTCTTTTATTACAACTTGTGTTCGGCCATAAGACGCTTAGTGTCCCACGCAGGCAGCGATGGATACATTTACATGGAATTTAAAGCTTTCGTTTCGTTACGTTTCGAGACTTGCAGCCATACATAGCAACGAATCATTCACAATTGTTGAATATGGTAATCTGGGTTCGTAAGGTTGTTTGTCGACGTACCCATTGAGCCGAAAATGACATTTGTCGCTGAAAAAATTGTTCGATACGAAACACATTCCTCACAACACGAAAATTGATTATAAAATTCAAACATTTGCAAGCATTTCTCGTTTGTTAGTCTTTTTTTAACTTTTTTGTTTTTATAACAAAATGGTTGATAAATAAAATTATAATTCTTGATTACAAAATATGATTCTACTTCTGCGAAATGCCGATTTTCTTTCCAAAGCTTCTGGCAACGCCGATTGCATCAGCAAACCACTCTCATATTGACGAACTAAATTTATAATCTTAATTTAGTATTATTCTCCACAAATCCTAAAATAGAAGCTTTTATTAAGTTATTTAAGAAATAAAAAGAAATAATAAAAAATAACATAATTTTAGGATATTTTGGTTTTAGAAATATGCGTTTAGAACAAATTTTAAATTTATAAAAACTAGAATAAATGTTTTTTTAATGTAAAAAATACATAAAAATATAATAATTTTATTGTTATTTTTTTTAAGATAAACAATATTTTCTCTACAATATTTTTTTCTTTATTTTTTCATTCTGTTTATTTAAAATAATTTTTTAATTTTATTTCATAAACTACAAAGCACAAATACTATTTTTTTTCTTAATCAATTATAGTTGATTTATTTAATTTATTATTATTCTTTTTTGTTTTATCAAACGAATAAAATTTATTTGTTAAATTAGGTCATATTAAATATTTACACAAAATTAAATAATAAAAGTAATAAAGAAAGAATAATATATTCGGTTTTTTATAAACATTTGTGTGCATTTTAAATGTTTTATAACACTTTTTATTCTTCTTATTTTATGTTTGCTATCAAATTTCTCTTTCTTCCGAATAAAAATATCATCAAAACAGAGAAATAGGTTCCGTAGTACATGAAAGGTAGAGAGAAAATACGACAGAAAAAAAATTGATATTTAAATATGAAACCCAGCTGTTACAAATGCCTTAAGCAATAGATATTTTACACATAAATACACATGCAAAAAATTCTTGCACACATGCAAACGAACGCCTTGCTTTAACTCTCCTCGCTTGCTGGGAGTATAACAAATATCCATTTACACTTACAAAACACATACATACACACAGCAGACATAATTGCATGTTTCGTATATTTTTTAGTTAGCTATGCTGTGTGTGTGTGTGTGAGTGTATAACTGCAATATGTACACAAAACAATTATTTTTTGGTGCAAATACACATTTAAGCATATAACCACAGTACGTTATTGTTGGTGTAGCTGCTGTTGTTTTCAAAATGTTCTGCTTCTATTTACATATTGTTTTCTATTATTTTTCGGTATTTTTAGTTTTGCTTTGTTTTATTATTTTGTTATTGTTGCTGTTTTTATTGTTTCTTTTTGTTTTTGTTTTTAAACTATAAATAAATGTTTATTTTACAATTTGCATGTGCATGTATATGTAGTTTAAGCCATACCGCCAAGTTTTACCCAAAAAGTATGCTACAAGTATTTGGTATTATACTGCAATAGCATACTAACTGTTTATAAAACAAAAGCAACAATAATTCTATAGATAACATACACATACACATACATATACACTTGCATTGTGTTTATAATTTTCATTTGCTCTCTTTAAATTAAAAACAAAAACAGCAACAAACAAAACTGTAAAATACACACAAAATTAAAACTAACACCAAAATATGTATATTATCACATAAACACACTCGCACACAAACACACACACGTGCATATACTTCAGCCTAACTCTGTTTCTCCCGCTCTCTCTCTCTCTCTCTTATAATTAAACAGTCAATCCTTTTTTCTTTTTCAGCTTTGTGTGTGTGTGTGTATGTGTTTTAAGCAAAGTATTCATTTAAATTTTCAAAAACTCTTTAATGATTGAACTGCCTGCTTTAGATGTATTAATGCTTGTAGTGTATGTATGTATGTATGCATCTACAAGTTTTGTTGGTGTTGTTTGTAGCCAGTGTTGCTTATTCGCTTGCTTTTTTCTGTTATTTTTTTTTATATTTTTGTTTTATTTTGTTTTCATTACGTACCATTTGCATAAAGTTTTAAAATTTTGTGTGTGGCATAGCATAAGCATGCTAAAATTATGCAGCATTTTAATTAATATTTTGTGGCATGCTTTTGGGCGCTTATAATACTATTTTCTTCTCTTTTTTTGAATTTCTGCTGCCTTTGAGTGTTGGTATGAGTATTTATTTGAGTGTGTGTGCGTTTTTGTACAAAAACTACAAGTATTCCAGCCATTGAAACCATTGAAGCTAAAACCATCTAACGAGAGTGAAAAGTTTTTTTTCTCCCATATTACCATTTTTGTTGCTGTTGTTGTTGTTACTTTGCCGCATTTGGTTAAATTTTTAGAAAAAAGAGGAAACATTTTTTTTTAAAGAAGGAAAAATAAATTCAAGAAAATTGTTTAATATTTGCTAAAACTTAATAAACCAACACTTTTATTTCAAATAGAAAGTAAAAATTAAAATAAAAATTTTAATGAAATTATTTCAAGAGTACTCTTTTATAAGAACAAATTGACTAGAAAGCAAAATTTTTAAAACTTTTTCAAGCCTCTAAAATATCGGTTCATAACAAAAGTTCTGGCTTTTTAATTAAAATTTCTTATAATATCAAAGCTTTCGTTACTAAAATAAACCAATTCAATGGTTTTGCTTAAAATACAAATATATTGCTATTTTGTCATGCACTGCATTACCATAAACTCGTAGCAATATTTTAAACCCTAACTAAAATAAAACTCTCTAACTATATGCTTTAAAAAGCGTTATTATGTTATAAGTTTGTTTCTTTAAATAAGGCAAGATACTCGTTTTGCTCTATTTTACGCTGCATTATCATTGGACCTTGTGTCTTAACTATATTTTGAGTCAGTCGAAACATAGACTATTAATAAGCATACGCTTCCTGTCGCCGAAATAAGTCATGCCTATATTTGGTATACTTTAAGAAAAACAAAGAAAAACATTAACACCATATTTGTATGCACTGTATTATCAATAGAATTTATTTTATTAAAATATTAATTTTAAAGTCTTTATTGTTAAACTTATCTCAATTATCTTACCTTATATGCAAATACTGGCACTATGTGATGCACTGCATTATCGAGGAAACTCTTCTCGTGACAATAAACCCAGTACTAAAATAAAACTCGTTTTAATTAAAAATACGCTAAAAGTGTTATGATGTTATAAATCTTAGTATATTTAACACTGCATTACCACTAGACTTCGTGTCTTAACCCTGTTTTAAGTCATTTGGACATAGACTTTTAGTAAATATATGGTTTTCTGTCGCTAAAACATGTAGTCATGTGTTATCCATCTCTTATATACTTACAGAAATAACAATTAAATAATATGTTTGTGCACTGTATTACCACAAAAAATTCGTTTCTTTTAATATTGCTTAAACCTTAGAAAAATTAACGATTTTTTGTGTCCAAGAATTGCTTATATGGACTAGATACAATCGCTAGCAAAATGAAAGTCGAAATAGTTTTAATATTGAATAATACACTGCAT
Source organism: Wohlfahrtia magnifica (assembly GCA_023159175.1). NCBI lineage: Eukaryota > Metazoa > Arthropoda > Insecta > Diptera > Sarcophagidae > Wohlfahrtia > Wohlfahrtia magnifica. Next base: position 4,533,002 of record JAKWBJ010000045.1, read on the forward strand.
TATTATTTATTTCCACTAACTTGTAATTGCTTCTGTATTAGTAAAATTATACATATTTTTCGTTCATATGATGAAAAATGTAACCTTAATAAGCCGCATGACTTTAACCTCTATTACGTGTTAGTGAGAATACCCTTATCTCCTTCAAAGTAATCTCCATCGACTGCAACACATTTATGCCAGCACTTGATCCAATCGTCGAATAATTTTTTATATTCGGTTTTCGGTATTCCATCAGTGCTTCTTGCGATTTTTCCATTATTTCCGCGTTTCCCGTAACAGTTTTTTAACTCGATTGAACAGAAAGAAGTCACAGGGAGCCGATAAAGGTTAATTAATTAGCATTGTTAGTATCTGAATGAATTTATTTCTATTAAAAATATAAAAATCTTGATATTTTGTGTACAAATTTAAGTATTATCGAAAAGCCTAAATAAATACAGTTTTAAATAAAAAATCTGCATACACGCGCTACGCATGTTAGTCGCTGTTTCAGTGACAACTAAAAGCAAGATCAAAAGTATACATGTGAATTGTGCGTGAACAATTATTTTATGAAATAATCATCACTCTCTTAAGGCAACAACTTAAAGTCATAACTATATTACAATATACCGCATGATCGATTGATAAAAACACTTTTAAAAGTCGATTAGATCTTTTAGTTATTATTTTATATAGACTGTAGCTTGATCATAGCACTTATTTACTTATTCCAAACCTCTTCACCTCGGTAGAGGTTTTTACAAAGTCTCCTCCATTTTGCTCTATCTTGTCCAATTGTTTTCTCCGTTCTAAACTCGATTTCTCTTTCTTCTAGCGTTTTGTTGATCGTGTTCTTACTCTTGCTTCTGACACTCTTTCTCGGCAGGCGTTAATTAGGCATAATAGCAATATGTCCAAATTATTTAAAATATTAGTTTCTGTTCTTTTGACAGACTATACCGTATAGTAACTTTTCTTATTGTTTCGTGGAGTTATTTTCCTGCTATGTATTTCGAATTAATGTGTACATTATATATAAATATAAGCTATGCTCTGGTTTTTAGTTGTGCTTGCACAGGATTCACTTTTTATGTAAGGGTTGTTATATACATGGAATTCTAACCTAATTCATATCCTTTGAGATTTCTCTCTTACAAAAAAAGTTATAGTTCAAAGCATAGTATAGACTGGCTGTAGCTAATATTCTTCCCCTCCAATCTTGTTTGCTCTTTCGTCTTCGCTAAATATAACTCCAAAACATGGAAAGTGTTCCAGTTATTTCAGTGCATCATTCCCTATATATAACTGGTGACGACTAAAGCATTTTATGGAATTTATTTACAACCCATTTACTCTATACTAAAATGTAATATTTACGACATTTGGATCAAAATTTAAAAAAGTATATATGGTTCATATATTATTACGTTTTAACCTTTTTAAAACGTTTGAGTTTTTTTAATTGCGTTAAATAAGATAAATAACACCTAGTTGTTGTTTTATTTTACAGTCCTTTTATTTTCTCAATTTTACTGTATACAGTAACTTATTTAATTTCCACTTTATACACAAATTACTCAACAATTTTACGAACGCCTTAACATGGCTTTACTTTATGACTGTTAAATTGCACCTGACTCACGTAGGCAAGGCAGCGTTCCTTATATACCTGACTGCCATCAGTTTCGAATATTATTGTACAGTCTAAAACCTCCTAAAAAATTTTGTTCAACTAATTAGCTATACTTTTGGTAACACTGTTTAATACGCAATTGGTAAGACTGTTAATAATAGGGTGATTCGGCATTGACAGGGTGATACTTTGGCAGCCTTGACACAAGCCAATAGACAAAAATACCACAATAAAGTTTTATAGCAATGTACTAATGTTGTTGTACCTTTTCTTTAGGCTATTTTTGTTTTGGTAACAATATTTAAATCCAAAAGTGGCGAGTGTTTAAAAATCAACCAAATATCGAAGAACACCAAGATACGTATCTTCAATGTTTGTGTAAAAGCTACATTGCATTGAAGCGAGACATAGCTTACGACAAACATTATAGCAAGGAGGCTACAAGTATTTATAAAGAAAAATCTTCGAATAAAATGTTGCATCCTTTGGCCAAACCTAATCAACAAGAGCCCATACTCCGACAAGTAACAAGAAGAAATTGAAGATGGCTAGAACAAATAGCACGTGAAGCTGAGGGGGAATCTCAGGATTTCTATAGGTTTTGTGACTGGGCATTGGGCTGCTCTAAAGGCAAAGACGGAGCTATGGGAAGCAGGTACCCTAAATTTCTGTCGAGTTTGCGGCGACACGGGGAAGCCAGAGACTTTGAAACATATTATCTGTTATCGTCCGGCTCTTCATGGGTCTGAGCTTCTCCAATGGCCTAGGTGATGTAGCGTCAGCTAGGATATGTGACCTAGAGGGTTTTTTATCAGGTATAGGCTCGTAAGGTGGTGCCTGGTTTTCTATTTAGGTGTCCTTTCTTAGCTCTTTTCTTTTTTTCTTTTACTTCATTATTTCCTTTCTTCTTTTCTGCACTCTTTCTTTCCTTTTTTCTTTCTTCTTTTCTAACTTTCTGACTTTAATTCACCATTTTTTTCTATGAAATGTTTTCCCCAATGGGACTCTTTGGTTCCCGGGTGGGGTGCTCCTGAACCGCCTTTCTTAATTACCTTCCTAAGTTAAAGATATGACAAATAGATGATTAGAGATAATAATTCCCTTAATATTCCATTCCATTTTTAGACTCATTGAAAGAGACCTACAGTTTAAAAACGGCTCTGAACGGCAAATGCATGAGAAAATTATATCAATAGTAAGTAATACTCATAACCAGTTACTTATGGTTGATAGGCGGATATCTTACCTACCATACCACAGCGGCACACTAAGATATTTTTACGAAAATGAAAATGCTAAAAACAAAATTCGCCAAACCAAAGCTTATTATGAGCTTTTAGCTATAAAATTTACTGGCTCGTGTCAAAGCTTAAGAACTGCTTAAACTACCAGCACTAATTAAGACTACTACCATCCGCATGCAGTTGCCAGTTCGATTACTTTTTGTGTTATATAAAGTTATTTTAGAACATTTGAATTAACGTAGATAAACCTAAGATTCATGTCTGTACTAGAACATTCGAAACTAATGATTAAATAATATAAAAGGATGGCGCATTGCGGCTGGTGAGTTCAGTGATCATTTGGCTGTCAATAAGTAAAGTCTGTTTAGGCGCAAATAAAAGATTTGTTATAAAAGCGAATTTGCTTTATTAAGACAAAGTGCAGAAAAGTTAAAGTGGAATTAATACAAAAGAGACAAATTGTAAAACAAAAAAAAAAAAAGTATTGTTTATTTTGTTTTAACGCAATATAAACGAACTTATTAATTTATTAAATTTAAATTTTCAATTTAATTTTTATTTTCCTATGATTTTTTTTTAATATTCGTTTTAGAATATTTTCACTATTGGAAATCCTTTCGAAGCTTGTGTATCCGTTAGTTAAAGACATTCTTATTTCTTTTGTTGTTTTCTTTTCAAACTATTTTTTCAATTTCCATTTTTCAAAAGCTTTTGATGCTTCTTAATTTTTGCACAAAAATACAAAAATTCCAAATGATTTTCTTTATATCTTAAAATTGTATTTAAAAATACAAAGGAATTTTTCTACAAATGCCAGTTAATTTCTTGCATTTTTTTTTTTTGAATTTATTTGTTAAGTAATTGTTTTACGAGCATATTGTATGTTTTACTGCTCAAAAGGCAATCATCATCAGCAGCATACTTTAAGGCTTTATTATACTGCTACTAAAACAACAACGACGATAACATAAGCAAACTACTTTTACAATTCAATAACTCTCTCATAAAGGAGAAATTATAAAAAAAAATAGTAGAAAAAAACTCTTGTAGTGGTAGTTATTCTTAGACTCTTACTTTAAAGCAGAAAAAACCAAGTTTATAATGCTTTATAGTTGGGTATATTTTTATTTTTTAAGTTTAAATAGGGAAAAGGAAAATGGAAAAAATACAAAAACCAGCCAACCTAACATTCAGTCGAGCCAAGTCAAGAGTTGTGCTAAAAACAAAAAAAAAAAAAAACAGAAAAACCAAACAAAAGTTTGAGCCATGCAGTAAAAGAAGCCTTAAGTATTATTGATTTTTGTTGTTTTCTCTTGATAAAATACTTCACAACTACTCTCGCCGTTACAGACAATATGAGAAATTATTTAATATTTTTTTCTTTTTCTTTCTCTCTCATTCTCATAAATATTTTGCACTTACAGGCATATTAAATCATATAAATGCAAACACTCACAGTCATGTATACACACACACACACACACACACACACACACGGTAACATCATGTTCTTACAGAATTTGCATAGCTAGAGCAAAAAACGTACAGAAAAAACTATACTCATCAAATAATAATAAAAAAAGGTGTAGTTGTAGTTTTTTCAAAGTAATTTTATATGCTCTTTCTCCCTCTCTTCCTTTCTCTTTCTCTCAAACTTATTAACATATACACTTATACACGGCCGCACAAAAGAAAAATAATAAAAACAATATTAAAATGCAATTTATATAATTCAATCAGGCCTGTTACGAGTATATTGCCTTGAATTAAAAAAACACATAAATAGAGAGCACTGAACAAGAGAGAGTGAATTAAAACAAGAAGAGAGAGAAAGAGCAAAAAAAAAAATAAAACATTAATAGCAATAAAGGGAAATATAACACAGAGCATAATAATTAATGCAAATATATATTGCACACACACACTGCCATTTTTAATATTGTATACTTAAATTCATTAGTAGTGTTTTATTTAAAACGATAATTAACTTTAGCCTATTTTTAGGCCTGAAAAGAACAAAAAATACCTATAAAGTTAAAAAAGGAAAATACAAAAATATTTAAAAAAAATAAAAAAATTGTATATGAAAGAAATTACTAAAAATAAAATTGAAATGAAACTTTGTCGTTATGATGCATTTTTAGTGATTATAATAATAACTTTAGCCTATTTCTAGGCTTGTAAGTACTAAAATTGTCTTAAACAGGAAAAACTTACCAAAAATATTTTTGCTTAAATAAATAAAAATAAAATCTCATAAATATTAGAAAACCTTCCAGTGAAATTTCCTTTTTTTGACCAAATTGATTTTCTTAACTCACTGTAAACAAAACAAATAGCACTTGTACATCAAAACGCTGTGAATACGTTTATGCTAAAAAATGTCAAACTTTATTATACTGTTGCCAGATTTTAGCTATTGTCATTAGTGTGGCCATTTCCCGAAATATAAATATTAACCCTCGTACCTTGACAAAATAAATAACCAAATTGACCAAATTATTTTCTTAACTCACTGTAAACAAAACAAATAGCACTTGTACATCAAAACGTTGTGAATACGTTTATGCTAAAAAATGTCAAACTTTATTATACTGTTGCCAGATTTTAGCTATTGTCATTAGTGTTGCCATTTCCCGAAATATAAATATTAACCCTCGTACCTTGACAAAATAAATAACATCTTCTAGATGACTGTCTGACAAGGATTTATCCAACAGTCTGTAAACGCCACTAGCTTGCACAAAAGACTCTAATATTGTGCTATTAGAAGGCTTGATGGCTTTCAATTTTATTATTTATTTATTATTAAATTTTATTATTTATTTAATAATTCGTTATTAATATAATAAATTTGTTTTTCTCTTTCCAGGTATGTACTCTCTTACTCTTTTATTTGATTTCAAATATTTTTTGGTAAGTTAGCTTAAGCTTTCTTTAGTACACAATTTACTATCAATTGGGGATTTGTTAAGATTACAATTTTTTTTCTTTCTTATTTATTTAAATAATTAATAGGAAAAGTTTTGTTAGTTTTCCTTTGGCATGTTTTCACGTGGCATTTACAAGAATTGTTTTAATGAAAAACAAATAGGAAAAATTGTTGTTTTTTTTTCGAATTTGATTTTAACAAATAAAAAGGAAATCAAATAAAGGACGTGTGTCAACGACGTTCATACAATATTTTGATGAAATTGTTCATGCCCTTAAGGGAATATGGAGTACCAATACGAACCACCTACCCAAACAGTTTGTTGAATACCAAAAACTGGACATTTGTTAGACATCATGTAGTCGTTCGGTTATAAACAAATCTTATGGTTATTTAGCCATTTCCACACAAATTTAGCACGTTTCTAGGGAGCCTGCCTCTTAAACCTTAACAAAGAAAATAATTTATTAAATATTAAAAAATAACTTTTGTATTTATTTTCTATATACATACTGTTACGCAAATAGGCCTACAATTGCTCTTTTTTTCTGAAAGATAGAAAATTTATGAAAATCTTTTCAACTTTTCTCTTTTGTAACAAAGAAGCTGTTGATAAGTTTTGAAATTTCAATTCATTTTCCTTTTAGACTTTAGGGAAGGGAAATGTTTCTTTTGTTATCCTAATTGTAGCGTATTATTGCTGAGTTTCTTTTCATAATGATTAGTTATTGTATTGCTCTCTGTATACAACACGACACCAGGTTGTAAAGGAAAAACTTTCCCTTATAAAAATGGTCAATCAAAGTAAGATTTTTGCCTACTGTGTAGAAGAGCACCAGACGAAAAATTTTTTTTTTCATTTTTAGATTCTCACACAGTGTGGGAAATTGTTTTTCGCAAAAAAAAAAAATCAACAATATTGTCATCAAACAAATGATGTTGTGATTGACACGTTTTCTTGGTTCAAAAGAAAATTTGCCGCTGTTTTATGTTTTTATGTCTTTTTCTTAAGAAGGGATGAAGTGGGTGTTACCAAAAAAAGCTTTAATAAAAAAAAAATAATGAGAAAATATTGCGGAAAACAAAATATAAAAGGAAAGTAATTAAAAAGGAACTATAAAGTAAATATATTGTAAAAATATACGAGGGTGGATTGACATTGAAGCTACCTAGCGCTAGATGACAGCACAAACACAAAAACTTTTTCATTCTTAGAAATTACGATCTGTCAAACGTCAGCTGTTAAAATTTTAGCCAAATTCATCGATTAGTTTATTTGTTGTAGTCGTTTGAAGTAAGCAACTTTTGTGTTTCTTGGAAAATGGAACATATGAATTTCGTGTAGTGATTAAACGCTATTATTTGAAAGGCAAAAGAAAAGCTTGATAAACATTACGGCGAATCTGCTACGTTAGATTATATGGTAAAATATTGGATTGCTGAATTTAAACGGGGCCGAACAAGCACTGCAACAATACCATCAAAAGGAAGACCAAAAGAGGTGGTTACTGAAGAAAATATGAAGAAAATCCTCGATATCGTTATGAATGATCGCCGAGTCAAAATACGTGAGATTGATGAAATCGTAAACATATCATATGAACGTGTGTTCAACATTTGCATATGAAAAAGCTATCGGCAAGATGGGTGCCACGTTTGCTCAGTGTTGAACAAAAACGAGTTCAACAGATCACTTTACAGCGGTGTTTGGACATGATAAAGCATAATCCTGCTGATTTTTGGCGTAGATTAATAACTGTTGATGAAACTTGGGTCCACCACTACACACCTGAAACCAAAAATCAATCGAAGCAATGGGTGGAAGCTGGTGGAAGTGCTCCGAAGAAGGCGAAGACAGCGAAATCGGCTGGCAAGGTTATGGCCACTGTATTTTGGGATGCACACGGAATATTACTCATCGATTATCTTGAAAAGGGATCCCGAATCACAGGAGAATATTATCGTGCATTATTGGATTAATTGATTGATTCAATCAAAGAAAAACGACTACATTTAAACAAGAAAAAAGTGCATTTGATACGATGCTAAAACTACGAGAAATCCACTTCGAATTGATTGATCACCCATCTTTTACTCCAGATTTAGCCCCTAGTGACTTTTTCCTGTTTCCAAATTTGAAAAATTGGCTCGCAGGAAAAAGATTCATCTCAAACGAAGAAGTAACTACCGAAACTAAGGCGTATTTTGAGTAGTTCCCAAAATCGTATTATTCAGATGGTATAAAAAAGTTGAAAAATCGTCTTACTCTGTGTATTAAGCTAAAAGGAGACTGTTGAGAAATGAATGGTTTCTGAAAAAAAAAATGTTTTTTTCCTACTTAGGTAGCTTCAATATCAATCCGCCCTCGTATGTAGACTCATTAAATTTCCTTCATTTTTGTTAAAGTTACATATCGTCACCTAAGATCTAAAATGCCGTAAGCGACAAAAAAATTTAAAATCGACTGCTTGATTAATTATGATATAATAAGCCAAAATATATCATAATCAAAAAGTCGATTTTGAATTATTTTGTCATATACGGCCTTTTGGATTTTAGATGAGGATATTTTGTGTTACTAAAAAAGTTTTTATCTTGATCGGTTCTTTGGCTGATCGTAGATTTTAATCTTCCAAAGTAATTAATCTTAAATATGGAATTAATTGCTAAATTATTACCTCTTTAGCTTATTACATACTTTATAGCATGTTTACGCCATACTTCGAATTACTTTGTTTTGAATTACTTGTATGAATTACTTCGTTCACATGATACAATTAATTTTGATAATTCTTCTTTATTGTTTGTTATTTTTATTGATTTTCTTTTACTATTTGCCGGTAAATTGTGTTTTAAAAATGTGTTGTTTGTGTTTTACAACCGATTCAAATTAGAGGTAGTTCAGATAGATAGTTTATGGAGATAGATCCACACAGTAATTAAAACTAAATTAGTTTTTAGATGATTCGCTCTTCAAATTTTATTTGGCAAATGAGTAACTCGGCTCATATTTGGGTGTTGAATTATGAAATAGAGTAAATACTAAAATATATTATGTCGTGTGAAAATGGCATTATTCGTTTTACATACAAATTTGCTTATCAATAAAAAAATTCTATTATGCTCATTTTCATCAAAAATTACGTGACAGCTGCGTGCTGATTTTCACCACACCTTATACATTCTCAGATAGGTTTTTTAAATAAACATTTTTTGATTCTTGAACGTTAACGTAGCACTTTCTTAAAGTACTTTATTTTGTTACTCTAGATTACATACTTGAAGCAATTATAGAAAAAATAAAAAAGTGTCAACCAGATGACCTAATGACCAAATATTTTCTTAACAAATTTTCATTCGTTTGAATAACGTAAGTCTACATGCTCTTCTATTTCTTATTATACGGAGTCTCAATACCTCGAATTAAAACAAAGCTTTACCAGTGCCAGAATTTATTAAATGCAACTCCACATAAATTCAATAACCTTAACCTGTGATTTAGGTCTATGCCACACCCTACACTTTTACTCTGTAAGTTAACTTAAACTATCAACAGGCGGGAACAAGGGAGATATCTTTTTTCTGTTTCTCTCTTTTTCTGACTGGCATCTTAAACCTTATCTAAGCCATCGCGGATTCATACTGAAAAAATTGCATACAAAATACCGCTTAACACCGTTGTATACCGAAATTCTGGATATGGCGTGGCATAGTGCTACAAATCTCAGCGAGGACAAGAGCAAATTTTCATAATAACCTTCATAGGGTTTTAAGTATTTAAAATGTCTTAACTTTTTCCAGATGATTCATCCAAAAATTTCCCTTACAACCTCTCTTTCCAGAGGGAAAAGAGAAAGAAACATTAACTACAAAGCATCATTGGAATAATCAGCCATTTCCACCACCTCTTGGGAAAAAACAGCGGCAGCAAGGACTCAAATACCATTACACTAAATATATAGGAGACGTTGTTTCTAATCAATAACAACATCTATCCTAGACTATCGTCTAACACAAATGAAACTTAAAAAAGGCCAAGATGCCTTATGAGAGGCTATATACTCCTAGGAGGAGTTATCGGGTGCACCATTTAAAAAGTTTAAGTCTAACAATGTCCTAAAACAAAAACGGTTTGAAATTTTGCCAAATTTATTTTTGTTGTTGTGAAGTACAATTGTTCTGGTTAGAAATGAAATATTATTTCATTCATGTGGCTGCCGCATCTGGCCTCACAGTACCCCATTCGAGTCCAACTTTCGAGAACTCTTTCGGGTGTATGGGGCCGTATCTCGGCATATCTCACGAATGTTGGCCTTTAAATGCTTAATTGTCTCTGGTTTGTCAGCATAACACTTGTCTTTAACGGCGCCCCATAGAATATAGTCCAACGGTGTCAAATCGCAGCTTCTTGGTGGCCAACAGACATCACCATTTCGGCTAAGTAAACGGCCATCAAATGATTGACGCAATAAATCGATTGTGGCATGAGATGTGTGGCAAGTTGCACTATCCTGTTGAAACCAAACATCGTTCACATCAAAACCATGAAGAGCGGGCACAAAAAATCGGTTATCATGGTACGATAAGGTGTCTCTATTGACCGTAATGGTTGCGAAATATGAAATATGGGCCAATGATGCCTCCGCTCTATAAGCGCACCAAACAGTCACTCGTAATGGGTGCATTGGCTTCTGTAAGAGCACGTTTGGGTACTCATCAAGACGAAAATGAGCTTCATCCGAAAAGATGATTTTTGAAATTTTTTTTTATTTATTTATTTTTTTATTTTTTGCAATTTCCGACTAATTGTCTTTGTTTTTGATTAATTTCGTTCAGTGAAGATAAAACAAAACAAAAAGCTTCAAAACGGTCAAAATTGTAAAAAATCGCGAACACACATAGAGATGGATGTGCTCTTGGCTACGTAGTTCTTGCAAATGTCAAGCTATGATGCTAAGATTTAGCGGGAATATTAACAACAGATGTACCAACCTAACAGAAAAAAAAGCTCAAATTGGAACGGTGGGACCGCCACACGGGGGTTATTCCGGAAACTATTTGATCAAGACGGTATATTGAATTCGAAGTAGTCGCTGGTTCAAATTTAAACCGATAAATGGCTTACTGATATATTGCCCCCAATATGTCAATTTGGCTTGCTGACCAAGCCAAAGAGTTAAGAATGAGGCTTTGTCTCCGTTATTATCCAAATAATACTTCCACTAAAGTCAATTATTGTGAATGCATTGCATGTGCGAACTTGGCAATTTTGATTACTATCAAATCCAAGAATGAGCCTTTTGTGATATTTTTTTCTTTTTTAAGAAATATAGATCTCTGATCAGCTTTTTATAAGTCCAAAAAGGTTAGGTTAGGTAAGGTGGTGGAACACCCTAGAGAGGAAGAGTCACTCTTGGGCCAGAGATTTGGTCGTTGTGATGCCAAAAGCATAAATGCTAACACTGGGATCACACAGTCTCCTCCGAGTAGGAGGAGGAGCAGACTGTCTTTCACCTTATGTGTCAGTATCCAGCCCTTGGTACCAGACGGCGGCCTCCCATTCCTTGCCATCTTTGACCAAACTCTCTAAAATAAATCTCGCAATTGCGATGACTTTAAAAACTCTTGCAAAAATCGTTCGCCGGAATGTCTATCGGCCTGACTTCCAATCAGGCAGTGACCTTGAGGATCAAATTATGCGATGAATGGCCATGCGACTACGAGAGAGAAGTCATTTAGTTCTCCTTCAGCAGAACCTGACGATACCGCACGTGCACTCATGCCGTCAACAAGATTGAACATCGCTTTACATTGACCGGGGAATATCCAGCTTAACCAGCACTCATGCCGTCAACAAGATTGAACATCGCTTTACATTGACCGGGGAATATCCAGCTTAACCGAGGCAATCGGGACACCAATGATAGGCCCTCGTTCGAAAATATCGCACTCAGTACCCACCCTGGCCAGTTCTGTGTTCCGGTAGGTTACCTTCGTATGAGCCGAGATTTCCATGAGAAACTTGCGGCATTCATGGACTAGGATAGGCGTCGAGGTAACATTCTCGAGAGACGTAATTTTTATTTGAATACTTATACAAACGGCACATGTACAAACGGTAATAAAAAAATTTTGTTTCTAAAAAAGTTATATAAATTAAAGATCTATTGACCCTCGATAATCCTTAGTACCAGCATATAAAATAGTCATATTCTTTCTGGCTTGGAAAAAATATGAAACTTGTTTGAGCTTAAATTATGACAAAAATAAAAATTCTATAATAAAAGTAATAGTTTTTTCATGATAAAGGGTCTTTGGCAATAAAGGGTTAAAGTTATGTAGTACTTTTAAGAGAAACTTTATAAGTAATTTTACATGTAAGGTATACTATTGCAATTTGTCCCTCAATTTATATTAATTAGTACGCTTTCTAAAAGTAGCTTATTGTGATATTTTCTTTTAGTCTGCTTACATTCATTGTTATTGTTGTTCCTTTTAAATTTTATTTTTACCACCTTAAAAAAAATGTTCTTGCATTTTCAAGTGATTTATTTGATTGTTAACCTTGAATTTAAAACGTCAAAATAAGTTATTTAGCTCATTATGGCATTTTTAGTTAAACTCAATGTAAACGCCCCTTTCTTCAATATATTTTTTTTGTTACTTCACTTAAAACGTCTTCCAAAAAGAAGAAAAGAAAAAAGAGGAGGCAGACTATAACACGATTTTCATAAATAATATTTATGTATTGCATATGAAACGTTATTGTTATGACTTGTATGTGACTCCCAGCGTAAAGCATTACTACGTCTTATAATTCCCTGCTTTTGAATATGGACAGAAATAACTTAAAAAAAACAAGCCTTCATTAGCCAAACTAACACAAAAGTTTAAATGCAAATTTCCTTTTCTTTCTTTAAAAACGAAAAATATAATTTAACGACAATATGCTTATAAAACATAAAGAAAGAAAAATAAATTGGAAGTTTTTGGCTCCTAAAGTAGCAAATTTTTAAAGAAGGCAAAGCCAACCATACAAAAAGAAACAATACTGAATTGTAAGATAAATTAAAGGTCTGGGCCATATATAATATAATATAAGCAGTTTATGTGCATGCACATATTTTATATGTGTAAGGCTTAAGGCAAGCGGCGGTTAGAACTTTAACTTGCTGAAGTGGAGAAAAAGATAAAAACCCCCACGCGGAAATTCAAAAAGAATTAATGAATGCAGTTTATGCAAAATACAAAGAGAGAACAAAACAGAGGAACCTGTCTGTGCTTGATTGTATTAAAAAAAGGGAACCCCTCACTTGCACTCTAAAGACACTTGCTTATGCGTAAGCCAGGCAGTTTACAACGAATTTTTAATTTTTAAATAAAAATTATTTACCTAATGTGTTTGTAGTACTTTTTTTACCAAATAGTACTTAAAAAAAATGTTGAACTAAAGTTCTATAAATACTTTAACACTAAGAACAGGACAAATAAATACAGTGGTGGAAAAATAATAGGGAAACTAAACAACATGCTATGGTCTGACGAAAAGAAAATTAATTTGCTAGCGTATCCCTACTATTTCTTCCACCACTGTATATAGTATATGCAGTTTTACGAGAAAATAAGCTTCTAAAAAATATCTTCGATTAGGCCGGGAACAGAATAAAGTAGTTACAGTTTTAGCTGAAACTAAAGACGTAATGTGTAGTGTAGCAAGAAAAAATGCGAACAGAATATTGAAGTCTTCTTTATGGTTGCCAAATAACCTCTTCAAACGCTTAGAGAATTATGCGAGAATAATATGTGAATTTTTAAACAAAACATGTATTAATTTGTTCAATACATCCATATTCAACTTCATATTTCCCTATAGCAACATTAAATTAGATTTTTAATATTATGCTCACACATAAGCTTTAAAGGGATTTTACGCAATTAAGGCGTTATTTGAGTTCAATTTACTATACAAAACCACAATTTATAAATTGCTCAATTAGTATTTAATTGTACAGTTAAATGTATAAAATTTAAAATGCAACCTTGTTATATACAGTAAGAAAAATACATATTCGTACAAATTTTCAAACGGAATTTGTTAGAATTATAACGAGTTGGGCTTCGAAGTGCTTACACGTCCACCGTATTCTCCAGATTATGCCTCCAGCGACCTTTTCCTGTTTGCAGATCCCAAGAGAATGCTTACTGGAAAGAAACTTAAGTCAAATAAGGAAGTAATCGCTGAAACTAAGGCCTGTTTTGACGAGGAAGAGAAATCGTACCATAAAAGTGGAATCGAAAAGTTGTATCGCCCTCAAAGGCAATTAAATTGAGTAATGAAATCGAATTTTGTAAAAATATTGTTTTTTCTTACTTATCCTACGGACTTATTGAATGACCTGTTATTAATGAAAATATTTGTTTTGCATTTTGTGCTTAAATGGATAGAAATAACAAATTTGTTTCCCATAAAATTCAATTTAATGAAAATTTTCGTTTGCTCGCTTCCCATTTGATGAAAATTTATTTCTTGTTGCGCTACAAAGTTTAAGTATTCGAATTTTGCGCTTCAGCTTCTACTACAGCGCTTTAATAATAAATTGAATTATTTATATTACTGCTCAGGGCTTAATGGCATGTTTTCATGAAGACAAATATTCACGATTCGCTCTCTCATTCGTAGTTCATATTGCCAACATCATGATTCCCAATCTTAATTGAGAAAGCGAATCAAGTAATTCATTTTATTCTGAAAACATGCTATAAATAATACATGTTTTGTTGTTTTTAATTTTTTATCATAAATATTAGGTAGCGAAAATAGAAAACAATCTAGTAAAATATTATTTAATTTAAATCTTATATCATAAGGCTCCTAAATTACCAACTTAAATAAAAAATTCGGTAAGGTATGCTGCTCAAACGAAGAAAATAAATTGAGTAGAGAAAAAAATTCATTTGCACATGTTTTTCAAAGGAAAAGAAAAATTTACAGCCTGGACCATGATATCGAGAGAAAATGTATTCGAACGAAAGGCGTCATTCACTTCCTTTTGTAACAGCGGCCTACTATTTTACGATCTATCATCCGTTTACTTTTACGTTTCAAACGATTAAATCACCAATTTAAAAACGCTTAAATCTTAAAATTGTGCAAATCAATAATGTAACTGTGGTTCTACTGGAATAAAAAATGTAAACAAATTAAAATACAGCGTAAAAAGTCCTTATTCTTACAACTTTAAAAATTTGATGTCCTGAATTTCGTTATAACTTTAAGCCATAGTGATTAAAGCGCCCTATTTTTTATTTATTTTTTGTTTTTTTTGTTTTAATTAATAACACCTATTGTTTTTAAATCGCGTGTAAAATACTATTTTTAGTTATTTATTTTATTAAAAAATGACTCTTGAAAATGTGTACGAATATTGATTTTTCATTCTGTAAATAAATTATTTAACAAACAAAAAAAAAAAAAAATAAAATTTACGAAAGTAATCTTTTTGCAATAGTGGCTATAAAATGAAGCCTTTACAAGGACCAAATACCTAGCAACGAATGCAGGTACAAAAAAAAATAATCCAGAGCGCTCCAGTGTGCACATCATAACAGAAACGACAATAAGAAGCAAGTGAGAGATTTTGACATTTGTGTTCGTACAAACATAAGAAAAACGATGTAGTGAACCGAAATTTTGACCTGAAATGCTTACTTTAGCGTTCACTTTTATATTTTTTGACTAGAAAGTATTAGTGTGACGCATATCAGCTGTTTGGTGTTCGAAACGATAACATTGGACATCATGGGTCAGTCTGTTTATGTAATAATAATCAAAAAAGGAAAACCACTAAAAAAGAGCTTTAAAAGTGTGCTTTTAATAATAATAAAAAAAACAATACTCTATACTTCTTTATTCAAACTATACTCTTAAGTCCCAAAAGCAATAAGAAATTATAAAATTAAACTGTTTTTTTTCATATTCAAAACGCGCTTTATTAAGCCAACCTCTGATATAAAGCCATTACTCCAACAGTGTATCACATTTCTGAGCAACAAGTTGATCCAATTGCGATTTGCCGGCCTGTACGCAGTTTAAATTTACACCATTAAGAGATTTCTGCAGAGATCGAAACAAATAATAATTTGAAATTACAATGTCCGGGCTATGTGGTGGAATATGATGAGTAAACTATATTTTGCTTTAGATAAAAAATACATCGTTTTAACTTATTAACTAAAATTTTAACTATCTAAAGGTAAGTTCACATTACGCAAATATCTGGCGAAAAAGCGTAACCACCAATTTATAGAAATTAAATTTGAAAAAAAAAGTTTTTTAAATAAACATTTCTTTAAAAAACTGGTTACGCTTTTTTCGTCACTCATTTATCAAATGTGAGCTTACCTTAACTAGTATGTTACAGTTTCGATTAAGTTAAAAACTGTCAAAAAAGTTCTTGGACAGCTTCTAAAAAGCTGAAATTAATTAAGCCCAAATACAAATAGTAAACATTTAATTTGAAAATTTCCCATTTTTCACGTAAGAAAATACCCAACCGTTGGTAGTTTGCTGTAGCTGTACTTCTTTCTTCTTTAAAAGAAGACAGCAGGCAATACTTAGACATGACCCAAAATGCCGTCATACGATTTTGTGTGCGCAACGTAGACTCTATGTTACGTATTAAGTCATTGGTTTTTAAAATCAATATCATTTGTTTATCAACTTGGGCCAGGACATCATTAATATGAGGTATTAATAAAGGAGTAATTTTTTTAATTGAAGTTTTCTCTTCTTCGCTATATTTAACTTTATCTACACCTTTCTCCAGCGTTTCCCAAGGCCTTCCGGCAACCATACAGGCAAAAAGTTCATAACAATCATCTTTTATACCTAAATTTCCAGCATATTTTCTCATTCCAACACGATCCACATTCAAGATACTCAACCATAATTTGGAATAATCATAGCGAAATTTATCCGTTAAGTTAGCATATAAACCATGATCCAATAGAACAATTTCTAGATTTTTACTGGCATTCTTTCTTACTAATACATTGCCTGGATGTGGATCACTGTGTACAAATCCTGTATTGAAGATCATTTCTGAATATAATTGACCTATTTTAGTTGACACCTCAATAGGATCAATATTATTTTTTCTTATATACACTAAGTCTGTAATTTGGCCACCTTCTAAAAATTCCATTACTAGAACACGTGACGAACAGTAATTCCAATATATTTTTGGTATTTTTAGCCAATCATATTTTGCAAATTGTCTTCGTAATTTATCAGCATTGTTACCCTCATTTATGAAGTCTAATTCCATGGGAAAATTCGTTTTGATTTCATCTACTAGCCATTGTATTTTTAAGTCTGGAAATATAAAAGTTAAAGTCTTCACAGCCAATTCCATTGTGTTCATATCCGCTCTGGCGTTAGCCTTAACATAGGGATGTTGTACTTTAATCGCCACCACTTCTCCCGTTTTCAAAGTGGCTTTATGAACTTGGGCCAGAGAGGCAGCTCCCAGAGGCTGCAGTTGAAATGTATCAAACATATCTTCTGGATTTATTTTCAAGTCTTGTCTAATAATTCTAAATAGATCTTCAATGGGATCTTGTGGAGCGTTTGCATGCAAAACTTTCATAGTTTGTACGAACTCTTCAGGCAGTAAATAATCTAGGGCACCTATATATTGGCCCACCTTAATATAGACTCCTTTATTTATGCATATCAATTCTAAAAGTTTTTCGGCAGCTATTTTGTGCACTCGACTGATTTCCTCTTTATACTCTGCAGAATCTTTATCCCACTCTTTATAATACAATTCTCGTTGATAGGTTAATGCTACATCAACTACTGCAGCAGCTGAACGTCCCAGTCTTATGATACCCAATGAATTTACATCATAATTATTGGTGTGTAAACTTAGACCTGTTGCAATGGCACTAGCTCCCAAAACGCCATACGTAACGACACGTCTTAACATCGTTGTGCGTTAATTTGGATGGATTTTACTGGATTATAAAGGATTTTGCTTTTACTTATAAATTTTGAATTTTGAACTAAATTGAATTTTCACTTAATTTTTGACATATTATGTGCAAAATAAAAAATAACAACAACAAATGTCTAATGGTAGTGATTTATGAAACGTATAGACGTAAAGCATTTCTGTTGATCCATTCTTGTTGTTTGAATTGAATTGCTTGCCTAAATCTTATTATTTGTGAATAGTATAGATTAGAACTAATTGCTTGATACCTGAACAATTCCCTTTCAATTATCTTCCTTTGTCAATTCTGTCTTTGCCACCATCTTTGGATCTTCAAGTAGCTTCGTCCATGACCTCTTTTCGCACATTAATAATCAATTTCACAATTTTTTTTTCGCAGCCTGCGGTAATATTCAAAATTTTCACTAATTTTATTTTAACTTTTAAATTTTATTTGAACTTTAAAATGTCAACTTTCAAACAAGCTATAGTGTTGCCTTATGCCATTAATATTACCAGAGTTATTACATTTCAGAGCCATCTGCCCACAATTTGTAACCGAAGTTTTTCGATCACCAAATATATCAAAACTAGTATCTCTTGAATTTAAGAGCATATTTTTAGATTCCTTAATATAAAATATGCAAAAAAAAAATGCTGCTTAGAAATCACTTCTACAACCCCAATATGGTACTTGACATGCAAAGCCGACTGTGCAGAGAGGAGTAGGAGACAAACGAGCATATTCTATTTGGGGTATTTTGATATTCATATGAAAAGTTATGCTAGAGACTACTCTATATAGCTTGTCAGGATCGAGCGGACAGTCAATCGCCTATGGATATTGACTCGATAGAGGATTAAATGTGCTAGCTTCCTAGTGATTATCACAGAAGGGTGTTTGCTACAATAGATCTTTTAGGTGACAGTACCATGTCTAATTAGGCTTGAGCCTCTCCGTCCAAGATAATAATACATAATATTAAACAATAAAGCTACTAATAGCAATAATTTAAGCAATAAGACTAGAACAAATGCTTTAATCAAACGATTTTAAGTAAATAAGCTCTAAAAGTATGCTTCTCAGAGTATTGCAAAAATATGCTCATTAAAATATATACGAGCATATTTAAGAGCATATTTTTAGACTCTTATATATAATTTATATAGAAATATGCTATTAAAACCATAAATACATAAAAAAATTGTTTAATGGTTTGTCTTTTATGTAAAGTAAAAAATTTGCTATTAAAACCAAATACATGCTTTTTTGCAACAAAAAGTAAAATAAAATTTTAAGAATAAAATATAAAGTAAAATACTTCAAAAAATTCTCTAAAACGGAAGAAAACTGTTTTAGATAAATTGAAAAAATTCTAATTTCAAAATGGCCAAAAACTTGTTTTTCCAGAAAATTTTTTTGAAGAAATATGCTCTAAAAGCCAAAATATGTCTTTAAAGCTAAAATATGCTTTAAAACAAACACAGCATTCTAGTAATTTTTTAAAACTGTTAAGCAAAATATGTTTTGTTTTTTTATATGCTTTAAATAAGTAATTTGTTTCGAGATATTTTTACTTGCCATGTTTATGAAAAAATTAAAAAAAAGTACGTACCTTTTTTAGATAATGACAGAGTTTTTCAATCTGGAAAAATATTAAAAAAACATGTTAAATATTACAAAAGAATATAATTTTTTTAATATATTTTTAAAAGTTAGCTTTAGAAAAGTACCTAAAAAAGTACTTTTTTAAATAAACACTTTCCTAGTTTAGGCAGTTTGTTTTAAAATTACTTTTCATTTTAATTTATCTTTCTATCCAACCATTTAATGTAGTGCATTTGTAAAATTCGTTATCATGTCATACTCGTAGTCAAATGCAACAATAACGTCTTTTAAAGACCCATTCGCCTTTATTCATTCATACATTCATTTGTAAGTTTACTTGGCCACAGAAGCCATCAAGGAACGTGCTGTAGTATTGCTTGGGCGGTTAAGTTGCACTAAAATTTCCATTGTAAGGTAATTTTTCAATATAACTTGAGGTCAGTTAATATTCATTTTCTACGTCTTTTTATCTTTTGCTCAATTACTATACAAAAGACTTTTTTCTCCTCTTTTTTTAAGCATGTACAACAACAATATTGTGTGCATGTGCTTATGCTTATGCATGTGGGCATATTTCAATGAGTTTTGTTCCCTGATTAACAATGATTTCTTAAGCCAAAATAACTTCCATTATTGTTTGTTAAAGGCATTATATTTTTTTTCTTTCTTTTCTTGCCTCTTTAATGATGAAATGAGTTTTGTATTTAATAAGATTTTTCAGTTTTTTTTTTTTTTTTTGCCTTCCTTATGGTCCAGAGAAAAGCCAAGAAAAAAATTAAAACCAATTGTAAAACTATGGCGCTTCAGCGGCACAAACAGTCTTTTGTGTATCAAAATGTTAATGTTATTTTATGTGATAGCGTAGAGAGTAGGGAAACAAAAATTAAGCCTTCATTTTCTGGCTTATTTTGCGGTTTAGAGTCTTTCATTTTTTATTTTGTCTGCTGCCACTCTTACAATGCTGCCTCACATTATTCGTATTATCAAGAGGATGAGAAGGTAAGAAAAGGTGAAACAACGTCTGTTTGCGACCAAACGCAAATCGGCTTTAATTTTGCGGCTTCTACTGGCTAAGCAATATTTAAAAAGTACACTAATGCGACAGGGAACTTTGTTATAAAAAGCTATCAAATGAATGGAAAAAAATTAATTTGTAATGACAAACATGTATAATGAGTTCTTTTTTATGCTACAGAGAGTAGAAGACGAAAATTAAATTGTTTTATATCAAAAATTTTAATACTTTTTAGGCTTGTATTGCTAGAGTCAAAATAAATTTTATATCTTTTTTAACTTGATTTCTAAATTGGAAAAATTTTATTAATGTGCTGAATAATATCATGAATAAATGTTTGCCTTATTTGACTAAATCGCAAAACATTGCTTATTTAGCGTTTTTAACAATGTTCGAAAATTCGAACATATTCTCGAAATTTAAAAAACTAGCTGATATTAATATTCAGAAATATATATGAAGAAAATAAATAACACATGAGCTGGAAAGCTCCAGTCCTAACAAAGAAAACACTTTTTTCTGTTCAAAATTAGCTTTTTTCATCAACGTGATTGAATCATCAAGAGCAATGCAATCTTTCTAGTACCGCTCTAATATTTCAATACCACTTTAGTAGAACGATATATATTTTGCCTCAAAATAGGCCAAGCATTTTTTTGAGGCCTGTGGACAGCCAGTAGTCGCTGGGAGCTAAATCTTGCGAATACGGTGAATGTGGTAGCACTTCGAAGTTTAATTCATGTAGTTTTGCCATTGTTTTGATGGACTTGTTTTTGAGCAAACGCATCTTTACGATGTCAGCTAACTTACACACCTTCTCTTTTCCATCATTCAAAAAGAATTTGTGAATCGTTTTGATGTTATCTGGTGTTATCACCTCATTTGGGCTTCCACTGCTTTCTGCATCATCGGTGTCCCTACGACAACGTTTTAAGTCAGCAAACCATTTGTTTTTATTTTTAATGGAGTGGAGTCCACATAACACTTGATAAGCCATTGATTTACATGAACGGTATTTTTTTCCAACAAGAAGCACTGTTATAATCAAAACACGAAATTGTTTTTAATCCATTGTTCTGAAAATAACAAATTAACTAATAATATATCATGAAATTTTAACAGCTGTCTTTTGAAGGTTAGCACTAGTGGAAAATAAGATGAACGCAATAAAACTTATGCCATCTATGTGTTAAGCTCGGAACTTTACAAAATTTTAAGAAGATTTTAGCAGATTTCAATGTACGAATTTTATAATTTTAAATTTAAAAAAGAAAAAGTTATCCATGTAGTATTTTAAAGAGTTAAAAATGGCTTTCTGTAGCTTTTAGGCAATGTTCGAAAATTCGAACTCATATTCGAAATTCCAAAAATTAATTGGTTATGCTGTGCTAATGAAAAAAGCAGGAAAACATTTATCCCTTTAAAGTTTTCATTGTATTTAAGCAGATTACAATGTTCGAATTTTGAAATTTGTTACAAAAATTCAATATTTTACATAAGTTGATGCATACAGACCAATATAAATGTATGCTGCTATTTTTGCCACTGTTCGAATATTCGAACTTAGTTTCGAAATTAAAAAAGTCATATTATATCAAGTGTATTAAAACAAATAATAAGAAAATTAAACAAATATATTCTTTTTTAATGAATTTCCATGTTGGAATCTAGTGATTCAGTACCATACTTTCAAGAAATCATTAAATATTAAAAAATTAAATGTTGACCACTTTGTACGTAATGATTTCCTCTTTTTTCCTTAGGAATCTTTTCTTTTTTATGCTTTTTACCTTTTCATCTTAATCTTTACTGCTTAATCTTATAGGAGGTCATTTTTTTTCTTTGTTTCTCATTTCACATCTTCTTTAAGTAATTAATTATCAACAAAATTAAGTTTAAATGACTATATACTGACAACTACACATACATACATACATAACGTATATACTCTTATACATCTTTAAGATATCAGGTATAGTATTTAGTGCTTTTGTAGTGGCAGTTGATTTCTTTTAATAAATTGGCTTTTAACTTTTCTAAGGTAGAGTGAAGTGAAGTTTGCAAAGAAGAAACGAGAAAGAGAATAGGATATGACCGACCACTAATGTATTGTGTTGAAGTAAATAAGAACTGAAGTATATTTAATTTAGTTTTTAGTTTCGATGTAATCTTTTTGCCATGCAAAGAAGAAAAAAATAGCAAAGAAAACTCAAGGACTTTTAACGTTTCAGACAGGAAGGAAGCAGGAGCACAATAAGGACATACGGTTACTTATTTCCGCATTTCAATCAATTTACAAGCAGCAGTACAAGAAAAAAAACATTTGTATGTGCGGGTAATATATATTCAATTAAAGGGACCATTATGTTGTTTTTAGAACACAAAAGAAAGGGTATGAACAGAACTTGAGAATAAATTGAAATTAATTAATCTTAAGTTTTCATGAAGAATTAGTATTTTACAATGCCCAGAACCAACTAAATGAGAATTGTAATCTTTTATGTTTTTTAATTTAATTTAATTTTTCCATTAGTTTTATCAATAACCTAATAAATCCAATTGAAAGTGAAATATTGGCTTTTATTCCCTCACCACGAACCTATGGCCTTTTCTAGGTTTTAAACAACAATCCTTGTTGAAGTGTTGCAAAAATAAAAAGTGGCAATTTTTTTATTAATAAAAAAAAATTTATATTTTTATTTTAAATTAATTTTGTGGTTAACCCGTTATGTCAACTCTATAACACAAACAGACCAGTGTACCAGCGAACGCAGGCCATAACCGTAAATTATTGGAGATTTTGTCTGATAATTTATCAAGCCACAACAACTACTACTACAACAACAACAATAAATATTAAATATATTATATGACGAATTTATTGTTTTTAATTTTCAACACTGATTTTCAACCAATTTTTTTTCTTTTTCTTTATTTTTATTTTTTTGCTGACAAAAGCTGTACTCAAGGGAAAACTTTATGTGCGAAACGTTGGAAAATTTTCGCAAAGCTTTGGTTTTGACATTTCAAATTGGGTCAACTGCTTTAAACAAAGATGCACAGAGAGTGAGAGAACGAGAAAGAGTAAAGCAAATGACAAAAAAAAATTAATAATTTTCATTACTGCGGTAGAATTGAAAGTGAATTTTTAATTATTTGTTCGTAAAACATTTTTAATTGTTTATATATGAAGTCTGTATGTACGTTTATAAAGTTTTCTGTTGAAAAACAAACAAAAAGTATTTTCTCTGAGGATTATGTTTTATTTACAAGCATAATATACAAAAATAAATAAAGAAATGAATCACAGTAAATTATGCTGATAAATGCACGATGGCAAATGAGTAATTCCTTGAATCATAAAAATTCGTAGTTCAAAAGAGTTCTCTTGGTTGGTTTCGATGGTACTTTTACCATTGTGCCATTTTGGTACTACAGGCCCACATTAAAAAAAAGAAAAGTTTGATGTCAAGAAGTATCACAATTAGCGCTGCTCTAGTAGGTAAAAAGAACACGCCCGTCTATATATTAGCAGTCATATACAGAAATGGTACAACTCTAGTAGGGATTATGTTTACCTTACTATTCAGGTCAAGAAGTCTTGCAATAAGCGCCGATCTAGTATCATCCGATGAGGGGAAAAGGTGAAAAAGGACCCGCGCACCTATATCCAGCCAACAATGTTCAGAAACTGTACAATCCAGTTAGGTATTACATATATATGTCATGCTGCTGACGTTAGGAAGTACGACAATTAGCCCCGATTTAGTATCACCTGATGAGGAGCCAGCGATGTTCAGGAACTGCACAATTCTTGTATGGATTATATCTGAGCATCATGATGAATGCTAGCCAGTGCAGAGCTGGATATTTACACACTAGATGAGCTATCGGGGTCGGCGTAATGTAGTGGTTAGAACGCACGCATAACAACTAGGAAGATTGATTATTCGACTTTTTTCAAAAACAGGTTTTCGAATAATTCGAAAAGTAGCACTTAAAAAACCGGTTTTCGGTTAATAATAATTCAAATAACCGGTTAAACGATTCTTTTATTTAAATAAAATTGTTCCTAATTATTGAAGCGCAGAGCTGGACCACGTCGTTTTAAGACTAAGCAGAAGCTGACGGAGAGCTTAAAATCAAAGCAATCAATACTCACAATAATGCTAATAAATCTCATAAAAACAAAGTTTATTACACAAAGTACTCAAAACTTCTTAACTTTCAAGGAGCTAATTTCGTTTTTGTTGTATTACTTGGTAGAGAATGGAATTAAAGGTTTGTTACTATACAGGGTGTCCGCCGGGAAGGTATATTGCTTTGTTTGCTTATAATTTTTGATTATATGGAAGAGAACGAATCTTATATTGATAAATGTTTTAGTTAATATCGGCAATTATGTATGGAATACATTATCATATAAATGCCCGCCTTTGTTAGCCTCACAAATGCGAGCCTTTTTGAGCACATTTTTCATTACATTCTCACACATTTTACGCGGTATTTCATTAATTTCATCACGAATATTTTGTAT
The DNA here is from genome assembly GCA_023159175.1 of Wohlfahrtia magnifica. Taxonomy (NCBI): domain Eukaryota; kingdom Metazoa; phylum Arthropoda; class Insecta; order Diptera; family Sarcophagidae; genus Wohlfahrtia; species Wohlfahrtia magnifica. The sequence goes on from JAKWBJ010000045.1 coordinate 4,557,953, forward strand.
GAGTTGCTCCAGCGTTTGTGGTTTGTTTGCATAAACCTTGCTTTTCAGATATCCCCACAAAAAGAAGTATGGAGCAGTCAAATCAGGCGACCGTGGAGGCCAATCAACATCACCATTCCTTGAAGTAATTTGTTGTGAAAAGAGGTCTCGCAGTAATTCCATTGACTGTTACCGTTACGCCGTTTTCAGTTTCCAAGAAGTAAGGTCCTCTTGACCAAATTGCACACCAGACTGTCACTTTTACTGGATGCAAAGGTGACTGATGAATAATTTGAGGGTTTTCCATTGCCCAGAATCGACTATTCTGTTTATTCACATAACCATTCAAATCAAAATGTGCCTCTTTACTCATTATGATTTTTTCATGAAAATCGGGGTTGTCATGGACGAGCTGTTTTAACGATTAAAACACGTTGGTTTACTGAATATTATTTCGTAATAAATTTACCACGTCTCTACTTCATGACTGTCAAGACTAATGTTTACCAAAATGGCGGCAAAACAAAGTAGTATACCTTCCCGGCGGACACCCTGTAGTTATAACTTCTGTGCCTAAGATAACAAAAATTAAAAGTTTTGCTTTAAATAAATCTAATATATTAATATATTAATTTTCATAACATTCCACGAAGGAACATAGGGGACTTCTCTCGGTCAATGAGCTGCACCCGATTCTATTTTTAAACTCATTGAAATGGACCTACAGTTAATCGCCGGCTCCGAACGGCAACTGCATTTAGAGAAGTTTTCAATAGTAATAATACTTATAACCAGTTACTAGCTTATGTTACGAGGTGATACCGCTGTCGAAAAACTTTTTTCTTTTTTTTAAGATGGTCTGGCCTGGTATTGAACCTTCTGGTAGGCGGGTGTCTTACCTACCATACCACAGGGACATTAATAATATACGAGTTCTTAATTGCCTCGACAATACTGTATGCAATTTTATGCTCCACGTATTTAATAATGTGTTTGTCACTGTGGTAAGTTAGCTAAGAACCCACCTTCCAACCAAGAAGTCGTCGGTTCAATCCCCCAGGCCACACCATCAACAGTGATATCACCACATAACATTACGCTGTGAAAAACTTCACTATCTAATATATCTGCCTTTCGGAACCGGAGTTTGTTGGTTCGTGGGCTTTCAATGAGTCTTGTTGATCATTCTCCATATATAAAAATCAATATTTATTTAAAGAAGATGAGAAAAGGTAATTTTTGCTCAAGAGTGTATATCTTTTTGGATCACATTCACATTCTTTTTGAGACTTTCAAGGTTGTCATACACAAAAATAATGAAATTTATACAAATAGTTAAACGATGAGTATATTTTCAATAAAAAAAATATACAAATGTAAACGTGTTAAATTAACCGGCTTAATCGGTATTCGAAAAATGATGATTTTGAAAAAACCGTATTCGACAAAATCAAAAAAACTGGTTAAAACCGGCCGAATAATAACCGTCCGATCTCCCTATTAACAACACAGCGGCTAGGTTCGAGTTTCAGCAGAGGACATGTCGAAAAAATATTTAATTATAGTTTCGAGTGCTTAATATAGGGGTTTCAACTTCTTTCCGGACAATTCCACCCAAAAAAAAATAAAGAATCCTCCTGACCATCCAGCTTACATCTGGTGATGATGACAAATATCAAGCGAATGATCAGGAAAAAATTGCAGTGCTAAAGCAAAGATCATCACCAATTAGCAAGGATCTTCATCACTTCACACAATCATATGGCAGGGGCTACAGTGGATCAATCATCTAACTCGCTTGAAAAATCAACTTGATTAATGAAACTGAAACAAAGCAATGGATGCTTTGTGGAAAGCCAATACGCTTCCTAGAGTAGTAACAGAGAAAAAAAGATGAGCCACCGAATGCGCACTGTAGTCCCAGCAACAGTTTCTACACATAATGCTGTTATACGAGATGGCTGGCATGTTGTCAGAATTATATGTCTTCTTGTAAGTTTCACCAGAGTGTCGGTTAACTTACAATTTAGTGCATTTATTCCCCAAGCCTCTGAAAATAGTTTATATTACTTAACCATTTCTTAAACTTTAGAAACAGGAAATAGTCGCAAGTGAAAGATTATGTAGAATAAGAAGTTACTGATATTTGCATAATGATGCATAATTGGCATATGCTTCCAAGGCTTTAAGGCATTTAGTCTTTAAGGCCTGCAGAATAGTTTCAACACCCAGAAATTTTTCGGAATTCTTATAGAGGAAATAATATCAAGGAGGATATTTTGTTAGATAGGGTAGCAATTAGTTGTAGTAGTTCATAAATATTTATTATAATGCTCTCATGGACTGTCGCAATGGAACAGCAATTACTGCATTAAGCGTTTTCTAAAGAACACCAAAAAAGTTTAATACAACGATAACATCTGTTGTCCCAAATCTCTCAAAACGTGAATTTTTTTTAAATCTGAGAATAGGGGCTAAGTAAATGGGCTAAATCTGAGTGTTATCTGCGCGAAGGATTTTTCACCTATGTTAAGAGTTAGGTCATAGTGAAAATAAGTTGCGGTTAAAATTAACAATGACAGTGATCCACCTTAATCTTCTTTGGTGTACGGCTACGTGAAAAAACTGTTTTAATTATTTTTTGTCTCTGTTGCCTTTGCTGTAACAAAACTGAGCAAAATCGTGTTCGTTTTTCTTCCTACATTTCTTTAAAGTGGTCTTACAGTTTCTTTAATAGACTAGTGTAAGCAATCACGGCACCCATGGCGGAAAAAACCATTTCCATATATTCCATATATGCAGTTATAAAACCTTGTTATATACCTTGTTCGTATTGCATCTAACATTCCTTTCAAGTGACCATACAGTTGCGTTTAGAGAAGAATGTAAGCAACCACGGGAGCCATGACATAGATAGCACTATAATTTCAGAATATTCATGCATAATATAGCGTAAGTGCTTGGCTGAGATGACTATAACCTCAGTCAGGCGTTTTTCTATTTTTTCCCCCTTTGTCGGGTAGTGGTTAGGTATCTGCTTGGTTAAGATGTCTATAGCTTCAGTCAAACATTCTTCTATTTTTTCCCCTTCGAAGCTAAAGGAAGCCTTTACTTAAGCCTTTCAAAATGAGCGTTTAGGCTCAATCGTTTACCACCCAGCTATTTCCTAAAATTTGTAAACTGTGACTAATTCCGTTAATTTAAAAGGCATATTGACAAGAATAGCATTTTGTAGTTTAATTCATGAATTTTTTCCTTGTCAACTACATATGTATGTATGTATGCGCTTGTACATTACGTTACGTACGTTCTTTTATGTTATATTAGTCAGAGTTTAAATTGCTTGCTTTAAATTAGCTGCAGCACTAAAATGTTAGCTCTGCTTCAGTTTTTAGCTTCGAATTAAATGACTGTGTTGCTGAATACTTACTGAAAATTTAAAAAAATAATAAGCAATAGTAAAAGTAAAATAGTAAATAGCTTGCTTTGCTTCACTATGCGTTTCTTCTCTGCTAAGCAGTCGCAAAGCAACTATATTATCAAGAATTGTTATTTGCTGCAAGCAATAAGTTGTTGTTTACTTTATGTTTGCTTTTACTTAGCTGTTTACTACTTTGCTGTTGCTTAAATTTCATAATGGTATGTCGTTTCGTGGAAAAAATTGGTTAAATTATTTTTCACTTGTTTCAATTCTGACTCTGATTTCTAAATTTTTTCAATGCTACTGATGACAGAGTCGTAAAATACGCCCAGATTATAGTAAACAGTTAAATAAAAATAAAGTAACCGATAACTTATTGCTTGCAGCAAAAGCATTTTTTGATAGAATAGTTGCTTTGCGGACTAAGCAAATTTTATTTACTATTTAACTCTTTTGCTTTTTGCTTTTTACTTTTGCTTATTACTTTTTAAAGTTTTCAGTAAGCATTCAGCAATACGGTTATTTAATTTGAAGCTAAACACTGAAGCAAAGCATAAATGTTATCTTTTTGCTTTTGCTTTTTACTTTTTCTGTGTAGTTTTCTTTAAGTTTAGTTAAGCAATTACAAATGCATTGAAAACAAACACACAGTGAGCTTAAGGATCTTATGTGCCACTCGCAGCAGCTTACCTCGCGTTATGGTGACAAACATCACTCGAATTATCAGGATATAAAACCACCTACTGGGAGAAAATGGCAATGCCTTAAGCAAAGATCTTCACCACTACATAATCACAAGGAGGCGAACTACAGTAGACTTTCGAACCCTTAGATTTGATAGTATAAAATTCTATATTTTATTTATTTATTTAGCCCTTCCTTTGCTTTTGTAAGGAAAACTATGCTTACAAATTATCAGACCAAGATTGAGTTTTTTTTTTGTTTTTTCGCCTATAAATAGAGTTTTCATTCAGTTTAGATTTCACTTTCATTTTAAAAACTTAATTCAAAATTGTAATAAACATTTTTTTTAATTTATTGTTTTTGATTCGAAAATCTTTGATTAAGTTTGACTGTGAAAGATTTTAAATTAAAATAATTTAATGATAGTAAGTTTTCTTTATATATACATAAATGTTTTTTATATTTTTAATATTTGTGAAACAAACATAATGCCTGCATGTCAACTTATCTGAAAATTTATTACATTTTCATAGTTTACGTGTGTTATTTGATAATCTCTTGTTACTGTAGTTGTTATATATATTTGTTCAAAGTATTTTTACGCTTGACGACTTTTACTCGTCGTGTTTTTATGAAACTTTCTTTTAGAGAAATAATTTTGATATTAAACATGTTACATGATTTAAATGTTTGTTTAATATTAAAATTAATTGATAATTTACATAAATTATGGTTTTGATTATTAAACATGATAAACGCCCATCCATAATATACTACAAGTATGTATGTATAACGAGATGTTATTTAAATAAAATACGATTACACTAGCACAGGTACAGGTGATTATAAATTCCCTAAAGTAATTTAGGATTTCATTTTATTGCATCATTATTTTCTATTTTAAATAAGATTAAATTGTTGAAAAACTGGCAACAATTTTATTTAACACTTTCTATGTGTAAATTTAAGAAAAGGTTTTCGAAATTTTCTTATTTTTTTAAATTTATGTAAAAATTGTTTGACTTACTGAATTTATACACAAACAGTCAGGCCTAAGATACTAACATAAATGGCATTCTAGTATGGTTCGGAGAGACTATATCAAGGCTATGTAGAGTGCAGAGATTCGGATGTCTATGCATGGCAGCGGTGAAGAAATTTATCTTAACTGTGGGCATTGAAGCTCTCCAGAACTGAATAGCGCTTTACGTAGCTATACATGGCTGGTGTGCTGGCAATCTCCATTTATAGGAAGTAAAAATTTAAGGCAGGCAATTTATGTGTCATCTTACGATCTTGATGAGAATGGGGGAAACTGTGGAAATGCTATCCTATATACCGAGAGGTAGGATCAAAAGGCCCTTAGCAGTTGTGTTTTTACATCCAGAGCAGCACTGAAATGTCACAACGGGCTAAGCAACCTGGGTACTCAGAATTAGGTAAGTCTACATCCACCGTAAAGGAACATTGGAACATTGCTAGTGGCCTGGAGCACTTCTAAGGTTCCTAAGCTTTGACGCTACGAGAGTGGAGTTTTTTTAAATCTAGAAAAGCAAGGCCAAAGAAGACTTTTGAAGGCACTTACGTATCACTACGCCTGTAATAAGCATCTGTACAAAATGTAAATTTCCTGTGCATTAGCACCTGCATATTGTGTTGTGAGGAAGAGAAGTCAAAGAAGCGCTGACTGCGTGACACTGGGACACAGAAGATACATAGCAGAACTTGTGATCTAGTCCGGTTCTCTGGCATATTGAACCTGTAAATAAAAAGGCGGGGCACAAAAGATCAATGGTGGTAGCAGTCTGAAGTGCCTTCTTGGGCCTGACCCAACTTACATTACATTAAAGCTGTTTGTCTTTAATTTTTTCTTTCTTATTACAAAATAAGAAAACTTTGGTTCCTTTTAAATAGTCTGAGGAAAAGAAGCGGAGGTCTAAAAGAAAATTTTGTTAATTTAATTATATGTTGGATTCTGTTAGTCAACTTATTATTATTATTATTTCTTTTGACAGGCCAATAGTTAGTAGTGAAGAGGGGAGAAGAAAGCCAAAAAAAAATTGTTTTTGACATTTACTAATGATGTTATTTGGTTAAGGCCGTTTTTATAATATTTGGCAATAAAAAACTATTATAGTAAACCTAAATAATGCCTACTAATGAAATGTCAGCTTAAGTCATAATTCATATTCAAACTTAAGACTTGTTTTTCTTTACCAAAGCCTATAAGTATGCAACCACAACAACAACTGAAAACAAACTTTAATAACAACTAAAAGTATACTCTACTATTTATGCTTAACTTTAACTAGAGAACTAAACAGATGAGATGTCATATAAAGGAAATAAAATAAAGAAAAAAGAAGAAACATAGGAACATAGTTGGTCATATTTTAATAAGATGGCAGAAAATACATAGAAAAGAAGCCAAACAATCAACTAAATACCAAATGACATGAAGAAGATTTATAGAGAGAAATATTTTCTTTTAAACATAAATAAAATACAGACATATAGGAGAAGATTATATAGAAAGTGACCTCAAAATCAAGCAAAAAAAAGACAGAAGAAATCATGACAGCTTCTGTTCTTGTTTTTTTTCTTTTTTTTTTTTTTCTTTTAACACAAATAATTGATAAGTGAAGTATAGAACTGTATATAGGCCAAGTTTAAGTTTAACAAAAGTTATCTTTTATGTTTAAATATTTAGTTTCTCTTCTACTCTATATAAAACAACAAATGACAGCATTAAGAGCAGGGAGAAACTCATTGAAGGTCTTCTTATATTACAAAAGGTTAGTCAGAGACTCAGTCTAGCTGTCTTGTACAATGATTGATGAAACATTTTCAAAATATAGTTCTTTGGCTGATTTGTGTAAGATTTAAGCCATTAGTTAAGTAAAAATAATACGTAGTATGAGTGAGTATCTGTTTAAATATCACTTAATAACTGTTAATGTCATTTACAATACATAGCTATGCTATACTATTCAGATGAATCTACTTTTTCATCTTATTTTCACTGTGAAAGAGAGTAAACATTTTTCAAATGCTAAGTAACAATATTTTTAAAAAAAGCTTTGCCATTAACATTGTTTTTTTGAATTGTAAGGGATGCTTTTTTTTCTTTTTTTTAAGCTTCAGTAATGAAAACCCCTTTTGAATAATTATGAACAGTTTGAAGGCCTTCTCTTGCTAAAAGATATAATGATGATTAATTACCAATCAAGCTAAAATAGACGAAAAATTGTGTTTTTAAAACAAAGATAAAATTAAATCATCCCCTGAAATAAGTACTCGTATTTGTTGGAAAAGAAATTTGTAATAATTGCTTTTAAAGTTACAAATCGAAATCTTTGTATTTAATTTATAATAATATTTTAAGATATATAAAAATATTTTAAAGAAATATAAAAATACACTGCGCGTCATCAGAAAAGCACCCCCTCCTTTACTGACGGTTAATGTTAAATATTATCTTAACTAATTGAAATATGGCCTTAAGATTTCTATGTAGTAGACTCCTATAATTTCCCTTTAAACTAAAACAACAATGGCTGCTATTTTATATTCTCAATTGATTCAGATATTATTTAACATTAACCGTAAGTAAAAGGGGGGCGCTATCCTGATGACCCGCAGTGTATATGAAAAAAGTTTTTCGCTCTCAAATCACAATAATACTATTTTAGCACTCTAACTTCAAAAGCAAGTAATTACTAGAAAAAAACTGTAATTTTATTTTAAGTAAAAAAGTAAAGTTCATATATTAGGTGTTTTTTTACCGTTACACAAGTTTAAATCATAATATTGTAAAATAAAGAAATATATTTTTAATATCAATGAAACAGGCTTTGTTGGATAGAAAATTTCATGGCCGCCACTGCCGGCGCGTACATGGCGCAATCTGAAATACTTAATTTTACAAACTTTTTGCAGCATATGCAGCCGTATTTCGCCCATAACTCTTCGAATGTTGATTTAGAGATATTCAATTGTGTTTGGTTTATCGACGTATACATGTGACTTTACATAGCCCCAAAGAGAATAAATGAATGGGGTTAAATCACACGACTAGGTGGCCAATTAATTAGGCTATTACGTGAAATTAATCTTTCATTAAAAGTTTCTTTGAGTAATTCTCGTAATTGTAGAGCGCGAATGCCACCTAATTAAGGTACGAAAAAACTTCTAATCATAATATTCTATTCACCAATGACTCCTCCAACCCATAAAGCACACCAAACAGAAATTTTCTGTGAATGTAATGGTATTTTAACAAAAGCTTGTGGATAATCTTTACTTCGAACGCAATAATTTTGTTTATTTACGTCCTCATTTAATCAAAAATGCAACCGAAACCCATTTAACCGAAGTACCCGATGAATTTTACGAACAGAACCATTATTTAGATAAAAAAATATTCAACAATTTGCAAGCGTTGCTCTGGTGTAAGTTTATCTATAATGAAATGTCAAACCAAACTAAACAAAAAGCAACTATCAGCTATTAAATCGGTTATCAAATAAAGCAGTGTTGCCAACTCAAAGTTATGAACCTCTAAACAAAACACGCGATATTTCTTATGGTATAACAGTTTTTATAACGCTTTTCTGTTTATATTTTAAAAAAATATTAAAACTCATTAGGAAATTAAAATTTAAGTATCGAAAAAGAAGCATTATATCATGTTCACACATAAGCCTTAATTGTCAATTAAGGGATTTTAGCCAATTAAGGCCCTGAGTTACAAAGTGCATATCCCGCAGCCATCCTCTTGCTCTTATAATCAGAACTATTGCACATGATGAGAGGCTTGTAGAATTTATTGGTAGCACTGAGTATTTTAACTGTAAGTATAGGTCATGGAATCGAGAGTTTCTTACATCCGAAGTTAAAATCTGGTTTTCAAGCAATTTAACGTGGTGTAAAATTGGTTTGCAGTATTTATTAAGTGGTGCTGAGTTATTTTCTGGAACAAAACATATTTGAGTACACAAATTTATCCACATAAAAGAATAAGTTATTGAATCTCTTTTAAAATTATCTTCCCTTTCCAATTGTACATTTTAAAACAGGAAAAAGGGATTTCCTTGTTCAGTCTAGTTTATGTGAAAACTGAGCATTGATTACTTTTTCGTTAAGTCCAGTTAAGTTACACTTAGGATGTCGCGGGAATCATGTACATATGTATGTGTACGTATCATTACTAAAAAACCAAAAAAAAAAAAAATCAATAGTAGTCAAAAACATACGGTTACGAAAATAAAAATGCTAAAACAAAATTCACCACATCAGAGCTTATTATGAGCTTTTAGCTATAAAATTTATTGGCTTGTGTCAAGGCTTAAGAACTGCTCAAATTACCTGCACTAATTAAGAGTGCTACCATCCGCATGATTCGATTACTTTTTGTACTTATAAAGTTATTTTAGACCATTTGAATTAACGTAGCAAAGTAGAAGATTCGTGTCTGTACTAGAACATTCGAAACAAATGATGAAATATTATAAAAATATGGCGAATTGCGGCTGGTGACTTAGTGATCATTTGGCTGTCGATAAGTAAAGTCTGTTTAGGTGCAAATAAAAAGTGTTATAAAAAGCGAATTTGCTATATTAAGACAAAGTTCAGAAAATTTACAGTGGAATTAATAAAAAAGAGACAAATTGTAAAACAACAAAAAAACTAGTGTTTTATTTTATTTTAATGCAATATAAACGAACTCCAACGTTTTAAAAGATTAAAACGTAACAATACTTTTAATTTAATAATTATAAAGTGTATACAAAACTGTTCATGTTATATTCTGAGCGGCAAAGCAATTTAGGACTAAATCAGCTATTTCGAAAAAAATTTTAGTACGAATGAATACAAAATTGTTGAAAATAATCAAATAGAATGAAAAGAAAATATAATTGATTTTTTTTTTTCAGTAATTCTGATAATTTTTTGATTACTTGTAATTGTAATCATTTAGTAATCAGAAATTTGAAATTTTAAAGTTACATAATCATTACTATTGTTTTTAAAAAGTAATGTAATTGATTACTAATCGTAATCGCAATTTAACAGCTATGGTTACACATTATTATTTATATATTAGAACAAATATTCGTTCAAAGATAAAGTACAACTTTCATGTCGGGGCCAATATACCACGGTTATTTCGGAATTTGTACACCGCATACAGAATGAAGCGAAAATATTCATTTCTAACCGAAAAATTAGACTTACAATGTGTCTTAAGTTTCTCTATTATAACTATACTACTACGAAAAGTGGTTTAAAGTTGTTGCTAAAAAAATTCACTTTTTCGTAATTGTTTGCGGTCCAACTCTCTCTGAATCCCACATTGCAGTCAAAATGATTTTTTTAGTCACACCGTTCACATTTCGAGCAATGTTATGGCAGAGTTTTTCCCGTCTTGGTCAATGAATTTCAACAAAATTCACTGCAGTAGTAATAACTATTCTCTAAGCGTTGGTTAATTCTTTACAGAGTAAAAAAATGGAGTTAAAAAAACAGTACCTTTCTATGGTATTTCACTTTAAATCATTATACATATATTTTAATAGACCATTAATTAAAGAGCTCGTTAAAATATTGTTTGTGGCTTTAATTTATAAGTGAAATTGCTTTCTATGTTTTTTTTTAACACCATAAATTAAAATAATATTTCCATGATTTTGTTTTTATTTAATTTGAATTTCTTCAACCGCATTCTATTAATTAATCCACTTGCTATAGGTGATTTTCATAACAAAAAAAAAAAAAAAAATATAAAATTGCATCAAATAAAATAATTTAATTGTCATAACTATGTGGTTTAATAAAAGTGTTACTAAAATGTAATAAAATACCAAATAATTGGTAATACAAATGCCATATTTATTGTCTAATATGTAAATATATTTTTAAATTTAATAATTATTAAAAAATTTTTTAAAATTCAAACAATAAATAATGTACTACTAGCAAAGCTTGATAAGTCTGTGACTTTTTGAGAACGAAAATGGACGTTTGTTTTCATGATGATCACCTTGTATGGCCTTTTCTTTGAATTTGAAAAAATTGAATTCTCACCTTTTCTCTTGAAGTTGCCTGCTTTTAAAAACAAACTAACAGACACAGCTTATCAAACAGCCCTCGTTATTAAGTTTCATAGCAATTTCAAATATTACTAATTATTATTGTTTTTTTAAAATTTATTTATCTGTAATTTACAAGCATTTTCTCTGGTAATTCATCTAGCTTTCATATTCTATCCTCTATTAGAACAGCTTATTTCCTAAAGACAAGGTATTAAATGAAACTCCTAATAACTTAATAATTACATATACGTTTTTTTACAGACAAACTCTAATCAATTTTCAATTACTTATGCAAAATCCACTTAAGTAACAAAAAATATAGATAAATAATCCTACTAAAAAAAAGTAAAATAAAAAACTCTATTAAATAGTAGATAAAATCCTCTAAAACAGAGAATACTCCTCGTATATTGTCAATGAAAAAGAGGATTTAACGAGGTTTCTAAGTAAACGGCAGCAAATAAATGTCATGTTTATCAAACTTTATAAGAAACTCGAATGTGATAACACTTACACATACACACACACGCACAAACATACACACACACACATCTACTTATCAATACAAATACTAACATATGAAAGGAAGAAAGAGAGACTTACAAATAAATAGAAAATTAATTTCCAACAATTTCCTTTTTAGAAGATTTTAACAAACTAAATGGAGATATAGAGGGGGTATCTAAGGGTAAGGGCGTATGAGTATGTAACATATATGAGCCATTTTACTTTAAAATTGAAAATATAAGGAAAATATTAAAAAAAATTAAATTTACGGAGAAAATTTGTGAGTTTTAACAGCAATTATTTTAGTCATAAAACCTACTTTTTTCTAAAAAACAAACTGTGTTTACTTACCAATATTCATTTTGTCCTTTTCAAAATAAAACCATTGCTAAAAGCCTTGAACTTGCTTAACGAAGCAATTGTTATCTCCACAGTCTTTGCAAATGTCTTATGTTTCATTGAACTAAAGGGTCCGCTAAATAATTTAATTTTTTTTTTTTTTTTTGAAAATGCTATAAGAAAAAACTACTGAATATTTTCTCAAATTTCTTCTTCCTTCCGGTTAATAATGGAAAATAATTTCATTCAAATGGCTGCCTCGGCCTGCCATGCAGTAACCTACACGATCGGTCCAATTTTTAAGCACATTATCGATTGTGTGCAGCTGTATTTCACCAATGGCTTCACGAATATTGTCCTTTAAAGCGTCAATTGTCTCTGGCTTGTTGGCGTAACACTTATCTTTGACGGCACCCCACAAATAATAGTCCAACGGTGTCAAATCGTAGCTCCGAGGTGGCCAAACGACATCAGTTCTGCGGCTGATAATGCCATCTTCAAAAACAGGGCGCAAAACATCGAGTGTAGCTTCGGCTGTGTGGCACGTGGCGCCGTCCTGTTGAAATCAAATGTTGCTAATATCCTCCTCTTCAATTTTTGTGAACAAAAATTCGTTCAACATGTCCCGATAACGATCGCCATTGACTGTAACGGCCACTCCTTGCTCATTTCCGAAGAAAAATGTCCCAATTGTGCCCCTGGACCAAATTCCGCACCAAACAGTGACTCGTCTTGGGTATATCGGCTTTTCAATGTATGCGTGCGGGTTTTCTGTGCCCCAAATGCAACAATTTTGCTTGTTTACATACCCGTCAAGATCAAAATGAGCTTCATCTGAAAAATCGGCAAAATCGGCATCTTCTGTAAGTCGATCGCAGGCCCAGATTCCCAGAGTTGTTCAAGCGTATACACATATTCGTTCAGCGGAAGGATAAAACTAATTATCTGTCAAATCAGACATGAGCTAAGTGTTACCATTCACGAAATAAGCACTAGTTGTCTTGATGAAACACCAGTTTCTTTTTCGCCATTTGCGGTCTTTTTCTATAGTACTAATACTTTGGTCGGTTGTTTTTTTTTTTTTCTTTTTAGAAGGTAATCAATAAGCAATATTCCATGCTCATCCTTAAAAATAAACGCCATAAACTTGCCTGTAGATGGAACTGTTTTTGCCTTCTTTGAACACTATTATCCCAATTCAGTCCACTTCTCTGACTGTTCCTTTTTCTCAGGTATGAAGTGGTAGACCCATGTGTCATTTATGATTACGATACTTTGCTTTATTGCGGTAAAGTGTAACAACGTTGAGATAATTCTATTCTGAACCAACCAGGCACATGTTTTACGCAAATCTTTCTCATCTGTAAATCTTCGACGTATAGCACTTCTTAAACTACCTGTTATTTTAGTTGGCATCTACTGTTTCTGCCAACGACTATCAATAACGACAATTCAATTGGTTAACGATTAAGATGTTCGTCTTGTCAGCAAATACCAACAAGATTAAATTATGGCAGTATTTGATATCGATAAATCAAAATTTTCATACTTTTCATGCCCACACGAAAATATTTTGTCATAATTTACTCTATCATTCGTAATTCAAACTTCAGTTATGTGTCAAATACGAGGTCAGTATGAAATGTTTTAGCCTGACATAGTAATGGCGGTATAAAAAAGCTTTGTATAATGGAAACTTCCATTCGTCACATGAACACATGTTAAATTTAATTTAAATCTGACAACTCATTCGCATAGTAACAGGTGTTCCAAAAAGGGAAAACTAGAAACTCGTGTTGTGCTCAAATTTCCATAGAAAGGTTCTTTCGGGACAAGAAATTCATAATGATGTGGTGAATATGTGAGTAAGTGCTCTTTCATATCCAATAGTAAAAACTTGGGTTGCTGAATTTAAACGTGGTCGTACAAGCATTGAAAATGAACCACAAAGTGGACGCTCAAAAACTGCAATCAAAACGCCAGATATCATAGCTAGGATGCATGATATGGTATTAGAAGATCGACGAGTGAAAGTACGTGAAGTAGGTAATGTCATAGGCATCTGAAATGTTACAGTGCATTTTATTTCGCATCTAGAAATAACAGATGACACAGCTTTCTGCAAGATAGGCACCGATTTTTGTTAATAGTCGACCAAAAACGTATACGATGAATATTTCTCAAGATTGTTTGGATCGATTTAAGTGAAGTAACATGAATTTTAATCGTCGTTTCATAACTGTTGATAAAACATGAAAAAAACAATCCAAAGATGGTAAAACCAGTTCAATCGGCTGGCAAGGTTATGGCAACAGTTTTCTGGGATTACAAATGTATTTTATTGATCGACTTTTTTCAAAATGGTATAACAATAAATTCGGAATAATATTGTAACCTTTTGTATCAATTGAATTCAAGAAACAGACACAAAGAAATAATTTTTCATCGATACTAGGCACCATCCCACAAGGGTGCTTTAACAATGGCAAAGTTCAACGAATTGAAGTACGTTTTGCTTGACCGCCCACCTTATTCTTCTGATTTAACTCCCTCTACCTGATTGCCAAATCTAAAAAAATTCCTTGCTGGCAAACGCATCAAAACGAATAAAGATGCAATGATAGCTGTAAACGACTATTTTGAGGAACTTCAGGAAAATTGTTTTAATCAAGGAGAAGAATTGCTAGGAAAACGTTGGATTAAATGTATTGTAGTTTCAGGAGATTATATTGACAAATAAAACAATTTTAATAGTCTAGCTCTTGTTTTTCATTGTTGAGTTAACAACATTTCGAACTGACCTCGTAACATAATTCCTCATACAAAATTTTAATAACGAATCAAACAGAGTGTGAGTAATTTAGTTTAAATCATCCTGCGAACTGCTAAAAAATCAATGTAATCTATACTTTTTATTGGTTTCTTGTCATTATCAACTGTCAAATATAAAAGTAACATAATCAAAAGCCGTTAATTGCATTTGCTTTCTTTTATTGTTTTTTTTTTTTTTTTGGTTTAAAAGTTATTTTTTTGTTTATTTCCTAAATATTATATCAACTTTCTCTTTATTTTTTCATTCTACACTAATTTAACAATAAACAAAACAACAAAGTTAACATAGTTATCAAAATCAATTATAAAAATGCCATGAAAACAGTGGAATTCGTATAAGTAATACAAACAGCGCAAACAGTAATTCGATGTATCGTATGAACATAGCATTCCATAAGAAGTAAATCATTTTAAATAAAAATTAATCATAATTAATTTCAATTATTTGTATTTGTTTTCTATTTTCTCTTTTAAAAACTTTCCTATTTTGTTACAAAAATATCTGCATTCGTTGCTTATGAAATCACTCATATCCTTTCATGTGTTAAATGTCTATACCAAAATCAATTATATTCGAATATAACTTAACAAATAAATACCAAAACCAATACTCTTATAACAACGGAATACCAGTTACATGTTATGGCCTTTGTATGGTATGTGTGTCAATATGTATGTGTACGTGTATAAGTTTTAATGTGGGGCAATAGAAAGTCATAAAAGTCATTTAACTTAATACCGAAAAGTAATAGAATTGATAATATCCCTTACACACACACACACACACCCAATATAAAACTTCATTACATAGAAAAAGGACTTTTTTCATAAACATACTCAAAACTCTGTCGTATATACATACATCTACACATGTTACATATAACGTTTTATGTCTTGTGAAAAACTCACGCAATTTATTTGAAGGTTTTTTCGTTTTCCCATCATTTTTTCCAAATTTTTTTTTTTTCAAAATTTATTTCATGTATTTATTTCGGACAATTGTCAATTTGATTGTGTGTTTATTATTGAGAAATATGAAAAGAAAAAGTGGACCCTTCTAGAGCAGGTTCTGTTGTTAAGTTACAAAATATTATACGTTAAGAAACACCCACTTCTTATAAATTTTTTCCTCTTTTTTTTTGCTAGTTTGAAAGACTTCTATCTCATGTGTTTTATATGGTTATCAATTTATAAATTATTATATATAACAAGTACCATATAAACATACATAACATATATGTCCTATTTTTAAACGAAAAATTCTTTAGGGAAATATACACGAATTTTACATACCCTATACATTTATTTCGAATAATAAATCATTTCATTATTTATAAAAAAGTTAGAATTTTGCATATGTAGGGATAAGGCTACTGATTACACTTTGCAACAAATGGAAAAAAATTTCTTACCTTGGATAACCACTATATTTTTTTGATTCAATATGGAATTAGAATTTTTTTTTTTTCTAAAACAAGAGATTTTTGTAGAGTCTGCTTCATACATCTTATGATAACTTTGATATGACTTATTCGATATCTTTACGCCATATGTTAAAAAATTCCAAATTATATCAGCTTTCAGCTCGTAATAAAAGCACATTGTCTTTCGTTGTATAAAAATTGGCATATGGCTTATGACGATTCCGATACTCTGTTGTCTTAACACCATTTTCTAAGAAATTTCGGTCTCTGATGCGAGACTTCAGGTGCTCTGATTTCTCTTTTGATAGTTCGAGGTCTCTAATAAGATCATATAGCTCTAACTAATTGTAAAGCTTCGGTTTTATAACATCTGATGTACTACAGAAGAACCGCTGTTCGGCAATTACAGCAGAAAAACGTTTTTTCAAAACTAGGTGCTTTCACTTTATTGGGAATAAAATAAGTATTTACTCATCGATTTTCATGAATTATGGTTTATTTTATTTCTGTTATTTATTTCTGCTTTCTATTTCAAAAATTTTATTATTTTGGTTAATAACTCTAAAAATATTATTATATTATAAAATGATATTAGAATCACTTAAAGTTGGTATAATTTGTAATTTTTTAGCAGATGACGTATAAAAATCGAATAAGTTATTTCAAAGTTATCATAAGATGTATCAAGCAGGCTCTTTAAAAATCTCACATTTTAGAAGAAAAAAATTAAAAAAAACTTATCCATAGAATCTGAATGCTGATGATTTTTGAAGTTAGGCGCATCAAAAAAATATATTGAATATCAAAGGTATTTTTGCATAGTGTTATGGGATAAGGCTACTGCTTATTGGAAAAAACACATAAAATTTTAAGTGCTTGGGCCTAGACTACATACCTCTCTTAAATCAGAAGAACCCAGAATTTATGTTGTCGTTTTATCAATATAAAATTAGAGGATTTTTGTTGCCACATACCTCATAAGAATATCAGATACACGGCTTCAGTAAGACAAAAGCAGTAGATCAGACGATACATCCGTATGCGAATCACGTATCTTAGCCATGCAGAAACCCAACAAATAAGTTGTGCTTTCTAACAAAATATAAAAGCAGAGGATTCTTGTTTTGGCTAAATTGGAAACTTAGTTCATTTAAACCTTCTAAAGTCGTCATCTACAGGGCTTCAGGAGGACAAGAGCAGTAGATCACAAAACTCGTCAATTTTTGAAATAAGTACCTAAGCTCTAAATTCAGTTGTTAATCTACAGTTCAGTTGTTGACTTAAAACATCAATATCGCAAGGGTCAGACAATGCCACCAGTTGGTGGAAAAGGAAATAGAAGAAAATAGGAGTAGCAAACGTCAAATAGAATCCGTGGCAAACGTTGAAAATAAATAAATCATTGATGACTTTCGTCGATTATTATTATTTTTTTTTTTTTTTTTTTTTTGGCTTTTATAAGCAATTATCCAAATTTTTATAGATAACAAAAGTTGATTTTTTCTTGTAAGCGTCCGTTTGTTAGTGAGTTATAATAGAAAATATCATTCTCGACGATTAGTTCCTTATTCATTCACAAAAATGTGTAGCAGACAAAAACCTACTTTTTTCAGCATATAAATGGCTCATAATAGACAAAAAGTTTCAGTATATAGTAGACTCATAACAGACAATGTCACTGAATTTGAACTTTCCTTAGTATGATGACACTATAATGTATTGTCATGAATAACTTCCTTTGTTTGTGCCATTGTTATGAGAATTAATCAATGAAGTATTTCATTTACAATAATTTCATACAAATTTTGACTTGATATTGAAATTGTGAAGCTGGCTTATCGATTAAAGTGTTAGAATGGCAATATAAAAATATCTATATGATAAGCAGCAGCAATACATCAAATAATGCAAAGAGCGTTGTTTTTTATAACAAAGACAACGACTATTCTAAACACCTGGTGCAGTAGACTGATCACCTGCTTAGTATCAAAACAAAGAAAAAATGATTCAAGTAAACTAAAACAGGGCTAAGATGCCTTTTGGAAACCATATGTTTTAAAGATGAATTACGGAAAAAATCCGTCGTAATGGACTCATACGATGCCGATACTCCTTGTCTACGCTGATTAAAACATATTGTTACAAAAATCAGGCTGGGCACCCTTCTTGTTTATTACATTACTAAAAATAATAAACAAAAGCTGGAACAGCTGCTGTTTACAAATAACTAAATCGACAACAACAACATTAGCAGACCTGAAGTAAATAAAAATAAACGGCAACAACAAAAACAGACAATAACAAACAACAAGTACTGAAAGAAGTAGATGTTTACATTCGCATGGCTTCATAAGAACTAAAAAGAAAGTAAAAAAATAAGTGGAATCTACCTCAAATATCGGGAGGTTCGAGAGCTTTCGAAGTATTGCTTACTAAGCCATATAAAAAGCACATTATGCTGACAGCAATCAGTTCATTTTTCTTAAACTAAGTGAGTAGAGTTTGTTGGTTTGAACTAAAGTTGTAAAACCAGATTAGTTAGAACTAACTCAGTAAAGAGAATTAAGTGTGGGTAACTCTGGTTGAAAAGGTTGTGATCGAACCTATGTTGTAACAATGATTGGGTTGGAAGATTTTTAGGTACAAAGATCTGTCAAGTAATTGCTGTTGTTTACAAAGTTATAAACAGAGAGATTAGCTAAGAACAGAAATTGTTATTGCTTAAAAAGGTTTTAAACTGTGGAACACAAAACTGTATAAATAAAGACTTAATTATTAGAAATCAAACCCAAGATTTATTTTATTTTAACTGCAATTTACGAACTTATAAATAAACGCTTTTAAAAGGCAAATACGTAACAATATATTAATCGAAGGACTTGTTTCTAAAAAACTTCAAGTACAGCCTCATTTGATTCTATAAGCAAGCATCCATTCTTCTGCGTTATATAATAATACGGGAAGAATAGGTATCGTTTTGGTTATAATTGTTCGGCCATTTTGTTAACAGATATTATCATTTAAAGACTAATCAATTTGTATAGAATTTAAAAAGACAATCTGATCTTTAATGTACACAAACGCCAACTTTCTCCCTACATTCTAAAGCGTTCCTTATATACTAAGTGGGCTGCAGTTGGAAATTCAAAGTCTGAGTCTGACACCTGAAGGATATGTCTCACTGCCCTGTAGCAAGTCCTTTCGAAGTTGGTATAACATAGCGAACATTTTTTCTTCTAATTTTAGTCGCTCTGCCTTTTACCCAAAACACAGCACCGAGCCTTACAGAGAAGTCTTCTTTTAGGCTTCTTAAATGCTTTTTGGGAGTTTTCGGATATCCTTATTTTGATATTTATTTTGGAGTAGGGTATTTTACAGAAAATCTATTATAAAAGTACATTTCATAAAAAATATTTTTAGAAATATAAAAATAACAATAACAAAAATCTACTATTTCTTAAGTTAGAAAAATAATAATAAGAGAAAAAACAGTTAGAAAAAAAATTTTTATAAATAAAAAATACTTGCTGTTGAAAGCTGTAGAGTGGTACCAGTACCAAAAGAAGCAGCATCATCGTCATCATCGAAAGCTGTAGCACGAAAAAATAGCAAAAAAAGAACTAAAAATGATGATCCTTATAAAGAACTGGTATTAAATGTATGTGTGTGTAGGTGTGTGCCTGTTTTAGCTGGTTGTCATCATTGTAGTCATCGCCTTTCTTCTTATATTTTCTTTCCTATTTTTTTCTTAAAGTGTTTGTTATAGAGGGCGTTTATGCCACCATATGCCAGCAAAAGCTTAAGTTACAAGCACAGTAAAGCAGCACCATCAGCAGCAGTATTAAAAAAGAAAAGAAAAAACAAGGAATTTAATAAATATGAGAAAATAAATTCCTTAAAAAAATACCAAAATTTTGTGCGTTATACCAATGCAATACAGGCACATATACACACAAACACTTTTACACAAAATCATAGATAAAATAAATTACAGCAATACATACATACATATACGTATGTATTTAATTATAAAGGGTATATTATCAAGCGAGTTATTTTTAAAAATAGTATTTTTAGATCTTTTGCGACGTTTAGAAAAACAAATTTCTCTTTAACTTTACATGACAGACCCTGTTATACGCATACATTAATATCTTGTAGAAATTGTATTGATAGCTTTATAGAACTTCCTTATTTATGATAAAGAATTTTCCTTTATCTTTCCTTTCTTTTTTTTGCCATTTTTACGCTAGAATAGTGTAATAGTACACGAATCGGTGTAGGGGGGGATTGGGAGTGTTTTATTGAGGAAAAAGAAAATATTTATTGATTTTCTTACAATTCGAAGATTTTCGTTAAGAATTATTTAATAAATATAACGGTTTTTCTATCATACTTAAATATTTAAAGCCAACGAAAAAAATAACGATTTTATTAAATAATAACATACTTTAGGGAACATTTTTAAAAATTTAAGAATTTTGTTTTAAGGTTTTAGTACAGGAGTATACTTTAGGTTCTTTAGTAAAAAAATCTTAAAAACATTTTTTGTAAAATTAAGTAACTGTATTCGAAATCGTGAATATATGAAATATTTTAAACCAAACAAAATTATTTGAAATTTAAAAAACATTGCTAACAAACGAAAAATAATTAAAAATTTTCAATGTAATAATTTAGTTCAAATCTCAGGCACAGGCCCTAGCCGCCATTCCTAATTATTTTATTTTTTGTAAATTTACTTTACAATAAATAAATAATATAGAAAATAAAAATATTTCTGATTTCATAGTAAAAAAATTAATTATTTATCTGGGCAGGTAAATACAATTTTTTGTTCATATTTTCGTTAAGGCCTAAAAACGGTTCTTATGGAGAGAAAAAATACATAAAATTGTGTGTAAAATAGTAAAAACAACATCTTTCTTTTTTCCGCACAATCCACAAAATAAATTCAAAACCTCTATTCGTCTGTCAATCACGCATAAATAACTGAACCGATTTCTTGAAACTAAAAACAGAGATCTAGCTAACGATCTGGCAGTAGGGTATTCTTTTGTTCAAAATTTGGCCGATGGAAAACGGATGCAGTAATATGAGTTAACATACCTTAAGAATCTTAATGAAAGTGTTTTTATCTCACACTTTGGGATGTCATATGTCAGATTTCCTCAAAGAGCAGCTCTTTTCCTCTTTATTCACACGTACGTACTCACAAGCATAGGAAAAAAATAAGCAAAAAATAAACAAAGAGAACTAAAGAGAAAACAAATGGATAAATAGAGTACAAATTGGCCTGAGTGAAAGCTCTCAAATTACTACCACAATCGTAAAATGCATTAATATTAGTTTGCCGGACGCTGCCATACGTGCTCTTTTAAAGAGTACACGTACTCTTTCTTATAAAATGTACTCTAAAAATATGAAAGAGATATCAAAAGTATTATTTTTTTATATGCATACATATCGCACACTAAATCATGAACAGTCACAACTCAAAATTTTTCAAAATTGGTTTTTTTTCATTATCTAAAGCACAGATTAAATCTCTAACGACCACGAAAATTTTGTGTGCATAACTGTCTTCCTTAACTAATAAAATATTATTATTTTACTTGTGGTGCTTGAACATAATCAACTAAAAGTTCAGTTAGATGTGACTTATCGTGACGCCTTAGTTGCAACGTAACAAACCAACCTTATGGGCAACACTGTTGTCGATTAGCGAGCAATTTAATGACTTCGTCAGCGAGCAATTTAATTTTACAACAATGTTTTAAAAACAGTTTATGCCTCTCCTGAACATTTGAAAATTTTGAGCTGTGACTGTTCACGATTTAGTGAACAGTGTGATTTATATATATACATATATAATGATTATTTTCTTTAACTAAATTTGAAAATAATGTGAAACTATTTGATCCGATATTCACATGGAATATTTTTTTTATGAATATACTCTTCAGAATCTGGCATCGCTATTTGCTCTTAATCTTAAAAGTATATTAAGAAAATTTGAAAGTCAATTAATTAGTTATTTATTTAGTTAATTTTTTCCCCTGTCACTCCAATTGGCAGACTATTGGCGTTCACAACGCATCCGTTACCTTGTTTCAGTTTCATTAAACAAGTTTCAAGCTTAGTTGATAATTAATCCACTGTAGCTCCCCCTCTGTAAGATTTTCTAATGGTGAATATCCTTGCTAATGAGTGGTGATCTTTACTTTAGTAATTTGTAATTGCTATTTTTCGCAGTAGGTGGCGTTTTTCCCTGATCATTCGTCCGATGTTAGTCATCATCGCCAGAGGTAAGCTGTAGGGTCAGGGGGCTTATTCTTTATTTTTTTTTTTTAGATGGAGTTGTCTGGAGGGAAGTTGGAGCCTCTTTATTAAACACTCAAAGCCACAATTCAATTTTTCTGTCACGTCCTCTGGTGGGGGTTCGAACCTGGGTCGATTCTGTTGTTATACCTGCGCCAATAAATAAACAAAATCAGCGAAGGACTTCAATTGTCGTCTTGAAATTTTTTTGCTAAAGACAAAAAGGTGTCATAAGAACGGTTAGGATCAGGACAAAGGTATTTTACTCCCATTCATAAAATTCTCAGGCAACACTAGGCGATAAATCTATTGCAATATCCCATACCAGTGTTCATATCTAAATTTTGCATTCACACACTTTACATTCTTCATGTATAACTAGCCAGAGGTTTCAGGATTGGCAAACCACTGTGTAACCCAATTAAAACCATACGGGTTTTATAATACTTGTAACGTACAAGTATTATCTAAAAATAGTTAAATTTCCGGGTTCAAATTATTTAACACATATAAAAATATTTAAAATCTGAACCTTTAAATAGGTATACAACCTAGGAAAGGTAAGGAATAATAATTTTCCAGAATTGTCTTTGCGGCTTTTTTAAGAACGCAAAATTGTCATATAAATCTGAACGTATGTAAACTGGGCTTTAATTTAAGCTCTAAAAATAGCTTTTTTAGGTTAAAAACTAATATCCATTGGTTCATTGACTTACCTTAAGGATGTCTTAAAAGAACGGATTTTTTTTAATCCATTTAATCTAAAACTAACAATATCTTATTTAATGTATTACGAATGAATTTATACTTAAAACTTTTTTTAATATTTATTGGCTCATTTTTAGGCCTTTTTAAATAAAAATTATTGCATATTTTTGTACCACTTCCTATTATAATTTTTATCGGCCTATTTTAGGCGTTTTTTTTTTTTTTTTTTTGTTTTAAATGAAAAAATTTGCCAAAGCCTATTTGTAATTGTAATTTTTTTACTGTTCTCAACTTATAACTTCAATTATTGGCAGGGTAAAGGAAAAGAAACAAAAAAATGGCATAAATATTTTTTTTATTTTCTGTTAATAACCATTATTTATAGCCTGAACTTCCTGTGCATTTTTATTTTAGTTTTGGTAATAAAGCAGAATTAACTATAGTGTCTCTATTAATATCCTGGTTACGTGTAACGACCCTTTTAATGTGCTTTACAGTTTATAAAATACATTTTCTAGGTTTTGTTTTTCTTTCTGCCACTACGCTTTGCCCACAATTTCAGCGCAAAAAAAGTGTAGCAGGAAAAACCATGGAGAAAAATATGAATATTTTTTTTCTATTTCTTTTTTAATTCTGTGAGTTATTCTACTATATTAAGCCTTTTTCTACTAGTTAGCCTTTTTGGCTGCTAATAGGTACGTTTTGTAGCTAAAAACTACAGCTAAACGTAAAAGTTTTTGCTCATATTTTCCAAGTTCTTTTTTTTCTTCTGTTGTTTAACTATTTTTTGTGTTACAGTCTACATTTTTATGGTCATTAAGGTGGAATATAAAGGATTTTTCTTTTATTTTGCACTTTTTTGTTAAACCTTTATAAGCAAATAGGTTGGCTTAGTTTAATTGCTTTTGCAGAGTAATTTTAAAAGTTGTAAATGTTAGAAAAAAATAGCTTAAAATATATATTTTAAGTTAATGCCAGAAATTATGATTTATTTTTTAATTATTTATTTTAAAAAGTCTATACGTTGCTTAACTTGCATACATTTAGGCATATCTCTAGTTTTATTTACATTTTAGCTGTAGAAAAACCCTGGAAATATGCTACTATTTTATTAAAATTTTTTGAAAAGCTGAAGTTTTTCATAGCATTTCCACTTGTAAATTTGTTTTAATTTTTTTCCATATTTTCTCCCTATTTTTTTGTATAAAAACTTTTTTTATATTTTTGTTTTAACGAGTAAAAAAATCTTTGGGGAAAATGGTCCGTCAAAAATATTTCCTTAAGAATAAACGAAAAAAAAAACAAAATTAAAACTAGTAAAAACAACAATAACAACAACACTTTAAATGTTAAAACATGAAAAAAAACAAAAGAAATTGAAAATATAATAGCAAAACAAAAAATAAAGAAAAAATATTACCAAGTTTAACAAGTTTTCATACTTTATGAGTCTCCAAAGAGTAGTAAAGAAATAACAACGAAAACAACAAATATTAAGTCCTGTAACCAAGACCTCTAAACTGCTCTAAAACACATATTGCATCACTACTAGTAAAGTCGGAAAAAAAATTCTTCTTTTATTTTTCTTGGCATTTTATTTGAAAAGAGCGAAACAAACGAAAATTTTATTAAAACAGAAATAAAACTCATATAAAAAATCTTTATGCCTGGTAACGTGATTAAAAAAAAAGAAAAAATTCATATATTTCTAAAACCTTGACCAAAAGTACACAATGTTTGTTTAAAACAATTGTAAATACAAGTGCTTTTTCCGAAAAAAATTTATTTTCGAAAAAGAAAAGTTTTATTTTTATTGACTGACACAAGATTCAACCCCTAAAGTATGCAAAACATCGTTTAAGTGGCCTCTAAGGAAACGATAATGAAAAATTTTGAAATTATTTTGGTTTTTTAAATAAAAATATTTATTATTTAATTTAAAGCTGGAAACTTCTACAAAAGAATTCATTGAAAAGCAAGTACGTATACTTTCTATCAAAATTTGAAATGGTAAAAGTTTCTTTTATTTCCATTGACTATCTAGATTACTCGATAAACTTAGAATCACCTGCATCTATCTCTCCCTGTCTTCTTTTCATCTATATAAAAAAAAAGTTCTCATTCATTAGTTTTCTTAAAGTCCAAAAACGGTTTGAATATTTCCTTTCAACCTTTTTTCAATTGACATAATCAGACCTATTCTGCATTTTGATTACATATTCGCATTCAAGTACTCTACGATCAAAAATTGCAAAAAAGACAATTATGTTCTCAAAGGCAATTGTTTTGCTATGGAACGTGTGAAGTAGAAAAATAAGTAAATTTGATAAACATTTTAATAAAAACTTAGAATTTGGTGCATACACAAAGGGGTTAAATTAGACAACACTCAGTTGTTGTTGGTGTTTTTTATATAAGCGTAAATTTATATTTTTATTAAATTACTTTATTTATTTTGTATATACACGTTTTGTGTTTAATAAAAATAAATAATATAATAATATATTTCAGCACAATAATAATAAATTTTGCTCTAAAAAGCAAAAATCGAAAGAATCTTCGTAACAAAATTAACAATTTAGAAAAATATAGCTACGATAGTTATGCACAAAACACATAACCAAAATGAAATAAAATGAAACAGAATGCAGAATCAGTAATCAGTGTTGCCACAACTTTTTTGTAACTAAATTTCAATAGTCGCAGTTTTAATACAAAAAACATTAAGATATAATTTTATATACGGAATTTATAGCAGTGTCAGCAGTGTTTTTATAGTATGTTTTCTTATGATGAGGCTTTAAAATTTATTTATGCACAACTTAGCTAAATAGCCCTTATGCTATGTTCACACGACACCGTTTGTATTATTCCAAAATCAGTGTCATCTCTAATTTTTATAAAACTTAGATCAAAAGTGTTTGGCATACTTATTAGCTCTTAATCAAAATGTTTTAATTATAGATTTAACAAAGCAAATTTATTAAGTTGACCTTCCTAAAGTATGTTCTCAAGTACAAAAAATAAACCAAAAATAAAATAAACGAAATAAAGACAATATACAAAGAAATGTCAGCTCGCTGCAGAATAACCAAAACGGCAACACTGTGCAGAATACCAAAGTTGCCAAACGAAGAAAATTCGATTCGAACCGAAATGCAGAACAGGGGTATAAAACGGTATTCTTAGTAAACGCATAGGCAAATATAAGCTGGAATACAATTTGGAGTATAAATCGTCCTACTTTATTCTTAATAATCTGTCTGTTATGTAAGACTTTAACATTTTACAACATTGTCTTGTTAAAATAAAAATTAATAAGCGTTGGGACCAATTGTGGCAATTTAACTACACCGCTGTGTTTTAATGCTTTACAATACTGATTTGTCGGCACAGTCTATCAAAACTAATCAGAAACGCTGGTAAAAGATACGATAGTTTTGTAAAGACTATTTTCTTTTTATTTATTTCTCGAGGAAGCATAGGACTTCAACAATTGATTCCCCTTCTTTCGATTTATTATCTTCTGATATTTATCTAGTTCTAGTTCTAAATATAGTTCTAGTTCTTCTAGTTCTTCTGGAACTAGACCAGAGGTCTTTGTTGATTACGGTGTTGGTCTAAATTACTCTAGATAAGTTGCGCAGGCTTCTATTCATAAAAACCTGGAGTCTCTGGCGTATCGATTCTATGTGGAGCTAGGTTTCACTTTTGTATAAAAGGGTGGATCTAGCATATGCATTGAAAATGCGGATTTTCTCTCAAATGCGTCTCTAGCCTTATTAAGCCTATTCGTGACGTCTTCATCAATCTCACCTCTAGACGACACTATGCTTCCTATTAACAGTAGCTGTCAACGTATTCTATCCGATGTTTGTCGATTTTGTGGCATAAATATGTTTTATATTGATTTCTAGCCAACATTATTAGATCACTCGATCGTTCTTTTCTTCTTGCATAACTTTTCCATAAACAGTCCATTACCACTGCAAAGAGTAATGGTGATAGAGAGTATCCTTTTTCGATACCAATGTTAGTCAAGAATAGTTAATAGTATTGTTACGTTTTAACCGTTTTACAACACTTGAGTTCGCTTAATTGCGTTAAAATAAAATTAAACACCACTATACTTGTTGTCTTACAGTCTTTGTCTTAATACAGCAAATTGAGATTCGCTTATACAATACTTTTTATTCACTCCTGAACACGACTTTTCTTATTGACAGCCAAACGATAACTAAGTCTTACCAAACGCAATACGTCATAGAATATTCTAGTAAAGATTCAAATCTTCTATTCAGCTACGCTAAATGGTGTAAAACCATAATACACCAAAAAGAATCGAACTGGCAACACCGTTAAACATGCAGATGGTAGCACTCTTAATTAGTACAGGTAATTATGGCAATTGTAAAGCCCTGATACAAACCAATATAGTTTATAGCTAAAATCGCACTATAAGTGGTGATATGATGAATTTTTTCTTCAGCATTTTCATTTTTGTAACAGTATTTATAAGCTTTTCTTTAGGAATTTTTACATAAAATCTACGTGTCAACTTGAATGAAAGAAACCATAGTATACGATGTTCTGAGTCACACCTTAACGTTAAGTTTTTTGACCAACTTAATTGGACATTTCATTTTTGCAGTGTTTGACAAATTCAACCATGGTGGAGTACACATTTGTGCAGCGCGCTAAGATTTTTTGAATCCTTTTTCGAAAATAGGCGTTTAAATCAAAATGCATTTCGTGCACTTCGTGATTTTTTTGATCGACATAATAGGCCAACTATGTTCACAATCGAGAGAACAATTTGCACAATTTTCAGCAAACTGGGTCTGTAGCAAATGTGGAAACACCTGTACATGCTCGCCCAGTTCGTTCTGCGGAAAGCATTGCTGCTGTTCGTGATAGTATTAGAGAAGATTCGTCAACCTCGGCTCGTCGTCGCGCCCAATAATGAAACACCTTACGAACATCACTGATGCGAATTTTAAATAAAGTTTTGAATTTGCACACTTACAAGGTTCTCTTGGCTCAGGAACGGAAGCCTGCTGACGATTTCAAGCGTCATTTATACGCCGAATGGTTAGTTGAACAGACGGAAGAGAATGGCGACCTTACAAAGAATATTATCTTCAGCCACAAGCTCACTCTCACCTTAGTGGATTAGTTTAAAGCAGAATTGAATGCATGAATGATTGTCGAAAAGCCGATGTCTTCACAAAGAGTGACTGTTTGGTGCGATTTATGAGCTGACGATGTCATCGGGCCGGACTTTTTCGAAAATGAGGTCAGCCAAGCAATTACCGTGCATGGTGTTTGCTATCGCGAATGATAACGGAATTCCTGTGGCCAGAAATTGATTATATGGGCCTGAATGCTATGTGGTTCCAACAGGATGTTGCCACTTGTCACACAGCCAACGAAACAATGGCTCTTTTGCGTGAGATATTCAATGGCCGTGTTATCTCATGTCGTGGCGACGTTAATTGGACGCCACCGTTGGACTTCGACATTGAACCTCAGTTATATCTCTGAGTCATTTAAAACAATGACCGATGGTTAGTTGTCATAGTTCCTTCTATCATAATAAAAAATATTAAGATACCACTAAGCAAAAAAAAGAAAAAAAATTTCTGACCATGCGCAACCACTTTATTTGTTTGATGCGCTATGGTTGCTTAAATTCAAAAGTCATCAGCATTTCAGATTCTAGTTTTGAAAATAAAAATTCTTTGATGTAATTTTATGTAATGGGTGTCGTATAAGCGATATGTTTTTCAAAATTTATAAATATCACTCATACGATCATATTTCAAAGTTATCATAAGATGTATAAAGCAGCCTCTTCAATAATCTCATATTTTAAAAAAAAAAAATACTTATCCATAGAATCTGAAAAGCTGATGATTTTTAAAGTTAGGCGACCATAGCGCATCAAAAAAATATGTTAAATATCAAAGGTGTTTTTGCTTGTTGCATAGTGTAATTCTCTAAAAACTTTTTGTCTTACTTACAATTTACATCGTGCTTTTTGGTTAGACCACCCTTCAATTAAACTGGTCAAGCTATTTTTGAGTTTTCGCTAGGCTCACAAACAGCAATTTATTTTTATTTAAATAAATTTTTATTAATTTAATAATAGGTAAAGTCCACAAATATAATTTGATAAGTGAAAAAATAAGCATAGTGTAAGTTTTAAGTGTTCTTCTAGTAACAAAATTAAATTTTTTTCTGTAAATTATTTTATTACAATATTTCTGTGTCATCAATATAAATAATTAGTATTATGTTATAACACCTTTTGTCTTAATTAAATGTTACAATGTGGTTATAGTTTATTTATCTAATTTTGTGTCTTTTTTTAATCATATTTTTATCTTTTGTTTCATTATTTTCATCATCTTATTATCGAAGATATACAGCACAGCTTATTTTAACGTTAACCTTTTTGTCATAAATTTTAACTTTTAAACAAAGTGTCAAGTATACTTAACCTTCTTTATGTAAAATGTTAACAATATACACACACATGGATACTTATACATATAGTACATGCATACACAGCTAGAATACAGTTAAACCCTAACATATACTCTCTTTCTCACACTCTTTATCCCTCACTATGTCACTAAAACAAGCGGCAGTTGCATAATTTCTACATATCCGTCTCCACAACGTATATTTTATTAGCATGTGTTTGTATGAATAACAGAGTATAAGTGTATAACAGAGAACTATACAGCAATATGTCTCATATGTAGTATTTTTTATATGGCTATATGGCTGTGTTAGTTGTATGTATGGAGGAGAGGTTATTAAAAATGGTGTTATAGTGTTAAATATATATATTACGGTGTAAGTATTTTTTTCTTTAAAGGTACTTGAAATTTTTTTACTATTTTTGTTTTGTTTCTGTTATTCGTTTAATTTGTTGTATCTCTTAATTTTTGTATAACACTTTGTCTTGTCTCATTTTGCTTTGACATACAATACTTATACAACAACAAGAGTATTGGTAAATTTATTACTTACAACAAACAAGTACAGCATTTGTGCATGTGTGTAAGGTAATGGCTACAATATCTGACTTACACTAAAAGAGCAAGAAAGAGAGAGAATTTATCAAATTGAAAGAGTAAGCTTTCTCTAGCAAAAAAAAAAGAATTAAGAAAACAAAATATAAAAGAAGAAAAGGGAAAATAAGTTGTATTTGTTGTATGCTTTTGTTTTTAAGCTTTCACTTGTGTTAGAGACATTTAAACAATTTTTGTTTTGTTTTCCTTGTTTTTCTTTTAAAGCATATTTGTAGAGAGTTTGGTTTTTAAAAAGCAGGCCAAGTTTACTATGGGGTTTTATTTATTTTTATTATTTTGTCTAACAAATATTTATATATTATTTCGTTTTCTATTGTCTTTTCTTTCGTTGGGTTTTTTTCCCTATAAAAAAGGATTTTATTTTATAACAAATGTGTTGTGTATTCTATGTTTGAGTTAATTTATTTGTAGCCTACTTTAGGGTGTTTAAAACAAATTTATTTTTTTGTTTGCATTCCTTTTATTTTTCCAATTGTCAAAGTGTTGTGTTTTATTGCTTTCTAAAGATTAAAAGGATTTGCAATGGCAATAAATATAACAAAATAAAAAAGTGACCATTATAAAGCTTAGTTTTTAGGTCACTTAATTTTCATTTAAATAAATATAAACCATACTTTTGGGATGTGCAAAAGAGAAAAGTGCTTATTAATACTTTATATTTGAGGTTATAAATATTCGATTCTTTAAAGAAAACATTATTTTGAAGCAAATTAAAGGGATTTGTTTTCGAATTTATATGAATTTTAGAATTTACTAAGACAAAGTTAATTCTCAGTTAGTTTATCTTTATAAAAATTTAGTTTTAAAACACCAACAACCAAATCTGTAGGTCACTTAAATCTGGAGGTTTCAAATTCAAGACTGTCATATGCTTTAAAGTATCATCTGTGCTTTGCCTGTGCCAATGGCGAAGGTCATAGAGAATCATGGTGACGGTAAAATTTCGTTAGTGTTACACACGACTTTTAAAAGTAATTGTCCAAATTTTCATAAATGACAGAAATGGAGTTTTTCTTGTAGGTTTTCGTTTATTAGTTAGGAGTCATTAGTGCTGTATTCTATATAGCTATTATTAACGGAGAGGTGTAGCAGAGAAAATCATGCATCGTAGTCGACTCATAACAGACAATGGTGACATTACAATAAAGTTGTAATACATAACTTCCTTTGTCTGTGTAATAGTTATGAGAATTCATCAATGAAATGTTCATTTACGATTACGATTATAATGACAATATCAATAAAACACTACTAGGCTGTTCTATAATCTTCATGTAGCTTTGTTTGACAAAAATTTAGTGTTAAAAAGCCAAGAATTGTATCTGTAGTTTACATGTGGTACTGCTACTCGTTTAATAAGGTAATACTGCGATATGTATTGCGGTCCTTCAATATAGCGTGAAAAACATTCTATAAATATCCTGATACTAGATCGCAGTCAGTATATATTGTACATGTAGAAGGGCCCATAGTATTTGAAGTTCTATTTAAAACCAGTCAGTACACATTCAAAAGCTTAGATTAAGATTGCCACAGGCTAAGGTATCACCTATCATCATTGCCTATTTTACACTAAAGTAATACTTAACACTACACAAGTGCAATAATACTTTTGGACGTAATCTAAAATGGCTTAGTTTGCGATCTCTACTGATAACTAAACTCAGACAAGAAAACAGTATTTTGACATACCCGTAGTATAATACCTGTGGTACGATTTAGAGTGCAAAAACATCACTGCTGAGGAAAACACTATATGCTTTTCACTTCTGCAATCAGTGATAACCGGAGCTGCACGTACTCGAAGAAGAAGAGAGAGAAAAAGCATCTATACCAACGCAAGATAAAAGAAATGGAAAGACATTTGTGCGAAGAAGTCTCGAAGAATAGGATTAGAACTGAAGTGCCAATATTTTACCAAAAAGTAAAAAAACTAGAGTAAAGGCTTTAGTACATGTATTTCCTTCTCTGGAGACGAAATCTGTTAACAAATACGACAAATGTACTCATGTGCTATGAAATTAACACTTTTCCAATCTCTTAGCATTCGATTATACTGACAAGGTTCCAAATGAACAATGTGCTATTAATGGTGCTCAATGTGAGCCAAACTGGTCCAATTAGAACAATGCAAGTTTCTTGTGTTTTAAATTTCTATTACGATAATTATATAGTTTACAACCACCTCCAACTTAATCTTTAACGGGATTAAGGCCCTCCAAAGAACTCCATCTAAACAAAAAGTCCCCCTAATGATCCAGCTTAACTTTGGCGATGATGACAAACATCAGACTGATCATTCGTCTGAAAACGCCGTTTACTGCAAAAGCACCACCACAACGTAGCAAGGCTCTTCACCATTACACAATCATTTACCGGTGACCAGTCCAGGACGGTTGTGGGACCGAAACTTGAGGCGGCACGTGTTTGTATTTACACTCACGTGTCACTAAGCCTGACCAGAGGTATTCTGGTGCCACGGGGATCGGGAGACCCAGGGGTTCCGATCTCTGTGCGATTGTTGGGTACGCCCCCTTGTAGGAGCTTCATGGTGGCTGTGGTTTAGACCTAAAGCGCAGGCAGAGCCCAAACTCGGTGTGATGTTGCATCTCCTTAACTGGTTGCTGTAACCCATATCACGGCAGAAGTTTAGATAGTCTCCGACTCCTTACCAAGATGTGGAGGTTATGAGTGTCCTAACAACACGCCTTCGAACTGGTACTCACTTGTGATATTCACTCGTGGATACCATAGGTGGTGGCGTTGGTGGACGCATCGGATCCACCCGTGCCATTGGGGCACAGTGGGGTATGCCATATGGCGTGGGCTACAGTATACTAATCTCCTATTAACTTGAAAAATCAACTTGATTATTGAAACTGAAACATAGCAATAGATGCTGTGTGGAAAGTCAACATGCTCCCTAGAGAAGTGACGGAGAAAATAAATCCATCAATGTGGTTTTACTCCGTTGCCAGCTAATCAGGTCTTTGATGAATATCAGTGCTATCAATTGTCTTTGCCTATAAACAACGCCCTCTGTGTATTTGCTTAATGTAGTTTTTTCTTTCATTTTTTCCCCTGTTGCCTTTTCTTTTTCTTTAAAGTAATTTCATTTTTTATAATGTTTGTATTTAAATTTTTATTCAAAAACCAAAAATTTTTGAAGTCTCTTTTTGAGGAAAATATAACAAATATGAAGAAAAATCGGTATAAATATAAAAAAAAAAATTTCTAATAAACAAAATAATTCGAAATTTGGAGAACAAAAAACTTAGTCGATCGGAATTGAAAATGTAGAATCAAAATCATTTCGATAGGAATGTGTGAGCCGATATTTCTCAGTGAACTGAACAAATTTTCTGAAATATTATTTGTTTCCTGTCATATATATGTATGTACTTTTGCCAAATGTTAAGAGATTCTTTTTTACTTTTAACCTCTTTTTCTAAATTCTCTTTGTTCCTTAATGTTCCTCTTTATCATTTATCTTTTCCTAATTTACCACTATTTTATGCACAAATACTTTGAAATTTTCTTATCAAATATCATATAAATTTAAACGTGAAGCAAAAAAAATTCTAAACAACGAGATTTATATGCGCCTAAAAGTATAACTTAAATAAAATCACATTTTTTTAAAGAAATCTAACTTAAACAAATACATACAAGTACACTTTTAAACACACACACTAACTCACACACACACATACATACACATTATTTATGATATTTACTTAAACTATTTAGTATGCACAGGATATATTTTCTCTATTATATGCCACAAGAGTACGTAATAAGAAAAAATCTTATAAAGCATTTAAGCTTGGGAAAATCAAAGAAAAAAAGAATAACTTTTTTGAAAAAAAAGTTTTGTTACCTTTTCACACACACTACAAAGTAGAAAAAAATTTCGTAGAAAAAAAAAATAAATATAACAGAACAATAAAGTTAAACATTACATTCACCTTTTTTTGGATTTTTTTTTTTTTCTTTGCTTACCTGCTGCCACACAACAACTGCCAGTAGTATATGAACAAAAACCAAGCACGTGACTTAAATACAAATGATGACCACGAATTTTTACAAGACATGTTGAAAAAAAATTATTTACTTATATTCTTCTACCACAAATCAAAAATCTAATAAAAAACTACGCCAGAGAGATATGAGTTAAAAAAAAAATCCAACAAAAACTCAGTTAAAGCAATGAAGTTTTTCTAAGCACAGAAGAAATGTTGTTTTCCTTATTTTATTAAAACGCAAATAAAATTTAATTTTTTTTTTAGTATTTAAACAAATACAAATTTGGAAAATTATTATTTAAATATGTAAACATAATCTGTTATAATGTACATAGTATGAGTGGCGCTTAATTTGCTCTCATACAAAACAAGTAGCTCAGGTTCTATTCTCAGCTATGACAAGAAAAATTTTCATCGCGAATTAGTAATGTAAACAATTAAAATTCTTCAGCTCTCAAGCTCTCTCCAGAGGGAAACGGAACTTCGACTACAAAAACATCATTGGAAGTGTTAAGCAACGCCATCTCTTACAGAGAAAAATTAAAAGAAACAGGTAGGAGTCTATGCCAAGCAGCAGTAGCACAGCTTCGAACCACCATTAAACCAAATATATAAAAAGAGTTGTTTCTAGGCAATGCATAAAGCGGTATAACTTTCTATTCTATTAAATTCATCCATCAAATATTAAATAAACTTCTCTCTAAAGCCGTGTGTCTACTGCCAAGTTCTCTTGCGGAAGTTTCTTCCAGGATTGACTTCCAGAAGTTTTTGTCGTGTAAACATGTAACGGGTTAGCCATCTAACGTTTTTTTTCAACTAGTGCTTATTTCCTCAATGGTAACACTTAGCTCACGTCTGATTTGACAGATAATTAGTTTTATCTTTCCGCTGAACGAATCTGGTTGTGTATACGCTTGAACAATGCTGGGAATCTGGGCCTGCGATCGACTTACAGAAGATGCCGATTTTGCTAAAAAAAATCATCTTTTCAGATGAAGCTCATTTTGATCTTGGCGGGTATGTAAACAATCAAAATTGTCGCATTTAGGGCACAGAAAACCCGCACGCATACATTGAAAAGCCGATATACCAAAAACGAGTCACTGTTTGGTCCAGAGGCATAATTGGCCATTTTTCTTCGAAAATGAGCAAGGATTGGCCGTTACAGTCAATGGCGGTCATTATCGGGTCATGTTGACGAATTTTTGTTCACAAAAATTGAAGAGGAGGATATTAGCAACATTTGGTTTCAAAAGGACGGCGCTACGTGCCACACAGCCGAAGCTACACTCGATGTTTTGCGCCCTGTTTTAAAAAAAAAAAAATTATTTGGCGGACCCTATATTAGAAGTCGACCTCCAGAATTCACGGCTTGGAAACACGTGATTGTTACTTGGTGGAAGTAAGTTAAACGACTTGCTGTGAACTGCAAGAAGAAGTCGGGTATACATCGGGTAAATATGTTTTTTTTTTAGTTCTTTTCAAAATTTATAATAATGGATAAAAATCAAGTCGTTTGGAGTAGTGCAATATCATATTTGGTAATTGAAAAACAAGAAAGTTATCCGGAATTATGGGATGCGTCCTCAAAGGACTATAAAATAAAAGTTATCAACAAAACGCTTCAAAGGCAATAGGCAATGATATACACGCATACGTAGTTAAGGTCAAAAATAGGAAAAAAGTGGCCAAAGTGCTGAAAATATATATGTTAGCAGGTGGGAGTTCTATAATGACATGATAATACAATGTCATCTCATTTATTCAAAGAAACTGAGCATAATTTGGTAAGAATAACAAAATACACATTATATATAATCGTTTTAATTTTTATTTCAATATATATTCCATTATGTTATATATTTATTGGTACATATATATTATAAAGGGTGTCCCAAAATTGACTCAAGATTTGTATTAAATGGAAAACACAATCTTCAATCTTCATATTGTCATTTTTTCATTGAATCATAAAGTACCTAAAATAGGGTTATCTATGGATCGGGCGATTAGCCTCCATGCGTTTGCTGGAACATACACACTCTCCAGTCAACATTTTTCATGACTTTTCGCCATGAATGGGCTAAATTTCATTGATGTAGCGTTTAATTTCGTGTTGTTTACATGGATAGTTGAAGGCACTTTGACTTGGAAATTTCCCAGAAGAAGAAACTTAATGGTGTTGAAATCACACGATCTAGCGGGTTACGACTTGTTGAAACCCACTGGTCACATAAATTGCATCCAATTCAATCAAGGTAAAAATGTATTTCATAGTTTAGAAAGGCATTGTTCGAAAAATAAGCATCCACTTGCTGGTGTTCAATAACCTATTATATAAATTATCTTGCTGTTCAAGGTCACTTTTACTAGAACTAAAGTTGTTGAATTCTTATTTTTACAGGTTGCCAACAATATACCGTTAAACTGGCGGCATATAAAGTTCTTGCGTTAATTTTTGGACACCCTATATATGCTTATATTGATACTTCACTTTTCCTTCTGGTGAATAAAATATTCAGCAAATTCGATACGAACATTTTTCGGTTCTCGTACAAACTCTAGTACAAGCTATACTCACATTGTGTGCTCACATCTGCAATTTGTTGCAGCAAGTTCGTCGTAATAACTTCTACAAACTAATTCTGGAAGCAGACTTGTGCTAGTTTCGGTTTGAAACTTCAGCAAATACTTGCAGAAGTTCTTCCGCAAGTGGCTTGCTTAAGACCTTTAGTTCAGTGCTTCGCAAAAAACAAGTATAATTTCTTCCACAAAAGTCATGTACCGATCACAATGCTTTTGAGTCGTTATTAAACAGTCTTTGCTTATATTGACTTTGAAAAGACTTTTGACACCCCTTGCACATTAGGTTTTTTGAAACGCATTGAGCGGGGAACTGTTGCGTTCAACATAATGGCAGTATCGGTCGACCATTTAGGCAAGGATGTTTCTATCCACTGCAGTTCAACGTTGTTCTCGACTGTGTTTTATTTTTTCCTATTACTATTCGAGAGCATAAAGCACAGGAACCAAATAAGATCTATTGTGCATAGTCCATCACATGAACCCCTCATTCCAAGGCTTACAAAGAATTTAAGCACTGTTTGTTTGCTGGTACAACAAATAGTCAAGAGATCAAAGTGATACAGCCTCTAACTGCCGGTATCAGGACTTAGAATGTATTCCAAGCTTTCAGTGTCACTTTAACAAAATTAACAGACATTGGAAAGACAATTTTGTTCAAGTGGTATCTCAAAGTTTCCACTCAAAAAGCTTAAATCTTTTCTACTTAGCGTAAGCAACAAATCTGAGATTATCTTCTAGGTATAAGGAACCATTTGGCCTGAATCTGGCCGGAACAGTTATGGCAGTGAGCAGAAAATTCCCTTTCTTTCAGTTTCTAAAGATTTAATTTTTGTGGCTTTTTGAAAGACCGCAAAATACCTTGGTTTCAATTAGGGCCAACTTTGCTCCTCGTTTCGCTAGGTATTCCGCAATTTCATTACCCTCATAAGTTTAATGTGTAGCAGCTTAGCGGCGTTAAAGTTTTCCAACTTATTGAGAAGGTCTAGGACTCACATGCTATTTTTGAAGTGATCATGGTTCATTGAAGGACTTTAAGAGACGCTTGACTTTCCGAAACTTTAAAGATGTGGGTTCTTTTCATATTTCTACTAAGACATCCTCCCATAAATATTCTACTGGCATGTATATCTGATTTGAAAGTTTTGGGAAGACACCGATTGGGACTAATCTCGGGCCCGGTCCACACAATTTCACAGCTCGAACACATCAGTATACCATATCTATGAGCCCGACTCGAAATTGATACAGTTGGCTTTTCATGGTCATTTATATTTCTTCATGGTCATTTATATTTATCCGGAAGTTTCTGAAATGAACTTTTCTTGGTGAATTCATTCACTAGAGAGAATACGACTATATAGAACGTCTCTTAAGATCTTTAAACGTCCCTTGATGTCTACAACTTTCAGCTACGTAATACCTCTTAATCTTAGGACCCTAGAACAAGCTTACTTGTCGATCATGATTGCAAACGGTGAGATACCTAAACGCAGCCTTATTGCAACAGTAGGACAAGTGCTCATTGTTTCAGTGATCGACTGTGTAGTACAACGAGCCTTATCCAGACCAGCTGCTATAACCAGGAGGGGAAGCTGGATTCTGTACAGCCAGAGACATATCTACATACATGCATATTTCCCGCGATATCCCAAGTGGACCTAGGAGGACTTCTCTCAATCAATGAGTTACCCCCGATTATATTTTGAGACTCATTGAGAGGGAGCTTAAAAGGGTGTCTTACCTACCATAACACATCGGCAGCCAGAAATATATAGGTTTTAAACTTAAATTTTAAGCTTTCAATAAACATTATCTCTTTAACCTAAAAGTATGTTTTAAATTAAAGCTATTTAAACTCTTTTTTCTCTGTGTCATAAAAACAATAATGTATTTCAGATTTGAATTTTTCATGACAAGGTCTTTTTCAATATCAAATTATTCCAAAAATAGACGTGTTTAATTCAAACTTTTTTTTGCTAATTTTACACTTGTTTTCTTAACGTTTATATTTAGTATTTAATACCCTACCAAGCCTGCCAGGCTTTTCTAGACTTAGTATATGTCCATTTGCTTGGTTTTTTTTTCTATTGTACGAAAACTTGGGCAACAACAAAAAAATAAATAAATAAAAAATTTGTTAGATAAGTAGCTTATCATCTCTATTACAGTTGTTTCTTCTAAATGTACAGCGACAATAGTAAAAACCAGAAAAAAAAACAATAAAAAAAGAAAGGCCGAGATTTATATTGTTTTGTTAGCATTAAGTGAGCAGTATAAAAATAAAAATAAAATTCATACGCAAAAGAAAGTATATTTTTGTGCTTTGGACTGTAAAATGTCATTTCTCAGGATTTCTTTCATTTCGATGATTTAGTTCAAAAAAAGACATATTAAATAACACGGCCTATAAAATTTATTAAAGCTTAACACGGAGACACACAAAAAATTTTTCTTTATGGAATTGAAATTTTGATATATACTTTAAAGAAATACATACAACATACTTCAAGTGCTCATTACTTTCTGGCGTTTTAAACTCTTTTTGGAATTACTCT
Organism: Wohlfahrtia magnifica; assembly: GCA_023159175.1. Lineage (NCBI taxonomy): Eukaryota > Metazoa > Arthropoda > Insecta > Diptera > Sarcophagidae > Wohlfahrtia > Wohlfahrtia magnifica. The sequence goes on from JAKWBJ010000045.1 coordinate 4,597,531, forward strand.
GCACACTTTTAGGCAAAGCAATTAAATTCTCCTTTACATAACAAATATAACGCCATATTAATTTGAGTCTATAAAGTTTTCGAATAATTTCACAATTTTTGGTCAGCTCCCCAAAGTATGCTTTAAAGAAAACATTTGAACATACACAAACAAAACGGTATAATTTCCATTTATTATTAAGGCAAACAATCAAAACAGCCTAACTATATGCAACGTTGTGGAAAATAATATTTAATCCGCGGAAAATATGACACTACAAAAATTTACGCAAAAAGAGTATAAAACACACACACAACATCCAATCACATTCACACAGACAACAATATTTAAAGCCATAACACAATTTAACCAAAAGTAAGAGCATATAAGAGTGAGACAGAGAGGTTTAAAGAGAGAAAGGTAGAGGAAAAAATGCCTTTGGCAAGGATTAGTGATTTTAGCATTTTTAATGGTGAGGGGGTAGTTTATGCTAAACGCGAGCGAGAGAAAGAGCTCTGAAAAAAGAAATGTTTATTTTCAATGTTGAAAATAAAATAAAAGACAGAGACTAAGCTAAATATGTAAAAGCACAAACGGACATGATGTGGCTGAAGCTCAAGCTAGTGCTGTGGTACTCACTCTGTGGTTGTGGATTGTTTGAGAGTGCTGCAGACTAAAAAAAAAAATGGAAGTAGAGTAAGATTATTACATGCGGTTTGAGCTGTAAAACAGTGTTTTAGTATTTCAAAGTTAAAAGAACGTAAGTAAAAAAGAAAAATACAAAAAAAAACCCAGGACTAAAACGAGATGTTTTCCAATTTTTGTATTTAAATTGTCTAATTAAGATTCCTCTTTTTTCTCGCTCAAACGCTTAGATTTTAATGCTATAAAGCGGATTAAATATTGAAAAGCGTATTTAAGTTTAATGGCACAATGAATTTTGATTAGAAATATTCAAAAAGATTTGTTGTGAAAAAACAAAATTTTAAATAATGGAAATTGAAAATTTTATTTTTCATACAAAGCCTTAAAGTAGGCGCTAATAATTTTAAAGTTGAATAAATAAATATGATTTTTTTTTTCTTATTATTTTTTAAACGCAAAAATTTATTTTTTAATTCCAAAGAAGTGAAATTTGTTTTAAAATTTGTGATATGCTGTAAGACCCTAAAAATAGGCAAAAAATTCAAGGACTTATTTTTGAATACATATTTGAAAGTAAAATTTTATAAAGTAGCGGAGACTAGACTTCCTTATATCACATTTGCACGAATATTTTCGATACGTGCCACAAATACGCCCACTAAACTTTAATAGCAATTCTGTGATCACTTTAAAGAAGTGAATTTTTTTAAATTTCTGATATATTTTTGGGAAAAAAACATATATAAAAGAATATAGGAGAAGGAATTATTACTGACTATTTGAAAGTCTGAGACCGTCGACTTCTTAACATCAATTACGTTTGGCATAAATATTGTTAGGAATATGTAAATGCCTAAAAAGATACATTAACTTTTGTACATTTATGTTAAAGCTGTAAGCTTTAATATGGAATTTATTCTATTGGTTTGTTTTAAAGCCACGATCATCCTCTCATTGGTTTAGTTTTTTGAACGGTATTGCCAATTCGATTTTGGGTATAAAGGCTTTACATTTGATTTAACGTAACTGAAAAGAAGGTTTTACTCGTAGAATAAACTAAAACATTCAAAATTAATAAAAATATACTATAAAAGGCAGTGTATTGTACTAAGGCGTTAGTTAAAGTGTTGAATAAATTGTGGTGTTAAGTGGAATTTAAATAATTTGGACATCGTGTATAAGAGAGTTAAGTTATGGAAGTAAAAGGTCTGTATAAATCAAAACAATTAATTCGTGTCATTTATTTTATGTTACGCAATTTGAGAGAACTCAAATATTTTAAAAAGGTTAAGACTTACCAATATTTTCGATAGGACGATTACTCACACTCAACTCCAAGAATAACTACATGATCACTTTAAAAAAGTGTTTGGTAATGTTCAGACATAATCCAAAGGATTATTAATTGATTCATCAGAACCCACTCGAGACCAAAGAACAACCATAATAGAATTTTTTTACTCTATTGGACTAACACTACTACCTTATCTAGTATTTATTCCATATTTAACTCCTGGCAACTGTTGCCCGTTTTCAGTTTAAAAACCATTACTAGATGGTAAGAATCTTGGATTCAATAAAGAAGTTATCATAGAAACAAATGCTTGGGCATTAGAAATCGAATTTTTTTAAGCTTAAATGGCACTAAGGAGCAATTTTTTGCGTAAACAAATATCAAAAAATACGGATTTATTAAGCTAATCTCGTTTCATAGTAATTATAGAACAATTCATTAAAAAAAAAAAAAAAAACACCAGCATATATTTGCCTTAATTATTTTCCTTTCTTTAAATCCTAATTTGATTTTCCATTTTCATCTTCCATCTAATCTTAGCTCTTAATGAAATTTTCCTAATTTTCTTAAACATTTTCTTTCTAACTAAACTAATTTAACGCTTTATTTATTTTGTTAATTTACTACTGCCTGTGCCTGCTAATGCCATTCAATGTTTTGGCTGTTTTTAAAAATTCTCTTTAGTTTAAGTGAAACAAATCAAAAAAGAAATGTGTTCTTAACTGGGTCATGTTAAAAGCTACATACATATGTATACACACACTAAAACAAAAATAGTTAAAGAATATTGTAAAAATTAAACTAAAATTTCAATCGGCTTAGCAATGGTAAAAAAAGGGATGAAAAAATTGCAAAATTTGTCAAAAGAAAAAAAAAATTATTTCATAATAAATAAATTGAGCTTTAAAAACTTACATAAATTTCTTAATATTATTAACTGAAAAGGAAATGCAGTGTATTTTTTTCTTGGAATTAAAAATAATAATAAATAATTGCATACATTTTGGCTTGCACTTATTTCATATTTGAAAAAAATTTATATAAACAAGAATTTGAAAGCGTTTTTATACTTTTGGTTAAGATTAAAGAATTGCACTCATAAAATAAAGTCGTGTTTAGGCGTAAATAAGAGTGTTGTATGAACGAATATTAAGCGCAAGATAAATAAGTTGGAGACAGTATAGTTATAATTGTATATCGTAAAAAGTTAAAAAATAAAAACTGTAAAACAAAAACAAAGTGGTGCTTATTTTATTTTGACGCAATTAAAAAGAACTCAGATGTTTTGAAAAGGTTAAAAGGTAACAATATATTACTCCGCTCGTAATAATTACCAACTTTATGTTTATAGGGTTTTGGTAAAATAGATCTTTCTATGCCGCAGTGTTATGGTCTCCCCGACTCAATTTAATAATAACAGGGTAGCGTGGTCGATTACTCTCTACTCGGCTGGACAGGATCATGAAACATGATTAATAGGAGTGAGTGAGAATGCTTGAAGACTACATACTGCATACACGGATGGGTCAAATATTCTCGTCGTTTTTCATTGACTGATCTCTTCAAACGAATCAATCGTGTTTGGCACTGGACCCCTGTGATCGTCTGACCCGATTTCAACAGCTCATAATACAAACACCCTTCTGATCACACCAAATACAGAGTATTATCTTGGTGTCATGGATATTCCATTTCGGCGTTGATTTGGATGGTTAGCTGGGCTTTACATATGACATTTTGCTCGTGGGATTATCGTAATATGTCTTTTTTTTATCACCAGTAACAATTCGCTACAAAAATGTCTTCTTGTCTTGTCTGCGTTCAAGCATAATTTCTGACATGCAAAATCGCCTTTCAACGTCTCTCGGCTTCAATTCATACAGGACACAATTTCCTTCCTTTTGAATGAATCCCAATGCTTTTAAGTATAGGGAAATAACTTGTTCTGTGACTCCCAATGATAATACAAGTTCTTCTTGCTCTTTACAACAATCTTCGTCGAGTAATGCTTTCAATTCCTCATCTTCACAATTGTTCGTCTGACCAGGCCTGTACTTGGCTTCTGTGTCGAAATCAACACTTTTGAACCGAGCAAACCATCGCTCACAAGTATTTTGAATTGGTGCATGTTGACTGTATGTTTCTATCAACAATCGATAACTTTCAGCAGCCGTTTGCTTCAAATATAAGAAGGTTATCAGACTTCCCCGCAAAACATCATTTTTTGGCACAAAATTCGACATTATTATAGCGATTGAAGAAAATGTGCTTACACTTTGGCGTCTGAATCTTAAATCATAATGACAGATGTTCACCCTCCAAAATACCATTTTTGTTATTACTGACACAAGCCATATGTGATAGTTATGCCATATGTTGTCCAAATCGACATTATTAACTTGTATGCACACGATTATTAACATTACTTCGCAAGGATCTTTACCACTACATAATTCAATGGAGGCAAACTATAGTGGACTAATCATCTACTAAGCTTAAAAATTAATAGGTTAATGGAACTTAAACAAGGCAATGACTGCGATATGCTGCCAAAAGGAATGAAAAACACAAATGTTGCAGTTTAAAATTTTCCTTAGAATTGCCTGCTTAACAGCTTTTTTTTTAAATTCATTTTACAAAATTACAGCAAAAAAGCATTTGATTTCATTTTTACAATAGCGGTTGTTTATTCTTAGGATGTGGCAATAAAATCAATTTTAATCTTATATAATGATATAAAAAATAGAATTTTTAAATTTTTTTTAGTGTTGCCTACTTTTAGTCTATTATTGATTGTTATTTTCTTTCTTTCTAAACATTGAACCTTGTGTATAATAAATTGATGTCATCTAGTTTTAGAATTAAAAAAACGAATCGATTTATTTTATCCTTATCTATGGTAGCAACTCTAATTTTTGTCAGAGTTGCCTACTTTTAGGCTATTTTTAACAATTTATTTTTTTGCCCAAATATTGTCTGTCTATTATAAAAAAAAATAATAATTATTATTATTATTGCCCGAGAATTTTAGTAACAAGCTTATAATTATTTTCCTGTGCACTAGCTTTCTTTCTATATCTCTAAACTATTTTGATAAATTTGTTGCCTTTAGACTTTTGACTTCATTTGCAAGACATTTGTATGTACAATTTGACTTCTTCATATGTTTTGAACCTAAAAATAAGTGTTTTATTAAAATTCAAAGTAATATTTGCTGTCTTCTTCTGTATATGTATGTATATGATGCTAACATACGCACATGTATTCTAACATTGAAAATAATAACTTTGTAGGAATTTTGCTGCAATCAGTAAAAATCAGTCAACCAACAAACAAGCCAACAAAGCAACAACAAACCATCAACCCGGCCAGCCAATATCTCTTTTGTGGAACAATATTTTGGAAAAAAAAAATCTGTTTCATTTTACTTTTACATATACATACACACTAATACAAAAATAAAATTTGTTATTTTTTTTCTTACGCTCTACATACTGTACAAAGAGAAACTTCTATTAAAATTTGCCTGTTTTCCTTTTTGTAGTTTTTGTTATAGCTGTTGCTGTAGAAATGTTTGATTTTGTGTAGCACTAAATATTGGCTTTTCATTATTGTAAATGAAATCTGCAACTAAACACACTTATGCACACTCACATGCTGTAAAGTAACAAGAACAGTAAAAACTCTTTAGAAATAACTTTCCAGTAGTATTTTATAAAATGAATCTCTTATTTGCAGCTGTCACTGTTTATATCTTTTTTTACCTTTTTGCCAATACACATATAAGTAATGGATTTTTGCTATTGGTTACTGTTTGAAATTTGCCAGTATTGTTGATGTATGGGTCGCCAAATATTGACATACTACTTGAAATTGACAGCAAATGCTTGTTATGAAAAGTATGCTTTACTTTTTTTAATTTCTTTTTTTTTCTACTGTTGTTGTTGTTTTAGAATGTTTGTTTTACTTTATATGCTCTTCTCTTGATTTTTTCTGTGTTCATTTAAAATATTTGTTATTTATGTGTACATATGGCAGCTGTCAATTTGACAGTTCGTTTCCTTTTTTTTCAAGAGAATTTATATAAACTTTTATAGTAAATTTTCATAAATTTAAAGCAAATTTTTAAGGAAATTAAAGCAAATTCGGGGGTTAAGTACTTTCAGCTAAAGCTTATTTAAATTTTTTATATATTTTAAGGCGCATAAAATAATATAAGACTCTTGGAAATATCATAACATATAACTATTTTTGTTAACGACTTATATCCTAAATTAAGGGTTAAATTTATCAGTATTATCAATATCTAACATAAGAAGTATAGCATATTTTTAGACACTTTACTAAATTTTTGTTAAGCTTGAATTAAGAATGGAAAGAAAATTACAGCCGTTTGACAATGTCAAAACAATCCTGCTTACCAAATATCTCAAAAAAATTAGTTTTCGCCTGTACCACATTAAAGCCAGGTCGAGATATGCTTTGATTTGTATTAAATGCGACAGTGTTTGTTATGGGCTGCACAGCTATAACCCGCAACTAATTTGATTGATATATTGGATCGAGTATTGAATTGTCTTAGATTTAAAAATATGATACTGAACTTTATAAAAATCAAAAAACTTCTTGTAAATTATGGCTTAATATTAACAGTTTAAGAACTTTCTTTTCTCTAAAGCTTTTAAAACTAATATTTTTATTTGCTTTAAACATTTCAGCATACTTTAGGAGATTAAAATAAACTTAAACTTTATCTTTTCGTTAAAAACTTTCAAAAGTTGCTTTGTCTAAACCTTCCTATATCTGCGCGTTGGTCTCTGACCGTCGACACATTTTCAAAAGGCTAAATAAAATAAACGGACGTAAAATTATGGCATGGCATGATATTTCCATTATATCTTCTAGTTTCAAGAGAAATTGAGGAATAGAGTTTTAAGTGTAAGTTTAAAATTAGCGCGGGTATAGAAGGTTAAAATATACATGAATATGCAGTATACTTCAAGGAATGTCATAAAATTACATAAAAATTTATAAAACTAAGCAATAATAATTAAATTCAACAAATTTGAAATCCATTTTTATTTACATTCAAAAAGTGAAGTATACTTTTAGGTTATTCATTTTTTTCAAAGTTTTAATGCAATTGTTTTTATAACATTTCTTACAAAAAGCAAAAATATTTGTGTAGCGTTTGTACATATTTCTTTAATAAAACAGTTTTTCAATTATTAATATGCCTTGCTTATATAACATTCAAAAACTAATATTTCACATTTTCTAACTGCTAAAAAAAAATTGCATATTTTTAGGTCATTTATAGAGCAGCATATATAAACGTAATGCAAATGTAATATAATTACTACAATATTAGTTTTCTGAGCATAAACGTAATTGCAAATAAATATTGCATACTTGCAGGAAAGTTTATAGTTTTCGTTAATTAAAAAATAACTAAGAATTTTAAGAACAGCAAAAGATGAAACTTTTGTTGTTAGTTTTGCAACAAACAAAACAATGCTAATTTCGATTGAAAAGTAAAAAATAAAATTGTATAGTGTTATAATTAGCTAGAAGTTTGCGAAAATTGTGATATATTTTTAGGTCAATTAAATATTTAAAAAAATTCAAAACTTTTCTTTATTATTTGCTAATTTTCAGACAAGCCAATTATTATTATTTATTAACAAAAAAGTAGTTTTTACATTGATTTTTATTGAAGCTTTTACTAAGAAGTTGTTTTTCTATTTATTTTTATTTCAGGCTTTCTTCTCGAAGGAGTTACGCCCTCGGCACCACCGGATGTACCACCTAGAAATCCCACAATGAGCCGCATGAATAATGGTCGTTTAGTAGCTGCCAATCCAAATGATTTGGGTGTCGATTTTGAGCCCTCATGTTTGGTGCGAACACCATCGGGCAACGTATACATTCCCAGCGGTAATTTAAGTAAGTAACCAAACAAATTTTTTGTTTAAAACATATTTCTCCCTCTATAAACAGCCAATATTTTACTTTGTTTCTTTAAAAATTTAACAATTGATGCCAAAAACTTATCTTCATTCGACTAGTGAGCGATTTTCATGCAAATAAACACTTCGAAAAATTTTTGAATATTTGCCATCGAAGTAATAGTTATGCATATGCACAATATAATACACTTTTATTTCAGAACAAGTTACGTGACTTAGAGAATTTGTTGCCTAAATGTATGCTTTTATCATACTAAATATATTTAGTGTTAAAAAAAAGCAACGACACGTATTCATAACTATTTATTTAAAGTTTCGATTTAGTTTTAGATTTTTATAGAAAAATATATAGAGAAATTTTATTAAGTAAACTATGGGCAAATGTTTGAAGCATATTTTAAGCGCAAATTCTTTTTTCGAATTGCAAAACAGAAAATAATACAAAATGTTTATCGAAAAAATGAAGTATAATTTTTTAGTTTTATATTTTGCAAAAAAAAAAAGAATATTTATAGGATTTATTATAAAAATACTGTTTTATAAAAATTAAAATTTTTGTAAATTAAAATAAATAGTATCAAAAAAATATGGCGAAATATTGCTTTTTGAAAATATCAGCATTAAGAATTGAAAAGAACGTACTAAAGCATATTTTTGGGATGTTTTTTCTCCTTCACCATTCTTAGAAGCCTATGGCTTTAAATAAAGCATCTATTGCCTTGTTTTAATATCATTTATCAGTTGACTTCAAGCTAAGTAGATGATCAGTCTACCGTAGTTCGCCTCCATACGATTGTGTAGTAGTGAAGACCATAGCTAAGGTGATGATCCTTACTTAGCATTGCCATTTTTCCTCGGTATGTGGCGTTTTCTCCTGATCATTCGTGTGATATTTGTAAACGTCGGTAGAGGTAAGGTCAAGTGGATTTCCTTTGAAAGTTTTTATATGGAGGGATGTGAAGTCTCTTAATTAAATACCTGAAAATCGCAATTAAATTTTTGGCGTCATGTGCACTGCTGGAGATTCGAACCTAAATCGCTAATGTTATATGCAGCCACTCCCACCACGCCACTCCCACAACCCATTTTTCCGATGTAATAGATATAAAAACAATTAATTTCCTAAACTGATAAGTAGCCTTTAAAATTTACTTAAGATTTCCTAGAAGATAATACTTAAAAGGTATAATTTTTGTTTTATAAAACCAGCACGCTGCACATCTGCCAAAAAATAAAAAAATTAGTTTGAGAGTTTAACGCGTGATTTTTTAACCATTTGGGTTTTGAAAATAAAATAAAACACAGAAAATTTTTAAAAGTGAATAATACCATTCTTTGGGGAGATAAATAAATGCCTGCCTTTTTTTAAAGATTATTTCATGTAAATGTTTTCCGAGGCTATAATGTAAAGTATCTCAGTAATGCTGTAATGCTGTCTTCTGGGATTAAAATTGTGGCTGGCTTATCCTTGTACATGGGAGACTCCCGTATCCCGACAAAAATAGTCTAATGTGATCAAATCGCATTGTCTTGGTGGCCAATGACTGCTCCAAGAAATGAAATTAAGTTGCTCAGCGCACTTGACTTTTAATAGGTCCATGGTATCTCTTGTCATGTAACATGTGCCACAGCCTTGTTCAAACCACATATCAACCGAATTCTATTCCTTTATTTTGAGCAGAAAGTCAGTACCTTCCTCTATAGACCATAACGTTGCAATTTTCATCGTTTTTGAAGAAGTACGGTCCAATTATGCAGGCGATTCACAAATCGTACCAAATAATGTATCTTTCGGGATGCACTGGCAAGTCTTGAGCTGCCTAATTGTGAGTCACACCTTAACGTCAAGTTTTTTGCTCAACTTGATTTGATATTTCTTTGTTTCAGTGCGTTAAGATTGTTGAAGCCTTTTTCATGAGATTTTTTGAGATCTTTTTGGTCAGCATAATCGGCAGACTTGTGAGTAAACTACAGCAAACTGTGTCTGTAGGAAATGTGGAAAAACTTGTGCATGCTCGCCCAGTTCGTTCCGCGGAAAACATTGCTGTTGTTCGCGATAGTGTGGCAGAAGAGCCGTCAGCCTCGACTCGCCGTCGTGCCCAACAATTGAACATATCAAGCGTCGTCAATACGCCGAATGGTTAGTTGAACAGAGAGAAGAAAATGGTGACTTTACAAAGAAAATCGTCTTCAGCGACTAGGCACCTTAGTGGATTATTTAACAGGCAGAATTGCCGCATTTGGGCAAATGATAACCCACGAATTATTGTTGAAAAGCCGATGTGACTATTTAGTCCGGCTTATCAGTCGACCAAGCAGTTACCGTAAATGGTATTCGTTATCGCGAGATGATAACGGACTTCTTGTGGTCAGAAATGATTATATGGACCTGAACGATATGTGGTTTCAACAGAATGGTGCCATTTGTTATACGAAACAATGGCTCTTTTGAGCGAGGAATTCAATGGCTGTGTTATCTTATGTCGTGGCGATGTTAATTGGTCGCCATGATCATATGATTTTACACCGTTAGACTACTTTCTTTGGGGGTATTTAAAAGAAAAAAAAATAAGCCAAGAATAATTAATGAACTTAATTATGAGATAATTCGGTACATTAACGACATTGAACCTCAATTATGTCTCAGAGTCATTGAAAATATGTATGCCATCGAAGCCTTGGCGAATATTTGGCCGATATTTTGTTTCACACATAATTGCGGTAGATCTTTCCATCATAATAAAAACTATTAAGATAATTCTCTGAAAGCTTTTTGTTTTATTTACAATTAACATCGTGCATTTTGGTCGGACCACCCTTTATCTTCATCCTACTTTTCTAAAGCTAAGGCCCTTATGTTGAATATTTCAGGTAGTCGAATAGCACAAACCTAAATGTTGACAACGCCGACGAATTGACATAAACGCAACCTTCACTGACATTGGCCAATACAGCAGCAATATTCTCATCGGTACGAACTCTTAGCCAACGGGTTGGGGAATTAATGTCAAATAAAGTGAAATTGGGGCGAAATTTGGCCACACCTTAAGTAGCCTGTTGATGTGTTGACTATAACGATCATAAGATGGGCGTAATTTTAAAGACACATTTCTCACACGCTACGAATTTTGATAACAAAACTATAAGGAGCGTTTTTAGCATTGCCACATGTCACGAATCTTTTTTTTTTTAAGTTTATACTGACAAACCAAATAACAAAAAAATCACCCGTTACATTACAATTTTAGAATCACAAAAGCGTAGGATACCTTGAAGCTTAGAATATGAAAAGTAGGTTTATTTTCTTCGTTTTTAAGAATCTTACTCTACATGTGAGCAAATCAGCTGATTTTGGTATGCCAGACTTTAAGTTTTAAAAGCATCTTAACATTTACCAGGTGTACTGATATGAAATGAGAAAGGAAAAAACATTTTATTCGAAGTATTCGTCATTGCTAGCTACACATTCTTCCCACCTTTTAGTCAATTTGTTTTGAAGGAAACCAATAAGTCACCCAATTTTCGACTTCCTCGTCTCCTATCGGTGAAAACAAATAATAATCGGAAGGACTCAAGGACTGCAGGTGAATTGTCATGTTGCAAAACTACGTTGCCGAGTCTTGTGGCCCATTGTGGTTCAAACTGAACAAATGTTGTCGGTAGCGATCTGTATTAACGGTTTCACCAGGTTTTAGAAGATCGTGGTACATCACACCTTTCTGGTCCCACCAGACACAAAGCATTGTCTTCCTGCCGAATCGATCTGGTTTTGCAGCCTAATTAACCCATTTTTTTTACCGTTTAGAGTATGAACACCTATGCCTCGACAACATTCGATGCGATTCTGCAGCATTGTTCTTCAAATGAAATCAAAAAATTATTGCTTTCCGCAAATCGTCATTTTCTAATTCAAAATTCGCCATTTTTAACAAAAAGAAAATAATTTAATGTTGTTTGTTCAGTGATGTGATGAATACTGAATATGTTTGACAGAAGTCATTGCCAACACAAAAAAATAATGATAATTAAGGCTCTTTCACAATAAATGTTCCCTATGGAGACTTTTGTATTGTGAGGCACACTTCATACCGGTACACTCGGTAATCATGAAACTTCAAGACCAGTTATTTGACCGGTTATGGTAGAAATAGATATTACAGTCCAATTGGCCGTTTATAAAATGTTTAGTTTTAAGTATTTGATTATAGGCAATAATATTTAAACGATAAACGATATTTTCAAATCTATATTTGAATTTTCTTGTATCTTTTCAAAGATACATATCTTTAGCAAAAAATAATAATGTATAAAGCATGCTTTAAGGCATAACTTCTTGCGCAGTTTAAATCTTTGTTTTCTCTATTTTTTATAAATTTGTTTTCAAGTTCCTAAATTGAGTAACTTTTTAAAATAATACACTATAAAATTAAAGCCTACTTTAAGGTTATTACACATTTTATTATAATTTATCATGCTTTTCATGAAAACTTTATGGCAAATTTTTCAAATAATTTACAAATTTTCACATGACTTTTTTTGTGTGTCATACAACGTTTGCCTTTTATACTCAATTTATATAATTTAAGTATTTTATGCCAAATTTTTTTTTCTCCTTTTTTTTTGTGCATATAACCGTTATGCAAATTTATGCGCATACATTTCAGTTTAAAGAGTTTTAAACCAAAAAACAAAGATTAAAAACGTTTTTTTTTATAGACAAAAATATTTATATTTATTTTTAACACAAATTGCTTCATCTTTTATTAGTATTTATTGTTATATTTTAAAAATATTTATACATTCAATAAAAATGTTATAAGTAGATTTAAAAAAAAGTTAAGATCCTTTAAAACGCAATAAATATAAAAAATTCGTTATAATTGCACAGAAAATACGAGTATATTCACAAAAGCTGATTCTTTTTTGTTATAAAATGTTCTTGTCATTTCTTTCACTTTCTTTTTTTCTACTTTAATAACATTTATAAGTTGAACTATTTTCATTTTAGTAAGAAATTAATTTAAAAAATTTAATTATTGTTAACGTACCCTAGTTTTAGCTTAAACTCATTAATAATAGTTTTCTCCCCTTTTTTGTGTGTTGTTTAATGCTATTCCCCTAAACATATGCTTTAGTTTTGTAACTTTTGATGTTCACACTTATAACATCTTCCACTTTTTTTATTAACTTTCATATTTTCTTATTTAAAATTTAATAAAGAAAATTTTTAAGCTTTTAAACCCCTTAAGTATGCTATAAAAAAATCCCATTTTAAAAAGTAAAAAGCAAACTATGTTAAGAAGAAGTTTTTTGTTTTCGCCATTTTCTTCTTAGCGTTTTATACTTGTATAATATATGTATATATCTTTCCTTGTTTACTGGGTATATATCTTAAAGATATGCAACAACTTCATTTAATAAAATATTTGTTTTAGTTCATTATTTTCTTGTTACTTCATTAACCAACAGTAGATGTTGTTTTTGTTATTTTTGTTTTTTTTTAATCCCTTTAATCATTTAATGAACCCCAGTGACATTTTTTCCTTAAGGCTTTCATCTGCTGCTGCTGTTGTTTCTTATAATTTTTTGGATACTTTTCGTTTTTTTTTATAATAAAATTCCTGAAGTTATGCTTTAGGTATGTAACTTAAGCTAAAAATAAAGATTACGCAAAAACTTGTTCCTGGGAACCAGGAAAAGTAATAGGACCAGCGTAAAAACTTTAAATAAATTGATGAAAGGAAATAACAGCAATGTTTAACAAGTAAATCTTAAAAATAGGCTTTAAAATTTAAAATAAAAAAAATTTATAAAAAATAACGTAATATATTATAAAAAATAAGGTAAAATTGTTTTTCTATAAATAAAAATGCGCTAGAATAACTGAAAACTACTGCCCAATAGCAGTTTGTTTGGCACTCTCCAAAGTAATTGAAAGTATGATTGATCATCCAGTGCCCGCATCTCAGATAGGCGAAGCGACTAATGAGACTAAATGAGACCACATATAATAGGAAGTTGTGACACATGTGCAGAACAACTATTAGGAGCCTAATTGGCTTCCTGTCGGGCCATTGCTACCTTAAATATCATCTCTCTGACTCCAATGTGGTAACAGATTTGGAGTCTAGCCTTTGTAGGAGGAAGAGGAGACGACAGAGCATATTCTCTGTGAATGTGTAGCTTTGGCAAACATTCGGAGACGAACTTTTATGGAGCTATTTATCAGGCCTGAACAGTTTCGTCGCTACCCATTCAAAATATTGCTGTCTTCATACGCAAGGCAGAGAGTATTCTTCTGGAAACTGCTTCGATTTGCGCTTTCAGACTGATCGGAAAATCATCCGCCCAGGTGTATTGACACAATGGGACTTCTACCGCCGTCGGCTATTACGCTGGTGGGTCTGACCCCGGAGAGTTTGGCACTATAAATCTTTCTATGTGACAGTGCCATAGACGGTTGGGCCTCTCCGACTCAATTTAATAATAATAATGATTGATCACCACCTTGTAAACTGACTCACAAAAGTAGTGGTGTGGTGTGATCTGTTTCAATAGGTAATGTAGAAGTTGAGGAGTCAGATTCTTTAGATGTTCTGGGCATGAGAATTCATTGTGACTCATTCCGTTGGAACAATCACATAGTTCAAGTGTCAAAAGGTGCAGAAAATAATACACCCCTCTGATCTTAATATTAACAAAACCCAATATCAGACCTAAAATGGAATACAGCTCTCATGTATGGGCCAATGCTTTAAAGTCTATTTTGGGGTTTCTCGACAACGCATAGAGGAGATGGCGAAGGTGCTTCATTATTCCTTAGAGCATTGTCGCAATGTGACGTGTGTTACATAGTTCTATCGGTACTATAAGAGAACATAATTGTGAATAATCACATATTCTTTAGTAGTACCCGTATTTCGCACAAAACGCATTCCTTTACAGTTGAATATCCAGCGATGTCTTACTGTTCGTTTGTGAAATAGTCTTCTAGCGAAAGTCTTTCCTGACACTTACGACATAAGTTAATTCAAATCAAACGCTGATGAACACTACTCCCTCTTTCCTGCTTCCAACAATTTACTTTCCTAATACTAGCGCAATGCACTGCTTGAGTAGTAGTCATCCCCTGAGGACTGGCCGCGTAGTAATTTTTATGTAAACGAAAGGTGCAATCAATACCAAAGTTTTTATGTATATGCAATTTTTGTAGGTCCATTGGTTTACGAGTTATTGACGTTAGGGTGAAACCTTTGTATTGCATAAGTTTTATTCGAAAACGGAATTTGTTATAGCATTTAAACTTTGTTTGTGTTAGAAAATCTTTGAAAACTTTTTATATAAAAGGCATACGTAGAATACTTTCATACTATTCAACTAGGCGATAATAGTAAGGGTTTCAAAATTTGAACCAAATAACTTTGTGGTCAATATAAATCATTAGTCAACAATTGGTCCGAATTCAGTAAGTGGAAGCAGCACCTCCCATATAAAGTAAATATTGATTTTTGTACATCGAGAGAACGATTAGAACGGAAGGGTCAGAATTTGTTCTCAATAAAGTAGTAGTTAATACACATCATCAGACGAAGTATGACCGAAATTTAATAAGTGGATGTGACACCTCCCATACAAATTAAATTATGATTTTTGTATATCTACTCGTAGATAACGATTAGAATGGAAGATTCTGAATTTGCCCTAAATGACTTCATAGATAGTATAATCGGATAAGTGGTCACGGTACCTCCCATACAAATTAAATAATGAATTTTGTATATCTTGAGGATGGTTAGAGTTGAAGTTTCTGAATTTAACTTGGCAGTCAATAAAAAAATTATTTTAAAAAAAGGAATTTTCCATGTGTAGAGAACAGTAACAGTTAAAGCTTTCTTTATCTATCCACGTCACTCATAAAGCAGGTACAACACATGGGCTCCCAGCAACGTGGGAGGGATTACACTTACTCTAGTTATTTAATAAAAATAAATACAAATATTGTTTTCCAAATTAATTAATTTTTATTTTTAATGTAGCCTGTAGTTAGGCTTTAAAAAACCTATAATAAATTTTGTTGCAATGTAATAAAAAAAAAACGTCTTAACAATTTTACCTTGTTTGTAATTTTTTTGTTTCAGTTTTTTCTTTATTATTTCTTTGCATTCCATTAGAAAGCATATAATTTAGCGTATACACATATAATTAAAATTGCATTGCATATGTTAAGGCGTTTTATATGCACAAATATATGTACATTGGCATATATGCATAGCAATGTTTATGTATATACTTACTGGCTTTTAAGCATTACTCTGCTTTCATTTTTCATTCTTAACATGTATTTTTTTTTAAATTTTTTTTTAATTTCTATGAATTCCTTTCTTTCTATTATAAATAAATTTTTTTTCAAACTCTGTTTTTTTCTTCATTATTTTCTTTTTCATTATGTTTTGTATGCATTAGATTGTATGTGAGTGTGTGTTTGGATGAGTGAGTGCTGTTCATAATGAAAATGTTAATTAAAATAATGTATTACTGCAGCTAGACTTATGTATACATACGTAGAACAAAAATTGCATACTTATGGAGAGTATAAATGATTATGTTATTTCCTACTACTCTACTCCTACTTGTAGCACTTTTTTAAACCATAGTAGCATAGTACATGTTTAAGTGTGTGTGAGTGTAAAGTTAGAGAGAGCTAGTGCTTGTGTATATTTATGTTTGTATGCCTGAATGCCAGCTTAACTGTATGTGTCATTTATGCTTTGACGCCATTTTTATATTTACCGTAAGTCTAGTTAAACAAACACATGCACAAACAAACAAAATTATGAAATAAAAACGCAAAAACAAAAAATAAAAAGAAATAATAACGGAAACATGCTCTCTTACTCTCTCTTTCACTCTCTTAGTTAGATTCTTTTTATAAACAGAAGATTTTACATAACAAATGTAATATGTTATTATTGTTGTATTACTACTACTACTACTACTACTACTACTACTACTACTACTACAACAAATGCAAATGCCGTTCTTTTCGATTTTATACACATACATACTAATCTTTCTATATATTTTTGTATAGAGCTAAAGCTAAAGATGAGTTGCCAACTGTTATAGCAATAGTAAATATAATGAAAATAAAC
This sequence comes from Wohlfahrtia magnifica, assembly GCA_023159175.1. Classification (NCBI taxonomy): domain Eukaryota; kingdom Metazoa; phylum Arthropoda; class Insecta; order Diptera; family Sarcophagidae; genus Wohlfahrtia; species Wohlfahrtia magnifica. The sequence goes on from JAKWBJ010000045.1 coordinate 4,614,570, forward strand.
AACAGCAACAACAACAGTGGCAACAACAATAATATATATGAAAATGAGTATGATTATGTTGATGACTTCCGTTTTTTACTTTAAAAAAAGGCTTAAGGGGGCAAAATCTACATATACTCCGTTTTTTTATTATTACATCTTACGGCTCAAATACAAATACTTTTACAAAAATTTATATTTTTTTAAATTAAAAAAAGACATTTTCTTGTTAACAAAATGTGCAAAAGCAAAGCAGAATATAATAATACATAATAGAAAAAAAAGAAAATTATTTATTTTAATAAAGGTATATTATAAAATCATGATATTTTATCCTTTTAAATAATTATGAACTTGAAATAAAAAAAATTTAAAAAAAAATAATACTGAAGTAGAGGAAACAAATGTTTTCTTAATATAAATGGATGGATGCAATTATAATTTTAATGTAAAGATCTGTATGTACAATTTCTAAAGCTTTAAGAATTTTTAATCATCTTTTGGATTTTCCATTTAAAAAAGAAACATATTCTATAGAAACAGAGAAATTATTATTATATTTTCTATAAAAAAATATGTTCTAAAGAAAATAATCATTAAAATTTGTAAAAAGAGAAATAATAGTTTTTTTTTTTTTATTATACAAAAACTCGAAAGGATATATTTTGCATATGTATGGCTTAAAATTATAAAGTTTTAATTATGACACAAAAAAACGCATTTTTTTTCCACTGAAACCCAAATAATGGCTCTTCTTGATAATTGATTGTCCATAAACTAATGGCGTTTTTTTTTCTGCAATAAAATGTTGCACTTTGTTAGTTGTTTTCGTGTTCCTTTTTTAAAAAAATGTAATACAAGAAAAGGGTGTTGTATATATCTCTAGAAATGTTGCCTTAAGAACTCTTTGATTTTTCTTAATTTGGACGAAGTTTTATGGCAAAGAACATGAGAAGTGCAATATTTTTTGTCAGCAAAGAAAACGCCATAAGTTTCAACGAGCTATAAAGGGTGTCCAAAAATTAGCGCAAGATTTGAATTTGTCGCCATTCGTGCAGTAAAGTGTTAGCAGTCGAAAAAAAAACAATTCGATAGCTTATAGTTCAGGGTTAGTAAAAATAGAGCATTAGACGATCCCAGCTAGCAATTGGAAGATCGTTTTTCGACAAATCACTAATCAGTTACACTATTAATAAAAGCCTCGAAAGTGATTCGCGCTAAAATGTGTTTGATTTCAAATATAATAACAAAATTGTATAACTTTCGCAAATTATTTAAATTTAAAATGTGAATATTAAACAGTACTAGAAAAGGGGTCAAAAATTACTCATAAATGATTCATCAAAAAGAGTCGCGGCTATGGACGATTTCTCCCGACAAAAATATCTTTTTTCATCAGAAAATTAGCGCATATTCCGGCTTTTTAATAGCGCAGAGGAGTCAAAATTGACTCGAATATGATTAAAAATTTAAAAAAAAATCTGTCTAGGATAGAACAACGTGTCTCATTATTGAATAATATTTGAAAAATAATGAAAGCTTGGCATGCTGATTTTTTGAGCAAAATCATTCTAGTGAATAACATTAGTTAATCGCCAAAATTGCCGTTTAGTAATTGAAGTGCTGTATACATGTAGTCGATCTGTAGCCAGTCGCTTTTATCTGTGTTCGGTAGAGAACGCAAATAAAATCCAGTAATCTAGACAGCATATTGGCTTCTCACAAAGCATCCATTGCTTTGTTTCAATATCATGAACCAAGTTTATTTTCAAGCTAAGTAGATGATTAATATACTGTAGATTGCTTTAATATGTTTGTGTAGTGGTGAAGATACTTACTAAGTGGTGGTGGTGGTGATCCTTACTTAGCATTGATATTTTTCCCCAGTAGGTGGCTTTTTTCTCCTGATCATTCATCTGATGCTTGTCATTATCGCCAGAGGTGAGCTGGAATTTCAGGGGGGCTTTTTTAGATGAATTTGTCTGGAGGGAGGTTGAAGTCTCTTTATTAAACTTTCGCAATTAAGTTTGTTTTCGGTGTGTCTTTTGCTCCGATTTGAGCCTGCGCCCTAACCACCACACTACATCATCCCAAATTAGTACAATATATATATGTGCCTCATAGACTATGCTCAGTAGCATTATCGGAACCCCAAATAAAATATTAGAGTTATTTTAACCATACATAGTGCTCAGTGCTTACTGAAGTTTAAGGGATAATATTATCTTTCACAGTACAATTGGCTGCAGTGATTATAGAGCTACTTCACATAACTGAATAGCCTGTCAAATTACCACATATTGTATTAAAAGAATCATACCTAGTTATTTAGACATTGATTTAAGTTAATAAAGTATTTAGAACGTTTGTTACTTCATTTAAGGCTGTATCAGGCTTGTCTTGCAATTTTTAGCAGCAGACTATCCAAGAGAAGGCAATATAAATCTATGGCAAAAAATGTCCCTCCAAAATACTTGTTTATTGCGAAGCAGTGGAGTTTTTTATGTACTAGTAAACAACCTTTACAGCAGCGTAAGGCAAACAAATATTATTGCATTTTACAATTGTGGTAGTAATTTGAGAGTCACTCACCAAAGCCACTTTGCACTGTATTTTTCTACTTGTTTTCTCTTTATTTATCTTTGTTTATTTTTTTTTGCTAATTTTTTACCTATGCGTGTGAGTACGTACGTGTGAAAATAAAAGAGAAGAGCAGCTCCTTGCCTAAATCTGTTTTACAGTCCAAAAATCATTTATTCGCCGCCAGAATCTCATTAAAAAGCTAATGTGAAAAAGGCAGATATTTTGTTCAAAAATTGTGCAACTGGTTTTGGAAGCAATTTTGATAAGCTTTTTAAAACTCCTAAATACTTTTGAACTAAAAAAGTAGTTTTTTTTAAGAACATAAAGCTTAGTTTTAGCCTGGACATACATACATATGTGTATGCAATATTTATTTATTTTACTTTTTTTGCTTTTACTTTATAAACTCAATTAATTTCTACTTTTTAATTGTTTTTAACCTACTTTACAACTTTAAATGAAACTTCTAAATGAAGCTGATAAATTATTTAACTTTGTAAAATGTCCTTCAACGTCTTTTAATTGCTGCGGTAATTAGTTCATTATTAAAATATTTCTAAAGCCAACTTTTAGGCATCGTATAACTACTATTTTTAATATAATATATTAAATTGTTTTTGCTTTCCTTTGTATTTTGTTACCAGGGAAAAAAACAAAATAAAACAAAATTCAGAAAAATTCTCTCTACTCAATTATTTTTAAAAACAAAAAGGACATTCTAATGATTACATATTTTCTCATTAATAATTTAAATTATAACTGTTATACAGCTGTTACAATTACATGCAGCCATACTTAAAATATTTTAATCTAATAAATGGTTGGTTGGAAAATTGAATGTAATTAAAATTTTAAAATTTACCACGAAAAAAAAAAACAATAAATAAATAAATACCAGTGTATAAAAGTGAACAATAGTGTAACGATTTTTCTCTACATTGTTTTTAGTACCTTTTTTCAAAAAATAAAACAATAAATATGCCTTCATTATTATCTATGTGATTTGTTGAATTTAATACGTTTTTAAAATAAATAGACCACATAACACCAACTAATTACAAATTATATTTTCTATATATATGTTCGACCAAATTCTACGCAATTATTTTTGAGTAAAACCGTACGCCTAAAATTATACATACATTTAACAAAGTGAAAGAGAGAGAAAAAAGAGAATAGAGGATTTACCAGGAAAAATATGATATTTAAAAAAAATTTTAAATACTTTTGAATAATACATATTATTTATGATAATGGAAATATTTCTCCAAATGAGCAATAATTTAATGTTTTTTTTTTTTTTTTTTTTTTTTTTTTTTTGAAAAATCATACGAATATTAAGCTTTTAGTAGTCTATTTTTAGGGTAATAAAGAAAGCTAAAACGTAAAAAATATATATATATTTAATTATCATTAACAATTTGGATTTAAAAACCTTATTATTAGAGAAAAATTTCATTTATTTTAAATGCAGAATTTATTTTTTATATTTACATACTCGTATGTATACTGTATAATGAAATTGTTAATACAACAAATTTGTTTAAATAAAATATTTATTTTTAATTTATATTCTTTTATTTAACTAAATAATTTTGAAGGTGACTCAATATGAATTCCTAGGAGTAGGCTTTTTGTTCAACATTGAACAAAAAAATTTGACTACACCTTGTAAGAACTAAAATGTCTAAAACAATTAAAACAAATACAGTTTGTCAAATAAATGTTTTCAAAGTAGGAAAAAAATCTTATTTTCATATAAATATAGACTCTTTTGTTGCATGTTTGATCAATTTTTTATTACTGAATGCTTTGTGACGGCTTTTACATACGCTAATATTTATAAAAAACCCAACAATTTTATATTTTTGGAAACATTTATTTCACAGCGTAAAAATTAAATAAACATATTTTTTTTGTTAGCGTTGTAGTTTGTGGGTCTAGTTTAAAAGCTATGACATCTGATAGTTCTTAACAGTTACCGTAACCGGAAAGAAACAAATTTTCACATAAAAATACGATTTTTTTTTTACTTAGAAAACAATTCTTTGACTTCCCTGTAGATTCCATTCTATGCCCACTTATGGTATAGCGAACTCAATAGTTGCAAACTCACTCTGTACACGTCTGCCTGTACTGAATCCAGCTTCAGGAGACAAATTCATCGGCGTAGTCGAGGTGTTCTAGCCTTGAGTTAAGTCGCCATATCACACATCTTGCAAAATGTAAAATTAGTGTAAATACACAGTCGAGAGAAAGTGTGGAGAGAACACATGTCTGCTTAATATCGGCTTTGATAAGAATTAGCTCTCATTTGTGTACAGTGATTAGATTTTGTCGATAGGAATCTCTATGCAAGGTTGTTAAAAGCCTTTTTCAAAGCAATAAAATCAGGGAATGACATGAAAAGCACCCAAAGGTCCTCTCAATAATGATTCAACACACATGTAATTACTTATTCATTGCGTGGCATCAAATAAAGAGACTTAAAGACTTAGTTTATTTATAATTGCAGCGTTAATTTCATAAGTGAGTGATTCTGTGCCAGTTCTGACACTATGTCAGGTCACCGTTTCTCACATACGCTTAACAAAAAAAACTTTTACAGTAAGTGTTTCGGTTTTCAAATTCAGATATCTCTGTCACCGTTAAAGATATTAAGCTAAAGCCAAAAACAATTTTAAGGTAAATCAGTCAGCTTTCTGTAAAAAATATTTAATTTAAAAAGTTGATTTAAATATCAAAAATAAGCCTGAAAATACTCGAATTACCCAAATTAATAAGTTGTACACATGCTTTTCATCTCAAAGTTTTTGCTTTAAATAAGCCCCAGATCAAAAGTTAGCAATTATTTAGTTAGTCACCTGTAATTTTTTTAATTTTTCTCATAGAATGAACTAGATTCTTGGTGGTATTGAGTGGTATATTTGCCTATATATCCAAGACGGGTCATTGTACAGAAACTAGTAATAGTCCCCACTTAAATTTGACTTGAAGGGGTATTTTGTAAAATTATTCATTATTATCTTTAAATATTTCATCCTCTTCATTGTTAATACTATAAAAATAAGATTTTCAATTTTTTGGTTTTAGCTTAATATCTTTAACGGTTACAGAGATACATATCTGATTTTGAAAACCGGAACACTTACTGTACAAATTCGGTTTTTGTTCACTGCATGTAACTAATGTGATTGCCAGAATTTCTGCACGGTACACGCAAGTTAACAGCTTAAAACATAATTTACCGAATTTGTGTGACTTTTAACAATCTCTGACTCTTCTTTTTAATTAATTTTCAAAACTTCTTTAATAATATTAACATTCTATAAAAGAAATTTACTTTATTACAAAAAATCCCCCTGAAAGTAGGCTTTAATTTTAACTCACAAAAATCATTTTATTTATTACACTTAAATTTTTAGCTATATTTTGTATTCTAAAAGAGTTTTATGTAAAACAGCTTTTGTTTTATTATACATAACATTTACTTTAATATTTACTAAGCCTACTTTTAGGCTGGTAATTGAAAAATATTGTACATGACAGCTGTTTTCAGTAAAAATATCTTTTTTTTCTCCAACTTTTTATCTATACAAGGACAACAACACTTAGGAAGACAGTTTTCTAACCACAACAACAACAAAAGGGAACTACAATGACAAAATCCAACAGCCTTAAGATAGAAATACAAACAAAAATACCATAAGTAATACAAGTAACACACAATTTTTAGAAACTAAAATAACAGAAAAAAACAAATAGAAACTATTACTTAAATATATAAGACAGGGTGACATTAATTGTCAGTTAACATAGAATATTAATTAAATGTCATTAAAGGTTTAAAACCATGACAGTTAAAAGCAGAGAACAAAAGAAAAACAACAAGAGAAAACACATAGCCTACTTTTAGTTTAGTGATTAAAAAATAAAAGAAAGAAATAGATTAAAAACTTATTTTATCATATAACCTACATTTTAGTTTATTAATGGCCACTTTGTATAGTTTGCCATATTTTAAAGCATAATTTTAGCCTGTCTTCTGTTTGTGTCATTACAAAAAATACTGCATATAGTCTAAAGTTAATTAAGCTAAAGTTTTATTTTACTTCTCTAATTAACGTCTATTTTATGACACAAATATTAAGCTCTTTGCAAAATTATAATAAGATTTATATGCATGATATTTGATATGCTATATAATGCTACAACTACAATTTTCGTCTTATATTTTATGCTTAGCTTCGTTTGCCTGCACCTATAAGTAGGCTATGTTATTGGTATGTATGTGTGTGTGTATATGTGCATTATGGCTTAGGAAAAGAGCAAAGTTGATAATCTTATAAAATTTAATGAGGCATATTGATTCACAGAAGGTATTAATGTTAGTTATAAAGAATTTCTAACAATGATTTAAATTGATACTTATTTACCTGGAAGTAGGCAATATAAATTGTAATTTAAACTAGAAATTTTAACGTTTCTTAATAGAGAGTTTAAAAAAGCAACATTTTTTTACAGAACTTATAAATAAAGAAGCTGAAAGACTTAAAAGACATTGAAGTTATAGCTAAAATTAAACCTTAACCCTTTAAGTAGGCAATATGTTTTAAATTTCTTATCATTTGTCTTCAATTATAGCATAATTTTTTTTTTTTTTTTGATATTTAAATGTATTTGCATACAATTCTAATTATTTTTATAAATTTTTGAAACCCTAATACTATTTCTGTGTTATGCTCTTAAAAATATGCTTTTATATTTTCCTGTTATATTACAATTTAAATTTTATTTTGCCATATTTTGCTAACAATGTCTTTTAAGTTTAAATTGCTATATTCCCCTTTGTGATGTCCTCTTTTTTTCTGAGCTTTTTTTGTGTAACGCTGCTAAACTATATTTCAAACTTTTATCTAAATATTTGCTTTTGAAACAAAGCAGCCAATTGTAATATTAACACACATTTTGCCATATTTGCATATGTGGTGGTAGAATATAACACAACATCTAAAACGGCTCTTCCCTTAGGAGTTTATGTGAAACAATAAAAAAGTAGAGAAGAACAAACGTGGAAAATAGAAAAATAAAATAAACAAAACGCAAACATTTATGTAAAAATTTTCAAAACAATTTTACTAAAACGAAAAAGCATTTTTTTAAAGCATACTGCTGTGGTAGGAAAATATACATGAAACAGGAAGAAAGTGTTATTAAGAAAACAAAAACAATAACAAATACATTTTGTTCAATTAAAGGAAAAAAAACAATCAAAGAAAAACTAAAGCCTATTTTAAGGTCACCGTATATATTTTGGTAAATGAAATTATTTGAGAAGCATATTTTAAGGTTAAGTCATGTTCTGGTAGTAATATAAAGAGATTTTTAAAAAAACAGATTGTAAATTTTGTGCTTAATATTAAAAAATGGTTATAAATAGAATATTTACAAAATATTAGGGGGACTAGGGGGTTAGTCGAATTTCTTTGTCAAAGTTCATAAATTTATTTTTTAAATTTCTACTTATACTAAATTTACATTGATGCTCAGTCGGATATATGATGCCAAAAGAAAATTTAAGCCCATTTCTATAATAGTGTAAGCTTCTCACTTTTGCAGCCATGTAAACCAAATTTATGTATACTATGAACGTCAAAATGAGGTGTACAGCTTTATTTTCTAGAATTAAGTTTTTATTTCAGTCTTTTAAAATATGATGAATTTCAAATTTTATATTTTTTAAGAGTTTAAAATTCACAAAAAACAGTAACAAAATTCTTATGGTTATACAATAACAACAAGATTCATATTTTGGAGTTTGCGTAACAGCTCCAAAATCTTGATTTACTGGTAAGAAAAAAACTAAGCTAATAACTTAGTTAAATAAGTAACGGATTTTCAAATTCTATCGGTTGTAGAAAAAAGAGGAACAGGCCTGTTAAATGATATATACCTTAAGTAAACTTAAGGAATTTGTGTATATTTCTCAAGCAGATACATTTTTTATTAAATTCAGTCGAAATTTATGAAGTTTAGACATTTCTGCAAGCTATTTATGTGGGAATATTAAATAATTATTATAAAATATTAAAGTAATATATTTAGTTATGAATAAAAGGATTCTTCATTTGTTTTAAATCAGATGGGATTTACCGGAGTTATAGCACCTATTGTCTAAAGCCTATATGGTAAGCTCATAACTCCATATTCATAAAAGGATAAAATGTATATGAAATCTATTTGAAGAAAATTTTGTATGAAAACTTTGAAAAAAATACATTTCAAACACATTTTTAATTTTATGAATATTTTATGAGTAAAAAATTTTAAAAACTAAATCTATTTTAAGGAGAATTCTATTGATTACTATAACTTTTCTATATATTTAAAAAAATGCTGACTGTTTTCTTGTTAAAAAAAATAAAGCCTACTTTTAATATCTTTTAAAAATAATAGCCTACAATAAGGCTTTTTATGTTAAAAACCACAGGCAAACAATAATCTTATTTTTATATAGTCATTTAAAATTAAAGCCTACTTTTAGGTCATAAAATATTTACTTTTTATTATTTTAAATAAAATTTTAAACACGAACTCATGTCTTCCTTTAGTTTACTTTAACAAAATGTTCAGTCTTTTTATTATTATTTTTTAATAAAAATTTTAAAGCTTATAAAGCATATTTTCAGGCTATATATATATATGTTTATATGTATATTTTATTTGATTTTTGTTTTACAATAACCCATATTTCTGAAACTGACTTCATTAATAATTTCTGATCATTTGTTTCTTTTCGCCCAAAAAGGAAAAACAAAAGCAGAAGAACAAAGAAAATTTCATATTTTCTTTTATGTTTTCAATTTTCTGGAAAAAATATTTCTTTACCCAGATTGCTGTTATTGGTTGTTGCTGTTGTTTTTATTTTTGTATACACACAATACAGTGCATATTATGCGCATAATTTATCAAGTGTGACACATATGCTGGATACTCTTCATTTACTATGAAAAAAGACTCCAAAGAAAACTTTATGATTTATTTTTTCCTTTTTTACTTAACTTCTACTGCTTGGAATTGATTTTTTGGGAATTCTTTATGCAAAACAAATAAAAGAAAGAGAATTTCTTTAAAGCATATTTTACTTAAGTAATGTATTGAAATGTGTAATGTGTAATACAAAACATGTTTTAAGTCATATAAAAAAAATTGAACATAAACTATTATATATACTTTCAGGCTAATTTTGATTATATATTTGTATTAACAAAAATAAAACGCTTTACATTTTTCCTTCCCTGTTTATACATTTATTGTTATTAAAGAAAAATCTTTATAATACTCATTTATTTTCCTTTACCATCTATCATAATTTTCTATTAAGTTATTAAAAATCCTTAAAATACTTTAACATCATCATTATTCCCCTAAAGTATGCATTATATATACCATATGTTTTATGATCATAGCTATGCAGCTATTATTTTCTTAAAACTCAAGATGCACATATGCATTAGTTAACATTCTTTAAGAGCAATTTTTTTCTATATTTTCTACCCTTACATATATGAGTATATATAGTAGATTTGAATGAGTATTCCCAAAACCATTTAACTAATTGAAATGAATTTGATGTTTCAGAATATTACAGAACAAAAACAAAAAACACAAGTAAAATATTAAAAGAGATTGCATGTGTGTGTGTGTAAAATTTCTGTAGAGTTTCTTAAGATGTATGCAAATATTTGTTAGAGAAAATTTCAGTTTTGAAATGATATTTGTTTAAGAAATATAAACAAAAGACAAGAAATAAAAAGAATAAAACCATACATATTTCAAGGATTCGAGAATAGATAATTTAAAGCATATTTTAAGGCTTTAAGGGACAACAATTTAGTATAATTAAAAGGCATTTAAAGAATTTATTGAGAAATATTTAAATCGTTTAAAATAAATTAATGTATTGAAGACATTTGAAGTAAAAGCTTAATGTCTAATATAAGGCATATAAATAAGGATTTTTTTACGCTTAGAAACGTTTAAAAATAAGAAGTAAATCGCTTAATTTTTTCAATATATTAGAAATATATTTTCTATTTTCAATTAAAACTTGCTTAAGTTGTAGGTAATTAATAATGAAGCCTAATTTTGGGCATATTTTATAGAATTTTTTTTAGAATTTAAAAAATACGAAGGTAATGTAAGAGAATTTTAATGATTGTTAGGATATGTGATAGATAGAAATATTTCCATACATTTAGTTTTTTGATATTGTTACGTTTTAACCTTTTTAAATTGTTTGAGTTCTTAAAAATTGAGTCAAATAAAATTAATAACACGTAGTTGTTGTTTTATTTTAGTCTCTTTTTTTCTACACCAACTTTATACAGTAACTTATTTGTACAGTATCCAACTTATCTTTATCTTACACTTAATACACAAATTTACTCAACACGACTTTACTTATTGACTGTTATATTAGATCTGACTATCTAAGCACTAGAATTGGGCTTATTGCATTGAATTTATAATGCATTATTGTTGCCATTACCACTAAACACTTTAGCATTAATGCAGCCATATTGCATCCTCCACTAGTGGCAGATATAAATAATTAACGCCTAACTTGGTGGTAATGGAAATTCAATTCACTTTAGTGAAGCGAAAGAAATTTAGTACACTAAAAAATAAAAATCGTAAAAAAACAATTAAACTGTCATTTTTATAATATTGTAGGGAGAAGTTACCAATAATATATAATAAATAAATAAATAAATAATTTCCTTTATTATTAATATTTCGTGTTATTTGGAAAAAGGGACAACAGCAGCCAATACTGTCTAACTGTGTCCACATTTTTTATATTTATTGTTATATGTAGAAAAGATCCACAAGAGCCTATTAAGTCTATTGCGTTTCAAGTTCTTTTTTATTATTTTATTATAAAGTAAAATAGCTGTTTTATTTATTGACTGTTGATCACCGAATGAATTTTCGTTAACAAAATCTAATAAAAATGGTTCTTATTTTCTTCCTTCTCTTTGAAACTTTTCACAAAAAATAGATAACACAGAGTTGTAAATAAAGGTAACTCTTTAACCCTTAAGGGGTAGAAAATTATTTAAGTCAAGTAATAAATAAATAATTTTAATAATAATAGTTTGCCAATGGATTTCTAGTCTATTATCACTTATTATTCATAATTAGTGCACTAAATTACCACTACCCCTAAAATCGCTTCATTTAGTGCACTCAATTTCCACTACCACTGAATACTAGGAGCGTTAATGCGCTACTTTTTCCACTGCCATTAAAAGTAGTGGAAAATTAAATCCAATGTAATAAACCCAACTCTGTTAACCACAATACGCCGCCTTTTATATGCAATTGTCATTACTTTCGAATGTTCTTATATGGACTACAAATTTCTATTCATCTCCGTTAGTTTAAAAATGTAAGATAATAATACACAAAAATCGAACTGGCAACACCGCTAAACACTCAATCGGTAACACTGTTAATAACACAAATAGTTACGGCATTGACAGGATGACACATTGGCAGTCGTGACACAAACCAATAGACTTAAATCCCGCAATAAAGTTTGCAGCTATAAGTGTACAAATGCTTGTGCAACTCTCTCTTTTATGTTAATTTCATGATAATTATGTAGAGGTATACCCCACAAAAATATAACACCACGACGCATTTTATCGGTCCAGCCCACCAAAACTTCCTTTGATTTATTTGTTTCCAGTTCTTTAGCGCTTTGTAATAAATCCATGTTTCGTACACTAATACGGCATAAAAGCTCAAATTCACATTTATACCTAAAAATTTGCCAAACACTTTTCATGTTCCGAATTTCGATCAGAAGTCGAAATAATTCTGTAATTAACTTTTACAGAAAAACGTAAACTGTTAATTTTCTTTAGACTGAAACCACATTTTTTTTTTTTCTAAAAATATTCAAAGCTTACTTCTCAGGCAAAATCTAACACCTATATATTAAAAAAAATTAGCATAAATGAAGTATAGCACATTTTATTTATTTTCACTGAAAAGTATACTTTAACATTTTTCTCTTTTTTATAAACAAAATTGTACGAAATCTGTAAAGCCAAAAATTAAATTGATTAGAAATGCACGTACGAAATCAAAACCATATTAATCGGAATGTGTGTGTGTTTTTTTTTTAATTTTCGATAGGAGGCCTGTTATAACATATTCCATTATTAAAGCCTATTTTTGAAAATTATTAGTAAATCCTCATGGGACTAAGAAAAGACAGAGATTTTGTTGCCCCTGTTTTAAGTGTATCTACCGAAAGGGGTGCTGCAGAAGTAGGAAGTAGTCATGGCAATAGGTAAAAAACATAGGTTTTTATTTAATTTAAAAAATATACTAAAATCATACTTAAATATACTAAAGCATACTTAAAGGCGTACACTTAAATACATGCAGTTTTTATAAAAGAAAATTAAACTTTTAATATAATTTTAAACAAAATTTAACAAATTGTACTAAAGTAAAACCATTTTGTGTTATTTAATCCTCTTATACTCGTTTTTAGCGAATTTCTTTTAAATTAAAAAAAAAATAAAATTTGTTAAGGTTTAAAATTACATTACTTTATTTTGCGTTAAAAAATTAGTAAATGAAACCTAAAAGTATTCCATGAGTTACAAACATATCATTTACCACGCACACATAAAAAAATTATTTTTTGTACAATTTTTTCACAACAAATCTATTTATCAATAAAGAACTCGTTTATAAAAATCCTAACAGTAGGCAAAAATCTTTGACAATTTTTTTTTTTTTCAAAAATAAAAAAGGAAGAAAATACATCAAAATATAAATCACCATGACAGTCATAAAAGAAATCTTATATACATATATTATATAGAGAAAAAAACATACCAATGCTTAAAAGTAGGCAACATTAGAAAAAAAACATGTAGTACGTACGAGCACTAATGGTGTCTACAGCATCAGAGCTGGCAAGTATAAGAGACAAGAGCAGCAGCAAAAAATGATGACTTGTTATGGTTACTGAGATTGTTGTTGGCACGTTTCATTGAAGAGCAAGCAAGAAAACGTGTCTTGGTATATTTTTTTTGTGTATACTTTAAGGCTGTTACAAAATATTGTTTTTCTTTAGCCTAATACTATACTATATGTTTAAGTGTTTTTAATTTTTTCTTCTACTTTAGAAGAGGAAAAGATAAGTTTATCTTAAGATATGCTGCATTAGACACTAAATGAAGAACAAAAAAAAACAACATAGGAAAGAGATGAAAAAGAGTAGGTAACAAACTAGTTTGGCGTAACGAATAAGACAAACAAGAAATTCATACACCATAAGTGTAAGTGACATATGTAAAGCATACTTTTCTTTTCACGTAAATATTATTTAATACAACAGCATACTTAAAGGCTAAATAAACTTTTGTTTATAAATAAAAAGGTAACAAATTTAAGGCTTTAATATTAGTGTTAAATTAATTTTTGTTTTCATTTAATAATAAATTAAAGTCTAGTTTTAGGCATTACCGACAGTATTATAAATGATTTTATTTATATATTTTGACAGTTGTCATTTAGTGTTTTTTAGAATAGCAAAAAGAATTTAACTAGATAATATAAATTGCTAAAGGGATTTATTTTAAGCTACACTCTCTTTATGCATATATGCTATGACAAATGGTTGAATATTCAAATCATACACCCAAAAAACCTGGCAAAAAATTTATTTTTGTATTTTTTCCAAATATATTTTTTTATCTTTTCTAAAATATATTCATTTTATTTTTTATTTTTTTGCCATAAATTTAAAATGCTATTGACATTTTATAAATTATTAGTATATTTTTTTCATTGCATACTTTTAGGTTCTCCTATATATGTATATATTGTACATGTTATAGAAAATTTATAGTAAAATTTTTCTGAAAATAAATAAAAAACAAAAAAAAATTATATACGTATATTATAGATTTATTGTATACAATTTTTTCTTTACTATTTTATCATTATATGAAAAAATTGAGGTCAATAGTTTATTGTTTTCAGACTTTAGAACATGTGTAAATAGTATCTAATGCTAGTTTTTTCTTAGACTTTTTCGTGTTGTTGTTATATTACAGTACTATTGTAAAAAAACTATGAAATTTTTCCTGGGGTTCTGTTTCGACAATAAGGCAAAACAGCAGCCATAATGATGCCAAAAATAGAAAAAACTTTCTTTACGCTTTCAAATAGGTTTTTAAGTGTCTTTACACCATTAATCAGACATATTTTTAGGTGCAATAAACTTATAAGTTTATTGAAAATAAGAGAATTGATAGAGTTTAGGAAATTGTAAATATTTATTGTTTAAATGGCTTTCGTTTTACAAAACTAAAATTTTATCAAAATTTGCCAATACTTTAAATATTACCAAAAAACTTGCAATACTAATAACAGTTTGTTTAAAAAGTTAAGTCTATTTTAATAATTTTCCTAAAACTATGCCATATATTCATCAAATATTTAAAGCTTAGATTTGAATTTAATTTTTAATAAACAGACTTTTCAAAACTTTATTCAGTATAATTATCAGCTGAATATATGCTTTACATACTTCTCGAACTATCTAAAAAATACTCCATAAATTAAGCAAGCAATTTAATAAATAATGACTACGTTCTTCAAAAAGTGAGTATTTAAAGCTTTGACCAAATATTTAGCATTTTTTAAAGATTGCATTTTTCCCAATAAATATGCTTTAGTCTTTTACTTTTTCAGGGACACAAAATACATACACAAACATAATATTTGCGACATCCCAAGTGGAACAAGGGGAACTTTACTCAATCAATAAGCTGCTCTCTCAACGGTGACTCCGGACGGCAGATGCATTAGTTAGAGTCTTCGATAGTGTAAATAGTGATGTCCAGTCGTTACTACTGTTAAAAATTGTCAGATGTTCTGGTTTGGGATTGAGCCGAAGACTTCTTCATTGTTAGGTGGGTGTCTTACCTACCATACCACGGCAACCCATAAACATACAAAATAATCTAAAAAAATTACAAATATTTTCACTTTTCTAATTGAACATATTCTCTAGAACATGTGGTCTGGTATTTTTAAAACTGTATTCACAGAAGCAAAATTCAATTAGTTCATAAACAATTTCTGCTTTATTTATCTCTAAAATCATCAATGAAATCCAAGTACGTGTTTATCACTGTACTGAAAACGTCTTGCACTTTCTACTTTTAAGAGCAAACTTTCACGAATATTTCTTTCATTATTTGATTGTATGGTATTACTGATTACGAAGTTCTGCTTAATATGCTTAGTAAGCTAAAATGTATAACTCCAACTCGACCGCCAAGATATTACATTCCCATGAAGCTGAAACACTTCCGTTCCAATTACTCAAATTGTAATCCATTCCAACAAACGTGTGATAAATTTAAGAACCACTTTTATCTTATTGAATCTATAAGTTTACTATCATCTAAATGTGTTTAAGAAATTAATAATAAATAAAAATAATATTAAGAAAACTTCCTAAAACTTAAAAATGTTAAATTAACATCATTTAAGAAACTGCTTTAAATAAAACTGTTTGCCGGTAAATTTATTTACTTATATTGTATTTTGTAAAACAAAAACGTTGTAAAAAGACTCTTTTCAAAAAGCTCATTACATTTTTATGATATGTTGCTTAAAATATACTCTTTTTCTGGTAAAATATACGGAGTTTATAAATATATTTATTTTACTTTTCCAAAAACCTTTGCGCAAAAATACATTTCTAACAACAATACTATTCGTGTCGAAATGTTTTCCTAAAAATATGCAACATAATTTTAGAAAAAGCCTATAAGTATGCCATATATGCAAGTACTGTCGAATTTTTTTAAAGTAATCATTACCCATTTTTGTTTTTGTTCTATTTTAAAGCAACAACATATACAATTATAAGGATAAACAAAAAAATGTAAATAAATTTGTTCTCTGCTGTAAGTATAAGGATATATTTTTAAAATTTATTTCTTTATTTTACATACTTTTAGAAATTGGCTTTAAATTTTATTTTATATACAAATTTTACTAATCTGGTTTCTACAGTTTTATTAATTATTGATATTGTTGTTAATTCTATAGGGTATTAGAGAGTAATTTTGGGTTCTATTTTTTGTTACACCTATAGCAACACAAGCACGCACACACACACACACACACACACAAACTGAATCAATTTAAAACCTGCCATGAAATCAAATTTATTTAGATGTTGTAAGTGTTTGTATATGTACGTACATATGAGGGCTCTTTACATGCAGAGTAAATGTGCGTATGCATGTTGTGTACATACAAACACAATCAAATGTAATTTCCAATTACTGCACGCACAGACAATTTATTTTCTTGACGTTAAACAACCATCTTGGCAATTTTAACATACAAACATACGCACAAACTGATATACACACACACACGTATATAGAGTGAGCCATTTAAAAGTTTAAGTTTAAAAATGCCATAAAACAAAAACGGTTTGAAATTTTGACAATTTATTTTTGTCGTGAAGTATAATTGTTGCGGTTAGAAATGAAATATTTTATCATTCCTATGGCTGCCGCGACTGGCCTCATAGTAACCCATTTGATCGGACAATTTTTCGAGAACTTTTCCGGGTCGTATCGAATGTTGGCCTTCAAATGCGCAAGTGTCTCTGATTTTCGACATAACACTAGTCTTTAACGGCGCCCCACAGAAAATAGTCCAACAGTGAGCTTCATCCGAAAAGATTTTTTTTCAATTTTGTTGGATTTTATCTATTTATTCTGCAATTTGATTTGGAAATACATTTTTAATAAATCCCAACGTTGCTCAAGCGTAAATCGATTGATTTCGTTCAGTGGCAGAATAGAATGACATAAGTATTGCCAGATTCGAAATAACCGCTGGTTCAAATTTAAACCGATAGATGTCCCACCTGATACATATACATACATATATATACACTTATAAATGCGTGTATGAATATACCATTACCAATATTTTCACCATGACAGCAACAATAACAACAAAAACATCTACATGCGAAAAAAGAAGAAATTCATATATAAGCATATACATGTACACTCGAGTGTAGTATAACTACGATTCCCAGGTGTATGGCAAATCAAAAAATCATGCCAACAGGAAACGAAAATACCAAAAAAAAAAAAAGCGCAAAAAAACAGAACAAAAACGAAATATTTTTGTATACGCAAAATACCAACAAAAACAACAACAACAACAATAGCTACATTAATAACCAAAAGAAAAAAACCAAGTGAATTTGAGGGCAAAACGTTACGAGCAATAACAACAACAATGGCAACTAAAAGAAGTGAAATTATTAAAGCAAATTTTTTTCTGGGGGGGGTTTATTACATACACACGTATACATTCAAAACACCCATGCAATCACAATCAGTTAAATGTTTTGTTGTAGTCCCTAAGGATCAAATAAACGAGAGCGAGAACTGAAGAGACAGAGAGAGATTTGAACAAAAAGTATCCAAAAATTTTTGTTAGTGTATTTGTTGTATTTTGTTTACTTTTTATTTGTACTAAAGAGTACATGACAATGATGATGACTCCTCTCATTTGAAATCTGCAAAAGCAGTTGTAATTTTTTATTTCTTTTGCTGTTGCTGTAAATTGAGTTTTATTGTTATAACAGCGAACAATCAAGCAAGCACTCGCAAGTGTGTGTGGGTAACTATATGTGAGCATTTTTAAAGAGAGTGTAAGCGCCATTTTTTTCGACAAAACTCTTCTATTTCACAACATTGTTGTTGTAAATTTTTTGATTACAACTTAACCACGATTTCAGGAAAAAAAAACGAAAAGTTTCGCAATTTTTTCCCTTTTACATATTTGTGTTAGTGAGTTTGTATATGAGTATGCTGTTATATCGATTTCTATTGGCATCTCTATTTATCATCTTCCTTTGCCGTTACCCCTTTAAGTATGCTGCTAAAATAAGTGTTAATAAGTTAAGCAAGAGTTTTTATTTATTTTCTTCTTAACTCCTGCTCCAATACACCCCCTCTAGTTTTTTTTACTTTTAACATCTTAATAGTGTTGTTGTTTGTTGTTGTTTTCGTACCACCACAGATTACAATGTCTTTGTTTACATTGAAGATGCTACTGATGTTGATGATTTAGCTGGTTTTGATGTTGATGATGAACAAATAAACAACAACAACAAAATGTTTATCAATACAAAAATAGAGCAGAACAAAGAAATAGAAATAAACTAAATAAAAAAGGGGTTAATTTGGTTTATATAAATGCTTCAAGATATTAAATAAATAGTTAAGGAATTTCCATATAAAAAGAAAAATTAAATTCCAAAGGGGTGATAAGAGAGAAATGGGTGGTTGTTAAGGGTTAAAAAATAAAATTAAAATATTTAATTTAGCAATAGATTTTTACGAACTTTATACAAAGAAGTGTTGAAAAAATACAAATTTCAAAACAAAACTCAGTATCAAGTTTTAAAAAAATCAATAGGCAAATATTATTGAACAAATGAAATTGAAAGTTTAAGTTGTGCACACCTTCGAGCGCTTTGTTTGTGTTGCTGAACTGGCTTCCGGTAGACCTGAAGGCCATGCAGATGGCAGTACCTAACTGGTGGATAATTGCGCAACCCTTCCTGACGAGAATGTTCTCAGCATTTTACCAAAACCGTGCATTAGACCCTGATTTGTCAAGGTAGTGTACAAGGAAGGGTCGAAGTCCTCTGAAGGGATTAGGGCATATGAAAAGGGAATTTATTTTAGACTTCCAAACCATGCCAGTTACTTAAAGGCAGAGGTCTCGGTTATACAGAGAGCCATCTACCAGTCTATAGATATAAAGAGTGGTCCAACCATAATGCACAATGTTGCATGTGAGCCACACCTTAACGTTTAAGTTTTTTGCCCAACGTAATTGGACATTTCTTTGCTTCAGTGTTTGACAAATTCAACCATGGAGAGGTACACAATTGAGTAGAGCATTAAGATTGTTGAAGCAATTTACGACAATGGGCATTCAAATCAAAATGCATTTCGTATACTTCGAGATTTTTCTAGTCAGCATAATTGACCAAATGTGTCCACAATCGGGAGAATTGTGTGCAAACCGGGTCTGTAGGATATGTGGACACATATGTACACTATTTGGTGCAATTTATGGGCTGGCGGCGTCATCTGGCCGTAGGTCTTCGGAAATGAGGTCTACCAAGCAGTTACCGTGAATGGTGACAACGGACTTCATGTGGACATGGACGATATGTGGTTCTAACAGGATGGTGCATGCCACTTGCTACACAGCCAACGAAACAATGGTTCTTTTGCGCGAAAAATTCAATGACCGTGTTATCTCATGTCGTTGCAATGTTAATTGGTCGCCACGATCATATTTTTTGACACCGTTGAACTTCTTTCTTTGGGGATATTTAAAAGAAAAAGTGTACGTCAGTAAGCCAAGAACAATTCAAGAGCTAAAGGATGAGATAATTCGGCACATTAACGACACTGAATCCCGACGGATAGAGGTATGCCACCGAAGCCGTAGCGAGCATTTGAGCGATATTTTGTTTCACACATAATTGCGGTAAATTCTTCTATCAAAATAAAAAATATTATGATAATTCTCTGAAAACTTTTTGTTTTATTTACAATTAACATTGTGCATTTAGGTTGGACCACCCTTTACTACTGTTGATGGTGCAACATCGCGGCTGTTAATTGAATGCCGGGCATATCTAACTGAGACGGAGAGACATTCAGACTTAGAGATAATCTGCATGAAGGGCTACTCTGACATCCAGGGGAATTGTGTAGCGGACGAACTGGCCTTGGAATTCCCTCTTTTTGGCTATAAGAAGATTGATTGGAATGCCACATTCCTCTTACAGACTTCTGATCCTCCGATACATGTCAGGCAGGATACAGCGACTGTGGGGGATGGACAAACCTGCTCCACTGTTTTCCTTGGCAGTCGGTTTCTGCATACCATATCAAACCTGGTTGGTATAAATGTCAGCGTGCTGTCTTCTTTAGACATGTATTTGGTTGGTTCGTTTCCGGCCGGGGCACAGATATGTAGGTCGACAAGACCACTAGTGTCTGGCTACCCGCTGTAACTAACTAAAGTTAAAATTTGCGCTCTTAAAACATAATTTAATTTGTGCATGATTATTATAATTTCACTAGAGTAACCCTTCCTGCGTTGCTGGGAACCTTTGTGTTGTATACATAAAATGTATATCTCATAAGAAAATTTACTTTGTACGGGAGGCGCCACACCTATCTATTGAATTTTGCCCATATTTCAATTGATGATGTGGATTGACTACAAAGTTATTTAGATCAAATTCAGAACTTAACACTATTACCGTTCCAAAGATACACGAAAATTGGTATTTACATCGTATGGAAGGTGCCACTCCCACTTATCCAATTTCGCCCACTTTTTGACTGATGCATTAACCACCAAGTTATTAGGGCTAAATTAAGAAACTCTTACTATTACCATTTTAAAGATAAAGACATACAAATAAAAATTTTATATGGGCGTGGCATCGCTCCTTGAACAAAAACAATCAGCTAAAGTGCACCTTTCCAACGCGTATATTGGCTTATAAATCGGTTTAGTAGTTCTCAAGTTATAAAAAGACGAACACAGAACACCTTGTTTTTATATACATATATAGATACATCATGCAAAAGAAAAATTAATAATAACTTTAAACAAAATCGATAGAAAAAGTCAACCCAAACTCTATTAAATTTCGTCCTTAAAAGTATGCTTTCATTTTAAGATATACATTATAATTTAAAACTTCTTACACTTCTTTAACACCTAAAAGTATATTTGAAGAAAAATATTTAAAAGTCTGCCTCTAGCTCTCCCTCTAAATTGTACAACTTTTAACGCACTCACAGCTAAACTAAGACCGTTAAAGACCATCATTTCTTTGGAAAATGATAATTAATGAAATTACTTTATTTTAGTGAAATTATTGAAAAAAAAATTCCTGTTAAATTCCTTTTCAATAATTGCGCATACTATTCCTTAAGTTTCTCTGAGAAACTAATGCAAATAGAAAAAGAAAGCAAGCAAGAAGACATAGACAAAATAATCGGTATTAAATAGAAATTCTATTATAACGTTGTACCCAATTAAGTGGTGTTAAACGAAAATTACTGTAGACGCCAAAAATATAAGATTAAAGCATACTTTAAGGTAAGAATTGGCTTTTTTGGGGTGGGTTATAAATTCTATCAAAAATAGTTTATAAAACAAAACAAATATAAGAGAATTTATTTGAAATATAAAGAGAAGTCTATAATACAGCTTTGGTACGTAAATCCTAAAAGTAGACTTTAATTTATTAAAACTTTGAAAGAAAAATAATGTTTCAAAAGAGTACGGCATGCAAATTCGTAGAATCTGTAAATTGTTTGCTTTCTTTTTGAACTGTGAGAACTAAATATAATACTAGAGTATAGGGTATCCCATAGGCAAGCTTGGCCATAAAGTTTCTTGTTGATTTTTTAAAAAAAATACAAAATTAATATTTTAATTTTCTAAACAAATAATTTCATTTTATGTTTTTTCTTTGTTTTTTGCCAACACTAACCAAATTTATTTGCTTTTAAACTATGCCATAAAGCACTTATAGCTTAGCCCAGTTAACCCTTTAAAAAATGGCTACAGAGCATTTTAGAAAAGTTATATAAAGAAAAACACAATAAATTTGCTGCTGTTGTATAATAAATATTAATAAAATATACAATATTTGTATGAGTTTTTTTATTTATTTTTTGTTTAAAACGCAGAAAATATTTTTTATTTCTATTAAAATTGTTGTTTCAAACATAGAAAATAAACAAAGTAAGAATATTTTAAGGCTTTTAAAAATTATAAAAAAGAAATATTTTTTATTAAATGAAATTTTGAAGAGAATTCTATAGGTTTTTCAAAATTTACTTTCTTTAAATTTTAAGCTATAAAATATTTTAAGAAAAATTTTCAAAGCTAAGTTGTGATAATTACATTTCTTGTTTTTTAAAAATATTTTATTTTCTATTTTCATAAATAAATCATAACAAGGAATTTATATATTGAAAATCATAAATTTTTTGTTAGGCAGCCTTAAATCTGTTAAAGATTTTCCAGACTCTTAAGCTAAATAAAAATAAAAAAAATCATATCCTTCCTATACACACACATTTTTTTAATTTATTGAAAAATGAAAAATTTTTCTGACAAAAAACATGTAGGAAAAAAACTTGTTATAAAAAACAATACAAAAAATAATGAAATTTGTTTAGCCTTAAACTATACTATGAAATTTAACTATAAACTATAAGCCCAAGTATGGCCTTAAAAATATGCTATGCTTTGTATATAAAATCTATCTATAAGACTATTAAGACTTTCGGAAAATATTTTGCAACATACATAAAGGCGTTTAAAATAAATTTCAATAACACACTATGCTACAAAATACTTAGAGAATAATTTTGTGGTAAAACAAATATGAGTAAAGCAATAAGAGAAATTTAAAAAATGAAATTTCATTAATTTTTTTTTTTTTTTTTTTTTATTTAAGGCAAACATAATAAATATTTTTATAGTGCATTAAGAAAAAAGAAATAATAGTTTTCCAAATTTCTTCAAATTTTTTAGCCATCTTTCTAAGATGATGTTTTTAAAGCATACTTTAAGGCATTTTTAATAAAACAAAAAAGGCTTGAAGTGTTTTCTGCCTTTGAAATATGATGACTCTGACACACCGATTAGCAATTAGAAAGTTTTTAGTCTAGTTTTAAGAACTACCAAAAGTTCTTGATAAAACTTTTCATTGCATGTTTACTTAAAAACTAACGCTTTTATGAACATAAATAAACATGTTAGTAAAGGACACAATAGACCACTGTTTCTTTTACTGGATAACGAGCCGTAAAATTACAAATAACGTTTTTCTAACAATACATATCTATTCTATTTTCCGTAATTTATCTGAAGAGATTTCTTATCCTTTTCGTATAATTCGCTTAATGTCCTAAAAGTAAACCATTTTTGTTAAAAGTGTTATGAAGATAAAATGTATATTTTTTAATTTAAAAACAAAGTCAAAACGCGGCGACGTATGTGAGCTACAATTTCTCTAATGTATTTTCATTAATAAGTCAATATCAATATCAATTCGAAATTTAAATGAGATTATCGTAAATGAAAAAATTTCACTGATATATGCTCCTGACAATGACACAAACAAAAGGAGTTATGTACGACAAATTCATTGCATTGTCACCATACTAAAGAAAGCTGAAATTTAGCCACAATGTCTGGTATGAAACTACTATATTCTAAAATTTAGCGACATTGTCTGTTATGAGTCGAATTTATGATGAACGAAGCACGAATTTGCTAAGCCTTCCAATTGACAGATGATATTATCTGTTACAGTCAACCCTAAATTAGAGCGCTGAGCATTGCGTTGGCGGCTGGCGCTAATGCTGAAGTGACATACCTAAATAAGAGCGTTAACGTTATGTTGTAAACACCAATGTCAACTTTAATTTTCAACAAAACATAACTAAATGAAAATTTAATAGTAATTAAATCGTTAAATATGATGTGAAAATAGTTCATTGACATTACTTTAATATATAAGCAATAACAATCCATTTTTTTTAAATACAACACTGACAGTTTTTATAACAGCTTTTCACAGCCAACTTCATTTCTTACGCGCTGTCAAAAGCGGATTTTCCAATTTCAAAGCGTTAACGCTGCGCTATTTGATTTTTTTTCCGTACAATTTGCTTGTACATTAGAGTTTTTTGACAAAAAATAACGCTCAGTGCTCTAATTTCGATTTGGCTGTTAGGAGCCACTAATAAATAGACGCCTACCATACAAACTCAACTTCTGTCATCTATGGAAATTTCGATAATTACTTTAAAAAGTTATGCATGACAGCAAATAAAATTCTCCGATGATTATTATGATGTTCACAAAATAAAATTGTAATAGCAATAGCCGACTTATCAAAATTAAACTATTAATTTTTTCTGGCATTTTTCTTATTTCTAATATCTGGAAGTAAGCAACAAAAAGCGAATTTTAATTATAAAAGTATTAAATTTAAAAAATTCTTCTCTGCGCACAAGCATCCAGTAATGTCGAAAGGACTTCACTTTGACAAAACTGCACCGTTCGTCAGTTGTACTATCATTAACATTGTTGTGTATGTCAATGTGGTATTAAAACCAGCCTGTAGCTGCAGAACATCTTAGCACCAAAGTTGATTAGTATGTAGCTGACAAGGGATCTCTTTCTCTTGGCTGCTAGCTAATGCTCATAATAGCAGGAAAGATCGAAAACCGTATTGTTCCTTTTCTTTCCTTATCATTTCAATTGCGACAAATGTCGTTGAAAGATAGTCAAAGCCAATTCGTAGGCTTAGCGAGTACCCAATATCTATTCAGCCTTTATATCGCTTCTGTTATAGACTATAAGTTGCCATAATAACTTAGCCACCCTAGAAGTATCCAGACTATTCCATCTATTTATCAAAATTTTTTAAACAATAATAAAGTCATCAAATTTTTTAAAACTTATAAAAACGTGCTTTACTTCTTGATTGTAATAATAAAAAAAACCTCTTTTCTGGCATATTTAATTAAAAAATAAAATTAAAAATTTATATAAACACAACATGTCTTACTCAAAAACACATATACTTTATTTTTTTAAAAAAGAAATATTTGTATTATTCCTTAAAACCTAAAACCAAGCAACATTTCTAGGATTTTATAAGAAAGTGACCTCTTTATTGTTATAAAATTAAGTAAATATTAAATATTTACAAAAAAATATATTTTTTATTAAAAAATATATATAATAAAACAGTAAGTGTATATTTATTACTTATAAGTAGTTTTTTTAAAACCTAAAAGCATACTTTATTTATTGGCCTCTTTTACTGAGTGTTTTTTGTGTGTGTTTGCTATTAAATATTTATTAAAAAGTTTATTTATATAGTTTTTTATGATTTCTTGTAAGAAAAGAAAACAACATATTTATTATGAAATATTCTGTGCTTCGAAACTTCTTAAATTAACTTTGTCACTTATGAAAACCAAGTTTTTTTTCTTAGAATTTTTAAATATTTAAATATTTTCAATAAAAATCAATTATTGACGAAAGATACAATTTTTTATTGGAAAATTTTAAAGTGTAAACGTAAATATCAAATATGTGTAGGCGTATGTCGTATGTTACAGTATTTTGGTAGAATTAGACTAACATTTTGCAATAAAATTAACACATTATTGAAAAATAAATGAAATAAAATACAATAATATACATACATGCATATACATACATACGTGTAGCAAACTCTTTTACACTCACTTTCTCTCTCTCTCTCTATCTATCTATCTCTCTTATCAAGCCTTTCAATGTCATTTGTTCATATTTGTGAAAAAAAAGTTGGCAAATAAATTTGCAATAAATTTATGGACAATATTTATATGACTATTTCATATGTAAACACACACGCACACATTCACTAATGCATACACATACATTTATTTAAAGTAATTAAATACAAAAAAAAACACAAAGATTTTTTAATGTAAAATATTTTACATACTGTTTTGTATTCAAATAAATGTTTATAATACGAACACAAATATACATACATGTTTACATATGTACTACACACACATACTATATAAAAATAATAACGAACAATGTATGCATATACTACATACTACGTACGTATATATATGTGTGTGTGTACTTGCAATATTCATCAAAAATTCATCAGCATCGACAACAATATTTGACAGGAAAATAGTAGAAAATACAATCAATAAACATAGGCACTCACGCACACATACGTACAGCGTTGCCAGAAGCTTTGGAAAGAAAATCATCATTTGGTGAAAAAAGAAATAAAAGTAATAACAATTAATTTTATAAAAAGAAAAAATAGATATCTTATATAAACTAAGCATTTTGACATTTGGGTTTTCAGTGTGAGAAAATATTCGCGATATGCCATAACAAACGAACAACGCAAGCAAATCTTTGAATTTTATAATCAAACTTTTTGTTGTATGAGGAATGTGTTTCGTTTTGTGAATTATCTTTAGCGACGAAGCACATTTCTAGTTCAATGGGTACGTCAACAAAAGGAGCCAGGTGGTGCCTCATGTCACACGAACGTGACACCATTAACCTGTTGTGGAGCGAGCTTGGTAATTTGGCAATTGGCAATTTATCCCACGTTTTGAAGCAGTTCATTGGTCGCCAAGATATTGCAATTCGACTCCACTAGACTTGATTCTCGTATACAGACAAATCAGCCACAATCTCAGCCTTATAAGACAACATTACAGCCGCCATTGATGAGATATCGGCAGAAATGCTGAAAAAATATAACAGAATTGGAGCCGACTGATGGACCACCTAGGTTTAGCCTCGGGCAACATTTACATGAAATATACTTTAGAAAGGAAATGGCATGAGTAGTTCACTTATTGCTCTAAACAAATATTTCATTAGTTTTTGACATTTTTTTGTGTTGAAAATGTAATCTATTTCGATATTTGGTTTCATTTAAATTGACTTTTGAATATATTCGATCAACATTCTTAAAAGAAATAGGAAAACTTATTTAATTTCGGACAAATTTTGAAAAGAATGGATATCTAGAACTTTTAATTTTTAAAGGATCAAGACATTAAAGCTCTTATTAAACAAAATCGTTAAAAACACATCATATTCAAATTGATTGATTTTATAGTTTTCACACTGCTTTCATCTGAAGAAGTTTCGCGAAAGTAATTAAATAGTATGTATTGTAGGAACAAACAAAATTATTTTTACATAAATTTACTGTTACGAAAATAAAAATGCCTAAATTTTGTTATATTTGAGAAGATATGAGACATTTCCGGACCCTTCCAAATTGTAGGCAATTAGGTATACAAAGAGGCTGCTTTACCTATACGTCAGTTAGTCATAAGCTAAAGACGTGCTTAAGAGGAAATAAAAGTGTTGTATGAGCGCATATAAGTTGTACTGACATAAACGGTATAAAAGTTATAGTGTAGTAAAGAAATAAAAATGTAACAACACAAAAAAGGTGTTTTATTTTATTTTAACGCAACTTAAACGAACTCAAACGTTTTCAAAAGGTTAAAACGTAACAATACATACATAATTGTTATATTTTCGTAATAAATTCGTATACATTTTTAGTTTTTAATGTATGAAACGTTTTTTAAGAATTATATTTCTTAAAGAATGGTATTTAAGTTACTTCCTAAAGCCCGGAAACAAAAATACAATTTTTGACAAACTAGACACAGAGTGCAAGCAAACAAAAACAATAAACTACAAGTTGGTTGACACAAAATTTTTTCGTTTTGAAAATGAACTGTTGATTTTTTATTGAAACTTTTTTAGAACAAATTTTCTTGTTCAAACCAAAACAAAATTTAAAAAGCATCAAACCATATTTTGGTAAAAAAATCAAAAAAAAATTGAATAAAATCGTCATTCTGGCAAGGCTGCATACGTACTTACTTTTTAAAGTAACAGTAAAAACTCTCTCATTAGAATTGACTCTTCTCTATATAGACAGAGAGAATTTTTTATAACGAAAACAATTGTTATTATTTTACTTATTTTGTACCGCTTTTTTATTGCACCTTTATAGAGTTATTACTGTTTTTTGCACTCGTCTACATATTCATATCTGTATGTGTATGTACAAGTACATCTGAGCTTGTATATGTGTTTGTGTTAAATTGTATGTGCGAGCGTGTTTATTTAGTATGACATTTATTGTCATCATTTTCAAGTATATGCTGTAGTAAAAAGTCAATATGTATTTTGTTATTGTTTGTTATTAATCGAAAAAAAGAAGAAGAAGCTGCAGTATAAATAAAAACAAACTTCGAAAGAGACCAGTTGCCAAATTGGCATTTAAGTTTATAGCAGAACCTAAAACGATTTATAAACAGATACGCACGAATTTCATAGTAAAGTAAATTAAAATGAAAAAATTAAAAATTTTATTAAATTAAATTAAATAAAAATATAAAAAAAAATTATCGATAAAAATTTATCGCACTGTTTATGATTAGAACCTTAAAATAGACATTAAGACTTCGCCAAATGGCAAATCGTTTACCACCAAGCCACTATTTTAAATGTAGAAATAGAAAAATAGTACAAAGCAGCCAAATCTAGCGAATAGGGCTTCTAATGAAGCAATTCGAACTTTAACACGGTGCTACAAAAAAGAACGAAGAAGTTGAAATACCTGGGAAAATACACTACTTTTTTGAAAGGCGCTGTCAAAAAGAATAGGATCCGTTTTTGGAATTTTCGAAACACCTTGAAAATCTCGGATTACGAGTAAGAAAGCAATTTTTCGGGCCTTCGTGCACTTATATAGCTGAATGTTACCAGACTTATTTTTTATTTTTTTAATTTGGAAAGAAGAGAAATAGACCTTTTGATATATGATATATGTTTCTTTCCACAAAACACGTTTTTCACCTAACTTTTTCATATTTTTCAAGTTTAGTTTATTTTATATAGGAACTGTACTGTTTATGAATTAATTACGAAACTGTATTAAGTTATGCATAAAATGAGACTTAAGAATCAGAGATTCATTGAAAATTGGCGTATGGAACAAAAGAGCTTTTTAAAAGCCAAACATCGTCAAACTACCAATAAAGTAAATGCTATGACAGCTACAACGTTGTAAGTCTTTGAACTTCGCTAAAATATCCTTTACAACTCGTTCTACTTGTATTTTTCTCTTGCAGATATTGCTTGAGCGGTATATATATAAAGAAGAGTAGTTTAATC
This sequence comes from Wohlfahrtia magnifica, assembly GCA_023159175.1. Lineage (NCBI taxonomy): Eukaryota > Metazoa > Arthropoda > Insecta > Diptera > Sarcophagidae > Wohlfahrtia > Wohlfahrtia magnifica. The sequence goes on from JAKWBJ010000045.1 coordinate 4,644,090, forward strand.
CAATATTTTGCAGGTTTTGAAGCAATATATTGCGTAAAATATGTACTGCCGCCTTAGGGAAAATGCCGTCCATCGATGGTTAAATGTTAACTAGGCTTGTAGCACAAACCAAAATTTTTGTTCACCAAAGACAATATACTATCCATATACCATTTTATATATCTTTTATTGACGCTGATTTATCTGTTTGCATGCTTGTAGTTCGAGAGTTTGCATCATAGAACCTAATGATTCGAAGCGGTGTACAAAAGCTAGTAAGACCCATTTTGCTGCACGATTCAGTGGGAAATTTTTGGAGTTCCATGATTCAAAAAGGCTTGCAATACAATTTCTCATTGTAGATTCGCTGTTATTAACAAATATATTTTTTTATAAAAAGCATATTAAAAAATATCTGTGAGCTTGACTGGATTGTATACATTTAAACTTTTAACAGCTGATCATGTTAACAGCTTATGACAGTGGTTGTTCGCTATTAGCGAAGAGATTTGAAAACAAAAATATTTGTTTTTGTTGAACGAAAATGCTTAACAGAAGATTGCTGTTCATTTCTCTCATGTATGGTCTTGCTTCCAGTCGTCACTGAAAAAGCGTTGAATGAGCAAGAGTAGCGCGCATATGCTGATTTTCTTTTATTCGTAAGCAATTTCTCCTGCTTTAGCACATTGAGAGGCGAAAAAACATTCGAAAGTAAAAGTAACGGAAAAATAAAAGAGAGCAAAAGTAAAAACAGAAGAGACCAAAGCAAAGTTGTTCGTTTAAAATATTGCCAAAGATTCACTGTTTATATCACAGGCAAACCTTCGAGATCGAAAGATTTGTGGCCCCAAAAGTGAACTCTATTAGTTATTTTTCATTCGCTTCCAAAAGTTTTTTTCGAATGTGTTAACAGAAAAATGTTTGCCAAAGTGATGTTATTATCGAATATCGTGGCCAAGTGAGAAATCAAACTATGCTATAACATTGTCTAAATATGCCTGCTTTTAACATATAACAAGCTCTGCTTTAAGCGTAAATTAATAAAGAATTTAGTGCGCACGTGGGCACCCTGGTTATGTGTTAAAGTGATATTTTTTGGTTATATGTTCTAGCGGTAACAACTTATGTAGATGAACTAGACTTAATTTTCAACCAGCCTTTAATTTTACACAATAAATTGCATTTTGATGATAAACAAAATATTTTATATGAGATTACAAAAATTTAAGCAATTGTTTTTTGCTTTTTTCTGCATTTTATTTAATATTGTATTTTAACAACATATTTTAATATGTAAAATATCATTTAGACATAAAATTATCATTTAACTTTGGTATTGTTTTTTTTTTTTTGCTTTATTTTATGTGGAAAATAAATTTTAATGCTAATTATGACAAATATGCTGCTCTCTCTGCTGGTTAACTTTATGGGTTTTGTAACAGCATTTGAGCAGCAAAAGCAGCAGCAGGAGCAGCAGCAGCAGCAAATAAATTTTGAATTTAACAAAATAATCACATTGCACACGTTTGCATTTTAATGTTGTAATTTTGAACACAAAATGTCTCAAAGAACGTGAGCATTTCATAAATTTATAATTTATGACAATGAGAAAAAGAAACAATCTTTATTACATACCCATTTACAAACATAGGCAAATTCCTCTTACGTATGGATGTATGTGGTAACTTTATTTAACTTGGTAAAGGTAATGAATAAAAGAAAGGAAGAAGAGTAGAGTGGTGATAAAAGAAAATTTCTTAAGATTTATGGTTGATGATATAATTATTAAAATTAATTTTTAAAAAGGTAGAAAGAAGTGTAATGGTAAAAAGAAATAAAAAAATATAATTTTCTAAGATTTAATGTTTTACTTTAAAGTATACTCTATACTTAAAGTTATACTTTTTATTTTCGAAAATAAAAAACATATTTAATAACATCCTTTATGTTGAAAAACCAGACTGTTTTCTACCATTATTCTTCTATTCATTTCAAGACAATAACTGCCATAGTAGAAATGCAAAAAGGTCCTTTAACCCTTTTGTTTTGTATTGTTATTATTACAGTATTAAAAACTTAAATAAACTTTGTTGTAGAGCTTTACCACTCAGCCAAAAATGTTAAGCATGAACTACTGTCAATGCTATTGCCAACAATTAAAAGATAACAAAGCAACTAGTAAATCAAGGATATAAATAAATATTTGAGTAAATGATAATCATAATAATGACTATGATGCCGAAAAAAAAACACCTTTTGTTTGACAAAAATAAACAACAAAAAGAATGTAAAGAAACAAGAAAGCTTAACAAATCATTGTTTGAAAAGGATCTCATTCACTTCATTTAATAAATACGGTATTGCTATGCTATGTCGGTCAGGGCCAAGTTTCAGCGCAAACCGAAGGATTTTTTGTGCAGCCCCAAAAGTTCACTACATTAGATTAAGCCTGAGTTTAAAACCAGTAAACCCATTTAATGTGAGAAGAAATATCTCTTTTAGAGCTCTTCTCAAGAACCTCAGTATCTGGGCCGAAATAGCTGAACACTCACTAAGTAAGTGTTTTGATGTCACGGTATAAGATATACGGTCTTAACTCTACTCTATTTCTAAAGAACGAAATACACTATCAAGCAGATGAAAACAGTACTGTAGTAGTATTAGAGAAATTTTAATGTATGTGTCACACCGACAATGCTAGAAGCAAAATCAAAAAATTTTGATTTTTTTTCATGCTTTAAACAGCTGATTGACAAATGTATGGCGTTGCTTAATCAATTTTCATTTTTCATTTCACCAATACTTCGCTTATTTAATATTTGTTAACGGCTTTCTTTTTCTTATATCCAATTCTATTTACTCTTTCGCAGATGACAGCAACATTTGTCATTCATATCCTTTTCATCGTCGGTCCAGCCTCAAGGAAATATGAATATGAATGACACACTCACAAGCGACCTGGTGAAAATCTGCGAGTGTGATTCTGCGAACAGAGTCATTTGCACGCAAGACTCAATGTTGTTTTTTAACACACAGACATGATGATGTGGTCTTATCTGTTTCTATTGGTAATGTGGTTATTGAGGATTTAGATGCTCTTAATATTCTGGGCATGAGAAGTCACTGTGGCGTTCGTTAGATCACACATTTCGAGTGTCAAAAGAAGCATTCAAGTGCCTCGGTTTTTAAAACGGTGCAAGGAATACTTCATTCCATCTGATCTCCTTAATATTTACAAGAAATATATTCGACCTAAATTGGAACACATCTCTCACGTATGAGCCGGTGCTTCGAAGTATATTTTAGAGCTTCTCGGCCACGTACCAGGAGAGGACAAAGGTACTCATTAATTACGATTGGGTAGCTAACTCTTTTCTTATATCCAATTCTATTTACTCTTTCGCAGATGACAGCAACATTTGTCATTCATATCCTTTTCATCGTAGGTCCAGCCTCAAGGAAATATGAATATGAATGACACACTCACAAGCGACCTGGTGAAAATCTGCGAGTGTGATTCTGCGAACAGAGTCATTTGCACGCAAGACTCAATGTTGTTTTTTAACACACAGACATGATGATGTGGTCTTATCTGTTTCTATTGGTAATGTGGTTATTGAGGATTTAGATGCTCTTAATATTCTGGGCATGAGAAGTCACTGTGGCGTTCGTTAGATCACACATTTCGAGTGTCAAAAGAAGCATTCAAGTGCCTCGGTTTTTAAAACGGTGCAAGGAATACTTCATTCCATCTGATCTCCTTAATATTTACAAGAAATATATTCGACCTAAATTGGAACACATCTCTCACGTATGAGCCGGTGCTTCGAAGTATATTTTAGAGCTTCTCGGCCACGTACCAGGAGAGGACAAAGGTACTCATTAATTACGATTGGGTAGCTAACTCTATCTATTGTTTAGAGCATGGTGGCAGTGTGGCGTGTGTTTTATTATTCTATCGGTATTATAACGGAATGTGTTCTGACGAAATTAAGGAACTAATTCTTAATAATCATATATTCTTACGTAGTATTCGTATTTCCCGTAGAGCGCATCCCTTTGTAGTTGATTGTTCAGTGAATCGCACAACGCACAACGCATTATATCGTTATTTAGTCGCACGTTTGTTGTCAACCTATTTTTCTAGTACCAGGAGAAAAAAGCCTCTACCGATTATACTCAACATTTGCCAAAATAAACTGATACTATCGAATACTACAATGTACGCTTAATATTGAAATGTAAAAGCTGAGAGAAAATGAATTAAACCTTCTCGCCTGGCCTTATACTGGTAGCACTTCTTCTCCCCCAGTCGAGTAGCCAATCTTTCACCTTGCATATCCCACAAGGACAACGAAAAATGGTTCAGGCCCACTAAAATCTCGTCGAACTCTCCTATTCTCTTAACAATCAGCCCTTTCATTCTCAGGATGACCTCATGGCCAGGAACTCAAAATAGAGTAATCCAAACCTCTCAATTTTCTGCTCAGACATTCTTTAACGCGAGTTAAGATGGTGTAAGCCATCTAGACCTAGGCAAAGCCCTTTGGAATTAGGTACCAACCACAGAAGATGCAGTCTTACCGCCAGTCTATTTAGATTCATTTATGGGCCAAACCAATGTACAAATAAAACGTTCTCTGTATGAATATAGGACGTCTACTACACCTCTTAATCGATTTCCAAGTAAAAACAAGAGCTATAGCTTGGTTCCGGGAAAGGTTTACCTTCGTAAACCGTAATTCTATACGAATTACTCTTTTTCGCGTTAGTTTGGGATGGCCTTGGCCTTCTATGGCCTTGCAGACATCATTCTACGTTAGCCTTTGCTATATCACCTTGGGGTTTTCTTAGTGTATAGCCAAATCAAGACCATTTTCTATGCATTATTTGCTCATCTAATGAGATGATATTAGAAAACTGGAGTAATTGCACATTTGACCAACCCATACGGCTAGAAAATATAAACGACTTGTTTTAGTACCAATTGATGAAGGTATATATTTGAATCTATTCTTTTACTCCCTCTTTAAGAGCATATATATCCCATAAAGCATCTTCATCTCATTCAGATTGCTGCTGTTGGTTTTGAGCCTTCCCAATTAAGATTAGACAGTCCTAGATTCTTTTGGTCGATAAAGGAGTCTAAAACTCTATGGATTTCACTCTAGCACCATCTTTATGATGTTTTTCGGTCTTTGTAATGATATGGCCAATCACCCTCCACTTTCTACGTTTCAGTTTGAGGGTATGGGTTTTTCTTTAGTTAAATTCCTCAGATTTGTGTTGCTGATTCTGAGTCACTTATTAATGCGTAATGATGACCAACATTAGACAGGTTTTACTTCCATACCACAGGGTTGACTTCGTCTGGGTACTTGTGAGCTTCTCTATACAGATACTACCTCAGAATACCTTTCGCTTAATTGAGCCTTTTGTCTACATACGTTTCTATGCCGCCATTCGTTGTCACTATACGGCTTACCTTGCAGTATGATGTTGACTGTGTTTACTATTACAATCTGCTTCCAAACTCAAAAAAACTTCGGTTGGGAAAGCGTTTTTCATTAAATAACAAAGTAATTACAGCCCTTGATGAGTATTTTAAAGACCTTTCGAAGTCTTTATTTGATGAAGGAATAGAACTATTGCAAAAACTTTGAAACAAGTGTATTGAAGTGCTATAAATTTAAGTTGGCAACATTTATTTCGTTAACATGACTTTGTTCGTTTCACATTTTTAAAACTATTGTATTCATTTATAACAACTCTGTGTATTTTTTTTTTTTTTTGTCTCTCTTTTTTAATTTCATTAAAACAAGTTGCCACATCTCCCTCTATTGTACTTTAGCAATTTCTAAAGGGATTTTAATTTATTGTCTGGTCGTTGTGGTGGTCTCAGTCTCTGTTTTTTATGCACTTTGTGCAAGCAAATATAATGGATTAAAATATATCTAAACAACTAAACGGTTTATAAAAAAATAATAAATTATAAAAAAATAACTGCTATTGTTGTAAACAAAAGGCTGTATGTAGAAAAGCCGTTTTTTGTTATAAAAAATTAAAGAATTAAAAAAAACTTCAATAAAGTCTAGTCTTGTATATAAAATCTGTATAAATCGTTAATGCAAATATTGAAAATGACAACATAAAATAAATGGTATTTTTACGCTTAAATGCAATATAATAATATCAATGGAAATTTTTAAAGAAAAATTAATTGAAAATGTTTAAAAGGATTACCTTTTACAATAATATATAAAAAATATTAATAATTTTCTTTTTGTTTAATAAACTTCAAAGCTAAATATCACAGGCGAATTGAAAAAATTAAAAGAATTTCACAAAATATATCAGGGTTAGTTAGTTGGAATATCTTTTAATTTTCGATATGTTCCTTTTCACACACGTCAAGTTTGACTTGCCAAATCTTGAATTTTTGGGTGAAGGTGGAAAAGAGCATAGAAATGGGTAGAGGCTTGACCGTACCGTTAATTTTTATATTTTCTATACTTTTCTTATTTTAAGAATTACGTTACATAAGCCACTTGCACGGTTAAAAATTATAAAAAAAACCTTCATTTTCACAACACGCTTATTTTAGTGTAAAAATCCAAACAAGCTACACAAACTAACAGATTACTTTTATGCTACACTCGACTACCTTGCCAAATATACAATTATCTGTAAAAAAGTTCAAGTTATATTGGATCACAGTTCATGTTAAAAAAATAAAGCAGTTTTCAAGCCACTAATGGGGCTAAGACCCTTCTGTGACAAAGAAAAGTCTGAGAAAGAGATTTGAGTCCTAAGATAAAATTATCTGGGAATCATGGACAATGGACTTTTGAATAGTTTCAAGTCTAATTAGCAGATTTTGTTACGAGAAAGCCGAATCGTCCAAGCACATACTTTGTAGATGAGCTGCACTGATGAATTTTAAAAAGAGGCTTTTAGAAGCTTGTCGACTATAAGGTAGGATCTTGCAATTGTTGGCTCTGATTGACAATTTTAAGTTCGTCATACTGACGAAGTTGCGTGAGATACTTTAGGGGAAACCATATGCCGGTAGAGGGCAGTACAATAAATCGAAGGGCTCAGTACTTACATGTATGTATACCCTCATTGATAATAATAAAAGGCAATTCAACGAAAACCCATCATACAAGAAGCTTCTCAAAAATTCTCAGCCCTTTTTAGGCTAAATTTAGCACTTTTTTAGCCCTAAACTAAAAATGCGCAAATTCGGCACTTTTTGTTATTATCATTTAGCCCTTTTAAAACGATTTTACTTTTTGTTCAGTATGGTTACAGTTATCGTTTTTCTGGCAATATTATCTATCTAGCTTTTGTATGCGTGCTTAAAGTAAATTATATGTTATTTTTAAAAGGAGCGCTACATCCCAGGGAACCTTTAAATATGGCATCCACTTTTTAAGAAGTGGATAAATCCATTCAAAGATGAGTTTTAATATATGTGTATTTCCCGAAATGACCTTGTTAGACATTTAGAAACGAAAATTTATGCTTCGTGTGTATGAATACGTGCCAACTGCCTAATTGATTATATCAAATATAGTATCAAACGAAATAATTGATTGTTGTTCAACATACAAAATACTCGAGTTGTACATTATAATTTATTCTAACGAAACATACAAAAAGTTAGAATATATGATATCAGGAGAAGGATGACTATGAAGTGCAATTTTTTTAGCAATGACCAATTTGAGAACGCTATAAATGCTACTTAAGGCTTAATTTGTCCTTTAATTCAATTGGATGTCAAGTAATCTTATACTTGATAATATTTTTAATAAAATTTTTTATGCTTAAAGCATTTGGTGTTTTACTTTAGAAAATATATTTTAGGCCTTTTTAGCGTTTTTTGAAAAAATTGCCAAGATAATATACCAAAAACGTAATATTTTTTATTTTGCCCTTTTAAGCCCTTTTTTTCTATGTCTTCACGCGCTCAGTATTGCTGTATACAGGTATGCTAAATCACATAGGTTGACAATGACACCTGTGAGTTTTAAGGAAATAAATGTTTGGTCACTTTATTTTTATATAACCGATGGCGAAGATCATAGTGAAACAGCGTAAAAAACACTGACAATGGTAAATCATACATGACTTCTTGAAGTCATTTTCTAAATTTTTTTAGATGACAAGAGTGGGTTTGTTTCTTCAGGAGCCCGTGTATTAGACAATATAATCGTGAATCATCAATGCTTTATTCGTTAACGTGGATGTGTAGCAGAAAATAATCCTGCGTTGTTCAACATGTAGTCGACTTATAACAGACAATGTCGCTAAATTTCAGCATGTAGTCGACTCATAGCAGACAATGTCAGCTTTCTTTACTAAGGTGACATCACAATGAAGTTGTCATACACAACTCCCTTTGCTTCCGTCATCATCAAGAGGAATCATCAAAAAGAAAAATAGTTTACGATAAGCTTATACAAATTTCAACTTGATACTGATATTGTGACCATTTGTCGATGAAAATATCAGTGAAAATTTTGCTGAAATATGCCACAGGTTACTTATGTATGTGCAATAAGTCACATAGGTTGGCAGTACCCCATATGAGTTTTAAGGAAATTAGTATCTGACCGCTCTGTTTTTATATGTTTTTGTGGTTAGCCTGCAGCAAATAGTGAAATACTAGTGGCTTACTAGTGACATTGCCACTAGTCTCGCGTGTTTTTTTAGAGGTTCATAACTTTGAGTTAGCAACACTGCTTTATTTGACAACCGATTTAACAGCTGATAGTTGCTTTTTGTTTAGTTTGGTTAGTTAGCTTAATTATGTATAGAATTACACCGCTGCCAATTCAGAGAATAGGCTGAAACACAAATTGATATTGATATTGAATTTTCATTTAAAATTTTGTTCTCCGATGAAGCCTATTTAAAGCGGAATTGTTGCATTTGGAGTGAGGATAATCCAAAAGCTACTGTCTAAATACAATTTCATCCACAGTAAATTACTGCTTGGGGCGCTTTATCGGCAGGCGAAGTCATTGATCCATCTGTCTTCAAACACGATGACGATCAGAATGTTACTGCCAATGGTGAACGGCATAGGGACATGATTATAAATTTTTTCGTACCTCAATTAGCTGACATTTATCTTGCTGACACAGCGCGTGCTACAATTGATTTGCTTAAGGAACTTTTAATAAAAGAGTAATTTCATGCAATGGTCCAATTAATTGGCGAAATACAGCCGCATATGCTGCGAAAAGTTAGTTTAAAAAATTTAGCATTCCAGATTGCGCCCTGTATGCACCAGCAGTGGCGGTCACATGGCTGAAATCTTATTTAAACATTAATGTCATAAAATTTTCTATCCAACAAATCTCGTTTCTTTATATTTATTTATTTTGTTATGCTTTAAACTTGTATAACTTTAAGAAAAAACAACCAAAACTATCTATTGACATTTAACATTAACTTTTCATAAAAAAATCTGCCAGTAGATTTTATCTCTATTAACGAATTAGTTCTTTTTTTAGTTCATATGGAGATATTTGAACTAAATATTCACTAGTCAATTTCAGTGACGCTATTGACGCATTCCTTATTGTCATCAGAAAAACACTAGAACTTTTGTCTCTAACGTATGTCTATTTAGTCGCTCATTGAAGGAAACTTGTCGACATTTTAACTAGTGCAGTCGTCGCCAGAGAGAGTATTGACATAAAGACATATAGTAGTAGGCTGACTACAGGATAGGCTTGTATAAGATTGCCAACCTTGTTTTAAGCTGGGATCACACGATTGCCTCAAATACACCAATCTGATGCAATTTCTATTGTGACAAATTAGCGCACAATAAAAAAATTGTCCCAATTAAAAATTCTGTATTCACACGGCGGTTGTCTAATTTTATACAAATTAATTAACACAAGATGGCGCTAAACGATGTATTGACAATAATTGTCCCAACGCTGTAGCACGATTGTTCTAGTTTACGGCAACTCTGTGAATCAGCTGTTGTGGTAAATTAAATTTATTTATTCTTTGGTGTTCCTAATGGTTCGTTCTTTAAAAAAAAGAAAATAGTGTCCAATTTATTTATATTGAGCTCATTTAGTGAACAAATAAATAAATAAAAAATACAAAAAAAATAGAAGAAGAAGTGTGTGGGACAGAGATTGGCTCACAAGAAGGACTATTGATGGTGCATATGAAAAAACTTTTCAATAAATTAAATAAAATTAATTCACTAAAATATTTATTTATTAAAGTATTTATAAAGTAAAAATGATTTTTTCGCTACAAAAATAAAAATTGCATCGGCTTTGATTATCGTGTGTCCGCTTGATAAAAAAGTAAAAATAATGCAAAAAAATGGTAAAAGTTTGTGATGCAATTCACATATAAATAAATAATTAAAAAATACATATTTTAGGGGTTGACAATTATAATTACTGTACAAACACGTGTTTTTTCAGAAAGAAATCAATTATAAAATAAAAATTGGTGGATACTGTCTTCTTCAATTGCCACACAAGAATATAATAAATATTGATGTATTTTGTACATTTACATTGGTGCATGATTGTCTGTAAAACTTTCACACGATTGTCGCACCAAGGATAAAGGATTAGGATAAATAAATACAATAGTATTGTGAGTAGCCGTATGAGCCATTAAATTGTACAATCACACGATTGACGTATAAAATAGACTAATTATTGGTGCATTACGACAGTCGTGTGATCCTACCTTTAGATTGAAATACAAAGGTTTGTGTAATTATTTTGCAAAAATATTTATTTTTCTAAATATTTTACTTCTATTTGTGAAATATTCACATATTTTATTTGAAAATAACCTGGAGTTTTAGGTAATTAATCTTTTTTATGGACGACAAATTGCTAACAAGTGAAAGAGGAACTTGTATTTTTAGTTTAACGTGTTGACACTTTGATTTTTATTAAGATTTGTATGATTACGCTGTTAAAAAAGTAATTAGAGCTTAAAATAGCAAAAGAGAAACAAAGTGAAAGAATAGGATGAATAAGGTTTTAATGTCATAGCCCCTGTGTCATGCTGGCGTGGTAATTAGTCTTAAACCCATCTATGGGCCATATTTTTAGCGGAAATAATTTTAAAACAAAATAAAAAAATCCTTACAAATGTTATCAAAAACTTTTAGGGCTTTATTAATACAATATTAGAGGAGGTCATCAGCTGTTGTTGTTAGAATTTAAAATCTCTCCTGCTTATACTTAATATTGCGTGTTTTAAGAGATTACAAATAATAGAAATTCATTTGTCGATTCCAAGTATTTAAAAACATTATTTTTTTGTTTGTTCGATGGCGTGACAATTTGTATTTGTTAAAAAGTTGCAAAAAAATAAAAATAAAAATAAAAATAAAAATAAAAATAAAAATAAAATAGAAAATAGTTTAAATTTAATATAATGAGTTTAGCGTCACCTTTCTAAATGTCATTTAGTTTATTTGTGTATTCTTTGAAATGCCAAAGTGAGGGCGTTTGTTCTATATTTGTTATGTAATTTCAAAAAAGAAAATAACAAATATGATTTTTATTAGAGTTTTGTTACAAAAATTTTGAAATTGAAATGACCTTTGCATGTTTTTTTTTTTCCTTTGTATTTTGAACACAAGTTTCCTTTAAAAATAAATGCTTTTTTATGACAATTTATGCATATTTTCTGTGTAAATATACATTTTTCTCAAGTTAATTGTTGGAAAATGTTAACAATTCCTTATATTTTTGTTTTCTTTAATTTTTTGCTTTACAAGTTAAAAACGTAAAGGAGTTATTATAAGTTGTGAAAAATAGTTTTCAGTTGACTTTAATTATAGTTAAATTATAAACAACAAAAAAGGCTAAAAATGTCGACATTTAACAGAGTAACACGCAATTCCTATATAAATAAATATGCAGAAGCGTAAAAATGCTATTAATAAGAGAAATAAATAATAGCTTAGTACGAGTACATACATACATACATACATACATATATACGTACATATGTATAGTAATGGTAATAGGCAAACAAGATTTATAAAAAATAACGTAAATTACCGTTAAGGTTTAGTTTTAAATATTTGCATATATTTCTCATAATTTTAGAATTCATCTGCATAAAAAAAGAACTTAATTATACCAAAATTAGAGTGACCCTTCCCGCGTTCCTGTGGGCCCTTGTGTTATATAGGTACCTATAGAATGTATGCCTGATAAGAAAATATTAAAGGAATGTATTAAATCCAATGCTTTGTATTGACTACCATCATTTAGACCAAGTTCAGAAACTGCCATTCTATCCGTTCTCTAAATATACAAAATGGCCGATATTTCGACTGATATTGAGTATTGACTACCAAGTTATAGTATTTAGACCAAATTCAGAACCTTCCACTTTTACCATTTCAAAGATAAACAAATATATATATATATATTGTATGGGAGGTGCCACTCCCACTTATCCAATTTCACCCAATTTTGAGTGATTATTAACATTGACCACAAAATTGTTTGAACCAAATTTAGAAACTTTCAATATTACCGTTCCAAAGTTATACAAATGTCAATATTTACTTTTTATGGGAGGTACCACCCCACTTATGCAATTTCCCCCATAACTCAAATGATGATGTAAATTGACTACAAAGTTTTTTAAACCAAATTCAGAACCTTCCAATTTTACCGTTTTAACGATATACAAAATTTAATATTTATTTTGTATATTGACCACAAAATTATTTGAACCACATTTAGAAACTTTCTATATTAACGTTCTTATTCATATTGAATATTACCACTTATTCAATTTCTCTCATAACTCTACTGATGATGTGAATTAACTACAAAGTTATTTAAGCCAAATTCAAAACCTGCCAAAGATATACAAAAATCAATATTTACTTTGTACTAAAGGTGCCATCCCCACTTTCAACAAGGCACTTTCCACCTCCACTTACAACAAACCATACAACAAGCATTGTAATTGAGACAAAACAGCTTCCTTTCCCTATCCTTTCTAGTACAATCTCTGGACATAACTATTATGGATAATTGATGGTCCATCTTGACTAGAACACATGCCACAAAACACAAAACATGTCACAAAAAAACCTTCTCTAGCCAAAGCGGGGCAAAAAATCACTTTTTTGACTATTAGTTTTTAAAAATCTATTGAAGCTGTTCTATAGAGAAGTGTTTCTGTAAGTAAAATTCATAATTTATTTTATTAAGGAGGACTATTTTGTCTTAGAAAAAGCCTATTGAAATCACTTAAACATTGTAAAACTAAAAATGACGAAAATTTTCATGCAACTTAGTGGCTTGTATATTTAAGATGTTTTAGTTGGTAATATTGTAATGCCGTTTTCATTGAAATATAGCAGCATCCCCTTTTTAATTTGAAGAAAAATTTATTAAGATTGCTTATGTAGTTTAATAGATATGAGCAAGTTAAAAAGGCCTTAAGTATATTTTACATCTACAGTTTTCTTTCGAAAAAAAGAAGGTAGCTCGCTCTAGCTCCGCCGTCTTACTAGAATCCAATGAGCTCTGAGGTTCTATTCTTTGAATTTAACCAAAAAAATTCACCAACTTTCACCGATCGCTGAACAAACATATGAATTTTCTAAAAAGTGTCACGAAAACTGAAGTACAAATTAGTAATAGATTTTGTTACAAGCTTTTAGGATTAAGACTTTTGGAATAAAAGTGTCGTTATATGCATAACGAAGTAAGAAAAACAAAACCAAATAATTGATTGTTTTTGCCATTAAGCAAGTTCAAAGACTTCTACGAAATGTGTTCGATAGTGAGCAAACGCAAGCACAATTTGAACCTTTGAATATTAATATATAAATAGAAACAAAATGATTCTAAAATAATCTATATTAATAAATACTTTACCCAACAACTATCATTTCTTTAACGACATCATCTAGTTCTAAATGATATTTCTGAGTTTGACGTTTTATACTACTTATAAAGCGTTTTTTTATTGAGGTATAGAACTTTAAGTTGGCATTACTTTTCAAGATGGCGACCGATTTAACAGCTGTCAAGAGATTTATTCTCAGTTTGGTTTGGCAATTTATCATGAATAGACTCACGTGCGGCGTAGGTTCATCGAATGGGCCCAAAACGAGATTACCGTTATTCGCGATTTTCATAAGCGAATTTTGTTTAGCGATGAAGCGCACTTCTGGTTGAAAGGCTACGTCAACAGACAAAACTGCCCCAATTTGAGTGAAGGTAATCCTCAAGTGTATGTGGAACAGCGTTACATCCAGAAAAACTGACGGTTTGGTGTGCTTTATGGGCTGGTGGAATCATTGGTCCGTACTTTTTGAAAAACGATGGTGGCCAGAACGTTACAGTCAATGGTGATCGGTATAGAGCCATGATTACTAACTTTTTCATTCCTGAATTGAATAACCATGATGTCCAGGAGATGAGGTTTCAACAAGACGGCGCAAGATGTCACACAGCTCGTGACACAATAGATTTATTGCAAGACACGTTTGGTGACTGCCTAATTTCACGTTTTGGATCTGTGAATTGGCCTTCAAGATCTTGTGATTTAACACCGCTAGACTACTTTCTGTGGGGCTATATAAAGTGATTGGTCTATACAGTAAAGCCACAAACGCTTGAGCATTTGGAAGACAACATTCGCCGTGTTATTGCCGATATACGGCCACAAATGTTGGAAAAAGTCATCGAAAATTGGACTACATCCGCGGCGGCCGTGGCGGTCATATGCCAAAAATCATATTTAAAATGTAATGCCACAAGATTATCTTTTGGATAAATAAAATTCATGTCAATCGAATAATCCATCGTTGTTTTATTCCAACTTTAAATTCTATACCTCTATAAAAAACACCCCTTATAAGGGTCAGATGATGCGAGCAAGCGGTGAAAAACATCAGTATTTGTTGCAATTCTATTACACTTTCTGGAAAAGGTTAATCTATACTTTGTTATCCTTATTACATACTTCTTCTGCTTCTTCAGAGAGCATACAAATAGGAAGTACTGCTGCCTCAATTATGTCCTTCTCATGTATAAATATTTTATGGAGAGTAACAGGCATGAAGTACCAGCTATATTTTAGTAAAACACAATTTAGTGTTTAAGAAATATAGTCATGAAATTAGGGAGGTGAATCTCGGGAAAAACCCCAGTGAAAATGTACTTCACAGTGAAAGTTAGCCACTAACAGTAAATGTTTTTTATACGTAATATTAATATTGTATTGGGCTATTTTTTTTTTTACTTATTTCCTTTTGTTTAAAACATTTCTAAAAACTGTTTAAACAACATATACTTTTCTAAAATGTTTCTTTTTTTAATTTTGCTCTATTTTGTCCATATTTTTAATTTTTGTCTATAATTTCAAGTGTTTAATTAAATATAATTAATAAGAATGTTATGTCCATGCAAACATATTAATTATAATTGTTATAAAAAAAATTACGTTTATAAATTGAATAAGAGAAAAAAGCAGAATATATTTTAAAATTATTAATTAATTAATACTTAAACAATTTTTTGTAATTTATAATAAAACTTTAAACGACGACAACAATAATTGTCAAATACAATTGAAGTAAAAATATTTATTAATATTCGCTTTTATAAATTAAAAAATATGCAACCAAAATGTTAATAAGCAGAACTATAGTAAAATGGGGTGGAGAGATTGTAGATAAATATACGAGTTACGATGTGAAATATAAAAAAGGAAGGCGCAAATAGTTTTGTTAACCACTGTTTCTGTTATGAGAAATTGTTTTTCTTTTTTATGGTTTTTTTGTTAATGAAAAAAAGTTATATCTTTAACATAAAAATAAATGTATTATAAATAATTAAATGATTATAATTTAACATGTAACATAATTGCATTTATTATGACAATTACCATTATGTTTTCTTGTTTGTTGTTGTTGTTGTTTCTATAATTTTTTATTACGTTTTATAATATTTTTATATTTTATTTTTTGTTTAATAAATGTAATTAAATTTAACGCATATTGACGTCAATTAAAATATATATATGGAAATAAAAAAAGAAGAAATTTATAAGTTTAAACAAATATTTATAAAAAAAAAAATTATAAAACGATAAGAGCTAAAGGCGCCTAAGTTTACTGTTCACTTACTCAATTGATAATAAAATATAATTTTTTTATATAGTTAGTGTCACTAAATATTCGGTTTTACTAAAGATCTATAATTACACTATGCAACAAGCAAAAAATAACTTTGATATTTAATATATTTTTTTGATGAGCTATGGTCGCCTAACTTCGAAAATCGTCAGCATTTCAGACTCTATGGATAAGTTTTTTTTAGTAGTTTTGCTCTAAAATGTGATATTTTTGAAGAGTCTGCTTCATACATCTTATGATAACTTTGAAATGACTCATTCGATTTCGTTAAGCCATATATTAAATATTTCAAATTATACCAGCTTTAAGTCATTCTAATACAATTTTTTAATATAACCCGTATTTTTAGAGTTATTGAGCAACAAATCACAAACAAACAAAAATTTAGAAAAAATATGATATTTTTCATTTCTAAAAATTCACAAAAAATAGAAAGCAGAAAATATTAACCAGTTTCATTATTTACTCATAAAGTTGCATATAATAGAAATAAAATAAACCATAATTCATAAAAGTCTACTGGTAAATGCATATTTTATTACCATTAAAGTGAACGTATATAATTTTGCAAAAAAAAAAAATTTTTGCTGTAATTTCCGAAAATTTCACTGAGCGTATAAGTGATATTTATGCATTTTGAAAAATACGACACCCATTACCTACAATTACAACAAAAATAGTTTATTTTCAAAACTAGGTACTTTCACTTTATTGGGAATAAAATATGTATTTACCAATCGATTTTCATAAATAAACATATATGTATTTTATATAAATATTTGGGTATGCAAAAGCTCTGTTTGAAGTGGTTACCGCGTAAGCAACTCATGTCACAAATCGATGAAAACGATGGCAAAATTGAATGAATTAGGCTTTGAATTGCTAACATACCCACCGTATTCTCCAGATTTAGTCCCCAGCAACTTTTTCCTGTTTTCAGATCTCAAGAGAATGACTGCTGGAAACAAATATAAATCCGTGCTATAAAAGTGACATCGAAAAGTTGAAAAATCGCTATACTCATTGTATCGCCCACGAAGGAAACTATATTGAGTAATAAAATCAAGTTTTGTCAAAGTTTTGTTTTTTCTTACATATCCTACGGACTTATTGAGTGACCTGTTATGGACTGGTCATCCTTGAGTTAAACGAGAATTTTGCTTTAGGTCATTATCTTTATAGAATTTGAACAACTCTAAAATACATATTTCACTACATAGCACTCTTTTTTCAAAATTTTGACAGAGAATACTCAAGCATGACTTCTTATTTATAATTCCGTCGATAAAATTCAATTTTCAAACCACTGTCGCTGCCACACACCGTATCATGTGTATTTCCAAGTTTTACGGCTGATTTTGAAAATTGTGATTATAGCTCCTCGCTTGATTTTCGTCACACTATTACGCGTCTGTTGGATCTTAATACGCTATTTTGTTCTCATCTACAAAAATAACACATCCTCACCAAGTTTATGAAGTTAATCCCTGACAAAGCTCAAACGAGCTTTTTAGTTGCGTAAATTAACCAATGGCTTATTTACTACGTACTACTTGACCATGGAAACATTTTTTCCTTATGGTTCTTTTGATGATGAAAGCAGGTCTTCTATCTGGAACTTATTAAAAGCCTCACTGACTAATTTTGGTGCCTTTATTTTCGCACAATAGAACTTAATTAATTCTCTATCGGTTTTTTATTATTGGTTTTCTGGCTGTTTTATAAAGTATACTCTTCCTTAATTTTTGCTTCCTCTGACTATGTTTCTTACTCTATTTGTCTTCACATTAAGAATTTCGGCTTTCTTTGCAAGTTTTACCTTTTTTCTGATGAAAAACGACAAGTTTTTGCTGTTCCGAAGAAGTGTTTTTTCATTTACGTTTCATTTGATTATTTTGCAAACAAGTAGAGTTTTCGTTGGAAATTTCATGAGTTCTGTTTTAAAATGATATTCTTTCCTTTTTTTAATTAAAGCTTGTTACTTACACTCATCTACTTTTTAGATGCTAATGAAGTAGTAAGAGAAGAATTTTGAGTTCATACTTCATTCCTACAAAAAAGTAGTTATTACGGTATATCTTCGTAAATATATAATAAAGGCCCTCATACTTTTTTACTTACTATTATTAAAGATACTTCTTACCGTACATCTCAATAAATAAATAACTTACCCAATTTCTAACGGATCTTAAAGAACCAAGTCTCATTGTGTTTGTAACTAAACGTACTTCTCTAATGCATTCATAAATAATGCGGTCCCTATATAAAATAGCGTTTAAAATATCTCGAAACTTAAACAATTTGGAATAAATTAAATAAATCAATACACAGATATTATACAAGTTAACTTAAGTAAAGTAGATACCATTTAAGAGGTTCTTCTTATTTCCATATCTTCTAAAAATCTTAATTTAATATTAATATTTAGCGAAGCTATTAGCTTATGAGTGCTTGAAGGTACGAAAAACCGGGTTTTTAACCGATTTTGTACTTGACAGCAAATTTACAAAAATGGTATCGCTTCCCAGGACTTCAAAGCTATTTTGTTGATATGGCCACACATGCTGTTAAGCCTTTTTGACTGCTGAATAAAAATGACTTGATGTCATGACCTTTTGAACTTAGGATAAACGTTATTTTTACAAAGGAAGACTAAAAATTTCTAAAAACTTCTATTTCTTTGACTGTTAGGCCACTTTTTGCATTTCATGTGAAAATATTGATAAGCAAGTGGTTTATACAGAGATTCCTAGTCGTTTTATAAAAAAGTTCAAATACTTAAATTTTTAAGCAAAATTTCCTTATAATATTCTGAGGAATGTTTTCTCAAATTTTTTTTTGCACATTCTCCCTCTAATTGGCTTTCATAATACCTACTTTTTTCCCGGGGAAATGTTTTCCATTTTCGGAGTTGTTCGAAAGAAAGAGAAAAATTTTCCGGGCAAATTTTACTTAGACTAAGGAAACAGAGAATATATAAAAATTCCCCGGGAAGTGTTGTTCATGATAACGCTGAAAGATTATCACACAAAGTTGCTTAAGTTTCGAACAGTTACTCAAGAAACATAATTGCATTTAACATGTAACATAATTGCATTTATTATGACAATTACCCTTATGTACTCGTACATATGTATGCACATAGTTCAGGAGAAAGAACCTTAATTTGAAATATGTTCGGAACATATAGATGAGCTAGAAGTGCCCATAGAAGTAAACTATACATATATATGAGGCAGCTTAACAAATATGGATGTGAAGAAAACGTCAACTAAATTAAAGCAAAAATGCTTCTTTCTCCAAAGAACAACTTTTGTCTTCGAATATTCTCCTTTAATAAAGGGTCCGCCATCTAACGTTCTTTCGCAACTAGTGCTTATTTCGTGAATGGTAATACTTAGCTCATGTCTGATTTGACAGATAATTAGTTTTATCCTTTCGCTGAACGAATATGATTGTGTATACGCTTGAACAACGCTGGGAATCTGGTTCTGCGATCGACTTACAGAAGATGCCGATTTTGCCACAAAAAAAAAATCATCTTTTCAGATGAAGGTCATTTTGACCTTGGCGGGTATGTAAACAAGCAAAATTGTCGCATTTAGAGCACAGAAAACTCGCACGCATACATTGAAAAGCCGTTACACCCAAGACGAGTCACTGTTTGGTGCGGATTTTGGTCCAGAGGCATAATTGGTCCATTTCAAATCAGCAAAGAGTGGCCGTTATAGGCAATGGCGATCGTTATCGGGCCATGTTGAACGAATTTTTGTTCACAAAAATTGAAGAGGAGGATATTAGCAGCATTTGGTTTCAACAGGACGGCGCTACGTGCCACACAGCCGAAGCTACACTCGATGTTTAGCGCCCTGTTTTTGAAGATCGCATTATCAGCTGCAGAGCTGATGCCGTTTGGCCACCTCGGAGCTGCGAATTGACACCGTTGGAATATTATTTGGTGCCGTCAAAGATCAGTGTTACACCAACAAGCCAGAGACAATTGACGCTCTAAAGGACAATATTCGCGAAGCCATTGGTGAAATACAGCTGCACACAATCGATAATGTGCTTAAAAATTGGACCGATTGTGTAGGCTACTGCATGGCCAGCCGAGGCAGCCATTTGAATGAAATTATTTTCCATTATTAACCGGAAGAATAGTACTTTCAAATAAAAACAGGAATTTGAGTAAATATTCAGTAGTTTTTTTTTATAGCATTTTCAAAAAAAAATTTATTTGGCGGACCACTTATATTGTCTATGTTTGCAACTGCGTTGTTAAAAACATCTAAATATTGTAAAAACAGGAAGGTTTTAGAATTTGATATTTATTTTTTATTTATTTTTTTTAAAAGCTGCTGATAAAAAATGATAAAAATGTCAAAGTAAAGCATGATAATTGCAGTAAGAATACCTTAGTTTTGGTTTTTCAAAACGTTTTTCTAAACATGTTTAACTTTAGTAGTGTGAAAAAATTTTTGAAAATCCGAAAATTAATGAAAGCGCAAAATATAGGGTTACTACACTTTTGCCAATAACTCTGGTTTACAGAATTAACACCGAGTCCTTAAATACACATATTTTAATACTTATACCATTGACGCTTTTTAACGGTTTGTTTTTATTTTTAATGGCAGCGGCCTTTCCCTTAGTACCAGGTTGTTGATATCGAAAAAGTAAAAAACCGAATATTAATGACACTGACTGTATCTGTATATTCATTGTATGAATATCAGTTAAAGTATTTAATCTAAATTTATTGAAATTTTTTAAAACTTTACAAGTTAATTCATTTTTGCACTTAACATTTAAAACTCAAATAAATTAATATTTGGAGTTAATTATTTAGCCATAAAAAAATAAAAAACCGTCTAAATAAAACTAAATTTTATAACATATAACATTTACTTATATTTTATTTTGAAAAATCCTTTCAATATTACATGTCATTTAACAATTTTATTTAAACAAATTTAAATTTTAAGGCTTAATAAAATATCTATTTAAACAAAAATTATATAAAATTAATTTCCGTTCATATTATTTTTGGTAAATTACATTGACCAGACGACGACTAAGTATATTAATGTTGGGGTAAAAATCAAATTAAATAAATTGAAAGATAAAGGGAAATTTAATTTCCGTTTTATCAAAACAAAATACGTTAAAACGTTATAAATTTCCCCAAAAATTAATTAATTTTATTAGAAATTTAGATTTTTTAAACAGTAAAATAATATGCTTTTAAAACGCAATCCATTAGAAAAACCATTGGCAATACATTAAAGTTTATCTAATTCATTTATCTCCAATGAAATATACAATAACTTGCAATTTGAAGAAAAAGCGGAAAATTAAATATTAAAAACACTTTTCTATTAACAGTAAAATTAGAGGATTAAATCAAATAAATGTCGGATAATTAAATTAATACAACAGCTCATCTGCATCTTGCCACGCAAAACTCCTTATGCTAGTATACGAGTTTCGAACTTATGTTCACAGTTTGAACTATTCACTTATACGAGTATATACCTCATGTCTTCATGATACTTTATCAAGAGTGTTGATCCACCTTTTTTTGTGTTAGCAGACCATCCATTGTTGGCATGTATATAAATAGAATCCTTCGCTGATGGATCCAGTTGAATCATCTCCTATATGACAAATGCCAATTTTCTTAGCTTGTACACTGATTTTAATTTAGTGCAAATCTAGGTGAAGCATAGGGTATAATGCTCTTTACAAACCCTCCTATCATTCGTCTATGGTATTTGTAGAAATGGCGTCGTGTAGTGGTTAAAGTGCCTACAACATCCCACGTTTAAATTCCGACGTAAATAACAAAAATTTTCTTTATCATGGTTTTAAAATTTAGTTAAATAAGATGCCCTCCAGATGAACAATCCAAGAAGTTCCCTAATTCCTTCATAAAGGAAAAAAAGGTCAACATGAACTACAAAAACATTTTAAAAAACATTTAGGTGACACTTTTTCTCGGGAAAAAAATGGTAGGAGTACATGGTAAGCAGAGATTCCCTAACACTACATCAAATACACAGAAAGTGTTACTTCTAGATCAGCTACAGTAGATCAATCAGTTACAGTAGATGAAAGCCAAATTACATGACAAATGGTTTAAAAAACTTAAACAAGACACAGATGATTTGTGGAACCCATATGCTACTAAGATGAGTAACGGAGAAAATAGTAATTAGGGCATTGATGCTTATATATGCTTTAACTCTGCGGCTTGATGCGACGACAACTACCGTTTTCAGCGTTACTTACGTTAATTGCTTTAGATATACTTTAAGGCTATTATGTACTTAAAAGCAAATCATTTAAATGATGAAGCGAACAGTATTCGTTGAACTTGAACATTGGTACGAAAATAAAAAAATGCCTGAAAACATATATCAACATTTGAAAACTTTATTATGGAAATTATTCTATTGGTTTGTGTCAATGCTACGATCACCCTGCCAATTTTTTATTTATTTGAACAGTTCAATTTCAGTTCAATTTTGGGTACTGAAACTTTCCATTTAAATCAACGTAGCTAAATAGAAGGTTGTGGAATATACTAGAACAGGTTAAAACGTAACAATATCATAATTTTAATAGCTTTAATAGTTTCAAACCGAAGAATTTGCGAATGTATGACTTCATTATTACTTTTTAAAGAACACTGTTGCAAACGCAAAATGCGGAAAAAGGAAAAAAGCAAATGATCGGAGTAGGTATATGATAAGCAGCAGTAGTAAGGCTCCGAATCACCACCAATTCACCAAATATATAACGGCAGTTATTGCTAGGCAACGACAACATTTATTCCTGACATCTGCTATGCTATACTGGTCACCTGCTAAGGTATAGGTCAAAAAGAATTACAAAGAAACCGAAACAAGCAAAAATGCCTTATGCTACCAGGATGAGTTATGGAACAAAAAATGCAAACGCCATTGCAATTCACTCATAGTTTAATGCAATAATGCTTTGGCTGAAGCAACTTGTAGTTGATAATATGACGATATATGAAAAGAAGTCAAAACAGTTCATAGGTGGAAAACGAAAAGCTTTGCTCGGTCAATTTATAAGAGGTATAAGAGGCAGGCCTTTGAAAACAGCACTTCAAATCATTTAATATCAAGAAAAAATCATGATACACTCTTTGAAAAAATTATAAACAAAATCGTTCTGATTTGAGTTTTTTTTTTTTTAATGCAAATGTCAAGCTATGACGCTAAGATTAAGCGGAAATATCAACAACAGTTGGTACATCCTAACAAAAAAAAACTTAAATCGGAACGATGGAACCGCCAGACGAGGGTTATTCCGCAAACTTTTTGATCAAAGTAGTATGTTTTATTAATAGCGAATTCAACAAAAAGTTGTGGAAAATTAATTAATATTAATTAATTAATATTAAATTTTAGTTAAAAAATATAATTAATTTTAAGCCAAAAAAATAAATAAATGTCTTCTGATTCCGATGAATACAAATAATTTGGAATAAATAATTTTTAATTAATATTCTATTAAATACATTATTAAGTTATAAAAAAGTATAAGGTCCACTCAATGTTATGTTCTACTTGCTTTTGTTTGATACTTAATTTACCTCAACATATGTTGGGATATTTTTAAAATTTGATGAATTCATTCACAATAAGCATGAAATTTCGATACGATAGCAATCGAATGCGGTAATCAGACAACTTGCTACGTATCGAAATTTACTTTTGTACGATAGACTATTCGATATTGAATGCGGTAATTCGGTCCCTGTTTTTAAGGTCAACTTGTGAGATCCCAGAGCTCATACAGCCGCCTGTCTATCCGAAAGCATGTTAGTATCTCTTCCATTGACTATTAAAGCAGCCCGTGTGGCAGATACCTCTGCCTAAAAAACGCTACAGTCGTTCGGCAACCTTACAGTTCCATTCAACTTGAAGCTATTAGTGAGGATCTGTTCACACCATTTGGCCATTCCCTCGTAGGGATTTTCTGCTAAGGCCGAGTACATTCGTTTTTAGCATGAAGTTAGGCGTTGCCAAGAAGAATATATTTGTCGTACTTTCCATTACAAATGATGACAAAAATCGTTCATAATTTTATGCATGTAAATGATTATGTATGATAAAGCATTTACCAATAAATCACTATAACTCGGTAAACAATACCACTCATAACATAAAAGGCAATGGAAATACTTTCATATAATCTAAGCTAAGCAGCGAATGGGTTAATCGTTTCGTTTGTTTTTTGTAAGGATTTATGGCATTTGACTATTTGTTTATCTATGTCCTTGAATTTTAATCATAATCGTTTTAAGTATTTTAAAATAAATTTATTTTATTTATACATTAATATCTCTCTTTGAGCTGTTTTATCTCTTTATAATCGCAGCAATAAATTAATAGAATATGAATTCATTGCCTTCTTTTTTGCATTAAAAACAGGATTAACAGGGCATATGTTTAATATTTTATTATGACGATTAGACACGCTAATTTATTATGGCTTTTATGAAAGAGATTAAAATTGAATTATTATAATTAAAAAATTATTAAAAGCAATTATTTAATTATTTTAAAATTTTTAAATTTCTTGATAAAGCAAAAATTTAAACTTCATTCCTTTATTTATTTACAAAAATAAATACATATTTATTTATCTCTTTTTAAATTTTATGAATTGCTTTTGCACTTCTTTCTTTATATACTCATTTATTTCCGTAGCTTTGTAATTATCGTTATAGATTTACCTTTCCCTGTTAAAATAATGTTTTTTTTTTGTTTCTTTTTTATTCTGGAATAAAATAAATGTAATTAAACTTTATGCCCGATTGATTAAGTTGAGAGCTGAACAGCAAAAAAGAAAAACAGCACAAAAAAAACATAAATTTGTTTTTCTTCAGTATATACACAATATACATTTATTTTTTTAATTTAAATTTTTTGTATATAATATTTTTTTAATTATATACACAACATACAGTCATAAAGAAAGATATAATAATTCCTCATAAAATATTATGGGGAGAAATTACAAAAAAAAAAATCAGCTTGGCTGGCATGGTTTGAGCAAATGATTATCATCATTATAATAAAATTATAAGCGGTTTGATTTAAATATAAATTACATTTTATGTGACAATAATATAATTGTGCGAGAGTTGCAACTACTTATCAAAAAACAACAACAGTAAGAACAACAAAAGACAGATTTAAACCTTACCATCTCCATACTATTCATATCAATAACAAAAATTCTTTAAAATTAAGCATTATTATCTGTCACAGTGGTCGAACTTGTATAGAGTCGATAGTAAAAATAACATCCAGTTATGATATCAGCAAAAAACTTTGATAACAGGCTTAACAAACGCAGTGGTAGGATAGGTAGAACATCCGCCTGCCAAACCCAGGCCAGATCAAAAAAAAATCTCTAACAAATACATCTGCGTTTAACTGTAAGTCCCTTTCAATAAATCTAAGAATCCAATCGTGGGCAGCTCATTGTTTGGGTGAAGTTCCTCTTTGTTTCGCTTGGAATTTCACAGGAATTATGTATGTGTTACCGAAAATTAATAAAACGAAATATTTAAAATTATAAAAATAACTGCAGTAATCCCCTTTCCCGCGTTGCTGGGAGCCTTTGTTTTATTTGAAATATTGCCAAATTTATTTTTTGTTGTGAAGTACAATTGTTCCGTTTAGAAATGATATATTATTTCATTCATATGGTCATTCAATCGGACCAATTTTTGACAAAATTTTCGAGTGTATGGGCTAGTATCTCAGCAATGGCATCACGAATGTTGGCCTTTAAATGCGCAATTGCCTCTGGTTCGTCGGCATATTACTTGTTTTTAACGGCGCCCGACTGTGGCATGAGATGTGTGGCAAGTTGCACCATCCTGCTATCATGGTTCGATAACTTTGCCCATTCGCCGTTTTTCGATAATTTTGGTATTAAAACTAAATATAACTCTCCAGATTAGCCTTTTTGCAGGTATAATTACTGGGCTTCAAGAACTGTCAGGTTTAGAAAGAAGAAGAATCGGTACAACACCTTTTCTGGGACAGCTTAGACTAAGGCATGTTGTTTCACGTCTCTTCCCTGTTCTGGACTGGCGAACACGAGGACCAAGTGTTTTGCCAATTCAGGCTTAAGTAGGGCTTGACTCAATCTCTTTCGTCTCCGACTTTTGGTTCTTGATGAGTTTGCTGTTTCTTCCATGTAACCTTACCTAATCTAATATGACTTGAATTAGCAATGCAATGGTTCCGGCGAAGCGTGCAGTTCCCCGCCGTTGTACACCTTAAGATATATGATACTTAATAGCTATTGTATTTAATTAGATACGAGTTTTATGGACCCGAAATATAGTAGGTTTTATTTTTCAATATAATCTCTCAATATCCCAATATACTTTTACCCACCTTTTTCGAATATCTCTATCTTTTCATTAAGGAACGACTCCAAAAGGTCTCCAAAATACCGATCCACTACTGCAATCACTTCGGCATTTCATGAAAAACTTTCTTCAGACCGAAATTTTTTTATTTTTGAAAAGAGATAGTAATCGCTAGCAGTTAAATCTGGTGAGTACCGTGGATATTCAAGCAATTCGTTTAATTTTGCCATCCGCATTCAAAAATGCTTTTAATCAATTGTAAGCAAATGAGCCACCCATCTTGCACAAAGCTTCTTTCATATATAGTACTTGAGGGAAAATATAAACTAATAGTTCAATTGAGATGCTACGGAATCAGCTATTTCATGTATTTTTACTCGTCGATCATCCAACATCATATCATGGTTTTCTTTATGTTCTTGCAATTTATGGCCGTCCCCTACGTGCATTATCTTCACGACTTCTACGACCATGTTTAAGTTCAGTGCAGACTCTTTATACACTTTTAATAATTGTTCAAAAATTTTTTTCGCTTATTACCGCAAGATGTTCAATTTTATCGATAATAAAAAATGTACTGAAATGTCGACACTAAAGGATGTGTTAATAAGAAATTAATTAACCGAATCAGCTGAAACTTCACATGTGTTCTTATGACAGTGCCACTAGTATTTAAATTAAAAAATAAAGGGCAAGTAGAAGAGCGTTCTATAGTCCAACGTGGAAACTGTTTAAACTCCTCTTTTAAGTATCGCTCTGTCGCGATCTTATCCCCTTTTATTCTACCTGTTTGTTGTAATAAAGTAAACGCTAAGGCGAAGTTTAAAGTCCCCCGCTGCTGACCTTTTTCCAATATAAAATACTTATACAAATAGCTATCTACTGTGTATCAGATGTAAACTCTCCGTGAATTAAATTATGTTTGAGAGCGAATTGTCATTCGCTGATATATTTATTGAAATGTGCGATATCAACTATTTACTCTTATGGAGTAAATTTCTTAACTTAATGTAGACCTTAATAATAGAATACTCTGTGGAAAGGTTGAAGATTCAGTAATAACTGCTTCTTTCGTAGGAATGAACTAAGTATAAAAAAATTCTCCTTTTTCGACTTGTTTCGACTTTTGTACTACATATTATATTGGATAAGAATATTAGAGAAACAAAAACTTTGCTTTAAAAAGAAAAAATACTTGTAATTTCAAATGAAAAGTCACTAATTTTCACCGTTTTCCCCTTGAATTTAACATCTCTCCTTCGGACCGGGGCACAGACATATACCAAATATACTACATATTTTTAACGGGAAAGTAAAAAACTTTTTATTCAAAGTACTGGTCATTGCTGGATACACATTTTTCCCATCTTTTTTTATTGGCATGGATTCTATGCCAATAAACCTATTCGTCTTTTGAAGCAAACCAATGAGTTACCTAATTTTCGACTTCCTTCTAGGATTCGAAGTGCTGTTCAGCCAATGCGTATCCCATCGATAAAAACATATAGTAGACGGAAGGAACCAAGTCTGGTGCGATCTGTGTTAATGCTTTCACCAGGTTTTAGGTGCTCGTGTTGCACCACACCTTCAGCACACAGCATAGTCTTCCTGCCGAAGTTGATGGTTGTCCCGGATTAAACGATGATTTTTTTCCGCTTGTGATTCTGAAAATACGTCCTTAACAAGCATTCAATGCTATTCTGCAGCACTTTTCTTCAAATGAAATCAACAAATTAACCCTTTCCGTAAATCATTATTTTCTGTTTCAAAATTCGCCATCTTTAAGACTATGAAAAAATATGATGTTGTTTGTTCACTGATTTGATTTATACTGAATAAGTCTGACAGATAATTAATTATTATGGAGATATTTGTATCATGATTCTCACTTTATACCGGTATACTTGGTAGGTCCACCTGGACACTGCATTGCACTCAGTATATGACACCAAATGAGCTCGACTCGTGTCTGGCTACCCGTTGTAACTAACTTTCCCAGTTTAATGACTCTTCAACAAATAAATAAACTACAGTGATGTGTATTACATACATACATATAATATACGTTAATTGACAAAATTTTGACTTTGATTTTTTTTTTATATATTTAGAAACCATTGCTCAGACCACTGTGCTGTATGTCACTGCTGCTCTCCTATAGGATATACATACATACGTTTGCTTTTTTAAATAATTTAAAATTTTAATGTGACAGATGGCTGTCTCCCTAAAGCCTTTTTTACTATTTTTGTTGGTCTGCCAAACAAATAGACAGCCAGAGCCAAGTCACACTGCCTAACTGTCTCTCTTTTTGTGTCATTTATGTGTAGTCATGGCGTTAATTTGATATATATCCTTGACAAAAGCAAAAATTGACTTTTTTTACATATGAACATATGTATATGTATGTATTTGCACATGTGTTTTTGTGTGTTTTAATACATATGCATGTTAATATCTATACGGGTGTTTGTTGCCTGTTAAACAATTGACAGTAGTTGTAGGTTGTCAATTTAAATTATTGTTGTTATTATTGTTGTTGTTATTATTATTATTGTTACATTTTTGCGCGTTTAAATTTAAATGATTATAAAAGTGATAAAAACAAAATATGATAAAAATTAAGTGGGAAAATCATTATAATTAAACAAATCCAACTACTATGTATGTATATGACACCCTACATTACAAAATGTTATTAAAAAAAAAGTTTCTTTTCTGTAAAAGCTATAGGCAATTTTAGACTAATTAGTGATGAGCAAATACAAAATAATCTTTAGAACAAAATATTAATGTCAGTCAAATTCTTTATGTTTATCTAAAGGTTGGGCAAATTTGAGATTAGGAAGTAAATTGGCTTAAAAACATATTTTTTTTTTTTTTTGACAAATTCAGTTTTATTCTTACCAATTTGAAGTAGAAATATGGGAATTAATAATGTCGGCAGACGTCTGCTCTTTTCACAAAATTTTGAACCACATTTTGGAACAAAGCTTCGCTTATCTCGTCAATTCAGCGCCGAATTTCATCTTTCAGAGTGTCAGTTGTTTGTGGTTTGTTCACGTAAGCTCGGTCTTTCAAATGGCCTCAGAGTAAATAATCCACAAGAACTAGGCGGACAATTAACATGCCAAATCTAGAAATTACGCGACCGGGAAATTTCTCATGCAATGACTGTATTGTTTGGCTGGCTGTGTGGCTTATGGCGCCGTGTTGTTGAAACCAAAGGTCACTGATGTCAACATTAGCCAATTGTGGCAATGTTTTGGTAGCGCAAAGAATTCACGGTGACGGCGTTTCCTTGCTCACATTCGCAAAAATACAAAAATACACCATACGGTCACATTCTTTGGATGTAATGGCTTTTCGAGGACTGTGTTTGAATTTTGTAAGCCCAATATGCGACAATTTTATTTGTTTACATAGCCGCCTAATTGAAAATGGGCTTTATCATTAAAGATGATTTTGTTGAAAAATGCGTTGTTTTCGTTCAGTTTTTCAAAAAGCCAATTCACAAAAGTTCGGCACAAACAATAGTCGACTGGCTTTAATTCTTGAACGAGTTTAACTTTATAAGTGTGAAGATGAAGATCTTTATGCAAAATGTTGCGCAAAGTTCCTTTGGTGATGCCCAATTGTTGCGAAAGTCGACGAGTTAATGTTCCAGGCTCATTTTCAACACTTCAATATATACAAAAATCTATATTTTCTTTGTATGTTTAACATTTGCCATTAAACTTAGAATATGTGCACTAATCTTATTCAAATATATTTAACATGAGCAGAGATAAAGGAATGATCGCCAACAGTGTCACCTATTGATAATTTTTCCTTAACCTTCGCGTAGCATTTACGAACAAAATCGCTAGAGAAACTACTATTCAATTTAATCAGTCGTTTTCAAGTTTTGAGCATCATCATCTTCGCGAATCTTACAGCCAGGGTTACTAAAAGAAAAAAAATACTACTAATTTCTTGAAATGCACCAAAATTAACTGCATTTCCAATCTTTATTACATAGTCATTCAATTTAAATTACATACTGTATTTATTGATATTGCTTTTATAATTCCTGGAAAACCATTTTTACTTTATTTTCCTATCAAAAATTGTAATAAATCAACAATGCTACGAAATCTTTTATGTATAAACAAAATTCATATGCTTTGCTTATATTATTCCAAACGGCAACCATAATTATAACAAAAACTTGTGTGTGAGATACAATTTTTAATCAGTAGATTATTTGCTTCCATCATTCGGAGCAAAAATGTAGCGCATGTTTTTACGTTTCTTTTTTAATTTCAAGAGATTTTGAAAAGAGCTAAAATTTTGTTTGCTACACTGAAAAGTGTTGATAATAAGCTACATAAATGTATGCATGTTTATATTTGTATGAATATATATTTCTTTATTGCATTTTAACTTCAGAGTATCCTCTCATTTTAAGTGTTTCACTCTTTGTGAGGACCACTGATTTATATGTATATATCGTTGCTTTCATGTAAAAAGGCCTTAACTCGTATTTTTTCTAAATTGAGTTTTTTAGTGATTCCTATACGTTGCACACATATACAAATTGTCACTGAGTCATCAAGCGTATGATAGGGAGACTGTAATCTAAACATCAAGTTCGTGCTTAATTTTTTTAAGTTTGTATTTAAAAATAAGATTGTCTTTGATAATTACAATTTCGATTATGTTTTTACTTTCTCCTGTAAAATTGAAATTATGTATTTGAGTTATGACCTTTCTACATGAGAGTGACGATATAAAGATATAGATAATTGACAAGTTTGTAATGTAAATTGAAAGGAAATGTACATATGTATACAAATATACAAATTATTATTATATTTTATGTTTGTACTTATTATATGTAAATATGTATGTATATTATATGTATAGATATTAAAAGCATTAATACATTTTTTTAATTACGCCAAAAACATGCAGAATTTTTCTCAAATAAACACAATTTTTTTTCTTTTTTTGATAATCTATATAGATAATAGACTAGCAGATATTGCCCGTTCTACTGCACCGATTTTGTTCTAGATATATATGGGCTTAAAGCTTTTTCTGTGCATACGAGATGTGCACAATATCAATTTTATTTAAATCGGTTCAGTACTTTGGGCATAAAACGACTATAACATTTTTAAAAAAATTTATGTTTTTGTGTACCCAGCTAGGAATTAGATAATCGTTTTTCGACAAATTACCTTACTGAGCCTTTTTCGAGTTCTTTTGGTGATTAAGAACTGATTAATCAGACACACGCTTAATAATGGATCAAAAATGATTCACGCTAATGTTTAAAAAGAGTTTGATTACAAATACAATAACAAATTGTATAGTACTCTCATATTAATCATCTAAAAATTTAAAATGCGAGTATTAAATCTATGTACATTAAAAAGGACGATAAAATGCGTTGTAATTGATGTTCTCGGGAAAGGCATCAATCGATTTTATTTTTCAAGCCCTTAAAGGAGAAGTCAATACCTAGTTATTGACGTTAGAGTCCATAAGTTTTACCTAAAAACAAAATTTGTTACAGTATTTAAACTTTGTGTAAGAAAATACTTTTAAAACTGTGCATATGTAATAATCTTTCATTTGGTGTGTAGCTTAACTATTGTCCGACTGGGTGGTGCTACGGCCTTATAAAATTTGTATTTATATGTCTATATCTTTAAAACGGTAATAAGAGTCTCTAAATTTGGCGCAAATAACTGTGTGATCAATACAAATCATTAGCCAAAATGTGGACGGAATTGGGTAAGTGGGAGTGACACCTTCCATACAAAGTAAATACTAATTTTTGTATATTTTTCGAAGGTTCTGAATTTAATCTAAATAATTTCATAGTCAATCCACATTATTAGTCTAAATATGGTCAATGCAAATCATCATTAAAAAATTGGAACGAATTGGATAAGTGGGAGTAGCACCCGCCATACAAAGTAAATACTAATTTTTTTATATCCTTGGAACGGTAATAGTGGGAGATTCTAAATATGGTCTAAATAACTTAGTAGTTAATACACAAGCGGGTGTAGCATCTCCCATACAAATTAAATATTGATTTTTGTATATCTAGAGAACGATTAGAAGGGAAGTGGTTCTGAATTTTGTTTAATTGACTTCTTAGTTAGTACAAACCATCACCAAAAGTAGGCGGAATCGGATAAGTGGGCATGGTACCTCCCGTACAAATAATTTTATGATTTCTGTATGCTTGAGAATGGTTTGAGTTGAAATTTCTAAATTTGTTTTAAATAACTTGACAGTCAACACAAAACCACCATTAAAAAAATGAAATTTTGCATGTGTAGAAAACGGTAAGAATATAAGCTTTCTTTATCTATCCAAAAAAGTCAAAAAGCTGGTACAACATTAATGCTCCCAGCAGGGCGGGAGGGATTACTCTAGCTCTACTATAAAAGGGGTCGAAAATGACTCTAAACTAACAACGAAAAAGACTCATAAATGATTCATCAAGGGACAATTTTCTCCCGACAAAGGTATATTTTTTGATCAGAAAAAGAGCGCATATTCCAGCTTTTTAATAGCGCAGAGGAGTTGAAATTGACTCGAATTTGATTAAAAATTTCAAAAAATGCTGGCTAGGTAGCTCAATAAAAAAAAACAAAAGAAAATAGAGGGTCGGCCAAATATTTTTTTTTTTTTTTTTTTTTTTTTAAATGCTATAAAAATAAAACTACTGAATATTTTCTCAAATTTCTTTTTTATTTCAAAGTACAATTCTTCCGGTTAATAATGGAAAATAACTTCATTCAAATGGCTGCCTCGGCTGGCCATGCAGTAGCCTACACGATCGGTCCAATTTTTAAGCACATTATGGATTGTGTGCAGCTGTATTTCACTAATGTCTTCACGAATATTGTCCTTTAAAGCGTCAATTGTCTCTGGCTTGTTGGCGTAGCACTTATCTTTGACGGCACCCCACAAATAATAGTCCAACGGTATCAAATCGCAGTTCCGAGGTGGCCAAACGACATCAGCTCTGCGGCTGATAATGCGATTTTCAAAAACAGGGCGCAAAACATCAAGTGTAGCTCCGGCTGTGTGGCACGTAGCGCCGTCCTGTTGAAACCAAAGGTTGATAATATCCTCCTCTTCAATTTTTGTGAAAAAAAATTATTCAACAGGGCCCGATAACGATCGCCATTGACTGTAATGGCCACTTCTTTCTCATTTTCGAAGAAAAATGGCCCAATTATGCCTCTGGACTAAAATCCGCACCAAAAAGTGACTCGTCTTGGGTGTATCGGCTTTTCAATGTATGCGTGCGGGTTTTCTGTGCCCCAAATGCGACAATTTTGCTTGTTTACATACCCGCCAAGATCAAAATGAGCTTCATCTGCAACATTACCAAGATTTTGAAAGTAATGTCGCACTATTACCCAGCGTTGTTCAAGCGTATACACAACCATATTCGTTCAGCGGAAGAATAAAACTAATTATCTGTCAAATCAGACATGAGCAAGTGTTGCCATTCACGAAATAAGCACTAGTTGAAAAAAGACGTTATATGGCGGACCCTTTATGTATGTGTGTATGCATTTTTATTTTATTTGTCATAAAAATAATTTGTGGATTTTTTAAAAAAGGAATTTTTTGAAAAAATTTATTTTATATTTTCGGGATTATATAAAAAAATGTCTTGGAAATCTATTTAAAGAAAATTTTGTATGAAAAATTGGAAATGAAATGCATTTAAACTAATTTTAAATTTTGTACATAAATAAATGTATCGTATTTGATCAACAAGAGGGCATTAATTCAAAATTTTAAAATTTTCAGTAGAGGTGAGAAATTGTTTGTCGTTTTATTTTAAGAGAATTTGAAAATTCGAATACATCATTGTAAGTAAAAAAATAAAACCCTTCCTTTTTTATGAAAATGTACGATGCATTTCTGTTTCCACTTTTGTATTAACTTAAAATAATAGCTTTTTGGTGATATAAAGGTAATCACTACACTATCACGAAAATTGACTCAAATGTGGTTCCCGAGATGAAAAAGTCATTGAAATACGTTGAAATTATTACAGATATAGATATTGATGTTGTTTGTTTATTTCTTGCAAAATTATTAA
Source organism: Wohlfahrtia magnifica (assembly GCA_023159175.1). Taxonomy (NCBI): domain Eukaryota; kingdom Metazoa; phylum Arthropoda; class Insecta; order Diptera; family Sarcophagidae; genus Wohlfahrtia; species Wohlfahrtia magnifica. Next base: position 4,678,812 of record JAKWBJ010000045.1, read on the forward strand.
AATTTGAGTTAGTACGCTCTTGTTGATAAAGTGCGATATATTAGATGCTAGAATGCGGCTTATTGTGTCAGCCGCTACGTCCACTAGTAAGAAATAAATCTACAATTTAAAAACAAAATAAAAATAATATGAAATTTTAAGTAAAATTACTCAGCCTTTTTTCGTGTACTATAAACGTTTTGATTGCTTTCTCTAAGCGGCTTTTCAAACCTTATCGAAAGCTATGCTCATAATTTTGCATCTTTTTTAACTTCTTTTATTATGCTTGTACAACCCAGAAGTTTTCATTTGAATTTTTTCTAAGTTTATTAACATTGTTAGGCAGCTCTGTATCTTCAGTATTTTTGTTCACTTCATAGAAGGATACCATATGTTTGATATTTAATTATTATTGACTGCTTTTCGTAAATAATTTTTAATTATTATCATTTTTCTATTTAAAACTTAGTTTCCAGTTTTTATTTTTTATTTTTGTTTTCTTTCAAATAATTACATGTTTAATTTGCTAGCCACATAGCATACGAATATAACAAAAAAAAACTTTACTTTTGAAACAAAGTTTGGATGCAATTTTTTGTCTTCCTCTTTTTTTCCTTTCTTTATTGGTGACAATAAAATAAACCAGTTGAAAATCATGTGCTACAAAATTGTATAGTCGTATAGACGAAAACAAATATTGTTGGCAAAATAAAGAGGAAGGAATACCAACTAAATATTAGGAAACTACCAAAAAGTTTTTTATTTTTGTTTTCTCCAAAAAAGCATTGGTTTTTTTCAGACTTTTTTTTATAAAATTGAAAAAATAAAGTTTTTAGTTCATAGTCCAGTACAACACTAACACAAAAATGAAAGGGTGAAAAAAGAGAGTAAAACGATTGTTCCGAGTTAAATACATTAGTAGTACTGTAGTACTATGTATGGAACTCGTATGTGAAAGTACTATACGTGGTTGCAGCAACAGCAACAAAACTTTTTATGCTTCATTTTGGCCCAGGATAAATGTTGACGTGCCAATTTTTAAAAATTAAATGTTACCACATGGGAGAGACAACAATAGAACAAAAATTCACTTCTTTTGTTTTTATTTTTTATTTCTTTCATTATTATTATTTTAAAATTGAGATAAAACTTTATACGTGTGCAAAATGTTCATTTTAGTTTTTTTTATTTTTATTTTTGTGTGTTACAAAACAATTCTTTTTTGACATTTATTGCAATTAAAAACAGTAGCCAATATGATGTAAACTTAGCAAAAGAGCAAAAGAGAGGGTGGTGTCTCTAAATAACAGCCAAAGCATAACAAATTAGTTGGCAACTTTAAAATTGACAATCATTTTAAATGTGTTTTGTTATTTTTAATATATAAAAATATATTTCAAAAAAGTTTTGTTCAAAAAATTGACTGAAGGGAAAAATATATTTTTTTTAAATAAAAAGTTCTTAAATTAATATTTTGTTTTATTTTTCGTTATTATTGTTATTGTTTTTATTTTTTATTAAAAATTTACTTTTTGTTTTTATTATTTTTCAAACGGATGTATACGATAAGGCTTAAATTCGTATTGCTTTTTATAAATACTTTTTTTGTCATTAATCTTTTTAATATGTTGGCAATTATGCGTACAGTTTAAAGGTATGTAACATGTTCGACTACACTGCATTTGTAAATAATACAGTGGCAGATAAAATAACTAAGACGATTTATATATATATTTTCCAAAAAATTATTTATTTTACAACTGACCCTGTCTTTATATGAAATCGTATAGAATGTGTTTACCGTGTAAAAACAGATTTTTGTTTTGTGTATTGCAAACAAAATAAAAATCATGGCAATGATTTTTTGTGTAGCAAATATGCATAAATGTAGCAAATGCCTCTTTTATGTAAGTTGTTGTTGTGGCATAGCAAAATGTAGCAGATATGCTAGGTTTGCTACGTTTGCAATACCTGTTTGCCACAAAGAGTGATTCCCATAATATTTAAACAAAATATATATTTAAAAACTTCTACACTATAATCACAAGGTCTTTAAAAAAATTATGTTTTTCCTTAATAATACTACGAGCGCATACCAAATGCTATAAAAGCATACATACGAGCACCGTTGCCAAATGTGTTTCTTTAGCCATTAAGCAGTTTTGTTTAAAACGTAAGTTTTTCTGTAAATTGTGCCGATTTTTCAGTTCTTAACAATTTAGTTTTTTTCTTTCAATTTTCTTATTTTAAACAATTTCTAAGTTAGGAATTTTGGTGAATTTTACTCGTACCGTTTTTAACAATACATTGTAGTATTATCCCTTTTTTACCACTGATAACAAAGAAAGAGAAAATTCACTTACATACTTACATTAATGTCAAAGAAAGTTGCGTTTTTCTGCGCAGTCGTTTTAGAAATATTATCTTGATCAAAAGTTCCCGGAATAGCCCCCATGTGGGGGTCCCATCGTTCCGATAAGAGTTGTGTTTTTGTTAAGTTGGTATTCCCGCCCAATCTTTGCGTCATAGCTTGACATTTGCAAAAGCTACGTAGACCAGAGTACATCTATCCCTATGCGTGTTGGCGATTTCTTACAATTTTAGAAATATATTTAAATTTACAACAACAAACTTGTATTAAATTTTGCGTAAAAAACGGATTTAATAGTGCGCGAACATTGGAAATGTTGGAAAAGTGTTTCGGCAACAATTCTCTAAAGAAAACGGTCGTCTACCAGTGGCAGACCATCAACATCGAATACCGACGAAAAAAATAAAAGAAATTAACCATCAGAGCGATAGCGGAGGACTATGGATCCATCCAAGACATTTTGCTTAATGATTTGGGTTTCCGTCGTGTTGAAACCGTATTGAGGTCGATCCCCATATTCATCAAAAGGATCATTACTGGAGACGAGACGTAGTTTTATGAGTACGACACTCAATCCAGACATCGGGCAAGTGAATAGCTTTCACCAAATGAGCGAGACCAAAAAAACCACGCCGTTTTCAGTCAAAATAGAAGGCAATGCTCACGGTTTTCATGGATTACAACGGTGCAGTGCATCATGAATATCTGCCAAAAGGCCACACAGTAAACAAAGAGATTTATTTGAGTGTTACGAGACGTTTTTGTGAAGCAATTCGCAGAAGAAGACCAGAATTGTGGGCAGAAAATTCATGGATTTTGCATCATGATAACGCATCGTCGCACAGTTCCATCATTATTCGAAATTTTTTGACGAAAAATGCAAGAAATATGTACCAAATACTGTGGCTTCTTTCTGTTCATCGAGTTAAAAAAACCATCACGAGGAACAAGTTTCAGCAGCCGATGGACATACTGAAAACCCAATATAAATATGCTTCGGGGATTGGATTAAGCGGTAGCATAAGTGTGTTGTAGTCGATGGGATTGCTAACTTGTATTTTTAATTTTCTGAATTAATCCCGGGAACTTTTTGATCAAGGTGGTATTATATTATTTTTTTTTTTTGTCTAAAGAACAGTGGGATCACATTACATAATACGTAAGCAACTACGTATGAGTGATTCGTCTGTTTCACTAACAAAATATCACTCATAAGTGCGTAGTTATGTGATCCCATTGGTCTTTAGCCAAAAATTGTATATCTAAAACGACTGCACAAATAGAATAGAAAGTTTTAGCCCTACCCACAAACCGTGTTTGTGATTCGCGAAATAACGATATATCTCGAAAACAAGATATACAATAACTTTTTTGATTATCGAAAGTTTAAAATAATTGGCGCATTTAAGTCTTATTTGCCTTTGAAAATTTAATCGATTTGTGTGTATGTATGTGCAGTTTTTTCACTTGAAAATCAGTTTTTTTCTTCTAAGTTATGGCAACACTGCATATGAGGTACAAAAGAATACGTTATGAACTTAAACAATATTAGTACTATTCGCTGTAATTTTTTTTACATCTTATAAACGAGACGGCATAGACAAGACTAATTGTTTCGTTGTTTCAGGAGTAACTTTGTGCCATGTTTTCAATAAAGCCTTACGTAGAGTTGAAATTAACTTAACATGACATTTTTTAAACTTTTTCTTCTTTATTTGCATATCCATTACTGGGTGTTATTGACTATATTATTAAGTCATTTGTTTGGCAGATCTTCTGGTGTTCATTAGGAAGGCAGCAGATCTGAAACCATAATGGTTGATATGTCATCCAGTGAAACCCTATGTCTACCTAAACATTTCCACATAAACTTAACAAGAACCCCACATTCACACAATATGTATTCTGCTATTTCTGAGGTATGTGAGAACAGTCTACAAACATCGACATCTCTGACCGCTATCTTCTTCAGATGCGCTCTTAGTCTGCAGTTGCTAGTATGAAACTCCGTAAGAGTTTTAAGTCCGGCCTAACATACTTGAAACCTCAGAGCGACGTCGAAATTGCGGACTGATTGCCGCCCTGGAATGGCAAAGCCATCTTTGAGCATTCCAGAGTTCTAACTATCTGGCAATTTCACAATCCCAGATTATATTGAGAATGGTAGTAAGTGATGCTGCACAGCAAGGTTCTGGACCGAAATAAGTTGGCCAATAAATCTTAGACCTCTCCAATGTCTAACATTTCTTAACTTCTTTCTATCAAAGCCTCTTCCTTCTTCTATTCTTTCTTCAATGATAGATTGCAGCAGCTTGTATTTTTCACCTCGCATTATATACCCTGATATGCTGTTTTTCTGTGTCTTATTATCGAAAGAAGTTCACATTCCTTTGTTTAATAATATCAATACTTCTCGATTTGAGACTCGGTCAGTCCAACTAATTTTCAGAATTCTTCTATAACACCACATTTCAATGCTTAACAGAACGTATCAAACGTAACATTTTAGAAATCTAAGCTTGAGATTGTGGTGGCGTGTTGTAGTGGTTCGAGTGCAGGCATACAACACAAATGGATTAAGTTCGAATCTCAGCAGAGGATATGACGGAAAAATATTTGATTGCGGTTGCGATTGTTTAATAAAAAGACTTCAACTTCCCTTTAGACAAATCTATCTAAAGAAGCTAAGCTGACCTTTCAGAGGACAAATATCAGACGGATAATCAGGAGAAAAACGCCGCCTACCAACCAGAAGGTCCTCGTTTCAATACCAGACCAAACCATCTGAATAAGAAAAAGTTTTTTCAGCACCGGTATCATTTCAAAACATTAGCTAGTAACTGGTTACGTGTATTACTATTAAAAGTTTGTTTAGAGCAATTGCCGTTTTGAGCCGGCGTTAAACTGTAGGTCTCTTTTAATGAGTCTAAAGGTAGAATTAGCCGAACGTAAATGTAGAAACCTTAAATGCAGTCGTGTCAGCTGATCACTTTTGTTAAATGAAAAGCTATGAAAGTGCTTACTTGACCATAATGAAACGTAACTGTAACGTCCTAATCTGTTGAAAACAGAATTTTACGGCAACGTTACGTTACATTTGTCAAGCAGTGATAGGCTGTTTGTATGTGGAATGTTATGGGGATATTTTTGCTCTTTTTTTTGGTACTTACATTTTTTGGTAAATACATAAAATATTAAATATGTTTATTGCTTCAAATTATTGTCAATCGTATGTGTTTCTTTGTAGCAAAAGTTATAGGTTAATATGAATTATATATTATGCATGTATATAGTACTATTTAGGGGTGGCGTGGTGTAGTGGGTAGATCGCACGCACAACAACACAAGTGACCCAGGTTCGAGCTCTAGCAGAGGACATGACGGAGAAACAATTTAATTGTCGTTTCGAATGTTTAGTAATAAAAAAAGTCTTCAACTTCTTCCCTCCAGACAGCTCCATCTAAAAAAAGAAAAAGCCACCCTGACCCTTCTCGCATACCTCTGGCGATGATGACAAACATCAGACGAATGATCAGGAAAAACACGCCACCTACTGCGAAAAAATTACAATACTAAAAGTAAAGATCACCACCAATTAGCAAGGATCTTCACCACTACACAAAAAAAATCATATGGAGGAAGCTACAGCGGATTAATCATCTACTTAGCTTGAAATATCAAATTGATTAAAAAAACTGAAACAAAGCAATAGATGATTTGTGGAAAGCCAATATGCTCCCTAGAGGAGTGACGGAGAAAAAAAAATAGTACGTTTATGCTAAGGATTGCAAAATAATTGTACGTATAAGCGTAGAGAATATAAGTAACAATACACATAATAAATAATATAAATAACAGTAAGAATAAAAAATCGAAAGGTTTTTATAAATATAATACATTGCATATATCCAGTAATGTATGTATGTGGAAAACCAGAATTATAATCTAATTACGTATAAAAGTTATTCTGTTATTCTGGTTTTTCCACCTTTATTAATCAAATCTTAATAACTATTCAAGCCTAAAATATTTTTAAATAAAAATGTCTTTACTTTTTATCGATATTTCGCTACTTCTTTGTGTAGCTTCTGCAGAAAATATAAAATTGATTATATTTATTTGGAATAAATTACATATAGATGTATACATTTATTGATATAAAAATAAAATTATTTCTATTTAATAAACCTTAAGCTTCAGAAATTATTAAAATTTATGTGAAAGTTTAAAGTAATGTCTTGGTACCATTTAAATAATTTCCGTACTTTTCTACCATAATTTCAAATAATGTGCACATATTAAAGTGCCATCAATGTTTTGCACAGCTGTTATTATTTTTTTAAATGCACGTGTTTGTGTTTGATGTATGTATGTATACCTAAATATTTTTTTTCTTCTTTATGTCAAGAACACATGATACGTTTTTAAGTGTTCTATAAATGGCAAAACGTTTACATTTACGATACATTTACGATATCTACGTTCGATCTTAAAAATAGATTCATCTACTTAGCTTGAAATTCAACTTGATTACTAAAACTGAAACAATGTAATGAATGCTTTGTGGAAAGTCAATATGCTCCCTAGAGGAGTGACGGAGAAAATTTGAGTTTCTGCTGCACGTCACTATGCCAAGCTGACAGCAGACAAATATCGTCGGCATAATCTCAGCTCAGCAATTTTAATGGTATGCGCATTGTTTATTATACTCTTTTTTTTAATTGATTTTTTAGTAATTCACATAGTAATCGAAGCTGAATTACTCACAATTTTGGTGATTCGCTTTGAAAATTGTGTATGAGATGGGCAATTGTTAACTATGAATAACTGAGCGAATTACAAAAAAAAAAAATGTTGTAGTATGAACATGGCATAAAATAAAGGGTCCGCCATCTAACGTTTTTTTTCAATTAGTGTTTATTTCGTTAATGGTAACACTTAGCACATGTCTGATTTGACAGATAATTAGTTTTATCCTTTCGCTGAACGAATATGGTTGTGTCCAATGCGTTTTCGCTTCGCTAAGTGGGCCTGCGATCGACTTACAGAAGATGCCGATTTTGCCAAAAAAAATCATCTTTTCAGATGAAGCTCATTTTGATCTGGGGCACAGAAAACCCGCACGCATACATTGAAAAGCTGATACACCCAAGACGAGCCACTGTTTGGTGCGGATTTTGGTTCAGAGGCAAAATTGGGCCATTTTTCTTCGAAAATAAGCAAGGAGTGGCCGTTACAGTCAATGGCGATCGCTATCGGACCATGTTGAACGAATTTTTGTTCACAAAATTTGAAGAGGAGGATATTAGCAACATTTGGTGTCAACAGGACAGCGCTACAAACAGCCGAAGCTACACTCGATGTTTTGCGCCCTGTTTTTGAAGATCGCATTATCAGCCGCAGAGCAACAAGCCAGAGACAATTGACGCTTTAAAGGACAATATTCGTGGAGCCATTGGTGAAATACAGCTGCACACAATCGATAATGTGCTTAAAAATTGGACCGATCGTGTAGGCTACTGTATGGCCAGCCGAGGCAGCCATTTGAATGAAGTTATTTTCCATTATTAACCGAAAGGATTGTATTTTTCAAATAAAAAAAGAAATTTGAGGAAATATTGAGTAGTTTTTTTATAGCATTTTCAAAATTTGTTTAATGCTTTGAAGAAAATATTTCACACGATTTTGTGAATTCTTTTTTTGAAAAAAGTAAAGACGAGAGCAATGACTATTGATTAACTAAGGTCATACGCAGGAAGACCAAGGGACCATATACTTTCATTATATTAGATTAGGCTGCGAACAAAGCCAGTTGGTGACAGTTGTTATCAGTTTCTAATAATTGCTAACCTTTGAAATTTTTAAAACATATTTAACTTATATTTAAAAAAAAAAAAAAAAACCTTTTTTTTCTGCTACTGTTTCAATATAAAAAACAAAAAATAATAATGAAAAAATCATCCAAATTGTATATATTGTATGTTGGTTGGCATCACTATTTTATTATTTAATGAACTGTACATTATTATTTTTATCCTATTTATTATTAAATATTGCCAGCATTTCCAGTTCACTACAGTTGGTTGGTTTGTTTGTTTGTTGTTCGTTTGCTTTTTATTTTTATGGTTAAAAACAACAATAATAACAAAATTAACAATATATATTTATATATGTATATACAAACATACACATACATATACATAATACATATGTAATATATTAAAAAAAGGAATACGTAAATTATATACTCACTCACTCACTCGCTCACTCACTCACATATAACCGAAAACCAATAATTATAATGCTTATACACTTTAAACTTTTAATTTATTTAATGGAAATTATCGAAATTAATTGAAATTAATGAATATTTTTAATAAATGCACATAAATTTATGAGTTTTTGTTTTACAAACATTTAAAATGATAAAAATATAAATTTAATTTGTATATTTTTTTATTATGATTTTAAAAAAATTTAAACTCATTTATTTATGTAAATGCATTCACTATAGAAATTCACAATCATTTTATAAATTGAACAAAGAAAAAGCCAAAACAAAAATTAAATATAAAACAAAAAATTATTACTTTTTATTTTATTTTCAATAATTTCTTAATGATTTAAGCAGTTTTCTAAAAAAAAAAAAAAAGAATACAATCTATCCACTTTAACTCATACAGTGGCTACCAGCCAAACTCGGACACTATAATAAACTAATTAATTAGTAACCAAACTTTTTATTTAGTTCAGTCATTCCGTCACCGGTTCGATTCTCCGGTGGTATCCATTTAGTGTACTTGTCCGATGATTCATAATTTTCATCGTTGTCCATATTAACGTGACGTTTTCCACGTTGTCTTATTGACTGTCTTCGCCTTCTACTACTACTATTTTCAAGTGAATTTAGTTATGCAAACTTTCTAATTTAGTTAAGGAAGCTTTTGTTTATATATTAAGCTATTAAGAATATAAAACAAAATTAAAACTCAGTAGTTGTAAGTAGAAATAAACTAAAAAGACTTAAATTTATATAAAAAAAGTTACACAAGCGAAACTCGGACGGCTACATAAATGTCTGAGAATATTACTTATTGTTAAAAAATTAATATTTTGTATGCAGACCCTTGTTTTTTATAGCCATTTGGAGTCACTTGCAAACAGATTCGACCAATTTTTGGCAGTAACAACCTTTTCCCATTCTTTTAATAAAACTCTTCTTAGCTCAGATTGCTGGAAGCCGATTGATGCTGAACTTTTCTATTGAGATAATCCCATAAATTTTCAAAAGGATTTATGTCGGGGCTCAGGAGTGGTGTTTCCATAACGTGTGGTACATTATATAGCAGCCAAGATCTTACTTTGTGGGCGTTGTGTTTGGGGTCGTTATCTTGGTAAAAGTACCAATCGTTATCTAAAAAAAGCTTATTCACACTTTTTGGCAAGTTTTCTTTTAAAAAGTTTAAATAAACATTTTGATCCTTGATAGTGTCAATAAGATGCATAGATCCTGGTCCTGATGCAGAAAGTGAGCCCCAGATAAGCCATGAAGTTATTCAAACGTAGTTAATGATTTTGTCCCCTCCATACTACTGGTTTACCATCCGACCCAAATACTTTAAATTTGCTTTCATCGGTGAACATAACGTTTCTCCAAAAAAAAAATCCCTTATTTTGGTACTCTTTTGCAAATTTAAGTGTTTTGGTTTGATTGCGCTTACTAATAAGATGTTTTTGTCTTGATCTTCTACCATTAAGACCAACTCTGTAAAGCAAGTTTCTTATTGTTGATGGGCTTCCTTTCTTACGAAGGTCACTTTCAGCAGTAGCAGCAAGTTTTGGAGTACTTTGGAAGGGATTTGCTTCTATTTATCTTCTGCCTCAGAAAATATTTTGCTGTGGGCATAAATTGGTCTATTTTGCACCGTTTTATTGACCTTAAAACGTTTTATTATGTCGTGCACAGTTGAATGACTTGTGCCAACAATTTTTGAAATTACGCAAATACTTTTTCCTTTTCTTGCATGCTCAAAAACGAACTTTCTTATTTCGATACTAGTTTGTCCCCGTTGTCTATCCATCTTCTTTATTTTAGCTCTGCTTGTTCGGTATAATTATCGAAAACTGAACTAAATGGTTTTCCCCTAAATATGTAAATTATATCAGCGAAGTTGGACGCATTGAAATTACAGAGTTGCAGTTATTAACCCATAAAAGTTACTGTCCGAAATTGGCTTGTACAAGTCCTTTTTGACTTTCAAAGCGTTTTTAAATTCAATTTTACGTACAATTATTAAATTTCTGAGTTGGTTTTTCCTTTTGTATGTGGAAGATATACACGAATAAGAAAATAACTCAATTTTTTTAATAATTAAAATATATGATTTTTAAGCGGTAGAAAATATTTTGGTATAGTGTCCGAGTATGAGTTGTAGCCACTGTATATTTAACTATAATGCAAACAATAATATTGTTTAATAAATTTGCAAAATAAATAGATTGCCTCGAATTATCTTCAAGTAGATTCAAATCTATGAAACGATCCATAGTTGTGCATAGTTGTAATTATAAAGTTTTTAAATATGAGAACCCTATAGTTCTTTGTAAAGTCCAGTTTTGAGTGGTGTATATAAACTTTTCTGTGTTACTGTATATAAAATTATCGTAAACGTAAATTTTATTGATGAATTCTCATGACAGAGTCGACTACATGCTCATACATGCCGTTAACGAATAAAGCACTTATGATTATCGATGATATTGTCCGTTAGGTCTCACTAATACAGGCACCCATTCCTAAGAAAATTTGAACAATTATTTTAAAAAATTATGTATGACATCAAAGAATATTCATCGTCAGACTTCGATGATTTACCATTGTCCGCTTTTGCCACTATGATTCATTATGACGTTCGCCACCGGGTAGTTATTTGTATTGCATTTCGAAAACGGTACATAACTCGAAGTTAATACTTTTTATTGATGATAAAGCTACTCTACGGTGATTTAAAAAATTGAGCAATTTATTTATTTTTCAATCAGAATGTTTCTTGGTTGTTTAATATTTACAACAGGCTTGAATGGCATGAATTATTTGTTATCCAAATGCTCAAAAGTTCACAGGTCCGGAGTCTTAGGGACTCAACTAGTAGTAGCATTTATGCTACGAAGTCTAATCGCGGACTTATTTCTGGCACCACAGGTTCCTGCTCGACTATGATCCCTGCCTAGGGTTGCCAGATGGCCTTGATTTCGCTTGATTAATAAGAATTTTTACAGCTTGTCCAGAATCAAGAAAAACTATGGTTTGTCAAGATTTTTTATAGTGACTTTTTTAAGTTTTCCTTATATAAAGTTTAATGAAAAGCTATTGAACATTTTAGTCAACTAATAACGTATAGTGTTTTAAGTTTAAAAAAATTATAATAAAATTTTTATAAGAGGCTTTAGAAAAAGTTCGCTTACAAATTTGACCAAAAATGAAACATATTTTTGTTATGTTTGAAACGGGCTTTTTTAAATCAGATAGGTTCAGTTTCTATCGCATCATCAAAGTGTATGGTCTGGCGTTGTCATGATACAAAACAACACCTGGTCGTTTTAATTAAATTGCTTGTTTCAATCTTGTTAATTGTTGACAGTAGAGGTAAAAATCAATCATTTGTCCAGGCTGTAGAAGCTCATAATGAACAATTATATTCCAAACCCACCGGTTACTTTCTTGGTATCAACCAATATCATAAAAATTCAGACCTATCAAATAAGAGTTGTCTGATGCAATTAATATTACAAGAGATATTAGATTTGCCGACAATCTGTAACCATAGTTTTTCGAACACCAATATTTTCGATTGTCAACATTTTTTTTTTCAAAATTAAGATTTTTTCTGTATATGTCAAGAATTTTCGGATGTTGAATCTGGCTACCCTATCCCTGCCTGACTATGGTGGTTAAACCCAAAACGTGGTGTTATACTCTTAAATGGATTTCGTGACCCATAAATCGGTAGGACTTAAGATACTCTCCTACACTTAACAAGATGAAAGTCATGTTTAAATACATGGCTTTTAAGTTGGTACTCACATATGACGTATATCATAAATGGGACCGCTGGTTGACGATTTTTATTCAATTGTACTTTAAACACCGTAAGTTATGTTTCAGGAAAGGTTTTCACGTTAATCGTTCGATCTCGGCTCACAGGATGAGGTTCTGAGAAACTGGGGTAACTTCGAAAAGGGCATTTCTTGTCACAACAAAAAAGTTGGCTAACTTTGTTCGTAGCCTCGATTTTATGTGATGAGCATATAGAGCTGCATAAAGATCCACTTGGTCATAATCTATCAACCAATCCAATAATTTGCATCAGTTGTGACTCTTTTGACTTCATTTAACAGCTCCTAATCAGTATTTAAACACTGTTTTTTTATCTAGTATAGGTAATTTCGGAACTTTGTGTGTAAAATGCCTGAAAAATGGCTTAGTATGAGACAGCCTATTGGTCTATACCATCAATAGCTTCAATAGTAATAATTCAGTGATTCTAAAACTTAATTTTTCTTATTTCTTTAACGTTCTTGTTGTTTATTGATATGAATGAGTTTTTTAAATGGCATATTCTGAAAGGAATTTGCTTTTCTACAATTTATATTTCTTTTTAATATCGGATTTTTAGTGGTTTCAAAACCGCCGGTCTGGCAATGTCAAAGTCAGTTGTTAAATATCTGTCATCTAAAGTGACATTTATATAATGGAAGGTTTGTCATTTAAGAATATGGATCGTTTACAGCCTAAAAATGCGTAAAAGGAAAATTAAAAAAAATTACTACAAAAGTGAGGATTCAAACGTAACCACTGATTTTTGATTTTTCGAATAAAATTTTCTTCAGCGGTGAAGCTCATTTCTCCCTCGGTGGTAATGTCAACAAGCAAAATTGTCGTATATGGGGCTCAGAGAACTCAGAAATGATTGTGTAAAAGAAATTGCATCCAGAAAAAGTGACTGTTTGGTGCGCATTATGATCTGGAGATATTATTGGGCCGTATTTTTTTGAAAATGTCGCTGTAAGAACCGTTAACGTCAGTTCAGAGCGCTATGGCCAGTAGCGATCATTCAAATCACATTTTGTTTCATCCAAATCGTAGCCTTATGTGTGTTTTATTTAATTTTACTTTCGAAACCAAAACATGAATAATCACGTACATAAACAACCACAATAAATCTGGTAACTCTAACCTAATCCTAACACTCTTATGTAAATAAACACATTCGTATGTAAAGTTGTCTTATAAAAGTTATAAAGAAATCTACAAATTTCTTACATTTAAAACTAATCAATAAAAAATATCAAAAGAAAATATAAAATAAATATCGAAATAAATTAATTGAAATTATGTAAAATATCTATCTAAAGGTTTAAAAAGATTATAATTAATAAATAGACAAATTGTGCATTTCCATATAAAATTCGAATATAAAGGTAAACCAATACCAGTTATACGTAAAGTTATCTTTTAAAGATAAGCAAACATTACAGATTTGTTTACATTTTAAACTAAAGATTTTTAAATATTACAAAATATACTTTTGCTTAAAATATATTAAAGTATTAATTTTAAGTTATTAAAAACGAACAAAATACGTTTTTTATTTTATTATAAAAGCCAACATAATAAGCACAGCACAAAAAAAGAAGAGGGAAATCCAAGAAATTATAAAAATAAAACGCAGCTGTATTTAATGGATTTTGTGGTTTTACACGCACATTATTATAAAAGAAATTATTTGAAGGACTAAACAGCAAAAAAAAGGTTTACATTTTACATTTTATTATGTATGTATGCATGTATGTATGTAGAAACATATGTATGTTATGACATTTTAAATGTCATATACGGTAGAGACAAAAACAAAACACGTTACAGCGGCAACATATTTTCTTAGCCTTCCAAAGATTTCATTTCGAGCCAAGTGGAAAATGCTTCAAAATTGGCAACATATTGCGGTTATGTTTATAATATTTATTTAATAAATATTAATGTGAAAAATTAACAATTTAAGGTTATGTTGTGTCTTTTTTATCCCAAATTGATAACTTTCTTTAAAAATTTTTGAAAAATTTTAATACTTTCTGGCAAAAGCCTTTGCTATAGTTAAAGCTGCAGAATTAATGCGGAATATCGATAGCATGAATGCAATTAAGCCACTGGACTTTCTGGTTATAAAGAGAAGATCTATAGACAAGTATTTAAAGTTACTTGAGTTACGTTTACTCCACTTTATTGAAAAAAAATCTCTAATCTATACAATAATCTGGAAGTGGGTTATATGGTGGATGCATCAAAACTTTCTACCCAAGCTTTCTCAGCTCTCTCAGTTTCTTCCGGGTCATCAAAGATGTGTGTGATCTGGCGTTGTCATGATAGAACACAACACCTTTTTCATTGATCTATTCTGGCAGTTTTAATAGAATAACTCGCCTCAATTTCGTTAATTGTTGAACAGATTATGGAATCTCATAAAACATACAGCATAACCTTCCTTTCTTCAATCCTGATTTTGCCTCCGTCTGCGACGCTTCATCTTGCTTCGTTCATAATCCTTTTCGCACATTATTGTCATACATGATTCGCTTTTTTTCACCCGTAATCAATCGCTTCACAGATGGTTCGACTTTGTTGCGTTTTAGCAGTGATTGAATTGCAAATGAAAATTCGATCTTTTAAATTTTTCACTGTTAGTTCATGTGTCACTCAAACATCGTGCTCTTTTGTGTATCCAGCTTTTTTCAAATAATTGATAACTATTTGGTAGTGAGTGCTAAGTTTCCTAGCAATGTCCGTGCTCATATCTTTATCTTAATGCTTATATCTCAATCTTTTTCCACGATTTCATCGACTTTTACCGACTAAGTCGACTAAATCGATATGCATCTTTAATATCAAAATTGTCGTATCGATAACAAGCAAACCATTTCGCTGCTATTTTCTAGTTGCAGTATCGTCTCCGTAAACGCCATAAACTTCTTTAGCAGCCTACAACGCTGCTTATTTTACCTTATTTTGTATTCAACGTTGATAACTTTTCATAGAATAATGCGATTTTAATAATATCTTCTAACAGATCGAAGCCTAAAATGTCACCTTTCAAGCAAGTTTTAGTGTAGCCTGATGCAATAAATATTACCAAATATATTACATTTTAAATTTGTTACTGAAGTTTTTCAAATATACTATAATGTTTGATGTGAATAAAGAGTTAATTCGGCTCTGATTTAATTGTCGATCAAGATTGGCAAGTGAGGACTCGAATGGTGAGAATAGTAGTAGCTTATTAACATCTGCTAGATAATAAGATCCTAGTGGCCAGTATACGACAGCAGGTGAACTATTGTTTTTCTTACACTACACAACCATAACAACCATACAAACCGGCATAAAAGTGGAACTTTTACTCTCTTTTGTAGTCAATAACAAACACAGACGACCCAGGGTAATGTCATAACGACCACTACTGAAAAAGATCACAACGTCTGCCGACCACTTGTTTAAACCTTTTGTTTGCAATACAACACTGAGGCTAGATTTAGATTTAAACTGCAACCATTAAGTGTAATCCTTTAAGTACCACCTGGCAGAAACCAAAGTCTATGGGCTCTCAAATGGGTGTGGTACTAGAATTAAGTCTTTTTTAGACTCGTAAGATTTATCTTTACCACCCTTCCTGCCGAGGAATGACTTTTGTAGATGAGAAAAAAAAGATATCACAGCTTTTTTATGCAGCTGTCTAACTCTAGAAGAGAAATTAGTGGTGCAGTGGGATTTTTGCTATGTTCATTAAAGAGAAAAACGAAAAAGGTAAACAACAACACAAACAACAACAGAACTTCAAGTTAAAGGAAGGAAGTATCTGGGAATATGTCCTATATTTTTTATATAGTTGCAATATACAGTTACACCCTTATTTCGACATTGTAGCTTACCTCTGGCAATGATGGCAAACATAGCATGAATACTTAGGAGAAAACGCCACAAGCTTGGGAAAACTGGCGGTACTAAGTAAGGATCACCACCACCAGTTAGCATGGATCATCACCACTTCACAATCATATGGAAGCGAACTATAGCAGACTTATCATTAAACAAGCTTGAAAATCAACTGCTTAATTAAACTAAAACAAGGCAATGGTGTTTTGTGGAAAGCCATATGCTCCCAAGAGGAATGACGGTGGAAAAAAATGCAGCTGGACGCCTAATAGAAACAATGAAGAATAAAGATTAATAAGTCTACACACGTAACTTGATGGAATAAACAATCACATAATCCCCGGGAGTTCTGAACTTAATACATTTCCAAATGCCGATTAACATGAAAGATTAAATTGAAAGCAGTACAGATAAATAGAAACTCACTTCTTAGCATAGATTGCATGCTCCTAGTATATATATAATGCAATTTTGAAACCAATCTGGTGCGGTTGTGGAGCACTTCCTGAACTTTAAATGTTTAACGATTTCAAAGCCTATAAAAAATTTTGTGAATGCTCCTTGTTACACAATCATATCTACTTTTTCTAAAGACCGAAACATGCCTATGGTTAGGAGAGGAAATATCGAGATTTGCTGAAAGGTTTCTGAAGAAGCGTGGAGCAGTGGTGTAGTGGTTAGAGCGCACGCATAACAATACAAACGACCCAGGTTCGAGCCACAGCAGAGGGCATGACGAAGAAACAATTTAATTGTGGTTTCGAATGTTTAATAAAAATAAAAAGGCTTCAACTTATCTCCAGACAACTCTATCTAACAAATAAAGAAGGAGCCCCCTGAACTTTCCGCATATCTCTTGCGATGATGACAAACATCAGACGAATGATCAGGAAAACACGCCACCAACTGGGAAAAAATTACGATGCTAAAGTAAAGATCATCACCAATTAGCAAGGATTTTCACCACTACGCAAAAATCATATGGACGAAGCTACAGCGGATTAATCATCTACTTCGCTTTAAAAAATCAAATTGATTAAAGAAACTGAAACAAAACAATGGATGACGCAAAAAAAAATATGAAGAATCAAGAAAATCATTCGAACCCGCTAGCCAGTGCAATTTTGGTTATGCTGATACACGATTAAAAAGAAGGAACACCGTGGACTTGATAAGTAGACGAGCTTAAATAATGTCAAATAAATAAAATCCCCTGAACCACTAATATTTTTCAGCGCGGTGGTGCGACTTAATTAATGCTACCCCTAGCTTTAAAATTTGATAACGAATAATTGGTTCACTCCCAAAAGTTTTTTTTTAATAAAAAAAAAATACTTGCACCTACAACAATAATTTAGAAAGTCGGATTGGTTTTCATAGAAGTGCTTAAAGACTGAATAGTACACAAAAAGCGAATGTAGAAGAAAGGTGGACTAGGGTATAGGTTTCGTGAGGTAACATATCACTGAATAAGTCAGTAGGATAAGTAAGAAGAAAACAAAATTTTTACAAAACTCGATTTTATTATTCAACATAGTCGCCTTCGAGGGCGATACAACGAATATGCGATTTTCCAAGTTTTCGATGCCACTTTTATAATACGATTTCTGTTTTTCGTCAAAATAGGGCTCTGTATCAGCGATTACTTCATCATTAGACCTGAAAACAAGAAAATGTCGCTGAGGGCTAAATTTTGAAAATACTGTGGGTTGGTTAGCAATTGGAACGCGACAACCACTTTGAACAGGGCTTTCGCATACCCAAATATTGATGTAAAATTATAAAAACACTACCATCTGATATCTCTACAATGTTGTTTTGATGTTTTCTGGAATAACAGCCTCATTTGGGCGTCCACTGCGCTCTGAATTGTGTGTGCTGATACGACCACGTTTAAATTCAGCAAACCACTTCTATTTATCCATTTGTCTTGATGAAGCAGAGTTCAGATAATGGTTATCAAGCCATTGTTTGCTTTCCAAATTTGCTTCACACAATAGTATATACTTTAACTCACGAATCAATAGTTAGATTGCTGTCAAACGTATACACGTATCGTTTGAAGGTTAGTACTAAATAAATGTAAACTCTTCTAAACAAAATAAAACAACAACTTAAGTTCAATATATTAAACTTTAAAATAAAATTTTTTGGATTTTCCTAAGAATAAAAAAATTTTTATTTTCGTTAAGTGTTTGATAAGAACTAGTGAAAGTCTAATAAAAATATTTAAAGCTTTTATTTCATTTTTCAAAATTCATGTAAATAAAGTCAATAAAAATGTTAAATGAATTGCTTTATTGAATTAAACATCTGTTGCGAATTATGGAAAACACTTTAATAAAAATTTCAAATACAATCAATAACATTTTATTGATTTATAGTAATTTAATTAAAATTTTCAAATTTTCTTCTAACGTTGTAACTGTAACAATCTTGTGTATTCAAATAACCTTGGATCTTGTTAGAGCAGAATGCAAAAGGGGGATGAAGAAAGTGTTTCCTTTTTACAACCACCCTCTTAGTTATCTTTTTTTTTTTTTTTTTTTTTTTTGTTCTATGCCTAAGGCTGAGTAATAAAACTTTCATTTTAAGAAATATGTGATTTTAAGTTTTAGCTAAGCTTAACAAACAGGATGCGTACATTTAAAAACTTATTAAATTGCTATAATTTATAAGGTTTTATCTTTTACTTTATTTCTAACGTTTTTTTCCCCTTTTATTTGGTTCTCTTTCCTTTACAGCAGTTCTTATTGTCTTTGTATATGAGGCTGTAAAAACCCACTCTCTATAAAGAAAAACGAAAATTCAAATAATATTTTATGTATTGTTTTGTTGTAGAAACTCACTTATAACCCGCTACCCCCCTCACTCATTCCTCTCTGCTGCTTACAAGGATTCTAAGAAAATTTGTGTTTTTTTATATCCTATTTGAAACAAAAAAAAAAACGGAAACTCGTTAGTCTAAGCAGCAGAGTAGAAAAGTATAAAATCCTATAAAGTTTAGGCAAAAGCATAGTAAATACATACATACATATATAGACGCACACCAAAACTACTACCAAATTTTACAACTGTTAGCTAAAGTAAAATTGCCAACCTTTTTCTTCTTCTTTATATACAAACAAATACTCTTACTCCCTGTCTCTCGCCTTTTTTCCCCCTCTCTCACTGTTTTTGTTTAACGGAAATAAAAGTGCTAAGACAGCAGGCAATTAATTTGCATGGCAAAAAATAACAGTAAAACTGTTTAAAAATTTTGTTTCCTCTTTTTTGAACCAGAAAAAAAAACATTAAGCCCTGTTGATAAGTTTCTATTTTCATTTTTATTTTCGACTAAAACAAAAAAAAATAAGTTTAAAAATGTCTATGTGTTAAAAAGGGACAGCAAATTATATGTAAATAAATGATTTTGATACCTTTCTAAACACTTTAAACTTAAAATCACTTGATTTATAATGGTTTTTAATGAGTTTTCATCAATCTTACAAAGAAAATTAGTCAAATACAGCCTTAGATAAGATTAAAATTATAAAAAGAGCGATAAAAACGTAATTAATTTCATGGCAATTTAAAACAAAATCATCAATACTAAAGTAAAAACGTTAATACTCATTCCGTTTTACACCTGATGGTGTTCATATTACAGTTATCTAGCGATACATTTTTAGAATAATGTAAAATAAATATTATAATATAATTATAAGCCGAATTACTTAACTCAATATACACAAACTTTTAAGAACAAAACACTCAAATTGCAACTAATTTAACGTTATTTACCAGAAAAAGTGATTTCTGGGTGTTTGTCTACGCTAAACTTATGTATTTAATTTCCATAATTTACTGGCAAATAATAAAGCAATAAATAAAGAATAATAACAAGAAAAAGGAAAAGAATTATCAAAACTTATTACAAAGGAGCCATGTGAAAGGGATAATTCGTATAAGTAATTTAAACAACAAATAAAGTAAATCGACATCTCGTGAGAACATGGGATTAGGCATATAAAAGCAGGGCATTGAATTTTTTCGGGCACTAAAAAACAGATTCATTAAAATAATTTGAAGCGCAAAAAAAAAGTTAACAACCTAGCTAAACAGAAAAATTTGCAGGTTGATATTTAAAGCCTAGTGAGAAATACACAATGTTGACGTAATGGTGACTAACACTACCTGTAAAGTTTAAAAATTTTTAGGTATAAACACAATGGCAGAGGTAACTAAACTTTGTCTGTTGTTGCCTTTACTATGTACTGTACGTCAGGATAAAAACAAAGCTCATACATACTTAACATTGATTTCTGTAAAAGCAATCAAGACTTGAGAGGAGAGAAGAGAATAAGAAAAAACAAACAATTTCATTCAGTTGTATGATAGCTTTTGATGAAAGTATTAAAATTGCTTATCGGTTATTTTGCTTAATTTGTTGAACTGCAAAATCGTATTACTACTACTACTACAAATGAAGTTTTCTCTTTAGCCACCCCTGGTATATTTCAAAGAGAGCACGAATAAAGCATTAAGTTGTCTTCTTATTTTACAATTTCTAGAGCTTAGTAGGGCTAGTACAGAGGGCTTAAAGATTTACTATTCTCTATTAACCACTTAACATTTTATGTTAGCGTCTTTAAAAGGTACCATGTGTTCAGATTAAAAGGAAAGTGCAAGGGCCTCCTAAAACATTAAACCTTTAATGTGCGACAATATTCCTGTTCATTATCTTTTTTATAATTATCTATTGCCATGTGAGCTCAAATTAAGCTTTTAGGTGACTAAGTTTTCGGAAAGCTCTAGAATGCAGAGGGAGACGGCAATGGCAGAAGGATTTAAACTTGGACTTAACATTTATTTTAGGCGCAATAAATCAATGCTGGTAGCAGGACAAAGGTCCGTGTTGGGCCTGACCAAGAATGCAATAGATTACATAACATTTTTTGGTGTTTTGCTCTAGATACTGTATGTTTAGGCTAAAAGCAACGTGCTTTTACTTCTGAATAATGACTTCTGTAAAAGCACTTAAAACCTAATAACCTTTGCATCATCTTGAGATTGTCTATCTCACAAATCAAGCACTTAGACGATAACCTATCATAAAACATTGGAGGCATACTTCTTTAGAAAAGGGAAAGTGGTACAGGCGCGGGAGTGTTTGACTCTAAGAGGAAATATTTGCAACCTATGGGAAAACTCGCAAGCTTATTCCAGTCGGAAGTTAATGCAATTGAAAGATGTGCTCAATTTAACCTGGAGAGGAAATATAGAGGACAGGACATAGCCATACTATCTGATAGTCATGCCGCCGTTCGAGCACTTGGCTTCTACGAGGTTGACTCAAGCAAGTTTGGGAATGTCTTGGTAAGCTAACCCAGCTGGGCAAAGACAATAAGGTCAGCTCATGCTGGGTTCCGGGGAATGAAAGAGCCGATGAACTGGCGATAAAGGGACTGGGAAGGGGTATGTATGTTCAGTAATGACTTTTATAAAAGCTTAACATCTTTCTTTTTGTTGTCCATCATTATGAGAGCTGAAATAAAGCATTTGGTGTGCTAGGTAACCAGGTCCTAGTTTCAATATCAGGCCAGACCATTTGACAATTTTTAACAATGACATTTTCTTGTAACATTATCCAGTGACTCGTTATGAATACTATACTATAAAAAACTTTACTAATTAATTTATCTGCCCTTCGAAACCTGTAGGCCCATTCAATGTATCTAAAAATAGCATGGCGCATTGGTTGATAGAAGTCCCCTTCTTCCAGTTGTGATCCGCGAGATTTGTTAATAATTTATTCTGAAACTTCTAAGCTAATTTCATAGAAAATTTGTCTCTTGAAAGCAAAACGCTATATGTAGAATATAATTGGATTGGGTAGTGACTATCTAAAATTAAGTAAATCAACTTTTGCAGCCAAGACTTACCCCCTGCTTTCTACAATATATTGTTTTCGTTGTTTAAAGTAAGTAAATTTTGTTTAATTTTTTTCTGGCTTAACAGTATGAGCAGTGATTTAGGGATGAATCCTTTTAATTTTCTTAAATTTTAAAAATCAAACAAAGTTACACTTATGCTTTTAAATAGGCTTAAAATATATCATTTTATAACCTCCAGTTCATTTTTTTTAATAATAAATGCAGTCGTTTAGTCCAACTTTAAAATGTTATGGGTAAAGTTTTTTAAAGTAAACCATAAGATACTTGTAAAAGAAACAGAAAATCCCATCTTTTATGCCACATAATTTTAAATATACATACGAAAAAAGAGTTCCATTCAAGTGTGTGGTAATTACCAAAGCAGATTATATTAACAGTTGTTTCAAATACGATATGTATATATATACATATATACACACATATGTATATTTTCTTCCGCTCACTTTTACCACTCTTTTCCACCATAAGCTCTAAAATTTTCAACGAACGCAGTTTGATAAGTAGGAAGGCATTAATAAGAAAATTAAAAAAAGGAAATAAGTATGTATGTATGTATGCATGTATATAAATAAGAAAATTTCTTTATAATTACATACACCTAGGAATCCACGCAGATAGGATTTCTTAAATAGTATTAAAAATTAAAACTCACCACACACGTATATTGTTGCCAATATTAAGAGAGCTGTAAAAGAAAGAAAATAAATTAAAGGTTAAATAAAGCCCAAACCCAATAAGAGATGTAATATTCATTGGAAAAAATTAATAATAAATAAATGCATAATGAAAACTTGTATTTATTATTTTATTTTGTTTTTTTTTTGCTATTTAGCATTCCTTTTTATTTATTTTTTAACAAGTTCGTTGTACTAGTATTACCTATAATCTCCCACTGTGCTGTTAACAGCAGGTGATTCATTATTTCTAAACCGGTTTAATTTTAAATCTAACAGGGTGTTAAGAAAATGGAAAAAATATATGCATATAAAAAAAATTAAATCACCTTGAAATTATGAATTCAAGAGCTAAAGGTTTGAAAAAATTTTATTTAAAGTTTCTGCGAGGGTAATTTGATAATGTCTTGACTTTGACAATGTTTTTCCGGGTTTTTTAGGCCTGCCAAATTATATGATTTGTCAAGATCATTAAAATAGACTTTTGTTTTAATTATGACCTCTTCGTTTGACCCAAATCTTTTAAAACTTAGCCAATGGTTCAAATTGGAACTATGAAATTTTGCAAAGGGTTAAAGATGCTGGATGGAACAGCAGTTTAAAAAAACAGTTTATACAGTAGTGGCTATACAACTTTGTACTCAAGCACAAGCACTTTAATAATTTTCCCAGTTAATAAATTAAATATTTCCATCCACCCACCATAACTATCTTTAGTGTAAGTTCACTAAAGAAAACCATCTATTTTGATCACCTCTGAATGTTATTTAATTAAGAGATATCAGCCCTCCTCCAAGGAGACAATCGTTTAAATCTTACAAATATCAATGTCAATGACACATCGAGAGAAAGGTCTATACTTGTATATAGCTGCAGCCATCCTATGTAATTTAGAATGATCATATGTTTGTACTCAAATTTAAGTTCAAAATATGATATATCCACTCAGTTAAGATGGCTACAACCTAAGCCATCTCACGCCCCTCTATTATCCAATTCTGTGGACTGTGTTCATATTTACGTTATTTGCTGTAATGCTTACTTTTTTACTCTGAACTACTTTTTTAATTTTAACAAAACCCAAAAGACATAGTTTGCTCAAAATTCAACAAAATCACCGATAATTAGGTATGGTTAGCACCATAGTACGCAAAAACTCAGCTCGTGAGCAGAATATTCTTTGGTTCGCTCGTTTTAAGACTCGTGCCTGTGAGTTTTATTTTTTTAATTCGTGAGCACGAATCATATTTTTTGCTCAAAATATTTTTTGCTCGACTCATGAGTACAAATTTAAAATTTTTTAATTTTTGCATGTTATTTGTGTAAGATTGAATGCGAAATACCATGCATTCGTATGTGTGTATGCAGCGACCAATCAGTATTACACACATGCATGTTTTATATTACACAAACAACATTTACTATAAAGAATTGCTCGTTTTAAATTCGTTTCGATGCTTTTCGACTCGGTTGGCGTTAGGAATTTTATTTTGAAATTCTTTTGTTTTTGATTCTTCTCATGTGTCACGTATATTTTAATTGTTTTTGAAATTCGGCTCTCAAAAAGAATCGTTCTTTATAAACGAATTCAATTTGAGCACTCTTCCTACTCTGGTTAGCACTGTCTTATAGTTAAACATAGGCTTGTTGTGTTCTTCCATACTATATTTGGCCCAAAAGGATTCAATGGAAAATCAGTGACCCGTCATAAGTCAACGTTAAGAATCTCTGTTTCTACAACGTATTTCCTTAGGATTCATCAATCTATGCAATTAATAAAAATAATAATTTCCATAGCGTTCCTATTGAGAATGTTTAAATTTGATACCAAGTCTCGCCCGAAATGCGGCAAAAACAAAATTAAAAATGAACATATGATTTTAAAAGCAACAAAAAATCAAATGCTTAAGCAATACTGGTTTGTTAGCAAGAATGCGCTAACAAGAACCACAATAACTGAAGTGTTGGTGAGAGTACTCTCTTCCGGAATAGTCTTCTGACTTCCTTTCTCCACCAGATAAGACATAAATAAATAAAAATAGTAAACTTATCATTATAAATTACGAAACTCGTTTCTTTTATTATTGTTTTACAAATGACACATAAACAACTGCTTCTTTAAATTTGATTAAATAATTTGCTTACAGTCACATGTTTATAAATTATAGACATGAACAAAATGTCTTGTTAAAAACTGAAAAGTTCCGGTGTCGGTACAAAAGAATAGCTTAAGTTGACGTAAGCACAAATTGAGTTATTGCGTTAGGAGCAAGGAACTAAAATGTTTTAATATAAATTTTTAAATCAACGTTACAATTGTGTTTACGTTGATGTAAGCTACTCTTCTGTACCTGCACAGATTTAGGACATTTAAAGATAACAGTTTTTGCAAAAGCACTTATGTTTGCAGCTAAGAAATTCTTGCATTTATATTCAGTAAGTAAGTAAGTAGCCATCCAAAACTCTTTCATAAGTTGGTTAAGTATTTGGCAGAATTTTCTTTGATTTTTTAAAGTAACTTAAGTTAGCGAAAGTATATTATAGAAAGCCCTTAAGTCTTAAGCTAGTATAACTATATAATATAAAATATAATATATAGCCCTTAAGAACGAATATAGTCTGTGGTCATGGTTAGTTGGTAGCATCGTAGAGTTAGTCAAGTATTTGACAGACATTTGTTGATTTTTGACAGTAACTTAAGTTAGAAAATGTATATTACAGTTAACCCGTACGTTTTAAGCTATCACAAGTATATCATAGTTAGTCCTTAAGAACGAAAATAGGTTGGTATAGGTATTCTTCTAGAGAGATATGGTCACTTAGCACTATATTGTAGTGTCAAGGTACCACAAAACTTTAACTGACAAAAAACAGAAAATTGAGGTCAATAAGTTTCATTATTAGCATCAGTCTAGTATCAGTTAATGAAAAGATCCTGATACTAGAGTCTATCTAGGTTATCCAGCCAGTAACTGCATAATCCTAGTGGCAGTCTATTGGCATACACTGTCAGCTACTTGAGCTCTACTTTACAGCTAATTTATATTTTTAAAACGCAGGGTTATTCATTTTTTGGTTTCAGAAGTAAAGTTAAATAAAACACACATTAAGCTATGAATCTGTTTGATTATCTACTTTTACTTTATAATGGTTGACCTTGCCATTATGTACGAAATACAATGTTGTCGAAATAGCCGCCTCTGGATTACTTGCAGCATATAATCCTTTCGAGGTATTTTTCGAATACGTTTTTGCATCTATCGGGCGATATCTCGGCGATACCTTGGCGAATGTTGGTTTTAAAATACTCCAACGCTAGGGGAAGCGAAGACTTTCTTTGTCTTTGCCACAAAAAATCTAAAACAAAAAAATGCCATAATCTTGGTAGCCAAATGACGTCGCCAAATCGAGCAATTGTTTAAGCGGACAATTTTTCATGCAATAAAGTCGTGATGTGTATTACGAGACACCGTCTCGTCAAACCACATATCGTTCAGTTAATAATCTTCTAGCGCAATTTAAAAAAAATTGGTTATCTAATATAGCTATAGCACTATGAATTGAGGGTAACGATTTTAGTGTCATTTTCGAGAAAATACAGCCCAATAATACCTTCATAAATAATGCACAGCAAATAGTTACTTTTTTCGGATACAGTGGCTTTTCTACAATCACTTCTAGGGGGAACGAGCCGCATATGCGACTATTTGGTTTCTTGACTTAGCCACCAGTTGAGAAATGAACTTCATCGCTGAAGAAAATTTTAGTCGAAAGTTCGGCTACATATTTGAATTACTACTTTCGTAGTAAATTTTAACTACTTTTGCGTATTCCATATTCGTAAATTGCAAACCTTACACTAAATAAGTGGCACTTCAGCTAACAAATACTTAGCAGTTGTCAGCCTTGTAAGACTGACGGCCTAAATGGATAACCCGATATCATATTGTATTAATTTAAATACAAAATTATTTCAAAGCATATTTTCCCTTTTTTCAATGAATTTCAAAAAAAAAAATTAACGATGTGAACTTAAAACATAAATTAAACGTTTAAATTACCCAATCAATTAATATTAATTAATTTTCACTTAATATTGATTTTCTTACGTTTTTTTTTCGTAACTTCTTTTATTGCTGACTGCTATTACACTTGGCTTATAAATGTTAAAAAGAACTTTATATTCCCATTATAACAATTTGCTAGAGTTTTATTGCCACGATAATTAGTAACAAATGTTTCAATATAATTTTTTTTTAAATATTGAAAATATATTTGAAATAACAGAGAATAAAATACCATATATTGTATAAAAGAAAAGTTAATTTAAATCATATTAAATACACTTTAGCTAAATAGTTAAGAGATAGAGAGAGAAAAAAATATAAAAACTATGTATAGAAAATAACATTTAATTGATTGTATAAACTTTTTAATACCACGATAAATACGATTACGATTAATACCAAAATGATTCGTATCCACAAAAACTATTTATCCTTTTTTTTACTAAAAACCTTCTGTAATTGATAGTAAACGTTATTTAGATATAGATTTTTTTTCTCACCATAAAACTCCTTAATTGAACGTCTGTGAACGTGTTACTCGTTTTAGACCGTCTCTACTGCATAAGAAAATCATTCACTTACTGTGGCCAATTGAAAAAATCTAACGTTTAATCTTTTATACTACGGACAGTACAACGTAAAAGTTAATTTAATATTTTTTTTTAATATATTTCTTTAGTATTGCGTTCAATAACATTTTAGCCACAAAATAGCATTAAATACGTTTTAATTTAATTTTTTTTATACTTTTTCTTTTACCATTATATTTGGCTATAAGTTAGACATTTGTTAAGTAAAACTCAGAAGAAAAAAAAATCAAACTTTATTTCTTTTCTGTAACATAACAACTAAAAAAGAAAAAACTAAAAATAAGAAAAAAATTCTAGGGATGTATGAATTTGCAGTCCATGTGAAAAGTTATGTGGCAGCAGTTTCAATTTAGTTTGATAAATGCACTTAATTGCTATTAAATAACATTTCGATGGACTTGAATGTGTAAAAAAAGTTTTTCTTTCTCTTTTTTTAAGCCCTAAAGAAATTAATTTGAAATTAAAAACCATCATTTAGTTTTTACCAAAATAAAAATAAAGAAATCAATTTAAAATGATTGGTTTGCTGGGTAATAATATAACAGTCATTATAGGGTTAACGCTTAAAATTTAGAATTCCTACAATAATTCTCCTGGTCATACTTTTTCCCCGTCACTCTTCTTGGGAGCGTATAGCATTCCTCCACTGCCTTGTCTCAGTTCCATTTCATTTTCCATCATTTTATTCTCAAGCTTAGTAATGATAATGATAAGTAGACAGTAGCTCGCCTCTATGTGATTGTGTTGTGGTGAAGGTCTTGCTAAGTGGGGGTGGTGATCCTTACTTAACATTGCTATTTTTTCCTCAGTGGATGGCGTTTTCTCCTGTATATATTAATTCCCATAACATTCCATGAAGGAACACGGGAACTTCTCTCAGTCAATGAGCTGCACCAGATTCTACTTTTAGACTCATTGAAAAGGACCTACAGTTTAACGCCGGGTCTGAACGGCAAATGCACTAGAGAAGTTTTCATTTTTTCAGAATATCAGTCCTGGTATTGAATCGAGGATCTTCTGATTGGTAGGCGGGTGTCTTACCTACAATATCACAGCGGGACATCATCATAGCTAGAGGTGATCTGGAATGGCTTCCTTTAGAAGCAATTGTCTGGAGGAAGGTTAAAGTCTCTCAGGTAAACACTTGAAACCGCAATTAAATTTTTTCAAATCTGAGCCGTTTGTGTTATAACACTACACCACGCAACCATCCTGGTCATACAGTTAAGATCGAATTCAATGCGCGTTTTCCGGCTAATTAACTTGATCCTTTTCCTGGTCTTAACTACAACACGTAGTTGTTGTTTTGTACAGTTCTTTTTATTTCCACACTTTTACAATTATAACTATACGGTATCCAACTTATTGAATATACGCTTAATAAACTGATTTATTCAACACGTTCATTTGCGCATTAACACGACTTTACTTATTGACTGCCAAAGTATAACTAACTATAACTAAGCGGAATGTGCCACCTTTTATAGGAAATTATCATCAATTTCGAATGCTCTTGTAGTTGCTACAAATTTCTATTTATCTACGATAAATTCAAAAGATGTAAGATCATTATACACAAAAATAAATCCAACTGGCAACACCGTTAAACACATAAGTTGTAACACTGTTAATTACACAAGTAATTATAGCAGTGCCATATACCTTTGGAGCCTAGACACAAACCAATAGAATAAATGTTATAATAATGTTTACAGCTAATACTACTATACAAATTTGTTGTATCTTTTCTTTAGGCATTGTTTATTTTCGTAACAATATTAATGACTCTTCTAAAACAGCGGTGATATATGGACTTACTGAATAAAAGGTAGATTGATCGGTTGTAGATTGTTTATTTCTGAAAACTGGGAGTATATTGAAGAAGATAGCTCTACATACAGTATTGAATTACTTTTAAGGTATAAATAATTTTTTAAACATAAAACATGAGGAATAATAGGTGTTTATTAGGTAAGGTCGCTACGCATTCCCACCCATAAACCAAATGTGATACATTGTGAATACCTACATACATACACATACATAATTCCAGCAATACTACATGTGTAACAAGTGGTACTTTTCGCAATCAATGAGCTTCACCCGATGCTACTTATAGACTCATTGAAAGGAATCAACAATTAATGCTGGCTTTGAACGACAGATAAGTTAGAGGGGTATTTCATGGTGTAACGACGTTATACCGCTTTTAAAAATCGCCAGATGGTATGGCTTGGGATTGAACAGAGGATCTCTTAGTTTATAGACGTGTGACTTACTTTACAAACCACAGTGGCACAAGTAGAAAGATTAGAGAAAGTAAGAAATGGGTCCAACAATCATGAAAATAAGAAAAAGTATAGCGGGAGTACCCTCACTAGTCAACTAATGCCTGACAAAAATCCCTGCAGGTCTGAAATTCTGGTAGAAGCAACAACCTCACTAAGGCCACTGGAAAAGTCCAGTCCCAACAGCCAGAGGCTGCACCTCCAAAGACCAGAGCAAAGGCACAGGATGTATTCAATCGTCTCCGGCTCCCCTTCCTCGCTACAAATCATACTAAAGTCAGAGCTACCTTCTTCCCCTAAATGCACACTGCCCAGTCAGAAAACCTATATGAATTCTGACAGATTCCACAAAGCCGTAGTCCCACCGAACACAACATAGTGTAATGCTGTAACTGTCCTTGTGCAGTGTGAGGGCCCTAAAGCAGGATATGTCTCCCAGCCAGTACCTTTAAAGCAGCCTGACTGTCCACTTATAACACACTCTCGTCTCAGATTGTACATTCATTGGGAAGTCTAAATCGCCATACAATATACTATACAGACTCCCGCACCAGTGCCCCAATCCATCTGCAAGTCATCAATGAAGATCGCGTGGCTATCCATTAGCCTATCGACACCCTGTCATTGCTCTCTTTCAGGTTGACATCATATACTCTAAACATACAGTACTCTGTATGCCTAAATCCACCATCGCCAGGATTAGAAGCTTATTAAGTAAAGCTAGAATCGGTTGGCAACTAATCTTGTAAAGAGTTCTAAATACTAGATATCATAAATGTCTTAACTCTGATCTCAGTGTAAATCGTACCGAAATGAAACTTAAAGTTTTCAGAAGACAATATAAGATTTCATCTTTCGTGATACCCAACATGTGTTAAGCTTGGTCTGGATGGATCGAAATATTCTTGAAGAAATAATTTCCAAGAAAAAGCGATGAAGAATTGGGAAAATGGTGATAAGGATGTCTTTATGTATGGCGGTCGTAAGAGAATGAAGCAAGTGCGTGAAGCACTAAGCCATTGGGTCACGCCTGCATTCTAGACACAATAGATTACAAAAAGTGCTGGTAGGGATGTATACATATATATGTAAACAATCAAAAGACGACAAACTAGTATAAGTTTTGTGATCGTTGTCTTGAAGCACTTTATTTTAGAAATTTTTACTGAAAAATGGGTGGGTATTCCCTATAAAGACTATTGCCATAGTTACTGCTTATTATTGACTTAGGTTGGCGCAAATATATGATTTTGTGGCCTTTGTCATATTGCACTAACTTATAAAGATTATTTTGAAGTTATCAATTTTTTAGCTTAGAATAATGAAAATATTTACGTGATCTTATGGTCATTATTAAAAGGCTCTGTGATTTAAGAATTTAAAACGAGACGCTAATACGTGATTTAGAGAGGAGAGGCTTAGCTTAACAATAACACGTAATCTTGTGGACATTGTTACGAGGCTCTGTAGGGATTAGGATTTAAGAATTCATATCTAAAAGATGGATGTTCCTTATCACAACTATTGTCTTAGCTATTGATTAGTATTGGAATATTGCTTTTATATGCAGCTCATTGACTGAGAAGAAGTCCACGTGTTTCTTCATGGCATGTTATGGGAATTAATATTGGGTTTTATAACTGCTTCCTCATTTCGTTAAACTAGAAATTTTTTATTTGTTAGTAAAATTGCTTGTTTTAGTATATATAATATAATTTTGAACTTTTGGTCGGAACAAAGCGGCGTTCTGTACTATGGACTACTAAAGCAGACTGCAGTTACTTCCTTTGAACCGTGCATTATGAGAAAAAAGACCGGAATACAATGATAGACGTGATTAAGTTATTCTTTTGCATGACAATGTTCGGACTCACGTCGCAAAAATTGCCAAACCATTGACAGAAATGATCAAATGTTGCATCCGCCGTAATCTCCGAACATTTGTCACTGTGACTATTGGCTGAAGGATACAATATCTTTTTTTTCTTCTATTCAAGAAATATCAAATAGGCTTCGAAGATCGATCGCCTCGAAAGACGAGAAGTTTATCTGAAAAGTGATTCAGAAATTAGCTCAGAAAGTAATTTTCTTACCTAAAAGGGACTCAATTAATTTGTACTCCCAATACCCAAATAATACGTATTTTTCTTGAAAATAAACTATGAATTACTTTAAATAAAAATCCACCCGGGTTTTTTTAAATATAATATCCAATAAAGCCCGGGTGGGCTTAACCCAGTGGGTTGCCAACCCTGATAAAAAAAAAGTGGCAAAATTGTATATGATTATGAAATTTTGAAATAACTAGACAGCCGCCATTAGTTAATGATGAAATGAGAAAATGTTTGCCATATCATATGTACCTTTGCAGTTTTTTGATTCATAGGTTGATGCATCAGCTCACCTTGCAAAATATTTTTATATTAAAACTGGAGTTGGTATTATAAATTTAATTTTTATTTTAATTTTTTTAGCAAATCATTTGATTACTTATTCGTAGTTTTATAAAGCTTTCAAACAAATCTTGTTTTATGTACATGTAGAGTCATGTACATATGTATGTATGTATGCATATGTATAAAAAAGATATAAAAACTTGATGAAAAATATAAAAAATAGAGAATTATATTATATGTCTGGCTGGTAATGTGATTATAAACGTTATCGATATCTCGTGCTACCATTTTTCCATTCATTCATTCAGGCAAATGAATAGACGGACGACAATCCCTTTTTTGTTGTACGGTCTTCCTTATAAATACAACCGAAAAAAGGGAAAAAATATAACAAAAATAAAAAGCAAAACCAAGAAATAAAACAACTGTATTTGAGATGAGTTAAAATTACTCATACAAATAAACAATAGCGAGAGGCAAAAAGTGAGGAAGCGAGATAGAAATAATAATAAAAAAATCTTACGCACCCTTAAATAGTGACAATATTTAAGCTTGAATGTACTGGTCAAAATAAAGAATGAAAAAAACCGTTACTTTAGATGACTTTGCCTTTACAGCTTACGGGCAGTGGCGGAGGTTTTTTTTTGTTGTTTTGTTATATGCTACTGCTACTTACACGTCACTTAATCGAATTATCATCAAACATGGCGTCTAACAAATGATACAGGCATGTATACTTACACACTCACATACATACTACTGCCTTGCTCTCAAAGTGTGTAAATGCTTTGAGTTTGAGTTGCCATATAGTTTTGCTGTGATATATCCGGATTTGGTCAGTGCTTTCAGCAAATGGGGGAATTTTTCTTTATTTTTCAGAGCAGAAAATAAAATAAAAAATCGAAATCAAGGGTAATAATAACAGAAAATCTTGTGATAATAAGCGAAGACTAAAGCCAATGCTAATGTTTAGGGTTATAATCATTGACAGTTTTCTTATCCTTACAGCAAAGAAAATCCTTTTGTATAACAAAGAAAAAAAAGTAAAAAGGAAAGAAAATCTGAATAAGTACGAGTATTTTAGAAATGAAAAAACGTTGTTACTTTCTCTCCTCACTTTTCTTCAAAATAAAAGATTGCGTGTATTTTGGCTATTTTTTCTTACTGGTTTTATCAATCTCTAAAAAATGTAAAAAGAGAAAAAGAAACCAAACCTAATAAGGGCTGGTAGGATATAAAGTTACGTGTTAGGAATTAGGTGTGATTTTAATGGGTTTCCTTTACATTCATTTGATTTTTTTTTTCTTTTTGCATATAATATTCAAACTCTTTTCAATGACTTAATTGATTTTTCCTTTATTGATAACCTTTTTTTGCAGTTCTTATTATCTTGCTAGAAAGCAGAAAAAGGAAATTGAAAAAAATTGATTTAAATTACAATACTTTAAGGATTTTATTGTAAAATCCTTAGCTCTGTTGTTAAATATAAAGGATTAATGTTTATGTGTCTGTCTTATTTTCTTGCAGATATGAACAAGGGTTCACCAATTGACTATAAAAGTGGTTCGGCTTGTTCGACACCCACCAAGGATACATTGAAAGGTTACGAACGTTCGGCTAACAATTGTATGGGTCCTGTGCTTCCGCCCCGTAGTGTTATGAGTGGCATACCCTCTCATCATTATTCGGCACCCATGAATTTTCGCAAAGATTTAGCGGCACGCTGTTCAGCCAAATGTATAGCAATTGTAGCCGTCTCCGTATTTGTGGCCATGTGTGTTTTGTTAATATTTTTAACAGGTATAACTATTTAATAATATATTTTTTCTTTTAATTATCTTTTTTGTATTATTATTATTATTACGAAGGTTTTGGTGTTCTTCACTGGTCTCCATCTGCCCCCTGTACAGTTCTAGTCGGCAATGAGGCCTCTGAGGTAACAGCAGCCAAAAGCACTAATACGGATCTATCGAAATTACACAACTCATCGTTACGCTCAAAAACCGGACAACCCACCATGGTAACAACGGCCACCTCCTCGCTATCCTCTTCACAAGCGCAAGCAGCCTCATCGTCAGCCTTTCAATCGACCTCAGCCTCTTCAGTGGCGGTGGGTTCAGCGGCAGCCACTTCATCATCGTCGTCATCGCTATCCTCCGCCTCCTCTTCATTGTCATCATCTACATCACTGTCATCACCATTGGCAAATGCCAATAATGGAGGTAATTATTCACAACTTTTAATTATTTTTAAATGAGTTTTTCGAAAAAACAAAATAACAAAACAACAACAATAAAAACGAAAACAAGAAAAAGCTAAACTTAAAATAAGAAAATTTTCTTTTTTCCACAACTCTATACAACAAAAACAAAAAGAATATATATAAAAACAGAGCAAAGAAAAAAAACCGACCGAGTATCTTATCCGAAAAAAAAGAAAAATGTAAAAGACAACAACAAAAATCATGACGCTTTACTGAAAATGGTTCTACTCTTATTATTTCTTAGAAAACAAAGACACCAGCTTCTTTCTCCTTCACCTCCTACCCCTTTCTTTTAAACTGAAGACCATATAAACAAGAGGGAATGGAAAAAATACGGTGGTGTTGTGCTGATAAGTTCAAAAGAAAAAGAAATGAAAATAAAATTGTTGAAAATAAAAATGTCATTTCATTTTAAATTTGGTTGAGTTCAAAAGAAATACGAATAAAAAAAATACTGGTTAATTAAAAAAAAAAAAAATTAAATTGAATTCTTGTTTAAAACTTAATTTCGTTAAAGAAAAATATATTTATATTTTTGAAATTTTCCAATAGCTTAAGTTTAATCGAACTCTTTTACTCTTCCACGAACTCTTTTGATAAACAAATATACGGTGTTGTCAACTTAGCGATTAGGGAATAGTAATAACAAATCTGAGTTAAAAAAAATTATTTAAGGCAACGCTACAGCGAGTCTAAAGAATTGCCTACGATTTGAGTTTAAAAGCATTACAACTTACCAGAGAACTACAGCCTTTATAAAAATTTTCTTCAAAAAGGGTTTATTTTAAAGAACATAATGCATGCACTGTGCTAGGAATGAAGTTGATTTTAGCAAAATACCGCTTTATGCCACACTGAGCGACTTACTACGAACTTTCTATCTTAAGAAGTTGGTGGTAGATGGGTTATAATTTAACTGCAAAAAGACGCCAAAATTTGTATTTTTAAATCGCTACTTATACACTATCGAAATTAGTGCACTACACCATTTTAATAGAAACAGAACAACACAATATTAGATTTTTATTTTATTTTTGAAAAATTATTTTTATTTCCATTAAGCTCCTCAATTAGGGCTTTATATGTTCGGGGCAGCGTTGCCACGCAATAATTTGATTTACTATCAAAAATTTTTTCTAAAATTCTACCAAAACAGTTCGAGCCTATCAAAAATTCAAGTAAAAAGTTTTAAAAATGTATTTTTTAATTAAAATCGAAAATTTATTCAGTTACCCAGCCTTTAAACATGAAAGTACTTTCTTCAAAATTGCAATATATTTATATGCTACATACTTTATCCCAAAGTTGTGCTGAGCGATGAATGTTATGTTAATTTGGTTTATAAATTCACCATATTAGACTGAGGCTGCGAAAAAAAAGCCAGTAATTTTATTTGGTAAGAAAAGAAATAAATCTTTCGGAATCTGCAGAGCATCCTACAGGAATCTTATTCTGTGGGCAGAGATGGCTGAACACTTACACAGTACATGTTCAGATGTTTCGGTATAAACCTACACCGATACATGTTTGGCAATAAAACTAGGAATTGCGACATAAAAACTTTATGCCAACGATAGAGCATTAATGTAGGCAGTTTTGTTTTGGTTTACCAATGCATATTGGCGGCTGAATTTGGCATTTAAATTTTTATTGATACAACTATGGATCGCTTTATATATTTTAACCTACTTAAACATAATTCAAGGTTATATGTATGTGTACAAAATGGGTCCTTTGGAAGCTGATATATGAGAAAAAAGCATGGATTTATTACACTTAAAATCGTTTTAACATTAATGAAAATTGTTATCTATTCAAATCAAAGTTAAAAATCTACCAAAAATGTAAGAAAATTGAAACAAAATCACCAAGCTGCCAAAATTGTGTTTCAATAACGAAAACCTACCAACTTAGATCCGATAAGACCAAAAAGGCAACGCTGGTTCGGGGTCATAGAATAAGATTCTATTTTATATTGAGTTATGCTGTATACCAGTGGTTGGCACACCTTTCAGTATTGTACACATATATGACACGAAAATAAGCAAAATTCACAAGAAAGAGCAAGCAAGGGACTAAAAAACTAGTTTAATGGCTTTTCAGCTTTTAATTAAACATGTTTATATCGTTTGTCGTCTTAAGTAATTATACAATGCGACTCATTTTAATACTATTACATTATCCATTTTAAGCAAACCTTTTTGAGCCGACCACTACAATGTAAAATCAAGTTATACTATACCATTCAGATATAATTAAAAAGCATCACGGCGTATACTTAATA
Organism: Wohlfahrtia magnifica; assembly: GCA_023159175.1. Classification (NCBI taxonomy): domain Eukaryota; kingdom Metazoa; phylum Arthropoda; class Insecta; order Diptera; family Sarcophagidae; genus Wohlfahrtia; species Wohlfahrtia magnifica. The sequence continues at coordinate 4,715,647 of JAKWBJ010000045.1, forward strand.
CTTTTTTAGTATTTATTACGTATACGCAACAAACTGGCATAAAACTAAAATTGAATTTAAAATTTTTTTTTTTAAACTGAATACGCAAGCCGATAGGCAAGAAAATTCAGCATTATAATGTGAATTTATAACACTTCATGTTGAGATTTGTACTCTCAAAAGTACAAATTTATCAAAAGTACAATCGCTGTCAAAGTCAGGAAAGTGAAGGTTAAATAAATTAATTAAATTTTATTGCTTTTTTAAATTAAGAGGTTTATATGACATTTTTTTGTGGCTAAACAAATGGACGTTTTACATTGAATTTATTTTCATCAACAAGACTTGGCCAAGGCTATTTCCAATATTTAATAAAAAATTTATGTTGAAAATGTTTGTTGGAAAAATGCATTAAAAATTATGAAAAAAAAATGTAAGAAAAAAACATTAATTATAAAGGGTGTTTTTTATAGAGGTATAGAACTTTATTAAAACAATAAAACAACAATGGATTATTCGATTGACATGAATTTTATTTATCCGAAAGATAATCTTGTGGCATTAGATTTTAAATATGATATCTGGCATATGACCCTCACGGCTGGCGCGGATGTAGTCCAATCTGGACGTCAAATTTTCGGTGACTTTTTCCAACATTTGTGGCTGTATATCGGCAATAACACAGCGAATGTTGTCTTCCAAATGGTCAAGCGTTTGTGGCTTTACCGCATAGACCAATGACTTTACATAGCCCCACAGAAAGTAGTGTAGTGGTGTTAAATCACAAGATCTTGGAGGCCAATTCACAGGTTCAAAACGTGAAATTAGGTGGTCACCTAACATGTCTTTCAATAAATCTATTGTGGCACGAGCTGTGTGACATGTTGCGCAGTCTTGTTGAAACCACATCACCTGGACATCATGGTTATTCAATTCAAGAATGAAAAAGTTAGTAATCATGTCTCTATACCGATCAATATTGACTGTAACGTTCTGGCCACCATCGATTTTGAAAAAGTACGGACCAATGATTCCACCAGCCCATAAAGCGCACCAAACAGTCAGTTTTTCAGGATGTAACGGTGTTTTCACGCATTACATACCATACAAAAATTTTAAATGAAAGAAATATACTTCCGCAAGTTTGCACTACTGTTCTTGGTAATGTTTTTATATTTTTGCTCAACTGGCACTTTTTTTACCTTTTTATCAACCACAATCTTTTCGCACCTAACAATTTATTACCTGCCTATTAAAGAAGAATTTCCGAAACAGTTTTTAGAGCAACAAGCATCAATAAATTAAAATCTGTCAAATACTTTATTAATGATTACCTACAAAATCTTAAATATTTTCAAAAATTATAAACGATTTTTATTTATTTTTTTTTTTTATTTGCCTGCTAACACAAGTTTACAAGGTTTAAAAACATGCATGCCAATAATTTATTTTGGCCAGTCATGCTCGTCACTCATATTTCCGAGGTTTATGGAAAAAGTTTAATTGAGAATGTAGAAGATGAATATTGAGTGACCCCCATCCTTTAGAAATTCTTCGGTGTATCAGCAAAAATATTTTCGCAATTTGCAATTTTTGAATTTTCTACAAATTTTCGAGCAACAAGTATTAAAGAGATCCATGCAGCGCATTTAACTCAGGCTAAGGGTAAAAATTTCTTTTTTGAGAACACAAAAATATTCCTCGTTTTAATTTTAATTCGGAAAGACTACAAAGGTAACGAAACGACGGATTTGTGAAGTGTACGTGAACAAACGAAAAAGGATAATTAATCACCATAGGTAGCCCTTCTAAGAAACATGTGTATGCATCGTTCAGTGAACAAGAAAATTATTTCTGTAAACTTATGCAATTAATTAATGTTGATTTAATTTTTTATATAAAACATTTTATATCAACTAGTACAACAATACCGCTAATAATACGAGATTTATAGTATGTATGAATGTATATATGATATGTCAGAGCGGTGAAGACCCAATATGATGTCCCAGATCATCTATGAATCGAATTATACAGAGATTGATTGAGTGTAATACTAAACACTATATTATATATGTCGGTTTTTCTTTTAATTAGGTTATATTTTAGCGAACTGTTAAACTGATTTTCTCAAGCAGGTCTTATAAGATTCATATAAGCAATAATATTCATTAATAGCAATATATTCTGTACTACCATCTTGTCACGTAGATAGAGTCAAACAATCTGCTTAGTGATATATAGTATACTTGTTGTTATTACTGCACTCTAAAGCCGTGAATACACTGGCAAGTAACTTGCGAAAGAACTTCTGCAAGTTTTTGCTGAAGTGTTTACACTCAAATCGATACTTGCGTAAGTTAACTTCCAGAAGTAGTTTGTAGAAGCTATTGCGACAAACTTGCTGCAAGAAATTGCAGACGAGTTTGCACATAATGTGAGTACAGCTTGTAGTAGACTTTCCTTTTTTTCTCAATTCATCCAGACTATAAAATGCTATATATATGGTCACCTTATTGCAAAAATTTGTAAGTTCAAATAAGTGAATAATAAGACGGGTTTGCTTTTAGAGATGGACCATTATATTATGTTTATTTAAATTTATGTAAACAAGTGCAAAATTCAAAGCGTTAAAATGTTAAGGTCAGTGATTAATAAGCAATTAATCTAATCAGAAGGTATCACAATTGTTATTATTTTTTTTTTTTTTTTTTTTTTTTGTAATAATTCATAATTTATATAATATCTGCACGGTACGGGTCGCAGATGAACAAGGACAAATTGTGTCACTTCATGAGTAGGGATTGAGTAATAAAAATCATCTGTCACCCCTGACTGTGAATCAAATTAGATAACAATATTCCCATTGTATATCGGATTAACATTAAACATTTTGAAAAGAAATGCATGCCGAATTGAGAGAGATTCCTATACAAATTTTTGAAAAATTTAAGGTCAAGTATAGCTAAAAGACTTTGTGAGGTCATATTTAATAAAGAGAGAACTACTAAGCTCTGATTATTATAATATTCATTCATATTTCTGTGGTTGTTATCCAATATTTTGCATTTGTACTTCATTTTGTCTAACCGTTGGCAGGGAGCATTTTAATATATGTTGCTTTGCTGAAAAAGTTTAATTAAAATATTTAAGGTTTTATGCTTTTTACGCTGAAATGTAAACGAAGTTTATATTTTTAACAATAATATTGTTTAATTTCTTAACAATAATATTGAGTTTATCTCTTTTTTTCTATGATGAAATATAACAAAGGTAATTTACACTTTATTTTGTCCAATAGTGTGTGTATTTTAAATTAAAAATTCTTAATTAATAAATACCCAACTTCTACAAGTCTTCAAAAAACTTGCAGTTCACAGCAAGTCGTTCAAGTTACCTCTAGCAAGTAATAAATGAATGTTTTCCCATAATTGTTGCAAGTAACTTCTGCAAGTCGGAGTCTTCTAGAAGTCGACATCCAATACGTGTTTACACTAGAAAAACTCCTGTGAGTCACTTCTGGAAGCAACTTCCGCAAGAAAACTTGCTAGTGTACACAGCTTAAGGTGCGTTATCAGCTTGTTAGTCTATTTGGCAAATTTATGGTTGTGGCTTTTAATATTTCTAAGTTATTTCATCGAGTGTGCTATGATGTACTCTCATCGAAAAATTATACTATAGGAATTATTGCAGATGAGATGTTATACTAAATGAGTTTGTAACAAATTCCTTTGGTAGGAATAACTATCATTATGTCAAAGTTTGCTACCCTTTTCTAACTTATTTGACTAGACTTTAAGAACACGTTTCTCGAAATCCTGAGGTTAATAACTCTGTCTATATTGAGCAAAAAGAAATGTGTATATTCTTTTATTATATCTTAAGGAAGCACAAAAATAAAATTAATTTTAATTGATTTTCTTTGAATTCAACTGCCTTTAGAAATAGCAGTTTAAACATTCTCTCTCTCTCTCTCTCTCTCTCTCTCTCTCTCTCTCTCTCTCTCTCTCTCTCTCTCTCTCTCTCTCTCTCCGTCTTATTTTTAACAATTTTAAAGCCTGAGCATTTTGCTTAAATAATCAAATTATAAACAAATTTTTTACGCATAATTAAAGCGTGAAACCCCAGAACTTTTCTAATGTCAAAACAATTTTTCACAACACCACCACTGTCATCCCTTTTCTCTACCTCTTACTTTCTGTCATAATAAGTGAAAAGAAAATTTTGTAAGTAAAAGAAAATTTTAAGACAATAATTAAGAAAAAGAAAAACAAACAACCCTTAAAGGACTACGTACTCGTTGTATGTGTTCTAAAGTAATAAAATTTTATACATCTTAGAGATTTTTAAAGAAAGAAAATTCCGTACATAAATATTAGTGAAATATATTACAAAATATAAATTTTAATTTTTTTTTTAATTTTTATTTATATATTTTATGTATATATAAATACCAAATAGTTTTAACAAAATTATTCAAAGAACGAATGATGGATGAATTCAGTAAACGTAACCTAGCTATGCAAGAACTGCGGGAAAGAATTCAAAAATTTAGTGATCCCAATGAAGTATATAAAATAACACAAAATATACACAAACGTTATGGCCGAAGTTTATCAGATGAAAGTTTTAAACACTTAATTACGAAAGTAGATAAAACAGACAACAAAGTCGATAATAATGTTGAAAAGGATAATAAAGAGGAAAACTTTAATGAAAAGGATTTATATTATCATCATCATCAGCCGGCGGAGCAGCAGCAGCAGCCAGTCAATATGATGTCTACAACAGAAAATGAGGATTTTCTTATAACAGCTAAAGACGAAGACAACAAGGGTGACAACGATGAAAATGATGACAATGATACAACAACATTTATGATAAAAAGTAATTATGACAAGATACTTTCTTTAAAGGCAAAACAAGAAGAATTATTATCTTCAACTACTGCTGCTACTGCTAATACTCTGAAAAGTTTGACAACATCATTATCTACCTTAGAAACTGATGAAATTTTGTCTTCCACCTTTACAAAGGGATCCACTAAATCATACTCTAACGCCTCAGTCACATCATCATCATCACCTCCACCACCATCATTTTCAAAGTCTACTTCGTCAAACTCTGCGTTGGTGTCGTCTTCAAAAGATGATAAAACTTTGAAAATCAATAACATATTAAATCTCAATCAAAGTAATAATCATAATATTAACGAAGAAAATTATAATAATAAGAAGAATAATGATAAAGATGAAAGAAATAATGCTAAAAATGAAAATATTTTCAACAAGATAAAGGAAAAGCAACCGCCCCAAAGTATGAAAGAAAAGGAAAATCTTTTTTCATCTTCTTACCTAACAAAGTTTGAAAATAATAAAGGCACTACTTGGTCTTGGGATAAACCGCCTTTTCAAAAGGCAACTGTAAGCAATGAAGAAGATTTTAAAGTAGACATAGTAGACGGAGTAGTTGATGATATAGATGCCACCACAAAACTATATACCATTTTTGAAAACTACAATTACGATGAAGAAGAAGACACTATAGTTGTAAACGATAGCGGAGATTTTGAGTTGCCACCAAATATTATAGCTAAAGATGACATAAACAGTGTTATTATAGTACCATCTCTAAATGATGAATTTATTGAAGATGACAAACCATTAGAAAATGACAATAATATCGATAACAGGGAAAAAATGAAAAAAACCAAAATTGACTATGTAACTGAGCTTAGCATCACCAGCAGTAGCACCAGCAGCACAATTTATAAACATAAATCTTTTAAAAATGAGCTTAACAAGGATGATAATAATGACAACAATAGTAACAATGATGGTAATGATGATGATGTTGATAATGATGTAGATGATGATGCTGTTGTTGTTATTGACGGTAACGGTAATGACAATGGTAACATTGATGACAACAATAATTTTCAAATAAATCGTTATGAAAAAGAGCAGAATAACATTGATTCAATGCCAGTTAATAGCCATCATTTAGTTGACAGCTATGATGACATTTATTTAAGTAAGAAAAATTTACAACAATATGGACAGGAAAAACAGGAAATAGACTATCTTGCTGCCACTGACAATAACCCACACAGCAACCACCACACACACGGAGCCATAAAACAGGCATCTTTAGAAAATCTTATGCTAAATGATGGTTTATTACCTTTAAATATGCACCACCACCACCAACAACAACAGCGAGAAGATATTGAAGGCCTGAGTTATGCCCATAATTTAGATGATGTGGATATTGTTAAGCTTGAACAAACCCATTCCACCGAAGAGGAACTTTATAAAACTATTAATATGACGAAAAAATATAAATTGAAAGATAAAAATAAAAAATATAAATTTCAATTAAATACAAACCACCACTATGATGATGATGATCGTTTACTTAATGAAGTAATAATGCCTTTAGAAAATAACGAAAAAGAAGAAGAAATTCCTTATAGGGTTACCTATCAAAAACCCATAACCTCAGCTCCTACCATAACCGACAGACCACCTTTATTAACGCATAAAACTTCTTTCACCGCTGATCATGCTGAAGAAAAACGCATTATTGTTAATCTAACCATAGCCTCTAATGATGGCAGTGGTAATCGTTATACTTTACATGTCGATATACCGGCATTCGATCAAAATGGTCAAGTACAGAATATGCAACAAACCTTAACGCACGATAAAATACCTGTAAGAGAAAATTTAAATGAAAATGTAATGCAACCAACTTTAACGCACAATAAAATACCTGTAAGAGAAAATTTAAATGAAAAAGTTAAAGAAGATTTAAAATCTAGTCCCTATTGTATACCTGAACCACCGCCGCCCATACCAGAATGCCCTTGTGCTTGTGGTTTATATACAACAACAAACTCAGCTGAAATCTTAAATCACCTCAAGCAACAAACATTAACTGACCTTGATGACGGAGACGACTGGTTACAAGTTTCTTCTTCTACAACTGAAAATACCTTCACGACTACTACTGCTACCAGTACACCAACTTTTACTTCTTCACCTGCCTTTGAAACTAATATTGATAAACAAAAAAATGTTATCTCTAAAGATAACAATGTTAGTGTTGACTATGATACTACTACTGCTACTTCCATCACTAATATGCTTGATGCTGTGTCTACTACCACTACTACTACTAATAGTTTAATAAATAATTTAAAAAATGAAAATGGTGAAAAGTTTGCATGTCCTGATGTTATGCCTATACTTATACTTGAAGGTGATTTGTATTAATTTTTGTTTTCTCTCTATTCTACTAACTTAAAAGAAATGTATATTAATTAAAAATAATATTAATTAACAATAATACTCGTATAATATTTTTAGATTTATATAAAAAAAATGAAAAAAAAACTTATTAATACAAAATATTATTAAAAATTCATAACTTATTTTAAAAACGCTGCTCATGTATCATTATTTTGTATCAGCAATACGTTTTATCATTGTTACATTCATAAAATTACTTTGAAAACATTTAACATTATCGCTTTTTAATTATAAAATTGGCTTAAAAACATCATTATCATCAAACTTTTCAAAATTTATCATTCAAACAGAGTACATACGTATATACATGTACATATGTATCAAGTCAAACCATTTCGTATATAAATAAAATTTAAACTATATTTTTAATTTTTACAAAACTATTTTACTTATATTTGAAAAAGCCATGCAGAACAACTTAACTGTTGTTTGCCATTTTCGAAAAACAAAAAAATATTTTAATTCGAATTACAAAGCTCCGTTTCTATTCAGTATATCAAATGGAAAATAACAATTCAGAATATTATCGCGTTCGCGAACGTGAATGTCATAGCATTCATTTTCATGACAACGCAGAATGACGTGAATGCTATAGCATTAAAAAATTATAAATTATTCTTTTGAATTGAATTATATAACGTGGTAATTATAATATCTGTTAAGGTGTGGACTAATTGCTTACTAAGGTTTTTCCGTACTATCTTATCTTACTTATAATCAAATTTCGGAAAAAACATCAAATTTCAAAATAAAATGAGTGTCACGCTATGCACCTTTTTGAAATTTTTAGTGTCCACAAATGTGTTAAGTAAGTTTTCAGAAAATCTAAACCTTTTCTTAAGTCAGTAGTCCATAGTGTTGAGAAAATATCAATCATGATCACTAGGGAAACCAGAAATACACATAGTCCATTAAGTCTGCGTTCACCTTAATTTTTTTTAGAAATCATATAAATACACATCATAAGTGTTGAGTTTTAATAAAAATGCTTTCATATATGTTTTACTCAAAGTATATACATAAAAAATTTAAAAAAAATATCCAAAAATCTTTCTCGACTTTCACGATAGGGGATTTTAAGTAAAGTAAATATAACCACCAAAAAGTCTGCGTTCAGTCTTAAAATAAATTATAAAAGTTCTAAGAAATATAAAAAATGCTAAATTTAATAATTTGTTTGATAGTCACGCAGTTTTAAAACTTATCTTAGTCTATTTGGTATCTGTTTCATCTGCAGTTATCTTCTCCCCTTCTTCCAACATAACACTTCTCAAAATCTCTTTGCTGGTAATTACACGCTAGCGAATTCTTTTCTATAATAGATTCCAAAAATGTTCAATGGGATTAAGGTTAGGCTATTCGAGGGTGTTTTAAGCTGTTTTGGCACATTATGCTAAAGCCGAAGTCTGACGAACTCCGCTATATGTTGTGGGTCGTTATCTTGTTGGAATCAAAACGACGTTGACAAATTAAGCTTTGCTACACTTTGTTTCAAATTTCTCTTTAAAATATATAGGTCCTCATATTTATCCATTATAGATTCGATAAATTCTAGCTGACACCATAGTTCTACCACAACCATGCTTAACTGTACCAACAATATTACTTACTCTCGTCTGAAAATGAAACTTGTTTTCATAGTTCAGGGGTTTTATTTATATAATTATGAGCTAATTCATTGCGTTTATGTCTGTTCACAGCAGATATGAAGGGTGTGCGTCAGACCACTCTGCCATAATATTCAGCTTTACGCAACATTTTTCTGGCGGTTTCGGCACGAATACGTTTTTAAACGATTGATGAATACTATCAACAATTTTTGTAGAGATAATGCGAAAATTTAGCTTTGCTATATTAACTATTTTGCGCTCTTACCTTTCTGATAACGTTTTTGGATGCTCAGACCGGGCCTTAGATGCTAAAATTCCGGTTTCTTTGAAGTTGTTGATAACACGCTAGACACACAAATACGTTCTCCCAACACTTTGGCCAATTTTAAATACTCTATAATAAAATGTAGACCTGACTTAGTTAAATGATCTTTTATGGCAATTAAAAATGGAAAGTGATCAAAAATATGAAAAAAAGTCTTAAAAAGAAACGGTAGTTTAGCAACAAAACAAGTGAACGCAGCCTTTTTGGTAGCTTTATTTACCCGTTTCCAGACTGATGGTCCGCAATTAAAAATCGGTGAAAAAAATTTGGAATTTTTTTATTTTTATCAGGTATATAAATTGGTATTTGCTAACAGTAATATATATTTCTAATATGAACGCAGACTTTATGGGCTATGTGTATGCAATTGCATGTATTTTCTCATGCAACCAATCAAGTCAGATGTAAAATATTTGTCCGTTTCATAAATTTTGGCAGCGACTTGCTTTGCATATTTTGCTTATAACCGCATTTTTCTTCAGCTAGAGAGTGTCGTCAACGTCAAAATCGGCATTTTGAACTTTCCGTGCTGTAATCACGTCATGGCATGTTGCAAATGCCTCTGGCTTCTTGAGAAGCTTTTTGCCCACGATGAATAGCAAAGTAAACAAAAAACTACGCTGCGATCTTATTCAAATCTAACATATTGGGTATACAAATTAACAATGTCGATTTTTGTGCTTAAAAAATGCATTTATTATAATGACAAAATGAATTGATACATTATTCAAAGTATTGTCCATTGTTAGCCACTACTTTTTCCCATCTTTCTGCTAGCATATGGATTCCGCGCTAAAAGAACTGCTCCGGTTTTAGGGTAAAGAATGAATCAAGCCAATTTCTGATACCCTGTTTTGAAGTGAAGCATATTCCAGTAAAGGCGTTCTGCATCGATCGAAACAAATGGTAGTCTGAAGGGGCAATGTATGATATATAAGGCGGGTGGGCCAAAACTTCCCATCCACTGTTTTCCAAATAGTTTTTGACCGGTCTTGAAACATGTGGCCGAGCGTTGTCATGATGGAAGATTATGGCTTCGTGTCTGGTCGAATACTATATTCTGGACATTTTTCGTTGATTGCTCTCTTCAAACGAATCAATTATGTTCGGTACAGGTCGCCTGTGATCGCCCGACCAGGTTACAACAGCTCAAAATACAGAATACCCTTCTGATCCCACGAAATACAGAGAACTACCTTGGCTTCATGGCCAGGCTTTACATATGACTTTTTGCGCTTGGTTTCATCGTAATGTATCCATTTTTCATCACCAGTAACAATACGATGTAGCGTTCAAGCATCAATACCGACATGTAAAATGAGTTCGCAGATTGCTGTTAAACTAAAAATACATTTAATTTTGACTTTTAAGTAAAATCCTTTATTTAACACAGTTTTGTGTTCCACTGCTTGTAACCTTTTCACAAGCAATAACTAATACTCTTTATGTAGGACTCACACTTTGTATAAAACAACACCAACTATTACACAGACTTTTCTACCTAAAGATCTTCCAACCCGATCGTTGTTACAACTCATATTCGATCACGACCACTTCACCCAGAGTTTATCCATACTAAACTCTCTTTACACTGAGCTCAAATTCGTAAGTTCTACTCGCTGAGTTTACACCAAATAAACTAACTACTGTTTTATATGGCTGAGTAAACAATACTTCAAAAACTCGAACCTCTCGATGTTTCAGGTAGATTCCAATTCTTTATGCAGCGATTTGATCGTAAACATCTTTTTTGTTTCAGTGTTTATTGGGTTGTCCTTGTTTCTTATTTGTTTCGTTGTCTGCTTCCTTTGTTGTTATCGTTTATTTTTATTTACTACATTTCTGCTTGTGTTGTTCTTGTTGTTTTTGTACCTTTTGTTTATTTTTTGGAGATGTAGTAAACGACAGAGGTTCCCAACAAGATTTTCGTAACAATATTTTAAATTTAGCTTTTTTTTATTTAATTTCAACAAAGACCCGACCAAGATGGAACAACCTCTTTATATGTTTTTGCCGATTAAAGACTTTTCATATACATATGTATGTATGTAAACATAAAAAAAAGTAGTTGAAAATATAATATAAGCATAACTCCAAGATTAACAAAACTTCACAATCAAAACAGTTTCAGGATCTCAACTGTACATCAATATTTTAACAAATTAAAAAATAATTTAGTAAATCTCATATCAAGTTGACACACCTTGCATATTAACAAACCGGTGTAATATAAAATTGCAAACAATAAACATAACCTCACAAAAAGCAATAACATATTTTAAAAGTCCTAAAAACTAACAAAATTTTAACAATTAAAACAAATAAAATTAAAAAAAAGAACATTTTATACAATATTAACCAAGTTTTGTAAACACTTTTATAAAAAAAATAATTATTAATATACATATATATTAATATAAAGGAAGAATTATTTTTAATGCTAATTTTTTCCAGCAAAAACAAAAACAAAACTAACCCATTATTGCCGTTTTGTATTTTTTTTCTCTTTCTTCCCTGTGTTGTTTCTTTTTTGTGTGTTACGCTTCTTTTGGGCAAAATTAACTAAAAAAATAAAAACAGGTGCACGTACATTCCCGGCTCGTAGTTTTCCACCAGATGGTACAACTTTTGGTCAAATAACTTTGGGTCAAAAGCTGACCAAAGAAATACAACCCTATAGCTATTGGAATATGCAATTCTATCAATCGGAACCGGCTTATGTGAAATTTGATTATACCATACCAAGAGGTGCTTCAATCGGTGTTTATGGCAGACGTAATGCTTTGCCAACTCATACACAATATCATTTTAAAGAAGTTTTAAGTGGTTTTAGTGCCAGTACTCGTTCTACACGGGCAGCACATGTAAGTATATAAGGCTTTTTATTACACGTAATTTTAGAGGGAAATTTTGGTTTAAGATCCTATGAGTAAATTATATTTATATATCAATAATATTACTAAAACCGTTGCTTTATTAACCTAATTAATGTGTTTTCGTCTTTTTTTATGTATTTTCATGCTTTCCTCCATTTACACCCCACTCACCAACACCACCAACAACACCTTTACATCTACATCTACATGTATCATCTTTGCATCTACATTTTACTCATTTCTTTTCGTTAAAACACTATCATCTCTAAACAACACTATCATCTCTGAACACAACAACAAAAACAACATACGGACTGTATTGCAATTGCAATTGCTTGCAATATTTGCAGCAATCGATAACGCGTGAAGTAACCCGTTATATGGAACCTGGCCATTGGTTTGTTTCCCTTTACAATGATGACGGCGATGTACAGGAAATTACTTTTTATGCTACTATAGCCGAAGATATGACACAAAATTGTCCCAATGGTTGCTCTGGTAATGGTCAATGTTTGTTGGGCCATTGCCAATGTAATCCCGGTTTTGGTGGCGATGATTGTAGTGAAAGTGTTTGTCCTGTTTTATGTTCTCAGCATGGTGAATATATAAATGGTGAATGTATATGTAATCCCGGCTGGAAGGGTAAAGAATGCTCGTTGCGTCATGATGAATGTGAAGTGGCCGATTGTAATGGTCATGGTCATTGTGTTAGTGGTAAATGTCAATGTATGCGCGGTTATAAAGGGAAATTTTGTGAAGAAGGTAAAAATTACAAAAAAAAAAGCCAATTATAGTGTTTTGTTTTTAATTTAGAGTTTTTATCGATAATTAAATGTTATCGTTTAAATAGTTGTTGGTACTGCTTAAGTTATCGATGTTACCGAAGCAGAAACAAATGATTAAAGTTTAAAATTAATATTTGAGAGTTTTTAAAAAAAATACCAGCATGACTTTTAATAATATCAAAAAAATATCGATTTAATTACAGCTGTTATTAGCAACGTTAAGTAAAGAGACGCTAATAAATATATCTTAAATTATAAAGTTAATATATATTAAATTATAGAGCAAATATTTACGGAATTTGTTTTTAATAAAAATAAGTCGCAGCAAGAATATCGGTCTTTTCTCAATTTTTTTTTTTTTTTATCGATATATTTAACTGTGATGCAATTAAATTTATACTTCAGGGCTTATAAGGGGAGATATATCAGCACGATTTTTAAACAAAAATGGATTTTTAAACAAAATGGAAAAATGTGTTATCAGTTAGGATCATAAAAAAATGGCGGATAGATAAATTAATAAATAATAAAGGTTTTAGCAAAAATTATGTGTTTTCGATAAATTTAGTTAAGCAACTCTGATTTCAATACCGTTTCTTTTTTATTATAAAAAATATTTATATAGAGTGGGCCATTTAAAAGTTTAAATTTAAAAATGCAATAAAATAAAACAAAAATTTCGTCAAACAAGTTTTTTGTTGTGAAGTAAAATTGTTCCGGTTGGAAATAAAATATTATTTCATTCATATGGCTGCCGTGGCTGTCTTCATAGTACCCCATTCGATTAAACCAATTTTCGAAAACTTTTTCGAATGTATGGGGTCGTATCTCGGCAATGACGTCACGAACATTGGCCTTCAGATGCTCAATTGTCTCTGGTTTGTCGGCACAACACTTGTCTTTAACGGCGTCCCATTGAAAATAGTCCTACAGTGCCAAATCGCAGCTTCTTGGCGGCCAACTGACATCACCATTTCGGCTAACTAAGCGGCCATCAAAATTTTGACGCAATAAATCGAATGTGACATGAAATGTGTGGCAAGTTGCACCATCCTGTTGAAACCAAATATCGTTTACATCAATACCATGAATAGCGGGCACAAAAACTGGGTTATTATGGTGCGATAAGTGTCTCCATTAATCGTGATGGTTGCGCCGTCCTCATTTTCAAAGAAATATGAGCCAGTAATGCCTCCGCTCCACAAGCTGCTGATTGTGGTATGAGATGAGAGCGGGCACAAAAACTGGGCTATCATGGTGCGATAGGTATCTCCATTAACCGTAATGGTTGCGCCGTCTTTATTTTCAAAGAAATATGGGTCAATGATGCCTCCGCTCCACAAGCTGCACCAAACAGTCACTCGTAATAGGCGCATTGGTTTCTGTAAGACCACGTTTGAGTTTTCTGAGCCCCAATACGGCAACTTTGCTTATTAACGTACCCACCAATATAAAAATGAGTTTCATCCGAAAAGATGATTTTTGCATTTTTTTTTTTTTTTTTTTTCTTGCAATTTCCGACCAAATGTCTTTGTTTTGAAAACAAATTTCCAATAAATCGCAACGTTGCTCAAGCATAAGTCGATTCATTTCGCGATAATATACTGAATTTTGGGACAGAATATTGCCAGATTCGAAATAAATTTAAACCGATAGATGGCACACTCGATAATTGTAAAAAAAAAGTGATATCGCCTTTTTGTAATTTTTTTAATGATATCAATAAATGCAATTATCGATAAATAAATATGCAACATATAGATTTCGACTCCGTTTTCAGTTTTTTATAAAAAAGTTTTCATAATTATAAAAAACATGATATCAATTATTTGTAAATTTTTAACGTTATCGATAAATATATTTATCGATAAATAAATGTACTGGATATAGTTAAATTCTTTAAAAAATAAGATATTATTTTATATGTTTGCTAATAAATCATTTATTTCTTCTCCTTTAGTGGACTGTCCTCATCCTACCTGTTCGGGACATGGATTCTGTGCCGAGGGTACTTGCATTTGCAAAAAAGGCTGGAAGGGTGTCGATTGTGCTACCATGGATCAAGATGCCTTGCAATGTTTGCCCGATTGCTCGGGTCATGGTACATTCGATTTAGACTCACAAACCTGTAGCTGTGAATCGAAATGGAGTGGTGATGACTGTTCCAAAGAATTGTGTGACTTAGATTGTGGCCAACATGGCCGATGTGTAGGTGATGCCTGTACCTGTGATGATGGTTGGGGTGGTGAATATTGTAATACGAAATTATGTGATGCCCGTTGCAATGAACACGGTCAATGTAAAAACGGTACCTGCCTATGTGTTACCGGTTGGAATGGCAAACACTGCACCATTGAAGGTTGTCCGAATTCTTGTTCGGGCCATGGTCAATGTCGTGTAAGCGGTGAAGGCCAATGGGAATGTCGTTGCTATGAAGGTTGGGATGGTGCCGATTGTGGCATTGCTTTGGAGTTAAATTGTGGCGATAGTAAGGATAACGATAAGGGTATGTTTAACTTTATTAGTCTAACTTCTAGAAATAATTAACAACTCTTTTTCATTTTGGTTTTAGATGGCTTAGTAGACTGTGAGGATCCAGAGTGTTGTGCCAGTCATGTTTGTAAGACTTCTCAACTTTGTGTATCCGCACCTAAGCCTATTGATGTCTTATTACGGAAACAACCACCAGCCATAACAGCCTCATTCTTTGAGCGCATGAAATTCTTAATTGACGAAAGTAGTCTACAGAATTACGCTAAATTAGAGACCTTCAATGAGAGGTAAGTTGTTTGTTAGATAATGGCTTGTGTACAATTTTAGTTTTACTTTTTATTTGTTAAAGAGGACAAACAAAAATTGGGTATTTTCTTTTAAAACAAAATTAATTTTAAAAAATAAAATAAAAAAGACAAAAATGAGTAAAATATTAAAACGTTTTTCAAAAGCAGTGAACACTAATCTTTTGCAACCTCTTTTAGTAAAATGTTCCCTAGTTTAGTGACAAACTTTTTCGACAACAGGTTAACAGCTCCATTTTAGCTTAATAAGACTAAGTAAAGGCATACTGTTATGTGTTCTTTTAGTCCAGTTCAGATTGGTTCACTTGGAGGCAGTATAAATAGCTTAGAGTTGGTTTCATTAGCTCTCTTTAGTTCAATGCTCTTTAATGTGTTAAGTCTCTGTCTCTGTTAGTTTAAAAGTCAAGTTGATGAAAAACATTATAAGAGTGAAACCACTCTGTCTAAACCGGAGTAGTCAAAATTATAAGATAATATTCTCTTGTTAAATGTTCGTATAACATCTGCAATTAATAAGCAAATATGACAGACATAATTGTGAGACTATTTGTACACAATACAAAATAAGGTTCAGATTTTGCACATTACTCGCAAACTTATTTAAAGCAGAAGCTCATGCAATTGAAATATGTGCTCAATTTAACTTGGCCGGGAAATACAAAACACTTAGCTCCTATAAAATTGAATCTGTCTGCCTGGGTAGAGACAATAAAGTCAGTTAGTGATCATTGCAAACTCAATGGATATTTCAATAAACTGGAAATAATTTCAAGTCCGGTATGTGATTAGATTATGTGGCAAGATAATCGAATCACCTGAAGGCATACTAAGTACAAGTGCAGCATTGATACACCTGGGCACCTATCAAGTATTGACCATCACAGTTGCCACCAACCAACATCGTAAAATTCGTAAAATCAATTAAGTTGAAGGAGGTATTATGGAGAATCAGTTGAGGACTGTGAAATAAATTTAGGGACCGCTGGTGGTATATTCGTTGATAATAATAGCAGCGGCTGTAAAGAACTTGCCCTAACTTTTTTAGCAAACATACTAAAGGGTGAGGCAAAAAAAAGAAGATTGCAAAACACTCTTTTTAGACGTCTAAGAGATACATAAAATAGCAACATCTAGGAGTCACTTCTAGTGCCTACATCACTTTTTATTATTATTAATTGCTCTTGCGCCGCTTAGGTATCGATTTACTACGATCTTAAGTAATCGTTGGAAATCCAGTTTTGGGGCCACCATATACACAAAATATTTCTCAGGCATCAGTTAATGAAAGCTTGAAGTTTGTTTAGTGCTTTCACTAGCACGAGCCATGTTTCGCTTTCGTAAAAAAATACAGACTCTTGGTTGCAGGTATAGTTGTCGGCACCATCATACTTTTCAAAGACTTGTACTTAGTTTAACCTTTAAAAAGTAAATAGAAAACGGTTTAAAAGTTTAGCATCTTTTTGTGGGCATGATTGACTAGCAACATAAGTTGGAGGATAATGTAATTTTGATTTAACTTGGGTAGGAGCAGTGCTGAATGCATGCTTAATGTAAAATCTTAATCTTTTGAAAGATTATTATCTATAAAGGTGTTAACAAGGGCTTAACATTTAAAGTTGTGTGCATAATTGGCCGACAAAGTAAGTCTGAATATGAAAACTATTGCTTTTTTTAACACTGATTTAAGATCATAATTTTTGAAACACTTAAAACTTGAAAAAACTTAAGAATCAAAATGGTAGATCAATGGTAGAGCAATAGAAAAATTTTAAAAGATCTTTTTAATAGTTTAAGAGTAAGAACGTTTTAAAATTTTACCTAAAAATATTTAATAAAAAGCTTTCTAAAGCGCTGTCTAGTTATTTATATTAATAAAACAATATTAAAGCATTAAAAAAAAACTAACTAGTTTGCAGTTTTTTAGTTAAAGTTATATTTTCTTTTTATTTATTTATAATTATTAATTTTTTTCTTTAAGTTTTGTGACCCTGTCTATAAAAAATCCTAAAAAAATCCTTAAAACTTACATGGTATATCCCTAATCCTATTATTTGTATATATACTATACATCTATAAAAAAAATATGTCCTTTGTTTTATAACAACTATGTATAAATGTTTAATGTTTAGGCCACTTTGTTGGAGGGTTTAAAATATGTATTAAAAATTGTTTTGGGATCATGGGATTATTTTTTATTTCATTAAAGCTTTTAATTTTTATTTTTGGTTAAAAAACAACAAAAATTCAAAGAACAAAGTATATTTGCTAATGGTTAAAAAATATTTTTTCTTTTGCTCTTTTTTTCTCTTTCTAAACAAACGCGCGTGTGCTATCTTAACAACTACTACTACTATCTCCACACTATCATCACTTATATTAAACGTTAAACTAACTTCTCTAATATGAATTTGCCAAAAATGCATTTGTATTAAAAAAAAAAAAAAACTCATAACTAATTTTCGATAATTTTTCGAAAAATTTTGAAAACACAAACGCTTAAACTAACCACTTTAAAAATATTTAAAAAAAAAAAAACAAAAACTAACAGCATTTTTTGGAATTATTTCAATGCAAGGTAAGAATTATGGTCTCTTGGAAAAACGCTCGTTATTTGGTCTTAAATATTTTTATTTTTTTTAATATTTTTAATTTTCTTTCATTTGAGCAGTTGTGTTTGAACAAATTTTGGTAGCTTTCATTTTATTTTTAGTTTTTTATATTAAAACTCATTTCATTTAATTATTTTTTAAATATTTACTAAATTATCCAGTCCTTTAAACGAAAAAAATTATAAAAAAGGCTAAATTAATGTGGCAAAACTGTTGGTTTCAATAGGTTGTAATAAACGATTATTGGGTTATCTCTTGTATGTTTCTTAACTATTGTTTCTTTGTGTAAAACCTTAAATGTTCGTTTTTTGGAAAGAAAAATTAAAAACAAAATTTTATGTTATTTTGTATGTATGTGTGTGTGTGTAATTGTGAAATTTTATAAATTATTTTAATTTGTTCTTTTAAGTTAAGTAAAAACATTTTAAGTTAAAGCTCTTTAGTATTTTTGGCAAATAGTTTAAGTTATTGCTCTTCAAAACACTGCTTAGAACTGCAAACTAATTCTCAATTTTTTTCCACTTCTTTATCTAGCCGTTCTGCTGTTATAAGAGGCCGTGTGGTGACTTCCCTTGGCATGGGTTTGGTGGGTGTACGTGTTTCTACCACTACTTTACTGGAAGGTTTTACTTTAACACGTGATGATGGCTGGTTTGATTTGATGGTTAATGGTGGTGGTGCCGTAACTTTACAATTTGGCCGTTCTCCCTTCCGGCCTCAGTCACGTATAGTTCAGGTGCCATGGAATGAAGTCATTATAATAGATACTGTCATAATGTCCATGTCAGAAGAGAAGAGTATAGCCACCACTACGCACACCTGTTTCTCGCATGATTATGATTTAATGAAACCTGTAGTTTTGGCTTCGTGGAAACATGGCTTCCAAGGTGCCTGTCCCGATCGCAGTGCCATTTTAGCCGAATCTCAGGTTATACAAGAATCTTTACAAATACCCGGCACTGGTTTGAATTTGGTATATCATTCTTCAAGAGCAGCAGGCTATTTGTCTACCATTAAACTGCAGCTAACACCGGAATCCATACCTGCCACTCTACACCTTATACATCTACGCATTACCATAGAGGGCATTCTATTTGAGCGCATATTTGAAGCTGATCCTGGCATTAAATTCACCTATGCCTGGAATCGTTTAAATATCTATCGCCAGAGAGTGTATGGAGTTACCACCGCTGTGGTCAAAGTCGGTTATCAATATACCGATTGCAAGGACATTATATGGGATATACAAACAACTAAACTATCAGGCCATGACATGTCTATTTCGGAGGTAGGCGGCTGGAATTTAGATATACATCATCGTTATAACTTCCATGAGGGTATATTGCAAAAAGGTGATGGTTCCAATATATATTTGAAAAATAAGCCACGCGTCATTTTAACTACTATGGGTGATGGCCACCAGAGACCCTTAGAGTGCATGGATTGTGAGGGCATGGCTTTACGACAACGTCTATTGGCCCCAGTGGCTTTGGCTGCCTCCCCGGATGGTAGTTTATATGTGGGCGATTTTAATTACATACGCCGTATTATGACCGATGGTTCAGTGCGCACAGTGGTTAAACTTAATGCTACACGCGTCAGCTATCGTTATCATATGGCCTTAAGTCCCTTAGATGGTACTCTATATATCTCAGATCCGGAATCTCATCAAATTATAAGAGTACGTGATACCAATGATTTTTCGCAGCCCGAAAAGAATTGGGAGCCTATTGTAGGCTCCGGAGAACGTTGTCTGCCTGGTGATGAGGCTCATTGTGGTGATGGCGCTTTAGCTAAAGATGCCAAATTGGCTTATCCTAAAGGTATAGCAATTTCTAGCGACAATATTCTCTATTTTGCTGATGGCACCAACATAAGAATGGTGGATCGTGATGGTATTGTTAGCACTCTAATCGGCAATCATATGCACAAATCCCACTGGAAGCCTATTCCTTGTGAAGGTACTTTGAAGTTAGAAGAAATGCATTTGAGATGGCCCACCGAATTAGCGGTTAGTCCTCTGGATAATACTCTACACATTATAGACGATCATATGATATTGCGCATGACACCAGATGGCCGAGTGAGAGTTATTTCCGGACGTCCCTTACACTGTGCCACTTCCTCTTCAGTATATGATTCTGATCTAGCTACACATGCTACATTAGTCATGCCACAATCTATAGCTTTCGGTCCTTTGGGTGAACTTTATGTAGCCGAAAGTGATTCTCAACGCATCAATCGTGTGCGTGTTATTGGCACAAATGGTCGCATTGCCGCCTTTGCCGGAGCAGAATCCAAGTGCAATTGCTTGGAACGTGGTTGTGATTGTTTCGAAGCTGATCATTATTTGGCTACCAGCGCCAAGTTTAATACTATTGCTGCCCTTGCAGTAACACCTGATGGCCATGTTCATATAGCCGACCAAGCCAATTATCGCATAAGATCAGTAATGTCCAGTATACCAGAAGCCAGCATGTCACGTGAATATGAAATATATGCTCCTGATATGCAAGAGATTTATATCTTTAATCGTTTTGGCCAGCATGTCATGACCAAGAATATCTTAACTGGTGAAACTACTTACGTTTTTACCTACAATGTTAATACTTCGAATGGTAAATTGAGCACCGTAACAGATGCAGCCGGTAATAAGGTATTCTTACTGCGTGATTATACTTCTCAAGTTAATTCCATAGAAAATACTAAAGGTCAAAAATGTCGTCTACGTATGACCCGCATGAAAATGTTACACGAACTAAACACGCCCGACAATTATAATGTAACTTTTGAATACCATGGTCCCACTGGTTTGTTGAAAACTAAACTTGATTCTACCGGTCGTTCCTATGTCTATAATTACGATGAATTTGGTCGTTTGACCTCAGCTGTAACACCTACTGGTCGTGTCATTGATTTGGCTTTCGATTTGAGTATAAAGGGTGCCCAAGTCAAAGTCTCCGAGAATGCTCAAAAAGAAATTTCTATGCTTATACAAGGATCCTCCGTGGTAGTGCGCAATGGTGAAGCCGAATCTAAAACAATGGTGGAAATGGATGGTTCCACTACAAGTCTAACACCATGGGGTCATTTATTGCAAATGGAAGTTGTGCCTTATCCTGTTTTAGCTGAAATATCCCCCATTATAGGCGAATCATACCCGGTTCCAGCTAAACAACGTACAGAAATTGCTGGTGATCTGGCTAATCGTTTCGAATGGCGTTATTTTGTAAGAAGACTGCAACAGGGTAAGCAAAATAAAGGTCCCAGGTCTGTTACCCAAGTAGGTCGCAAGTTAAGAGTGAACGGCGATAATGTATTGACCTTGGAGTATGATCGAGATACTCAATCGATTGTTGTTTTGGTAGATGATAAGCAAGAACTTTTAAATGTCACCTACGATCGTACTTCCAGGCCCGTAAGCTTCCGTCCTCAATCGGGAGATTATGCAGATGTTGATTTAGAATATGACCGTTTCGGCCGTTTAGTTACCTGGAAGTGGGGTAATTTGCAAGAAGCTTACACTTTTGACCGCAATGGCCGCCTAAATGAAATCAAATATGGCGATGGCTCTTCTATGGTTTATGCTTTTAAAGATATGTATGGTTCTTTACCCCTGAAAGTAACGACACCAAGACGATCGGACTACCTTTTACAATATGATGATGCTGGCGCTTTACAAAGCTTAACTACACCTCGAGGCCATATACACTCATTTTCATTGCAGACTTCCTTGGGCTTTTTTAAATATCAATATTTTTCACCCATCAATCGCCATCCCTTTGAGATTCTGTACAACGATGAAGGCCAAATTTTGGCAAAAATACATCCTCATCAATCGGGCAAAGTTGCGTTTGTGCATGATAATTCAGGACGCCTGGAAACTATTTTAGCGGGCCTATCGAGCACACATTATACCTATCAAGATACCACAAGCTTAGTTAAGTCCGTAGAGGTGCAAGAACCTGGTTTTGAGTTAAGACGCGAGTTTAAATACCATGCTGGTATCCTTAAAGATGAGAAACTACGATTCGGTTCCAAAAATTCTCTGGCCTCTGCGCATTACAAATACGCCTATGATGGTAATGCCCGCTTAACTGGTGTTGAAATGTCCATCGATGATAAAGAAATGCCCACAACTCGTTACAAGTTCAGTCAAAATTTGGGTCAATTGGAAGTAGTGCAAGATTTGAAAATAACACGCAATGCTTTCAATCGTACTGTTATACAAGATTCTTCTAAACAATTCTTTACCATTATTGACTATGATCAACATGGCCGTGTTAAGAGTGTACTGATGAATATCAAGAGCTTCGATGTCTTCCGTTTGGAATTGGACTATGATTTGCGCAATCGCATTAAATCGCAAAAGACTACCTTTGGACGTTCCACTGCTTTCGATAAAATTAACTACAATGCCGATGGCCATGTCATTGAAGTGCTGGGTACCAATAACTGGAAGTATTTATATGATGAAAATGGCAATGCAGTAGGTGTAGTAGATCAGGGAGAAAAAATAAATCTGGGTTATGATATTGGCGATCGTGTTAGCCAGGTGGGTGATATTGAGTTTAATAATTATGATGCCCGAGGTTTTGTAGTGAGACGAGGGGAACAAAAGTATCGTTATAACAATCGAGGGCAACTGATACATGCCTTTGAGAGAGAACGTTTCCAAACCTGGTATTACTATGATGATCGCAGCCGCTTAGTAGCCTGGCACGATAGCAAAGGCAATGTTACCCAATATTATTATGGTAATCCGAGATCACCCATGCTTTTAACGCATATGCACTATCCAAAGGCTGGCAAAACTTTAAGATTCTACTATGATGATCGTGACATGTTAATGGCGGTTGAAACTAATGATCAACGTTTCTATGTGGCCACTGATCAAAATGGTTCGCCTTTGGCCTACTTCGATATGAATGGTTCTATACTTAAAGAGATGAAGAGAACACCTTTTGGTCGCATCATAAAAGATACTAATCCAGATTTCTTTATCCCCATTGACTTCCATGGTGGTCTTTTAGATCCACACTCTAAATTGGTGTACACAGAAGGACGTTTATACGATCCTACGGTGGGACAATGGATGACTCCTATGTGGGAGACTTTAGCAACTGAAATGTCAAATCCTACAGATGTTTTCATATATCGTTATCACAATAATGATCCGATTAACCCTAGCAAACAGCAAAACTATATGATTGAATTGGAATCGTGGCTACAACTATTTGGCTATGACTTAAACAACATGCAAAGCTCTAAATACACCAAGGCGGCCCACTACAATCCTCAAGCTTCCATTAAATCTCATACACTAGCACCTGATTTTGGTGTTATCTCCGGTTTGGAATGTATTGTAGAGAAAACCAATGAGAAATTTAGCGATTTTGATTTTGTGCCTAAACCTCTGCTGAAAATGGAACCAAAAATGCGTAATCTATTACCCAGAGTAAGTTATCGTAGAGCAGTGTTTGGTGAAGGTGTTTTACTCTCACGCATAGGCGGCCGGGCTTTGGTGAGCGTTGTTGATGGCTCTAATAGTGTGGTACAGGATGTGGTATCGTCGGTATTTAATAATTCATACTTTTTGGACTTGCACTTCAGCATACATGATCAAGATGTATTTTACTTTGTCAAAGATAATGTTTTGAAGCTCAGAGATGATAATGAGGAACTAAGAAGACTAGGAGGCATGTTTAACATATCAACACATGAAATTACCGATCATGGTGGTTCGGCAGCCAAAGAACTACGTCTGCATGGTCCTGATGCGGTGGTTATTATTAAATATGGCGTAGATCCTGAGCAAGAAAGACATCGTATTTTAAAACATGCGCATAAAAGAGCTGTAGAAAGAGCCTGGGAATTAGAAAAACAATTGGTGGCAGCCGGCTTCCAGGGTCGAGGTGATTGGACAGAGGAAGAAAAAGAAGAACTAGTATCCCATGGTGATGTAGATGGCTGGATTGGTGTAGATATACATAGTATATATAAATATCCTCAATTGGCAGATGATCCTGGTAATGTGGCCTTCCAAAGAGATGCTAAACGTAAACGCAGAAAGATTACAAGTAATCATCGTACGGGTAAAAGCCGTAGACAACAAAAGCTACAAGATATAACAGCGTGAAATCAACTATTTAGCGATTTACAACAATACAACAACGATTTATACAAACAACAACAGCAACATAAACAATATGAACTTTACGAAATCTTGTCAGAAGATTTACAAAACGATGAACTACAAAACGATTACAACTATGAAGCTGATGGTGGTAAAAACGACACAAAAGACTTGGTAAGCAACTCAACCGAAGATGACTTGTATTATTAAATAAGAACATAGAACACAAACTAAAAGATAAAAAATTAAAAATTTGTACTCATACCTATTATTAATTAACACAAATTTTAAACTTGAAAAAGAAAACAACAAAAATAGGAAAAAATTTCTGTTTTTAAATTCAAGCATACAACAACAACACTGTTTAATTTATTTTTAAAGTAAATTTTTTAAAATACAGTGTTTGAAGAGTTTTCTTTAAATTCAATTATTTATGGTCATACCTTTTCTTTTTTATAAATAATTTTATTATTTTTTTAGTTTTAAGGCAACAGCAAAAATTTTGAAAAATTATTATTATTTTTTCAAATTAATTTTTTTGCAAAAAAACAAATTGTAAAACAATAAATTATACTGTATGCTCTCTAGATTATTATATAGCAGGTAACTTTGTAAAGAATTATAAAATTAAAAAAAAATAAATCATTAAGATTTATATAGTTTTGTATAAAAAAACGAAAAGAAAATTCCCTTAAAAAATCTAAAAACAAATAATAACAAATAATAAGAATCTCAAGTCTTTGCAATCTAATGTAATAATTGATCGAAAACAAACAAAGAATATTTAAATGTGTTTTATGTAAAAGAAAACAAAAATCAATGTGAGAACTTAATACCGAAAAAATAAAAATAAATAGAAGGAGTTTAAGTAAAAATAGCTGAAAACAAAAAAAATCTTAAATAATTGTAATAAAATAACGATAATTATTATACATATATTATAAAAAAATAAAAAACCATAGCTAATAAATATAATGATTTTATTTTGGAAACTTAAGTAAAGAAAACTATTTCAACCCAAAAATTCGAAAAAAAACTTAGATTTCGCCATACCTATTTATATAATTTTTTATAAATCTTTTAAAACTTATTTCCTTATACTCCTGTATTCAGTTATTAATTTTATTTTTATGCAAAAAAAGCTTTAAATATATTACAAAAAAACAATAGTTTTATATACAAAAAACAAATACACAATACAATGTTCATAGGGAAAAACTGCTTAAGTCTGATTTCATAAAACTGAAATAGTATATAAAAAAATCAAACAGTTTTTTAATAAAAATAAAACGAAGAAATAATTTTAGGAATGCTTAAAAGTTATTGAATAATTCTTATTTTTCAATAAACAAAGTTAACGAGTAGTTAATCTATTTTTAAAAATTGTTTAAACTTCTTGCGTATAAGTCACCTTAAGCCGGTTTTCCAGATAACACTGTTACTTTACTTTTCTTTTACTAAAACAGCTTTATGGGTTGTTATTTTTTATAAATAAAACCACAAAATAATACTCAAATTCATTTAAGCATATACACAAAGTTTTCACATTTCTCTTTTCTTGATTAACCATGTTCTAATTTTAAAACCCATCTTTTTCTACTAAAAAAAAAAAAATAAATAAAAAAATAAAACAAGTCAAGCAAATTTTTACAAATTGTGATATACTTCTATTAATTATTAAAAATGCAAAATCCCTTTAGCAACACGAAGCATTACACACAGCATTTTTTTTTAATATATAAATTATTTATTTAGTTTTGTTATATGTAATTTCAAATTATTGTTCGTAATTAAACCCCTTATTGTGTATAAAATATTTACTGCGCATAGAAAGCATGTAGATACACACACACATTTTTAATACTTTTGTTGAAGCATGATAACTTATCGAGCCGTCACATAATTGCCGTTCTAATAAGTGGTGCATATCAATAGTCGTGCTAGGTCACATATGCTCTCTACGAATCATTTTTTTCAAAAAAAAAAAACTTTTTTCTATTGTCTATTCTAGCATGTAAGATTTTTGTACAAATCGTATGTAAAAAAGTTTGCACAAGTTACTTGTTAAACATATTACTTGTGCTTAGACACTAATTTTTTAGTTGTTGTCTGCACTTTACAATTTTTTATTTTTTTTTAATTCAACATTTCGTTTAGAAAATCAAATATTTTACTAGGAGAGCAGATCATAACAATAATCAATATATTTTTTTATTTATGTATTTATTATCTATATTACTATTTATTTTGTTTTTTATTGCTATCAGCTGCGCATTAAACTATTGAACTCAAAGAAAAACGTAGTTAATATATCAGTACTGAACTTAAAAGAGCGAACAAGCTAACAGACCTAACTGTGCAAAGAATATAAAATAAAGCTATTAATAACTTCAAGCTTTTTAATTTTTGTACAGACATTATGCGAATAGAACAAAATTACGAGTAGTTCAGGAAGTTTGAATAGCATTTGGATGAGCTCTTTTTAAGCATTTCCAAGAAAACATAATTCAAATACGCATTTCAAAATATAAATATCAATTTAATTACACAACTTCTCAGTGAAGAAAGCCATAGTTAAACATCGTGATAAACGCTGAAAGTGGTAAAACATGTATGACTAACGAAACATTTTCTTTGCTGTCATAAATGACTTTTTAAAGCAATTGTCCAAATTTACATGACTGAGAAAAGTTGACACTTACAAGCATCCATTTATTGGCAAGTCCTAAAAGACAATATCGTCGAAAATCATTAGTCCTTTATTCATTAAAGGAAACGTGTAGCAGACAAAATACTGCATCGTTCAGCATTTAGTCGACTTTTAGCAGACAATGTCGCCAAATTTTAGATATCTTTAATATGGTAACACTACAATGACGTTGTCATATATAACTCCGTTTATTTGTGTTATTGTCACGAGGTCTCGTTAATGAAATTTATCGTTTACACTAATTTCATACAAATTTAGGCCTTTAACTGACATTGTGACAATGATTTATCGATAAAAATACATGTAATAGTGACAATGTAGATCAAACACTTCTACGGGTTATTAATTTATTCGTTAAAACAATTAAAATTCAATTTGTTTAATTTTACACAAACCGATTGTACAAATAAGATTCCCTAAACTAAAAGTTAAACTTGTTTTATTTTATTGAACAGAATGCTTAAATATTTGTCAAGCGACTTGTGCAAGCTTAACAAACAATCTCTTTTTTAAGCCCAAAATGCACAAATTTGTTAATATCTACTGCTAGCACAAGCTCGAAAACATCATTTTACATTAAACGAAACGAGATTCCTTGCTGTACTAATTTTTTTCATTTTGTTGATCAGAAAGTTCAAAATTAAATTTTTTTGTCAAGTAACTTGTGCAATGCTAACAATCAATAAGGGGTTTTATTTTTTTAAATATATTACAGCCTTTTTTTTGAAAGCTTAAAAAATACAAATTTCTTTTAATTTATAATTTTTAAGAATAGAAAGGCTGTAAAAGTTTTTATAAATGCAATATTATTATTAATGCTTTCATTAAACATATTTTATATATTTTTAACATTTCTTTTAATAAATAAAGAATTATTTTTAAATACAATTTTTTTTCCTTTTAAATGCCATATATTTTTTATTATTTTACATATGATTTGACATAAAGCAAATTAACCCCATATAAATATATATTACTTTTTATATTTTTATTATGTTTTTTTAACAAAATGCTTATTAAACTTAAAAATTATAAAATAAATTATTGTTTACTAATATTTAGTGTTGACTACTTAAACTTAAAAAAAATAATATAATAAAAATCGATAAACTTTATATGTCATAAGAACCCCCTGTAATATATAAACACACTGTTAGAAATGTAAGTCATAGTTTAAAGTAAACAAATTAATAATAAAACAAATTGGCTTTTAAAATAGTTTCAGAAAGCAAATAAAAATAAGAGATTAAATCATTTAAAACAAAAAAAAAGAAATGAAAAAAGAAATAATAATGAACCTTATTAAATAGCCAATGAAAAAAAGAAAGTAAATATGGTGGTTTAGCAATTTTATTAAATAAAATTATTTAATTTTTAAGGCATATACATACATATATATATAAATAAATATATAATTATTTTAAGCATAAAACCCTTAATAAATATAAAATTAAAAAAACAAAAATCCTTCTACTTTAATATATAGTTTTAGTTAAACTCAAAAAATAATAATAATTAAAGAAAAACCTATAACTAAAGTTGTGTAAAATTAAAATAAAATTTAAACAAACAAAAACTTTTGTAATAAACAAAAGTTTCTAAGACATCCCTCATAAAAATATAAAAAAAAAAAAACAAACAGAATCCTTAAGCTTAGTATGTGTACATTATAAAGAAAATGAAAAATAAATATGTGTAAAAATGCAATATTTCATTAAATTTAAATTAAAGAAAATAATAATAATAATTTTAAATTTAAAATAATAACAATAAATTAAAAACAAACAAAAACATTTGCAAATATTATTAATAAAATATAAATAAAAATCAAATCACATACACCTAAAATAAACACACAAAAAATAAAATAAAAAATATATATAAAAATGACTGATACAAGGAATATTAAAAATTTTAAAAAACTATTGGTTAAATAAAAAACAGAAAATCACTTACAAAAAATAAACTAAAATTAAGTAAACTCCACTATCAATAATTTGCATTTATTAAAATCATTTTCTCCCCCTTTTATAATTTGGATTTAATTTTTACAAAAAAAAAAAATTTTAACTAAACTGAACAAAAAATATAATATTTGCAAAACATAACAAATTTAAGCATAATAAAAAAATTAATTAAATAAAAAAATTAATTAAATAAGTTCGAAAAACAAAATAAAACTACAACAAACATATGCATATAAATACTCATCATCTCTAAAACTTTTTCTAACCCTGCCCCCCTCCCCTAAAAAAAACACTTACACACTCATTTACAAAAGCAAAGAGAAAAACAAAAATAGTTCTTCTAGAAGAAAATATGGTCCTTCGGTCTGTTTCTCACTCACAAACAAAAAATACTCTTTAAGGAACAACATTATAGAAGAAAACACAGCCACACTTATAATTTACACAATACATTTAATTTAAAAAAAAAAAAAAATTATAAATGAAATAAAATAAAAAAGTAAAAAACAAAAATTAATTTTACATATTACGGAAATCGAAAAAAATAATAATAATAAATTGTAATAAAACAAATAAAGAAGAAAAAACTTTGTCATAAGCATTATATATCAATTATATATGATGGTAAAAATAAAAAAAAAAAAAACAAAAAATAAAAGAAAAAATTTAAAAAAAACACGAAATAAAATTATTTAAAAAAAAAAACAAAAAAAATCATTTTAATTTATCAAATATATAAGGATTAGTGTTTCCAAAGTAGGAAAATATGTATCAAATTCGACTGATTGTATAATCCCAAGGAACTTATATGCAGCCCAATAAGTTCACCACATAGAAAAGGATCAGTAATCATATTTGGCAAGAAAAGAAATATCTCTTTCGGAGTCACTAAAGCATCCCCCAAGAACCTTACCCTTTCACAAAGTACATTTCAGCACTGGTCGTACAGCACCTACATCGATCATTCACATTTCATAAAAAAATATACTGATGGTATCTAAGATCACAAAGCCAGGTAAATAGACTCAATAGTACCCTGATATTGTTCTTACTGAACGGCAATAGCCATCTGGATCTACCGGGAGAAAGCAAAAAAACCACTTCTTGGAGGTGAAGAGGTTTTAATTTGCAAGATGGCCTTCATGATCAGCGATCTAACATACAGTAAACCTATTGTGAACAAACGCTTAATTCATTGAGAAATGTCATGCAGTCCAGAACAACCTTTGATCTGAACTCTCGATTTTCTCTCACCGCCATGCTTAGAAACAAATCTGGCCCGCGATGTTACAACACCACATTTTGTCCAACTATAAATAACTTTTGGGTATAAGGAACTCAAATTTCTTACCAAACATAAGTTGAAGTCATGTGATCATTTATCCGAACGAGGGAATTACTATCAAACAGGCGCAATATTCTTATGTGCTCTATCATGTCTCTAACCTTCTAACTGGAAACAATAGGTATCACTATCATCATATAGACCAGGCACTATTGCAGGACACTGCGACTCATGGAATCCATTGTGCCACTTCTCTTTCATAGTTTATTCTGTAGTTCTGCTGCCTTCCTATTGAACACCATCAGATCTGAAATCACAATGTTGGATATGTCACCCAGCAAGACTCTATGTCGATCTAAACATATCCACCTAAGCCTATGAAGACCCCAAATTCACACTATACGTGTTTCACTCTCTCTCTCTCTCTGATGGCTGTGATCACTGTCTACAAACATCCACATCTGTAACATCCAGTGTTCCATATAAAACTCCGTAAGAAGTGTCAAGTTCGGCCTGCTATACCTGAGATCCCCAGAGTGACGCCCAAATAGCAAACTGATCGCCGCCCTAGAATGTCGAAGTAACTTTTGAGCATTCCGGCAATTTCTCAATCCTTGATTAAGCGAGGATGGTAATAATTGGTGCTGCACAACAAGGTTCCGGACCGAACTCTTTTTGGCCAATGCCACTATTTCATTACCATCTATTCCACAGTGTCCAGGTACCCAAAAGAGACACTAGATAATCTAAGGCCACTTTTACATGCCATCAGTTAAATGTAATGGCAAGTATGGAACAGGCCAAATCGCTAAGGCAACATCGTAACGAAAGAGCAGTTGATCATTTTGGGTTTTAAACCCCACGTTTTATCATAGAGATAAATGTCGTAATTGTATGCCACAGCACCGCTGGATGAAATGTGCTACAAGGGATGCCATTATATTTTAATTTTATTAGAATAAAACATAAGAAATCCGAATAAACCAAAAAATATAACAATTAATTTACATTTACGTACATATACACATAGCCAATAAAGTCTGTGTTCACCTTAAATTTTTTTAAGAAATTATGTAAATACACACCATAAGTGTTGAGTTTTAATAAAAATTCTTACATATGTATATGTTTTATTAAAAAAATATCCAAAAAGTTTTCTCCATTTTTACGATAAGGAATTTTAAATGCCACGACAAGTAAATATAACCACAAAAGAGTCTGCGTTCAGTCTTAAAATAAATTATAAAAGTTCTAAGGAATATAAAAAGTGCTAAATTTAATAATTTGTTGAATAGCCACTCTGTTCTAAAACTTCTCTCAGTCTTTTTGGCATCGAATCTACTAGCTTCTCTGTTTCATCTGCAGTTATCTTAGTCCATTCTTCCAGCATAACACTTCTCAAAATCTCTTTGCTGGTAATTACACGGTGGCGAATTCTTTTCTATAATAATTCCCAAAGATTTTCAATGGGATTAAGGTTAGGCGTTTGGGGGGTGTTTTAAGTTGTTTTGGCCCATTATACAAAAACCATACGATCTTCGCCATATGCTTGTTGGAACCAAATCTTGTTCGTTATCTTCTTGGAACCAAAATGACGTTGACTAATTAAGTTTTGCTACACTTTTTAAACTTGTTTCCAAGTTCAAGGGGCTTATTTATATAATTATGAGCAAATTTAATGCGCTTTTGTCTGTTCACAGCAGGTATGAAGGCACTACCCTGCCATGGCCTTCAGGTTTATGCAAAATTTTTCTGGCTGTTTCGGCACAAATACTTCTTTAAATGATTGATGAACACTTTAAACAATTTTTATAGACGTATTGTAAATATTTACCTTTGCCATATTAACTATTTCACGCTTTTACCTTTCTGATAACTTTTTGGACGCCCAGACCGACGCTTAGATATTAAAATTCCGGTTTCTTTGAAGTGGTTGATAACACGCTGGACAGACAAATATGTTCTCCTAACAGTTTGGCCAATTTTACGGAATTTTACGGAACTTTAACAACAAAACAAGTGAACGCAGACTTTTTAGTGGCTTTATTTACGCGTTACCAGATTTATAGTCAGCCATTAAAAATTGAAAGAAAAAATCTGGATTTTTTTGTGGTATTTGAACTAAAGAATGTTAAGAAAAATTATTTTTATTAGGTATACATGTAAGTTGGTATTTCCTGACAGTAATAAATATTTCTATTTCTAAGAATTTTTCGTTATTCGCTCTCTCATCCAACCCCTAATTATAGGCTAAATTACATAATTCCAATTACAAAACTTTGATTTTTTCATCGCCAGCTGTCCAGCACAAAAATTAGCCATATGATGTGGTTATTTATAGTATAAACTAGAAAAAATCCTACCAAGAGATTATAAGTATCTAATTGGTCCAGCATTAAATCTAAAGATTATACAGCTACCTCAATTATCTGGTATTAAGTCTGGTCTGTACTGTGCCTTCTTTTTAGTTTATGAAGTTAGAGTATCTCAATAGAGATTTAGACCTCTTTGTGAAAGTATTTAGTTTGGGCGACGATGTTTCGTTATTATGCCTACAGCTCTTCCTATAACGTAGACCTTAGCCCAACGTAGGGATATCATACGTGCTCTTTTAAATACTGGATGTAAAATAAAACGTGTATTAATCTGTATATGTAAATAAAAATTCCTAACAAAATATAGGTAACACACTATTGTTAATTTTTCTTCATAACATTACTAGGATCCTTGAAAAAAGAACATGGATTTAAAATTTTTTCGATAAGATGTAAAAATTGTCAGAAATATATAAGTGAAATGTCGTGTCCTAAATTCGTGTCCATCACTGCATATAGATTTTTAAAATTTAAGATCATATTTTTAGTGCATATTTTATGCACATAAAACACTTTTTTAAAACATTTTTCTGACGATTAATGCTTGAGCGCGGGTCACGTATTAGTACAGGTTAGTGTAAAGGCATGATTTCTTTGTATAGCTTTTAGAGAAAAAAATAGTAGGCTAGTAAACACATTTTTAGCTATTCTTTGCACAAAATCCCCCGCAAGCCACACAATTCTACAACGAAAAGTACCTGCATACAATATGTTAAGAGCATATTTCTGGTTTCCCTGATAATAAAATATTGAAATATTTTAGAAAGAATTACCTGGCATTTATTTATGTATATTATCTTTAAACCAGGAATCGTCTTAATTTATATATATGTATGTGTATCATTATAAACATTAACTTTTTGTTTATAGTTTCTTTTATCACAAACACTAATTGCGATCGCTAGTAAACACTCGTGATTATTCGCGAACAACAGTAACTCAGACAATAACAACACAAACAAAAAACTTTTTTCGTTTTTCTTTTTTTCACATTAACATTTAACTAATATGTATACTAACCATTAATTAACAAAATAAAGAAAACACTATAACGGATTTTTTTTTTTGTCTCATCACAAACGTATTGCACACACCCGAAACAGCGAAAAATTCCATAAACAACACA
Source organism: Wohlfahrtia magnifica (assembly GCA_023159175.1). Classification (NCBI taxonomy): domain Eukaryota; kingdom Metazoa; phylum Arthropoda; class Insecta; order Diptera; family Sarcophagidae; genus Wohlfahrtia; species Wohlfahrtia magnifica. The sequence continues at coordinate 4,749,541 of JAKWBJ010000045.1, forward strand.
AAACTACATTTGCATGCATTTTCAAACAACAACAACGACGACTTTACCGTTACGAGAAACATTTGCTTTGTTTTCACAAAAATATTAATTTTTTTGTTGTTTTTTGCATTTCACTTTAATTTCTTAAATAATTTATTTATTTCTTATAATTAAAATCATTCATATTGGACATCTTTACACTACGATGTTTTATTAAAAACTAAACAAAAGGAGATAAGATAGAGAGAGTTATTAAACTGTGATTACTTTCTTTTTACTGAGAAATTTCTCAATTTATAAGGTAGAGTTGCCAATTTATTTACATAGGTATTTTCTATTAAGAGGAATAACTGAATACGAAAAAATAGATTGTGTTTAAATGTAAGTACACATAGCCCTTTTGAGATTTTTTTTACGCACATTGGTAGGGATTAACATATATGTGTTTACAGTTTAGGCTAGACTGGAAATCAAGCTATCTTTCATTCACCACGAAAGCACCTCAACACACCAACTTAGTGGTTCTGCCGTTAAGCATTTTCTCATCGAGTCTATCACTATCCCAACAAAGTTCTCTACGAACCAATTGCACATACATATGTAAGTATATACGCGTACACAGCAACCTTGTCCACTACACTATATTACGTACTCCAATAGTCAAACTCAATATGTAATGAGAGCGTACGACATTGAGAGAAAATACGGATAAAAAATTGGCACTATTGGTCTCTTTTAAAACAGCTACTTTCATTTTACTTTATTTTGCTTTTTTACGTATCGTGTAACTTAAAAAAATCAATCATAAGATTTTAACTCTCACTTTTAAAATACGGATTGATTTTATAATATTTTCTCTCTAATTTTACGTACACAAAGTTTTATCGAGTAAAATACCCTTAAACCGGTCTTCCTCACAAGTGTACTCCTAAGATCCCTATATTTCTGACATTCAATAAACACATGCTTGGCATCCTGTATATTATAATCACATTATGAAATCTAAAACGCTCGGTCAACAGCTGAGATCAGGGATGCGAATAATATTTTAGAATTTGCACTAACTTTCATGAAAGAATGTACTATTTTCAGTCCGATTGTACAAAATTCATTTTAATTAGTTAATTTATTTTTTTAATTTAATAAAAATTAACTAATTAATGTTTAATTTCAAAAGACTATATGCTAGTTGCTGAGATCTAAATCTAAGAGAATCATTTATGATACACTTTTTGCTAGCTTATACTTTTCAAAATTGATGTACCACTAATTAGGTGAGTTCAGCATATCCTTCGTTTGGATTAGAAAGGAGACAGTCGGAATAGTCTCTTCTTCATTTTGGCTTTTATTATATTTTGAGACGAGTGTGGAATTTTCAAATAGTGCTAAATTAGTCTTTGTGGTGCTATTGTACTCTTGACTTATAAATAGTGCTAAAAACGTACTCTTGCATCCCTGGCTGAAATAGATACAATTCTACAGCTCCGACTGTGTTAAAGCCATTTCCTCAAATTGACCATGTTCATTATTCATTTTTTATTCTTCAATACTTCTATTCCGTTTTTAAGGCAGTTTGTAGCTACATAAGACTTGTAGTTAAAACGATCTGCTCAAATGGGTGCAGCGTACAATATTATGTTCCCGATTACTGATTCTTTAAAAGTTTAGAATAGGTATCACACGATCTATTCGACTCGTCAGAATCGGTCTGCCAAATTATCCCAATTATCCTGGGTCAAAACGTTTATTTTGCAAAGATATATTTGATAAAGATATCCAGGGGATGTAGGCTCAGTATTGTTTCTGTAAGACAGACCACCCACTGCACCTTATTCAGAATGGTCAGTTGTGATCCAATATCTTTCGCCTTCCACCAGTCAAGAATTGACCTTAGTTTTAGTTAACAATAAACCGTATTTTAGGCAACCGATATCACATTGCTCGCAAGAACTCGCTTTTCAAGACCACACGTTGGCGAATTTTACAAAAAAGTTATTATCTGGTGCACCGTCATTGATAGCACCATAGGACGATGATTACCAACATCTCTTGGCCAGAATTGGATGATATGAATACCAACAACATGTGTTTAATATAAAACTTCACTACCTACCATGCATCTCGTGCCACATTCGAAGTGCAGGTGATATAAAATGGCAACAGGACATTCGGGATTTCCACCATACAGCAAATTTGACACCGGCATTTTCACGATATTATGTGTATTTTATATATAACGGAAACTAGCCACGTTAAGTATATATCACACACACAGATTGTTTTATTTAAATATAAAGATATAAGAAGAACGTAATAAAAGGCCCTTTAAGAAAGAGACAATATTGAATTTTAATCTTCTTACATTGGTGGAGACAAAAAAGATCACTTAAGGGAAATTGTTGCTCATACGATAATGTGTGACCAGGGCTGTCAGATGAATTTTAAAGGAAATCGCCATTTTTTCGAGAAAAAATCACCCCATGGAAAGCAAGTTTTTAGTATTTTCTATTTTTATTTAAAAAATATAAAAAAAATACAGAAATTAAAATAAACTTTCACAATCGAACACAGTTGCAACGAACTCGAAGAGAAGAGATAATTCGTTATAGATGTATGACGTTTCGAACTCGATTGAATAGTCCAAATAGTATAAATTTACTTAATGGCATACAACTTGTTGTTTAGAATAGGTAAAGCCATATAACATAACATTTACCCGCCCTCGCCAAACCGCGGAGAGCTTATCCCCATGATCATAGTCCGAACTACAGAGGACAAGAGAAAAATAATTGCAAAGATCACATAAATCAGCTACAGTACCTAATCACAACGTGATTCTAAGAATAATCTTTAATAAGCGAAAGCACAATTCTACATGGTCAATCAGAAAGAAAACGACGTCTTATATTACAGGCACTACAATTGTAATCTAATGAATAAAAACTTTAATTAAAGTCATTACACAATCTACAAAAGGGAATTAAATTTGCAAAATTTGTCCGGTAAAAATCGAACACCAAAGGACTATAATTACCAGAAATTTTATCTAACTTTGTCGATATGGTTTATAGAATGGTTAATGAAATTTAATTTTTATTTTTCTACCAGAGAAAGCTTCCGCCAGTTTTTGAAAAATGCTTTGATTTTAAGCGCGCTGAATTTGGTCGTTTGAATATTTAACTTTTAGCTGTTGATCTCTATTTCAATTGAGGTAGTGATTAATTATTTTTATGGCGTGTTGTTCCTTGTGTTTTTTTTTTTAACTAAGTACTTCTACTTTATTGGGAATTTACCAATCGATTTTCATGAATTAGGAAGTAAATTGGCTGTCAAATGATGAAATGTAAAGAACTGAGTTCTGTACCTCTGACACTTATTTAGTAAATTTTTTTTATGAATTCTACACTTTTGAACAAAGAATTTTAATTGAGAAAATTTTAATTGTAACAAACTGTACGAAACAAGGCATTTTTCAACAATATCATGTTCAGTGCTAAGACCCATTTTCAATTAGGCGGATATGTAAACAACCCAAATTGTCGTATATGGAGCTCACAAAATCCACAAACAGTACTCGAAAAACCATTACATCCAAAGAAAGTGACTGTATGGTGGGGTTTGTGGTTAGGCGGCATCATCGGCCCATATTTTTTCTAAAATGAGGAAAGAAACACCGTCACCGTAAATTCTCTGCGCCACCAAACCATGATAATAAATTTTTTATGGCCACAATTAGCTAATGTTGACATCTGTGACCTTTGGTTTCAACAGATCGGCGCCACAAGCCACATAGCCAGCCAAACAATTTAGTTATTGCATGAGAAATTTCACGGTCGCGTAATTTCTCTGGGGCCATTTGAAAGTCCTGGTTTACGTGAACAAACCACAAAAAACTGACACTTTGGAAGATGAAATTCGGCGGTGCATTGACGAGATAAGCGAAGCTTTGTTGCAAAATGTGGCTTAATATTTTGTGAAAAGAGCGGACGTCTGTCGACGTGCTCGAGGTGGACATTTGCTCGACATCATATTCCTTTTTTAATTCCCATATTTCTTTTTTATATTGGTATGAAAAAAACCGAATTTGTCAAAAAAATGGGTTTTTAAGCCAATTCACTTCCTAGCCTAAAATTTACCACCATTTATATACTGTTTTCTATTTTTAGCGAAGAATATTTAGAAATCAAAAATATCATAATTAAAAAAAATAATAAAGGGTCCATCAAATAATTTTTTTTTTTTTTTTCGAAAATGCTATAAAAAAAACTACTGAATATTTTCTCAAATTACTTTTTTATTTGGAAGTAGAATCCTTCCGGTTAATAATGGAAAATAATTTCATTCAAATGGCTGCCTCGGCTGGGCAAGCAGTAGCCTACACGATCGGTCCAATTTTTAAGCACATTATCGATTGTGTGCAGCTGTATTTCACCAATGGCATCACGAATATTGTCCTTTAAAGCGTCAATTGTCTCTGGCTTGTTGGCGTAACACTTATCTTTGACGACATCCCACAAATAATAGTCAAATCGCAGCTCCGAGGTGGCCAAACGACATCAGCTCTGCGGCTGATAATGCGATCTTCAAAAGCAGGACGCAAAACATCGAGTATAACTTCAGCTGTGTGGCACGTAGCGCCGTCCTGTTGAAACCAAATGTTGCTAATATCCATCTCTTTAATTTTTGTGAACAAAAATTCGTTCAACATGCCCGATAACGATCGCCATTGACTGTAACGGCCACGCCTTACTCATTTTCGAAGAAAAATGCCCAATTATGCCTCTGGACTAAAATCCGCACCAAACAGTGACTCTTCTTGGGTGTATCGGCGTGCGGGTTTTCTGTGCCCCAAACACGACAATTTTGCTTGTTTACATACCCGCCAAAATCAAAATAAGCTTCATCTGAAAAGATGATTTTTTTGGCAAAATCGGAATCTTCTGTAAGTCGATCGCAGGCCCAGACTCCCAGCTTGAACAGTATACACAATCATATTCGTTCAGCGGAAGGATAAAACTAATTATCTGTCAAATCAGACATGAGCTAAGTGTTACTATTCACGAAATAAGCACTAGTTGAAAAAAAACGTTAGATGGCGAACCCTTTAATAATAATTTGTTTCTCAATATCTCCAAAAATATTGGTTATATTAAAAAATGATATTAGAATGACTTGAAGCTGGTATAATTTGGAATTTTGGAACATATGGTTTAACGAAATCGAATGTCATTTCAAAGTTATCATAAGATGTATGAAGCAGCCTCTTCAAAAATCTCACATTTTAGAAAAAAAAATTTAAAAAAAACATCCATAGAATCTGAAATGCTGATGATTTTTGAAATTAAACGACCATAGCGCATCAAAAAAATATAATGGTTTCCAAGGTATTTTTGGTTGTTGCAAAGTGTTATTTAACGCAATTTAAAAGAATTCGAACGTTTTTAAGAGATTCAAACGTAACAATATATTGCTATGGAGACGTTGGCGAATTTGATAGATTTATGGGCGTAGGAGAGGTGATCTAATATCATTTTTTGGAAGATTTCCAGGATGCTCTGGTCTTCGCTGCCAATGGAAAGTACTAGGACTGTTTTTCCCTCTGGGGAGTAGTCGAATAGACTTCTAACGGGTTTAATTACAGAACACTGTATAATTCGGAACGTATGGGTTACTATGTTATGGTTGCTGTAGCATTTGTCGGATGAAGAAGAGGAAGATAAATCAGTACAACACTTTTGTGACTACCATACTCTACGGAAGATTGGCATAAAAAATCTGGATGCATGTTTCTTCCATGATCTAGACTGTCTCAGGGATTTTTCATTGACGAATCTAGTCAATTTTGTCAAGACTACCGCTTGGCTATCGTCCAAGGACATTTGCACATACTCGTATAGGAAGGGGTTTACTCAACTACTTCATGTCTGACTTTATGTTCTTTAGAAGTTTTAGAGGTTTTCTAAAGTATCACAATGGTCTACAGAGCCTTCAAGTGTCTTGCTAACAGCGTACAAGATTGAAAAGTAGAAAATCACAGTTATTTAGAAAATTTGCGAAGTCTGCGGATATTGACTCTAATTAGAACTGAATGGCTTTTCTTCTAAATAATTACCACTCGCTATCGCTTGTACATAATTGGGACTGACCACGGAGTGTTTGACACGATAGATCTTCCTACGTCGCAGTGCTATGGCCATTATGGCCTCTGCACAACCTCTAATAACAGTAATATTCTTGGGGAGTGTAAATATTATGGAGGCAGATGCTTTTGATGTTCTGATGATACTCTTGAGAATTCATTGTGATATCTGTCGGAATGATCACATATTTCGAGTGTTAAAAGGTTTAGAGGGCAGTGCAAGAAATACTTTCCAATTATCCAAACCAATTTGGAATACCACTTTCATGTATAGGCCGGTGCTCTTAAGTCTATTTTGGAGCTGCTCGACGCAATGTAGCATTTGTTTCATTGTTCTATCAGTACTACAACAGAATGTGTTTTGACAAAATAAGGGTATTTATTACCAACAATCACATATTCTTACTTAGTGCTCGTATCTACCGTAGAGCGCATCCCTCTGTAGCTGATTGTCCAGTGAATCGCACAGCGCATTATAAAAATAATCTGTTACTTAGTCGCACGGTTCGTTTGTCGAACAACCTTTTTACACAACCTATTTTCCCAGTAACAGTACAATGTACCCCTGTATGAGTAAGATTTTTCCCTTGGGTGCTGGAATCAAGCGAAAAAATAAACCCTAACTCTGTTTTAATACTTATTACCAGACACAAAAAATAAACTTTCGAATGTAACGTTTCTAAAAAAAAAAAAAAATTAAAATAATTGCAGATAAAAATAAACAACAAAATTTTAAGTTAAAATAAAGGAACAGAAAAAGCTTTACTTTTTATATCTTATTTCGATACTCACTATCAATGGCTAAAAAGGCAGCACCAAAATTACAAGAAGATATCCAAAGTGATGAGGATTTGAACATATTCTTAGAAAAACCAGGACTGCTGGGTATGTACATTTACCCTTAAACGTACAATTGCGTGGTTAAAAAATTCACAACTTTACTGAAATCTTTTTAAAAATCAAGTTTTAGATGTGTATGCAGAATGGTGCGGACCGTGTTTAGGTATGGTAAGCACTTTGCGAAGACTTAAAATAGAAATTGGTGGTGATGAGCTAAATTTTGCTATTGTAAGAGAACAATTATTATTATTATTTTTTTAACAAAACAAAACAATTAATTTGTGTTTTTAGTGCAAGTCCGAAACCATAGAAGTTTTTAAGCGATTTCGACGGAAAAGTGAACCAACTTGGCTTTTTGTAACGGTAAATCGTGAATATAATTTGATTAAAGTTTTGTCTTAATATACATAAAAGCAAATTTCAACATTTTAGAATAAAAAAGCTGTTAATATTATGTTTGGTACAGATGTGCCAAAAATGACGGCCTTAGTAACTCAGGAACTGAGTTTATTAAAGGCAAAACGTGTTTATTACGAATTGAATGAATATCTACCTATTGAACAGGAACGCTTTAGAGTTAAAGAGGATGCATTGAATGCTGCTATAGCTTTCGAAGCAGAGAAAAAAGAGCGTGAACGTATAGATTATTTAAATTATGTAACCAATACGATTATGGAGAATTTAGATGACATGGGTTGTATCATATTTGGACCCCAAGTTAATCGTGATATAATTAAGAAAGCAATAAATATTGCTGAAAAAATGAAAATACAATGCAAGGAAAGAAAAACTATTGAGATTTGGAGAAAAGATTTCCACAATATACACTATGATTGTCCCAATCCGATTCCAGATGAAATATTGGAACAATTAGAAGGTCAAGAGTTGTTTATTTGTTTCTGGAAGACTCAAGTAACAAGCAAAGAATTATACAAAACATTGTGTGATTATGCCAAAGAATTGACAACTTCACATACTCAAATGCAAATGAATGAAGATAATGAAGAAGTGGAAGTTACAGTACCGCCGCTTATAGCGCCTCTAGTTCTTAAAGTTGAAATTGAGTTGCAAGGTTTGTCTAAAAAAATTCTGTTTTCTAGAAAGTAAAATTTTAAATATTTAATTATTTTCCTTTTCCATATTCTCATCTGTTCTTCTAATTAGAGGGTGAAGTCTGGGTAGAACCGTCAGATGAAAAGCTATCAACAGCAGGTTCTATACTTGACGAAGGTGAAGAAGATGAAAATGGAGAAGAGGAAGAGGAGGCGGAAGCAGGTGAAGAGCCACCAGGTGTTGACATGGGAGGTATCGAGTTAGAAATGGATCTTGGCTTAGAAGAAACTGGCGCTGAGGAACAAGCAGTAGTGGTAGTGGAAGAGCCTAAAAAGAGAACACGTATAAAGAAAATCGTTATACCGCCTATGTGGATACCACAAAATCATCGAACTCATGCTGCTTTAATTTATACATATTTCCGCAATCAGACAGTCGGATTTTTACCACCCGATCCTGAGCCTGAACCGCCGTATATCGTAATGGCTTTTGAATCTTATAAAAAGAGAGATTTAGTTTCACACGCTGAACGCTTTAAGGATCAAGTGCCAATGTACGGTTTCTTTACGAGTGACGAAGCTGACGAGGCTAAATATATAGCCAACAGTTTGGAGAAATATAAACCTGTAACACCGTAAGTATAAAATGTATTGAGCATTTAAGAGCATGTAATTAGTCCGCACAAAAAACATGCACGGCCCACAATTCAAACGCAGCCACATATATTAGGTTAGGTTAGCTTAGATTAAGTTAAAGGATGTGCAACCGTCAGGAGAAGCGATGGTTTCTCGAAGACCTTGTGGTTCAGTATAATCATCCTGTAGAAAGAAGAGAGGACTAAAGCTTAGCGGATAAGTAGGAAGAAAGAACGTGAAAAGAAAGAGAGAGATAAGATGAAAAGAGAGGGCCAGTCTAGCAAGAGCAAAGGTTCAAAAGACCTCAGGTCCGAGTTAATTCTTATACTAAAGCCATTTAAAGCCATTAAAAAATCTGAGAATAGTGGTACGCTCCGTGCACGAATTGAAAGTAAGAGTTTAAATCGTATGTCCACCTAAAAAACGAGGCCTTCTGTCAATTGTCTCCTATTTTCCCCTCATTCTCATACAGACTTAAAAAATCGATCTTGCTATTCTCCCATTTACCAGCCATGGAAGTTATGCCGCCATGGCCAGTAATGAATAGAAGGAAAGAGGTCCTTCAACTAGATATTACCTGCTAGATGGACCTTTAAGCCCTACATCCTAGCTCATTGTACCAGAGGAGAGGTGATCAATCTCCTACCGAAGAACCCTTCGTTTTCGCCAATATGGTTATCAGATATTACATCGCGGAGAGTGCTACCTTTGGCTATTTTCGCTATTTTCCATTGCTCTCGCCGTCCAACGAAATTCAACTGATTCCTAGAACATATCGATGGGAACCGCTCATGTACGCAAATAAAACCACACAACACATTAAAAACGACACAACAACAATTAAATCTTCCCTTAGCTTGGAGTCTTCTAACATATAAATGCGACATATATTGCAGTCAGTTACAATTTATTTATTTACAAGTATTGTAACAGTTACAATAACAGTAAATTACTTTGCATATAGAGTATTCATATGAGCATGTGCGATGACGATAGGTGCAACTATAATGTGTCCTGGAAAGACTCTTAATGTACTTACCTACGTGATTCCAACTGATCTTTATGTTAACAAGATGGCGACAGTGAGTGCCGTAAAGTTGAATGAGGCTGACCGCTGTAGAATTTCACCTTACGGTGAATCTATTATTACTACAAACTAACTTAGTGCATTGGTAGAAATAATTATACTATACCGACAGTGATGTTGAATAGGAACTTCTCCATACTCTTTTCCTTCAGAGATGAAGGAAAGGTGTGGATCATTTGTTAGCCAGATTTATAAACGTATGGCTCTAAATTGAACTGTGATGCTGGAGCAGGTATCTACTCTTAAAGACTTAGAGTTCAAAAGACTATGCGGCTCGTAGGCTAATTAGCGCAAATTGTATGTTTAAATACAATATTGCTATCCTATCTAAGCATTGGACTCAGCTGTGACTAACTCTAAACTGGTAAAGCAAAAACAACAATTTGACTTTAAACTGGTTGCCAGGTCACCTAAATATTGATGGTAAAGAAAAAAAGTGTGAACTGTGTAGGTATGGATTACAAATCGGAATCGGTTTTTCTACCAATTAGTGTGGTCAAGAGGAAAACTCTTTCAAATCGCAGGTCGTAGGTGGACGACATACAGAGTCGCTTTGACTAAAATACGACTCAGAAAGAACCTCTAATTTGTTGAATGTAATTTAATTGCCTCAGTAATTGATATCAGCCGGACGAAAGGAAATCTACATTCCACTCATTTTGCGAATGCCCTGCCTTATGCAGAGAGTGAGAGTCAAATCTTGGAAAACAGCTGATCGAGAATCTTAAGAAATTGACTGGTTTAGACATTAATCAACTAATAAAGAATCTCACATACAAGATATAGTCGTGCAATGCGGGTAAAGGGGCTACGATGGTGTACAACATCGTAGCCCCTTTACCCGCTATTGGTCTTTTATCACGGAACAATGCCAACTGTAAGCTCACTGTAAATATTCAATGCATCATATTCAACGGCAACACTGTTAGTCGATAGATAGAGTTTGTGACATAAGACATATGTACGTACGAGTATGTATGTTTGTTGTTTGTTAAGTAGAATACCAGCTAATGCTTTGGTATTTGTTACTAAAATCACTCGAGACAGAGGTCAGAACACGATTCTTTCAAATCATAAAGAACAAGCTATGTCTTCTGATTTCATGACTAGCATTAATTACAAATTTTTTAGAAGTGGAGTTTCAAGATAACTTTTACAGTAACACCTTAAGACGCATTCCATGTTACAAACTCCAATTCTTTTCAATTTTGCAATTTATAACACAATATGAGATGCTTGTTGTTCTTCTTATGTTTCGCCAGTTCGATCACTCCTGCACTCTTCCTCTTCAAGCACAAATCTAATTTTTAATATGCACATGTACTAAAATTGTTTTTTTTTCAGAAACGACAAAATTGTTCTAAAAGTTAAAAAAGCTACATCACACTTTATGCTACAGTTAGCATCATATGGACCAAGCTATGTCAGTCCAAATATAACGGTAGGTCAAGAAGAGGTTGAGAAATTCTTTCCACCTACATATAAGACAGCTGAGCAAGAAGCTGAGGAAGCTGCACAAATACCAGAAGATCAAAAGGCCGCAAAGGATAAGAAACAAGCAAAAGCCCAAAAGCCTCAACAAACAGCTGAAGCTACAGGAACTACCGAAAATAATGAAACTGATAATACTCAAGATCAACCTCCAACAGGAATTGCTGCCGATGCCGCTTAATGAAAACTATTCTCAAAAATATCTCTCTATAAATTTTCACAATTTCTTTATAATTGTATTTCAAATTTGTGGAAATAGAAATTTATTTTTTAATTTATTCATTTGCATTCGCATATGCCGAGGAATAAATTTAAAAATAAATGTTTATTTCAATTGTAAAAACTAATAATTTATTTTTTTTTATATTTTTAATGACGAAAAAGTATATAATTCAAAATTGTGTAAATACAAAATTATTCTTTAATTTATTTATTTGCATTCCTAAATGTCAATAAAGAAATTAAAAAATAATTTTGTACTTCAATTGTAAAAACTAATAATTTTGTAAATATTTTTAATGATGAAAAAGTATATAATTTAAATATAATTACTTTAGAAACTTTCCGGGTCTACCCCTTGCCTTTTCTTAACCCATAGAAATTTGTATTGCTTTGAATTTAACATACTAATACCAGAAAATCTAATCGCCCGTTTGTAGCCTAAAAAAAACTTGCCAGTCTGGGAAGCTAATAAGAAAAGAATATTTGCTCTAGAAGCTTCAAATATTTCCGGTATATGTATATGAAAATACTTGCTCATACCAAGTCTCAGGTTATTATCTGTTAGATAACATTCGTTTTTTTTTTAATTTACAATTTTTTTGTTTCGAAAATTCATCGCTAATAGCGAACCACCGCTTATTGCAAATTTTAGGTTATTATCTAACAGATATTATCTAACAGATAATAACCTAAAATTTGCAATAAGCGGTGGTTCGCTATTAGCGATGATGTTTCGAAAATTCATCGCTAATAGCGAACCACCGCTTATTGCAAATTTTAGGTTATTATCTAACAGATATTATCTAACAGATAATAACCTAAAATTTGCAATAAGCGGTGGTTCGCTATTAGCGATGAATTTTCGAAACAAAAAAATTGTAAATTAAAAAAAAAACGAATGTTATCTAACAGATAATAACCTGAGACTTGGTATGAGCAAGTATTTTCATATACATATACCGGAAATATTTGAAGCTTCTAGAGCAAATATTCTTTTCTTATTAGCTTCCCAGACTGGCAAGTTTTTTTTCTAACAGATATTATCTAACAGATAATAACCTAAAATTTGCAATAAGCGGTGGTTCGCTATTAGCGATGAATTTTCGAAACAAAAAACTTGTAAATTAAAAAAAAAAAACGAATGTTTGAAATAGTCAACTATTAGCAAAAAAGTCGCGAAATTAATTTTGGATGACTCAATAAAAAAAATTTTCTTCGCTAACTTTTCGCCAAATATATATAAATGATATTAAACTCTTGTTTTTCGCAATAGTCAACTATTAGCGAAGAAATCTCTAAACTAATTTTGAATGGCCCAATAAAAACTAACTTCTCACCAAATACATATGTATATAGTAGATGATAATCAGTGTTGCCATTTTTCAAAAGGATAAAAGTTTTGCAGAAAAAAACGGATAAAAAGCACCAATTGTTATTTCTTAGAAGTAGACTAGTTTATAATATGGGGGTACACAGTGACGAACTAAATTATTGGCACAACAAGCTCTTTCAAATTCATTAGTGATTTAATGGTCTTATTAATAGAATTTTTTCATAAACTAATATATTTATTAAATTTCCTACAAGATTCTCCATATTTCATTACAAAATTTTTATTTTTATGTTATTTGTTAATAAAGAAAATAGAAGAAATATCAAATTTAGTTCACTTCTTAATTCAATTAAATCAAAATTAGAAAAGAAAACAATAGAATCTCAGCGATAATGAGTAGAATTCGGATTAATTTTTGAAGCATTGTACAATGTTTTAAGCGAGCCTAAACATTCGAAAGCGTACGGCATACGGGCCAATGTAAGTTTTTAAGCAGCTATAATTGCAGCCAGATAGTCAGAAAAGACAAAGCGATTCTGAAAATGATCTTAACACAGGTAACACGGTGCGACAAAAAAATACCTGGCAAGTGATACTATTTTTCTGATAGGTGCTACCGAGTAGAACAAGGATTTTTTTAATTTGCAAAACACTTTCAAAATCTCAAATTACGGGGATCAGACCGGTTTTTCGGACCAGGTATATTAACTGCGTTGATTCTTGCCGCACAGTGTAATCTGCTGAAATAAGGCAATAGTTTAGCAAGTTTTTTTTGCCATTATGGTTTTTTAATTGACAAATTTATGAAGAAAATAAAATATTTGACCATACTAAAAGAAAACCGAAAAAAGAAAAAAGTTCAATCTACTAGCCTCTAACACGATAATGGCTTAAAGCATTTGGTGCTTGTTAGGCGTATGAGATTGCATACAACGTTTTTTGCGCATTATAGCACATCAGCCACCATCGCCAGATCTGAATTTTATATAGAATTTGTTGGAAGTTTTGAATAGGCGAGTAAAAAGTGGGCATAAACAAAAACTATGAGATGAACCAAGTATTCATTTAAAAATTGAAAAATCCCTAGACAGAAAAATAAATAAAAGCAATTAACAACTTAATAATAATTTTCGCGCTGTAACCAATATCTTATAGTTTCTAGTTGTGCCAAAAATTTTGTTTAGCGAAATTTTATATTTTTCTTTTTTCTTTATTAATAAATAATATAAGAAAAATTTGGATACGTAGTGACTTTTGTAGGAAATTTATTATTCTATCTAATTAATATTATTACATGTTAACTTTTTTAAAACGTTTGAGTTCGTTTAAATTGCGTTAAAATAAAATAAACACCGCTTTATTTTGTTGTTTTACAGTTTTTTTTTTTTTTATTCCACTATAACTTTTTATACTATTTGTCCTAATACAACACTTAATATTCGTTTATACAACACTTATTTCCGCTTTAACACAACTTTATTTATTGACAGCCAAACAATAACTAAATTTTTCATCATTCGTTTCGAATGTTCTAGTACAGACACGAATCTTTGATTTATCTACGTTAATTTGAATGATCTAAAATAACTTTATAAACACAAAAACTCATCGAGCTGGCAACTCCATGCGGATGGTAGCAATCTTAATTAGTACAGGTAATTTTTCCAGTTAATAAGCCTTAACAAAAGCCAACAAATTTTATAGCTAAAAAATTCCACAATAAGTCCCTGATGTGGTGAATTTCCTCTTCAGCGTTTTCATTTTCGTAACAATATGTTATGACGTTTCCTTTCTGACAAAAAATATTGCACTTCGTTATTTCTTTGTCATAAAACGACATAAAAAATTAAGAAAGATTTTTAAAGGCAATATATTAAGAGATGACAACAGCACCCATTCTTTGTATTAAATTTTGTTTTAATGCACAAAAAAAGAAAGGGCAACGTAAGACCACATTTTTTTCCAGAAAAGAGAACGCCATTTGTTTATCAGAAATCCCTTTAGTAAGAACATTAAATCATCCCTGAAGTTGAAAGAGATTACTGTGCCAATAATTCAGTTTGACACTGTACATAAAATTTTAATTTCTTAGACTGAAATAAAAAAAAAATTCTTCTACGATGAAATAAACGTTTTATTAACCTAACAATTTGATAAAATATAAAAAAATCTAAATCTAATAATATGAAAAGAAATAATTTGGAAAATATTTTGTTACATTTGGAACTTTCTTTACCTTTTATTTTTTGTTTGATGAGAAAATACATCAATAACTCGTAAATATGAAACACACTTTACTTTGTTTTCGCCTTGGCGAAATATTTTTTTAAATATTGACATGTCAACAAATGCAAATCTTACAGCCAAACAAGATATAAATCTATTATAGGACATTTACATCTAAATAAAATCTTACTTACGAATTTTCTATCAATATCCAGTAGATCTCAACAAGATTTATCGACGAAACGTATTTTTTAATATTTACCATTTCGTGTGTGGCTTCACTATTTTTAAGCTGTGCGGTGCCACGCCCATCTAAAATTTGTATTTATACGTATGTCCATATCTCTCTAAATTTGGCCAAATTAACTTTGTGGTCAATACAAATCATCAGTTAAAAATTGAACCGAATTGGACATATGGGAGTAGCACCTCCCATACAAAGGAAGTATTGATTTTTGTATATCTTCTGAATTTGGTCTAAATAACTTAGTAGTTAATACACAACATCAGTCGAAATATAGGCGAAATTGAATAAATGGGTGCGAAATTGAATAAGAGGTTGGTGGAACCTCCCATACAAATTAAACAATGATTTTTATATATCTTGAGAATGGTTAGAGTTGAAGTTTCTAAATTTGGTTTTAATAATTTGGCAGTCAACACAAACCATCATTTAAAGAATATATGGAATTTTGCACGTGTAGAAAACGGTAACAGTTAAAGCTTTCTTTATCCCCAACCTCGTATATCTGACGAAATTTAGGATATAGGTTGGTACCAACTGCCCTACGTTGTATGTGATAGGCACTTAGATACTTCTTTCTAGAGTGCGACTAATCCCATTTTACTCAGATGTCCATTTAGCCTTCAATGACTAGTCAAAAAAAGCCCGGTCAGAATCATCAGGTTGTCCCTGAACATGCCTATGCAGGATTCAAATATTCTCCTGTTATAAAGGGTGTCCAAAATTGAGGTATCATTTTCATTTTGCCGCCATTTTTTCTACGTGTAATATTTATTTTTAACTTTTATTTTCAGACTGTTCGTTACATAATAAAAGTTTAGATTGTCTCAGACCCGTACGGCCAGAGAAGAGTATCCGGCTCTTATTATCCTCATTTTTGTTGAGTATGCCCTTCCAAGCCCGCAATCATAGGTCACAAAAGAGCTCTGGCCTCATCAATGGAGTGGAAGCTCCCTTTCTGACCATTTCATTGGCCCATTCACTCCCCGAAAATAAATAAATTAAGCACATATATCAATTGTATAATCTTCCGCCTGTTATGAGATACAGTCATTTCAGATTTTTACAACGTTTGTAGCAATAAATTGTGGCCTGGAACAGTAGAACACATCCTGTAACTTTGCCCTGCACGCCCAATTTTTTAGTGGCCTCAATGAAACTGCTTCTGCCATGATCTCTGAGTTGGTGGAAATTCTATCAACTGGCTGGTGAGGTGACTCATCATTCTTTGATTCTCTCTAGTTATTTCCAAAGGTCTCAATTTTCTTTAGTCTATTTTAATTTCTTTTTCTGTAAGGTTTGCACAACGCACCTCTTTTTATGGGTTGTGGTTGGGGGTTGCTCTTTTGCGTGAAAATTTTCCCGATTTTGTTAATTCACAGAATATCAAACACAATTGGACACCGAGATCTTATGATATAACATCAAAGATAACGTCTATGCCAATGACCTCTACAAACGATTCAAGACCTCAAAAATCGAATTCGTGAAGTTATCGAAGTGTGCGGATAGGTAATGGAAAATTTTAAATAAATCCTCTTAGGGGAAGACCCTTTTGTACTTTCCTTTTGCAAATCTACTATAGAGTCAACAAAACAATCAATTACGGTTACTATAACACTCGAACCGAAACAAAGTCATATGTATAAAGTGGTCTTACTTTGGCCAATAAACAACAGCTGATAATCACTGCGCTGCCACTCGTTTTCGTTTTCCTAACTCTGACGTTTTTAAACTGAAACCACTTTATATGAGAATTCGCTTTAAATTCGAATATAAAATAATTTTATACAAATATGTATATGTACAACCTTGTTAAATGTGAAATGTTAAATCAATAATTAGTTTTAGAAATTTTCTTTCAAACGAAATTACAAAATTTTTTGTTTATCTTCTTTTTTTAATTTTTGGCTAAAATTGCGAAAAAAAAACAATAAAACAAAATTGTAAAATTCTCAAGTGACGCAAAATTAAAAAAATAACATGGCGAAA
Source organism: Wohlfahrtia magnifica (assembly GCA_023159175.1). Classification (NCBI taxonomy): domain Eukaryota; kingdom Metazoa; phylum Arthropoda; class Insecta; order Diptera; family Sarcophagidae; genus Wohlfahrtia; species Wohlfahrtia magnifica. The sequence continues at coordinate 4,766,782 of JAKWBJ010000045.1, forward strand.
AAAGCTGGAATGCAACAACTGCAAGCCGACATACAAACTGATGAAGAATTCGAAAGATTTTTAGAACGTCCAGGTTTATTGGGTGGGTTATACTAAAGGGATTTTTTTATTATTTTATAATACCCAACTGCTTTTATTAATAGTGTTAGATGTTTATTCAGAATGGTGTGGTCCTTGTTTGGGTATGGTTGGTAGTTTACGTAAGATCAAATTAGAAATTGGTGGTGATAGTTTGCATTTAGCTACAGTAAGTACTGAAAATCTTCTAAAGATTATACTTTAAATGGGAATTTCTGTTGTGTTGTTCTAGTGTAAATCGGATACTATAAAAGCTTTAAAAAGATTTGGTCGAAAAAGTGAACCCACTTGGCTATTTGTAACGGTATTTATACATACAGAAAACGATTACAAAAAAGTATATTTTGTTTTATAATAAAAATTTGTAGGAAGGTAAAGCTGTAAATTTAATGTTTGGTACTAAGTGTCCTCGTCTTATGGGGATTATAACAAAAGAATTGCAGCGTCTTAGGGATGGTACTAAACCACATCAAGCCTTTGATGTTTGGGAACCACTACCCGAAGAAGTAGCCAGACGTAAGGTTAAAGAAGACGCTATAGCTGAAGCTACACGCATAGAAATGGAAGCGGAAGATAATAAACGTCTTTCCTATTTAAATTATGTTACCGATACGATTATGGAAAATTTGAGCGATATAGGTGTAACATTGTTTGGTCCACAGGTTAATCGTGATATGTTTAGAAAACTCAACGAACCAGCAGATTCCTTCAAAATGCAATGTAAAGATCGTAAGGTTGTTCAGATTAATAAAACCGATTTCGATATCATACACTATAAGTGTCCAAATCCTCTGGACGATGAAATTCTGGAGCAATTTTATGGTAAAGAATGCTTAGTGTGTTTCTGGAAGTTGAACGTACACGGCGAAGCGATTCCCGGTGTTTTAAGTCAATATGCGGATGTATTAACTAAAAGAATTACGGAAACAGCGGACGGTTCGAAGCCAGCTGAACATGTTAAACCAGCCCTAATTTCGCCTTTAGATGTTAAAGTTGAATATGAAATAGAAGGTTGTTGTTGTTTAAACATTTTAAAAAAGTTGACATATGAAAACGTATCTATTTTTTTTTTTTTTTTTCTTTTTACCAGATGACGAAGAGTGTTTAGAAGATGAACCTGTTGTCTTCATTACAGTAGAAGAAATCGAAGAGGGCGGCGAAGGTGAAGATGAAGATGAGGCCGAAGAAGAAAATGTAGAAGCTGAAGTTACTGCAGAACCTCCACCAGTGGACATGCCAGTTGTGGATATTAATATCGACCTAAATGATGATATTCAAGACGACGAAACCGGAGAAACAGAAGAGAGAAAAGAAGAGGTGCCTAAAAAACGTACATGCACTAAAACCATTAGTCTGCCACCAGTTTGGATACCAAATAATCATCGTACTCATGCTGCACTCATTTATGTCTACTTCCGTACTCAAACAAATGCGTTCTTACCGCCAGATCCCACGCCAGAGCCACCACATCTAATAATGGCATTTGAAGTTTATAAAAAGAAAGATTTAGTATCGCATGCCGAAAAGCATAAGGATGATGTGCCCGTGTATGGATTCTTTACAAGTGAAGATGCATCTGAGGCGAAATTCATAGCCAATTCAATAGCAAAATACAAACCAGTAACACCGTGAGTAAAATGTTTTTTTTAATGATCAGTTATATTTTATGTGATAACAATAATGCCTTCGATTACAAGCTGCCTGTGCACTGAGCATAAGCTGTTTCCAAGTTTGTCGATGTGATGAAGCATATTTTCTGAATTCTCCAATGTTGTCATATGTTTTGTCAAGACTGTGTGCAACAAAATTTATTTCCGCCAATGTTGATCGTCGAAATTCGAAGTTTATATCTTTAATCTGCGTTCTCAACCATAGTTGTTCGCTTGAGATTTTTTGGCCGGTTTACAAATTTCTGTTTCACGGCTTCGTCACGAACCAAGTTTCACACCCGATTAGCAGCACGGACAGAACGCTTTTTTAAATATGTTTTTACATTTTTCCACTATAGTTATCAGTTAATAAATACAAACTGTTTCGCAGAGTCTGTGGTATGCACAGGGATGAGATATAACCGAATTCGAATAAAGTTGATCTCACAATAAATGTAGCTGGACTTAGGAGATCAGAATAAATCCCAGAGCAAATGAGCAGCTGAACATTATTCACACTCAGGTGCTTCGTATGAAAGAATTCCCATACATGAGAAACAAAATTGCAGAGAACATTTAGAACTGTAAGAGATGTTGGAAGCGAGTTAAAAGGGTGATGGGTGCATTTACTGGAACTCTAGTACCTACAGTGTCAGAGCAGAGCTACAGCTATTCATAGCCTGCATTACCCCGTGTTTTTCTGTGCTTGTGAGACTTGGTTTGTTATAGAGGTCATACAAAGTAAACTGAGAAGAAGAATTCTCGAAATATTTACGCAATATAATCGGCAATGAATAACTTTATGCGACAGCAGATATTGGAAATATAAACACCTAATTTTGTAGAGGAATATTTTAAAGTTTATAGGGAAAGACCAGAAACCATTTAGCGACGATTCACACTGCAATTAATAAACTCTATATCGTCACAGTGTTGGAAGAACCTACGGCAACGTAGGAGATACAGCCGCACGTCGATGATGAAAAACTTATGAACAGCCTATGCCTAGCATAGAGACAGGTGGCAATCAGATGGTGACTGTAGTAATTAGTATTTCATATTTTATTCAGTTAGGTAAATAGCCCAAAAACTTATTTATTCTGCTCTCTATATCCTTCATGGTATCAACGTTTTCAGAAACATAGCTCCTTAGGCACTGGAAATTCTCAACTCTTTGAATGTGTGGGTTGAAAATGTTTAATTGTTTTTCGCTGATGTAGTGTTAATTCTAATTTTTTCGTTTTCGCAGAGTTAAGTTTGTGATTGTCAAGTATCAATAAATCAATGAGATACTTCGCACTTATCGTCTGCAAAATGAAGTGATTCCAACATGCGGCTTCGAAATTTACACTTACTCCTCGGAAACCTCAAAACTGCATCAATTACTACCAAAAACACGAATGGCGATAGAAAGGGCTTTCTTCCGAAATTTGTGCTTCATGTATAAGAGTTTGCGTACGATTGAAATTGATTTCGATGACACGCCAATGTTGCCTAATTTGGCCTATGTACATACATTATCGCTGAATGAAATCAAATGCTTTTGCTTGTAGTCAATGAAAAGCATAAGCGATTATTCAATTATGATCATCCTCAAAGTATTAAGCTAAATACACTATATCCCTCGCCTGAACCCAGCGTTTGTTTTCTCTCAATGTGCCTGAACTAATATTTCCAGTATAATTTGCATAAAAACTTTCATCGCTATGCACAAAATAGTGTGACCATGCCTCTAATTGCTTTGCAGCCAATCGTTAAATTATCTGTATCCATATTTGGTAGAATAAAAGACGTAGGGTGTTTCCAAAAATATTGGTTGGGACTTGAATATTTTTTTATGATTAAATGACGTCGATTATTTCTGACTGCTAGTCTACACGTCTGACTGACCGATTTTTATTTATTAATTTAATCGAACTATATTCTCAGTTTTATTATATTCACGACCGTCTCTGCCACGGTATCGACATTTGAACCAAGAAAACAAAGCTTCTAGTTAAAATGCCTAAAGAGATCGTTGAACTCAGGGCAACATGCATTATCATAGTCAAAAACGTCATGAAGAACGGAGAATGAAAAAGAGACGGAAACGGTACTATAATCAGAATTGCCAAGAGGTACAAGAACCTCAACTGCTTACTTTCAGGCTGTGAAGTGAGTAAAAAGTTGAGTGTTATTTCGATGCACTTCTACCTAAACATAATATATTATTCACTAATTGCGCAAGGTGGTTGTGTTCGACAAATAGCTTTACGTATTCTGGAGCTCTGCAGCCAAAATAACGTATATGACGAATTGTGAACAATGAAATCACCAGCAATAACAATTTCACTGTTCCGACAATTCTCAATGATACACGAAATACAGTCGGAAAGAAAGACAAAGCTAGATATTTATAACCTCTCTCTACGCGTTTAGACTTCTATACAGAAACCCAAAGTGCTAAAGATGTGCCCAGATTCTGAACTTAACCCAAATACAGGTAAAGTCTGTATCATATATAGTATACCAAGAGGTTACTCGCATTGGTACACAGCTTAATGACAAATGTACATTACACGACCCCGATATGCTGTAACTCAGTATTTTCTGAATCCTGGGTTTCACTTAAGGAAACAAATGAGCGCATAAACAGAAAAGGAATTAGGTCTCAGTCCACGTACTTTGCAAAAATCGATGCTAAAGCAACCTGACATCACAAAAATAGATAAAATTAAAATGACCAAACCTATGATACGGACGACCGCTAATGTTATAACATTGCTATTGTATAGTCCAACAGCAATCACACACAAGTTGTTCACATCAAATGTTTAACTGGAGAAGAAAGTTGAAAGCACTAGCAAACCTACCAAGCCTGGATGAAAATACGTGAAACACAAAATTTAGCACTATTTTACTTTCATATACGTCAGATAGTTCACCATGTCGTTATTTTAATTTTGTTTTATATTGCTTTTTTGTAACATAGGTGTCTTCCTTTTATACTTTGAGCACTGATATGAAATGTACACTCCAACACTCCAACGATAAGTTGCTGATCGACTTGTGTTAGTAGATTTCCGTTTTAATCTTTGAGTGGTGCTATTAGTAGTAAAACAATTGTATATTAGTACAATCGCTGATGTGCAACTGCATAATACAATTCATTCATTTGTTACGATACGATTACCATTGCTGCTATCTATATCTATCAGCAATTCTTAGTTATTTCAAATACTTACCTATTTATATTTGTTTATTGCAGTAATGACAAACTCATATTAAAAGTAAATAAAGCAACTTCGGCCACCATGCTAAATTTGGTTAGTTATGGTCCAAGTTATGTCAGCCCAAATACGGTAGTGGGTCATGAAGAGGCGAAAAAATTCTTCCCAGAAACATATAAGACAGCAGCACAAGAAGCAGAAGAAGAAGCCGAAATAGCTGCCAAACAAGAACAAGAGGAGGCAAGCAAAAAACCCAAAGGTACAAAAGCAGCTCCAAGTAAAAAAGAACCAAGTAGCCAGGCAGCAAAAACAACGCCTTCAACTCCTACAACACCTACCACACCTACAACTCCTACAAGTGGTGAAGAAGGCGATTATGCTGATGGGGCTGAAGGTGAGGAAGAAGGTGAAGAAGAAGAGGGAACTTCACCATCAGCTTAGGTATAATAACCTAAAAATGCAGTTGCTAACACTGAGTAAAAACGTAAAAGGAAATATAAAGTCAATTCCTTTTTGCTTGTTTTTTGTTGTGTTATTTTAAAGTATAAACAGTTTAAATTTCGTATAAATTTTTTGTATTTTTTATTTTTATTTGTTTTTTTTTTTTTGTAATACATTTTTTATTTGATTTTTTAGCATTAACATCGATCTGTTTTATAAAATACTTGTTATTTTTTTTTATAAATAAACTTAAAATATAAAAATTTTATATTTACAAATTTAAAAAGAAGAAACGAGCCCGGTTTTTTATTTTTACACAAATGCTGCAAGCATTTTCGAAATAAAATAAAATTCCAAAAATCATTTTAAAACATTGGTAAATCAGTACGAATTTTCATAGAACTTAAAAGTGATATAAATAAAAATTGTTTACTTATTCTAATTTTTACATGGAATATTCTTATGAAAGTTATAATTTACATGCACAACTCTTTCTAAAAGAAAAAATATTAGAAGTGGAACTTTTCAACTCCATTTTTTGTTTCACTATAAGTAAAAATATCATTAATTTATTTAAGCCAATAGTTTTTATTTACATATTTAATTCTGGTCCTACATTTTTTCTAAAGCTACAATTTACTTGTATGTTACATATGTAAGCAGATTAACAAAATTTATATGAATCCAAAAACAAAATAGTTTGGAGTTAATGTGAACAAGTTATTGCCTTTAAAGGTAGGCCATTTACTAGAGCTTGCGCATAATAGTGGAGCAGAATGTTGCATATTGATCTTCTTTGTACTTAATATTTAGTGATTTTCTGAAAGCATTTTATAAACTACGTCACGATGCAATTTGTAATGTACTATGAAGCAAGGGCTTCCAGAAGATTACTGAATTATAAAAAAGACTTTGCCGAACCGCAAGATGTCTTATATTGGATGAGTGTGAACTAAGTGACAGTATCAATATTAATATAAAATTATGTACCTTAATATCATTTATCTCCTGATAAATAAAGAGAAAGAAACTTGTTTGGCCTTTGCCATAGTTTATGGGTGTAACTTGAAACCTAGACCGGGAGCTTTAAATTTAGAAAAATGTGTAGAACATGACATACAATAAATATCTGTGAGCTCAGCTCAATTCGCCAAGCCTTCTATTGTATGGAAAAAATAAAATTTTCTTTGACAAATATTTCGAATAAAGCAAAAAAAAAAAAAAAATTACGTCACTGGAAATAATTGTAAATTGCCAAAAGAAAAAAACAAAGGCAAAAAGAATAAAGAAACATCGAAAACGATCTTGGAAAAAGCGCAAAGAATTGGAGTGAGATTAAAATTTATATATATATATATGTAATTTATATATATATATATGTACATATATATATACATATATATACATATATATACATATATATACATATATATACATATATATACATATATATACATATATATATACATATATATACATATATATATACATATATATATATATATATATATATATATATATATATATATGTATAAAAGTAATTTTTAACATATCTTAAATTAAAATATGGATTAGTTAACAAAATAAATCTTTAAAATGAAATTAAAATATATTAAAGTTTTAGTATTTTTTATACACTTTATAACAAACTCTTAAAAACAATTATAATTAGCACACCATTTGAGTATCCTTATTAAAATAGACTATACGTAAGAAACCATTTTCATAACCCAAGGCCACTAAGTGCTTGGCATTTAGATTTAAATTGCAGCGTAAGGCGTTTATGCGCAGAAAGGGTATAATATTTAAGGGAGGACAACGTTTTTCACTCAGATAGCTGTTTTTCATATTTTCTTTAAGCTAAAAGAAACAATTCAAGAAAAATATTTAAAAACAATTATCAGGTATATCACAGGATTCAATTCCAATCGAAGGTGGAATTAATTCCGTAATTAGTTTCTAAACCAATTTTAAAACCAAAAGTGATTCTTATAAAATTGGTTTTTGATTGTTAAAAAACTTTAAAGTCTACTTTTCTCAAGCAAAATATTAAACATATAGAGAAAAACTGATATAAATATAACACAATATTTCATAGTTTATTTTATTTTGAAAAGTAAACTTTGACATTTCTTTGCAATAAGCAAAATTGTTTGAAATTTTACAGAACAAAAAACAAAATCTATCGGAAATACAAATATAGAATCAAAACCATTTCGATGGGAATTTATGACATATCGCTATATATTTTTTTCTAATCAATTTTGTTTACCTTTAAAAATGGTTTAAATATTAATCCATGTTTATTTTTAAAATTCTCATCGTACATACTCCAATCATTTGGTATTTTTTGATCCGAATTTTTTTTATCATATTTTGGTAACTCAAATACCTGTTCACCATTTAACTGTTTAATATCCATGGCAGAGAGAACACGTCGTTCATCAAATTGTTTACCTCCCATTGGACATTCATAATGCATTTCTTTGGGATTTAAAAATATTAAATCACCATTTTCCACAGATGCTACACACATATTGGTGAGAGGCGAATAATGTATTTGAGTTACACCAGCAGCCATTAAATCTAATTTAATCTGTGTAAACATAAGATTTGTAGGATTAACTACCAACACACAGCGGCCGTCTGAAAAAGAGTGATTTATTATGTTTTTAGTAGATTAGGCGTTTGTAAAAGTTCCAAACTTACTATTAGGTAAAGTATCACAATAGCTGTACAACACAGTTTCCCATAACTGACACCAGTCCATTGATAAAATAACATTTTTAGCACAGTCATCTTTCAACATAATTGGCTGTGTCAAAATTTTTATATCGTATATAACAAATTTTCGATTTAAACCGGCCACAGCTAGCCATCTTGGTCCTTGTGTATCATAGTGTAATGCCATAGCTTTAAGAAGTAGTTTATCAATTTTATTGTAAATTCTTTATTCTATATTAAAAACAAAACATACATTTTATTCCTTTTTCTCCCAAATAAAAATAATTTACAGGCACAAAATTCACAAAATCATCAACAACATAGCGATTAAGATTATCTTCAGAATCATTCGTTATATTCCATATACCAATAAAGCCATTGGAAAAGCTAGCAAAAACATGCTTATGAGCAGAAAACTGAGAAAAAAAAAGTTAAATTAAATTAAACGTAGATTTTTTTTTTTTTTTTTTTGTATCCTGGACAAACCTCAGACCAGCATATTCGTAAGCATTGTGTTTTCAATAATATACTATCTGTGTCCTTAGTGTTTTCTATATCCAGAATCAAAGAAAATTTTGGTTTAACCTCAATAAAACTTATATTTTCTTCGCTATCACTTCCTTTTGCAGGTGTGTTTTCATTTTGAACATTTATGGGTAAAGCATATACATTTATGACGGAGTTAATTGTAGCTACAGCAACTAAACCCAAACGATTTGTAGTTTTGTCATAGCCACCACTAGGCAAAAATGCTACATTATGTACTGGACCATCCGGAACTATAAAACCATAGTGTATTTTAAGTTCTGATATATGCTTATTTTTTACCATTTTAAACAATAATAAGATGGTGCAATGCTGTTTGGGATTAAGATATTTTGTATATCTATCTCTGCGATAGGCTACCATCAGGTATTGCTCCTCAACATCGTTAGGTAATGGTAACCAGGACAAAAATTTTATTGGTGCACCCAAATAACAAAATGTGTCCACTAAAATTTAAAAAAAGAGTTTTTAAAGATATAAAAATATCAAGTTATTTAATTGTATTACTTTTATTATCAACACTCTCGAATCTTTTCAATTCCGACCACTCTATATTTGATTCCGGCTCTCCTAGAGATGGCTTTAAAACAGCTCTTTTTGCTATATTAAATTTCATAGATTTCATATGTGATGGCAAATATTTCAGGTAGTGTTGATTTTCTTTTATAGAAAATTCAGTACGAAATTCGGTAAAAAGTGGTGCGGCTGCATAATTAAGTTTCAAGCTGTTAAGGTGAAACAATAAGTTTTAATTTTATTTTTAATATTAAATTTTTCCATATACTTACAAGCTCTTCCATTTTTTGAAAGTTTCGCCATTAAGATCTCTATAACGACCATCAAAAACTGTTGGGAAATAAATTATTTATTATTTACTTATTTTTTAATTAAACTGTAAATCGTAGTTACCTTTTTTACGCTGAAACCCTGTAATTGATTGGTTATGTGATTTTTGACTTTTATATTTCTTTTTTGACTTATCCATGACTACTTCACCTACAAGTTCATCATCCTCGTCTACCGATTCATTATCAGCAGATTCATCATCACTGACGTCTGTCGGACTTTCATACTCATCGGAGGAGGCTTCAAAATCAGTTTTCGCTTCATAATCCGACTCATTGGCATTTTGATGAGTTTTAATAACATGATCTATAGCTTCTTTTTCGGTTTTAAACATACGCTTTCGACATGGCTTACATAAGTACCCTGACTTTATATATCTACACGTAGATACATGCTTTGTCAATTCCTTTAAATCATTGCTATTAAATTTGCAAGCTTTTTTAGGGCAAGAACCTTGGCCACATGTTTTTATTTCTTTTGTCCACTTCTTCTTACAATCATTCTCTGATATTGGTGGCACATATTTAATATGATCTTTGGTTTCAAATATTTGTGTTTTCTTATTATCACACACTAAGGTATCAGCTAACTCCTTTTCTATAACTTTTAACTTATTCTCAGCTTTAATAGTTGAATGACGTTTAATTCGTCCTGTATTTCCAAAGACTTCTTCACTTTCTCCTAAAGTCTCTTCTTCTGTTTTACGATTTTCATGTTCTAATGAAAGTCGTGCATGACAACTACGTAAATGTATTGGCAGAGAACTTTGCGCATAATCTCGTTTACAAAATTCACAAATTACGCGTGATATTTCCATACCACAAGTTTCAATATGCGTAAGTAAACCTAAGCCCGAACGATAAGTTTTTTCACACATGCGACAGTTAAGACCCTCTGAAGATTTCTCTTTCAGATATGCATTCATATAATTTATAACAGCTACCCGTCTTTTAATATCCTTTAAAATGAAATAATTTAAGATTTATAAACTCATAATTACATCTGTATCAGTATGGAAGAATAGCTTAAGTTGACATATGCAAATATTGAGTTAATGTGTTAGGAAATTCATAGCAAACTTTATGTGCGTTTACTTTTTTACATATGTCTTTTGAAACGACTTTACATTCGTCAAAAAACATCTTCATTTGAACACAAAAAAAAAAAATTTTTTTTTAATCACAACTTACCAATTTTTCTTCTCCAACTTTCCAGCCTATGCCGTAATGTTTCGCTAAATGTAGTAACCATTTTTGAGGAACTGTACGCTCTAAACAAAGACCACATTGTATGGGACCATTACTAGGCTGACTTTCTGTTAGTACTTCATCAGTATCCAGTTGTTCTCGTTTTGTTATAAGCAATAAGCGTGGATTAAAATTACATATTGTGCTAGGTTTTTTACCTCGTTTAGCTTTAGGCGTTTCCGTCTTTACCATTTCACTAGCGGCCGCTGAACTAGATGCCTCCAAAGGTTTCAGCGTTTTGTTATCACTATCAGAATTTTCAGTTTTAATTTTTCTCTTTGAAGATGATTTTCTCGTTAAATCTGAACGTGCCTGCGTTTCAAGAGGAGTGATGAGTAATGAAGATGTTGCCGTATGATTTGAATTTTCTTCTAATGCTGTAGAGTTAAGAATTTGGTTAGGTTCACGTTCTTTATTAGCTCCAGATAACTTAACTTTTTTTGTAACAGGTGACATCATTTCAGTCTCAATAAGACTTTTCTTTTTCTTTTTAAATTTTTTATCTAAATAAGGCAAAGTTTTATCTGTCTCATCCAGAGTTGTATTTAGACATTCTTCTGAATGGTGTGATTGATCAGTATTGTTTTTTGTTTTCGTTGAATCTAAATTTTGAACACTTAATGTTGAGATTTCAAAATTATGTTTATCGTTTTCCGACTTATGATTTTTCGTTGAATCTAAATTCTCAACACTTGATGCTGGAATTTTAGTTTTATGTTTGTCGGCTTTCGACTTATGCCTTTTCGACAATCTCTTATCTTTATGGCACTTAGTTTTAGCATCAGAGTCCATACTACTATCCTTTGCCTCTTTTTTTAAAATTTCAGTTTTATCAATGTTTTGTTGACAGGCTTTAGTATCAGCAATAATAGGCTCTGTAGTGTGTTCGGATTTATTCGTTTTTTTGTTACAGGCTTTAGTATCATCAATTGTAGGCTTTGTAGAGCTGTCTGATGAAAATCCTCTGGAATTATTTTTTATTTTTTCAATTTTTTCTTTTTTACCATCACTTGCAGTACTTGATAGCTTTTCCCTATTATCCTCATTTGTGACCTTAACTTTATTCAACTTATCACTGGTTTCTTTTGACTTTCTGTTCCTTTTATCTTTCTTGGTACTATAATTAGAGTCGTCAACCGATGTTTTCATATCACTAACCGTAATGTTTTCTTTGGTTTTTATGCACTTAGATTTTTTTACTGCACCTGAATCTGAATCCGTTTCAGAATTATTTGTTTTACACATTGGGCTTACGATTTTTTCACTGAATTCTTTTATGTTTTTAATAAGTTCTTTTGTAGACTTACAACTTTTACTTTCAGGCGTTTTCTTTCCATCATTACAGTCAGATTCAGTACAGGAACTTCTTGATTTTGTACGTAATTGCCGGGGTTCAGTGAATATGTGTTCTACTGATTTATCACTTGATTCATCTAATTTTATTTTCTTACTTGCTAATGTATTCTTATCACTATCAATCACATCATGTACTCTACGTTTAGCTCTTTTACTTATTGCAATACTTTCACTCTCATCTTCATCATCGGCCGGTGAAGTATCATCAGTTATATCAGTCTCTTCGTGTAGATTTGCAGACAAATCTAAACGCTTTTTTAAAGGTACACTTGATCGTTTAACCGACGGTGTTAATAATAATGACGATTGTGATGTTCGTTTATCATGAGTTACACCTTTAGTTAACGTTGGTGATATGGCTTTACCCGTGGTTAACCAATTCTTTAAAACGCCTCCTTTTGTTTTCGTCAACGAAATGTTGTCAATGCTATGCTTGTTCCGCATATGCGGGGAGGCATCTTTAAGAGAATTCGTAATATTATCTTCTTCAAATCCTAAAAATTCATTACTTTCTTCATATTCATTCGCACAGACCAATTCTTGTCCATCATCTTCAGAATCAGTATCGCTAAAGGATTTCTGTGACTTTTTTATGTCTTCTAATGTTTTACGTAATTTTTTACGTTGTTTAGACGGCGTTAATGATGTTTTCTCATCATGAGTGCTATCCTGACAAGATTCTTCAGTTGTTAAAAGTTTTGTTGGCGTAGCGGTGGTCTGTTTGGTTATAACAAAAGAAGTTTTTAACGTATCAAAAAGTTTAGTATTATTTGTTTCAAAAGTCTGCGAATAAAAACGAGTTCTTTTCACCGCAGGCGTAGAGGGACTCGATAATTCGGTTTCTGAAGGTTTAGAGTATAAACGTGTGCGCCTAGTAACAATATTAGGTGAAGTTATACCTAAAAATGCAGCACTTCTTGTTGTTATCAAAGGTGTATTTTTCGGTTTAGTATGTGGATTTGCAGCATTTACTGGCAATTGTTTGGCGGAATGTATATCGTTGATGTTCGTGGAAGAATCATATAAAGTTGTTGTTTTATTTTGTATATTTATAGTGTTTGATTTTGTTTTTAAAGATAGAGAGGAGCTTTCGTGGTTAAGGCTTATACTAGGTTCTTTCGGAACAGTTACGTCAGAAATGTCTTGGTCTGTATTTAATGGCATTGAACATTCCTTAGCATTTTCTATGTTTTCCTTCAAACTTACTTGTTCTTCTTTTTGCACGTATTTTTCATTGGCTTTTAGTTGCGTCAGAAGGTGTTTAATGCCCTTAGGTTCCGATTTTTTTTGACAAGTTTCCGGCGAATGTTTTTTAAATGGTATGACTGGTGGTTTTTCCATAATTTTTGGAGGTGAATATTTCACTACATCAATAAGTGAGACTTTTGGTTGTTTTACATCTTCCAGATTATTTTCCGTTATTATAATATCTTCTTTTATTGTTTCTAGCAATTGGGATATATTTTTACATGAAATATTCTCACCAATTTCATTATTTTCATTTGATAATAGAGTTTCTTCTTTTTTGTTTTTCTCATAAGAATGACTTTCATTAGCGGCTTCTGGATCTGTAATTTGTCCACAAACTTCTTTTTCAATTTTTTGCATTGTAGTACTTTCAGCAAAATTCATTTTGAAACTCTCAGCAGTATCTGTTGATGGTTTTTCTGAGACAATGGTTTCATTAAATATATTTTGACTTTGAATTTCTGCAGTTTTATCATTGCATTTTTCAAATTCATGATGTTCTGATAAGTTTACAGTTAGGCTTTTATGCACAGCTTTAGAAATATGATCCTCTTTTACAAGTTCGGTAGAGTTGTGTAATCTATTACATTCAGCATTAAGTTTGTGAATTTTAGATTCATTTTCTAAGTTTTCCTTGGCCATATTATTGGAATTATTATTAGGAGCAATAAGCTCCATTTTGTTAACCCTAGATTCACTAGTTAGATTACCTTCATTTTGGTCAAAAGATTTATTGGCTTCAGCTTTATCTTCACAGCCTTCTTTAGATTTATTTTGAGATGTTTCTTCGATAAGGCTTCTGGGTTCATCACACTCACTAAGACGACTACTGTATTCATGATCTTTAATAACATTAGACTTTGCCATATTTTCACCAGGTGTGGTAAGTGCATTCTCATTTTTTGATTTTTTATCATTCTTCTTAGAAGCAGATATCACTTTATTAGGACCAGCTGTACTTTTATTACGTTGTACCAAATTTATTTTACCCTTCTTAAAACGTGATATACGTTTGGAAGTTACCGAGCTACCAACAAAATTGCTTTCATTGGTTTTGGAATCCCCAGATGGTTTGTCAATGTTTTTCGCATCAGCAGTTATTGTTAGAACGTCTAGGTTTACTGATTCTGTTTGTTCTAAAGGTAGATTTTTTGAAGAACTTGCAGATGCATTCCCTGGTTTCTTTGTTTCTAAAGTTACCTCCATTGTCTGTTCTAAACACTGTCCTATTAACTCTTCACTTTTTGTTTCAGCTGGTGTTGGTAATTCTGTAGGTTTTTCTAAATCTTCAACCAATAAACTCAAACTATTCACTGAAATTGACTTACTGTTAGAATCTATCGATTTTGCTTGAGATACTAGTTCTTTATTTATCCTTTCTATGGTGTTATTAGCAGTAGCTGTTACCTTACTAAAAGTACTTGAGATATGCTGTTCGATATTTGTTTTTTGCATGGGTTTTTCGTTTGAAATTGATGGATTTAAATTCTGGTCTGATACTTCTGTATCGACAACTCTATTATCGGTATTTGCTATATCTTTCATAGATTGATTTGTTTGATCATTATGTTCTGATTGTTCACTTCTTTTTTCCGTCAAATTTTTTGATTTTTCCACTACCATTTCACCATCATTTAAGTTATTGGCAACCTCCGTGTTTTGTAAACTGATATCTATTATTGTAGCATTGTTAGCATTTGTTAATATGGTCTCAGGTCGATTAGAACTTTCAATTGCTACGGTACTCATTTGCTGAGAATTTATAGTTATAGCTTTTTCTGGTACATCTACATCTACAATACCGATTGTAGTCGATAACGAGGAATACTCATTTAAAGTATTGACGTCAGGGAATGTTTTGTTGTCTCCACAAGAATTTATACGCAAAGGTGAAAAGCTCATGGTATACATTTGCTGAGAATTCGTAGTTATAGCCTTTTCTCGTACATCGACGATAGTACCGATTTTAGGCGTTAACGGGGAGTACTCCTTTGAAGTATTAATGTCAGAGCATGTTTTGCTGTCTCCACGTGAATTTACGCGCAGAGGTGAAAAACTCATGGTACTTATTTGCTGAGAATTTATAGTTATAGCTTTTTCTGGTACATCGACAATATTACCGATTTTATGCGTTAAAGGGGAATACTCCTTTGAAGTATTAACGTCATTACATGTTTTTCTGTCTTCATGCGAATTTATATTCAGAGGTGAAAAGCTCACGGTACTCATTTGCTGAGGATTTATGGTTATAGCTTTTTCTGGAACATCGACAATATTACCGATTTTAGACGGTAACAAGGAATTCTCCTTTGAAGTAGTAACGTCGGAATGTGTTTTGCTGTTTCCAGACGTATTATTTATACGCAAAGGTGAAAAACTCATAGCAAAGGAAGCATTTAAATTAAGTTCTTCGGGAGATAATTCTAAACTAGTTTCTGCCGTTATAGGATGTGTTTCATTAAGAGCTGCTATAAAATCTACTGCTGAAAAACAACAATCATTTTCTGACACTGGTTCATCAATAATCTCCACTGCTGGCTTACGATAACAAACAGAACTTCTATTTGGTTTCACATGCTGATTATTATAAACGTTAATCACACTAGACTTTATAAAAGTGTCTGATTGATCAATAGGATTTTGTAAAGTATTAAAACCATCATTTGATCTGGATTCTTCTTCCTTGACTATAACTATAAACTGATGTGAGTTGTTTTCCTCCGAACTGTCAAGATCATTGTTGTTTTGCTTGGCGTTTGTTAACTCAAACTTATGCGCAGCTTTTATAATTTGATTACTCCCAACTGGTGGTGGTGGTGGAGGTGGTGGTGGTTGTTCAGCAATAAACTTCTTGGGATTGAGATTAACTTTTGGTTTTAAATTCTGTCTAGTCTGGAATGTTTGGTAATTGTCGTCGTTTTTACTGGCATCTTTATGTGTCCGAACATTATTGCTATTATTACCAGTTAGTGAATTAATCAAGCTGTTATTAACGTTATCCATATGATGTGTTATGATTGGGCTATAGTTTTGATTACTACTTGTATTAACAATAGTATTGGGACCAATAGACATTGTTGCATGATGTTTGTTTTGTTGTTGTATGGGCACTGTAGTATTTGACTTTGAAACACCGGTTCTTTGGGCAATTTGTTTAGCTAAGTTTGCTAATTGATCTGGTGGCAATTTTAGTTTTTGAGCATTAATTATTATTTTTTTGTTCTGTTTTGTGGATATAACGACTTTATCGGTAGTTGCCACATTATTTGTGGCTTTTATTTCTTTGGGCATATTAGTTTGCGTTCTATTAGTTTCGGGTTCTGTTACCAGTGGTGGTGTAGTTGTTGAATACTCATCAGAGTTCTCTTGTTTTATAACTACTTCGGGTATGGGTTTGTGGGGAGTTGCAAAGCGTGGTTTATCTACTTTTGAAGTGGATAAACGTAACTCTGTTAAATCAATCATCTCATCCTGTGATAATACTTTATTCTCCAAAACAATTAGACAATTTGTAGAGTTAGTAGTACCAGTTCCAAATCCACTAGTTGACGGACATGCAGCAAATTGTGTATTAAAACTGTCGTCTACTACAGTTGGTTGTTGTAATACTAACGACGGCGCAGTATCATAGTTAGTGTTCAAATAGTCGGTTTGACTACAATCTTTCATTTGAGTATGGACATTATAAAATGCGGCATTAGACAAAGTATAAGGCTTCTTAAAAGAATCTATGTTAGGCAAAGGAGTTTCCTGGGGAACATTTGCTGTGGGAAAATGTATTTTAAGTGGTGACATTTCAGGAAAATCGATTTTTTGTCTTTCATGTTGCCTGACCTCTTTAGTGTTGTGTGAAGAACAGTTTGTTTGTTTTAGTTGTTGTTGTTCCTGGCTGTGGCTATGGACATGACTGTTGCTATGGCTATTTTTTACACTAGCTTTTGGAATAGTACATATTTCACTATTCAGAGATTTTTTATAACTTCGTTGAACTGGATGTTGTTGCACCGTTCTTTTTGCCGTTTCGCCTTGAAAATCTAGTTTTCGTGCAATATCTTTCGGTGACTTCTGTGGAGTTTTTGTTTTGGCCACTTTAATACCTACTTTAACCGGTGTAACAGCTTCTGCTTCTTTTAATTTAACAAAACCTGTATTCGTTTCCACCTTGTCAGCAATAGTTAGTAATTCTTTTCGGGTAACTTGAGCCTTATTTTGAACTTGTAATGCAGCACAAGATGTGTCTGATGGCTGTGGTTTAACGTTTTTATATAGTTTCGCATTATCATCGTTTGTTGAAGTTTTCTTTTGCAATAACTTTTTATTTAGTAAATTTTTAACGTGTATTAAACGTTGTTCTGAATTTAAGACTTCCAACTGTTTTATTTCCGTTTCTGTAGGAGCTTCCGGTCCAGTTATTGTAATTTTTGGTGGTATTATAGTTTTAGTTATTAAAGAAGTTTTAGCTTAAATAGCAAATAAATTAAAAGAAATATAAATTAGTACAAAAAGAAAAAATAAGTCCATTGGGTCTTGAACCCATGCATTAAGAATAAGATAATAAGTAAAACAACAACTTAACGCTACAAGCTAAAGTGCCACAACACGCGGTTGTCCAAAACGTTAACTAAAGATTACATTTTTATTAAATTATTAAAAAAACTTATAATACCATCTCCCAAAAGCAGCAGCAGCGACACGCCAAACCTTTTTATCCCGTTTCCAAAAACCCCTTTTTTCATTTCAACTGGTCTTTTTTCCCCTTTATTTTGAGAATTAACACCCGCCCCTCCAAGTTTCGAACCTAGAACTCCCATCCAAATACTGAAAACCTAACATCTAACCGCTTAGCCCAACGGGCCATATAGAACGAACCACTGAGGTGTTTTTTTTCAAGTATTAAACTCAGAGCACCTTTTCATTGTATGATTTCTAAGACTAATACATACTTCTTTCCTTGTAAACAAAACTTTTTTTAATTAGGCATTTTTTTTATTGAAATTATATTTATGATTAAGCTTGTAAATTTGTAATTGAATAAAAATTATTTATGTATATAAGAATCAATTATTAACCCTTAAATGCCAAAGCTCTATGGTTTTTTATAAAAAAATTTATTGGCGTGAATTAAAAGCAATAAGATCTTTCTCCTTTGGAAGAAGATGCAGCCAATGTAATTCTGCTTGAAAAACAATTTAATCGAGCTGGTGTAGTCAGAGATCGATATAAAGGTGTCCTGGTCTTGTACTTTAATTTTAGAGGTCATTATACATATATTTAAATTAAAAAGATTTTTTTTTACTTCAAAGAATTAAAGTATGGCAATGATTAAACCTCACGTTAATAAAGACAAGACAATCTTTTCAACAACTCTATCAGTTTAATTCAGGATAAAGTTTACTTGGTCCTTAAGAAAAATACAGATGCGATAAAAACTGTGATAGTATTAAGTCAATTAATGATACAATAGAAAATGTGCAATATATAAACAATGTATCTGTGGATAACAAATAGATTTAAATTCCGTGCAACAACGAACCAAAAAATTAAAAATATTTGTAAGACCATGAAAAATAAACCAGATTTTGACAATGTTACAATCAAGCTTATTATTGATAATTGGAATATATTTGAAACAAAAATATGTGATATAGTTAATACATCCATGAGAACTGATAGTACCTGTTGGGAAAGTTTCAAAAACAAATAAATGTGAAGAATTCCGCCCAATAAATACGTTAAAAACGTGCGAAAAAATATTGACAAAAGTCATTAAAGATCAACTTGAAGAATACATGGAGCGGAATAACTTGTTTTCGAAATTTCAATCAGGATTTAGGAGAAAATTTTCATGCGAAACGACCGTAAATTTTTTGATTAACAGATGGAAATTTATAGATAAAAAGAAAAAAATAATGGCATTATTTTTAGACTTTAAAATAGCATTTAAGACCATAGACAGACAAATTTTGCTTCGCAAATTGTATATGGTATTAGAGAAAATGAATTGGATAGGTTTAAAACATATCTTACTAATATGAGACAAATAACAAAAGTTAATGGTATAAGATCAGGGGAAATAAAGAATGAATTTGGCTATTTATAGAATAAACAATTGGCTAAAAATTAATAAATTAACATTAAACGAATATAAAACCAAATTACTTTAAATAACTGTGAGCAGTGGCTCAACTATAACCATTAATAATGAGAATATGGAAAAAGTGAATAAAATTAAATATCTGGGCTTTATAATCGATAAGAACCTAAAATTAAATCAACATATTGAATATATTTGTAAAAAGATCGGAAAAAAATTGGATTCTTAAAGCGGATTATAAGTAAAATATCGCCATTTACAGCGATCAACATATATAACACAATGATAAAACCGCATTTTGAATTCGGCTCCACAATATCATACACCTGCTGCACAGGAACACAAATACAAAGATTGCAAAGACTTCAGGATGAGGTAGATACTAAAATACAACATATACGCCCCCATTCAACATATGCTGAACATGCTAAAATGGTTAAATATTCAACAAAGGCTAGTTCTAAGCACATTGAAGTTTATCCAGAAAATGAAAATGGGAGACGCACCGAAATATCTAACTGAGCAACTCGGATATGTGGGAGAACTCAGGAATACTGGCGATTTCCGCTTACCAATGGCAAAAACAACAACTAAGCAGAGATCTATATTTTTTAAGGTACTTAAACTATATAAAATGTTACCCGATGACATTAAAAATTAATTAAATATTAATATATTTAACAGAAACATAATACAATTTGTAATGGATGATAATTTTATTCGCACTTTGTATTTTTTTTTTTTTATAATTTAATTTAACGGATGTTTTTATAGTATTTGTAATACTTTTAAATAAATAAATAATAATGCCTTTTAATAACAAAAAACTAATTAAATGCCTGATAAAACCCTAACTTTAACTATCGGTAAGTTGTAATTATGGGTAATACAATATGTTTTAAAAATCAAATGGTTTTATTTCAGAAACTTCTTTTAACAAATCAAAGCCGTTTTAGGGAAGAACTCAATGTAGATATTAAACCATTGTATTATTTTATTGAATAACTTTTTCTAATTGTAATTAAAAAATTATAGCGTACAAACTTTTATTAAAATATTTTTTAAGCGTGTTTGTACTAATATTTTATTGTACCATCGTTATATAAATTGACATCATTGGCATAGATTCAAATAGATTACGAAACCTTCGGAGCAGTATATTTTCCACTTTTCAATAATGAATGAAAAGTAAACGTGTTGTTAGAGAATGGACCAAATATTGTCTATGGGGTTTAAATAGCCGAATGTGATGGAATGCAATAATGTTTTTGTACCAAAAAAATTCACTATTTTATCACATTAATGTTTTTATCGAAAAAAAAGTGTTGGAAAATAAGAGGAATTATTACAAAAAATTTTTCCCATAGTCAACCAAAACATTGTCATTGTCAAAAATTGGAACGCTGCGCCATTAAGCAATACTTGGTCATAAAGTGATGGTACATACTTGTATTGTTGTAAAAGCTCATTAATGTTTTTATCGAAAAAAAAATGTTGGAAAATAAGAGGAATTATTACAAAAAAATTTTCCCATAGTCAACCAAAACATTGTCATTGTCAAAAATTGGAACGCTGCGCCATTAAGCAATACTTGGTCATAAAGTGATGGTACATACTTGTATTGTTGTAAAAGCTCCGCTGTTACTTTAAGTTCCTACCCGGGAAAAACTTCCAGTTAATACACTGTCGCATAGTTGACAATCATTGGGCGATTGGGAGTAGATTTGTTCCGGAGCGAAGATTCGATTGTCGTAGGATTGTCGTGTATTGTTGGTGTTGCTGAGAGAGCTGTCTCTGACTGAAATGCAATACGCTCCAGGCCATAACGGTGCGTATATACGCTTACCGTATGAACGGCAAAACCCATATAAACGCGGTTACAGTCTTCACAGCATGAACAAAAAGAAGTTAGGCTAGAACTCTATGCGATTGTCGATCGCACCCAAATTCCGACAATAACAACCTCACATTTTCCTGTCCTCGCCACGTACCAATGCAACTAGCAACAAGATGAGAAGAAGAAATAAGATCTTCAAGTTACTGGCTGGCAGCAATTCGAACACCGATAAGGAAACTGTGAGAATTGTAGCAAGATGCGTGCAAAAAACATAATAGCTTACGGAATGTAAAGCGAATCTTCGCATAATTATACTGCTGAAAGGACTCTTATGTGTTAAAGGTCTCTTATGAGATTGTCAGCCTTGGAGATCGTCCACCCCGCAACCTTTTTTAGGAAAACCAGAGTAGTCCTAACAAAACTAAAACCAAGTCACTGTACGAGATTATACATATTTATTTCGGGCGGGCATTGGTAGTGATACTCCTGATATTTGCCAGGTTTTTATTGGATATTGGACAGGTGATCCCTAGATAACTCTGGACAAACTAAAAGAAAGTAAGTCAATTCCTGGTCCTTAAGGCTGTAAAGACCCCATCGATAAAACCATACCACACGCCTTCACGACAGTAACAGCCCCATGTTACACAAATCGTCAAAGGTGGTTATACAGTATTCGCCGCATTCTCCGAACCTGTCTAACCATATGAGGGACATTACCTTCGACGAAAAGGACCTTAAAAATTTACTTAAAACCTTCTTCGATGCCAGACCGGGCAATTATTGACGGAGCGGCTTCGGCAGACTGTTCGAGATTTGATAATTTTTATCGCATTTTTTAAATATTTTTTCACCCTATAATAACCATCCTTACATCTTTACAAAAATATGAAATCAATAGCCGAATTCCATGTGAAAAATCGTTTATACAATTTACACACAACAAAATTTACGATATATGGGAAGTACCACGCCCACTTATCCAATTCGGCTTGTTTTTTGGTTCATTATGTATATGAGCAACGAAGTTATTTGGACGAAGTTTACAGACTTTTACTAAAGGGTCCGCCATCTTACGTTTTTTTTCAACTACTGCTTATTTCGTGAATGGTAACACAGCTCATGTCTGATTTGACAGATAATTAGTTTTATCCTTCCGCTGAACGAATATAGTTGTGTATACGCTTAAACAACCCTGGGAAATATTGCGACATTACTCTGAAAATCATGGTAATGTTGCAGAATGTGTGTTCATCGTTTCAGATGAAGCTCATTTTGATCTTGGCGGGTATGTAAACAAGCATTATTGTCGCATTTGGGGCACAGAAAACCCGCAAGCATACATTGAAAAGCCGATACACCTAAGACGAGTCACTGTTTGGTGCGGATTTTGGTCCAGAGGCATATTTGGGCCATTTTTTTCGAAAATGAGCAAGGAGTGGCCGTTACAGTCAATGGCGATCGTTATCGGGCCATGTTGAACGAATTTTTGTTCACAAAAATTGAAGAGGAGGATATTAGCAACACTTGGTTTCAACAGGACGGCGGTACGTGCCGCACAGCCGAAGCTACACTCGATGTTTTGCGCCCTGTTTTTGAAGATCGCATTATCAGCCGCAGAGCTGATGTCGTTTGGCCACCTCGGAGCTGCGATTAGACACCGTTGGACTATTATTTGTGGGGTGCCGTCAAAGATAAGTGTTACGCCAACAAGCCAGAGACAATTGACGCTTTAAAGGACAATATTCGTGAAGCCATTGGTGATACACAGCAGCAAACAATCGATAATGTGCTTAAAAATTGGACCGATCGTGTAGGCTACTGCATGGCCAGCCGAGGCAGCCATTTGAATAAAATTATTTTCCATTATTAACCGGAAGGATTGTACTTCCAAATAAAAAAAGATTTTTGAGAAAATATTCAGTAGTTTTTTTTATAGCATTTAAAAAAAAGTTATTTGGCGGACCCTTTATTACCGTTTTTAAGATATATAAAAATATTTATATACAGTAACGAGCAAAAGAAATTAAACTGAAAAGACCCTTTAAAATATAAATACACAATCAACTAAAACTTCACACATTTATTCATTGTTATGCTAGGTTCACACTTTATAACATGTTTACTCAACCAGGCAGGTGTCGTTGTTGGTTGCATAATGTGTAACCGTGTTTACGGTTTCATTTCGACTTGCATTCCAGGTTTCAAAAATATTAAAGTATTTTGATTATTTCCTGATGCACTGTTGTTCATTGCAATGTGTGTATAAAAACAAGTAATATGAATGATAAAGGTGCTGCGTAAGCACATTACAAAGTGTGCACCTAGCATTTAGTTCTTTCAAAATCTATCAACAAAAATTCTGGAATGAAAGGAAGGAAATTGTATAAATGAATTCACATATACTCAGTTTTGCACGTTTCGCCTAAGTGGAAAGGAACTTATATTTTTTAAAAAGCTCTGGAATATTATCCAAAAAAGTTATAGAAATTTGGCTCTATTCATTTTGCTATAGTTCTTAAATTTCTCGAAGTCTAAAAATTCTAAATTTCCAATTGGATCGGGATAATAGCTGTATGTTGGCCAATCAGTAGCCCGAATTATTTGTTGTGACAGCTTCTCTTTAACGATTTTAGTCCTGAATCGCCGTCTAAATAAAAGACTACTTCTTCTTTTGGGTAAGGATTATATATATTACTTGAGTAAGTCTTCCCGCGTTGCTGGGAGTTTTTGCATACCTATTAAATGTGTTCTATGTAAATAAAATTTATAGGAATGAATTAAAATTAATGATTTGTATTGACTACCAAGTTCAGGAACTGCTATTCTAACAGTTATCTAGATATACATAAATCAATATTTTCTTTGTATGGGATGTACCACATCCACTTATTCTATTTCATATTTCGATTGATAATGTGTATTTACTACGAAGTAGTTTAGACCAAATTCAGAACCTTCCACTATTACCGTTCCAATACACAAATGTCAGTATTTACTTTATATGGTGGTGCCACTCCCACTTTTTGGTGGATTAATTGTATTGACCAAAAAGTTATTTGGCAAAATTTAGAAACTACTGTGTTAAAGATATGGAAATATTATTAAGAATTATATTTGGGCGTGGCACCGTCTAGTTGAACAAAAACCATCAATGAAAGTACATCTTTTCAACGCATTTACGCTTTTGTAAATCGGTTTAGTCGTTCTCGTGTTATAAAATGAAGAATATAAGACAACTTTTTATAGGATATGTATATAAATATAGATTATATACATAGATTATATATACTATATAGAATATAAGAAATATTTGCATTATATAGATTATATAAAAAGATTGAAAAACAAATACGCAAAATGTTATTTATTATCGTATCCATTCTTTTAACCTATGTAGGTAGGTAGCCAAGGCGGTGCATAAGCAACCCACCCGGAGTACAGAAAAAGAGTTCCTTTGTAGGAATCCCAGAGGAAGTTATTAAAAATACAAAAAAGAAGACTGGGAACGGAAAAAATAAAGTAGCGGAAGCCACCTCTTCAGGCAGCTGATATACGCTAGAAATCCACACACATAGAAAGAAATCTATGCACATTTCGTCGCGTCCTCTCTAGTTAGCAGAGGAGTCTAAGACAGCTTAACATTGTATCTGTCCAACAACGATACCAAACATTAGTTAGATTTGAACCATGAGATTATTTATTTATTTTTATTATTATTATTATTATTTTTTTTTTTTTTTTTTTTTTTTTTTTTTGTTCACTAATATTAACTTCAACAAATCAAAGACGATTGGATAATATATCTCTTTTATAATACTTGTTTCTTAATAAAAAAACTTAAAACTTTCTTTTTTGATAGTTAAAAAAAGCTGACGATTTAATCGGAGTTTGAACCCATGTTGCTTACAGCTTGAAACCCATACACTACCCACCAAGCCAAAACCAAAATATCGGCACTGTAACTAATTTCGTACATAATTAAACTCTGAAATAAAACAATTATTAAAAAGCCCAGCAGCAAACTAAAGGAAATTTAAATTTAACTGTTAGAAAATAAAAACTATGGAACTTGATCAGTTAGAAAGTTTTACCTGTATGATGCTGTTGTGGTTGGGCAACAATAACTGTTGGAGATGAGATTATTTTCGAAATCGATATAATCGGAGAAGTGCTTGCTGTTGTGCTTGAAGATGAAACTATTACACTTGACGAAGTACCGGTTATATTTGGAGGAATGACCTTTGTACTTGGAGTAGTGCCAGATATACGTGGAGAGACTGCTGCTGTATGAGGCGATGGTAATTGTTGTATAATATTGGAACTCTTTTGCATACATTTATTACTGCAATTGGCAGCCGCAGCCGCCAGTTGAGATGATTTGTGTTTACTTACTGCTTCTGCAATTTTACGATCCAAGCCGTATTGTTGCAATTTTTTGGGATCTATGGGTGTTATTTTACGTATAATACGTTTGATTGGAGCATTTGCTAGTGTCGGTGCAGTTAAATAGTTCATTTTTGCTTCTGGTGCTGCAGTTGTTCCTGCTGCAGCTGTAAAATTACCAGAGGAAGTATGTAATATTGATGTCGCTTTAGAGGTAGCATTCTCTGTTGTAGTAAGTGGCACTACTCCTCCTCCACTACCACCGTATAGAGTAGTTGGCGTTGTAGGATTCATTTTAAATGAATATATTATACTTGTTTAACACTTTTTATTTCATATATTCCACAAAATAATTATCATTATCACAAGATTTGCTTTGCATTTCACACACACTTTTTCTTTCCATATATATAATTTTGTCATTCAATGCATGCAAACATACAGGCAGGCAGACACTATACGACGTCATTGAGACGCATGCTTTTTTTATTTTAATAGATTTTTTTAATTATTTTTTTTTTTTCTTTTCAATTTGCACAGCAAATTGTTTTATGTTTATTTTAAGTCAAACACTAAGAATTATAAAACTTTACTTCCTTTTTAAAACTTGTTTTCTTTACAGATGCCACAAATTCTCTTGTAAAATCACACCTCGTTTCAACACTTTAATAGATTTTTTGCTAAAGAATTTATTTTTAGTCACATTTTGACAGATTTCATTTTATCAGTGTTGGGCATGTCAAATTCGGCCGTTTTCTAAAAATTTTAGCGTTTTTTCAATCGTTGTTTTAAGATTTATCAGTTGAGGTTAACACTACTGTTGCCCATTTCTTACAAATGTCAAATCGTTAACAAATAAAAAACCCAAATTATGCGTTTGCTTACAAGCTATAAATAACTTTAATAATTCTCATTTCCTTTTTTCAAAACACATTAGAAAATTTGCTTAAAACTCCGTTTAATGTAATTATTTTTATAATAACCGTATAGTCAGAAAACTAATATTATTTATTGTTTAATTTAATAAAATAATATTTAAATATTAGAAAAAAAGACTTAAATAAATGAACTTTGTTATTTTTAAGTAATCGACTACTTTAAATAAAAAGTAATTGTCAAACGAAAACTTTTGCATCACTATTATAAATATATTTTATTTATTGCTGGTTAAACATCAATTTTACTTGGTCTTGTAGGATACTTGGTTTTATAGGTATATTATTAAATAAATCTTTTTAAACGTTTAATTAACTTATAGCTTTTATAGTTATAACCATGGACTTTCAAAATCGAGCTGGTGGCAAAACCGGTAGCGGTGGTGTGGCCTCATGGTCGGAAACAAATCGTGACCGCAAAGAACGCTTACGTCAATTGGCTTTGGAAACTATCGACCTTAATAAAGATCCATATTTCATGAAAAACCATTTAGGCTCATATGAATGTAAACTCTGTTTGACACTGCACAATAATGAGGGTTCTTACTTGGCCCATACGCAGGGTAAGAAACATCAGGAGAATCTGGCAAGACGTGCTGCTAAGGAAGCGAAAGAAGCACCTTCAATGATGGCACCTGAGAAACCCCGTGTTGAACCTAAAAAGTTTGTGAAAATTGGTCGTCCTGGTTATAGGGTGACCAAGCAAAGGGAACCTAGTAATGGTCAACAATCATTGCTATTCCAGATTGATTATCCCGAAATAACTGATGGTGTTATACCTCGTCATCGTTTTATGTCGGCTTATGAACAAAAAATTGAACCACCAGATCGTAAATGGCAATATTTGCTTTTCGCTGCTGAACCTTATGAAACTATTAGCTTTAAGGTACCCTCTCGTGAGGTTGAGAAGACCGAAGGAAAGTTCTGGACTCACTGGAATCGAGATACAAAGCAATTCTTTTTACAGTTTTCATTCAAATTGGAACCCAAAATTTTACCTCCTCCACCTCCAAGTCTACATCGTGCTTTGGGTCCACCTGGCGGTTTTCCTATACCCGGTCCACCACGTCACATTTTCAATGGTGTACCGCCGCCACCTCCAATGGGTGTTTTACCAGTACCACCGCCGCCTATGTGAGAAGAGGCAAACTCCGTTACTCTGGTTCAGGGAAATGGGAATAATATTTAGATTTTAAAACATGCATCTATTGTAGGATTTTACAAATTCATAAAATAAATGATTGAAATATTAGATATGTGGATTTGTATGGTTGAATAAGCCCAGAGTTTGAAATTATCATTTCTCGGTCTGAAGAATAAATAAGAAGAGTAACTGAAGAGTAAATAAAGGAATATTTCATACTTTCAATCATCAAATAACACAGTTCGCAACATATTACTTACTTACCAGTTGAAAACACAAGTCGCGTCACTTAAAGCCCATGTGTCCCATTTTGATTGCCTTGATGAAAACAAAACAAAGGACAAGTAAAAAGCGTAATGAAGATACGTGGGAATATGTAGTTAGTCAAGTAAGAGAAGGTCATTAGGCGCTCCAAGTCCGAGTCTATTTCTATGCTAAAGCCTTAAGCTAACTGGGTTCTATGCTCCATAAAACGCAGGTAAAAGCTCGAATCGTAAGCCTACCTAAGATTCTTCTGATAGGTGGTAGGTTCTATGCTCTATGAAACGCAGGCAAGAACTTGAATTCAACGCCTTCTGGTTAAAAACATAGGGCAATGACATAGTACTTTCAAACTAAATCGGGGTGTTCTATTTTCTACTCTATTCCTTTCAATTCTAGTATTTTCTTCTTTGAAAGGATTCATTTTACTTTGACTGGTAAAAAAGACATGCACCTCTATTATGCGTTTCGACTCGAATCGAAATCTTCGTTTAGCAACTTTAGTATTCTGCCTTTCGATTTCGTTCAGTTTCTTTCGATGTATGTATTCTGCATTACGATAATAACTACGGTGTTCGAAGTTGTTAAAGTTGTGACGGAGCTCTTTCAATTTTTTGATTTTTTAGTCCAAAATTTAATATTTGACTAAAAATTATTATTATATTTATTTTTATTAAATAACATAATGTGAAAAGATTAATAAAAATATAAATTTACGCTTCTCCATACGCATGAAAAAGTAAAAAAAAATTAGTGGTTTCTGATTGAACCCCTTTGTGCATACAGTATATTTTGATTTTTTATTATAATCTGCTTATTTTTCTGTTTCTATTTCATACGTTCTTATGCTTTTGAGAACATTATTGTCTTTTTCTTTCGATTGGTTTTTTCGTGGAATACCAATTTTCGAACGGAACGAAACTGCATGCGAAGACGTAATCGAAACGCAGAATAGGGGTGGTTTTAAAAACAATCCTTATTTCAAAGACTTTTCGGAGTTGGTGTTTGATACTTAGCAGTGCTCTTCTATCTTCTTATTCAATTCAATAAAGATAATTTTCAGTAAAGATGCAATTTTCGTATTGTATAATATTCGTTTTTTAGTTGTCCAATTGACTAAGCGAGAGATGTGGGCATCATCAAAACTCTATCAGGCGCAGACTTTCTGGTTTTTAAAGAATTTCAATATTGTTTTTAATTTACATACCTTACAATAAGTACATATCTTTACGTTTTTTTTTTACATCATTTAAATATTCCTTTCGAATTTAACTTTATTTTATGAATATATTTTTCTTTTTATTCTTATATATATTACAGTTTCCTTTATAAACTATCATTTTAAAAAAATATTTGTTTTCTTCTTTTTGACTTAATTAAAAATTAAAACTTATAATGAATAAATAATGATAATTATTATTATTATTAGAAATAAAGCTTTTAGCTGAAGCTTTTTCACTTGTTTTTATAAATTAGTTTAAAAAATATTCACAATAGTTTTATGCTCTTTTTTAACTAGGCAATGCTTAACTTAATTATTTAAACATTTGTAAATAAGTAAATAAAATATTTATTTATGTTACAGACTATATAAAAATGTCAAAATAAAGAAGCAATTTTTTTTTTCATTACAACACATGTCTTAAATATGCGATCTATGATTGCTCATTTAATCTTAATTGTAATAATCAAAATAAAAAACACAGACAAACAAAAACAGAGAAGAAAATCTTTTTACAGAAATATTTTTTTTTAACATTTTAATGTTCTTGAGCAAGCGAAGAAGAAATAAACGAAACAAGCATATAGTTCTAGACCTTGTCTCTTTTTTTAAAATTCCGTTTCGATGCACACCGATTTATTATATCCGAAACATGTGATTTATGTTCAAAAATTTTCATTATTTGATTTTGGGCATCACTGACGCCATCGACTATAATTTTACTGCGTTGCATATTACCCTATATTACAAAAAAAGAAATATAATAACTTTGTTTGGGAAAATGTATATAGTTAGTATGAGTAAATAATATAAATACCTTTAATAAATCGCTAATACGTTCAATCTCAGAAGTAATGCCATTTGATTCCATTTGCTTAAGCATAGATGATAGTTTCTCATAACCAAGCGATTCATTTTCGCACTAAAAAAGAAATATAAAATAATATATATTTAAAACTTAAGCTACTGTGTTAGAAAGTTATACTACAAAGTTTAGTTAATTTTTTTTATAATTTTCTGCGCAGCTCTCCAAAAGTTTGGTAAAAATAGGCAGACTTCTATTTTTATGTGTAAAAAATTTGTTGTGCCGGAACTTTGTTAATATGGCTTAATATGCCTTACAAATACAAATTAAAAATGGTATAAATCATTTCCGAAAAAGCTACAGTTTAAAAGATATATATAGCCCGCCCAACAAACATCTAGAAAAATTATAAATATTTTATGTGTAAAATGTTTGTTGTGGCATAATTTTGTAAAAAAAAAAATGCATTACATACAAATACGAATCAGAAATGGTGTAAACCATTCCCGAAAAAACTACACCAGCCTACAGCCTTCGCCTTTTTTTTACTATATTGTTGCAATTGCATTTCTACAGATATTTCGCTCAATTTTAAATCAACATAACTTTTTACATTATCGACGAATAAAGACTGTCTACCAAAGTATCTATCCTAGGTATTAGGAAACTGGTGTCTGTGTTTAAATTTAAAATTTAACACCATAAAAAATATTATTAACCGTTTAAAATATCAATTTTCGTAGCACTTACCAAATCTTCCATTTGTGACTTAATATGAAAAATTTTCCAACCATTTATTTTACCCATGACATTTGTCTGATTTGCCAAATCCATTATAGTTGGACGTCTTTCTTCACGTGGTTTAATATCTGAATAACGTTGAAAATGATTGTAGGCTGATTTCCAGGATTGTTTATAGGTCTGTAATTAAGTAAACAATTTTATTTATAGATACTAATGAAGAAAAAAAAAAACTTACGCTCATAAGTGTACAATTTTTCGGGCGTTTAAGTATAAATTCAACAGGTTTAGTATTTTCCTTGCCGTTTACAATTGCTAAAAGAAAAAGAAATCAGTTTAAAAAAAATGTTTATTATATAATTTCTTATGGTTTCACATTACCATCATGACCAGAGCCGCCAGCATTAAGTGTTGTTGATGATATGCCATTTGCAATAATATGTTGTGATTCATGCGTTAGAGATGATGAATTCGTATTTGTCACAGCAGAAACCATATTATTTGCTTGTGGTGGGGGTAGACTTAAGGAGGTTTGACTTTGCGTTGACAGCTGACTATCGTTGCTATTATGAGTTAAAAAGATAGATTTTAAAAATATATATTAAATTTATAATTTTTTTTGAAAACTTACGTTGATCTTCTGGACTTTTTGCGTGGAGGACAATCTAAAGCACCACCGTTAAGACGCTGCTGTATTGTTAAGGAGGCTGTTCCAATTCCACCACCACTACTACCACCACCACTAAAATTGCCAACACCATGATGGTGTAAATTATGATGATCTATAGTTGGTGGTATGTTACGTGAGGTGACTGGTGTTCCTCCCGGCATTATATGCTGTTGTGGAACCACAGAATGATGATTGGGATAAAGCTTTAATAAATAATTTATAACAATAACAATTCAAACGCAAATAAACTTATAACGACAAACGAACATAAACTTGATTTTTTTAAGAGATTAAAAACCAAACTTGTATATCAACTAACCTCATTAATGGGATTAAAATGAGTATCTACGTTTGGTCCTCCGGCAGGCATGCGATTAATAATCATATTGTTATCTTGTATTTGTTGATCCACACCTGGTGATGAATTGGCTGAAACCGTCGTAGAACCATCTGAAGAAGCAGGCGAATCAGCTCTGGATGATCTTGTTGAAACTAAATTGTGTGTATTATTGTTGCTGCTTAAGTTTGCTGTAGCAGTTGAAAAATTTGCATTAGCACGATCTTTTTTAGCTAAAGCTTCAGCTGTTAAGGCTGATGATGAGTTCACCGATGATGTTACCGATGTTAAACTATATGAACTTCCGATAGACGATGATGCCGGCGAAGAACTTGATGCCATTGGTGCTGAGCTCATAGATAACAGTGTGGGCTGTAGATTTTTTGCAGCTCTTATTGGAGAACCTTCCACGTCTCGTTTTCGTAGGAAATTTGAGACAACAGTTGAACCTTGAGGACCGCCACCTGACGTTACTTTTATAGATGTTTGTAATGGTATAACCATTTGATGTGTTTGCGGAGTATTTACGGAATTCACTGCGCCACATTGTTGCTGTGCCACTGATGCTGGTACAATAATTTGTGAAGTTTCTGCCACTCCTCCTAAGGAGTTAGAATTTTGCTGTAATATCTGTGGAGTGGCCTGGGATACGGCTATAGCATCTGCCGCCGCTGAGGCTAAATTACCCGTATTAAGTTGACTAAATCTTACGGGCACTGCCTGTATTTGTGTGCCAGCACTTGATACTGGTATCTGCAATTGCCCTATAGTACGTCCACCCGAAGATGGTACCACTGTGAATGTAGCCGTTGTTGATTGACCGCCAGAATGTGAAACAAATGGCAAAGAAGAGATCGAAAGATTTGCTGCCGAACTGGCTATTTGATTTTGTGACATAGTACTACTCGTTACGGTTGTGGTAGTGAGAGAGAGAACACCTGTCGACACTTGCACGGAACTAGCAGGCACAGATTCATAATATATAGTACTTCCAGGTTGCAGAAACGTACCCGTAGACGTTAGAACATTGGTGGCACTTGAATTAGAAACATTCACTGTTGATTGTGAAGTATTAATACCACTAGAAATACTACTGGTACTGCTATTACTGTGAGGCCTTTGCGGAGCAGGAGCATGATGTATAAATACATTTGTAGGCCCAGCACAGCCAGCATTATTAGCGACGTTTGCATTGTTTACATTTTCTAAAGCTGAGGAGGAAGATAATTGAGCTTGTGTCATTACTTTACCCACAGTTATGGCACTTGCATTTTTTATGGGAGTCATGGTGCCGGTTATAATATTACCACCACTAGCACCTCTAGCACTTATGGCCAATGGCACTACCGTCGCACCACCAGCAGCTGTGCCACCAGCACTTGAAGTACCTATATTTTGTGTGGTCAACAGCTGACCACCACCACCACCACCTTGTGAAACATTTACCAACTGTGTTGTAGCATTTGTTGATAAATTTGTTGCTGTTATACTGGCTGCTGTTGAAATAGAAGGGGAATTGCTGCCGTTACTTGTACTAACACCAACTAAATTCTGTTGTCCCAATGCCGAGGTGGCCGAGGAAGAAGGTAACTTTCCTATACCCAATTGGGTAATTGTTAAGGAGGGTTGTACTTTTGCTGCCATTGTTACAGGTGGTCGTATACCTGCATAGGAAGAGAAAAGACACAAAGTTAAAAAATATATTTTTTATTTTCACTAACATTTAATGGCACTCTACAACTTCTAGTATTGTCTTGTTTAAAACATACCTTTCAATACACTTTTCTTACAAAATATTCACAAATCTTATGAAATCTGTTTTACGTGTATTAATTATCTTCAATAGTTTTTAAATGACTGAATGAATGTCTTCTTTTTCAATATTATGCTTTGTATAGCAATTATTTTTGGTATTCTAACGTTTCTTTTTTAATTTGTTGCTGTTTTTGTTGTATGAAACTTGTTGTTTTATACGGTTTCAATTTCTAGTATGAATCATTACATTCTCGTACTCGTACTCCGTATAATTTTAATGTGTATGTTCGTAAAAATATCTGATAATTTTTACTATTATTTTGTATAAACAAAAGACAATTTTTTTGTATTGTATTTTTAAATACAGATAAAGCCTCGCTTTACTCTATTTTTACAAATACTACAAACATCTTTCACAATATTACCCACTAGTAGTATGTAAGTATCATATATAAGAAAATAGTATTTAATTATTGATAAAATTTAATGAAAAATTAAACTGAATTTGTTTTCTATTCTAAAATTTTGTAAATAATATAATAAAACAAATAATAAATAATATAACAAATAATCATAATAAAACATTTAATCATTAATTATTATTACTAAATACAATGGTAAAACCCTTTATTCATAACAAACATCTTGAAATTCTAAAACTTGATACAAATATAGAATGCAAAATGTCATAAAACTTTAGTCGTATAAGATGTTTTCTTCTTCGAATCTTGTGTTTTATTATATAAATCTGTGTCGGCTAGAAAATAAGACTTAAGCTACTCTTTCATATCGACGCAGATTTATATATTTCCATTATCATGTGTCGTTTTCGTTGCATGTTACGAAAATGGCGAGAAGCGTCTAGGACTCGCCGACGATAACAATGATAAATGTATCGCTTTAAGAGGGATTTTATAGTATAAGGCCTATTTTATATAATGCCTGGCATACTTTTATTACTGATCAATTAACCATGTTTATTTATTTAGCAAAATTTGCTACTTTAAAAACTAAATAATTTTACAATTGTAATTTAATAAAATTTTTACAAGTTTTATAAGACTTTAAAATACTTTTTTTAAGTAGCAAATCTTTAACAATCAAAAAACCCACAAAATAATAATTTTCTACCTGAGAATAATTCTAAGGAAATACAATTGCTTTCATATTTACCTATTTTATTAGTTCCTGACGTGTTAACAATTATTGGTTGCAACATAACATTTGCCGCCAGACGTCCTGTTGCTCCAATTATTTGCTGAGCAGTTCCACCCGGTTGTTGTAGTTGTATAATACGTGCTGCTGATAAATTTGTTGAGGGTAAAACATTAGCTGTTGAACCAGTTACCCCTGTAACAGTGGTACTACGAGGTGAATTAGCGGCATTATTGCCGCCTACATTTGCATTTGATACTCCTGACGCTATAGTCGGTGTTATATTCGGTGCTCTAATACTAATGCTGGTCGTATTTAGTTTTGCTGTCGAAAAAGATTTAGGAAATGGTATTGGTCGTATCTGACGTGGAGCACCAGTCGTAACACTTGTACCACCCGTTATAGGTGTGGCAACAGCAAAACGTGGTCCGGTAGCAGCAACTGATGTGTGATTAAACTGTTGTTGTTGATGTTGTGATAGAGATTGAGATGTGGCAACATTTGATGGATAGACAAGTGTTGTTTGATGTCTTGGTGGTATAACGGCAGCCACATAGGTTTGTTGCTGCTGTTGTGTAGCTGCCGAGGAAACGGCTTGTATGGTGGCTAAAAAGTTAATAAATAAGTAATAAATTTAATATTTATTAAAATAAATATAATAATATCATAAGTAACTTACATTGCTGTCCTTGATTTTGTTGAGTACTTGGTGATTGTTGCTGCTGACCAGTAACACCTACAGATTGTATAGCTGTAGCAGTGCTAGTGACTACCGTTCCACTAACGGTAGCAATAGTTCCACTAGCCGAAACGGGTGAACCACTTATACCTTGAGTTGTTATGATGCGCTGTCTCGATGGGTGAGGTATTGTTCGAATTAATTGCACTTGTCCAGTATTTGCAGCCATCCAAGTTGTACTGGTAGCTGGCGATATAACAGTAGTAGCTGGCGATGAAGTATTTCGGCTAACTGCTGTGCCCCTTACAAAATTTCCTGTGGCCGTTATGCCTGTGACCGTCGTACCAGTCCCGCTAGTTGATACAGATGCTGGTGTAGTTCTAATTGGTGCTACCAATCGTTGGCCAGATGGAACACTAACACCAACACCGGTCATTTGTGTAGCAGTAACACTTGCTCTAGGTAGATATGTTGCTTGTGTTGCTGTTCTTGTTACAGTTATAGATGTATTTGATACCGACCTAGCCGGAGCTGCAGGAAATGCAGTGATTTGTGCGCGGCCAGGACCAGCATTTTCTAATTGTTTTATCATTGATGGCGTCATTATATTACCCATTACAACTCTTACTTGTGTAGACTGACCGCCAGCACCTATGGCTCTAATTGATGTTGCACCTGAAGAATTAGTTTGTGACGTATTTAGAGCGATCGGTGTACCACTAATTGAAGTAGCTACGGCTCCACTATTGCCAACTTTAATCGCTCCAACTGTTGATAAACTACCACTTGTTACTATAGTTCCTGTTGCACCACCACCACCCGGTGTTTGCGTTAAGCCACTTAACGTAAGACCACCATTGTTAGCTGCATCAATAGTCGTTGTTTTGACATGCGTTATTTTGGCTGCAACTGGATTTAAAGAAAATAAATTTGTTACATTTGAGGTATTTTTCAATTGTATGGGTGCATGGGCATGTGCTAATTGTGGATTATTATTGAGTGTTGCTGTAGTAGAAGGTGTCGGTATTGGAATTGATGCTGTTGGTGAGGGCAATGGTGAAAGTGATTGTTGTTGTAAAGATGCTGAATGTGGATGGGGTATTAATTGGGTTTTTATAATTTTTAAAGGTTCTGTGTAAATGAAAAAATTAAATAAACAATAAAAGAATAAACGAAATATAATATTAAATTAAATGGAGAGAATATTTCATACAGAGCATATGAGATTATGCACTAAAACTAAGGCTTTTCTCAAAGAGGTTTTTCTGCTATGATTTATACAAAGCATAAAGTAAGAAAGTTCCGAGCAATAACCGAATAAAAAGATAAAACAGCTAAAATAGCTATTCCGCTGTATATGAAGTTTGTTTAGTAAATAGTTAAATGGAAGAATTGAAAAAGTATAAAATTTTAATGATGGCCAATGCCAGGGTCAATGACTTTAGGGCGAAAGGTCGAAAAAGAAGAAATAATTTTTCGTAACTTAATTCGTTCAATATTTTTCGACCAATATATTTAAAAAAATGCAACACTTTTTAAAAATGTCCGGGATTTTAATAAAATATGTTGCAACAAATATCCTCAGATTTGGATGATGATAAGTTTGAAGTTATGTATTTCAACAAATAATGTGTCGTTTTTAAACCTCTTATTGATATAAATTAATAGATATAATAAATTTTTTCTGCAATCATAATGACATTAAAGTATATTTTACATTTAAATTCCATTGAATAATTCATATGGCTTTTGTTTTTTCCCGATTTTTCTCTCTTTTATTAAAAACCAGGCAACACTGCCACGAAAGCAGTAACAATACAAATACGAAATAAAAATAGGATAGATACAAAAAATGGCCAAAGAAAAACGAATAAGAGAAATATCAAAAAAATATGAACAGAACAAACACACATAAATAAACGTTGATAAATGTGTGGAGAATATGCCAAATATTGCAATAATTTAAAGATATTGTACATTTTGTAAAAAAAAATATGAATTTATGGTTGAATTTACCACACAAATCATACCTCCTGTCGGTGTTGTTGTTGCAGATGAACCTCCTCCGGGACCTGCTCCACTGCCACCTCCTGGTCCTGGGGCACCGCCACCCCCCGTACCGTTGCTTCCATCCGTTGTACTCATTTTATTAAGAAACGCAGTGTATTTATTGATAAAAATTCTATGGCAAAAATAAATTAAATTTTATTTTTTTTTCTTTTCAAAAATTATTTGAGGTAAATAGGTACAGCTTGGCGGCTTTAACAAATTCCGTTTTTTATTAACATACACACGTACACATACTATTGTATACGAATTGTCATACACATATATTGCACACACTCAAACTTTTATTCTTTACAAATTGACACATTTTTTATAAAATATTTTTTATCATATTTTTTCTTCAACTTTTTCACTCACCTTACTTTTATTTATAACGTTATATTGAAGTAATTGTGGACGTATTTGTTTTGAATTGTGTTTTTTATTTTGAATTTTCAATAAATTTTATTCACTTTCTTTGGTTATTTTATTTTAATTAGTATATGACAATTTTCTAGAGCAGAGAACTATAACAATACATCCACACACCACGGAGATATTCAAAGAAATAAAGAGAATATGAAGCACAAAGAAGAATCACAAAAATTTGCGTAATTTTTTTGTCTGCTTTTAAGAAGTGTTGTATTCTTAGTGCTGCCACTTTATTAGATAAGGTGTACAGTACATAAAAGTTTAATTAGAGTTTTGTTTGGAGAAAAGTACGCTATTTTGTAAATAAAAGTACAAAAAAATTCTTAAATCACATTGGGTTTTTGTTTAAATAAAAATAACACTATTAATTTAAAGATAGGTTAAAGAACACTACATATATTAAAATAACATTTAGTTATCTTTATTAAAGTATGGCAGCACCATAATTTATCATCAGCTGTTAGCTAATTGCGCATTCTCTTGACGTTTTCGTGCTTATTTTCAGAACACTCTTTCATATTTACATTCATAGTAATATATTTTTAAAATTCAGTAATACTTATCATTAAACTTTGATAAAAATTTATATTTTTTCTGAATTTAATTTATTCTTTAAATTTTTTGTGTATTTCAATATAGATCTTACCGCGTTATTCTCAGTAACACATCTTGTGAGAGAATTGTCTTTCCAATAAGAGAAAATAAATATCTCCATTTCCCAATTGAAAAATTAGTAACATCAAAAGTGTATGCGTTAGCTTTTCTTATATATGGGTTCAGTTATATCTCAGCTACCAAAGCAAAGTGTTGTCGTAAATATGTCATCACCTCAGTTTCAATTTGTACAAAATGCTATTAAGGACAATAAGGTTGTAATATTTTCGAAGTCATATTGCCCCTATTGTACCATGGCTAAGGATGTTAGTAGTTTAGATGTCTAAAAATGTTTCCAAATTCATATATATTTTTTTTGCCAATATTTAGCAATTTAAAAAATTATCAGTCAGCTTTGAAGCGATTGAGTTGGACAAACGTGATGATGGTGATGAAATCCAAGCAATTTTAGGAGAAATTACTGGTGGCCGAACGGTATGTCTACAAATTCTATTTATTTTAAAAATCAATATAAATTATACATGTGTTGCGAAAAAAGGTATATCTTTGTTAAGTCGTTGCTATCTATCCCTGCATTACGACGGCTTACTAGTGTTTTAACAACTGCAGAACTTTTTTGTTGCACCTATGTATGTTAAGTTTTTTTTACGCATTAGGGAATCAACAGAGGACTACAAAAGCTACTTACCAAATTAAAGAATTATTAAAATGTTGTTTTCGTAGTCTATTCAAATTAGCTTTACAGAAATTTTAAAAGTCTTTGATTTAACAAAGTTAAAGCGAAGAAAGCGTGTACGTTAAGTCACTTATGTTTTTATTCAAGGCTTAAATCCTAAACGCAAGGTCTTTGTGATTTATTTGTAAAATAAATTAACTTTGGAGTTGTGTAAATGTAATATCAGGGTCAACAACAATGAGTAGTTTATATATTTATGTAAATATATGTACATATAACGCTTAATTTTAGTGTTAGGATAAATTACATGAAATGAAAGTAAATTAATTACCAGTTATAATTCCCGATATGATTATACAAATGTGTCGTTAAGTTTATTATTATTTTTTATAAGGCATTAAAAGTTACTCATAATTGTGCAGCAAAAGTGAATAGTCTATAAAAAGCTTAATATTAAAAACTGTACATATATAAACAAAGCATTTAAGTTGAAAAAACTGTGAACTTAACTCGAGTAGTATCTTAAAGTTCAATATTTTTTTGATTTTAAATAACAGTATTTGATATAAACGAAGTCTTTTATGTAAATTAAGGCCATTATATCACTTTTTTTTGCTACGGCATATAAAATTTAATGTTGTAAATGATAGTCAAAATACATTTATTGCATTTCAGACAATTGTCGTTAATCATAATTGTAATTTAAAATATACAACACCAAAACAATAAGTGTTGTAAACCATACGTGGGCCTTATATTTCTGTTTTTCCATTTTATTCATACACATTTATTTATTTTTTCAGGTTCCCCGTTGTTTCATCAATGGTCAATTTGTTGGTGGCGGTACAGATGTTAAGAAAATGTATGATCAAGGAACTTTGCAAAAATATTTTTCTTAAAATTCCAGTGACTTCAGATTGATATACTATCAAACTGTGAGAATATCGTACTTTAGCAAGTACATTCAACTCATTAAATGTTATAAAAAGCCGAAATTAATTCTTTTCATTGCTTTTTTATGTCTGCTGCTTAAGTTAACATGTTTTTATTGAAATAAATTTTTTTATTTAATCTTGTTTTTTGTTTGTTATTATATGTTATATTTTGTATACATATACATTGCGCGCCATCAGGATAGCATTTAATTTCTTGTAGGAGCGATCACACATAATGATTCCCACAAGAAATTATAAAGCAATACATGATAGTGGGGCTACGATAGTCCGGAAAGCAATATGACTATGACACATGCGAATTACAGTTTTTAACATCGCGTACGAATATATACAAATATACTTGAAAATATTACTTTAAAAAAGATGGTGAAACAAAGAAGACAATTTGTTTCACATTTCTTCATATGATTTCGTATTTTACGGC
Source organism: Wohlfahrtia magnifica (assembly GCA_023159175.1). Taxonomy (NCBI): domain Eukaryota; kingdom Metazoa; phylum Arthropoda; class Insecta; order Diptera; family Sarcophagidae; genus Wohlfahrtia; species Wohlfahrtia magnifica. Next base: position 4,807,296 of record JAKWBJ010000045.1, read on the forward strand.
CAGTTTTTGAATTTTTCGTAGCCTACAGTTCCATATATTCTGCTATAGTCGTGTTTATCTTATTACTGTAAACAACAACAATATTTTTCGTATTCTGTTACAAAAGTCCAAAGGTATGACAAACGTAAAAAAAAGCTTTAAAGAATTATAATTTTATTCAAATTTAGATAGGTTCGTAACAATTTTCTTTTACAGTATCGAGTCTAGTATATATCGGCTTAAAACTTGAAATTCTAACATTCCTCGATAATCAACAATAATAAATGAAGAGAACATTTCTATCATAACGTTTTACTATTTCCTCAAGTTAAAGTGTTCAGTTCAGTAGAGTTTATAATTAAACCAAACGAATTTATTAATAATTTACTAAAAATTCAACTTTAAAAAAAGCATGATTAATATAATGTGGATTAAGGATAAAAAGAACAACTTATTATATGTTTTTTTCTCATTTGAATTTCATCCATTATGCTGTGCTATGGACAATACTTGTTCCTTTACTATAATATAAGAGTTAAAATAACACAAACTATATATATATATATATATATATATATATATATATATATATATATATATATATATATATATATATATATATATATGCAAATATACGTTTTTAATAATCCAAAGCCCACTCGTTTTCCGCTATAAAAGCATCAACAACTTCTTTCATAGTGAAATTCGGTATAAGCTGGTCCTGTGTTAATTTAACACGGGTCACGGGATCAAAGTGACCGACTCGTTGTAAGTGTTCTTCAATATCTTTGCGTTCATAGGTTATACCAGATGGTGTTATCACTGGATCTGTTAGTATTTCAAAACTTATCTTGCCACACAAATAGTCGGGTACATCACGTTTTCTTCGACGCTCATCTACTTTAGCAAATATATTATTTAACTCTTTAACATGATCATCGCATTCCTGTTCGATTTCTTGTTGCTTATCTTTCAACTGTTCTTCATTGGTAGTCTCGTCTAGTTTGAGTTTGGCCAAACGATTTTCCATATCTTCCTTGATTAGTCTATTAAGGTAGGATTGCAATTCGATTTCTTGACAAATACGTTTCTCCTCCATGACATTCCAGCGTTTTTTACGAGCCAAACGTAATTGTGACGTTATATCATCGCCAAAGTTTTGTTTCTGTTCCTTGGACAAATCAAATGCTCTCTGCAAGTGTTTAATGGCCTCATCGTACAAATCCATTTCCATTAGACATTGACCCAAAAAGAAGTGAGCCTTTAAGAGATTACCATCGATGTCCAGAGCTCGACGACAATCTTGACAAGAAAGTTCCCAACGTTTCAATTTAAGATGACACAGTGCCCGGTTAGTAAAATATGTGGCATTATTGGGATTCTTTATAATCGCTTTTGTATAGCAATTAATGGCATCATCGTATTTCCTAGCCGAAAACAAACAATTGCCCTGTTCTTTTAATTGTAGATCTGTTAAATTGCTTGTGGAATAAATGTGTTTGCTGCTCATTATTTTTCTTTTTTATTGACTCCTTTTCTTCCTTTCTATGTAATCCAATTAAAAAAGTATCGGTTTAAACTTCCTTTTGACTTTTCTTTTTTCTATTTGAATTGTTGTTCATATACTTTTCATGTTAATAATATTTTTTTCATATACAATAATTATTATTAATTTGTTTATAATCAGAATAAATAATATTACAAATATTTTTTTCCTTGCCTATTATTTGGCGATTAATTACTTGTCTTAAGTTGTATTGAATTTTTTTATTTTCGTTTTAATTTTCTCTTTCTTTCTTTGATTTTATAAGGTTTTCCTCAATCACAAAGTTAACAGACGTTTTTTAACAAGAGTATAGATTTGCCAACCTTATTTATATAATGGAAATTATTTCTATTTAGTTAGGAATTTAAACTATAATATTGTTACGTTTTAACCTTTTTAAAACGTTTGAGTTATTTAAAATTGCGCAAATTAAAATAAAAACACGAATTCGTTCATTTATTCAGTTCTTTTTATTTGTACACTTTACTTTATACAACGACACTAAGTTCAAAAATTACTAAACATTTTTATTTACGCCTAAATACAACTCTACTTTATGTCTTTACAACTTTACACAATGGCTAAGGCTAATGTATAAGGCTCCGCCTTTAATATATAATTTAAATTACTTTCGAATGTTCTTGTTCTTACTACAACATTCGATTCAGTTCCATTAAGTTCAAATGTAACACCTAAGATCGGTACGATAACACCGTTTAATACACAATTGGTAACACCATTAATAACAAAAATTAAATATAGCACCACCGGGGTGGCCTTGACACAAACCAACAGAATAAATGCCACAATAAGGTTTATAGCTAAACTAATACTGTGTTAATTTAGTGTATCTTTTCTTTAGGCATTGTTTATTTTCGTAACAATTTTCACCTTTATCGCATCCGTCATGGTTGTTGTTGTAATAGATTAAAGAAAATTTGGAGTTGTTGAACGACTAAATTTAATTTCCTTATTTAAGAAAATTTAGACGGGTATGTTAAAAAAAAAGTAAATTTATTAATAAGAATCCTTGGTTTCATAGATTAACAACGATAAAGAAAATAGGGCAGTTTACGCCACAAACGTGCATTATTTAACCAAATTAACAATATAAGCCTTAAGACCGTTTTTTTATAAGGTCTTTTAAAACTCTTCATGAGTTATTCGAGATAAAAGAAGTTGACATACAATTTATCTGACAAGGAATCAATCAACAAAAACGTTGACATACGACAACGACTACGTCAACCATGATAAGGAACATTTCAAAATAATACACTCCGAATAGTAACCGGATGTGTCAATAAGACCAACGCGGATCATTTATACGAAGAGACCAGGATGCTGTCTGCCAGTCAACATTTGTTACACTTCATCAGTGGTGTTGCCTTTTTGGTTACTTCTAACCAACATTTTTTTCCGATGTGTAGATGTGGACTTTTTCCCATTTTGGTTAAATTTTTCTTTAAATAAAAAGTAAAGGTAATCATTCCTTTTAATGTTTATAACTCTGGTTCTTACTGTGTGTATAAATTAAAAAAACGCGACTTTTGTTTAAGATTTTGTTGTGAAACATTATATAATATACATATATTTCTTTAAAAATTGATTAGCATTAGATATGACCTATCTGCCCCATCTTTTTGGTAACATATGGACTTCGTGACAAAAAACTACTCATTTTTGAGAACGAATCGAAGCATTTTTTTAACGTCTCTCGACATTTACTCGTGCTGTACCGAATTTCATATCTTCATGCATACAGACGTTTTGCTTGAGTGTCTTCCAACAATTTTGCAAGATCTTCTTGAATTTGACGAGTAATGCCTTCAATTAATCATCTTTGTACAGTTTTGGCTGATCTGGTAGTCTTACTATCCGTATCAAAATCATCACTTCTTTTTGTGAATCCTTTTCAATAGTAGAATAAATATTTTTATGTTCACTCTACTAAAGTTAAACATGTTTAGAATAACGTTTTAAAAACCAAGACTAAGGTGTTCATACTGTAATTATCGTGCTTTGCTTTGACATTATGTCTAATTTTTTATCAGCAGTTTCGAAAATAAAAAAATTATTCTCACATTAATTTTAAAATTTTGAAAAGTTTCAAATTCCAAAAACTTCTTGTTTTTACAATATTCAGATGTTTTTAACAACGCAGTTGCAAACATGGACAATATATTTAAAGAGAATATTAGAAGACAGAAGTTGTTCATTGGAGGAAGAAGGATTTTTGCTTTATTTTAGTTGACTTTTTCTTCACATCCATATTTTTTAAGCTGCCTCATATATACATATGTATATGTTCATTTCTACGGGCACTTCTAGATCATCTATACGATGTTCCGAACATATTTCAAATTAAGCTTCTTCATCCTGAACTATGTACATACATATGTACAGTATTGTTCGAAACCTAAGCAACTTTTCTTGTCAAAGCAATTAAAGACTCGTATATTACTATCTTATGTACCTAAATTATAACTGTAATAACAAAACTTTACTTCCATTCTCTACCCAGCAATATAACAACAAAAACGAAATCAACTTCTTGAGAAACTGTTCGAAACTTAGGCAACCTTCAGTACTTTGTGTGATAATCTTTCAGCGTTATCATGAACAAAATTGCATGGGGAATTTTTTCTCTATTTCCAGTTCCCCTATTCTGAAGAAATCTCCCCGGGAAATTTTTCTTTTTTCCCTTTTCCCGTATTTCGAACTTCGAAAATGGAAAACTTTTCCCAGGAAAAAAAGTAAGTATTATGAAAACCAATTAGAGGGAGAATGTGATAAAAAATCTTGGAATAAACGAAAAGAGAAAAATTTTCCGGGAAAATTTTATTCAGAATAATTCCCCCATCAGTGAATCAGTGTTGCCAAATAAGCGCCTTTCGCACTATATTTAGCGCCTTTCAACTACGGAAAAGTCGCAATTTTTCTCTTTAGCGCTTTCTTTTAAAGCGCGCTAGACTAGCGCTTTTCTATTTGCAAATTTTTGTAAGAACTAGTCACTAAATTCAATAAACTCATTAATTCATATAAACTATGGACTTAAAGTGCTTACTGCTGTGAAAATTATATTACCGCAGATAAGGTTTGTGCAAAAATTAATAACAAAAATTTTGTTTTTAAAACATATCTGAAATCTATGGTCCCATTTTTCAGACATAACTTATTTTAAGTAAAATAGAAAAAATAAAATATTTTAAAGAAGAAAGCTAGAAATTTTTATTATTTAATTACAATACTAAACTGGTAAGTTGTTATTATTAGATTTGTTAAAGATCCCAAGGATATCATAAGGCCATAAATGATTCAAGCCAATGATCTAGTCTAGCATTCTTCTCTTTCAATCTGTTTTCTCTAGGAATTAGCTTGACTTCCGTTGTGAGTTCCATTCAATGGCCAATTTCGCTAAGTCGTAGTTTGGATTTCTCACAGTGTGCCTGATCAATTTTCATTTCCTTTTTACAATTTCCTTGTGTGTAATCTTGTTTCTGGTCAGAATATTTGTAAAGTGCGGCGTACACAGAGGTTTATAAATGTCTGAATGTATTTGTATCAATCACAGCCGCATTCCACAACTCGCAACCATACAAAAATAGATTTCACACGCGAGTTAAGGATGAAAATTTTCATTTTTAGAGATATGTGGAGATCACCTTTTAGCATTCAGTCGCCCAAAAAAATGACTGACTAGGTTTATTCTGTTCCGAATATCAGCGACGGAAACGCCAGAGGTCGTGAGGATACTGCCAAGATAATAAACAGACGGAACATCTCCTAAATTTATATTTCAAATTCATTGTGTTTTAAACGTTAATTCGTAAATTTTGGTTTTGTTTATTCGCAAGCATGCTCTGTATGCATCTGCCTGTATAGAATCCTGTCTTCCTTGCATTTCAGTGTTTGTGGCCCATGAGACAGGTGTCGTCCGCACAATCTAGGTCTTCTAACTTTACGTTGTCTTTCACGTTGCAAACTCACAATCAAGAACATAACCTTGTTTAACACCAGCTGTGACAGGTATTTTCTTTTGAGCCCAAAAATGCAGAAAAAGTTGTTTTGTGCTAAATCTTTTTGTAGAAACTTTTTTGAGTAGAAACTTTTTTACAATTTTAGTATATTTTTCCGTTTTTCAATATTTTTAACGATTTTATACAGCGCGTTATGATAACAAATAATTATATAAATTATAACTTAGCGCTTTTTAACGACTTTTGAGTAGGAGGACTGCGTGTTTTGATCGTAAAAAGTTGGCAACACTGCCCGGAATAGAGAAAAAATTCCCCGGGAACTGTTGCATATGATAAGGCTAATTTAATTTTTCTATGAAAAAAAAAAACTAAACCTTACGCATCCAAAATTTACCGGGAATTTTTGTATAAACCACCTGTTAGCATACAAAAAATCCAAAATTTACATTTTGATTAATAATAGTACTGCACATTGAAGCAAACGTGTATAAATGTTAAGCCTTCTATTTGTAATAATAACGACTTTGTTAGAGATGTTCAGTACATAACATCAAATGATTTTTTGCACAAATCAACATATTAGACCTGTATAGTAAGTTTTTTAACTTAATGTGCGTCTTAATAATGGAAAACCATGTGGAAAATTTGGGGCTCTATCTTTTATCGTTCCCACGATATGCTTACCGTAATAACTACTTGCTTTGTGGGAATGGACTATGAACTCAAAATTATTCTTTTATTTGAAAATGTACGTTTTAATATCATTTAGTGAATGATGAACGTTAACAAAATAAAACTGCTTTAAGAAAGGAAAAACGATTTTAGCAGTTTGCTTCCGATTTTAAGCTCTCCTAGGTCTAATTTTGAAAAAAAGTATCTTATTTATTACCTGATTCTGTGCTCAAAAAAGTCAGAGTTTTGTATAGTAATCGTATAAAAAATTCGTTTTTTTAAATAAGGCCACATATTTTTAAAATATTTTATTCAAAAATTTATTAAATATTTATATTTTGTTTTCCTGTGTGAACCATATATCTAGAGTTGTACAGACATTTTTAGGAAGTTTGCATTTTTGTGTTTAAATGTAGAAAGTTTTTAATGGTTAAAAAAAATTTTGTTTTTGGTATATAAACAAAATAATTAGGGTTTGTGTGTACATAAAGAAAATGGTCTAGATTTTTATAAACAAAATATCTAAAAAAAAGAAATGTTACTTTTTTAACAAAATTTCTTGAAAAAAGTAAAATAAAAAAAATGTATATGTATAATCATATGGAAAATTTTAAAAACAATTAAAAAATATATGTTATAAAAATTAAATCGATTCAAGTAAGGTTTTTAAGAATTTTCCATAAATAAAAACTAAGAAAAAGGTGTTAATTAGTTGTTGAATTGAATAGTTTTTAGTATTTAGTACAAAACAAAATGATGTTATGCTTTATAAGAAGTGTCTCTTTTCTTAATAAAAATTCATCAAACAAAACTTATCAATCACATACAATGTATTTAGATCTAAATAAAAATGTTTTAAGTTATACTTTTCTTCAAATTAAATAATAAGAGCATAATAATACTTTTATAGTTTAATTAAAAAAGTATATTGCGATTCGAGAAGGCACAGGCCTAATGAATTTTTGTTTAAAAATAACACTTTAAATTATAATAAAAAAGCACATTTACAAAAATTAAAGGGAGTTTCTCTTAATAATTGGTGTTTTTTGTCTAGCAAATATTATCATAAAAACAAAAGGAAAATATTTTAAAGATGTAACTTTTTGTTGGATGTTTTTCTGTGTTTAAAGAAATGTGTTAAATGTTGTTGTTGCTGATGATGATGTCTGTAACACCACTAATTTTTTTCATTACCTTATTTTCAAATTGGGTTGGCTGTTTGGTTTCTTAGTACTGCTGCTGATACCTAAGCGCTGCTTTCAGTAGTAGTGGTATTTTTTACTTCCTGGCCAACATTATTCTATAGTGTAAACACAACATAACACACACACAATGCACGCACATAAATTGTTTGAATTTGGATTTTTTATATTTGAATTCATGGTTGGTTATGAAAAGGAGTGTATAGTATAAACAACATGGTTTTTAGTTTTAAGGTGTAGACATTTTGAATTTTGAAAATAAAAATACAAAAAAAAGAACAATTAGTCAAATGAAAATTAAATAAATCAAAAAAAAGTATTGAAAATTATGAAATGTAAGGTGAATGGGATGATAAATATTAAATAAAGTAGAAGAAAAAAAAAAAAAAAACTAAATTAGTAAAATCAGTTATAAAATAAATATACCGCAAAAAATTCGCTTATTTAAAGACAATTTCTTTCATTTTATATCATGGTTGGTGTATTCGCCGTCGTATTACTTTTTTGTCCTAAATTAAAGAAATCAAGCAAAACTTTTCTTTAACCTATTAAAAAATGTCAAAAAGCGATTACGACTCGCCAACCTGATCTTCTAGGTGACGAGTTTTTCTTGGCCATACTGCATTTAAAACTCTCTTGTTGAACTTAAAACGTATTTAAGGGAACTCTATCCTCTCTCCATTTATAGATTTGCTGCTTGCAGTTCTATTTTTAAATAGTTCCCTTATAAGATATAATTGCTTATTTTATTGTCTTCTGCAAAGCTTTAACAGAGTCTATAGTTTTAGTAAGATATTACTATGAATGGTATAGTATATCTGTGGCTTGGAACTTAAATGGCCAATGTTAAAATACTCACTTTTGAGAAAATTGCAATTGAAGTTAATTTTATGAATGTTAACATTGTAAGTGTAGTGGCATTGGCTAGTAAAACTCTTATGAAGCTGTTCTGGGTTAAATTAGACTGGTTGCTTCAGCAAAATATCGACATTGGCCCTTTTAGTTCCAAGCCACAGACATATTAGTAACTAACAATTAAAGAAACTTATTTGATTTGGTTTTCAAAATGAATGGTAATATTCTTTAATGAAGTTATTTAATATTTCATTTTTTTGCAGTCATGTGTTACAATAATTGTTTTATTACATATTGTTTTTCATATAATCATTCTGTCTTGTTATGTTAAAAGCCACATGAGGCCAATAAATAAATTCTATTAACACCATACTAAAATTAACAACAAAATTTTGAACAATTTTAAAAAATATGAAATAAATTCAAGAACAGAAAAATAATAATGAATTAAGTTTTCCAATGAGCAGTATTAGAGACCGACCACAACACATTTTTTTTTTTTTTACACCAAGCTTTACAAAATCTTACTTGACAAACTATACTTCATCAATTCTTCTTTATATACTAATAAAGTTCGTAAAATAACCATTTAAATTTAGGAGAAATTGCCATTAAAGGAATATTTAATTCTGGTATGCTGCGCGTTTTTCCAAATATTCCTAATTATAATGCCTGAGCATTAGCATATACGTTTATTAGTTTTTAAGTTAAGAAATATGCTCATTATGAACAGATTTAGAAATACCTTAAGTCTCCGCGCACAACAAAGTGTAAGAGTGGGCCAATCACCACTAAGCGTTTCCATTATATTGATTAACGGTCGCGATACATAGCAGAAATTAATAGGTGGTAGATTAAATTTAGTTAAGTTTGGGAGACAAATAGAACAGCTGAAATGCCAGATATATGTATATTATGACAGACAGAGAACTGCGCATAGTAATCTATCATGGATGCTTTCTGGAAGTGGAAGGTAATGCCACCTTGGAACCCATGAGGGATTAAGTTAAGACCAATATCCTTTAACAAGACGTGTTAAATGTTGTATGCGCTTTGATTATTAACAAGTCTGTTTTAAGGATTTGCAAATCCCAAAAACTCCAAGTATGCCAACAGCGAGCATTTATCCCAGTATCCTGCTCGCAACCACCTCAAGATCTAGATGGTACGGCAGGATTTGAAGGAATTTTTTAAAATCCACAAGCTTAGCACATCCGCTAACACTTGCTGTAGAGAACATGAAATATTAATAAGTGGCTGCATAATGGTCATAATCTCTTCAATTTCTTTGTTCGCCAACAGGACTCTTCAAACGACGAAATGTGTTTTTTTACTTTTATGAAAAGTGCAACAGAAGATCTGTCAATATTATATACTTTCATAACTATTTCACACTGTCAACAGCTGTTTTCCTAATAATGAGACTTGGCTAATTAAACTTATCGTGCTGAGTATGAATAGCAACTTAGCCTTGCCTTAAAATATTGTTCATTTCGGCAGCATTTTGGCATACTATTCATAATCTTACCAGTAAAGTTGTCGTTGGTCAAGAAATAACTGCTTTCTTTCTTAAATTCATTCATTTCATATTTGTAGGTTGTTGGTGTTAATGATAAAAGTAAAGATGTTAAACAAAATTAAAGAAAGTAAAATAACTACCCTAAATTTTTTATTTAATGATGGTTTTGTTGATTGGTTGTTAAGTTGCATTATATTTAGTATATGAATATTTTTAGTTTTTTTTTTTTTTAATTCTTGCGTTTTAGTTCACCTGTTGCTGTTGATTATTTTGGCCTCCAGCATTATTGTTTTTTCTATTGTTGGTGTTGCGTCGTGGACGATTGTTGCGTGGAGGACCGCCTTGTTGTCCACCATTTCCTAAAAAAAAACATGTTTTAACATCTGAATATTTGTCTATTTCTGTGTCGATATGGAAGAGTAGCTTAAGCCAACTTAAGCTATTCTTACTTACCGACACAGATTTATCATATTTGGATACTATCTAGAAAAAAAATCTTGCGGAATACACCTTTATTAAAAAACTTGTCGAATTCGATATTCCCTTCTTCATATGTTGTCTTTTATCATATGAATCTCCGTGGGTAAGAATATCTTCCACATCGACAGACTTATAATTTTCATATATGTTATATACATATTATTTAAAATAGTTTACAACTTACCGTCATTACGTGGTCCACGGGGTCCACCGCCACCGCGATTATTATAATTACGACGGAAGAAACGCCTTTGTGGACCACCACGGCGCATTGGTTGGCCACCTTGACCATCGCCGCCCCTTTGATTAGAGTTGGCGTTCTGATCAAGGCCACCATCGCCGCCCATACCACCATCACCAACCTGACGTCTAGGTTGGTTGCGGGGATAGTAGTTTCTAAAGCGTCGGCCGCGACCACCTCTGCCCCCACCGCCACCACGTCTAAAATTACGTTGTTGTCTTTGCGGTTGGGTTTGTTGATCACCATCGTGATCTTGGTCACCACCTTGCTGAGCTTGTCCCTGACCCTCTTGCTGTTGTTGTTGGTTGCCACCTCCTTGTTTACGACGATTCCTTCTCATCCATGGTAGATTACGACGTCTATCGGCAGCAAATTGACTGCCGCGTACTGGTTCACCAGATGGACCAGTTACATTAGCGGCTTCATTGCCCTTTTCGCCAATGACAACATCAAATTCGACCACTTCGCCGTCACCAACGGAACGTACTGCCTTTTTAGGATTATTCTTGGCAATAGCACTTTGATGGACGAACACATCTTCTTTAGTGTCGTCGCGGTTAATGAAACCATAGCCGCTCTTAACATTGAACCATTTAACGGTGCCAGTTACCTTTGTAGCTATAAATTATAATAAAAAATATATATATTTAAGAATGTATTTACGCCAAATTAATTAGTTATCTTAAAGTAAAATTATATTTAAGTTATAAAGACCACACATTTATCGGAAACCGCAAAAACCAGTGTACATATTGACAAATGGAAAAAAAATAGTTGGCAACTCTATCACGTTGCATGTATAAAATACAAAAACACAAAAAGTGAACGGGAATTAAAAATCTTAAACAAAGAATAGAAAAAAGTAGGTTGAGTATATTTTCAGCAAAACAACGCGCATACTTTATTTTTAAACAAAAAAAAAAAAATGAAGAAAAGCAAACCAATGACAGGGGGTGGTAGTTGATATAGAAAAAATAAAATTAAATGTGCGAGGGAAAATTTCGTGTGCATTTTATATGCTGTCGATTTTTGAGGTCAAAACCGGTGTGAGTTCTTAAATGTAACATATGTATATATATTATTCTTCGCCTATGTTCTTTGTTTTTGGTACAAAAACAAAAAATCTAAGCAAAGCAGCCCAAAAAGTATATGTGTAGCAGAGAACCGGTGGTGACCGTACGATTTTTTTTCTTCTTTACAAAATGGCGGCCAATAAAAAGCACACAATTTTTCAGAAGGAAAAAGAAAAATTACATCGCTCATCATTATTCATATTTAACACACATTATTGAATTATTTTAAAATGCGGTAATATTTTTAAGTACACACGTTATTTCATTAATTGCGCATTTGTTTTCGTCTTGTGAATATATCATCTTGTACATATTTTATAACATACCAATAACTTCCTTAGCAGGCGGTGGCTGCTTTTGTTGAGCAGCATCACCTTGTGGGGAGTCTTGGGGCTGCTGTTGTTGCTGCTCTTGGAGCTTTGAGTCTTCCATTTTTATTTTTATTGGTTGTTGTTACACTTCAAAATAAATTTTTATTAAGAAAGCTGACAAAAATCGTCTCGCAAACTTTCTTCTAACACTTTTTTATGTTGAATTTGTAGTTTTTCAAACAAAGTTCTTTTTTTCCGACTTTTTGTTAGCTTCTTTTATAGATTTTGTTGTTTTAGATGGTACTTTTTATTTTGGGACTCTTTCAACTACTCCGTTCTTAAAGTTCGAGTGATGGATGGTAAAAAAAATCACTCCCAAATCCTTTTTGTCCGCTGTGCAATGATGTTTCTTTTCCAGATCTTACTCGAATGACATGAAAATCATGGTTGCTTAGAGATGGTAAAATTGTTTAACCTTGTTGTTTGTAGTTTTCAGTGTGTCAGAGTAGAAGAACAGCATATAATCGATTTGCTATTTCGTATCGACAATAAAATGTCTTCTTCCGCTTTACTTTTGTAAACAGGGCTACCAACAGCATTAAAACAAAACGGAATGAATTTTATGTAGAAAATTGAAGTCAACTCAAAAAATCTAAAAAGCAAAAAAAAATTATCTGTACATATGTTTTTAATAATTAAAGAATTATAATTTTACAATTTGGTTACATTTTGTTTTGTCATATTCTTTGTTTCTTTGAATGATTTGGCAGTGCTGCAAGATAACTTATAATGTGCTGGCAACGCTTAATGAGATCTAAGCTTGGCAGTCATAAAGCATTTCTTTGATAAATATAAATAGTGCACACATAGTGTTTTTTCTTAATGTCGTTATATTCCCGTAATGTCATATTTCCCGTAATATTTCAGTTTAAGTACTTACCGTGTTTGCTTATAAGTTTTGTTTTTGAAATCATTGAGTTTGTTGGAAAGGAGGAAATGAAAAATTCAAAATTGTGTATGTATCTGCAAGTATCTCTTCTAATTATTTTACATGGGTTCTGCACGTAACATAATATCTAATATTTTTTTGTTAGTAAACGTTAATTTCAATCGCTGAGATAATTATTTTACGTGTAGACTTCAAATTAGTGTAATCGCGGAGATATAATATTTGTTATAAGACAGTTGTTATGATAAATCTCCTGACAACAATCTTATAATATGAGCTGTCAAAAAGTAAATATGTATATGTACAAAAAAATTGTCATTACAAATCTGCTGAAAAAATTATACAATTGTTTCCTGCAAGAGTGCAATTTAAAGTTGTGTGATAAATGTAGTAATAAAAAGCATCTAAAACAAAATTTAATATAAAATATTAATTAAAAAAGCATATTAAAAACAATACACTTATAGTGTTCCTTTCAGTGCTGTCAGTAATTTATGAATTGTTATAAGATTAACAGAAATACGGTTCCCTATGTCAAACATTAACATTAATATGAAAAAATTAGTTCTCTCATTCCGCTGACGTTTTCTCATATATTACATCAGAATTTATCGCAGGTGTACACTGTGCTCTTAGTTTACGTTAAATCTATGAGCTTTAATTTCAGCGATTTTTATTGATTTTAAAAGTTGTTGTTGACAACACTTTTAATATAATTTAATAAGAATATTTTCTACTGATTAAAAACATCGCAGTTAAAAACGATTAAAGAAAGGAAATAATAATTATAGGCGAAAACAAAGTTGATGCAATTGTAAATTATTATACGTGTCCCAAAAATTTTATAAATCAACGTTATTCTGTGATTTAACCATTTTAGATTTATTGTCTATTGCGAAATGAATAAAAATGTTTTAATAGTTTTGTTCGTGTAATAAATGTTGTCGCAAAGTTTATTATAAAGTAAAATATTTGAAAAATGGTAAAAATTTGAAGAAAACGTGTTGTTGGAAAAACTAATAAAAAATAGGAACTACAAAGGTGTGTTAATAAATTTTGTAGAATAATTTACAAATATCTTATAATTTCCAAAAATTATTTGTTTTAAATACGGGCTTAATATACAATTGTGTTGTGACGTCATATCGTATGATTCAAATAACGTACTGTGATTGGTTGTTTGCACACTTACCGCAATTTCAGCTTCCCTCCATTCCTTTTATCAACAGTCACAGCTGTTTATGTTATTATATATTGTTGTTTGTTGTGATTTGAAAAGTGTGTGTGTTTGTATGTATGGCTGTAATAAAAACAATTGAGAATTTAAATTCTAAAAATTTTACTCAAGCGATAGATTTAAAAACTAGTAAACAAATTTATTTAAAAGTAGATTTAGAATTACTTGAGAGTTTGTGATAAGTTGTCTTAGACCCTTGGGTCTAACTGGGATGCCAGTTTCTGGAGAGGGAAAAAGGAGTACATTCAAAAGAAAAAAGAGACCAAGTGGTAAAAAAAGCGACGTTTTTAAGTATCTTCAATTAGTATTCTGTTGTACACATCTAAACAAATAGCTTAAAATTAATATTACATCCAGTTATCATCATTATTATGTATGTAGTATAAAAAAGAGTACTTTTAAGATTTTCATATTTTTAGAATACATTATGCAAAAAAGAGTAGTTGTACTCTTGGACTCACCTATACTTAAGGAATAAGTTTAGATTTTTCAATGGGCTTTGAATAGGTAATAACATCTCTTAATACTTCCAAGTAGTTTTGTTGGTTTGAAAGATGTTTCGAAGCAATAAAGCGAATTATAATATCTAGGTTCGTTTAGGGATACGTTACATAACAAATCAGACATGTAGTATATAATAAGTTTTAAGAAGCCCTTTATTAATTGGCTTAGTGTTTAAAGGCCGTACAATTTGTGGAACTATTTGTTGAAATGTGTTTCTGACGAAATTAATTTATTTCAAATTAATTTATATTTTTATTTTATTTTGCGTCTTTAGAAAACTTGTTAAGAATACTGAAAGTAACCGTTACCGTTACTTAAAGGGACACAATAAGCAGCAATTATTTGTGAATTATGGATATGGATCCATCATTAGATATGGATTTAATGCCCTCTGGCGTGGTGGACTCGATAGACTTATTTAAAGAGGAAGATGCGTTAACAATAATAAAGGAAATGATTCCTCCAGGTAAAAATTAGTTAAGTCAATGTGTTTAATCTCAAATTTAACATTGCTATTCGTATTTCAGATATGTTTAAAAGCTTTTTAGATGATATCGATGAAGAAAAAATAATGCTTGGTTGTTTAGATCCAGACAATTTTCAGGATGTAATATCCGAGCCTGTATCAACTGAAATGCAGATTAAACAAGAATCATCAACACCAATGCATTTGTCACCACAACGCTCTGATATACTGCCTACACCATCATATAAACCTTTAATTGCCTCTGATCCATTAATGGCTTCAAACTTTAGTCTAATTCCACCTATGTCCAGTCCAGCCGGAACGATAAGACCAGATTCACCCTTACAACACAAAACTATACCTTTACAACAACAGTTAACGCAATCACAGCGTACCAGCAATTCTGTACAGGCCATGGATACAACAAACGATCTTTTTTTTAACGGTATTGGAAATATAATTTTACAAAGTAATAACACAGCTTCACCTATACAGCTAAGTCCTTTTGGTTTTCATAATCAAACCATAGCTTTAACTCAAGTAACAAGCGCGAATATGTCAACAATACCTTCTATTTTATATGAAACAACTACAGCTGGCAATAATAATAATAATAGTAATGCTTTTATATTACAAGCTACAACACCCCAGAACGCTAATAATTTAATGAATGGTGGAACACCCGAGAAAAAAGTACAAATACCTGCAAATAATTCAAATTCAGTTAGTACAATAACGACTGCTGCTACAACTACTACGCAATATAAAAAAATTCAATCAATGCCACAAGTTTTAACAGTGCAAAGTATAGGTAAAATGGGTGCGAATAGCACCGCCAATATGACGTTAGACAAACATCAAAATATTTTACCAGCCCAAACTACTGTTAAGGTAAATTAGCATATAAAACTAAATTAAAACCTACAATAATAAAATGTTTGTTATTTTTCTAGTACACGACACAAGCGGCTACTTCAAATCCACAGCAAATGCCACTGCAAGCACCAATCCAAAACCAACAGCATCAGGCTCAGCAACCGCAAGTTATTATACAAGCTAATCCTGCTGTTATGTATACTACAGCAAACGGTACCGCTATTTTAACATCACATATACCTGTCGTTTTAGAACCAGTAACAGCAACAAATGCAGTTGCAGCGATTGCAGCAAGTACTACAAATAGCACCAACACACAACAGACAACACAAGCAACATCATCGTCATCCCTGAATACAATTTCACCCATGTCCTCGCCTGGTCATACTGCCAGTATGGATAACAAAGTTTCCATTAATCGTGCTCAGCCAAAAGTGAAGGAGGTTAAGCGTTCTGCGCATAATGCTATCGAACGGCGTTATCGCACATCAATTAATGATAAGATAACTGAACTGAAGAACTTAGTCGTGGGAGAATCGGCGAAATTAAATAAATCTGCAGTTTTACGCAAATCCGTTGATAAAATAAGAGATTTACAAAGACAAAACTATGATCTCAAAATGGAAGTACAGCGTTTACAAAGTGAACTAATGTCTCGTGATGGCTCTAAAGTCCAAGATCTATTACATCCCACAACACACGGCAAGAAACGAAAAACATCTCACGAGGATGTTATTATTTATGAAAAACAACAAACCCTAATGACACCACCACGTAGTGATGTCTCTGATCCTTCTTTGTCTCCGCCACATTCGGATATATCACTACCACCCTCTCCTTACGATGGTTCAAACTCTTCATCGTCTAGTTCGGGTAGTATTAAGGATGGTGATTTGGAAATATTGCCAAAATCTATGCAAGGAATGGCCGCACATTCACGCCTTGCTCTTTGCATGTTCATGTTTGCTATAATTGCCATAAATCCATTTAAAAATATTTTAGGTAATGAAGAATATAGCACCAATTATATGTTTGATGATGATGATTTAGTGGGACAACGTAAAATTTTGTCAATTGACGATAATGGTAAGACTTATAAAGAATATATGGAAAGTGTTATATGGAAACTAACAGAAAAATATATACTAATGTCCTTAGAGTCGAGCGCTATCTCTTGGGGAACTTCAACAACATCTATTATGCTATGGATTATGAATATATTGGTAATGCTTATGTGCATGGTAAAAGTTTTGGTTTATGGTGATCCTTTATTAGGATCTGAGACTCAAGCCTCTGATGCCTATTGGAAACATAAAAAACTGGCTGAACAATACTTTACTACGGTAAGTAAAATAGATAAATTGAAATATTATTTAAAATATTTTGACTAATATTTATATTTAGGGTGATTCAATGAATGCTTATAATGAATATTTGCGCTGTTTGCAAATTTTTGGGATAACATTACCTACTACACGTCTAGAATCGTTTTCGGTTACAACCTGGCAATTTATACGCTTATTCTTTCATCGTATATGGCTAGGTCGTATGTTGTCACGTAAAGCTGGTGGTCTATTTTGCAGCGAAGAACAGCGAAAAGAAGCCTTAGCTTCCGCTCGTGAATTGGCTTTAATATTCAATCGCTTAAATCAATTACACCTAACATCGAAGATCAACGATAATCACGGCTTGGTTATGTCCCTATATGCTATTAATATGACTGAAGTAGCTGCTTCATTGTTGACTCCTCATGAATTGGCCAGTATATTTATAACTTCAGCCTTAAGAGTTAAACGGAGCTATCCGAAATATTTGAAATTCTTTGGTCGCTACTTTATAAGCCGTGCTAAAAATGAAAGTTCTAAAATTCGTGAGCAGACGAAAAATACTCATTGGCTGTTTACCTCATACGGTTATCGTTACTTTATTACACACAACTTTGATTTTGTGGAAAATGAAAAAGAAAATCCAAATGCTACAACACTCTTTGCTACGCTCAGTAATCCAGCTGATCCTATGTCCTATGTAGTTAAACATTATCGCGAACATTTGCTTACGAAAGCTATACAATGTCTTTTGGGTTCTTGCAGCCAGAAATCTCATGGCATGAAAAACAAAACTCACGATATAAATACTAATAGTGCACCAGCCGGAACACTAGTCAGTAATGTTCTAAAGTATACTTCATTATTGCGTGACACCTTGTCAGAGGATAATAACGATGTGAATATTGAATGGTGGACAAGCGTTTTAGAAATTGCTGTGCACTGGCTTTTAGGCGAGGATACTTTAGCAGAAAATCTATTGGAAACCGTAAATATATTACCAAAACAACTAGCTGAAAGTGGAGATCATCTACCTAAGGCTTTACACACCATATTAAAGGCTAAAACAATATTAATGGGGTAAATTTTTAAGTAACATTGCGTATAATTTTTATTAAATAATTTCATATTTGTAGCTGCAATGGAGGAAATATTTTAGCAGATCGTGAAATGCAAATAATTATGCATATATGCGATGAATCCAGTGCATATTTGCAGGAATGTTTGACTGTTAATAAAATTAAACAAGCCAATGGCATTAAGTTGGTAAGCTTCTTTTAAATATATATTTTTTATATAGATGATTGCAAATGTAGTAAATAACTTTTTTTATCAAAATATTGGACAAAGGTGCATTGTAGTCGCATTGTCTGTTTATGGAAAAGAAAATTCTGACAATACTTCTGCAATGCAAACTTTGTTAATATTAAAATCAACGAGAAGTAACAATTAATACGATAAATGAGAATACACAATACACAGTATACATAATAATGTTAATATTTTTAATATGTATATATATATATATATATATATATATATATATATATATATATATATATATGTATATATATGTATATATATATATATGTATATATATATATATATATATATATATATATATATATATATAATATAATAATATAATACATATATATATTTTTTTTAATAAAATATTTTAGCTTTTCCAATTGTTAACTTGCGATTGGATTTTGGAAACCCGTACACAAATTTGGGAATCTGAATATATGAGTATGAATGATGATGGTTACTATCAAGTGCCTGGCGATGTGCTAGAGAAATTCCAAAAAGATTTGAATTCACTGCGTAGCATTGTTGAGTATATACCGGTAAGAAATAGTCATATATGCTTTTAAAAATTATTTATTCGTACATGTATATATATTAATTTATTTTAGAGCGGTCAATCACGTATTTATCTATATGAAGCCGTCTGTCGTTTAATGGCTGGTGCTTCTCCTGGTCCTACCCAACAGCTTTTAGATCGCAGTCTACACTACAAACATGCAAAATCTTCATTAATATGTGGCAGCAAAGATAAAAGTCATAGTTTTGAGGGTGGTGAACGGGAAAGAGCTGCTGCCATGTATGTAGCTTGTAAATATTTACCGTCAGCTTTGTTATGCTCACCAGGCGAACGTGCAGGCATGTTAGCAGAAGCTGCGAAAACATTAGAGAGGGTTGGTGATAAGCGTAAACTTAAGGAATGTTATCAACTAATGAAATCGTTAGGCAGTGGTTCTGCCGTAACTAATTAAAACTCTATATAATGCTTTGAGTTTGCATAATTTATCGCCAGGTTTTGTTTTTAAAACTTTAGTAATTTTATTATTTCTTACATTGACACACACGTTGCAAGTTGCATATAATTTTGTTTATTTTAGGCACTGCTTTTTAAAATATACATATAAGTTCTTTATAATGTATGACTATTTTAGAAACTTTTTTCAATTATATATTTAAATGTAACGGCTTTCTTTTGTTAAAAGTATGACCTTTAAATGGATTAAAAAAGAAATACAAAATTATGTTTAAAATTGGGATGATAGTTCTCTTAATTCAGCGTTCTTGCAGATTGGGTTAGCATTCTTTGGCTTTCAGTCGGAACAAGTGGCACTTTGTATGCACTCGGGGTTATGCGGATATGAAACAAAAGATGAGTCAACCCCTTATCATGTTTGGCCTATTCGTTATCGTAATTTAGTCCCGGAACACGACGAAATTTTCCTTGCAAAAAGTCTGAGTTTGTCGATGAGAGAGGAGAAACGAATGTAATGGCGTACACTCTTTCATGCGCTCTGAAATTCTTTTTTGTTATGAAATTCGTAATGTCATACAACAATATTGTTTGAAAATCTTAAATTTCAGTGAAGTAAATATCGTAGTGTAGACGTGAATGCAAGTTCAAAAGAAGAGAAGAGAATTTCTGCAAGAAAACTTTCATCGTGTGGTCCATGACATAATTAAACCTAATACAAAAATGTCTAAAAACGACAACGACTTGCCAACTATGATAAGGATAATTGAGAATTTTGTTTATATTGGTGTATTTCGTGGCATTCCTTTTATTTGGTGCTGGAACTAATCGGCTTTTTCAGTGAGAGTATGTGTGACCTGATGGCAATATGCCATCCTCACCTTTGTTTTTTCTGATATATGATATTCTTCTGTGTTTCCTACGGCTTTACACTATTTTATTTAGCTTTTATACTTATATTAGCTGACGTTTTAAACTTTATTAAATTTCTTTAATGTAATTTCCACTTTTACCCTAAATATACTCCTTACCTTTTTCGGGTAAAACAATCAAACTATTATTTATATTTTTCAAAGTTGTGGTCGAAAAAAATTTTTTTAAGTGTAGAATACAACACAGTAAATTTTGAGGTTGTGTTTTTATTACTGATAGTGTCAGATTTGTCGGCACAATTTTTTGACCCTTCGCCGCTTCTGTTGTTCTACAATATTCTTACTGCAATTTTGTAATACTTTTTAACACACATTTTAGAAAAATATTTATAATAATGGCCATTTCATATAGCTGTCAAGATTTCTTAGGCTTCCAAGTAAGTTTTTACTGACAGCGACACCATATTTTAATTTATAATGAATTAAAATCATTTAACGTAAGGAGGCTCTAAAGAAGATGCGTGATATTGACGATAAAATTATTTATGCCCTCAACTCGTCACTTCCCACCGAATCATTTAAGGGTCAGGTTGATAGTGAAAAGACATGTAAAGATTTATATGGCAAATTGCAAACGGGTCATAAGCAACGTGAAGAAGCCATACGCAATTGTATAATAGTATCAGCGGAATCACTGAAAACTCTAAGACAACAACGTGAGGCTCAGCCGGATGATGTTGATGTGGACAAGAAATTTAAATCTGAACAGAGAAAGGTAAGGAGAGATGTTTAGTTACTTAAATAAAGATAAATGTATTTCTTTTTAGTTACGTGTTTTACAATCTGAGCTCAGTGTGGAGGACATTGTTAAAGAACGTTCCTATAAGGCCTTTAATGAACGCTGCAGGGTATATTTTAGGGCCGGTTTGTCAACTTTATGAGTTCTTATCCTCATACTGTCCTTTATAAAAGGGGTTTGTTGTTATAAACCAACATCTTACATTTGCTACTTGTTTTCGGTTCATATATGAACAAAATTATAAAATTTTCCTTTTCTTCCCACTAGTAAGCAAAGTTTTGTGCTAAGTACAATTTTGAACTTGATAATAATATTTGCATTTTAAGTTGCTTATGTAATGAATAGTTCTTTAATTTTACTCTAAACTTAAGTCTAAAAATGTTGTTAAACGTTTTATATGCATACAAATATAAAGAAATGAGTTTTTATTGAGAAAAAAAATTGGAATCTATCTACATGTTTACCATTTCATATTTTCACGCTCACATAGTTCAGGATTTTAATAACACTTCTTTATTTTCATTCCTCTAAAGGTAAATTATATTGCAAATGTATTTCTTTAATAGTCCTTCTCTCCAAATTGGCCAAAGCACCCAAAACTATTTGAGCTGCATCTTTAACATCGTTGAATTCGTGTAACAAATTCATTATTTCTTTTTTACGTTCATCCGTTGAATTGGCAGCATTTATTTCTAGCAAAGATTGTTGTATATTTTTGTATATAACATTTAATTCTTTTAATGTCAAGGATGCATCTGAACATTCCAAAGGCATACTAAAAAAGGCAAAGCGAATAAAGTGAGATAAGTTTCTTTAAATTTATTCTTAAAAGTGTTAAAACTTTTAGTATAACTTCAAACAATATTTGTTTTAGTCAGAAAGGTGGCGGCACAATGCATAAATACTAGAGTCATATGCGTATAACCCTGTGGTCAAACTGTGCCAGCAGCGATGTTCTATTTCTAACCTTTTAGAGCTAGTTATACTAGATAACCAAATTCCCTGCAGGAGAAATTTTTGCGGTTTATAACAGATAGTAAATGCCATTCATAAATCTTTTCTAACTTATACAGATTATTTCTCTTTGAAAATAATCTATATCCAGGAGGATACCCAGACGTTTCGTTTCTATGTATGTATGTATATGTTAAAAGGATTATGCTCTGTTAAAGCTGAAAATGAAGTTTCATTGCCTTTAATACCAATGTCCGAATTTAGGGCACCCTGTATAGAGGCAAACTTTTAAGCATACGGCTGATAAGATGTACTCAGGCTTCGTGACCTATAAGCGAGTATGTTTTCTTCCCGTCTGTTTTTTGAAGGGGCGAACCTCTTCTATCCCTAATTGTCTTCGACCTGTTCTAATAAGAAAACCCTTTTCTAAAAGACCTACTAAATATGTATGTATTGTCTAATAAAGTCAAAACTAGTTTACTATTTACATATCAACATAAATTTATAAACGTACCTCTTTTATTTATCTAAAAATGCAACAAATACATTATATATGTAGACTTTAATTTTTTAAACAAATTAGTTTTTGCTTTTTGTTTACAAATTGCCGCACGGACTATCTTATACTACTTTTTTATTAACGCTGTGTAGAAAATAAATACTTTATTTAGCATCACTGTTTCGGAACATATTCCGTCACTTTCTAACACTTGAAGGAAAAAAAAACTTTTTCATTTAACAAAAATCTTTATTAACAATTTCTGCACAAAATTTATTTAATTTAGGTAAATCTTTGGCCAAAAATGAACAAGTTACCAGGTATTTAGTGCTTAATTATACAAAAAATTGTATATACATAAAAATAATTGCAATAATAGATATCTTGGAGGAAAACGTGTGTTTTATAAGTGAATGTGGTATTGCCTTTTACATGTATTGGTAATTTTTGTAAGAGGGAAAAGGCAGGGATAGAGTATATGCATTTTTTTTTTTTTAAATAAGTGAGTGTGGTAAGTCAGTTAGTCAATGGTTATGCAGTGATGTGATATGTGTAAAGTGTCAAAATACAACAAGCAAATGAAAGAAAGCATGCCTCTGCCTTCAGCCTGAGTGCCTACTTGTCTATTATAACGAAAAGAAAAAGTTCGTTAGAAAAGAAATGAAAAGTAAAAGTTGTAATTAGTTTAGAAGCAGAGCATTTTTTGGGAGATAGAAAAAGAAACAAAGTTCGCAAAAAGCCTTAGGGAGTTGCAAAAACAGAAAATATTTTATAACCACACCCCGTATTTACAACAATTTGTTTTATGCTTTAGAAATGTCCACTACACATAGGCATCGTTATAAAAATGCTGGTCTGGATTCTTCCGAAATGCGTAGACGGCGTGAGGAGGAGGGCATACAAATACGTAAACAGAAACGGGAACAACAATTGACCAAAAGACGCAATGTAGTTTTGGATAGTCCTAATACCAATGCCATGTTAAATAACATGGACAACGATATTATACAGGTTTGCTTTAATATGTTAAGTAATTACAAAAACTCCATAGCTTAATTTCTTTTTTTAGGAATCCGAAATGCATCAAGTCCCAAATGATATTTTACAACCAACCGAAGTCTTAGATTTAACAAACAACGTCGATCAGCAACAACAGCCACAATCCTACCAACATATACCTCAAACTGTGCTTAATCATCAACAGCAACAGCCACAGCAATCGAATATTTATACTTCACATCAGCAGCAGCAATCGACAACAGTTATTAAAAAGGAAATGATTGATGCGTTATATAGTGATGTAGAGAGTGTTCAACTTGAAGCCACACAAAAGTTTCGCAAACTATTATCGAGAGATCCACATCCACCTATTGAAGAAGTCATACAAAAGGGTATAGTTCCAAGATTTGTACAGTTCTTAAAGAACAATAATAACGCTTCATTGCAGGTGAGATAAAATTTAAATTACGAACAAAACCAAAAAGTTGAGTGTATTAATGCATGCAAAAAAAAAAAAAAAAAAATAAATAAAGAGTAACATTTCTTGACTTTATTAAATTGGCTTTTTTAGATGTACTTCTTAAGTTATTTTGTTCGTACCAATATTGGATGATCCAATTTATTTGCATCTGTTTGAAAAAAATTTTGTTTGGCCAACAAATCAATTACAATTACATATCTATTAGTTTTCACAATTTCGAACTTATTACATTTTTAATACTGTACGATCTTGAACTCACTTGCAACATCTTAAATCCTTAGACGCTTTTAGTCAAATTACTTAAACTAAAGAATTCCTTACGTTTTTAAACTTTATTTTCAGTTTGAAGCAGCATGGACCTTAACTAACATAGCCTCAGGCACTTCACAGCAAACAAAAATTGTAATCGAAGCTGGTTCAGTTCCAATATTTATAGAACTGTTGTCCAGCCCTCATGATGATGTACAAGAACAGGCTGTATGGGCTTTAGGTAACATAGCGGGTGATTCACCAGCGTGTCGTGATCATTTATTAAATTCGGGTATAATGCAACCATTGTTACGGTATGACTATTTGTCTTTTTTGAATCGTTATTTTAGAATAAAGTTGTTTGTATTCTATTTAAACAGGGTTTTAAGTACCACCTCACGTCTAACAATGATACGTAATGCTGTCTGGACATTGTCCAATTTGTGCCGTGGTAAAAATCCCCCTGCTGACTTCACCAAAATTGTTCATGGCTTACCAATATTGGCACAACTACTAAATCACACAGATACAGATGTTTTAAGTGATACATGTTGGGCCATAAGCTACCTTTCTGATGGACCAAATGATAAAATACAGGCTGTTATTGATGCTGGGGTTTGCAGGCGTTTAGTAGAATTGTTAGCGTAAGTCTTACAGCAAATAGGAAACAAAAATAATGATTTTTAAAATGAATGAGTTTTTTTATTGAATGCAATAACACAGGCACCCTCAGCACAGCGTTGTCACTGCAGCTTTACGTGCTGTGGGCAATATTGTAACCGGTGATGATGTTCAAACTCAAGTCATTTTGAATTGTAATGCTTTACCTTGTATTAGTTATTTGCTAACCTCTCCCGTTGATACTATTAAGAAAGAAGCTTGTTGGACGATCTCAAATATTGCCGCCGGTAACCGTCAACAAATTCAAGCTGTAATTGATGCCAATATTTTTCCTACGCTTATAAATATCATGCAAACGGCTGATTTTAAGACGAAAAAAGAGGCTGCTTGGGCCATAACAAATGCTACAAGTAGTGGAACAGCTGAACAGATACGATATTTGGTAAGTTTTATAGAACGAAACAAAATATTGCTACAGAAGCATACATTTTTAATAAAATTTTAATTTAAGGTTCACGTTGGCTGCATTCCTCCCATGTGTGATTTCTTAACTGTTGTCGACTCAGATATAGTGCAAGTTGCTCTTAATGCTTTAGAAAATATACTTAAGGCTGGAGAAAAATTCACTGCTAGACCAAATCCATATGCCATGGCTATTGAGGAATGTGGAGGTAAGAATGTGAATATTCACCAACAAAATGTAAATCAACTTTTTGTCTCAATTGTTTTTAATTAGGTTTAGATAAAATCGAATATTTACAATCGCACGAAAACCGCGATATATATAATAAATCCTTCTATATTATTGAACAATACTTTGGCAACGAGGAAGAAGACGCACGAGTAGCAC
This sequence comes from Wohlfahrtia magnifica, assembly GCA_023159175.1. Taxonomy (NCBI): domain Eukaryota; kingdom Metazoa; phylum Arthropoda; class Insecta; order Diptera; family Sarcophagidae; genus Wohlfahrtia; species Wohlfahrtia magnifica. The sequence continues at coordinate 4,833,113 of JAKWBJ010000045.1, forward strand.
CCTCAGTTGATGGTAATCAATATGCGTTTGACACAGACTTTGGTGCTCCTCAGGATGGTTTTAATTTCTAGCCTACTAAATGAGAGCCACAACCACCACATACATTAAAATTTACTACAATAAAGATGATGAACATGATGACAACCTTAGTTAGTAAAGCTATGATGTTACTTCTAAATCAACAACTTACCGGAACAATAATTTGAAAATACACAACACTCATTTTCAACATAATAAACTTCCATTGTCAAAGATGTTATCTTTACCTTAATAAACGACAACAGCAACTGTTTTAAGAAATGATATTTTGAAAATGGAAAGTAATGGCTTTAGAAGAAGAAGTAAAATAACCAATATTAAGAATTTAAAACATGAAGAAAACAAGTAAAATTCAACTTCCAATAGTCAAAATTTTAGTAATACTACTGCTAATATTGTAAAACCCTAAATATTTTTCATTAATTCCATTTTTTGCTAATTGCTTCATATGACTTTTGACATTTAACTTTCTGTTGTAAGCATGGATTTTAGTTTTTCCTAATTGTTAAATTCTTTAATCTCAACTATGCCTAAATATTTTTTCTTCTTTTATTTCGTATCATAAAAGGCTTTACTATGTAATATGTACATATTTTTTTAATATGCTTTTGTTACTTATGATAAAATATTATAATAATTAACAAGAGAAAACCAATAAGAAAAAAAGTTTTAAAACGAAAAATATGTTGAAATTTTTAGTTTAACATTAAAAAAATCTGTGTTATTTTTTTTATTATTATTATTAATTATAATTATTTAATTTCTTTCAAATTGTCGCATATCTAAAAAAAACTTGGCTTAATTTTTATTTGATTGCATGGAGAAATATATAAATAAAGGATTAAAAAAAAAACAGAAAAGGCTTTAATTATATCGAACGTTTATTAAACATTAAATACTATATACAATAACTTGGTAGTATATATTATATAACTTCCTTTTCTGTAATTGCTTGGGATTTTTTGATATTTTTTCGCAGTTCATATAAAATTAGGGTCAGAGCTGATACAACATTTAAGCTGTCTATACCTTGTGCTAAAGGTATATAGAGACATTTACCTCTTTGACCTACAGTTTCCATGAATCTGAAAAGGTAAGAATAATAAAAAAGCTCTTTAAAATAAGGTTTCTTAAATAAAAAGTTTGAGTATTTGGGCTTCTACTGGCATTCGGTAAAACAATATTTCTTTGTACTTATTTTATAACTTCAATACCTTTTCACATTTTTGATTTACCTGTAGGCATCTTGACTAACACCATGACTTTCTCCTCCAATAACAACTACATTATGAGAACCAGTTTGTGGTATTTCAGAATACTCAATTAGAGATTTATTTTGCAATTTTTCTAAATTATTTTCTGCTATAAAAATACAACAATTATCCGCTACTTCAGGTGGTATTGTCAATGGCACTTCCTGCCATTCAACATCGTCTCTGATAGGCAAACGGAAGTGACCACCACAACCACCACGCAAAGCTTTCGATTCCCATGGATCACAACAGCCGCGGGTTATAACAATTTGTAGGCACGGCAAAGCAGCACAAGTACGTATAATACTACCTAAATTATTTGGTTCTCGTATGTTATCACACACTACTGTAATGGGCAGTGTAGAAGACATATTTTTAATAATGTGGTTTAGTAGAGGACGTTCAAAAATGGCCATTATGCCAGGAGGTGTAGTAAGAGTTGACCATGTCTTCAGATCATGATGGGGTACCTTGTAAATAGTTGCATTAAACACTTTTTGGGCCTTTGATACACTTTCTTTAATCTCTGCTAGTTGTTCTTTTTGACTGAATATTACGCACTGCAGTTTGAGGCCACATTCCAAGGCTTCTAATATCAACCGTCTGCCTTCTACAATAATTTGTCTGTTCTTGTCACGCCTTTTCTTAGAACGGGCTGTGATTAGCAAAGTGCTGAGTCTTGGGTCATTGAGACCTAATTTTAGAAATTCTAAATCTAATTCCGTATCATGTATAAGTTTTGATTCCGATTCACGTTCCAAACGTGATTTTTTAAATGAAGGAAATTGCTGGGGTCTACTGATTATGTCCATTGCAGTTTTTGAGCTTTTCAGTTTCTGTTGTTTTTTAGATTTATTAATTATTTCTTCTTTCTTTGTAGGCTCATACTTAACGGAGGCATTGTCAAAAAGGCTGGCTTCAATTTTAAGAGCTGTCTCCTCATCTTCTCGATCTTTAGCGGCAGGTGTTTTAATATTTACATCATTATGAGTTGCCAAGGTCCTTGTAATTGTGCCATTTAAGGATATTCTGTAGGATGTTGTTAAAGTTTTCAAAATATTAGTTAACATTTTTATAGAAAGTTTTTTCAATTTTAGATTAAATATTAAAATAAACAGAAGGGTTTATGTCTGTTTACAAATTGCTATTAATAAAACATAACCTCGAAACAAGTTGTGTAATTAATTCTTAGTGAATAGCGTTAATTGTAATAAACTGTTATAATCAGCTGGCAATGTCTTCTTAATGGGAAAAAGCAGTTTTTAATTTATTTGTTGTATAATTTTGCTACGATTAACATATAAAAAGTATTGTTTTTTTTGGAGTAAATATTACTAGTGTTTAATAACTACTTTTTATGTATATTTTAGAAAATGTTTAAACAAATAATAAACTCGGGCCGTGTTTTAGCAACACGTGGTATGAGCCAATCTCCCATGCAGGGGCAGGTAAACAGCTATGCACCAAATAATTTGGAAAAGAGATTTTTGGTGTGGACTGGCAAATATAAGAATGTTAACGAGATCCCTAACTTTGTTAGGTAAGTTTTTGGAACCTTAGGTTAAAGGCAATAAGAAATTCATACAAAGACTACGTTAATTATTGTTTTGAATGATGAAATTTGGAGATCTATTATTAAATCATAAAATCCATCAGTTAATTATCATCATGATGCCTGTATTCATTTGATTTTTTTTTTTTGGTTTCCGCATACATTTTTTTATTCGCGTGTGGTTACACACGTACATACTTCAATACATCCATGTTAAAAAGATCATGCATACAGTTAAGCACAACAAATTAGCGTCTTATTTTATATTATCTTAAAAATGTATGAATTTTTTTAACTAATTTAAATAGTGTTTAATATTTTGACAAAGTATTAATTTTATTATTCTATAAACAAAAGCAGAAATTATTTAAAGTAATAGAAAATAAAATAGTAATTTATTCAGTTGAACTATTAAGATTTTCAAAAATAAGTCTTCTAAATTAAGTAATTCAGTTTTATAGATTTCATCATACGTAATTTTTTTTTTTTAATTCAAAAATATTTTTTTCTTCATTGTTTAGAATATTAATTTTTTTAGTTGAAAAATAACATAATGTGTTTTGAATTTCTTTTCCTAAAAATACTTTTTTTAATTTGAATCAATTATTTATTTAATTATAAATTCAATACGTAATATACATATGTGGTCTGTTATATATTGCAAGCATATAAAATCTTAACATTAACGCATTGTCGAGCGTTCAATAACTTCAACGATTTAAAAGATTTTATCATTTATTATTTTTTTATTCAATTTATTTTGATTGTTTAATGGGTTAAAGAAATAAAAAATCGTGTTTCTCCTTGAAGAAAATAAAAAAATTAATGTTTGCTTTAAAAGTTGTTTGCCGTTCAATATCAAACAAATATTTAATTTTTTTTATAAAGTTTAAACTATTAATGGAGAAAAGATGTTTGAAAAGTATTTATAAAAGCAATATTTAGTTGTTAAAGTGTGTTTTTGTAATATTTTAGAAACACATTCAAACTAATGACAAAAAAATTTTGTCTGAGACAAGTATTTCAAACAATTTTTTATTTTCTTAGTAGAGTTTTTAAATGCTACTTGAAAACATCTGGAGCAATATATATAATAAAATGCCTTTAACTTTTTTAAAATGAAAATGTAAGCTTTTAATACTTTCAATTGTGCTTAAATTGAAAAAAAAAAAATATATATATATATATATATGTCGTTACGACCTGAGAAAAATATTTTGGAAAAAATGAATAAAATCGATCATAGTTGAAATTCAAGCATACATATAAAGTACTTACTTTCGGTAATAAAAGTATTAACAAAGTAAACTTTGCCAAGTTTTTAGTCCGGTGATATGCAAATTAAGCTGGGTTCAGATCACATAATCAGATTACAAATATTATTGGTTATTACGCTAAGTGGCGTTCGCCATTTAATTTTTTTTTACTAGATTTTGAAAATTTGACACTTGCACGTACATTAGGCGTCATAAGTCTACGTGCCTCACCCTTTTTAGAATTTTAGTACAAAAAATATTTATAAAATTTATAAAAAAATTAAAAAAATTTTAATATAAACTGTTCCTTGTAGTGCAATAAATGTTGACGATACAATTTTTTCATGTTAGTTTACTCCAGATAATATAACGGTACTTTTAATAAAAAGACCTTGTACATATATCAAAGAGTCTACGCTCGTAACAATAAAAACTAAGCAAGACAATAATTATTCTAGTATAAGTTTAAAATAAGCATTGAGTTGGATAGCTGCTGTAGCTAAGAATCTCTTTAAGCCTGTTTTGCATAGAATTTATCAGGTTCCTAGTCTCTTCAAAGAGGAGAAAGAAGTTTCCTTCTTTTACTATTCTACTAACAACCTTTTGTGAGTCCAATGCTGACATCGAAAACAGAATGAATTTAAGCAGCCAATCTTGATACGTCTTCTTCAACACCAAAATAAGCTACTTTAACTCAAAACAAAATTGCAATTTGCCTAATGAATTTATTAATATAAAAATATTTTTTAAGAAAGAAGTAAAATATACATACTTTATTATTCCAACATCAGATAATTTGAACTATTTTTCCATTCATAACGTTTTATTTATAGAATAATGTTTAATATCTACTTGTTAGCATTATCAAACAAATTTTTTTCGTAATCATATCAATTTCTTTTCAAAACAGATAATTACTAAGAGTTATTGAAATGAAAATAATCAAATAATTAAGATAGTATTAATTGAAAATATATCTCAACAATTCATCATAGTTTCATCACTAAATAGTCTATTTCACAAATTTTGTTTTCATTATTATTTAATTTCCTTGCATATACTCAATTTATCATCATATACTTTTTTGTTATTCTTCAATTTCAACATCAATTTTCGTATATGTTGTAATATTTTTAGTGCTGAAGTTATGGAACGTTCCCGCAATAAAATTCGTATTCGTCTGGCCAATATAATGATGGCACTAACTGTTGTTGGTTGTGCTATTATGGTTTATAGTGGTAAAGAAGCTGCTAAACGTGGCGAAAGCGTTACTAAACAAAATATAGACTGGCATAAAAAATATAACGAACAACAAAGTTCCGCTGATAAAAAGAATGAGTAAAATATATTTTACATAGTAATCATTATGTTACATAAAAAAGTTTGGTTTATTAATATTTTTAAATTTTAATGTTTAATATTTGATACATATTAAAGATTATTGTTTATATATTTGTGGATTAAAAGTAAAGAAATTAAAGCTAAATAAATCTGCTCCTACATACATATTAACTAAAATAATAATAATTGCAAAGCATACTTTAAATGTTAAAATATGGCAAAAATATCTCTAATAGGCAAGGAATACAGTTCCCTTGATTAGATGTTTAAAAATTTGAATAATCTTCTTTGTTTAATAACTTTAAATTGTTAATGAATTCAGTAATATACCCTCTATAAAAACAATTTTGGCGAGTTAATTTTTTGACAAAAATTTTTGATTGCAAAAACATATGTAACTCATTTTATGGTTCTCTAATCAAAAAACGTGTTAAATTATTTTTATCTTTAATGTATTTTTTTATTTAAATTTCGATGGTTTTTTAAATAACATTTATTTAAATGTTAAATATTTGTAATTAACCATCTAACTGGCCAATTTAATACACACTTGGCCTAAAAATATGACTAAAGCGATCAACAGTTCGCGACTAAAAGTAATATTCATGTTATTTGCTACAATAAGTAAATTGTGTTTTGTGTAATTGTTTTTTTTTTTTTTTTTTTTTTGGTTTATTTGTTCTTCTAATGCTTATTTTCAAATAGCTAAGCAAATCCACTTTTAAATAGAAAAAGCGAATTAGTTTTGCTTAGAATTGCGTAAAAAATTACCAAAGAACGAAAATGTCTCCCTTTTTTATTTAAAATTAAACTAATTTTAGAAAAACAAAGGTATATTTATTATTACACGATGCGATTTGATATTTTCGAAACACCTCCAAAATTTCGAGTTACGGGTAACTGGTTTTTCGTACCTTCATGCACTTATAAGCCAATAACTAAGCTGAGTATTAACTTGCTTAATTAACCCACGCTTAATTGCCTTTTACGTTTGTTTGCCTTGATTTCCAAATCCTCGTTTACCTCGTATATAAAAATAAATGTATGTTTGTATGTATAAATGATTGGTCTAAATTTTGAAGTTTTTTACCCGTAATTTAGAATCTATCAGAAAAGTAATATCACTTCCGAGGTATTTTTTTGTCGCACCGTGTAATCAAAAAATATGATCAAATTTTAGTTTTTCTATAAACTTAAAGCTTAAACTTTAGTTTCTATAAACTTAAAAATTTGGATTGAATTTATTCATTTAAATATTTTGACTATTTTAAATGTCTATAAACTGCAATTTTACTTTCACTACCTATATATCGCTCATTTACTTCAATAGTGTCATAAAACTCAAAAAACATAATTTTTCAGGAAAGCTGTTTAAATTTTCAATTTTTCTATTATTTAGCATTGTTAATGTTTATTCCATTTTGCTCCTGTGCTCCTAATTTTGTACGAATCAGAAAGAGTTTTGTACACTATATAGATCATTATACTGCGCATATTTTTAGATGTTTAACTAAAAAATCATGTTTTTTGACATAGGACGTATAAAATCACTAAAATCACTTGAGAAATTATTGTCTTTCTCGCATTTTATTTTGTATGTGTTGGTATGTGTATGTATCAACAGTTCATCAAATTGTATTAATAAATAAAAAAAATTATGTATGTGTATATAAATCTAGAATTCAATTTAACGAAATTAAACAATATAACGACAATTTTATAAAATTGCTTTAATGTGGCTGTTAAAGAAATGTTTGCATTAATAAGCTTGAATACATTTATACCCATTGCAGGCATTCAAGTATTGAGTTGGGGAATAATTGTGTAACTCTCAAGTTTTGAACTTGTCGAAAAAATGAACTGCGATCATAAAATGATTGTTAACTATCTTCATTCAATGGTATTAAACGAAAAATTGGGAACCTGGGTGCCTTACAAGTTTAACGAAAACAAAAAAGAACGCTTTTGGGAACGGCGGGCATGGTGCATTAGAAAATGATGGAAAGGAACGACACGTATACAAAGAACACTGTGGTAAAGAAAGGCTATTCGATTGAAAAGATCCCATTGATACCTTCAAGACACCGGCAGGCCCCATATTGCTTTAGACGTCAAAGCTACACTCCAAGAGCACGAATAGAGATCCTTTAGCATTCACCGTATGCTCTGGACCATAACTTCTGTGATACCAGACCGGTTGATATTGGTGGTACGATATCAACAAATTGGTCGAGAAGTGAGAGGAGGTGGTAAACCGCAACAATGAATACATAATTTATTAATTTATTGTTATAAACAGGGAAACCAGAAATATGCTCTTAAAAAGTGTTTTATGCGCATAAAATATTAAAAAATTTGCTCTAAAAACCACAAAAATTTCTTCTTTGTTAATGGAAAAAAGAATAAAAAACAAAAATTTCACATACTTCAATTTCTATGGAGGTCTGAATACAATAATAAACAAACAGACATTTACTGAAATTTTTAAATGTAAAGTGTTGTCTTTTATATCTGAGTAGACTTTCTTTTTAAAATGTCAATTCAATGTCGACTGATGTAATGGGGGAATATTTAAAGGCTAACAAGATTATTTGTTATTGACATATAAATTTAACTACATCAAGTACTTCGTTTTTTGTTATAATCTGTTTTAGGTTTAAAACTAACCTAATAACGTTTTGTATCACAATCTTTAATTCTATTTAATGCACTTTTAACATCTTTTCACAGTAATTGAAGAAAGCAAGACAAGTTCTTCAGCGAGTTATAACTGGTTCAGGGGTAATGGAAGGTATGGATACATTTCTTTAAAAATTTCAACTCTATTAGGAGCTTTCAAGGATACTTTCTTTATACTTGAATAAACTCAGCTTACATTTGTGTTAATTCTTTAAACGGTAATAAGCTCTATTAAGATCTAGATGGCGGAATAAATTTTAATTGGCAGATAATTAAAAAAGCCATGACAGTCAAAATTTCGCTGTAAATTTATTTTACAGCACAAAAAAATCCAAATAGCTAAATGTTTTAATATGCTCTTTAAATACGTAAAATCTCGAAAACATATTCTTAAAATATGTAAAAATGCTGTTATGAGCAAAATTTGCTAAAATATGCACTAACAAATCAGTGTCAAAATTCAGAAAAATTCATGAGGCGGTTAAATATCTCACATCGGACTTGATTAAACGCATGAGAAAAAACATGCAATTGCATATTTCTGGTTTCGCTGGTTGTAACTATTGGTTTTTGTTTGAATAAAAGGTATACAAACTTATTCTCCAGCCTAATAGTTTATTTTTTATTTGTTTTTTGTATATTTTAAAAGTTAATTAAAATAAAAGCACTTCTGCTTAATATAACTTTTATTAAATCAAAATAAAAAACTATATACGATACAAATTGTTTAGGGGATTAAAATACAGGGTGATCCAACCAAAACGCACGATATTAATTGAATTCTATAAACATATTCCAGGCCACCGACCATCGTCTACAAGCTGTAAAAAGTAGAATACATGTGTGCATATGAGAATAATTATTTTAGCAGCAACATAGCTACCGACTACACGACTACCATTGTAGTCCGTAGCCAACTTAGGCTAATTTCTATTTTTCTTGGCGACAACAAATAGTTTAGTGCTGTCAATACAATAAGATGCATGAAATAGACGTTTTAAAAAAGCAATTATTGAAATTGTATATACATTAAAAGCGCGATGTCGATGGTCGGTAGCCTTGTATGTATTTATAGCATAAATAAAACAAAGAGTTTTTAAAGAAATATCTTTATGTTTTTTTTATTATGATAGAAGGATCTGTGACAATTATGTGTGAAACAAAATATCGGCCAAATGCTCGCCACGGCTTCAGTGGCATACCTCTATCCGACGATCCTTATTTCTGAGACATAATTGAGGTTCGTTGTCATTAATGTGCCAAATTATCTTATCTTTTAGTTTTTGAATTGTTCTTGGCTTATTGACGTACACTTTTTCTTTTAAATATCCCCAAAGAAAGAAGTCCAATGGTGTCAATTCACATGATCGTAGCGGCCAATTAACATCCCTACCACATGCGATAACACGGCCATTGAATTTCTTGCGCAAAAGAGCCATTGTGTCGTTGGCTGTGTGGAAAGTGGCACCATCCTGTTTGAACCACGTATTCTCCAGGTTCATATCCTCAATTTCCGGCCACCAATCACGGTAATTGCTTGGCCGAACTAATTTTCGAAGCAGTACGGTCCGATGATGTCGCCAGCTCATAAACCGCACCTAGCAACATGCATCTCCTACAGACTCGGTTTGCTGAAATTTGCGCACAATTCTCCCAATTGTGGATAGATTTGGTTGATTACGCTGAAAAAAAAATCACGAAGTGCACGAAATGTATTTTAATTTGAACGCCCATTTTCGTAAAAGGCTTAAACAATCTTTATCAAACACTGAAACAAAGAAATTAAGTTGGGCGAAAAACTTGACGTTAATGTGTTACTCACAATTAACATCGTGCATTATATTTGGACCACCCTTTACTTAATTTTCCCAAATAAATTACCTAAATTTTTATTCGTTTTTCTCGATCTTAGTTGCTGCTGGACATGATGTTTTGTTTCTTTAAATATGTACAAAGCACATATTAACGATGAGTGGAGAAAAACCCACCCAAAGACAAAAAAGAGTTCATCTGAAAGGGTTCCACAATGGAAAAAGAAAATAGACTTAAGAAGATCGAACCACCGCCTGGATAGACATCTTGAAGTGATGTTGTGGCTTACTTCAATTAATGCTCTCGTCGGTGGGCTCCTTTGGGCAAGGCTCCAATGGTTGCATTAATTGTTGGTTCCATAAAGGCTGACATACTAAGAGCTATCCAACACTTTTAAGGTCAAGGTGGTAGGTAGCTGTGCCGAGGACCTGTATGGCCAGTTAAGTGTATAAAGACAACTGGTCGCTTACAGCTCCCCTCCTGTGCCAGGGCACGGACCGGCTGTAAGTTGTTACCTAGTCAACGTACGCCGTCACTGCGTAGATGGTCCATTCCTTTACGGCTTACTCGTGGGATCAGAATGGATGAGAAATTAATTGAATTAAATTTAAATGACACTGATATTGTTGACGGACTGGCAATGGATGAGGAAAATGCGTTGGCTCTTCTGAATCTGAGTCTTGCTACCCGGTATGCCCAGCTTCAGAAGGAGCTAGAAGAGGAGTTGTTGGTGCCTGGGGACTCCACCCCTCTGAGCGCCACGCAGGGGCTTGATGATCTGTCCTTGAGTAAGGACGACGAGCTGAAATGACAGTGTCATTCAGCGTCGGTAACTGGTATGGATTGTCAGAACCTGGTGGTGCAGGCCTCGATTGATGGTACTTTGTGGCCTTCAACAACTTCGTCTTCGAAGCTCTTGGTTCGGCAGAACGCTCTGTCGGGTGATCACGGTCGAACAAAGGAAGAGAAGGCCAGGAATGGGACATTATTGTCTCTGGCCTTCCTTGAGAAAATGGCCATTAAGGAGGAAGCAGCCTTGACAAGGGAGGAACGGTTGCTCATCAGGAAACACAGACAAAGTGTGTCCAAATTCGAGGGAATTTACCCTACGTCTGTGCTCCTGGGAGCTTCCATTTCAGTTAAATTTGTGGTGGCAAAGGAAGCAACAATGAGTTCACTTTCTTCCAAGGAGGTGAAGGCTGCCCTGGTCCCCACCACAAGTTCCAAAGCTGTGGAAGCCAAAATGGTCAGCGAGGACAGAATGGACGGCAAGAAGGCTAAGGACTTGTCGGCGCTCAAGGCTTCGGCAAGAGCTTCCGCAAAAGCCGAAGCTAAGACTTGTGGTGGTAAGAAAGCCGTTGTAATGACATCGGGCTCTCGAGCATTCCCCGTAGTGAGAATGTCTAGATGGTTAGATCCGGTGATGAACAGCGGCAAGTATCAAAGAAGGCGCAGAAATCTAACAGCCTGAAATCTGTCATTTAGGTTGCTGTCATTGACAGGAGTGATCCGGATGGGAGGATCACTCCTGAGCTCTGGCAGCAGATTGAGAGAAGGTTGCTGGAAGAAATCGCCAATCATGGTAAAGGCAGTCAGAATGAAATGTCCTTCCTTGGCGCAGACTGGTCCAAAGGCGTCAAAATTGCGAACTGTGGTAACAGAAAATCGGTTGAATTCCTGCGTGCTGCAGTTGGCAAGGTGCGAAACCGGAGGTGATCTGCTCATCCAGTAGTGACTGTGTGAATTCCACCACCCGTTCTCTCGGTGGAATCTATACTCTCCATACTGGCTAATCAGAATGCTGGCCTGGATACAGGCCAGTGGAAGATGGTTACATCTTTGGTCTCTAAGGGCAATGGGGGCATGGATTTCAGGTTCGCTATTAATAAGGCGTCTCTGGAGTTCATCGATAGAGCTAAGGGTAAAGTGAATTTCGGTTTGGGCAGTGTCAGGTTTAGGTATGCTAAAGGTGACAAGGCCCAGGAGACTGCTGGTGGTGCAGATAAACCTGTACCACAGTGAAGCAGCCTCTCCTTACTCCTTGGCCGTGGGAAGGTAGACGTGCCTCTCATCCAAGAACCATGGATTGCTGGCAATAAGGTTCGCGGATTAAGAGTAACGGGCTACAAGTTGTATGTGCCAAGCACATTGGATAAGGTAAGGTCTTGTATTCTAGCTAGGAATGACGTATGTCTCTTAAATTCTTTCAGTAATGGCGACTTACGGCTGTTGATGGTGGAGTTACGAACTTTTCCAGATTTCTCTTGGCTTCCATTTATCTGCCTTACGAGGCGACGGTGGAGTGCTCATCACTGCCAATGGGGTAGTGGTGAAGTTAACGTCAGAGGTGAGTCTGTGTTCAATTTTATCACTGACCTCTCATTTGCAATAGTGGCAATGTGCCTGCCTTTAGGAATAGGATTAGGGAGGAGGTCATTGTCGTGACGCTCTCGAATAGGGGATAAACTTGTGGTAGGCTGGAGGGTTGATGAGAGCTTTTCCTTCTCGGATCACAGCTTCGGCCTGGTTTGTGCAGGGTATAGAAGGGTTCCTTTTAGGAATCCTAGGAGGACCGATTGGCGGTCTTTCAGCGGTTGCGTGGATACGGGTATGGAGGATCTGTTTCTTGAGCCTGTTGACTGCTGTTGTTGAGGGAGCGGTTGATAGGTTTACTGAATGCTGGGTCAGGTCTTTTGAGCAGTCCTGTCCGATGGTTTTTCCGGACAAGAGGGTTCAGCCTTGTTGGTGGACAGCGGAGCTGGGGTCTTTGCGCTCGGAGGTCAGAAGACTGTTCAATAGGGCCAAGGGCACACGTTCGGCGGAGGATTGGGATAGGTACAGAATCTGTTTCAATAGGTACAAGGGGAATATCAAGAGGGCCAAGAGGGAGTCATGGACGAACTTCTGCGAGTCAATCGATTCTGTCACTGAGCTGTCCAGGTTCCGAAGAGTGTTATCCAAGTGCAATGCTGTCTTTGGTAATATTCGAAGAGAGGACGATTCATAGGCTGACTCTGGCTCTGAGTCACTGGGTTTCTCCTGGAGCCCCACTTTCCTGGTTGTAGGGAGGTGACAGTTGAGAAGACGGGGTGGGCTGTTTTGGCCTCAAGTTAGAGATGAGGTACGGGCATTGGTGACTGATATGGTGACATTGGATAAAGTAATTTGGGCGGTCAGGTCCTTTGGGTCCTATAAATCTCCGGGCCCGGACGGGATCTTTCCGGCCATGTTACAGAATGTTCCCATCTCTGCCATAAAGTTTCTGGTGGATGTCTTTAGGGTCTGCCTTCTTGGTGGAGTTGTGCCTATGGCATGGAGGAGGGTGAGAATGGTTTTTATACCGAAGGACGCAGATCTTGCCACTCCATGCCAGGTGATTTTAGGCCGATCAGTCTGTCATCGTTTTGCTGAAAACGAGGAGTAGAATAGATAGAAGTACTTTCAGTGGGGCTCAACATGCTTACCTTAGGGGTAGATCTGTTGAGACTGCTCTACACGAGGTCGTCGGCTACATTGAGAAGTCTACATAATGGGATTTTTACCCTTGTTGCCTTTCTGGATATTGAGGGTGCCTTCAACAATGTTGAGAGTGGGGCGATTAGGGAGGCACTGGTTGACTTTGGCGTCCATGATTTCCTTGTGGAGTGGATAATCAACGTACCCAGGGGTTGGATTGTCCGCTCGTAGCTTAGTGAGTTACGCCTCGAAAGACTAGTTTCTCGTGGTACTCCTCAAGGAGGTGTACTTTCGCGGCTACTCTTGAATCTTGTTGTGAATGGAGTCCTTAGGAAGTTTGATGAGGAAGTCAGGAAGGTGGTTTGCTACGCGGATGATCTGGTGATTCTTGTGTCGGGAAGGTTCCTCCTGGTTGTTGGTGACATCATGCAGTCGGCGCTTGGCAAGCTATCTTCCTGGGCGTCCGTCAGGGGTCTTAGCATCAATCCTTCGAAGACTGAGTTAGTTCTCTTTTCCAGGAAATATAAGTTGGAAAAGTTTGAGCTACCTAGGTTGAATGGGATTGTGCTAAGACTGTCTGAGGGGGCGAAGTTCTTATGAGCTTTCTAGGAAACTTAATTGAAGAGAGAATACCCTTCTGAGAATGAATAAGGGCTTTAACGCCTACTATATGGTTAGAAGTGCCATTGGTAGGAGATGGGGTCTTCGCCCAGCGATGTGAGGTGGATCTATGACTCCATAGTCATACCTGTTCTCACCTATGGCTGTATCGTATGGTGGACAACAGCCTTGGAAAATGCCAGTCGGAGGAGGCTTCTAAATAAGGTACATATGTGTGTTGCTTTGGGCTTATCTGGTGCCTTTAGAAATACTCCTCAGACAGCGCTGGACATTATCCTGGGCCTGACCTCCCTTGAGGTTGTGGTGAAGGGAAGGGCTGTTAGGAATTTCTTGAAGATTTTTGAAGGGGGACTTGCCAAGGGTCTCTGGGTTATGGATACTCTGACATTTTGGGGGGACTAAACTTGGGTGCGCATTTGGTGTCCTGTGCTGGTTCAACGGACTATAAGGTCAGGGAATCCGACTTCGGCATATGGCCTGCGGCGGTTTTTCCGGATAGAGAGTCTTGGCGTGAGGACAGTGACATTAAATTGTCCTTTTTAAATTGTCTCAGAGCAGCTGAGCATTTTCACGGCTTTGCTGCTGTGGGGGATGGTGTGGTCTTCTACTTGGATAGTCAGGCGTCTATTAGGGCGCTGACTGGTCGCCATGTCAGCTCAAGGCTGCTTGCATTTTGCAGGAGTACCCTTGCGTCGCTCTTGGATGTTTGCAGCGTTAAACTGTTCTGGGTTCCGGGGCATGCTGGCGTAAGGGGCAGCGAGATTGCAGATGAACTCGCAAGAGCGGGCGCGGCTTGTGATGTAGAACAGGCAGATGCGTCGGTAAAACTACCGCTTGGTTTCTATAAGAGCTTAATTGATAGCTGGGCCCGTCGTAGATTAAAGGAGTCGTGGAGGAGCAGAGGAAACTATAGGGTCTCCAGGCTGCTGTGGCCGCGACTTGACCGCTCCAGGACGGAATGGGTCCTCAATCCGAGGAGGGAATCTCTTAGGATTCTGATAGGCTTTGTGACTGGGCACTGCGCTATGAGGGTGAGGACTGCTATTTGGGAAGCAGGCTCCCCTATTTTCTGCCGAGTTTGCGGCGATTTAGAGAAGCCTCTGTCACTGCCCTCTCTTTATGGGCGCATGCTCAGGTTGTTTGGCCGGGGCTCTTTCGATGACCTTGGTGACATTGTGTCGGCCAGGATATGCAAACTGGAGGGCTTTCTGTCAGGTCTTAGCTGGCTCCTTAGGTGATGCCTGGTCCTCTTTAGGCATCCGTCTCTTTTTTCTGTATGCCTCTTCTGATCTCTTCTTCTTCTTCTTCTCCTATTTCCTTCTCTGTCCCTCCTCTCTATTTGTTTTCTAATCAGTTGAAAGAAGATTGAAACCTACGGAAACTCGATGAAAGAATTAAAGAAACAGTGAAACAAAAAAAAAAAGAAAAAAAAAATAAGTACACAAAGGCAAACTCCTTTAGAACCTGCAGGCACCTCATCAGCCAGCTGATGCCCGATAGAAATCCTATGTAACCTCACTGCGACCATTAAAAAGTACTGTCCCAACTGTCTGAGCCTGCGTCAAGGCAAAGATGTAGGATGTGTTCCACCTTCTCAGGTTCCCCCTTCATTGCCATACACTTTGCAGAATTATGAGCTGTCTCACAACCTGGTTCTTGCTTTTAGAGCACAATGCCTAGTAAGAAAACCTATCAAACTAATAGGCTCACTGTTCAGATTCTGTGCCATTCCGTTCTAAAGCGGTTAAGTCTGAGTCACAACAGTCTGGAGACTCTACAGTTTTCTCTCGACGAACCCAAAGGCTCACCTATCCAATAAAAACTCTATTTTTGGGTCTTAAAGATCCGTCCGCTAAAACAGCACAATTCGTAAAGCTCCCTTTCACGCGCTCATCAGCGGTGTCGTTCCCCTCTATGTTACAGCGACCCGAAACCCAAAGCTGTTTATTACTACATCTGTTTAGGACTGACTGTCCACTTATATGACCAATATAATCACGGATTAGCTCTGTCGCTCTATGGACGGCAAAGATCTCATCCTGGAAACACTATACTGCACTGCACTGTAAAGAGTAGTTCTAAAGTTTGCGCCTATTTCAGAATTTAGGATCTGTACAAAGCATATTCCTTATTCGTCTTTGTTTGCTACAGGGCGGAATGATATATGTTTACGTTTCTACGTCTATTGAAATGAGTAAGTTTAAAGATAAGATTTAATTTTAAATATTGCTTGGAGTTTTCAATTTATAATTTTACGTTATCAATTCCTGAACAACTTCGCCTTGAATGTTTTTGTGGTCAAGGTTTCAGGGGTTCAGACAAATGAAAAGTTTTTTTTAAGTATATGGTGTTTTTAGCTGCGTGAGAATTATCGATATCGATAATTATGGTTTCAAAGCTGAGAATGTCAAACTGTGTTGACATTTCTATTCAGTAAGATTTGGCAGGTCATCATGAATCGTTTAACGCCAGAACAACACTTCCAAATTGTGGAAATTTATTTTGTGAATATGAATCTGTTCGCGAAGTTCTTAAAGCTCTTCGTCTATTTTGTGGTTAGCTAAACCTGTCTAGTGAGCAGTTATTGATAGTTTTCGCATTAATTTTACTCTTCTCGATTCAGAACCATCAACAAGACAAGGAAATGTGCGTACCGAAGAGAGTAAAGTATTGCTGCTGTAGCGCGAAGAAAACGCCGAATTGTCAGTGAATGGTGAGCACTGTTGAGCCATGCTGGCTTAATTTTTATTTCCAAAAATTAATCAACTAAACATCATTGACATTTTGTTCCAACAAGATGGCCCAACTTGCCATACAGCGCATTTAATAATCGATTTATTTCAAAATCAATTTGATGACAGCCTTCTTTCCTGAAGTGTCCTGTTCGATGACCATCTCGTTCGTAAAATCATATTTAAAAAATAAATGCCATGAAATTATCAGATTAAAATAAAAAAAAAAATAAATAAAAATCAAACAATATTTCTGTATTGTATTATCATTTTAAGCCCTCATGCTTTTAAAAATCACCGGTGTTGAGAGCACCGTAGATTATTTTTATCATGATTCCTATCTTCACAAAGTGGGCGTAAGTGTTATTTCTGTACGGTAGTAGTTTACTTTTTAACGAATTATGCTTATGCCAATGTATCATAAACTGTATAGCAGATAATTGAATAAACATTGTTGTATATTGGACCTCGGTTAACTGTGTTTCTTTTCCTTGAAACGGATGTGTAATATCCCCGCACTGAAAAAAAAACATGCACGATTCGCTTATGGCGTTTAAGTACTAAAACACACCTTCCATACACAGACACCCCTCTTCACGACCATCAGGTATTACTTCGAAGTTCTTCTGACTTATAAAGTATCTGATTTTTACAGCCTATTTACGAATTTACACCGACTCGATCTAAGCATAACTTCGACTATGTTATCACTATTTAAATCCTTCTTTAAGTTAGTTCGAAATCTTCCAAGCTCTCCACAAAAACTCGGATATGTATATGTGACATGTTCTGCAGTTTTGTCTTTCTCGTAACAGTCAGTTTATAAGAAATTTTACAGCTTGTCAAAAATCAAGAAAAAATATGGTTTGACAAGATTTTTTAAAGTTTTCCTTACACAAAGTTTTGTTAACAGCTATTAAACATTTTAGTGAATTAACAACGTAAAGTGTTAACAAATTTGTTTCCTAGTTTAGTTTATCTAAGTAATTCGTCATCAAATTTTTATAATAGGTGTTCATTTAGAAGTTTGTTCAAAAATGAAACACCTTCTTGTCATATAGAAACAAGCTTTATTAAACCAAATAAATATGTGTCGTCTTGTTCGATGATTTTTCACCATTTTTGTGGTTGGCATCAGTGTAGAACTTCTGAGCGAAAAACCGCTCCAATCGCGTTTTGTAAGACTCTACGGAATTTAAATTTACACCAATATGAGATTTTTGCAGTGATTGAAATAAATGATAATCTGAATGTGCAAGGTCTGGGTTATATGGTGGATGCATCAAAACTTTTCAGCCAACCTCTCTGAGTTCATGCCGGGTCATCAAAGATGTGTATTTTCTAGCGTTGTCTTGATTGAACACAACACCTTTTCTGTTAATCAATTTTGTCAGTTTTAATTGAATTGTTTGTTTCAATCTCTTTAATTGTTATCAGTAAAGATCAGAATCCATCGCTTGACCAGGTTGTAGAAGCTGGAAATGACCAATTTCCTTTCAATCCCACCACAAACCAGGTTCCCATCTTTCTACTATCGAGCTTAATTTGTACTAAAACGGGCTACCATCTGTCTAACATGGCTGCTTATGGTTGCTTAATTTATTCTAAAACGGGCTCCTATCTTTCTACTGTGGTTGTTTAATTTATTCTAAAAGGATCTCCCATCTTTCTACTATGGCTGCTTAATTTATACCATAAATGGGCTCCAATCTTTCTACTATGGCTGCTTATGGCTGTTTAATTTATACCAAAACGGGCTTCCATCTTTCTACTATGGCTGCTTTTACTAAAATGGTCTCCCATCTTTTTACTATGGCTGCTTTATTTATAACAAAACGGGCTCCCATCTTTGTACTATGGCTGCTTAATTTATACCAAAATGGGCTCCCATCTTTCATTAGTCCTCACATTTTTTGGAAAGTTCAATAATTTTTTAAAATAATTTTTTACAAGTGCACTCATACAACTAATTCAAAGCCAATTTCATTCATATTATTTTCTACTCCTTGCTTTATTTTGAGAGAAAAAATACCGGTAGAAATCCTCTAATTCTCTTCAGTTGTCCAAACTTTAACAAGAAGTACTCCTAACAATTTAGCTGCTGCTTCGTGCTGCTTTCAGACACACACTGAAAGAAAAACGTATTCATTGTGGCTAATGCCACATACACAGGATCAATACCTTTCTTGGTGTTAATACTGATTTTGTCACCGTCTGCGAAGCTTCACCTTACTTCGTCTATGATCTTTTTCGCATATTATTGTCGTACCTGATCCAATTTTTTCATTGCCCGTAATCATTCGGCCTACCAAAGAAGCTATAATGCTGAATGATGCAATTATGATATTATTGTAATTTCGGTTTTTCAAAGACTTAATATTTTTGACTGTAAAAATTATTTTTAAATCAACATGTTTTTCAAAAAATGTCAAGAATTTTGTAATATTGAATCTGGCAACCGTAGTAGGCCTTTACACCACGTTAAGGTCGTGATCAACCATACGCACAGAGCCACAAAATACCCTTACCCTTTTCTATTGGTTGCTACACTTTTCTGAGTCTCCAAGTATTATAATTGAATTGAGAATTTCGAACGTGTGTCCTTTGTCGGTTCATAATTTAATATGAAAGTTGATATCTCCAACAGCAGTTGGAATTTGGTTTGAGAAATACCAGAATCAACCATTTGATGATAAGTACACATACATCTTGAGGACGTATTGCTAAGAACAATATGTGAAGCACATTTTTTTTTCCGAAGGAACATGACATTCATAGTTGTGGTGACCTACCTATTCCGGCAAAAAAATACTTATTGGATCTACCACCGAGATTGTGATGATATTTATTACTTTTAAAGCTCAGATCACACGATTATCGCAAATACACCAATATGAATGATTTGTATTGTGCCTTATTGAATATTAAAATTGTCCTAATTTATTTTACGAAAACGGCACTTCGAATGCCGCACAAAAAACAATAAATATTGGCGCATTTTTGAAATTTTTGTTGCGGCGTATTGCCTATCGGGACGTCACAAGATTATCGTACCAATAATCGGTGCATTGCGACAATCGTGTGATTTCAGCTTAAGTCTACGTTAAAGATAAAGAGCATTCAGTAGTGATTTTGTGATTGGTTGAAAATTAATATTAAGAAATATAGTCATGTGAAAAATAATAGGGACACATTGCATTTTTCCTTAAAAGCTTAAGAGAAAAATGTACTACAATTGAGAAACGGTACAAAATTTTTTGACAAATAATGGCTCTTTACGTCGTCGAAATTCAAGCAGATAATTTACAAGATCTTTTTGATAAATGTTTGATTTTAAAAACATAGTTGGAATTTTAACTCTTTTGATATAAGTGTCCCTAATATTTTTCACATGACTATATTTCTTAATATAGTCGATTGCAAAGACCAACCAACTTTATTCGAATTCTTCTATCTTCTTTGCCATTCAAGTATGACTTTTGCCTTAGCCTGAGTACATTCCTTCTTGATTATCTCAGTTTTACGTTCATATCGTTGTGTGTACCAGTCAAAATACTATTGTTAAGACTGATGGAAGCAATTCCTGCAACAACAGACGATGGTTCAAATAAAATGATTCAAAGCCACTGTTTATTTTTAAGCAACATCTTTTTTGAAAAAAAGCATTGTTTTTTGGCCGTTGTTCTCAGTGAAGATTTACAAATTAGTGTGCTGTAGAGTGGAACTGAGTTGAAAACTCAAGACATTAATAAACGGCGACCTTAACGTGGTTCCCGGTTAACTGTAACAATAGAACTCATGATAGTATTATTTACCATTTTTTTTATTACCATTCTTTATTTTATTATTTATTTGCCAGAATGTTTTAATTAAAACGTATTGATTTGCAATTTTAAGACATGTTGATAAAGTGTTAATATTAACTTCGGTAAGCTAGCTTTATGACGGTTTTAAAATCACTCATACAGCTAGATAACCAAAGAGAACATAACACCCTGTATAACATATACGTATGCATGTAGTAGAGTAACGATTTCGATCTTTAAACAATTTAAACACTTTTATTATAAACTTATTTGGTAAACAATTGGCACTTTTTACACTTTTTTATAACAGAAATACATAGAATTATTAAATAGTTCACACATTACACAAATATTTAATATATAAAATAATATAAATGTGTTAATTGTACGAGTAATTTAATTAATATTTAACAAACGTAAAATCATTGACCAAAATGCATTTAAAAAAACATTAAATAAATGTACAATATAAAAAAGAAAAATTAATAATAAATTCACATAACGTCCGGCTAAATACAAAAGAAAATTAAAAGTAAAAAAAAATTAAACCAATTTATCACAAAATGGTAAAATATCGTGGTAAACCAAAAATATAATTAAAATAAAAAAAAATCGTGAAATGAATGAGAAATTACAATTAAGATACACATAATGTACGTAAAACTCGTATAAACTTTTAATGTAGGCCCATTTTAAATTCAACGTTTACCGCCAACGTATTGATGAAACTTTTTACAATGATGATGATGAACATTGTTGTCGTCACCATATTTTTCTTATAGAAATTTAAAAGTAAAAAAACTGGATTCGAATGTAAATGGTTGTTTAAAAGTAACGTATTGATAAGGTCGTGAAAGGTTTTCATATACACTATCTAAAAACGTAAGTAATTAAACAAATTTGAAAAAAGTTTTGCCAAATTGATATAATTAAAGTTGAAATAACTTTTTTCTATAATATGTTTATAAGCAGTTGGAAAATTTCCTTAAAAAGTATTTGTATACGAGTTTGCTTTATTGTTGCTAAAAGTTTAGAAAACCTTAAAAGCATTTTATAATACATATTTATTTAAAATATATCTTAAGTAATTCGTACTTAAGATTTCTACTATTTGCATTTGCTTTGGGGGATGGTATAAGTTCGTAGTACACTCAAAGCAATTTAAAGAAGGACAATCGACCATGATCATGACCTATAATCTTTATTCAATGCGTTTTGGAAGCTTGGGTCTCTTACGAGCTTAATGGAAATAACAATGAAAACTGCTTTCAAATTGCCTCACTATATCTCGCACGACATCGAGTAATATGAGATCATAAACAGCACTTTTTGTACTGAATCATTTTTGGAAATGAGAAATGGTGCCTGTACATAAATATGAAGCAAACAAAGGAGTGAGTGGTTCCAGAAGATATGTCAAAGCCACGAGTAAAGTTTGAGATTCCTCTAAGGAAGACCATGATTTGCATTTGGTGGGACTGGAAGCAGATGGTTCGCTAAAAAGTAGAGTAGCAGGAGTGTTCCAATTGAATTTGTTCGTCGTATTTAAAATACGACTCGTGAGAAAAATTAGGAACGCAAACCGACCCGAAAAGCATCCAAACGAATTGAAAACGAACAGTTCTTTTTAGTAAATGTTGTTTGTGTAATATAGGGTGTGCCAATTAAAATTTTAAATTTAAAAACAAAACGATTTGAAATTTTGCCAAAATAGTCCAATGGTGTCAAGTCGCAACTTTTGGGTGGCCAACTGACATCACCATTTCGGCTAATTAAACGGCCATCAAACGTTTGACGCAATAAATTGGCTGTGGCTTAGGATATGTGGCACGTTGCACCAGCCTGTTGAAACCAAACATCGTTCACAGCAATACCATAAAGAGCGCGCTCAAAAAATCGGTTATCATCGTGCGATAGGTGTCTCCATTGACCGTAATGGTTTTTTTTTGGACATAAATTTACAATAAATCTCAACGCTGCTCAAGCGTAAATTCATTTCGTTCAATGGAGATAATATACTGAATTTTGCGACAGAATAGAATGACATAAGTATTGCCAGATTCGAAATAACCACAGGTTCAAATTTAAACCGATAGATGGCCTACTCGATATAAAACACGCGTGTGAGTGATACTTATTGGTCGCTGTACCCAAAATATACACACATACACATACGAATGCATGGTGTTACGCATTTAATCTTATACAAACAACATGCTTTGAAATGAATTGCTCGTCTTTGATTCTTTTTTGCTAATTTATAATTTGTTCGCAGTATAAAACTCGTGCTCACGAATCAAAAAACAAAACTAGTAAGCAAAAAAGCTCGAGTAGAGCAAAAAATATGATTCGTGCCCACAAATTAAAAAATAAAATTCACGAGCACGAGTCATAAAACGAGCAACCAAAAAATTTTTACGTACTATGCTAAAAAGTACTCGAAGGACTCTAGATAACCTAGCTACATTGTGTGAAACATGCTATTTGACTAAAAAACACCATTGACAACCATATTTCTTCACGAATGTGGCACGTCCCATGTTGTACAGTTCGTTAAAACCGCACTCTAAGAGCTTGAATGGGAGGTTCTTCAGTATTCGCCATATTATTACTATCTTGGCCTTTTCCTGTATAGCCATATGACAAACTTCAACTTTGACAATGAAGAGGACCGTAAAAACTGGCTCAACAACGGCTCCGATATCAGAGCGGGTGATATTTGACGAAATGGCAAAAAATAGGTTGAGAGGTGGAAGAAAGTCCAAAAATGGGACAAAAAATTATACCTGGGAAGTGATACTATAAAATATTGAATTACGTGTAAAAACCTTTTTTTCGTATTTTCATGCTCTAATAATTTGGCTAAATATCAACCGATTTTAGGCTGATTTAAAAAAATTGACCTTTTAAATGATTAATATTTTATTTAAGTAATATGAGTGTATCTCTCATTCTTCATCAAATTATTTGCCACATTTTTCAAGTTTAGAAATGTTTTTAAGCACTACTTTGCATTGAAACCGTAAAATTTATGAACTTTTTAAAGAAGTACATTTAGTTATAAATAAAATGAGACTTAGGTTTAAAAATCCGTTAGAAAACAACCGAGTTATTAAACTTTTTAGTAAAGCAACTTCTAAAAATTTCTTATAAATATTTGTATTCAAGATACGTTAATTTCTTGTATTGGCAGCAGTTTTAAGTTTTATCAAAACGAATTATAGTCTAGATAAGTTTTTTATTTTTGTTCTATTTTGTACAGATCCATACTCGATCTAAGCTGTTATGCAAAGCTCTGTATCAATATATGATTCTAGTTTCTTGTGGAGGCAATCGCTTTAATTTAATTTAAAATTAAATTTTGGTTCAATAAGAATAATTAATAATAATTTTTTTTCGAGATTTCTGACCTATAATTAATACCTTAGCTGCTGTTCACATTTTAAGCCAATAATTCTTAAAATTCAGTTATTTTTTTAGTAAGCACGACAATGTTTAAAGATAAAATTTTGCTCTGAAGGTGAAAGAACGATGACGGGTTTTGTGTTCAATATTGGTTCTATTTGAATCATTCAAAGTATGGGACCGAACAACAAGCCTATTATGGCTTGGCTTAGATATAAGAATTATTGATTTGAGACACATTGTCTAGATCTTCCTGTTTACGTAACATTCAGCGCTGGACGAATGACCGATCTTTATGTTTCGTAATTAAATGTATGAAATATAAAGACCGTTCGTTTGAACGGCTGTGATGGAAATATGTATTACTGTTTAAATAAAGGGTTTTGGCATGCTTAGTGTTAATGATGAACGATGACGGGACATCGATTTTTTTAGTATAAGTTCTTTTTGGATCATTCAAAGTATGAGAGCGCGCAACAATCCTATTAAGGCTTAGGTATAAAAACTCTTGATTTGCGACGGTGCGGATCCTTTAGTTTACTTTACCTACCCTTATATAGGTAACTCCTTAGTGCAGTGACATATTTACACATTCAAAATTTTCCCTAGCCTAGGTTCATCTAAAGAAAAGGTTCACTGTTAAAGTTTAGTTATCCTTGACCGATTCTAATAAAAAATAAGAGGAACGATAAGGAACGATAATCTCAATGGCACATTATAAGTTAGAAGACGAATTAAGAGAAGAAAACAGATGTTTATATGCCATGCTTTTTTTAAATCAAAATTGACCGCGATCATCGCCCACCACCTATACAATTCAAATAGATTTTTACGCACACTATATTTCTTATCCAAGCAAAAGATTCAGACTCAGACTCTCTGCCTTAAATTGATACCTTTAGAAAGATGGAGGTAACTCATAGAAAACTGCAAATGCTTTATTTTATAAGGCCATTTTAAATCGCTTATATCCTATTAAGTACATATGGAATCTAAATTATTTTTTTAATTAATGAGAAGGTGCTGTATTTTAATTAAAATAACACTAAAATGTTATCAATGAAAATATCTTTCACATATAAGCAACTGATTGGCATGAAAATTTTCATCAGTTTTCGTTTAACAATATTTACGTGACTTCAATAGATTTTTTCTAAGACAAAATATTACTTTTTGCCGAAACAAATTATGGAACAGCATCATAAGGTTTTAAGAAGTAACTGTCAAAAAATTGTTTTTTTGCCACAAAAATACCAGTTTGTGACGTGGAGAGGAATCTGACAAAGATACTTAAGGAAGATAGATAAAAATTGGTATTAAACCTATTGCAACACATAGAGTAATATTCAAAAGTATTGCTAAATAAAAAAATATGGCCTGTACTTAAGTAACAAGGCTTACTTGAACTAGGATTGTCATATTCAACATAGCAAAATTCTTGACATTTATAGAAAAAAATCTCGATTTTGAAAAAATCTTGACAGTCAAAAATATTGGTGTTCAAAAATCTTTGGTTACAAATCGTCGGTATATGGCTCTAAAATGTAATATCTACGGCAATAATTGTCGCATCAGACAATGATAGGCCGGAATGACTAGGGACGATGAAAAGTGGCTTAGGCACGACAATAATGTGCGAAAAAGACGAAGCAAGGTGGAGTTTCGCAGACCGTGCCAAAACTAGGATTGACACCAGGTGAGGTAATGCTGCGTGTCTGATGGGATTGGAAGGGTGTTGTTCATTATGAGCTTTTATAACCTGGTAAAACAATTGATTCTTACAATCCACAGTTAACGATATTGAAGCAAGCAATTCAATTAAAACGGCCGAAATTGTTCAACAGAAAACGTATTTTGCTGCATTGAGACAATGCCAGATAACACATATCTTTGATGACCCGACAGAAACTGAGAGATCTTGATTGCGAAGTTTAGATGCAACCACCATATGGTCCGGACTTTGCATGTTTAGATTATAATTGTTTCGATCTCTGCAGAACTCTCTTAACGGTATAAATTTAAATTCTTTAGAGGCTGGATCAGTTTTTCAGAAAACTTTCACTAAAATGTTTAATAGCTTTTTACAAAACTTTGTGTGAAGAAAACTTAAAAAAAAATGTGTTTTAAAAAAAATTTGACAAACCATATTTTTCTGGGTTCTTGGCAAGCTGTAAAAAATCTTGTAAATCAAGCAAAATCAAGGCCATTTGGCGACCTTGACTTGGACTACAATGGGGAGCAAAACCAAGTGGATGTTTGCAAGTTGAGCAAAAAGTTTTTATAATAATTTAAATACTCATTCAAATAAAACAAGACTTCATTTATTCATTATTAAGTCATAAGCCTTTAACAAAAAGAAAAAGTCGTCATTCAGCAAATGGTAATTCAAGCCAGACCGCTAAAATTGTAAAAGAACGGCTGTTGCAACAAAATTTTTTTTGGTAAATTAGTGGTCACCATTAAGCTCTAATTCTAATCCAATGGCGAATTTTTTGACAATAGTAAAAAACGCATGGAAAAATATAATTGGGCTTCGAGGAACATGTTGGTACTATGGTAACGAATATAATACGAATGGGACCAGATTTTTCTTATGCTTTTTGGTAATATTGTAGAGAGTATATCTAAATTCTTTAAAAACTCCAAATAAAATAGGGAGCTCTAGGAAAAGTTTTAAAAATATAAGTTCTTCTCAATTTAAGCGAAAAGTACAAAACTAACTGCATGCGGATTGTTTTATATAATTGGCTTTCTCTTATTTCACTATTGGTTAATCATAATTTTTGTTAATGTTTTTTTTGAAAGGATTTAACAATGAATAAATGTGTGAAGTATTGTTTTATTTGAATGGGTATTTAAATTTTTATAGGAACTTTTCCGTTCAACTTCAAAACATTCACTTGGTTTTTCTCCCCACTGTACATGTTTCTTTCGATACTGAAATCAATTCTGTAACTTTCTGTACTATAGTAGTTAAAAGACTTGACTTTTTTTAAATGAGTATGAGAAAATGTTTTCTAGAAAACCGTAGTCGGAAGACTTTTTTTAATCATACATTAAGATTTGGGAACTATTACTTTCGATTTAATACTTATTTATGCTTGCAATTTATGAGTGTAGCATATTTAAAAAGGCTCTTATTTATTTTATTGCACGTAACTTAATTAGAACAAAGATCATGTGAATTTTACTCCTTCGAGTAACTATTTTTAAATATGCAATAACATTGCAATTCTTTTTTCATAGATTATATATTAAAATTTTGATTTGTTACTTTATTTCTTCACTTGTTGTTGCTTCTCCTAAAATAAATTTCGTTATTGTTTCAAAACGACTTTTTTTTTCTTAATATAGGCATATGCATGTGGTTTACATCATTTTCATATTTAAGTTGGTTTAAGTTTGTTGCCATTGTTGTTATTGTGGCTGACGATGTCTGTAATTCTTTTGAAAAATGTTTCGGTTGGTCAAGTGACTATAACTGGAACGTTTAAGGCGCGGTATTACAACTTTAACCCATACTATTTCTATGGCAAATCGTTATCACAATAGTGATTTAGTGAATGGTCTTACAACCACTAAAATAACGCCAACGAAATAATGAGAAAAAATTGTTAAAAAAAAAACTAAGACAACCATTTAAGTTGTTGGTCTTGCATTTTTATGAAATATTTCTTCCCTCACTTTATTGTTTGTTTCGTTTCATTTTATTTAATAAATAAATTCAAAATAGTTGGAAAAAAATGGGAAAAAGAATAGAAAAATAAATTCAAAAACGCAAGCATAGCTTAGAAAATTTCCCACAATTACGTGAACTACATACCAAAGAAGACCATAATGATGAACAATCAAGACATTCATGATTTTAGAAGAATAACAAAAATAATAATGATTAAAATAGTTTCTTCATCGCTTCACTTACTTCCGATTGGGGTGTTTAACGATAAAAAACAACAACAAATGTAATAACAAAAATTAAGGTTTTGAACATTTTTGCTAGAGGTCACTTAAATTACACACTTGTTAATTTTTATTACCATACTTTTGTTGTAGTTTTTAAAATTTTAAGGTGGTAAATTTGTTGCTATTGTTGCTATTGTCTGCCTTTTCTTTTCTTCTTTATTTTTGAAATTTGCTTAATTAAAGAAGTCCGTTGTTAAAAAATATGTTTTCAAGAGTTTATGAATCGTTTAAATTATAAATTTTTGTTCATTTCGTGTCATTGTTATAATTTCCGTGGAAAAATGTGAGAATAATACTAAGCAGTTTTAGATATTTGCTTCTTTAAAAAAAAAAAATAATATAAACAGGGTACGGCAATTAGGGAACTTCTATGCAATTGGTAAAGTTAAAAAATATTTTAAAAATATGAAAATAGATCAGTGATCTTGTCTATGACATAGAATAATTCAATAGCTGAACATTGAACCTGTGCCATTTTAGAGGTGAGTGCTAGAAAAGTTGGCTCGAATTACTGCTACTAAATTGGTGCATAAAACAAATTGACTATGTTATAAATTTAAACTAGTATTTGATTTCTTAAATAAGAAAAAAAGAATACTGATAAGGTGTGCAGTAGATTTGGAAACCGACTTTTTTGAACATGAGTTTAAATCTCAGAAAAAAACTTTTCAACGTTCAAATAAAATTTTTGATAAGACTCAAAATGAGAATATATCATTCATTAATAAATCATTGTGTAACGTCGAAAACCTTAGACGCAAGTCTGGATGGCTTGGACACACATAGCGCAAACCACCGAAAGAAATATAGTTAATTGTCAGACATACTTTCAACAACATGGAAGAACGCAGTAATCTTGCAAAAATCTACAGACGTAGATACAAATTATATGATGCTTATGTTTAGTATCGGGTGGGTCATCGTTCTGTTCATTCTATTTTGTCACAAAATTCAGTTTATTATCTCCACTGAACGAAATGGATTGATTTACGCTTGAGCAACATTGGGATTTATGGGAAATTTATTTCCAAAACAAAGACAATTGGTCGGAAATTGCAAAAAAACCAAAAAAAAAAAAAAAAAAAAAATTAAAAAATATATCTCTTCGGATGAAGCTAATTCTTATCTTGGTGGGTGCGTTAATAAGCAAAATTGCCGTATATGGGGCCCAAAAACACAAACGTGGTCTTACAGAAGCCAATGTACCTATTACGTGTGGCTGTTTGGTGCGGCTTGTGTTGCGGCGACACCATATTTCTTTGAAAATGAGGACGGCACAACCTGTCAATGGAGACACCTATCGCATCATGATAACCGATTTTTTTGTGCCCGCTCTTCATAGTATTGATGTGAACCATGTTTGGTTTTAACAGGATGGTGCAACTTGCCACACATCTCATCCCACAATCGATTTATTACGTCAAACGTTTGATGTCAGGCCGTTAAGTAGTTGCGGTTTGACACCGTTGAACTAGTTTCTGTGGGGTGCCGTTAAAGACAAGTATTAAGCTGACAAACCAGAGGCAATTGAGCATTTATAGGCCAACATTCGTAATGCCATTGCCTGGATACGAAACCATACACTCTAAAAAGTTCTCGAAAATTGGTTCGATCGAATGGGGTATTAGAAGGCCAGCCGCGGCAGCCATATGAACAATTGTACTTCACAGAAAAAATAAATTTGTCAAAATTTCAAACCGTTTTTGTTTTATTGCAATTTTAAATTTGACTTTTAAATGGCCCACCCTCTATATAGGAAGCTAGTCAATCTGGGGTCAAGAGCAAAGCATTCACATACACAATTGTCACTACATACCAAGTGCAACAGGTGGGACTTCTGTCAATCAATGAAGTGCACCCGATTCGATTTTTAGACTCATTAAAAAGGACTTACCCCTTAATGCCGGCTCCGGACGGCACATGCATTATTTGGAGAAGTTTTTTATAATGTAAATACTCATAACCCTTCGCTAGCAGTGTCATGAGTTGATATCTCTATCAAAAATTTGCAGATGGTCTAGCCTGGGATTGAAACGAGGATCTCTTGGTTGTCGGATGTCTAGCCTACCAAAAATAATAACTAAAAATAATACTTTGTTTGAATGAGAAGACTAACAAATTGTACTATAAATTGGTGACTTTTTATTATAGTGCACGAACTATACCAAGATGTTTTGCATCTAAATTTTCTAATGTAATTCTAAATCGGATTATACTCTTATAAAGTAAGCAGCAACTACGGCTTAACGAAAGTCATGAAGTCACGAAAGTCTTTGAAATCATATTTAAAGATGAAGCTTGTACTACTTAGAAAACAGTTAAAATTAATTTAATGCACACGCGTATCTGAATTGAATTTTTTTCGGACGAAAATTAGGTCTTGCTTACAAGAATTGCGTAAAATAAAATATATTCACTGTTTAGTGCTTGACTAAAACCTAGCGTACGTTCTGCGCTAGCCTATGACAAAAGTATTAATAACCTTTTCGATGATAGTATGTTAACAGATGTATTGCAGTGAAAACATGTCAAAAAAATTGTTTTAAAATAATAATAAATAATAAAAAAGGTATACTTGCTCCAAAAAAAAAAGCAGAGGAACATGTCTGCACACTAAGCTACACAAGCAAATGTTAATTCTGTACTCCTCTGTGTACGACCTGCAATGTCACTAGAGCAGCTTCAAAGTTTTGTCAATCGATTCATCGGAAGGATACTTCGAATATTTTTGCCGCACACTACTTCGAACAAAGATCTATTATTAAAGGCCAGGCAAATACCTTTACGACGGAAATTCGTTAAAGAAAGGGTTCGGTGGAACTCTTTTTCATCAGTCTGTTTGACTAGTTGCAGACCTCGTATAACTTCAGTACGCTCCATGGGGAAATGAAATGCGAAAATCGACGTATCCTGGAATCAACTAAGATCAATCACACAAAACCCGGTTAGTTGTCGGACGGCTGTAGTTGGCGCCCTTCTACTCCAATGGGAGTTGGAGGAAATTACATATATTATCGAGCCAGTGATCTACAGGAACTGCACAATTCTGGTTGGACAATGTTCGTCACACTGCTTAGGTCCACAAAGTTCGAAGTGGTGAATTGTGGTTTTGGCTATAGTTAAGTGACATTACCTTTGGGGAGGCTTTTATTGTTATGTACTGTTTGGATTTGAAAATAAATTATATTTACGTACATTAGCCATATGTCCTGAAGGACGTCGTTACTGTGCCAATAATACAAATAATGAAAATTTTGTATAAATAGCTAGAATAACCCTTCCAGCGTTGCTGGGAGCCTTTGTGTTGTATTACCAAGTCATTTAGACCAAGTTCAAAAACTAGCATTCTAAATGTTCTCTAGATAGTCAAAAATCAATACTTACTTCGTATGGGAGGTGCCACTTACACTTATCCAATTCCGCCCACTTTTTGAATGATGATTTGTATTGACCACAAAGCTATTTAGGTTAAATTTAGAAACTCTTGCTATTACCATTCTAAAGATATAGACATATATATGGGCGTGACACCGCCCAGTTGAACAAAAACCATTAGCGAAAGTACACCTTTCCAACGCATGTATTGGTTTGTAAATCAGTTTAGTGATTCTAGAGCTATAAAATGGCAAATAGATTTGATGCCATGCGGTCTTTTGTTAAAAAGAAAGATGAATTATTTAACGCAGATGAATTTTCTTGGGGATTGCGGTTTTAATTCAATAGGCCTCAACTGTATATTATTCTGTATAAACTTTTTAAAGATACAAAAAGAAACTCGCGATGATGACATAAATTGTTTGTAAAAATTTTATCCTTTTCAGATCAATAAGCGTCCCCTAAAGGACAATTCTCAAAATCTTATTTTCCTGATATGGTATATATTCATTTTTATACTGTAACAAAGATATGACAGGTGCCGTGGAAACAAAGATACAATTTCATTACTTATGGGCCACTCTTTGTATCAAATTGCATTCGTTTATATGTAGGCACAGAACACAAGTCTGTTTAGTCAGATGAAACTCTCTCTTCTGTCTTTTGGAATGGATTGGGTTAGGCTTCCAACGGGTATAATTACTGCGTACTGTGTGATTGGATATATGCCAACAACAACGGTGCAACAACTTCCTTGTGATTGTTCCACTCTACGGAAACAAATTTGTCAGGGGTACCAGTAGTCTATTGCGAGGTTCAAGTGCTTTGCACATTCCAGATTCAGGGAGAGCATGACTGCATCTTTCTAGTCTACGGCTTTGGTTTCTTGATGAGTTTTCGGGTTTCGGGCTGATGAGAAACTTTTAACACGCGCTTTTGAAGCTGCAAATGACTAAAACAATTTTGAAATACAACGTTTTCAGCCGCCTGTACTCACATATTGGTAAAGATTCTTACAACTTTCACAAAATACGGTTCAAAAAGGAGTGGAAGGTATGTCCTATGTCTATACTATAAGCCGTTTAAATCAATAAAACAGAGTGAATGGTAGTTGTGCACTCTAAAGCTGTGCCACAGTTTAAAGTGGCAGTAGAAAATATGTACTAAATACCATAAGAGGCAAATGTACACGTAATTGTTTAAAAATGTTGACAAATAGTAGTCCGAAAATTGTCTGCTTTTTTGCTTTTAATTTTATTTTTTAATTAACAATTAAGCATAGTTTACAGTAGCGTACAATTAATATGTAATTTAATGTTGCATAACTTGGCGAAACTGCAGACAATTTTTAGAAGACGGGTGCACCATTTAAAAAAATTGTAAATTTTTACTCTTTTATAAAATTAACCTACAATTGCTCGAAATATGATTTGAAATTGTTACATTCGAAATATATACATAATTCCTGCAACATCCCAACTGCTCTTAATTAATGAGCAGCACCCGCCTCTATTAGGTATACAAGTTAATGACGTCGTTAATAACAATCTGTCATAATAATTCAGTATTCGATAGAAGCCGAAGTGTAAACATACATTTTTTCAATCGCTATAATAATGCCGAATTTTGTGCCTAAAAAAGATGTTTTGCGTGGAAGACTGATAACTTTCTTTCATTTGAAGAAAACGCCTGCTGAAAGTTATCGATTGTTGGTAGAAGCTTACGGTCAACATGCACCAACTCAAAAAACTTGTGAACGATGGTTTGCATGATTCAAAAGTGGTGATTTCGACACAGAAGGAGGGGAGAGACCTGGTCAGCCGAAAAAGTTTGAAAATGAAGAATTACTCGATGAAGATTGTTGTCAAACGCAAGAAAAACTGGCATTATCATTGGGAGTCACACAACCAGCCATTTTCCTAGGTAGCTAGGTATATATGAAAGACGGTAGTGAAGTACCCCACCCAGAGACCACGGTGTCCAATTGTGGAAAGACCTTTCCCCGTAAAAGAAATGAAGAGAAAGAGTAAAAGGAAAAGAGAAAGAAATAGAAGAAGAAAAAGGATCAGAAGGAGTGTACAGTACAGAAAGAGATACGGATGTCCAAAAAGGACCAAGTTCACCTAAGGAGCCAGCTGAGACCTGATAGAAAGCCTTCAAGGTCGCATATCCTAGCCGACGCAATGTCACCCAGGCCATCGAAAGAGCTTCGACCTAGCAACATGAGCCTGCGCCCATAAAGAGCCGGGCAGTAACAGAGGGTGTGTTCCACAGTCTCCGGCTCCCCTGTATTGCCGCAAACTCGGCAGAAAATAGTGGAGCCTGCTTCCCAAATCCCAGTCCTCGCCCTCAGGACGCAGTGCCCAGTCACAAAACATTTTAGAATCCTAAGAGATTCCCTCCTCAGACTGAGGACCCATTCCGTACTAGAGCTGTCAGGTCGCGGCCACAACAGCCTGGAGACCCTACAGTCTCTTCTGCTCCTCCACTCTACGACGGGCCCAGCTATCAATCAAGCCTCCAAAGAAACCAAGCGATGGTTTCACAGACGCATCCACCTGTTCTACACCCAAGCTGTGCCTACTCTTCTTGCCAGTTCATCTGCAATCTCGTTTCCCCTTTTTCACAGCATATCCCGGAACCCAGCACAGATTAGTTAGGTAAGAAAGGCGGTACCGAAAGTACCCCCTAGAGACACCACAGTGCACAGATTAACACTGCACACATGCACGTGAGGGTACTACTCCACAATGCAACCACCCTTGAGCTGACATGGCGACAAAGACCACACAAAAGCCAAGTTGCGAAGCGCTCAGCTGCTCTGAGGACAGCGAAGATTCTCGGCCTGAAAAACGCTGTACTCATCCCGGAGTCTAAAGGACAGTTTAATGTCACGTTCCGCAATGCAGACCCCCGCACCAGTGCCCTACTCAGTCTTAGACTCATCTGTAAAGATGACGTTGCTCTTAAAACACACCGCCAAGGCTCTCTATCCGGTAAAACTGCCGTAAGGCACATGCTGAAGTCGCATTCCTTGACCTTGTAGTCCGTAGAGCCAGCACAGGTCACCGAATGCGCACAACAGTCAATTGAGAGCCTTGGCCAGACCTCCTTCAAAATTCCTCAAGAAGCTCCTAACAGCCGTTCTCTTCACTGAAACATCAAGGGAAATCAAGCCCAGGATAACGTCCAGCGCTACCTGAAGAGTACTTCTAAAGGCACCAGATATGCCATAGCGACACACCTATGCACCTTATTTAGAAGCCGCCTCCGACTGGCATTTTCCAAGGTTCTCCACCATACGATACAGCCATAGGTGAGTACAGGTACGATTATGGAGTCATAGATCCACTTCACCATCGCCGGGCAAAGACCAAATCTTCTACCAATGGCACTTCTAACCGTATAGTAGAGCCATTTTCCTATGTTTAAAAGCATTGGGATTCATTAAAAAGCAAGAGATTGAGCCCCATATAAATTGAAGCCGAGAAACGTTGAAAGGCGATTTTAATTGTCGAAAATGATGCTTGAACGCTACAAAAAGAAGTAATTTTTGCATAGTATTGTTGCTGGTGATGAAAAATGGATACATTACGATAAACCCAAGCGGAAAAAGATATATGTAAAGCCCGACCAACCAGCCAAATCAACGCCGAAGCCGATTATTGATGACGCCAAGGTAATGCTCTGTATTTGGTGGGATCAGAAGGGTGTTTTGTATTATGAGCTGTTGAAATCGGGTCAGACGATTACAGGGGTTTGTACCGAACATAATTGATTCGTTTGAATAGAGACACTAGGACATAATCTTCCATCATGACAACGTTCGGCCACATGTTGCAAGACCGGTCAAAAACTATTCGGAAATGAATGGATGGGAAGTTTTGGCTAGCCCAGACTTTGCGCCTTCTGACCACCATTTGTTTCAATCGAAGCAGAACGCCCTTACTGGAATACGCTTCACTTCAGAACAGGGTATCAGAAATTAGCTTGATTCATTCTTTACCTTAAAACAGGAGCAGTTCTTTTGGCGTTCTTTATGCTACCAGAAATATGGGAAAAAGTAGTGGCAAACGATGGACAATACTTTGAATAATGTATCAATTCATTTTGTTATTATAATAAATGCATATTTCAAGCAATAAAATCGACATTATTAACTTGTATACCCAATATTTTTAGACTTAGTAAAAGATCTACAGTTTAAAGCCGGCTCCGAACAGCAGAGACTTTAGTTAGAAAAGTTTTTTATAGCGCATGACTCATAACTAATGTTATGAGGTGATTACACTGAGGTGTCGTTTGATATGCAAAAAGGTTTACGGATGTTTATTTAACCACAAATTAGTAATTTAACTTTTATAAAGCAAAAGTTTAAAGTTTAAGTTTAAGCTTTATGAAGGATTGATTTAATTAGGATAAATTTTGAAAACTAAAGTTTTAAAACAACTTAATTTTTATAAACAAAAAATACAATTAAAATAATAAAGGGGACTTTTTTAAATTTCTACAAAATTTTCTCAATATAATAGAAAACACGCTTGTTTTAATGAAAAAAATCACTTAGCTTGTGTTATATTTGCACAGTTAAAAAACCTCATACACATACAAAGCAAAACTGAACTAACACTAATACTCACATTAAAATTATCGACATATTTGGAAAAAACGCGGGTACGCAAATCTCAACATTAGCAATCTAGCCGGATGTAGACGTAGTAGTCGATCAGAAGACAAAGCAAAAAAGTCAATAGAATAAGATAAAACAAAAATTAACATTTCACAATTGTTCTTAAGACATAGCAGTCAATTAAAAGTTAAATTTTGAATGAAAATATTTAAATAATTGAATTAAACATGTTTATTTGGTGTGATCGGAAAACATAAGGTCACCTTAAAACCAAAACAGCATAACAATTAAGTTGGGAATTTTATAAGGGAAATAATAAACTTAAATAGTCAAGAAGTCTAACGTTGAATGGTTTAAACAAAAAAATAAAATGTATATATTTGTTCTTTAACAAATTACAAATTTTACAAGGGAAACAATCAACTTTTTTCAGCAAGCAAACTTACATTATATACTTTCTTTGGCTTTAACAAACTGTTATAAAAAATAATTGTCCTTTAACATTTAGTGTTATATTTCATTGATTATTGATTTAAATTTACAAAAATTTTGTGTTTTGCCATTAGGATATATTCATTGTTAAGCTGTTTTGCATTTTAGGTGACGTTATTTAATTGCAAAATAAAATAAAATATTCAGTATATTCTCTTTATGTGAAACAGAAATACGAAATTGTGAAATTGTTTAAAACTGCCATTTTTCTTTTAATTAAAAAAATAAATATAATTTACTAAATAATTTATGAAAAAAACCGTTAAAATCAAAATATTTTTAAACACCACGCCCGTATTTACTTGCAACGCACTCACTCACTACTACATTTATTTAAATTAAACACTTTTTGAAAAAAAAAAAATTATATACAGAAACTTTTTTCTTTTTTTGTGCAGCCAAGTTAACAAATTTTTGCTGCTGCTGCCTTAGCAAACAACTCCTTTAGTGTAGCCCAACGTTTTTGAACTAATTTCAAAAAATTTTGACCACAACGTCTCGTTTCCAGTTACCAAACAAATGTATAATGACTTCTTCAAAATACTTTTTCTTCTTCTCTTTATTGTTGCTGTTGTTATTGTTGTTGTTGTCTTTATATATGTATGGGTTACCAAAATAATTTTAACGTTTGTATAAGTGTTAAAAGCAACAGCAAAAATGATATATGGTTTATCTTTTTATATATGTATGTATAAAAAAAATTATATTTCGAAGAGTTAAAGAGTAAATGGTAGTTGGTGTAGTGTGTGGTACC
Source organism: Wohlfahrtia magnifica (assembly GCA_023159175.1). Classification (NCBI taxonomy): domain Eukaryota; kingdom Metazoa; phylum Arthropoda; class Insecta; order Diptera; family Sarcophagidae; genus Wohlfahrtia; species Wohlfahrtia magnifica. The sequence goes on from JAKWBJ010000045.1 coordinate 4,870,279, forward strand.
GGTACTAAAGACCGTGAGTTCTATTCACTTAAATGTCCGTTTGTAAACTGATCGTATGTCTAAAACGTGTTGACTTAACTGACGCTGCTGCTAATACTGGTACTGTTGGTTATTTCGTATTCCGCAAAGTTGAAATCTTTTGAATTTTACCTGATTTTCGGGTTTTTTAAATATTGTATTTTACGTATTCCACAACCCTCAATTTTGCTTTTGTATATGCTTGTATAAGCGTGTGTGTATGTACGTATATACAAGACAGTGCTTAATAAAAATTCTCTTTTTTAAGATCTTAAAACTGTTGTTGTTTTTTTTTTTAGTTCACTGACTTGGCTCTAAGAAAAGAGAGACAGAGCAAAATCCGAGAGTAATAAAGTGTTGGCTTAGCCGCATACAAGTACAGCAAGCAAGTGATCTTGGTAGTTGTGCATTCATAAATAATGTAGTTGTATGTATGTGATCATCTTTCTATATACAATTTATAAAGCTGGTGAATCCGCCAGCTAGTCAATCCGCCTGTTAGTCATTTAGGCATATAGCCAGCAAGTCGATCAATCAATTCTTACCTTGCTAGGCTTTTTTAATTGTATAAAGTCAGGTAATATCGTATAATGCTTGTTTATATACATTTAAGCTGATGAAACACATACAAATTTATATAAAAATACATACATATAAATCTATATCTAAGTATGTATGTATGTACACGGAGGTGTACTGAAGAAAAAATAATCCGTCTGTATGTCTAGTTCTTTAATTGTTTTATAAACTCTATTCAATATATATTTACTCTTTCACAAAAACAGTACTCAAATCTTTCCAAAAGTGTATTTATGATGTTTGTCTTACCACAATGGGGGAGTTTAAAAAAAAACATACATGTGGAATGTACCCGCTCATGAGTATTTAAAACACCAATCTATAGGCTAGGTTATACAGGGTGCTTATAAAAATTGTTCAATTAAAAATTTTTAATTATGAATTCTTTTAAAGTAAACTTAGATTGATTCCTTAAACGATTTTCAGAAGTTAGATTATAGGACCATAACAAATTCCTGACAGCTAGCGTAGATCAAAATGTTAATTTCGGAATCAACTTCCTCAAAAATTTTATTTTAAATTTTAAAGCTTGCTGTAAAGCTATCGCCGATTTGCATAATTTTAGCTTTGGCGTTGGTTATGTGTAAATCCGATCTGTATGCCTCTGCTTATGCAGAGTCTCGTTTCCCCTGCATGTCGTAATATCTATAAGCCAGTAGGCAAATATCATCGGCACAGTCGGGGTCTTCCATCCTTATGTTAAGTACCCAGGTTTTACCTCTTAGGAAGAATAATGCTTAATTGTCCACGTATGTCCGAAAGTAAACAAATTTCTTTAGAGTACCGGTACAGCCCGTTGTTGCTGTTACTAAGTTTTAGGTCTTCGGTCACGAGAGGCACATCACAGAATGGTGAGATACTCATGGAATTTGATCAACTGGGGACCAAGGTGCTTATGGGTGGTAAATTCTTACCTACTTTGTCGGAATTAATGCAGGGTGTTTTGTCGTAGTGGTCTAGGCTTTAGGTCAGCTAAGACACAGCTTGTTCTATTCACAAGGAAGCGTTAAGTAGCTTCCTTAGCGCTGCCAGTTTTGCATGGCGTGGCATTAGAACTCTTTTTGAAGGCGAAATACGTTTGTGCCAACCTCGACCCTTCTCTGAATTGGAAGAAGAATATTGAGGAACGTACGGAAGGGGATTTGATGACATTATATTCCTGCAAGAATTCAATTGGGAGGAGCTGGGGACTGAGGCCGCATATTATACACTGGCTGTATAAAACCGTGGTCTGCTCCATTCTTACCTACGGTGGTCTTGTCTGGTGGCACGCTTTAGGTAGTAGGCTTATTTAAGATGAGTAGTGTCAAGCGGGCCGCTTCACTCACACAAGGAAGCGACCAAGAGCACTCCACAGGCGGCTCTGTACATTCTTCTTCGGTAGGATGAACACAATGGACCACATGGTCTCTGGGTGTTGCAATTGTCAGTGTTATTACCCTGATGGTTGCTCGTCTTTTAACCTTACGTAAAGTAACCTGTTTCAGTTCGGCTGGTTAATTTGGTTTGGATAATAATTATTCTATTTATGCTACAAAAATGAAAATTTCTAACAAATGTTTCGGGACATTTCGGGTTAACCTTTATTACAAACTAAATCAAAATAAAAATCGAATAATTAGCTATCAAATTTGAACATGTAGTAAATAAATTTTAAGTTATTTTCAAAAAAAAGTCGGTATAAAGAATTAAAACTTTAACTAATTAAAGTTTTTTCCTTAAGTCTTTTTAATGTCTGGTGTAGTGAAAAAGTTTGTAGCTTAAGTCTTTTTATGTTATACAGTCATAATTATGAAATATTCCATGTAAAAAAATTACTGATATTTTAAACATTATACTTCATGCATGTAAAGAAAAAATATAGCGAAAATAATTTCGAAAAAATTAATGCAATACCCTGTACAAATTAGAAATCTTAAAACCAGTTCATTTTTTAAACGAATAAAACGTGTTTCAATAACAATGATGGCAACTTTTGCTAACTAAACACAAGTTCCAAAATTGGTAAAATGTTTAGCACAAAAAAAAAAAAAAATTAAAAAAAGAAAAGAAAACAATATAAATTATTAACATTTAATAATAAAGCATATTTAAATACATTTAGAAAATTAAAAAAAAAAGATCGGCATTAAAATGTATGTTGCTAGTTTTTAATATAGTTTCTAGCTCATCAGTGATATTTAATAAACTACAGCATTTATCTCTAATTAGAAATTTGTAACAAAAATCTTAATTTTGAAATTAATCCTTATCCTTATTTTCCGTTTTATAACCAGGGCCTGTTTTTTTGCATACAATTAAAGCATACATATACTGCAGGTAATTTTTAATTCAGGCTGACTCTGAAAAATTTTTTTCATATACGAGTATAATCACCCCAACCGTAAACAAGAAGGGAATTTTGTGTTCCCATGGAATTTGCATACGCTTTGAAGGGAAAATTTCTCCCTTCGTAAGAAATTGCATTTTGAATGTTGACAAAGAGAACAAGCTGGGCAACATTTTTTGAATTACAATTTTAAAATAAAATGCTTAGAATCGGAAAATGATTTTCACTATAGTAAAAAAGTCAACACAACATTAAAATGTTCGTAGACGTTTGCGAGATCTATTCTACTCTCTATACCTCTTTATACGGCTTAGATAGTTTCTGAAAATGTGGGCCGTAAATCGAAATGCCTTTAAACGGGATGAATATGTGTTGCGTTTGCCTCCCTTACATTTTTAGTTAAAAACGGAGAAACCACAGTTTTTTAGCCGTGGAACGAAGTAATTTGCGCTTAAAGCGATTGTATTTCACAATTCAAATTGGCCGTTATAGCGAAATACCGTATAAAGAGATGTGAGCAGTGTTCGGAGAATACGGCGGATGTGGCATTTGATCGTTTCTAATATTTGTTTTAAAACTTTTGCGACATGAGGTCGGGTGTTGTCATGCAAAAGAATAAATTAATCATATCTGTCTTTATATTCCGGCCATTTTTCTCATAATGCATGGTTCAAATGAAGTAATTGCAGTCTGCTCCGGTCGCCGAGTTTTAGCAGCTCATAGTACACAATGCCGCCTTGATCTCACCAAGAGTGCAGGATTGCGCTATAAGTACTAAAACAACGTGATTGTATAAACAAACAAAAAATATTGTCGACTTGTACGAAATTCGAAAGCAGTTATAAAATCCAAAATAAGCCATCAATAAACCCAATAAAACCCGGTGGGTTGGGTTTTTTTTTAAATCCCGGGTTTTTGCCAACTGTGTTGTAAAAGCGTGGACATGCATTTCAGTGTTATTGTCTTTGTTGAAAGACAAACAAGAATGGACTGTTTTTTGAAATGAGATTTAAGCTTACCAAATTCTTCCATTTGCTAACGAACGAATTCGACTGGGTGGGTGTTTCAGCATGTCAACTATATATACATATATTCGCCATAATTGGTCAGAGAAAGGTTGTAAGCTTATGGGATTCAAGTCTTGAATTGACTATCTCAATCTCAATATTAGAAACATTTTCAGAATTAAGAAGCGCAGAGCTAAATCATATCGTTTTAATAATAAGCAGGAGCTGATGGAGTGCTTCAAATTAAAGTGGAAATCAATACCAACAATCATACTAACGATTTTTTTACTGATGATTTGTATTGATTACGAAATCATTTAGATCAGATATGTATATAAAACTTAATACTAAGTTTGTATGGAAGATACCATGCCCACGTGTCCAATTACTCAAAATTTTTGACTGATGATTTGTATTGACTATGAGGCTATTTGGACTAAATTTAGAGACTCTTACTGTTACCATTTTGAAGATATAAACAAATAAATATTTACTTTTTATGAACGTGGCACCGACCATTTGAAATTTTTGAAGTTTATATAGCCTATAGATTATTCCAGACATACATAGAGATACTATAAAAATTTCAAGAAAATCGGTTCAGCCGTTAAGCTACGAGTATCTATAGACACAAACATACATACATACATACATACATACATCCAAACACACATTCATTTTTATATAAGTATAAGATATCAAAACGATGTGCGGAGGTCATAAAAAGAAAGTACTGAAGGTTGCTTAAGTTTCGAACAATTACGCAACGAGCTAATTTCGTTTTTTGTTTTTATATTACTTGGTAGAGAATGGAATTAAAGTTTTGTTTGATTGCTTTGTTTGGAAATGGTGTTTAGATTTCGACAATACTGTACATAACATATACTCTAGAAGTGCTTAGCAGTTCTCTGTCATCTACAAAAACACCATTCGGAGGTACAGCAATAGTAATAGTGATTTTTTGCAGAGGACGGGTATTAGAAAGGAGTAGCCAGAGATGACGAACTTGGTATGGTATCAAGTTTTTGTTAAGTATTTTTATTAGAAGCTTTAACCTTCGCTTTGTCAATACCCACCAGGGTGACTATTTCGTAAAATTATAAAATTTGTTTTTATAAAGACATTTTGGGAGAACTGAAAGCTGTATATACATGTATAACCACAAAAATATAAATATATGTACCAAACTCTTGTTCATAGGCAAAAAGGATGTGTATAAAAGTGCAGTACCACCCGGGTGGGTATTAAGTATACGATGTACATCAAACCTTTGGCAAAGCGAAGATTAAAACAAAATCTTTGTCGTAAGTGGAGATTCTACTCTCTACCTCAACCTAAGAGTTCTAGAATACCTAGTACTGTGGACCCAACTTAAAAAACACACTAATGTGTTCTCTCTTGTTTTTAGTTATCAATATACGAGTAGTTTTCTTCTTAGAGTGAATTTCATTCTTTGTAAAAGCGCTTTTAAACTACAATGACCCGTAAGAAAATCCGTTATAAGTTTTAGGTTCGCTTTGTTATACTTGAAAACATCAAAACGGCGCGCAAATTGTGAACCGATCACTGCCTTAACGTATCTAAGACCCACTTGAGTATTCCAGAGTTTCAGGCATTTGCCAAATTCCTAATCTTTAATTAGATTAAGAATAGTAAACGGTGCTGCACAGTAGGGTTTCGGTCAAAAATAAGGTATCACGGATCCCTTCCTAGCCAATGAATCCGTACTACCCAAAACAATTGAATTCTATTTCTTAGCGCCAGTTCTTGCAACGTGTCGTAGAATCATTTGACAAGCTTAGATGCCATACGATGAGAGTCGAGTCGATAATTTTAGTTAACGTTTTTCTTAAATGTCATATAACACATGGGCGGCTGAAAAGTCCCGGGCTTAACAATGATAACAATTTTTTTTTGTCCAAAATTAGCTTTATTCATCAACGTACGAGTATTCTCCATCAAGAGCAATACAATCATTCTAGCGCCGCTCTAATGAAATACCACTTTTGTAGAACCATTTATCTTTTGCTTCAAAATAGGTCTCAGTTTCAGCAATAAACTCTCCATTCGTGCGGAGTTTCCTAACCCCGAGCATTTTCTTGAGATCTGCGTACAGCCAGTAGTTGCTGGGAGCCACTACTGACGAATACGGAGGATGTGGGAGCAATTCAAAGTTCAAATCCTGTAGTTTTGCCATAGTTGCAGAATTATTAACACGTTCTTGTTTTTGGTCAACAGTGAGCAAACGCGGTACCCACTTTGAACAGAGCAATGCAAATGCTCATGCAATATAAAGCCAACACGTTTTTTAAATATCTTTACGATGTCAGCTAACTCACGCAACTTCACTTTTCCATCATTCAAAACGATTTTGTGAAATTTTTTCACGTTTTCTGGTGTTACCTCCACATCAGCAAACCAACCATTCATTGGTAATAAAACTAGCGCCATCTATGTGTTAGGCCCCGGGCTTTTCAGCCCTTATGTTAAACCCATATTTAATAAAGCACTTTATTTTTTATAGCTTAAAGAAAATAAAAGATAATTTCTATTGCTAATTAGTTTCCCTCATGTGTATCTGTTTTAACACAAACATATACTTATTTAAATAAACATATATACACATGAATGTGTGTACATGTTTTTAAAATACCATCATCATACCTATAAAAATGAATTTGATGTACGTTTGTTTTTTTTTTTTTGTCTTTACATTTAGTATATTATAAGTAAGTTTATGATTAAAATTTATATACACACTTTTTTTCATACATATAAATATATAAATGTATGCATATATTGTACATTTATTAAAGTAAAAGTCTCGACAACAGCAACAACAATGACATCAACAACCTTTAGAGAAACAGCAAGTACATACGTTTACGTACTATGAGAGAATCTGAGACAAATGAAAATGACGTCTTAAAAAAAAAACAGAAAAAAAGTAAGAAAATAAAACAAAAACAACAAAAATCTCAGAGCCAAGGTAGGCTGATGACTTATTGTGTACATAGTACTAAAAGTATAGGTAGAGTTTAGGTTGACTCGTTAAAAAGAATGTACGTATGTTTGTTTGTTTTTTTGTTGGTATGTATGTTCAAATAGATGAACGTGTACATTGTTCTTTCAGAGTTGCGTACAATAGCAATAGCAACAGATATACCAGAGGTAAGTAAGAAAATTAAGAAAAAAACATGGTATTCTCAACAGGTAAAACTTCTTGAATTAAATTAAAAGGGTAGGCGGGAGTGTATGCGTGTTAGTTAGGTAGGATACATACAAGTGAGTGATTTTTTTTACTTTATTTTCATTCTCTTTTATTTGAATTCTTTTATACTCTTTTGTTTTTTATTTTCATATTTTTTTTTTTCCTTTTCAAAGCAATTGAACTGAAACTTAACAAAATGACAATGTGGTTCAAACATCTACGAGACAAGTATGAACACAATCAGACAATTAGTTAGACGGACAGCAGCAGTTTTCTACATGGTACATATACATACATATGTACATGTACAGATAGTCTGGGACTATCTCTACGATGATAGTTATACAGTTAAATAGTGTGTCTGTCTGATAGTTGTTATTTGCTGCTGCCTGCCTGCTTACGTTTATAATCAAGGGAATGATGCTGATTGTGATGATGCCATAACTTGTAGAAAAACGTTAAGAAAATAAAAACGAGAGAGAAGAAATAAGAAAAACATTATAACCCGCCAAGATATAGATAGTTTGCTTAAATCACTAACAGTGCACAGTGGGGGATTAAATATAAAAAGAAGAAATTACATTCTTAGCTTCTCAATGATCAGTAAAAATAGAAGTAGTTACTAAGGAAAAGATAGTAACGTATTTTCCGATAAAGTGTTTCGACTTTTGACAATTGATAGCGCAAATTTCTTGAATTTATATCTATCGTATCGGCACTCGTTTTGACAAATCCACTGTATAAACAGTATAAAACTGTTTTATTAAAGTGAGGCTTCTATTTGAATAACGTCCAGCAAGCTTCGCTCATTTTATGGTCACCATAATCTTTCTACGTAGCTTTTCATAAACTATAGCTTGACGACGTGACTTAAGCTTGTAGCCGTATAAAATTTAAGTGACCTAGGAGGTGAAGGTAAACGATTATAGAAAAAGAGGTGTGTTCACTGAACGGGCTCTGGGGCGCTTAAAAATTAACCACAATTTTTGTAAAATAATCATCCTATTTCTAGATGAAGGGGTACATCAATAAATAAAATTATTAAATTTGGGACATATTTATTGCGACAAATTCATTATTTGGTGTACATTTTAGGCTGTTGGCGTGATCGGTCCATTGCCGTCAACGACGAGCGCTGTAGGTTGGTGATTACCAACTCCTTTTGATCCGAATTAGATGATATCGATACCAACTTTATGTGGTATCAACAGGAGGTGACCTGAATTGTGGCTTGTTTCTGTAACTGTGGCCTCCAGAAACTTTTTACATGAAACAAAGGAAATTAAAACAAAAACGATGCATATCTTTTCTCATTGAACGTGTTTCTGTAATTTTTCTTTGTGAGAACTATCTGTCATTTGATTCTTTTGACGTAAGATATTGGAAATATGTGAGTAAAACTGCTTCTGTAACTTTATTTTGTAGAAAGTTTCTCAAACGAGCTATCAAAATAACTCGCATTTTTAAAGGGCGCGATTATTATAAATAAATTTATAACAAAGGTGTTTATATTTTGTTTAAATATTAAAATAAAAAAGATATTAACAAATGGAAAACATGTTTTAAGTAACAAATTTTATAAAACGAATAAATATAAATTTATTTATTAATCTGTTATAAAACTTTATTAAACTTTCATAATTTTGATTAAACTTTATTAACTTATCATTTTTATTTGATAAATGTTTGCATTTACTACGCATGTGTAAGGTGTTGCCATTTGCAAAACTGTCGTGTTTACAGTGTTAACAAACCAAAATTTTTTCATTTTGTCAGCTTTTGATTAGAATAATACCTTGATCAAAAATTTCTGGAACTTATTCAGAAAATTAAAAATACAAGTTTATTCATCTAAATCTTTATTGTCCCCTTCAAAGTAATCCACATCGTCTGCAACACGCTTATGCCAGCGCTTAATCCAATTCTCGAAGCTTTTTTTAGATTCGGTTTTCGGTATGTCAATCAGTGCTTCCTGCGATTTTTCCATTATTTTCTCTTGACTGCTGAAACGCGTTCCCCGAGATAGTTTTTTAACTCGATTGAACAGAAAGAAGTCACAGGGAGCCAAATCAGGTGAATTCGGTGGATGTTGGATGGTATTTGTTGCATTTTTGCTAAAAAAATTTCGAATTATGATGGCACTGCGTTATCATGGTGCAAAATCCACGAGTTTTCTGCAAACAATTCTGGTCTCTTTTGGCGAATTGCTTCACGCAAACGTGTCATAATGTCCAAATAATGCTCTTTGTTTACTATCTGGTCTTCTGGCAAAAGTTCATGATGCACTACACCGTTGTAATCCATGAAAACCGCGACCGTTCTTTTTTGACTGAAAACGATGTTTTTTTTGGTCTCGGCTCATTTGGTGAACGCGATTCACTTGCCTGATGTCTGGATTGCGTGTCGTACTCATAAGCCCGCGTCTCGTCTCCATAATTGATTCTTTTGATGAATGTGGGATCGGATTCAGCCTTGCAAATCATGTCTTTTGCGACTTCAAACCGGGTTTCTTTTTTGTATGAAATTGAGGATTTTTCCTGCTACACGACGGAAACCCAAATCATTAACCAAAATGTCTTGGACGGATCCATATGCAATGTTCAAGTCCTCCGTTATCTCTCTGAGGGTTAATTTGCTGTTATTGACCAACATTTCTTTTACTTTATCAATGTTTTCGTCGGTTTTCGATGACGATGGTCTGCCACTGCGTTCATCATCTTCGATTGACTTATGACCACTTTTGAACCGCTCATGCCTCTGGTAAACGACCGTTTTCTTTAGAGAATCGTTGGCGAAAAACTTTTTCAACATTTCCAACGTTCGCGCACCATTAAATCCGGATTATACGTAAATTTTAATACAAGTTCGTTGTTGCAAATCCATTTCTAAAATTGTACCAAATCGCCAACACACATAGAGATAGATATACTCTTGGCTACGCATCTTTTGCAAATGTCAAGCTATGATGCTAGGATTTAGCGGGAATATCAACAACAGATGTACCAAAAACTAAAATCGGAACGATAGAACGGCCACACGTGGTTTATTCCGGAAAAGTTTTGATCAAGGTGGTATTCCAATAAAAACGTAATCAACGTTATCTCTTTTCGCATTGAATTACAAAAACACTTTTTACTCAAAAATCGAGTAATGAAGGAATTTTTTGTTTTACACTTTTCGATGCAAAAACTTCTCACAAATAATTATAAAAACGAGGCACTGTACAATGAAATCGCGGTACTTTCTGCAGACTTTTTCATATGGGGTTTTCTTAGATCGCAGGTCAGTGCGAATAAGCCTCAAGCCGCAGCGGCCCTCAAAGCCAACTTAACTCATGCGAACGGTCAGATTCAGCCAAATTTTTTCGCCAGAGTTATAAAATGTGTGCCGTTGTGGTGTGAGGGTAATACACCCGACTTCTTACCAAAACATGGTGGGTTCAATCCCAGGCCAATACATCTGACAATTTTCAACATTGGCACCAAATCATAACATTACCCAGCGACTGGTTATAAGTATTACTCTATTAAAAACTTTGCTTACTAATGCATCTGAGGGAAATTTATAAACAAAAAAACAAACCGCAACAATGTTCCGGTCAGCTGGTTTTAAGTTCTAGGAGCTCTCAAAGAAGTGACTGCTAAAGTTCAGTCTACACTATGCTACGCTGTGTATATTCTGCTATTACCACCAAAAGAGGTTATAGACAAATTAAAATTAACTCAATAAACTCTCCCAATAAATCATTACGTTAATATTACAAATTTATGAAATTGTTTTGTAGGTAAGAGTTTAGTTAGTAAACAGAGCAAATATGAATAAGATTAAACCAATAGTTTTTTTATATATTATTATATTAATTCCCTTAACATTGGCGCTCTATTTTAAGACTCATTGAAAGGGACCTACAGTTTAACGCCGGCTCCGAATGGCAAATGCACCAGTTACTAGCTGATGTTATGAGGTGATACCGCTGTTGAAAAACATTTTCCTTTTTCTCCAGATGGTCTGGCCTGGTATTGAACCGAGGACTTTCTGGTTGGTGTCTTATCTACCATACCACAGCGGCACACAATAGTTTTGTTGTTGTAGTCATATTTTTTAGCAGTAAGATTGGGACAGTTGAGTAGGTCATTCCATATATGTATGTATGTACAGTGTGCGACAAAACAATGCATGAACTTCTGGTTAATACAAAATGTCTCAATAACAAAAGCAAACTCTTGGATTTTATACTATTTTATTTATTTATAAAGTTAATCATTTAAATTCACTAAAAAATAAAAAATAAAAAAAAATTCCTATTTGACTTAGAAAAAAATCATTTTTTACATTGAACACAGTTTTTTGAATGCAAGTCTTATAAATTCAATTAAAATATTAATTTGTCATTAAAGATCGTCCTTATTTCTGCAATTATCGCGGTTCATTTTGAGATCTACATTATCCCATAGATTTTCTGGCGGATTGAGATCTGGCGTTGATTTGCTTACAATATATTCTTTCACTCATTTATTTGCAGGGTTGGCAAAAATTAGGTTTTTTGATGGGTGTTATTGGATTTTATAACTGCTTCCAAATTTCGTTCAATTAGACAATATTTTTTATTTATTAGTACAATTACGAGTACGTTGTTTTAGTATTTATGCTGCAATTTTGCACACTTTTGTTGGGATCAAGGGGGTATTGTGTACTATGTACTCGTATGAGCTACCAAAACTCGGTGAACGGAGCAGCAATTATCTCGTTTTAACCGTGCAATATGAGAAAAACTAACAGAATATAAAGGCATACACGATAAAGTCATTCTTTGACTAGACAACTCCCAGCCTCACGTTGCAAAAGTTGCCGAACAATTGTTAGAATCATTCAAATTAAATATCATGTCGCACCCGCCGTATTCTCCAAACATTGCTTTTTCTGACTATTTTTAAGTTTATACAAAACCTCGTTATATAATATCACAAAATCACTCCTTTTAAAGACGAAAATTTTTGCTGAGAAGGGATCCAGAAATTGTCTCAGAGGTGAGGAAAATATGTAAGCAGTGGTTTCATGAATTTCTATTTTGATAAATTTGTTAATTCATTATCTTTATGAAGTTAAAAAAACCGACCGAATTAATTAGAATTGTAGTTGTAAATAGACTACGAAAACCTTTAAATAAAAATCCCAGCCGGCTTAATTGGGTAGGTTTAATTTGGTTATCCGGTGGGTTGCCAACCCTGTTTATATATGCATTTTGGATTGTTGCCCTGTTGATATCTCCAATCAAGTGACATTTTCTTCTCTGCATAAGGCATCAGTATGTGTTCCAGGATATCCTTGTAGACGAATCGCTTTAAATGCATTAAATGCTATAAATATATTCCCAGACTAAAACACTTCCTTCTTTGTGTTTTACCGTGTCTTTGGTATACTGAGGATTAATACGTTGTTCTTTTTATTCAGCTTAACATGCTAAATCCTTAAGAACGTCTCACAATAAACTTAGATTCATCAGAAAAGAGTACGATCTTCCATTAAAAGAATAAATTAGCTTACTTGCTCCTTTGTAAATTCAATTCTGGTCAATCAATTTTCAGTCAGGTCAGGTTATCGTTGAAGATAATGCTAAGATTTTTGGTAAATATAACGATCTCTATTTGCTGGTCGCACAAGGTCATCACAAGTTTCACTGGTAATTTAATAGATCTTGGGGTTATCATTAAGCATTTAGATTTCGAGGGATTGATGCAAGGACCATTTGCACTAGCCCAGTCGTAAACCTTTCACGATCACCGTTAAGTTTGAGCACATATTGATCCAGATTACCTCTTTCAGCTCCTATCTAAATTTGTACATTATCAGCACACAAATGTATCTTACTAAACAACAAATGTTCAACTAAATCGTTAATATAAATACTGAAGAGAAGTGGACCGAGAATAGAGCCCTGTGGCACACCCCTAGAGACATGCAATGGACAGGAAAATTTATTTATTGCTAAGAAAAACTGATTGATGACGATCTGCCAAATACGACGATAGAAGTCTGGTGGATGTATGAGAAAAGTTAAACAAATTTCTCAACTTTACACAAAGTGTTTCATGATGGACCATATCGAACGCTTTAGAATGGTCTAGAAGAACTAGAAAAGTAATGTCCCCTTGATCAGTGTATCTTCGTATTTCCTTAGACACATTCAGTAAAACGTTTGTACTGCTGTGTTTCAGTCGAAAGACAGACTGTCTTTCCGTAAGAAGACCAATATCATTTACATATTTATAAGTCTGCTGATGAATCAATTTCTCAAACACTTAAGACAAATAAGGAAGTATTTGTCTTAGGAATAGGAATGATCTTAGCATGCTTCCAGTTCCTATTAAAAACGCATTTAGTTATTATAGTATTAAAAATATAAGTAATAAAAGGTAGCAAAAGAGGTAACAGTATCCTTATCAATTGGGACTGAATCTTGTCGATGCCAGTAGAATTAGATTTGATAGACAAGCAACTAAGAAAAATTTCATGTTTATTGACACATTCAAAATTAATCTACTTTATTCATGGGTACATTAGGCAAAGAAGTAAATTTCCGGTTAAGAACATCAATATCAATTGTATCAGCCTGCATAACACTGCCCCTATTTATACCATTGTAAGGTATAGTTTTCAAGTTTTCCTAGCTCCTATAGCTGAATCAAATACAGAGGAGTAATATAACGAGTTCACACTCTTAATCTTCCTATTTACATTTTTCCTGGTAAGGCAATACTCTCCATGCAGCGCTTCAGTCCTAAATCGCTTCCAACGATTGAACAGCAAATCTCTCCTTTTTATAGCAAGTTTAATGTCACTATTAAGCCAAGGCTTAGTTCTACCCCTCATTGCAACAGTTTTCACGGGTACACAGATTTCGAGAATGTTGTTCGAGTTACTTTCAAAGAAATCTAACTGATCGTAAATATTTCGTTTTCATTACCAGTAAAATTTTTGCTGATTACTGAAAATTTCTACTACTAATCACAAATTTCGAGCCGCATTATTTTAGTTTGCCAATTTGTATTTACAACTATATTCATATCTGATAAAAAGAAATAAATCCAAGTTCCAATACAATAGAAAAAGAATATCTTAAAGATAACATCCGTGTTTATCAGGGACTGTAACAGTTATAACTAATATCATAAAAATCATAATTTGATTGTTATTTTACGATTGTTATTTTTAGTGCACTAAATTTCCACTACCACTAAAATCGTTTCATTTAGTGCACTCAATTTCAACTACCACTAAAATCATTTTATTTAGGGCTGCAATATTGTTGCATTAATGCTAAGTCGTCTGGTGGTAATGGAATCGATAATGCATTATAAATTCAATGCAATAAACCCAATTCTGGTATTTACTCGTATATGTATGGTATGCTATTGAATTTTAATTATACATATATCATTTAATATTGTGTTGACCACTGTGTCATGCCGGTTGATTGCTTGCGGTTGGCCGGTTAAAAGAAGTCAATTGATTTTTTTATTTTTTTATTGTGCCAGTGTTTTCTAAACAAACATTATTTAAAATTGAAAACATAGTAACTTATTTTCATACATATGTATGTGCACATAACACATACATAAAAGCTTTTGGGGCTTTTTTATGATACATGATTTTTTTTCAAGCCATGATTATTATGAAATCAAAGGGAAAATAAAGATGATGATAAGAAAAATATAATATATATATTTTTTTTTTTATAAAACAAACATCCAACTAAAATAAAAGAATAATATTTTAAAAATGTATTTTTCTTTTCTCAAAAATAAATAAAACAAAACTTTTCTAGTTTTAAATCAATCAGTTTAATATTTACATAAAATGAAATCACACGTAATATTGGAATATTGGAATTTCCCATTATTTTAAATTCATACATACAACCGTCATCAAAATAACAACAGCCAAAGCACTATCACTTGAAAAGTTTTATTGAAATGAAGTGAAATAAAAATAAAAATAAAAATAAAAACAAAATCGAAATAAAAAATAAAGTAATTATAAGCCAAGAATGCTCAGCATATACTATACCCTATACTGTTAGTATTTTATAGTAGGGTAATGAACTTATTTTTTATTTCTAACCATAAATGTTTATAGGTATAGGTAAATATAAAAACAATTTAAAGTTAGAAAACTATAAATTAAGGTAATAAAATTAAACACTATAAAATAGTTAGTTGGACAGTATACTACTACTTCTTGAATGATTGGATCTTATACATATATCTGCTTCTAATTAACAATTTTTTTACAGGGTTAATGCTTTTAAGTAAAGTGTTAAATATTTACTGCAAATTTTAGAAATTAATGGCTATATTCACAAAAAAATTTAATTTTGAGTTTGAAATACAAATTAGTTAAAATACACTTTAAGGTTAAAAAACCTTTTTTAAAAATTCTTATTTAAAATCTGTATTTTAACTAAAGTACACTTTAAGGTTGTTTATATTCGAAACTGGCAATACTACATTAATTTTGCTTCTCATTTACAATAGCTCTGTTCACAATTTTGGGCATTTAGATGGGAAATTTATACCATTGTAAATATTTGCCATTAATTGTGAACGGTGTTTTTAGTTTAAGTTTTGCAATTTATTGCAAATTGCAAAAAATGAAAAAGAACGATTTATATGCTTTTTAATAGATGAAGCTGCAGAAGAGACAATATTTAAAGAAAGTATAGGAAAGACAGCTCTTGTTAACAAAGCCAGCAATAGCAGGTACACTCATTGCAGGCTTTTTGCTTAAAATCAGCTTAACATTTTCTTACCTATATTTCGGATCTTATTTCTTCCTCAGTCTATTTTTTATTTTAATATATTTGTCCTTTTTAATGACTTTTGTCCATTTGGATTTTCCAATATTTATATATTTTTTCTTCATTTTCTTTTATTGTCAGCTGTTAGTTTAGTCAAGTGTAACAAAGTGTTGGGTAAATATAATCAGGGGTTTGAGCGTGGCATATTTGCCAAACCGTAGCATGTACATTTCTGTGTATTTTGTTAGTGTATGGTAAAAATATACCCAAACAATTTGCAAATGCCATGATGCCAGACCATTTGCCCAAGATTGTGAACAACGCTAACATGAAAAATACAAATTCATACAAGCTGAAAATTTTATTTACTTGAATTGCGTTATTTTTCTAACAAATTATGATTAAAATACTTTTCGTATATTTCTTTTAAGAACGACAACTTTTTTAATCTAAAATCGTATAAAAAAGACTATTCTCATTGTTTACTTTGTTAAAAAAGGGACTTAAAAAAATAACATGCTTTCTGAAAAAATGTACGAATGTTGATTTGGCATACTGTAAGTGATAATTGAGAAAAATGTTGTATTTATAAATCAACAAAATGAATGTATGTATGTATCTTCTTGAAATAGTTATAACGGAGAAAATAATATGGCGTTAGTTTCTAGCCTGCGTTACCAAGCAATCGCTCTCTAAATTCGTAATATTCTTTTAAAAATAAAATGCGACAGTAGTGGATACTGCGCTCTATCTTGCCACTATATCTAATTTTAGCCGTTGTAAAACAACTGCATAACTAAACAAATAAAATTGGAATTTGCGAATAAATTCTGTTCTTATTTATGATTAACACGGTGCGACAAAAAAAAAAAAAAGAAAAGTCCTGGAAAATGATACAATTTTTCTGATAGTCGCTGCCGAGCAGAGCTAGGATCTGTTTTTGATATTTTCGGAACACCTCAAAATTCTCGAGTTACAGGTAAAAACCCAGTTTTTCGGACCTTCATGCACTTATAAGCTAATAACTTAGCTACACATTATAAGATTTTAAGTTTCTTTTCGGGTTTGAAAAGAAGAGAAACAGACCTTTTAAATGATATATACATATACATATATCATTTAAGTAGCCTTGAAGAATCTGAGAAATACACTCAAGCAAACACATTTTTCATCAAATTTTTTCCACTTTTTTCAAGTTTAGATGAATTTTTGGGCAAATCGGATAGAAATGTTGAGGTAGACATAGGGTGTGACTGGTGACATATTCACGATTATGGTTTCAGATCTGCATGTGCATTAGGAAGGCAGCAAATCTGCTGAACAAGCTATAGACTGGAAAGGCACAATAGATCCCATGGGTCCTGCAATGGAGCCTGATCGGTATAATGAAAATGATGACGATAATAATGCTCTCGTTTTGACTTTATATTTGTTGAAGAAGAAGTAAAAAAAAGTCAAAACAATTAAGATGGAACCTACTTTAAAATTAAAAAATTGGAAGTGACCTAGTGAAATATTACACGGTGCGATAAAAATGAACGAAGTTGAAATACCACACAATATGTGTTATGCTGTCGTCTCTGATGCTTGTGAGCACAGTTTACAAACATCCACATCTGCGACTGCCATGCTTAGATACGCTCTTAGTGGCATGTAAAAAACTCCGTTAAGAGCCTTAAGTTCATCCTGCAAAATTTAAGAACCTCAGAACGACGCCAAAATGCGGCCTGATCGCTAATCTAGAGTGGCGAAGACCCCTTTGAGCATTCCAGTGTCCAAGCATCTGGCATTTCACCAATCCTTGATTGAGGATGGAGTTAGTGATGTTGCACATTAAGGTTCCGCCCCAATATATGTATGGTGTCATGGAACCTTTTGTAGCCAATGGATTTGCTGTCTCATTACGATCTATTCCACAGTGTCCAAGAAAACAAGAGCATGTTTTAAACAAACCCTTTTTATCATGATTTGCAAGGACCTGAAGGTCTCCAGCATCATTTTGAAACTACGAGTAAAATTTTGCGATATTTTTTAAGCTTCCGTTCTAAGGGTCCGCCAAATAATTTTTTTTTTTGAAAATGCTATAAAAAAACTACTGAATATTTTCTCATTTTTTTTTTTTTTTATTTGAAAGTACAATCCTTCCGATTAATAATGGGAAATAATTTCATTCAAATGGCTGCCTCGGCTGGCCATGCAGTAGCCTACACGATCGGTCCAATTTTTAAGCACATTATCGATTGTGTGCAGCTGTATTTCACCAATGGCTTCACGAATATTGCTCTTTAAAGCGTCAATTGTCTCTGGTTTGTTGGCGTAACACTTATCTTTAACGACACCCCACAAATAATAGTCCAACGGTGTCAAATCGCAGCTCCGAGGTGGCCAAACGGCATCATCTCTGCGGCTGATAATGCGATCTTCAAAAACAGGGCACAAAACATCGAGTGTAGCTTCGGCTGTGTGACACGTAGCGCCGTCCTGTTGAAACCAAATGTTGCTAATATATTCCTCTTCAAATTTTGTGAAGAAAAATTCGTTCAACATGGCCCGATAACGATCGCCATTGACTGTAGCGGCCACTCCTTGCTCATTTTCGAAGAAAAAAGGCCCAATTATGCCTTTGGCCAAAATCCGCACCAACCAGTGACTCGTCTTGGGAGCATCGGATTTTCAATGCATGCGTGTAGGTTTTCTGTGCCCCAAATGCGACAATTTGGCCAAGATCAAAATGAGCTTCATCTGAAAAGATGATTTTTGATTCTGCAACATTACCATGATCTTCAAAGTTATGTCGCAATATTTCCCAGCGTTGTTCAAGCGTATACACAATCATATTCGTTCAGCGGAAGGATAAAACTAATTATCTGTCAAATCAGACATAAGCTAAGTGTTACCATTCACGAAATAAGCACTAGTTGAAAAAAAAACGTTAGATGGCGCACCTGATATAATGCTTTGATTTTTTCCATTAAAAAATATATTATTGCATTTTTAAATTGTTATAACCAATTATGTTGTCAATAAAACATGTCCATTATTTTAATAATTGGGTTAAACTTTAGATTTTATGTTTTGTTCTCAATAATGTTCTTAAAAAAGCTTTAAAGTACAGTTGAACTAACTCTAAAATTTGTTTATTTTATATTGATTTAAAATAGGTGTTTTGAGCTCCAGTTCGTTTGTGAATAATATTTCAGTGAATTATTTGTTAAAGTAGGTATGAAATGTTCTTTATTTTGTTTTTAAATACAGCCGTAAATAATTAATAAATAATTTTTGTCAAATATTTGTCAAATATATAACGAGAAAAATGTAACCACTATTTTATACAAATATTTCCTTTTATGTCAGCGTTTCTTAAAATATTATTTAAAAACAAATAATAATATCAAAAAATATTTAGATTCTTAAATTACTTAATTTAAAAAATAAAGAATAAAAGAACAAATAGTTCTTTTAAATAGTGGTCAGATTTTTTTTTTCATATATTTTACAAATATGACAGTAGCTTAAGTGATATGCTCTGAAAATATTTACACAAAAGGCACAATATGTTTTAAAGAAATATTTTAAAACACTTAAGAAACAAGCATTTTCCACACAAAGCACATAGCAGCAAAACTACGAAAGACTTAAGCGACAAACTTAAAATAAACAGTGTATGATTACGAAATTACAAAAATAGAAATACTCAATCTGTAGTTTTCAAACATTAAATATACCTTCCATATTTAAAGAATATAGCAGTTTAACTTATTTAAATATCCAAATGAGGTTGTATTTAATTCTAGTTGAGTTTTAAAAACACTTTTCTCTTCAAGGGAAAAATTATAAATGCTAAAAAGAATGTTTAAAATTAACATTGTATGCGCTTTACTAATAACACTGGTCAATAAAATTTTGTAACCAGAAATATACTTACTAATTTTAAATTACTTACCTACACCATATTTATTGATTTAGTCAGGTCTTGTTTTTGTGTTACAGCCAGCGCTACTATACTACCCTAAATCAAGTTGTTAGAGTAGTATACTACCTTAACTGAAGTTGTTAGAGTAGTATGTGAAGAATTTAAATTTAAAAATTATTTACAAGAAAATATCCTACATGCAAAAAGTATTTTTTGTTGGCCAGTGTAATCAATTGGAACTATATATGGAATGGCATTTTGTACTATGAGCTGTTGAAATCGGGTCAAACGAGCACAGTGGACCTGTACCTGTACCGGTGGACAACACTTTGAATTCATTTTGTTATTATAATGATTTTCAAAATAAATAAATTTGAGCAATTTGGAATTGTTCTTCAGGCTTCAGTCTATTCACGTTGAAATGCCAAACCAAACTAAAAATAAATCATTTGAAAGCTGACAAAGTGGTCGCACTTACAAAAGTGTTACCAACTTAAAATTTTATACCTCTATTAGAAACACCCGGTATAAACTAACTTAGATCTAAGTATTAAAAATCTGAATAATTGTATTAGCGATACAATTAATCTTTTTTTAATAAAATAAACATGTAGAATTTGCGATTTTGGAGCATCCTATCGTCCAATGTCAAGTCAAAATGAGGCACTTGCGTCATCCGGAGGGTTCAGTGCTTACTTTTAAAATTGAAAAAACCCTAAATAATCAGTCTTTTGGCCGAATGAAACCCGGAATTGAAATTTGGAAAAACTTTCATTCTTTTGCTATGTTTTAAAAATCCTTACGACGTCCGGGGGACTCACTGCTGACATTTAAAATTTAAAAAAAATGAAGAGTCAGTCTTATGGCCGCGTGAAACCTATTGGCAATATCCACACATCCCATTCAACATGAAATTTATCATCTTTAAATTGCGTTTAAAGTTAAAGCTTTTGTATGTCGTAGTTAGAAATAATCAACTCTGGAAGGATATCATCAAGCGCTGTAAACTTTTTTTTCATTGTAAGAAGTTTTACCAATGTACGATGTGCTGGCGGCTGAAAATGTCGCTTTTCTAAATCATTAATCATTTTTTAGCTATCTAGCAACTTCAAAAAAGTGCAGTTATTTTACAGTTTTAATCTGAATTTTATTTCGAACTCTTAACGTCTGACTAAATAGACTTGGGCCCTGAAACTTCATATAAAGGTAAGCAAAGAGTGGCCCATAAAAATGTAATTGTATCCTGTACAGCCATTTCTAAACTGAATACCACCAGTTCAATAATGTAATGTATTGCGATTTCTTCTTTAGGGGGACGTTTCTGTGACTGAGGAAGATATAACATAAATAAATGTTGAATTGAACTTTTGTCTGAAATATGTAATAATATCTTGAATACATGGTTTCAGTATCGCGTTGTTATTTTATTATTACTTTATGAACCAGTGTTTTTAATTCATTTTCATAACTTTGTCTCCATTACCAGACAATAGTTCACTTAAAAATCTATATAAAAAATATGCCAGATTTCTGGCACAATCATAAGCGTTTTTCTTTTCTTGTGAATCCCTGTAGCTTTAGCATATAGGATGTGTAGGTTAAACAATAATGATTAAATCTGTCTTTCTTGGAACATTTTATTTGCTGTTTGGTGCGGTGTAATTTTTATTTTTTAAGCTTTTCTGTTGTAGATGATGACTCACCCTCTCTTTCTATTTGATTATAAATATTTATTTATATTAAACGTACATATCGTTGTTGTTGTAATTTTTTTTACAAATATACAATAAACTGCTTTTTTTTCTTAATATTCAGTTAACATCTTTCACTGTGTGTTTAATAAGAGAATTTATGTGAATGTGAATTATTTGTATGTGACACAATTGCTTTTGTATAATACCATACTTGTCAGTCAGTTAACATGTCTGTCTGTCCAGTATGTCCGTCTACCAAAATGTTGTTGATTTTTTTTTATTATTTTTATTCCCGTAGCTGTTTATTTTTATTCACTTTACTTTTTTCTCATTTTGCGTTAATATTGCGTTGTGTGCTTACCATAAAAAGCTTTATGTGAAACATGTTTAAGAGAGAGAGCAAATATCTAGAATATAAATTTATGACCGTTAATAAGCAAAATATGCGCAGGCGGTTCTTTCTTGGTTTTTTTTTTTGCTTGGATTGTACCGGTAAAAGTGACGCGTACTATACTGTAGTAGATGGTGGGAGAACATAGTAGTGTTGATGCTTGTAGCACTTAAAAAAGTCTTAGAGACACGCCTTAGTCATTATGTTCGAGTCAGAATCGCTTTCTAATTTAAATAGAACATGTCTCTCTTTGTGCCGCTGTGGTATGGTAGGTAAGACACCCGCCTACCCAGAGGTCCTCGGCTCAATCCCAGGTCAGACCATCTGACAATTTTCACCTCATAACATTGCTAGCGACTGGTTATGAGTTTTTATGCCATTAAAAACTTCTCTAACTTATGCATCTGCCGTTCGGAGCAGGCGTGAAACTGTAGGTCTCTTTCAATGAATCGAAAGATAGAATCGGGTGCGGATCATTGATAGAGAGAAGTCCCCCCTGTTCCATTTGGGATGTCGGGGGAATTATGTATGTATGTATGCCTCCCTCTTCTGTAAGTCAAAGAAGAGGGGCTGAAGTATGCGATGAGGTGGGCGAAAAGGGCTTTATGGAAGAACTTCTGCGAGAGCGTTGAATTATTTTCCGAGACCAGTCGACTGAGCCAGTTGTTGAGCTCTACAGCCAGATCTCTCGATTGTATTCGGTGACCTGACGGAGGCTGGACTAACTCAATAGCTGATACGCTCGATCTACTTCTGGAGACTCACTTCCTGGGTAGTGTTCACTTCACGGACCAGGTTGTTGATCAACTTCATTGGGCTATTGGTTCCCTCAAACCTTTCAAATCTCCCGGACCAGATAGCATTATTCCACTGGTAATTGTGTTATGGGTAGGTACGCGCAAAGGCTGCGCTTACCAGTAAATGATTGTAGATCGATTGTGGAAGAGCAGAGTATGGCCCACTTCATTTGCCAGTGTCCGTCTCTGGCTCAACGCAGATTGCTCATTCTTGGTTCGCTCTTTCGCGATGGCTTATAAGAGCTATCGACTATTGATATAAAATTATGCAGATCTGCTGCCTTCCTAATGAACACCAGCAAATCTGAAACCATTATCGTGCATATGTCACCCAGTCAGTTTTCCGCTGTCTCTGATGCCTGTGGGCACAGTCTACAAACATCTACATCTGTGATCGCCATTCTGTACAGATGCGCTCTTAGTCTACAGTGACCTGTAAGAAACACTTGAGAAACTCGGAACGACACCCAAATTGCGAACTATCGTACCCTAGAATGACGAAGCCCTCTTTAAGCATGCCACTGTTCAAGGCATCTGGCAATTTCCTAATCTTTAATTAGATTGAAGACGGTAGTGAGTGGTGCTGCACAGCAAGATTCCGGACCGATATATGGTGTCATGGAACCCTTTCTGGCCAATGCATCAGCTATTTCTTGACTATCTATTCCAAGTACCCAAAACAACTGAACCTTATTTTCAAGCGAAAGCTTTTGCAATGTATCGTAGCAATAATTGACCAGTCTAGATGTCATACTGTTCGAACCAACTGTCATTAAAGCAACTTGGCTGTCAGAGAATATATTAATAGTAATACCCTTGAGCCCACTGTCCAAGTTGACCTCCGCACATATAACAATAGCTATTATTTCAGCGTAGAAGAAACTCAGTGATATTCCCAGTGGTATAGACAAATCGTGATTGGGTCCATGAATACCAGCATCGACACAGTCATTCATTTTGAAGTCATCGGTATACCAGTTTAGATCAAACTTACTTCGAACTGAGGAGACCAACAATTCCGGTCCGGGAATTCAACCCTGAATCTCCTGCTAAAGCACAGATCCAAAGGCATAACATCCAAGACCGAAGATGGTTCTCTGACCTTTCTGCGTAGAATAGACCGACTTTCCCACGCATTTCGGGACCCTTTGGCAAAAATATTGTCACCGAATGTGCCGTCACCCTCATCACATGGATGTAAAGCGGTGTTAAACCAATCTTAGGTTTTCTTCACCAAGCTGTCGCCGCATAAGTGATAATGGACCGAATAATAGCGATGAATATCCATCGTTTCATTCTATGAGGAGCGACTTGCCCAGAGGTCTCTTATCGTCTTATTCTGGACGGCACAATAGCAGAATGAAACCTATGTAGATACTTAACCTCCTTAGAAAAATTGATGGTGGTGCCCATAAAAGAAATACAGTCACATGATAACTTGTATCTCTATGTAAAAGGTACGACAACCGTTTTTGAGGGATTCACCGAGAGACCTTCGTAGTGCAGCAATTTAACACCTCGCCAAGGGCCGTACTCATGAGGTCACACAACTTATTGTCATATTTCCAACGTACTGTTTTAAGGAGATTATCAACATAACCAGTTACACTGACACCTCTATGAGCCAACATGATGAGCAAACCATCAACTACCCTCCATAACAATGGAGAAAGTACTTCACCCTGAGAGCACCCTATTGACGCCATCACAGTGGATCGAGTTAATGATCCTTCTTCTAAGTATGGAACTGATGCAAGCTATAATTGATTTCTCCACTCCTTTTCGTTCCAACGAACTAGAAATGGAGTCAAAGCCTGCGTTGTCCAAGGCGCCATGAATATCTAGTATGCACAAATAGCCACTTTCGTATCAGAATTCAATACTGCCCAGAAGAGACAAAATGGTACCCTCAGTGGACACCCACTTCACGTACGCGAACAGACTCGGATGAACAGAGCGTACCACAAGGTACTTCTCCCTTATATAGACATCAATCAGTCTTTCCATCGTCTTCAAAATAAAGGATGAGAGACTGATAGGTCTTCACGACTTGGGAAGATCACTAGGCCTACCTGCCTTCGGTATAAAAATAACCGTCACCTCCCGCCACGCTTTTGGGACATAACCCAAACCAAAGTTGTCCTTAAAAATCGCTAACAATTTTGATAGGATTATTTCAGAACCAGAACCTAAAAGTAGTGGAATTATCACATCCCTACTCTTTTGCTCAAGAGTTGTCCTCTGAATCCGATAGGATATATTAGGCTATGACCCACCTGATGTTTCGATGATACTGTCCAGATAATAGAACAAAGACACATCCCTTACTTCCGGGCCTTGGAACTCGCTCTGAGTTCTTTATAAAGAAGACAAAAAATAAAAATATCAAGTCATGCCGAAAATTTCCAAAAAATTAGAAATTCTAGTGCCTTATAGACCGGAAATGAGTAGTTTGGTCCAAGGAGATAAAAATTAGTCGTTTTTAGGTGAACAAAATAAGCTTTTGCTAGCAAGGACTTACAGAAAGCATCCAAAAGCATCACGTAAATCCAACTGCTAAATATAGAAAAGTTTGTTTAATGACGGAAGGTCCACACACCACTTATTAAGATTAACGCTATTATCAAAAGAGTAGACTATTTAAATGTTTTAAGAGCCAAAAATCATAGTCATGAGTTCTTATCCAAGAAAAAAGTCGTTTTCGTAGTGATCCAAGCCAAAAATTGTTAAAGAATTACTGTTGCAAAAAAATTTTATATAAATTTTACATAAAGCCCTAGTTCCTTCCAATCCCAAAGAAGAAATTTTGGACAATAGTAAAAAGTGCCTGGAAATTTATAACTAGGCTTCGAGGAACATGTGGAAGCTATGGCAACGGATATAATACGAATTGAATAATATTGTATAGAGTAAAATTAAATTCTTTAAAAAAGCCACAAAAAATAAGAAACTGTGTGAAAAGTATTAAATATGCAAGTTCCTCTCTATTTAAGAGGAAACTGCAAAACTAAGTGAATCCGGATCGATTTATATAAATAGCTTTCTTTCTCTCATTCAAGTATTTGACTAATGATACTTTTTGTTAATGTCTTTTTGAAAGAACTTAACAATGAATAAATGTGTGAAGTTTTTTTTATTCAACTTCAAAACATGCACTTAGTTTTGCACCTCATTATACATACATACATTCATACATACTCGTACATATATCTCATTCATCATCATTCTCTGTGATCACAAAATATTGAAAATAATAAAACTTAATACTTACCAATATTTTTAAATTTAATGAAAAGCAAACCTTTAAATATCTCTAAATAAGGAATATAGACTTGTCCCACTTTCAAAATAAACATCTCATATATTTCGACTCATTATTGGGGAGATATTAAAATAAAAAAAAAATATATATAAAATATGTTGTGCGAATTTTTAATATTACATTGCATTTTAGTGCATCCTTTTCATTAATAGCCGTATCGGCACTACTCTTGTTCCCTTTGCTCATACATAATTGAAAGCTATATTACTCAAAATATTTTCTATAAAAGCAAATTTCTTGAAAAAATTTACTTAAAAAATAAATAATCTAATTCAAATAAACAAAAATTATGAAACATAAACCTCGTTTTTAGGTTACTTTGAATAAAATAAAAGCCAACATGTTATAAAAATTTTAATAAATCTGTTCAGCCTATTATTGACATATGTACATATGGTATCTACTATATATAGCAGCCAATATATGTACATACATATGGTTGTTTGGTTAATTTAAAATTTTGTATAAACGAGTGAAAGACCAAATTTTATATTAATTTTTTTCTTTTGTGGTCTTTTGAATAAAAAACCCTTTTCAAAATTGTTGCAAACTGTATATAAAATGAAGTTTCCAGAAAAAAACTAGTTCTTATACCAAACTTCTTTTTTTATAACATATTCTTATCCTGGCTTCTTATTTGGCAAAACCAAGGAAAAGAAAAAACTCAAATGACCAAAACGTCGTTATAAAATTATTTCGAAACTGCATCACACTTACACATACGAACATTTGTATATATGTGTATAAGTATGTTCGTGTTTATGTATAGGTATAATTTATATATACAGCATCAGTAACAACAAGAACAGCAACAGCAACAGCAACAGCATCTACCAATTTTGCAGCTATATCAGACAAGACTTAAAAAATTGTTTCATTTCTTTCTTTTATTATTTTATTATTTTTTTCAATTTTTTGGTTGCTTTTTTAAACATGTTTGTATCTCTCCCTAAAATATAAAAAACCGGCCGGTCTTATTTTTAGAATTTACTCTACACCAAACTAAAATTGAAATAAAACTCGTTGCTATGCTGAAAGTGACTGGCTGGTTTTTTATTGAATGCAATAATTTCTTTTCTTTTTTTTTTTGATTTTTATATACCACGTCAGTTATATAGATATATATATATATATATATATATATATATATATATATATATATATATATATATAAGAGCATGGTTATATATAGTATGTATGTATATATTTTTTGTTTTCATCTTTTTACTTTTTCTTGTTGTGTGTTTTATATTGTGCTGTTGTTATTGGCAAAATGTGAAGCTGTTTGTCGTTTCAAACGCTGCTGTTCTTAACGTATTTTAGTTGATTTTTTCCCTCAATATGGCTTTTATTTAAGAACCAAAAAAAAAAACAGAGAAAAGAACATTCCAACTGAAATAGCAATCTTAAGACAAACACAGGCTAGGCATACTAAAGTAGTCAACATCATCAGTTTATACGGCACAGTGGTTTGTTAATTATAAAAAAATTAAAGTCCGAAAGCTTTACGCAAAATTAATATGTACGTGAATAGCATATAAAATATTTTTTTTTTATTTAGAAAATAAACTTTTTTATACAAAACTTTAAAATATATGTACGTCTATAAAACATGTTTTTTTATGTTATAGTCTGGTAACAGGAACAAATTTATGAAATATAGGGTGGGCCATCTCTCGGTTTAAGTTTGAGCCAGCGGTTATTTCGAAACTGGTAATACATATGTCATTCTATTCCGTCACAAAATTCAGTATATTATCTACACTGAATGAAATGAATCGATTTACGCTTGAGCAACGTTGGGATTTATTAGAAATTTATCATCATTTAAAATCATCTTTTCGGATAAAGCTCATTTTCATCTTGGTGGATACCTTAATAAGCAAAATTGCTGTATTTGTGGCTTAGAAAATCCAAACGTGATCTTACAGAAGCCAATGCACCCATTACGAGTGACTGCTTGGTGCACTAATCATCTACTAGCAATGCATTTAGAAAAGTTTTCAATAGTAGTAATACTCATAACCAGTTACTGGCTCATGTTATGAGGTGATACCGCTGTTGAAAAAACTTTTTTCTTTTTTCAAATGGTCTGGCCTGGTGTTAAACCGAGGACCTTCTGGTTACTAGGCGGGTGTCTTACCTACCATACCACAACGGCACACTGGATATGGAGATCGAATTATCTTTGAAGACGCACAAAATGCAACGTGTTTAACAGCTGCATTTATTCTGTGCTGTTGTATAGTAGCGAACGTGGTAAGCTATAAGTCGTATTATGTATAATTGCCCTACAAGTATTTACAAATAGATGCCTACGTTAAATCCTGAACATTTTTTAGTTAAACGCTATAAGCAACTATCAATTATGGGGAGACGACCGAAGCTGAAATGAATACATCGGTAAATTACCTAAAGTTACTCGCCTTGGACAAAGTCGGATATAATAATTGACGCTAAGCAGTCTCGATTCTGTAGCGTCTTAGAAAATTTTAGAAAAAATTTTAAATACTCGCTATGGGCTGTTACAGCCCTTGATCTCAGTAAAAAAAATTCCAAATTTCTCATATCCGGGGCTACCTCTTTGCCTAAGTCTCTCTGGCTTATTTTCGCATACTTTTCTGCACACCTCGATACCCTCCATGCAGACTACGTGTCCAAGCCACCGCAACCTTTGCACCTTTATATTTCTAGTAACTGGCGCATTTTTGTCATTTTCAGACATTTGAGATCATAAGCAAATTTTTATTCTAAGTGAATAAAAAATTGTTTTTTTCCAATGATTGAATAGAATTGACAACGGCGTAGGAATATGCAGCAAAAGCACTAGCAGGTATTATATAATATCAGCTTCGTTTTTCGAGTGAGTAGTTTGGTGCTTAGATGTTTAGAAAGACCGAAAAGCCAAAGACTTGCCAAATTTATCGTTTTCTTGTTGAGGACATAAGTCTATTTAGTGTTGCTTATATTTATGACTTGTCCTTTGTCCTTTGTAGCCACTTCTATATTGGCAACAGCGGTTTGCATTGTTTGTAAGTTTCTGTTGATAATATCAATGTCATAGATTGATAGACAAGATCTTACAGTCAGTATCTTTTTAAAGATAGAACACATTACGCTGACATTCCATTGACCCGGTAGACTTCGAAGTACGGGCTCGAATTCTTACCAGTGTAGTCAGAACCCAAATTCAATTTTACATAGATAAGGCCTTAAAATTATCCAAAGTTTTATAAATTACACAGAGGCTTATTGAGACTGTTTTTTTTAATTCAAAAACCTTTGAGCAATAACTTCAAACACCCAAGTTTTCATTAAGTTTTTGCTCTAAAAATGCATATTTGCCATTCAACGTTTATGGCGTTAGGTTAAGTCACGTACACTAAACTCTGTTTCATTAATATCAAAGGCGGTTAGATAATTAGCGTTTTGAGCTCAGCTTGACTTCGCATCTTTGGTTATTATGATTATGGAGTTACGTTAAGGCAAGACCAAGTACACTGTTTCATTAATATAAAAGACGGTCACAACTACGGCCTCTCTGTTTGGCAAAAAAAGTAAATTCTTGGAAAAATTCTTAATTAAGCCTGTTTGCAAATGCATGCATGTGATGCACAACAATCCAAAAGTGATATATTAATGATGGGCATCGTATACCAAAAGTTAGGCATACAAAAGTGATGAATCATTTCCAAAAGTGATATATACATGAAGCGCAACATTTCGAAATAGATGCATTAAAAATACAAATTTTCGTTATTCCTCTTGGGAACGTATGGCTTTCAGAAAGCATCTCCATCTTATACGGTTCACCGCCGTTGATTCTACTTCTTCCCATGTTAGATTGTTCTGTCTTAGTACCCAGATATTGTGCGTCTCCAGGTGATTCTTAAGCCATGAAGATTCCAATGGTGTTAGACCTGTTGATGAATACCTGAAGTTTTTGCATGATGTTGTATCGAGTAACCAGGTATCTGAGCTTACTTAGTTCGCTTGGATATATGTTAAATTCTCCATACTGATTGCATTCGTCCGAATGTAGCGCTCGCTTTATTGTCTACGTGTGTTTCTGAGCTGTAGTTTGTATTCATTGTACTTCCTAGATAGCAGAAGCTATCTACACACTCGACTGGTTGATCTTGTAGAACTATTTTTCGGTGATAGTATTGTTTATTCTTTATTTTCTTAATATTTATCTCAAGTCCAACTTTCTAAGTATTTCAGTTTAGAATGCATATTGGTGATTTTATGCGAGAGTAGACAAATGTCATCAGCATATTCCACATAATATGCACATCATAAATGTATCCCTGTATAGTATACACATCTCGTTTATAAATGCAAACAGTGGTAGCACTGCACTGTGCAGTTTATTTGCCCAAATAAAAATGCTTCTGTTGTCCATCATAAACCTTTTTAATTATAGTGATTCCAACCCAAACTCGGAAACAACACCAAAACATTTTCGATCGCTTAAAAATCATACATTTTAATTATTTAAAAAAAAAAAAAAATTAGTTATTTTCTTATTTGTGTATATGTTCCACGTACAAAAGCAAAAACCAAATCAGAAACTTAACAATTGTATATAAAATTGAAGTGGAAAACGCTTTGAAAGTCAAATCGACTTACACAATCCAAGCTCGAACAAGAACAGTAATTTCAATGCGGCCAACTTCGCTCATATAATTTAAATATTTAGCGGAAAACCCTTTGGTTCAGTTTTCGAAAATTAAACAGAATAAATCAAGAAGATGGCTAGACAACGGGGACAAACTAGTATCGAAGTAAGAAAACTTATTATTGAGCATGCAAGAAAAGGAAAATGTGTTCAGAAATTTCACAAATTGTTGGCAGAAGTCAGTCAACTGTGCACGACATAATAAAACGTTTCAAAGTCAATAAAACGGTGCAAAGTAGACTAAAAAATGTCCACAACAAAATATTTTCTGAGGCAGACGAACGTTATTTTGCCTGAAAAATAAAAGCAAATCCCTTCCTAAGTGCTCCAAAACTTGCTACTATTGCTGAAAGTGACCTTGGTAAGAAAACAAGCCCATCAACAACAAAAAGTTGCTTTACAGAGTTGGTCTTAATGGTAGAAGAGCTAGATAAAAACCTCTTATTAGCAAGCGCAATCAAACCAAAAGACTTAAATTTCCAAAAGAGTACCAAAATAATTGTTTTTCTTTTTGAATAAACGTTATGTACACCGACGAAAGTAAATTTAACGCATTTGGGTCGGTTAGTAAACCAATAGTATAAAGGGGACAAAATCAGGAACTACGTTTGAATAACTTGAAACCGACAGTAAAGCATAGGGGTGGTTCAGTGCTTGTCTAGGGCTCATTTTCTGCATCAGGTTCAGGATCTTTGCATTTTTTTGACATTACCATGGATAAAAATGATTATTTAAGCATTTTAAAAGAAAGCTTGCCAAAAAGGGTGGATAAGCTTGCTTTGGATAACGTTTGGTACTTTTACCAAGATAACGACCCCAAACACATGGCCCACAAAGTAAGATCCTGGCTGTTATATAATGAGCCACACGTCATAGAAACACCACCCCATAACCTCGACATAAATCCTATTGAAAATTTGTGGCATTATCTCAATAAAAAATTTCAACATCAGTCGGTTTCCAGCAAATCTGAGTTAAGAAGGGTTTTATTAGAAGAATGGAAAAAAATACTAGCTGGCTACTGTCAAAAATTGGTCGAATCTATTCCCAAGATACTCCAAATGGTTATAAAAAACAAGGGTCTGCACATAAAATATTAATTTTATAACAATAAGTAATATTCGCTTGTGTAACTATTTTAACAAATTGAAGTCTTTTTAATTTATTTCTACTTACAGTTACTGAATTTTAACTTTGTTTTCTATTCTTAATAGCTTGATAATATGTAATAAAAAATCAAACAAAAGCTTTCCTTAACTATTTCTTATTAGTTTGATTTTTATCAACAAAATCAGTTTATTATAGTGTCTGAGTTTGGCTTGTAGCCATTGTACATCTTATTTTAAAAAGTAAAAGCATCGCAAAGCCGCGCGGTGAAGCTAACTTCAGGTTACGGTACAACGACTATTTTTGCAGCTGTGGCGAAGCCGAAAGAGACGGTTGAGCAAGGACCAGGTAATCTCTTTAGATATCTCAACCTGAAGGAGGAGGTGTGAAGTATTCGACACATTGTGCGGTTTTCAAGTGTTTGTGGCAATTAATTTTGAACATCCATTTCGTTCTTCATTATTTCTTGTCAGCCTGACATCTTTTATCTTGTTCTAAAGCAAGTTTTTGCTTTTTTCCACAAAAAATTTATCCATACCACTGTTCCATAATCGACAACAGCAGCAGCAGCAGAAGCAGCAACAACACAACCTATTTAAAAACTGAGCTCAATTTCTGAGTTGATTTTTGTATATACATATATATAGAGAGTCTTGTGCTTGACTTTTTTCTTGGCTTTTTGTTTTGGCCCAGCATCTCTTTTGCGTAAAAAATTCAAGAAACCAAAAAGGGGGTACAGTTTCGTTGTAACTTAAAAAGTTAATATTGTTAAAAAGTTTTTTTAGGCCATCACGTAAATACAACATTTTAATATGCTCTGACTTTCTTTGTTAAAAGAAAAAACAATTATTGTTTTTAATATAATTTCTTTATTATTTGCATAGCTTAGACTTCTTGTGTGCTTCTTAACTTATACAATGTAATATTGTACATATAATTTCTTTGTTATTTTATTTAAACTTAAAACAAGTGTTAATTTGTAGTTTGGTGTTAAGACCTTGCCCTATTTCTTATTTTTTTTTAAATTTTTTTACCTACAAAAAACGTTGTTTATTTTTACTTAATTTAGTTTAAAACGTTTCTCACTTTCTTTTATGCATGTCAGCTTCTTGACGAATAAATAGTTTCACACATTTGCTAGTCTGTTTTGTTTTTGTTTTTTTTTTTTTGCATTTGAAAACGTGTTGGCTATTTAAAGGGCCTTGTTTTGATTTTAAAGATATTAAAAAATAACTCCTTTATAAAGCTATAATCCATTTGCTTATAGTTTTTCACATGTTTGCCTCTTAAGTCTTTTGTTACTGCCTAAAATGAAATAACAAAATTTTGAATTTTGTTAGGCTCTATGACATTACAAGTCGGAATGGCATTCCTTTCGTCAAATGGGTATTGAGTGATTTCTTATCAAATTCAATACAAAATAGAAGTACTTAGACCCTACATTTACAATGCAACCAACCTAATTTAACCGTTATGTTAAACATAATCAAACTTATTTTAATATTGCAACGATTTTGTAAGCACCTTTTATTCGAATAAAAATTGCTTGAAATAAATAACTGATAAAAAGCATGTGCACAATGAGTAAATGAATCATCCTTATATTGAAGCAGAAATATCTTATTAAATATGGATGACCAGAGCTTAACTCGTACGACTAGTAAGCAAAATTAAGTAAAGTATCGGATTATCAACTTAGTGGTTTTAAAACTGCCGGTCTGGCACGGCTGCTGCTGTTAAATATCTGTTGTCTAAAGTATCATTTATTTAGCAAAATCTTTGCCATTTACGAATATGGATCGTTTAACAACCAAAGAATGCGTAAAAATAGTTAATACTTACCACAGAAGTGTATATTAAGACATGGCTGAACATTTGAACAAAATTTTCGTCATTTTTCTCTCGGTAGTTATGTCAACAATCAAAGTTGTTGCATATGGGGCTCGAAGAACCCAGAAGTGATTATGGAAAAACCACCATTGCATCCGGAAAAAGTGAATGTATGGTGAGCATTATCATCTGGAGGTTTCGAAATGATACTGAAAGAAGCGTTACCGTCAATTCAAAGCGCTGTGATCAGAATAGAAATATGAAAATTAATAATGGAATATGATGTCGGGCAGATGTCCACCTCTAGTTCGTCGGCAAACGTCTGCTGTATTCACAAAATGTTGAACCACATTTTGCAAAAAAGCTTCGCTTATCTCGTCAATGCAGCTCCGAAATTCATCTTTCAGAGTGTCAGTTGTTTGCGGTTTGTTCACGTAAACCCGGTCTTTCAAACGACGTTAAATCACAAGAACGAGGCGGCCAATTGACAACGCCAAATCGAGAAATTACGCGACCAGGAAATTTCTCATGCAATAACTGAATTGTTTGGCTGGCTATGTGGTTTGTGGTGCCGTCAGGTTGAAGCCAAAGGTCACTGATGTCAACATTAGCCAATTGCGACCACAAAAATTTATTATCAGGGTTTGTTATCACAGAGAATTCACGGTGACGGCGTTTCTTTGCTCATTTTCGAAAAAAAAAAAAAACGCTTTCGATTAAACCTAAGAACAAATCTTTTTTTAATCTGACGTGTAAATTGGCAGTCAGATCCAGAGAGGAAGCGTTCAGGAATTGGCGCAATAACAAATGTGCTCATACTGATTTGCTTCGCAAACAGGCGAGATCTTCATGTGCCGCAGTACTTAGACGCGAAAAAGTTTTATACGAGCAGCACCTTCGTGCTAAAGTTCTTACTTTTCCGCGGGGAAGTAAAAACTTTTGGTCATTCGTTAAAAGGCTGAGGAACAACGCTAGTTCGGTTCCTGCTCTCTTAAAAAATGACCTCACATTCACGAACCCGGTTGAAAAGGCAAACCTTTTGGCCGAAATGTTTGCAAGTAATTCTCACTTGCCGGAGAGCGTTCAACCATTGCCAGAACTTGAAAGAGTATCAGTAACTATGCCCAGTATATTCTTTCGAGCTCGTGCTGTAAGAAGGGTCCTTGAAAATCTCAACGTTAACAAGTCTTCTGGGCCGGATGGCATACCAGCACTGGTCCTGAAGCAGTGCTCTTCGACGCTTGCGCGTCCATTAGCTCACCTTTTCAGTGCGTCATACCGCGCCGGTATTTTTCCATCTTGCTAGAAGGTTGCTAATGTAACTCCAATCCCCAAAAAGGGCGAGGCTAGTAATCCTGAGAACTACCGTCCAATAGCAGTTTGTTCCGCACTCTCCAAGGTTATGGAGAGTATGATTAATCACCACCTTGTGGGATATCTGGAGTTCAACGATTTACTTAGCGATCGTCAGTACGGTTTCCGAAAGGGCCGTTCTACTGGTGACCTGCTGGCGTTCCTCTCGGAGAAGTGGAACAAGTCCATTCATGGTTTTGGCGGGAGTAAGGTTGTGACTCTGGATATTTCAAAGGCGTTTGATAGAGTTTGGCACGAGGCTCTCATTTCGAAACTTAATGCTTTTGGTGTCGGTAGTCACTTCTCTCGATTTATATCGAGTTTTCTCAGAGATCGCTCTATTAGAGTGGTTATATTCACTGTGACGTTCGTTGGAATGATCACATATTTCAAGTGTCGACGGTGAGAATACTTCACGGTGCAAGAAATACTTCACTCCATCTGATCTCCTTAATATTTACAAGATCTATATCCGACCCAAAATGGAATATAATTCTCATGTATCGGCCGGTGCTTCAAAGTCTATTTTGGAGCTGATCGACCGCGTACAGGAGAGGGCGAAGATGCTCATCAATAACGATATGGTAGCCAACTCTATCGATTAATTGGAGCACCGTTGCAATGTGGCGTGTGTTTCATTGTTCTATCGGTACTATAACGGAATGTGTTCTAACGAAATTAAGGAATTAATTCCTAAAAATCACATATTTTTACGTAGTACTCGTATTTCTCGTAGAGCGCATTCCTTTGTAGTTGATTGTCCAGTAAATCGCAC
The DNA here is from genome assembly GCA_023159175.1 of Wohlfahrtia magnifica. Lineage (NCBI taxonomy): Eukaryota > Metazoa > Arthropoda > Insecta > Diptera > Sarcophagidae > Wohlfahrtia > Wohlfahrtia magnifica. Next base: position 4,906,083 of record JAKWBJ010000045.1, read on the forward strand.
AACGCATTATAGGGAGAATTGGTTCTTTGGTAGCACTATTCGGTTGTGGATAAATCTTCCAGCGAAAATATTTCCTGCCATTTACGACACGATTAAATTTAAATCTAACGTCCATAAATACTACTCCCTCTGTCCCACTTCCAATAACCTATTTTCCTAGTACCTAGTAACCTATTTTCCTAGCATAATGCACTGCATGAGTAATGGCCATCCCCTGGGTGCTGGTCTTACATAAAAAAACCGCACCATACGGTCATATTCTTTGGATGCAATGGTTTTTCGAGGACTGTTTGTGGATTTTGTGAGCCCCATATGTGACAATTTTGTATGTTTACATAACCGCTTAATTGAAAATGGTCCTCACCACTAAAGATGATTTTCTTCAAAAATGTATAAAATTTGTGAAAAGAGCGGACGTCTGCCGACATACTTGAGGTGAACATTTGCTCGACATCATATTCCATTATTAATTCCCGTATTTCTATTTTATATTGGTATAAATAAAACTAAATTTGTCAAAAAAAAAAATGTATTTTTAAGCCAATTTACTTCCTAACCTCAAATTTGCCCACTCTTTATTTCGTATATAATGGTAAGTTCCAAGCTCTACATGTTGGGCCAGCCCGAACAAATTTTTGGAAAATAGTCCATTTTCAATAATGAGAATGGAGGAAAAATGTTTATGTGGCCTAATAGCTTATACTCTTCTTAGTTGAATTGCATTAAAATTTTTTTTAATTATATCGCGTTTGGCGTTTGGTGGGGACTCAAAGTACAAGCTACAAATTAAAAAAAAATCTTTATGAAATTAACTTTTATTTCACAAACTTCGAACGGCTATAAAATATTGATGCCATAATTTTTATTATTATTTTGCACGTTTAGACATATATATGTTTCGTTATACTAACGCTAATTTAAACTCATACATGAATTCAAATAATACGATGGCTGTAGGACCAATTTAAAAAATTGAGTTTTCCCTATCAAAAAAATCAAAATTTTATTTTTCAATGCTTAGATCTTTTTCCGGCAAGGGTTCGCAAGCTTATTTTTATAATGGTTATTTAGTCCAAAGTGTCTAGTTTTCAGCTATAGTAATTTCGTTCTGCTGTTTGTCAGCCACACAATTACCCGGAATGACCCAAATGAGATTGACACCAAAATGTTGTGAGAATAACCCAAGGGAAACACAACAGTCCCTGACAAGCCTAGAGCTGAAAGTTGCGCCCGAGAGAGATCTAATAGCTGCTTGGCTATCAGAAAGAATGCATAAATGCATGTGAGTACCGCCTCTCCGTATCAACTCCGCAGCCATAACTTTGGCCTGAAACAAGCTGCAATAGTTCGGAAGACGGGGAGACACCCTCAGATTGAGCTTTTCCGAAAAAATTCCGCAGTCCACCCTGTCCTCACATTTAGAGCCATCATCTGCCAGGTATCACGGACTGAAATGCCATATCCAGCACCGGCCCGGATGGAGCATAGTCGATATCATCTAGAACTCGGGGTTCCTCGCTCAAAATCGAAGAGTGTCCAGAGGGAATAATACGCCACCGTGACAGGGCGTTAAGTCTCATGGCTACAAGTTCTGCCTGTTGTTTGACAGGTATACCCGAAGGGAGCCAACCAAGCATGACAAAAAGCGCCTCGTGTGGGTGGTACGTTGCGCCCCTGTAATCTGAATTTCCGCAGACCTCTTGACCTTATCCAGGAGCTTGATGTCCACCAAAGATCGCTTCATAAAGAAGGTTAGGTTCAATAACCGTCGTATAGATCCAGCGCCCCTACTGCTCTCCTATAGCAGTAGCTCGCCTTACGAGCTCTCGCAACTAAGTTACCTTCCAACTTAGCTTGGGGTCAAGAATAAGGCCCAGGTATTTGACGGTTGACTCAGACTAAGCCGGATTTCATCCACACTGGGCAGTGTAAAGCGAGTTACTTTATACCTTATAGTGAAGATAATTATATCCGTCTTACAAGGGTTCACACTGAGTCCGAACCCGCTACACCAAGCGGATACAATGCCCATGGCGTAACTTCGTGCAATTTGAATTAATAAAATCAATCATATTTTCAAGAATAATGTCCTTTATTTCAAATTTAAACCTCATGTTAGCTTGAAAACTATTTATTGTTATAAATAAATAAGGCAAATAAGGTGGTATTCGGAAATGTCAACTCTACCTCAATACAATTGTTACAATTCGTGCACGTCAGTTGCAGAGGGTTTATTTAACTTTACTTTTGAAATTGAGAAATGGATAACCCTGTATGAAAAAAGTTCACTTTTTAGAGAACATGTTTTTGACAAATTCGTCACTATCACTTCGTAGTTTTGTAAATTCATTTCAAATAAAGTTATTAAGGTCAATGGCCAATAGTAAGCAATTTTCAAAGTTTTTAGAAAAGGTATTATAATAATCCATATAATGAATTATTTTCTTTGTTTAAATTTAGCTATCAGGCGATTGTGTTCTTACTATAAAATAAGTTGTGGAAGGGAGGAAAATTCGTGACTTTAGTATGACACCAAAGATATTTTAGATCGGGGTGTCTACCGCTTAGCTGGTAATAATAAAAAGCGATTGTTAATTATAAATTCCTCTATTTCATCAGAACACATTCCGTTTAGTATTGATAGAACAAGAAAAGACACGCCGCAATACGACGATACTCGATAGAGTTGGATACCATACCGGATGCAATTGAGAAGCACCAAATAAGTATACATACATACTAACATTCATTGTTAAATAACTAGGACGGCTAAATGACATATTTCTTGAAGCGTTTCAAAAAATCGAGGCACTTAATTGCCTTTTTAGACGCTCGAAAAATGTGATCGTTTTAAAGAACTTTAAAATAAATTCTCATGGCCAGAACATTAAGAGCATCTGCCTCCACAACATATACATACATACATTACCGATAGCCACAGGTAATTCGACACTATCATTATAATGCAGTCTGCAGCAGCTGCAATGAGAAAGAGAAGAAATCGGCTAAACTTCTTATTTAAGACACTTAATACTGACCTTAAATACTCAAAGAAGATTCCATGAAAATAATAGTATTGCAAAGGATGGCATCGCATTTACCCATTGGATGGAAAAAAACAGCTGTAAAATGAAGCAATTCTATCCTTATTTTTTATTATCAAATAAAACTTTTCAATATCGAAATATAAACTAAAGAAAAATCATTTTGAAATTAGTTTTCAAATGCTAAAATTAATTAATTAATTTTTTTTAATAAATGCAGTATTTTTATTGTATTCATCACTTAGTAATAACAATCGTAACAAAGTCCGCTTTTAAGAAATTTTTTTTAAGTATTGAAACTTTTTTAGTTTTATAATGAATCATTAATAGTTAATAGTAAAATGTCTATGAATTTCTTTATATACATGCATACATACACATGACTATCTATGACTCAAGTTTTCTAGTTTTGAAAAAAAAAAAACATAACTCTCTAATTTAAGATTTACATTTGGATTTCAAATGCCGGATATTGATATGAATTTCAATTTTAATTAAAAAGTTTTTAATTAAATTTAAATACATTTAAGGAAAACACTTAACAACTTTCAAATAAATACTTAAAAAAATGCGCTTAAGTAAAAATACGAGGTTTGTTAAAAAAAATAAGGTGGGTTTTTGATCTTCGGTAATCTGAAACAATGAAAAATTTACGATGAATTACCTTTATGAACATCTTATTAATTTAATGGCTTCAGTTATACATAAACGTTTTTCTCTCATTGCCTACAAATTCTGTGTACATTGATCATAGAATCTCTCATTATTCTTCTTAGCATCACATTTTTGGGTGAACCATTGCTTCCATTGCAATTCGGCTCAACGTCACTTGGTCTTTAGCTTTTCTTTTGTCACCTTCTATCACCTCTTCTTATATTGCCTTGATAATTCTTTTCGTAGATATTTTTTTGCAGCCCTTGCGCAGCTCATTCTCATAATGTGACCGTACCATCGAATACTTTGTGCATTAACATATTTAATTACGTACCGGATGCGGTTCATATATCTTTCACAGAATCTTCCTTTCGAAGCATTATAATTTGTAGACAGCATTTACTCTAACACCCAGATTTCGTAAACATAAGTCAGTGTGGGTCTTATAACTGGTTTCAGGTAATTAAGGTCAAGTAATCTTTATTAGATCAGTTTTTTGTGCAAAGTAAGATCTCTTCTGCGTACTTAACACAACTTCTAGTTACATATTTAAATGCCTAAACTTTTTTATAGTTGCCGATTTGGATGTTATGTGTTGTGTTTCGTGATTCACCTTCCATAAATTTTGATTTCTCTTCGTTAATGTGAAGAGATCATGTGCCCCTACCTTGGCAGATGATTCTATGCACATAAATGTTTTCTGCAAAGCTTGCTTGTTTCTATCTTACGATATCATCCGCATATGCAAATATTTGAGTTTACTTCTGAAAATGTTTGCCTCCTGGATATATATGGGTTATAAGTTATCATTAAATTCTTGGCATTACGCACTGAGGTCGAGGATGGGAAGCAGGCACTCCAATTTTCTGACGAGTTTGCGGCGATACGGTGGAGACGGAGACTGTGGAACATATTCTCTGTCACTGCTCTACTTTTCATGGACGCGTCGACTAGGATATGCGACCAGGAAGGTTTTCTGTCAGGTCTAGGCTGGCATCTGTTTTTCTTACATGCTCTTTTTTAATACTTTTTATCTTCTTATTTTCCTCCCTCTGTCCTTACTTTATCATTTCTTTTCTTTCTTGTCCCTGTTGTTTAATGTCTTTTCAGGGAAATGTCTTTCCACAATGGGGTACTTCGGTACAGCTTTCCTACCTATCATTACCTTGTATTTTTAAATGGTATTGGAAAGTATCGAAAAAAAAAGTTAGTAATCTTCAGCTTTATACATCATTCATCATAAATTAAATCAACTTACGGAAACAATCGCTTATACTATCGTATATCACAGAATTAAATTTCAGCAATGTGCTTTTTATGAAGATTCCATATTAAAAACGTTAAGAGATTTTGGAACAGGAACTGGTAGACACATTTTAGAAATCTTCATACTTCTTAGAGTCTTTTGCATAATTGTTGGATATTCCAGACAACAGTATTCTCTGACAGCCAACCTGCCTCAGTGGCACTCAGCGTAAAACGTTTGACGTATAGAAAGGTCAAATATTACTACGATACGTTGTAAAGGTTTGCTCTTAAAGATAGGGTCAAATTATTTTGGGTATCTGGGCATTGTGGGATAAGTGGTAATGAAACAACGAATACATTGGCTAGAAATGCAATCGCACTATGCGGCACCACTTACTTATATCCTCAGTCTAATCAAGGATTAAGCAATTGCCAGATGCTTGGAATACTCAGGATCTTCGGCACGCTAAGATGGCGATCAGCCCGCAATTTGGGCATGGTTCTGAGGTCCTCAAGTAAGGCATGTCGAATTTGAAACTCTTACGGGCCATTATAGACTGAAGAGGATAGCGATCACGGATTTGAATGTTTGTAGACTGTGCTTGCTCACAGGCATCAGCGACGGCGGAATACATAGAATGTGAATGTGTGGTTCTTGATAAGTTTATATAGAAAAGTTTAGGTAGATAAAGGGCCTCATTGGGTGACCTTTATAGTTTCATATCTGCTGCTGTTCATTAGGAAGGTAGCAAGTCAGCTGAACAAACCAATGGTCAATGTCTAGCAAGAGTGCCTGGTCAGAATGATGATATGCATTTTTCTTATTAGAATGATCTCTAATTAAAATATGTTATGCGGCCAGAAACAATCAATAATACTTTAAAAAGTTAAGTCGTTTTTAATTCTTTTAACTCTATGTATCATAGATTAAAAGGCTGTATTACTTTAAAATCAAAAGACTTTAGCTGTAAACTTTTACTACAAAGATAATAGAAAAAGTTTACAGCTAAAGTCTTTTGATTTTAAAGTAATACAGTAATAATAATAAAATATATATATATATATATATATATAGATATATATATATATATATATATATATATATATATATATATATATATATAAAAATATTTAGGTATCTAACGTTATCCTCTACAGAATCACTTAGAGTGAAGTGTTCTCTAAATAAAAATATTTTCAATGTATAATGGTCTTAGACATCCAACGCACACGGTGAAAGGCAACTGGCATTCGGGAAGTAAATTTTAGAACCGACTCTCCAAGGAAAACTATAGCCAGCTGGTGGAGTTATTCGTTGCCTTTCTTTTAAGGTACTGAAGGCAAGCTCAATTATATCTTTCATATCGCTTAGCATGTTTTTTACATGCACATCTTCCATTCCAGATTTAGAAGATTAATTTATTTCTACCCACTCTTCTCTAAATTTGTTAAATATTTGTACACTGAGGCCAGAAAATTTTTTAATTTTGTCGTCAAAAACGCTCTTCAAAATAATTTTAAAGATATGATGGCGACAAGGGAAATACAAAAGTTTTTCTTTCCAATATTTGCTCCAAACGCATGCACCTTGCTTATGTCTGTAACGAATTCACACACGGGGTCTCACTTTTACTCAAGAAATGAAAGCTACCCCGGCCGGGCTCAGTCTGGGTCTGGTTCTTCTTCCAGAGTAAAGCAAAAGAAGAATCTGAAGAAGAATATATATATATATATATATATATATATATATATATATATATATCTTTTAGTAAATAATATAAATAAAATTTTTTTAAATCAATTTCATTTACATTTCTTTAATTGCCTTTAAATATTTACGTAAAAGTATGTATATATATATATATATATATATATATATATATATATATATTACATATATATACATATATAAGTATATATATATATATATATATATATATATATATATACTTATATATATACTTATATATATATACTTATATATATATATATATATATATATATATATATACTTATATATGTATATATATGTAATATATATATATATATACATACTTTTACGTAAATATTTAAAGGCAATTAAAGAAATGTAAATGAAATTGATTTAAAAAAATTTTATTTATATTATTTACTAAAAGATTCTGTAACTTTGTTGTGATTGTTGTTGGTGTTGTGGATGAAACAAAATAAAAGCCAATATGTATTTTAAATACCGGTATTTGGTTGCATATAATGGTATAACCCTTGATATTGACATATAGAATTTGTACAGTATTTATAGTTGTTACTATGTACTTTTATATGTATGTATATACCATAAACATACATAAATTTATTTACAAATATTTCATTTTATATCTTCAGAGAGACAAAATTTGCTTTGGTGTTCGTTGTGTGTACATAAACCTTTTTATTTCTTTTGTGTTGAGGATTGTGTAAAAGAAATTAATGTTTTTTTTTTTTTTTTTTTTTTGTATGAAACAAAAAGATGCGAGTATTTCTTATTTTATTTATCAACAAAAACAATAAAGAAAACAAAAGGTATTAAATCACTGTAACTTTAGTGCAACAAACTCATCTTAAAATAAAAACCTGTTTTAAAGAGAAGTAAGAATTAATTCCTTTTAAAATCTGCAAACACATATTTTTGTATGTATAAATGGGCAATGGAAACTGACATTCTGTTAGCTTGATGATGATGATGCTGGTTGGTATTGTTTCTGTTTGTGTACTATGTTGCTTTTTGTTGTTATAGCCATCGTTAATCGTTTGCAATGACCCTTGGCTTTAAACGAACAAAAGGATGTAAAAAGAAACAAAATGCCTTAAGAGTATTAAAAAAAGCATGTGGCCAAGACGCCTACCTGTGCATAAACATACATCCACACATAAATATGTACATCTACTTTCGAGTGCGCATGTAGGATTCTCTCCAACATTTTAATACAACTTACTAGTACATATACATATAAGAAGACGAAGAAAATTTTATTAAAAGGTAACAGGTAACTTAAGATCAGCACCAAATGTTAACAAGTTTCAATACTTTGTTCTTGTTGTACTGGGGTTTTGAGCAATTTAACATTGGTGCAAACAACTTACTCGTGCATACATACATACAGAAATTCAATAGTAACATGCATAAAGAAGAAGGTATGAAGAAAATCATGATTTAATGGCTGTAGGATTCTTTTTATTATCTCTTGGAGCTTGCAGCAAGGGTCTGCTGTATTATTTTAATTTTTTAAGGCAAATATGGAATAAAGCAAGTATAGTAACTTGAAAAAGCATTCATTTTATTGGCAAGGAATAAAATTGAAATTTATCATGACAATTGAAGCGTTTTGCAGGCTGATTTATTTGCAATTAGAAAGGCAGTGAAAGTGGTCCAAAGTATCATAGAAAGCGTTTGTGGGCCAGTGACTATTTCTGTGGAATGTCAGGCAACCCTCAAGGCGCTCAAATCATACCCGATAAAGTCTAAGCTCGTCACAGACTGCAGAATGAACTTGGTAGGATTGCATGAGATCATAACTTAAGTCGGTACCGTGCAACAATGGTATTGCGTGGAACGAAATGGATGGCCTATGAGCCGAGAACTCTATACTGCCACAGTTATGTTACTACATTGGTGAACTCGAAGGGTTCTTCCCTAGAAGAACTGGCCAACTCTGGTATAATAAGCGGTTATATTTAGTCGAAGGGCCTTTTTCATTTTTGGCTGGTTACTGGCCACCGTAATGGACGAATAGCAACACTGATTTCTGTAGACTGTGTGAGTATTAAGACGAAACGGACACGATCGACCTACTGTATCACTCTGCTTTAGGCTTTTTAGTAGAAAGTATAGATTTTTTAGGTTGGCATATGATTCAAGCTCTTGCCTCTCTTTCAAGCAAGGACTCTACCAGTATTGTCCGATTTTCCAAAGGCCTTAAATGGTCTTGACATGTAGGCTGGCCCATGGATCATTTCGGATGTCCTTATAACCTCTATTTTCCTCGTTCTCTTCTCTTTCACAATGGATCACATGGTCTTCGATTATTCAACCATCCGTTTTCCTGGTGGTTGCATATCCTATAAACTAATCCAAATACAACAGAAAACATGTTTTGCAGCTCTTCTAAATAGCTAATATTTAATTAATACTGCAAATCAGTTTTTTTTTAATTTTATTAATTTATTTAAAAAATAAAAAACACTCATTTAATACAAGTATACTTCTTCAATAGAGTACCACTTAGAACTCTTGTCTTTAAAACTTTTTTTTCTTTCAATGATATTATACAATAAGGCTGCAACTTGTTGAAGATCTATAATTTCACGTTTATAACTTTGAAATAGTTCGTGCCACTTGTATAGCAGTTCCATTAACTCGACATCTTTAGACAATGCTAACTTTTGAAAATGTGCATTAATAAAAACGCCAAACCATCGTAAAATTTGGAATTCATAGTCCGTACTACTTGGACTAAGTGAAGGACGTTCTTCAATAAACCATGACTCAGATGTTGTCAATAGATTGTACAAATGCTGTAAGATTAGTAAAATATGTTTATACTCAACATCTCGTCTGATGTGTACAGCAATGGTGTCGGCATCAAATGAACATGTCAAGAGAATATTTAAAATATCAATAACATCTGTTGCTAAACAGTTTTGAGGGTATTTTTCTGCCAATAAATCCAAATTAGGTAGTGGATTTGTATTATCTAACAAGCTTAAATCAATTTCCATATGATTAGCTGTTGTAGTCGTACTTATTTCTGGTATGGCTTCTTTCTCAACTTTTTCATCAATTGTTTCGATTTTTTGCAGTAAAAAGCTTAATGTTTTCGACAAAATTTTTTCAGACATATTACTATAACGTCTTAGACAAATACCAATGTCTTGCAACAAATTAGCTTTTATAAGAACTGTTAATAATTTCTCAGTAATTTCATGTTCACTGGCTCCAGATCTTTCCAATTGTCTGGCAATAAGTTGTATTTCAGGACAGAGGAAACCATTATCATTATAGTTGGTCATCAAAGATATTTGAACATCATCCAAAGGCTGATCGACTTGCACAACATCCACATGTAAATTTAATTGCTTGAAAGCATTTAATTGCTTGTCAAAATCTTTTGTATTTTCAAATGCCACGGAGAAGCCATCAGCTTCTTCTATATTATATTTTTCATTGCGTTTACTTTCGCTTTGATGGCCACATTCACTACTGTATTGTAAACATCCTTCCAAAAAGTCTTCTTCATTGATATGATCATCTTCTACTGCTGCTTGATAATCATGTCCAATTTGAGTACCCACTAATTCTGACAGCACCTCTTTAAGGACTCTATACTTAACGACAGAAAGATTTTGTCCCATTGCCAAGAGAATGTGTTCGTCAATAGACCATAATTGTGAGTAGTCGAAATATACTTTAAAGAACTGTTTTGTTTTTATTACTTTGTATTGAGTATTATATAATAGCAGAGAAGCCCCCTCCTGGCCATGATTTGAGCCGTATATTGCTACAAAATGTTTTGAAATGCCCAAAACAGATAAAGGTGAATCTACTTTCAGTTGAGTCAGCATTGATACAAAATTACCGGGAGAACGAGAAGGAGAAATATCATCAGCAAGACTGAGAAGAAAAATACGTTTGTCGGACCCTAAAAGTGCAAAGAAGGATAAAAAATAACTGTATTGTAAAACTGAAAAATTAATAATATTGAATAATATTGGTAAGACAGAATTTTGTCATTAAGGTAACAAGTACGCTAAATATAGTATGATTGTTTTAATAAATAATAATTGAAAATGAGGAGAGGCAAAGCATTACGGAAGCTGAAAAGGGAAAATTAAATACTACAAGGGTATGGGTCTATCTGTTGCTAATGCCCTAATTTCTACAAATAGATACCTAGCTGTGTATAGTTATCTATGGTGTAACGAATTTTTTCATAATTTTCACCTTACCTACTGGCACGGATGGAATTTTTCCGGATATGTTGCAGGATGTCTCCATCTCTGCCCTGATGATCCTCGTGAATGCCTTTAAAGTTTGCCTTCTTGGCTGAATTGTACCTAGGGAGTAGAAAAGGGCGAGGGTAGTTTTCATACCGAAAGCCGATAGATCTTGGCACTCCATGATGAGTGATTTTAGCCGATCAGTCTGTCATCGTTTTTGCTGAAAACGATGGAGAGAGTGGTAGATTTGTATCTGAGGAGCAAGATTGACAGGAGGACCATCAGTAAGGCTCCACATGTCTACTTCAGACGTAGGTCTATGGAGACTATTCTACTCGAGGTCGTCGGCCAAATTGAGACGTCTGCACTACGGGATTTATACCCTTGCAGCCTTCTTGGATTTTGAAGGTGCTTTCAATAATGTTGAAAGTGAGGCGATTAGGGAGGCACTGTTTGGATTTTGGCGTCCATGATTTCCTGGTTAAGTAGATAATTAGTATACTTAAGGGAAAGATTGCCTTTAGTTTGGTATCTTGTTATAAATGACATCTTCAGGCGGCTTGAGAAGGAAGGTGGTTTGTTATGCGTACGATCTGGCGATTCTCGTATCGGGGAGGTTTCTCTCGACCGTCAGCGAGGTCATGCAGTCGACGCTTGGCAAGCTTTCCTCCTTGGCGTCCGTCAAGGATCTTAACATCAATCCTTCAAAGACTGAGCTAGTTCTCTTCTAAGTTAAATGGGATTATCTTAAGACTGTCTGATGGGGCCAAGTTCTTAGAAGTTTTCTTGGACAGAAACTTAATTGGAGGGAAATACCTTTTTGAGGATGAATAAAGGCTCCAATTCTTATTATGCGGTTAGAAGTGTCATTGGTAAGAGATGGGGCTACGCCCGGTGATGGTAAAATGAATCTATGACTCTACAGTTATATCTGTCCTCACCTATGGCTTTATCGTAGTGTGGATAGCTTAGAAAAATGCCAGTCGGAGAAGGCTTCTGGATAAGGTGCACAGGTGTTTTGCTGCGGGCATATCTGGTGCCTTCAGGAGTACTCTTCAGTCAGCGCTGGACATTATCCTAGGCTTAACCTCCCTGGAGGTTGCGGTGAAATGAGGGCTGCTAGGAGCTTCTTGAGGATTTTGGAAAGAGGCCTGGCTAAAGCACTGGATTTTGGTCATTCTGTCATTTTAGAGTGACTGGACTAGAGTGCGCATTCAGTGACCCGCGCTGGTTCTAAGGACTACAGGGTCAAGGAATGTAACTTTAGAGGTGCCTTTCGCCAGTTTTTCCGGAGAGTCTTGACAGGATGTTGAATGGCCATGCCATCTTTACAGATGGGTCTAAAACCGAGGACACCACGGGTGCGGTGGTCTACTTTGTGGACAGTGACATTAAACTGTCCTTTAGACTTCCGGAATAGTGCAGCGTTTTTCAGGCTGAGGTCTTTGCTGTCCTCAGAGCAGCTAATCGTTTTCGCCGCTTGGCTGCTGAAGATGGCGTGGTCTTATATACAGACAGTCAGGCGGCTATCAAGGCGCTGACTGGTCGCCATGTTGTAGAATTGAAGAGTAATGGAGGGACAGAGGAGACTTTAGGGTCTCCAGGCTGCTTTAGCCTAAACTTGACCGCTCTAGGACGGATTGGGTCCTCAATCTGAAGAGGAAATCTCTTAGGTTTTGTGACTAGGCACTGAGGGCAAGGACGGGGATTTGGCAAGCAGGCACCCCAATTTACTGCCGAGTTTTCGGCGATACGCGGAAGACAGAATCTATGGAAAATAGCCTCTGCCATTGCTCAGCTTTTCATGGACGCAGGCTCGGGTTGCTAGGCCATGCCTTTTTTAATGGCCTGGATGGAATTGCGTCATCTAGGATATATGACCTGGAAGGTTTTTTGTCAGGTCTAGGTTGTCTCACTAGGTGATGCCCGGTTCTACTTGGCGTCTGTTTCTTGTACACTGTTTTTAATCCTTCTTTTCTTCCCTCTGGCCTTCCTTTTTCTCTTCTTCCCTTTCTTCTCTCTGTTATTTTTTTTTCTTTTCAGGGAAAGGTCTTTCCTCAATAGGACTCTGTGGTCCCTGGGCGGGTTACTTCGGTACCGTCTTTCACACCTACCTATCTACTTACTGGTTAAAGTTTAGTATATTTTACACCATTGATTTTCGACAGATAATGTAAAAGGTGAAATTTATTCACATACATATCGCTCATTAACTACAATAGTGTCATAACTCAAAAATACATTTTTTCATGGGAGCTGTTTTAAATTTTCAATTTTCTATCACTTAACATTAAAATTGGAATAAAGTTTATGTTCCTGTGTTCCTAATTTTATACGAATCAAAAAGAATTTTATACACAGTATAGATCACAATATTCTTCATATTTTTAAGTACTTAACTAGAATATCAAGTTTTTTGAGCTAAGACACTATTAAAGTAAATGAGCGATATGTTTTATTGAAGTGTCAAATCATTTTAAAACATTTGTAAGCATATAATAACTGTGTGTATATATAAAAATATGTATTTGTATGTTTGTAGGCAGAAGTAATTATATTGAAATTATTGCAATGTCCTTCAGTAAGGCCTATAGACTATCTAAAATATCTGAACTCAGACTGGAATGCGATAAAATTTGGAAAAACTTTAAGAAATGTTAACAAAGATAGGAGTTAAAATAATAATTAAAAAAAGAGTAGCAAACCACGCCGGGTTTGAGCTAGAAATAATATAAAATGAAAAATATATTAGACAAATATTGCCATATTTTTAAAGGTAAAAACAGGTAAAAGTAACGTTAAAATTATCAAAGTATTTTACCGAATAGGTAAAAATAACTTTATGTACGAACACAACCAGATATCTGTTTGTAGAAATTACGGGCATAAGTTATCGAAAAATATTGAAATATTATCAGAAAGTAACATCATTATTTTCAAATTAGTCCACATATTAAAAAAACATGAAAATATAGTGTGTTATCTAATGCTGACAAAAGACATATTTTAGAATAAACTTCTATTTCGCAGGATTCAATAGCGAAAATACCCTCAAAAAAAAGAGTAAACGTAGGCTTAACTGTCAAAAGGCGAGTTATTTTTAGAGCTGAGCATATAAAGAGAACGAAAAAAAAGGCAAAAGTATCTTTTAACACATTTCGCAAAGAAAAATGCACAACTTTCTGCAGCAGCCGTTATGGCTATAGCTATAAGTTTTTCGATCTTCGAAGGCAACCGCATTATATCGATTGTCTACATAGTCGCGCATGGGGTGTTATGGTATTGAGGACAATTCCATCTGACGGCATTTACGGCATTCATTTTTTAAACATGATGATAAAAGCTGCATCCTATAATGAGTAACTTAAAACGGTTTTCCCGCCTTTAACAAATGTCTTTGGATCCCTTCTTAGGATTCTAAAAAGTTAAATAGAGAAACAAAATATTGGAATTTTAAATTGACGTCATATTTTTCTGATTTAAATATAATCAAAATGTTATCCAAAAAAGCTAATCAGGTTAGAAACAATACTCGAGTGCTCCTTAGTTTATTTAAGCCATAAAACTTGCCTGGAACACAACTAAATGTGATTAAATAGCCTATATCCTTGTAAGTTTAAGTTTGAGCTTTTCCACCTCCGGCAGTGCATTGCCAATCTCCTTTTTCAATTATTATTTATTAAAACACCCCTATTTAGCGATCTTGTTGACCTTAATGACAAAATTCTGACTGGTAACTAATTTTTAATGAGATGTTCTAATCAAGTACAACGGTACATATTTTTATGTTTTTTCTATAGAAGACCTAAATAATGCATGAAAGACCACATACATACATATGATAAGTTTTACAATGGTTATGGTTTTAGAGATATAAGATTGGATTTTTAAAACTACATAGTGTACGCTATTTAAGTGGGAGCAATGTAACTTTTTAGAATGTTTTCAATACTTAGCATGTATACATGTATGTATGTATGTATGTAGTAATATATTTTTACAATTTAGTCTAATTGCATCATAGGTACTTTAATCTGTACCTAACCCACCGTTCCATAAACTAAAAATTAAGCAGAACTCAAAATGAAGAAGAAATTATGTAAATTGCTAAAAAAAAATGACTTATTGTTAGAAACATTTCACGTAAAATATGTTCGTTTTCACCAAATTTTGATATGGAAAATTAAATTGTTTTTGCCTTTACGTTCTATTTTATTCTCCTTTTTTGTTCATGCAAAAAAATGCACGAGAAAATTTTGTTCGTCTTTTTTTACGATAAAGGATATATGTTAAAGACTACTTTCATATGACAAGCTGACACAAGAAGTGCCTCTATTTCATACTTACATATAGTTAACAATACTGGGCTTCCTTCAGCCTCTATTACAGCTGCACCAGCTACTTGTACATCTAAAATTCCTCGTTTGAGCTTAAAACGCTTTGTTGATTTTTTTATAACTTCCAAAGATATACGTACTAAGTGATAATCCCCAGTTTTAGTGTTACGTTCAAAATAAGTTAAAATACGAGAGCCATTTGCCAAACTATGAACACTAGCATTCGTAAATAGCAAACTGTTTACTAAATCTATTTGTTCAGAATATTTGGGATTATCATTTTTGCGTGATTCAATAGCGGATTGTAGAGATTCACAAGTACCATCTGAATACAATACCAAAGTATCGTTTTCATTACAAACTAAATCGGCTATGCTTTTTTGAAACTAAAAATATTTATTCATAAAAGTTAATGTATTTAATAATGTCCATAAACTTGCCTTTAACTTTTTGCATTTATTGACATCCGTGGTGTTTTCATCCCAACACCTGATCGATTTATTGGCAAATACGGCAACATATTTTTCCGTATTGCGATCATACACAACTTTTGATGATAATTTTTCCAATACAGACCAGCTTTTAATTTGTTTTTGAGTGGAAATCTGAAACAATAATTATAGCTTTTCTTTTAATGATTATCCACCAAAATAATCCATTCCATACGCATCACACCTTGATAATTATGATAATATTTTTACCCAATGTTGTTATTATATTTCCATCCTCTTTGTCCGGCGAAATGCCAAGAAAGTCCTTAGGTTCTGGTATAGGACATAAATTATAATATGTTATAAACTTTGTCATTTTTTATTTAAAAGAAAAAATGTATTTTTTACTTTTGTTGACAATATGTATTTAAACGTTATTCTGTGAACAAAACAGCACGTGTCCGTTTGTTTACCATTAGTGTTTTACAGAGTTGAGTTTTTAGTGAATCATATGGTCTGTCAAGGCCGTGCTTACACTAATCTTTAATACACAAGAAAAAAGCATATGTATATTGCGAAACAAATGTACTCAATATTTGTAAAACTAATTTAAACTACGGTCACATTTGTCAAATATTTGACGAAAAAACGTGACCACTATTTTATAAAAATATTTGTTCTTAAATTATTTTTTTAAATTAACTAATAGAAAAATACAAATATTTTTTGGTTCTATTATATATAATAATATTTAAATAATTTTTTAAGAAACGCTCATATAGAAGAAAATTTTTCCATAAAATGTTTCTATAAAATATTTGTTTTCGTCAAATATTTGACAAATGTGACCGTAGCTTTATAATAGTTGCTTGATTTTTAATTCATTTATTTGATTACTAGATTGATTAATTTTTTTACCAACTCTGTTTTAGTTTTTACTACAATTTCCAACATGTGGCAACACTTTTTTCAATAACTAGCTGACGTTTGTTACAATTGTTTTCATTTCAGATATTTTGGTCATATTCCCAGAGACACACATTTTCCTAAAATTCTCAGAAAAATATTTGTCCATAAAAATGGGTGGTAAAGCCAAACACACACAACGTACTAAAAATAATGCAAAGGTATGATAATATTATAAGCGAATATTAAGAATTTATATTGATAAACTTTGATCCTTCCAGCCATCGAGTAGTGCCCGTAGTGCGGAATTGCTGGGTTCAACACCAACATTTGTAGGCTTCTCTGCGCATTCCGACTTTGGATTAATACCTTTTGCACCAGGATTTACCACCGCAGAACAAATGCCAGACACCTTTGACGCCAGCATTAGTTCGCAATATCAATTAACTTTAAAGAAACTCTCTAAAAAAGATCCAATGACAAAGAAAAAAGCTCTGCAGGAATTTATCGATCTAATAAATAGTTCCGACTTGGAAGAACTTAAAATCATATTGCCACTGTGGCCGAAATTTTATCATAATTTAGCCACCGATCCTGAGCACAATGTACGCGAATTGTCTCAAACAGTAATGCAGCTCTTAGTGACAAAGTGCAAAAAGGCAGTAGCTCCATATTTGAAGCAGCTTGTTCCCGTCTGGTTGGCTAGTCAATTTGATAATTATGCTCCAGCCGCTACTATAGCCAGTACATCATTTAACGACACTTTCGCTAATAATGCCAATCGCACCCGTGAAGTCTGCTTGCATTGTCAACATGAGATACTGGAATATGTTACGCGTAATTTAACTTTTCATACGGCATCTACTTTGTCTACAGGAAAAAGTTTAACGCCCGAGGAGGCGGAGCAAAAATATCAACGTGTCGTTATGTGTAGTTTAAAGGAACTTTCGTTCTTTATTGAACAAACAGTCGCTGCTGCAGATCAGACACATATTTTGGATGGCTTGCAAAAGTTATTGAATCATCAGAAGTTTTGGAGTTTAGCAAAGAACAAACTAAACTCTGTCAAGTATGTATATAATTTTTAAATGGTTTTTTTAACTAATGTTAAACTAAAAAATTAAATTCCTACTTGTTGCTTATCGTCTAATTTACAGAGCAGCGTGGTTTGAGTTAATGTATCATCTCTTACAAAACCCTAAACATCAAGATATATTTGCCACACAAAAGCATCAGCTAATTACAGTAACTTTTCAAAATATTGAAGATTCTGATCCTTTAGTAGCACCTCATATATGGGGTTGTATACTGCTGATACAAACAAATTATGAAGATTGGTAAGTGTGGTTAAAAGTTCTAAAGGTCTTTTCTCTAAATAGATATTACTTTTAGGCATGAAACCATTGATTTTCATAAAAACATATGGCCCAAGTTTTCCTCTTTGCTATGTAATGCCTTCAATCGTAATACTCAAGCTATATGCCCTAATATTTTACCCTTTTTCTCTCAATTATCACATGTTACCGCTAATATTAGTGAATATCACTCGTTAATAAAGCAATTTTTCGACAATATTAGAGATGTTATAATAGCGGAAAACTCATCACTCACCATATCAAAGCAAGACAATAAAATAATAATAAAAACATATTTTGAATGTATGCGATATGTAATCCAAAAAGTTTATAACAAAAAGGAATATGCTCAAGGCGAAAAGAGTGTTATTGTTTTTCAATTATTAGAGGATAATATAGTGGAACCCCTTAAATGGTGTTTAACAAGTTCAAATGGTCTTATAACAAAATATTTCTTCCAACATACAGCGACTTTAGTGGCATTCTGTGATAAACAGTCAACCAATTCGTCTTTATATCGTTTACTATTAGATAACTTTTGGTCTTTCATATTCAATATAATAACTGAAAATCTACGTAAAGAAGAGGTAGATGAATTATACATAGAGCGTGTTATTGAACTCATAAATGATTTATATGTTGCAAATCCATATTTGGAGGAGCATAAAGTGAAATTTGAAGAAGATAATATTGAAAACGATAAAGTTGAACGATGCGCAACACCAAAAGAACCACGACCTACTGCTGCTTTCATACAAAATGAACTTAGGCAATTGGTTTTACAATTACTGCGTATATGCTTAAAAAAGACTTTAGATTTGAAAACTTCCAAATATATTAAACATGTACGTTTACTATGTAATATGTTTAATGATAAAGACTTTTTTGCTAAAATAAGTGACGACAACAATTTAGATACAACATTGTTGACGTTGGTCAATTTATTGAAAACATTTTTAAATAACGAAGCCTGCGAAATTGTTGTAGACGTACTTTTTGAGATTTTACAAAATCTAGAAAAGCAACAAAGGTTCTCATTCATCGAACGGGAATTAATAAAGGTAAACTAAAATATATTTCATAACATTTCATACGAAAGCATGGATTTGCCTTTATTTTTTAGATACCTCACCATTTAACACAAACATTGGTTTTACAACGCTTACTCTCACATCCTTTGTGTGTAGAACCCGAAGTACGTAGCATATTGTCACAAGAAACCGCTTCCGAAATAATTAGCAAAATGGCTAATGATGTTGTGACCAATAACACCAAAGATTTGCTCAATTTGCTGCATAAATGTTTCTTCCAAACTGATACGGGCGATATATTAATTTCGTCGAAAACTGTTGACTCCATCCTAAATATCTTATCAGAACCTTTGGTAGCTAATTACGAAAGTAAAAACCGTAGTACTGATATAGACGCCTGCGGTAGTTTTATAGCTCAAATAATGCCAGTTGTGTGCTCAAAGGAAAATTCTTCTCAAGAAGTGCAACAGAATGTGTTTTTAAGGCTTTTCAAATTTAGCATGCAAAAATTCGTGAGTGAGTATATATCTGAGGATACATTATGGGAAATAACAACCTGCTGGCAGGATGCTTTATCAAGTGAAGATATAATTATTGATGACAATCTCTTGCAAAAATGCGCTGCTATTGTAGAAGAGCAAGCAAATAATGAAGCATTAAGTAATATAGCCATAGATTCAATGGCAGAAGCTATAGCTAAATTTGTTATATGCTCTACTGAGAATAAGAACGAAGAAAACGAACGATCTTTAAAAATTGATGAATTTCTGAAAACTTTATTGAAAGACAATACCTCAGACATAGAAGATCTATTCAATGTATGCTCTTTTGTAGAGTCTTTGAACGGGGTCTCTTCCCCAGCCAGTG
The DNA here is from genome assembly GCA_023159175.1 of Wohlfahrtia magnifica. Lineage (NCBI taxonomy): Eukaryota > Metazoa > Arthropoda > Insecta > Diptera > Sarcophagidae > Wohlfahrtia > Wohlfahrtia magnifica. The sequence goes on from JAKWBJ010000045.1 coordinate 4,925,911, forward strand.
GTTTTATAGGAAATATAAAGAATTTCTCTGATCTTCTATTGGTATTACAAAGATCCCTTTTAAATTTCTCTACGCTGTGTAAATTAGTGTATAAGCCAACAAAATCCTCGGGTCTACATGAAAGCGTTAATGAAGGCAATGAAGATGAAATTACTGAAGATTATTGTGATCCAAATGAAAACTTATTGAAAATTTGGTCTGAGTTTTTACAAACACAACTAATACAATATATAACCATAGCGGCTTGTGGTGATAGCTTAGTAGCGAACGTTTCTAATTTAGATAACAAATTAGAAACATTATGTTTAGAACTTTCGGAAAAAGTGCAATTACTTTTACGTCAGTCTGGAGAACTGAGTGTAACGTTAAAAGAAAGGCTGCTGGAGGAAACAGCAAAAGAAGAAAATCTAAGATATTGCCGTTCCTTACCATACCTAGTAAATGTTGAACAATATGCACAGTTTGAAGAAAGCGCTACTCTTTTGTTGGCCGAAGATTTACAAGAATATTTCGCCATGCAAAAGACTTTCAAAGCCTACGTTTGTACTTTACAATACCTGCAACCAAAACTAGAAACTAAAACTATTAGTATTCAATGTCCCATTATGCGGTCTGAGCCACCTGATATGTGGATTAACGCTGCAATGTTTCGGTGTTTAATTGAAAATAATTTTTCGTCTTCATATAATGAAAAATCTGATCATAATATTATAACATCGGCAGTGCAGTTTATAACACAGCATTCGGAAAAACTACATACCCAGAAGGACTTGCTTTCATATCAAACGTAAATTGACTTTAGCACTAATAAATTGTCCTTTTTTAAGTCTTAGTTTTTTTTTTTTTTTTCTTTTAGAGAGATACCCACACAAGATATGATAAGTATTTTAAATGCTGTGGAATATATGAATTTATTAACCGCGCTTTTGAATAAAGTGCCCCATCTATTGACAATTAAAAATTGGGATGTTATACGCATAGGTTTGGGTCATTGGATCTTAAGCTTAACCAAATCACTAGATTATGCTTTGGAAAATACTGATCAAAAGGTAAATATTTGTAATCACATATACACTAAACATTCTTATATACATTTTTCTTTAACAGACTTTGTATTTTACACTAAACGTTTTTAAATTATTTGCTGCTTTAACGAAATTTTTTGAGGAGGAAAAGCAAAAAAGTTCCACAGAGCTTATAAAAAACGTTTATGATGAATGGCTACAAGTATTTTCGCGTGATGTATATCTTACATTGTTTAAATCATTTTATAAGATCTGTCAATACCAAGGTAATGTGAATTAAACTATTGTAGTCGTTGTCGTATTTCGAAATTGTTTTAATATATTAAAAAAAAAACTGTTGTCTACTACTTTGAAGGTCAATATTTATTCCTATCATGGTTGGCGAGTCCTACTCATTATCTTTTTCATTTGTTTATTTTTAATTTTTTAGATATTCCCGCAAACTTTTTAGACTGTTGGGAAATATTTTTAAATGAACTTACTTCAACTATGGAGCATATGGACTATGGTATTGTTTATGGGGTAAATTATTTTATACTAAATCTCTGTATTGCTTTTTGATGTATTGATTTTTCTATTAGTTCTGTAAAAATTCTACTCAATTAACATTGGATCATATTTGTAATTCTCTGTTGAAAAATTTGTCCAGACCTGTTCATTCCTTGCGTACCCTAAGTATATTCATGATGCGACAATTGACGCCTCACTTTGTGGCTGATGACATTGAAGTGTATGACAAGAAATCCGAAAAAATTGATAAAGATGATCATAAAATTATGAAGTGGCATTTTCTTAATCGTTTCGAAGACTATCTAGGACGATATGATAATTCAATACAAAAATATATTAAAGAGTTTAGGTAAAACTGCTGCTACTATTTATCAAACGAGCCTTTTTTTTTTTCTAAATTATCATTCATATAGTTTTAAGTTAACCGAAATTGTTGATTTGGAACCGATTGATCGATGTGAAGCTTTTAGTTATTTAATGTTATGGGATTGTATTATATATGCTTGTGCCAAATCACCAGTAGCTTTACGTTCTGTGTATACGTCTTGGTTACATGAAAATAAATACGAGGAGGTAATTATTTTTAATTTAAGTATACTAAATCATATAAAATGTCGTAATTTTTATTTTATTTTTTAGAATTTACTGCACTTTCTATTCCGTACCATGCCAGTTGAAATTTTAAAAAACCATAGCACTAAACAATTAAACAATGAAATTTTTAAAGGACTTTCATGGTCACAAATTAAAGGTAATAAAATAATTTATATATCAGTAGCTTCAGTATTAGGCTTGCCACCAGTTGTTTGTTGAGTACCTTCCTCATCTGCATAGTAATATTCTTCGGAGCCACTTGAATATGAAATATAATCCTCAACTGGCACAAATGATGAAAGTTCTTGTGTCTGTCTTTCGGGTTGCGGTTGAGGCATCTGTGGATAGTGTGCAGGCGGCTCTGCAACATGTATATTCAAATTCGAAATGAATTTATTTATCCATACAGCTAAATTAAAAGCTAATATCTTTTGATATTCCCTTAAATTACTAGTGATATAGAAGTCCTTGTCTGAAAAGTTACATATATGATGTATAAAAGATAGATAGATAGATCTTAGATCTTATTTGCACACATACCTGTAAATTCTTTCAAAGCCTCTAATATTACAGATACCAAAGTTGTACTTTCGTCCATAACAAATTGATCATTAAGTAGAAAGTCTTTCATTTCCTCAAATAGAACACATATAATTTTTTTAATTTGCGCCCTTTGTTTGCGTACAATTTTTCTAGTCATTCTTTTCAAACATTGACGTTGTTTTTTTTTTGCAACTTTTTTCAAACGCCGTTCTTCATTCAGCCATTCCAAAGCTGTTGATATACTGGTATACTCTACAGGCGGCTTTTTTCCCAAACGCATTTCCAACCGTTTCTTGCGCCATTTCGGTAAAATAAAATTAAAGTATTTTAAAGCATCACCAACTTGTTTCTTATCTGGCTCAGCTAGGCTATTTATTCGAGCAGTACAATTCGGAACGACGTTTTTCTTCATAATATAACGGGGTAGTTTTCGTGGATGGGCCAAATTAGATTTTGGTGTAGCCAAATACATTATGTGTTCCTCTTGCGTTAGGACATCGCGATCAATTATAATATTTCCAGTATGCTTACACACGTATGTGGGACAGTAGCGGGGACATATACAAAAATATCGGTAAGCATAAAGTAGTGGTTCCTTTCTGCCTCTTTCATGCAATGGCCTTATATCTTTACACTTTATGACGCGCTGACGAAGTAAACCCTGACGAGCATTGATTTCCTCGAGTACCGTTCTTTTTTCCTCAGGGGGCTTCGTCGATACTATAATGTCACTGGGAATTTTATCAAAATTTATAGCCATTTCTTACAAAAAAAAATTTTTTTTGTACAAAAAATTTTTTCACAAATTACACAATAAATGTTGACAACAAATACAATATGTACACTGGTAAATTTAATTATTTTTTAGATCCAAATTTGTCGTTGGAGAAATATGTGTGTCATTTGTATACAGATGTGTTGAGTAAATTACCTGCTGTTGTACGCAAATGGTGGAATACTAGTCAATCAAGACAAAAAACTTTTGTCGATACTTTAACTACAAATTTTGTCTCACCGATCATATGCCAAGAAGAACTTATGGCTATTGCTAGTAAAAAGGAAAAACATGAAAATATGCAGGTGAAATAATAGTTTTTATAGTTTTTATACTGGACTTTTTCAATACATACATATTTTGTTTTTTTTTACTTTTATTCTAGGTCACAGTACATATATCGACCCGTGAAGTTTTGGCAGTTTATTCTATTGATGAAGCTCGTATGGAGTTAGTTATAACTTTGGCGCCCAATTATCCTTTAGGATCAGTGAAAGTGGATTGTAATAAACAAATTGGTGGACGTTCATCATCACGCAATGTTGCCATGCAATTGACCATATTTTTAACGCATCAGGTATTTTAACAATAGTTTCATAAATATACATAAATAAACACATTATTATTTGCAAATATTTAGAATGGCACAATCTTTGATGGTCTGGCTTTATGGAAAAACAATTTAGATAAAAAATTTGAAGGCGTTGAAGAATGTTACGTTTGTTATACAGTCATACATCAAGATACTTGTCAATTACCCAAATTAACTTGTAAAACATGTAAAAAGAAATTCCATGGTCCTTGCTTGGTAAGCATAGTTGTAAATATGTTATATTGTATTAAAAATGTTTTAATGTTCATTTTTTTTTTATAAACAATAGTATAAATGGTTTACCACAAGCTCAAAGTCCACATGTCCTATTTGCCGTAATGTTTTCTAATCTGATTTAAAATACGATAACGTATTACACAATGGTAATCATGGTATTAAGCAAACATTTTATGGAAATTGGTTAAAATGAGTACAGATATGTATATATATTTATATATTTTCAATGAACTTTTTAAATTATTAATAAAGGTGCAAATGATAATGCAAATATAATAGACATGATATGCAACTATTTCATTAAAAACACTAAATTGAAAGATTTAATTGTTAAGGTATTAAGAAAGACAGCTAGCTATCTTGGACAATGGTGCTTAAGTACAATAATAATTCACGTTTGAGCTGATGATTGTGTTTGCAAACACATCCATGCCTGAACTCACAACTAAGAGTAATGTGCGTCTGAAAAATTTGCTCTATTTCTAGTTCCTTCACTTATTGCATTTTTTTATATAGTTTTGTTAAAACACTGCATTGACCCTAAAATATACTAAAAGCAAATTTCTCCGATCGTAAGTAATAAATCTACTAAATGACAAAAATATTTCTAATTTTTTAGTAGCAGCTTAATCGATTAACCTTTTGAGGCGTTTAGTTATAGCCAGTACTAAACAAAATCCTGAACCCACTTTAGTATTGTTCAGTATATCATCAAATTATAAGAAGGAAAATGCTTAGGTCACGTGTGTGTACCGGTTGTACATAATGGTGCCACCTGAAAGCTGATACAAGTATCTCCACTCATGGTGACTGGACTTCCAACTTCGTTGCGACTCGCTGCAGCCAGCGTTATTTATTAATTGACGAAACAACTGCCATCAACCCAAAATACCTGGAATCTCAACCTTTCACGTCGTTCATTGCGGATATGCTCGTTATATATAGAATGGAGATTAGAGCGAACACAGCAACGATATACAATAAAATTTTTAATGTAAATTGTTTTAAAATTGTATAGATTTTTTTCAATATTTAATACCGTAGTTTGCCCCCAGTACAATCTAATGAATGCAATTAAACGGTGTCACATAAGAAGGCATACTAAACTACGCATAGAAACTGGAACGAATATTTTATGGCTGGCAGTAGTACTCTGGCCGTTCCCAATACCCGAAATTGTGATACATTCAACTAACCCCATCTACTCGGTTTCAGCTTTACATAGTGAAACCACTATCGCCACAACACCCACTTGAATCGAGGATACAGATGCGACCTGTAGGTCTTCAATCCTTCAACACCATAGAGCTAAAGTGAAATGGGCTGAGATATAAGGTTATAGAAATTACTGCATATATGCTCAAGGAGAGATAGGGGAATGAACCACGATGGGGGGGCTCACCTTCATCATTGAAAGCAATATGATGATTGAAATATCCAAAAACAAAAAATGCCTTGCGTGTTAACTCATTAAAGAACTTCATAACTTCCGAAAACCCAACCACTGCTGAGTTGGTTTTAGGATGCAGTATTTTGTCTACTACCAAAACATCCACTTCTAGAATAGTAACAGAAATAATTCGCATATTCAGGTATTTAGATTTTAATTTCTTTTAACTTGTAAAAAGTGGTCAGCTTAAAAATCTAAAACGGATTACAAAATTCTTTTCGCAAGGCATAGGGTTTTGCAGATTTTGCTTTACTTAGCCATTTTTTAAAGTTCTAAATATTCCAAAAATAAAGAAACACGTATAAATTTTGTTTTAATTATATGTTTCAATACTGTAAAGCGTTTTAAATATTGTAATATATAATCATTATTGTTATATTTTTGTTTTTTTCTTTTTTTATAATAAACAGCAATAATATGAATAATTACATTTATTTTTCATTTGGGGAATTTATAATATTTTTTAGATGTATTTATAAATTTGTTATGTATTTTAATTATATTTCTTGTAAATAAAGTATGAGTAATATTTATAAAAATATGTTTTACACAAAAATGACATAGATCTCCTTTTTGACATAGATCTCCTTTTTGATAATGGCAATGTTTATTAAAAAACGTGAATATGTATTTTTTCGAATGGTGACTAATTTCTTTTTTATTGCAATAGAAAAAAGTTAGCAAAATAGTCTTAAAAAATATTAAAGCGTTATGTTTTTTTTAAATATTTATATGTATATAATATAAAAAACACTGCAAATATTAATATTACACAATTTATTTTTATGTTTAAACTTAATTTATTAATAATTTGAATATCATATGTTAGATAGCTTAAATATATACGTATATATACGTAAAAGAGATATATATATATATATATATATATATATATATATATATATATATATATTGTATTTAGTTATCTTTTAATATTTGTTGTTATTCTGGATTTTAATTAATAAAATAAATTATTAATTCAGTTTACATACGGCAAGTAATCTTAAGACAATTACAAACTGTAAAGGTTTTGTACCTTATCTTCTTTACTATAAATATTTTAATGCCTTAAGATATTGTGAAAAAGAATTTATCAAAACTTTTTATTTTATTTTTTTATCTTATTAGATTAATAAAACAAAATATCTATTGCACTTAAGTTAAAATACAATTTCTTACAGCACTTGTGCTTTATCCACTGCAAATTATGTTTGTAAGGAAGTAGTAAGTTAATCAACTGTAATTGCCTTATAGTTTTAATCTTTTAATTAAAACCAAAAATATTCTTCGAATAGGCATCATAATAATTTATTGAGCAATGATATAAAAAATATGTCTATAGGAAGCTACACTGTGTGCCTTAACTATAGACGCATTGCAAGAAGCTGACTATAAAATAACGGTTCTTTTGTATTTAAGCATTTGGCATATCTACTCTTTAGATTGAGAACTCTGGCATTTTTAACTTATTCCTTAGTGTTTTATTAGTATAGGCGCATTGCAAAAAAAAAAAAAACTAAATGAAGTCAATTAAAAGCTGTGCCGCATAATTTAAGACAAGTTTTGTAAAATGTTAAAATTTTTAGATGTTTAAACAAAATGTCGCGTGGTTTAAGTTACCGGGAAACTAGTCGGAAAATTGTAAAAATTATGCAAAAAATTAGAGTGGATAAAGGCAAAAATAAAAGAGGATGCCAAAAATGTTATCAGACATTGACCGACGAAGACTTGTTAACGGTACTAGCAATTCCATGAAAACCCTTCCGCTGATTGCTTATGAGTGCAGCTTGAAAGTGTTAAAATCTTTAATAAGTAGAGTACTAAGGGTCCAAAATGATAACAATACAAACGCTGATGACAATGCATAAGCTAGTTGCTCGTCTGGAAAATGTACAAACAAATTGGACGAAAGCGAGCGTATGACTTTGGATCCTATTCGGCTTTAGTTATTTATTTCTCCTTATTAAGATAATTTTTTTTTTCAGTTTTGATAGTCCAGATCATTTCAATTGTTATTGAAGAGATCTATGAAAGTAACCACGATATCGCTCTAAACGAAATTTCGGTGGTGGAGGCATTTATTCTCTAATAAAATAGGATAAATGGCTTTATTCGTAGCTTCAAGTTGATGTTGTGAACAAATGGAGCTGCACAAAAGCATAACATATTAATTAGTTAAAGAAAATAAAAACTATAAAACCGATAGACTAGCAATCTATGTTGATACTTAAAATATTTTTTTTTTTTTTTGACAAACTAAAAGTCTTTTATCATAAAGTAACTGAAATATCAAACTGTCCTCTTAAAAGGTTTTGTGTGATTTTATATTCCTACAAATATTTTAATCAATGAAAATTTTATAAAAATTGACTTAGTAAAACTGTTTGCGAAATGGTAAACTAGTGTTAAAAGAGAACGCCACCAGTTTTAATTGCTTCACGTTATTTTGAGTGCACTGTAGTTTCGATAGCGGCTTATTTCTAGATCTTCATATTTTGTAATTTAAAGTTAATTTTTTGACTGGGATTAACTTAGAAAAAGCCTTTTCTTTACTATGGAATGCAACTGCTTGATGGCAGTAAATAAAATTTCTTTAAACGGACACTTGCCATCAAAAGAAATGAAAAAAAAATATTTTTCTATTTATAAAATCCTTTTTATAAAATAATATTTTGTAAAAAGAAAAAGGAGGTAAGCATTAATGTATGAAGTTATAAAAATATCTTTAGTATTGGTTTTATTTCCAATATACAACAAAAAATATATGAACCAAAATAAAAAACGGTATATAATATTACACCTAAGCAAAAGATAAAAGATTATACGTACATATGTAGATAGAATATATTTTATACAACAAAATAACACCTAGCCTATAACTATAAAGAAAAAAAAAAAAACAAAAACAAAAAAACCTAAATTCGACTATTATAATTTATTTATATTTTATAACATATAGGTAATAATATTTATTTGATTAACCAAGAAAAATTAAATTAAAACATTTAAAATAAATAGTAATAAATAAATTATTAAAACCCCCTCTTTACAAAAACGTTTGTTGTCTTTTTCTCTATCCCTTTCTCAATTTATTTGGAACAAAAAAATAATAAAGAACAAAAAAGACACACAAAAATAGAAAAAAACCTAAAAATTATATAATAATCACAATTTTAATTATACGCTTAGCGTTTAGTAGTTTTAAGTTAATTTCAAAACAATTTATCTTCCAAATTATTATTGGTTACCACTAACTACCATTCGTTACCTGTTTTCAATATAATAAAACCATTCATAAACATATATATTTTATGATATTGTGCACATTTTCTTTAGATCGTTTTCTGTTTCATCGTTTTCTATCGCTCCTAAACCACCATTTGGTATAGTTTTACCTTCAATATTTGGTAAGTATGGTTCATAGTCTAAGCCTTTGCGTTCGTAGAAAAGTAGATATGCTGAACTAGGATCTATATTGGGTTGACTGGATATTTCACGGCATGAACTGTCATTATAACAATACCACGAGCCATTGGGATTGGCCGCATAGGAAACATAATGGCCACCATTTAACATGCCGGAATGGGACTGAATATTTTAAAGGTATTTAAAAAATAAAATATAATTTTTTTATTAATGTGAAACCAATATGGGGAATTATACCATGTTCACATGACGACGTTTTTTTGTAATTCACTCTCTCATTCATTTAAACCCCCAATTATAATCCGAATTACATAATTCCCCATAAAAATTTTTGTAAATAATGTGGGAATGAAGTGTACAAGATGACGCCAAAGAGTAAAGACGTACGACGGAGCCAACACCGAAGACTTCTTTTTAATAAATACATTTATCTTAACATTGTGTATATGTTGTTATATTAACAAAAACAGTCATTCTTTTTAATTGCTGAATAAAAACAATTAAATAAAACACTACAGTACTTTAGTTTCAATTGTCCTGTAAATTGCTAAAAATTTCAATGTGATCTCTAATTTTTTCATCTCTTTTTGTCATCACCAGTTATCAAGCTTACAAAATAAAGTAAACAAAGAAACAATGTCCACTTGCTGCAATGCTTCAATTTGTTTTTATAAGAAATTCAAACAGCGAACAAAGCAATTCGAAATCTCGTGTGAACATGGCATAAAAAAGTTAATTTTATTTGATAAAATTAGAAAATGTTGCTTAACAACTACTTACCACAACAGCGTATAATTTATATTTGGGATCAAATTTATCTTCACCATTTTTTAACTTGTGCTGATGGAAATCTTCGAATTCACCATCGATTATAGGAGTTTTAGTTAAACTAGTCGATATTAAACGTTTTCGTCTAGTCATTGTACGATCGCCATTATCCTTTCGTAATGTATTACACATAATAGAGCCGTTATCCAATTCAATACGATCTGAACTTTCATCATCGCCCACATCATCGATTTGCTGTGATGAGTTGTTGTCATTATTTGTATTAATAAAGTTTTTGGTATTTGTTGTTAATGAATTACTATCCACAATATTACTGCAATTATCTAATACTTGAGTATGATGATGACTTTGTAAATTCAAAAAATTATTCACTTCATCGTTTAAAGACAATTGAGCCTCTTTGGTTAAGCCATTATAAGTAGGTTTAATGGAATTTTGGTTAGATATAGTGTTGGTTGTATTGCCATTATTTGGAGATGAGGGTGGTGTGGTGCGAGTAGATAATTGAATTTCTAAAGCTTTACCATTTATAGATGTATCATCTTTTTCCGAGATACCACTAAGAGGAGTTTGAGAAATTTCATAATTAATTTCGAGTAATTCTTTATGTCGTAGTATTGTCTCCTGAGGTACTGCAGCCAAATAGGGTGTGGGATCAAAGTTATCAAATGGAAAATGTACCACCTTTTGTGATTTAACCCATTTATTATTAACGCAATTAAAGCGTTTCAAATGTATAATCTGCAAAATTGTTAACAAATAATATTGCCAGTTTAAAATAATACGAAGTGTCATCATAATAAACTTACCAATATAGGCGGTAATTTCCAGATTTGTAATTTTTTAGTGGCTGGCTTTTTACCTTTGCAATGGCTGCAATGATACCCCTGTTCTAGTTTTTCTTCCGAAGTAAATGCTCTAAGACAATGATTTAAATCGACTGGTTCAATTTGTTCTTTACGACATATACCAACCGTATCATGATCTACCCAGAGCTAAATGAAACAGAAACCATACAGTATTTATAACTATACGGAATGATGAACATTGAAAAAATCTAATTACCCTTTCTAAAGTGCTTTGATATCTTAGATGTAGTGCTGTTGGATCCCAATCTATTGCTATAGTAAATTGCTCGTTTCCAATTTTTGCCATTACTTGTGTTGTAGATTGTTGAGATTGCAATGAATCCCTGTCGGATGAGTTGGAACCAATTGGTTTTCTATTATCTAAATTAGGCAAAGAGCCTGTAGTATATTTTGGCAACATTTTCGGTGTTGAGGCATTACCTTTAATAGTTTGTTTGTATTTGTAAAGCAATTCAAACAAAAAAATTACTTCACTTACTTGTGTTTAAATTGTTGGTAAAAAGAGTACCTTGCAAAACGTAATCATTGTTGCAGGGTATTTCACAGCCACGACAAAAATTTGACCAAGGACACAAAGCACATGTAAGACCATCAATTTTGACTGCACGCAGTGAAAATGGAAAATCATAACCCAAACTATCATCACTGATGTAATTAAAAATATTATTAGCTTTAATGAAGTATTGTAAGAACCATTAGACAAACATACCAATCTGCAGCATGATTAGCTTGATCTGTTGACGCCGGCAAAGGGCTAAGTAAACGGTTAACTTGCAACCAAACTGCACAATATAAATCTTTATTTGTACCACCTTCCAAATTGGGTATTATTAAAGGCACACCAAATATGCTAGGTCGCGTTTTGTGATGCGAAAGAAAATAACTATCCTGACGTGTTATCTTGCGATGTACTGCCATTAAATATTTTCCAACTTTATAATGTTGTGAAGGAACTCTAGAAAAAATACCATTTCCAATACCACCAGTAGCATCACTGTTTGCTGCAACAGTTGCTGCATCGTTCAATTCTTGCTGCAAAAAGTTTTGACGATTTATTTCGGCTTCCATTAGACGTTGTGCATTATCATGATCAGCGGTGGCATTTACGCGACATGGACAATCGCTCATGCGTCGCAAGCCCTCACACATTGATATAGGTTCAGAAGAGTTAGCAGGTTCACATGTAGAACTTTCCATTGAATTATTGCCTGAATATGTAGCGGTAACAGATGAAGATGAACAAGTATTAACTTCAGTGGTGGTGGCATGTAATAGCTTAGAGGTAGCTATATGTTTTTGTAATGTACCACCATTAACAAATGTATTTTCAGGACTACGACTTATATTGGGTGTTTGCTAAATAATATTTGAAATATATCATATTTTGAATTTTTATTACTTCTTAATTTAATATATTATGTAAAAGTAATGAGCGAAGGAAGGTGTTACTTATTTAGTTAGCAAGTGTGCTTTGGTTATATATGTAAGCATACGTTAGAAGTATAGAGGTAAATTAATAATAATTAAGCATTTAAGTGCTTTAAGCATTAATATGATTTTTTCTCTTGATATAGCCAAGTTTTAAAAAATTACACCACAAGCACATTTGCTAGAACCACAACCTAATAAAAAAATTAACAATAAGAGAATAAATTAACTAAAAAGAAGTCTTTGCAAAATATATTAAAAAATAAGTACATGTTTCATTACTCAAATAGCATTTAGAAAAATAACTAAAGATTATGGTGCTATTTAAAAAAGGATACAATTACATTAATACAAAAATTGTACAAACAAATTATAACTGAATTGAAAAAAAAACTATGTATATGATATAATTCTTGTATGTACAGAACTCAATGATGCACACCAGAAACTGAAATAAAAATAGTTAAATATATGTATGTATATATTTATAAATAAATCAATAAATAAATTAAAGAAACAAGAGTTATTCCTGCAAATTCGCAGAACTGTAGACCTTTTTGAAAGGATTGTATGTTTTTATTATAAAAAGCTACATGAAAAGCTCAAGGAACCAAAAATAATTTTTCTTATTTATTTATTCAGATATCTTCTATTCATTATTATTGGGTAATATAAAAAGCATCCGGACATTTTTTTAAACTAGATGGTGTCAACTTGTTCGGGGAACCTAATTCGATTGTGAGTGGTACTCAACCTCAAACACGTTACAGTTTGGTCTAATTTCAAAAAGACAGGCAAAGCACAAAAAAGCACGAAGTTTGATAATTGATCGAACTACCATTAATGAATCGTTGCTGTAATCATTACTAACGATTAACGATCAAGTCTGTTCAAAGGCCAGTAACCCTCCACAAGCAACTTAGAAACACGGATTGACGCAAATAAGGTTATATGAAGCGTTCGGTAGGATTAGAAGTAAGTTAATGGAAAATGGAGCTGTTACAACCTGTCGAAACGATCACATCTTATTTCTGCTGCCCACAACTCGACAGTAGATAGTTGAATGAAGATGAAGCTATCAAAAAAGAGCGACCAAAATTAGTGTTCCATCATGACAATATATTCCACGATTTCCAAATTATCGTTTCGTATCGAGTAATATGATTAGAAAATTTAACGTTATCGAAATATTTTTGGATTCAAATTTCATTTAGATCACGAATGTGACAATTACATACAAGCACATACATGCATAATTCCCGCGACATCTCAAGTGGAATATGGGTGACTTCTCCCAACTGCACTCAATCCGGTACCAAACGGCAGATGCAGATGTTTTTCATAGCGTAAATACTCATAACAAGTCGCTAGCAATGTTATGCGGTTATACCACTGTTGAAAATTGTTAGATGGTCTAGCCTGAGATTGAACTGGAAAACTCTTGGTTGGCAGACGGGTGTCTTACCTACCATTTTACAACGGCACACCACAATTAGGCCACTGAATTGAATTTGAATTTTAATAAAGAAATTTAACTTACCATAAAACATCGGATACTTTTTATATGACCCGTAAATAATATTTATATATGTCAGTGAAAACCGACTGTTGATATTCTCAAGTTTTTAGGCAGAACTAAGCGTAATACAGAGTAAACCACAAATCAATATTACTGCTTTTTCCTCAAGTATGAATTTAACAAATTTAAAATTTTAGCAAGGAACTTACGGTGTGTAAATTAGGTGTAACATCATTGGTTTATATAACAAAATAACTAAAATTCTAAAAAAAATACATCCAAAACCACTACAAATTAAAAAAAATAGTAAAAAGGGGCACATTATTTACCAATAATGCGATTAGAAAAATAATTAATACTTCCTTATTTAAGGTAGTTGTATGTTTTGTTTTTTATCATTTTAAATTTTGGCTAGCTTGAACAGAATTATGTAGTAATAAATAGTTTTTCATTTACTTTTAGTCAAAATTTTACACGTTCACACTGACAGCAAAGCCTATACAATTTTGCTTGAAACAAATATTTAGAGCTTAACATATTAATAATGCAAAGTAGTTGCAATAATTTAGTTGAGCATTTGAAAATTAAATCAGATTTTAAACTAAACTAACACACGTGATTAAAACACAATTATTGAACAAAATTAATTATTAAGGAATCACAATTTTTTGGAAACTTTTTTTAATTTTAAACATCAAAGTCTATTACATCTTTGCATCATTACATATGTAAAAGAAAACTTAAAGAAATTTTTCTTTCCTTTCTTGTACAAGTAAAAAAGTGTAATTAAATCAGTTTTTTCGTTTAATCTTAAACAGTCTTAAATACATAATTTTGTTTTGCCTTAAACTAGTAGCCGTACCTTGAAGCATAATAAATTCTGGGGCATGCACATAGTGTTTCCAAAGCACCGCCTTACCTTCGTTGATACATGTACATCATCATCTTCAGTTTCATCATCTTCGTCATCAGCAGCTACAGTCATGTTACAATATGCATTATCAAAATTTTGTTGATATCTCATTGAAAATGTTGTTAAGTTGGCTATAGAGTTTTGTGATTGTGTTGGCAGTTTTTCATCAGCAGCAAAGTTCTCATTATGTAATTGTTGTTGTTCGTCATGATTTATATTATTTGTAGAATTTGATTGGTTATTAGATGAAACATTAGTATTATTTAATAATGTCAGGGAAGAGTAGGAATCATAAGCTGTTAACATAGCTAAATTTTATACAGAATTATGTGATAATTATAAAGCTAGCATTTAATATATTTTTAAATCACCTGAACTTCTTTGTATATCTTTAAGACCTTTTTCTATATTTATACCCATTGTTGAACTGGATCTTGAACGGTCTGTACATTCTTCAGGCAATTGATAAACATATAATTCCTTGGCCGAAGATGGTTTAATCTTCTCATCGTCTGGAAAAATATGCCTGATTTGTGAATTCCACACTTCACAAATAAGCATAAAGTTGGGATTCAAAAAACATAACGAAGCAAGCTTACGTTTTAAATCAAAATATTTTGCTTCAGAGTTTAAACGTAAACCATATTTTGTAGGCACTGAACCATCTAATAATATAACTACAAGTGAAGTAGATAAGTTATTATAGCTGCAATGTAAACTAATTAATTATAAATACCTAAAACTTCAAAATATACAAAATTTTCTACGGGCAAAGGCAAACTCAGCAAACTGAATGGATCAAAACGAACCGATTCTCGACCACAACACATACAACTTACTTTAGATTTAAGTTGACCATAGAATAGATCAATTATTATTGACTGATTTCGAGCATGATGTTGTTGCCAAGCTTCAGCAGCTACAATTTTATCGGGCCTACCATTAGAGTCTTTCAACTCACTATAAGGCTTCTCCATTACTCGATTAAGATCCTCGTGTAAAGCATCTAAAAGCCATTCTAGTAATTCTTGCGAATCATGTTGACCACCTCCTGCAAATTGTGGAGCATATTTGGTAACACAAAACCGCAGCTTAAGTGGTGCGACGGATCTGGTTGTAGCACTCCATATTTCTTTTAATAATTCACCATATCGTGTAGCTAAATGTCCTTTAGTTCCCAATTTATTTGTTGTATTTAGCTCGAACATATGCATATTTTGACGAAAATACTGAGCCAGTGGCTGTGTGTTGAAAAGAACTTGCAGAGCAGAGTTCATAAAACAAGTATTGCCTAAATTATGTAAACCAGTAGCGCCAGGTGCTTGTACTGACATGATAGACGTTCGTGTAAGTCTTCGATCATTTACAGCAGAGCCACAGGTTTGCGTTAATGTTAAAGAACCCAATTCCTCGGGCCAAGTTTGATCTTTATTTCGTATTTCTAGTAGAATTTGATCGTTATCTTTAATCATAAGTTCCTTAAGGGTCATATTATCTTCTTCTAGTAAAATTGCACTATTTTCTAAAGGACCAGATGGAATATGCCAAAGACGTATATCTTCTGTACGCAAACGTAATTGTTCACATAAGAATGTGCCAATTTGTTGTACTGTTGCTAAACGACTGAAGGCTGCGGTGTAAGCCAAATAACGCTTCGGTGGCTGTAATACACTGGAAGCACTAATGGCAGCAAAACCTCCCCCAGAAGCTAAAACACCATAACCACCTGCAAAAAAAATCTCATTTTCTTTAGAGTTTTCTACGAAAGTCAAATTTGTTTGTTTTTTGTACCTGAAACATTTCCCCAGTTGTTGGCTGCTTGTGTTTGTGGTAAACTCTGATGTAATAGAATACGTAAATTTAAAGGATACAATTCCAATTCAACGTCTGAGGAATTAGGTGGCTGTATAACTTGCCGCGGTAGAGGCAAGTTGTCCCCATACCAGCGATTTAAAGCCTTCCACAAAGATTTTGGTACTAATTCAAAATCATGGTTTTGTACTAAAGGTGTATCACGTTTTAAATGACCACCTTCTCCTGTTAAGGTTCTGATATTCTTAAAAGGATTTGGTGTTACAAGACTAGTATTGTCTATGGGACCAGGACGGCAACCCAAATGACGACCAGTAGATATGCCACTACTTGCAGAGCCTTGTTGTTATATGACATAAAAATGACTATATGTTTTATAGAGTTAAATATTGATTAATATATAATTACCCATGCTGCAATTATCACTTGATATAGCGATATCAACTCCTACAGAATCTAATGAATTAGTATTAAAGCTCTCATCACATACTAAAGCCTCATCTATACCACAATTAGAATTCGATTGACGATGCTGTGTAAAAGTACGTTTACAATACTCACACGTAAAAGTGTTATTGCTAACATACTGTAACCAAGTTATCCACCAATCACGTGATATCAAGTACCAAAATTGTCCCACTCGATATTTTCGTTTTTCTTCACGATCTAACCACCCTCTTACTAAAAGTTTATATAAAAGCAACCATTAGAATGTAAGTGAATTAATTAAATTAAATTATTATTAAAAACTTACCTATATCGAATTCCATGTGACGACATTGTGGCCATAAACCAAACACTATATGACACACTTCGAATATCAAATCCAAAAACGGTTGAAGCAATTTTAAACTACTCTCAACATTCCACATCATAAAATCTTCTGCTGTTAATGTAACATTTAGATCTTCTATGGATTTGTAATCCTAAAAAAATATTGTTATAAAAATCCTTATATGATAATATTTATCAGGCATGGTTTACCATTGTTTTTTGATTGTTGCCATCTTTTAAAGTCGTAAAATTTACAATATCTTTTAAAGCTTCTTGTTTCGTCAAATCTTTGTATAAATTAGCATTTCGATTTTCTTTGGCCACAAATAGCAGAACATTAATCATTTGTAAAGTTTCAAAATGGTTTAACACGCCATCACGATCCACATCGAAAATTTTAAAACAAACTTAGATGAAAAGATAAACAATATATTTTTAAAGCAGTTATAGTTATATAACTATTCTTAAATGCTTACATCTCGTTCTTTCAACACCAGGACCTCGACAGGCAGCACTTACACCGCAACATAATTCTTTAAAATCAATGTGACCATCACGATTTTCATCAAAAGCATTGAATAAGCCTTGTAAAGCATTTTTTGGTATGGGTGGACTCAGTAAGGGACCCAATAACTGTAAATCTAACTGACCATTTGGAGATGAATTTTTTAAACGCCAAAACTCTTTCTCTAAGTCACCAATATCCTGTTTAATATAATATATAAATTTACTCTTATTTATGTATGACAAATAAGAATGATTTAAGAATATCTTACAAACCTTTTCCTCTAAGTGTGTAACACCCGCTAGACTCTGATAAAACGTGGGTGTTTCCAACTCTGATGTCAAGCTTATACAGTTATCCGATAATAACCATTTAGACAATACGGTTGAAGTACGATTTCTTAAAATCCATGCTTGAAATTGTTCAAAATTAATACGATCTGTCTGAGCAAACAGTGAAGTACTATCATAAGGATGTAAATTTATAGATTTTGTAAAATCAGTTTTCAAAATATATGTGCCATTGTCATTGCAATACAAATTCCAAAGAAATCTATGTTAAACAGTAATAATCATCTAGTTAAAATGTATAAGTATGTATATTGAAACTTACTTAGTTTTTTCTTCCTCAGTGCCTCGGGTTATTAAAACTAAACCACATAAAAGATCTTTGAAAGAAATACCTTTAGCTGTACCACCACAAGCCGTGTACAGTAAATCGGTAACATTAGGCGGCACACCCTCACACAGTACGTCCTGTTGGAATGCATTACGGCTTAGATAAAAACGTCCAACTCCCGCAGATTTTTTAAATGCTTCTTTAAGTCGTCTTAATTCAGTTTCTGAAACTATTATAGAGTCGAGAATACGTATGTATTTTAGCATATTTCTTATTGTAATGATTCATAAATAAAATCTTATCTATAAATTTCTTATTGTGTTAATTTTGTTTTTATTGTTCTGTTTCTAAATCTGTTTTCTATTTACAATTTTGTGATTTCAAACTGTATTTGCCTAAACACTTCAGTAGCAGTAATTGTTTGTGTTATTAAAGTGTCAAATACGTTAATGTATACGCTAGAGATATAAGACAAATTTTAATTTATAACAATAAATTATTGATGCAAATCAATGTAATGACGAATATTGGACAAAAAATAAAATAAGAAATTCGATATACTTTGATATCATATCTCTTTTAAATCTCTATAAGCGATTGCCCTTGTTTTATTTTTCATCATCGTATTTAAATCGAGGTTTAAATCTTATATGAATATTGTTAAACAAATAGTTATAATAATAAATAAATATTTGTATGAAGTAGCATACAAGTATAAGAATGCACACAGTATACTTGTATACTGATGTCCATAGTAAGAACAAGTTATTAAACAATCATTATTGTTCAAGTATTTAATTGTATCCAAAAGGTATAAGAAATGTACAATCTAACTAGAATAGAATTTTAGAATTATATATTTTGGCACTGGTCTTCAAACTGTTAAGGAAGTCTAACATTCTATATATCAATGAAGTTTGAAATAACTTTTATTTAATTTAAAAATTGAATTAACCGTGTGTACAATTAAAAATACCTGGGAAGTGATAAGCGAGTATAACACCTCTAAAATGTTGAGTTACGGGTAAAAAACGGTTTTTCGTACCTTCATACACATATAAGCTAATAAGTTAGCTAATTATTAACCAATTTATGAGTGTTTTCACTAAAAAGATGAATACCTCTGTTAATATCCAACTGATTTCAAAAATATTTCATCCATAACCTAAAATATTTTCTTAATTAGTTTATAAATAGTACGGTTCCTATAAAAATATAGTGCGAAAACATCTCTTAACTTAAAAACGTGGGAAAAATTCGGTAAACAACGTGTATGCTTCTAAAATACACAAATATCCGTCAACGCTATATAAATGTAATAAATATATTAGTAAAAAAACCCTTTTTGTCTTCTTTCTAAATCCGCTAGGAAAATTAAAATCGGGAAATATTTAGTACGTTGCTATTAATCATATGAACTCGATATGACTTAATGTACCCATATGCTAACGCAAAAATCATTAAATTAAAAGCTACAGAACCAAACCAAATTGTTATACGCATCATATAGTCCAAGCAGGTGAATAGGGCAGTCGATAGGTTTACCGGGAGCCGTGTGAAGTACTACGAACGGTCAAGTCCAAAAGCCTACCGTGGCAGAACACAACCGTACTGGTGGAGTTCTACAGTTCTGCGCTCTGAGGTTAGAAGACGGTTCACTAATGAGGATTGGGATAGGTATAGGGGGTATTTTAATCAGTACAGAGGCAATATCAAGATAGTTATGAATATATCATCCAAGGCTCATAATGCCTTGTAGATGTCTTTAGGGCGTGTTTAGTGGAGAGAAGTGTATCCAGGGCATAGAGGGAGGTAAGAGTAGTAGTAAGCATTGCTGGAACAGAATGCCACTCCATGCCACGAGATTTCTGGCCGATTCAGATTCTCGTTTTTGTTGATATGATTGCACGAATGATCGATTGCAATTGAGGAATAAGATCGACATAAGCCCTTCAGTGGGGCTCAGAATGCCTACATGAGGGTAGAGAAGGGTCTGCACCATGGACTATACTCCAGCGGCCTTTTTGGCTATTGAATGTGTTTTTAATAATGTTAAAAGCGAGACGATTAGGGAAGCGGAAAGGTTTCTCTCGACCGTTAATAAGCTCATGCAGTCAGCGCTTGGGAAACTCTCTTCCTGTATGTCTGTCAAGAGCTGGTTCCCTTCTGCACGAAGTATAAATTGGAGAACTATGTACAGCCCAAACATAATGGAAGTTGACTTTAGGCTATCTGATGGGGCCAAATATATGGTCGTTTTTCTGGACAAGAAGTGGCCCTACTATGCCGTAAGGAATGGCAAAGATGGGAAGTTAGGTCTTGACTCAATGATGGGAAAATGGATCTACGAATCCGTGGTCTTGCCAGATCTCACTTACGGCTGCATAGTCATAATTTTTTAAAATGTGAGGCACCAGGTTTTTTTTATTGATTCTTTTACAGATGTGACACTTAAGACTGGTATGGTTTGTGTCTTGGGTAATATTGTTTTGAATTCAATCCAATTTATAAACAAAAATCTTAATTAAAAAACTATTTTCAATTAAAAACTGTTTTGTAACATTAAAGAATTTATATATATATATGTATATGTGATGGAAAACATATTTATGTAAACTAATTTTTTCAAAAAATCATTTATAACTCTAAAATAAAAATAATGTAGAATATTTTAATTAGGCTTGATAATTTTACTTCAAATAATTTCAAATAAATATTATTTAAAACCAAAATTTCGTTAAAAATAGCTACTAATAGGGGAACATTTTGAAAGAAAACAACAATCGATAAAAAGAAAGAACTCTTTTTAAAGCAAAATAACCTATTTCATTGACCCCTCGCACATTACTCCACCTCCCTCTATCTAACTAAAATACATGTCATAAAAACAAAAACTTACAAAAGAAAAAAAACTCCCACCCGAAGAGGCAAAAGTTATTGGTGTTGTTTTTGTAATTATTTTAAGTGTTTATTGTTTGTGGAAATAACCAAATTCTAATCGTTAACTACATTAATGATTAGGAAAACTTACCACGTTTGACTGCATCCTCATAGTTTATGCAGGATTGTTTAGATTCTTTAGCACCCATGATGTGATGATTGATAATGGGTGGTGTATTAAGTGGGGTGGCTGGCTGCCTGCACTAACAGACTGCAATGGAATTCCTAATCCGAAGAGACCACCACCACACTTACACTCACTTGTTTTTCCACACACCAACACAAAAGTATAATTTTACATACACGGTACAAAAAAACTGCTTTTTGAGCAGTTTACAAAAGGTGTTACAATACTACTACGTCTGTATTTTTTTATTTTCTTTCTTCGTACAAATACAATTCAATCACTCTCTTTAACATTTTATTGTTCTTAAAGGTAACCATTATTTTTACAACATATTGCTTTGTAATTATAATATCACTTATATTTGAAATATTTTGTTTTTAAAAGTCCATATTATGTTTTCTTTTATTTTTAATCGAAGAGAATCTTGAAAATTCTTTATAAAATCTTATGACTTTCCACTGCACAAAAAGAAATAGAATAACAATTAACCAATGATGCCAGCATAAGAAAATAATTGATTTACAGCAATAAGGCTACCAGACATAAATATTTTGTATGGATGTGTACTTAAGTACCAACAGACGTTAGAGATAATTTTTTTTCTAAATAAATCTTATCAAACTCTTATCGTTAGTTAGTTAATGATAGCAAAACAACAATTTTATAGAAATTCTTAAAAAATGTACAAAGCTACTAATATATAGTTTTCAGGAATACTTTCTAAAGTTAAGCAAAATGACTAAAATTATGTTATAAGATTTTATATAAAATCAAAATATTTAATAAAACTAAAATTGTGTTTAGTTTTATTTAAAAAAATAAAAACAAAGTCATGATTCATTTATCATATCATTCCTTGTATGGTGACAACCTAAAGCAACAGAAAATATGGTAACTCAATTATTATCAACCACCGTATGAAACATTTTTCATCTCTAATTTATCGAAATATATGTTTTGTAGACATTTTTTATATAGCATATTTTGTCATCAACGATTTAGTTTTTTTTTTATATTTTATACGACAATCGTAGCAAAAGTAGAGAAGAAAGGAGAAAAAATTTTAAATAAAATTTGTTTTTAAGCTACTGTAAAAGTATAAGAGTTTTCTGAGTTACAAGATTAAACAAAAGAAAAATCATATTTTGTAATACATAAAACTGAAAAGCGATAAAAAGAAAATAACAATGGCCAAGACGTACGACTATCTATTCAAATTATTACTAATTGGTGATTCTGGTGTAGGAAAGACTTGCATATTATTTCGTTTTTCGGAGGATGCCTTTAATACAACATTTATATCGACAATAGGTAAGTAACATCATAAATAAAAGGTTAAGAAACTTTTATAAAAATTATTTTAAATAGAAGTACATTGGTGAAAAGTGTAAATAGCAGAGATGTAGGTAGGGTGCTTTTAGTTTGGTATCGTGTGCTAGCTAGCTTGCTGACTGGCTGGCTGGCCCTAAAGTCAAAGTACGTTTCATAAAATAGATAAAGATCTTACAACGTCAAGGGATAAAAACAGGCATTTTTATTCTCATATGTTTCTATAAATAAATATTCCCATACAGTTTTTGGGACACCTTGCAGTAGCAAACAGATATTTGCTATAGTGTATTGTTCCTAATGAACTATTTTGAAGTTTTTACCTATACTTTACAACATGTATGTACATATGTATATGAATTGTGGAAGAGGAAAAAGGTTTTTGTTTTGGGGTGTTGGTATGTCAGTTAATTTCATATACTTTTTCTTATATTTTTTTTGTTGACGTTGTCTCGTTTAAAATCGCTATACAACTAAAACTCTACTAGTCAGTAGTCAGTCAATCATCAAATTTTGTTTTTGTGATTATTTTTTTAAATAAACCCTCATATGTACATACATATATGTTTTATGTTGAATAAATTTCCTTTATAAATATACTTCTTTGATTTCGTTTTATTTTCTTTATATATTTTTTTAATCTACTCATTTTATTCTCACTCTCTCTCAACGTTTAAACATTAAAAATGACTCACATTTTTCATCTCCACAAACAACATCTCTCATGCCTTTTTTTCTATTTTATAACATGAGTAGCCTTAAAACTTTGATATAATTAAACAAAATAGAATTGTTTAAATGAAATTCTAAAGAAAACTGCGCGCTTTTCCTATTTTTTTTTTATTAATTTGTGTTGTTTTTAATTTACAAATTTACACAGAAAGATGTTCGCTGTGTGTCATAGTTTTATTGTCTTTTTATTGAAATGAAGGTTCTTTGTATTTGTAGTTTCATATTATAACTAGGATTGGCGGTCGGTTGGTGAATTTCAAACAGGGATTTACTAGCTCCTTATTTGGAATGAATTCCTTTTATAAAAATTATATATTTTAGTTTTTTTGTTTGAATTACTTATATAAAAAACTCTGCTCGGGTTCCTTGTTGGGTTTCTTTTTGTTTATTGTTAGATTGTGTAAATAGTAGGTTAACAATAAAAAAAATAGCAAAGGCAAATATTTCTTAATAATATTTTTGTTTAGCAAATAGAAAAGCCAGAAAAAGAAAACAAATGGAATCACGACAGGACGCGGGTATTATATTATTATTCGATAACATAACAGAGCAAAATTAGAGGACACAATGACTTTTAGTAACTTACAGGGTAATTGAAATTGAACTACTCAGAATTCGTGTGATTCGCTCTCAAAATTTTGTATGGGAAATTATGTTATAAGGGCTTGAACAATGAATGAGAGAGCGAATTACTGAAAATGGTCGTGTGAACATGACATTATAATTGATGCACTTTTTTAATTTATCCAATATATATAAAATCAAAAATTAATTTAGCTTTAAATTTGGAATAGTTGAGTTTTGATTCCACAGAGGAATAATATCAAATATGTAGGATTTGTTTTAGACAGAAAGCAATTAAATGAGGCCGTGTCTCTTACTCAACAAAAGATGTAAACTTATGGTCCGTTTGTCTCAACTTGCGTACTTTTCACTTGTTTCTCTTTCCTTAAATTAATGGATTTTTTTTCTAAAGGACAAGTGTCTCAAATTGCTTGAAACATACGTTTCTTTTATACGGTCAATTATGACCTATTGATGTTAAGTCTGTTCTGTGCAGTTGCTAGAAGTTATACAAAGAAACTAGATATAGTGCATTTGATATAGCCTATAGTTACATCCAGAAAGACTATAGAATCTGTCGTTCAGCTGTACAGTCTTCAAACAAACACACATTCATTTTTGAATAAAAGATACATGCCCTTCTACCACCACATGTATATAGATAGCTTTCAGTGTGCTTTCTGGAATACCCGCACTTTGGCTAATGTGGATAGATAACGCTGCTTAAATTTTTGCTTTTCTCCACATATACAAAATTCAATATTGAGTATGAATGGAAGGCGCATACCCATTTATGTAATTCACCCATTTAATAGCTAATGCATGTGTATTGTTCTCAACTTTGTTTGAACCTAATTTAGAAGCTTTTACTATTACCATTTTCAAGATATACAAAAATCAATATTAACTTTGTATTGGAGGTATCACGCCTACTTGTCCAATTCCGGCCACTTTTTGACTGATGATTTGTATTGACTATGAATCTACTTAGGCCAAATAGCCTATAGTTCCTTCCAGACATACAGAGAAATACTGTAAAAATATCAAGAAAATCGGTTGTTGTTGTAGCAGCTTCGTAAACATAAAGTTCAGTCCGGTGCGGCTTCAAAGTCTAGTTCCAGGAGGGATGCCGCCATAATTGGTTGTCTCCACAGTGAGTCTGGCATAAGCTGGGTGGGATTTGCCGGCCAGCTGACTAGGTGTAGTGTGTCGTGTGGACTTGTTGGGAAGATATTCTGAACCGTATCATCGATACGATCACTCTGGTCTGTCTGGGTAGATTATGTTCCTCTGCTGATATGGGTGGGTCGGTGATCTCCGAGGACGGTATTTACACTGTATTGCCCAATGGCTTCTGCTACCGCATCAGTGTGCATATTATTCAATCCTGCTTGGTGTGGCCTGTTGGTTTAATGGCTTTCCTTTGTATCGCTAGACTTTTCTCTCGAAGTTATGGCGGTCCTTCCTAACATACCTGGGCGGGTGATGTCTATCCATTAGATGTTGGTTTGGATGGCCCAGTCGATAACATCCCAACAAATACTGCATCGACAGTATCTTATTGTGTCGACGCTGAGGCGTGACCTTCGACGCGACATGTAGATGATTCGCAGGAGACATGCGTAAGCATCCTGTGGCAGTCCTCAGTGCAAAAACACTTCTAAATTTGAAAAATGTGGGATGAAAAAATGTTTGCTTGAGAAATACACACAAATTTCCTCAATGTTACTTAAATTATATTGTATTTATAATTTGAAAGACCTGTTTCTTTTCTTTTCAAATCTGCTCGGAAACTTGAAATCGGTTAATATTTAGATAAGTTATCAACTTATAAGTGCATGAAGGTACAAAAACCGGTTTTTTACCTGTAACTCAAATTTTGAGGGCGTTACGAAAATTTTCAACAACAGATTCTTGTTCTACTCGATAGCGGCTATCAGAAGAATAATATAATTTCCCAGGTTTTTTTGTCGTAGCAATATATAATATGATAATTATTTAGTAATATATATTTTAGTTGGTAATGCAGTTGTATTGCTAAAAATAATTTTATTTTTTTGTAGTTATTTTTGTGTATTTTCAAAATTAAGCAAATTTAACGGTTAAGTGTCATTTTTGTTTTGGTCTCGTGTTTTAACATTTACAGTTATATTTTTTTTGGCATTTTCACAAAAGAAATTGTGTTTTCTAATGTATTATCATAAAATTAATTTTTAAATGTTTTGTAATCTTACTATAAGCTTTTAATTAAGATATAAATCCGCTTAAGTTAAAAAAAATATATACATTTAATTCTTATTTCATAATTTTTAAGCTTTATTTAATTGTTAATATGTTTTGTATGAATATTTCTTTGAATTACAAATGCCTTATTTTACTCTTGAATTTTATAATTTTCGTTTTGTTTAATGCAAAAAAATGTATACACATAAGTATTGTATTATTTGTAATAATATAATAAAATTGTATTTCTACAGGTATAGATTTTAAAATAAGAACGATTGAATTAGATGGTAAAAAAATTAAATTACAAATATGGTAAGAACTACTATGGTGTTAGAAATAAATAATACATAATAATAATTAATACATTATAAATCATTAAAGGGATACTGCTGGCCAGGAGCGCTTTAGAACAATTACCACCGCATACTATAGAGGCGCTATGGGTATAATGTTAGTCTATGATATTACTCAAGAAAAAACGTTTGAGAATATAAAAAATTGGATACGCAACATTGAGGAGAATGCATCAGCCGATGTTGAAAAGATGTTATTGGGCAATAAATGTGAACTAAATGAAAAAAGACAGGTAAGACACTTATAAGTTTAAATATATGTATGTATTCATTATAATTCAAGCTATATCATTATTAATATATCAGTCATTAGTTCATTATTTATGAACTAGCCCTACTAATGTATCGTATTTTATTTTAACTACATATTATACATGTCTATGTGTTAGTTAAGGACTATAAAATGGTCACAATGATACGTTATGATGTAATATATAAAGGTTTTTTGTATTTTTTAGGCATTTTTAACTGCAAGCGAGTTATAATGGTATTTGTTTTTAATTGGCAATAATTTGAATAAAGGTGTGCTTACTCCTTGAGTTTAAGTTTATATACAAAAATAAAATTTAGGATTTGAATTTTTTAGAACGATAAAGAAAATTAAAAAAAACAGCATAGTTTTTAAAATGGCACTAATCTTCAGATTGGAATCTTCAAATTGGAAAAATTGGAAAGGTTTTATATACATATATAATCTATCTATATATATATATATATATATATATATATATATATATATATATATATATATATATATATATATATATATATATATATATATATATATATAAATAGATTGTGATTTGGATGATTTCGGATGCTTGAAACTTGAAAACGACTCGTCCAAATTATATATTTCCTTCTCCGTAAATTCGTAAGTGCTACGCGAAGTTTTTAGAAAAAAGAAAAGTGGAAAAATTCTCAACAGGTGGCGGTGCAGGTATTTGAATAAGCCTTAACACGTCGATTCAATGCACATATTCCAAGTTCTGCAGCAAATATGAATGGATTGGACATGTGGGCATGGTAGCTCACATACAAAGTAATTATTGATTTTTGTATATCTCGAAAAGTTATAATTTTCGAATTTAGACTAAATGACTTCGTAGTTAATAAAAATCATCATTGAAAAATTGGCGGAATTGGATAAGGATAAGAATTGGATACCGCCTATACACAATAAATAATAATTTTTGTATAATTTTGTGAAAGGTAATTATAGAAGTTCCTAAGTTTGGTCCAAACAACTTCGTGAACAATAGACATCATCAGCCAATAACTGGGGAAGATTAGTTACGCAGGCATAGCAGCTCCCATTCATACTAAATATGGAATTTTGCATGTGTAAAGAAATGTAACAGTTAAAGCTTAAAGCTTCGTTATCTATTCACATCAGCCAAAAAGCGGAAGGGATTGGATAAGCGGGTATTGCACAAAGCACATCGAGCAAAAGCTATTTATATATGTACTGAGTACTGAGATGTACGTAATGAGTTATGCTTTTGTGTTATTTGGTTTTTCCCATATAAAATGTTTGCATTTCTTTTAAATTTCTCTTATGAGAAATACTTTTTTTTAGATATACAACACAAAGTCTCACAGCAACGCGAGAAGGCTTGCTCTAGTCCCTATAGAAAAGTCCTTATTTTTATGTCAGCCTGCTTGAGAATGGTGCAGGCAATCACATCCAGTTCACAACGAAATTACAGATAGTTTATTGAGATACCATCCAGGTGTTTAGCTGGACATCGTCCTCCATCTACTGCTGCGTGGGTTTTTTAGACTGAATAAACTGGGATAATTTGGGAATATACGGGCACGGTATACAAGCCAAGTTTTATGGGTCCGATGGACTATGCCGAGACTACGGTTGAATTTGTTTGGGCTATCGTCAGGTATGATTCTATAATAGTGGTGAGCTCAGGGCCGGGCATCTACTTCTTGAACATGGATATCAGAAAGTCAAAGTTGTGACGGGAATTCTTTCGATTATTGTTTTTTTGGTCCAAAATTTATTGTTTGGCAACAATTTATAGTTATACTAGAGTAACCCCACCTGGGAGCCTGCCTGTGCTTGGTTTTTGACAGATGTGAATAGGTAACGAAGTTTTAACTGTTACCGTTCTTCATATATGCAAAACTTCATATTTTCTTAAAACTGATGGTTTGAATTGACCGCCAAGTTATTTAGATAGTTCAATTCTAAACATTCTCGAGATATACAAATACCAATATCGACTTTGCACGGAGGTACCATGCTCACTTATTTAACTCCGCCCACTTTTTAACTGATGGTTTTTATTATCTAAGAAGTAATTTTGAACAAATTTAGAACCTTCTATTCTAACCGTACACATAACGATGCGTGGTTTGGAAACTTTTCAGTGCCAATAAAAAACCGTAATATGGAAAATGGAGGGAATTTTGTTGATATTTGTAT